>CM057339.1:349189829-352055911 GCA_030015575.1 Agapanthus africanus
AACGGAACGTAACGTCGGCGGGGAAACTCGCGACGGACGCACGGTTCACGGACTGAACCCAAACAACGAACTAAGGAACCACAAGAGTCAGAGTACTTTGTCTCAGAGGGCACTAGCAACGACGGCGAGATCGACGGCGGCGAGAACGACGTCTCCGGCGATGAGGTGTTCCGAGGTGGTCGGGGATCGTCGGCGACGGCCAGGGGCGGCGCAGGTGGTCGCCGGCGGTGAGCAGTCGGCTGCAAGGAAGACTGCAGGCGGTCGTGGCCTTGCAGGGTGCGCGCGGGTGGTAGAAAGAAGGTGTGGGCGAGGCGAGACTGAGGAGGCGAGGGTGCTGGTGGTGTCGGCGTCGGCGTCAGGGCTGCGGCGGCGAGGATGGAGGCGGCTAGGGTTGCTGCCGTTGGGTTTTCTTGCGAGGCTCGCGGGTTCTCTGTTGCGTTTGAAAAAAATATAAGGGAGGGAAGAATTTATACGAGGAAGAGAGAGAATGAGATTAGAGAGAGAGAGAGATAGAGAAAGAGAGAGATTTGTGATGGGGGCCCACGGGAAACTATTTGCCTCGTGATTGGCTGGATAAGGATTTTAGAGATTAAAGAAAATTTTCAAAAGATTAAATAACAGTACAGTATAATATGTTAACGAATTATATTATGGTTTTAAATATAATTAAAATTTGGAATTTTGGCGCCAAATAAAACATTTCCAAATCGCGCCCGGGTCGGGTCCAAAAATTTGAAATTCAAATAATAGGATTTTAAGCGGGTTCCAAATTTTAAAATTAAGTGTCTTACGATTAAAAAGCATACCCCCAAGACGGACACCTGTACGCGCGCGTAGCCATCCAAACTCGCTCGTTTCACTGAACGGGACGAAAACACAATGCACGAATGCTACCACAAGGCTAGGGGTATCGAGTAGACCAAGATGAATATTTTTAATTTCATTATAGATGCTAAAATTTGTTATGTGCAGAAATGACTTTTCCGAATAAAATTTTACAGTAAGCCACAAATAAGCAAGATAAATGAAATGAGTACCACCTAATGCTCAAACAGTAACAGAAATTAGTAGTATTGGGCTTGGGTGTTACAAGCGTACGTCATATTTTGGTTGTTTTCTGCAATGGTAGGATTAATTGATGGGACGCATTAAAAGAACTAATGCAAGAAAAATAAACCAAAGTAAAAGTCGTTGGAACACTTTCAAAAATCACTCGGTTTCTTTTCAAATAACTTTTAAACGCGGAGCTTAAACCACTCCTTTTAAAAGCTATCCCGTTCCATCGATTATATCAAGTTCACTACATTCACGGTTTCGCCAAAACCATTCGTAGCCCTCCGTCGTTTCATATGAATGGTCAATAGTATTCAAGCTATGTTTGTTGGCCAAAGTCAAGGTATAGTGATTGGTAGCTATTGGGTATTCATGTGCAGCATAGATAGATGTGTTGGTTTGGGACAGTCGTACTGCCTTGTTGGCCAAAGTCAAGGGTAGGTGCGGGTGGGTTCAAATTAACCTGGAGAATGACGGGTAGAACTTGACATGTGACTTATGATTTGTTGGCCAAAGTCAAGGTCATAAGAGCATGGGGCAAAAATCCACATCGGGAGTTTCAAAAGAACTGAAACTTGCTAGCGCTGCATACCATTTGGAGTGTGATGATTCTGGTAGGATTCCTTCAGTTTTGTCACGCAATGATATTTGGATCCCGATCCTACTGTGAGTATATGCTACTCCTCGGGAATATTCTCGCTTAACGATCAATGCTATAAACCTAATAGGTGTCGAGAAAGGTGTTAGCGGGGCTGCGCCCCCAGGGAAAAGAGGTTATTTAATTAAAGAATTTCACGAAAGCGTTGGAAACCTCCCTCGAAGTACCGACACTAGCCTGGCTGAACGGTTAAGCAAGTATTATACGGTGAGATTGATCCTGACTAATTCTTCCTTTTTGGTTTGAGAAGGGATTCGAGAGACGGTGGGAGCCATCATGTTTAGACAAATTAAAAACCACTCTAAACTTGCAAGAGCATCATGCTAAAGTGTTTCTTCTCTCTCTCCTAATTGCAGCAACCATTCAATATGACTAGACTTAAGTTACTACTAGATAAAAACATACTGACAGGACCAAACTACAAAGATTGGCTCAGGAATGTCAAAATGGCAATCACTTACGACAAGTTGGGGTATCTCCTTACCACCAAAGCTCCCCCTGTCCCAGGTCCCACCTCCAGCGTCACGGATAAGAAAATCCGTAAGACTTGGGAGATTGATTGTGCGAAGGCCAAGTGCCTCGTACTTGCCTCTATGGACAATGAACACCAGAGGAGGCACGAGAATATGGACCTTGAATCCATATTTCTTCATACAAAAGAACTGTATGGGGAGCAATCCCGTATCGCCAGATACGAAGTCTCGAAAAAGCTGTTTTCGGCGAGATTGGCCATCGGATCACCAGTAGCGGAACACGTGCTTAAGATGATTGGCTTCATTGAGGAGCTCGCGGACCATGGGACCACGTTGGAGAATGAGCTCTATACGGACTTGATTCTTCAGTCCCTTCCTTCCACTTACGCCCAGTTCATCCTGAATTTCAACTTACAAGAAAAGGAAGTTGAACTTTCAGAACTCCTCAACATGCTGAGGAGTGCAGAAGGCACCCTACAGAAAGGTAGGGAAACATCCACTTTGTTTGTAGGAGGATCTTCATCTTCTAGGTCCAAGGCGAAAGCCAAGGGAAAGAAGAAAACCCCCGCCAAACCAAGGGGTGGTGTTAGTAAAGTGGATACGAAGGGAAAGGCAAAAGCAACAAAGGAAGCGGGAAAGCTTGTAGGAAAGGAGGAATGCTTTTACTGTCACAAGAGTGGACACTGGAAGAAAGATTGCAGGGCCTGGAAGGCCAGAACACAGGATCTGAAGCGAGTTGCGGCTTCAGCTTCAGGTGTGTATGTTATTGAAAACTGTCTATCAATAAACTCTACTTCCTGGGTATTGGATACCGGATCAGGATCTCATATCTGTAATTCTTTGCAGGCGTTGAGAAACCGTAGGGTTTTGAAGGCAGGTGATATGACTCTCAGAGTTGCAAACGGAGCTGGCATGGATGCTGAATCCGTGGGGGACTATCACTTGGGGTTGTCAGATGGACACGTTTTGGTTTTGCGTAATTGTTATTTTGTACCAAATGCAACTTGTAATATCATTTCTGTATCTTTAGTTTCTAAAGAAGGTTATGAATTTGCGTTTGTAAGTAATGTTGTAAACATTCGCCTTAATCATGATCTGATTGGGTCAGGTACATTAAACAAAGGAATATGCGTATTAAACCAACCACAGATTTTCAATGTCCAGAATATACACAAAAGAAAGTCTCCGGAATCAAATCAGGCTTTCTTATGGCATGTAGACTGGGTCACATCAATGAGAGAAGGTTGACGAAGTTACATACAGAGGGATATTTGGATCCGTTCGAATATCAATCATATGCAACCTGTCAATCATGTCTCAAAGGAAAGATGACAAAGACTCTGTTTACTGGACACGGAGTAAGAGCGAGCGAGCTCTTGGGACTCGTACACAGCGACATGTGCGGTCCAATGTCTACGCATGCACGAAGCGGTTATTCTTACTTCATTACTTTTACGGATGACTTTTCAAGGTACGGTTATGTCTTCTTAATGAAACATAAATCCGAAGCCTTTGGAAAATTCCAGGAATATAAGAATGAAGTGGAAAAACAAACAGACAAAAGTATCAAGACACTAAGATCTGATCGAGATGGTGAATACTTAAGTGCCGAGTTCCTGGATTACTTAAAAGAGAATGGAATTCTCTCTCAGCTTACTCCTCCATACACTCCGCAACATAACGGTGTATCGGAGAGACGGAACCGGACCCTATTGGATATGGTACGTTCCATGATGAGTAACGCTGAGTTACCGCGATCATTCTGGGGATATGCACTAGAATCAGCTGCATACCTTTTGAACCGAGTTCCAACTAAGACTGTGCCTACTACACCATATCAGATGTGGTGTGGGAAGAGACCCTATCTTAAGCACATTAAGACATGGGGATGTCCAGCTTTTGTCAAAAAGCAGCATGCGGACAAACTCGAGGCACGCTCAGTACAGTGCAAGTTTGTGGGATATCCAAAGAACTCCAAGGGATATTTCTTCTATTGCGAAGAGGAACAAAAGGTTTTTGTTTCTCGTCATGCCCATGTTCCCTTCCGAAGGACGGCGCGACTGGCGTCTTACCTGAAATTCGGGAGAGATGCTAATTGGTGCTATCCGTCCACCTCTCCGAAGATGCCAAGTTGATTTATGGCACTGTACATCGAAGGTTTAGACGGATGCGTCCGATGTAGCAGACTTCGTCAGATTCCCCCTCGCTTGAGGGGTTTTTGATTGTGGGGACACTCTTCCCTGCAGGCGCAAGCCCCTGCAGTTAATTACGCTACCGCATCGCAGTAACCACTTTCTCCTTCTCCAGATGGTCACTTCGTGTCGTGTGTGTTTGTTTTGGTTTTTGTTGCCCGTGGATTGTATACGGAGACTGAGTTATGTCGTCGCCCGTAGGGCGTGGACTAGTCCAAATCCGTATTATCTTAGATTTGGGTTTGGGGGTTTGGGTTTAAGGATACGTTAGCCTCATTTGAGACTAAGATCGACTTAAACGTTTGTTAAAGATACGTTAGTCTAGCTTTTAGACTAAGATCAACTTAACGGGATCGTTTAGATCCAACAAGAGAGCAATAAAAGGGGGGCTCTGTTGTTTAGTTTAGTGACATTACGGTCGGCAGGTAGTTTAGGGACATTGCGGTCCATGGGTAGTTTAAGGACATTGCGGTCTATGGGTAGTTTAAGGACATTACGGTCCGTGGGTAGTTTAAGGACATTGCGGTCCAATGTTAGTTTTAAGACATTGTGGTCAAGGTTAAGGACCTCATAGTCCGTGGATTTAGGGACTCCACAGTCCGATGTTAGTTTTAAGACATCTCGGTCAAGGTTAAGGACCTCATAGTCCGTGGATTTAGGGACCCCACAGTCCGATGTTAGTTTTAAGACATCTCGGTCAAGGTTAAGGACCTCATAGTCTATGGGTTTAAGGACCCCACAGTCCGTATCAATGTGTGGTCATCGGGACCCGTCACCTCTTTGAAGACGTTGAGGAATTACAACGCCAAGTATCAAAGGAGTGAAGAGATGTACCCTTGAACCGAGGTGGATTAAATAGTCTTTGGCCCAATTTGGGATCAAGACCAATTAATTATGTTATAAGCCCATTAGCCCAGTTAAGTCTGAATTGAGGACTTATGGCCATCTTGGGCTAAGTCCAATCATGTTTGGAATATTGGCTTCCCGTTGGTCCATTGAAGGAGAGGCCTTGCCTCTGGCCATTTAGCCAATTGGGGTAACGTTAATTCAACAGTGTTGAACACTGGGATCAAGTTAATGTTTTAACACTAAAAGACAGTTGGTGTTAAACACCAGCAACAGGGGGTTCAAATTAGTGTTAAACACTAGAGCAAATCAGTGTCAAACACTAGCAGCAGAGGCTTCAAATTAGTGTTAAACACTAAGAAATTCAGTGTTAAACACTGCAAATAAAGTTCTTTGATTAGTGTTGAACACTAAGGCCAGACAGTGTTTTAACACTGGATTCAGGGGTTCCAATTTAGTGTTAAACACTAAGGCAAGAGGGGTCACGTGGTAGCACGTGAGGGCGCCCTCCCTTCATTTGTTCTGCTGAGAATATCGCATCTTTTGGAGCATCACGTGCCATCACGTGACGAGCATTTAAATGCTTGTATGTTAAAGCTTCTGCCAAAGGTCACGTGGGTCACATGAGGCGCTGCCTTAAAGGCCCTTCTCTGTAGACCTTTTCGGGGGTACGTGGTGGCACGTGACCCTTCCTCTGTTAATCCCTTTCAAGAATTAAATTCTTCGTAGGGTTGAACCCTAACAATAATTTTAGAGGAATTAAATTCCTATTTCCTTTTGAAGATTTATATTCTGGGATAGAGTTGAACTCTGAATTTTCTGTAGGAATTAAATTCCTCATATATGTGAAGAACTGAATTTTATCATAGGGTTAAACCCTAATAACAGCTTTAGGGAATTAAATTCCCACTCTCTTTTAGAGAATTACTCTGAGGAATGAGATTCTGTCATAGGGTGAAACCCTAATTTCTTCTTTCTTAAGGGAATTAAATTCCTGTTATTTTAACAGAACTAAGTTCTTAACTAGGGTTAAACCCTGATTCTGTTCATTCTGAAGGAATTAAATTCCCATAACATAGGGTCAAACCCTAATTTTATTTTAAAAGGAATTAAATTCCTATAGTTCTGTGAGAATTAAATTCTCAAGCTTCCATTCGCTCTCTATGCTTTAGATCTGCATGGCAGGATCTCAACCCAATGAGAATTAAATTCTCAATTCAAGGGGAGATGTGCACTTTACAGATCCTCCACCAAAGAGAGAACTATGTTCTTCTGTTTTATATCAGAGTTAAACTCTGTTGAGAATTAAATTCTCTTTTCCTTTCAAAAAGCCTTCCCTTTCTTACCTAGGGTTTTCTTTTGCAGAAGATCCAAATTCCCCAAAGTATCAAGGCTCTCTCTCTTTTTCTCCCTCTGCCTCTCTATATCTCTGTGTGTCTCTTGGCTCCTATTTATAGGAGAAGCAGCCGAATCAATTAGTTTTGGTGAATCTTTCATTGAGAGATTTAATTTTTATTCACCATTCGTTTTGGACCTTTGGATTATTAGGTGAATTTTATTCACCATTGGATTTTAAATCCAGAGATTCTCCTTTGTTATTTCGGTTAGATTTTAAGGGGAAATCTTTCCAAGTTCAGGCTTTTTCCACAAATAGATGATATTTAATCACCTTTAAATCTTTAATTCAGTCGGTTCCTTTGGAAAGATTTGAGAGGTCTTTTCTCAGAATTTAATTCTGTTAACAGATAGGCTTTGAAAGCCGGTCACGTGTGGCCACGTGACCCTTGGTCACGTGTGGGCACGTGACCCCCTTGGAACGAGCCCTCTTCTTCTTTTTGCACTCTGCCTTCTGGCCGCTGCTTAGCCGTCACGTGCCACCACGTGACCCCTGGCCACGTGTGAGCACGTGACCCTCGTCTGGAGCCTTTTTCTTGATTTAATCAGAGAACTGTTGTGCCTTTGCCGTTGCTTTTAAATGTCACGTGCCGACACGTGACCCTGGTCACGTGGGAGCACGTGACCCTTTCTGAAGCCCTTTTCTTTGATGTAGTCGGGAAACTGAATCTGCCTTGCCGATACTTTTAGATGTCACGTGTCAACACGTGACTGCTGGTCACGTGTGAGCATGTGACCCTTTTCTGAAGCCTCTTCCGTAGGCTTTCCTGATTTTAAATCAGGAAACAAATGCCCCCACAGTGTTGTTCTCACGTGTCTGCATGTGAGTGCAACGCTGTCACCTTTTGTGACCGTTGGATTCCTCTAGGGATTTAGGGAGATGAAACGTTTCTATCACCTCCTATAAATATTGGGGTCATTTCAGAGACGCCTCCACTTTGTTCATCTTCTTCCTTGCAAACTTTCTCTGAGAATTTAATTCTCTTCTTCCATAGCTTAGTTCTCTGCCTCGAACCTACCCTCAGAGTTTAACTCTGTTCAAGTGACCCTTCTTCCTCAGGTAATGATGATCGAAGCACCTTCATTTTGACAAAACTCTCTGGATTTTAAATCCATACTAAGGGTTTCACAAAGAACCCATTTTTCTTCAAGTTCTTTAACCAAAATATGAGACCACTTAACCTCCAACAGTAGATCTCTTAGGGTCAGATGATCCTTGGGGAGATGATGATGGCGGTTCAACTCCATGGAATTTAATTCCATCCAAAAATGTTTCTGGAAATTTAATTCCCTTCTCTTAATAAGGAATTTAATTACTATTAAGAACTAGGTTTCTTCACATGGAGGCTTCTTAGGGTCTCTTGACCCGAGGTTGTCCTTCTGCAATTAATGAAACAGGAGCTTTATAATGATTCTCATGACCTTTATTTCAGGTATCATGGATGCCCATCTGTATGGTCTTGACAAGATCATTTCTTATGGTAATATTCGTGCACTGGGCCGTAGTCAGAACTAGGAGTTCACCGATGCTCAGTGTGCCGAGATCATGAGCCGCTTTGACGAGTACAACCATCGGCTACTCCCCCGTCGCTCTTCTCTTCTGAGGCTGATCGTGCTGGTGATCCGGGAGGCACTTCCTCTCTTTTGCACCGGCATACCGCTCAGGGCCTTGGACACTGCTGAGGATAAGGTACATTCGGTGTACCTGATAGGCTTGATCTCAAAGAGGAGGCGAGATCACCTCATTGATCTTTTGCACCAAGCCTTTCAGCAGTCAGCCATACTTGCCGCCTATCGGAGGGTGGAGGATATTCGTGAGGACCCCGACGCTTGCGACCACGAGAGGAAGCATACCAGGATGGTTCGAAACGCCTGGAAGATCTTGGACAAAGTTACCTTCGATTTCCTCAATCCATGTCCTGCGTCTAAGGTCTTACCGTTGTAGTTGTGTCCTCTTTATTTTGTATGAACTTCTCAAAGTATGAATGATAAGTTTTATTATGTTTTTCCCTGTTTGCATGCCTTTCTCTGGGATTTCACATTTTTCTACTGTTGTTGTTGATGCTTTTAATATGCAGGGTGCTACTCCATCCATTTTTTTTAGTGCACATCAAGTTTGGGGCCCCACGTGTTCTGCACGTGGGGTCCCTTGATGGGGTTGTTCACAAAATTTTTCCATGCCATATTTTCTGTGCACAATATCAGATGCAGAAAAAGGGCCTTGGAAATAGTTCCGTCTCCCTGATTTTCGATGCCTTTCCTTTTTTGGGCCTTGGAAATAGCTTCATCATGCATGATTTTCTGCGCACAGCACTTAATGCACCCCTTTAAATCTGAGGCAATGGCTTTCCTTTTCTCTTCACAGAGAACTTTCATTCCTATTTTAACACGATTTAATTCGAGAACAACTAAGTGCCATGGCCTGCAACCGTCCACACGCTCGTCGACAGCCATGGGAAGTTCCTATCGAGGAGATGATCCCCCACTTTGCCGCGCGGTTAGTGGATCCACTCCTTACCGATGATGAATGCGACTCGGCGATGTATGAACTCTCGATCCGTAGGGGGTCTCCCCTCCCAATGGGTTCCCTCTGGCTCCGGATGATCCTCACGGCCGTGCTTGCCGACATTCCTCCTCACCCGGCAGAGATGACCCTGGCGATGCTTGATGCGGCTGAAGAGAAGCTCGAGGGCTTTCACGAATCGTGCCTGATTACTCAGGCTTTGAAGGACTGCTCGATTCACCTGCTGAGCCAAATAAGGGCCCGGCGAGCTATTATGTTTGCTTTCGCAGATGAACATGGCACCAATCGATGGGGAGTGACTCCTCGCGAGAACCGTCGCTTTGATGTGCTGGAGAGAGCGAAGAGAGAGATGGAGAATTTTGTTCTTTGCTTTGTTAACCCTTGTGCTACTGATCCCGTGTTTGGTGACCTTTTCCCGCTAGCGTAGAATATTTAAATTAGTCCTTTTTTGTATGCTTTATGCTGAACCTTCATGTAGGCTTGGTACTCGTATGTATGTTTTCACTTCCATGAATAAACTTTGTGTTCTTCTTATGAAGACTTTATTTAGTCACCAATATTATCATCACGTCGCATGCACATCGGAGCTTCGCATATTATTTCATTTTTTTTTATAATTACGAACGCATGCTTGACAAGATAACGTCAGAAATTTTCTTATTGCTTCCCATACCCGATGATGTACGCGTGTTTTAGCTCGACCACTGCTATCAACCGGAGCTTATTTATACAGTCCAGAGCGTTCCTATCCTGTCTCAGAGGCTGCGGTCGTGACAGTGGGCTTAAATGGCCTGACAAGGCGACACGTGGCAAACACATTGTTGTGCGAGGAAAGGGTTCGGTCGTAAATTCTCGGAGATAGAATTGGCTTCTAAGGCGTTGAGCGAGCTTCAAGCTAATCTCACCGCCAAGGCCAACAAAGCGTATGAACTCTGGCGGGTGCTTCAGGAGTCCATCAGAGAGGTGGTGGCTCTCGATAAAGCTGCCACGTGCACTCGCGAAAGGGTTGAGGCTCACAAGGCTACCGAGAAAGAGCTTGAAGCCCGGCTTGCTTCGTATCAGGAACAGCAGGCTCAGGTGGAGGCCCGTCTTCTGGAGATCTTGCATCATGAAGCCGTGGCTCAGCAACAAAATGATGAGCTGGTAAAATTACTACACCGCCCGCCGGCTTGAGGACTTGTATATTTTCCCCTTTTTTTTGTACATACTCATGGATGAGAGTATCTTCTTTTTGTTTCTTTCATGAATTGTACTTTGTATCCATTTTGGTTTATGAATAAAAGATACATTTTTCTTCTCAACGGCGCGTCTACTTTTTGTTGAATGTGTTTTGCGGATAATTTATCTTGATCTCCTTGCAAGACAGCGATGGCTTAGGATTCAGGGTTAAGATCTGCTTCCCAAGACTTTTGCATTTTATGAGCCACGAGGGTGTCTCATAAAGAGTTTTTCTCCCTACAGGTCGAAAGGATCCCATAGGTGTAAGTTCTTCTTAAGAATCGTGAGGATTCTTAAGTGGGTTTTCCCTTGAGAGTCGTAAGGATCTCACAAGAGAGTTTTCTTCCTTACAGGTCGTGAGGACCTGCAAGTGCTGGATGTGATCGCCCTTATCCGTGTTTCACGGGGTCAGGGGTTGCTCCAGGTATCGTAGTTTAAAGACGTCGCGGTCAAGGTTAAGGACCTCATAGTCCGTGGATTTAAGGACTCCACAGTCCGATGTTAGTTTTAAGACATCACGGTCAAGGTTAAGGACCTCATAGTCCGTGGATTTAAGGACCCCACAGTCCGATGTTAGTTTTAAGACATCACGGTCAAGGTTAAGGACCTCATAGTCCGTGGATTTAGGGACTCCACAGTCCGATGTTAGTTTTAAGACATCACGGTCAAGGTTAAGGACCTCATAGTCCGTGGATTTAGGGAGTCCACAGTCCGATGTTAGTTTTAAGACATCACGGTCAAGGTTAAGGACCTCATAGTCCGTGGATTTAGGGACTCCACAGTCCGATGTTAGTTTTAAGACATCACGGTTAAGGTTAAGGACCTCATAGTCCTTGGATTTAGGGACTCCACAGTCCGATGTTAGTTTTAAGACATCACGGTCAAGGTTAAGGACCTCATAGTCCGTGGATTTAAGGACTCCACAGTCCGATGTTTGGTTGTAGGGACCCGTCACCTCTTTGAAGACGTTGAGGAATTACAACGCCAGGTATCAAAGGAGTGAAGAGATGTACCCTTAAACCAAGGCAGAATCCGTAGGGAATCGGGGTGGTTGATTGTTAGTTTTAAGACATTACAGTCGAGGTTAAGGACATCATAGTCCGTGGATTTTAGGGACTCCACAGTCCGGTGTTTGCTCTGGATTCCTCACACGGGTTCACTGTCGTGCTTGGCGAGGACCAAGCTCCGCTCTGGGCGTTTTCCGCAGGGTCAAAGAGTGACGTTATCTGCGTTCCACGTAACCAGGAATTTTGCACTAGATGCTTCACACGGGTTCACTGCCGTGCTCGGCGAGGACTAGGCTCCGCTCTGGATGCTTCACATGGGTTCACTGCCGTGCTCCACGAGGACCAGGATCCGCTCTGGACGTTTTCTACGGGGTCAAAGAGTGACGTTATCCGCGTTCCACGTAACCAGGAATTTTGCACTAGATGCTTCACAAGGGTTCACTGCTGTGCTCGGCGAGGACTAGGCTCCGCTCTAGATGCTTCACACGGGTTCACTGCCGCGCTCCGCGTAACCAGGAATTTTGCACTAGATGCTTCACACGGGTTCACTGCCGTGCTCGGCGAGGACTAGGCTCCGCTCTGGATGCTTCACACGGGTTCACTGCCGCGCTCCGCGAGGACCAGGATCCGCTCTGGACGTTTTCCACGGGGTCAAAGAGTGACGTTATCCGCGTTCCACGTAACCAGGAATTTTGCACTAGATGCTTCACACGGGTTCACTGCCGTGCTCAGCGAGGACTAGGCTCCGCTCTGGATGCTTCACACGGGTTCACTGCCGTGCTCCGCGAGGACTAGGATCCGCTGTGGACGTTTTCCACGGGGTCAAAGAGTGACGTCATCCGCGTTCCACGTAACCAGGAATTTTGCACTAGATGCTTCACACGGGTTCACTGCCATGCTTGGCGAGGACTAGGCTCCGCTCTGGATGCTTCACACGGGGTCACTGCCGTGCTCCACGAGGACCAGGATCCGCTCTGGATGTTTTCTACGGGGTCAAAGAGTGACGTTATCCGCGTTCCACGTAACTAGGAATTTTGATGATTGTATCCGCATTTCACGGAATGGAGGTTTGACTGTTGGCGATATGTATACCACCGAGCCATGGAACCGGGGGTTGCCGCTGTTCCGTTTAGCTTAGAGTTGTGTCCGTTGTTACGAGACGAGTGCTGAGATGATCTCTAAGTCATTCACGGCCCGTCGAGATTTTGCTTCTTCTTATGATGAAACTTGGAGGAGAGGTATGATCCCCTTTTGTTTACGCCCTTGGATTGTGTACAAGGTGTGATGGAACATCACCTGTAGGGCATAAATTAAAACTTTTTTTTATATTTTATTTCTTTTTCCGCAATGCTCTATCATTTCAGCTTTTATATCACGGAGGTCGCGATTGCCCTATCATTTCGGTTATTTTTCGCGGTGCCCAATCATTTCGGCTATTTATTTCATTTTCACTCGTTGTTTTTTATTGCGAGTTGCCCCATCATTTCGGCTATTTTTCATGCATACATTTTTCCTTGCTGCTTTTTTTTGCAAGTTGCCCCATCATTTCGGCTATTTCGTATGCATGTGTGGCTTGCTAGCTTTTACACCGCAAGCTTGGATTTTAGACACCGATTTCGGCATCAGCACCGCTGCAACTGGGGTGTTTCCAGGAGCGAATCATCATTTGCCTCTATCGATGTTGAACAAAGGTGGCTTAGTAAACAGGGTTAAGGGTCCTGTCGACCAAGGCTTTTGATTTCATGAGCCGTAAGGGTCTCACAAAGGTATTTCTCCCTACAAGTCGTGAAGATCTTATAGGTGTATTTTCTCCCTAGGAATCGTGAGGATTCCTAAATGTATGTTCCTCTGCAAGTCGTAAGGATCTTATAAAAGGGTCTTCTCCTTATAGGTCGAGAGGACCTACAAGGGTTGCTCATCATATGGACATATCCCTAGTCACGGGTCGGACTTTGCTGAGGAAATGTTTATTCACGCCCGTGGATTGTATACAAGGGTCAGTATTGAGCCACTTATAGGGCAGTATCGAAGGTTGTGGGGGATTTGCTTAAGAGCAGGTTTAGGTTTTTGTAACTTAAGACTTTCAAATCTCATGAGCCGTGAGGGTCCCATAAGAGAATTCTTCTTACGAGTCGTGAGGATCTCGCAAGTGTATTTTCTCCTTAGGAATCGTGGGGATCCCTAAGTGTGTTGCTCCCTTATGAGTCGTAAGGATCTCACACGGGTGGTTTCTCCTTACAAGGTCGAGAGGACCCTATAAGTGTCTTTTAACGAGGTTGCGCCCTTTCGGGTTTTCACAAACACTCGCCGGTAGTCCTGCTGTTTTTACTCACGGAGCCCTTTCGGGTTTTCATCCGTGCCCATTTTTCTTATGGACATACCGTTTTTTTTATTCTTTTCATTTTATTTTTCTCTTTTTTTTTACGAGGCCGCGCCCTTTCGGGTTTTCACGAACACTCGCCGGTAGCCCTGCTGTTTTTACTCACGGAGCCCTTTCGGGTTTTCATCCGTGCCCTTTTTGCTTATGGACATACCGTTTTTATTTATTATATTTTTCCTTATTTATTTTTTTTTCTCGTCGGCCTAAGGATGCTGCGGTATTAGTTTAAGGACGTTTCGGTCCATTATTAGTTTAAGGACGTTTCGGTTCGTCGTTAGTTTAAGGACGTTTCGGTCCGTCGTTAGTTTAAGGACGTTTCGGTCCCTTCAGGGGAAGGCCGGCTACTGCTTATGAAGTCTGAGTTTAGGAAGATAGCGAGCGGACATAGTCGTCGTCATCTATCATTGACCTAGGCTGTGGCTTATTAAGCGTAGTATTTCTTTAAGAAGCGGCCGTTTATTGGCCTGAAAGGCCTTTCACCATGCATGTCCATGAGTAGATAGGCTCCACCCTGGTAGACCTTGTCTATGATGTACGGGCCTTCATAGTTCGGCTCAAATTTTCCCCGCTTGGCGCGATTGGGGATCATAGGCCTTTTGACCACTAACACGAGTTCGCCTTGGCGGAATGTCCTCGGTCGGGTCAATCTTTCGTATGAGCGCGTCATCTTTGCTTTATAAGCTTCTAGATTTTGTTGCGCTATGAGCCGTGTTTCTTCAAAAGCATCAAGCTCCTCGAGCCGAAGGTTAGCATTTTCTTCGTTCGTCAGTTCGTGGTGGACTGCCATTCGTAGAGAGGGTAGCTCTATTTCGAGGGGGAGTACCGCTTTCGTACCGAATACTAGTGCGTACGGCGTTGTGTTCGTGGCCGTCTTGAACGTAGTTCGATAGGCCCAAAGGGCCTCTTGCAGCCTCTCATGCCAGTCTTTCTTATTTCAGGACACCGTCTTTTTCATGATTTTTGTCAAGGTCTTATTGAAGGCCTCGGCTAGACCATTAGCTCGCGGATTGTAAACTGAAGAATATCTCCAGTCTATATTGTGCTGCTGCGCGAAGCGGTTAATCTTATAGCTTCTGTAGGCTGGCCCGTTATCGGAGATAATCCGCCGTGGAGTTCCAAACCGATAGATGACGTGCGTCTTGAAGAAGTGGAGGATATTCTCCGTCTTCACTTCCCTCAGCGGTACCGCTTCTGCCCATTTGGAGAAGTAATCAGTTGTCGCCAGGATGAAACGATGTCCCCGGGACGATGCTGGTTCGATGAGGCCGACTATGTCAGTCCCCCACATTTCGAATGGCCAGCTAGCCACCGTCGGATGTAGTGGATTCGGATGCTGGTGGATGAAATCCCCGTGGATTTGGCACGAGTGGCATTGCTTCGCATATTCGAGGCAGTCCTGGATCATCGTGGGCCAGTAGTAACCGATCCGTTTAATTTTAACTTCATCTTCGGGCCTGCTTGATGAGAACCACAGATTCCGTCATGAACCTCTTGAACGACTCTTTCTGCTTCGTCAGGTCCTAAACATCTCAGCCACAAAGAATCAAACGACCTCTTATACAGAGTATCATTGACGAAAGCGAAAGATAGAGCTCGTTTCATGAGCTGATGTCTTGAGGACGCTTCCTCGGGCATTCGGTGGGACTTAAAGTAGTCTATGAAGACTTCCCTCCAGTCCTCAGCCTTCTCACGGTCTTTTATTTGTAGGGTCGTCTGCTCAGTCGCTCCTTTTTCTTCGTATGATTCGGGAGATATTTCTGCTGGGGCGAGCACTCGACGGCTTTGTACCACGATTCTTACATCATCGAGGTTTTCGTCAGCCAGCTCTTTAGCAAGTTTGGCCAACGCGTCTGCTTTGCTGTTTTCCGCGCTCGGTATGTTCTCCAAAGTATAGGAGGGAATTTGGGTCAACAGTTGTTGCACCTTTTCGCCGTATTTCACCAATTCTGGTTTGCATGTCTGGTAGTCGCCGTTTACTTGATTAACGACCAGTTGGGAATCCCCATATATGAGGAGATTTTCAATTCCCATGTCGATGGCGATCTCGAGGCCTGCTATCAGAGCTTCGTATTCGGCTTCATTGTTTGTCCTCGGCTCTGTTAAGGAGAAGGCGAAGCGCATTATCCCTCCTTGTGGAGTTACGAAGATGAGGCCTACCCCCGATTTGATCATTGGGATACCTTGTTTGCGCTTCTTTACGGAGGACGCTCCATCGAAATAGAGTTCCCATCGGGTACTGCCGCCGCCGATCGCATCAAATGCATGCTCGTCCGGCAGATCGCAGTTCAGAGGAGAACCGGCAGGTACTGGATGCTCAGCAAGGAAGTCGGCAATGGCCTGGCCTTTCACTGCCTTGAGAGGTCGATACGTTATCGAGAACTCCATCAGGAGTAGAGCCTATTTAGCGAGTCGACCCGTCAATATAGCCTTTGACATCAAATATTTAAGAGGGTCCACCTTCGAGATGAGACGGACTTCGTGCGCCAACGCATAGTGCCTGAGCTTTGTTATCGAGAAGATCAACGCCAAGCAGTGTTTTTCAATGGGAGAGTAGTTGCTTTCTGCCCCGAGCAGAACTCGACTTAAGTAGTAGAGTGCTCTCTCTTTTCCTTGATTGTTCTCTTGTGCCCATAATGCGCCTAAAGAACCTTCGAGGGCTGTTGTATAAAGAATGAGGGGTTTTCCCTTGACCGGCACAGCCAACACCGGAGGGTTCTGCAGGTACTGCTTGATCTCGTCTAGTGCATCTTGGCATTTATGATCCCAAACGAATGGAGTTCCCTTCTTCATCAAGTGGCTGTAAGGACGGCACTTGCCTGAAAGATTGGCGATAAATCGCCGGATGTATGCGTGCTTCCCTTGGAGAGACCGCAACTGTTTGAAGGTTCTTGGTGGAGGCATTTCCATGATCGCCTTAATCTTAGATGGATCTACTTCGATACCTCGGTGTCGGATGATGAATCCCAGGAATTTACCCGAGGAAACTCCGAACTCGAATTTGAGGGGATTCATCTTCAAATTATATTGCCGAAGGCGTTGAAATACAGTCTCCAGATGCTTTAAATGCTCTTCGTATGACATGCTCTTCACTACGAGGTCATCGATATAGCACTCGACGATGTCATGTATGAGATCGTCGAAGATCTTTGTCATGGCCCTTTGATAGGTAGCGCCGGCGTTCTTTAGACCAAAGGGCATAACCCTGTAGCAGAATATACCCAAAGGGGTCCGGAAAGCGGTGTGATTCTGGTCTTCGGGATGCATCTTTATCTGATTGTACCCTGATGAACCGTCCATAAAGGAGAAAACCTCGTGAGTGGACGTGTTATCTATCATTAGCTCGGTTACCGGTATTGGGAAATCGTCCTCCGGGCAGGCTTTATTGAGATCCCTGAAATCCACGCATATGCGTACCGTCCCATTTTTCTTCATTACCGGGACGATGTTGGCGATCCAGTCGGGATATTGGACTTCTTGGATAAATCCAGAATCGATCAGCTTCTTGACTTCGGCGTTGATGCTCATCTCAAGCTTGAGCCGCATCCTTCTCGGCGCCTGCTTGACTGGCTTGATATCCGGGGATATTGTTAATTTATGCAATGCAATCTCCGGATCTAATCCTGGCATCTCGGAATAGTTCCATGAGAAGCAGTCTTTATGCTGTAGAAGCACGTTCTTTAACGCAGCCACCCTTTCTTCAGATAGCAGCTCGCTGACAAATGTCGGTCGCGGATCATCTGCCGATCCCAACTCAATCTTCTTGAGGTTATCTGCAGTAGTATGTATGCCATCTTCCAGTTCTTTCGGAGCTGGCGGAAATTCTGAGATCACCTCATCATTGTTGTTCTCAAAGCACCAGGGAAGGTCATCCATGTTCTTGGGCTCTTCTTTTAATATCGTAATCATGTAACAGGTGAGAATCCGCTTCCAAGACTGAGGTGGATCCGGTTCTGCTCTTGCGGCTTTGGGTTCGTGTTTTTGTGGCGGAGTTACCCTCCAGCCGTTGGATAAAGCAAATCTGCCATGTTGGTACTGGTCCTCGACCCAGTTCTTGAAGGTGAAGCAGTTTTCGATAGGGTGTCTTATGGCTCGGTGATAAGAGCAACAGCTCAGATGAGAAGCCTTGTTAGCTTGCTCAGGATGCTTAGACTCTGGAAGTGCGATCATTTGATGTTTTATAGCGAGCTCGAGTAACTTCTTCGTCTTGTCTCGGAGGAAGGAATACGCTCGACCCATCTTCTTCATGAGGGACAAATCCGAGCCGCGCAATACCCGATCACGTAATTCTCTAATCCTGCGTCGTTGTTGTCGGCTCATCTTTCCGCTTCTTGTCTTACTTCCGCTTTTGCGTCGGGCCTTTTGTACAACGGGTTGACAGGGAGGAGCATCTTTGTCTTTTGCAGCCTGTTGAAACAGACGTTGTGTCCTGGCCTTCTCGTAGATGGCCATCTCACGGTTGTGGTCTTCCCGAGCCTTTTGACCTGCTTTCCTGATAAGCTTGTCCACTTGTTCTTCAAATGACGAACTCAGCACTTCAATCGCGGGATCTAGTTTTGATAAGGGGTTGGCATTTCCTGACAGGGCGTCCTCTTCTTCATCAAAGGTATATATGGCGTAGCTACTGTGGGCCCGTTCCCGTTTTCCGGCTCTCACATATCCAAGCCCAAGTGTTTCCATTTTCCCGTTGGGCAATTTGCATTGAGTCTCAGGGACATCCCAAATCCTGTTGTAGAACCGGGCTTGTCGAACAGTCTGTTTTAAGGGTACTCCTTGGTGCTTCAATAGCCTCTTTAGTCCATTTGTGTAATATCTGGGCAAACGGATGGGTTGGAGCCTGTCGAGTGTAGCATCCGTGCCATGCCAGATCTCTTTCTCTACTTTCGTCTCTGAGGATCGGTAGAATAGGATTACCTTCTCACCCCTTTGCCTAGGAGGGACGTAAAACGTCTGCAGGTCCTGCACATTGTAAGCTTGAAGTGTGTCGAGATCCTTGTAGTGTTCTCGCAGCACCATGGTGATTTGCAAACTCTGATCATCGCTAGGGGATGCTTGTATTGACGGCCGATTGGAGAACACGGAATTAACCTCATCTTCCGAGTCACTTCCGAAGACCAATATGGGGGCGGACGGTCCCGGGTTGTTGCGCCGAGACGGACCAGCGTAAACTATCTCTTCTTCGTCTTCGGTATCGCTCCCGAAAACAGGGATGGTGGCGGCGGCTTTGTTCTCCGGCTTGTGACACCTTTCTGTATCCTCGAAATCTGGCAAAAAGTACTTCGCATCTTCGTATTTGCGGACTTCATTCACGGAAAATGGGTTCAGCTCACCTGTTACGGTATACTCGAAACCATCCTTAAAGTACTTCATACACTGATGTTGTGTAGAAGGGATAATGTTGTACTCGTGTAACCAAGGACGACCGAGCAAGGTGTTGTAGCAGGTCTTGGCGTCAATGACATGGAACTTGATGTCTATGACGAGTAGTCCAAAGCGTAATGTTAGTATCACGGATCCGAGAGTCCGTGACGATTGTGAATCAAAACCGGAGATGGTAATTTTGTCACGAGCGAGGTGTTGCACACTCATGCAGATTTCCTTTAACACCCGAACGTTAAGGAGATTGACGGAGGATCCATTATCCACCAGGATCTTGCCTATCTTGATATCATGGCAGTATCCAGAGATATATAGGGGACGATTGTGGTCGTTCGTCCCGAGGAGAAGGTCTTCGTCACCGAAAGTGATGCCGGCCGCGTGCACTTCTTCCAGTTCATCCTTCATCCTTTCCGCGGCGAGGAAGGCTTAGAATTACTCAGGTTCTTGTAACGCCTTAATTAGTGAATCTCGTGCTTCTTTTGATAACAGGAGGGCATCGAGAATGCTAAGTTGAGAAGGTAGCTTCCTTAGGTGCGTCAGGATGTTGTAGTCCACCTTACCCTTCCTGGGAGGGTCTTTGGTAGTCAGCTCTTTCATGACTTGGTCATCTAAAGTGGTATCCTCAGTGACCTTTTCCTTTCCCTTATCTTTTCTATTTACGGGCCCGAGATTCTTTTCCGGGAGCGTGCGATTTCGCAGCTGAATGTTTTCGCAGGCCTCCGGTTCCTCCTCTTTCCCTAAAACGGATTCTTTAAAGAGAGGGCCCAGAGCCATTTCTTCATCAGAGTCGCTCCCAAAGGTGAGAACTTGTGACCCTCCGGCGTTAACCATGTAACAGTTGCCAGTAGTTCTGTTGTGCCCGTCGGCAGTACTTCTTCGTTCCCGACGAGTCTTGCGTTTCATGCGCTTAAAATGTTGCCGATGAGCAACATATCCCTGCCACCATATCCTAAAGGCGTCGCACTCCTCCGTGGGGTGTGAAATTTTCCGATGATATGCGCAATAATTAGGGTGCCTCTCCGCCCCCATTGAGCGTGTTTTCTTTCGAGGGTGGTAGCTTCATTCCTATTGACATGGCTTTGGCAAACCTTTTCCTCGTCTTGAATATCTTCTTGTCTGCCTCAGATGCCTTTCGATCTGGCGGGAGTAGTTCAACTCTTTCGTTCAGTCGCCTGCATTTGGCTCCTTCCGATGCGGCCATCTCACGCTCCTGATCCGCTTTACTCTTTAGACGAATCTCGTCTAGAAAGGCGTCGATCATTTCATCTGTTGGACATACACGCTCTGGTTCAGGCTCTGTCCCCAGTTTCTTAGTGCCAGGAGTTTTTTCATCGTCGGTAAACGAGTGGGAGATTACGTTACAACTCGCCACATATCCCTCGGATTCATCCGACGAACTCTCTCCATCATCTTCTACTTGAAAGATGTGGTTGAGGAACTCTTGCAGCGTGACAGGAGTTCGCGCCTTTTGATTGTACTCTTCCATCGCGTCGATTTGCTTCTGCAAGTTCGTGCGCTTGTCTCCAGGCTTCACGGGCTTCTTGGATTTCTTCTTCTTTTTCTTCGAAGATTTTGACGGTTGGGCGTGAGTATTTAGGCCATCACCACGAGTCTTCGTAGTTGGGCACGGCTTCAACATCCTTTCGATAATTTGAGGTTCAAGCGGGTCCTTCCATTCGATCACAGGGCATGCATGAAGGTCCCTCAGCATTCTTTTGGTTTTAGTTGACAGCACGACCTCCTATGGAGCTTCTTCAATAAAGGAACAGGTTGCCCCCGGTGTATCTGCTTTCTTAGGAGTATGCAGCTGTGGTGGGTTCACTTTCCACTTTTCGGACAGTGCAAACTTCCCCTGGAGGTATTGATCTTCAATCCATCCTTTGAAGACGATGCAATCCTCAATCGGATGACTTACCGTTTGATGGTAAGGGCAATAGTTAGGGTTATTCACCTCAGTGGGTTGTGGCGATCGCCTTGGATTTGGTAGGTTTATAAGTCCGTTGCGTACTGCCAGCTCGAATAACCGTTTCGTCTTGTCTCGTGGGAACGAGTAGGGACGCTTCATCTTCTCATTACAATACCGGCGTCTTTCTTCCAATTGATCCGCTATCTTTGGGGCATTGGGTTGCTGCTGGGCATTGGCGACGAAGGTGGCCTTTCCTTTACCCTTGTCATTCCGAGGTTCTGGCTTCGGGGGAGGTGGTCTATGACCCATCTGGTCCATCTGAGCCAACTTGTCGATTAAAGCCTGGAATGTGGTTGGCTTAAAGAACATCATAAACTGGGAGATAGTTGAGTGAGGGTCTAGGGTTCCCACGAACATGCCCACCGCGGGCGCTTCCTCAATGCGTTGCTCGCATTTCGACCACAAATTCCGCCAGCGTATAGCATACTGGACCCAAGTTTCGCTTGGTTTTACCCTGGCGTTAATCAATGCCGTTATTGGAGTGTGTTGGCGCTTGCGAATCGCTGAGTGAATAGCAACTCCATTTCAGCGAACGTCTTGATAGAATCGTTCGGGAGTTCCGAATACCATTCGAACGCTGTTTCTGATAAGCTACTCACGAACTGGCGAAGCAACAGTTTATCATCATCGCCGGTGTTACCGCAAAGGGCCCTGAACTGGGCGACATGTTGGTGGGGATTGCCAGTCCCCTTGTAAACATGGAACTTGGGAATTGTGTAACCTGGCGGGTACTTGATTTGGTCGTACTAGCTTGGATATGGCCGCCCCGTTTTTACGACTTGACCAGCTGCCTCAGTCGTATGATGAACCCGGATTTGCTGGGCTATATAGTCGACCAAATCAGCCTTAGAGATTGTCTCCTCCTTGGCCGTTGAGAGGGCCGGTGGTGGATTTGACGTTTCTCCCCTGTCGTCTTCAAGGACGATCGGGGGATCCTCAGTGGGTGGGTCCTGTTGGATCATCATTCCTATCATATCTTGGAAGAGAAGGCCCATACGCTGTATGTTGGCTGCTTGTTCAGCAGCCTCTTTGTCCTTCTTCTCCAATATTCGGCGAAAGAATTCGGCGTCGGTTTCTTCCTCCTGGCGTTCGTCCGAGGACGTTTCTGGGTTTTCTTTTGGCCCGGTAAGTGCGGCCATAGCATTCATCGTTTCCTGGAGCTTTTGCTGTTGCTCCTGAGCTTTGGTCACCGACCGTGTAAGCAGTCTATGACCTGTAGACGCACGGCTGTCTTCCTTTCCTGACGCCATGTATACGGTATGGACCATCATGCCCCCAGACTTAGGGCGTCTGGGTTTAGTGCCTTTAGCTGTCGTTGCAGGCTGGGGGATCTTCTCTGGCTTCCTCCTTTTATGAGCAGTAAAAGTTGAGGGGGCCGTTGAGGTGGGAACCCAGACAGCCTTTTGTGGTTTAGCCTGGTGACTGGCTTCCTGTTGGATTTTCAGCTTCTTGTGCTGGCGGGAGAAGTTTGGATCGATCATCGAGTCTCGGGCCTGCCGCCAAACCTTATAGATTTTGGAAGACAGCTGTTGAGGGGATCGGGGCTGTTCTGGCTTTATTTCCGCAACCTTTTTTAGTGGAGGAGGAAACCTCTTTAGCACCGCAGTAGGAGAATTCCTTCGCACCTTATTTAGCATCTCGAAGCTGTTCCCAGTTGGAACGGCAGCATTAACTTCCACCGTTGGGGCTGGTGGAGTTAGCCCAGAGGGGGAGTTGCCCCCAGCCTTCCTTACTCGGCGCCAGTGACGACGTCGAGCGTGTCGAGCGGACGGCGCTGGTTCAGCGGTGAGGATGGCTTCGTCTTGCCCCCTGTGTAGGCGGGGGGTCGCTGCTGGTGTTAGCCTGTCAAAGGCCGACGTCCTTTGGGTAGCAGGAGCGGGAGCTGAAGCCGTCAATCTTGTAAAGACCGACTTTTTGGCAGCAGAAGCCGCCTTGACGACTTCAGGAGCAGGACCGGTCACTTTCTTAGAAGCAGCCTTCTCTGGGATTGTAGGCCCCATTGTGGGTCCACAGGAGTTCTGGCCCAATCTAGAGAAGACCGAGACGCTGGTGTTGGGCGACCCGTTGAGAGGGGCCGCGGCAGGGGTAAGACGATCAAAGACCGACTTCTTGGGAGCTTCCTTTGTCAGCACCAGAGCGGTGAAGCTTGTCGGCGGGAGCATGGTCCCAAAAAACAATCCTGTGGTGGCTCGAGTGACTTGTTCCACGGGCATTGTGAATAGCGAAGCAGCTTGGGGTCCGTAGGCTATACCTCCTGGCGAGGCGGAGCACTGGTTGCAATTGCAGTCCGAGCAGTTGGAGCATTTCTCACAAGTAGAAGCCATCGATTCTTTGCTTTCTGCAATAAGCAAGACGCCAAGTCTTAGTATCTTGAAACCCAAAGGCAACCATTAGCGAACCGCGATTGGTTCGCGAATCACGATATACGAAGTGTGGAGTGAAAAGAGGAAAAGGTCCCACCAGACGTGCCAGAATCTGTTCCCCTCCGAAGGACGGCGCGACTGGCGTCTTACCTGAAATTCGGGGCAGATGCTAATTGGTGCTATCCGTCCATCTCTCCGAAGATGCCAAGTTGATTTATGGCACCGTACATCGAAGGTTTAGACGGATGCGTCCGATGTAGCAGACTTCGTCATATTCCCCCTCGCTTGAGGGGTTTTTGATTGTGGGGACGCTCTTCCCTGCAGGCGCAAGCCCCTGCAGTTAATTACGCTACCGCATCGCGGTAACCACTTTCTCCTTCTCCAGATGGTCACTTCGTATCGTGTGTGTTTGTTTTGTTTTTTGTTTCCCGTGGATTGTATACGGAGACTGAGTTATGTCGTCGCCCGTAGGGCGTAGACTAGTCCAAATCCATATTATCTTAGATTTGGGTTTGGGGGTTTGGGTTTAAGGATACGTTAGCCTCATTTGAGACTAAGATCGACTTAAACGTTTGTTAAGGATACGTTAGTCTAGCTTTTAGACTAAGATCAACTTAACGGGATCGTTTAGATCCAACAGGAGAGCAATAAAAAGGGGGGGCTCTGTTGTTTAGTTTAGTGATATTACGGTCGGCAGGTAGTTTAGGGACATTGCGGTCCATGGGTAGTTTAAGGACATTGCGGTCCATGGGTAGTTTAAGGACATTACGGTCCATGGGTAGTTTAAGGACATTGCGGTCCAATGTTAGTTTTAAGACATTGCGGTCAAGGTTAAGGACCTCATAGTCCGTGGATTTAGGGACTCCACAGTCCGTAGTTAGTTTTAAGACATCCCGGTCAAGGTTAAGGACCTCATAGTCCGTAGATTTAGGGACTCCACAGTCCGATGTTAGTTTTAAGACATCTCGGTCAAGGTTAAGGACCTCATAGTCCATGGATTTAGGGACCCCACAGTCTGATGTTAGTTTTAAGACATCTCGGTCAAGGTTAATGACCTCATAGTCCATGGATTTAAGGACCCCACAGTCCGTATCAATGTGTGGTCATCGGGACCCGTCACCTCTTTGAAGACGTTGAGGAATTACAACGCCAAGTATCAAAGGAGTGAAGAGATGTACCCTTGAACCGGGGTGGATTAAATAGTCTTTGGCCCAATTTGGGATCAAGACCAATTAATTATGTTATGAGCCCATTAGCCCAGTTAAGTCTGAATTGAGGACTTATAGCCATCTTGGGCTAAGTCCAATCATGTTTGGAATATTGGCTTCCCGTTGGTCCATTGAAGGAGAGGCCTTGCCTCTGGCCATTTAGCCAATTGGGGTAACGTTAATTCAACAGTGTTGAACACTGGGATCAAGTTAATGTTTTAACACTAAAAGACAGTTGGTGTTAAACACCAGCAACAGGGGGTTCAAATTAGTGTTAAACACTAGAGCAAATCAGTGTCAAACACTAGCAGCAGAGGCTTCAAATTAGTGTTAAACACTAAGAAATTCAGTGTTAAGCACTGCAAATAAAGTTCTTTGATTAGTGTTGAACACTAAGGCCAGACAGTGGTTTAACACTGGATTCAGGGGTTCCAATTTAGTGTTAAACACTAAGGCAAGAGGGGTCACGTGGTAGCACGTGAGGGCGCCCTCCCTTCATTTGTTCTGCTGAGAATATCGCATATTTTGGAGCATCACGTGCCATCACGTGACGGGCATTTAAATGCTTGTATGTTAAAGCTTCCGCCAAAGGTCACGTGGGTCACGTGAGGCACTGCCTTAAAGGCCCTTCTCTGTGGATCTTTTCGGGGGTCACGTGGTAGCACGTGACCCTGCCTCTGTTAATCCCTTTCAAGAATTAAATTCTTCGTAGGGTTGAACCCTAACAATAATTTTAGAGGAATTAAATTCCTATTTCCTTTTGAAGATTTATATTCTGGGATAGAGTTGAACTCTGAATTTTCTGTAGGAATTAAATTCCTCATATATGTGAAGAACTGAATTCTATCATAGGGTTAAACCCTAATAACAGCTTTAAGGAATTAAATTCCCACTCTCTTTTAGAGAATTACTCTGAGGAATGAGATTATGTCATAGGGTGAAACCCTAATTTCTTCTTTCTTAAGGGAATTAAATTCCTGTTATTTTAACAGAACTAAGTTCTTAACTAGGGTTAAACCCTGATTCTGTTCATTCTGAAGGAATTAAATTCCCATAACATAGGGTCAAACCCTAATTTTATTTTAAAAGGAATTAAATTCCTATAGTTCTGTGAGAATTAAATTCTCAAGCTTCCATTCGCTCTCTATGCTTTGGATCTGCATGGCAGGATCTAAACCCAATGAGAATTAAATTCTTAATTCAAGGGGAGATGTGCACTTTACAGATCCTCCACCAAAGAGAGAACTATGTTCTTCTGTTTTATATCAGAGTTAAACTTTGTTGAGAATTAAATTCTCTTTTCCTTTCAAAAAGCCTTCCCTTTCTTACCTAGGGTTTTCTTTTGCAGAAGATCCAAATTCCTCAAAGTATCAAGGCTCTCTCTCTTTTTCTCCCTCTGCCTCTCTATATCTCTGTGTGTCTCTTGGCTCCTATTTATAGGAGAAGCAGCCGAATCAATTATTTTTGGTGAATCTTTCATTGAGAGATTTAATTTTTATTCACCATTCGTTTTGGACCTTTGGATTATTAGGTGAATTTTATTCACCATTGGATTTTAAATCCAGAGATTCTCCTTTGTTATTTCGGTTAGATTTTAAGGGGAAATCTTTCCAAGTTCAGGCTTTTTCCACAAATAGATGATATTTAATCACCTTTAAATCTTTAATTCAGTCGGTTCCTTTGGAAAGATTTGAGAGGTCTTTTCTCAGAATTTAATTCTGTTAACAGATAGGCTTTGAAAGCCGGTCACGTGTGGCCACGTGACCCTTGGTCACGTGTGGGCACGTGACCCCCTTGGAACGAGCCCTCTTCTTCTTTTTGCGCTCTGCCTTCTGGCCGCTGCTTAGCCGTCATGTGCCACCACGTGACCCCTGGTCACGTGTGAGCACGTGACCCTCGTCTGGAGCCTTTTTCTTGATTTAATCAGAGAACTGTTGTGCCTTTGCCGTTGCTTTTAAATGTCACGTGCCGACACGTGACCCTGGTCACGTGGGAGCATGTGACCTTGGTCACGTGGTAGCACGTACCTTTTCTGAAGCCATTTTCTTTAATGTAGTCGAGAAACTGAATTTGCCTTGCCGATACTTTTAGATGTCACGTGTCAACACGTGACTGCTGGTCACGTGTGTGCTCGTGACCCTTTTCTGAAGCCTCTTCCGTAGGCTTTCCTGATTTTAAATCAGGAAACAGCCCACTTCTTGGAAACTGAGTTTTTGGAAAATCAGATAAGTGGGAGCGCAATAGAACGGGAAGAAATTCCAGAACCACGAGCTATTACTGAAAGCTTAGTAGAACCAGAGGGTTCGAAAGATCAGGACATTCCTACGCTGCTCCGCAGGAGTAGTAGGCAGTCTCATCCGCCCGAGAGATACGGTTTTCTCATAGACAGGGATAGAGAGGATTGCATCATTGATAGTGATGAGCCGACTAGCTTCCAGCAAGCCATTCAGAGCGTTGACTCGGTAAAATGGCTGGATGCACTGCGGACCGAAATGGAATCCATGTACACCAACAAAGTATGGACGTTGGACATTTCTCCAGATGGGGTAAAACCCGTAGGATGCAAGTGGATTTTCAAAAAGAAGATTTGTGTAGATGGACAGGTTGAAACCTATAAAGCTAGACTTGTTGCAAAGGGTTTCCGTCAAAGACCGGGCTTGGACTATGACGAAACCTTTTCTCCAGTGGCTATGCTGAAATCCATTCGGATCCTTCTTGCCATTGATGCCTTCCACGATTATGAGATTTGGCAGATGGACGTAAAGACCGCTTTTCTGAATGGAAATTTAGAGGAGTGTGTCTATATGGACCAGCCAGAGGGTTTCATTCAGAGTGGGAGCAGCGGGAAGGTGTGCAAGTTGCTTAAATCTATCTATGGACTAAAGCAGGCATCGCGGAGTTGGAACATCTGTTTTGATGAGACGGTCAAAGAATTTGGCTTTATCAAAAATCCAGATGAACCATGCATCTATAGTAGATTTGTAGCGAGAACTGTAGTATTCCTCGTTTTATACGTGGATGATATTCTCTTGATAGGAAATGACATTCTTATGCTACAATCTGTCAAAGGGTTCTTGTCACACAGGTTCTCCATGAAAGACCTGGGTGATGCCTCATACATTCTGGGGATCCGGATCTATCGTGACAGATCCAAGAGGATATTAGGACTTTCACAGTCCAGGTACATCGACACCATACTGAAAAGATTCAATATGGAAGATTCCAAACGCGGTAATCTACCGGCTTGTCACGGGATCACCCTCTCCAAAGAGATGTCTCCCAAGACTGATTTGGAAAGGGATCACATGTCTATTATACCCGCTTCTGTGGTAGGCTCTATAATGTATGCGATGTTGTGTACCAGACCAGATGTAGCTTATGCACTGAGTGTGGTAAGCAGGTATCAGTCAAACCCTGGGGAGAAACACTGGATAGCGGTAAAGAACATTCTCAAGTACCTGAGAAGGACTAAGTAGATGTTCTTGGTGTATGGCGGAAAAGACCTCCAGATCGAGGCCTTTGCTGACTCCAGCTTCCAGAGTGACAAGGATGATTCCAAGTCCATGTCAAGTTATGTCTTTACCCTCAATGGAGGGGCGGTATGTTGGAAGAGTTCCAAACAGGAAACCGTTGCTGACTCGACGATGGAAGCGGAATATATCGCTGCATCTGATGCCGCAAAAGAAGCCGTCTGGATGAGGAAGTTCTTGATATAACTTCGGGTGGTTCCTACCATTGTTGATCCAATACCGCTGTATTGCGACAACAACGGAGCTATAGCTTTAGCGAAGGAACCCAGGTCCCATTAGAAATCCAGGCACATCTTAAGGCGGTATCACCTGATCAGGGAGATCATGGGTCGCCAGGAGATCGAGGTTCGGAGAGTTGCTACGGAAGATAACACTGCTGATCCATTCACAAAGGCCTTACCCCAGACTCAGTTTGAGCGGCTGATCGAGATGATAGGTCTTCGATACGCCAGTACATGGCCTTAGTGCAAGTGGGAGATTGTTAGTGTATATGCCCTAGAGGCCATTACTGTATCATACTAGTTTGTATATTACTTGATGGAAGCTTGGGATATTCACCTTATATAAACAATCTTGCTCAATATAGTAGTATGCTACTTAGTTTGTTTCTGCTTTAATGTGTGCATGTGTTTCTTTTAGCACATCGCCTTTACACATTAGTGGAGCCCTTAGGATCTTTGCTTGATTACCAGCGTTGTGATGGCAATCACACTAGTGGAGGCTGGGTAATCCACAAGCACATCCTTATGCAGGTCCCTAGTCGTAGGACTATCGAGACAGGGCATCGATACTCCGGAGTAGACTAGCGTATACGCTTCTCATCCCAGCTTGGGAAACGGTCTGTCCCACAGCCGTCAGTACGTCGTACTTGAGATAGTATGCGGGTGCTCGTTAGGTTACGAGTACACTGGACAGGACTCGTCGGGAACTGTTGGTTGGTATTATACCTATCGTCAGTTATCAGTTCCCAGGTGACATGAGTACAGCTTAGTCCGTTGACTTGACACTGTCACTTCGCCTCGAGTGCGTTCCCACTATACTTTGATTACTACCCTACCACGGCTCAAAGGAGTCGTGCAAACAGGTAGTTTTTGGGTGTAGTCCCGAAGCACTTGGAGGCAGTGACGGTCAGACAAGATTTGTCTCTCCCGGTATTGGGGGTTGACATCTCGCTGTGTCTAGGAGAGCCATTACACAAGTAGTCCCTGGCCAGGGCAAGCGAGATATACTGGTAGGTTTCCAGTGTTATCTCAGGGTGTTCTGGGCTACACTCTGACACGACTTGTACCGCTATTAGGGGACTGACGTTTACCGCCCCCGTAGGCCCGCCATGCGATGTATTAGACGAACAGACCGGGCTGTAAGGAGATTGTCACATTCAGGCTCAGTAGGAGTTCAAATGGGTTTACCTCGTCAGTCTTCTTGTCGGCATCTACCTGGGGACCGTTACGTACAGCTAGTGCCGCTTGTGGTCTGAGGTTAAACCCACTGCCAGCGTAGTGTAGAGTCTTTAGAGTCCCACACAGAGGGTTATTCGCCTTTGGGCAAAACGGAGTAGAGGTCGCATGGTTTTGCGACAGGGTTCGTTCTCATCCGCGCACTTGTGCACGTTTGGAGTCCGGACGGATATTACTAGCGGGCTCTGGTTTGAGCCAGATCCTAGTATATGTTTTGGGGTTAGTTTTATCTTATTGTATTCATGTTCCTCGGAACACGAATACGGGTGTGTATGCACAGTTGATTGAGGCGGAGGAAGAGGATTTTCATTAGGGTTTCGGAACGGGTGTTTATGCACAGTTGACAGTCGTCTTTTTCCAAACCCTAATGAATTTGTGATATATCAATTAATAATATTAATTAAATGAAATTGTGTCATGGTTGGGTTTGTTGACTTGTTGACCAAGGTTGACTTGTTGACCATGGTTGAAATATTGACTATCATCATTACACATCAAAGATACTCTTTGATTCTAGCAAAAACCATTTAATGTGAAATGATAATAGTCTTATCAAACCTTCCATCAACTTTTTCATTTAGATTAATTTTATTAATTTGATAATTCACTTATTATGTTATGGTTGTAAAAATACCATCTCATTCTATCATAACCATTCTCTCTCATCTATTCTTCTTCTTCCTCCTCTAGTTCAAGGAGAACAATTCTCATGTGTTGAGAAACATCTCCTTGAAGATAAAACACCCAAATATACTCTCTACTCTCTCTAAGGTTGAAGGTCTAGCAAGCCAAAGACCTTAGTTCTCTCAAAGTTCGAGAAAGGAGCCCAAGGTTGCAACCCTCAGGTGGATCCATCTTTGACGAAAAAAGGCGACGAGGAAAGCACCATCCAACCACTACTAAGAGTTCAAGAAGAAGGAGTTCAAGTGAGGTATAACCCCTAACCGAGTAGACAACTCTCTAGTTAGGTTGCTAGTGTGTAGTTTAGCCAAGATCCGTTTTTGTAGTCCATGTTACCCAAACCCTAAAAATCGTTTTTCACCATTTCCGCAAGCCCGAAAGAACCGGAAGAGGTAACGTCGACTTACACAGTGAACCCGTGTGACGCATCCAGAGCAGAGCCTAGTCCTCGCCGAACACGGCAGTGAACCCGTGAGAAGCATCTAGAGCAAAATTTCTGGCTACGTGGAACGCGGATTATGTCACTTCTGACTCCATGGAAAACGTCCAGAGCGGATCCTGGTCCTCGCAGAGCAGGGCAGTGAACCCGTGTGAAGCATCCAGAGCGGAGCCTGGTCCTCGCAGAACACGGCAGTGAACCCGTGGGAAGCATCCAGAGCAAAATTCCTGGCTACGTGGAACGCGGATTATGTCACTTCTGACCCCGTGGAAAACGTCCAGAGCGGATCCTGGTCCTCGCATAGCACGGCAGTGAACCCGTGTGAAGCATCCAGAGTGGAGCCTAGTCCTCGCCGAACACGGCAGTGAACCCGTGGGAAGCATCCAGAGAAAACATTGGACTGTGGAGTCCTTAAATCCACGGACTATGATGTCCTTAACCTCGACCGTGATGTCTTAAAACTAACGTCGGACTGTGAAGTCCTTAAACTCATGGACTATGATGTCCTTAATCTCGACCGTGATGTCTTAAAACTAACATCGGACTGTGAGGTCCTTAAATCCACGGACTATGATGTCCTTAACCTCGACCGTGATGTCTTAAAACTAACATCGGACTGTGGGGTCCTTAAACTCATGGACTATGATGTCCTTAACCTCGACCGTGATGTCTTAAAACTAACATTGGACTGTGAGGTCCTTAAACTCATGGACTATGATGTCCTTAACCTCGACCGTGATGTCTTAAAACTGACATCGGACTGTGAGGTCCTTAAACTCATGGACTATGATGTCCTTAACCTCGACCATGATGTCTTAAAACTAACATTGGACTGTGGTGTCCTTAAATCCACGGACTATGATGTCCTTAACCTCGACCGTGATGTCTTAAAACTAACATCGGACTGTGAGGTCCTTAAACTCTCGGACTATGATGTCCTTAACCTCGACCGTGATGTCTTAAAACTAACAATGGACCATAATGTCCTTAAACTAATTTTACCTTGGTTCAAGGGTACATCTCTTCACTCCTTTGAAATTTGTCGTTGTAATTCCTCAACGTCTTCAAAGAGGTGACGGATCCCGACAACCACACATTTCACGGACTGTGGGGTGGGTCCTTAAATCCACGGACTATGATGTCCTTAACCTCGACCGTGATGTCTTAAAACTAACATTGGACTGTGGAATCCTTAAATCCACGGACTATGATGTCCTTAACCTCGACCGTGATGTCTTAAAACTAACATCGGACTGTGAGGTCCTTAAACTCATGGACTATGATGTCCTTAACCTCGACCGCGATGTCTTTAAACTACGGTATCCTGGAAAACATCCAGAGAGGAGCCTGGTCCTCGCCGAACACGGCAGTGAACCCGTGTGAAGCATCCAAAGCAAAATTCCTGGCTACGTGGAACGCGGATTATGTCACTTCTGACCCCGTGGAAAATGTCAAGAGCAGATCCTGGTCCTCGCAGAGCATGACAGTGAACCCATTTGAAGCATCCAGAGCGGAGCCTGGTCCTCACCGAACACGGCAGTGAACCCGTGGGAAGCATCCAGAGCAAACATTGGACTATGAGGTCCTTAACCACATGGACTATGACGTCCTTAACCTTGACCGTGATATCTTAAAACTAACATTAGACTGTGGAGTCCTTAAATCCACGGACTATGACGTCATTAATCTCGACCGTGATGTCTTAAAACTAACATTGGACTGTGGAGTCCTTAAATCCACGGACTATGATGTCCTTAACCTCGACCTCGATGTCTTAAAACTAACATTGGACCGTGGAGTCCTTAAATCCACGGACTATGATATCCTTAACCTCGACCGTGATGTCTTAAAACTAACATTGGACTGTGAGGTCCTTAAGCTCATGGACTATGATGTCCTTAACCTCGACCGTGATCTCTTAAAACTAATATCGGACTGTGAGGTCCTTAAACTCATGGACTATGATGTCCTTAACCTCGACCGTGATGTCTTAAAACTACGGTATCCTGGAAAACGTCCAGAGCGGAGCCTGGTCCTCGCCAAACACAGCAGTGAACCCGTCATAAGCATCCAGAGCAACCCTTAACTCCGTGAAATACGGATAAGGACAACTTCACCCATCACTTGCGGGTCCTCACGACTCGTAAGGAAGTAAATTCTCTTATGAGATCCTTACGACTTTCAAGAGAAAACGCCCTTGGGAATCCTCACGATTCTTAAGGAGAAATTACACCTACGGGATCCTCCCGACCGGTAGGGAGAAAATTCTTTATGAGACCCTCACGGCTCATAAAGTTGAAAAGTCTTAGGTGATAGATTCTAACCCTGTCTTCTAAGCCACCACTGCCCTACAAAGAATCCAAGATTGATAGCTATATGCTACCTACGGATCGCACTTGCTAAAATCACATGGAAACAACACAGCAGAGAGAAGAAAACGACAGGGAGAATAGCTGATCTGCATTTAATTAAGCGTTTGAGACACACCCATTCATGCATGTGCAAAAGATTCGAAACATGAAGTAAAACACGCTAAAATGAGAAATTTTCCATTCATATTGCAAAAGGTTCTTACAATTATAAAAACAACAAACAAAGACATTATCAAAATAATTACAACGGCAAAACCTCAGATCCAGGGCATGGATTGAGAAACTCAAAAGTGACCTTGTCCAGAATCTTCCAGGCCTGGCGAACCATCCTGGTGTGCTTTCTTTCGCAATCACAAGCGTCGGGATATCCACGGATGTCCTCCACCCTCCGATAAGCAGCAAGTATGGCAGACTGCTGAAAAGCCTGGTGCAGGAGGTCGACAATATTGTCTCGCCGTCTCTTCGAGATTAGGTTCATCAGATACACCGAGTGCACCTTATCCTCAGCGGCATCTAATGCTCTAAGTGGCACGCCGGTATAGAATAGAGGGAGCGCTTCCCAGATCGCTCCCACAATAAGCTTCAGAAGAGGGGAACGCCGAGGAAGCAATTGACCATTGTATGCGTCAAAGCGACTAATAATTTCAGTACACTCGGCGTTTGTGAATTCTCGATCCTGAAAACGGCCGAGTCGGCGGATGTCTCCATAAGAGATAATCTCGTCGAGATCATACATGTGAGCGTCCATTACTCTTGTAAAAGAAAATCAGCGAAGATTAGCAGACGGATTGAATAGGCACTTTCTTATTCAAAATAGGCACAGGAAGTTAAACTCCTCGAGAGCAATGCTCTACAGACAGGCGTGACACCTGTCAAAATCAATCATGAGGGGAAGTTAAAGAAATCCCCCAAAAACATTGAGAGCTTTGCTCTAAGAAGATGATATAATTCATCAAAAATAAAATTCCATCTTCAAGATCCATGAAAAACTCTCAAGAATTCTTCTATATGGTTTGAAAGGAGCAAAGCTCCGTTAATGAATTAAGAAATCACAAGAAAAATCCTTTTAGAGAGCAGAGCTCTATTAATGGAACCCTGATAGGGTTCTTTTTTAGTTCTCTTTAGCTCTCTTTAGACCTATGGAGCAAAGCTCTGCTAGTAAAACCCTGAATAGGTTCTCTTTAGATCAAAGATCTATTAAGAGCAAGGCTCTGTTTATGGGTAAAAACCTTAATTTCTTAAAATTTGATTTTACCTAAGTTTGGAAAGAGTTCTAACTCTTGGAAGTTCTTGAACGGAAGAGCTAAGCTCTGAATAAAAATTCTTATGAAGAAGATGGAAATCATCTGAGGACCAAAGATCCTATTTATAGGCATTAAGAGCTGTTTCAACTCCCTGAAAGTTGATCCAACGACTGAGATGCTACCGCCGCCGCACTCATGTTTGGGGCCAAGTAAGCGCAACGGTGGGGGGGCATTTGTTTCCCCAATCAGAGCAAAGCTCTGTTTCCAAGATTGGAAATGAAGCGACGCTTCCCCCAATCAAAGCAAAGTTCTGTTCAAATTCCAAGACTGGAAATGAAGCGAAGCTTCCACTTCCCCCAATCAGAGCAAATCTCTGTTTAGAAATTTAAGAGTCAAAAATTGAAGCAACGCTTCAAATCCTGCACTCTGCGCTGTGCGCCACGTGTCTAACACAAGCGCGCTGGCGCAGTTGTGCTGCTCTCCACGTGTCGAGCGCCAGTGCGCTAGCGCAAGGCGCGCCGCGCGCCACGTGTCAAAACACGAATGCGCTAACGCTAGCGCAATTGTGCTGTGCACTCCAAATTAGAGCAAAGCTCTGTTTCCAAAATTGGAAAGCGAAGCAACGCTTCATGATTATGCAGCGCATAAATATCTTACAAAGGAATAACAAAGAATTAAAAATAAGAGAACACTTAAAAGATAATAAAATACTAAATTAAAATATCTTTTTATTATTATTATTATTGTTATTACATTTAAAAAAGATCACCAAACATGGGATCAAAAGGACAGGGGTTCACAAAGCTAAAGAGGAGATTATCCAGTTCCCTCTCCGTCTTCTCCACCATGTCAAAGCGGCGATCCTCCCGAGGGGTAGCCATCCAACGATCGGCGCCGCACTTCTCAGAGAAAGTGGTGATGACAACCCGACGAGCCCGTATCTGGCTCAGCAAGTGGATGGAGCAATCTCTCAGGTCTTGAGTGATTAAGTGTGTCTCGAAGAAGCACTCAATCTTATCTTCGGCAGTATTGAGCACTGCCGAGGACATCTCTGCTGAAGAGGGGGAAGATCGGCGAGCACAGATGTAAGGATCATCCGAAGCCAAATAGAATGTGGGGGAAGGGGAGACCCCACACGAGTCAAAAGATCGTGCAGTGCAGCATCGCACTGCTCATCCGTGAGAGAAGGATCCACCAGACGCGCAGCAAAACGAGGAACAAGGTCCTGAATGGGCACTTCCCACGGCTGTCTACGAGCATGGGGGCAGTTACAAGCCATAGTTGAGAGGGTTCTTTGGAAGATGACAAAAGGAAGAAGCTTTGCTTCGAATTATAAACACAAAGCACAGAAAATTTTGTGCACAATGGAACTATTTCCAAGATTGGGAAATGAAAGATTCTAGGGAATATAAGTTTAACTTAAAAAGGAAGGTGAAAGAACACCTCTGTTGAGGCAACGCTCCAGATCCAGCGCTCTGCTGAAGCAACGCTTCAGATCCAGCGCTCTGGGCGCCACGTGTCAAGCACGGATGCGCTAGCGCTCTGCGCTGCGCGCCACGTGTCAAACGCAGGTGCGCCAGCGCTAGAATTAAAATTCCCACCGTTAGATCAAAGGATCTAATAATAATGATAAATCATTAATTAACCAGAATTAAATTCTGTTAAGGAAAGATTTCTCAAAATCTTTCCAAACAACAAGATTGCGCTTTAAGCACCGCTGAATCAATGATCCAATGGTAAATAATGAATTACCAAAAACAGAACAAATTCTGCATGGAAAGATTTTCCAATCTTGTTAAAAACAAGAAGATTGCCTTCTGTAAAACAGAAGCCCTAGGATCAAAGATCCAATGGTGGGGAAATATCCCCAAATCAATCAGAGAAAGATCTCTTTAACTGATTTAACAAATCAATTGGCCCTATATAAAGACCCCTAGACTTCAAGTCTCGATATACAGAAAAGGAGAGAGAAAAAACCCTCTGCAAAAAAAAGAGCAAGCTCTTAAGAGCTAGAAGAAAAGAAGATTTTTCTTCATATTCAAGGTAAAAAAAAAAAGAACTGTGTTCTTGAAAAACAGAGATGAAAACATCTCGTAAAAAGAAGAAACGTCTTCTAAAAAGATCTTAGATCTATAAAAAAGACCAAGGTCTCTGATTGAAAAAGAAAAGATCAAGATCTAATCATAAAAAGAAGTATTTTTACTTCGCAGATCTTTGATCTATAAAGGCAGAGCCTTTTATCAAAACAAGAACTTCTGTTCTTAGATCTTGAGGCAAAGCCTCCTTTAAAGAGGAACATAAATTTGTTCTTTGATCTTAAAATTGATCAAAATGCGCTATGCGCTATTAGACGGTGCCTTGCACTCATGAACTGTGCCCTTGCACTCCTTGGACTGGCGCTCAGCGCCATAACTTGCCACGTGTCAAGATCTGCGCTTTGCGCTCCTGAAAACAGCGCGCTGCGCTCTTGGGTTGGCGCTTAGCGCCAAGCGCGCCACGTGTCACTCACTGAAGCACCCATAAACTAGTGCAGCGCACTCATAAATTAAAAGCTCGGTACGCTAACAAACTAGCGCTTAGCGCTAAGCGCAACACGTGTCCTCCTCGTGTGCGCTAACCGACAGAAGCGCAATGCGCTCTTTGACTGGCGCAAAGCGCCTAGTGTGCCACGTGGCGCGCTGTCAGAACATACTTTGTTCTGATAAATACTATGCATTCAATATAAGACAAAAAATGTCAAAGCCCAATACTTAGCATTATTGAAAGGGCAGAGCCCAAATAAAGGCCTGACAAGCAGAACAAAAATAAAATGTTAAACATTTTTAATTGGACTTAGCCCAATTCTGGCCATAAGTCCTCAATTTAAATTGAACTGAGCTCATCTGCTCTTCCAATCAATTTACACCCGGTTCGAGGGTACATCTCTTTACTCCTCTGATATCTGTCGTTGTAATCCTTCAACGTCGTCAGAGAGGTGACGGGTCCCGACAACCACACATTACAACGGACTGTGGGGTCCTTAAACTCATGGACTATGATGTCCTTAACCTCGACCGTGATGTCTTAAAACTAATATCGGACCGTGGAGTCCTTAAAATCCACGGACTATGATGTTCTTAACCTCGACCGTGATGTCTTAAAACTAATATCGGACTGTGGAGTCCTTAAATCCACGGACTATAATGTCCTTAATCTCGACCGCGATGTCTTAAAACTAAACACCGGACTGTGAGATCCTTAAACTCACGGACTATGATGTCCTTAACCTCGACCGCGATGTCTTAAAACTAACAATGGACCGCAATGTACTTAAACTAATTATCGACCGCAACGTCATTAAACTAAACAATAGAGCCCAATTGCTCTTTTGTTGGATCTAAACGATCCCGTTAAGTTGATCTTAGTATAAAAATTAGACTAACGTATCCTTAACAAACGTTTAAGTTGATCTTAGTTTCAAATGAGACTAACGTATCCTTAAACCCAAACCCCCCAAACCCAAATCTAAGAAAGATACGGATTTGGACTAGTCCACGCCCTACGGGCGACAACATAACTTAGTCTCCGTATACAATCCACGGGCAACCACAAACAAAACAAACACCCACGACACGAAGTGACCATATGGAGAAGGAGAAAGTTATTACCGTAATGCAGTAGCGTAATTAACTGCAGGGGCTTGCGCCTGCAGGGAAGAGCGTCCCCACAATCAAACACCCCTCAAATGAGGGGGAATCTGATGAAGTCTGCTACATCGACCGCATTCATTTAAACCTTCGATACATGGTCCCATAAATCAACTTGGCATCTTCGGAGAGGTGGACGGATAGCACCAATTAGCATCTGCCCCGAATTTCAGGCAAGACGTACATCGCGTCTCCGCCGCGTCTTTCGGAGGGGAACAAGCGCCCCTCCGTGGGTCATACCTAGACCCCCTACGAGTGCGGAGAATAGCCCGACAATTCTAGAGTGAAGCACCCTCCATCTCAATGCCATGAGATGCGGGCTCGTTGCCCTCTAGAACCTGACTATTCGTGCACTCCACCGTGGGGGTAAAACTAGTACAGAAAATGAAAATATGTACAAAGGTGACATCGACCTCAACCCGGTCGTGCCCCAATAAAATAATATACAACACGGCAGAAACGGCAGTCCACATGTCGGACGCTCGCCCCGCAATAACAAATGTACAAATGAATATAAACTATACTAAACCATTACACCACCGGCTATCCACCACGACAATCCAACCACAATATCAGTACAATCACAGAACATCAACGTGGATGTCATGTTCGCAAACTCGTCTAAAAGAACATATAGCAGTTAGACGGGTTATACCGATCGAATGACATTCATGGTCGCAGATGCTAATCTAAGTACTGATAATCACACGTATTTTAAAATTTCGATCGACTAAACTTTTCCAAATAGGCCCCAAGTGCTAATCCAGTACTAAAACAAATCTGGGCCAAAAATATACATTCAAGAAACCACAATTCCATAGTATAGAACACCAGAAGAAGTTTTTAGCACAGTGGCCCAATTCCTACCGCGAAACCGCGGCAAATGAACACATTTTGCGGCGGTTCCGCCGCGGAATTGAGGGATCTTGTGCCCAAATTTCTTCTGTGTTTCTAAAATACCCTGCACGAATTTCTGATACACTGAAAATGATTTTTCGACCACTTTAAAAAATTGACAGAAACCCTGATATGGATTTGTGGTTTTGGAAAACTTCGGTCGATCAATATTCTAAACATGTTAGAACTACCCAGTATGGGTTTATGGTGGCTCTGATACCATATTGCGTTACCCTAACGCCCTAGCTATCATCCGTGGCGATTTGCGGAACAGAAATTTTCTTACAAGTTTAAAAACGGCGCTAAAATAAACCATTAAACCCGATCTAACCATTAACCTAACTAGCTAAACTAGGAGAGATAACTACTATGAAAAGAAGTCTCAACAAACGATTCAAGTCCTTCGGTCTTCTTTCCTCATCGTTTGCTCCAAGTGGCTACCATGATCGCGCTTGATCTCCTTTGCTCGCTCCATCGGTACTCCGTGATCGAGCTTGCTCTTCGGTCCTCCTCCGTCGAAGATGATCCACCCGAGAGATGTGATCCATGGCTCTAACTCCTTACTAAGTAACAAAAGGAGCAACTAGAGAACTTGGGATGCTAATCTAAGAACTCTAGGATGTAGTGTGAGGTTCTAGGTGTTTTACTGTCTCTATCTTGCCTCCTCTCTTGTTTCTCAACACGTGAGAGTGTAGAGAGGAGGAAGATGATGAAGGTGGAGGGAAGGTGGAGGAACTCAGGAGAAGGAGAGGAGAGTGGAGAAAAAATGGCGAGCACAAAAGAAATGAGCAACCATGTGAGAGAAAATAACTCACATTAGTTTTGTATATGAGTATCCAAGAATAAAATATATGACCCATGCTTCAATAGTTGCCACAAATGAATAAAGAATTCATTTGTCAACTATTTAGGCATGGTCCTCACCATACTCCCCTCACCTCACACTTTACACCTCATTTCCTTTTATCAAATAAATGGAAAAAGTCAAGATGACGTGTCCACCTTCTAGAATGTTATCCGTAACAAAATACGGATTACATTCTATTGTATATACATACCTGCATTCGGATAAAAACACGAATGCCCAAAGAGATAGAATAACACGAAGAACATAATACTAGAATATATATCGAAATACATATATGTAAATTATTAAATCAATACCTGATTTAATAATCCGGCTCAATCCCGAGCCGGCTAGTATTATCTACTGTCCGATCGAAAGTCCGGGTACAAAGTACATCAATCGATCGGAACCCTGCACGTATCCGATACGGCTACTACATCATTTCGGCTGAACCAGGGAAACCCTCTGTGTGGGACTCTGAAGACTCAACAGTACGCCGACAGTGAGTTACTAGATAAATTCACAACCACAAGCACGTCAACAGCACTAGCTGTACGTAACGGCTACCTAGGTACCTGTCGAAAAGGAAAGCCGACGAGAAAACTCATTCGGATCCCTACATAGCCTATCTGTGACAATCTCCGTACAGTCCGGTCTCTTTGTCTAAGAGTATCGCATACCGGGTCTAGGGAGTGGTAAAGGTCAGACCCTAATAACCCGATAATTCGTGCTGATGTGGCTCAGGACCAATCCGGGAAACTATTGATCAGCCTATCAGTAAATCCCAACTGCCTTGGCCAAGGTCTTATGGTCATGACCAATCGAACACAAGGCGATATCGACTCCCTATACCGGGAGAGATGAATCCCCGACAATCGCTCACTGCCTCCATGTGGCTCGGGACTGTACCCAACCAAAACCTGTTTGCACGACTTAGTAGAGCCATGGTAGGGTAGTGATCAAAGCACAGTGGGAACTCACATGAGACAAATGACGACCTCAGGTTTAAAGACTAATCTGTACTCATGTCACCTGAGAACTTCCACCGGACGATAGGTATAATACCATCTGGAAGTTCTCGGCAAGTCCGTCCGGTATGCTCACACCCAGTAAGCACCTATATACGATCTTAGATGCGAAAGAACAATGGTTATGGGACCATACCATCGCCTCTCGTCGGGGTCTAGAAACGTATATACTAGTCTACTCTGGAATATCAATTCTCGGTGTCACACCCCGCTTTCCAAAATACGGAATATAAGGGGTTGACAAAGTCAGCCATGCTCCTACGGTCGAGGAAACATCCTGCCCTAGTCAGACTTCGGCTTCTAGCTTTACGTGGTAATCAGTAATCAATGCATAGGTAATGAGAAATGCAGTCACTAAATTAATACAAATACAAAAACTAACCAGATGGAGATAAAGGAAAGATAGCGCTGAGTCGCTGATCTAGATGTCCACAATATCTTCGAGATACGTCAGATCCTGATCCAAGCTAAATCCACTTCTCACTCTGAGCATGCATACTCAGGTCGTCAGAGCGACGCAAAAGCAATAAATAGAAATACAAATATAAATACGTGCAATGAGGATGAGCATGAAACAATAAGCATGGAGTAATGACATGAGTATGAAGGAGCCAGTACAGGTAAACAGTAAAGCAGGTAAACAGTAAGGCCGGTATATTGAATCAGTAATCAATGCTTGTCAATAAACCTATCAGTCTCTAAGTCTCACTATCCAGGTCGCTAAGCCTATCGTCAGTCCAAGTGTGAGATTCAACCACTCGTGAGTATCCCCCACCCAAGGGTAGGGCCCCAGAGGCAAGGGAACACGGGCCCGAGTCGCTGATAGTCAGTAATATCACCCATATAACCCCAGAATCGCGGTATGTGCCGGAAATGGGACTCCCGAGATTCCATTGAACTCACACTCAAACTACCCCATACTCCGTGGTCTACATCAAACACCAACCATAAACTCAAATACTAGTCGATCCATGACAAGTCTACGCGAGAACTGGAAACAGGATCTCCATCAAGCATGTCTCAACTGATACCCAAGATAAATGGACAATGTTTGGTGACTTACCTATGACACTAATATAAGTGCTCCATAACCGTCCCATTCCAGTTATAGTTACACTTATATATGTCCCATAGACGTCGACAATGCAATAAGTCAATAGGGTCCGCTGATTGTGTACAAGTACGTGTCACTTCGCTTATTCATTCACGCTTTAACACTAACGTACTTGCCACAATCAAACACTAATATCTATCACTGGGTAATGTACATGATCACTAGGTTAATAATGTATATGACATCTACAAGATATGATGAGAATGCAATAATTACGATATGAATAAAATATCATCAACCAGTGTCCTCCCACTTGTACAATTTACTAAAAATCATACATGCAGAAATAAGTGAAACAATGTAAAAGGGGTAAGTAGTATGTTTAATTATATATCCGTCAAAATTAGTTTCGCGTCAATCGGGTTTCAGGTTTGCCAGTTGCGGCCATTTCATTTTAAGTGTTCACTGCTGGAAATCCAGTTTTAGAATTGGAAGTCCGTTTCGTAACACATTTTTCTCCTAGTTGGGATCAAAATTAGGCAACTCTATAGTTGAGCAATATTTAGGGTTATCAGTTAGGTTTCCAACTCAATTGGTGGATCAGTAATATCTATTGCGTACTAGAATTTATGCATTGTACAATACATGGGTATACGTTATGTCCCTATTTGGGACTGCTATAGGTTCTGTTGATTTAAAATATACTTTAAATAGTAAACGACAATAAAAACGAACGAAACCACTTTCAATGATTAGCTAACAGATTTATCTTCTCTATGGTATAGGGTTCCACATCATGGCATTTTCATACAGAAGAGTGAAAGTATTACAAAACTAGAATCGACAACCAGTGCTGCTCTGGACTGCAGTCCAGAGTCGCACTCCGAACTAGTTTCCGTCACCTTTTTTGCATAGAAACGGATTAAAACTTATATGGGGTTCTAGGTCGTCGAGTTGGATTCGATATGAGCCCTTGAACGCAACATTCCTATTTATAACCAATTAACTGTGATTTTTACGAGTTTCAGGTACGGGAAAATTTCAGTTTTAACGGATTTAAATAGGAAAGGCCTATCTCGTCATTAAAGTCCGTATTTTCCAGCCAAATCATAACACGGCGTTCATTATCACTCAGGCCATCATATGTGATTAGTTTCTGTCAATTTAAAGGGGGGTTTAGTTCGTGTTTTGCATTGAATACTAGCATTACTTGATTCGCAATCGAAATGTATATATGATATTGAAGTGCAATCAAATTGAATAGGTATAATTAGCATGAAGCAAGTATTAAACTTGCCTGACGATGTATCGACGATGGTACGGAAGTGGCAATAGAGCGATCACGACGCGAGCACGGCACGGCAAAATCGACTTTGGCTCGAGTTCGATAGCTCGGCAGCGATGGCTTGGGTTGCTGGGGCGAGGTGGCTGCGGTCGGCGGTGAGGGGGTGTCGGAGGCATTCGGGCACTGGAGGGAGGCAGCCTGGGTGGCTGAGGTGGTCGCCGGAGATGGAGCCGAAGCTCGACGAGGGTTGCTGTGGGTTTGAGGCTCGGGGGTTTGATAGAGCTCGGAGTTGGCTGATGAGGTCGACGGAGGAAGTTCGTTGGCGAGTGGAGGAGAGGGGCTCGATGGGGTTTTCTCAAGGGTTATCCGGTGATGCAGGTGTGCAGTGGAGCTCGACGAGTGGAGCTTGGAGTTTGGGTTGAGATAGGTTGCTGGGCTCGAGCTCGTCGGAGTTGGAGGCTCAGTGTTGCTGGCGATGATCTGCAGCGACGTGGCGGTGCAGGGAGTGGTGACGGCGATGGTGCTCGGCCGGCGTGGGTTGGAGTTGCGGTGGTGGTGCTGGGAGGTCGAGGGTTGGCGAGGAGGAGGTCGGTTTTGGAGGTGATGGCGGTGAGGTGTGCAGGCGAGGGTGCTAGGACGTTGAGGCTGGTGGCCGAGGGTTTGAGGAGTCGTGGTCGGAGCTCGGTGGCTGGGGAAAGTTTTGGGTAAGGAGGCAGTGGAGGTGATGGCGAGGAGGCTCGGGCTTGTATGAGAGAGAGAGACAAGTTCGAGGGAGGGAAGTGAGTGCGCACGTGCGGTCATGGGTAAAAGAGCGGGGACGTGGGGACGAGTGGCGGGGACGTGGGGAAGAAAGAAAAGAAGCGGGAAAAGAAGGAGGTGGGGAAGAAGGGAAGTGGGTCGGGTTGGGGGGAGATGGGCCGGGCTCGGGCTTGTGATAAAAGAAATTGGAAAAGGGAGGGGGAAAAGAATGGTGGGCTGGGCTCGGGAGAGGGGGTTGGTGTTTGGGCTGAGAAAGAATTAAGGAAAAATAGTAGATAAAGGTTGGGGTTTGGGTAGGTTTAAATGTTAGGGTTTTAAAATAAAATAATTATAAATATAAATAAACAGATTTTGTAATCAACTCTTTATAAAAATACGGATATTGGTGTACACAAGAACTGGGTACTACATCATACCACCCTTACAAAAATTTCGTCCTCGAAATTTAAAATAACGGCAAGCTATAAAATGATATGCTAAAAGCCACAAAATCAAGCACTAACATATAGTGATTTACTTAAAAGCAGCTAGATAAAAATCCAAGGTCTATATACGTATAAGAAATAACGCAACTAAAAGAATATGCCTAAGTAATCACAACGCAGAACCATCTATAATGATAAACTGTATGCACAATACCCGAAAATAAAATAGCAATAACAAATAATAGTGAAGGATTTGCCGATAGGTCAACATATTTTAGAATAAATATATCGATCAAACAATTTAAAATAACTTGAGAAAACCCATATGGTGAAATAAGAAAAATAGTATGTGTGGCATATATTTGCCCTATTAAAAATATGACGAATAGTAGAGTATTCAGAGTAAGTAAAACGGAAGTAGTTAATAGCACGCAATAAAAAAAATTGATGGACACAAAATAACGAAAACTGGATTTCAAATAGCAATGTCACTGAATGTAATTATAGTAATAGGAGATAGTACTAAAAATGTATAGAGGCTAGACTGGGTATGGGTTACAGTGGAATACGGCCCATTCAAAAAGGTCGGGGTGCGGTACTTTAATCTGAATGTTAAAGAGACGATGGTCAGGTCAGCGCGAGGTGCAAGGGTGAGGAATAATGAATCTCGGGAGGGAAGAAATTTATTGGGGAGGGAAAACAATCAATGCATCATGTGAATCAATACTCAAAAGGTTAGCGAACTCAGAAACTTTATTATTATTCCAGAAAATTTCAAACAAGACATTCTCGAAAGACAAAAGGTGGCCCTAAACTATACATAGATTTATTTGGCCAGAGGAAACAAAAGATAAGTCACGTCAGTCGTGGTTATGGAAGTTCAGCAGATTACGATAAGCTCGCGCGCTAAGATAGGGGCATCCATTTCCATAGCGCCTCGCAGGGATTGCCACTGGAGGATCTTCTGCCACGGGGTCTTCTTTTCCTGGTCCTTCCTCCTCGGCTGGAGCTTCTTCATCGTGGTATGCTTCCACGTGATTCGCCTCTTCTGGATCTTCTTCCACGGGATTTTCTTCCACTGGATTCTCCTCAAGGTCTTCCTCTCCTGGATTTTCTTCTACCGGGTCTTCCTCTATCGGGTCCTCTTCGGGGTCCTCTTCTTCGTTGTCAGAGTCGCTGATCATGTCGACTTCAGGGGCTGCGACTCCCTCGTCCTCGGAATCGCTATTGCCGAAAATAACCTGTGGGCCATTGATCTCGTCATCTGAACTCACCAGCATGCAGTCTAAGGAAACGCAGGATCGAGTGTCCTCATCGATAGGCGGTGTTGCTCCAGGATTGGCCATGGCCTGAAAAGGGAAGGTCATGATCAGATAGTAGGACACACAAAGAAAACAACCAAGGATGTGGAGCATATGGAAAATATACGGTATGTAAGGATTGAAAATCAAAATTTAGAATATTGATGCAATAAGCGGTATAAGGAAAATGAGTGACAAGGGGACGATACATAAATCGCAACTCACAATTTTATTGCATTCAAACTAAAAGGTTCAACGGATACAAGATTTTAAACGAAAGGAAACATTTACTAAAGAGTGACAATATTTTTTATTGAAAGCAGAAAAGGTGATAATTCTTCATTGATATCTAGACCGCTGCATTGTCGTCAAGCGAGTTGAATCCTGCGCTAGGTCCGTACTATCCTCGAAGCACGAACTACGAAATAACCAAGTCACTTAACAGTAGTGGAGAGTGTGGACGAATCTCCTCCTTGCAGCTCCTTCCTTCTAAGGCAACCATTGACAAGATGTTCGTTGGATCCACAAATCAAGCATTTCCTCTTAGCCCTGCGACAATCTTTCTGAAGGTGTCCTGATCTCTTACAGTATCCACAGCATTGAGTTCTCTGCTGCTTCCATTGCTGAGGAACAAATGGGCGCTTCATCTTCACATCTTTTTCTTGTTTAACAGGGGTTCCCTTACAATTGGAGGCTTCCGCTGGTGCTTGAGCCAATTGCCTTCTTAGTCCTTCAGCTAAGAGATCGTTTGTTCACTCCTGGGCTTCCTTCAAGCCTTGCAGTACATTCAAAATCTCGACGGTCTGATTCTGGGGAGTAGAGTTGGAAGAAAAGTCATTGGAAGTCATAGTCCTGAAACAACAAATTTGAGGACGATAAAAGGTACAAGGAATAAGAATCAGAATAAGATATAAAATAGACAACGAAACAAGAATATCGGGTGAGGTGAAACTCAAATGAGTGGAAATAAAATGTAGAACTCCAAGTCACTCAACAGAGTACAGTATTGTAACCATGCTGCAGTTCATAATTACAATCACATAACTCTACTAAGTCACCCAAAACCCTAGCGGACGGATCAAAACATGTAGCAGAACACACTATATGAATCAAGATCAAGGATAACAAGTTTACAATCTAGACCGAAAGGGTGGCTTAGACTGTCAAGCCCTACACGAAAACTGAAATCCCAATCTAAACCAACCTGGCTCTGATACCAACAAAACCATGTCACGCCCCGCTTCCCAAAATACGGAATACAAGGGGTTAACAAGGCCAGCCATGCTCCTACGGTCGAGGAAACATCCTGTTGTAGTCACACTTCGGTTTCTAGCTTTACGTGGTAATCAGTAATCAATGCACAGGTAATGAGAAATGCAGTCACTAAATTAATACAAATACAAAAACTAACCAGATGGAAATCAAGGAAAGATAGTGCTGAGTCGCTGATCTAGATGTCCACAATATCTTCGAGGTACGTCAGGTCCTGATCCAAGCTAAATCCACTTCTCACTCTGAGCATGCATACTCAGGTCGTCAGAGCGACACAAAAGCAATAAATAGAAATACAAATATAAACACGTGCAATGAGGATGAGCATGAAACAATAAGCATGGAGTAATGACATGAGTATGAAGGAGCCAGTACAGGTAAACAGTAAAGCAGGTAAACGGTAAGGCCGGTATATTGAATCAGTAATCAATGCATGTCACTAAACCTATCAGTCTCTAAGTCTCACTATCCAGGTCGCTATACCTATCGTCGGTCCAAGTGTGAGAGTCAACCACTCGTGAGTATCACCCACCTAAGGATAGGGCCCCAGGGGCAAGGGAACACGGGCCCGAGTCGCTGATAGTCAGTAATATCACCCATATAACCCCAGAATCGCGGTATGTGCCGAAAATGGGACTCCCTAGATTCCATTGAACTCACACTCAAACTACCCCATACTCCGTGGTCTACATCAAACACCAACCATAAACTCAAATACTAGTCGGTTCATGACAAGTCTACGCAAGAACTGGAGACAGGATCTCCATCAAGCATGTCTCGACTGATACCTAAGATAAATGGATAGTGTTTGGTGACTTACCTATGACACTAATACATAACCGTCCCATTCCAGTTATAGTTACACTTATATATGTCCCATAGACGTCGACAATGCAATAAGTCAATAGGGTCCGCTGATTGTGTACAAGTACATGTCACTTCGCTTATTCATTCAAGCTTTAACACTAACGTACTTGCCACAATCAAACACTAATATCTATCACTGGGTATTGTACACGATCACTAGGTTACCAATGTACATGACATCTACATGATACGATGAGAATGCAATAATTACGATATGAATAAAATATCATCAACCAGTGTCCTCCCACTTGCACAATTTACTAAAAATCATACACACAGAATTAAGTGAAATAATGTAAAAGGGGTAAGCAGTATGTTTAATTATCTATCCGTCAAAGTTGTTTTCGCGTCAATCGGGTTTCAGGTTTTCCAGTTGCGGCCATTTCATTTTAATTGTTCACTGCTGGAAATCCAGTTTTAGAATTGGAAGTCCGTTTCGTAACACATTTTTCTCCCAGTTGGGATCAAAATTAGGCGACGCTATAGTTGAACAATATTTAGGGTTATCGGTTAGGTTTCCAACTTAATTGGTGGATCAATAATATCTATCGCGTACTGGAATTTATGCATTGTACAATACAGGGGTACACGTTCTGTCCCTGTTTGGGACTACTATAGGTTCTGTTGATTTAAAATATACTTTAAATAGTAAACGACAATAAAAACGAACGAAACCACTTTCAATGATTAGCTAACAGATTTATATTCGCTATGGTATAAGGTTCAGCATCATGGCATTTTCATACAGCAGATTGAAAATATTACAAAACTAGAATCGACAGCCAGTGCCGCTCTGGACTGCAGTCCAGAGTCGTACTCCGAACTAGTTCCCGTCATCTTTTTAGCATAGAAACATATTAAAACTCTTATGGGGTTCTAGGTCGTCGAGTTGGATTCGATATGAGCCCTCGAACGCAACATTCCTATTTATAACCAATTAACTGTGATTTTTACGAGTTTCAGATACGGGAAAATTTCAGTTTTAACGGATTTAAATGGGAAAGGCCTATCTCATCATTAAAGTCCGTATTTTCCAGCCAAATCATAACACAGCGTTCGTTATCACTCAATCCATCATATGTGATTAGTTTCCGTCAATTTAAAGGGGGTTTTCAGTTCATGTTTTGCATCGAATACTAGCATTACTTGATTCGCAATCGAAATGTATATATGATATTGAAGTGCAATCGAATTGAATAGGTATAATTAGCATGAAGCAAGTATTAAACTTGCCTGACGACGTATCGACGATGGTACGGCAGCGGCAGCAGCACGATAACGACGCGAGCGCGGCACGACAAACTCGACTTTGGCTCGAGTTCGATGGCTCGGCAGCGACGGCTTGGGTTGCTGGGGGCGAGGCGGCTGCGGTCGGCGATGAGGGGGTGTCGGAGGCGTTCGGGCACTGGAGGGAGGCAGCCGGGGTGGCTGAGGTGGTCGCCGGCGATGGAGCCGAAGCTCGACGAGGGTTGCTGTGGGTTTGAGGCTCGGGGGTTTGATGGAGCTCGGAGTTGGCCGATGAGGTCGACGGAGGAAGTTCGTCGGCGTGTGGAGGAGAGGAGCTCGATGGGATTGTCTCAGGGGTCGGCCGGTGATGCAGGTGTGCAATGGGGCTCGACGAGTGGAGTTCGGAGTTTGGGTTAAGATGGGTTGTGGGGCTCGAGCTCAACGGAGTTGGAGGCTCAGTGTTGCTGGCGACGATCTGCAGCGACGTGGCGGTGCAGGGAGTGGTGACGGCGATGGTGCTCGGCCGGCGTGGGTTGGAGTTGCGGTGGTGGTGCTGGGAGGTCGAGGGTCGGCGAGGAGGAGGTCGGTTTTGGAGGTGATGGCGGTGAGGTGTGCAGGCGAGGGTGCTAGGACGTTGAGGCTGGTGGCCGAAGGTTTGAGGAGTCGTGGTCGGAGCTCGGTGGCTGGGAAAAGTTTTGTATGAGGAGGCAGTGGAGGTGATGGCGAGGAGGCTCGGGCTTGTATGAGAGAGAGAGACGAGGTCGAGGGAGGGAAGTGAGCGCGCGCGTGCGGTCGCGGGTAAAGGAGCGGGGACGTGGTCGCGACGAGGAGCGGGGACGTAGGGACGAGCGGCGGGGACGTGGTGAAGAAAGAAAAGAAGCGGGAAAAGAAGGAGGTGGGAAAAAAGGGAGGTGGGAAGGGTTGGGGGGAGATGGGTCGGGCTCAGGCTTGTGATAAAAGAAATTGGAAAAGGGAGGGGGAAAGGAATGGTGGGCTGGGCTCGGGAGAGGGAGTTGGTGTTTGGGTTGAAAAAGAATTAGGGAAAAATAGTAGATAAAGGTTGGGGTTTGGGTAGGTTTAATGTTAGGGTTTTAAAATAAAATAATTATAAATATAAATAAACAGATTTTGTAATGAACACTTTATAAAAACATGGATATTGGTGTACACAAGAACTGGGTATTACACCTGTTCTCCATACTCTCACGACCAGGGACCTTTTAAGGATGTGCGTATCGACTACCCAGCTCCCACAAGTATGATCGCCATCACAATGCAGGTAGTCTAGCAATGATTCTACGGGCTTTATCAACATGTATGAATGATACGTAACAGCAAGTAAAACATATGCACATGTTAAGATAAAGACAAACCAGATAGTATACTATCATATCGAGCAAAACTGTCGTGTACATATATATGTCCAAGCATCCACATGTATACATATACAATAATGCCTCTAGGGCATACATATCCAACTGTCTGTTCATTGATCGGAGCAACAACTGTAAAGGGGTGGTAAGATAGGTGGTGGTGTGTTGCAATTGACGTTGGTACTGGTATTTTTGGGAGAATCTATCACCTTGATAGAAAAGGAAAGGTTAGGATAGATTCAAAAAATTCGAAATGTAAGGAATGTATAGTTGCTGATTCTTATAATTCTTGTGATATATTGCTTAAGACTTCATGCAGAACTGGCCTGTATGGGCCACCAACAAAACCTTTCATGCCCTTCTTCCCAGTAGGCGGAAACGTTGACGTGATAAACCCGCAACGTATTACTATGAAAATACGTTAAGCGTAATTAAGCAATATAACAATGAGTAAGAATGACAAGAGTAATAAAATGAAACAGCAAATTTATTTACATTCTACTTTACAAACAATTGTTTGAAAATAAAAAATATAATAACAAAAGTAAATGCCTAAATAATGGCATACTGAAAGTAAGTGCAGACTAGAAGGAGCTAGTAGTCAGGCTGAGCTGGAATCTGGTCCAAATCCTTCTGGCTCGGCTCTACGTCTTCAAAGTCCGGTCCTCCTGATGAACATTCCAAAGAAAGAAAACAAAGAGGAATGTCGTCAGTGAACTAGCGCTCGGTAAGTCCCAAAAGAAGTAAGAGAAAATAATATATAATGAGAATAGAAACCGATTGAACAGAGAACAGGTAAAATTGTATATAATCATTCACAAGTATAAGATGGTTATTCTAACGTGCTTATTTATAGTTTAATAAGGAAGGTATTCATGTATACGAGAGGAGTCCATCTTACCCCGTGGACTATGGTAATATGTAGTACAATACCCCTTCATAACCCACGGGACAACGGCATGTGAATTCATATAGGTGTCTTTTAAGTGACTTTTCGTTCCACGATATACGTTCCGTACCAATCTACCCCTTTATCCCCGCGTATTGTATTGTATAAGTTAAGATTATAGGACTTGGCCGAATCTATAGATATAAAATGTATAGGTTCAAGTTCAAGATGTAATCATGTATTCAGATAGTCATGTCAAGTTCATGTCAAGTTATAACCATGGTTCGGTCAAGTCGAGTTAAGTATTTAAGTTTGAGTTTGATATTTGAATTCGTGTGTTCAGGTTCATGATCAAGTATTCAAGCTTGTATTAGATTTTGGATTCTGGTTTCAGTTTGGATTCTAGTTTGCGTTTGGATTCATGTTGGAGTTAGAATCTTATGAAAGGACTTTGTTCTTGCAACATCTTAAGTTCGGGAGTAATCAGCAACTGCTGCACATGGACCGCGGTATTTGTGTTTTTTCTAAGACAATTGACATTGATAACTCCGCTAAATTGTCTAACCTGAATAGGCAAGCACTCACTTTCTCCGGCTCTCTAAGGCTCAAGAAAATTGATCCCGCATAAACCTATATTAAACTAGAGTCCTTAAAATATTGTTTTGCATATCTCGATAGGGTTTTATGAAAAATACTTTAATATAGTTTAAAAATAGATTTATAATATTTAGGGTTTTCATGAACATGGATTTTAATTTAAATGATATTTTTGGTGATGAAAGTTAGTCTTTTTAAAAGTTTGAGGTATTTTCTTGAAAACTAGCTCTTTTGGAAACTTGATAGTATTTTATTAAAAATTTTAAATCTTCATTTTTAAAATTATAATTTCATAACATGTTTTTATTGAAAATACGAATTCATAGTTTTATATAATTTTCCAAAATTTAGTTTTTATTTAGAAATTTGTATTTTTTAAAAACCATATTTTTATTTCCTTTCAAGACCGAATACTCCTGGAGGAGTTCTACATCTCGCTCTACTGTCCCAAAGATGTGCGATAATCCATACCATCTATTAGCGGGTCCCCTAATGAGAGTTGTAGTGGCGTATTTGCAAAGGATTACAAAATATTGATTAAAAGAAATCCGTTTTGAAAAGATGTGGTATTTTAATGAAAAGCTTATTCTTTAAAATAGCTATATGTTTAGAGTACCATGCTATGAAACCATAGTGTGTGTCTGGGGTTGGTTGTTACCCCGTGAAGTTTTTCCTAAAGGTATTTAACAATTATTGAAAATGAGGGCCATGCTAAAGTTCATGGTATTTTAATGAAAAGTTCGTTATTTGATAGTTTCACATGAAAATTTTAGTTAAACTCAAAAATAAAAGATTGTAATCAAAATTACAAATAGGATGGTAAAATCAGTTTGACCTATGTATTAAGAAAAAGGAAGTTTCAAGTTCTAAAAAAATTATATCGGAGGTAACTCGACTTTACCGATATATTTTTAGGAGATGATTTGAAATGAAAAGAAGAAGAGATGAGAGGTATTTACGGCTTTATAATTTCGAGAAGGGGGTAAAGAAAAGGGAGGGGGTTTCGTGGCATCGCGGAAGCTCCGGAAACGGTTTCGATTTTCGATGGAAGGAGTTTGGTTGCTAATTCCACTTGACTCCACTTGCACTTAGAAACTTTTGGGATGATTTTGCTAGAATTTTCAGAATAGAGGGGATATAGGGCATGGGGTGGTATTTATAGTGAAGAATTAAGATTTGGGAATTAAAATTTTGGATTAAAATGCATTAAAAAGATGTTAAATGGTGAATTGAATAGTCTCTGTTTGATTGCAGGAAAATCAAACATTGCAGGGGAGTCGAAGAGACAAGTGTGCAAAGCACGGAGGCGATTGGAGCATTTTGGACCGTCGGCGCCGGCCATTTTGTGAGTTTGGGCGGTCGGATCTTGAGGCCTTGCCTCGAGATTCGTGTCACGTGTCATGTTGGGTGTGTACAAACTCATTACGCATGTTTGATTTTTCTGAAACTTTTCATTTCTCCGTGTATTGCACGTACAACTCTTGAGCTTCCGAAAAATTAAAAAGAAAAATCTTAAAAAATAATTGGGTCTGATGGAAATCGAACAGACAGGCTACGTCACAGCAGTGTAGAGACTTTACCAGTGAACTACAAGTTACTTTTTGTTTTTATAAACAAATTTAACTTTTAACTCTTACACATGCTGTAATACCCCTTTTTGTACAATAACAAGAAATTTCTGTACAGAAATTTCAGAACCGATACACCACTACTGCTCATGCGATAGGGAACATCTCATTGTTTGCATCCCTAAAAAAGATATACAGTCAATAATTTGTTAATATAATTAAGATAAACTAGTATCCCGAACATAATATAATTGGAGTACTACCTTCCTATTGCATTTATTAAGAGACCGGGTTGGACATTGAGGTGGCAACCATCAAGCCCAATAAATAGGCTACATCCTTCCTTAAATCCCTGAATTTGTGCAGCAAAAGATATGTAGATTCTTTCAAACACTGGGGGAGAGTTAGGCAACTGATGATCTACTTGTATTTTAACAAAACTTTCATGGTTATTCAAAAGGATCATGTTGGCATAATCTCTAATCTTCCAATATTTTTCTTTGTGGCTACCCTCATATCTCTACTTAATTTCTCTTTTGGCTTTATATAGTTGGCCAGCTTCTACTTCTAATATACATTCCATCTTTAAAGTCCGTTGCATGGCCTTAATATCCCAACTTGTATTTTCCCTCAACTGATCTTCGTATTCATTGGAAATCCATTATGTAGATGCATGCTTGTTTTTCCAAACTCTCTGCCAAATATGTCTTTCCTTTAGAGACTTGATTTGGAATGACTTCTTCTACGGGGCCCATGATGCATGTATTCTCCACATACACTTCTTTTCTTCTCTTTTGGAACATCCGCAAGCCACTCTATAACTCTCGTTCTTTACGTACTACAAATAGGGGTTGCCCCTACGGATAAAGGAATTCGTAGGGGCAACTTTTTATTGCCCCTACGGATTAATCCGTAGGTGCCCACTGTTGTCCCTACGGTTTTCTATATTTTAATTTAAAAATATTTAATCATAATTTGTTGTTTGGCCCTACGGTGGCGCAAACAAAGAACCTACGGGTAAGTCCGTAGGGGCATGTATACGGGTTAATAATAAAAAAAAAGCACAGAAAATCCCTCACCGTTCCCAAAATTTTCTTCTCTCTTATTCTTCCGCGCCTCGCGACGACCGTTCCCGCGTCTCGATCCCGATCTCGTCGGCCATCGACGTCCTCATCCTGACCTCGCCACCGCAACCGTGCTTGACTCGTCGACTTCCACGTCGCAACCGTGCTTGTCTCGTCGCCGATCGCATCGTCGACTACTGGCCTCCTCCGTCGTCTCCTCCACCGCGGTTAGTAAATTTCCAATTTTTACTTCTAATTTAATACTTTTATTTCCCTCTTTTGATGATGTTAGGGGTAGGGTTCAGGGATCTGGGTTCGGGTAGGGGTGGCATCGGGTCAGTTAGGGTTAGGGTTCGATTGGGGTTGGGGTTGGGGTTAGGGTAAGGGTTTGGTTGGGGCCGGTTGGGGTTGGGGTTGGGATTAGGGTTCGGTTGGGGTTGGGATTGGTGTTGGCCGGGTTGTGGTTAGGGTTAAGGGTTAGGGTTAGGGTTATGGTATTTAGGGTTAGGGTTAGTGTTAGGGTTAGGGTCATGTTTAGGGTAGAGGCTATGGTTAATTTGGGTTAATTGCAGTGTAGGGTTAATTTGGGTTAATTAGTGATAATTTGAAAAGGTTAGGGTGTTGATTAGGCTTAATTTGGTTAATTTGGGTAAATTTGGTTAAGTTTGGGTTAATTAGGTTAATTTGGGTAAATTGGGTTAATTAGTGATAATTTGTGTTAGGGTAACAATTATGGTTAATTGTGGTTAATTAGGTTAATTTGGGTTATTTAGGTTTATGGTGCACTAATTTATTTAGTAGGATACACTAGTTCATTACAATAGGATACTCGATGACAACATAAACGTACAACTTTACCACAAACGCAAGAAAAATTTACCCTAAACATGAAATTTCGAACTCTTAATAACGAAACGTAAACGTAAAACTTATTCACGTTAAATGTTCAAGTTAAAACCAATATATGATACTCGATGATGATATGAAACCTTCATATTCCCATCGATACCCGTATATGAAACTAAAAGCGCCACTTAGTCCCCGTCTATCGGTTAACATACGTGCGATGCTCGTCGTGACCTAGAACTATACGAAGGTTGTTAAATATCGGACAGTATAGCTCGATACTAACAACCGTCGTATAGTCTACGCGACGAGAAAATTCAATCGTATGGTAACCCATAGATTTGTCCCGTGTGGACAAGTTAAGAATGTATAAAGCAAACGCCTTCATTCACTTGTGTTTTCATCCGTTTCGAGATATTTCGTCGGTACCTTTCCGCTGGTTCTCCGTGTACAAAGATAGATTAGATGTTCATTTCAACGTTGTTTCACAGCTTTGAAATGATTATCTATTCTATTACAGTGTACTCGGAGAACAGCGGGGAGGTGCTGCCGAAATTTACTCGAAACGGTTGAAAGCACAAGTGATGGGCGTTCGCTCTATACATTCTTAATGGGATAGAAGCCTACCCCCGACAGCCGGAACACATACATACAAACGCATAATCAGAGAGCGACTCGAGATGTTCGGGTTAAAACCAATATATGATACTCGATGATGATATGAAACCTTCATATTCCCATCAATACCCGTATATGAAACTAAAAGCGCCACTTAGTCCCCGTCTATCGGTTAACATACGTGCGATGCTCGTCGTGACCTAGAACTATACGAAGGTTGTTAAATATCGGACAGTATAGCTCGATACTAACAACCGTCGTATAGTCTACGCGACGAGAAAATTCAATCGTATGGTAACCCATAGATTTGTCCCGTGTGGACAAGTTAAGAATGTATAAAGCAAACGCCTTCATTCACTTGTGTTTTCATCCGTTTCGAGATATTTCGTCGGTACCTTTCCGCTGGTTCTCCGTGTACAAAGATAGATTAGATGTTCATTTCAACGTTGTTTCACAGCTTTGAAATGATTATCTATTCTATTACAGTGTACTCGGAGAACAGCGGGGAGGTGCTGCCGAAATTTACTCGAAACGGTTGAAAGCACAAGTGATGGGCGTTCGCTCTATACATTCTTAATGGGATAGAAGCCTACCCCCGACAGCCGGAACACATACATACAAACGCATAATCAGAGAGCGACTCGAGATGTTCGGGTTAAAACCAATATATGATACTCGATGATGATATGAAACCTTCATATTCCCATCGATACCCATATATGAAACTAAAAGCGCCACTTAGTCCCCGTCTATCGGTCAACATAACGTGCGATAATTTATTCTTTTCAACGACAAACGCACACACAAAGCATATACATGAATTTTCTTCTTTGTCAGTAACTATCCCGTTCTTATATTTCTCAATATAGTCAGCATAACCTACAATTTATATGTTATTCAGTCTAACATGGCCCATGAGTACGTCAGAGTTAAGGACTGGATGTATGTGGATTGGAAACAACGTATGCAACCTAAGTTTGTCGCAGGAGTTGCTGCTTTCCTTGAATTTGCACGAGCACATAATAAGATCATAATAGAGAAGATTCTCTGTCCGTGTGATAGATGTGGCAATAAGTACTGGCGGAAGGTAGAATTGGCAGAGCTTCATATTGTAAAATATGGGTTTACTAGACTTTATTCAATTTGGAAATATCACGGGGAAGGAGAAGAATGCAGTACTGCGGTAGAAGAAGGAGAACACGATAATGCGGCAGGAGAAGAAGAAGAATTCGGTAATACGGCAGGATACGGAAATTTATTTCCATCAGAAGAAATGGAGGATATGGTAGAGGCTGCCCTAGGTGAATCTATTCGTACCGAAGATGACATTCCTTCCGGTCAAGGACCGCGTGCGGATAAATATGAAAATTTCATGAATGATGCTAGGAAACCAATTTATGAGAATGCGAAGTATTCCACCCTCTCATGGTTCGTCCAACTTTTCCAAATTAAGTGTCTAAATGGATGGAGCAACAAGTCATTCACAATGCTTCTTTCGTTCTTGAAAGATTCTATGCCTCCGGGAAATAATGTGCCCGAAAGCTGGTACGAAGCCCAGAAAATGATGTCTGATTTGGGTCTAAAGTGCGAGAAGATTCAAGCATGTCCTAAAAATTGCGTGTTGTACCGGAAAGAGAATTCAGATTTGAAAGAGTGTCCAACATGCGGAGAGGCCAGGTATAAGCCGAAAGATTCTGATAAGAAGCCTGATATACCTGTGAAGATAGCACGATATTTTCCCATAACACAGAGGCTACAGAGGCTATTTAGGTGCAAGAAAACAGCCGAGGCAATGATTTGGCATCACCGTGCTCCTCCAAGCGAAAATGGAAAAATGAGCCATCCAAGAGATTCACCGGCATGGAAGGATTTCGATAGGAGGCACGCAATATTCAGTAGCGATCCTCGCAATGTCCGGCTCGGACTGGCTGCCGATGGCTTCTGCCCATTCAACTATATGGCTGGAAGTCACAGTACATGGCCCGTTGTAATGATAATTTATAATCTGTCGCCTTGGTTGGCTATGGACCAATCATACTTTATGATGCCTCTTCTTATCGACGGACCAAACTCACCGGGGAACAATATCGACGTCTATCTCCGACCTCTGATTGAGGAGCTGAAAACTTTGTTCATTGATGGTGTAGAGACATATGATTCAAACACAAATACAACCTTCATACTGCGTGCGGCTTTAATGTGGACAATTAATGACTTTCCTGCGTATGGAATGCTTTCAGGTTGGTCCGTACATGGTCACAAAGCATGTCCTCATTGCCATGAACACACAACATCAAAATTTTTGAATTTTAGCAGGAAGGTTTGTTATTGCGGCCATCGACGTTTTCTGCCTCCAGACCACCCCTATAGGTTAGACACGGTTCACTTTGATGGTCATCAGGAGCTTCTTGGGCCTCCATCCCCATTGTCCGGAGAGGACGTGACTGCTAAATGGGATGGTTACAATAACGTGACCTTCGGGATGGATCCGACGAGACAGGTCAAACCACAATATTGGAACAAGTTAAGCATTTTCTTCGAGCTTCCGTACTGGTCTACAAATTCAGTGCGTCATTGTCTGGACGTCATGCATATAGAGAAGGGAGTATCAGAGCACATACTTAACTTGCTTCTGTGTAAAGACGGGAAATCGAAAGACAACATGAATGCCCGGATGGATCTACAAGAGTGGGGAATAAGAAGTGAACTGCACCCTAAACCGGTAGCGGGTAAACCGGGCAAGTTTGTACTTCCCAATGCCACTTATCATATGTCACAACCGGAGAAGAAAAGATTCCTGCAGGTGTTGCATGATTTGAAAGTCCCCACAGGCTTCTCAGGATCATTCAGCAAGAAAATAAAAATTGTGAAGGACAAGATCGATGGGCTGAAAAGTCATGACCACCATGTTATCGTGGAGCACCTTCTTCCATTAGCCCTCAGGACTTCTCTCCCCGACTCGGTTGGTCTGGTAATCAACGACCTATGTTGTTTTTTCAGGGAGTTGTGTGCTAAAACGCTGGAGGTTGCGACGCTGGATAAACTAGAAAATTCTATTGCGTTGATACTTTGCAAGTTTGAGCGTATTTTCCCACCGTCATTCTTCGATATCATAATACACTTGACGGTTCATCTTGCAACCGAGGCGAAATTAGCCGGACCGGTACAATATCGATGGATGTATCCCGTCGAGAGGTACGTTAAATTTTTCGTTTCGCGCAATTTATAAATTTATTTTTGTCATGTATGCCCGTGTTTATTTATTCAACATATTCTCATTAGGTACCTTTACACTCTTAAGAAGTATATACGCAATAAAAATCGACCAGAGGGTTCTATCATGCAAGGTTATCTTCTTGATGAAGCAACCACATTTTGTTCCCGCTATCTGGACGAGAACATTGAGACAAGGCTTAACCGACCACGAAGAATTCAAGACGGGCCATATGGTAAAGCCGAGTATAAGAGGGTAGACACTATGTTTATCAACAAGATATACCGGTTTATCTTGCTTAATTGCGTATGTCTTGAACAAATTAGAGAGTAAGTTCTTTTGGATTAATTGTTATATCTGTGTTTGTGTGTATGAAATGACATAATATTAATGTCATAATTATTTGTCGAAAACAGAACTCATTTTAACGAGGTACGTGAGGGGCATCCTGATTGGAACGAAGAGCGTTTGGAAAAATACCATCAGGATAATTTTTGTGATTGGGTCACAGAGCATGTAAGTTATTCGAATTACATTTTATTGCTATCGGTTTTAATCTAAACTTGTATCGTTATGTATTTATCGTAAAATTTGTTTTGTTAGATCCACGATCCGAACTTGTCTGCATCATTTGAGAGTGATTCAAGATGTTTAGCTCAATTTCCTAGTATGGAGGTTGCACATTACAAAGGATTTGGTGTCCTTGGATACAAATTCGAAGTTAAGGACATAGAAACATCTAGAATCACTCAGAATAGTGGGATTGCGACGGTAGGATCGGACGGTGTGATTTACTATGGGTACTTAAATTGTATACTCGGCATCCACTATCCCGGACGATCAGAACCCTTTTATATATTCCACTGTACTTGGTACGATCCGCGAACCGATACAGACAGGTGGAGAAGCAGTCTTGGGACCTGGAAAGATGAATATGGATTGACCAGTGTGAACACACTTCGATTTTACGGTCAGGACGATCCGTTTATCTTTCCGAACCAAGCGTTCCAAGTATACTACTCACAGTGTTTGAAGCATCCGGGGTGGAGTGTTGTATGCCGATGGAAACCTAGAGATGTCTACGATGTCCCAGAATACGAGGACAGCGATGAGGACGAAGAAGAGAGAAGGCTTAAAGTGCTCCGACCGTCTGTTTCGAAGGACGGGTTGTCTTCGACCGATCATGAAGTTACGTGGGTTAGAAATGACATCGACGATGAAATCCAAGTAGATATGTATGATGCGCCCACGAAACGAAAAAGGTTATCAGTAATGTTATATTATTACTTCACATTTGGGACAGAGGCCACCCCCGCTCCTCCAGGTATGTTTATATATCATATAATGTATGTATATTGATTTAGAATGCTATATCATAAATATACACATTCTTTTTGCTCTTACTTAGCAATTTTTATTATTGTCTAGCTGTAGGTGGTGACACCACCGCACCTGCGGGTATGTTTATATGTCCTATAGTGCATGCATATTGATTTAGAACGTTATATTATTGATCTACACATTCTTTTTGCAATTACTTATAAAATCTATTTTTAATTGTCTAATTATAGGTGGTGCGTCCACACCTTCCACAGGGGCCACTCCTGCCGCTTCCATACCCTCCGCATCGTCTGCAGGTTAGTATGAATAAATTTAAAATATTTATTTATTTTACATATGCTCTATAGAATAAATATGAACTTCATGGAGATTTAGCGTCGATGTTTATTTTACAGTTGGAGGGGATGCGTCCGGGACCCCGGTTGTTCCTCACCGGAGGAACTATCGTCCCGCTCGTGCTGCTGCTCGGGCCCAGGCTCGTGCGCTATTCACCGGAGGTATATATCACACTTGAATTCTTAATACAACTGTCTTATTATTGATTGTCTTGATATTTCGTGCAGACGCAGGGCCTCTCCACCCCCAGAGGGGGACTCGAGGCCCGAATCAGTCCCATAGGCTGAGGCCTGATAGAGCTAGGGGGGAGGCAGCATTCCCCCTATTTTTTACCCTTGACTATCGCTATACCGGTCCTCATGCCGAGAGGTTCGGCCGGTATTTGGGGGACGAGAGCCGGATCGTGAAGAACTATCCACTTCACGTTGAGTAGGGCGAGCAGCACCAGCGCTCATTCGCCCTCTTCTTTGAACAGGCTCAGGTATGTATTAATATATATTTTCATTTGATCTATCCAATATATTTATTATTAACACTTGCAATCTAATAACAATGTTTTTTTTGTATTTTCAGTTGGATTACGATTTTCAGCCTGTAGCCGACCCTGATCACCCGGGAAGGGTGCTCGACCTTCATGCTCTGTACAATGGCCTGATGAAGAACATGCAGGCCAAAGTCCGATACAACAGGAGTGAGCTGAAGGCCGACTGCTACTCCCTGTGGATAGCGACCCCCGAGGCAGAGAGAGCGGCCCTCCTATCTACTCCGGCGTTTGCGAGAGTCGACGTAGAGACATGGCCTATATTGTGCGCTTATTTCGACTCCGAACGCAAACGAGTATGTATTTTAAATTTAATTCATTATTTATGATATAATTTATTTCTTTGTGTTTCTTAATTAGAAAACTAAATGTTAATGCGTTGTGCAGAAACAGGCCGCTCAGAATACGGAGAACAGGAAGTCGGCGAAGAGGGGTCGCCCCACTTACACAGGTGGCTCGAGGAACATTACTCGAGCCATGGAGTTATCGGTAAATTAAGAGTTATTCTCTAATATTCTGCAATATTAAGAGTTATTCTCTAATATTTCTAATATTAAGAGTTACTTTCTAATATTGCAGACAGCTCGGACCGTGGCGTCAGGTGGTACACCGAGCGTGCTGTCCGCATATCTTGCCGTCCACGGCACCTCGACAGATCCCGCCACGGGCGAGCTTCGATGTCCCGACGTCGCTACCCAGGAGTACTGCGTAAGTGTTAATATTTTTTCTACCCAAATTTGAAATTTTAGTTTTGGAAGGTTCAAGTTTAAATTTTATACTTATACTTTACTGCTTAATGTGGGTGTAGGAGCGGGTGGTTGAGCAGGCCCAGGCCTCGGGGATCGATTTTACCGGACAGAACGATCCGAGGCTGCTGACCCCAGTTCTGGACGCCGCACACGGAGGGCACCACGGAGGTTGGGAGAGAGGCCGGGGATTGGGCCCTAGCAGGGCCCATATGAGGTTGGACTCCACCCCGGCGGTTACTTCCTCCGTCTCCAGTGGCCGGCATGTCCATCAGGAACTGGATAGCTTGAGGGCCACCGTTCAGGAGTTGAAGGAGATGCTGGTATGTATACTACTTTATAGTAAAATATCATTTCATATTATATACATATCAACATATCCATAATTAGTACGTAGCTTGAGCTTATTTGGTTTTAGAATTAAGTTTGATTAATCATACATACATATGTAATTAAAATAAACAACGCTTTTCCAAACTAGATATCCAAACAGGGTTTCGAAATAACTTAATAATGAAACGAATTCGAATAATACACAGTTCTTACACGCTTCTTACACACGTTATGTCCAGACGCGACAGGGTAGATCGGCCGAGCCTCCACATGCATCTCCTTCGGCTGCGGCTCCGCAAGCCACTACATCGGCTGCGGTTCCGCAGACAGCTCCTGTAGCTCCACCGCCCACTCAGACTCCCGCAGCCGCGGCTCCGCAAGCGACTACCTCGACGGCGGCTGCGCAGACCACAACGCCAGCTCCACATGCCGCTCAGACTCCCTTATTTGTAGCATTGGAGAGTGTATTTACCGAGGAGCAGGCGCGCGTTATTTTAACGTTATTCGGAGGTGGAGCTGGACCGAACTAGGGTAGCTTTTTGGTTCTTATTTTTTGAAACATGTATTTATTTATATCACATTGTACTACATTTTGAAACGATATTGATATTGGTTTGAATTTATATCATATTCAGTTTTTGGGTTTCTTTTGTATATTATATATATGTGTGGGATGTGATTATGAATACTGCAATATATGATTTAATTGATGTATATAGTATTGTGCACAGGGCGGGAAAAAATCTAGCAGCCCTTTTTTTAAAAAAAATACAGACAATATGTACCTACGGATTAATCCGTAGGTATATATATTGCCCCTACGGCGTTCTCCGTAGGGGCAAACTATCAGGAAACCTGATATTTTCCCACCTGATATCAGTGCAGGGTGTTGCGGGTGCCCCTACGGATATGTACGTAGGGGCCACTGTTTATCCCCTACGTATATATCCGTAGGGGCAAAATATCAGGTTCCCTGATATTTTCCCCCCGATCTCAGTGCAGTGTGTTGGGAGTGGCCCCAACGGATCAATCCGTAGGGGCTACTTTATATCCCCTACGGCTGTATCCGTAGGGGACTAAATAGGACCTACGGGTATATCCGTAGGTATATACAATATATTCAAAAAAAAAAATTAAATATATGATTTTATTACCCCTACGGGGTACTCCGTAGGGGCTATAGCACCTACCGAGTTATCCGTAGGGGCATAAATTTATCCGTAGGGGCAAGTTCAGGACCTCAACTTGCACCTGCGGCCTTTGCACCTACGGGGTCTTTTTTCGCCCCTACGTATATATCCGTAGGGGCAGTGGGTTGCCCCTACCGATAAATCCGTAGGGGCAAACCATATTTATAGTAGATTCACAGTGTAACCTTTTACTAGTGCATCTTTTTGTAAAGCTTTTTTGAAATGGATGGCATTTGGGAATTTATCTCCGACCGTGAGCTTTATATGATCTTTACAACGCTCCATGTCAAATTCTCTGAAGCTATACCTAGGAAAATCTTCATCCTCATGAATTGAGTTCAAATCATCACTGTCGGCATATTCGGTCTCGACATCATTCTCGGGATACCCTCCAATTTCTATTTCTACATCAGCATCCGGGACTTCATCCTCATCATTTTCTTCACTTTTCTCCTCACATTGCTCATAGTCTTGTTATTCATTGTTGGCAGCTTCAGGCAACTCAGCACATATGTTATCCTTCTTTTGCAGCTTACTCCTAGAATTCTTGCTTGCTTGTATGGTTTATGGAGTTTTAGATGATCGATTCACTTGTTCCGTCAATGACCACATGTCAAAGAGTTTTGAAGAAGTTTGATTAATCAATAATATTAGTAATAGCAAAGAATTTATAGCAAATTGGATAGCAGCTACAAATATGATTTTATAGCTAAAAAACATTGACAAAAAAACACATCAGGTTTTAGTGTGTATTATATGTGGATGCATGCACACGTGCGCTTTTGGAAGAGGTTTAGGATTGTATGTGTGTACTTATGTACATGATTGCATATGTATCTATGTATATATGTATGTGTGTAAATAAGATGTTGATTAGTGTTATCGATTGCGTGATATCAATAGTAAGATTTTGATTAATGGGTTATATATTTGATTAGGAACTAAAAAAATAAAAATATCCCATGTCTTTCACCTCATCTTCTCCAAATTTGCTTTCTTCCCTTTCTTTTCCGGTGATAATTTCTCCGCTATCTTGTTCTTCTATTGGAGCGTCTAGTCCTCTTGCAGGACTGCTATAGTCCTTACGGTGCTCTAAGTAAAAATGAATTTGAGAACAACGGCTTGATTTCTGTAATGATTTTCTCATCCAAGATCGGTGTCAATTGAGTACGAGTAATTCTATATCCATGATCATATCCAAGCTTGTGAATCATCCAAAGAATCCTATAAAACATAAAGAATTCTCTAGGATCTTGTTGAACATCTCTTTTTCCCGTGGTAGCTCTTTTTCAAATTTCCCGCCATAATGAAATATTAATGTAATAATAGGATCGTCCATTTGTCATGCAAAAATTATTAGAACTTGTCAACGGTATCAGCTCTTTTTGGAGAAATAATGGGATAGCTAGCCCCATAATTCATTGGCAAAGTTATAATGAAGTGCCCCATGATAATTATAAGATTGTACCATGATAAACATCCAACATTAAGATCCTAAACAACAGATAAATAGTTAAACTACACAGTTAAGTTTTCTCTAAAGAAAAAAAAAGGAACAAAAAAATTAAAAGATTAAGGCCATAGTCTATATATAGGTTTTTAATGCATATGCTTGGCGAAGCCAAAGGGCATATATATATATATATATATATATATATAGAGAGAGAGAGAGAGAGAGAGAGAGCCGGGGGGTGTTAATGGAGGAAAGGTGCCATAGGAGGAACTCCTCCTATGGCGTCGGAAAAATGCACCCTCCATAATTTTTTTCGACGATCGGCATTCATCACCTCCATCTTTATCATCTAAAATGTGGATACACCAAATTTCATGTGATTATACCATTTTTTCACCGTTGATTTAGTTGGTGCAAAATTAATGGTTTGCCGATAATAGAACTTTTTACATTGCTAATTCAACGGTGAAAAAGTAGTGGAATCACATGAAATTTGGTGTATGCACATCTTAAATGATAACGATGATGATGATGGATCCCGATCGTCGGAAAAAATGGTGGGGGTTGTATTTTTTCGACGTCATAGGAGGAAATCCCCTCCTATGGCCTCTTTTCTCTATTACACACACACACTTCATTATAATGACTCCAATGTCGTTCTTTAAGAAAAAAAAGTTTGCCTTAACCATCATAGAATTATTGGTATCAATTACACATCTCTTTACCTAATCTATCATTGTCACGCCCCGCTTTCTAAAATACGGAATACGATGGGTGACTGGACGAGCCATACTCCTACAGTCAAGAAAAAATCCTGCCGTAGTCACATTTCGGCTTCTAACGCTACAAGGCAAGTAATAAATCAAGCATAGATAAGAAGAAATAAACACAAATTTATTACATTTAAATAAGATAAGAGCTCAACGGATACAAAGTCTGTAATAACTGAAAAGAAAAAACAACTAACGAAACGACAACACGTGTTCCATTATTAAGAGTAAAACTAAATGACAAAAGCGGATGCCGCTAATCTAAATCTTTGCGAGCTCATCGAAATAGGACAGGTCCTGTTCTAGGGCTGGATTCAGTTCTTCCTCTGAGCATGCATACTCAGGTCGTCAGAGCGACACATAAATATGATATAACAATATCTAATATGTTGCAAGAACCATAAATAAGAACTAAAATTTATAAAGCAGTAACATGAGATTATAAAACAACATGAACATAGTTACAGCATGGCATATGAATTATGGCAAAAGTCAAATATAATATGCATGTCGGTAAATCTAACAATCTTTATGTCATTTGAAATTGAACTGTGGAAAAGAATTTTCGTGTTTAACAAGGGTCTCGTGCATGCACGAGACTACGGTCAACCGTGTCCAGGACATAACCCTATCAACCTTGTCGCTAAACATACTATCTAATTAGTATAATCTTAATAATATCAAATGATCATTTTCTAAATCAGTAAACCTTGTTAAATACAAGTCCAATTCCATCATCGATTTCCCCATTTTCCTGGGTTAAAGAATACATTCATGAACCATATTGATTGTATACAAGCACGTGTCATTTTATTCATTCATTCACACTTTCACGTACAATAGCATGTCTTTCATTCACTTGTGCACTTACGCACTTGTCACAACCCATTTCATTAACGTATTCCAATTCGATAATGCAATACCACCAATGAGATGTCAATATAGGTGGGTTCTAAACATGAGTCAGGCCATTATTATACAGTGATATTCAGTTAACCATGTTATGTAGTATGAACAACCAAGCATGAGAGTAAAACAGTCATATGGTATGATAAAATACATTAACTAAATTTTAGCTATTAATAGATAACCAACACCAATCAGTTTGCAAAAAATATTTAAAATACATACGATAAGAATCAGGCATGACAATATAAAAGGCGCAGAAAATAAACTCATTCAGATAATCAAAAAAATTAGATTTATCCCAATACCTATTCTGGATTGGGAGATATCCTCATTTTAATTCAGGCAAAGAGTGATGGAATCCCAGTTTCAGAACTGGAGACCCAATTTCGAGTGAAATCTTCTATATGTTATGTTCTGAATTAGGGGTCGCTAAAATTCGATGAATTCTGGGGTTTTCAGTTAGCTTTCTAAAGAAACAATTGGAACATTATTATCATGAATTTACAGGAAGTTATGGCCGTTACAAGGTCAATAGATACAATTAACATATCAGGAAAACAATATTACCCTTCAACAGTATAAAATGGTTTGAAAATAGCAAACGGTAATGAAAATTAATGAAACCTACACCAAATAACAGATAACTCATTTACCTACGCATTGATATAAGTCTCATCATTACAGGATATTTATCCAAGATTATTTCAATGGTTTAAAATAGACAACAGTGAAGAATACTTCTCTGAAATTCAGTCGAGAGCTACGTTTTTCCCCAAATTACGGCAATAAAATAACATATTTTCCAGGAATTTTTTTAGGTGTTGAGTACTTTAGGTTGGCTTCGATATGAACCCACAAACGATACCAAACGATTTTTTTATGATTTGTTCTGATTTTTACAAGACGGTGCATATAGAGACATTCAGATTTGTTGTCGCCTCTTGGAAAACGATATTTTATGTTCGAACTTCAATATTTTCATCTCTAATTTCTACACGACATTTCTTAACGGTAAACAAAACTATTGATAAAAATAGGGTTTTAAATTGAGGTGTTCGAGTTCAGAAATTTGATCGAACGCTTAACGTGCATAATTGTAACTATCGAGATTTTGGGTTTCGTCTAATCGATTCGAACAGGATTTGATCCCTATAATTTCTACACGTCCTAACACGGTGTTTTAGACCCAGTTAAATTCAATCCAGCACAAATCACACAACTACGGGTTGTAGTTAAAGTTATCGATAATAACATGTCATTATAATTTCAATCATATGGATATATAAATTATAGATATAGCATGATAGCAAATTGGGGGAATCACTTGCCTTGGATCACTGAAATAGAAGTAATATGAACTCAGGGGATCTATCAACATACGAGACGGCGACGAAGTGGTGCAGTGGTGGATGCGGTGCTGAGTGTGTGGTGGCACAGTACTGGGTGCGTACATGGTGCGGTGGTGGCTCGGTGCTGCGGCGATGGGAACGACTTGCTGCCGCAGCGAGAGGGGCCTCGAGTCAGTGGTGCAAGAATGCTCGGTCTTCGGTTGTCGGAGCGAAGTGATGGCGACGGGAACGAGTTGGTTTGAAGAAGGGCTCGGCTGGGTCTTGGGTTGCAAGAGGGAAATAGATGAAGTGGCTGATATGGTTGCTTAGTTGGGTCCGTGGAGAGAGAGAGAGAGCGAGAGAGAGAGAGCGAGAGAGAGATTAACGATAGTGGGTATTACAGCCATATTTTTCTATTGTTTTTTAGAGGAAAAAGGTGGATAATCAACCACCAGTAATCATTAAAAAGAGATTAACGATAAGAGTTCATCCCTGGTTTACAAAAATATCTAAGCAAGGCCCTAATTTATGGAGCAGCATCAACAATACACCCAAGCAAATATAAAACAAGTCTTCGAAGTTCGCATCAGTGCAAACAAAATAGCCAAAATACATCATAATACCGTAAGGAAATTTTCTATGGGATTGCGTAAGTACATTAAACTCTAAATTTTCATATTTTTCTATTGATTTTCTATTTCAACTGTAGATTGCACTCTACAATTTTAGTCTGAAAAAAAATTAGATATTGGCAAGAAGTATAAATTTCATTCCAATTTCTTATAATAAATAGTAATGATATATTAGCATAAACATAATAAGTTCAATGTCTTCGCCGGTTTACCAACCGCTGGCCAATGACATAAGAGCATGAAGAAGAAGAAGAAGAAAAAATCCCCAAATACACACCCCTGTATCAACTGAAATCCAAAATATGAAGTCATCCGTATATCAACTGAAATCCAAAATATGAAGTTATCATGTATATCAACCAATATGCATATGATTCATAAATCCATCACCCACAAATTAGCCGCTAAAAAGGAGAAAAAAGGCAATTTTGAAGACTACCTTCTTTTCCCTCGATTTAGTCGCGGACGAGATCGTATCCGTCATCAAGTCGAGTCTCCTATGTTCGTCATCGATGAAGATCGCGTCGGAATTTTGACTCAGTTTCAAATTTTCATCCGGAATCGAGATAGGGATTTCTAGGGTTTATGGCAGCAAGAAAATTGAGGTTGCAGTGTTGAAATATTGAGGCCCGGTGTTGAAAAAATTAGTTTGGAGAAAAGGTGGTAATATAGTCATTTAGTTAAAAAAAATATCGCCGAGGATTTGTTATTTAATGGATCAGAACTTCGTGGGGTTTTGGTATCGGGGTTTTGGTATCGGGTTTAAATATGAAGGTGGTTTTGGACAAATCGGATAAACCGTATGGTGATTTCCACGATATAAGCCATAAAAAAATTATTATTCAACTAAATTGATTTCGAAATTAACATGAGATCTTTAAATAAATTTAGAATAACTACAAATAACTTGACATGTTGTTAGTAATAAATGATGTCCGGAGCCTGCTTCAAAATTTGTTATAAATATAACTATAAATTCTTCAACATTCTTAAGTAACGATGAACCAGTAATTATTAATTCACACATTTCGGTCAAATAATATACAAACACCCAATGAGCAATGATTCAGTTGGTATGTCATCTCGTTCTGGAAAGAGTGTGATGATGCTCAATATTGGCGATCACTAAGATCAGGACACGTGGCAGATGACGTGTCTCAGAACTCAGAAGAAAGGGCCCACAGTGGCCGACCAGGCCACCCTGTACCCGACCTGCAAGCACAAGCTGACTCTCCTCAGAGCCCCTTTGCAAATTGGGCTCCTCGGCCTCTCAGCTCGCCCCGAGCTACCACAGGACCAGGATGCCTCGGCCCTCCTGCTCGTTCCCGAGCTCTTCCGCCGAGGCTATCTTCCTCGGTCCCTCCGACCGACCAACTCCACCACTTACAGGCGTAACCGTCGCTCCGCAAATCTCGACATGCACGGATTCTCCACCGGCAACATCCCACGTTCCACGCCATCACGATCCCCATTAACGGGCGATCCGCTTATTACGCGGGCGTGACATCGGGAGTGTAACTGCCGGCGAGATTCTCGCGCTTGCTACTGCGCGCTGCCGCCACTATGTAAACCCCCATCACAGAGGGGTCAAGTAAGCCATTCTTTACTCTACTAAGCCGTTACTCTGCTCGGATCTCATTACTAACTTGATCGTCGGAGGGTCCTCGGTGGTACCAAATCACCCCGGGACTTCTTTGCAGTTACTCGGCGCCAAATTCCTTATATCACCTTTCTCACCAAAACCCATTGAGATCCACACGCGACAGAACATCATCACCGAAACTCGCCGGGAGATCAACGGAAGATAACATCTGACGGAGACCTGAAAAGGACCTCCATCAGTTGGCGCCGTCTGTGGGAAAACACAAACTCCACAAAAACAAATTTGGCCTTCCGATCTCCGCCCGCATGGCGAGCAACCATCCTGAAGATCCCGGCACCAGCCGCCGCCTTCCCCTCATCGAAGGCATGGACGAGCCTCCTCCAGCGACCATCATCAACGCCCTCGCCAGTCGAATAGATCGGCTACAGTCCCTCGTGGAGGCGATCGTCCGCGTCCAAGCGGCCGGGCCCGGGCCCCACATCGCCGCCCCACCGCCTCCATAGGGCTCTACCCCCGTCTGGACGGCTGACCACCAGCGGCCTGCGACTCCTGGCCACCGATCTTTCGAACCGGTACCCCCGGAGGCCCGCTGGGCGCCCCACGGCTCCACACCGAGGTCCGCCGCCAGAACGCCTCGCCTCGAGCCTCCTCGCGACCTTTATCCCCCTGAGGAGATGTCAGTCACCTCGTTTATCCACAGGCATGGTCGACACCACCACCCTCGGCGGGGCCGCACAGAGGGGGTTCACCTCGGCGGCTCAAGAGCTGCCTCGCCCAAGGATCTGAGGCACCTTATCGAGAGGAACTGGGGCCTCTCCCAGACGCAGGCCACCCGCAGCGGAGGCCAGGGATCCCAAGGCGCCGATTCCTCAGGATATCACGGTCGGCTCGACGGCCTCGAGAAGAAAATCGAGGGCATGCGCCGGGAGGCTCACCTCTCGAGCGACAGGGCTAAGTACGCCTCTGATTCCCTCACAAAGCCGTTCATCGAGGAATTGCTTGCCGTCCATGTCTCCTCGCGCAACAAGCCCCCAAAGGTCTCTCTGTTCGACGGGAAAACCGACCCGAAGGACCATTGGACGCTTTCACCGCTGGGATGAGCTTCCAAGACCACTCCGACGCCGCCCAGTGCAGGGCCTTCCCGGCCACCTTTATTCGCACAGGTCAGGACTGGTTCCGGGGGCTCGAGCCCCGTTCGATCTCGACATTCGACAGGCTGGCTACTCAATTCCTCGGCCATTCGTTGGGAACCGTCGACAGAAGCGTACGGTCGACTACCTCTTCACGGTTAAGAGTGGGGATAAGGAAACGTTTAAGGCCTACATTACCTATTTCTACAACACCCTTCTCAAGGTATCCGAGCACCGGGACGAGACTGTCATCACAGCGCTTAGATCTGGTCTAAAGCACAAGGAGGGGTTATGCTCCTTCGTGTTGGCGCAACCCAAGACCATGGCCGAGGTCAAGGCGTGGACCTAGCGCGAGGTTCAACTGGAATCCGATATGAACGCTAACCTCCCCCGAGCAGAACGATCCGACCAGAAGAAGAGGGCTCGGGAAGAAAGGCCGGAGCGTCAGCAACCCTACCACCCGAAGATCCAGGAGCATACCCCCCTCAACGTCTCCCTCGCAGTATTGCTAGAGGAGGCCCAGAACGAGGGGTTCTTCAAGTTCCCTCCGATCCCGCGTCAGGCTACGAAGCGAACCCGGGGCCCTTACTGCGCTTTCTACCGGACACTGGGCCACGCCACGGAGGATTGCAAACAACTCAGGGACTACATCAAAGAGCTCATCCGATCGGGACACCTCGTCGCATACTTGAGGGACAAACGGCAGGCCGACCGCGAACAGGAGCAGCATCGCCCTCCCGCTGACCTGACCATCGGTCAGATCATGCTCGTTTCGACGGACGGCCAGCACGGAACTCAGGGAGCCCCGCACCCTGCGCCAAGCGTGGAGGCCCACAGTCCTCCGGGGAGCTCGGACCAAGCCAATAAGATCATCTACTAGCCTGTACCTTTTCTTTAGGGCAATGTAAACCCTTCCTAGGATCTATTGTTAATTTAATAAAGATCAATGGAATATTGCGAAAAAGAAGAAAAAAACCTTGTTTATTCAAAAGGTATTATGGGCTCCTCAGCCATACACGCAAAAAGAAAAGGAAATTACAACAGTGGGGGAAGGGGGTGCAACGAGCACTGCTCGTGGTACTCGGTAAAGATCTCCGCCAGCCGGGGCCTAGCGAGGTCCAACCTCTGCCCTCGGTTCCCCCCGCGCGCGTTGATCCCAAGCCTCAGCTCGTAGCATTCGCGGGCGAGCGCCTCTGAGCGGGCCGGCCGGTTTGTGGAGATCAGGCCGAAGCGCTTCAGAGACCGCAGCTTGCCCACGGCCTCATCATAAAGCTGCTCGGACAAGGGGTTGTAAAGCCCCGGCGATGCCCTCCAGATGGAGTACATCAGCAGCTGCAGCAAGGAGGAGCGTCGGGGGAGCAGCCGGCTGAAATGGTCCTCAATGCTCCCATAGACCAGCTGCACCGTGTCCTCAGTGCAGTACTGGTCGTAAAGGTACACGTCTTTGAAGTGGATGATGTCGGGGATGGTAAACGGGAAGTCTTGCATTTTCGACGACCTGCTTATGAAGGATGGAAGGACCAGTACTCCTTCAGCCTTATATAGCCCACTGCGCAGCTCAACAGTCATCCGCTTTCACCCAGAAGGCCGCTGCCACGTGGCGGTCATCGAGCCTTCTCTGGTGGAATCGAAGCGACGCGCCCCTAGCGCTTCGCCTCCCCCCACATTCAACGCGCATGCTACGCGCACTGTTGCCACGACTGTTCATATTCCCCATGCCTACAGCTGGACGGTCGGGCTACACCTCACCAAGATTCGACCCAGCAGCTACTGTAAATCCCCGTTACCATCTTAATAAAAGTTTTCCTATTTTCTAAATCCCAGAGATTTCCTTTCCTTTTCCTCGTATATTTTGGTAGGAAGGTGGTTGCTTGAATTCCAATATTTAAATTTTCCCAAACCCTAAAAGTCAAGACCCAGAATTAAAACCAATTTGGAAAACCAAAACTAAAACAAGTAAAATATTTTACTTTAAACCCTCAGCCCATTTAAACTTTTCCCATTTAAAATTTACCCAGCCCGTTCTAACCTCAGCCCACTCACCCAAAAATTTAAAGTTTAAAATGAAATTCCTATTTAAAACCTTCAACCCAATGAAATAAAAAAAATAATCAACCCCGGCCCACTCTTCATCTCAGCCCAGCCCGTCTCCCTTTAGCCCGCCTCCTCAACAGACCCGACCCGACCCGCTATTATTCCCTTCCCTCTCCAACGGCTCTCCTTCTTTCCCGCTCACCCCTTCAATCCGTGACCCGCCTCCTCCGCCTCAGCTCGCGCCCACGCCCTCGCAGTGTCGTTGCCCCGTCGCTTCCTATCACACCCTCACCTCTCTCTTCTCTTTCATTTTCGAAATCCCTAACTCTCTCCGTCCACCAAAAACTCACCGAGCACCCAAATTCCCTCGAACCCACTGCACCCTTGACGCCGGCAATCACCCATCTCTTCGTCGACCCCACTATTCTCCCTCGCTCACTTCTCTCCACAAACTAAGCTCCCTACACTACCCTTCGCCTCCAGCCCTCCATCAACCCAACCCCCTGCACACCAACCCCTGTACACCAACCCCACACCCGAGCTCGGCCACCTACGCTCGACGCCGGCGAACTCCCCACCACATCGCCGACCGTCCTACGCCCTCCTCGTCATCAGCATCAACACCCACACCCCCTAAACCTACACAACCGAGCCCACTATCCCTCTCTCTTTCAAGTCCCAACCACCAAGCCTACGAGCTCACTGTGTACGTCGCCGGAGCGACGCCGTCGACCGTCGTCGACCCCAGCACACTCCCTGAGATCCACAGAGCACCCTCCGCTTCCAGCAAGCACAAGGCGTCACCGGGCCACTCCGACGTCAAACCTGAATCGCGAGCCAAACCCGTGCAAATCGTTTCACGACGTACATCGCGCGTTCGTGACGCCGCTGCTGCCGTGCAACCCCGAGACATTTCCAGGCAAGTGTTTTACTTGCTACATGCTAATATAATTGTGATACAAACTTAAATCATTTAGTTTATAATTTACCGGTTCCCGATATATTATGTGACCTATGTGTTCGATGCTAGACCCCAATGAAAATAATTGCTTGATTTGACGGAAATAGATGTTTTCTGTTGGCCCATATAGAGAAGAATATCGTGTATAAATCTCACTGGAAAATACGACTGTTAGTGACTAAAATTGATACCCCCAAATATACCGTTAAAACTAGAAATTCTCTGTATCTGAAAATGGTTAAAATTACTCTAAATTTTGTACATACTATAATGATGCGTTCGAGGGCTTAAATCGAAGCCGACTCGACGAACTTTAACCCTATGTAAACTTATAATGTTTTCTGTACAGTAACCGCGATGATATTTAGATCGGAGTGCGACTCTGGACTGCAGTCCAGAGCGACTTTGATTACTGTGTACTGTCCCAAAATGTGTGTCACTTCGTTTCCTGAATTCGTATGTTATGGAACTCTGCATTGGATTAAAGATGGAACTGTTAGCTAACCAAAACAAGTGGTTTTATTCCGTTTCATTGCCGTTTGCTATTTTAAATTGTAAAAAAAAGGGCAGAACGTATAACTGTCCAGAACAGATTCAGAAGTGACATACTGATGTTAAACTGTGTATAACTTTCGACGTACAGACGCGATTGAGGATCCGTCTGTTGCGTTGAATACTATATTGAAAACCCTAGATCTTATTCAACTGTAGCATCGCTAAATTCTGAACCCAACTGGGTGAAATTCGTGTTGCGAAACGGACGTTCAGTTCTGAAACTGAATTTCCAGCCGCGAGCACTTAAATTGAAACAGTTGTATCTTGAATACTGGAAATCCGATGGAACTGAAACTAATTTTGATGAATTTCTGACTGAGTGTTCTATTTATCGTACTTGTATCATTTTGCTGAATTCTAAACATATGAATTTATGCAATTTTTGTAAGTTAATGACATGCATATGGATTCATAACATACTTAGCTTATTGATGGCATACATACATATATCATACCCCATTTGCCATATACTTAGTGTTAGCGCGTGTTAGAGTCAGTGGACACTGCATTATCGTACGTGATTGATGTTGGTTTAGGAGCGACGAGCACACCAATGGAAAGTGAATATTCGTGACAGTGATTGACACAGTGAACAGTGATAAAACCGTGTCATTGGTATACTTGTACACGACTAAATCAAGATCATAAATAGTGTAAACTGGGGATAAAGGGGAAATCGAAGTGGAAAGAGAATCGTATTTAGCGGGACCGTGTTTTAGAGGATGATCATTCGAGCAGCGATATATATAGTAGGTAGGATCTAGCGATCCGGCTGACAGGGTTATGTCCCGGGCATGTGGGCCGTTGTCTCGGGTATGTACGAGACTCCTGCTAAACATGATCCTCCTTCCACTATGCGATTTCAAACATGACCTAGAGACCGATAGGGACACAGATCATATTCTGCATCATATAGTGACATAGTGATTACTCGCATTGTACTTTCACTAGTATTACCTCTTTTACATGTTTCATTTTATTATAATAATATTGTTATTGTGTCGCTCTGACGACCTGAGTATGCATGCTCAGATTCCGTGGAAGAACCAGCGCAGGAGACGGATCTACCTTTCGAGTTCACGGAGATATAGTCTGGTGTACTTTCTTCCTTTACTGCTTTCCATAAAAATGATCGTGAGATTGAACCTGGTTAGTAATTGTTCTTGTTATCTGTAATTTGTGAACAATGGATTTTAATATAATAAATTAGTGATGTGTTTCCTTTACTACTGTGCTTTATTTACTGATTACCATGTAATGCTAGAAGCCGAAGTGTGACTACGGCGGGATGATTCCTTGACCGTAGGAGCATGGCTGGCCTAGTCATCCCTCGTTTTCCGTATTTTGGGAAGCGGGGCGTGACAGCTACCCTGCTCGGTCACCCGTGGCGGGTAGCTTCCCTACCGCAACGCCAGGGATCAGAAAGTCCTCCCAGAGACAGTCGAGCCCGAGGATCCCTCGCTCGGCTATCCCCAGCGGGCAGCTTCCCTGCCACAACGCCGGGGATCAAAAAGCCCTCCCAGAGGTAGTCGAGCCCGAGGATCCCTCGCTCGGCTATCCCCAGCGGGCAACTTTCCTGCCACAACGCGGGGGATCAAAAAGCCCTCCCACAGGCGGTCGAGCCCGAGGATCCCTCGCTCGGCTATCCTTCAGGACAAAAGCCCTCGCCAAGAGGCACCGGACAGTAACCCTGCCCGGCCAAGGGTCCTTGGTAGGTTTCTACAGCCCCTCCCGCGCTAAGGACCAAAGTCCTCCCAGAGGCAGTCGAGTCCTTGCTCGGATATCCCCGGCTGGTAGCTTCCTACCACAACCGACAGGGATCAAAGTCCTCGCCAAGAGGAACTGGGCAGTAACCCTGCTCGGTCCCCGTCCTGAAGAATCAAATCCCCTGCCAAGAGGCAACCGCGCAGCTTCACCGCCCGGTCACCCTTAGTGGGCTTCTTGCAGCCCCTCCAACGCTAAGGATCAAAAAGCCCTCCCAGAGGCAGTCGAGTCCTTGCTTGGCTATTCCCGGCTGGTAGCTTCCTACCGCAACCGACAGGGATCAAAGCCCTCGCCAGGAGGCAACCGCGCAGCTTCACTGCCCGGTCATCCTTAGTGGGCTTCTTACAGCCGCTCCAACGCTAATGTTCGAAGCCCTCGCAAGAGCCAACCGAGCAGCTGCCCTGCTCGGTCGTCCTTGACGGGTAGCTTCCCTACCGCAACGCCAGGGATCAGAAAGCCCTCGCAAGAGGCAACCGAGCGGCTACCCTGCTCAGTCACCCCCGGATGGTGGTCGATGCTCGCCTTGACAGAGGTCAAAAGATGGCACCCCCCATAGTGCTACCAAGCAGGCGCCCACTCACGCTCGGCTCAAGTACGGCGAACGGCGCTTTTCCCGTCACCCGCAAAGGATCTGAGACCCCAGTGAGGGGCATCAGGTCTATCCAGGTCAAAGCAATCTCCCCTCGACTTCGGGGCCCATGGGGATACCTCCTCGGCGGCGCTGGGCATACTCGTCGGCGAGTGATCGAAATCAACCCGACGGGCGATTGCTAGGCAAGCGACAAACCTGATATGAAAACACAATGGTGCAAGCAGAGATATCCTACGAGCATTCTTCACAAACAGATGGTAGAGCACGATTCGATGAAGCCAAAGAAAATTTTTATTGCTGCCAAAGACAAAAGCTTTACAAAGGGTATTTTTTGGGGCTCCCCAGCCTTACAAAATTCAAAAACAAAATAAAAGAGGAAGACGGGGGCTCTACGCCTCGGGGCCAGGCACGACCTCGAGGTCCTCGAACTCCACCACGTGACGCGCGGGGTCCTCGGCGGCTTCCTCGCCAGGAACCTCTTCCCCCTGTTCATCGACGTCCTCGTGGGGGAACTCGGCCCGGAGATCTCCGTCGGCAAACTCCGGCATCCGGGCCTTAACGGCATCGAGGGCGTCATGCCAAATACGGGTCGTAGCCATGGCCAAGTTGTCATAGAAGTCTCTCGACTTCTTATAGCCCTCCACCGCCCTCGATTCAGCCAACTTGGCCGCCTCGGCCGCCGCCCCTAGCTCCTTTCGGAGGGTCTTCACCGTCCTCTTCAGGTTGCCGACGAGCACCTGGGCGTCCTCGAGCTTGACCTCGGAAATCACGGCGGACTCGCGGTGCCGGGATACCTCCCGTTTCCCGGCCTCCACCTCGCCTTCCAAGGCGGCGACCCTCGCCGTCATCGCCTCCAGCTCCCGCATGGAGCTCTCTTGCAGCGAGGCGAGCCGACCCGCAGCCTCCAGCGCCGGGGGTACCACCTCGGCTTCCATGCGCAGGGCGAGGGCTACGTGCTGGAGAACCTGGGAGACACGGAAAAGATCAGAAAGATGAAGGAGGCACTGAATCTCACAATGAGCCAAAAAATTTACCTGCACGGACTCCTGGGCGATGGACGCCTAAAGGTCCCCCCGGGGACTTTACCCCCTGCCGAGGTATCTATCTCATGCAGAAGGCTGTCCGCGATGGGTAGCCCCGATGGCACCGCAAACCGGAGGCCTCCTTTTTCCACCACGGTCGGCGAGGACCGGCCCCGGGAAGGCCTCCGGGAGCTCCTCTTGAGCGGCTCCGAGGGAGAGCCGATCTCCTCCTCCGAGGCCGGGTCCTCCTGAATCAGGGCCCGCTTCCGGCCAGACACTCTGCTGGGACTCGCGGCGGGATCCGCCCCCGAGCGCTCACGGGGTACCACCACCGGAGCAGTAGAAGCCGGGACGGGCTTCGCGCGAGAAGAGCTGGCGCCCCCAGCTTTCGTAACCTTCCTCGGCTGGCGCATGGAGGTTCTGAGAAAGTCGAAGTCCATGGATCCTGTACAAGACAAATACCCAACGAAACAGTGACACGAGCAAAACACAAGCCAAAAAAGCAAGCCTAACTTACCAACGAACTCGACGGGGCTAAGCCCGGCTCAGCTCAGGACCCTCTCAGAAAGAAGCACGTCAGGTCGGGGGATGGGCTCCCACGACGCCACTCTCACCGCGGCGGGGTCATCGGACTGGTTCCCCGGCAAACATTTCTCCCTCGACCACTTGGTAGGCACGGGCCAGTCCTCGTCCTCGGGAGGGGAAACGAAGAAAAATTTCTTTTTCCAATCATGAATAGAAGAGGGCAAGGCCACGACCCCGGTCCAGGCAGCGCCCCCTGGTCGCTTCCTGAAAGAGAGATAAACCCATCTCGGGTCGCCCGCTCGACTACCAGGGTGACTTTTGAAGACGAGAGAAGAATCGAGAAGGGAAAGGCTGAAGGGAACCGCCTGTAACTTTAGGCGAATCAAGAACCCGAGGAGGATCCTCCACGAGTTCGGCACTAACTGGCCGGGGGCCAAACCAAAAAAAATTCAGCACAGCGACGACCTCGGGAGAGAAAGGCAGGCGCATTTCGCCCCAAAAAGCTTCCAAGTACCGGGCGATTTCCCTACCCCGTACTTGATCCGCCATCTCTCCCTCCTTGGCCAGTCGGAGCGTGTAGCGCGAGGGGATGTGGAAGCGAGCCCGAGCATTGGCGAGCTCGTCCTCGTGCCTCACCCAGCACGAGGAGCCAGGGGCCACATCTGCCTCCTCCTCCCTGGGAGCTGCCCCCGCCTCACGATCCCGGGGAGGGGATCCAACCCCTGCTCCCCGGGGGGACTCAGACGCAACTAAAAGAACTCTAGAACCTACTCCTACAACATCTACTGACTCTACAAAGGAAGACATCTAACCTTGGGAAAGGGAATCTTCAGGGGCCGAAAGCGGGAGAAAGGAGACGAGCGCCGAGCAACCAAGACTTTAGAGAGGGAAATATGAAGGAGTAAGGGCCCAAGGGCGGACCCACCCCTGTTTATTGCTGCAAGCGGGCTCATCCAACGGCGCCCGTCATCTCCTGCCGAAGCGACTCCTCGCGCCCAGCGGCTCCGATCGCTCTACGTGTCGATCCTGCGTTGGACCGCGTCCCATCAGAAGCCGCAGGCCTACATACGTCGCGTCAGCCAATTGACGCTTGACGCGTGGACCGTCGCTTCAGTGGCGAAGTGCACGAACCGGCGCACCTTCTTTAAATACAAAGATTTCGCCCTGATTCGCTAACAGAAAAAGACAACTGACGGCCCGATGACTCATCCCGACAAAAGCCCGGGGAAGGAGCCCGCCTCGGGAGGCCTAACAATCCACTCCTGACCCAACCCGCTAGCTGGTCGGGACAAGAGTGGGGGGCTAATGATGATGCTCAATATTGGCGATCTCCAAGATCAGGACACGTGACAGATGATGTGTCCCAGAACTCAGAAGAAAGGGCCCACAGGGGCCAACCAGGTCACCCATGTACTCGACCTGCAAGCACAAGCTGGCTTTCCTCAGAGCCCCTTTGCAAATTGGGCTCCTCGGCCTCTCAGCTCGCCCCAAGCTACCACAGGACCAGGATGCCTCGGCCCTCCCGCTCGTTCCCGAGCTCCCCCGCCGATGCCATCTTCCTCGGTCCCTCTGACCGACCAACTCCACCACTTACAGGCGTAACCGCCGCTCCGCAAATCTCGCAATGCACGGATTCTCCGCCGGCAAAATCCCACGTTCCACGCCATCACGATCCCCATTAACGGGCGATCCGCTTATTACGCGGGTGTGACGTCGAGAGTGTAACTGCCGGCGAGATTCTCACGCTTGCTACTGCGCGCCGCCGCCACTATATAAACCCCCATCACAGAGGGATCAAGTAAGCCATTCTTTACTCTACTAAGCCGTTACTCTGCTCGGATCTCATTACTAACTTGATCGTCGGAGGGTCCTCGGTGGTACCAAATCACCCCGGGACTTTTTTGCAGGTACTCGGCGCCAAATTCCCCATATCACCTTTCTTACCAAAATCTATTGAGATCCACACGCGACAGAACATCATCACCGAAACTCGCCGGGAGATCAACGGAAGACAACATCTGACGGAGACCTGAAAAGGACCTCCATCAGAGTGCTTGGTTCAATTGCCAAGAGGAGAAGTAGCCACAATTTAACTCTTTTGAAGAAAATTCGTATCTCCTAACTGCATGTATGTGCTGTGTACATGGGATAGGCTTACGGGTAGATAAAAAAAAACACATCAACCAATTAATAAACCCACCAACCGAAGAATGAATTCTCGAATCAATGCCAAAAATTTAAAATCTCGGGAGACCAAGACTCTGACGGTCATTTTTGGAATCAAAATCGGTCAACCGGGATTGGCCGAGAACTAAAACCATGAATAGAAAGTCTATTGAGGGGGGGTATAAGTGTAATAGGAGATAAACTGAGGGGGTTTCCTGCAATTAGCCTCCTTCGAATACACCCCTAAATCCATTGACTGGCATGGACTAAAGACTCAAAAAATCCATCCCCAAATCAAAAAAAGAAAAACAAACAAACAAAATAAAATAAACAAACTCAATTCCAATTTCCTCTGAATTTCAGCTCGCATCTCGTAGATCCGGTACCTTGATCTGTTTTTCTCGTAAAAGTTAAATTTTTTCTTATTTTTTCCCTCCTTCTTTTTTCAATCTAAACCCTAATTTTTATGTTTTCTCTAGTTGCGATGGATCCGATGGGCGAAGAGCAGCTCGACTACGGCGACGACGATTTCGCTGGAAACCCTAAGCGCACCGCCGCCGGAGCGATCCCCGCAATCGCCGATGACGATGACGATGAGTTCGACGATCTCTACAATGATGTAAACGTCGGTGAGCATTTCATGCAACAGCAGAACGCTGGCATACCCCAAAACCCCAATCCCCCAAACCCTAACCCCAACCCCCATTTCGTCAACAACGGCAACTTGCCGCCGCAACCTCAGAAGGTTGAGCCCCCATCTAATGTCAGTATCCCTAGAATCGTGGCCACGGAGCAAAACCCTAATTTTAACAATCCTAGGGTTTCGAATTTCACAAATGAGAATAGCCATGGTGGGGATTTAGGGTTTCAGAGAGCTCCTTTAGCCCCAATGCCTGCAAAAACTCCAACTTTGCCAGCACCGATGCCAGCAATGGGCCCGGTCGACCCTAACGGGCCCACAATGCTGTTTGTTGGTGAGCTCCATTGGTGGACGACCGATGCAGATATAGAGAGTGTCTTGACTCAATATGGGAGAGTGAAAGAGATCAAATTTTTCGATGAGAGGGCAAGTGGAAAATCGAAAGGGTATTGCCAAGTCGAGTTCTTTGATGCTTTTGCTGCTGCTGCTTGCAAAGAAGGAATGGATGGATATGAGTTCAATGGAAGGGCCTGCGTTGTGGCATTCGCTTCGCCTCAAAGTTTGAAGCAGATGGGTGCAAATTATGTCAATAGAAATCCAGGTCAAGGGCAATCACAAATGCAACAGCAGCAACCACAACAACAATGGAGGAGGCCGATGAATAATGAGATGGGGAGAGGTGGTGGGAACTTTGGAAGAGGTGGATGGGGAGGAGGAAGAGGAATGATGAGTAGAGGCCAAGGCGGCGGAATGAGGGGCCGGGGATTTGCTGGCGGAAGAGGCGGTGGGGTTAGCAACAACGGCCCTTACGGGCAAGGTCTTGGTGGGCCTGCCGGGCTCGGTGGGCCCGCAGGTATGATGAATCCACAAACCATGATTGGTGCGGGTTTCGGCGGTCCGAGTCCTTACGGAGGCTTCGCGGGTCCGGCTTTTACAGGGATGATGGCTCCGTTTCAACCCGTCAACGCCATGGGACTACCAGGAGTGGCACCTCATGTTAATTTAGCCTTTTTTGGTCGTGGAATTTCGAATGGGATGGGTGGAATTTCGAATGGGATGGGTGTAATGGATGGGCAAATGTGGGGTGATTCAAGTATGGGTTATGGGGATGGTGGTGATGATGGGGCTTCAGACTATGGGTATGGGGAGGCGAACCTTGAGAGAGGAGGGAGATCGAATGCTTCTCGAGATGAGAAGGAAGAAGATTATAGATCTAGAGATGAGAAAGATGGATATAGAGATTATAGATCAAGGGAGCGTGATTATGATGATGAGGGTGATTGGGATAGGGGGCAATCGTCTTCTAGGTCTCGGAGGATGCAGGAAGATGATCATAGGTCTCGGTCTAGGGATGCGGATTATGGGAAGAGACGTCGCGAGTGAAGAGTGTTGAACAAGCTCCGTTGGGTTTCTATGCTTAATTACTGTTATCAAATGCAGGTGAGGCAAGTTAATTTTGCGTTTATTACATCCAAACACAGTTAGTAGTATTTATTACCTTATTGAGGTCTTGGAGCCTCATCGTATGCTCATTATAACTTTGGACAGAGTCGCCTTTATATATCTGGGTTATTAGTAGAATAAGATGCAGGACTTAAAGATGTTTGAGTTTTCTCTTCATTGATGCTATTGTAAATGTGTAACTGATATCTGTAACATTAATTTATTTTTCGCCTTGTTAGTGTGCCCTACAGTTCTCTTAGGTACATGAAATACATGCATTTTGCAGCATAGATTTACACTGTAGCGTGAGAGGGTTGTCGTTTGCCCCACACTTTGGACAAGGCATTGTATTTTTTCCTTGTATGCTGTACAACCTGTATATTGTTATACTAACCTTTATCATTGATATATGCCATACAATTTCGATTGATATCTTGTACTTTGAAGCTTCTCTAAAAATGCTGAAACTGTATTATAATTCCTTCCATTCATTCACACATGAAATCTCTTCCTTTATTAGAAAATATTTACCTTATATGTGTTATATGCTTTGTTAGGTTTCATTTGCGGTATGGGCATTCTAATGATCTTGCTTTATTAGAAATATTTACCTTAAATGTGTTGCATACTTTTTTGGATTTCATTTTTACACATGGGCATGCTAATAATGTAATTTAACTTGCTTTCTTGTTATCTATAAATGTTCAAATTGTAGCAACACCTTGTTGGTCATAATTTTGCTTTGGCTGAAGGTATCTAGTGAATTCTCATTTACACACTACTATCACTTATAATGGACGAACACTTTACGGGAAAGTATGATGCTTGATCTTCCAAATAGAAAGAAAACTTGTGATATAAACCTCCATGAGTTGTTGCTTATGTAATAAGAAGAGCTGAGTAGAGAGTAGAAACTGACATGAACTATTTCCTTTCTTGATGATCCCTCATTCTCTTCTCTCAAATTTATGAACCCTGTTAGTCTTCTCTTTCAGTATTCTTTTGTCCCTTTTCCCATTTTGTCCTGTTTCGTGGATTCATCTAGATCCATTTCATAAATCATGCAGATATGGGACTGGATTCACCACATGGAAGCGGGGAAAATATTAGATATTTTTAAACGTCAATACCTTATATCAAACTGTGTTCCTATCTTCTAGGCCATCATTCCAGAGTTTATTTCTTATTTTCAATATTTCATCCTATTGTACTGCAACCATCAATTAATAGTGACGCCTGGCTTTTGTTTACATTTGTCCTTTTTGTTCTTCTTAAGCGATTAGATAAATGCGATATGATCTCTCTCTCTCTCTCTCTCTCTCTCTCTCTCTCTCTCTCTCACTCAGATCTATAGGTGCCATAAACTTTAATTAACAAATAACAAGTGTTTCTTATAAGTTTGAAAATCTTGGTCTTGTTGATGTTCTTCGGTAATTGATGAGCTAAAGATACTCCTTTTTGTTCTCATATAGCTCAAAAGAGTTCCATTGATGTTCAATTAAATCTTCTTGCTGCCTACTCTTCGTTCACAAAATTATGCTCTTATGTTCAACTTAAGTAGCATACAATTACTATTCAAGTATCCAATTCTTAGTTCCTTAACAGTTGGCTTAAAATTCTGGAATGAGTAAAAACATCAGCAACTAAATGAAATCATGTTTCTAGTATGTTCTCGGGCATTTTTTTGGGGAGCAAAACTCACTGTACACAACAAAAAAAACCTCAAACTCCCCTATCACTTGTTGTTATTTTTATTTTTTGTTTTCCTTAATTACCCTACAAAGAACCATGTGCGCTTTCCCTGAACCTAGATTCTTCAAGATTTGCAGTCCATAACCAATCTTTAAATATGATATCTGTCTAATCTTTTCCTTCCTCTCTAATCCTAACCATGCACTACTAATAATGTACCGGCTGCTTTACTTCAAACAAACATCAGGACACCCCTTTGAGCTCTAATTCCAACAAAATACCCTAGATTTCCATCCCCTTTCAGTTTCCAATGAATCAGTCCAGACTCACAGAGTTATTTCCTTTCAAGTTTGAACTTCCTATCAGTACCCTGAAATTCGCACCTAAAACTACATAAAAGGCTAAAACCCTAATGGCCTATCCCCCCCCCCCCCCTAAAATTTGTAGTCCTTGAACCCTAAATCCTAGGCCCCTCTGGTCCAAAATCAATAGTATGTCAAGGAAGGACTGTTCTGATAAATTTCGACAGTGGTTCTCTGAATAAATTTAGATGTGGACATCTTCGAAAGGTTGTGCAGTAGCTTACTTCTATTATTATATTATCCTATAATGTTTTGTTCCTGACTTGCATCTAGTAGTTAGTGATTCACTTAATTCATTAATCATTTTGCATTTTTGTAGACTGTTGCATCTTTTTAGGTCTTATTTTAGAATTTGTTCATGAGCTTTTAGGTTAGATGATCATTTGTATACATCTGATTGCTTATGTGATCACAGCATTTCTTTGGGATATCTGCGTCACTTGAATTCTGGGTTTGGCTCTGCTAGGCTTGATACTTCTGTTTAATAATTTAGGTTTTGCATGCAGCCTATAGGCAGTCATCTGTATAGTATAGTTGCCTTGCATATTTACATATTTATTCATTTATTTTAATTCTTGTAACATGGTTATTCTATTACTTATGCATTTTGATACTCATATAATAAATGGTACTACTTACAAATTGATGACATTTTGATACTCGTATAATGAATGGTACTACTTACAAATTGATGATCCCTACTATTACAAGTTCTACAACCTGTGTGGTTCAGAGATCATGTTATTTGAAGACTCCTTGTCGATGCATCTTAATCTGATATGAAAGGTTTTAGTGGTTTTGAAAGAACATGGATTTTTAATGCATGCATCAGTGACTGGGTGAGTTACTGATGCAAATGACAAACAATGTTTTCTTAGGTTATGACCCTCACAGTAATATGTTTGCCTATTTTGCATATGTATGGGTAGATGGAAAGAATGGTCTTTAGAGAAAGAGATTTTAAAGAGAGACCAGGAAACGTGCTGAAGACCATGTTTTCTGATATTTGTTCATTATTTTCCAATAGTGATAACGGTTATTTCGTAGGAGGCTATAAAAGGCAATGTCTCCTAGATCCCGATTGAAAGGAAACCGTAATTTCGTTTCTTGTTTTCTCAATTGAGTTATGAAACCCACTTTCTTTTGCATTTGTGTCAGTATGTGTGGTTGCATTCTTGCAGGTGCGTGTGTTTTTCCTTTCCGTGTGGGGTTTTTTTTTGGGGGGGTGTTCTTCGAGTAATGCTTCTATGAATCGCAGGGGTTGGGCGGGATCAAGATTGTTCATGTTAATAAATATATTTACAAAGTTGCAGATTCGTTTATGAACGATTTTAATATAATAGGATGCATTTGGATTACATAGGTTCCTAAGTTAGATCAATGTTGGTTGTCGTATTGTTTTGGATGAATCAACTTTGGATGTTGATGTGAGGAAAACTATTATTTTGCCTTGCATTGGCTCCTTTGGCTTTTATTCTTCTCAATAAGAAAAAGATTGTTGTAAGAAGAATGCATCGCCGTACAGGAACCTTCACAACTTTCTCAGGGCTCTTCGTTTAGTCATAATTATTTTTAGTTTCAAGCTCAAACTCCCGGCCCTTTGACCATTATTATGAGTTATGACGAGCCTTATTTTTTAAGGTAGCTGTAGGAATGGTCTGAATTATATCAATTGATTTTCTTGAGTAGCATAGAGAATGCTTTATTGATTCAAATTTCGACGAAATGCCCTTAGAAAGCTAAAGTATAAAAAGCTATTTGGTGCTTATGTGTAAAGTCGGGTCTGCTTCAACAAGTTCGTTTGAAACGGTGGCAGACGGGTTTGAAAAATCTTGTACTGCTTACCATCTTTATTAGGTTGAAGTTGTGTTACCATAAATCGCTACATCATTAGTCATTTGTGAGACGGACGTTTCCAATCGGGGGGACACTAGCGATCTGGATTGAAAGAAATCATCATTCGGATCTAACCTTAGGAACTCAAGTTATATGGGCATAAAGTCGACTTTGTGTTAATACTTAAATTTAACTAAAAAATATTTATTCCTTTCTAAGAACTTATATAGATAGCAAAGAAAATAAATCATATATATGTATATAATACATACCTACATACACATCCAAAAAACACTGCATAATAGCTACGTTTTCCGTGTTGTATAAGTGGATTGAAGAAAACTACCCCTATTGTGCCATGTTCTATGACAAGTAGTGTTCCGCATTCCCGTTTCTGATCCTCAAACCGAAACGTTCCACGTTCTGAGTAACATAGGGTTGAACTATGTTATAATTAACCATCATTGTTCGATGATGGAAGAGTGCCACCTATGTAATATTTCAATACATACTTAAACATCAAAGTTCTGACCTCAAATTCTTACTGATGCTTGAAGGTTTATCCCATACTATCCCAGGATTATTTAGTAACTCATTGTTTATCTTGGGTGCTATGTGTCTGGGACAGACAAGCTAAGAAATCTTAGGCAATATGAACATCTGTACCTCTATTAATTTGGCCATCTTCAATAATTAACGAACTTCTTATGCATTTGTAACCATGATTAGATGCAGAAATTCACATCATGATACCCAATGTACTGTATAAGTACAGTAATTATTATGGTGTTTGAGATGTAGATCTATTTCTGCCCCAAAGATATTGTGCTGGTGTGTGCTATAAGATAGATCTATTACAATAATTATGCTTCTTTCAGACTTTCCTCAGTTCAAGTGTAAAGAGTAAAACTTGGTGTTGCATATAAGCTTTAACATAAAAAAAGTGGTGTTGCTTTAACATGTTACTGGAATAAAGGACGAACACATATATACATGTACATGCGCATATACGTACTCTACAGCATCCACTGCAAATTATATGCACATTATATATGTCATCAACATCCAGTGTTTTCCTACCTAAACAAGGTAATCTAAGAATCAGTTGTAAGCCAATGTAGAGGACTGATCAAATGTTTATATTGATATTGATTGATAAAATATTAGAATTGGCTGTCTACGTGGCTTTTCCCCTCTATTAGTTAGTGCCATATCCCTGACCGAGGCAATCGATAGGTGGAGAGACGGAATAGTTGAAACGAAATTCTCAAAGGCAAATGGTAAAGAATCCGGTTTAATTCTTCTTTGGCGCGGCGCATAACATCTACTACTATAGTTATATACTATCTGTAAATAATGATTATTTCTTAAATGCCAATTTTTTTGATAGATATAGATATTCTCATTTTGTATATAGGAGCTTCTCAAGTGTTTCATTATAGATTATGTTTGAAGTTTTTCAATTTTTTTAATCAACAAAGTCTCGTCATATCCCGGCAGTACCCTGCAGGTGTTTCTTAAGTTCTTTTTAACATCCTGCGTCCAGTGCTTTCTGATTGATATAGTTAGGTTCCTGAATTATTTTAACATTCCATTTTTAAGTTATTATTTTCAGAAGTGTTTCCCAATCACTTGGTTGATGTTTTTGTATTCTATTTGTTCATATTTCCTGCTTGTTCACCTAGATAATCAAGTTCTACATTCAATCTTGTTTGACTGCACCATTACCATTGATATTAGATACAGTTTGAATTCATATTCGAGTCTAGTTTGCTCATATTCGAGTCTAGTTGAGTCTTTCTGTTAAAATAAAAATCAGTTGGCCAGCAGCTATTAATAAAGAGATACTGGGGGTTTGGTTTTTTGTTATTTGGTTTTTGTTTGTAATTCTATGCATTCAATTATAAATTGATGGAAAATTTGCCGTATATGTGATAAACTGGCACTTCTTTTAGCTATTTACAGATGCAGAGTTCACAAAGAGTTGCCATCCCTCAGGTTCATCTCTAATCTCTCATCTACTGATGTCTTTCGAAACTTTTTGGATATCTTGTTCTATATTGTTTGCTCTATTCTGAGATACGCCGTTACTGCTTAACAATATAAGTTTGGTATTGTTGGTAATGCTTGGATTGCATTGCATCCCTCTTTCTGTTTCATAAAATCTATTTGATATATTATCAGCATGAGCACTGAATGGTGAGGTGAAATATGTATACTATATTTGCTGTAGATTATTTTAGGGGTTATGACTTTGGTTATATCATGTTGCATATGTTGATTTTGGAGCTAGCCTTGTGGTAGATTTCCAGTAATATTATCCAGTATGATGATACTGTTTTAGGCACAAATATGTCACATTTATGTTCCTCTAATCATACAACTTTATTTGATGGCTCAAGACTGTTTAAAGTTTTGGTATTAAAAATAGTGGTTATGCAAACATGATATGGTTTGTATTCTGTTTTTAGTTTGCATTTATACTGTATGATTGTAGATCACCGTTGGGTCATAAAGATGAAATAAATACGAATAGACGGGAGCAAACTGTTTGTGCATGCAAATGAATGGAAGAGTCCAAATTTGTCAAAATAAAGAGGTTGGGGGATCACACCATTTCCTTAAAGAGAGAGAGGCATGAGAGGTTGATGATGATAAGTTGCAATACATAGTCCAAAATAGTCAAGCTCTTTAAGAAGCCCTCACATGCAAGTATGCTCTTCTCCTCAGCATCTTTGCTACCCTACCCATGAGAGAGAGAGAGGCAAATTGGGTCAATAGTCCACTTTCACTGCAATCTTTGTTTAGACTTTGGTATGTCAGTGGGGCTGTATGTGGCTGAGGTGGACTGTCCAAATTAGGGTTGGGGTGGGTGGGGGCAGGGTGGGGTGCATGGGAGTTTATGTGACTGCTACAAACTCACAGTGGTCGTCCGCAGCCGTATTTTTTTTAATTTTTATTTTTTGAATAATAGAACGTAAACTGATTAAGTCTATATCGAATGGAAGGGAAAGAAAATGTATAATTGAAGAATGAAATTCAGTGGATTGTTGATTAAATAAAGCAATTGCTTAGGATAACATCTCGTTGATTAAATAAAGCAATTGCTTAGGATAACATCTCCATTGTGCTAGCTGAGCTGAGGGAGGAAATTTTGAAACTGCTAAGATTAAAATATTGACGCTATATATTTTTAATATATTTTTAATAATCTGACTTGTTCGAGTTGGCTAAAAATCGAACCAGTAAACTCCTATTAGCATCTTGAGCCTTTCTTACACCCTAGGGCGCCTGCTGATGAAGTGATGGAGCCAATTAGAGATGAAGGTCTGGCACCTAAGCTCGAGGCTTTTGCGTAGCTCGACGATGCTCCGGCCCCAGACGGAGTGAAGAAAGCTCCATTGAGCAGCAGATCGCCCTCGGACCTCCAATTCCAGCTCTTCCACTGGCTCTCCGGAGCATCCTCACGCTTGGTCACCTGCAAGCAGACAATGACATATATAGTTCTTTTCATTGATTGATCCAAGGATACATATTTAAACGATGGTAATAATTAAGTATAATTATACAAAATGAACTATTAGGTGTCGGATGAGGCAGCGAATTCTTCGATGGTCTTATTTTCTAAATATACAATTAGAATTAACATAATTAGACGATGTGGGTCAGGATGAACATGCCGATCATTTAAAAGATTGCCAAAAGTAGTTTGAATACATGAAATGCATCTCTAATCCTATCTATCTATAATCTCATCAAATTAAATGATGTTCTGACCTAATTTTCTGAGGAAATATTTTTAAATGCAGCAATTAAATTATATGGAGTGTTGCGGAAAGTGGGAAATGACATTGTAGCAATTGTTTATATGAAGGATAAGGGAGGAGAATTCTCTAAATGAGGCATGGCATTCTGTGTTGTTCTGCACTTGCAAAGAACATAAGTGCAGCATGACAGTTACTGATCGAGAGCTGACGTGGCGATGTCCGTGCCTCTTATAAAAAAATATGTTAAACCGAAAAATATAAGAGAGCGCATTCTAATGCGTACGTCAACCTCTCAAGTGTAAGTATGCTGGTGAGTTTTTACGTCAAACCCCTGCAAGTTTTTTTAAGGCAAAATGATAGAAAGAGCAATGTGTTTGTCTTATCATTGATTATGCAAAAGATAAGGATGTTTCTTCTGCAACAATCTAAACATAATCTGATAAATTATTCGGTCGAGAGATGGATGAGATGGATAGACTGCAGACGGATAAAATAATCTCACTTGGAGAGGTGAGATTGGGCATCACTGCTTTAGGACCGTGAATATCCCTAGTGAACTGATAAATTATTGGATAGAAAGATGGATAGAATGCGGACGGATAAAATAATCTCACTTGGAGAGGTCTCGGTCGCTCACCTCTTTAGAAAACCTATCATTAGGAGCCAAGAACCTGTTGCCTTGGCTATTGATGGTTGGAGCTGCACTTCCCCCAATCGCATACATTTCCCAATGTGTGTAGTCATTGTTCACCACATGAAAATACCCATGCCGACACCTTCACAAATATTTATATATATTCACCCACAGATTTAATAAGAAAAAAATGGCAGCAACAAACTGTCTATGCGGACAAAAGTTCATACCTCGGCATCCTCTGAACCAACCCTTCACCGAAATGATTGAACGCGATCGTAACCTGCATGTTCTTATCGGTCATCAGCTCGTCGCTGTGCCCAAGCAGCATAACCTTGTCGTGATGCGTCAGATAATTGTTCGATATCGTTATCGCGGTCGAGCCATGAATCACATCGATGAGCCCGTCGTGGCAGCTCGACAGGCTGCAGTGATCGACCCAGACGTGGCTCCCGCCAAAAATCGAGACTCCGTCGCCATCAGATACCGTTCTCCACCCGTAATGCTTGGGAGAATCGCGTACGTAGGCATTCCCCCCTTGTTTACAGTCGTGGATATGCAGGCCGTGGATTATGATGTTACTGACGTACTGTATTGTGATGCATGGTCCGTTGGCGATATGAACACTGGCACCTCTGCCATCTAGGGTTTTGTATGAGTTCATTAAAAGCTCTTCTTTTAGTTGGATACTCATGTCGTGCGCAAAAACGATCCATAGGGGCTCTTCTTGGATGACTCCATAGCGAAGAGTGCCAGGTTTGGGGCTCACCGGATCGTCGTTGCCGCTGTCTGTCACGACATAAATTTTTCCGTTCTTGCCACCTATGGCGTTTCTACCGAACCCGATGGCACAGTCGGCGAGGCGCTGGCGATTCTGCGCCCAGTTCGGGTCGCATCGCCAGCAGTCGTCGATGGGGTTGCCTGTTCCGCAGGAGAGGTAACCCAGTTGTCTTCGAGACTCATTGATGTTTCTGCAATTCGCAATGAAAATGCAACTCGGAGTGAGATTTCTAGCATAATGAGGATAATATTCCATATTAATTTATCCTATGATTAAATTGCAGTAATCTTCTTTACATTTTCCAATCTGACAGGACTTCAGTATCTTTTTTCTCAAAAGTTGCACTTAATTTTCTCCCTAGTTTAATTTTAAGGAAGGATAGCTAGCATTTTTATGTTCAACTTTTAATGCTTGTAAACCACGCGCATCATTTAAAGTATAAATACGCATGCAACCTCACGTACATGCTACCAGAGTAAGGAGTAAAAGAATAAAAACTAACCGCAGTTAAAGTAAGGGAGGTAAAATGCAACTTTTAAAACTAAAGTGTGAAATTATTTTCTACGTGCGAAAGCGAGAAATGTTTTTCTACAATCTAGCCTCCTTAATTTCTTATTTTGTAGGATGTACATGACTAATTCATTGTCTAGACACCAAACCTTATGATAGAATCTTTCTATGATTGATATATATATATATTGAATCGATCATGAACCAACAACAACAATGCACTTGTGTAACAAAAGTAGATTTGAAAACATGGTACATTTACTTACTTGTGAACCTCCTCTGCTACTAGCTCTGGATCATGAACTGAAAGTGAGTAGGAAATGGAAAATGTAAGAGATAAGATGAAGAAGAAGAAGAAGAAGAGAATGAAGGATTGAATGGCTTGAGTTGCCATTAATTACTAATTCTAAGTTTTATTAATTAGAAGGAAAGGCTGGTTGGATAAGACAGTGTTTTGTGAAGAGATTGGGATAAGGGGAGTGGGGTTTTATAGAGGGGGAGATAACAAAAGAGATGGGTCCCACTCTCACAATTAGTTGTATTTTTTTTCTAACAAATGATGATCCCATTGGGCTATAGTTAGGCTGTGACAATTAACAAAGGGACACTCTCATTTGTTCCTTGCTTGATTCATGGCTTGGATTGGGCTCCTGGCCTACACTCCCTCCCACAATTCATGAAGGGCGGGTCCTTTTCTTTTCTTGTTGTTGGATTGTGTCTCGTATCTGGCTAAGAATTAATGATCACGGTCAGAATCCATTAGAAAGGCAGGTTGAACACGATCCTATTTAGACCAAAACTCATCTCGGTATGAAGACAATCAACGGGATGATGAATGATTTTAGTATTTTATTAGCATATTTAATTAAATGCATGATGAGTCTGGCTGGACTTGAACCTCTCGAGACAAAAATGAATAGCCTAGTTACTTTAACAATGTACATGCAATTTTATTTAAGGATCGTGTTTGCGAGATCGTTAATTGGGTTGATATTATAAGTTTAGGGAGTACTATACTATGCTCCGATCTATTTAAACTAGATTCCATCAGTAATTTGACGATGAATACTGTTAATGCCCTTTGTTTTTATATATCTTTTCCTTTTTCCTTATGCTTAATATTTATCTTGTGTGCTCGATCCCTAACAATTAACCAATTATCCTAGGACCATAGAAGTTGCACATTGTCAAAATGGTAATGATTTCATGTATTGAAGGGTTTTGTCAAGCAACTTTGGACAAGAATTCAAAGTCACATTTGAAGAAAGATAAGTTTACACTGCAGCATCACATGCCAGGAACATTAATCACACATCAGTTCATGAAATCAAATGTCCTTGACACAAGGAGATATATGCGTGGTAGTTTCTATTATTAGATCACACTTGCACAGAACTCACATGGCCCTTGTCAGATTAATTTTTTCAGTTTGAAAAAAAAAATCCAAGATGGTAACATGCAATTAATGATTACTTGCAAGTTTCCCTTCTTCCCGTTGTAGGCTCCGTTTATACTGCAGGTCATCTAAACCGCATTGTCATATTTATTTGTATCAAATGATATTAAGGTTATTTCGATTTATAGCCATGAGGTGACATTGTGTAATGCCTACATCACAAGTGAAGTCACCCACTGATGGTGCTCTATATTGGCGACCTGCCAAGATCAGGACACGTGGCAGATGAAGTGTCCCAGAACTCAGAAGAAAGGGCCTACAGGGGCCGACCAGGCCACCCCTGTGCCCAACCTGCAAGCGCAAGCTGGCTCTCCTCAGAGCCCCTGGAAATTGGCCTCCTCGGGCCCTCAGCTCGCCCCGAGCTGCCACAGGACCAAGACTCCTCGGCCCACTCGCTCGTTCCCGAGCTCCCCAGCCGAGGCCATCTTCCTCGGTCCTCCGACCGACCAACAGTACCGCTCACAGACGCAACCGCCGCTCCGCAAATATCGCCATGCGCAGATTCTCCGCCAGCAATATCCCACGTTCCACGCCATCACGATCCCCATTAATGGGCGATCCGCTCTTTACGCGGGCGTGACGACGAGAGCGTAACTGCCGGCGAGATTCTCACGCCTGCTACTGTGTGCTGCCGCCACTATAAAAAAAACCCATCACAGAGGGGTCAAGTAAGCCATTTTTTATTCCGCTAAGCCGTTACTCTGCTCGGATCTTGTACTGACTTGATCGTCGGAGGGTCCTCAGTGGTACCAAACCACCCCGAGACTTCTTTGCAGGTATTCGGCGCTGAACTACTCGAATCACCAATCTCCTCAAACCCATTGAGACCCACACGCAACAGGAGATCACCTTCAAAATCTACCGGGAGATCGACGGAAGACAACATCTAACGGAGACCCGAAAAGGACCTCCATCAGTTGGTGCCGTCTGTGGGAAACGAAACTCCACAAAAAATAAAGTTGGCCTTCCGATCTCCATCCACATGGCAAACGATCACCCTGAAGATCCAGATACCAGCCGCCGTCTCCCCCTCACCGGAGGCACGGATGAACCTCCTCCGGCGACCGTCATCAACGCCCTCGCCGGCCGAATAGACCGGCTGCATGGCCCCAGATCGCCGCTCCTCCGCCTCCAGGAGACTCTGCCCTCGTCGGCACGGCTGACCACCGGCAGGCTACGTCCTATAGCCACAGGTCTCATGGGCCGATACTCTCTGAGGCCCGCTGGGCGCCCCACAGCTCCGCGCCAAGACCCGCCGAATAAACTCGTACTCAAAGCGCGACAACAAGAACGCTGTGCCGTCCCCGAACAATCCACCACAAGGAATTACCAGCGCCAAGCCGCATAGAGAGAATCAAGCAGTCCACTCTCGACCCGACCCACAAAATAAATCGGAACGCCAACACCAAGGATCAAAGTCCTCCTTAGAGGCGGCCGAGCGGCTTTTCAGCTCGGCTATCCCTGCCCGGTAGCTTCCCTACTCGCAACGCCAAGGATCAAAGCCCTCGCTAAGAGGCAACCACGCAGTTTCACTGTCCGGTTATCCTTAGCAGGCCTCCTACGGCCCCTCCAACGCTAAGGATCAAAGTCCTCCTTAGAGGCGGCCGAGCGGCTTCCCTGCTCGGCTATCCCTAGCCGGTAGCTTCCCTGCTCGGCTATCCCTAGCCAGTAGCTTCTCTACCACAATGCCAGGGATCAAAGTCCTCGCCAAGAGGCAACCGTGCAACTTCACTACCCGGTTATCCTTAGCAGGCCTCCTACGGCCCCTCCACCGCTAAAAATCTAAGCCCTCACTAAGAGGCAGCCCAGCAGCTACCCTGCTCGGGTATCCCTGACGGATAGCTTCCCTACCGCAACGCCAGGGATCAGAAAGTCCTCCCAGAGGCAGTCGAGCCCGAGGATCCCTCGCTCGGCTATCCCTGGCGGGTAGCTTCTCTACCACAACGCCAGGGATCAGAAAGTCCTCCAAGAGGCAGCCGAGCCCGAGGATCCCTCGCTCGGCTATCCCTGGCGGGTAGCTTCCCTACCGCAACGCCAGGGATCAGAAAGTCCTCTCAGAGGCAGTCGGGCCCAAGGATCCCTCGCTCGGCTATCCCTGGCGGGTAGCATCCCTACCGCAACGCCAGGGATCAGAAAGTCCTCCCAGAGGCAGTCGGGCCCGAGGATCTCTCGCTCGGCTATCCCTGGCGGGTAGCATCTGTAAGTCCATGTTGCCCACCCCGGTGCTTGCGGGGAGGCGGAAAACGGAATAAAAATCGGATTTTTACTACTCTAGGCAACATGGACTAGACAAAGTCGGGATTTTTACTAAACAAAACTAACTAAAAGCTAACTAGAAATTAGCTACAAGGAAGAATAGTTATACCTAGGGCTATATGTCCTTCTCTCCTTTCTCCTTGGAGTGTAAGAAAGAGATCGCCTTGTCGCCTTCTCGAGTCGAAGAAGGATCCACCCGAAAGCCTCAACTTTTGGCTTCAACTTCAAGCTAGAAGTAACTAAGGTGCTAGAAGTGCTAATCCTAGAACCCTAGATGAGAGTAGAGATTACTATGGAGTGGTTTTTCTCAAGCTCAAGTGTTTCTCAACACATGAGAGGGGAGAGCTTTAAGAAGAGGAAGAGCAAGAGAGAGAAAGTATATGATAGAATGAGAGAATAATAAACCATTCTTACATATATGTGTGAATTATAAAAAATAGATAATTAGCTAGATAATTGTCATGGTTAATCAAGACTTGACCATTATCATTTCATATTAAATGAAAATTGTAAGGATCAAAGAGCATCTTTTATATGGAATGATGATGGTCAACATGTCAACTAAGGTCAACAAGTCAAGTATGATCAAAATGTCAACAATCCTAACCATGCACAATTTTATATATATATATATATATCAATTAATTATAATACACACATAAGCATTAGGGTTAATAAAATGACAATGGTCATTAACCCTAAACAAAGTCCTCTTCCTCTGACTCAATCAACTGTGCATACGCACCCGCATTCGTGATCCGTGGAACACGAATACAAAGAGATAAAACCAATCCCAAATCATATACTAGGATCTGGCTTAAACCAAAGCCCGCTAGTATAAGCTGTCCGGACAGCAAACGTGCACAAGTGCGCGGATGTGAACGAACCCTGTCGCAAAACCATGCGACCTCTACTCATTTTGCCTAAAGGCGAATAGCTCTCTGTGTGGGACTCTAAAGACTCGACACTACGCTAGCAGTGGGTTTAACCACAGACCGCAAGCGGCACTAGCTGTACGTAACGGTCCCAGGTAGATGCCGATAAGAAGACTGACGAGGTGACCCCATCTGAACTCCTACTGAGCCTGTATGTGACAGTCTCCGTACAGTCCGGTCTGTTCGTTTGATACATCGCATGGCGGGCCTAGGGGGGCGGTGAACGTCAGTCCCCTAATAGCGGTACAAGTCGTGTCGGAGTGTAGCCCAGAACACCCTGAGATAACACTGGAAACCTACCAGTATATCTCGCTTGCCCTGGCCAGGGAATACTTGTGTAATGGCTCTCCTGGACACAGCGCGATGTCAACCCCCAATACCGGGAGAGACGAATCCTGTCTAACTGTCACTGCCTCCAAGTGCTTCGGGACTGCACCCAAAAACTACCTGTTTGCACGACTCCTTTGAGCCGTGATAGGGTAGTAATCAAAGTGCAGTGGGAGCACACTCGAGGCGAAGTGACAGTGTCAAGTCAGCGGACTAAGCTGTACTCATGTCACCTGGGAACTGATAACTGACGATAGGTATAATACCAACCAACAGTTCCCGACGAGTCCTGTCCAGTGTACTCGTAACCTAACGAGCACCCGCATACTATCTCAAGTACGACGTACTGACGGCTGTGGGACAGACCGTCTCCCACGCTGGGATGAGAAACGCATACGCTAGTCTACTCCGGAGTATCGATGCCCTGTCTCGATAGTCCAACGACTAGGGACCTGTATAAGGATGTGCTTATGGATTACCCAGCCCCCACGAGTGTGAGCGCCATCACAACGCTGGTAATCAAGCAAAGATCCTAAGGGCTCTACTAATATGTATATAAGCGATATGCTAAAAGAAACACATGCACATATTGAAGTAGAGACAAACCAAGTAGCATACTACCATTTCGAGCAAGATTGTATATACAACTGTGAATATCCCAAGCTTCCATCAAGTAATATACAAACTAGTATGATACAGTAATGTCCTCTAGGGCATATACACTAACAATCTCCCACTTGCACTAAGGCCATGTACTGGCGTATCGAAGACCTATCATCTCGATCAGCCGCTTGAACTGAGTCTGGGGCAAGGCCTTGGTGAATGGATCTGCAGTGTTATCTTCTAAAGCAACCCTCCGAACCTCGATCTCCTGGCGATCCACGATCTCCCTGATCAGGTGATACCGCCTTAAGATGTGTCTGGATTTCTGATGGGACCTGGGTTCCTTCGCTAAAGCTATAGTCCCGTTGTTGTCGCAATACAGAGGTATTGGGTCAACAATGGACGGAACCACCTGAAGTTCTTTCAAGAACTTCCTTATCCAGACAGCTTCTTTTGCGGCATCAGATGTAGCGATGTATTCCGTTTCCATAGTCGAGTCAGCAACGGTTTCCTGTTTGGAGCTCTTCCAACACACCCCCCCTCCATTGAGGGTAAAGACAAAACCCGACATGGACTTGGAATCATCCTTGTCACTCTGGAAGCTGGAGTCAGCAAAGGCCTCAATCTGGAGGTCTTTTCCGCCAAACACCAAGAACATCTCCTTAGTCCTTCTCAGATACTTGAGAATGTTCTTTACCGCTATCCAATGTTTCTCCCCAGGGTTTGACTGATACCTGCTTACCACACTCAGTGCATAAGCCACATCTGGTTTGGTACACAACATCGCATACATTATAGAGCCTACCGCAGAAGCGTAGGGTATAATAGACATGCGATTCCTCTCCAAATCAGTCTTGGGAGACATCTCTTTGGAGAGGGTGATCCCGTGACAAGCCGGTAGATTACCGCGCTTGGAATCTTCCATACTGAATCTCTTCAGTATGGTGTCGATGTATCTGGACTGTGAAAGTCCTAATATCCTCTTGGATCTGTCACGGTAGATCCGGATACCCAGAATGTATGAGGCATCACCCAGGTCTTTCATGGAGAACCTGTGTGACAAGAACCCCTTGACAGATTGTAGCATAGGAATGTCATTTCCTATTAAGAGAATGTCATCCACGTATAAAACGAGGAATACCACAGTTCTCGCTATAAATCTACAATAGATGCATGGTTCATCTGGATTTTTGATAAAGCCAAATTCCTTGACCGTCTCATCAAAACAGATGTTCCAACTCCGCGATGCCTGCTTTAGTCCATAAATGGAGTTAAGCAACTTGCACACCTTTCCGCTGCTCCCACTCTGAATGAAACCCTCTGGCTGGTCCATATAGACACGTTCCTCTAAATGTCCATTTAGAAAAGCTGTCTTTACGTCCATCTGCCAAATCTCATAATCATGGAAGGCAGCAATGGCAAGAAGGATCCGAATGGATTTCAGCATAGCTACTGGAGAAAAGGTTTCGTCATAGTCCAAACCAGGTCTCTGACGAAAACCCTTTGCAACCAGTCTAGCTTTATAGGTCTCAACCTGTCCATCTACACCAATCTTTCTTTTGAAGATCCACTTGCATCCTACGGGTTTTACCCCATCTGGAGCAATGTCCAACGTCCATACTTTGTTGGTGTACATGGACTCCATTTCGGCCCGCATTGCATCCAGCCATTTTACCGAGTCGACGCTCTGAATGGCTTGCTGGAAGCTAGTAGGCTCATCACAATCTATGATGCAATCCTCTCTATCCCCGTCAATGAGAAAACCGTAGTATCTCTCGGGCGGATGAGACTGCCTACTACTCCTGCGGAGTTGTGTGGGAATGTCCTGATCTTTCGAACCCTCTGGTTCTACTAAGCTTTCAGTAATAGCTCGTGGTTCTGGAATTTCTTCCAGTTCTATTGCGCTCCCACTTATTTCTTTTTCTATGAACTGGTGTTCTAGAAAGTGGGCATGGCGAGAAACAAAGACCTTTTGTTCCTCTTCGCAATAGAAGAAATATCCCTTGGAGTTCTTTGGATATCCCACAAACTTGCACGGTACTGAGCGTGCCTCGAGCTTGTCCGCATGCTGCTTTTTTACAAAAGCTGGACATCCCCATGTCTTAATGTGATTAAGATAGGGTCTCTTCCCACACCACATCTGATATGGTGTAGTAGGCACAGTCTTAGTTGGAACTCGGTTCAAAAGGTATGCAGCTGATTCTAGCGCATATCCCCAGAACGATCGCGGCAACTCAGCGTTACTCATCATAGACCGTACCATATCCAATAGGGTTCGGTTCCATCTCTCCGATACACCGTTATGTTGCGGATTGAGGAGTAAGCTGAGAGAGAATTTCATTCTCTTTTAAGTAACCCAGGAACTCGGCACTTAAGTATTCACCACCTCGATCAGATCTCAGTGCCTTGATACTTTTGCCTGTTTGTTTTTCTACTTCATTCTTATATTCCTGGAATTTTTCAAAAGCCTCGGATTTATGTTTCATTAAGAAAACATAGCCGTACCTTGAAAAGTCATCCGTAAAAGTAATGAAGTAAGAATAACCGCTTCGCGCATGTGTAGACATTGGACCGCACACGTCGCTGTGTACGAGTCCCAAGAGCTCGCTCGCTCTTACCCCGTGTCCAGTGAACGGAGTCTGTCATCTTTCCTTTGAGACATGATTGACAAGTTGCATACGATTGATATTCGAACGGATCCAAATATCCTTCTGTATGTAACTTAGTCAACCTTCTCTCATTGATGTGACCCAGTCTACAATGCCATAAGAAAGTTTTATTGATTTCTGGAGACTTTCTTTTGTGTGTATTCTGGACATTGAAAATCTGTGGTTGGTTTAATACGTATATACCGTTGTTCAATGTACCTGACCCAATCAAAACTTGATTAAGGTGAATGTTCACTACATTACTTACAAATGCAAATTCATAACCTTCTTTAGATAATAAAGATACAGAAATGATATTACAGGTTGCATTTGGTACATAATAACAACTACGCAAAACCAAAAAGTGTCCATCCGACAGTCCCAGGTGATAGTCCCCCACGGCCTCAGCATCCATGCTAGCACCGTTTGCAACTCTGAGGGTCATGTCACCTGCCTTCAAAACTCTACGCTTTCTCAACGCCTGCAAAGAATTACAGATATGAGGTCCTGATCCAGTATCCAATACCCAGGATGTAGAGTTTATTGATAGACAATTTTCAATAACATACACACCTGAAGCTGAAGCCGCAACTCGCTTCAAATCCTGGGTTCTGGCCTTCCAAGCCTTGCAATCCTGTTTCCAGTGACCACTTTTGTGACAGTAGAAGCATTCTTCCTTCCCCACTGTTCCCGCCAAAAATTTCTGCGCAAAAGAGTCCAAGGTATCAAATGGCAGCGATATGCTTAAGAAAATGCGAACCAGTATCTTCCGGCCTGTATTTTGATAAACTCCCCAATGAGAAACTGTTAAATTATGATGGTATTGAAAGCATCTCGAAAAAACCTTCGATTTGATATATTATGGGCCTCATAATTCATCCGGGATCAAAAGTTATGAGCAAATGTCTATGCACATGTGATCTAAGGAAGAAGACGCGAACCAGTATTTTCCGAGCTGTATTTTGACAAACTCCGGAATGAAAAATAGCTAAATTCTGATAATATTGAAAGTATCTCGAAAAGACCTTTGATTTGATATATTATGGGCCTCATAATTCATCCGAGATCAAAAGCTATGAGCAAATGTGTTATACACGTGTAATCTAAAGTAATGCTCTTTTTTAGTCCCACATGGGGAATGCATTTTTTAGTCCCACATCGGGAAAAGGAGAGATGACTTCTCTACCACTCCCATATAAATAAGAGGGGATACCTCTTAGAAAGGTAGAGTTAAATCCTTAAAGGATTCAATACTCAAAGGAGCTTAGTTCTCCAAAGGAGCTTAGTTCTCCAAGATAGGAGCATGCTCCTCCATAATGCGCATATGCGCAAGCGCCATGTGCGCTACGTGCAACGCACGTGTGCCCGCCATGCGGCACTACGTGCAACGCACGTGCGCACCACATGAGAACATTTAATAATATTAAAAGGAGCTTGTTCTCCATATATAGAAGCCCTGCTTCTCCTCATAATACGCATGTGCGCTACGTGCAACGCACGTGTGCTCGCCACGCGCGCACCACGTGCGTACCATATGAGAACATTTAATAATATTAAAATGAGCATGTTCTCCATATATAGAAGCCCTGCTTCTCCTCATGATGCGCATGTGCGCTACGTGCAACGCACGTGTGCTCGCCACGCGCGCACCACGTGCAACGCACGTGTGCTCGCCACGCGCGCACCACGTGCAACGCACGTGCGCACCACATGAGAACATTTAATAATATTAAAAGGAGCCTGTTCACCATATATAGAAGCTCTGCTTCTCCTCATAATGCGCATGTGCGCCACGTGCAACGCACGTGTGCCCGCCACGCGTGCACCACGTGCAACGCACGTGCACACCACATGAGAATATTCAATTAAAAGGAGACTCGTTCTCCATAGGAGCTTGCTCCCCCCATAATGCGCATATGCGCAAGATCCATGTACGCTACGTGCAAATATGAGCGCCCAACACGTGCGACGCACGTGCGCGAATGCAAAGAAGCCTTTTTCAGCAGCGAGAAGCTTAAGCTCCAGCCTGTTCTTCCCCCTAATGAGTGAGACATGGTTCAAAGGGTACATCCCTTCACACCTTCGATATATGGCACTGTAATCTCTCAGTGTCGTCGGAGAGGTGGTGGGTCCCAACGACCAATGATTCTTCTTTCTAAAATAAAAAAAAAGAAGAAGAGAGAACATTGACAGAGAAACAGAGAAAGAATTCAGAGAACTCCTAAAAAGAAAGTTTTAGAAGAAATCAGAAAGAAAAGAAGGTAAACCTTTGAAAAGAAGAATTTCTTCTGAACAGATCATTGATCTGAGAACAAGATCAAGGACCTCTAAGGAAAAGGAAAATAAACAAATAAAAAAACAGTGCCTTGCACTTCTTTTTATGAACCATTGGTTCTGAATCTAAAAGATTCTCAAGATAACAGTACCTCGCACATTTTATCTAAAATTGATCCAAAAGAATAAGAACAGTGCCCAGCACTTGCCAGAAATGCACTATTGCGCAAGCCGCGCCACGTGTCAGCAGTGCAACAGCGCAGCGCACTGACGCAGCGCACTGCGCTGTTGCGCTTGCGCTCACTAGAGCGTGACACGTGTCACCACCATATGAGTTTGCGCTCATTACTTGGCACAAAGCGCCTGACAAGCCACGTGGGGCACTGTCAAAGTATTTAATGCTTTACATTATTAAAGAAAAGGGACAGAGCCCAATTAAAAGGCCTAACAGGCCTAATAAAAAAGTGCTATGCAGGGCAGAGCCCAAACAAAATAGATGCTCTGCATCATTTATAAAAGGGCAGAGCCCAACCAAAACAAGAATAATGCAATGCATTATTTAAAAATGGGCCAAGCCCTAGCACAGGTCTAATAGACCAAAAACAAATAAAAGCGTTGAATATTTTTCAACTGGACTTAGCCCAATCATGGCCGTAAGTCCTCAAACTAAATTGACTGAGCACGGCTGCTCCCTAAATCAATTTACGACCGGTTCAAGGGTACATCTCTGAACTCCTCTGACACCCATCGTTGTAATCCTTCAACGACGTCAGAGAGGTGACGGGTCCCGACGACCACACATCAAGACGGACTGCGGGGTCCTTAAACTCGTGGACCGAAACGTCCTTAAACTAATGTCGGACCGAAACGTCCTTAAACTAATGATGGACCGAAACGTCCTTAAACTAATATTCATCCCAAAATGGGATTGATGGACCGAAACGTCCTTAAACTAGTATTGGACCGAAACGTCCTTAAACTAATGATGGACCACTACGTCTCTAAACTGGCGATGGACCACCACGTCCCTAAACTGGAACATGGACCACTACGTCCCTAAACTGGAACATGGACCACAACGTCCCTAAACTGGAGCATGGACCGCAACGTCCCTAAACTACCTATGGACCACTACGTCCCTAAACTGGAACAATAGAGCCTCCAAATGCTCTTTTGCCGGATCTAAACGATCCCGTTTAAGTTGATCTTAGCCCCCAAACACGGCTAACGTATCCTTAAACATTTAAATGGACTATAAAACTCCAAATCGACTTTGGTTCAAGGGTACATCTCCGAACTCCTCTGACACATGTCGTTGTAATCCTTCAACGTCGTCAGAGAGGTGACGGGTCCCCGACAGCCATATATTAAATGGACCACTACGTCCTTAAACTGGAAATGGATCTAGACGATCCCGTTAAGTTGATCTTTGTCTCAAACAGGACTAACGTATTCTTAACGAACGTTTAAGTTGATCTTAGTCTCAAATGCGGCTAACGTATCCTTAAAATAAAAACACCAAACCCAAATCTAAGTAAATACGGATTTGGACTAATCCACGTCCTACGGGCGACGGCATTACTCGGTCTCCGTATACAATCCACGGGCAACCACAAACAAAACAAACACACATGACACGAAGTGAAATTCTGGAGAAGGAGAAAGTTGTTACCGCGATGCGGTAGCGTAATTAACTGCAGGGGCTTGCGCCTGCAGGGAAGAGCGTCCCCACAATAAAAAACCCCTCAAGCGAGGGGGAATCTGACGAAGTCTGCTACATCGGCCGCATCCGTCTAAACCTCCGATACACGGTGCCATAAATCAACTTGGCATCTTCGGAGAGGTGGACGGATAAACCAAATAGCATCTGCCCCGAATCTCAGGCAAGACGTCCTCACGTCGTCGCCGCCATTCGGAGGGGAACACTCACTAGCTTTCCCGCTACCTTTGTTGCCTTTCCTTTTCCCTTCGTATCCACTTTACTGACACCGCCTCTTGGTTTGGCGGGGGCTTTTTTCTTCTTACCCTTGGCTTTGCTTTGGATCTAGAAGAGGAAGATCCTCCTACAAACAAAGTGGATGTCTCCCTACCCTTCTGTAGGGTGCCTTCAGCACTCCTCAACATGTTCAGAAGTTCAGAAAGTTCAACCTCCTTTCCTTGCATGTTGAAGTTTAGGATAAACTGGGCGTAAGTGGAAGGAAGGGACTAGAGAATCAAATCAGTATAGAGTTCATTCTCCAACGTGGTCCCAAGGTCCGCGAGCTCCTCTATGTAGCCAATCATCTTAAGCACGTGTTCCGCTACTGATGATCCGACGGCCAATCTTGCCGAAAATAGCTTCTTCGACACTTCGTATCTTGCGATACGAGACTGCTCTCCATACAGTTCTTTTGTATGGAGAAATATGGACTCTAGGTCTATATTCTCATGCCTCCTCTAATGTTCGTTGTCCATCAAGGCAAGCACGAGGCATTTGGCCTTCGCGCAATCGATCTCCCATGTCTTACGGGTTTCTTTATCCGTGACGCTGGAGGTGGGACCTGGGACAGGGGGAGCTTTGGTGGTAAGGACATACCCCAACTTGTCGTAAGTGATTGCCATCTTGACATTCCTGAGCCAATCTTTGTAGTTTGGCCCTGTCAGTATGTTTTTATCTAGTAATAACTTAAGTCCGGTCATGTTGAATGGTCACTGCAATTAGGAGAGAGAAAAGAAACACTTTAGCATGATGCTCTTGCAAGTTTAGAGTGGTTTTTAGTTTGTCTAAACTGGATGGCTCCCACTGTCTCTCGAATCCCTTCTCAAACCGTAAAGAAAGGATTAGTCGAGATCAATCTCACCGTACAATACTTGCTTAACCGTTCAGCCAGTCCAGTGTCGGTACTTCGAGGAAGGTTTTCCAACGCTTTCGCGAAGTTCCTTAATTAAGCAACCTCTTTTCCCTGTGGGCGTAGCCCCGCCAACACCTTTCTAGACACCTACTAGGTTTATAGCATTGATCGTTAAGTGAGAGTTTTCCCGAGGAGTAGCATATACTCACAGTAGGATCGGGATCCAAATATCATCGCGTGATAAAACCGAAGGAATCCTACCAAAATCATCACACTCCAAATGGTATGCAGTGCTAGCAAGTTTCAGTACTTATGAAACTCCCGATGTGGATTTTTGCCCCATGCTCTTATGACTTTGACTTTGGCCAGAATATCATAAGTCACATGTCAAGTTCTACCCGTCATTCTCCTGGTTAATTTGGACCCACCCGTACCTACCCTTGACTTTGGCCAAAATGGCAGTACGACTGTCCCAAACCAACGCATCTATCTATGCTGCACATGAATACCCAATAGCTACCAATCACTATGCCTTGACTTTGGCCAAAATACATAGCTTGAATACTTTTTGACCATTCATGTGGAATGACGGAGGGCTACGAATGGTTTTGGCGAAACCGTGAACGTAGTGAACTTGATATAATCGATGGAACGAGATAGCTTTTAAAAGGAGTGGTTCAAGCTCCGCGTTTAAAAGTTTAGTTTTGAAAAGAACCGAGTGGTTTTCAAAGTGTTCCAATCGACTTTTACTTGGTTTATTTTCTTGCATTAGTTCTTTTAATGCGTCCCATCATTTAATCCTACCATTGCAGAAAACAACCAAAATATGACGTACACTTATGCCATTCGCATTCGCCAGGGGCCCCATCATCACCCGTTAGGTTATTTAACTAACGACAGAGCGGGGGCTGGGCTAGCGCGGCTGTAAAACATAAGCAACGCCTAAATAGTTATAGTATATAAATATATAGCAATGATAGACATTACAGATCACAGATGAATACATTGGATATACTAGGAATCCGCAATCCGTTCGAGCCTGCAACGAAAAGCGGATTACACGGTCGCGGTGAATAGCCAAATACCCCACCCAAGACCCCTACGGGTGCGGCAAACCACCCGCCAAGTACCCGAAGCGAAGCAACCTCCCTCAACACCGTGAGTAGGCCACTCGGCACTTCGAGATACCCGGTAGTTTGTGCACCCCCTCCATGGGTCTATCCTAGGAGCAAAAACAGTAAAAAGAATTATACAATGACGGCTACAACCCCGACCCGGTTATGCGGCCATACAAATAATAATACATCAATTTACATATTACAATGAATGAAAGAAAAAGAAACACTCATCTCACATCCACCCCGGCTATTCACCCGCGACAATCCAACGCATTCATATACACATACCATCATCAAACACAGATCACAGATATGTATAACCCCTACTAATCGACTTATAGCGATTAGCAGACGTTCAATACATATAAACATCACAGATATAACCCATTAGTCAAAATGTAGTGAAGTTCGATCAAAAATACGGATTTATAGGCCCCAAAAAACAAATTTCTTTTCTGGAAAACCTGGGCACAAATAAACCATCTTAAAAATCCCAAAACCAAGCCAGAAGAACACTGCACCAAACTCGACCCAGAACCGAGTCAAAACGGCCGCGGTCCCGCGGCAATAGGCATGCTTTTGCCGCGGAACCGCCGCGCTTTGAGCGATTCACTGGATCGTTTTTGGTGGCTTTCTTCACAAAACCCTGAGATGATTTTTGACGTAAGGTTTATTTTATTTTGAGCAGAAAAAATTTCAACAGAAAGTTAGGGTTTTGCGATTTTAGTTTTGTGATTTTTTCCGATTGAACTTCCATACACTTTACTACCTAGCTAGTTTATATTTAGTTAGGCTCTAATACCACTGTAAGCCCACGTTGCCCACCCCGGTGCTTGCGGGGAGGCGGAAAACGGAATAAAAATCGGATTTTTACTACTCTAGGCAACATGGACTAGACAAAGTCGGGATCTTTACTAAACAAAACTAACTAAAAGCTAACTAGAAATTAGCTACAAGGAAGAATGGTTATACCTAGGGCTATATGTCCTTCTCTCCTTTCTTCTTGGAGTGTAAGAAAGAGATCGCCTTGTCGCCTTCTCGAGTCGAAGAAGGATCCACCCGAAAGCCTCAACCCTTGGCTTCAACTTCAAGCTAGAAGTAACTAAGGTGCTAGAAGTGCTAATCCTAGAACCCTAGATGAGAGTAGAGATTACTATGGAGTGGTTTTTCTCAAGCTCAAGTGTTTCTCAACACATGAGAGGGGAGAGCTTGAGGAAGAGGAAGAGCAAGAGAGAGAAAGTATATGATAGAATGAGAGAATAATAAGCCATTCTCACATATATGTGTGAATTATAAAAAATAGATAATTAGCTAGATAATTGTCATGGTTAATCAAGACTTGACCATTATCATTTCACATTAAATGAAAATTGCAAGGATCAAAGAGGATCTTTTATATGGAATGATGATGGTCAACATGTCAACTAAGGTCAACAAGTCAAGTATGGTCAAAATGTCAACAATCCTAACCATGCACAATTATATATATATATATATAGCTAATATCAATTAATTATAATACACACATAAGCATTAGGGTTAATAAAATGACAATGGTCATTAACCCTAAACAAAGTCCTCTTCCTCTGACTCAATCAACTGTGCATACGCACCCGCATTCGTGATCCGAGGAACATGAATACAAAGAGATAAAACCAATCCCAAATCATATACTAGGATCTGGCTTAAACCATAGCCCGCTAGTATAAGCTGTCCGGACAGCAAACGTGCACAAGTGCGCGGATGTGAACGAACCCTGTCGCAAAACCATGCGACCTCTACTCATTTTGCCTAAAGGCGAATAACTCTCTGTGTGGGACTCTAAAGACTCGACACTACGCTGGCAGTGGGTTTAACCACAGACCGCAAGCAGCACTAGCTGTACGTAACGGTCCCCAGGTAGATGCCGATAAGAAGACTGACGAGATGACCCCATCTGAACTCCTACTGAGCCTGTATGTGACAGTCTCCGTACAGTCCGGTCTGTTCGTCTGATACATCGCATGGCGGGCCTAGGGGGGCGGTGAACGTCAGTCCCCTAATAGCGGTACAAGTCGTGTCGGAGTGTAGCCCAGAACACCCTGAGATAACACTGGAAACCTACCAGTATATCTCGCTTGCCCTGGCCAGGGACTACTTGTGTAATGGCTCTCCTGGACACAGCGCGATGTCAACCCCCAATACTGGGAGAGACGAATCCTGTCTAACCGTCACTGCCACCAAGTGCTTCGGGACTGCACCCAAAAACTACCTGTTTGCACGACTCCTTTGAGCCGTGGTAGGGTAGTAATCAAAGTGCAGTGGGAACACACTCGAGGCGAAGTGACAGTGTCAAGTCAACGGACTAAGCTGTACTCATGTCACCTGGGAACTGATAACTGACGATAGGTATAATACCAACCAACAGTTCCCGACGAGTCCTGTCCAGTGTACTCGTAACCTAACGAGCACCCGCATACTATCTCAAGTACGACGTACTGACGGCTGTGGGACAGACCGTCTCCCACGCTGGGATGAGAAACGCATACGCTAGTCTACTCCGGAGTATCGATGCCCTGTCTCGATAGTCCAACGACTAGGGACCTGTATAAGGATGTGCTTATGGATTACCCAGCCCCCACGAGTGTGAGCGCCATCACAACGCTGGTAATCAAGCAAAGATCCTAAGGGCTCTACTAATATGTATATAAGCGACATGCTAAAAGAAACACATGCATATATTGAAGTAGAGACAAACCAAGTAGCATACTACCGTTTCGAGCAAGATTGTATATACAACTGTGAATATCCCAAGCTTCCATCAAGTAATATACAAACTAGTATGATACAGTAATGGCCTCTAGGGCATATACACTAATAGCATCCCTACCGCAACGCCAGGGATCAGAAAGTCCTCCCAGAGGCAGTCGGGCCCGAGGATCCCTCGCTCGGCTATCCCCGGCGGGTAGCATCCCTACCGCAACGCCGGGGATCAGAAAGTCCTCCCAGAGGCAGTCGGGCACGAGGATCCCTCGCTCGGCTATCCCCGACGGGTAGCTTCCCTACCGCAACGCCGGGGATCAGAAAGTCCTCCCAGAGGCAGTCGGGCCCGAGGATCCCTCGCTCGTCTATCCCCGGCGGGTAGCTTCCCTACCGCAACGCCGGGGATCAGAAAGTCCTCCCAGAGGCAGTCGAGCCCGAGGATCCCTCGCTCGGCTATCTCTGGCGGGTAGCATCCCTACCGCAACGCCAGGGGTCAAAAAGTCCTCCCAGAGGCAGTCGGGCCAGAGAATCCCTCGCTCAGCTATCCCTGGCGGGTAGCATCCCTACCGCAACGCCAAGGATCAGAAAGTCCTCCCAGAGGCAGTCAGGCCCGAGGATCCCTCGCTCAGCTATCCCTGGCGGGTAGCATCCCTACCGCAACGCCAGGGATCAGAAAGTCCTCCCAGAGGCAGTCGAGCCCGAGGATCCCTCGCTCGGCTATCCCCGGCGGGTATCTTCCCTACCGCAACGCCGAGGATCAGAAAGCCCTCCCAGAGGCCGTCGAGCCTGAGGATCTTTCGCTTGGCTATCCTTCAGGATCAAAGTGTTAGTTGTATGTATGCCCTAGAGGCCAGTATTATACAGATGATGCATATTATATTGGATGCTTGGACATATATAGAGATGACTTTCTTGCTCGATATGATAGTATGCTATCTGGTTGCTCTTTATCTTAACATGTATACTAGTCTCTTTATACTATCTTATAGTTACATGTTGGTAAAGCCCTTAGGATGTGTACTTGACTACCTGGACTATGATGAGGATCATACTAGTGGGGACATGGTAGTCCATAAGTACATCCTTCAAGGTCCCTAGTCATGGGTGTATCGAGACGGGGCATCGATATACCAGTGTAGACTAGCGTATACGCTTCTCGACCCATGAGATGGGCGATGGATGATCCCATATCCATTGGTGTTTGACATCAGAGATGGTATACGGGTGCTCAGTGGAGACTGGGTACACTGGACGGACTCGCCGAGAACTCCCAGATGGTATTATACCTCACGTCAGATGGCAGTTCTCAGGTGACACTTGTGCAGGTTGGTCTGTAGACCCGAGATCGTCATAGAGTCTTGTGTGATTCTCACTGTGCTTTGATTTCCACCTTACCACGTCCATGAGGGCGTGCAAAACGGTGGTTTTTGGGTACAGTCCCGGATCACATGGAGGCAATGAGCGATAGGAGGGGTTTCGTCTCTCCCGGTATTGGGGGTTGATGTTGCGCTGTGCTCGATTGGCCGTAACAGGGAAGTCCCTGGCCATGGCTGATTCAGAGATTTGCTGGTAAGTGTTACCAGTAGTTTCTCGATCCGTTATGAGCCTCACATCGGCACGACTTATCGGTTATTGGGGTCTGACGTTTACCACCCCTAGACTTGATATGCGACATATCAGACGAGGAGACCGGACTGCACGGGTGGTGTTGCCGGTTGGCTCGACGAGAGTTGTAGCAGGTTCGCTTGTTCTCTTCTGATCGCTCAATACCCGGGTGGCCGTTATATTTAGCTGACCGCTTGCGGCTTGGGGGTGCTTGATATGATCATCAACCACTGCCGGCGTATTGACGAGTCTTAGAGTCCCACAATGGAGTTACCTAGTCCGAGCGAAACGTTGTGGTGCGCGTATGCGATATGCGCATGGACCCGGGCGGCTTGCTTTTGGTTAGGGTCGTATGTGATATGGCCGGATTGATAAATCCATTATGTGATATGACCCGGGCGAAACGTTCTTTCCTGCTTCGCATACGCGCACCACAACGTTTTGTCCGGACTCCATTGTGGCTCGGCCATCCTTCGCAGGCCTCTCACGGCCCCTCCAGTGCTGAGTATCTCAAGCCCTCATCGCGAGGCCGCCGAGTTCTTTCCTGCTCGGCGCATCCCAGCGGGCATCCTCCTGCCCATCAGACGCTGATGGTCTGAAGCCCTCATCGCGAGGCTGCCGAGTTCCTTCCTGCTCGGCGCATCCCCAGCGGGCATCCTCCTGCCCATCAGATGCTGAGGATCTCAAGCCCTCCTCGCGAGGCTGCCGAGTTCCTTCCTGCTCAGCGCATCCCCAGCGGGCATCCTCCTGCCCATCAGACGTTGATGGTCTGAAGCCTTCATCGCGAGACCGCCGAGCTCCTTCCTGCTCGGCGCATCCCCAGCGGGTATCCTCCTGCCCATCAGACGCTGATGGTCTGAAGCCCTCATCGCAAGGCCGCCGGGTTCCTTCCTGCTCGGCGCATCCCCAGCGGGCATCCTCCTGCCCATCAGATGTTGAGGATCTCAAGCCCTCCTCGCGAGGCCGCCGAGTTCCTTCCTGCTCGGCGCATCCCCAGCGGGCATCCTCCTGCCCATCAGACGCTGATGGTCTGAAGCCCTCGTCGCGAGGCCGCCGGGTTCCTTCCTGCTCGGCGCATCCCAGCGGACATCCTCCTGCCCATCAGATGCTGAGGATCTCAAGCCCTCATCGTGAGGCCGCCGAGTTTCTTCCTGCTCGGCGCATCCCCAGCAGGCATCCTCCTGCCCATCAGACGCTGATGGTCTGAAGCCCTCATCGCAAGGCCGCCGAGTTCCTTCCTGCTCGGAGCATCCCCAGGGGGCATCCTCCTGCTCATCAGACGCTGATGGTCTCAAGCCCTCATCGTGAGGCCGCCGAGTTTCTTTCTGCTAGACGCATCCCTAGCGGGCATCCTCCTGCCCAACAGACGCCGCAGGCCTGCACACATCGCGTCGGCCAACCGACGCTTGACACGCAGACCGTCGCTTCAGTAACAGGATGCACGAACCGGCGCACCTTCCTTAAATGCAGAGATTTCGCCCTGATTTGCTGGCAGAAAAGACAGCCGACAGCCCGGGGACGCGTCCAGACGAAATCTTAGGAGGGATCTCTCCCCGGGCGGCCCGGCAGTCCACTCTTGACCCGACCCGCCAGCTGGTCGGGACAAGAGTGGGGGGCTAATGATGGTGCTCTATATTGGCGACCTGCCAAGATCAGGACACGTGGCAGATGAAGTGTCCCAGAACTCAGAAGAAAGGGCCCACAGGGGCCGACCAGGCCACCCCTGTGCCCAACCTGCAAGCGCAAGCTGGCTCTCCTCAGAGCTCCCTGGAAATTGGCCTCCTCGGCCTCTCAGCTCGCCCCGAGCTGCCACAGGACCAAGACTCCTCGGCCCTCTCGCTCGTTCCCGAGCTCCCCAGCCGAGGCCATCTTCCTCGGTCCTCCGACCGACCAACAGTACCGCTCACAGACGCAACCGCCGCTCCGCAAATATCGCCATGCGTAGATTCTCCGCCAGCAATATCCCACGTTTCACGCCATCACGATCCCCATTAATGGGCGATCCGCTCTTTACGCGGGCGTGACGTCGGGAGCGTAACTGCCGGCGAGATTTTCGTGCCTGCTACTGTGTGCTGCCGCCGCTATAAAAACTTCCATCACAGAGGGGCCAAGTAAGCCATTTTTTGTTCCGCTAAGCCGTTACTCTGCTCGGATCTAGTACTGACTTGATCGTCGGAGGGTCCTCGGTGGTACCAAACCACCCCGGGACTTCTTTGCAGGTACTCGGCGCTGAACTCCTCGAATCACCAATCTCCTCAAACCCATTGAGACCCACACGCAACAGAAGATCACCTTCAAAATCCACCGGGAGATCGACGGAAGACAACATCTGACGGAGACCCGAAAAGGACCTCCATCGCCCACCATAGAAACTTTGTGTCATGTGGAGCTAAATGATGCAAGAATTAGAGGGTAATATCAGCCATGAAATGTGTCTGCATGTTGCCTCCAATTATATGAACCTTGCTTTAAGTGATGGTAGAGGGGTAGGGAACCCATTAAGAAGAAAATGTGTTGGTTGTACTCGGATAATTAAAGGATGTTGGGGTGAAACATGTGAGGCCTATCTTGAAGTTGATTTTAGTTTTATTTCATATCAAGGAATTTCCTTCTTCGTTATTTTTGGAATGAATTTTTACATATATAAAGTTGTTGGGTGCCAAATTGCATCAATTGTCATGCAATATGCGTGTGTGTATGCAGAGCTATTTGAAGGAGATAGCTAAATTAATCTATTAACAAAAGTTGAAATGCAAGATAGTTTTGGAAAAGGTTGTTTTTTTTAAGGGAAAGAGTTATGTATATAAAAAACATCTTTAGGTTATATCGACAAAGATACAAATGCTTAAATGAAAAAAAGGGAAACTTTACAGATTAAATCTAAGAAAAAACAATTTGGATTCGCAAACTTGCTCATGCAATAGCATAATTGCACGGCTGAAACTTTATCTTGTATAGGTTGTTAAGAGTGAGCCATTTTAAGAAAAAAGCTTCCGAAATAATGATAAAGTACGCCAAGCATCCCATGAAAGTTGTGAGATGATTTGTTACTGTTACTGATAATGTTTGTAGCGCGCACGCGCACGCGCACACTACTATATAATGCAAATGGACTTGATTAGAAAACGCCCTCTTCTTTCTTTAAAAAACAAAGAAAAAAAGAGAAAAATTCTTCATACTTGTCATTTTTCAAATTCTACTTTTATATTCTTATAACTACCTTCGTTTACTTAAATATGGTAAATAATATATTATAATATCTTTTAAAATACTCTTGATCAAGTTACTAAAATGATTATTTTATTCACTTATTAACATTCAAAATGATTTTACACCAAAAGCCCCACATTTTATATTTATGTATGGGCACAAGAAATTTTGTTGTACTCTAAATAGAATAAAGCCACAAAACGTGAATCACACGTGCAAAATGCTTGTATATATAATGCAAATACCCTTTGGTTAATTAGAGGTCTAACCTTCTCCTATTTTTTAAAAAGAAAGAAAAAGGAAGAAAATTCTAACTCCTCGAGCCTCCACATCATCAACTTAAAAGAAAAGGACAAAATAAAAAATGAAAAGTACCTTTATCGCCTTTCTTCAAAATTTTAAAAAAAAAGAGAGAAAACTCACCTCGTCATCCACCTCACCTAATAAAAAGACAAGAATAATAATGCATTCAAATGAAAATTTACACATAAACTCTCGTTATTAATAAATTTTCATTCACTAACGAAATGTTAAATTCAAATGAAAATAAGAAGATGGAGGAAAATACTCAAATCTTAGGGCATGCATCATTCTCTCACTCCTCTACCCAATTTTTTTTTAATTGTTTATATATAGAACCATCTACATCTCTTTTTCCTGCAAAAAAATTCTAGAGCCCCCCTCTCTCTCCTCCCAAAAATATAATTGATTTTTTAATTATTAGAACCTCCACATATCTCTCTTCTTCTAAAAAAGTAATTAATTTTTAAATCAAAACGTGCAATGCAAGTGCACAAATTCCAGTATATATGATGTAAATATCCTTTGGTTAGAGATCCATCCCTTTCCTTTTTTCTTGAAACAAAAGAAAAAAGGAAAAAAATCCTCTTCGGGCTCCCACATCATCCCCCTCTCTCCTTCCAAATCCTTTCCAAAAATAATTAATTGTTTATCTAGAGCTCTCCACATATGTCGTCTCTCTCCCCAAAAATATATGAAAGATATCTAGAACCCTCCACATACATCGTCTCTCTCCCAACACCCCTCCCCCTTTGGTTAGAAATCCATCGCTCTCATTTTTTCTTGAAAAAAAGAAGAAAAAGAAGAAAAATTTTCCGCTCTCAGGCCCTCCACTTCATCTCCTTTCTCTCTCTCTCTTACTCCAAAAAATAATTAATTGTTTATCTAGAACCCTCAATGTCATCTCTCTCCCGAAAAATATTATATATAATGGAGGAAAGAGTCCTTAGGAGACATTTTAAGCTAGGCGGCGGCAAAAAGTATGCCCTCCACCATTTTATTCGACGATCGGCATCTTCTAACTTGCTATCCATTCTTTAATTTGTCGATAAACCAAATTTTATATGATTACAACACCATTTCATCGTTGATTTAGCAATGTAAAAAGTTATATTGTCGATAAACCATTGATTTTGCACCCACTAAATCAACAGTGAAATGGTGTTATAATCATATAAAATTTGGTGTATCGACAAATTAAAAGATAGATATCCAGTTGGAAAGCGTCGATCGTCGAATAAAATGATGGATGACGTACTTTTTGTCTCCACCTAACGCAAAAAGCCTTCTAGGGCCTTTTTCCTCGATTATTTTCTTATATATACAGCCCTCCACATCATCTTTCTCTCTTCTTCCAAAAAATAATTAATTGTTTAATTGACACGTACAACGCACGTACACAAATTCTAGTCTCTATATATAATGCAAATATCTTTTGGTTAGAAAACTCTCTCTTTATTTTTGAAAAAAAAAGAAAAATGGAGAAAAATCCTACTTTCTCAAGCCTCACATCATCAAAGAGACCTTCACATAATCTAGAAACATCCACATCTCTCTCCCTCTCTCTCTTCTCCCAAAAAAATTAATTTTTTACTTATCATCAAAGAAACCTCCACATAATCTAGAAACCTTTACATCTTTCTCCTTCCAAAAAATCATTTTTTAATTAACACGTGCAATGCATATGCACAAATCTAGTACTGCTATCTAATACAAATGGACTTGGTTATAAATCACTCTTTTCTTTTCTTTTTTAAAAAACAAAGAAAAAAGGAGAAAAATCCTCCATGCTTTCGCCTCCAAATCATCATACATAGAGACAAAAATAATTAATTGTTATGTTTATAAAAACAAATCTTAGAGCCTCCACATCAAAGAAAAAGATAAAAATAATTAAACTTTATTTTTTTTAAATCAAAGAAAAATGAACTTTCTAGAACCTAAGGCAAAACAAGAACTTTGTAGAAATTAGTTTGAATTCCGAATTCAATTTCTATTATATTCAAACTTAAGACAAAAAAGAACTTTCTAAAAGTTATTTTATTTTTATCATTTTTCAAATTCTATTTTTATTTACTTATAACTACATTCTTTTACTTAAATATGGTAAATAACATATTATAATATTTTCTAGAATACTCTTGATCCAAATCACTAAAATTACTATTTTATTCACTTATTAAAATAATTTTATATCAAAAGCCCCCCATTTTACATTTATCCATGTACTAAAAAAAATTTTGTATTCTAATTTGGATAAAGCTACAAACCGTGTATCATACGTGCAAAATGCTAGTATATATGTAATGGAGGAAAGGTGCTGTCGGAGGGAATTTCCTTCTATGGTATCGAAAATCAATATCCTCCATGATTTTTTCGACGATCGGCAGCCATCATCATCTTTATGATGTAAGATATGGATACACCAAATTTCTTGTGATTCCATCACTTTTTCACCGTTGATTTAGTGGATCCAAATTAACGGTTTACCAACAATAGAACTTTTTACATTGTTTATTCAACGATGAAAAAATAGTGGAATTATATGAAATTTGGTGTATCCATATCTTATATGATAAAGATAATGATAATGGGTGCCGATCGTTGAAAAATATCGTAGAGGATATAAATTTTTGATGCTACCTAACGAAAAAGCGTCATGATGTGTTTTTTCTTCTTATATATATATATTAGTGATATGATGAGATCGTGAGACGGGATTCTTAAAGTGTTGGCCAAATACGACTCTTGGATTGACGATCGCATTTTTGCGTCATATTTTACACATCAAAATATGTATGTGTATAAAAAATTAGACGATTTGAAAACTTGTAAGTTATGCATCAAGGGTATACAATGTATGCAACTTTTACAGTGTTTTAACAACCATCCATTTTGCGATCTTGATATCCATATCTTTGAAGCGTCTAAATCATCTAATTTTTTTTACAGGTATGTTAATTGATATATAGAATAAAATGTATGGTGTCGATCGCCATTTTGATTGATGGATAATGGTCGGAATTTTCCCCCACTTTAAGAATCCCATCTACTAGCTCACCATATCACAAGAGTGAGCGATGGAGAGAGAGAGGAATCTCAGATGCTACAGGAGAAAGTTTTCTTCTATGATGTCGAAAAAGTCAAATCTCAATCATTTTTTACAACGATCGACATCCACAATATTCATTTTCATGATGCCAGATATGGATACAACAAATTTGATGAGAATCCAATACTCTTTCACCGTTAATATAGTGGGTGCAAAAGTAACGGTTTTTCTGATAGTATAACATTTTAAATATTTTTACATCACAAAATCAACGATGAAATGGTGTTGGATTCTCATCAAATTTTGTTGTATCCACATCCTGCATCATGAAAATGAGGATGGTGAATGCCGATCATCCAAAAAATTGGTAAAGGTTTGATTTTTTTCGACTCCACGGATGGAAACTCTCCCATCGCATGTGGAGGAGAAAAAAAAATGATGGCTCTATCCCCCAAAATATTTGCAGCAACAAATAGAATTTCATAAGGGTAGCCGAACTATGCGAATCATAATCTCTTTGTCCAAGTTAATATTTATTCCAAACATGCAGGCACGAATTGAATTTAAAAAATTTAAGTGAGCATAGCTAGCTGCAATGTTATAGGATTCACTAGCTGAGTTTATGCATGCTATATACCATGGGACGAAATTTCTGTATCTCACAAAGTATAATTAATTGTCATGACATGTGGAGGCCTCTCTCACGCCGTTATCCAACGACTCTGGCCGTCATCCAGTCTAGACTATCATATTAATATATTTATTTAGTGAAAATCCAATACTTGCAATTTCAATTTCTTTAAAAAAAGATAAATAAAAAAAGAAAAAAAAATATGTTTTTGAATGGGATAATTGAGAGTCGAAGGATTGGCAGTGGGCCTAATGGGACCCAAATGCAAATGCAAAACGAAGGGCCCATCTCTTTTGTCCTCCCTTTTCTTCGTAACCGCAAACTCCGCCGTGAATTTAATTTCCACCAAAACCAACCGCTAACGCGGACACAGGACTTCCACCTTTCCGCCACGTCATCGTGATCTGAAGGTCAGGGAAGTCAGTTTCTCGATGCTGACGCGGCAGGCAAACGCATGTTCATCCCCTATGTGAGCTCATTCATGTTTAGGGCTATTCCTCTTGATTTTAAGTAAATTAACAAGTGTCCATAATGGATGTGAAGGCTCCTCTAAAATATACTTTGAAAGCTACAAGCATTCTATCTCTCAAAATGCTAGATATGTGTGCTCTCGTCGTATATATGCAACAATCATTCTCCATCGCAATGCTACATGATTTGCATGCTCACTTATTGATGTATGGATTCATGGCTTGTTGTTGGCCTTCACTATCCTCTACTTGTGCATCACTGTTGCTTTGTCCTTTTTGACACGTTGAGCTGCATCACTGTTGCATTAAGCTTTCCGGTATGACACAATTTTTCTGCAGCATGATATATGCCGACAGAAAAGACTAACAATACTTAGATGATCGACAAACAGATGTGTCATTGTTTTACTGTTACCGGTTTTTCTCCTTTTCTATTGAAGATACTTTTGGTGCATAACCTAATAATTATAGTTCTATATAAATAACTGATTTTGTTTTTTGAAGTTTTTTTTTGTAGACGTGCACCTCCAAGCCCTTCATGTATAAGTGCGTCTCAAGTGTTAGTGTTTATGCCCTAGAAGGCCATTACTGTATCATACTAGCTTGTATATTACTTAATGGAAGCTTGGGATATTCACATGTATATAACAATCTTGCTAAACATGGTAGTATGCTACTTGGTTTTTCTATCTTAATATGTGAGTGTACGTATTGATAGAGCTCTTAGGATCTTGCTTGTCTACCAGCGTTGTGATGGCAGTCACACTAGTGGGGGCTGGGTAGTCTACAAGCACATCCTTATTCAGGTCCCCGGTCGTTGGATTATCGAGACAGAGCATCGATACTCCGGAGTAGACTGGTGTGTACGCTTCTCATCCCAGTTGGGGAGATGGTCTGTCCCACAGCCGTCAGTACGTCGTACTGGAGATAGTATACAGGTGCTCGTTAGGTTACGGGTACACCGGACAGGACTCACAGGGAACTGCTGGTTGGTTTGATACCAGTCGTCAGTAAACAGTTCCCAGGTGACATGAGTACAGCGTAGTCCGCAGACTTGACACTGCTACTTCGCCTCGAGTGTGTCCCACTGTTCTTAGATTGCTACCCTACCACGGCTCAAAGGAGTCGTGCAAACAGGTGGCAGTTGGGTGCAGTCCCGAGCACTTGGAGGCAGTGGCGGTTAGACAGGATTCGTCCCTCCCGGTATTGGGAGTAGATATCGTGCTGTGTCAGAGAGCCATTACGCAAAGTCCCTGGCCAGGGCAAGCGAGATTTGCTGGTAGGTTCCAGTAGTTTCTCAGGGTGTGATGGGCTTTACTCCGACACGACTTATACCGCTATTAGGGGACTGACGCTTGCCGCCCCCCTAGGCCCGATATGCGATAGTCTTGGACGAACGGACCGGACTGTATGGAGATTGTCACATCAGACTCAGTAGGAGTTCGAATGGGTTTACTCATCGGCCTTCTTATCGACAACTACCTGGGGACCGTTACGTACAGCTAGTGCCGCTTGCGGTCTGTGGTTAAACCCACTGCCAGCGTAGTAGTCGAGTCTCTAGAGTCCCACACAGAGAGTTTCCTACTCCAGGCGAAACGATATAGAGGTTGCATGGTTTTGCGACAAAGGGTTCGGACGCATACGTGCGTTTACGCGCGTACGACTTTCGGACAGTTTTTACCAGTCGGCTTTGGTTTAAGCCAGTTACTGGTATCCGGTTATTGGATTTTTACAGTCTAAAGTTTTTCCGTATTTTTACGGATCGGAGGGGCGTTCTCGTAATTACTCGAGAAGCTTCTAGAAGATGGGACTAAGGAGGTTTCTTTTGGAAAGAAAGTGAGTCATGGTGGTGATTCATTCATTTCATTAATGCACATTTATTGCTTAATGACTCATGCTAATGAATCACCACTAGATATTTTATGAAGCATGCTTATTCATTTCCTTTATTCATTATTCTTAAAAAGAAATGCTTCATAATATATTATGATACACTCTCTCTCCTCTCATTATCTTATCTCACATTCTCTCTCCTCAAGCTCTCATCTTCAAACCCTAATCCTTAATCCTCATGTGTTGAGATCAAAGGATTAGTTAGACTAAACAATCCATAACCTACACTCTACATCATCCTTTCATCTTTGATTAGCAATCAAAGTTGATTAGTTACCTCAAGTTAGAGGTTTAGCTTGGAGTTTCGCTCTCGGGTGGATCGTCTACTACCTAGAGAAGGTCGAGGAGAACAAAGGAGGACACAAAGACGAAGGACTAGTTTCGATCGGTATAATCCCTTAACACTATAGTTTAGTTTAGCTATGTGTTTGGTTATTATTTGTTTAGCTTCGATTCAAGCGGTTAGTCGATGTTCGTTGTTTAAACTTGATCGTTTTGAAAATTCCGCCTCCCCATAAGTACTGGGGTGTACTACATCGACTTACAGTGGTATCAGAGCCTCGCTAAACAATAAATAACTTAATTGCAAATTTGTACGAATTTCGAACGGAAAAACAAAGCCGCAAAACCCTAATTCTGTCAAGTTTCTGTCGAAGTTAAAATCAAGTCAGAAAATTTTTCAGGTGTGTTCAGAGAGCTTGACATGACCACAGGAGAACACCCAAAAAATTTGGGCTTCTGATTCGTCTAAAGTGCCGCGGAAGGGCGGCGGATCCCACCGATCCGCCGCGCAACCGCGGCCGAGTTGACGAGTCAGCAACTCGTTTTTTTTGTGTGGGTCCCCTGTGGAGTTTTGGGTTTTCTGGAATATTTAATTATTGCTCAGGTTACTGTTTAACAGAGCAGATTTTGGAGCAATATTGAAGTTGTTTATTCGATCGAATTGTACAGTATTTGCGTATTGGATTTTATCTGTGATTGTTTAATCTGTTCGTAAACCTCCCCCAACTGCTAGTATGTCGGTTGGCAGGGGGTTGCACATTTCTGAAATGGTTATATCTGTTTGTGCATATAAACTGTATTGGACTGTTGTGGTGTATAGCCGGGGTTTGCAATGGGTTATTGTTTAATTCATTTGATGTAAATGTAATTTGTTGTAATATTATTTTCGCGGGGCACTTCCAGGTTGCGGTCGTAGCCACCGTTGTATTATTTCATTTTACTGTTTTTGCTCCTAGGACTGACCCAAGGTGGGGTACACAGACTGCCGGGTGGGTAGTTTGCCGTACCCGTAGGGGTCGAGGGTGGGGTAACGGCTATTCATCACAACTGTGTAATCTGTCTTTTCTTGCAGGCTCAAAAGAAATACAGATTGCTTGCAAATCCAATATTGTTTATCTGTGTTCTGGAATGAATATCATTGCGTCAGACGAATGTAAAATATCTATATTTATGATAGCTATTTAGACGCCACTTATGTTTTACACCCGCGCTAGCCCAGCCCCCGCTCTGTCGTTAGTTAAGTAACCTAACGGGTGATGACGGGACCCCGTGGCGAATGCGGATGGCATAAGAGGACGTTGTATTTTCGTTGTTTTCTGCAATGATAGGTTAATGATGGGACGCATTATCTATAATGCAAAGTAAAACAAACCAAAGTTTAAATCGTTGGAACAATTTAAAAGAAACCACTCGGTTATTTTTAAAACAGATATTTTTAAATGCGGAGCTTTAACCACTCCTTTTAAAAGCTATCAGGTTCCTTCGGTTATATCAAGTTCACTACGTTCACGGTTTCGCCAAAACCAGTCGTAGCCCTCCGTCATTTCATTTGGGTATTCAGTAGTATTCAAGCTATGCATTTTGGCCAAAGTCAAGGCATAGTGTTTGGTAGCTACTGGGTTTTCATTTGTTGCATAAGATAGATGAGTTGGTTTGGGACAGTCGTATTACCATTTGACCAAAGTCAGGGGTATATACGGATGGGTTCAAATTGACAAGATAATGACGGGTAGAACTTGACATGTGACTTATGACATTTTGACCAAAGCCAAGGTCATAAGAGCATGGGGCAAAAACTAATATCGGGAATTTCTAAAGAAACTGAAATTTGCAAAGAGATGCATACCATTTTGAGTTTGATGAATGTTGGTAGCATTCCTACAACATTATCAGACGATGATATTTGGATCCCGATCCTACTGTGAGTATATGCTACTTATCAGGATATTCGTCACTTAACGATCAATGCTATAAACCTAGTAGGTGTCCAGAAAAGTGTCAGCGGGGTTACGCCCCCAGAGAAAAGAGGTTACTTAATTAAGGAACTTCGCGAAAGCGTTGGAAAACCTCCCTCGAAGTATCGACACCGGCCTGGCTGAACGGTTAAGCAAGTATTGTACGGTGAGAATAGTCTTGGCTAATTCTTCTTTTATGGTTTGAGAAAGGATTCGAGAAACAGTGGGAGCCATCCAGTTTAGATAAACTAAAAACCACTCTAAACTTGCAAGAGCATCATGCTAAAGAGTTTTCTTCTCTCTCTCCTAATTGCAGCGACCCTGAAAATGACTGGACTTAAGTTACTTTTAGAGAAAAATATACTGACGGGGCCAAACTATAAAGATTGGCTGCGGAATGTCAAGATGGCTTTGACCTATGACAAACTGGGGTACGTCCTCACCGCTACGGCACCTGCTGTCCCTGGTCCCAAATCCAGCAATGCGGATAAGGAAATCCGCAAAACCTGGGATTTAGATTGCGCGAGAGCCAAGTGCATCGTGCTTGCCTCGATGAACAATGAACATCAGAGGAGGCACGAGGATATGTCCCTAGATGGCATATTTCTCCATACAAAGGAACTTTATGGAGAGCAATCTCGTATAGCAAGATACGAGACCTCTAAGAAATTATTTCGAGCGAGGTTGGCTGTCGGGTCATCCGTAGGTGAACATGTCCTACAGATGATTGGCTATATAGAAGAGCTCGCAGACCTTGGGATGACTTTGGATAATGAGCTCTATACAGACCTTGTTCTCCAGTCCCTTCCTCCCACCTACGCCCAGTTTATCCTCAACTTCAATCTTCAAGGAAAAGAAGTTGAACTTGCGGAACTCCTGAACATGTTAAGGAGTGCGGAGGGCACCTTGCAGAAGGCAAGGGAAACACCCGCTATGTTTGTTGGCGGTTCATCTTCTTCCGGGTCCAAGGCTAGGGCCAAAGGAAGGAAGAAGAAGGCCGCACCCAGACCTAGAGGAGGTGTTAGTAAGGTGGGAGGGAAGGGAAAGAAAAAGAAAGCAGTACCGATAGTTGGTCAGGATGAGTGCTTCCATTGTCACAGGAAAGGGCACTGGAAGAAGGATTGCAAGGCGTGGAACGCCAAGAACCAGGAACCGAAGCAAGTTGTGGCTTCGACTTCAGGTGTGTTTGTAATTGAGAATTGTCTGTCGATCAACTCTACTTCCTGGGTATTGGATACCGGATCAGGATCTCATATTTGCAATTCATTGCAGACACTGAGAAACCGTAGAGTGCTGAAGGAAGGTGATATGATCCTCAGGGTTGCTAACGGAGCTAGCGTGGGAGCTGCGTCCGTCGGGGATTATCACCTAGGATTGACGAGTGGACACATTTTGGTTTTACATAACTGTTATTTTGTACCCAGCTTAACGTGTAATATCATATCAGTTTCCTTGTTATCAAATAAAGGTTATGATTTCACTTTTGTAAGAGATGTTGTCAACATCCACCTTAATCATGGTTTGATTGGGTCCGGTACTCTAAATAACGGCATATATGTGTTAAACCAACTCCAAATTTTCAATGTCCAGAACACACTAAAAAGAAAGTCTCCAGATTTAAATAAAGCTTGCTTATGGCATTGTAGACTGGGTCACATCAATGAGAGAAGGTTGACTAAGTTGCATAGAGAAGGATATTTGGACACGTTCGAATATCAAACTTATGACACTTGTCAATCTTGTCTCAAAGGAAAGATGACAAAGACTCCATTCACTGGACAAGGAGTAAGAGCGAGCGAGCTCTTAGGACTCATACACAGTGATGTATGCGGTCCAATGTCTACACATGCGAGAGGTGGTTTTTCCTATTTCATTACTTTCACGGATGATTACTCAAGATACGGATTCATTTATCTGATGAAACATAAATCCGAGGCTTTTGAGAAATTCCAAGAGTATAAGAATGAAGTAGAAAACCAAACCGGCAAAAGTATAAAGACACTTAGATCTGATCGAGGTGGTGAATACTTGAGTGCCGAGTTCCTAGGTTACCTAAAAGAGAAAGGAATTCTCTCTCAGCTTACTCCTCCGTACACTCCACAGCATAACGGTGTATCGGAGAGACGGAATCGAACCCTATTGGATATGGTACGATCCATGATGAGTAATGCTGAGTTACCGCGATCTTTCTGGGGTTATGCGCTAGAATCAGCGGCATATCTTCTGAACAGGGCTCCAACCAAGACTGTGCCTACCACTCCATATCAGATGTGGACTGGGAAGAAACCCCATCTTCAGCATATGAAGATTTGGGGATGTCCAGCTTTTGTTAAAAAGCAGCATGTGGACAAGCTCGAGGCACGATCAGTAAAATGTTTGTTTGTGGGATATCCAAAGAACTCCAAGGGATATTATTTCTATTACGCAGAGGAACAAAAGGTTTTTGTTTCTCGTAATGCCCATTTTCTGGAAAATCAGTTTTTAGAAAAGGAAATAAGTGGGAGCGAAATAGAACTGGAAGAAATTCCAGAACCACAAACTGCTACTGAAAGTTTGGTAGAACCAGAGGTTCAAGAAGAACAGAACATTCCCGCACCCCTCCGCAGGAGTAGTAGGCCGTCTCGTCCGCCTGAGAGATACTACGGTTTTCTCATAGACGGGGATAGAGAGGATTGCATCATAGATGATGATGAACCTACTGACTTCCAGCAAGCCATCCAGAGCGGCGACTCGGTACGATGGCTAGATGCAATGCGGACCGAAATGGAGTCCATGTACACCAACAAAGTATGGACTTTGGACTTTGCTCCAGATGGGGTAAAACCCATAGGATGCAAATGGATCTTCAAGAAAAAGATTGGTGTAGATGGACAGGTGGAAACCTATAAGGCTAGACTTGTTGCAAAGGGTTTTCGTCAAAGACCTGGTTTGGACTATGACGAAACTTTTTCTCCAGTGGCTATGCTCAAATCCATTCGGGTCCTTCTTGCTATTGCTGTCTTCCATGATTATGAAATCTGGCAGATGGACGTAAAGACGGCTTTTCTGAATGGAAATTTAGAAGAGAGCGTCTATATGGATCAGCCAGAGGGTTTCAATCAGAGTGGGAGCAGCGGGAAAGTATGCAAGCTGCTTAAGTCCATTTACGGACTAAAGCAGGCATCGCGGAGTTGGAACATCTGTTTTGATGAGACAGTCAAAGAATATGACTTTATCAAAAATCCAGATGAACCGTGCATATATAGTAAAGTTGTGGCCAGAAGTGTCGTATTCCTCGTCTTGTACGTGGATGACATTCTATTGATAGGAAATGACATTCCTATGCTACAATCTGTCAAAGGATTCTTGTCACACAGATTCTCCATGAAAGACCTGGGTGATGCCTCTTACATTCTGGGGATCCGGATCTATCGTGATAGATCCAAGAGGATGTTGGGACTTTCGCAGTCCAGGTATATCGACACTGTACTGAAAAGATTCAGTATGGAAGATTCTAAGCGCGGTAATCTACCGGCTTGTCACGGAATCACCTTCTCCAAAGAGATGTCTCCCAAGACTGATTTGGAAAGGGAACGCATGTCTATTATACCCTACGCTTCTGCGGTAGGCTCTATAATGTATGCGATGTTGTGTACCAGACCAGATGTAGCTTACGCACTGAGCGTGGTAAGCCGGTATCAGTCAGACCCAGGGGAGAAACACTGGATAGCAGTAAAGAACATTCTCAAGTACCTGAGGAGGACTAAGGAGATGTTCTTGGTTTACGGCGGAAAAGACCTCAGGTTGGAGGCCTTTGCTGATTCCGGCTTCCAGAGTGATAAGGACGATTCCAAGTCCATGTCGGGTTATGTCTTTACCCTCAATGGAGGGGCGGTGTGCTGGAAGAGCTCCAAGCAGGACACCGTTGCTGACTCGACGATGGAAGCGGAGTATATAGCTGCTTGCGATGCCGCAAAAGAAGCAGTCTGGATGAAGAAGTTCCTAACAGAACTTCAGGTGGTTCCTACCATAGTTGATCCAATACCTCTGTATTGCGACAACAACGGAGCTATAGCTTTAGCGAAGGAACCAAGGTCCCATCAGAAGTCCAGACACATCTTGAGGCGGTATCACCTGATCAGGGAGATCATTGATCGTCAGGAGATCGAGGTTCGGAGAGTTGCTTCAGAAGAGAACATTGCTGATCCATTCACGAAGGCCCTTCCTCAGATTCAGTTCGAGAGGCTGCTCGAGATCATTGGTCTGCGATATGCCAGTACATGGCCCTAGTGCAAGTGGGAGATTGTTAGTGTTTATGCCCTAGAAGGCCATTACTGTATCATACTAGCTTGTATATTACTTAATGGAAGCTTGGGATATTCACATGTATATAACAATCTTGCTAAACATGGTAGTATGCTACTTGGTTTTTCTATCTTAATATGTGAGTGTACGTATTGATAGAGCTCTTAGGATCTTGCTTGTCTACCAGCGTTGTGATGGCAGTCACACTAGTGGGGGCTGGGTAGTCTACAAGCACATCCTTATTCAAGTCCCCGGTCGTTGGATTATCGAGACAGAGCATCGATACTCCGGAGTAGACTGGTGTGTACGCTTCTCATCCCAGTTGGGGAGATGGTCTGTCCCACAGCCGTCAGTACGTCGTACTGGAGATAGTATACAGGTGCTCGTTAGGTTACGGGTACACCGGACAGGACTCACAGGGAACTGTTGGTTGGTTTGATACCAGTCGTCAGTAAACAGTTCCCAGGTGACATGAGTACAGCGTAGTCCGCAGACTTGACACTGCTACTTCGCCTCGAGTGTGTCCCACTGTTCTTAGATTGCTACCCTACCACGGCTCAAAGGAGTCGTGCAAACAGGTGGCAGTTGGGTGCAGTCCCGAGCACTTGGAGGCAGTGGCGGTTAGACAGGATTCGTCCCTCCCGGTATTGGGAGTAGATATCGTGCTGTGTCAGAGAGCCATTACGCAAAGTCCCTGGCCAGGGCAAGCGAGATTTGCTGGTAGGTTCCAGTAGTTTCTCAGGGTGTGATGGGCTTTACTCCGACACGACTTATACCGCTATTAGGGGACTGACGCTTGCCGCCCCCTAGGCCCGATATGCGATAGTCTTGGACGAACGGACCGGACTGTATGGAGATTGTCACATCAGACTCAGTAGGAGTTCGGATGGGTTTACTCATCGGCCTTCTTATCGACAACTACCTGGGGACCGTTACGTACAGCTAGTGCCGCTTGCGGTCTGTGGTTAAACCCACTGCCAGCGTAGTAGTCGAGTCTCTAGAGTCCCACACAGAGAGTTTCCTACTCCAGGCGAAACGATATAGAGGTTGCATGGTTTTGCGACAAAGGGTTCGGACGCATACGTGCGTTTACGCGCGTACGACTTTCGGACAGTTTTTACCAGTCGGCTTTGGTTTAAGCCAGTTACTGGTATCCGGTTATTGGATTTTTACAGTCTAAAGTTTTTCCGTATTTTTACGGATCGGAGGGGCGTTCTCGTAATTACTCGAGAAGCTTCTAGAAGATGGGACTAAGGAGGTTTCTTTTGGAAAGAAAGTGAGTCATGGTGGTGATTCATTTATTTCATTAATGCACATTTATTGCTTAATGACTCATGCTAATGAATCACCACTAGATATTTTATGAAGCATGCTTATTCATTTCCTTTATTCATTATTCTTAAAAAGAAATGCTTCATAATATATTATGATACACTCTCTCTCCTCTCATTATCTTATCTCACATTCTCTCTCCTCAAGCTCTCATCTTCAAACCCTAATCCTTAATCCTCATGTGTTGAGATCAAAGGATTAGTTAGACTAAACAATCCATAACCTACACTCTACATCATCCTTTCATCTTTGATTAGCAATCAAAGTTGATTAGTTACCTCAAGTTAGAGGTTTAGCTTGGAGTTTCGCTCTCGGGTGGATCGTCTACTACCTAGAGAAGGTCGAGGAGAACAAAGGAGGACACAAAGACGAAGGACTAGTTTCGATCGGTATAATCCCTTAACACTATAGTTTAGTTTAGCTATGTGTTTGGTTATTATTTGTTTAGCTTCGATTCAAGCGGTTAGTCGATGTTCGTTGTTTAAACTTGATCGTTTTGAAAATTCCGCCTCCCCATAAGTACTGGGGTGTACTACATCGACTTACATCAAGATCCTTCAATCCGAGTCATAAGATGCAGCAATTGTGAAAACAACATGAGCAATGGTTTCTTACTTAAACAACCCCGGCCTCCCCATCCTCGCCCCCCCTCCCCTCCAAAAATAAAACCTTATCTAATTATTGAAAACCTCCCCAAAACTTGGTAATTACTTATTACCCAAATATATTTAAGTTGCTCTTAAACGAACCCCCTTCCACCCCATCCCCCCAACTTTGTCAGTAGCTAACGTAAAATCGGGTTACAGACATTAACCACCCCCCTCCTCTCCCAAACTCTTTTTATCTATCTAAAAATTCTCAATTGGAGCCCCAAATCATAATTATGATTAAGGAATTGATCTTCAAATTCTTCAATTGATAATGTAATATGGATCTTCTATCTCAATCCTCTCCAAGCATGAAAGTATCGATCAAAATTCGCAAAGACAAACACAATCTCCGCTCATTCGCACTTGCTAATTCCCCATTTCCATCTTTCAACATCTCCATCTTCTCCTACGCCGTAAACTCCTCTGACTTCTCCCTCAACCTTCTCACCTCCTTCCTTTCCTTCCCCTCACTCGCCCTCCTACCGCACAAACCTTAACTTTTTAAACCCTAATCGTAACCCCTTTGCTTTTATTCTCAAATAATTCCATGGCTTACCTCTCTCCGTCTGTCTCCGTCTCTCCTCAGATCCTAACTTAGCCTCTTCATCGTCCTCAGCACCCCTCTCCCGGTCTCGGCCACTTCTCCTTCACCAAATCCTTCTTTGTTATAACTTTCACTAACGTCCGTGTTGTTTTTTTGGACAGAAAATATTGAAGGTGTAGACGGCTTTTTTTTTTCCTTTTAGTTGTGTGTGTTTGGGGGTGTTTAAATAAAAACCCAATGTTATTTACAATTGGAAGATAAATCGTTTTACTTGTAATGTAAGTAACATCCTGTACAAAGATTAAAATATCTTTCAAGAAAGAGCTGTTCAGTCTAATAAAAACTCTTGTACGTCAGTAGGATGCTCTATAAATATCGACCAATTTCAACATTTAAAGAAGGAAAATGATTTCAAGTTCTTGCGGTCAGTTGTTGCTTATTCTATTTCTCGAAATACTTTATCCTTATAGACAAGCTAACTTGAGAGAGGAGTGGACTCGACACCTCTGACCAATATTCTTCTGTAAATTTAATAATTGCAAGTCTCAAGTGACATCTTCTTAGAAATATACAAATCAAACTAACTTGATCAAGCTCAAGATGTTTCTTGATATGAATTATGTTAATTTCTATATGTTTACAACTCATTTAATATGGCTGCGGACGACCGCAACGAAAGCTCGCTGCAGCCGTCTTTCACACGGCCGGGGGTTGGGCCCCACCACTTATCCTCACATGGGGCCCATTCCTCTTGTTTGAAGCAAATTTGGCCGGCTGCGGTTGCCCGCAACCACTTAAAGCAAATATCGTATTCCGTTTTCGTTCTAAACTTGTGATTATATACCGAGACAGAACTATCAAGGTAACAATTTTGCTTGCAGCCTAGGGAAGCCATGTATGAGTGTGAAAACTTGAAAATCAAGCAAATAGCAAGGAGGAGCAAATGAAGGCAAAAATGTAGCTACATTTAAGGCTTCACATTTTTTTCTAACCGTGTTTAAAGGAGCAAATGAAGGGCTTATTTGCTGCTCTCAAGGACATGTTTAGACTTTTGTGTTACTTATAAGTCTTGCAATGATTATGTTTCACGTGTCAAAGTGATTCCGCGGTTTACTGCAAAAGGATTGCAATTAATTGGTATCCAGTAGGTTTGGTGCCTAGCAATACTTTTGATGAAAATAAAATCGTAGTGCTTCACTAATATGATGATATAAGTTTGAACCAAAACTTTGATATTAGAGTTCCTTTGTATCTCATGAGTTTCAAGCGTTGAGCGAGTCCATATTTTTACATCTTAGTTTCAGATTGGACCTCATTATGTATAACTGTTAACCAAGTTTCGCGATTGAAATAAATCTTCTTCTTCTTTTGATATATTATTTTCTATTTAGTTTATCATGCTAATAACTATATATCTAGTTTCTTCTGGTGTAAAAAGGATTTAAACCTTAAACATTATCATTATCTAGTAAATTAGTAATGGGAACTTGCGAGATTAAGTATGTGGTTCCCTTATCATTATCTATGGATTATCTTTTCGATAGCTTGGTTAGAATCAAATGAATGACATATAAGGTTTCAGTCATATATTATCATTTAAATACCCCGACACGCTTTTAGAACATTAAGAATTATAAGGGAACTTTATCTTACATGATAATTTATTTGCAATCGATGAACACATTGATCATTTTTGTCTAATCATGCTGATTATACATGTGATATTTGATCTAGCCTTAAAAAAATGTTCTATTCTCTAAAAATTAAAATATACTTTGAAGTGTCCCATAAATCGCCATAACTCTGGTGCCCGATAATATGAGATCTCTCAAATTCAAATTCAAGATATATAAACATGCATTAACTCATTCAAACCCAAACTTTCCTCTCTGTAACTTAAACTATTTTTGAAATCTCTCCAATGAAGATAATTTGAGTAAGACATTTACCTGCTCCTGTCCGCCGTTTTCTGATAGAGACGACAATCAACTTTTTATTGTAGTTTGTTTTTCTTTATTGTATCAAGCTATTGATTTTGATGTAGTTGGAATCAGTCGCGGATCCAGGATTTTATCAAGAATGAGGCCAAAATTGTTATCATTGTAAAGGCCCCGTGTCCGAACGTACGTGGGGTTCGCCGATGATAGGCCCTTTGCCAAATTTTTTTGAGTAACAACACGCATATGACGTTTCCATGTAACTCATAAAGAGACTTTGAAACATATTTTGAATATATATATATATAGAGAGAGAGAGAGCGAGGGGGGCGACACGACAAATTTGTAAAAATAGAATATGGAAAAACTAATATATTATCTATCTATATTTTTGAAAAAGTAAAAATAAGAGGAAACTATATTGTGATGGAGTTTTGAATAGTGTGAGAATAATTTAATTCCAAAAAATGAGTCGGGTAGGAGTTGAACCTATGCCCCTATCAAAAACCTAAGATTAAATCTTGTGTCTAAGACCACTAGGTCATCCTCATCTTCATTTTTTTATTTATATCCATATGATGATATATGTACAGATCAATATATATACATATACATGGTGTTTATTTTTCAAAACAGGATGGGACCAGATTCAACTTTACCTTATATATTGATGTGTACTTATGAGATGAACTACTGTTGATGAACTACTACTCAAGTAGGGCCGCCCCTCGTTGGAATTATCTTTAATTTACTTATGAGATGAACTGCTATTCAAATTTACGTTAAAAAAATACACTATTGAATTTTGACAGCAAACTCGTTAGAGAAACGATCAATTTAAGACATAAGATTCAACCAAAATCTTCTTATTAACAAGAAATTTTCCATTTCTCTCCACTCCGTGCTTCACATAACCAAGAACAAGCTCAAATAACACTCTCTTCACACACGCTAAGTCACAACACATAACCCACTCTTCTCTTAACCCTAAAAATGTTTTTATATGAAACTTTATCCAAAACTAAATTACCAAACTATCCAGGCCATATATATTCAAAACAATATCAAAGCCGACATGACCCAATAAATACATAATACAAATAAAAAACCAAAAACATAGAAATAAACTTAGATGCACTTTAATTTGTTGTAAATAAAAATAATTACCCACAATCAAGTTTAAAAGAGAGGAAGATTTGCTGCAATATCGAAGGAATTTTGGTTTCAAGGGCAGAAGTTTTTTTACTATATCCATACATGGAAGGAGGCTTGGTTTTCAACTTCCTCAAATATTGTAACAGCCCAAAATTGCTTAAGCTTTTAGTGGACTTTCTGTATTGGACCAAAGAAATCTATTTAATTGGACTCTTAATCTCTTTTAAAATCAAATGGGGTAAATTGTCACAAAGCCCCCGGCCTGCTCAGGATTACTCACATGACTTATAGATTTCAATTATCGTATTATTTGGTTTTGATGGTAGCTTAAATATGAATAGTTCGTTTAGTGTCATTTACCTATCTTGCTTATCGTATCAACATTAAACTTGTATATACTTGATGTTTAGTCTGCATATCTTATATCTTGTGTATACCGAGTAATGTATCAATATTCTTGATATCAATATATTGCTCACATTCATCAATACACAAACACATGTGTTCTATAGCTTGCTTGTCACACACACACACTTTGCATTTGATTCATTTCTTGATATTGATATTGAATATACTATTCATTTCATGTTTGTGATATCGGAACAATAAATGTTTCATATACTTGTGTTTAAATATCTTGCATTTTTTCATAACACTGTATATGATGTGCTTGGTCGTTTTGAGATTGGATTTCAGGATATCTGACGGCACAAGCGTACAATGGAGGATGCAGAAAATTGAGCATAAATGACATATTTAATGGAGGTTGGAGGATATAGACGAGTGCTTTTTAATTTGTCAAGATCAAGCTACGAATGGCTAAGAAATGATGCAGCCCAAACTGTCAAATCTTGTCCAATTCATGTGTTCCACCAGCCAAATCGAAGATCTCGCAAAATCATCTGGGTCAATGGATATGCCACAGACATTACATTGACATCTTTCGGAATCGCGAAATTCCATTGTTTAAGGCCCTGAAATCACGTATCTCAAATGAGGGTTGCACCAAGAAGCCAAGTTCTAATTTGAAGCGTTATGAGTCGAAGGCAAATTGAAGATCCATCGACCAGTGCTTGTGAGTGATATGTCCAAGTTTGAAGCTATGAAGCCAAGTTCAAGCGTACGTCAAGATTCGAGAGCTCGAGACGATAAATATTCAAGAATTCAAAGAATTTGCGATACCGACATCGGAATCTTTGTAAGTACTCTATAGAATATGGTTTATATCAATTAGAGCTCTTGAACACTCACAACGCTTGCACAAACGTTTTACATTACATGAGCTTTAGGATTTTCGATTTAAAATTGATTTTCATCACAAAACACAAGTTTATGAGTTTTTACGCTTCAGACGTCTGTCCCTATATGCTTCAGACGTCTGTCGTCTTTTTGTGTTTTGAAAAGATCTCTAAATATTATTTTTTATGCGTTTTGTGATTCAGACATCTGGATTCTCTCTGTATTTTTATATGGCCTATTTTTATGAGAAACAGGTGTCTGATGTTCACTTGGACAAACATCTGATGAAGGGTTTCAAAATGGTATTTTTAAACTTCAGATGTCCGTCAATTGTTCTTTAGACGTCTGGTTTCTCTATGGATTTTCATGACATTTCTTGGAATTTCTAACATAGAGGGGTTAGACGTCTGAAGGTCAATGTTCAGACGTCTGGCATTAAAATGTTTTCAAAAATATGACCGTTTTTATCCGTTGGGGTCTTTTCTCTTTAGCGATAGACGTCTGCCCAAACCTTCTTCAGAAGTCTGTCGATACCGTTGATTTGTGATTTTGACTTAAAACGACTAGTTTTCATTAGGGGCTATAAAAAGGTTGTGTTGGTATTTTGAACTCTAATCATTTAGAGATTTCAGTTGTCTATATTCTAAAGTGAGCTTCAAAAGAAAAATCACATCTCTTGTGAGTGTTTGATCAAATATTCATTTGCTTATTTAAAATCGCTCTCACACACAAAATCACTCAAGAGCTTCTGGTTTAATATTCCATTCTTCTTGAGTATTAGTGTTTCAATTGCAAAACTCTTTTGAGAGTAGTCTTGAGCGTGTATTCTGCGTTCTTTCTTCATCAAGAGGATTCTTGAGTGCAAGAGTGCCTTCTAAAAAGAAGAGCTTGATTGAGAGAAAAAGTGCTCAAGTGTGAGCACGTGGATTTGTAGAGAGAAGGGTGACGAGCTTGTAAAAAGTGTGTCTTTTGAGGAGACGTGTAGTCTCGGTGGAGACGTATGGGGTCGCGGGTGCGCAACGTATTGTCTCGGTGAAGACGTGTTGGGTTGCCGGTGGGTAACATGCGTGTATCCAAAAAAGACATGATTAGCGGAACGAGATCATGCGTCTAAAAGAAGTGGACTAGGAGATCTCCCGAACCACTCTAAAATTCTTGTGTGCCTTGAGTTTGCAATTTCTCTCTCTCTTTTTTTTATTACCTGCATTTTATATTGTGCTTAATTGGTTGCTTGCAAGTATACTTAATTAGAAATTACATATTTGTCTACTTGCTCTATATGCTCATTACTTGCTAATATTATTTTTGCTTGTTGTTTATAGTTTCACAATTGTATGATTGCTAGCTCTCATATCTACTTGACATATCTTGTGTTTAAGCTTTGCTTTTGTGATATCCTATTTGCAAGCGTAGAATTTTTAATTTTGAGCATATTTGTTGATACTCCTATTCACCCCTCTCTATGACTATTTGTGTTAGCTTCCGCATATTTTTCATTGATATTTTCGAAAATTTCAAGAAGGACCTGCTGTTCAAAATCTTTGTGAAAAACCCCAGGCTGCATTTCTTTTAGGCCTTTATTCCTTCCAACTGTTTAGATATTACAAGAAACTTTTTAGATATTACATATAACTGCTTAGATGTTACAGGCAACCGGTATAAAGGGGTTTTTAAATCAGGCCCAGGGATTTTTTTAACCAGAGCAAAAGACCCAGAGGTTTTTACACAAGTTTGAAGCGGGCCGGGTTTTTACTTTTGACAATTTACCCGAAGCAAATTTAATTTTGGAAATAACAATACCGGGGCATTTCTGTTGTTATACCAACTCTCTATCCCCTTTGGATAAAAAAACAAGAAAAAAAACCTTTTTCCCCTTTTTCAAAACCTCACGACAGTGCCACTCCGCTCCACTAATCCCCCCACACCGGGATGTAAATACCCGGATACAAAGCAGATATTGGGATTCGAACAAAGATAAAGACACTTGTCAAAAATAAAAAGTAGTATTCACATTTGATATACACTAATGTGAAATGAATAATGGAAAAACCATACCTTTAAGTTTTACAGATTTTCTATGATACTTGCATTTACAATTTAAAATTCATGTACATATAGTCATTAGAAATGGGAATTAACTTCCTTATATAGGAATCAGAACGGAGTCCAGAGTCATCTCGGTTTATTTTTTCACTTTCCGTTGCAACTCAAGTTACACCAAAATACACCCCAAAAAAATATCTCAAAGAGAAATCATAAAAAAAAATGTTTCCTGAATAAGAATGTTAGGAATATGTATGCCCTAGAGACCATTATTGTATGATATAGTGGATGTTTGGACATATATATAGAAGACTTTCTTACTCGACATGATATTATGCTATCTGGTTACTCTTTATCTTAATATGTACACTTGTATTATTATACTGTCTCTCTGATATATGTTGATAAAGCCCTTAGGATATTTTCTTGACTATCAGGACTATGATGCGGATCATACTACTGGGACTTGTGTAGTCCACAAGCATATCCTTTAACTGTTCCTAGTTAAGAGAATATCGAGACAGGGTATCGATATTCCAGAGTAGACTAGTGTATACGTTTCTTGACCATGTAGGGGGCGATGGTTGATCTCATAATCATTGGTGTTTGATATCAAAGATTGTACACATGTGCTCATTAGAGAATGGGTACACTGAACATGACTCGCCGAGAACTCCTAGATGGTACTATACCTATCGTCAGACAGCAGTTTTCTGGTGACACTGCTACAGGTTAGTCTGTAGACCCGAGATCGTCATAGTGTCTTGTGTGGTTCCCACTGTACTTTGATTTCCTCTCTACCACGGCTCAAAAGAGTCATGCAAACATGTGGATTTTGGGTACAGTCCCGAGTCACATGGAGGCAGTGAGATATAGGAAGGGTTTCGTCTCTCCCGGTATAGGGAGTTGATATTGCGCTATGCTCAATTGGTTATAATAGTAAGTTCCTGGCCATGGCTGATGAGATTTTCTGGTAAGTGTTATCAGTAGTTTCTCGAACCGTTTTGAGCCACACATCGGCATGACTTATCAAGTTACTGGGGTCTGACGATTCCATCCCTAGACTCGATATTCGACATATCAAATAAAGAGACCGGACTATACGGTAAGTGTTACTTATAGGCTTCATGGGAGTTTGGACAAGCTTGCTTGTTGATCTTCTAATCGCTCAATACCTGAGTAGCCGTTACGTCCAGCTAGTACCGCTGACGGCTTGTGGGTAACTGATGTGATCATTAACTGCTGCTGGCGTATTGACGAGTCTTTAGAGTTTCACACAGAGATTCCTAGCTCAAGCGAAATGAAGTAGGGCATATATGTTGATATGTAAAGAATCCTGATTAAATACGAGTATGTGATACCGTATTCTAATCTGGCGACATTTGATATCGGTTAGCTTATATGTGATATGACCGGATTATTGAATCAAGTGTTGATTTGATAATGTGATATACAGATAAATGATATTAGTCGGTTATATATGATATAACCGGATTATTAAATCAAGTGTTGATTTAATAATTTGATATATATTTATATTTGATATAATTATATATTAACTAATATTATTGCTCACTAATTATATTCTCTTTATTTATATATATATATATATATATATATATATATATATATATATATATATATATATATATATATTATGAAGTATGGATTTTCTATTTTTAGAAATTAGAAAATATGGTCGAAAATTGGGAGATATTTGAGAAATGGGTGAAGCACGGCATATGCATTATTTTATTAGTTTGGCTACACTATTAAAGTATGGTTGATTTTTTTATGGAAAAATAATCTATGCTTCAATAAGTGTAGTGATCATTAGCCATTTTTCTTCACTTGCTCATTTTCATGCTAGCTCATTGCTCTTGCTCTCCTCATTTCTCTTCTTCATCTTCCTCCAAGCCCTAACCCTCACATGAGTTGTGAACCCCAGGGCTTGAGAAAAATTCCTAATGAGCTAAAACACCTACTTCATCAACCTATACTCATTTAGCCCATAAGTATAGGTTGTTTCCTTCACTAATACTTGATCAGTGAAGAGATAGCTTGACTTAGAGAAGTTTCAAGGTGGATCGACACTAAGATTGCGAAGCAAGTTCGTGCATTTCTTCAAGTGGAGCCAAAAGGAGTCGTAGGGACTACTACCTGGAGTTTTAGAAGAGAAGGACTTGGTATACAAAGGTTGTAATCTCTTTCTCTTAGCATAGACCTTGCTTGTTTATCATATAAACCCTAATACTCTAGTTAGATTCTAGGTTAGTGTAGCTAAGCACCCCAAATTTTTTTTAATTGCATGCTTGATGCCGGTGAAGACATAATGGTGGTGGTAGGAAACACTTTCATGATATCAGAGCCAAGCTAGAGTATTAGAAGATGTGTTATAATTACGAAACCGAAACAACTCCGAAACTTTCGCATCGAAACCCTAATTTCTGTCGAATTTTCCAGAGCCTCTAAATTTTTTTTAAACAATTGCAGAGTGCTCTTCATTGTATAACTAGAACACTGTAGAAATACGAACCAATAATTCAAAATTGTGGCCGGCCACATCATCAATATACCCAGCCTGGCTGGCCCCATTCATGATATTGGTCTCAAGGTTTTTATGGTGTTCTGGTATCTTGGTTTTAGGGTTTCAGATACTGTTTGATTTTGCCTAAATTGCATATGATGTTATCTTTTGTATTAGGGCAATTCGGAGTGTTTCGAAGTCGTAATTTAACATCGTTTCGGGTTTAAGTTATGATATGTGATACAATATTTGGAATCCACATTAAACTAGTTTTTTGAAAACTAGTTTGTGTTTTGTAAATCTAGCGTTTTAGTCTCAGTTGATTGATTGCCATGGAGTTTTAATTTGGATCAAAACTCTATCGCAATCTCGTATAGTACGCAAACACTCGCTGGGTAACACAATTAGATAGCCATGCCCCATAGCCCCGACCAAGTGATTGTAGGAGAACCCCGTTACCAAAAACATCCACTAGGATGCTCACGGCCACGGTGTTCCGTCTAAGTGCACTTCATCGATGGTATCGGGGGTGCGGCCATCTACTAAACTTCTCGACGAGCATTCGATCAGGTAGTCGGGAATCTTGTTGAATTACCTGACTAATTTATTGAAAAGTATTTTCGATTTGAGACTAAAATGTAAGGTTTATAGGGTTAGGCATGAAATTCGGAATATGAGATATTCCGGGTTTATGATGTCTAAGGAATATACGGATTCTAAATATTGTAGTTTTTCAATTCTTTTCTACGACCGTAAGTGTATTATGTGGGGTATCCCCGATCTTGTTGCTATATTTCAACGACATTTGGGATACACATATTTACTTACGATGATGACATGTGATGTTATGTGTTGCTGTGATATGTTATATTGAATCGTCGTGATTGAATAGCCGGGGGTTTTAGCGTGAGATGCGAGTTTTTCAATTTTCATTCATGTAAAATTGTATGTAATATTCTTTTATTGGGATACTTCCGGATTGAAGATGATGTCACCATAGATGTATATTATTTACTTTTCCGCATTAGGATAGACCTAAGGTAGGGAGCATAAGTAACTGGGTTCTAGAGTCCAGTGGGAGACCATCTCGAGGAGTCAAAACCGGGTCTTCTAACTTTAGAATTGGCAGGGTTGCTTCCCGCTCTCGTAGGGGTCTAGAGATGTGGGTTTGAATATTCATCACGACCGCGGAATCCGTGTTTTTTATTACTGGTTTAATTTAAAACACGGACCTCCTATTATATCCAATATTTCATATGTTGACTTCTGCTGCTTGAGTTCTGTGATGTGATTATATAACTGAGTGAGATGAATGTTATATAATAAACGTTGCTTATGTTTTCCACCCGTGCTAGTCCAGCCCCTGCTCTGTCATTAGTTAAGCAACATAACGGTGCATGACGGGACCCTGTAGCGAATGCGGATGGCATAAACATACGTTCTATTTTCGTTTCTTTTCTGTGATGTTTAGGGAAACATAAATGATGTGACTTCATTAATGAGATTAATGGAAAGAAAAGAAATCTAAAGATATTGTAGAATCAAAGTTTTTAAAAAGGTAGCTCTAGTTTTTGCTTTGCATAGTGGTATTCCTTGATAAATATCCAGCACCTCATTCGATGAGGAAAGAGCCGAGATTCCTTCACCTGGAGTGACCTATTTAGCAAAACTAGAAAATGCTACAACCCACTAGGTTTTATTTTGATAGCTTCTCTAGTTCTTGCTTTGCATAGTGGTATTCCATGATGAATATCCAGCACCTCATTTGATGAGGAAAGAGCCGAGATCCCTTCACCGGGAGTGTCCTCTTTAGCAAAACTAGCAAATGCTACAAAAACCAATCCTTTTCAAATCACTAGATTCTACAACGATATCAAGTTCATTATGTTAAAGGTTTTCTACAAAACCAGCTGTAACCCTCTGTCATTTCAGATAAGGAATATTTAGTATTCATGCTGTGTTTGTTGACCATAGTCAAGGCGTAATGTGCGGTAGCTGATTAGTGCTTATCTGCCGCATATGATGCGATTGGATTAGGGTACTCGTACGGCCTTGTTGACCATAGTTAAGGGTCGTGCGGGTGGGTTTAATTCAATCATGAAATGACGGGTTGAACTTGACTAGCGGCCTATGCTTTGTTGGCCTCCGTCAAGGTCATAGGTCGTTAGGGGTAAAAACAGATATTGAGAATTTCAAGTGTTGAAATTTGCAATAAGATTGCATACCTTCTATGATATAGTTGGATCTCGATACCCACTGGGAGTAAGTGTTACTTCTGGGAGAGTTTTCCACTTTACAATTAGCTGATCCAGTAGGTGTCTAAGAAAGGTGTTAACGGGGTTATGCCCCTGCGGAAACGAGGTTATTTAATTAGTTCCATGCGAAAGCATGGGGATACTTCCTCGGAGTACCAATACCTGCCTGGCTAACCGATTGGAGAACTTGTAGGGTGTAATTAATCTTGGCTAATCTTATCCTTTAGGGTTTGAAGGAAGATTTGATAAAAACAGTGGTAGCCATCCTGATTAGATAAGATAATGACCAATCTAATTTTGCAAAGAGCGTACTCTAAAGCGTTTCCTTCTTTCTCTCTCTCTCTCTCCAGGTAGCGACCATGACACGCCTTAATCAAGATAATAATATGGATGTATTGACCGAACCCGCTTATTATACTGAGCTGGGGAACGTTGGTTCTGCTGTTTCTTATGATTTTCATAAGTCTAAGCAAAGAATAGGGGAATATCAGGATTCCCATGCAATCCGAACGAAGAAAGAGCATGATGATGCATCTTCTTCGGGTGTGTTCGTTACCAAGAACTATTTCTCAGTATGCTCTACGTCCTGAGTATTGGATCCTGGATCAGGATCCCACGTATGTAATTTGTTACATGAGTTAAGGAGAAGTAGAGAACTGAGAAAGGGTGATAAGTCTCTAGTAGTAGGGAATGATGCAATTGTTACAGCTAAAGCAGTTGGCGAATATCACTTAGTATTACCAAATGGTAATACAATAATTCTGAACGACTGTTATTACGTACCAAAAATGATGTACAATATAATATCAATTTCTTTATTAGATAAAATAGGATATAATTTTGTATTAGAGAAAAATATTATGAACATTTTTTTAAATCAAGTGTTGATTGGGTTTGGTACGTTGTGTAACGTTATATACGTTCTAAATCAAACTACAATTCTAAACATACAGAACACACACAAGAGGAAAAGTTCAGAAATGAACGAAGCCTTCTTGTGGCATTGTAGACTAGGTCATATCAATGTGACAAGACTAGCTAAGTTACATAAAGATAGATATTTAAATTAGTTTGAATTTACATCTTATGAAACTTGCCAGCCATGTCTGAAAGGGAAGATGACCAAAAATCCGTTTACTGGACACGGAGAAAGAGCTACTGAACTCTTGGGACTGATGCATAGTGATGTATGCGGTCCTATATCTACACATGCCAGGAATAGTTCCTCATACTTCATTACATTCACCGATGATCTCTCAAGATTCGGACATATTGTCACGCCCCGCTTCCCAGAGTGCGCAAGATTTGGGCTCGTGACATAGCCAACCATGCTACCTGTGGGTAGGAAGTATCCATCCACAGTCACATTACGGTTGTACAGATATCAAGAACAGTAAAATAAACTAAACTAATACATGTCCAAATCCATAATAACAAGAATCAATAAACAATAAGTGCGGAAGCTAATGATCCAATACAATGAAATAACAGTATGTCCCATAATGCGGGCTCACATCTGGAATGAAATGACATAAATAAACTAAACTCTAAAGAACTCACAGTTCAGCCGGCTGGCTGAAGTACTCCTGCTCGGTCGACGACAAAGGTACGGAATCTGGGCCATGCAAAACCCAGACGTCAGCGCGTCATGATATCAAGTAATGTAGCATAAACATGGTAATAAACAATGCAAGCATGAATATGAATAAAGCAGTAATAAGAAGTAATAAACAGGGTAATGTGCAGTAGTGACTAACTGTCCTATCAGGTTTTCTACTCTATAGTCTTTGAAACCAATTGATGAATCGTCGATGTAACTCAATAGTATCCCGTACATACCCGGGATCACGGCCACAATATTCTCGGCGGCGGCCGAGACATGCCGTAAGGCACAGAAAGGAAAGTATCAGTATCCCGTACATACCCGGGACCACGGCCACAATATTCTCGGCTGAAACCGAGACATGCCGTAAGGCACAGAAGGAAGGTATCAGTATCCCGTACATACCCGGGACCACGGCCACAATATTCTCGGCTGAAACCGAGACATGCCGTAAGGCACAGAAGGAAGGTGTACACTCGGTATTACCCCGTACATACCCGGGATCACGGCCACAATATTCTCGGCTGAAACCGAGACATGCCGTAAGGCACAGAAGGAAGGTGTACACTCGGACGGTAGTGAACTGTCGAGTTACAAGTCAGGTTCATCTTTGATTTCCCCATACCCCCAAACTATGTATGTCAGTCAGGTATTCAGTAGTCAAGGTCTAATGCCAACACAAGTCAAGTAAAGGTAGGTCTGTCTGGATCGACAGCAGGAATAGTCAGGTTCGTCGGCATTAGGCACGAGATCAGGTAACAGGTCAGGTTACGTTCAACAGGTAGAGTCGATATGTACAGGGGTTGTGTCCGGTATATCAGTACATGTGACAGGTGTGTCAAGATCGGTCAATATGTAATGCAATCAGGTATATGATGATAACAGGTATAGTAACAAATAATGAACAGTAGCATGGAACAGCAATAAGCAATTATTATTCTATGTGAACACAGTGATATTAGTATTCTCTTATTAATCCGGTTCACGCACCTTTGAGGTGCAAAAGCCACAAGACGAGCAATATCGGTAATATGCGTAATGGAGTTACAGTATTTGAACTAAGTATAATAATTGCCTCATGAGAGGCCTTAACCAATGAAGTGAGGATGATCTAGCAATTTAGGCAAGGATGTGCCAGATTGGTTAATTAGTTAAGGCGTTGATTAAAAGCATACCGATTAACTACAAGTAACTACTACAATGGTTTAACATTACGGATGATTGTAATTGTCATCAAGTCGTGTGGTTATAACAGATAACATAATTATTAAGTTTGTAGCATGTTAAAGCAAGTATTCGGATACTTGCCTCGGCGGTTCCGCAAACCGAAACACGGATGCGATGTCGGCAGAAACTGCGATAAGGAAGCACGGGCCACGGATCGAGTCCCAACAGAGGTCAACGGAAACACACGGACCAGGGGCTTCGCTGGAGCGTCGGGTTCGAACGACGGCACGGTCGGAATCCGGCAAAAGTCATCGGCAACGAAGTTAGCAACAATACGATATACGCAAACAACGACCAGCGAGGGGGGATCCAGTACCAATGGAAAGATAGAGATGCTTACCGGGAGACACCAGGGGGCAACCACGACGGCTCGACGGCGATGGGGCGCCGGCAGCGAGGAACAGTGGCGCGGCAAGGGTTTGAGGTGGCTGGCTGTTGCTGGAGACGATGGTGCTGGTAGTAGAGGAGGGTGGTGGTCTGTTCTGGTGATCAAGGGGAGAAGGAGGTGGTCGGAGGCAATGACGGCGATGATGGACGGCGAGTTTCCCGGCGATAGGGTGTTGGGTTGGTGTCGGGGAAGTTGGTGCAGGGTCGGGTTCACTGTTCCGGCGAGGGAGGAGGGGACGACGACGAGGTCGGGTCGAGTAGGGTGAGAGGGGGTCGTGGGGTCGTCGACGACGATGGGCGACGTCGGCGATGAGGTTGCGAGGGGATGGAGACGAGGCCGGGCTGCGCGCAGGTGCGGGGAAGAGCGGGAGAGCGAGAGGAGGAGGGTGCTGTGAGATCGACGGGATGGTGGCGGCGACGGCGAAGTCGCGGGGAGTCGTCGGTGAGATCTCGATGCTAGGGTTTGGGTTAACGTGGGGTTTCTCGTGGTCGCGAGGAGGCGGCTGTTGCATGGGAAACTTTATAGAAGAAGAGAGAGAGAGGGATTAGAGAGAGAAAGGTGAGATAGAGAGAGAGAGAGATAGATTTGAAAGAGATTGAGAGAAAGAGAGAGAGAGAGATAAGGAATGGAGAGGTGGGGCCCACGAGCTCAGTAGGAGCTCGTGATTGGCCACGAGGATAGATAAAGGAAAATTTTATATGATTCTGCAGGTTTTAAAAGGTTTAGAATATATTTGTATAGTATAATAATTTTATATATATTAAATTGAAACGGGCCCTTTTTGGCGCGAAATGAAACATTTCCAAATCGCGCCCGGGTTGCGCCCAAAGGTTCCAAATTCAAATTATATGATTTTAAGCGGGTTCCAAATTTTGAAAATAGGTGTTTAAAGATTAAAATGCATGCCCCCAAGTCGGACACTTGCACGCGCGCGTAGTCGCCCAAACTTGCCCGTTTAGCCAAACGGAACGGAATCTCGACACGCGGACGCTACCACGCGACTAGTGGCGACGAGTAGGCTAACATGGACATCTTAAATTTCATTTTAGGAGTTAAAATTTGTTATGTGCCAAAAAGACTTAGCCGGTTAAAATTTAGCAATAAACCCCAGAAAAACAGAATAATTGGAAAAGAGCAATATATAACCCTCAACTAGTAATATACATAGAATTATTGGGCTCGGGTGTTACATCATACCCAACTACAAAAGAATTTCGTCCTCGAAATTCCAAGAATACAAGATAACTAACTACTGGAAAAGATGAGGGAATTTCTGCCGGATCTCGTCTTCTCGCTCCCAAGTAGATTCTCCATGCGATCGGTTACCCCAAGAAACTAGCACAAGAGGGATAACCTTGTTCTTAAGAACCTTTTCTCTTCGATCCTTGATCTCGACTGGTCGCTCCTCAAAAGTCAGGTCCTCTCGTACAGTCAACTCCGAATGATCCAAGACATGGGTCTCATCACGAACATACCTCCGTAGTTGAGAAACATGAAACACATCATGAACTCCTGCTAACGACGGTGGTAACGCTAACCGGTACGATACCTCTCCGACATGCTCCAATATCTCGAAGGGTCCAACGAATCGGGACTAAGCTTTCCCCGACTTCCAAAGCGAATCACCCCTCTAGTCGGTGATATCTTCAGGAATAACAAATCGCCCACGGCGAACTCTAGAGGTCTTCTTGACGTGTCGGCCCAACTCTTCTGTCTGTCTTGAGCTGCCTTCATATGCTTTCTGATCGTATTTACCTTCTCGACTGTCTGTACCACCAGATCTGGTCCTAATATCCTTCGTTCACCAACTTCATCCCAACAAACCGGTGAACGGCACTTACGACCATACAACGTTTCAAACGGAGCCATCTGAATAGTTGCTTGGAAGCTGTTGTTGTACGAAAACTCCACCAGGTGTAGATGATCTTCCCAAGAACCTTTGAAGTCTAACATGCAAGCCCTCAACATATCTTCAAGGGTCTGGATCGTTCTCTCTGATTGTCCATCAGTCTGGGGATGATAAGCTGTGCTGAACTTCAATCGAGTCCCCAAACTTTCTTGTAAACTCCTCCAAAAGTGTGACAAGAACCGAGTGTCTCGGTCGGACACGATGCTTACCGGTACTCCATGCAATCTGACAATCTCCTGCATGTACCGCTCTGCCAAAGTCTCTGTCGATTGACCAACCCGAAACAGAATAAAGTGAGCTGCCTTGGTCAACCGATCGACAATCACCCATACTGCATTGTTGCCCTTTGGACTCCGCGGTAAAGCCGTCACGAAATCCATGGTCATATGTTCCCACTTCCATTGAGGAATCGGAAGTGGTTGCAACAACCAGCAACCCTTTGGTGTTCAGCCTTGACTTGCTGACACACCAAGCACTTAGCCACGAAGCGAGCGATTTCCCGTTTCATACCTTCCCACCAGAAATGCTGTCGAATATCTCGGTACATCTTTGTCCCTCCTGGATGTACAGAGTAAGCTGAACTGTGTGCCTCCTTCATAAGCTCTTCACGCACATCTCCTTTTGGCACACACACACGGCTACCATACCTCGACGAACCATCTTCATGGATCAGTAGATCGGTTCGTAGTCCGGCTCCAACCTGCTCTCGAAACTTTTGCAGTCTAGGATCCTGCGATTGCGCCGCTTTAATCTTCTCAACTAAGGACGATTGTACTTGTAACTGTATCAACTGTCCTGTAGCACGCGGTAGCACAACCCCAAGTCAAATTTCCGAAAATCCGCAATGATCTCTCTTTGTGCAGTCAATATCAGAATTGCTGGTAACCGACTCAGCGCATCCGGCACGACGTTGACTTTTCCCGGATGGTACTTAAGATCAAGGTCATCGTTGGCCATCAGTTCCAACCATCTGCGTTGCCTCATGTTCAACTCCTTCTGAGTGAACACATTTCAAACTCTTGTGATCCGTAAATACTTCAACTCTCTCGCCCAGAAGGTAGTGTCTCCAAATCTTCAGGGCGAGGATCATGGCTGCAAGCTCTAAGTCATGAGTCGGATAGTTCTGCTCATGAGTTTTCAGCTGTCTCGATGCGTAAGCGACGACTTTCCCCTTCTGCATCAACCACACCCCAATCCTTTTTCCAGATGCGTCGCTGTGAATCACCAGTCCTCCGGAATTGTCCGGTACGGTTAGGATAGGGGCGGTCACTGACCTCTGCTTCAACGTCTCGAAGGCCAACACACATCCATCCGTCCAAACAACAACTGTACAATCTCTACCTTCCTTACTAGATATGATTTTCCCATTCCCAGTGTGTATGTCCCAAAACTAGACAGGGTCGTGTAGGTGATCGAGTGTGTAGTTATAAATTTGGATGACATAAACAACGGGATGCTCCGAAATTAAGTAATGCCAAAGCGGGAAAACCATGAACGAGTAAATTACCTGAAACCGCTTCTCCTGATGCCTTGGCTTCCTCAGCTGTCATAATGAAAGCTCGACCCTGGTTGGATCCTTGTGTCAGCTGCTTCTGCCCTTGGAACGGTCTCTGCGGAGGCTTCTGTATATCATCTCTCGTGCGAAGCTTCGACGGACAAGCACTCACTGCGTGATCGGCTGCTCCACAAACCAGACAAAGTCCCAGCCTCCTTCGACAATCCTTTTGCATGTGGCCCGGTAAATTGCAGTAATTACAACTTATGCTCTTTCTTCGATCCACGACCACAGGCTTCTTCATTGGCGCTACACCTCGACGATCCACTGGAATACCCTTGCGCCCATGATCTCGGTTAGGTACAAATGTAGGCTTCCTGGCCGCAACTGCTGTCTGGTGGAGGTCCCCTTTCGATCCTGATAAACTCTGCTGCTCTCTGGCTGCCGTAAGAACCTGTGAGAAAGTGGTCAAACCCAGGGAGACAATCTGCCTCTGGATGTCCACATCCAAACTGCGCAAGAACCTTCGCGCCCTGTCTGCCTCCTTAGCGACTAAGGGCCCAGCGAAACGGCTGAGTCTCGTCCATTCCGCTGCGTGTACATCCACCGCTGCTCCATTTTGTTTCAGCCCAATAAATCTCTCCTCCATTTCCTCCCGTGCATTCCGCGGGAAGAACTTTTCAAAGAAACCTTTGGAGAAATCCGCCCAACTGATTGGCTTGGACAAGCGGGTCTCCTCCACGAGCCACCACTCTCGGGCGTAATCCACCAGCTGAATGCGCACCACATCAACTCTCTTGTCTTCTGGGATCTGTGCCGCAATCAGTAAATTCTCCGTGTCCACAAGCCACTGCTCGGCGGGCAACGGCTCCTCCAAGCCAGTGAAAGTAGTAGGACCCAACCGTCTGAAATCCGCCACGGTCCCTACTCGGTCGACTGGCTTCGCTACAGCGGTGTTTACAGACTGCTGAATAGCCTGTAAACCCTCCTGAAATGAATCTGCTTGCTGCTGGATCAGCTCAGTTTGCCTCTTCTGATTTTCCAACATCCCGCGTATCACCCCCAACATGGCGGCTTCATCCACACGCCTCTGATACGTCTTGAAATTCTTATCTGCCATGGTCCTGAAATCAAAACAAACAACATTAGCATGATGGTAGATTCAATATATAAATCAAGACTAGAACTCTAAGATACTTGAATAGAGTGCTGCATTGTAGCTATGCCGCGGTATCATAGCCGCAATTACTTAACTCCACCCAAGTCGCCTAAGTCCTAGAGATAACAAGAAGTTAGGTTTTCAAGTTTGACAATGCAAGGTAAGTTTGCATGTCGACATGATCCGGAAGAATGATTCAAGGATAGTAAAACGGTCAAAGTGGCAGGACATGTTTCCTAATCACGGGTATTCTGATTCGTGTATCGGGTGCAATACCCAACTACAAGAATCAACCCAATTAACCTATGGCTCTGATACCATAAAACCATGTCACGCCCCGCTTCCCAGAGTGCGCAAGATTTGGGCTCGTGACATAGCCAACCATGCTACCTGTGGGTAGGAAGTATCCATCCACAGTCACATTACGGTTGTACAGATATCAAGAACAGTAAAATAAACTAAACTAATACATGTCCAAATCCATAATAACAAGAATCAATAAACAATAAGTGCGGAAGCTAATGATCCAATACAATGAAATAACAGTATGTCCCATAATGCGGGCTCACATCTGGAATGAAATGACATAAATAAACTAAACTCTAAAGAACTCACAGTTCAGCCGGCTGGCTGAAGTACTCCTGCTCGGTCGACGACAAAGGTACGGAATCTGGGCCATGCAAAACCCAGACGTCAGCGCGTCATGATATCAAGTAATGTAGCATAAACATGGTAATAAACAATGCAAGCATGAACATGAATAAAGCAGTAATAAGAAGTAATAAACAGGGTAATGTGCAGTAGTGACTAACTGTCCTATCAGGTTTTCTACTCTATAGTCTTTGAAACCAATTGATGAATCGTCGATGTAACTCAATAGTATCCCGTACATACCCGGGATCACGGCCACAATATTCTCGGCGGCGGCCGAGACATGCCGTAAGGCACAGAAAGGAAAGTATCAGTATCCCGTACATACCCGGGACCACGGCCACAATATTCTCGGCTGAAACCGAGACATGCCGTAAGGCACAGAAGGAAGGTATCAGTATCCCGTACATACCCGGGACCACGGCCACAATATTCTCGGCTGAAACCGAGACATGCCGTAAGGCACAGAAGGAAGGTGTACACTCGGTATTACCCCGTACATACCCGGGATCACGGCCACAATATTCTCGGCTGAAACCGAGACATGCCGTAAGGCACAGAAGGAAGGTGTACACTCGGACGGTAGTGAACTGTCGAGTTACAAGTCAGGTTCATCTTTGATTTCCCCATACCCCCAAACTATGTATGTCAGTCAGGTATTCAGTAGTCAAGGTCTAATGCCAACACAAGTCAAGTAAAGGTAGGTCTGTCTGGATCGACAGCAGGAATAGTCAGGTTCGTCGGCATTAGGCACGAGATCAGGTAACAGGTCAGGTTACGTTCAACAGGTAGAGTCGATATGTACAGGGGTTGTGTCCGGTATATCAGTACATGTGACAGGTGTGTCAAGATCGGTCAATATGTAATGCAATCAGGTATATGATGATAACAGGTATAGTAACAAATAATGAACAGTAGCATGGAACAGCAATAAGCAATTATTATTCTATGTGAACACAGTGATATTAGTATTCTCTTATTAATCCGGTTCACGCACCTTTGAGGTGCAAAAGCCACAAGACGAGCAATATCGGTAATATGCGTAATGGAGTTACAGTATTTGAACTAAGTATAATAATTGCCTCATGAGAGGCCTTAACCAATGAAGTGAGGATGATCTAGCAATTTAGGCAAGGATGTGCCAGATTGGTTAATTAGTTAAGGCGTTGATTAAAAGCATACCGATTAACTACAAGTAACTACTACAATGGTTTAACATTACGGATGATTGTAATTGTCATCAAGTCGTGTGGTTATAACAGATAACATAATTATTAAGTTTGTAGCATGTTAAAGCAAGTATTCGGATACTTGCCTCGGCGGTTCCGCAAACCGAAACACGGATGCGATGTCGGCAGAAACTGCGATAAGGAAGCACGGGCCACGGATCGAGTCCCAACAGAGGTCAACGGAAACACACGGACCAGGGGCTTCGCTGGAGCGTCGGGTTCGAACGACGGCACGGTCGGAATCCGGCAAAAGTCATCGGCAACGAAGTTAGCAACAATACGATATACGCAAACAACGACCAGCGAGGGGGGATCCAGTACCAATGGAAAGATAGAGATGCTTACCGGGAGACACCAGGGGGCAACCACGACGGCTCGACGGCGATGGGGCGCCGGCAGCGAGGAACAGTGGCGCGGCAAGGGTTTGAGGTGGCTGGCTGTTGCTGGAGACGATGGTGCTGGTAGTAGAGGAGGGTGGTGGTCTGTTCTGGTGATCAAGGGGAGAAGGAGGTGGTCGGAGGCAATGACGGCGATGATGGACGGCGAGTTTCCCGGCGATAGGGTGTTGGGTTGGTGTCGGGGAAGTTGGTGCAGGGTCGGGTTCACTGTTCCGGCGAGGGAGGAGGGGACGACGACGAGGTCGGGTCGAGTAGGGTGAGAGGGGGTCGTGGGGTCGTCGACGACGATGGGCGACGTCGGCGATGAGGTTGCGAGGGGATGGAGACGAGGCCGGGCTGCGCGCAGGTGCGGGGAAGAGCGGGAGAGCGAGAGGAGGAGGGTGCTGTGAGATCGACGGGATGGTGGCGGCGACGGCGAAGTCGCGGGGAGTCGTCGGTGAGATCTCGATGCTAGGGTTTGGGTTAACGTGGGGTTTCTCGTGGTCGCGAGGAGGCGGCTGTTGCATGGGAAACTTTATAGAAGAAGAGAGAGAGAGGGATTAGAGAGAGAAAGGTGAGATAGAGAGAGAGAGAGATAGATTTGAAAGAGATTGAGAGAAAGAGAGAGAGAGAGATAAGGAATGGAGAGGTGGGGCCCACGAGCTCAGTAGGAGCTCGTGATTGGCCACGAGGATAGATAAAGGAAAATTTTATATGATTCTGCAGGTTTTAAAAGGTTTAGAATATATTTGTATAGTATAATAATTTTATATATATTAAATTGAAACGGGCCCTTTTTGGCGCGAAATGAAACATTTCCAAATCGCGCCCGGGTTGCGCCCAAAGGTTCCAAATTCAAATTATATGATTTTAAGCGGGTTCCAAATTTCGAAAATAGGTGTTTAAAGATTAAAATGCATGCCCCCAAGTCGGACACTTGCACGCGCGCGTAGTCGTCCAAACTTGCCCGTTTAGCCAAACGGAACGGAATCTCGACACGCGGACGCTACCACGCGACTAGTGGCGACGAGTAGGCTAACATGGACATCTTAAATTTCATTTTAGGAGTTAAAATTTGTTATGTGCCAAAAAGACTTAGCCGGTTAAAATTTAGCAATAAACCCCAGAAAAACAGAATAATTGGAAAAGAGCAATATATAACCCTCAACTAGTAATATACATAGAATTATTGGGCTCGGGTGTTACACATATGTTCCTGTTGAAACACAAATCTGAAGCTTTTGAGAAATTTAAGGAATATAAGAACGAAGTAGAAAACCAGACGGGTAAAAGTATTAAAATCCTACGATCTGATCGGGGAGGAGAATACTTAAGCACGGATTTTCGAGATTATTTAAAAAAGAATAGGATTCTCTCTCAGCTTAGTCCTCCGTATACAACACAGCACAATGGAGTATCAGAGCGGAGGAATCGCACCCTATTAGATATGGTGTGCTCTATGATGAGTACTGCTGAGTTACCTATTTTCTGTTGGAGTTATGCACTTGAGACAGCCGCATACCTATTGAATATGGTTCCTACCAAATCCGTGCCTACCACTCCATATGAGATATGGAAAGGAAAGATACCATGTCTTAATTTTATTAAGATATGGAGTTGTCCAGCTTATGTTAAAACACAAAACCCGGACAAGCTCGAGGCAAGGTCAGTTCTGTACAAGTTTGTAGGATATCCCAAACATTCGCGAGGGTATATCTTCTACCATACCGATGAACAAAAGGTGTTTGTTTCTCGACATGCCACATTTTAAAAAAAGGAATTTCTTGTTAAAGAAATTAGTGGCAATGAGATAGAACTGGAAGAAGTTCCAGCAACACAAACTATAACTGATAATTTGGTAGAACCGGAGGATTCGATAGTCCCCGACGAACCTTAGCCACTTCGCAGATCTAGTAGGTTTCCTCATCCACCTAAGAGATACTACGGTTTTCTCATAGACGGTAGGAGCAAGGATAGCATCATGGAAGATGATGACCCGATTAGTTTTGAGCAGGCCATCACAAGTGGAGACTCTGTGAAATGGCTAGATGTTATGCGATCTGAGATGGAATCCATGTACACCAACAAAGTATGGAATTTGGAAGTTGCTCCTGAAGGGGTAAAACCCATCAGGAGCAAGTGGATCTCTAAAAAAAATTGGTGTAGATGGAAAGGTTGAGACCATCAAAGCTAGTCTTGTAGCAAAAGGTTTTCGTCAACGACCAGGTGTCGATTATGATGAAACCTTTTCTCCAGTGGCTATACTTAAGTCCATCAAGATCCTACTTGCCATTGCTGCATACCATGACTACGAAATCTGGCAGATGGACGTCAAGACCGCTTTTCTAAATGGTGATTTAGAAGAGAGCGTATACATGATACAGCCAGAGGGCTTCATGGACAGTGGGAGCATCGGTAAGGTGTGCAAGCTGTTAAAATCAATCTACGAATTAAAGCGGGCATCACGGAGCTGGAACATCTGTTTTGATGTAGCGGTCAAAGAGTTTGACTTCATCAAAAACGTAGATGAACCTTGTATATACTAAAAGGTTGTAGAGAGTAAGGTGGTCTTCCTCGTATTGTACGTGGATGACATACTCTTGATAGGAAATGATGTTCCTATGCTACACTCGGTCAAGCTCTTCTTATCACAAAAGTTCTCCGTGAAAGATCTAGGTGATGTCTCCTACATCCTGGGGATAAAGATCTATAGAGATAGATCAAAACGGATGTTTGGATTGTCCCAATCAAGGTACATTGACACCATACTAAAGTGGTTTAGTATGAAAGATTCTAAGCATGGTAATTTACCCTCCTGTTCCGGAATCACTTTCTCCAAAGAGATGTCTCTCAAGACTGATTTGGAGAGGGCTCACATGTGTAGGGTGTTTTTTGTCACCCTATTGAGATGGGAAAACGCACGCGCTCGTCAGGCGTAAAAAAAAGTCTCCCTGCCTAGGGTAGGCGGGGTTTTATTGATTGTGGGTAGCCGAATCTCCGGCAGCCGCGGACTAAGTTGCTGTTAATTATCCCTTGCCTTTGGAGCGAGGGAACTTCCGATTGACTGGCCAAATTGATCGGCCAAATTGATCATGCGAACTCAATGTGCCGTGTGCGTGTGCTGTGTTTTGAAAGGGTTTTAGATATATCGGGGGCCTCGCAAAGTTTATGGGGGTCCTGCTACCAGGATAGCGGGTTGGGGGTCGAGGGGGCTAGCAGCCCCTTTGCGGGGTGTGGGGCAGCGCCCCGTTAGATTTTTTCCAATGGGGGACGTGTTTTGGGTGTGGAGTGCATGGGAAATGAGGGGTGAGGAGCGTCTTAAAGATGCGTGTGGGCTCTAGAAGCCCACGGGTCACGTGCCAGGCGTGTGGGCGCTTGGCGCCCGCGGATCACGTGCCAGGCGCCCGCGGGTCACATGCGCGGCACGCGACCGCTGAGCACTGGGCGCCCGCGGGTCACGTGAGGCGCACGTGGGCACCGAGCGCCTATGTGTCACGTGCCCTGCACACGACCGCTGGGTGCCCGCGGGTCACGTGCGCGGCACGCGACCGCTGAGCACTGGGCACCCGCGGGTCACGTGCGGCGCACGTGGGCGCTGAGCGCCCATGTGCCGCATGCCCTGCAGTGACCGCTGGGCGCCCACGGGTCACATGCGCGGCACGCAACCGCTGGGCGCCCATGGGTCACGTGTGCGGCACGCGACCGATGGAAACACCAACGGAAAATGGGCTTAGCCCCTGGGCTGGGAGTTGAACTCCTAACATGAATTATGTATAGGTTTAGAGTTAAACTCCTAAAAGGGTTTTGTTTATGGAGTTAAACTCCAACAGATCTTGAATGGACTTAAACTTCTAGAAATCTTTGAAGATGATCAGAGGGGACCCCTTTCTTCTCTCCTTTAGTCCTAGATTTTCTTTTGAGCCTCGGATCTTCCCGAAATGGATTTTTGCAAAAGGGTCTCCTTCTTCCTCCTCCCCGTCGGCTGGATCTTGAAGAAGAAGAGGGGTGAAACTCAAAAATCTCTCTTTTTGGGGATTTGATGAAAGATCCGAGTTCCCCTTTAATGGTTTTACGGTGAAAAACATTTTCTTTTTGAAAAAAGAGGGATTGAACTCTTGATTTAATTCAAAAGAAAGAATGTTTAGAACCTTGAGGAGGGAGGAGGAGACACAAACCCTAGAATTTGAGAGAATGAAAAGATCTCTTCATTTTTTCATCATGTTTGCCTTTATAGGCTACACACTTTAGATATAATCCCTTGAGCTTTGCCAAATGGCACTTGTGCCACCCCATGCCTTATGTGCTTATCTCTTTTTGCACATAAGTCATGGGATTTACAAAATTTTGGCTTTTTGCCTATTTTACATACATTTATTTCTATATATATATATATATATATAAGGGAATTATATTAAACCAATTTATGGTTTCATTCCTTTTGCATGGGCCGGTCCCTTTGATCTGGGCTTGGGTCCACTTAGCTTGGGGTTGACTTTGATTTTGACTTGGTCAACCGGGGTGCAATTTTTGACCCCAACAAAGTGCCCCCACAATACATGCACGCCACATATATCGGTCGTGTGCATGAAATTGATGGATCTTCTTTCACGTGGAGGTTGACTTGATTTGGCTCCCGTTTTGACGACGTGGAGATCGATACTGCCATTTTTGCGACTTGGACGGTCGGTGCTTCCCTTTTAGCGACTTGGACGGTCAGTGCTGCCCTTTTAACGACTTGGACGATCGGTGATTTGATTTGACTTGCTCCGCTTTCTACGGTGTCAAGGTTGATTTGATTTATTTTGGGAGTTCCCTACCCGTCCAACAGGACTTTTGAGCTTGGACGTGCTACCGGGTGGGACATTAATTTGATCTGTTTGACTTCTGCCTTATTTGGCAGAACTTTTGAATCTGAAAGGAACTTGGACTTTGGGTTTTGTTTGGCATCAGCATTGCTGCACTGGAATAATACCAGGAGCAATTCATCTTTTGCCCCAGGAGGACTTGGGATTTGGTTTTTGGGTTGGCATCAGCATTGCTGCACAGAAATAATGCCAGGAGCAACTCATCATTTGCCCCGGGAGGACTTGGGATTTGGTTTTTGGGCCGGCATTAGCACCGCTAACACTAAAGCATAGTGCCAGGAGCGACTCATCATTTGCCATTGGGAAGACCTGGGATTTTGGTTTTGGGTTGGTATCAGCACCGTTAACACTGAAGCGTAGTGCCAGGAGCGACTCATCATTTGCTATTGGGAAGACCTGGGTTTTGGGTTTTGGGTTGGCATCAACACTGCTAACACTGAAGCGTAATGCTAGGAGCGATTCATCATTTGCCGTTGCCCGTTGGGGAGAGATGGCTCAGGAGACAGGTTTAGATCCCTATCACCTAAGGCTTTTTAATTTTATGAGCCGTAAGGGTCTCATAAAAGCATTTTCTCCCTACGAGTTGAGAGGATCTCACAGGTGTATTTTCTCCCTAGGAATCGTGGGGATTTCTAAGTGTGTTGCTCCTTTATGAGTCGTAAGGATCTCACGCAGGGATTTTCTCCTCACAAGGTCGAGAGGACTTCGTGAGTGTATTTTATCTCTTTTCACGAATTTGCGCCCTTTCGAATTTTCACAAACTCGCCGGCAGTCCTGCTGTTTTTACTCACAGAGCCCTTTCGGGTTTTCATCCATGCCCGTTTTGCTTGTGGACATACCGTTTTTGTTTTTGTTTTTGTTTTTGTTGTTTTTTTTCCGGTGGGACTTTAAATGTAGTCTCGCCGGTGGAACTTTGGGAGAGATAAGGGTCATTTACGCCGGTGGATTGTATACGGTTTTACAGGATATATGATCCAGACCGTAAGGCCAGTGTGCTCAATTCGTCTGGGACTTGGAGCATTCACACATAGTATTTCTAGAGATATCGGTCATTAATGGGTGGCATAGGCCTTTCTCCCTTAGCATTTATCAGCTGGTAAGACCCTCCATCAAACACTTTCTCGATGACGTAAGGTCCTTCCCTGTTTGGCTCGAATTTTCCCTTGGCATGTCGATTGGGGATGATCGGTCTTTTGAGAACCAACACCAATTCGCCTTTCTTAAAAGCACGGAGACGGGTCATCTTATCATAGGCCCATGACATTTGGGCTCGGTACAACTCCAGATTTTGTTGTACCGCGAGTCTCTTTTCTTCGAGGGCGTCGAGCTCTTCGAGCCGAAGGAGGACGTTTTCCTCCTCCGTCAACTCGTGCTGAATGGTCATTCTTAAGCTTGGAATTTTGACTTCGAGGGGGAGGATTGCCTCTACTCCGAAGAGTAATGAGTATGGAGTGGACTGAGTTGGAGTACGGTGCATGGTACAATATTCCCACAACGTCTCGTGAAGTTTGAGATTCCAGTCTCTCTTGTTGGCTGAAGCATTTTTCCTCAGGAGCTTGCATAGAGTTTTATTGAAGGCTTCAGGTAGCCCATTGGCTCTTGGATTATAGATGGAGGAATATCTCCAGTCTATCTTGTGCTGAGTAGCGAACCTTGAGACTTTGAAGCTCTTGAAAGAAGGCCCGTTGTCAGAAATGATTCTTCTTGGTGTGCCGAAGCGGTATAGAATATTATACCGGAAAAATGTCAGAATATCTTCTGTCTTGACTTCTTTTAGTGGGACAGCTTCAGCCCATCTGGAGAAGTAGTCTATTGCAGCCAATATGAACTGGTGGCCTTTGGATGATGGAGGATCAATTGGGCCAACTATGTCGGTTCCCCAAACTTCGAAGGGCCACGACGCCACCGTAGGATGCAACGGATTGGGATGCTTGTGAATGAAATCATCGTGAATTTGGACGATATGACATTTCTTTGCATGCTCTTTGCAATCCCTTATCATGGTGGGCCGGTAATATCCAAGCCGTTTGATCTGAAGCCGCATTTTGAGGCCAGACTGGTGAGCCCCGCAGACGCCCGAGTGAACTTCTGTCATGACTTTTTGGGCTTCGGCCAATGAAAGACACCTAAGTCAGAGTTGGTCATATGATCTGCGGTATAGTGTATTATTTACAAACACGTATCGAAGAGCTCTCTTCTTCAGCTGAATCCTCGCAAATTTTTTTTTGGGAAGCTTGTCGTACCGGAGGTACTCTATGAAGGGTTCTCTCCAATCGGGCTCATCTTGGATGATTGGAAATTCTTCGGGAGGATTGTTCTCTTATTCTACGCTTTCCTCTTCATGCAAAGAGACCAGAGACAGAAATTGCCGACTTCTGACTGTTTTCAGAATTTCATCCTGTTGGGGTCAAAATTTGCAACCCGGTTGATCGGGTCAAAGTCAAAGTCAACCCCAAGTAAGCGGGCCCAAGCCCAAACAAGTGGGCATATACCCAAGTCGAGCCCCACGGCCGGCCTCCCTATGCCAAAATAAAAATCATGTAACAAATAATTTTAATGTAATTTTTTGTGCATGAATGTAAGCAAAATGGGCATAAAGCCAATTTTTTGTAAAACTCATGGCTTATGTGCAAAAATAAATAGCACATGAGACATGGGAAGGGCAAAATGCCATTTTGTAAAGCCCAAGGACTATGTGTAAATTTGTAAGCCTATAAAAGGAAACATGATGAAAATATCTATGGGGGGACTTTTTCATTCAATCAAAAAAAAGTAGGGTTTGTGCCTCCTTCCCCTTTCTCAAGGGTCTAAAACCCTCTTCCTCTTTTTTTGAATTAAATCAAGAGTTTAACTCTTTCTTTCAAAAAAATAAATTGTTTTTCACCACAAAACCCACGAAAGGGAGCTCGGATCTCCAATCAGATCTCGAAAAGGGAAGACTTTTAAGTCTCACCCCCTTTTCTCCAAGATCCCACCGATCAAGAGAAGGAAGAAGGAGACCCATCTCCAAAAATCTAAGTTTGGACAGATCCAAGGCTCAAAAGAAGAGCCAAAGATTCCTAAGAGTTTAACTCCTTTCTAGATCTGTTGGAATTTAACTCCATAAATTAGTTTCTTTTTCCAAGATCCCGCCGATCAAGAGAAGGAAGAAGGAGACCCATCTCCAAAAATCTAACTTTGGACAGATCCAAGGCTCAAAAGAAGAGCCAAAGAGTCCTAGGAGTTTAACTCCTTTCTAGATCTGATGGAGTTTAACTCCATAAATTAGTTTCTGTTAGGAGTTCAACTCCAAAAAACCCCTTGGGAGTTCAACTCCCCAACCTGGGGGCTAGGCCCCTTCCCGCGAGTGTTTCCCACGGTCACGTGTGTGCCACGTGACCCCGAGGCGCTAAGGCGCCCATCGGTCACGTGTGCGCCACGTGACCCCGGGGCGCTAAGGCGCCCAATGGTTACGTGTGCGCCACGTGACCCCGGGCGCTAAGGCGCCCAATGGTCACGTGCACGCACGTGATCCCGGGCTCTAAGGCACCTAATGGTCATGTGCGCGCACGTGACCCAAGGCACTAAAGCGCCCATGTGCGCGCACGTGACCCCGGGCACCATACGCCCATGTGCCACGCACGCGTCTTTAAGACGCTTCCCCCCTTTTTTATATGCACTCCACACTAAATATACCTCCCCCGTTAGAAAAAATTTCTAACAGGACGCTGCACCGCAACCCGTAAGGGGGCTGCTAGCCCCCTTGACCCTCATCCCGCTATCCGGGTAGCGGGACCCCTGTAGAAAACTCTGCGGGGCCCCCGATATATCTAAAACCCTTTTCAAAACACAACACACGCACACTGCACATTGAGTTCGCATGATCAGTTTAACCCGTCAATCGGAGGTTCCTTCGCTCCAAAGGCGAGGGGTAATTAACGGCAGCTTAGTCCGCGGCTGCCGGAGATTCGGATCCCCACAATAAATAAACCCCCGCCTACTCTAGGCAGGAGAAATCTGTAGCACGCCTGACAAGCACGCGAATATTCCCATCTCAATGGGGTGACGAAAAACACCCTACACATCCATGTCGGGATTAGCCAGCTCCTTGGCTAAGCGAGCGAATACGTCAGCTTTTCCATTCAACGCCCTCGGAACTCTCATCAGTTCAATGTGGGTGAACTGTTTCATAAGCTCCAACACCCGGCTTCTGTACCGAGCTAACTCGGGTTTGTATATCTTATAGTCGCCGCTTACTTGGTTGACAATAAGCTGGGAATCGCCGTAGACTCGTAGTCGAAGGATTTCCATTTCTATGGCGAGCTCCAGACCAGCTATCAGAGCCTCGTACTCAGCCTCGTTGTTTGTGCGAGGCTCGGTGAGAGCAAAAGAACGCCATAGGGTTCCCATCGATGGCGTGATGAACACCAATCCTATCCTTGCTTTTATCTGTGGTTGTAACACCCTAGTTCATTTATACCGGTTCTAATTCTAGTATTTCTTTATTTATGGAATTTTCCTGATTATTTGTGTTTTGGGTGCGAATAGTGTATTTGACATCTGTATTTGCATCCGACCCGATACGCTTGCTGGAAACCCGTCTTGATTCCTGTTTATGATTTATCCCGGCTTATTATGTGGATTCGTGCACTTTCATTATTTATATATTGCATACTGGCATATATCTAGCATTTGCATTTTTCTAATATAACATTTAAAGTCACATATAATATTTTAAAATATCTAGCATGGCCTGCATGATACCCCTGATCATGTGGTAGCATCCGCACGTCGTGTTCTCGTCCCGTTCAGTGAAACGGACTCGTTTGGATAGCTATGCGCACGTATGTGCATCCGTTCTTGGGGTATGCATTTTCGTTACCCGGATATCTAATTTTAGTTTTGGTCGACACATATATTTTCCGTATTTTAAAATTGGATTTTTAGACCCGACCCGGGCGTGTTTTGGACTATTTTTGTTTTAGCCAAAATCTCAAAATATATATAATATAATATTTCTTTTAACCGTTAAATTTATATATATGTATACGATTGAAATGAAAAATTAATTACATTTATAAAATCCTAATCTCATCACCCCAGAAATCTCTATACCTATATTTAATCTTTAAAATTCTAACCATCACCCAATCTTAGCCACTCTCTCTCTCTCCTCTAAATTATATATACCACATAATCTTTTATCAACCCCTGATTCCCAATACTCTCTCTCTCTCTCTTCCCTATTCCTCTATCTCTCCTCTCGATCTCTCTCTCTCTCCCTTTCTCTCTCCTCTCGCGGTGAGCGAGATCCCGTCACCCCCTTCTTCCTTACGCTTACCTCCCTTCTCCATTTCTTTCCTTCTTCGTTTCTTCTTCTTTAAAAAGCCCCGCGACGATAACCCTAACACTAACCCATGCCGCGCCTTGCCTCGTCGTCGCTTCCTCACCATCCTCATCTCCTCCTCGACCTCACCTTCCTCTCTCTCCTCTATGCTGAAGCCCCGACCACGAAACCCTGCACGACCCAAACCGACCCCGCAGCCTCGCCTGCACACCCCGCCTCGCCGGAGCTCCGACCCCGTCGACCACCTCACCACCTCATCATCTCCTCTTCCTCTCCCAACCTCCCGACACCACCACCACCATCACTTCATTCCAAACAACCGAGCTTTCCCTACACACCTGAACCACCGCTACGGCCACCTCCTTTGTCGCCGTCGCCCTTCATCGCCGAATACCCTCGTCGACCATCCCTCTCCTTCATGGACACCTTCCTTCTCTCCCTCTCTCCTTTCCCGAGCACCTGCACACCCATTCCCAGCAACCCAAGAACACCCACTGCCTTTTGCCAAACCCTCTCCTGCACCTCGCCGTCGACCGATCACCGTCATCGACGACTCCCTCGCCTCTACCTCCTCTGTCCTATATCCAGTGAACCCATCCCTTCTCTTCTTCTTCCTCTTCTTCTTCTTCTTCCTCTTCTTCTTTTCTCTTCTCTTTCTCTTTCTTGATCTTGGTTTTTCCGGTCATCGTCGGAGTCGCGTCGCCGCTGCCGATCCAGACGATTCAGTGAACGTACCTTGCCTGCGTGATGACCCTCTTGCCTTCCCTGGACCCGTCCCGCGTTCCGTGTGTGCGTTGTGACGATTTACCGACGTCGGACGTGCCGTGCGTATCCGTCGTGTGATCCGATCGAGGCAAGTTGATCTTGCTACATGCTATACTACTATATAATGCACCCAATTGAATAATAACATTTCATATTGCTTAGTTGTACATCCCACATTACCATTTTACCATTTTACTGTTATACGACGTCCGTGTGCATCCATATCGATATTTACATATCTAGTCGCATGCTAGTTCATCTTGTTACATGCTAGGTATATTATTATGCATCCATATGAATAAAAATATCACACGTTGAATGCATTGTACATCCATACTAAAGTTTTACCATTTTTGGATACCCGTATGCATCCATATCATTTAATATACATGTAGCTGCATCTACAGATCATATTAGCTCATATTATTAATACATTAGTACCCTATGCTAGATAATGTGCATCCCACTTAGTCTTGGAACTATAGTTGTAACCCCTGATAGTTCGTTATGCATCCATGTCTATTTGTGTATCCATACCATTAATTCTGCATATCTAGTTGCACCCCATATTACATTAACTCATTTTATTAATGCGTTAGTACCCCATGCTGGATATTGTGCATCCTGCTTAGTCATGGTGTAACCCCTGGTAGATATTTGTGCACCCATGCTTTTATCGTACATCCGTATTCTACCCTGATTCAATACTGCTACATTTTACTGTTGGGCACCCACTTGATACAAGTATACTACCTGACATGACCTGATATATCATTACTTGACTTGATACCTAATCCTGTTTCTAATACCAACAATCCTGACATGTTGTCCCGATGGACATATTCTGTTGTCTGTATAGACAAACATGTTCCTGCTTGATCCTGTGTTGGCATTAGCTCCAGATTTATCAATACCTGACTTGAACACATAACTTGGGGGTATGGGGAAATTAATGATGAAACCTGACTTGTAACTCGACAGTTCGATACTTATACTGATCAGTTTTACGGGCTAGGCCAGCCCCGGGATGCTGCTGCTGACATCATTCGTCTGTACATGTTACCTGTTTATTGCCTAGCGGCACGTCTCGGATTCAGCCCGAGAGTCTTGACCGTGGTCCCGGGCATGCACGGGATACTATTGAGTTACATCGACGATTCATTAAATTGATTTCACAAACTTGAGAGTAGTTAACCCTGTAGCACAATTTAGTTTTATCGCTGCACTTCACATATACTGTTACACTTCACTGTTCTTTATCCCTGCTCACTTATTACATTCATGTTACTATTTTATAATTCATGCCTGCATATCCTGTTACCCCTGTTTATATTATTGTTGATATCGTGACGCTCTGACGTCTAGGTTTTGCATGGCCCGGATCCTCTACCCTTGTCGCAGGCTGATCAGGAGGATTTCCGCCGTCAGGCCGAGCAGTGAGGATCCCGTTAGTATCCAGTTTAGTTATGTTTAATTTCCAGATGTTATTGCTCATTGGATTTATTGCTTCCGCATATTATTTCTTGACTCGTTTATTCTGGTTCATGGACATGTACTAGATAGTTTATTTTATTTCTACTGTTCTTGATATATCTAAACAGCCGTAATGTGACTGTGGAGGGATGTTTTCTATCCACAGGTAGCATGGTTGGCTCTGTCACATGCCGATCTTAGCGCACTCTGGGAAGCGGGGCATGACAGGGTTTGTTTGGTATAAAAACCATAGGATTTAGGTTAATCGGGTTTGATCCTTTTGTAGTTGGGTATTGGACACGAATCAGAAAACTCGTAATTAGGAACATGTCCTGCCACATTGTTATCGTAATTCTTGAATCATATCCTTCTCTTGACTCTTGTGTCTTGACGATATGCAAACAACTTTGCATCCCTGCTTGAAAACCTTTTGGTTCCCTATTGTTTCTTTCTATTCTGATACTAGGATTTGGGCGACTTGAGTGGAGTTATGTGATTGTAACTATGAACTGCAGCATGGTTACAATGCGGTACTCTATCTAAGTAACTTGGAGTCCTAGTCTTGATTCACTTCCTTGTTTCATGGTCGTTATATTGCCTTGCTTCTCCTGCTTTCCAGTTCATGTTTTATCGCAATCTTGAATCCAGTTTACCATGCTTATCTTCTTCAGTGTCTTGGCTTCAGTTGAAGTCATTTCGGGTATCCTACTTGTTCATGATTTTCCCGCATTAGCATTATTCGATTCTGGTGCATCCCATTGTTTTATGTCGTCCAAGTTTATTGCTGCACACTCGATTTCTTGCACGACCATGTCTAGTTGTTGGGACATCCACACTGGGAATGGGAAGATCATAGCTAGTAGAGAATGTAAGGATTGTTCAGTTGTTGTTTGTGGACGGGAGTTATTTGCAGATTTCTTGGTGATTGATACTGGCAGCTACGATGTCGTCTTGGGAATGGATTTTCTTGGCACTTTCCACGCTCATATCGATTGTAGGGCAAAGAAAGTGATTTTCCAGATTCCTGGACATCCGGAGGTTGTTTTTGCTGGAGGTAGCAGTTCTGTCGGGCCAGTCGAGTTTAGGGCTAGGCCGACAAACAGTGTTCTTTCGTCGATGGAAGTTGTTAAGGAGGAAGCGCCAGCTGTAGTTCAAGAGTTCATGGACGTGTTCGAAGACATCTCGGGTTTACCGCCAAAACAAGATATGGAGTTCGCGATCGATCTTGTTCCTGGTGCAGCGCCAATCTCAAAGGCGTACTATCCAATGGCACCAGTAGAGTTGGAAGAAGTCAAGAAGCAGGTTACCGAATTGCTAGAGAAGGGTTGGATTCGCAGCAGCAATTCATCTTGGGGAGCTCCAGTTCTTCTAGTCAAGAAGAAAAATGGCACAGGAGGATGTGCATCGACTATCGAGAATTGAATCGGGTGACTATTAAAAATAAGAACCCGATCCCTCGCATTGGCGAATTTTTCGAGCAACTCAGTGGCACGAGGGTATTCTCGAAGCTGGATTTACGGTCCGGATATCATCAGGTCCGAGTTAAATCAGAGGATATTTGCAAGACTGCGTTCCGAACTCGATATAGACATTACGAGTATTTAGTAATGCCATTCGGAGTCACGAATGCACCGGCGATATTTATGGACTTGATGAACCGAATCTTTTTACCGTTCTTGGACCAGTTTATAGTAGTGTTCATCGATGATATTCTGGTCTACTCGAGGAGCATTGAAGAGCATGCTGAACACTTGAAGATCACACCGCAAACTTTGAGGCAAGAAAGATTATATGCAAAGATGAGCAAGTGTGAGTTTTGGCTTGAAGAAGTGAAGTTTTTGGGGCATGTCGTATCTGGAGATGGAATCGCCGTTGATCCTGAGAAGATTGCAGCAGTTCAAGATTGGCTGATTCCGAAGAACGTAGCAGAGATCAGGAGTTTCCTTGGACTTGCAGGATATTACAGAAGGTTCATGGAGAATTTTGCTCGTTTGGCTGATCCTTTGACCAAGCTTACGCGAAAGGAAGTATCGTTCGTATGGACGGCTAAGTGTGTGTCAGGTTTTGAGGCGTTGAAGCAAAGATTGATAACCGCTCCTATTTTGACCGTACCAGACGGTTCCGGAGGATTGGTGATTCATAGCGACGCATCTGGGAAAGTTTAGGATGTGTTTTGATGCAGCATGGGAAGGTTATAGCTTACACATCAAGACAATTGAAGACCCATGAGAAGAATTACCCAACTCATGATTTGGAGCTTGTAGCAGTGATTTTCGCTTTGAAGATTTGGAGACACTACTTATTGAGCGAAAGGGTCGAAGTATTCACCGATGACAAAAGCCTGAAGTACGTGTTCATACAGAAAGAGCTCAACATGAGGCAGCGTAGATGGTTGGAGCTGATGGCTGACTACGATCTTGATCTTAAGTACCATCCGGGGAAAGTTAATGTAGTGCCGAATGCGCTTAGTCGGTTGCCAGCAATTCAGATGTTGACTGGAGAGAAGGAGCTTATCGAAGATTTTCGAAGATTCGAGTTGGAGATCGTGCTACCGTATTCTTCGGGACAGTTGATGCAGTTGCAAGAACAGTCGTCGTTGATCGAGAATATTAAAGCAGCGCAGTCGCAGGACCCAAGATTGCAGAAGTTTCGAGAACAGGTTGAAGCTGGACTACGAACGGACTTGTTGATTAATGAAGATGGTTCGTTGCGTTATGGTAGCCGTTTTTGTGTGCCGAAAGGAGACATTCACGAAGAAGTTATGAAGGAGGCACACAGTTCCGCATATTCCATACATCCAGGAGGCACGAAGATGTACCGTGATCTACGACAGCATTTCTGGAGGGAAGCCATGAAAAGAGAGATTGCTCGGTTTGTAGCGAAGTGCTTGGTATGTCAGCAAGTTAAGGCTGAACATCAAAGGGTTGCTGGTTTATTGCAACCACTTCCGATTCCTCAATGGAAGTGAGAACATATAACCATGGATTTCGTAACATCTTTACCGCGGAGTCCAAAGGGCAACAATGCAGTTTGGGTGATTGTTGATCGATTGACCAAGGCAGCTCATTTCATACCGTTTCGAGTTGGTCAGTCAATGGAAGCGTTGGCAAAACGGTACATGCAGGAGATTGTGAGATTGCATGGAGTACCTGTGAGCAACGTTTCCGATCGTGATATCCGATTCTTATCGCACTTCTAGAGGAGTTTACAGGAAAGTTTGGGAAAACGATTGAAGTTTAGCACCGCTTATCATCCTCAGACAGATGGCCAGTCGGAGAGAACGATCCAAACTCTTAAAGATATGTTGAGAGCTTGCATGCTAGACTTCAAGGGGTCGTGGAAGGATCATCTACACTTGGTGGAGTTTTCTTACTATAACAGCTTTCAGGCGACTATTCAGATGGCTCCATTCGAAGCGTTGTATGGTCGCAAGTGTCGTTCACCTGTTTGTTGGGACGATATTGGAGAACGAAGATTGGTGGGACCGGATTTGATCGTGCAAACAGCAGAGAAGGTTAATACTATCCGAAATCACATGAAGGCAGCACAAGATCGGCAGAAGAGTTGGGCCGACACATCGAGAAGACCTCTGGAGTTCACTGTTGGTGATCCGGTATTCTTGAAGTTATCACCGACTAGAGAAGTGATTCGTTTTGGGAGTCGAGGCAAGCTTAGTCCTAGATTCATAGGGCCTTTCGAGATTTTGGAGCGTGTTGGAGAAGTGGCTTATCGATTGGTGTTACCATAATCTTTGGCGAATGTTCATGACGTGTTTCATGTATCTCAACTCCGTAAGTATGTTCGAGATGAAACACACGTGCTAGATCATTCGGAGCTGACTGTAAGAGATGATTTGACCTTTGAGGAACGACCGATGTCGATTGTTGATCGAAGAGAAAAGGTTCTTAAGAACAAGGCTATCCCTCTCATACTTGTTTCTTGGGTGAATCGCTCGCACGGAGAATCGACTTGGGAACGAGAAGATGAGATTCGACAGAAGTTTCCACACCTATTCTTGTAGATTCTTGATGGTTTATCTTTTCTTGTTTTGGGGAATTTCAAGGACGAAATTCTTTTGTAGTTGGGTATAATGCAACACCCTAGTTCATTTTTACCAGTTCTAATTCTAGTATTTCTTTATTTATGGTATTTTCCTAATTATTTGTGTTTTGGGTGCGAATAGTGTATTTGACATCTGTATTTGCATCCGACCCGACACGCTTGCTGGAAACCCGTCTTGATTCCTGTTTATGATTTATCCCGGCTTGTTATGTGGATCCGTGCACTTTCATTATTTATATATTGCATACTGGCATTATATCTAGCATTTGCATTTTTCTAATATAACATTTAAAGTCACATATAATATTTTAAAATATCTAGCATGGCCTGCATGATACCCCTGATCCTGTGGTAGCATCCGCACCTCGTGTTCTCGTCCCGTTCAGTGAAACGGACTCGTTTGGATAGCTACGCGCACGTACGTGCATCCGTTCTTGGGGGTATGCATTTTCGTTACCCGGATATCTAATTTTAGTTTTGGTCGACACATATATTTTCCGTATTTTAAAACTGGATTTTTATACCCGACCCGGGCGTGTTTTGGACTATTTTTGTTTTAGCCAAAATCTCAAAATATATATAATATAATATTTCTTTTAACCGTTAACTTTATATATATGTATACGATTGAAATGAAAAATTAATTACATTTACTCATCACCCCAGATATCTCTATACCTATATTTAATCTTTAAAATCCTAACCATCACCCAATCTCAGCCACTCTCTCTCTCCTTTAAATTATATATACAACATAATCTTTTATCAACCCCTTGTTCCCTGATTAAAAATCAGGAGAAGATTCAGAAGAGATATCGTGTGCTCACACGTGACCAGTAGTCACGTGTTGGCACGTGATGGTTAAGCTGCGGCACAGAGCATATTTGTTCCCTAATTAAAAGTCAAGAAGAAGCTTCAGAAGAGGCATCACGTGCTCACACGTGACCAGTGGTCACGTGTTGGCACGTGATGGTTAAGCAGCGGCAAGAAAAAAGAGCGCAGAAGAAAAGAAGCCCATTCTAGGGGTCACGTGCTTACACGTGACAAGGGGTCGCGTGCGCACACGTGACCAACGGTCACGTGGCCACACGTGACCGGCTTTAAAGGCCTTATTCTTTAACAGAATTAAATTCTGAGGAAAGATCTTTCAAATCTTTCCAAAATGAAAAAGGATTATCTGAAACCGTTGGATTAAAAATCTAAAGATGATTAAATATCACCAATTTATGGAAATATCTTGGACTTGGAAAGATTTCCCCTAAATCTAACCGAAATAACAAGGAGATATCTTTGGATTTAAAATCCAATGGTGAAAAAAATTCACCTAATAATCTAAAGGCCCAAATTAATGATAAATATAAATCAAATCTCTCGATGAGAGATTTGCCAAACAGATTGATTCTTTTCCTTCTCCTATAAATAGGAGCCAAGAAAAGAAGAGGGGGACCTTTTTGGATACACATACAGAGAGAGATATAGAGCCTAGGAATCTTGAAAACTCACAAGGAAGAATTTGATTCTCTGCAAAAGAAAAACCTTAGGTAAGAAAAGAAAAGGGAAGTTTCAAAAGAGAATTTAATTCCCAAAAGAGTTTAACTCTTATATAAAGAAAAGAACTTAGTTCTTTCTCTGGTTGAAGATCTGCAAAGTGCACATCTCCCCATAAATTGAGAATTTAATTCTCATTGGGTTGAGATCCTGCCATGTAGATCTAAAACATAGAGGAGGAATTGAGTTTTGAGAATTTAATTCTCACAGAATTACAGGAATTTAATTCTTTTGAGATAAAATTAGGGTTTAACCCTAGGAATTTAATTCCTTCAGAATGGACAGAACTAGGGTTTAACCCTAATTGAGAACTTAATTCTCTCAAAACTCACAGGAATTTAATTCCCTTAAAGAAAAAGAATTAGGGTTTCACCCTATACCAGAATTTAATTCTTTACAGAAAAGAAATTAGGGTTTAACCCTATTTAAGAATATAATTCTTCAGAAGAAAACATGAATTTAATTCCTCTAAAGTTTATTGCTAGGGTTTAACCCAATGAAGAATTTAATTCTTAAAAGATGAACAAATCTGTAAAATATGCAAAGAACCAGAGTCACGTGCTACCACGTGACCCCTGCAAGGATCCACAGAAAAGAACTTTGAAGCAACACCTCACGTGTTACCACGTGACTGCTGCAAAGATCCATAAAAAAGAACTTTGAGGCAATGCCTCACGTGCCCCACGTGGCCTCTAAAGCACACACAGAAAAAGGCAAAAGGAACAGAAAAGAGCTCTAGGGCGCCCTCACGTGTCACCACGTGACCCCTAGTGAGCATTATAACAGACAGAGCGTGGGCTTCCATCACGTGCTCACACGTGATGGCCGTCAGAATTAAAGTGTTAAAACTGATCCGCTGACTAAAATAAAGGGAAGCAGGGCGCTCTCACGTGCTACCACGTGACTCCTCTTGCCTTAGTGTTTAACACTAAATTGAAACCTCTGTATCCAGTGTTTAACACTGATTCGCCTTAGTGTTTAACACTAATTTTGAAAACTCTATTTGCAGTGTTTAACACTGATTTTCTCAGTGATTAACACTAATTTGAAAACTCTGTTTTCAATGTTTAACACTGATTTGCTTTAGTGTTTAACACTAATTTGAAATCTCTGTTTGCAGTGTTTAACACTGATTTGCTTTAGTCTTTAACACTAATTTGAAAGCCATGTTGCTAGTGTTCAACACTGATTATCTTTTAGTGTTTAACACTAACTTGTTAATTTTATTCCCAGTGTTCAACACTGTTGGTCTCTAGTGTTTAACACTAGCTTTAGCCCAATTGGCTAAGTTTCCAGAGGCAAAGCCTCTCCTTCAATGAACCAACAGAGGGCCAATATTCCAAACATGATTGGACTTAGCCCAAGCTGGCCATAAGTCCTCAATTCTGTTAGTGTATATGCCCTAGGGGCCATTATTGTATCATACTAGTTTGTATATTACTTAATGGAAGCTTGGGATATTCACATGTATATAACAGTCTTGCTAAACATGGTAGTATGCTACTTGGTTTTCTATCTTAATATGTGAGTATACGTATTGATAGAGCTCTTAGGATCTTGCTTGACTACCAGCGTTGTGATGGCAGTCACACTAGTGGGGGCTGGGTAGTCTACAAGCACATCCTTATTCAGGTCCCTAGTCGTAGGATCATCGAGACAGGGCATCGATACTCCAGAGTAGACTAGTGTGTACGCTTCTCATCCCAGTTGGGGAGATGGTCTGTCCCACAGCCGTCAGTACGTCGTACTGGAGATAGTATGCAGGTGCTCGTTAGGTTACGAGTACACCGGACAGGACTCACAGGGAACTGTTGGTTGGTTTTATACCAGTCGTCAGTGAACAGTTCCCAGGTGACATGAGTACATCATAGTCCTTAGACTTGACACTGCTGCTTCGCCTCGAGTGTGTCCCACTGTTCTTAGATTGCTATCCTACCACGGCTCAAAGGAGTCGTGCAAACAGGTAGCAGTTGGGTGCAATCCCGAGCACTTGGAGGCAGTGGCGGTTAGACAGGATTCGTCTCTACCGGTATTGGGGGTTGACATCGCGCCGTGTCAGAGAGCCATTACGTAAAGTCCCTGGCCAGGGCAAGCGAGATTTGCTGGTAGGTTCCAGTAGTTTCTCAGGGTGTAATGGGCTTCACTCCGACACGACTTATACCGCTATTAGGGGACTGACGCTTGCCGCCCCCTAGGCCCGATATATGATAGTCTTAGACGAACAGACCGGACTGTACGGAGATTGTCACATCAGACTCAGTAGGAGTTCGGATGGGTTTCCTCATCGGCCTTCTTATCGACATCTACCTGGGGACCGTTACGTACAGCTAGTGCCGCTTGCAGTCTGTGGTTAAACCCACTGCCAGCGTAGTAGTCGAGTCTCTAGAGTCCCACACAGAGAGTTTCCCTACTCCAGGCGAAACGATATAGAGGTCGTATGGTTTTACGACAAGGGTTCGGACGCATACGTGTGTTTACGCACGTACGACATCCGGACAGTTTTTACTAGTCGGCTTTTCGTTTAAGCCAGTATCTAGTATCCGGTTATTGGATTTATACAGCCTAAAGTTTTTCCGTGTTTTCACGGATAGGAGGGGCGTTCTCGTAATTGCGCTAGAAGCTTCTAGAAGATGGTGACTTGGGGGTTAAGGTGGCATATGCATTAAATGAGATTAGTGAGTCATTTGAGTGATTTATCCAAGTCATTAATGCATCATAAATGCTTAATGACTCATGGAGATGAATCACCCTCTTATATTTATTAAGCATGATGATTAATCATTTATTTTCTTTTATTTGGATAAATCATAATGCTTGATATATATTATGATAGCTCATTTTCTCATCTCATTCTCTTGCTCACTTTCTCTCTCCTCAAGCTCTTCCTCTTCAAACCCTAATCCTCCCCTCTCATGTGTTGAGTACAAGGATTAGATTAGACTACTTAATCCTTAACCATTCTCTATATCACCTAGGTTGCTTAGATTAGCGATTTAAGAAACCTAGTTACCTCTAGTTTGAGGTGAAGCTTGTAGTAAAGCTCTCGGGTGGATCTTCTACTACTTAGAGAAGGCCGGAGAGGATGTGGAGAACGAACAGACGAAGGACTCGGTTCTACAGGTATAATCACTTTTCATAGTAGTTGTTAACTCCTATGTTTGTTGTTAGTTATTGTTTATGCAAAGATTCTCGGTTAGTCGATGTTTACGCTTTAAACAAGATCGTTTTTCATTTTCCGCCTCCCCGCAAGTCGTGGGGTGTTGTACATCGACTTACAGTGGTATCAGAGACTCGCTAAACAATAATTAACTCATTAGCAAAGTCGTAAGTATTTCGAACGCAAAAAGAACCGGAAAGATCATCGTTTTAACACAGTTTCTGTCGAATTTAAAACAGGCCCTAAAAAATTTTCAGGGACCTGCAGAATAACAAGCATGAAATTATAGGGCTACTGAAGAAATTTGGACTCCCAACTCGACTAACTCACCGCGGATCCGCGGCCTAGTTAGGGCCAAGTCGGCCCAAATTTTTTCAGTAACCCCTTTGTGTTAACAGTGATATTTCTGGATATTTTATTTTCTGCTAAGATCTCAGGTGCACAGAGAAGTTTTGCAGTAGAATCTAAAGTGTTTTGCTCGATCGAAATTTTACGATGTTTGCTAATATGATTATATCTGTGATTGTATAATGTGTTCGTAAACTTCCCCTAGCTGCTAGTATGTCGGTTGGCAGGGGGTTGCACATTTCTGTAATGGTTTTTACTGTTTGTGGTTGTGAACTGTATTGGACTGTTGTGATGATTAGCCGGGGTTTGAGATGGGTTGTTATATTCATTCTTTCGATGTAATTGTAATATGTTGTAATATTATTTTGCAGGGCGCATCCAGGTTGCGGATGTAGCCACCGTTGTATTATTTCATTTTACTGTTTTTGCTCCTAGGATAGACCCAAGGTGGGGTGCACAAACTACCATGTACTTTGAAGTGTTTAGTGGCCTACTCACTTTGTTGAGGGAGACCGCTTCACTTCGGGTATTTGACGGGTAGTTTGCCGTACCCGTAGGGGTCTAGGGTGGGGTAATGGCTATTCATCACAACTGTGTAATCCGTCTTTTGTTGCAAGCTTTAAACAAACACGGATTGCTTGCAAATCCAATAAAGTTCATATGAAATCTGGAATGCCTATTATTGCGTCTGACGAATGTACAATATCTATATATGATAGCTATTTAGACGTCACTTATGTTTTACACCCGCGCTAGCCCAGCCCCCGCTCTGCCGTTAGTTAAGTAACCTAACGGGTGATGACGGGACCCCATGGCGAATGCGGATGGCATAAGAGGACGTTGTATTTTCGTTGTTTTCTGCAATGATAGGTTAATGATGGGACGCATTATTTATAATGCAAAGAAAATAAACCAAAAGATGAATCGTTGGAACAATTTAAAAGAAACCACTCGGTTATTTTAAAACAGATGATATTTTTTAATTGCGGAGCTTTAACCAATCCTTCCAAAAAGCTATCAGGTTCCTTCGGTCATATCAAGTTCACTACGTTCACGGTTTCGCCAAAACCATTCGTAGCCCTCCATCATTTCATTTGGGTATTCAGTAGTATTCAAGCTATGTATTTTGACCAACGCCAAGGCATAGTGTTTGGTAGCTGTGTATTCATTTGTTGCATAGATAGATGAGTTGGTTTGGGACAGTCATATTATCATTTTGGCCAACGTCAAGGATATGTACGGATGGGTTCAAATTAACAAGATAATGATGGGTAGAACTTGACATGTGACTTATGACATTTTGACCAACGCCAAGGTCATAAGAGCATGGGGCAAAAACTTATATCGGGAATTTCTAAAGAAACTGAAATTTGCAAAGAGATGCATACCATTTGGAGTTTGATGAATGTTGGTAGGATTCCTTCAACATTATCATACAATGATATTTGGATCCCGATCCTACTGTGAGTATATGCTACTCATCAGGATATTCGTCACTTAACGATCAATGCTATAAACCAAGTAGGTATCAAGAAAGGTGTCAGCGGGGTTACGCCCCCAGAGAAAAGAGATTATTTAATTAAGGAACTTCGCGAAAGCGTTGGAAAACCTCCCTCGAAGTACCGACACCAGCCTGGCTGAACGGTTAAGCAAGTATTGTACAGTGATAATAGTCCTGGCTAATTCTTCTTTTATGGTTTGAGGAAGGATTCGAAAAACAATGGGAGCCATCCAGTTTAGATAAATTAAAAACCATTCTAAACTTGCAAGAGCATCATGCTAAAGAGTTTTCTTCTCTCTCTCCTAATTGCGGCGACCCTGAAAATGACTGGACTTAAGTTACTTTTAGAGAAAAATATACTGACAGGGCCAAACTATAAAGATTGGCTGCGGAATGTCAAAATGGCTTTGACCTATGACAAATTGGGGTACGTCCTCACCGCTAAGGCACCTGCTGTCTCTGGTCCCAAATCCAGTAATGCGGATAAGGAAATCCGCAAAACCTGGGATTTCGATTGCGCGAAAGCCAAGTGCATCGTGCTTGCCTCGATGAACAATGAACATCAGAGGAGGCATAAGGATATGGAACTAGAATCCATATTTCTCCATACAAAAGATCTGTATGGGGAGCAATCTCGTATAGCAAGATACGAGACCTCTAAGAACTTATTTCGAGCGAGGTTGGCTGTCGGATCATCGGTAGGAGAACATGTCCTAAAGATGATTGGCTACATAGAAGAGCTCGCAGACCTTGGGACGACTTTGGATAATGAGCTCTATACAGACCTTATTCTCCAGTCCCTTCCTTCCACCTACGCCCAGTTTATCCTGAACTTCAACATTCAAAGAAAAGAAGTTGAACTTCCGGAACTCCTGAACATGTTAAGGAGTGCAGAGGGCACCTTGCAGAAAGCAAGGGAAACACCCGCTATGTTTGTTAGCGGTGCTTCTTCTTCCGGGTCCAAGGCTAGCGCCAAAGGAAGGAAAAAGAAGGCCGCCCCCAGACCTAGAGGAGGTGTAAGTAAGGTGGGAGGGAAGGGAAAGAAAAAATTTGCGGTACCGGTAGTGGGCCAGGATGAATGCTTCCATTGTCACAGGAAAGGGCACTGGAAGAAGGATTGCAAGGCGTGGAACGCCAAGAACCGGGAACCGAAGCAAGCTGTGGCTTCGACTTCAGGTGTGTTTGTAATTGAGAATTGTCTGTCAATCAACTCTACTTCCTGGGTTTTGGATACCGGATTAGGATCTCATATTTTCAATTCATTGCAGGCACTGAGAAACCGTAGAGTGCTGAAGGAAGGTGATATGACCCTGATGGTTGCTAACGGAGCTAGCGTGGGAGCTGTGTCCGTAGGGGATTATCACATGGGATTGACGAGTGGACACATTTTGGTTTTACATAACTGTTTTTGTGTACCCAGCTTAACGTGTAATATCATATATGTTTCCTTGTTATCAAATAAAGGTTATGATTTCACGTTTGGAAGTGGTGTTGTTAACATCCACCTTAATCATAGTTTGATTGGGTCCGGTACACTGGAAAACGGTATATATGTGTTAAACCAACTCCAAATTTTCAATGTCCAGAACACACTAAAAAGAAAGTCTCCAGATTTAAATAAAGCTTTCTTATTGCATTGTATACTGGGTCACATCAATGAGAGAAGGTTGACTAAGTTGCATAGAGAAGGATGTTTGGACTCGTTCGAATATCAAACTTATGACACTTGTCAATCTTGTCTCAAAGGAAAGATGACAAAGACTCCATTTACTGGACATGAAGTAAGAGCGAGCGAGCTCTTAGGACTCATACACAGCGATATATGTGGTCCAATGTCTACACATGCAAGAGGTGGTTTTTCCTATTTCATTACTTTCACGGATGATTACTCAAGGTACGGATTCATTTATCTGATGAAACATAAATCCGAGGCTTTTGAGAAATTCCAAGAGTATAAGAATGAAGTAGAAAACCAAACCGGCAAAAGTATCAAGACACTAAGATCTGATCGAGGTGGTGAATACTTGAGTGCCGAGTTCTTAGGTTACCTAAAAGAGAAAGGAATTCTCTCTCAGCTTACTCCTCCATACACTCCACAGCATAACGGTGTATCGGAGAGACGGAATCGAACCCAATTGGATATGGTACGATCCATGATGAGTAATGCTGAGTTACCGCGATCTTTTTGGGGTTATGCGCTAGAATCAGCGGCATATCTTTTGAACATGGTACCTACCAAGACTGTGCCTACCACGCCATATCAGATGTGGAGTGGGAAGAAACCCTATCTTCAGTATCTGAAAATATGGGGATGTCCAGCTTTTGTTAAAAAGCAGCATGTGGACAAGCTCGAGGCACGATCAGTAAAGTGTAAGTTTGTGGGATATCCAAAGAACTCCAAGGGGTATCTGTTCTATTACGCAGAGGAACAAAAGGTGTTTGTTTCTCGTAATGCCCATTTTCTAGAATATCAGTTTTTAGAAAAGGAAATAAATGGGAGCGAAATAGAACTGGAAGAAATTCCAGAACTACAAACTAATACTGAAAGTTTGGTAGAACAAGTAGTTCGGGTAGAACAAGTAGTTCGAGAAGAACAGGACATTCCCGTACCCTTCCGCAGGAGTAGTAGGCCGTCTCATCCGCCTGAGAGATACTACGGTTTTCTCATAGATGGGGATAGAGAGGATTGCATCATAGATGATGATGAACCTACTGGCTTCCAGCAGGCCATCCAGAGCGGCGACTCGGTACGATGGCTAGATGCAATGCAGACCGAAATGGAGTCCATGTACACCAACAAAGTATGAACTTTGGACTTTGCTCCAGATGGGGTAAAACCCATAGGATGCAAATGGATCTTCAAGAAAAAGATTGGTGTAGATGGACAGGTGGAAACCTATAAGGCTAGACTTATTGCAAAGGGTTTTCGTCAAAGACCTGGTTTGGACTATGACGAAACTTTTTCTCCAGTGGCTATGCTCAAATCCATTCGGTTCCTTCTTGCTATTGCTGCCTTCCATGATTATGAAATCTGGCAGATGGACGTAAAGACGGCTTTTCTGAATGGAAATTTAGAAGAGTGCGTCTATATGGATCAGCCAGAGGGTTTCAATCAGAGTGGGAGCAGCGGGAAAGTATGCAAGTTGCTTAAGTCCATTTATGGACTAAAGCAGGCATCGCGGAGTTGGAACATCTGTTTTGATGAAACAGTCAAAGAATATGACTTTATCAAAAATCCAGATGAACCGTGCATATATAGTAAAGTTGTAGCAATAACTGTCGTATTCCTCGTCATGTACGTGGATGACATTCTATTGATAGGAAATGACATTCCTATGCTACAATCTGTCAAAGGAATCTTGTCACACAGGTTCTCCATGAAAGGCCTGGGTGATGCCTCTTACATTCTGGGGATCCGGATCTATCGTGATAGATCCAAGAGAATGTTGGGACTTTCGTAGTCCAGGTATATCGACACTGTACTGAAAAGATTCAGTATGGAAGATTCTAAGCGCGGTAATCTACCGGCTTGTCACGGAATCACCCTATCCAAAGAGATGTCTCCCAAGACTGATTTGGAAAGGGAACGCATGTCTATTATACCCTACGCTTCTGCGGTAGGCTCTATAATGTATGCGATGTTGTGCACCAGACCAGATGTAGCTTACGCACTGAGCGTGGTAAGCCGGTATCAGTCAGACCCAGGGGAGAAGCACTGGATAGCAGTAAAGAACATTCTCAAGTACCTGAGGAGGACTAAGGAGATGTTCTTGGTTTACGGCGGAAAAGACCTCAGGATAGAGGCCTATGCTGATTCCGGCATGCAGAGTGATAAGGACGATTCCAAGTCCATGTCAGGTTATGTCTTTACCCTCAATGGAGGGGCGGTGTGCTGGAAGAGCTCCAAGCAGGACACCGTTGCTGACTCGACGATGGAAGCGGAGTATATAGCTGCTTGCGATGCCGCAAAAGAAGCAGTCTGGATGAAGAAGTTCCTAACAGAACTTCAGGTGGTTCCTAACAGAACTTCAGGTGGTTCCTACCATTGTTGATCCAATACCTCTGTATTGTGACAACAACGGAGCTATAGCTTTAGCGAAGGAACCAAGGTCCCATCAGAAGTCCAGACACATCTTAAGGCGGTATCACCTGATCAGGGAGATCATTGATCGTCGGGAGATCGAGGTTCGGAGAGTTGCTACTGAAGAGAACATTGCGGATCCATTCACAAAGGCCCTACCTCAGATTCAGTTCGAGAGGCTACTCGAGATCATCGGTCTTCGATATGCCAGTACATGTCCCTAGTGCAAGTGGGAGATTGTTAGTGTATATGCCCTAGGGGCCATTATTGTATCATACTAGTTTGTATATTACTTAATGGAAGCTTGGGATATTCACATGTATATAACAGCCTTGCTAAACATGGTAGTATGCTACTTGGTTTTTCTATCTTAATATGTGAGTATACGTATTGATAGAGCTCTTGGATCTTGCTTGACTACCAGCATTGTGATGGCAGTCACACTAGTGGGGGCTGGGTAGTCTACAAGCACATCCTTATTCAGGTCCCTAGTCGTAGGATTATCGAGACAGGGCATCGATACTCCAGAGTAGACTAGTGTGTACGTTTCTCATCCCAGTTGGGGAGATGGTCTGTCCCATAGCCGTCAGTTCGTCGTACTGGAGATAGTATGCAGGTGCTCGTTAGGTTACGGGTACACCGGACAGGACTCACAAGGAACTGTTGGTTGGTTTTATACCAGTCGTCAGTGAACAGTTCCCAGGTGACATGAGTACAGCATAGTCCGCCGACTTGACACTGCTGCTTCGCCTCGAGTGTGTCCCACTGTTCTTAGATTGCTACCCTACCACGGCTCAAAGGAGTCATGCAAACAGGTAGCAGTTGGGTGCAGTCCCGAGCACTTGGAGGCAGTGGCGGTTAGACAGGATTCGTCTCTACCGGTATTGGGGGTTGATATCGCGCTGTGTCAGAGAGCCATTACGCAAAGTCCCTGGCCAGGGAAAACGAGATTTGCTGGTAGGTTCCAGAAGTTTCTCAGGGTGTAATGGGCTTCACTCCGACACGACTTATACCGCTATTAGGGGACTGACGCTTGCCGCCCCCTAGGCCCGATATGCGATAGTCTTAGACGAACAGACCGGACTGTACGAAGATTGTCACATCAGACTCAGTAGGAGTTCGGATGGGTTTCTTCATCGGCCTTCTTATCGACATCTACCTGGGGACCGTTACGTACAGCTAGTGCCGCTTGCGGTCTGTGGTTAAACCCACTGTCAGCGTAGTAGTCGAGTCTCTAGAGTCCCACACAGAGAGTTTCCCTACTCCTGGCGAAACGATATAGAGGTCGTATGGTTTTACGACAAGGGTTCGGACGCATACATGTGTTTACGCACGTACGACATCCGGACAGATTTTACTAGTCGGCTTTGGTTTAAGCCAGTATCTAGTATCCGGTTATTGGATTTATACAGCCTAAAGTTTTTCCATGTTTTCACGGATAGGAGGGGCGTTCTCGTAATTGCGCGAGAAGCTTCTAGAAGATGGTGACTTGGGGGTTAAGATGGCATATGCATTAAATGAGATTAGTGAGTCATTTGAGTGATTCATCCAAGTCATTAATGCATCATAAATGCTTAATGACTCATGGAGATGAATCACCCTCTTATATTTATTAAGCATGATGATTAATCATTTATTTTCTTTTATTTGGATAAATCATAATGCTTGATATATATTATGATAGCTCATTTTCTCATCTCATTCTCTTGCTCACTTTCTCTCTCCTCAAGCTCTTCCTCTTCAAACCCTAATCCTCCACTCTCATGTGTTGAGTACAAGGATTAGATTAGACTACTTAATCCTTAACCATTCTCTATATCACCTAGGTTGCTTAGATTAGCGATTTAAGAAACCTAGTTACCTCTAGTTTGAGGTGAAGCTTGTAGTAAAGCTCTCGGGTGGATCTTCTACTACTTAGAGAAGGCCAGAGAGGACGTGGAGAACGACCAGACGAAGGACTCGGTTCTACAGGTATAATCACTTTTCATAGTAGTTGTTAACTCCTATGTTTGTTGTTAGTTATTGTTTATGCAAAGATTCTCGGTTAGTCGATGTTTACGCTTTAAACAAGATCGTTTTTCATTTTCCGCCTCCCCGCAAGTCGTGGGGTGTTGTACATCGACTTACAAATTCAAACTTAACTGGGCCAATGGGCTCATAATATAATAGTTGATCTTAGTTTCCAAGTTGGACTACAAATCACTTAATCTACCTTGGTTTAAGGGTACATCTCTTCACTCCTTTGATATTTGGCGTTGTAATTCCTCAACGTCTTCAAAGAGGTGACGGGTCCCGATGACCACACATTGATACGGACTGTGGGGTCCTTACACTCATGGACTATGGGGTCCTTAACCTTGACCGTAATGTCTTAAAACTAACGCCGGACTGTGGGGTCCTTAAACCCTCGGACTATGACGTCCTTAACCTTGACCGGAATGTCTTAAAACTAACAACGGACTATGACGTCCTTAACCTTGACCGTAATGTCTTAAAACTAACGCCGGACTGTGGGGTCCTTAAACCCTCGGACTATGACGTCCTTAACCTTGACCGGAATGTCTTAAAACTAACAACGGACTATGACGTCCTTAACCTTGACTGTGATGTCTTAAAACCAACGCCGGACTGTGGGGTCCTCAAACCCTCGGACTACGATGTCCTTAACCTTGACCGCAATGTCTTAAAACTAACATTGGACCGCAATGTCCTTAAACTACCTATTGACCGTAATGTCACTAAACTAAACAACAGGGCTCCCTTAATTGCTCTCTTGTTGGATCTAAACGATACCATTAAGTTGATCTTAGTCTAAAAACTAGACTAACGTATCCTTAACAAATGTTTAAGTTGATTTTAGTCTCAAATAAGGCCAACGTATCCTTAAACACAACCACCAAACCCAAATCTAAGAAAAATACGGATTTGGACTAGTCCACGCCTTACGGGCGACGACATAACTCAATCTCCGTATACAATCCATGGGCAACCAAACACAAAATAAACACACACGACACGAAGTGATCATCTGGAGAAGGAGAAAGTTGTTACCGCAATGCGGTAGCGTAATTAACTGCAGGGGCTTGCGCCTGCAGGGAAGAGCGTCCCCACAATCAAAAACCCCCTCAAGCGAGGGAGAATCTGACGAAGTCTGCTACATCGGACGCATCCGTTTAAACCTTCGATATATGGTGTCATAAATCAACTTGGCATCTTCGGAGAGGTAGACGGATAGCACCAATTAGCTTCTGCCCCGAATTTCAGGCAAGACTATCCATGTCTTGGCCGTCATTCGGAAGGGAACAGATTCTGGCACGCCCGATGGGACCTTTTCCTCTTTCCACTCCACACTTCGTGTGTCATGTTTTTCCCGCGATCAAATAATCGCGGTGTGTGTGTTTTTGGTTTTCCTTAGGGGAGTGGATATTGAAGCCGGCATTTCGTCTCTATGAAGAATGGCATTTGCTCCCACCCTAGCAACTCAGGCTCTGTCATATCCGGTGGAGTCAAGTATGGGTCATTTGCAGCCTTAAATCTCTGCAATCCAGCTCTTCAAGAAATCAACGGGCTTCTTTTTGGGTCGATGCTCCCACCTCCCACCCTCGGTGCCTCAACGCCGATGGAGGAAGCTCAGAGGATGTCTGTCGTCCACAGGCAGGCCCCCCAAGCAGCAGCCTTGCCGACGGAATCGGTCCTCAAACAACTGGCGCATGCCAAAGACCAAGGTCGACGCAGGGGGCAGAATATTCAAGCTCTTCAAAGAAATCAATGGCTTCAAACTGCACTAACTGCAACAGCAACTCTCGCTCTGTCCCATCTGGAGGAGTAACCTACGGGCCCCAAGAGGCCTCCCTTTTCACTATGCCAGTGGAGCTCAAGCCGCCACTGGGCTATTCTTCGGGACCATGCTCCCGCCAACGAGCTTCAGCGCTCCTGTACCATCGCAAGAAGCTCCCAAGAAGTCGTTTTTCAGCGCTCCTGTGCTTATTTACACCCTACTTTGCATTATACTATATATAAGCACACACAAAAAAATTGTGATAATAAAAGAGTAGAAAGTGAAAAATTATATTTAAAAGATAGGAATAGTTTAAGAAAAACAAGAAAGTTAGATGTTTTCTTAAATGAAACTATTAATAAGTAGTTATGAGCTGTTGTCCCAAGGGTTAGTAAGATGAAGGAAATTACTAATCTGAGGATAAAAATAAGCCTGAAAAATAGTTCCTATTCTGGAAGCCAAATATTTGAATGTTGATACCCTACTATACGCACTTACACACATCTTGAAACTCGGGATAGTAGAGGATCCCTTGAAATGCTCTTGTCTAAAAGCCAAAGTATGAAGAAAATAAAAGTGGAGAATAAAAGATAAAATGGTGAAAAGAAAAATGAACACTGGTTTTGTTATCACCGAGGCAGCAATAAAAAATATAGCGAGGGTGCTTTATCACCTAGTGCCTTAGACCAACTGGTTTGGGAGCCACTGCTAAGCCTTAGGTGTTGCAAGACGAGGAAAAATACCTAATTAGCAAGCACATGAGTAATCGGTCGGTTAGTATCTCAAGAAGTATTAACGGTCGCATGAAGAATGTGTGAGCAAATTCCATCTAAGTATCTATTAAAAAGTACTAAGGTAGATGGACAAGAGTATGATTGCTTGAATTGAATTCTCTGAGTGTAGGGATGTCCAATTCACACACGTAGGGGTATATGATCAATGTTTGGAAGATAGGTAGGAATGAAAACTAAAGGTGATGTTTTATTGAGGGATAGTGTGATTTCTAACATTTTTTCATGACCATTAAGATAGGGCTCATAGCAACTGAAAAGCTGGTATAGTTGAAAACTCTTATTTTCAAGTTCTTTCTTTTATAGTTCTTATCTTTATATAACTTTCACCATCTCTCTTTTATTATAGGATTTTGTGGGTGTAATCAACTGAAAACCCTCAGGAGACAACACTCCTCCTACTAGGGATATGCCACTGGCGTCGAGTAAGGAAGGCTGTGGGCAACTCTCCTCCTGGACTGACTCCGCCGACCCCAACGGCGGAAATTGATGCTGTTGTTCCAACTGGGAACAACTTTGAATCACTTAGGAAGGTCCGCAAGAACTCTCCGACCGCTGTGCTGAAAAGATCTCCTCCACCTACGGAGAGCGCTATAAAGGTGAAGCCGGAACAGCCCCCTCAACGGCTGTCCTCTAAAATCTACAAGGTCTGGCGTCAAGTCCAAGACTCGGTAATTGATCAAGATTATCCCCGATGACAGAAAAAGGTGAAAGTTTAGCGGGAAGAGGGTCGTCCTATCAAGCCACAAAGGGTGATAGCTACTTGGGTGCCCACTGCAAGGGCCCCCTCAACTTCGACCGCTCACAAGAAAAGAAGGTCGGAGAAAATCCCTGAGTCTGCGACGAATTGCAAGACCACTGAACCTAAATGCCCCAAGTCTGGGGGCATGGTGGTGCACACCGTATATATGGCGTCCGGAAAAGAGGACAGCAGTATCTGCAGAGCCCTCCAGTGCTGGCTGCTCCGGTCAAAGGAAAGACCCTTATTCTTTATACAACAGCCCTCGAAGGTTTCTTAGGCGCATTATGGGCACAAGAGAACGACCAAGGGAAAGAGAGAGCGCTCTACTATTTAAGTCGAGTTCTTCTGGGGGCAGAAGGCGATTACTTCCCCATCGAAAAACACTGCCTGGAGTTGATCTTCGAGATAACGAAACTCCGGCATTATGCGTTGGCGCATGAAGTCCGTCTTATATCAAAGGTGGACCCCCTTAAATATTTAATGTCTAAGGCCATATTGACAGGGAGACTCCCTAAATGGGCCCTACTCTTGATGGAGTTTTCAATAACCTATCAGCCTCTTAAGGCAGTGAAAGGCCAAGCCATCGCCGACTTCCTCGCTAAGCATCCGATACCGGCTGATTCCCCTTTGAATTGCGAACTTCCAGACGAACATGCGTTTGACACGATCGACGGTGGTAATATCCGATGTGAGCTTTATTTCGATGGAGCATCTTCCGTGAAGAAGCGCAAACAAAGCACCCCTATAATCAAATCGGGGGTAGGTCTTATCTTCGTAACTCCACGGGGAGGGATAATGCGTTTTGCTTTCTCCTTAACAGAGCCGAGGACGAACAATGAAGCCTAGTACGAAGCTTTGATAGCAGGCCTCGAGATCGCCATCGACACGGGGATTGAAAACCTTCTCATATACGGAGATTCTCAATTGGTCATTAGTCAAGTAAACGGCGATTACCAGACATGCAAGCCAGAACTGGTGAAGTATGGAGAGAGAGTACGGAAACTGCTGACTCAAATCCCTTCCTACACTTTGGAGAACATACCGCGCGCGGAAAACAGCAAAGCGGACGCGTTGGCCAAGCTCACCAAGGAACTGGCTGACGAGAACCTCGATGACGTCAGAATCATGGTACAAAGCCGTCGGGTGCTTGCCTCAGCAGAAATATCTCTGGAATCATCCGAAGAAAAGGGAGCGACTGAGCAAATGGTTATGCAAGTAAATAACCGGGGAAAGGCTGAGGATTGGAGAGAAGTCTTTATAGATTACTTCAAATACCGTCGAACGCCCGAAGATGCGTCCTCAAGACATCAGCTTATGAAACGAGCTCTGTCTTTCACCTTCATCAATAATACTCTGTACAAGAGGTCGTTTGACTCTCTGTGGTTGAGATGCCTAGGACCTGACGAAGCGAAAAGAGTCGTTCAGGAAGTTCACGACGGACTCTGCGATTCTCACCAAGCAGGCCCGAAGATGAAGTTGAAGATTAAACGAATGGGATACTATTGGCCCACGATGATCCAGGACTGCCTCGAGTATGCGAAGCAATGTCACTCGTGCCAAATCAATGGGGACTTTATCCATCAGCATCCAAATCCACTCCATCCAACGGTGGCTAGCCGGCCGTTCGAAATGTGGGGGACTGACATAATCGGCCCCATTGAACCGGCATCGTCCAAGGGATATCGTTTCATCCTAGCGACCACCGATTACTTCTCCAAGTGGGCAGAAGCAGTACCGTTAAGGGAAGTGAAGACGGAGAATATTCTCCATTTCTTCAATACGCGCGTTGTTTATCGGTTTGGAACTCCGCGACGGATCATCTCCGATAACGGTCCAGCCTACAGAATCCACAAGATTAGTCGCTTCGCGCAGCAACACAACATAGACTGGAGATATTCCTCAGTTTATAATCCGCGAGCTAACGGTCTAGCTGAGACTTTCAACAAAACCTTGACAAAGATCGTGAAGAAGACGGTGTCCCGAAACAAAAAGGACTGGCACGAGAGACTGCAAGAAGCTCTTTGGGCGTATCGAACTACGTTCAAGACGGCCACGAACATAACGCCATACGCGTTGGTATTCGGGACCGAAGCGGTACTCCCCCTCGAGATAGAGTTACCCTCTCTACGAGTGGAAGTCCACTACGAGCTGACGGACGAGGAAAATGCTCACATTCGGCTTAAGGAGCTTGATGCCCTTGATGAGACCCGGCTCATAGCGCAACAAAATCTGGAGGCTTACAAAGCAAAGATGACGTGCTCATACGAAAGATTGACCAGGCCGAGGACATTCCGCCAAGGCGAACTGGTGCTAGTGGTCAAAAGACTTATGATCCCCAATCGCGCCAAGCGGGGAAAATTCGAGCCGAACTATGAAGGCCCGTACATAATAGACAAGGTCTACCAGGGTGGAGCGTATCTGCTCATGGATATGCACGGTGAGAGACCTTTCAGACCAATAAATGGTCGCTTCCTGAAGAAATACTACGCTTGACGGGTTAAGGCTTAGGTCAATGATAGATGACGACGACTATGTCCGCTCGCTATCTTCCTAAGCCCGAACTCTATAAGTAGTAACCGACCTTCTTCAACAACGGACCGAAACGTCCTTAAACTAATAACGGACCGAAACGTCCTTAAACTAATAATGGACAACTATGTCCTAAAACTAGCTGTTGGCCGAGATGTCGATAAACTATGGTGGATTGCAGCATCTCAAAGCCGATACAAAAAATATATATATATAAAAAAATAAAAAATATAATAAAATAAAAAACGGTATGTCCATAAGCGAAATGGGCACGGATGAAAACCCGAAAGGGCTCCGTGAGTAAAAACAGCAGGGCTACCGGCGAGTGTTTGTGAAAACCCGAAAAGGCACAACCTCGTTAAAGGACACTTGCAGGGTCCTCACGACATTGTAAGGAGAAACCACCCACGTGAGATCCTTACGACTCACAAGGGAGTTCACGATTCCTAAGGACAAATTACACTTGCGAGATCCTCACGACTCGTAAGAAGAACTCTCTTATGGGACCCTCACGGCTCATAAGACTTGAAAGTCTTAAGTTATAGGGACCTGAACCTGTTCTTAAGAAACCCCCACAAACTTCGATATTGCCCTACAAGTGGCTCAATACTGACCATTGTATACAATCCACGGGCGCGAATAAACATTTCCTAAACAAGTCTCATCCGTGACTAGGGATATGTTCATATAGCGAACAACCCTTGTAAGTCCTCTTGACTTATAAGGAGAAAACCTTTTTGTAAGATTCTTACGACTTGCAAGAGGACATGCACTTAGGAATCCTCACGATTCCCAAGGAGAAAACACACCTGCAAGATCCTTACGACTTGTGGGGAGAAATACCTTTGTGAGACCGTTACGGCTCATGAAGTCAAAAGCCTTAGTCGACAGGACCCTTAACCCTGTTTACTAAGCCACCTTTGTTCAACATCGACAGAGGCAAATGATGATTCGCTCCTGGCAACATCCCATTTGTAGCGGTGCTGATGCCGAAATCGGTGTCTAAAATCCAAGCTTGCAGCGTAAAAGGCTAGCGAACCACACATGCATACGAAATAGCCGAAATGATGGGGCAACTTGCAATAAAAAGCAGCAAGTAAAAATGTATGCATGAAAAATAGCCGAAATGATTGGGCAACTCGCAATAAAAAGCAGCGAGTAAGAATAAAATAAATAGCCGAAATGATTGGGCACCGCGAAAAATAGCCGAAATGATGGGGCAATCGCGACCTTCGCGATATAAAAGCTGAAATGATAGAGCATCGCGGAAAAAGAAATAAAATAAAAATGAAATTTACGCCCTACAGGTGATGTTACATCTATCCCTGTATACAATCCAGGGGCGCAAACAAAGAAGGGATCATACTCCTCCCCCAGGTTTCATCATAAGAAGAAGCCAAATCTCGACGGTCCGCAAGTGATCTAGAGATCGTCTCAACACTCGTCTTGTAACAGCGGACACAACTTCAAGCGAAGCGGAACGGCGACAACTCCCAGTTCCATGGCTCGGCGATATACAGATCACTAAGAGTCAAACCCTCATTCCGTGAAATGCGGATACAATCAGCAAAATTCCTGGTCATGTGGAACGCGGATAATGTCACTCTTTGACCCCGTGGAAAACGTCCAGAGCGGAGCCTGGTCCTCGCAGAACACGGCAGTGAACCCGTGGGAAGCATCCAGAGAAAAATTCCTGGTCATGTGGAACGCGGATAACGTCACTCTTTGACCCCGTGGAAAACGTCCAGAGCGGATCCTGGTCCTCACAAAGCACGGCAGTGAACCCGTGTGAAGCATCCAGAGTGGAGCCTAGTCCTCGCCGAACACGACAGTGAACCCGTGTGAAGCATCTAGTGCAAAATTCCTGGTCACGTGGAACGCGGATAACGTCACTCTTTGACCCCGCGGAAAACGTCCAGAGTGGATCCTGGTCCTCGCAGAGCACGGCAGTGAACCCGTGTGAAGCATCCAGAGTGGAGCCTAGTCCTCGCCGAACATGGCAGTGGACCCGTGTGAAGCATCTAGTGCAAAATTCCTGGTCACGTGGAACGCGGATAACGTCACTCTTTGACCCCGTGGAAAACGTCCAGAGCGGATCCTGGTCCTCGCGGAGCACGGCAGTGAACCCGTGTGAAGCATCCAGAGCGGAGCCTAGTCCTCGCCGAACACGGCAGTGAACCCGTGTGAAGCATCTAGAGAAAAATTCCTGGTCACGTGGAACGCGGATAACGTCACTCTTTGACCCCGCGGAAAACGCCCAGAGTGGAGCCTGGTCCTCGGAGAGCACGACAGTGAACCCGTGCGAAGCATCCAGAGCAAACATCGGACTGTGGAGTCCTTAAAATCCACGGACTATGATGTCCTTAACCTCGACCGCAATGTCTTAAAACTAACGATCAACCATAATGATTCCAGACTGGTTTTACCTTGGTTCAAGGGTACATCTTTTCACTCCTTTGATATTTGTCATTGTAATTACTCAATGTCTTCAAAGAGGTGACGGGTCCCAATAACCACACATTTTGTGGACTGTGGAGTCCGTAAATCCACGGACTATGAGGTCCTTAACCTTGACCGTGATGTCTTAAAACTAACATTGGACTGTGGAGTCCTTAAATCCACGGACTATGAGGTCATTAACCTTGACCGTGATGTCTTAAAACTAACATTGGACCGTGGAGTCCTTAAATCCACGGACTATGACGTCCTTAACCTAAACCGTGATGTCTTAAAACTAACATTAGACTGTGGAGTCCTTAAATCCACGGACTATGACGTCCTTAACCTTGACCTTGATGTCTTAAAACTAACATCGAACTGTGAAGTCCTTAAATCCACGGACTATGACGTCCTTAACCTTGACCGTGATGTCTTAAAACTAACGTTGGACTGTGGAGTCCTTAAACCCATGGACTATGATGTCCTTAACCTTGACCGCGATGTCTTTAAACTACGGTACCTTGAAAAACATCCCAAAGCAACCCCTGACCCCGTGAAATACGGATAAGGGCGACTGCACCCAGCACTTGCGGGTCCTCACGACCCGTAAGAAAGAAAACTCTCTTGTGAGATCCTTACGACTCCCAAGGGAAAACCCGCTTAAGAATCCTCACGATTCTTAAGAAGAACTTACACCTACGGGATCCTCTCGACCTGTAGGAAGAAACACTCCTTATGAGACCCTCACGGCTCATAAAGCTCAAAAGTCTTAGGAGGCAGATCTTAACCCTGAATCCTAAGTCATCGTTGCCCTGCAAGGAGACCTAGATAAATTGTCCACAGAACACATTCAATAAAAGGAGACACACCATTGAGAAGAAAAATATGTCTTTATTCATAAACCAAAATGAATACAAAGTACAATTCATGAAAGAACAAAAAGAAAATACTCTCGTTCAGGAGTATGTACAAAAAGAAAGGAAAAGATACAAGTTTTCAAGCCGACGGGCGATTTAGCAATGTTGCTAGCTCATCCTGTTTTTGCCGGGCCACAGCTTCATGATTCAGGATCTTCCAAAGACGGGTCTCCACCTGAGCCTGCTGGGCCTGATACGAGGCAAGCCGGCCTTCGAGCTCTTTCTCAGTAGCCTTGTGAGCCTCGACCCTTTCACGAGTGAACACGGCAGCTTTATCAAGAGCCACCACCTCTTTGATAGACTCTTGAAGCGCTCGCCAGAGTTCATACGCTTTATTGGCTTTGGCCGTAAGGCTGGTTTGAAGCTCGCTCAATGCTTTAGAGGCCAGCTCCCTTTCCGAGAATTTGCGGCCGAGCCTCTTCTCGCATGACACCATATTTGCCACGCACCGTGCTATCAGCCCCCGCAAGTCCGCCTTTGCAGCCACGGCCTCCGAGGAAAGGCGGGAACACTCAAGAGGGTGCAAGCAAGCCTCCACCTGCCGACAGAACTCCACTCAGACTCGCACCACCTCTTCGCTATGGTAGGTGGCAAGAAAAGGAAGAGAACCGTTAGCTTCAGCGGCAAATGCTTCAGCTGTGGTTGCGCTGCCTGCACGAAGCTCCTCGATCAAAGACGACAATGAGACAAGGCTTAATTGGGCCAAGCACTCCGAGGCTCGCAAAGCATAAGGGCCGGGCGGCATGGCGATGCGTGAATCCAGCGCTATGGGGGCTGGCAGGGCTATTCAGATTCGAAAAATGTCAGTAAAACTCTTAAGCAAAAGAACAAGTGGGGCTATATTGAAATGTCGCTTACCTACGGTCATGCAAGTAGGAGCTGAAGGTTTCCCTGGCCCTTCGAGGACCTCAACCTCATCATCGGACTCCAAAACTGTAGAGAACATCAATGTCAATACGCAAAATAACAACGATACTATGAGAAATGATGAACGACATTAACCTTGTCCAGAGGAAAGGACGATGCGTTGAGGGGAGATCTCCTGCGGAGCTGCCATCTCCAATAGACGTTGAAACGATTGCCGAGGAGACAAATCAGCGATAGAGGCCGCCAGCCCACGCAATTCTGGGAAAAAAAAGAGTTTAGACGACAGAAAAATTGCCAATTTAAAATGTTGAAGGTTACCTCCAACACTCCTCCCATTCTGAGTCGGGGGGATGGCGGCTTCAACGGCCTCCGCCGTGATCTCCGGCTCCAGAAAAGGGAGAGTAGTCCCAGCTACCTCTCATCCAGCCTCTGGGCCGCCCGCAGGAAGAGTCGTTGGGACGACAACCCCCAAAGGAGCAAGCGCTCCGTGATCAAGAACCGCCACTGGAGGCTCTATGGCAAGAGGAACAGCCTCGTCAGCCCCCTCTACATCGAGCAAGGCTACATCGGGAACGTCAATGGGCTTTAGCTTCAACAAGCACGTAGGGACCTCCCCCATCTCCGAGGACTCTGCACAATCCACAGAAGAAATCAGAATACATATATACGAGCATAAACAATCTGGAAAAAACCGCAAAGAAGTATATAAAAAAACATACCAATGCGCAGGGAAGCCTTCAATATGGCTTCTTCAAGCCGGTTCTCCTTTTCAAGGAGGCGTGCTCGCCGGGGTTCGCGGGTGGACTCGTGGCCGCCAGTCCATAAGGAAAGCGCATCCGCAGCATCCTCCGAAGCGGCCTGCTTCAGGGCCCGTTCTCCCCATTCCTCCAAAGGGCCAATAAACCGCCGCCGGATCCATGAGGGGTCTTCATAGAAGATCACGGCAGGATAGGTCAGAACCCTTGCGTTCTGAGACTCATCTTTAGAACGTCTTATGGCCTCAGCCAATTGTGCGGCCTCCTCGGCAGCCGAGCCCGGGAAGAGAAGACCAGCGTCCGACTCTTGCACGACCAACGGCTCATCTGGAAGTATGGGCTCAGACTCCGTTAAAGAATCAAGTAAGTTGGTGGCCACCCTCCTCCGCCTCTTATATCCAGAACCGGCCGCCGAAGACGACCGTTTCTTCCTCCCCGAAGCCTTAGTGCGGCGTCGGCCCACGTCGCCCTCAACACCCTCATCCCTGTCTCCCTCACCCGGTGCCACAACCGAGGATGACACCGCCATTGTCAATGCCGCAGGGGGCGGTGCTGCATCGGGTGGTGGCGCTGTTACCGGAGCCCGTCTACCCCGCGACCGAGTACCCAGTGGCATACCAGCTGTTGGAGTAAGATCCATCCCCGACTCCCCCGGAATAAGCGCAGTGCTGGTATCCCTCAGAGGAAAGCGGACCGGGGCGCGCGGTCGCAGCGTAGCTCCCGTGGTCGGAACCTGAGTAGGGGCACCATGACCAAGAAGCACCCTTCTTTCCTCAATAATAATCGGGTTGACTCGATGGAGATACCAGCCCGTGAACGACCCCACGCATCGGGGCACGTAATCACCATCAGGGATCATGAACTGAGAACCGATGTTCAGCCTCACAAAATGATGGGCGGCATCTTGAACGGCCTTGAGCGAAGGAACTGGCGCGACTATGAAAGCCTCAAACGGGACACCCTGATCATAACCAAACTGCCGGGCAAAGCGGTGCGGATTGTACCGCATGAAAAGGGCCGCGCTATCCTTACGGAATACAAGGTAACCCGGTCTAATTGCACATAAGCGCGCCACCTCCCGGGGCTTCAAAGAGGGCGCGTTATCTTTTGACCGGTCCCAAAGCAGCTGGGCTGAACCCGCGAAAGAAGATAAGACCCGATCATTAAAAACCAACCCGCCAGCAGTAGCATAAGGAGAAATTAACGCCCGAATAGCCCCGAATTGAGTCGGGTCAGCGGCAGAAGCATCCACCAATCGCATAAGCCTCGGGAAGGTATAAGCGTCGTAGAATGCGGGCCTTTGATGCATAGCAAAAGCACCCAAGATGTGCATTTCGATCCAAGACGTAAAATAGTGAAGCGAAAAATTTACCACATCTACGCCAGGGGTGGAAGTATTAGCTGCATCGCCCAATCCGTGATAGAGATGCGCCAACGCCGGGATGCCAATGGCCAGCCGCGTTCCCTCAGTTATACGGTGAGCCGGATAGATGACCGAAGCTCTCATAAAGCGGCGATGCATAGGGATGACAAACCAGCTGAGCCAGACACTGATAAACCCAACGAAGAACGTCTCCTCATCCATGCCGGGAGCTGCGATGGATTCGAAAGACATCGGCGACATTATGGGGATGTAGTACTGCGGTAGATCCGATTCATTGGTCTGCAGCTTCTTCGGACCAAACCCAAAGGGGTCTTTGATATTTGCAAACTTCGGAGCTGTTTTCGACAAGACGCCCTCGCGAAGGAAACAAGCAATGAAGCTCTTAAAAGTAACGCCCTGCTCCTCAGATTCGGTGAACAATCGATCAAAGATACCCAGCACCTTGATTAAGTTGGGACGCTTGTGGCGGACGGCGTTCTCGGCAGACAAGCCGTCAAGCGGCGCAGGCTCGGGTTCAAAGACGTATCATCAGAGGGCAGCAACTCCTCATAAAGTGTCCCTCGAATTGGCAGCCCCGAGATCTCATAAAATTCCCCCAAAGAGATCGAAACCTCTCTGTCCCCCAGAAGAAAGGTGTTGGTGGGGAGATTCCATTGATTCAAGAACACCTTAACCCACCAGACATGCGGGGATTGATAATGGAAGAGTGACGCATATATTGCCTGGTAAAGCCCAACCTTCTGCAGCCGCGCACGATGGGTAGCAAGGATGTAGCGAGCCCAGAGGAGGTAGCCCGTGGGGTGTCGAGGAGTGAGCCCTATCTTATAAATCTGTCCCCATGGGTGGGCTTCACCCTGACAAATGCGTCGTCCCAGGATATCTATAGTGGGGACCGGATGCTTCGGGATACCGGTTGTTGAAGGCTCGAGCCGTCCCGTAGGAGTCCAATTTGGCATCTCCACAGCGAAAACCGTCCTCGGAGGGTCCATCGGCAAGAACGGGAAAGTGGGCTCTGTCGGCACTTCACAGAGAAAACTCCGGCGACCCCGGATGATATGACTGTACCAAGTTCCCGATAGAAGTAAGCTGGTGCAGTTCAGGTCATGAGCCCGGATCATCGCCATCGCTTCCTCGTCGGATGGTGATTGAGGAAAAGCGGCCTCCGAACGAGTGAAGGGAAAGCACGGAACAGAAGCCATCGCACCTGAAACAAAGTAAAGGAAAGCTGTCAAAAGTGAAGCCAGGAACATATATATGAAGACAGTTGAAGAAAGTGACAGAGAACTTGTTTGGTAGGACCATTAGTTACAAAACATGTGGGTCCCACGAAATCAAGATGGCGGCTGGCTAATGATGAGACACAGCAGCCATAATGAGACAAAGGGAAAATTCTAATTAAATAAACAGGGGACTTCAAATAACCCTACACACTCCCCTAAAAGAAATCCACCTTGGACTCTACAACAAATCAAACAGGATCAAGGGAATTAAATTCCCACAAAAGACATCATTGCAAGCTTCTTCTTCATTGATTACAGAAGGACAACCCAGGGCAAGAAAACCCTAACAAGCCTTCATGGGAAGAACTGAGTTCTTCATAGGAATTAAATTCCTTATTAAGAGAAGGGAATTAAATTCCCAGAAACATTTTCTTTAAACTGAATTAAATTCCTTGGAAAAGGCAACGGATCTCATCATCTCCCTAAAGATCAAATGAACCCTAAGAGACCTACTGTTCAAAGATTAAATGGTTTTCTATTTTTTGTTGATGAACTTGAAGAAAATGGGTTCATATTAAAAGGGTGAAACCCTTGAGGTGAATTTAAAATCCAGAGAATTTTATGTATAAAATTTCTTCGTTCGCTCAAGATGATTACCTGAGGAAGAGGAATCAGTCAACAGAGTTAAACTCTGGAAAATTTTTGGAACAGAGAACTAAGATCTGGAAAGGAGAATTAAATTCTCAGAAAGAAAAGTATGCAAGGAGGAAGATGAGCAAAGTGGAGGCGCTTCTGAAAAGACATGGGCATTTATAGGATGGGATGGAAAACGTTTCATCTACCCTACTCCCAAGGCAGATCCAACGGCCACAAAAGTGACAGCGTCGCACTCACGTGCAGACACGTGAGAGCAACGCTGTGGGGGCATTTGTTCCCTAATTAAAAATTAGGAGAAGATTCAGAAGAGTCATCACGTGCTCACACGTGACCAGTAGTCACGTGTTGGCACGTGATGGTTAAGCTGCGGCACAGAGCATATTTGTTCCCTAATTAAAAGTCAGGAAGAAGCTTCAGAAGAGGCATCACGTGCTCACACGTAACCAGTGGTCACGTGTTGGCACGTGATGGTTAAGCAGCGGCAAGAAAAAAGAGCGCAGAAGAAAAGAAGCCCATTCCAGGGGTCACGTGCTTACACGTGACAAGGGGTCGCGTGCGCACACGTGACCAACGGTCACGTGGCCATACGTGACCGGCTTTAAAGGCCTTATTCTTTAACAGAATTAAATTCTGAGGAAATATCTTTCAAATCTTTCCAAAATGAAAAAGGATTATCTGAAACCGTTGGATTAAAAATCTAAAGGTGATTAAATATCACCAATTTATGGAAATATCTTGGACTTGGAAAGATTTCCCCTAAATCTAACCGAAATAACAAGGAGATATCTTTGGATTTAAAATCCAATGGTGAATAAAATTCACCTAATAATCTAAAGGCCCAGATTAATGATAAATATAAATCAAATCTCTCGATGAAAGATTTACCAAACAGATTGATTCTTTTCCTTCTCCTATAAATAGGAGCCAAGAAAAGAAAAGGGGGGCCTTTTTGGATACACATACAGAGAGAGATATAAAGCCTTGGAATCTTGAAAACTCATAAGGAAGAATTTGATTCTCTGCAAAAGAAAAACCTTAGGTAAGAAAAGAAAAGGGAAGTTTCAAAAGAGAATTTAATTCTCAAAAGAGTTTAACTCTTATATAAAGAAAAGAACTTAGTTCTTTATCTGGTTGAAGATCTGCAAAGTGCACATCTCCCCATAAATTGAGAATTTAATTCTCATTGGGTTGAGATCCTACCATGCAGATCTAAAACATAGAGGAGGAATTGAGTTTTGAAAATTTAATTCTCACAGAATTTCAGGAATTTAATTCCTTTGAGATAAAATTAGGGTTTAACCCTAGGAATTTAATTCCTTCAGAATGGACAGAACTAGGGTTTAACCCTAATTGAGAACTTAATTCTCTCAAAACTCACAGGAATTTAATTCCCTTAAATAAAAAGAATTAGGGTTTCACCCTATACCAGAATTTAATTCTTTACAGAAAAGAAATTAGGGTTTAACCCTATTTAAGACTATAATTCTTCAGAAGAAAACAGAAATTTAATTCCTCTAAAGTTTATTGCTAGGGTTTAACCCTATGAAGAATTTAATTCTAAAAAGATGAACAAATCTGTAAAACATGCAAAGAACCAGAGTCACGTGCTACCACGTGACCCCTGCAAGGATCCACAGAAAAGAACTTTGAAGCAACACCTCACGTGTTACCACGTGACTCCTGCAAAGATCCATAAAAAAGAACTTTGAGGCAATGCCTCACGTGCCCCACGTGGCCTCTAAAGCGCACACTGAAAAAGGCAAAAGGAACAGAAAAGAGCTCTAGGGCGCCCTCACGTGTCACCACGTGACACCTAGTGAGCATTATAACAGACAGAGCATGGGCTTCCATCACGTTCTCACACGTGATTGCCGTCAGAATTAAAGTGTTAAAACTGATCCGCTGACTAAAATAAAGGGAAGCAGGGCGCTCTCACGTGCTACCACGTGACTCCTCTTGCCTTAGTGTTTAACACTAAATTGAAACCTCTGTATCCAGTGTTTAACATTGATTCGCCTTAGTGTTTAACACTAATTTTGAAAACTCTATTTGCAGTGTTTAACACTGATTTTCTTAGTGATTAACACTAATTTGAAAACTCTGTTTCCAATGTTTAACACTGATTTGCTTTAGTGTTTAACACTAATTTGAAATCTCTGTTTGCAGTGTTTAACACTATTTGCTTTAGTGTTTAACACTAATTTGAAAGCCCTGTTGCTAGTGTTCAACACTGATTATCTTTTAGTGTTTAACACTAACTTGTTAATCTTATTCCCAGTGTTCAACACTGTTGGTCTCTAGTGTTTAACCCTAGCTTTAGCCCAATTGGCTAAGTTTCCAGAGGCAAAGCCTCTCCTTCAATGAACCAACAGAAGGCCAATATTCCAAACATGATTGGACTTAGTCCAAGCTGGCCATAAGTCCTCAATTCAAACTTAACTGGGCCAATGGGCTCATAATATAATAGTTGATCTTAGTTTCCAAGTTGGACTACAGATCACTTAATCTACCTTGGTTTAAGAGTACATCTCTTCACTCCTTTGATATTTGGCGTTGTAATTCCTCAACGTCTTCAAAGAGGTGACGAGTCTCGATGACCACACATTGATACGGACTGTGGGGTCCTTACACTCATGGACTATGGGGTCCTTAACCTTGACCGTAATGTCTTAAAACTAACACCGGACTATGGGGTCCTTAACCTTGACCGTAATGTCTTAAAACTAACACCGGACTATGGGGTCCTTAAACCCTCGGACTATGACGTCCTTAACCTTGACCGGAATGTCTTAAAACTAACAACGGACTATGGCGTCCTTAACCTTAACCGTAATGTCTTAAAACTAACGCCGGACTGTGGGGTCCTTAAACCCTCTAACTATGACGTCCTTAACCTTGACCGGAATGCCTTAAAACTAACAACGGACTATGACGTCCTTAACCTCGACCATCCCTCTCCTTCGTGGACACCTTCCTTGTCTCCCTCTCTCCTTTCCCGAGCACCTCCACACCCATTCCCGGCAACCTAAGAACACCCACTGCCTTTTTCCAAACCCTCGCCTGCACCTCGTCGTCGACCGATCGCCGTCGTTGACGACTCCCTCGCCTCTACCTCCTCTGTTCCATATCCAGTGAACCCATCCCTTCTCTTTTTCCTCCTCCTCCTCTTCTTCTTTTCTCTTCTCTTTCTCATTCTCGATCTTGGTTTTTTCGGTCATTGTCGGAGTCGCGTCGCCGATACCGATCCAGACGATCCAGTGAACGTACCTTGCCTGCGTGATCACCCTCTTGCCTTGCCTGGACCCGTCCCGCGTGCCGTGTGTGCGTTGCGACGATTTACCGACGTCGGACGTGCCGTGCGTATCCGTCGTGTGATCCGATCGAGGCAAGTTAATCTTACTACATGATATACTACTATATAATGCACCCAATTGAATAATAACATTTCATATTGCTTAGTTGTACATCCCACATTACCATTTTACCATTTTACTGTTATACGACGTCCGTGTGCATCCATATCGATATTTACATATCTAGTCGCATGCTAGTTTATCTTGTTACAGGCTAGGTATATTATTATGCATCCATATGAATAAAAATATCATATGTTGAATGCATTGTATATCCATACTACCGTTTTCGGATACCCGTATGCATCCATATCATTTAATATACATGTAGCTGCATCTACAGATCATATTAGCTCATATTATTAATACATTAGTACCCCATGCTAGATAATGTGCATCCTACTTAGTCTTGGAACTATAGTTGTAACCCCTGATAGTTCGTTATGCATCCATGTCTATTTGTGTATCCATACCATTAATTCTGCATTCCTAGTTGCACCCCATATTCATTAACTCATGTTATTAATGCGGTAGTACCCCATGCTGGATATTGTGCATCCTGCTTAGCCATGGTGTAACCCCTGGTAGATATTTGTGCCCCCATGCTTTTATCGTACATCCGTATTCTACCATGATTCAATACTGCTACATTTTACTGTTGGGCACCCACTTGATACATGTACACTAACTGACATGACCTGATATATCATTACTTGACTTGATACCTGATCCTATTTCTAATGCCAACAATCCTGACATGTTGTCCCGATGGACATATCCTGTTGTCTGTATCGACAAACCTATTCCTGCTTGATCCTGTGTTGGCATTAGCTCCAGATTTATCAATACCTGACTTGAACACATAACTTGGGGGTATGGGGAAATCAATGATGAAACCTGACTTGTAACTCGACAGTTCGATGCTTATACTGATCAGTTTTATGGGCTATGCCAGCCCGGGGATGATGTTGCTGACATCATTCGTCTGTACATGTTACATGTTTACTGCCTAGCGGCATGTCTTGGATTCAGCCCGAGAGTCTTGACCGTGGTCCCGGGCATGCACGGGATACTATTGAGTTACATCGACGATTCATTAAATTGATTTCACAAACATGAGAGTAGTTAACCCTGTAGCACAGTTTAGTTTTATTGCTGCACTTCACATATACTGTTACACTTCACTATTCTTTATCCCTGCTCACTTATTACATTCATGTTACTATTTTATAATTCATGTCTGTATATCCTGTTACCCCTGTTTATATTATTGTTGTTATCGTGACGCTCTGACATTTGGGTTTTGCATGGCCCAGATCCTCTACCCTTGTCGCAGGCTGATCAGGAGTATTTCCACCGTCAGGCCGAGCAGTGAGGATCCCGTTAGTATCCGGTTAGTATCCAGTTTAGTTATGTTTAATTTCCAGATGTTATTGCTCATTGAATTTATTGCTTCCGCATATTATTTCTTGACTCGTTTATTCTGGCTCATAGACATGTACTAGATAGTTTATTTTTTTCTACTGTTCTTGATATCTCTAGACAGCCGTAATGTGACTGTGGAGGGATGTTTTCTATCTACAGGTAGCGTGGTTAGCTCTGTCACGTGCCGATCTTAGCGCACTCTGGGAAGCGGAGCGTGACAGCGGTATGCTTGATTTGCTGGAGGTCCTAATTGATGAGGCTCCGTCGAAGTAGAGCTCCCAACATGACTCGTCATTCTCGAGGTGCAGCACTTGTTTGTCGGGTAACTCGCAATTGAGCGGTGACCCTTCTGGTATGGGATGAGCAGCGAGAAAGTCGGCGATGGCTTGCCCTTTTACTGCTTTCTGAGGAGTATAAATTATGTCAAATTCAAGCAGCATGATAGCCCATCTCGCCATTCTACCAGCTAGGTTTGCTTTGGTCATTAAGTGTTTGAGCGGGTCGACCTTGGAGATCAGCATAACCCGATGAGCGAGCAGATAGTGCCTCGGCTTCTTTGTTCCCGCCAAAAATTTCTGCGCAGAAGAGTCCAAGGTATCAAATGGCAGCGATACGCTTAAGGAAATGCGAACCAATATCTTCCGGCCTGTATTTTGATAAGTTCCCGAAGGAGGAACTATTAAATTCTGATGGTATTGGAAGCATCTCGAAAAACCCTTCGATTTGATATATTATGGGCCTCACAATTCATCCGGGATCAAAAGTTATGAGGCATCACGTGTCCACACGTGATGGACCTTTAAGAACCCGCTGGAGGAGTTAAAAGATATAATAAAAACTCAGAAAAGACCCAAATGGGGCATCACGTGCTCACACATGACCATGGGTCACGTGCAGACACGTGATGGGCTTTTAAAGCCTCTAAAATAATGAATAGAATTTAATTCTAAAAGTCAGAAAATACCTCAACGAGGTATCACGTGCTTACACGTGACCAATGGTCACGTGTTGACACGTGATGGTTAAAACAACAACATAAACAAACGGCTGTTAAAGGAACCAATCCAAGAGTCACGTGCTCACACGTGACCAAGAGTCACGTGCTCACATGTGACCAAGGGTCACGTGCCAGCACGTGACAGGCTTTGAAAGCCTTACAGCTTAATAGAATTAAAATTCTAAATTTCTCTAAAATCTTTCGAAATAGAATTAAAATTCTGAATTTCTCTAAATCTTTCCAAATGGAAAAGGATTATGGGGACCGTTGGATTAAAAATCCAATGGTGATTAAATATCACCGATTTATGGAAAGATTTGATACAAGGAAAGATTTCCCCTAAATCTCACCGAAATAACAAACAGCATATCTTGGGATTTAAAATCCAACGGTGAATAAAATTCACTGAATGATCTAAAGGCTCATATTAAATATGAAAACAAATCAAATCTTTCAATGAGAGATTTGCTGAACAAATTGATTCTTTTCCTTCTCCTATAAATAGGAGCCAAGAAAAGAAGAGAGGGGACCTTTTTGGAGAGAAAAACAGAGAGAGAAGAATTTAATTCTTAAGAGGGAAGAAAAGAAAGGAGAATTTAATTCTCAACAAAGAAAACCCTATGTGAGAAAAGGGAAAAAGATCAACTTCAAAAAGAGAATTTAATTCTCAAAATTTAAGAGTTTAACTCTTCTGCAAATAAAGAACTTAGTTTTTCTTCTGGTTGAAGATCTGTACAGAGCACATCTCCCCATAGGATGAGAATTTAATTCTCATCGGGTCGAGATCCTGCCATGCAGATCCTGAACTTAGAAGGGGAATTGAGTTTTGAGAATTTAATTCTCCCAAACTCACAGGAATTTAATTCCTCCTAAAATGAAACTAGGGTTTAACCCTAATCAAGAATTTAATTCTTTTACATATCTGGGAATTTAATTCCTTTAAAAATAAATTAGGGTTTTACCCTAAATAAGAATTTAATTCTTTCACAGCAGGAATTTAATTCCTCCAAAACAAAATTAGGATTTAACCCTACAGAGAATTTAACTCTTAAAATAAGGAGACTTAAAAGATCTCTGTTCATGAAAAGAACTAGGGCCACGTGCCCCCACGTGACCCTTGAAAAGATCCCCAGAAATGAGAAGGATGGAGTTTTGAGGCAATGCCTCACGTGCTCCCACGTGACTCCCAAAACACAGAAAGAAAAAGCAAAGGAAATGAAAGCTTTGGGCGCTCTCACGTGTTATCATGTGACCCCTCAGCAGATGCTTTAACAATTGGCGCACAGATCCCTATCACGTGCCAACACGTGATGCTCTAAAATAAAAATAAAAGTGTTTAACACTTATTCGCAGATTTGAGGATAAAACAAAAGGAGATCTGGCTCCACATTTAGGGCGCCCTCACGTGTCCCCACGTGACCCCTAACAAATCCCTTTAATATCCAATGGATGGATGCCTATCACGTGCCCACACGTGATGGTCATGAAATGAAAAGTGTTTAACACTTAATTGCAGAACGAAGAAAAGGGATCTGGTCCCCCCTTTGGGCGCTCTCACGTGTCCACACGTGACCCCTCTATCTTTAGTGTTTAACACTAATTTGGGGATTATATTTCCAGTGTTTAACACTGATTGTTTCTAGTGTTTAACACTAAATTGAAGATTATATTTCCAGTGTTTAACACTGATTGTCTTTTAGTGTTTAACACTAATTTGAGAGTTCTATCTCCAGTGTTTAACACTGTTGTTCTCTAAGTGTTTAACACTACTTTTAGCCAAATTGGCTAATTTCCAGAGGCAAAAGTCCCTCCTCCAAATGAATCTCAAAATTGAGGAAATCAAAGGAAAAATGTTGTCAGAGCCCCCCGAACCTCTGTTTAACACTGCTGAATGACGAGGGGCTGAACCCAGACAAATGTCTAATGGCCCAAAGGGCCAATATTTCAAACATAATTGGACTTAGCCCAAACTGGCCATAAGTCCTCAAATCATCTTGAACTGAGCACAAATCATCTTGAACTGAGCACATCTGCTCTTTCAACCAACTCATTGGTTCAAGGGTACATCTCTGAAATCCTCTGATATTTGTCGTTGTAATCCTTCAACGTCTTCAGAGAGGTGACGGGTCCCGACAACCACACATTAATACGGACTGTGGGGTCCTTAAACTCATGGACTAATGCGTCCTTAAACTAACATTTGTCCCCAAAACGGGAATGATGGACCACTACGTCCTTAAACTGGTATTGGACCACCATGTCCCTAAACTGGAGATGGACCACCATGTCCCTAAACTGGCAATGGACCACTATGTCCCTAAACTGGAATAATAGAGCCCCAAATGCCCTTTTGTCGGATCTAAACGATCCCGTTTAAGTTGATCTTAGCTTCAAATATGGCTAACGTGTCCTTAAACCTTCAAACAGACTTTAGTCCCAAATTGGACTATAGATCCCCCAATCAACTTTGGTTCAAGGGTACATCTCTGAACTCCTCTGACATCTGTCGTTGTAATCCTTCAACGTCGTTAGAGAGGTGATGGGTCCCAACGGCCATACATGCAATGGACCATTATGTCCCTTAACTGGAACAATAGAGCCCAAATGCTCTTTTGTCGGATCTAAACGATCCTGTTAAGTTGATCTTAGTCTCAAATTAGATTAACGTATCCTTAACAAACGTTTGAGTTGATCTTAGTCTCAAATATGGCTAACGTATCCTCAAACCAAAACCCCAAACCCAAATCTAAGAAAATACGGATTTGGACTAATCCACGTCCTACGGGCGACAACATAACTTAGTCTCCGTATACAATCCACGGGCAACCAAACACAAAACAAACACCCATGATACGAAGTGACCAGCTGGAGAAGGAGAAAGTTGTTACCGCGATGCGGTGGCGTAATTAACTGCAGGGGCTTGCGCCTGCAGGGAAGAGCGTCCCCACAATCAAAAACCCCTCAAACGAGGGGGAATCTGACGAAGTCTGCTACATCGGCCGCATCCGTTTAAACCTCCGATACATGGTGCCATAAATCAACTTGGCATCTTCGGAGAGGTGGACGGATAGCACCAATTAGCATCTGCCCTGAATCTCAGCCAAGACAGTCCATGTCTCGGCCGCCATTTGGAGGGGAACCAACTAGGTTTGCTTTGGTCATTAAGTGTTTGAGCGGGTCGACCTTGGAGATCAGCATAACCCGATGAGCGAGCAGATAGTGCCTCAGCTTCTTCACAGGGAATATCAGAACCAGGCGTTGCTTTTCGATCGGGGAATAGTTGTGTTCCGTCCCGACTGAAGTTCGACTGAGGTAGTGGAGGGCATTCTCTTTTCCCTCCTCGTTGTTCTGGGCAAGGAGCGCACCGAGTGACTCATCTAGTGCGACAGTATAGAGAATCAACGGTGTTTCCCCCAATCAGAGCAAAGCTCTGTTTGAATTTCAAAAATTCAAAACATGAAGCAACGCTTCAGATCCCTTGCGCTGCGCGCAGAGCGCCACGTGTCAAAAACAGACACGCCAGCGCAAGGGGCGTTGCGCCCGAGACAGCGCACCCAATCAGAGCAAGGCTCTATTTTAAAATAAAAATAAAGGAAGCAACGCTTAAGATGACTTGCGTTCTGCGCTGCGCGACACGTGTCAGCGCTGTTGCGCTGCGCTCTGCGCTGCGCTCTGCGCTACGCTCTGCGCTGCGCGACACGTGTCAGCGCAGTTGCGCCGCGCTCTGCGCTGCGCGACACGTGTCAGCGCAGGTGCGCCGCGCTCTGCGCTGCGCGACACGTGTCAGCGCAGGTGCGCTTGCGCCAACTGTGCCAGAATTTAAACAATAAAATTTTGGAAAGATCTTTCTAATCTTGTTAAAACAAGAAAATTATCTTCTGTAAAACAGAAGCCCTAGGATCAAAGATCCAGCGATGGGGAAATATCCCTAAATCAAGCAGAGAAAGATCTCTTTAACTGATTTAACAAATCAATTGGCACTATATAAAGGCCCCTAGACTCCAAGTCTAAAAGATATACAGAGAGATAGAGATACAGAGAGCTCTTTTAAAAACTTTGAGAAGAATTCAGAGAGAAAGAAAAAAGGTAAAACCTTTGAAAAAAAAGAAGAATTTCTTCTAAAAAGATCAATGATCTAATAACAAGATCAAGATCTTTAATAAAAAAATAATAATAAAGAAGTAATCTACTTCATGACTAGATCTTTTGATCTATATAAAGGCATTGCCTTTTGATGAACCACAGGTTCTTGAAATATTGAGGTAGAACCTCTCTGGAACAAGAAAAACTTGTTTTTTTTTATCTAAATTTGATAAAGATATTAAATAGTGCCTTGCACTTTTGAAATTTGCACTGTTGCGCTCCTTGGATTGGCGCAAGCCACCAGAGAGCGCCATGTGTCAATCACAGAACAACTGCGCCTTGCGCTTTTAAAAACAGAGCACTACTCTCTTGGTTTGGCGCAAGTCACCAGAGCGCGCCACGTGGCAGCAGCGCACTGGCGCAGCGCACTGCGCTAACAGACTTGCGCTCACCAGCGCGTGACATGTGTCACCTCCACATGAATTTGTGCCTTGCGCTCCTCAATTGGCGCAAAGCGCCTGACAAGCTATGTGGGGCACTGTCAGAACATTTAATACAGTGCATTATTAAGGGCAGAGCCCAATTAAAAGGTCTATCAGACCAAATAAAAATGCTCTGCATTATTAAAGAAAAGGGACAGAGCCCAATTAAAAAGGGCCTAACAGGCCAAAATAAATGTTATGCATTTAAATTAAAAGCCCAGTGTTTTAAAAAAGGGGCAGAGCCCAAACAAAGGCTTAAACAGGCCAATCATGAACAAAATGTTAGACATTTTCTAACTGGACTTAACCCAATTCTGGCCGTATGTCCTCAAATTAAATTGAACTGAGCACAACTGCTCTCTCAAATCAATTTACATCCGGTTCAAGGGTACATCTCTGAATTCCTCTGATATTTGTCGTTGTAATCCTTCAACGTCGTCAGAGAGGTGACGGGTCCCGACAACCACACATTAATACGGACTGTGGGGTCCTTAAACTCATGGACTAATGCGTCCTTAAACCAATATTCGTCCCCAAAATGGGAATGCTGGACCACCATGTCCATAAACTGGTAATACGGACTGTGGAGTCCTTAAACTCATGGACTAATGTGTCCTTAAACCAATATTCGTCCCCAGAATGGGAATGTTGGACCACCATGTCCCTAAACTGGCAATGGACCACCATGTCCCTAAACTGGTAATACGGACTGTGGGGTCCTTAAACTCATGGACTTATGCGTCCTTAAACCAATATTCGTCCCCAAAATGGGAATGTTGGACCACCATGTCTCTAAACTGGAAATGGACCACTATGTTCCTAAACTAGAACAATAGAGCCCAAATGCTCTTTTGTCGAATCTAAACGATCCCGTTAAGTTGATCTTTGTCTCAAATTAGACTAATGTATCCTTAACAAACGTTTGAGTTGATCTTAGCCTCAAATATGGCTAACGTATCCTCAAACCAAAACCCCAAACCCAAATCTAAGAAAATACGGATTTGGACTAATCCACGTCCTACGGGCGACGACATAAATTAGTCTCCGTATACAATCCACGGGCAACCACAAACAAAACAAACACCCACGACACAAAGTGAACATTTGGAGAAGGAGAAAGTTGTTACCGCGACGCGGTAGCGTAATTAACTGCAGGGCTTGCGCCTGCAGGGAAGAGCGTCCCCACAATCGAAAACCCTTCAAGCGAGGGGGAATTTGACGAAGTTTGCTACATCGGCCGCATCCGTCTAAACCTTCGATACACGGTGCTATAAATCAACTTGGCATCTTCGGAGAAGTGGACGGATAGCAACAAATAGCATCTGCCCCGAATCTCAGGCAAGACGTCTCCGCGTCGCGCCGTCTTTCGGAGGGAAACAGATTCTGGTACGCCCGGTAGAACCTTTTTCTCTTTCCACTCCACACTTCGTGCGTCGTATTCGCGAACGAATCGCGGTTTGTTAATGGTTGCCCTCTGTTTCCTGATTTAAAATCAGAAAAGCTTATGGGAAAAGCTTCAGAAAGAGGGGTCACGTGCTCACACGTGACCAGCAGTCACGTGTTGACACGTGACATATGAAAACAGCGGAAAAGGGCTCATTGATTCCCTGATTAAGTCAGAGAAAAGGTTCCCTAATCAAGTCAAGAAAAAGGGCTTCAGATGAGGTCACGTGTTGGCACGTGACGCTCAAAGGAGAGGACTCGTGCTACAGTTGAGTCAAGGAAAGGGGCTCCTAACAGGGGGTCACGTGTTCACACGTGACCAATGGTCACGTGTTAACACGTGATGGCTAAAACAGCAACCAGAAGACAGCGCAGAAAGAAAGAGGATTCTTCATTCCAAAGAGGGTCACGTGTCTACACGTGACCATGGGTCACGTGGTCACACGTGACCGGCTTTCAAAGCCCATTTTTGACGACAGAATTAAATTCTGAAGGAAATTTGAATCTTTCCAAAGGAAAGTGATTATCTGGGACCAATCAAATTAAAGATTCAGAGATGATTAAATATCATCTATCTATGGAAAATCTCGGGTTTGGAAAGATTTCCCCCTTAAATCTAACCAAAATAACAAGGGAGAATCTCTGGATTTAAAATCCAATGGTGAATAAAATTCACCTAATAATCCAAAGGTCCAGAACGAATGAAGGATGCAAATCAAATCTCTCAATGAAGATTCGTCACAAAACTAATTTATTCGGCTGCTTCTCCTATAAATAGGAGCCAAGAGATACAAAAGAAAAGGAAGATACATGCGCAGAGAAGAAAAGAAAGAAAAAAGGAGGAGAGCTTTGATACTTTGAAAAGACTCGGATCTTCTGCAAAAACCCTAGGTAAGAAAGGGAAGGCCTTTTGAAAGAAAGAGAATTTAATTCTCAACAGAGTTTAACTCTGATACATAAAACAGAAGAGCATATTTCTTCTCTCTTTGATAGAGGATCTGCAAAGTGCACATCTCCCCTTAAGGTTGAGAATCTAATTCTCAATGGGTCGAGATCCTGCCATGCAGATCCAAAATATAGAGAAGGAATGCAAGCATGAGAATTTAACTCTCACAGAACTATAGGAATTTAATTCCTTCAAAATAAAATTAGGGCTCGACCCTGTATCATGGGAATTTAATTCCTTCAAAACAAAAGAAACAGGGTTGAACCCTAATTAAGAACATAGTTCTGTTGAAACAGCGGGAATTTAATTCCTTTAATCATAATTCCCTAAAATGGGAGTTTAATTTCTTAAAAGCTTTTGTTAGGGTTTAACCCTATTTGGATCTTCACATATATGAGGAATTTAATTCCCACAGAAAATTCAGAGTTAAACTCTATTCCAGAATACAAGTCTTCGAAAGGAAGTAGGAATTTAATTCCTCGGAAATTTGCAGCTCGAGGAATGTAATTCCTGAAAAAGATTAACAGATCCTCTAAAAACATACATAGAGGCAGGGTCACGTGTTACCACGTGACCCCCCAAAGAGATCTACAGAAAGTCCCTTTGAGGCAGCACCCCACGTGATCCACGTGACCCTTGATAGAAGTTCTAATACATAGGCATTTGAATGCCCATCACGTGATGGCACGTGATGCTCTGAAAGACGCGATAATTTCAGCAGAACAAACGAAGGGAGGGCGCTCTCACGTGCTGCCACGTGACCCCTCTTGCCTTAGTGTTTAACACTAAATTAAAACTCTCAAACCCAGTGTTAAAACACTGTTGGGCCTTAGCATTCAACACTGATTAAAAAGCCTTGTTTGCAGTGTTCAACACTGAGCTGTTTTAGTGTTTAACACTAATTTGAAAAGCCTTGTTGCTGGTGTTTAACACCAATTATCTCTTAGTGTTAAACACTAACTTGTCAATCTCATTCCCAGTGTTCAACACTGACTGCTCTGTAGTCTTTAACACTAGGCTTTGACCCAATTGACTTAAATGGATAGAGGCAAAGCCTCTCCTGATTGGACTTAGCCCGAGATGGCCATAAGTCCTCAATTCGTAATTAACTGGGCTAATGGGCTCATAACATAATTAATTGGTCTTGATCCCAAATTGGGCCAAGAACTACTTAAGCCATTCCGGTTCTAGGGTACATCTCTTCACTCCTTTGATACTTGGCATTGTAATCCCTCAATGTCTTCAAAGAGGTGACGGGTCCCGATGACCACTCATGATATGGACTGTGGGGTCCTTAAACCCATGTCTAATGCAAAATTCCTGGTTATGTGGAACGCGGATAACGTCACTCTTTGACCCTGTGGAAAACGTCCAGAGCGGAGCCTAGTCCTCGCCGAGCACGGCAGTGAACCCGTGTGAAGCATCTAGTGCAAAATTCCTGGTCACGTGGAATGTGGATAACGTCACTCTTTGACCCCACAGAAAACGCCCAGAGTGGAGCCTGGTCCTCGCTAAGCACGGCAGTGAACCCGTGTGAAGCATCCAGAGCACATACCGGACTGTGGAGTCCTTAAACCCATGGACTATGAAGTCCTTAACCTTGACCGAGATGCCTTAAAACTAACAATGGACCGCAATGTCCTTAAACTACCCATGGACCGCAATGTCCTTAAACTACCCATGGACCGCAATGTCCTTAAACTACCCACGGACCGCAATGTCCCTAAACTAGAACAATAGAGCCCCATATGCTCTTTTGTCGGATCTAAACGGTCCCGTTTAAGTTGATCTTAGCCTCAAAGATGGCTAACGAATCCTTAAACCTTCAAGCAGACTGGACTACGAATCCCCCCAATTAACTCTGGCTCGAGGGTACATCTCTGAATCCCTCTGACACCCGTCGTTGTAATCCTTCAACGTCGTCAGAGAGGTAACGGGTCCCGACGGCCACACACATACGATGGACCACTATGTCCCTAAAACTGGAACAATGGAGCCCAAACGCTCTTTTGTCGGATCCAAACGATCCTGTTAAGTTGATCTTAGTCTCAAATCGGACTAACGTATCCTTAACAAACGTTTGAGTTGATCTTAGCCTCAAGCATGGCTAACGTATCCTCAAACCAAACCCCCAAACCCAAATCTAAGATAACTCGGATTTGGACTAGTCCACGCCCTACGGGCGACGACATAACTCAGTCTCCGTAAACAATCCACGGGCAACAAAACATAAAACAAACACACACGACACGAAGTGACCATCTGGAGAAGGAGAAAGTTGTTACCGCAATGCGGTAGCGTAATTAACTGCAGGGGCTTGCGCCTGCAGGGAAGAGCGTCCCCACAATCAAAAACCCCTCAACGAGGGGGAATCTGACGAAGTCTGCTACATCGGTCGCATCCGCTTAAACCTTCGATACATGGTGCCATAAACCAACTTGGCATCTTCGGAGAGGTGAACGGATAGCACCAATTAGCATCTGCCCCGAATCTCAGTGCCAAGACATCGCAGCCTTGCGCGCCGTCTTTCGGAGGGGAACAGATTCTGGCACGCCCGGTGGGACCTCTTCCTCTTTCCACTCCACACTTCGTGTGTCGTGATTCGCGAACCAATCGCGGTTCGCTAATGGTTGCCCTTGGGTTTCAAGATACTAAGAATTGGCGTCTTGCCTATTGCAGAAAACAAAGGATCGATGGCTGCTACTTCCGCGAAGTCCTTCTACTGCTCAAACTGCAATTGCGACCAACGCTCTACCTCGCCAGGAGGTATAGCCTATGGACCCCAAGCTGCTTCGTTGTTCACAATGCCGGTGGACCAAGTGACTCAAGCCACTACCGGATTGTTCTTTGGGACTATACTCTCCCCATCAAGCTTCGTGGCGCCGGTGCCGACAAAGGAAGCTCTCAGGAAGTCGGTCTTTGATCGTCTTACCCCTGCCGCGGCTCCTCTCAACGAGTCGCCCAACGTCAACGCCTCGGTCTTCTCTAGATTGGGCCAGAAATCTTGCGAACTTATCATGGAGCCTACAATCTCAGAGGAGGCTACTTCTAAGAAAGTGGCCGCTCCTACCCCCGAAATTGCCAAGGTGGCTTCTCCGGCCAAAAAGTCGGTCTTTACAAGATTGACGGCTTCGGCTCCCGCTCCTACTGCCCAGAAGACATCGGTCTTTGACAGGCTAACACCAACGACAACCCCTCACCCACACAGGGGGCAAGACAAGACCATTCTTACCGCTGAACCAGCGCCGTCCGCTCGACGCGCTCGACGTCGTCATTGGCGCCGAATAAGGAAGGCTGGGGGCAATTCCCCCTCCGGATTGACTGCCACCAGCCCCGGTGGCAGAAGTTAATGCTGCTGTTCCAACTGGGAACAGCTTCGAAATGCTAAACAAGGTGCGAAGAAATTCTCCTACTGCAGTGCTGAAGAGGTCTCCTCCCCCATTAAAGAAGGTTGCGGAAATAAAACCAGAACAACCCCAATCTCTTCAACGGCTGTCTTCCAAAATCTATAAGGTTTGGCGACAGGCCCGAGACTCGACCATCGATCCAAACTTCTCCCGCCAGCACAAGAAGCTGAAAATCCAACCGGAAGCTGGCCACCAGGCTGAACCCCGAAAGGTTGTCGGGACGCCCACCTCAACGGCCCCCTCAACCTCCATGGCTCATAAAAGGAGGGAGCCAGAGAAGACCCCTCAGTGTGCAACGACGGCTAAAAACACTGAGCCCAGACGCCCTAAGTCTGGGGGCATGATGGTCCACACAGTATACATGGCCTCTGGAAAGGAGGAGAGCCGCACTTCTACAGGCCATCGACCACTTACCCGATCCGTGACGAAAGCCCAGGAGCAGCAACAAAAGCTCCAAGAAATGATGAATGCTATGGCCGCACTTACCGGGCCAAAAGAAAACCCAGAAACATCCTCAGACGCGCGCCAAGAAGAAGAAACCGACGCTGAATTCCTTCGCCGGATACTGGAGAAAAAGGACAAAGAGGCTGCTGAACAAGCAGCCAACATACAACGTATGGGCCTTCTCTTCCAAGATATCATAGGAATGATGATCCAGCAGGACTTGCCCGCCGAAGATCCCCCAATCGTTCTTGAAGACGACCGAGGAGAAACATCGAATCCACTGCCGGCCCTCTCAACGGCCAAGGAGGAGGCAATCTCTAAGGCAGACTTGGCTGACTCCATAGCCCAGCAAATCCGGGTCCATCATGCGACTGAGGCAGCTGGTCAAGTCATGAAGACGGGGCGGCCGTATCCAAGCTGGTACGACCAAATCAAATACCCGCAGGGCTATACGATACCAAAATTCCACGTATACAAGGGGACCGGCAATCCCCATCAACATGTCGCCCAATTCCGGGCCCTCTGCGGTAACACCGGCGGTGATGATAAACTGTTGCTTCGCCAATTCGTGGGCAGCTTATCAGAAACAGCGTTCGAATGGTATTCGGAACTCCCGAACGATTCTATCAAAACGTTCGCTGAAATGGAGTTGTTATTCACTCAGCGATTCGCAAGTGCCAGCGAACGCACTCCAATAACTGCACTGATTAACGCCAGAGTAAAACTAGGCGAAACCTGGGTCCAGTATGCTATACGCTGGCGGAATTTGTGGTCGAGATGCGAACAACGCATTGAGGAGGCACCCGCAGTGGGCATGTTCGTGGGAACCCTAGACCCCCACGCAACTATCTCCCAGTTTATGATGTTCTTTAAGCCAACCACATTCCAGGCTTTAATCGACAAGTTGGCTCAGATGGACCAGATGGGTCATAGACCACCTCCCCCGAAGTCAGAACCTCGGAATGACAAGGGTAAAGGGAGGGCGACCTTCGTCGCAAATGCCCAACAGCAACCTAACGCCCCGAAATCGGCAGATCAATTAGAAGAAAGACGCCGATATTATAATGAGAAGATGAAACGTCCCTACTCGTTCCCACGAGACAAAACGAAACGGCTATTTGAGCTGGCAATACGCAACAGACTTATAAACCTGCCGAATCCAAGGCGACCGCCACAACCCACCGAGGTGAATAACCCTAGCTATTGCCCTTACCATCAAGCGGTAAGTCACTCGATTGAAGATTGCTTCGTCTTCAAAGGATGGATTGAAGATCAATACCTCCAGGGGAAGTTTGTACAGTCTGAGAAGTGGAAGGTGAGCCCACCACAACCGCATACTCCTAAGAAAACAGATACATTGGGGGCAACCTGCTCCTTTATTGAAGAAGCTCCATGGGAGGTCGTGTTATCAACGAAAACAAAAAGAATGCTGAGAGACCTCCACGCGTGCCCTGCGATCGAATGGAAAGACCCTCTTGAACCTCAAATTATCGAGGGGATGTTGAGACCCCGCACAACTACGAAGACTCGTGATAAGGGCCCGAATACTCACGCCCAGCCGTCAAAAGCTTCGAAGAAAAAGAAGAAGAAATCCAAGAAGCCCGCGAAGCTTGGAGACGAGCGCACGAAATTGCAGAAGCAAATCGACGCGCTGGAAGAATACAATCAAAAGGCGCGAACCCCTGTCACACTGCAAGAGTTCCTCAACCACATCTTTCAAGAGGGAGATGATGAAGAGAGCTCATCGGATGAATCCGAAGAGTATGTGGCGAGTTGTAACGTAATCTCCCATTCGTTTACTGATGATGAGAAAACTCCTGACACTAAGAAGCTGGAGGCAGAACCTGAACCAGAGCGTGCGTCGCTGACAAATGAAATGATCAATGCCTTTCTAGACGAGATTCGTCTAAAAAGTAAAGCGGATCAGGAGCGTGAGATGGCAACGTCAGAAGGAACCAAATGCAGGCGACTGAATGAAAGAGTTGAACTACCCCCGCCAGATCAAAAGGCATCCGAAGTAGACAAGAAGATATTCAAGACGAGGAAAAGGTTCGCCAAAGCCATGTCAATGGGAATGAAGCTACCACCCTCAGAAGGAAATACACACGATGGGGCGGAGAGGCACCCTAATTATTGCGCATATCATCGGAGAATCTCACACCCCACGGAGGAGTGCGACGCCATTGAAATATGGTGGCAAGGATATGTTACTCGTCAGCAACATTTTAAGCGCATGAAACGCAAGAGCCGTCGGGAGCGAAGAAGTACTGTCGAAGGGCACAACAAGACTACTGGCAACTGTTACATGGTTAACGTTGGGGGGTCACAAGTTCTCACCTTTGGGAGCGACTCTGATGAAGAAATGGCTCTGGGCCCTCTCTTTAAAGAATCCGTTCTAGGGAAAGAGGAGGAATCGGAGGCCTGCGAGAACATCCAGCTGCGCAATCGCACACTCCCAGAAAAGAATCTCGGGCCCGTGAGCAGAAAAGATAAGGGAAAGGAAAAGGTCATTGAAGATATCACTTTAGATGACCAAGTCACGAAAGAACTAACTACCAGAGACCCTCCTAAGAAGGGTAAGGTGGACTATAACATCCTCGCACACTTAAGGAAGCTACCTTCTCAGCTTAGCATCCTTGATGCCCTCCTATTGTCAAAAGAATCGCGAGACTCACTAATTAAGGCGTTGCAAGAACCTGAACAATTCCAAGCCTTCCTCGCCACAGAAAAGATGAAGGACGAACTGGAGGAAGTGCATACGGCCGACGTCACCTTCGGTGATGAAGACCTCCTTCTCGGGACGTGCGACCATAACCGTCCCCTATATGTCTCCGGATACTGCCATGATATCAAGATAGGCAAGATCCTGGTGGATAATGGATCCTCCGTCAATCTCCTTAATGTTCGGTGTTGAAGGAGATCTGCATGAGTGTGCAACATCTCGCTCGTGACAAAATTACTATCTCCGGTTTCGATTCACAATCGTCACGGACTCTCGGATGTGTGATACTAACATTACGCTTTGGACTTCTCGTCACAGACATCAAATTTCATGTCATTGACGCCTAAACCTGCTACAACGCCTTGCTCGGTCGTCCTTGGCTACACGAATACAACATCGTCCCTTCTACACAACATCAGTGTATGAAGTACTTTAAGGATGGTTTCGAATATACCGTAACAGGAGAGTTAAATCCATTCTCCGTGAACGAAGTCCGCAAATACGAAGATGCGAAATACTTTTTGCCAGACTTCGAAGATACAGAAAGGTGTCGCGACCCGGAGAACAAAGCCGCCGCCACCATCCCTGTTTTCGGAAGCGATACCGAAGAAGAGGAAGAGATAGTTTATACAGGGCCATCTCAGCGTAACAACCCGGGAACGTCCGCCCCCATACTGGTCTTCGGAAGTGATTCAGAGGATGAAGTTAATGCTGTGTTCTCCAATCGGCTGTCAATACAAACACCTCCTGGCGATGACCATAGCTTGCAAATCACCATGGTACCGCGAGAACACTACAAGGATCTCGACACGCTTCAAGCTCACAATGTGCAGGACCTGCAAACGTTTTACGTCCCTCCCAGGCGAAGGGGTGAGAAGGTGATCCTATTCTACCGATCCTCAGAGTCGAAAGTAGAGAAAGAGATCTGGCATGGCGCAAATGCTACACCCGACAGGCTCCAACCCATCCGTCTGCCCAGATACTATACGAATGGATTAAAGAAGCTATTGAAGCGCCAAGGAGTACCCTTAAAACAAACTGTTCGACAGGCTCGGTTCTACAACAGGATTTGGGATGTCCCTGGAACCCAACGCAAATTGCCCAACGGGAAAATGGAAACACTTAGGCTTGGATACGCGAGAACCGGAAAACGGGAGCGGGCCCACAGCAGCTACGCTATATATACCTTTGATGAAGAAGAGGACGCCCTGTCAGGAGATGCCGACCCCACATCAAAACTAGACCCCGCGATTGAAGCGCCAAGTCCGTCGTTTGAAGAACGAACGGGCAAGCCTATAAGGAAAGTGGGTCAGAAAGCTCGGGAAGACCACAGCCGCGAAACGGCCATCTACGAGAAGGCCAGGACGCAACGTCTATTTCAACAGATTGCAAAAGACAAAGATGTTCATCCTCGTCAACCCATCATGCGAAAGGCCCGGTGCGGGGGCGAAAATAAGTCAAGAAGCGGAAAGAAGAGCCGACGACAACGACGTAGGATTAGAGGGTTACAGGTACTGCGCGGCTCGGATTCGTCCCTCATGGAAAAGACGAGTCGAGCGTACTCCTTCCCCCGAGACAAGACGGAGAAGTTGCTCAAGCTCGCTTTAAAACATCAAATGATCGCGCTTCCAGAATCTAGACACCCTGAGCAAGCTAACAAGGCTTCTCGTCTGAGCTATTGCTCTTATCACCGAGCTATAGGACACCCCACCGAAGACTGCTTCACCTTCAAGAACTGGGTCGAGGACCAGTACCAACGGGGCAGATTCGCTTTATCCAACAGCTGGAGGGTAACGCCACCACAAAAGCATGAACCCAAGGCCGCAAGAGCAAAACCGGATCCACCTCAGTCTTGGGAGCGGATTTGCACCTGTTATACGATCGCAATATTAAAAGAAGAGCGCGAGAACATGGATGACCTTCCCCGGTGCTTTGAGAACAGCAATGATGAGGTGATCTCAGAATTTCCGCCAGCTCCGAAAGAACTGGAAGATGGTATACATACTACGGCAGATAACCTTAGGAAGATTGAGTTGGGATCGGCAGATGACCCGCGACCGACATTTGTCAGCGAGCTACTCTCTGAAGAAAAGGTGGCCGCGTTAAAGAACGTGCTTCTACGGCATAAAGACTGCTTCGCGTGGAACTACTCCGAGATGCCAGGGTTAGATCCGGAGGTTGCTGTGCATAAATTAGCAATATCCCCAGATATCAAGCCAGTCAAGCAGGCGCCAAGAAGGATGCGACTCGAGTTAGAGATGAGCATCAACGCCGAAGTCAAAAAGCTGATCGATTCTGGATTTATTCAAGAAGTTCAATATCCCGATTGGATCGCCAATATCGTCCCGGTAATGAAGAAGAATGGGACGGTACGCATATGCGTGGATTTCAGGGATCTCAATAAAGCCTGTCCAAAGGATGATTTCCCAGTACCGGTAACCGAGCTAATGATAGATAACACGTCCACTCACGAGGTTTTCTCCTTTATGGACGGTTCGTCAGGGTACAATCAGATAAAGATGCATCCCGAAGACCAGAAGCACACCGCTTTCCGGACCCCTTTGGGTATATTCTGCTACAGGGTTATGCCCTTCGGTCTAAAAAATGCTGGCGCTACCTATCAAAGGGCCATGACAAAGATCTTCGATGACCTCATACATGACATCGTTGAGTGCTATATCGATGACCTCGTAGTAAAGAGCATGTCATACGAAGAGCATTTAAAGCATCTGGAGACTGTGTTTCAACGCCTTCGGCAATATAATTTGAAAATGAATCCCTTCAAATGCGCGTTTGGAGTCTCCTCGGGCAAATTCCTGGGATTCATCGTTCGACACCGAGGTATTGAAATAGATCCGTCGAAGATTAAAGCGATCATGGAAATGCCTCCGCCAAGAACCCTCAAACAGTTGCGGTCTCTCCAAGGGAAGCTCGCATACATCCGGTGGTTTATCGCCAATCTTTCAGGCAAATGCCGTCCTTACAGCCACCTGATGAAAAAGGGGACTCCGTTCGTTTGGGATCACAAATGCCAAAGTGCACTAGACGAGATCAAGCAGTACCTGCAGAACCCTCCGGTGTTGGCTGCGCCGGTCAAGGGAAAACCCCTCATTCTTTATACAACCGCCCTCGAAGGTTCCTTGGGCGCATTATGGGCGCAAGAGAACGATCAGGGAAAAGAGAGAGCACTCTACTACTTAAGTCGAGTTCTGCTGGGGGCAGAAAGCAACTACTCTCCCATTGAAAAACATTGCTTGGCATTAATCTTCGCGATAACAAAGCTCAGACACTATGCGTTGGCGCATGAAGTCCGTCTTATTTCAAAAGTGGACCCCCTTAAATACTTGATGTCGAAAGCCATATTGACGGGACGACTCGCTAAATGGGCCCTACTCTTGATGGAGTTCTCGGTAACGTACCAACCTCTCAAGGCGGTGAAAGGCCAGGCCATTGCCGATTTCCTCGCCGAGCACCCGATACCGGCCGATTCTCCTCTGAACTGTGCTTTGCCGGACGAGCATGCATTTGATGCGATTAGCGGCGGAAGCACCCGATGGGAACTCTATTTCGATGGAGCGTCCTCCGTAAAGAAACAGAAACAAGGTATCCCAATGATCAAATCGGGGATAGGCCTCATCTTTGCAACTCCACAAGGAGGGATAATGCGCTTCGCCTTCTCCTTAACAGAGCCAAGGACAAACAATGAAGCTGAATATGAAGCTCTGATAGCAGGCCTCGAAATCGCCATCGACATGGGAATTGAAGACCTCCTTATATACGGGGATTCTCAGCTAGTCGTTAGTCAAGTAAATGGGGATTACCAAACGTGCAAACCGGAGTTGGTAAAGTACGGCGAAAAGGTGCAACAACTATTGGCCCAAATTCCCTCCTATATTTTGGAGAACATACCGCGCGCGGAAAATAATAAAGCAGACGCGTTAGCCAAACTTGCTAAAGAACTGGCGGACGAAAACCTCGATGATGTAAGAATCGTGGTACAAAGCCGTCGAGTGCTTGCCCCAGCAGAAATACCTCCGGAATTATATAAAGAGAAGGGAGCGACTGAGCAGACGACCCTACAAATAAAAGACCGTGAGAAGGCTGAGGACTGAAGGGAAGTCTTCATAGACTACTTTAACTCCCACCGAATGCCCAAAGAAGCGTCCTCAAGACATCAGCTCATGAAACGAGCTCTATCTTTCGCTTTCGTCCACGATACTCTATACAAGAGATCGTTTGATTCTCTATGGCTGAGATGCTTAGGACCTGACGAAGCAGAAAGAGTCATTCAGGAAGTTCACAACGGACTTTGCCGGGTCCAAAGATGAAGTTAAAAATTAAACGGATGGGTTACTACTGGCCCACGATGATCCAGGACTGCCTCGAGTATGCGAAGCAATGCCACTCGTGCCAGATTCATGGAGACTTTATCCACCAACATCCGAATCCACTACACCCAACGGTGGCTAGCTGGCCATTCGAAATGTGGGGGACTGACATAGTCGGCCCCATCGAGCCAGCATCGTCCCGGGGACATCGTTTTATCCTGGCGACAACTGATTACTTCTCCAAATGGGCAGGAGCAGTACCACTGAGGGAAGTGAAGACGGAGAATATCCTCCATTTCTTCAAGACGCACGTCATCTATCGGTTTGGAACCCCACGGCGGATTATCTCCGATAATGGGCCAGCCTACCGAAGCCACAAGATTAGCCGCTTCGCGCAGCAACACAATATAGACTGGAGATATTCTTCAGTTTACAACCCACGAGCTAACGGTCTGGCTGAGGCCTTCAATAAGACCTTGACGAAGATCATAAAAAAGACCGTTTCCCGGAATAAGAGAGACTGGCACGAGAGGCTGCAAGAAGCCCTTTGGGCTTATCGAACTACATTCAAGACGGCCACGAACGCAACGCCGTACGCGTTGGTATTTGGGACGGAAGCAGTGCTCCCCCTCGAGATAGAGTTACCCTCTCTACGAGTGGCAGTCCACCACGAGCTGACGGACGAAGAAAATGCTCACCTTCGGCTTGAGGAGCTTGATGCCCTCGACGAAACCCGACTCATAGCGCAACAACATCTAGAAGCCTATAAAGCAAAGATGACGCGCTCGTACGAAAGATTGACCAGGCCGAGGACATTCCGCCAAGACGAACTCGTATTAGTGGTCAAAAGACCTATGATCCCCAATCGTGCCAAACGGAGAAAATTTGAGCCAAACTATGAAGACCCGTACATCATAGATAAGGTTTACCAGGGTGGAGCCTATCTACTCATGGACATGCACGGTGAAAGGCCTTTCAGGCCAATAAACGGCCGCTTCTTAAAGAAATACTATGCTTAATGAGCCACAGCCTGGGTCAATGATAGATGACGAGGACTATGTCCGCTCGCTATCTTCCTAGGCTCAGACTTTACAAGCAGCAGCCGGCCTTCCCATAACGACGGACCGAAACGTCCTTAAACTAACGACGGACCGAAACGTCCTTAAACTAACGTCGGACCGAAACGTCCTTAAACTAACGACGGACCGAAACGTCCTTAAACTAAAAACGGACCGAAACGTCCTTAAACTAAAAACGGACCGAAACGTCCTTAAACTAACGACGGACCGAAACGTCCTTAAACTAACAACGGACCGAAACGTCCTTAAACTAACGACGGACCGAAACGTCCGTAAACTAAAAACGGACCGAAACGTCCTTAAACTAACGACGGACCGAAATGTCTTTAAACTAACGACGGACCGAAACGTCCCTAAAACTACTACCGCAGCATCCTTAGGCTGGCGAAAAAAATATATATATATATATATGAAAAAGAATAAAAAAAAACGGTATGTCCATAAGCAAAATGGGCACGGATGAAAACCCGACAGGGCTCCGTGAATAAAAACAGCAGGACTACCGGCGAGTGTTTGTGAAAACCCGAAAGGGCGCAACCTCGTTAAAAGACACTTATAGGGTCCCCTCGACCTTGTAAGGAGAAACCACCCGCGTGAGATCCTTACGAATCGCAAAGGAGCAACACACTTAGGGATCCTCACGATTCCTAAGGAGAAAATACACTTACGAGATCCTCACGACTCGTAAGGAGAACTCTCTTGTGGGACCCTCACGGCTCATAAGACTTGAAAGTCTTAAGTTACAGAAACCTAAACCTGTTCTTAAGCAGATCCCCCACAACCCTCGATATTGCCCTACAAGCGGCTCATACTGACCCTTGTATACAATCCACGGGCGCGAATAAACATTTCCCCAACAAAGTCCAACCCTTGTAGGTCCTCTCGATCCATAAGGAGAAAGCCCTCTTGTAGGATCCTTACGACTTACAGAGGAACACACACTTAGGAATCCTCACGATCCCTAAGGAGAAAATACACCTGCAAGATCCTCACGACTTGTAGGGAGGAATACCTTCGTAAGACCCTTACGGCTCATAAAGTCAAAAGCCTTGGTCGACAGGACCCTTAACCCTGTTTGCTGAGCCACCTTTGTTCATCATCGACAAAGGCAAATGATGATTCGCTCCTGGCAATATTCCAGTTGTAGCGGTGCTGATGCCGAAATCGGTGCCATGGGGAGATACATATCACCAAGGCTCGGCGATACATATCACCAAGAGTCGAACCTCCATCCTGTGAAATGCGGATACAATCAACAAAATTCCTGGTCACGTGGAACGCGGATAATGTCACTCTTTGACCCCGTGGAAAACGTCCAGAGCGGATCCTGGTCCTCGCAGAGCACGGCAGTGAACCTGTGTGAAGCATCCAGAGCGGAGCCTAGTCCTCGCCTAACGCGGCAGTGAACCCGTGTGAAGCATCTAGCGCAAAATTCCTGGTTAGGTGGAACGCGGATAATGTCACTCTTTGACCCCGTGGAAAACGTCCAGAGCGGATCCTGGTCCTCGCAGAGCACGACAGTGAACCCGTGTGAAGCATCCAGAGCGGAGCCTAGTCCTCGCCTAACGCGGCAGTGAACCCGTGTGAAGCATCTAGCGCAAAATTCCTGGTCACGTGGAACGCGGATAATGTCACTCTTTGACCCCGTGGAAAACGTCCAGAGCGGATCCTGGTCCTCGCAGAGCACGGCAGTGAACCTGTGTGAAGCATCCAGAGCGGAGCCTAGTCCTCGCCTAACGCGGCAGTGAACCCGTGTGAAGCATCTAGCGCAAAATTCCTGGTTACGTGGAACGCGGATAATGTCACTCTTTGACCCCGTGGAAAACGTCCAGAGCGGATCCTAGTCCTCGCAGAGCACGGCAGTGAACCCGTGTGAAGCATCCAGAGCGGAGCCTAGTCCTCGCCTAACGCGGCAGTGAACCCGTGTGAATCATCTAGCGCAAAATTCCTGGTCACGTGGAACGCGGATAATGTCACTCTTTGACCCCGTGGAAAACGTCCAGAGCGGAGCCTAGTCCTCGCCGAGCATGGTAATGAACCCGTGCGAAGCATCTAGCGCAAAATTTCTGGTTACGTGGAACGCGGATAATGTCACTCTTTGACCCCGTGGAAAACATCCAGAGCGGAGCCTGGTCCTCGCCAAGCACGGCAGTGAACCCGTGTGAAGCCTCCAGAGCAAATACCGGACTGTGGAGTCCTTAAAATCCACGGACTATGATGTCCTTAACCTCGACCGCGATGTCTTAAAACTAACGATCAACCACCCCTATTCCTTACAGATTTTTGCCTCGGTTTAAGGGTACATCTCTTCACTCCTTTGATGCCTGGCGTTGTAATTCCTCAACGTCTTCAAAGAGGTGACGGGTCCCTGCAACCAAACATCGGACTGTGGAGTCCCTAAATCCACGGACTATGAGGTCCTTAACCTTGACCGTGATGTCTTAAAACTAACAGCGGACTGTAGAGTCCTTAAATCCACGGACTATGAGATCCTTAACCTTGACCGTGATGTCTTAAAACTAACAGCGGACTGTGGAGTCCTTAAATCCGCGGACTATGAGGTCCTTAACCTTGACCGCGACGTCTTTAAACTACGATACCCGGAGAAACCCCTGACTCCGTAAAACACGGACAAGGGTGACCACATCCAGCACTTACAAGTCCTCACGACCCGTAAGGAAGAAAAAACTCTCTTGTGAGATCCTTACGACTCTCAAGGGAAACCCGCTTAAGAATCCTCACGACTCTTAAGGAGAACTTACACCTATGGGATCCTCTCGACCTGTAGGGAGAAAAACTCTATATGAGACCCTCGTGGCTCGTAAAATGCAGAAGTCTTAGGAAGCAGATCTCAACCCTGAATCCTGAGCCATCGCTGTCCTGCAAGAAGATCAAGATAGAATATCCGCAGAATGCATTCAATAAAAAGGGGACACACCATTGAGAAGAAAAATGTATCTTTTATTCATAAACCAAAATGGATACAAAATACAATTCATGAAAGAAACAAAAAGGAAGATACTCTTATCCATGAGTATGTACAAAAAAGGAAGAAAAGATACAAGTCCTTAAGCCGGCGGGCGGTGCAATAATTTTACCAGCTCATCGTTCTGTTGCTGAGCCACGGCTTCATGACGCAAGATCTCCAGAAGACGAGCCTCCGCCTGAGCTTGCTGAGCCTGATACAAAGCAAGCCGGGCTTCGAGCTCTTTCTCGGTGGCTTTATGAGCCTCGACCCTTTCACGAGTGAACGTGGCGGCTTTATCGAGAGCCACCACCTCTTTGATGGACTCCTGTAGCACCCGCCACGGTTCATACGCTTTATTGGCCCTGGCTGTGAGATTGGCTTGAAGCTCGCCCAGCGCCTTAGAGGCTAGCTCCCTCTCCGAAAATCTACGGCCGAACCCTTTTCTCGCACAACAATATGTTCGCTACATGGCCACGAAAGCTTGCGCTCGCGACCACGGCCTCGAACACAGGACATTTACAAGACCGTATAAATGGGCTTCCGGTCGACAGCGATAATCGATTTGAAACGCGTTCACATCACCTGGTATGAAAAGCAATGAGAAAATTTCCAGTGTTTATCCTATCGAGCATGTGTTCACGATTATATGAGCATCCGAAAAAGAAATAAAATTCGAGGCATTAATTTGCATGCGACATGATGACAATGTTGAGAATTAGAGGAAGCTTTCATAAGAAGAACACAATGTTTATTCATGCGAGCGAAAACATGCATACGAGTACCAGGACTAGATAGGAGTTCAGCATAAAGCATACAAAAGAGAGGACTAATCTAAAGACACTACGCTAACGGAAAAGGTCACCAAACATGGGATCAACGGCACAGGGGTTAACGAAGCAAAGGACAAAATTCTCCATCTCTCTCTCTGCTTTCTCCAATACATCAAAGCGACGGTTCTCACGAGGAGTCGCTCCCCATCGATTGGCGCCGTGTTCATCCGCGAAAGCAAACATAATAGCTCGCCGGGCCTTGATCTGGCCCAGCAGATGAATCGAGCAATCCTTCAAAGCCTGAGTAATCAGGCACGCTTCATGAAAGCCCTCGAGCTTCTCTTCCGCCGCATCAAGCATCGCCAGGGTCATCTCTGCCGGGTGAGGAGGAATGTCGGCAAGCACGGCCATGAGGATCATCCGGAGCCAGAGAGAACCCATCGGGAGGGGAGACCCCCTACGGATCGAGAGTTCATGCATGGCTGAGTCGCATTCGTTGTCGGTAAGGAGGGGATCCACCAACCGAGCAGCAAAGCGGGGGACCATCTCCTCAATAGGAACTTCCCATGGCTGTCGGCGAGCATGAGGACGATTGCAGGCCATGGCGCTCGTTCGTTTCTCAAAATAAGATACTTCAAAGAAAAAAAAATAATAATAATATAAATCTCTTTGTGAAAGGAAAAGAAAGCTATAGCCTCATATATAAAGAAATGCATTAAGTGCTGTGCGCGGAAAATCTTGCATGGTAAGGCTATTTCCAAGGCCCAAAAAGGAAGGGCGTCTAAAATCAAGGGAACGAAACTATTTCCAAGGCCCTTTCCCTACATCCAATATTGTGCGCTGAAAATACGGCATGAGAAAATTTTATGAACCGCCCCATCAAGGGACCCACGTGCAGAACACGTGAGGCCTAAACCTGATGCGCGCTTAAAAGGAAATATATGGAGTAATACCCTGCATGTTAAAAGCACAAATAACAGCAGTAGCAAAATGATGAGATCCCAGAGAAAAGACATGCAAACATAGAAAGACAAAATAACAATTGTCACTCATCCTTCAAGGGGTTCATACAAAATACAGAAGACACATTTACAATGGTAAAACTTCAGATGCGGGACACGGGTTGAGAAACTCAAAATCAACTGCATTCAAGATTTTCCAAGCATTTCGAACCTCCCGAGTATGCTTCCTCTCACGATCACAAGCATCAGGGTCCTCACGAATGTCCTCCACCCTCCGATAGGCGGCAAGTATGGCCGACTGCTGGAACATCTGATGCAGGAGATCAATGAGATTATCTCGCCTTCTCTTGGAAATCAAGTGCATCAGATACACCGAGTGCATTTTATCCTCGGCGGTGTCCAAGGCCCCGAGCGGTATGCCGGCGCAAAAGAGAGGAAGTGCCTCCCGGATCGCCAGCACGATCAGTCTCAGAAGAGAAGAGCGACGGGGGAGTAGCCTATGGTTGTACTCGTCGAAGCGGTTCATGATCTCGGCACACTGAGCATTGGTGAACTCCTGGTTCTGACTGCGGCCCAGCGCACGAATATTCCCATAGGAAATGATCTCGTCAAGACTATACAGATGGGCGTCCATGATACCTGAAATAAAAGTCACGAGAATCATTACAAAGCCCCCATCGCATTAATTGCAGGAAGAACCACCTAGGGCCAAGAGACCTCAGGAAGCCTCCGCGCGAAGAGACTGAGTTCTTCATAGGAATTAAATTCCTTATTAAGAAAAGGGAATTAAATTCCCAGAAATATTTTTGATGGAATTAAATTCCATGGGTTGAAACGCCATCATCACCTCCCCAAAGATCACCTAAACCCTAAGAGATCTACAGTTCGAAAGTTAGGTGGTTTCCTGTTCTTATGGAAAAACTTGAAGAAAAATGGGTTCTCTGCGAAACCCTTGATGCGGATTTAAAATCCAAAGAGTTCTTTTAAGGACGAAGGCGCTTTGGCCGTTCAACATTATTACCTGAGGAAAAGGGATCCGCCAACAGAGTTAAACTCTGGAAAATGTCAAGACAGAGAACTAAGCTCTGAAAGCGAGAATTAAATTCTCAAAGAAAAAGTTCTCAGAAGAAGAAGATGAGCAGAGTGAAGGCTCCTATGAAGAGACAACGGTATTTATAGAAGACAATGGAAACGTTTCATCTCCCCGGATCCCTAGAGGAATCCAACGGTCGCAAGAGGTGACAGCGTTGCACTCACGTGCGGACACGTGAGAACAACGCTGTAGGGGCATTTGTTTCCTGATTTAAAATCAGAAAAGCTTATGGGAAAAGCTTCAGAAAGAGGGGTCACGTGCTCACACGTGACCAGCAGTCACGTGTTGACACGTGACATATGAAAACAGCGGAAAAGGGCTCATTGATTCCCTGATTAAGTCAGAGAAAAGGTTCCCTAATCAAGTCAAGAAAAAGGGCTTCAGATGAGGTCACGTGTTGGCACGTGACGCTCAAAGGAGAGGACTCGTGCTACAGTTGAGTCAAGGAAAGGGGCTCCTAACAGGGGGTCACGTGTTCACACGTGACCAATGGTCACGTGTTAACACGTGATGGCTAAAACAGCAACCAGAAGACAGCGCAGAAAGAAAGAAGATTCTTCATTCCAAAGAGGGTCACGTGTCTACACGTGACCATGGGTCACGTGGTCACACGTGACCGGCTTTCAAAGCCCATTTTTGACGACAGAATTAAATTCTGAAGGAAATTTGAATCTTTCCAAAGGAAAGTGATTATCTGGGACCAATCAAATTAAAGATTCAGAGATGATTAAATATCATCTATCTATGGAAAATCTCGGGTTTGGAAAGATTTCCCCCTTAAATCTAACCAAAATAACAAGGGAGAATCTCTGGATTTAAAATCCAATGGTGAATAAAATTCACCTAATAATCCAAAGGTCCAGAACGAATGAAGGATGCAAATCAAATCTCTCAATGAAGATTCGTCACAAAACTAATTTATTTGGCTGCTTCTCCTATAAATAGGAGCCAAGAGATACAAAAGAAAAGGAAGATACATGCGCAGAGAAGAAAAGAAAGAAAAAAGGAGGAGAGCTTTGATACTTTGAAAAGACTCGGATCTTCTGCAAAAACCCTAGGTAAGAAAGGGAAGGCCTTTTGAAAGAAAGAGAATTTAATTCTCAACAGAGTTTAACTCTGATACATAAAACAGAAGAGCATATTTCTTCTCTCTTTGATAGAGGATCTGCAAAGTGCACATCTCCCCTTAAGGTTGAGAATTTAATTCTCAATGGGTCGAGATCCTGCCATGCAGATCCAAAACATAGAGAAGGAATGCAAGCATGAGAATTTAACTCTCACAGAACTATAGGAATTTAATTCCTTCAAAATAAAATTAGGGCTCGACCCTGTATCATGGGAATTTAATTCCTTCAAAACAAAAGAAACAGGGTTGAACCCTAATTACGAACATAGTTCTGTTGAAACAGCGGGAATTTAATTCCTTTAATCATAATTCCCTAAAATGGGAGTTTAATTCCTTAAAAGCTTTTGTTAGGGTTTAACCCTATTTGGATCTTCACATATATGAGGAATTTAATTCCCACAGAAAATTCAGAGTTAAACTCTATTCCAGAATACAAGTCTTCGAAAGGAAGTAGGAATTTAATTCCTCGGAAATTTGCAGCTCGAGGAATGTAATTCCTGAAAAAGATTAACAGATCCTCTAAAAACATACATAGAGGCAGGGTCACGTGTTACCACGTGACCCCCCAAAGAGATCTACAGAAAGTCCCTTTGAGGCAGCACCCCACGTGATCCACGTGACCCTTGATAGAAGTTCTAATACATAGGCATTTGAATGCCCATCACGTGATGGCACGTGATGCTCTGAAAGACGCGATAATTTCAGCAGAACAAACGAAGGGAGGGCGCTCTCACGTGCTGCCACGTGACCCCTCTTGCCTTAGTGTTTAACACTAAATTAAAACTCTCAAACCCAGTGTTAAAACACTGTTGGGCCTTAGCATTCAACACTGATTAAAAAGCCTTGTTTGCAGTGTTCAACACTGAGCTGTTTTAGTGTTTAACACTAATTTGAAAAGCCTTGTTGCTGGTGTTTAACACCAATTATCTCTTAGTGTTAAACACTAACTTGTCAATCTCATTCCCAGTGTTCAACACTGACTACTCTGTAGTCTTTAACACTAGGCTTTGACCCAATTGACTTAAATGGATAGAGGCAAAGCCTCTCCTGATTGGACTTAGCCCGAGATGGCCATAAGTCCTCAATTCGTAATTAACTGGGCTAATGGGCTCATAACATAATTAATTGGTCTTGATCCCAAATTGGGCCAAGAACTACTTAAGCCATTCCGGTTCTAGGGTACATCTCTTCACTCCTTTGATACTTGGCATTGTAATCCCTCAATGTCTTCAAAGAGGTGACGGGTCCCGATGACCACTCATGATATGGACTGTGGGGTCCTTAAACCCATGTCTAATGCAAAATTCCTGGTTACGTGGAACGCGGATAACGTCACTCTTTGACCCCGTGGAAAACGTCCAGAGCGGAGCCTAGTCCTCGCCGAGCACGGCAGTGAACCCGTGTGAAGCATCTAGTGCAAAATTCCTGGTCACGTGGAACGTGGATAACGTCACTCTTTGACCCCACGGAAAACGCCCAGAGCGGAGCCTGGTCCTCGCTAAGCACGGCAGTGAACCCGTGTGAAGCATCCAGAGCATATACCGGACTGTGGAGTCCTTAAACCCATGGACTATGACGTCCTTAACCTTGACCGAGATGTCTTAAAACTAACAATGGACCGCAATGTCCTTAAACTACCCATGGACCGCAATGTCCTTAAACTACCCATGGACCGCAATATCCTTAAACTACCCACGGACCGCAATGTCCCTAAACTAGAACAATAGAGCCCTATATGCTCTTTTGTCGGATCTAAACGGTCCCGTTTAAGTTGATCTTAGCCTCAAAGATGGCTAACGAATCCTTAAACCTTCAAGCAGACTGGACTACGAATCCCCCCAATTAACTCTGGCTCGAGGGTACATCTCTGAATCCCTCTGACACCCGTCGTTGTAATCCTTCAACGTCGTCAGAGAGGTAACGGGTCCCGACGGCCACACACATACGATGGACCACTATGTCCCTAAAACTGGAACAATGGAGCCCAAACGCTCTTTTGTCGGATCCAAACGATCCTGTTAAGTTGATCTTAGTCTCAAATCGGACTAACGTATCCTTAACAAACGTTTGAGTTGATCTTAGCCTCAAGCATGGCTAACGTATCCTCAAACCAAACCCCCAAACCCAAATCTAAGATAACTCGGATTTGGACTAGTCCACGCCCTACGGGCGACGACATAACTCAGTCTCCGTAAACAATCCACGGGCAACAAAATATAAAACAAACACACACGACACGAAGTGACCATCTGGAGAAGGAGAAAGTTGTTACCGCAATGCGGTAGCGTAATTAACTGCAGGGGCTTGCGCCTGCAGGGAAGAGCGTCCCCACAATCAAAAACCCCTCAACGAGGGGGAATCTGACGAAGTCTGCTACATCGGTCGCATCCGCTTAAACCTTCGATACATGGTGCCATAAACCAACTTGGCATCTTCGGAGAGGTGAACGGATAGCACCAATTAGCATCTGCCCCGAATCTCAGTGCCAAGACATCGCAGCCTTGCGCGCCGTCTTTCGGAGAGGAACACCCTCGGGTTTCAAGTTACTAAGATTTGGTCTCTTGCTTGGTGCAGAAATCAAACAGCAATGGCGTTCAACTGCTCGAACTGCAAGTGCAACCGACGTTCCGCCTCACCTGGAGGTGTAGCCTATGGACCGCAGGCGGCATCACTATTCACGATGCCGGTGGAACAAATTACCCAAGCTACTACCGGTCTGTTTTTCGGGACCATGCTCCCGCCAACAAGCTTCACCATCCCTGTACCCGTATTGGAAGCTTCAAATAAGTTGGTTTTCGATTGACTTAATACTCCCACGGCCCCTCTCAACGGGTCGTCCAATTCCTTAGTCTTCACCAGGCTGAACTCGGGCTCCAAAAGGCCTACCAAGAAGCCCATAATACCTAAAGTGGCCATCCCAAAGAAGATAGCTGCTCCTAAAGTCGTCAAGGCGGCTTCTCCTCCCAGAGGGTCGGTCTTTGCGAGAGTGACTGCTCCCGTTCCCGCTCCCGCTCAGAAATCTGTGTTTGACCGGTTGGACACAGCTTCTTAACGGACGTCAGTCTTCAAGAGGCTGACACCGGCAACAGCCCCTCACCTGAACACGGGGAAAGATAAAGCCGTCGCTGAACCAATCCCAACAACCCGTCACGCCCGACGTCGCCACTGGCGCCGGATAAGGAAGGCTGGGGGCAACTCCCCCTCTGGGCTAACTCCGCCAGCTCTAACGGTGGAAATTGATGCTGATGTTCTAACCGGGAACAGTTTTGAGCTGTTGAACATGGTACGCAGGAATTCGCCAACTGCTGTGCTCAAAAGGTCTCCTCCACCGGTAGAGACCTTCGTAGAAACAAAACTGGAGCAGTCTCCTCAACGGCTGTCTTCCAAAGTCTACAAAACTTGGCGACGAGTCTGAGAATCGGTGATTGATCCGAATTTCTCCCATCAGCATAAGAAGTCGAAAGTCCGACAGGAAGAAAACCGCCATGTTAAGCAATGGAAGACGACGGCCACCCGGGTGCCCACAGCAACGGCCCCCTCGACTTCAATGGCCCACAAGAGAAGAAGGCCGGAGAAAATCCCCACACCTGCAGCAAATGTCAAAGGTAGTGAACCTAAATGCCCTAAGTCTGGGGGCATGGTGGTACACACCGTCTACATGGCGTCCGTGAAAGAGGACAGCCGTATATCCACAGGTCATAGACCGCTTACGCGATCGGTGACTAAAGCTCAAGAGCAGCAGCAGAAGCTCCAAGAAATGATGACTGTGATGGCCGCGCTCACCGGGTCAAAAGAAAGCCCAGAAACATCCTCGGATCAGCGACAGGAGCAAGAAACCGACACCGAATTCCTTCGCGGGATACTTGAAAAGAAGGACAAAGAGGCTGCGGAACAAGTAGCCAATATAAAACGAATGGCCCTTCTGTTCCAGGACATGGTGGGTATGATGATCCAGCAGGATCCTCCTGCTGAAGATCCTCCGATTGTCCTTGAAGATGACAGAGGAGAAACGTCAAATCCTCCACCGGCTCTGTCAACAGCCAAGGAGGAGACAATTTCTAAAGCTGCCCTAGATGAATATACAGCTCAGCAGATAAGAGTTCACCAGGCAACTGAGGCGGCCGGTCAAGTTGTCAAAACGGGGCGACCATATCCGAGCTGGTATGATCAGATCAAATACCCGCCGGGCTACACGATCCCGAAGTTCCATGTCTATAAGGGAACAGGCAATCCCCATCAACATGTTGCTCAGTTCAGGGCTCTTTGTGGCAACATCGGCGACGATGATAAGCTCCTGCTTCGCCAATTCGTCGGCAGCTTGTCGGAGACGGCGTTTGAATGGTACTCCAAGCTTCCGAACGACTCCGTCAAAACTTTCACTGAAATGGAGTTGTTGTTTACCCAGCGTTTCGCAAGCGCCAGCGAGCGTACTCCAATAACAGCTTTGATCAATGCAAGAATAAAATCGGGCGAAACTTGGGTTCAATATGCAATCCGATGGCGGAACTTGTAGTCAAAATGCGAACAACGCATTGAAGAAATGCCAGCGGTGGGCATGTTCGTGGGCACCCTAGACCCTCATGCAACTATTTCACAGTTCATGATGTTCTTTAAACCGACCACGTTCCAGGCCTTGATTGACAAATTAGCTCAAATGGACCATATGGGCTATAGACCGTCTCCTCCAAAGCCGGACTCTCGAAATGAGAAGGGGAAAGGAAAAGCGATCGTCGTCGCCAATGCTCAACAACAGCCGAGCAACTTGAAGCCGAGTGTCCGTCAAAACAATATGCGTCCACGCGTATCCCTCGAGGAGAGGCTAGGACGTCCTTACTCGTTTCCTTAAGATAAAACGAGAAGACTATTCGAGCTGGCATTGCGCAACAGACTCATCAATCTGCCGGATTCAAGACGTCCGCTGCAGCCAAATGACGTCAATGATCCCAATTACTGCCCCTACCACCGAGCATTGGGTCATCCGATCGAAGATTGCTACGTCTTCAAAAACTGGATTGAAGACCAATACCAACAAGGCAAGTTCGCGTTATCCGAAAAATGGAGTGTGAACCCGCCGCAACCTCATACCCCTAAAAAGGTGAATATGCCTGGGGCGACGTGCTCCCTTGTTGAAGAAGCTCCGTGGGAGGTTATGCTATCAGCCAAAACCAAAAGGATGCTGAATGATCTCAAGACATGCCCGGCGATCAGGTGGAAGAACCCGCTAGAACCCCAGATCATCGAAGGGATGCTGAAGCCGCGCCCAACTCCAAAGATCGGTGGTGATGGCCCAAGCACTTGTACCCAACCGTCGAAATCTTCAAAGAAGAAGAAGAAAAGATCCAAAAAGCCCGTGAAACCTGGCGACAAGCGCACGGACTTACAGAAACAGATTGACGCGCTGGAGGAATATAATCAGAAGGCACGGACTCCCATTACACTCCAAGAGTTCCTCAGCCACGTCTTTCCGGAGGAAGATGATGGAGAAAGCTCGTCAGATGAATCTGAGGGTTACGTGGTGAGTTGTCATATGACCTCCCACTCGTTTACAGATGATGAGAAAACTCCTTGCACTGAGAAGCTGGGGGCAGATCCTAAACCGGAACTTCTGGGGCCATCAGATGAAACAATTGATGTGTTGCTCAACGAAGCTCTTTTGAAAAGTAAAGCTGATCGAGAACGCGAGACAGTTATATTTGAAAGGGCCAAGCGCCGGCGACTAGACGAAAGAGTCGAGACACTCCCGTCAGATCAAAAGACATCCGTTGCGGATAAAAACAAATTCAAGATGAAGAAAAGGTTTGCTAAAGCCATGTCAATAGGGATGAAGCTACCACCCTCTGAAGGAAATACTGCCGGCAAAGTAGAAATGCACCCTTCCTATTGTTTATATCATCGAAAGATTTCGCACCCTACTGAGAAGTGCAATGCTTTCAATAGATGGTGGCAGGGGTATGTTGTTCACCGGCAACATTTTAAGCGGGAGAAGCGCAAAACTCGTCGGGAGCGAAAAAGTACGACCGAGGAGCTTAGAAGAACTACCGGCGATTGTTGCATGGTTAATGCCGGGGAAGCGCAAATTCTCACATTCGGGAGCGACTCTGACGAGGAAATGGCTCTTATCCCTTTCTTTAAAGAGTCCACCTCGGGAAAAGAGGAAGAGCCGAAGGCCTGCGAAAATATCCGGCTGCGTAATCGCACGCTTCCGGAAAAGAATCTCGGATCCACGAGTAAAAAAGATAAGGGAAAAGAAAAGGTCTCCGAGGATATCGCCCTGGATGACCAAGTCATGAAAGAGCTGACTGCCAAAGACCCGCCAAAGAATACTAAGGTGGACTATAACGTTCTGGCGCACTTGAGAAAACTACCCTCACAACTCAGTATTCTCGACGCCCTTTTGCTATCCAAAGAAGCGAGAGATTCATTGATCAAGGCGCTACTAGAGCCAGAGCAATTCCAAGCTTTTCTCGCTGAAGAAAAGATGAAGGATGAGCTAGAGGAGGTACACACGGCTGATATCACCTTCGACTACGAAGACCTTCTCCTTGGGACGTGCGAGCACAATCGTCCCCTCTATGTCTCAGGATATTGCCACAATATAAAGATAGGCAAAATCCTGGTCGACAATGGGTCTTCCGTCAATCTTCTCAACATGCGAGTGTTGAAGGAAATCTGCATGAGCGTCCAGCACCTCGCTCGGGATAAGATCACCATCTCCGGGTTCGACTCTCAATCATCACGGACTCTCAGGTCTGTGATACTGACGTTACGCTTTGGGATACTCGTCACGGACATTAAATTCCACGTCATAGACGCCAAGACATGCTATAATGCTTTGCTCGGTCGACCTTGGTTACACGAGTACAACATCATCCCTTCTACACAGCATCAGTGTATGAAATATTTCAAGGATTGTCTCGAGTATACCGTAACAGGATAGTTGAACCCATTCTCCATAAACGAGGTCCGTAAGTACGATGATGCAAAATACTTCTTGCCAGATTTCGAAGACACGGAGAAGTGTCACAAGCCGGAGAACAAAGCCACCACCACTATCCCTGTCTTCGGGAGTGATACTGAGGAAGAGGAAGAGATGGTTTATTTGGGTCCACCCCAATACAACAAGCCGGGACCGTCCGCTCCCATGTTGATCTTTGGCAGCGATTCGGAAGATGAAGTCCACGCTATATTCTCTGCTCGGCCTTCAATACAAACTTTCGCTGATGAAGAGCAAAGTCTGCAAGTCGCCATGGTTCCACTTAAACATCATAAAGAACTTGACGCGCTTGATACCTACAGTGTAGAAGAGCTGCAGACGTTCTATGTCCCTCCCAGGCGAGAAGGCGAAAAGGCGATTCTATTCTACCACTCCGGGAAAACTAAAGTGGAGAAAGAAATCTGGCACAGTGCGAATCCTACGCTTGACAGGCTTCAGCCCATCCGTCTACCTAGATATTACACGGAAGGATTGAAAAGGCTATTGAAGCGCCAAGGGATACCCTTCAAACAGACCGCTCGAAAAGCTAAATTCTATGACAGGGTCTGGAACGTTCCCGGAACTCAGCACAAGTTGCCTAGCGGGAGAATGGAAGTAATCGGGCTTGGATATGTTCGGTCCAAGAAACGGGAGCTACTCCGCGACTGCTATGTTGTGCATAACTTTGATGAAGAATGGGAAGATGCTAACCCCGAACCAGAAAAAGTCCCCGACGTAAAAATGCCCAGTCCGTCGTTCGAAGAACAAATGGGCAAGCTTATAAGGGAAGCTGGTCAAAAAGTTCGAGACGACCACAACCGCGAAATGGCCATCTACGAGAAAGCCAGGACGCAACGCCTCCTTCAACAGGCTGTGAAAGACGAAAATGCCGCTCCCTGTCAACCTGTTGTAAAAAAGGCCCGACGCAGAGGCAGAAACAAGTCAAAAAGCGGAAAAGACATTCGGCAATGACAAAGCGGGACCAAGAAGCCACGCAGTCGGGAATCGAGCGGTCCGGATTTGTCCCTTATGAAGAAAATGAGTCGAGCATACTCTTTTCCTCAAGATAAGACGAAGAAGATACTTGACCTAGCTATAAAACACCAAATGCTTACGCTGCCGGAGTCCAAGCAACCCGAACAAGCAGGCGAAGTGTCACACCCGAACTATTGCTCTTATCACAGGGTAATAGGGCACACTCTCGAAGATTGCTTCACCTTCAAGAATTGGGTCGAAGATCAGTACCGGCTCGGCAAATTCGCTCTATCTGACAGCTGGAGGGCAACGCCGCCACAGAAGCATGAACCCAAAGCCACGAAAACAGAACCAGATCCACATCGGTCTTGGAAGCGAGCTCGTGCTTGTCATATGATAACGATATCAAAAGAAAAGCCCGAGAATATGGATGACCTTCCTTGGTGCTTCGAAAACAGCAATGACGAGGTGATCTCAGAATTTCCACCAGAGCCGAAAGAGCTGGAAGATGGAATACACACCACTGCAGATAACCTCAAGAAAATTGAGTTGGGGACGGCGAACGACCCGCGACCGACATTCGTTAGTGAGCTGCTATCTGAAGAAAGGGTGGTCGCGCTTAAAGACGTGCTTATGCAGCATAAATATTGCTTCGCATGGAACTATTCCGAAATGCTAGGACTAGATCCAGAAATTGCTGTGCATAAATTGGCGATATCCCCGGACGTTAAGCCAATCAAACAAGCACCGAGAAGAATGCGGCTCGAGCTTGAGATGAGCATTAACGCCGAAGTCAAGAAGCTGATCGACTCGGGGTTTATCCAGGAAGTTCAGTATCCCGATTGGATCGCCAACATAGTCCCGGTGATGAAGAAAAATAGGACGGTGCGCATATGTGTAGACTTTCGGGATCTCAATAAAGCCTGCCCGAAGGACGATTTCCCAGTGCCAGTCACCGAGCTGATGATAGATAACACGTCCACTCATGAGGTTTTCTCTTTCATGGACGGCTCATCAGGATATAATCAGATAAAGATGCACCCTGAAGACCAGAAGCACACCGCTTTCCGGACCCCGCTGGGTATATTCTGCTACAAAGTGATGCCCTTCAGTCTAAAGAACGCCGGTGCCACCTATCAGAGGGCCATGACGAAGATCTCCGATGACCTTATACATGAAATCGTCGAATGCTATATCGATGACCTTGTGGTGAAAAGCAAATCGTACGAGGAACATCTCGAGCATCTGAAGATCGTGTTTCAACGTCTTCGGCAATACAACTTGAAGATGAACCCTCTCAAATGCGCGATCGGAGTTTCCTCGGGCAAATTCCTAGGATTCATCGTCCGACACCGAGGTATCGAGATAGATCCGTCAAAGATCAAGGCGGTCATGGAAATGCCCCCGCCAAAGACTCTCAAACAATTGCGATCTCTCCAAGGGAAGCTCGCGTACATCCGGCGATTTATAGCCAATCTTTCAGGCAAATGCCGTCCATACAGCCACCTAATGAAGAAGGGAACCCCGTTCGTCTAGGATCATAAATGCCAGAGCGCGCTGGACCAAATCAAGCAATATCTGCAGAATCCGCCAGTGTTGGCTGCTCCGGTCAAGGGAAAGCCTCTCATTCTTTATACAACCGCCCTCGAAGGTTCCTTAGGCGCATTATGGGCACAAGAGAATGACCAAGGGAAAGAATGAGCCCTCTACTATTTGAGCCGAGTTCTACTGGGGGCAGAAAGCAACTACCCCCCCATCAAAAAACACTGCCTGGCCTTGATCTTCGTGATAACAAAGCTCAGGCACTATGCGTTGGCGCATGAAGTCCGTCTCATTTCGAAGGTGGACCCTCTCAAATATTTGATGTCAAAGGCCATATTGACAGGGCGACTTGCTAAATGGGCCTTGCTTTTGATAGAGTTCTCAATAACCTATCAGCCTTTTAAGGTAGTGAAAGGTCGGGCCATCGCTGATTTCCTCGCTGAACATCCGATACCGGCCGATTCTCCCTTGAATTGCGAGCTGCCAGACGAACATGCGTTTGATGCGATCGACGGTAGTGATACCCGATGGGAACTTTATTTTGATGGAGCGTATTCCATGAAGAAGCGCAAACAAAGCACCCCTATAATCAAATCGGGGGTAGGCCTCATCTTCGTAACTCCATAAGGAGGGATAATGCGCTTTGCTTTCTCCTTAACAGAGCCGAGAACGAACAATGAAGCCGAATACGAAGCTTTGATAGCAGGCCTCGAGATCGCCATCGACATGGGAATTGAAAACCTCCTCATATACGGAGATTCTCAACTGGTCGTCAGTCAAGTAAATGGCGACTACCAAACATACAAACCCGAATTGGTGAAATATGGCGAGAGAGTACAGCAATTGCTGACTCAAATCCCCTCCTACATGCTGGAAAGCATACCGCGTGCGGAAAATAGCAAAGCAGATGCACTGGCTAAGCTCGCTAAAGAACTGGCCGACGAGAACCTCGATGACGTAAGAATCGTGGTACAAAGCCGTCGGGTGTTTGCCCCAGCAAAAATATCTCCGGAATCATCTGAAGGAAAGGGAGCGACTGAGCAAATAGCTATGCAAATAAAAGACCAGGAAAAGGCTGAGGATTGGAGAGAAGTCTTTATAGACTACTTCAAATCCCATCGGACGCCTGAAGATGCGTCCTCAAGACATCAGCTCATGAAACAAGCTCTGTCTTTCGCCTTCGTCAATGATACTCTATACAAGAGGTCGTTTAATTCTCTGTGGTTGAGATGTCTGGGACCTGAAGAGGCGAAAAGAGTCGTTCAGGAAGTTTACGACGGACTCTGCGGTTCTCATCAAGCAGGCCCGAAGATGAAGTTGAAGATTAAACGGATGGGCTACTACTGGCCCATGATGATTCAGGACTGCCTCGAGTATGCGAAGCAATGCCACTCGTGCCAGATTCATGGGGACTTTATCCATCAACACCCAAATCCTCTACATCCAACAGTGGCCAGCTGGCCGTTCGAAATGTGGGGAACTGATATAATCGGCCCCATCGAACCAGCATCGTCCATGGGACATCGATTCATCTTGGCGACGACTGACTACTTCTCCAAATGGGCAGAAGCAGTACCGCTAAGGGAAGTGAAGACGGAGAATATCCTCCATTTCTTTAAGACGCACGTCATTTATCGGTTTGGAACTCCGCGACGGATCATCTCCGATAACGGGCCAGCCTACAGAAGCCACAAGATTAGCCGCTTCGCGCAACAACACAACATAGACTGGAGATATTCCTCAGTTTATAATCCCCGAGCTAACGGTCTAGCTGAGGCTTTCGGCAAGTCCTTGACGAAGATCGTGGAGAAGACGGTGTCCCGAAATAAAAGGGACTGGCACGAGAGACTGCAAGAAGCTTTCTGGGCATATCGAACTACGTTCAAGACGGCCATAAACACAACGCCGTACGCGTTGGTATTCGGTACAGAAGCAGTACTCCCTCTCGAAATAGAATTACCCTCTCTACGAGTGGCAGTCCACTACGAGCTGACCGACGAAGAAAATGCTCACCTTCGGCTTGAGGAGCTTGATGCTCTTAATGAAACCCGGCTCATAGCGCAACAAAATCTGGAGGCTTATAAAGCAAAGATGACGCGCTCATATGAAAGATTGACCAGGCCGAGGACATTCCGCCAAGGCGAACTCGTGCTAGTGGTCAAAAGACCTATGATCCCCAATCGCGCCAAGCGGGAAAAATTCGAGCCGAACTATGAAGGCCCATACATCATAGACAAGGTCTACTAGGGTGGAGCCTATCTACTCATGGATATGCACGGTGAAAGACCTTTCAGGCCAATAAACGGTCGCTTCCTGAAGAAATACTACGCTTGACGAGTCACGGCCTAGGTCAATGATAGATGACGACGACTATGTCCGCTCGCTATCTTCCTAAGCCCAAACTCTATAAGTAGTAGCCGGCCTTCTTCAACAACGGACGGGAACGTCCTTAAACTAATGACGGACCACTACGTCCTAAAACTAGCCGTTGACCGAGATGTCGATAAACTACGGTGGATTGCAACATCCCAAAGCCGATATATAAAAAAAATAAAATAAAAATAAATAAATAAAAACGGTATGCCCATAAGCAAAAAGGGTGCGGATGAAAACCCGAAAGGGCTCCGTGAGTAAAAACAGCAGGGCTACCGGCGAGTGTTTGTGAAAACCCGAAAGGGCGCAACCTCGTTATATATATAAAAAAAAGAAGAAAAGAAGAATGAAAAGAAAGAAAACGGTATGTCCATAAGCAAAATGGGCACGGATGAAAACCCGAAAGAGCTCCGTGAGTAAAAACAGCAGGGCTACCGGCGAGTGTTTGTGAAAACCCGAAAGGGCGCAACCTCGTTAAAAGACACTTACAGGGTCCTATCGACCTTGTAAGGAGAAACCACCTGCGTGAGATCCTTACGACTCACAAGGGAGCAACACACTTAGGAATCCTCACGATTCCTAAGGAGAAATTACACTTGCAAGATCCTCACGACTCGTAAGGAGAACTCTCTTATGGGACCCTCACGGCTCATAGGATTTGAAAGTCTTAAGTTACAGAGACCTGAACCTGTTCTTAAGAAACTCCCACAACCTCTGATATTGCCCTACAAGCGGCTCATACTGACCCTTGTATACAATCCACGGGCGCGAATAAACATTTTCCTAACAAAGTCCCATCCGTGACTAGGGATATGCTCGTACAGCAAACAACACCTGTAAGTCCTCTCGACTTATAAGGAGAAAATCCGTTTGTAAGATCCTTACGACTTACAGAGGAACATGCACCTAGGAATTCCCACGATTCCTAAGGAGAAAACACACATACGAGATCCTCACGACTTGTAGGGAGAAATACCTTTATGAGACCTTTACGGCTCATGAAGTCAAAAGCCTTAGTCGACATGATCTTAACCCCGTTCGCTAAGCCACCTTTGTTCGACATCGACAGAGGCAAATGATGATTCGCTCCTGGCAATATTCCAGTTGTAGCGATGCTGATGCCAAAATCGGTGTCTAATTCCTAGCTTGCAGCGAAAAGACAGCAAGCCACACATGGATACGAAATAGCCGATATGATGGGGCAACTTGCAACAAAATCAGCAAGTAAAAAAGTATGCATACGAAATAGCCGAAATGATTGGACAACTCGCAATAAAAAGCAGCGAGTAAAAATGAAATAAATAGCCGAAATGATTGGGCACCGCGAAAAATAGCCAAAATGATTGGGCAATCGCGACCTTCGCGATATAAAAACTGAAATGATAGAGCATCGCGGAAATAAAATAATAATATAAAAAAATGATGAATGAAACTTTTGCCCTACAGGTGAGATCACATCGATCCCTGTATACAATCCAGGGGCACAAACAAAGAGAGAACCATACTTTCCCACCAGGCTCCATCAGAAAGCGAAGCCAAATCTCGACGGTTCATAGACAACCTAGAGACAATCTCGACATTTGTCGCAATATTGATGACACAATGTCAACAAACGAAGCAAAGGAAGATCCCTAGCTTCAGGGTCTCGACGTCAACATCGACAACTTAGAGATCACCAACGACGTTTCTCCTCACTCCAACCAGATGCAGACATGACGTCAACAACCGACCTTAGAGTCGCAATGAAACGGAGCCATAACAAAGTCCTTAGTTCCAAATCTTAGTGGCCACATTTACGTCCCGAAGACCAACAACTGTGTGCCTCCTCATTCCAGCTGCACACAGATGCTACACCATCAATCGGAGCCACGGCAAAGTCCCCAGTTCCAAGACTCTACGGTTCACAGACAATCTGGAGTCATCCAATGACCCCGTCACGGAAACACGTCATCCAATGACCCTGTCTCGGAATCAAGTCGACTCCAAAACCTCGATTCAGGGAAATCAGCGTCCTTGACGAGAGCATCTTGATTCGCGTCGACCTGCAGAGAAATCAGTGTCTTTGCAGGAATACCTTGATTCATTTCAACTCCGAGGAAATCAATGTCCTTGGCAAATACCTCGATTCAGAGAAATCAACGTCCATGAAGAGAGCATCTTGATTCGCGTCGACCCGCAGAGAAATCAGTGTCTTTGCAGGAATACCTCGATTCGTTTCAATTCTGAGGAAATCAGTGTCCTTGGCAATACCTCGATTCAGGGAAATCAGCGTCCTTGACGAGAGCATCTTGATTCGCGTCGACCCGCAGAGAAATCAGCATCTTTGCAGGAATACCTCGATTCGTTTCAACTCCGAGGAAATCAGTGTCCTTGGCAAATACCTCGATTCAGGGAAATCAGCGTCCTTGATGAGAGCATCTTGATTCGCGTCGACCCGCAGAGAAATCAGTGTCTTTGCAGGAATACCTCGATTCGTTTCAACTCCGAGGAAATCAGTGTCCTTGGAAAATACCTCGATTCAGGGAAATCAACATCCTTGACGAGAGTATCTTGATTCGCGTCGACCCGCAGAGAAATCAGTGTCTTTGCAGGAATACCTCGATTCGTTTCAACTCCGAGGAAATCAGTGTCCTTGGCAAATACCTTGATTCAGGGAAATCAGCGTCCTTGACGAAAATATCTCGATTCGCGCCGACCCGTAGAGGAATCAGTGTCTCTGCAGGGATATACAACGTCAGCAAAGCGGAGCCGCGACAAAGTTCCCAGTTCCATGACTCGGTGGTGCACAGACAACCCAAAGTCAACCCTCGACTCCCTGTTGAGGCAATGCATTAACTCGGGAGTAGATCAACTCATAAATCACTTACGAGTCCTCTCGACTTGTAAGGAAGAAAATTCTCTTGTGAGATCCTTACGACTCTTAAGAGAAAACACACTTAGGAGTCCTCACGACCCCTAAGGAGGAAATACACCTACGAGATCCTCTCGATCCGTAGGGAGAAAAGTCTTTATGAGACCCTCACGACTCATGAAGTTGAAAAGTCTTAGGCAGCAGATCTGAACCTGCCTCCTAAGCCATCACTACTTCTTGAAGAAGCCAAGACGGGATGCTCGCTCTATCATCTGTCGACCATGTTTACTAAGGTAACATACTGATAATAAAAGAAGGGAGAAGGCAGAGAAATGACACAAGACATTTTGAAGAATATGTTCATGGAGAAGGAAGCGTCTTAAATAGCCCCATCAATTGCTCGCACACTTCCTTCAATGCCTTCTCCTGATCGACTGCCACCGCCACTTCTGCTTCCACCTGGGCCCGCTGCTGCAGGTAGGATGAAAGTTGCTCCTCAACTGCCTGCTGGGCTGCTTCCTGATTTGGTGCATCCCGCTCGACGACGTCAAGCTGCCGCCTCAGTGTTAACCCGTCAGAGATGCATCGCAGAAGGCCTTCAAAGATAACCTTCAACTGTGCAGCATTTGCATCCACCTGAGCATGCAGTCGGGCCGATTTGCTCGAATTCTCTCCGCGGTCCTTACGCCTCAAAGCAACTTCTTGTTCAAGATGGCGGAAGTAAGGAGCGCTCTGCTCGATCCATGCCGCCCGTTGAGTGCTCGCGGCTAAGATCTCGGGGGCAGGACGCATAAGCTCCAGCTGATGCAGGCGGGCCTCGATCTCCCTGCAGTGATTAACCCAAGACTCGATGACGCCTTCATTATGAAAATTTGCAAGCGTCGCCAGCATCGGATTAACCTCCGCAACGAAATCTACGGCAGATGGGGGAGCTTCTGCGTCAAGCTCTTCGATGCATCCGCTTAGCATACTCAAACTCATCGCAACACCCTTTGAGGATGGACGCCTGGAGAATGGGCCTGCCGGCATCGTGATGCGAGACTCGAAGGAGGCCGGAATTGGAACGACAGCTGAAAAACAAAACACAATCAGATGACGGTTCAAGAAATATAAGAAAGCCATCAATGAGAAAGTTTACTATACCAGCTGCAGCAGGCGGCAAAGTCGGGAGGACCGGTGGCGCGGCTGATCTTACATCTCCTCCTTCGATCTGTAGCACTGCAATCAGGGCAAGAAAGAATCAGAAATAATTCCATTATTGAAAAAAGAAAGGGCATCAATTGAAAACTATACTCACCAGCGCTACTGGAGAAAGCAAGCTCCGACAAGAAGGGGAAGTGCGGGTGCAGCACCTGGTAAAGGTGATCAAAAAGTACTCCTGCAAGGACGCAATAGTATAACGTCAATGCATGAATTATACGGCCGAGAGATAAGACTAGTGGGTTACAAATCCATACCTTCCAGCATTTGCGATGGTGCAAGAGAAGGCAGAGAGGTGACCACCGTCAAGGCAGTAGCGGACGGCGCTCTCTCGAGCAATGGGGCATCAACACTGGCCGCACCTGCGTTAGAAACAAGATAAGAACTGTCAGAAAAGTTACAGAATAAAGAAAAGGACGGTAACCCAAAAATTTACCTGATGAGTCACCAGCCGAAACGGAGGCGTCTCCCTCCTCCATTGACACGGGTCCACCTCCCGTTGCTTCATCGCCAGACTCTACGGGAGCCGTCGTCGTGCTCGCGAGGCCAGAAGACGGCGGAGGACCGTAGGCGGGGAGAGTAATGATCGGAGCATTACCAGACTCTTGAGAAAGAGCGGCCGGCTTGTCCTCGGGAATCATGCCCGTCTCACCCGCTACTTGTAATATCCGGTCTTCATCTACGCCAATACCCGTATTCAAATGAAATATTTTATCCATTTGCACTTTATATAAATTTCTAATTATATTTTTGCCTTCTTATGAACCGAATCCTAAGCCCAAGCCCATCAACCTAAATCTTTATTTCAAAAATAACACTTATATTCAAATTATCTACTCATTCCTCACTTTTCAAAATTCAAATTTTATACCCTCAATTAAACCAAAATCTTACCCAATTAAATTTCATTAATCCTCTCACATTAAAACTTTTCCCGTTTCTCTCTCTCGTTTAATTTTCTTTAATTAATAATAAAATCCCACGTTTAAATCTCTCTATCTTCCTTAAAATCCTCCAACGTTAATATTCACGTTCTCTCTCCCTCTATTCTCACCCCTCTTTCTTTTCCCCTCACCATCTCTCTCCCTCGTTCTCCTTCCTCCTCCTCTTCCCGCTCCCTCTCCCGACCCACGCCCACACTACACCGACGCCGCGCTCGCCCCGCCACCATCGCCGGCATCTCTCCTCTCTCCTCTCTCCTCTCTCCAAAACCTCGAGCCCCTCTTCTCCTCTCCGATCCCCGACCTCACCGCACCCCCGTCACCACCTCCCCACCTCACCTGCAACCCGACGAACCCATCACCGTCGATGACCCATCACCTCCTGCAACTTCTTTGAACAACGCCGCAACACCACCACTCCTCCCTGCTTCTTCCTCCATCCACAGCCGCAACACACCAAGCATAGCCGAGATCCCTGCAACCCCGGCGACCATCGCCTGCAAGCTCCGGCCGTCCACCGGCGCAACCACCAACGTCGAACTTCCCGCTGCACAACGCCGAGCCTTCACCCCCTCCTTTTCTGGAACTGAACACCCCTTGCTGCCGTTGCAATCGCCGCCGCCATTGTCGTTGTCGCCGTTAACAGCGTCGCCTCTGTCACCGTGGGTATCGCCGCTGTAGCTGTTGCCACCATCATCGTCTTCAAGCAAGTGATCGTCACTTGTTTCACATGCTATTAGTTTTCTTATTACATAGTTATATATGTATATTGTATTTAACAAACTAGTTAATTAGAAAATCATGGATTTTGGATAAGTCTTACAGTCCCCTGTTTATATATATATATATATATTGGCATAGTTTATAAGTCGAGCCTTTTTATTCGTCCCTAACCACGTCACGAAAAATATTGACCGATTAAACGAAACAAAAGCTCTGATTGCCATACATTTAAAACAAGTAGTTGATACTAAACGTTACGTGAAAACCTAGCTGTAAATGGCGGAACTTATGTTCGTTAAACCCGATTACTATTTACATAGGTGCTGCTGAAATTTGGTAGAAAATCAATATTGTTTCACCCATAAAATGTTACCCCGAAAACCATTGCGGAATCAGAATTCTTCTGAACATCCTAGACCGTTAAATTCACGATAAATCTTTTACAAACCGGATTTGAGTGTTCCATGGCTCCTACTGAAGATAACACATTAACCTACAACAATCTATAATTTATTTCAAAATTTGAACTAGTTATGATAGAGAAAATTGGGGAGAATTACGACTCTGGACTGCAGTCCAGAGCAGTAATCCCAGTTCACCCTTGTTTTGAAATCACCGTATAACATTGCTCAAATGCGAAAATGTGTAGAACCCTATATCATTACGTAGAAAACTGAGTTAGATTTCTTACCCCACTAGTTTCACTGGATTCCTTAACTGTATGATATTTTTAACATATTTTATAACAACGATGTGTTCTGCTGAATTCTGCAGCGGCAGATTTTACACATTGAACTTAACATGACCATAACTCCATGTTGAAATAGAATAATACTAATCCGCCAATTGCGTTGGAAACATAACTGATAACCCAAAAAATTGTTCAACTATAGTGTCGCCTAATTCTGATCCCAACTGGGTGAAATTCGTGTCGCGAATCGGACGTTCAGTTCAGAAACTGAATTTCCCGCAGCGAGCACTTAAAATGAAACGGCTGCAACTTGAATACCGGAAATCCGATTGAACTGAAACCAATTTTAATGAACTGCTGATAGAGTGTACTTATCATCGTATTTGTATCATTTCATTGAGTTCTGAACATATGAATTACTGCAATTTTTGTAAGTTTATGACGTGCATATTGATTCATAACATACATGACTTGTTAACGGCATACATACACATCTCTTACCCAATTGCCATATACATAGTGTTAGTGCGTGTTAGTGATCAGTGGACATTGCATTATCGTGCGTGAATGATATTGGTTTAGAAGTGTCGAGTACACCAATGGAAAGTGAATGATTCGTGACAGTGATTAATACAGAGAACAGTGATAAAACCGTGCCATTGGTATGCTTGTACACGACTAACTCATAATCATAAATAGTGTAAACCTGGGGAAAAGGGGAAATCGAAGTGGAAAGGAAATTGTATTTAGCGAGGTCAGTGATTTAGAGGATGACCATTCGAACAGCGACTCTTATATATTAGGTTTGGACCTAGCGGTCCGGCTGACAGGGTTATGTCCCGGGCAACAGCGGGCCGTAGTCTCGGGTACGTACGAGACCCCCATTAAACATGATCACTCCTTTCCGCATTTCGATTTCAAAATGACTTAGAGACAGATAGGGACATAGAGCATACCTTACATCAGTTCATGACATATTGATTGCCTGCATTTATTACCTCCACTGTTATTGCTTTATTTTCTTATTTTTCATGATTATTATAATATTGCTATTGCGTCGCCCTGACGACCTGAGTATGCATGCTCAGAGTTTGCTGAGGACCGGATTCAAGAGACAGACCTATCCTTCGAGCTTGCAGAGATCTAGACGGTCGTGCCCTCAGTACTTTTACTGTTTTCCATAAATCAACATTGTATTCACACTTGGTTAGTAGTTTCTTTCATTTCATCCTATTGTAAACTGTGAACAATGAAAGTTGGTGTAATAAACTAGTACTGTTTTCCTTTATTTCTGTGTTGTATTTACATGATTACCATATAATGCTAGAAGCCGATATGTGACTACGACAGGATTCTTCCTTGATCGTAGGAGCATGGCTAGCCTTGTCACCCTTGTATTCCATATTTTGGGAAGCGGGGCGTGACACTACTCCCTCGGGCTCAGCAGCCGCGGCCTTCTCGTCCACCGTTGCCATAGGGTCGTCGGTCTCAGTCGCTCCATCTGCTGCTGCCCCAGGCTGGGTTGTAGCAGCCGTCTCATCTGCCGCTACCTCGCGCTCGGCAGTGGTGTCCGTCTCGAGCATAGTAGGCGTGACCGTCTCGTCAGCCACTAGCTCTGACCCGGCGACTACGGCTGCACCGCCTACCGTCGCCTCGGTTTCGGCTGCTGCCTTCTCCACCGTCCCCTCAGGCTCGACGGTCGTCGCCGCTCCTTCAGTTGGACTCGGCCCTGCAGGACAAGATGTATAAGAACCGATAGTTTTACAACTTTTACAACAAAGTATCGAAAGACACATTACCTGAAGTGGATCGATCGTTGGCCTCCCGAACTGCACGCATCGCCTGTCTATAAGCTGTAGACAAGACGACCGGGGACTCTTCTGGAGGAGTAGCTGCGGGAGTAACATCGCTTGGGCCCGCTCCCACGGCCAAAGCAGCGTTGCGCTCCTTCGCCTCGCCCCTCAAGCGCTTCCTCTCCTCCCGGGCCGTCACAACGGACCTCTTCGAAGCTTCCTTCATCAAGGCGTCATCGTCCGCGTTCAGAGTTGCCTCCAGAGCCTTCAAGGCATCCCTCATCGGCTTTTTGAGTCGGGTCTTTCACGGTAGCCCCGAAGAGGCCGGGACTTCAGTAGCTGGCTCGGGAAGAGTCCCCGTATCGGCTTGCGCAGAAGATCACGCGGCCCCTGCAAAAAGACAAAGAGAAGATTAGATTGGCTATAAAAAAAAGGAGAATAAAGACTCAGTGAGCTGAGACATACCAACACCCGACAGAGCACGTTTCCTTTCCTCCTCCTGGAAAGTTTTGAGGGAAGCAGCGATAGCTTCTTCGGTTGTAATGCCTGTTAAAAAAAAGGGAAAAGCATTAGTCAAACACAATGATAAAAGTACGATGCAATGACGGAAAAATACAACTAGTCATTACCCGATTGCGGGAGTTTGGCCAACCACGCTTCGAGCCTTGCCGATCGCTCAGAAGACGCGATGGCGGCCGCCATATCGGTGTCTGCTGGATCTACGAAGAAACCCTCGTTGCTTCCGTACTTGCTTAGGCCTTCGGTGAGAGGGGCCTGAGGCTCTAAGCCAAGGATGGCGTCAAGAGAAAGAACGGACTTCTTCTTCCTCTTCTGCGCGCGGATCCCGGTCGCCGCCAAAATCATCTTACGCTTCACAGGCACCTTAGGACGGCGGGTTCCGATGTCCGAGCCCACGCCAGACTCGGGCGAAACTATATTCACCGTCTCCACTGGAGCACGGGGCGCTGGGGGCACGTCCACGGTATCACGAGGCGGCAATCCGCGCGGAGGGCTCAGCACGCGCGATGGCTCAGCTCCAGCATCTCTCAGCGGAGGAACGACAGGGATCCTTGGCCTCAGGGGAGCTTTGCGGTCGCTGTCGGGAGGCACACCCTTGCGGTCAACCAACAATCGCCTTTCTTCCTTAATAACGGCGCCCGTCGAATGCTGGTACCACGCCGTATATGTATTAAGGATCTGTGGGACGCAAGTCGGCTCGCTGATAAAAAAAATGAGAGCCCGTATTCAGACGCATGAAGTAATGCAGCACACTCTGCATCCCTTCTTCAGTGACAACAGGTTCCAGCAAGAAAGCCTCTAACAGCACTCCTTGATTATAGCTCAGTTGCTGGGCAAAACGATGCGGGTTGTATCTCATGAAAAGCGCCGTATCGTTTTGCCTAAACACCAGAAACCCAGTCTGATAGAATACAAATGGAGGGTCTCCCGGGCTATCAGAACAGAGGCCCCGTCTTTGAAAATATCTTGCAATGACCGCACTGTGGTAGTAGACGCCTTTCCGATGGTTAACACTTTGTCGGTGAAGGTCATTCCGTCTCCAACTGTGCGGGGACGAAGGAGCAAACTCTGGCATGCCGCGGCGATGGATTTACAATTGAGGCGCCGACCAATCGCATGATCCGAGGGAAGCTGCGCCTGTCATAGAACGAAAGCCTTTTGTGCATACCAAAAATGCCAAGTGCATGTAGCTCAAACCATGACATGAAGTAATGCATCGAGAAGATCACGTGCTGTACTCCAGGTTCATTAGCATCCGCCGCTTGACTAAGGCCATGATACATGTGGGCTAAGCCGGCGATCCCGACGGCCACTTTTACCCCAATGGTCATCCGGTGAGCTGGGTAAAAGACAGATGGCCTCATACGGCGAAGATGCATCGGGAGCGCAAACCAACTCAGCCATCGCCCAAGAAATCCTAAGAAGAATGCTTCTTCATCCATCCCGGTGACTGCAACCTCCGCAAAAGGGACAACCGAGGAGTTAGGAAGGAAGAAACTCTTTTGATCTACCTCCGTTGCTGGCAGGTTGTCCAAACCCAAACCGAAAGGGTCATCAAGCGTGGCAAACTTAGCAGCTTCCGCCGAGAGGACGTTTGGGTGAAGGAAGCGAGCGATGAAATCCTCGAAACTGACCCCGCGGCTCCCAGATTCGATAAAAAGGCCCTCGTAGATATTCAACACTTTGATCAAACTCGGAAACTGATGTTGAACAGCGTTCTCCGGGGTAAGGCCCATTATCACTGGCTTAGCACCGAAGACATATTCGTCCGTGGGAAGCAGCTCCTCATAATTCTCCCCTATGACCGGTAAGCCGGAAACTTCTGTGAACTCCTCTAAAGAAATCGACACTTCCCGGTCCAGTGCGAGGAAAGTGTGAGTAGGGATATTCCACTGCTCCAAAAAAGCCTTAACCCACCAGGTGGGAAGCGTGGGATATTGGAAGAGAGAAGCATAAACAGCGGTGTACAACCCAAGCCTCATTGTAACAACCCTAATTTTTCTATACCAAAATTTTTCAAATATTTTTTTCAAAAATCCACAAAGGGGTATTTTAACATGAGCACAAGATATAGGTAATTATTTTGTTTTTAATTACAAGCTACAAGAATGTAATAACTCCATTTTTAGTGTACAAGAATTTACTTTAAATTTAACGTATACAAGGAGCATTTATTCTTGCTGCTATCATTTTAAGTAATTAAATACCACAATAATTACAAGAAGGAGCTTGTAGCTCATTGGTAATACCTTGCACTGCTGAACCAAGGCACCAGAGTTCAAATCCCCTGCCCCACATTATTTTTATAATTATTTTGTTTTAAATTTTTGGAAAGTCAACAGTCAAACCATCATAACTCTCAAAATTTATACTGCACATAAAAAGTTAGATATACCAAAATTCCCCCCAGGAGATGACCCACCTGATGGTACCCCGAGTCGGCCGGCGGACCGGCCGACTCGGGCCGGACGGCCGAGTCATCAACACGGAATTTCTCCGTGTTGACTTGGTCTTCCCCCTGTATACACTAAATTATTTGATCGGTTATCAAATGCACAATAAACCTCTTTTACTCCCAAATTTAATGATATTTTAATGAATTTTTATATTTTTTTAATTAAAACCCTAACCCTAGCCTAGCCCTATATAAACACCCCTACCCTCTACCCTTTCACCCTACATTCCTAAGTCCACTCTCTAAAAAATTCAAGAGAACTCGGTACGTTAGAAAAAGAGCGAAAGGCGAAGCGCTGCCGAAATCAACGACGAATTCCGGCGATCGTACTAGGACCCTTCACGACGTTTCGACGCCCGACAACCCCCTACCTTCCTAGCACTCTCCAACGTTTCCAAAACCCGTAAGTCCCCCTCTTTCTATCTTCCTTTTCTTTTAAGAAAAATACGACTTTTTAAAACCCGACGGAAATCGGAACAAACCGATTTCCGATTCGGTTTTCTATCAAAACTCACTTGTCACAAATTACATAATGCTTAAACATATTCATGTTGACTATTAATCACTTAAAAATCAATTTGGATAAAGTTTTTCACATGAAATGATAACGTTTCCATTTATCGTATTTCTTTCACTTAAATACCACAATGTTTAGTTATCACATTTAACCCTTAACAATTGCTATACCTTAACGTAGATCACGAGGTAATGACCTACCTCCACACACACGCAAATACAACCTTAATTGATATCATCAAAACTTAGAATACGAAAATACAAGACTTTACATTAAAATACCCTTTTCTTTATAAACCTTTTCTGAAAGTTCTAAGTTGTATACAATTTTAAAACAAAATCTTTTAATAGGAAAATACGATATGTCATGGACATCGATCGTTTATCTAAACTGACTTTGTGGTGTCTAGGCTAGGTAAGTGAGCTTGGGTAACTTTAAAAGGCCCGCGTCACGATTCGTGAGCGGATCCCTCCCTCCTTACTTGTACTTACCTGGCCGCAATTGGCGGTGAAGAGGCGATTTGAGGCTTCTATGATCTATCGTTTAGACCCTTTAGAAATAGGCTAGTTGGCTTAGGAAACCCTAGAAACTAAAATACGGAAATTCACACCTTTTACAAATAAATACCTCATCTTTATAAAACCATTTTCTAAATGACTAGTATTTATTAAATCTTTGCAAAGCGCCACTACAACCCACCTTTGGGGAACTCGTTAGGGATAGTACGGTTTATCGTGCACCCTCGAGCTTAGTAGTGCGAGATTCAGACCTCCGCAAGAAGCATTCGGTCTCGAAAGGTTTAAAATGCGACATTTAAGAAAAATGAGATTTTGGAAAATAAAATATTTATTTAAAATTATTCTTGTATTAACATATATATAATTATCATTTAAACGCCTATTTTGTTATAAGATAAAGTTTCCACCTTTTCCTAAAAATTACAAGATTAAAAGTTACATTAAAATACCATGAATTTTCAAATAAATCAATATTATAATTTAATACTTTTATTAGGATATATTCACTAGAATAACATAAATAAAATTTACACTCATTATAACAATAAAGACGAATAATAAATACTTGGGGTGTATCGTGAAAACTATACAAAAGTATTTTTATATAAAACCCCCTCAAGTTTTATAAATTACAATAAGGACCCTAACAATTATAGAACTTCAATTTACTTTTCTTTTAGTCTGACTCGGGTTTGAGTCTGACTATTTCTGGCTTGAATATGATTCAAGTCAATCTATATTTTTTAATATTCCAACTCAATATGTATACATGAATCCCAGAATCCAGTTAACAATCTATATAACTTGACTGAATCAAACCATGGATATACATCCATTATTCCATTATTCCATTTACTTGATTATGCAGTTACAACCTGTTTACTGATATCATGGTTTTGATCAGTCATCCAACTTATACTACAGTACAATCATAATACTACGGGGTTTAAAGGGTAGACTGGTACGGAATATGTTAAAGGTGGCACGAGGTGGTCACTTAAGACGTAATTACATCCATGCCGTTGTTCCGTGGTATTATCGACGGAGCCTTGTACTACAGGTTACCAAGGTCCCCGGTGTAAGTGGGACTCCCCTCGTATACACTGGCATCTTCTGTACCAGGCTACAAACAACAACGTTAATACAATATTACAATATTATAATACAACATTAAAAGCGCTCTCTCTCTCTCTCTTTCTTACTTTCTGTCTATTTCTCCCTTATCTTTGGGACTTACCGAGCGACCTGTTCGCTGACGACATTCTATTTCTTTCTTCTTTGAATGTCGTCAGGTGCTTTGGACCCAGCAGAGATCGAGCCCACCGGTGAAGACTTGGAGCAGTTTCACGAAGACCCCGAGCTCTAGATATTGTACCTTGTTCTTTTCAGTATTTTCATTTCCTGTTATGCCACTGTTTAGGCACCGCTTTCCATTTCAGTTGTATTTACTTTTCATGCATTGTACAAAAAAATGTTATTAATAAAGTTGCTGTTATTTCTATATCTCTTGTCTCTTGTGATTTACTTTTATATTGCTTAGATACGCTTAGCGTATGTACTTCTGAGTATATACATAGCGGGCATCGTCGCGTCCCCTTCGCCGTACACCGGGAAGCGAGGCGTGACACTCATCAATTGCGACTTCTTCGCTGACAAGACGTAGCGAGCCCAAGGCAGATAACCGATCGGATGACGGGGGATCAGACCTATATTATATGGTTGCCCCTAGGGTCGCCCCTCGCCTTGACAAATACGGCGTCCCAAGATATCCAAAACCATGGGAGGCTGAACGGGAATTGCAGCTATAGCGGGATGAAGAAGGCCATCTGAAGTCCAATCAACCATCTCTACGGCATACTTCACTGGGGATGGGTTGGCATAATGGATCGCCATAATGGGCTCCGATGGTACTGCGCATGAAAAGCTCTGTCGACCCCTGATAATCTGATTGTACCATGACCCCCAAAGGTGAAGATTCTTATGTTCCGGATCATGGTCTTTGATCAAAGCTAGAACCTCTCGGTCTACGGGTACTCCGGGGGATCCTCCCTCCGAGCGAACGAATGGGAACGAGGTATCGAAAGACATGTTGCCTGCAAAAGAAGAGGGACGGAGATCAACTGTCAGTATTATAATTTTTAATTTCTGACACTTGGAACTTTAAAAGTTGTACCACACTGCAATGCAGTGTAGAGGGGACCAAAGGGGGACCCACAAAATCTAGATGACAATACATCAGTCAATAAGACAGCCCCATCATTGCATGGGACTGTCAATTAATGAGGAGATCCCCAAAAGAATACTCTCATTAAATAAGAAATCCCTATAGACAAGGAGAAAATCTTCCCTTTCAGAGCAAAACTCTGTCACAGAGTGACACTTGTCAAACTTTGGTCTCAAGGGAATAAAATTCCTTAAAGAGCCTAGCTCTGTAATAATGATGGAAAAATCCATCAAAAGAAAAAAAAATTAATTTAATTCCTAAAAATTAAAAATTTAGGATCTTAAAGATCCATGAAAACTCTTAAGAGTTCTTCATTTTTAGATCAAAAAGATCTATGTTTTGTCCATGCCAAAGCTCTGTTCATGGGTTAAAAATCCTGAAACAAGATCTCTTTAGATCTATGGATTCTTGAGAGCAAGGCTCTGTTGGTGAAACCCCAAAGGGGTTTTCTTTAGATCAATGATCTATGAGAGCAAGCCTCTGTCACTTAAAATTAATTTAAGTTAATTTTACCTAAAAACTTTTCTAGAGTTTAACTCTTAAGATTCTTGAAAGCAAGAGCAAGGCTCTGAAGTTCTGAGAATAAGAATTCTTGAAGATGATAATCATCTGAGGAGGACCAAGGGTCCTATTTATAGGCGCTTAAGCGCCCCTTCAACTCCTGAGTTGATCTGACGGTTGGGATCTTGCCACCGCTACACTCACGTGTGCGCCACGTGAGCGCAACGGTGAGGGGCATTTGTTTCCCCCAATCAGAGCAAAGCTCTGTTTGAATTTCAAAAAAATTCAAAAAATGAAGCAACGCTTCAGATTCCTTGCGCTGCACGCAACGCGCCACGTGTCAAAAGCAGACACGCCAGCGCTGCGCCCAAGACAGCGCACCCAATCAGAGCAAGACTTTATTTTAAAATAAAAATAAAGGAAGCAACGCTTCAAATGACTTGCGCTCTGCGCTGTGCGACACATGTCAGCGCAGGTGCACTGCGCTCTGCGCTGCGCAACACGTGTCAAGCGCAGGTGCGCTTGCACCAACTGTGCCAGAGTTTAAACAATAAAATTTTGGAAAGATCTTTCTAATTTTGTTAAAACAAGAAGATTGTCTTCTGTAAAACAGAAGCCCTAGGATCAAAGATCCAGCGGCGGGGAAACATCCCTAAATCAATCAAAGAAAGATCTCTTTAACCGATTTAACAAATCAATTGGCACTATATAAAGGCCCCTAGACTCCAAGTCTAAAAGACATACAGAGAGATAGAGATACAGAGAGCTCTTCTAAAAACTTTTAGAAGAATTTAGAGAGAAAGAAAAAGGTAAAACCTTTGAAAAAAAAGAAGAATTTCTTCTAAAAAGATCAATGATCTAAGAACAAGATCAAGATCTTTAATAAAAAATAACAATAAAGAAGTAATCTACTTCATGACTAGATCTTTTGATCTATATAAAGGCATTGCCTTTTGATGAACCACTGGTTCTTGAAATATTGAGGTAGAACCTCTCTGCAACAAGAAAAACTTGTTTTCTTTGATCTAAATTTGATCAAGATATTAAACGGTGCCTTGCACTTTTGAAATTTGCGCTGTTGCGCTCCTTGGATTGGCGCAAGCCACCAGAGAGCGCCACGTGTCAATCACAGAACAACTGCACCTTGCGCTTCTAAAAACAGAGCACTGCTCTCTTGGTTTGGCGCAAGTCATCAGAGCGCGCCACGTGGCAGCAGCGCATTAGCGCAGCACACTGCGCTAACAGATTTGCGCTCACCAGCGCGTGACACGTGTCACCTCCACATGAATTTGCGCCTTGCGCTCCTCAATTGGCGCAAAGCGCCTGACAAGCCACGTGGGGCACTGTCAGAACATTTAATGCAATGCATTATTAAAAAAGGGCAGAGCCCAATTAAAAAGGGCCTAACAGGCCAAAATAAATGCTATGCATTTAAATTAAAAGCCCAATGCTTTAAAAAAGGGGCAGAGCATAAACAAAGTCTTAAACATGCCAATCATGAACAAAATGTTAGACATTTTCTAACTGGACTTAGCCCAATTCTGGCCGTAAGTCCTCAAATTAAATTGAACTGAGCACAACTGCTCTCTCAAATCAATTTACATCCGGTTCAAGGGTACATCTCTGAACTCCTCTGATATTTGTCGTTGTAATCCTTCAACGTCGTCAGAGAGGTGACGGGTCCCGACAACCACACATTAATACGGACTGTGGGGTCCTTAAACTCATGGACTAATGCGTCCTTAAACTAATATCCGTCCCTAAAATGGGAATGTTGGACCACCATGTCCCTAAACTGGTAATACGGACTGTGGGGTCCTTAAACTCATGGACTAATGCGTCCTTAAACCAATATTCGTCCCCAAAATGGGAATGTTGGACCACCACGTCCCTAAACTGGCAATGGACCACCATGTCTCTGAACTGACAATGGACCACTATGTCCCTAAACTAGAACAATAGAGCCCAAATGCTCTTTTGTCGGATCTAAACGATCCCGTTAAGTTGATCTTAGTCTCAAATTAGACTAACGTATCCTTAACAAACGTTTGAGTTGATCTTAGCCTCAAATATGACTAACGTATCCTCAAACCAAAACCCCAAACCCAAATCTAAGAAGATACGGATTTGGACTAATCCACGTCCTACGGGCGACGACATAAATTAGTCTCCGTATACAATCCACGGGCAACCACAAACAAAATAAATACCCATGACACGAAGTGACCAGCTGGAGAAGGAGAAAGTTGTTACCGCGATGCGGTAGCGTAATAACTGCAGGGGCTTGCGCCTGCAGGGAAGAGCGTCCCCACAATCAAAAACCCCTCAAGCGAGGGGGAATCTAACGAAGTCTGCTACATCGGTCGTATCCGTTTAAACCTTCGATACACGATGCCATAAATCAACTTGGCATCTTCGGAGAGGTGGACGGATAGCATCTATTAGCATCTGCCCCGAATTTCAGGTGAGACGTACATCGCGTCTCCGCCCCGTCATTCGGAGGGGAACAAACGGTTTATTAAGAATAGGGGCGGCAAGCACTGGAGGGCGCAACAGGTACTGTTTGATACTTTTGAATGCTTCTTGACATTCGGCATTCCAGACAAAAGGAGCTCATTTCTTCATGTGCTTTGAGAAGGGCCTACATCTTCCCGATAAATTTGACATAAATCTTCGTATATAAGCAAGCTTGCCTTGAAAAGATCTTAGCCGCGTCAGATTCTTCGGAGGGGGCATCTCCATGATAGCCTTTATCTTGGATGGGTCAACTTCGATCCCTCGATATCGGACTATGAAGCCCAGGAATTTTCCCGATGACACACCAAAAGCGCACTTCAGAGGATTCATCTTCAGATCGTATTCCCTTAGTTTAGTGAGAACGGTCCTAAGATCTTGGATGTGATTGGCCTTGGTTTTAGTCTTGACGACCAGATCATCAACATAACATTCGAAGAATTTATGGATTTGATCATCAAAGATATTGGTCATTGCCATTTGATATGTAGCACCTGCGTTCTTCAATCCGAACGGCATCACCTTGTATCAGTATATTCTGATCGGGGTTCGAAATGCTGTGTGTTTTCCATCCTCAGGCGACATCTTAATCTGATTATATCCAGACGAGCAATCCATGAAGGTGAATAGCTCGTAATTTGAGGTGTCATCGACCATCATTTCCATGACCGGTAGCTGGAAGTCGTCTTTAGGGAATGCGCTTTGAGGTCCCTGAAATCGACACAAACTCGGATCTGCCCATTTTTCTTCTTCACTGGGACTATGCATGCGATCCAGTCCGCATATTTCTCTTCTCTGATGAAGCCAGCGCCGATAAGTTTCTTAGTTTCCTCGATGGCCTTTTTTTAGCTCCCTTCTCATTCTTCGGGGAGCTTGTTTGACTGGCTTGACATCAGGAGAAATAGCCAGCTTATGCATGGTTACTTCAGGGGAAAGGCCAGGCATTTCTTTGTACGTCCACACGAAACAATCGTCGAACTCATGCTGCAAGACAATTATCTGCTCTTTCATTTCCTCTGACAAGAGTGAGCTGATATAGGTCGGCCTTAGATTATCAGGCGTTCCTAAATTGATCTCGGTTAGCTCATCGAAGGTTGCTTATCCGCCATCTTCGAGCTCTTGAGGGGCTTTTTCTGGCTCGGCTAGCTCATCTTCATCATTTGATTCTTCGCCGGCTTCACCAATATGGATCATATAGCATGCTTTGGCATCAGGCTGAATGAAACCTATGCCCCGTCTATCTGGGATTCGTCCATCAATGAGTTCTCGGACCTGAGGCGGATACCATAGCCCTTCATAAAACTTTTCTTCGGAGTCCGTTTGATATAGCCGACACCCGCACTTTTTAAAGTATTCCCGCATCTCAGGCGCATAATATCTGGGATTAAGGACGACCCTTATGCCTCTCTCGTATGGAAGGCATGTCACAGACAAATCATTCGGGTGTGCGACAGAATTTGACCCATAAAACAGGATATCCTTCTGTCCACTTTTCCTTCCGGGAACGTAGAAAGTTTTAAGCTGGTCCATGGTGGAGACTGACAATGCATCTAGCTCCTTGCGCATCTGCTCCGGCACCCTTGTGACAGCTAGGGACCCTTCTATAGTCTTGAATGTTTCTCTTAGCTTCTCTTTTTGCATGAAGGCCCAATCTACATAGCTGTTGCAAGACGGATCCTCTTCTTCCGATTCTCCAGTGTCACTACCTAAATGAGGGCGTATTTTGCTGCCGGATGGGCTTTCAGTATCAGACTCGTCCGTATTGCTACCGAAGCGAGGACGGGTTTTACGGAAGGACGTACTTCCAGCATCGGACTCATCAGTGTCACCGCCGAAATGTAGACGCACTTGGGGTTTTTTGTTTTTGAAAGTGATATATGTGAGCGTTCCATTGCAAACCGGTCCGCATTTTTTAAAAACGAGAACTCCCGATCTACAATATATTTTAACGATCTAATCCATTCACGTTGATCACCATACCCTCAAATATATGTGTATGGAAAATCAAAGGATTTGAAGACTTCTAGCTATGCATCAATGGGTACAAAAATGAACGTTTTTCGATAATGCAACATAAACTCCATCCGATGCATAGGTTAGAGCTCTTCAAATCCTTTAATTTTTCATACACATATATTTAAGGGTATGGTGATTAAGTTGAACGGATCGGATTGTTAAAATGTCAAAGATCGGGAATTCCCGTTTTTATAAAACGCGGACCGGTTTACAATGGACCACACACACACATATGAGAAAAGTGTTTATGAAGTGGCATCTCATTCTAAGAAATGAGCCGTCGTCTCACAATTTGAATTTACACTATACTTTTCCACAATTGGCACCGTTCATCTTATTCTCCATGGTGTAAAACATAGGCACGCAAAGTTTCATGTGATTTCGGTAACATTTGTCCGTCGATTTAGCTTTGTAAAATGTTCTATTGTCGAAAACCCGTTAATTTTGCAACCATCTGATGTGAGGGTAAAGTATATCAAAAACATATGAAATTTGGTTGATCTACACCATGGAGAACAAGATGAACGGTGCCTATCGTGGAAAAAGTATGGTGTAAAGTCAAACTGACAATTTATTGTTATTTATGCCATACCTTCCGAATTTTTGATATTTACTCTATTCCTCTCCAATTTTTAAAAGTCTTACTGTTTACTCCATCAGCTCTTTCAAATTGGAATATTTGTCGACTCCGTTAAGAAGTTAAAAGAGACTATCTTAGGCAAAGCAAACCGAGACTATATTATCCAACGTCCATGAACTTATCGGATCCGCATTTTTATGAGGTTCACATGGGTAAACCACAGTGGGGTTTAGTGCAATAATTAATCGGGTTGGCCCGCTAATTATCGGATCAATACCCGAACGATTTGCAGCAGGAAAATAAAACACAAAGAGAGACGAAAACTTTCTCTCTCTCCTCTCTCTCTCACATCAATGGAGGGGGCTGCGAACTGCGTTAGGGTTTTGTGCCCAAAAAGGAAACTGTTGGCTCGCTCGAGGAACGATGAGCCTCGAGATCTCCGATGGCTGATCGGATCGCCTCTCTTCCTTCCTCGATTCACCGTCGTCTCCTCCTTCCGATGCCTTCACTTCCTCGACAATGGCGATCCCCGTTTCGAAAAGGAAGCAGGTCCTCTCTCTCTCTCTCATTGTTCGTCGCAATTGAATGAGGAAATTGAATTGATTTCTGTAGGTTTATTGAATTTGATGCTTAAAGTTGTTTCCTTTTTGCTTTTTTGTATTGCATTTTTTTGGGTGCTAGCCAATAGGATGTAATTGCTTGAAAAAGGAGTCAAATCCTTATACAGTAACTGACCATTGTTTGAATAAAAAGAAAAATTGAAATTTTGTGGTGGAAGTTTTGCATTGAGTAGAGAATCAGTTGAGGATTTTGTCATAAACCCTAACCCTAATTTTGTTGGAGACAAAGAAAGAGGGAAAAAGAAAAAAGAAACACTTTTTGCTCATTTTTAAGTACAAATCTTGCAGGAACCAGCAGGAATTTTCCTCATTAGATATGGTTAGTTAATATGCTCTGTTTATGTGTTTATGCTTCTATTGATCAACTTACGTTTTTTTCCATTTTAATTTGATAACAACTTTTAGTAGGCAGTTTGTCATCCTTTAACCCGTAACTATATGTCCTTCAACTTGATGCCTAAATTTTTACTTGAACCAGATGATATTAGGACATTACTGTTAAGAGGGTTTGATATTATCGGAGCATTATATATCGGTACCGGTGCATGGGAGGAGAAAGCTGCGATGGCATTACAGTTCTCTTGTCAGCTAAGAAAGTGTCTTTTTGATGAAGAAAGTCAGAACATGATTGGAGCGGCTGCTGAATCAAATGCCGGGGACATTCAATTTGTTCTTGGAGATGCAAAATCTAAGAAAGTAGAAGCGTTCAGCAGTGTTATTTATGAAGATGCTCCAGAAGAGTTTTTGTGGGAGAGAGGCTGCCTACTGAGGTGTGGCATGGCATTTAAGTTGCCTGTCTATGTTCCTGTTAATAAAACATCAGGTCAAATATGTTTATATTTCTTTGAATGCAGTAGTTTATATCCAATTCCATACATGAATAGTATTAACAGTGACCCCTAAATAGAGTATGCTTCCATTGTATTGTGCTTCTTAGCAATTTGTAGTGTTTATGCTTCAAATTGTAAACAATGTGAAGAGAGACAGTTTCTGTCGCATGCTCGTTACATGTTAGGGGCATTTTAATTTATTAGCTAGAAAACACTTAATGAGTATATTGCTGGCTCTATTTATCTTTGTATATCCAGGAAACATTCTACATTTCTACCTGTCTTCTTTCTTTGTTTTCTTATCTGTAGTGCATTCTAATCTTATCTTGACCCACAAAACAATCATTTTTAGTCTGTGGTTTTGTTCCAGTTATGGCTCCTTTTTGAGTCAAGAACTTCAGGTGTTTTATGATAATTTATTTGCCGAGTGAAGAAATATATATCTACCTATTTTTTTATGAATCTAACTTTGTTGTTACTAGGACTTGAATATAACAATTGTTGGATGTAAAAGGAAACATGTTGTTTTGAATACTCTTGGATGTGACAATGATTCATTATGGGACAGGACAAACATATATCAACTATTTGAACGTAAGGGAAATAAATCTTATTCGATTGAATCAGTTTGTTGGGATTCTTAAACATATCAAGGTGTTCATAAAAATTTAGCAAACATATGGTTGGGTCAATTCTTATGATTTAACTTACATGTGGAGAATGCGGAATAGCTTGGTTTTGCTTTTCAGTTACATCATTTTTCTTGAAATTACAAGAACTTATAATGAATAATGACTTGTAGATTTTTTTGGCCAAATAAAAAATAAAAAAATTACGCATAGACTTGTAGTACTATCTGCAGCTATATTCTATGAAACTGCAGCGATATTCTATGAAACTTTAGATAACTGAAATTCTGTATTAAAAAAACAACATGTTTTCATGTTGTAAGAAGTTAATAAAGTAGTATGTGAGTTGAAACATGAAAGCTCATATTAGGTTATTTCCAGTGGATTATTATCATGATCTGAATTAAACTCAATTGCAAATATCATTTGACAGGTTTTGGTTCTATATGTTCACTTCATAAAAATATCCATCAGTTTTGTTCTTATTATTCTCTATCTGACTGTTAGCTTTTCTACAGCAATCAAAAGTTTTTGTCATTGACGGACTGGGCTTCTTATTGTATTTTTCACTCATTAGCTTGATGTTATTCAGATTTGGAAGAAGTTTTTTCTTTGTCGACTGCTGCTGCTGCTGCTAAGTTTAAAGACCCTCATGCTGCATACCTAATTGAAGGGGCAAATGCGAATTTAGGGGAAGCATCTCATTCTATTGTTTTACATGGTGCTGAGTTAGATTTCAGCGCATCACTCCCTGATCAAAAGTCTTTCGATAATTGCACAAAGTCAAATGAAAAGGCTTTATGTTCTTACTTCTGCTTGAAACGTAAATGCATTCCGTCATCTGCTTCTGGAGAGGTTTGTCAAAATTTGAAAACCATTCTTATAAGCTAGCAAGATTTCTGAGCTGCCCGTTTTGGATGGTGCACAGCTCTTAGTTTCCAAAGAAAATCCAATATTTAGTATGTTTTGAGTCTTTTGACAATCACTCAGCATCATCTCTCCCTATTGGGTATGACATTTTTGCTCTATACATCATAATTGATCCTGAGATACAAGATTGGGCCTCTGTTGTATAAGTTCATCGTAGTTGGGCAGTATCGTAATTTTCTCTACTTATCAATTAGAGTTCTTATAGCAGAGAGTTCTTGTCATTTTTGTCGTAAGTGACAATATTCTATATGATTGTATTTTTTTAATTTTCTAATAGTTTACTTGCATAGAATGCAGATGCAATCCAGATAACAGTCCTATCCAATCAATCTAGAAGCACTTTAATATCTGGTGGACTATTGGCGCAATACTTACCTGGTATTATTTTTTACTCTAACCTGAAGAACTTTATCATCTTCTGTTTGAACTCCTTGAAAACTGCAGTTATTTTCAATGAGCTAATCATATTCATTTAAACTGAATATTTTCAGCATCAAATCCGGCAAGACTCTTAGTAGTCAATTTTAAGCTAGATGTACTCTGCTATGCTTCGATAGATTTTCCTATTGCTGCTGCAATTTCTAAGTTGCTTGTGCCTGGATTACATGACCAGATAGATAGTTTGAAAAAGGCTTTCATACAGAAGCTTTTGGCACAACCTCCTCAGGTATTTTAAATGTTAACTTTTGACAAGTGTAATTATCTTAGATAAGGATTTTTTTGTGCCTCATGTATCCTTTTCTTTCTGTATAAGCTTTTCTTTTTTTGTGGAAAGAACCATAGCAATACATCAAACTGAGAAAAAATTCAATCACCTAAAAAAGAAACCTTGGAGAGGGAAGGAAAAAATAGAGAAGGAAGAATGAAAAGAAGGGAAAATACAAGAAAAAGGTGCATAACAACTCTACTAAATGCACTCATTTTTGGTTGTCATGTAAACTGAATCCACCTAAAGCAGTATATCCCAATGCGCATTTGCTTTAGAAAATCTGCAGCTTTTTAATCCAGATACATTTTCTTCTAGCTCCTCATTTAGTCCTTGTTCTTTTCCAATAGTACCTGTATGTTGATCAAGGTTGTAGAAAGCGTTAGGTGGAGCTGAGCGGTTAGGGTACCGCCGAGCGTCTAGCCGTCTAGACGCCGCCTAGACGGTTTTTTTAAATTTTGGTTAAAATTATATTTAATATATATACATATTAAAATTTCACCAGTGACACTTCAACATAGAAAACAACAACATATTGAAATTTCAGCAATAGAAATAGAAATATATTGATAATTCGGCTTAATAACCAGTAAAATGTTGATGTTTTAACAGTAAAAGTCAGCAAAAAATAGATTTTGAGCTATATTACTAAAAAATTATTCAGAAAAAGGAGACAGACAATTGACTGACTTTTATTTCATTAAGTATGGATTTGGGTCAGGTATGGTGAAAAGAGAACAAACCCGACCCATGATGCTTCAAAATGACTTAATTTGATTCCATTAAGTGAGTGGGTCTGCTTAGGCGCCCTCTTAAGCGGTCTGGGTGGCTAGAGCGTAAACCGTTTAACTAAGCCGCATAGGGCTGAATTGGAGCGGCTTCACACCGCTTCCGTCTAGTCGGCCGTCTAGACCGCTTTTTATAACACGCTGATGTTTTGCTATTAGTAGAATTATAAAAAAAAGGGAGACAAATCAAAAAATGCTTTGAAGGGGTAGGAGCAGAGGATCAGCAAACACTATAATAACCATACTTTTTTTTACTGTGAGGTATGTGCAATGAATAGTCGATTTTCAGCTATAGGATTAAATACTAGAAAGTGAAAGTTAGCAGCATATCATCAGGTGATGTTTTTGGGGGTAAAAGGTGTGAATTCTTGCTGTTCAAGCTTGGCATACATCTTTTTCTAAGTTCTTTAAAAATTAATCATACATATTATATTATAACCAAATTCTTTCCCTAAAAAATTAGTCATTATCGGTGAATTATGACCTGCAAATTTATTTATTTTTCTCTCAAATAACTTAATTCTTTAATTTCTATCGGAAACTATTTGTACTCAGTTTATTGTATCCCATCATTTTTATTTTTATTTTTGATGAAATGACTCCATTTTATCTAAATCAAAGTCACTCTTGAAGTATGTCCTTTTATAACCCATGAGTTTCTTTTATTTTTGAAAAAAATGGCCTTATTCATCATTTACTCAACTCTTAATAGAATTAGTCATTCCTAGTGTGCTGAAATAGCCCATGATTTTTCTACTTTTTGCTGAAACGGCTGATTCAATGTATTATAAAATTTCTAATAAAATTTAGTCATTCACAGTAGGCTACCCATATATTTCTTAGAGTTTATTAAATATCCATCATAGTACTTAATTCTTATTAAATTAGTTATTTTGGGTCGGCTTGCATGCGGGGCCACATGCTCCCCTAATAAAATAGGGTTGGTCTCTTCCCACTAGTTGGTTGCATGCCTTGAACTAGTGGTGTATCACTATTTTCATACCCGATTGTAGCTCCCTGCACATGTTGTTATTATTCACTTGTTCGATCTTAATTGCTTCCTTGTTTCTTATCGGACATACTGTACTCTTATGTTTCAGCTGTCTCCATATCATTTCGCCCCCCCTGGGTTCTTGCATCCAATAACAGCTATATATGATCTCAGATATGGGGAAACTGAGGTGGCACAAGGTAGATTTATTTTTGTCATGACAACTATTGATACTAAATTAAACAAGATTTTGATGCGGGTACAAGAGAGAAAGAGTGGAGAGGGTCCCACCCCCCTTGAACCCAAGTGGAACGCCTCTTGTGCCCGCAGCCCCTTAAGCCACATTAAACAATGCGAAGATTACTAACTACGCGGCACTTAAGATTTGAAAGGCAGCCTTAACATTCTGATTATTTCCTTTTATTTCTGCAGTTGAGATTAGAAAATCTTTGCATGAAAGGCTAGTGTTACCCTTGGATCGTCCTCTCTTGCGCATTGCTAATTCACTTGTTTTTGGCTCCAAAGGGATTATGGAGACCAACTTAAAATGTAATGTTCCATTGATGACTACCAGCAGTGTCTTCTTTAATTGCAATAGTTTTTATCTCATCCCTACTATTTTAACTCTTAAAAAGAGGGGTTTCCAAATTGAAATCCCAATTTGATTCCAGTTTGATTCTCAACCTGACAGGTTGCAAGAAACATTTTCATAATTTTGAGAAGAAAATAACGTCTAAAACTTTTAATTCTTAACTGTTTAAACCTTCGCAAATTTTCAAAAAGTCTGCTAAAAATCATTTTCATATATTTTTTATTAAAAAAAATCTTTTGACATCATGGGTCTGCAACATGCTTTGCATGCATTGCGCATGCAAACATACTATTGTATATGCTTACATCCACTTGAGGAAAACTCAGCCACGACTTGTTGGATGACTTTTACAGCTTCCGCGTTGCTTAAAGATGTTCACACCGAAATTCCAAGTAGTGGTGGTTAGTCTTCTCTTATCCTACGTTATATCGCTGTAATAATCTGAATCAGCTGGGGGGAGGAGAACTATAATGTTGTCTTCGATGCATTTTTTGCAGTTTCTGGAGGCAGCGTATCATTGATTGATGGTTCTTATGAATACTACCACTATCTTCATGATGGCATTGATGATAATGTAAGGTGTCCATTCTCTTATAATTTTATTTATGCTGTAGGTGTTGGGTAATTGCTATATGAGTTTTTATTGCTCAAACCCCCTGTAGTTTACAAATGTAGCAGGTATACACCCTCTAAGTAATGTATTAGCACAAAACCCATCTGCTCAGTGTGACTAAATCCTGTAAAAACACATAAATCCAACTTTAAACAACTCAAACCCAAGCTGCACGGATACGGACACAGGGATATGGACACGATACAATGCGACGTGGCGATACGATAAAATCCCAAAATATAAGATATGGGGTCACGTGTGTGTGTGTGTATATATATACTTATAAGAAATATAATATCAAACCTTAGCATTTAAACATTTTTTTACTGTATTTATCAAACCTCAGCAAAAAAAACTTATCTATTTTAGGACAACTTTAGCAAAACTATGATTTTAGCATTTTTCTTCCTGTATTTAACATATTTAACATATTTCAGCTATAACAATATAATTTTAGTGTCTCCTAATCGTACGCAACATAATTTTAGCAAAATCATATGATTTCAGCATTTTCCTAACAAATTAAAAAAATACCATATATATTTTACATAGAAATTATATTAAGCAGCAAAATTGAGTAAAATAAAAATAAATATCAACAAATCAAAAAAGTTATAATAATAAGGTTCAAAGCTTTTAATTGAAAAAATAGTTTGTTGTGTCGTGTTTTCACTAAAACGTGTTTGACACGTGTCCAATACGTGGCCGAATCCAAAGCCATCGTGTTTCGAAGTGGGACACGAAAAATATGTGTCAGACACGTGTCGGGCAAGAATCCGTGTTTGACACGTGTCCGATACGGATACGGCAACCAAAGAGATGTTTTCGTGCAACCTAGCTCAAACCTAATTTGATCTAACTCAAAAACTCGTATGTCGTCTAGAGTTGATTTTGAGTGTACGATGGTTTGGGTCATTGAAGAGATGGGTGTTTCTGCAAATAAATCATTTGAGCGGGTATAAATGCTATACCAGGTAAACTGTAGAAGGTGTTTTGTTTGTTATAGCGTTGTTGTGGTAGTAGTACTGAAGGAAAATGTTGGGAGTATATAAGAGAAAATTAAACCTTTATGACAATATTTTTATATCACAAGAAAACTCTTGTTTATCTGAAATCTCACTTTCCAACACTCGCTACTGCTCACTATACACTCTTACTCTCTACTACTCACTACCTCCCTTCATTCTTTACTGTCACACAAGCTTATTTGCTTTGTGTTTTTGGATGATGAGAATGAGAGGGGTTGGCCCCTATTTATAGGCTTTCTAACTAGTTCACTTGGTGGGAACATTCTAGAGAAAGAACTCTCTAGAAAAAGTAAGGACTACAATAAAAATATCTAGATATTTTCCAACGTGTTTTCTAGATAAAGAAATCTCTAGATTACTTTATAAGAAAATATTTAGTCTAAGATAAGTCTAGAAAAAGTAGTTGACTTTTAATACTTCCCCTCACCAACTACTCTCTAATCGTGCGCTCATATTTTCTTTTTCTTCTTGTATCTCCATTTTGAGTCTTCAAATTGCCGTGTAACACCTCGAGCCACTAGTCGCATATTGTATGTCTTCATTGATGCATTTGATTGATCATGCACTCTCAAAGTAGCTTTTCCTGTTTGAGACCCTTTCAAAAATGTTTATTGCTCTCCTACTTTAGTTGTATAACCCGCTCTTAACTTTTTGTCGTGATAAATAATGTGCCTCCCTGCTTTATCTTCTAATGATATGTGACAAATTTGCTCCACTGGTAGTAGATGCGCGTCATCTTTCTTTGGCTCCCTATCTCCTCTTGCAGCTTCGCTTTCATATCTTTAGAGTCTGGAAGAGTATCTTCTTGTGACGGAAACCTTATAGCAGTGTTGAAAAAAACGGTCTACCCGGCCGATTATACGACCGTATAATCGTAACCGCTGCTTAATCGTATAGAAATTGCATTACTCGCTCCATTATACAGTCAAAACCGATTAAACAGCTTATAATGGGTTTAAAACGGTTATTCGGCATACAATCGGCCCGACATGTGCTCGACTCGACGTTGGACACTGCCGACCATGTCGGCGAGTGGATGAGAGTCAAAATTCGGACTTTGATATGATTTAAAGGCTAGAATCGAAAATACTAATCTTTTATTCCAGCAACCTCTCTTCTATTCGAGTTTGTAGGTTGATTCGACATGAATTTAGAGATTGAAGGTCGCCGCCGCCACTGCTTCTCGACATGAATTTAGAGATCAGGAACCCTAGTTTTATAGAGATGTTTTTTTGGAGCTGGACTTGAGAGAAAGGAGCTGTAACCTTTCTTTTATCTTTAGTTGTTGGGCCCCATCTATTTGGGCTTCTTAAAAATTAAACTAAGCACGGGCTTTGCACGCGGAGGCAAGTTAAAGATAAGAAACAAAGAAGGATCGCTTCACTCTGTTTCCTTTATTCATCTCAGGATCAAAAGAAAAATAGACCTTAAAGTGTTTTTGTTGCAGCTGATTCTACTTCCTCTCCCCCTAAAAATACATCATTTTATTCAATCTTTTGTTTTATTTGATGGCTTTCCAAAGTTCAACTGGTTTGGGTGGGGTTAAAGGTGAAATTGACAAAGATCATGGCCCTTTTTGAAAGTGTGTGAATATGTCCCCATAGGTTGTGGAAGCATAATGATCGGTAAATACAAGGACAATTGTTTATATAGTAATTTATAATTGTATGATGTGTGAGATGTTGCATATGCCTCCATAGATTGTTTGTGCGCAAATTATATAATATATCGTATAAAATATATTGCATGTCCAGTAGGACTCGAACCCACAATCTTCCTCATTTAATTTTATTCGGATGCCTTATCATTAGGCCATGGACATATTTAATATCTAATAGTTGTAAGTAAGGCTAAATTTTAAGCCAAGTTTCTTGTTTAATAAATACTTCTCATATTTTTATTATAAATTTGTGCGCGCGCGCGTTTGTTTATGGCCGCATAATTATCGTAAAACGATTAAGCACCGTATAATCCGATTATACGCTACCCGCTAGCTGAACGAATAGAAAACGAATACGTGTTTTGCAACATTGCCTTATAAATTATTCATTGAACACATTTCCTAACGAGACATGCTCTTCCGCCTTTACATCCACTTTCGTGAAGGAACTACGTACCTGCTCGACAATCTTCAATTTCTCATACTATTTGCTTTCTGATGATTCTTGATCATCAAACAATTCAAAGGCTTTTTCGAAAATGGTTTTTATATTTTCCTTGTAGTTTGAATCGATCACTTTTAAGATGTTTGTCTTGTCTTCGATGACCAAGACTTCATTGTCATCATCTCCTTCAAGATTAGAATTGAACGTAGATGCTTCATCTATATCAACTAAGATTGCGGTCAAAACTGCATCACTGATCTCCTCTTCATTAGGACATGCATCCTCGAGATAGAAGAATTCTTCAATATTCCAATCATCGTTGTAGTTGACCGTCTCCTGATTTAATACGGATTCTGACTTCACCACGACAGAGGTCAAAGCTACTTCATCGATCTCTTCTTCGTTAGAGCATGCTTCCTCTTCAACTGCGAAGGATGCCAAAATATCCCACTCTTCTTCGCTATCACTTCGATAATATGTTGCTACATTTCTTTCTACCATTCTCTTCCTCCTATGGCAATCTCGTGTAAAGTGTCTTTTCTTTCCACAATTGTAGCATGCTCCGTTATGTCGTCTTTCAGCCTTATCATGATTTCGATCTTCACTTTGCCGTGTTCTTCTATTGTATGTGTTCCTCTTTGGCCATCTTTGTGGCTCTCCTCTTTTTAAATTGTCTACGTGACTGATTTCTTTATTGCCAAAGAGTGCTTCGTTTTTATTGTTTAGTAAAACATCATCCGTTTGTTTGACTAATGTTTCTTGAGTGGCTAATAGACTTTCCAACTCTAAAAGAGCCAGTTGCGTGGGCCAACCACGAATGGCAGCAATAAACCCGCTATATTCAGGTTTAAGATCAAGAATAATAATTCTCTTTATTCTAGCATTTGAAATGCTAGAATCTGTATTTAATTCAGAAATATCTCGGCAAAGTGATTTTACCTTGGTAAAGTAATCCTGAATCTTATCTCCTTTTGAGTGGTTGTCATCAATTGATTTTCAAGCAGCCGGAGCTGTGCATCATGTAAGGAGGTCGTACTCGCTGGACAGGTTTTGAAAATTACCGCGGAAGCGGAAAAACTAAAAATCCAAGCGAACAAGACTTCCTAACCCCAAAATACTACCATGGACTCAAAACTTGCATCATAAAAAACATAAGGGCTACACTCCTATGATAAAGATTTATACCAAAAGTTCTAGTCCTTGAGCTTCTAAAGTTGTAGGGACTTTTCCTAAGCTCCATGGATTTTCGGATGAGCTTGGCCGAAGATGATCTACACACGAAGGCCACCGGTTCTAACTTCAACATTAACAACTTGATGTAACTTTCATTTCATGCTTGCTAGACATGAGTTGTGAGGGATGTAGAAAAATATAGTAAATTCTCAAACTCTCAACTTTTCTTTTTAACTCACCTTCTTTCCTTTTGTTCTTGAATGAGAGAAAATCTATTTTCAAATGAAAACCATGGCTAGAAAAGAGCAGAGAGCCTACTCATTTCATTCCACTTCTCTTTCATCTAATTGTCATGAGAGAAGAATATGAGTAAGCAAATGAACTCCACCTCAATTCTTCATTATGCAAAAAGAAAAAGGATAAAAAAGAAAATACACATTCATACATAATTACATCACACACATGTATAAATATATATAAATACACACATGACATGTAACATGCACATGATATGTAACATATCATAAGAGTGAATATCACAATAATACTAGTTTATATATGCATCATCATATATAAGTAATATCATTAAATCAATACTTGAATTAATGACCCGGTTCAATCATAAACCGGCCAGTGTGATCTGTCCGATTAATACATGTATCACATACACATGTTTAATTGGACCCCGCACGCATCGCCGTACGTGCACGACATCATTTCACTTGAACGGGAAAACCTTCTATATGGGACTCTAAAAACTCAACAATATGCTGGCAGTAGGTCAGAATTATATGCGATTGATTCGAAACATTTTCAGATCAACCCCCCACCGGTTTAACCTACAAGCACGTCAGCGGCACTAGCTTTGCATAACGGCTATCCAGGTATTGAACGAAAAGCCGGTCGACAAGCAAGCTCGTCCGTACCCTGCTAGAGCCTATCAATGACATTCATTGTACAATCTGGTCTTTTCGTCTAAAACTGTCGCATACCGGGTCTGAGAGGTGGAAACCTACAGACTCCTAGTAACCCGATAAGTCGTGCTGACGTCAAGCTTATGTCCATCAGAGAAACTACTGATAACACTTATCAGTAAATCTCGTATGCCTTGGCCAAGGATTTATGGTCATAGCCAGCTGTGCACTGTACAACATCAACTCGCCATACCGGGAGAGACGAATTCTCTCGACCGTTCACTGCCTTCATATGCTTCGGGATTGTATCCAACTAAAACCTGTTTGCACGGCTCTTTAAAGTCGTGGTAGGGTAGTAATCTAAGTACAGTGGGAACACACACGACACTATGGCGATATTTGGTCTAGGGACTATCATGTACTCATGTCACCACAGAACTGCTATCTGACGATTGATATAATGCCATCTAGGAGTTCTCGGTGAGTTCGTCTAATGTAACTCATCCAATGAATATCTGTATATAATCATCGGTGTCAAACACCAATGGCTATCGTCCCGTACAGGGTCATGAAACGTATACACTGGTCTAAACTGGAATACCGATGTCCAGTCTCGATATTCTTACGACCAAGGATATTTAAGGATGTGCTTATAGACTACTTAGGCCTCACCAGTATGATCCTTATCATATTCCTGGTAGTTAAGCAAAGATCCTATGGGTTTTATCATCATATATCAGTGATACGTTATAACGAGTAAAACATATACTTATGAATGATAAATACAAACCAGATAGTATATTATCATCTTGAGTAAGACTGTTATCTGTATAGGTCCTCATGAATTCAGTAATTGCATTCCTACAATTACGATAATTGCCTTGAGGGCACCTATATTGAACACATTATCTGTTCTAGAGACGAGTGCCGCAAACGTGTCTCTCATGCTTCTTTTGGTGCCTTCAACTTTTTGATAGTATCCAAAATATCTTTTTGTACTGTTGTCTTAAGTGTGTACATGACCTTGCCCGTCTTTATCTTTCACTTCCGTAAGACCTCACCTTCATCATTTGGAGTAGTAGTCTTGCTTCCTCCAATGACCTTCCAGAGGTCCTGCCATTGCAAGTATGACTCCATGCACGTCTTCCAAGAGCTATAGTTACCATTCAGCTTCTTATGTGTGCCGGTGATATTTGCCAAATCCGTTATCGTGACGTGATACTACTCCTTAAGTCTCTACGCGTAAGGCTGGTCCCCGGTCAACCAACTTCATAGTCTCGGACCGTGCACGAACTTCGGCCTTCACAAACTAAGTTTTAAAAAATAGAAGTGAAAAAGATCGGTCCCTGACCGCCTGCTCTGATACCAAATGAAGGGAAATTTGGAGAGTATATAAGAGAAAATTAAACCTTTATTACAATATTTTTATATTACAAGAACACTCTTATTTCTCTCAAACCTCACTTACTCTCCAACACTCACTACACACTCTTACTCTCTACTGCTCACTACCTTCACTCTTTACTCTCACACAAGCTTATTTGGTTTGTGTTCTTGGATGATGAGAATGAGAGGGATTGGTCCCTATTTTTAGGTTTTCTAACTAGTTCACTTGGTGGGAACATTCTAGAGAAAGAATTCTCTAGAAAAGGTAAGGACTACGATAAAAATATCTAGATATTTTCGAAGGTGTTTTCTAGAGAAAGAAATCTCTAGAATACTTTATAAGAAAATATCTAATCTAAGATATTTCTAGAAAAAGTAGTTGTTGACTTTTAATAAGTACAAGTACATTTGACACGTGCTTTTAGTATATTGTGACTGGATTCTGGTTTCGCACTTGGTAGATTCATCTGAATGTGTACGTGCCAAACTTTGATATGCATGCTGGTTTGGTAATGTTTTCTTAAATTAATTGAAACCCATATCTTGTTTACTCGATTCATAGTATATGATTTTAAGGACACACTTGCCTAGTTTTCATTTCATATGTTTGCATTACACACCTTAGTTTTCCCCCGCATTATACTAATTTTTAACTATATTTACTGCATTGTTTCTTTATGTTCATTATATTCCGTTGGCAATATTTTATTTATTCAATTACTTGCTAATTTCTAAGGCAATATTTTATTCTTTTATGTACTTGCTAATTTCTTCATACCTTTTCGTGAATTATCATTCATTTAATTTGAATTACCACAATTCTCATTAGAGAAATTAGCACGACCCTCTGAATGAGTAGGGTGATTATACTGGAAATACTTGTGTGAGCGTCAACCAGCTTTACATACTCTCAAGTCAAATATTTAATTTCTAGGGATGGGGATGTGCATACCGCTCTCTGCAAACTATCATATCTTGGTTTCGGCTTCAACACTATACCTCCATCAAAGTTCCCTCACACAGGTATGCATTATAATTCATATTCAATTGATTGCTTTTCTATCATTGTATCAGCCATCTAAATCTCTTCAGGTGGTTACATTTGAATTTAAAGTGATATTTTATTCTTTAATTAATGTTTCATTTCTTTTAATTCTGTCCTGTATATCATAGAGGTGAACAAATAATGATGTCAATTAGACATTCCTATTATTTGATAGATCTCTACTCTTATAATGCAAACTCCAAAGGTGTAGCTTATGTCATCAACTTTTTTTTTGAATCGGAATACAAAAAATGAGCTCCCCAAATGATTTCTCAAATCTACAGCTATCTAAACTTTTCAAAATTTAAAATCTCCATTCCTTCCTCTATTACGCGCTTTCCAAACTATCCAAATTATCATTCTTATTTTTAAATTGGCTTTTTAATTTCAACCATGGTTAAAAATATCGGTATCAGACGGTCACTTTTGGGATTAGAATCGGCAATCATGGCCGTTTTGGTCGTCTCGGATCGGAATATTAGATTTTATATTGTTTGAGAAAGAGAATTTCTGAAATTTAGTTCTTTTTTAGATAAATAGTTAAAGTAGCTATAAACAATTTGGCAAAATTCTTTTGCAATTAATTATGTCTAAAGTCGTATTAATGATGTCAAACTAACCATACTAACATGATAACCTATAATAAACCCATTAACCAATTAACAAATCTATTGACCATTAATAAACTTAACACGAAAACCACACCGGTAGATAGTAAACCTAATGATATATGGAATCAGACCATATCGGTCTTAGAACTTGGATGGTCGGTTTGGGATCATGATCAGCCATCTCGAAGATTTCAAACCATGAGTTCGACCATCCTATTCTCTACCCTTCACCCCACTCTCTCTCTCTCTCTCACACACACACACACACAAACATAAAATTATTTATTTCTTCACGTATATCACACGATTAAAACACTAGTATAATTAACTTGATATAAACTTGTATGTAATCAGATTATTCTTGTTTTCTTTTTCAGGGAAATCCAACAAGCTCTTGTTGAGATTGGTGACAAGGAGCCTGCATTTGTTGGATCTCATGAATGGATTGGAGCAATTGAGCTGAGCTTCGCATTAGATAAACTTCTTGGCGTAAGAATTTCACTTAACTATAATATTAAATATTTGAAAAATTGTCCACTCCCTCTTCTTTTCTATATTTTGTTTAACTGAAATTTCTGTAGAGTGTCTCAAATATATCAAATAACCGTACAAACAGGTGGGAGCTCCAAGTAACATGCACCTAAAACTCACATTCTTCCTTGCAATCACTGCAATATTAAATGTACCCATTAAATAATTGAGAATAACAAAACAACCTCTAAACAACCTTATTTGCTTTTAATAATTTTAATGTTATATCAAATGGTAACCAAGATGACAGATTTTACTATGTAGTTGTGATTGTTAGGTTATATGATATCAATCTATGAATGTATAATTTTGAATTTTAAACTATGCCCAAGTATCATGCATACACATGGTTCCTTCTAGGCTTTTATATTTTGCATATATCAATTTTTTTGGATGCGATTTTGTTAATAGATAGCCTTTTTATACTCTTATGTATCGATAAATGTATCCATAATCGTGGCTTCTCTAATTATAATTTTCTTATATAATTGTGGTGAGAATCTTATATCTTCATTTAGATAATACTAATGTCGTGTATAACTTGGGATAAAGAAAATTATCATGAGATTGGAATCTATATTGTGTCCTTTGGGCCAAAGGAAAATTGAGAATGACTAATTGGAGTAGGATTAAGTTAAAATGATAAATATGTAACATAATCACTAATGAAAAAATCGTGTATGCTATTATATCATACTAACAATGACTAATTTTATACAACAACAACAACAACAACTGAGCCTTTTATCCCAAGCATATGAGGTAGGCTACATGAACCAACATGAGAATCACGCCGGGTCCAGCACATGAATCCTCTGTTTCCACTCACTTCTATCGAACAATATACTTTCATTGAGTCCTTTGGCAACCATATCGTTTCGTATCACCTCCATCCATGTTTTCTTCGGTCTTCCTTTTGCCCTTTTGCCATTACCCATATCGAGAGTATCTATTCGTCGAACCGGTGCTTCCATAGGTCTGCGTCGCACATGACCAAACCATCTAAGCCGGTTTCCCGCATCTTCTCCTCCACGGGTGCTACACCAACTTTTGCACGAATATCCTCATTTCGCATTTTGTCTTTTCTAGTGTTACCGCACATCCAACGAAGCATGCGCATCTCCGCTACGTGCATCTTCTGTGTATGATGCTTTTTAGGAGCCCAGCATTCTGTACCATATAATAAGGCAGGCCGAATAGCACTCCGATAAAACTTCCCTTTTAATTTTAACGGAAAGTTACGATCACACAAAATCCCTGTTGCACTCCTCCATTTCAACCAACCAGCTTGGATCCTTTGATTAACATCACTATCGATCTCCCCATTCCTTTGGATGATGGAACCTAGATATCTAAACTGGTCGCTCGGTGATATCTCTTGCCCTTCCAATGTTATACCAATATGGTTTTGACTTCTCTGGCTACTACTAAATTTGCAGTGCATATATGCTGTCTTGGACCTGCTCAATCTGAATCCCCGAGATTCCAATGTTTGTCTCCATAATTCCAATTTGGCATTAACCCCTGCTTTCGTCTCATTTACTAGAACAATATCATCAGCGAATAGCATACACCAAGGGACCTCATCTTGGATAGTTCTAGTAAGCTCATCCATCACGATGGTAAACAGGAAATGACTTAATGCAGATCCTTGATGTAAACCAATAGTAATCGGAAAATCACTTGTTAAGCCACCGCAAGTTCTGACATTTGCCACTACTCCGTCGTACATATCCTTGATTATGTCAATATACTTGACGGGGACCCCCTTTTTCATCATTGTCCCCCATAATACCTCTCTAGGTACCTTGTCGTATGCTTTTTCTAAATCAATAAATATCATATGCAAATCTCTTCTCCTCTCTCGAAAGCGCTCGACAAGTTGACGAAGCAAATGAATCGCCTCTGTCGTCGATCGTCCAGGCATGAACCCAAATTGGTTCTCTGTTATCTTAATATCCTTCCTCAGCCTGTGTTCAATCACTCTCTTCCAAAGTTTCATGGTGTGACACATTAGTTTTATTCCACGGTAGTTTGAGCAACTTTGAATGTCACCCTTATTCTTGTAAATAGGTACAAGGATACCTTTCCTCCATTCATTTGGCATCTTTTTTATCTGCCAAATCTTATTAAACAGATCTGTCAGCCATTTAACGTCTATTTCTCCTAAGCATCTCCAAATCTCGATAGGAATCCCGTCAGGACCAACCGCTTTTCTTAAACCCATTCTGTTCAAAGCTTCTTTAACCTCAGTAAGTCTTATTTTACGCATGAATCACGATTTATATCTTGAGATTGAATGACAAGTCCATCCAAATTCTTAGTAAAGCTCTCATTGAACAATTTGTCAAAATAATCTCTCCATCTTTCCTTGATATCCTCATCTCGAACTAAAACCTTCTGATTTTCATTTTTGACACACTTCACCGCACATAAGTCTCTAGTCTTCCTTTCCCGCATTCGAGCAATCCGGTATATATCATTTGCAGCCTCTTTAGTGTCTAATTTCTCGTACACCTCCTTGTAGACCTTAGATTTAGCTTCCCGAACAGCTTTCTTAACTTCCTTTTTAGCCATTTTGTACTTCTCAAATCTCTCCACATCTCTACTTTTCTTCAAATCTTTATAAGAATCCCTTTTAATTTTAATAGCAGCCTTTACATCTTCATTCCACCATGATATGTCCTTAGATGGTGGAGCACCACCTCTCGACTCACCAAGTAGATCTCTAGCTACTTTCTTGATACAACTAGCCATTTTGTTCCATGTTTTGTCTGGATCATCTTCCGACTGCCAATCCGCTTCTTGTACTACACGATCTATAAAAGCCTTTTGATTACCTTCTTTCAATCGCCACCATTTAATTTTAGGCTCTACCTTACGTCTAATCTTCCTAGGTTCTCTTCTAAATCGAAAATCTAGAACTAAAAGTCTATGTTGAGTAGTTACACTCTCACCTGGCACTACCTTACAGTCGATACAACCACCTCTATCTATTCTTCTCGTCAGAAAAAAGTCTATTTGACTAGCATTTGATCCGCTCCTAAAAGTGATATGGTGGGACTCTCTTTTCCTAAACCAGGTGTTTACTAACAATGACTAATTTTATGAATTATATAAATGATCAATAAGTTGTGTTATAAAAAAAGAAAAGAAAACTTATAGATTATATCACACGAAAAATCAATAATTTTGTATAATAATTAAGTAAAGTTGAATAAGTGCTATAATTGAGAAATAAGAAAATATATGGATTATAGAACAATAAACATAGAGAATGACTAATATTTATATAAATTAACTAAAATGGTGGTGAACATTAGAAAAAGGAGAACCTTTGTGGATTATGACACACTGAGAATAATTTATTTATTTACAATTAACTTTGTGAGCTATAACACATTGAGAAACAAATTATCGAAAAACATTGAGATAATACAAAGAGATGACTAGTTTGTAAGCATTGAAAAGTTGATGAATAAGGTGATTCATAAAAAAAATATGGATCCTAACACTTAGAAAGGCTAATTCGATAAGGATTAAGTACGATGTTGAGTAATTTTTTTAGAAGAATACAATGTTGAAAAAATGATTTGATTGAATAATAAGAAAAATTATGGCTTATTAGCTTTACTAGTTTTAATGAGGTGGAAAGGATGGTTAAGAAAAATTCTGGGTTATAGCATATCGAGAATGATCAATTTTGATATAAATGAAGTAATATAAAGAATAATTTTGTCGAGAAAGAAGTTTTTTGGGTCATAATACATTAAGGTAAGATGACCGACAATGATTTTAATTAAGTACAATGAAAATAGGTCATTCTAAACAAGAACAAAATATCGAAAATCATTGTATAAATAGAACATGCTGAGAATGTCAAATTTTAGTAAAAATTAAATAAAATGGTGTATAAGACAAATCATCCAAAAGTAAAAAAAATCGTTAGTTATAGCACACACTAGAAATGACTGTTTGATTATAGTTAAGTAAATAGTGAATCAATAATTGAATAGAAAAATACTTTATGGGTGAATAATGAATAATCCGTTGATCAAAGAGAATTTTTGTTGGGTGTAACATAAAAAACGATTAATTATGTTAATGGTTAATTAAATTGATAAAATGTTATTTCATAAAGAAGTAATAAATATGTGAATTATAACACATCGAGGATGATTAATCTTAGTATAAACTGTAGAAGATGGTACGCCGTTTCAATATACAGTAGAAATTTCGTAGGTTATATATGGCACTCTATAATTGACTAAATTTTAATAAATGGTAAATAAATCATTTAATCAGGAGAAAACTCATGGGCTATATAGCATATCGAGATCATACAGCCATATTCATAACTATACAATCAATTAGATATTTCATTTGAAATAAAAGAATAGGAAAATGAGACTTGAAGTTGAACTTTTTTCCCCTGGCTCGAAGGAAAATGAAAATAAAGATGAGGAAAAAGAAAACAAAAATGAAAAATATTCCACGTCATATTATCTTCAGTATATAGTGAGATTGAAAGGAAATATCAATGTTATGGGATGCGATTTGCGCTACTATGCGGTTGAGTGTTGCATACCGTATAATTGCATATGCGGCGCATATGCGGTTACATATGCGATATGGCTATTTAAATAAGAGAAAAGAAGAAAATGAATGAGAATAATGAAAAACTTATGAGAAATCAAAAAATTAAGGTAAATTGTCAAAAAAACTAAGCACTTTTTCCCGCTGTCAAAAACCCTCTGGTCTCGAAGCGGTAGTCAAAAACTTCGTAGAAATTTTAGTTGCTATATCTAACCAATTCATACAAACTATTTAGATGTCACAAGAAACAATATAGATATCATAAGCAACTGCTTAGATATCGCTGGTTACTGTTTAGATATCGCAAGAAACTAGATATAGCAGGAAATTACTAGATATCACATGTAAGGGTTTTTTTGACAACCAAAAACCTTTGTAGGGGGTTTTGACTACAATTTCGCAGCGGGGGTTTTCAACAGCGGAAAAAAGTGCTTGTTTTTTTTTTTGACAATTTACCCCAAAAATTATTAAGCCTCAAAACTTTGTTGCATGAACAAAATGAAAATTGAGATATATGGAAAAATATATTAAACCACAGGGGCGGAGAGTAGAAACAAAAAGAACATAGATAAGTTATTAAAGAAATGAGGAATTATTTAGTTTAATTGTTTGTAAAGTAGCTCAAATATAGTACTTGTACGACGTGGCAACCTTATTACATTAAACAATGCTCGCATAGACCTTTTTAGCTTTAAAAATGAGATTGTTGCCAGCATAATAGGCCATGCGGCTCAATTATATGCGCTACAAGGGCGTATATCGCATATGCGGACGCATATGTATTGCATAAAATGCATTTTATAACAGTGGGAAATATTTAACTTGGACGGAAATATCGTTATTGTGTGTCCAAAAACTTAAACTTTATCAAACTTTTGATTAAATCAAGATTGTATTTCTATGAAATTATTTTTTCTTCTTGATTTTCTTATCAATTTTGTTTATTTCTTGACATGCAAACAACTTTCTTTCCATTTCTTGTCCGCAAGGACTCCCAAAACTACGAAACATAGTGTGAAACTTGCACATTGTTTGTAAAATCAATATTAAAAATTTAACTGACAACACCAAGTTTCTTATTTGGCAGGTTAATTGCAAGATCTTGAACGTGCGATCTGGGTCAGAACTTCCAGAGAAATGTCGTGAGCTTGCTATGCATTTCGAGACACAAGGGACTCCAATAATGATTGGTAAAAATATTTTGTTTGCCTAAATTTCGCTATACTACACTAAACTATGAACTTTTTTCAGTTAACCGTCTTTTTTTATTATAACGAACTCCCTTAAACTTTGATTTTAAGGGATCTTTTCACCAAATAACCCCTAGATGTAAGCTTACTGTTATAAAATACTTACGGTGGTTATCTAAAAATTGCTCATAGTTGAGGACTGTTTAGTGAAATTTAGTGTAGCTTTTGATTAAAACCTCCTAAAAATTATTTCACTGAACCATTAGAAACTTTATAAACTACAATTACAAAAACTTTTATATTAGCACTACCCATTTTTCACTAAAGTACTATAATAACGTTCTACAAATTTCATTGATGCCATTATGTTAGTTTAGTGAAATACAGGTATAATTCACCAAAAAACAAGTATATGATGCTTTTGGAAAGTTTCTTGTGATTTACAAAGTTGTTTAATAGTTTAGCGAATACGGGTTTAGTTTTGGGTAGTTTTAAGCCTTTGATTAAATTTAGCAAGTTACTTCTAAACTATTTGGTAATAACTTAACCTTTGTTATAATTTAGGTGGTGGTGTCCTAGCTTATACTTTGTTGGGAGTTGAGTACAATGATGTGAGTGGGGACTGCGCTTTTCTCATCCTTGATCCACATTACACGGGCACCGATGACTTGAAAAAGATTGTGAATGGAGGATGGTGTGGGTGGAAAAAAGCCGTTGACAGTAAAGGTCGCAACTTTTTCTTGAAGGATAAGTTCTACAATCTTTTGCTTCCACAACGACCGAACATGGTTTGATGAATCTTAAAAATTATGTCCCAAATGCAATTATACCGGAAGATAAACTTATACTGATTGAAACTACTACTTTCTGCAAGTTGAAGAATAGGAGAAAATGTCTTCCCTCATATTTATATTTATGTTCTTTAATGACCGCAGTTCATGAAATTGCATTGAATGTGAAATTGTGTTCGATTTTCACGGCTTTACAGTCTAAATTTTACGATAGATCACTGTAATGATGTGTACACGTTTGGACACTAGTCTTGTAAGGCTTTGTCAGGAAATTATAGAAACTTTGGAAAGTCATTATTTTTGGATTGTTTTCTTTATATAGTGTTTTTTGTGCTTTAATCCTATAATTTTGTGTTGTATTGGGTTGTTAATATTTGCTTAATAAAGCATATGAAAATGGCCATATGATTCTGTATTCAATATTTTGTTTGATATATACCACATGAAAATGAGAAATTTTCAAACATCCAATTTTTTTTTTGTTCTATTCAATTTTGTATATGGTAAGCATTATATCCCATGAAAAAATATCCAAAATTTTGTTTTTTCAAAATTTTTTTTATTATAGCAAACGTTAATCGTTAATTGTTAATTTTCAAAAGTCTAAATTTTTTCTATTTTCATCGATTTTTCAATATTTTGTCTACATAGCTCAAGAAAATTCCAAAAATCTTAAGAAATTTTTGTTTTTTCCGTCTTAAAATATTTTTTTATTACAGTACACGAAAATTACGGAAGTTTTAAAATTTTGATATTTATTTTTTTGTTTTTTTCAATATTTTGCTTACATGAAAATCGCCAAACATTCAAAAATTTAATTTTTTTTTCTGTTTTCTTTAGTATTTTAATATTTTGCAAATCAATCAAATTTTTTCATTTTCTTCCATATTTCAATATTTTATATGTAACATAAAAATTTAAATAATTTGTATGATAATAGCATACAAAACTGGTGAAATTGTCAAAAAACTTAAGAGTTACTTTTTTGGATTTTCAATATTTTGCAAGCTACAGCAATTGAAAATCGCAAAATTTTCAACAAGCTCAAAAGAAAATTGTTTTCTTCAATTTTAATATTTTGCATGTTGGACACAAAAATCGTGAAATCTTCAGAAATCCTAATTTTTTTTGTTATATTCGGTTTTTCAATATTTAGCATAATATATGATATGGCAATTGCTAAGTGTTAAAAAATGTCATAATTTTCTGTTTTCCAATATTTTGCTTGATACATCACTTGAAAATCACGAAATTTTTCACAATTAACGCTCACGAATTGAAACTTTCAAAAATCTCCAAATTTTCTATTTTTAATGGGTTTTCAATCTTTTGCTTATTATGACACAAAAAGCTTTAATTTTTCGAAAATATTCTTCGGGTTTTCAATATTTTCAAAAATCCCAAAATTTTAAATAATATGTTTGTTATAGCTCCAAAAAGTCATGAAATTTTAGAGAATCTCATAATTATTTTTGGTATTTCAATATTTTGATTGCTATAACAATTGAAAATAGCATAATTTTCGGCAATCTCAAAAAAAAAAAATTGTTCTTTGGGTTTTCAATATTTTGCTTGTAAATCACAGAAAAGTCGTGAAATTTTTCAAAAATATTTTTTTTTTCCATTTTCTTTGGTTTTTCAATATTTTGTACACACGAAAATTGTGGGATATTTAATAATACAAAAATTTTAAAAATTTCAAAGTTTCTCTTTACATCAGTATTTAGTATTTTACATGATATACACCACACGAAATTGAAATAATTTTAAAAATCCTAAAATTTTAAACTCTTTCTATTTTAAAGCAAAAAAATCTCATAATTTTTTTTTATTACAGTATTTCATCTTTTATAACAATTGAAAATAGCAAATTTTTCATTAATATCATAGAGTTTTCTATTATTTTCGATATTTAATGTCTTGCATATTGTAGCACACGAAAATTGTAAAACTGTCAAATTCCTAAAATCTTTTGTTTTATTCTGTTTTTAAATATACAAGTGTGTTGCCCGTGCATTTCACACGAGGAAGCAAAACAAATGCCTTCCAGCTGCCGCAAACGGCGGCATAATCTGAGAGCACAAACCGAGTACAAAAAATAAAAAAATAATATAAGAATGCCTTGAATCAAAAGGCATAATCATGTATAATCATGAATTTTGGCTGAGAAAAGAGAGATTGCTAATTTACACAATTAACACGAACACCACTAATATATATATATATATAAAGGCAAAAAATAATCCACCAACTTCTCTCTGGAATCTGTCAATAGTCGATTGATATATATACAAATAGAGTTCCAAAATGTACCAAAAATGTATGCTTTCAACTACTAGTCCGCAGTTTCTAAAACAGAAATATATGTAACATGTCTTAGTAATTGTTATGTCCACAGTCATTGGAATATCACTTCAAGAATTTTGAATCAAGAAATTGAAGTTATGTTAAACACCGTGATAAAGTTTATTATGACTATATGATAATAAAAAAATGTTTTATACTTACATCTTCCCACTTGATCTTCTTTGCATAGGTCAAAACTGAGACTGGTGTATCCTCGTCACCATCTACGTTCCTAGAAACCTCGACTTTCTTTTGTTTGTGGACTTCGCAGTGCCAGGAGTCCCACCCTTTCGTTCATATGCCCAATTTCATTAAGAATATACAAAGCATAATTTTTAAACCATTTTATTAACTAAATAAATGATATGCAAATGTAAGCAAGACAATAAACAAATTTTTTATTTAATTAGAAATAAAACATACCAAATTGGGCTTACCAAAAGGTAAGTCAATATTTTGAAGTAGAGAATTCTGCGTTCATTTCAACTTTTTACTTAATGGTGTATCATAGTCCTTTGGCTCTGAACCCTAAATTTAAAATAATGAAAAATAATCACAGCTAAACGGATATGTGTAATCTATCTTAATATAACTATAAATTTATTGTGGGCCAAAAGTCATTCTTGAGTAAAACTATGTTGCTCTTGGAGATTTTCAACCGTATCTTTGGCAGAGCAGCTTTCCGTTGTCTCGATTTCATCTAAAATGTCGCAAACAATATAGGGCTGTCTATCCTGGATTAAGTCATTATCATTCAGAAATATAGTAATTGAAAACTGTTTCTGTATAATGTCCTTTATTTTGCTAGGAAACTGGTCAGGTGTCTTTACCTGAAACGAAAACCAACAAATATAATAAACCACACGTACGCTATAAATAATTATTTTATATATCAAAATTTTTAGAAATGGAGTTAAATAATATACAAACCTTGTAATGCAATTATAGCCGAAAAATAATTTGAAAAAAAGACCAAAGATACGATTATACTACAAGTCTACATATCACTTGTAGAGAATCCAAAACAGACCAAACTAATTTCTAGTTGATATATACTCTAAAATTTAAAAAACCTTATAATCAATTGTATAGATTTATAAAAAAATTAGATTTATAAAAAATTAAAATCTTAATGATCATTTAGTCATGTAAACATATAGAGTAAAAGGTGAGATTTATACCTGATTTAAATTGCAGAAACCTTCATACACATCAAGAACAGAGTTATCGATCCTGAAAGCGAGATTATGTTTCTGAAAATAATTGACAACTTGATGATTCAGATTACAGTAAAATATACCGACTTTCAAAACAAATCAGTAGAATAACTTATATTTACCTAACTAAATAATATAGGAATTAATAATACAAACAAAAAATCTTAACTAAATAATATATGAATTTTGAAATATTTTTGGCAGATTCGTAGACCCACCATTTTTTAAATTTAATTATTTTTATAATATTAATATTTGAAAAGGCCATAACTTGTTGTAATCATGTTATAGAGAATCCAAAACAGAGCAAACTAATTTCTAATTGCTATATACTCTAATATTTGGAAAATCTCATTAATCAATTGCATAGATTCGTGGATTTCATGATTTTAAATTTAAATCTGGTTATAATATTAATATTTGTATCCATAACAAATCAATCAAAATCAGATTTAATTGTAATTAATAATACAAACAAAAATTCCTAACTAAATAATATACCAATCTCTCATCTCTCATATATCTAATATTCCATTATTCAAAATCATAGGAATTTTGGAACATTTTTTGCTGATTCGTAGATTTCATTATTTTAAATTTAAATCTTGTTATAACATTAATATTTGTATCCAGAAAAAATCAATCAAAATCAGATTTAATTGCAATTAATAATACAAACAAAAAGGGAAAAATACGCTTTATATTTTAAATAGATTTCCTAAAATCTCTCCCCATAATTTTCTCGTAAATATATATATATATATATATATATATATATATATATATATATATATATATATATATATATATATATATATTTTGAACTCAGGATTTATATTTTAAATAGATTTCATGATTTTTATTAATGTTCTGAGTGGCGGATTCGTAATTAAGGTGAACAGTAGAAAATAGTAATTTCGTAATTAAGGTGAACAGTAGAAAATTGCAGATCTATAATATTCTGGATATTTTCTGGAACTCATAATATTTTGAAAAAAGACCTAAGATACGATTATACTGCAATTCTCTATATCGATCATAGAGAATCCAAAATAGACCAAACTAATTTGTGGTTGCTATAAACTCTAATATTTGGAAAATCTCATTAATCAATTGCAAAGATTTCAAAAAAATTAGATTTATAAAAAATTAAAATCTTAATGATCATTTAGTCATGTAAATATATAGAGTAAAATGTGAGATTTATACCTATTTTAAATTGCAGAATCCTTCATTCACAGCAAGAACAGAGTTATCGATCCTGAAAGCAAGGCCATATTTCTAAAAATAATTGACAACTTGATAATTCAGATTACAATAAAATATATCGACTTTCGAAAAAAATCAACAGAAAAACTTATATTTAAATAACTAAATGATATAGGAATTAATAATACAAAAAAAAATCCTAATTAAATAATATATGAATTTTGGAACATTTTTGGCAGATTCATAGACCAACCATTTTTTAAATTTAAATTTTGTTATAATATTAATATTTGGAAAGGACATAATTTGTTGCAATCATGTTATGGAGAATTCAAAACAGACCAAACTAATTTCTAGTTGTTATATGCTCTAATATTTGGAAAATCTCAATATCAATTGCATAGATTTAGAAAAAAATAGATTTTGAAAAAATTAAAATCTTAATGATCATTTAGTCATGTAAATATATAGAGAAAAATGTGAGATTTATACCCGTTTTAAATTGCAGAAACCTTCATATACGTAAGAACAGATTTATCGATCCTGAGAGAGAGACCATGTTGATGAAAATAATTGACAACTTGATAACTCAGATTACAGTAAAATATATCAGCTTTCAAAAACAATCAGCAGAAAAACTTATATTTATATGACTAAATTGTTGGATATAGGTGCTCTCAAGGCAATTATTATAATTGAAGAAGGACCTATACGAGAGAGCAATCTTACTCGAGATGGTAGTATGCTATCTGGTTTAACTTAATCTTTCATGTGATGCGTTTTATTCACTACCACGTATCATTTAAACATGAGATAAAACTCTAGGATTTTGATTGACTACCAGGACGATGATGGAGATCATACTAGTGGGGCCCGGGTAGTCGATAAGCACATCCTTAAATGTCCATAGTCATAAGAGTATCAAGATTAGACATTGGTACTTCAATTTAGACTAGTGTGTGTTCCCCTCCGAACGGCGGCCGAGACAAGACTGCGAAGTCCTGACGCTGGGGTTCGGGGAAGATGCTATTTGGTTTTATCCGTCCACCTCTCCGAAGATGCCAAGTTGATTTATGGCACCGTGTATTGGAGGTTTAGACGGATGCGGTCGATGTAGCAGACTTCGTCAGATTCCCCCTCGCTTGAGGGGTTTTTGATTGTGGGGACGCTCTTCCCTGCAGGCGCAAGCCCCTGCAGTTAATTACGCTACCGCATCGCGGTAACAACTTTCTCCTTCTCCAGAATTTCACTTCGTGTCGTATGTGTTTGTTTTGTTTGTTGTTGCCCGTGGATTGTATACGGAGACCAATTTATGTCGTCGCCCGTAGGACGTGGATTGGTCCAAATCCGTGTTTTCTTAGATTTGGGTTTAGGGTTTTGGTTTGAGGATGCGTTAGCCATGTTTGAGGCTAAGATCAACTCAAACGTTTGTTAAGGATACGTTAGTCTAATTTGAGACTAAGATCAACTTAACAGGATCGTTTAGATCCGACAAAAGAGCAATCGGCTCTATTGTTCCAGTTTAGGGACATAGTGGTCCATTTCATGTATGGCCGTCGGGACCCGTCACCTCTCTGACGACGTTGAAGGATTACAACGACAAATGTCAGAGGAGTTCAGAGATGTACCCTTGAGCCAAAGTTGATTGGGGGAATTTATAGTCCAATTTGGGACTAAGGTCTGTTTGAAGGTTTAAGGATGCGTTAGCCAAATTTGAGGCTAAGATCAACTTAAACGGTTGTTAAGGATACATTAGTCCAGTTTGGGACTAAGATCGACTTAATGGGATCGTTTAGATCCGACAAAAGAGCATTTGGGCTCTATTGTTCCAGTTTTAGGACGTAGTGGTCCATAGGTAGTTTAAGGACGTTGCGGTCAATATTCCAGTTTAGGGACGTGGTGGTCCATTATTAGTTTAAGGACGTCTCGGTCCCATATTAGTTTAAGGACGTCTCGGTCCGATATTAGTTTAAGGACGTCTCGGTCCGATATTAGTTTAAGGACGTTTCGGTCCACGAGTTTAGGAACCCCGCAGTCCGTTTAAGTATGTGGTCGTCGGGACCCGTCGCCTCTCTGACGTCGGTGAAGGATTACAACGACAGGTGTCAGAGGAGTTCAGAGATGTACCCTCGAACCGGATGTAAATTGATTTAGGAGAGCAGCCGTGCTCAGTCAATTTAGTTTGAGGACTTACGGCCATGATTGGGCTAAGTCCAATTTCAACATCTTTTGTCTTTGGCCTGTGCTAGGGCTTTGCCCTTTTTTAGTAATGCACTGCATTATTCTTATTTTGGTTGGGCTTTGCCCTTTTATAAATGATGCAAAGCATCTATTTTTTTTGTTTAGGCTTTGCCCCCCTTTTTAAAATGCATAGCATTTTTTAATTGGGCTCTGTCCCTTTTCTTTAATAATGCAGAGCATTAAATACTCTGACAGTGCCCCACGTGGCTTGTTAGGCGCTTTGCGCTAAGTAATGAGCGCAAACTCATATGGTGGTGACACGTGTCGCGTTCTGATGAGCGCAAGCGCAGCAGCGCAGTGCGCTGCGCTGTTGCGCTGCTGACACGTGGCGCGCTCTGGTGAGTTGCGCCAATTCCAGAGAGCAAAACTCTATTTCAAGAGCGCGTAGCACAAGTGGTTCTATGGCTGACACGTGGCGCTCTCTTAAGAGCGCAACAACGCAGTTCGTAAGTGCAGAGCACTAAGAATCTTTTAGATTCAAGAACAGAAGTGCAAAGCACTATTTAATTTCTTGATCTAAATTAGATCAAAGAAAAAATAAATTTTTCTTTTGTTTGAAGAACCAGAGGTTCATAAAAGTGCAAAGCACTATTTTTTATTTTTATTGTTTTATTGTTTTAAAGAACCAGAGGTTCATAAGAAGTGCAAAGCACTGTTTTTTATGTAAAGATCATTGATCTTGTTTTTAGATCAATGATCTATTAGAAGGAATTTCTTCTATTTCATGAAGGTTCTTTACCTTTTTCTTGAAATTTTCTCAGAGTTCTCTCTGTTTGAAACTCTTGACCTTTTTTTCAAGAAAATGTTCCTCCCTTTGAATTGAGGTCTAGGGTCCTTTTTATAGTGCCCATAAATTAGTTAAATTTGTTAAAGAGATCTTTCTCTGAGTGATTTGAGGAATTTTCCCCACCGTTGGATCTTTGATCCAAGGGCTTCTGCTTTGCAGAAGAAAATCTTCTTGTTTTAACAAGAACAGAAAAGATTTTTTTTATAAATTTAATTCTGTTTGGCGCAGATGCCCCAGCGCTGACATGTGTCGCGCAGCGCACAGCGCAGCGCAACTGCGCTGACACGTGTCGCACAGCGCAAAGCGCAACTGCGCTGACACGTGTCGCGCAGCGCAACTGCGCTAGCGCATCTGCGCTGACACGTGTCGCGCAGCGCAGCGCAACTGCGCTGACACGTGTCGCACAGCGCACAACGCAGCGCAACTGAAGCGTTGCTTCATTAAATAGAGCTTTGCTCTGATTGGGCGCGCCTTCTTGGGCGCTGCGCTCTCTGCGCTAACGTGTGTGATTTTGACACGTGGCGCTCTGCGCGCAGCGCAGGGGATCTGAAGCGTTGCTTCATTTATTTTAATTTTAATTTTTAATACAGAGCTTTGCTCTGATTGGGGGAAACAGAAGCGTTGCTTCGTTTCCCGCCTTGGAATTTGAACAGAGCTTTGCTCTGATTGGGGTAAACAGTGTGTACGTTTCCTGACCCGGTTGGAGGGTATCACGCCCCGCTGCCTAAAATACGGAATACGAGAGATGACTAGGCCAGCCATGCTCCTACGGTCAAAGAATAATCCCGCCGTAGTCACACTTCGGCTTCTAGAATTACATAGTAATCAGTAAACACAACACATAAGTAAAGTAAATACATCACTAATTATTACATCAACTTTCACTGTTCACAATTTGCAACAAAACAAAGAAAAGAACTACTAACCAAGTGCGAATACAAGGTTTCTTTAGGGAAAGCAGTAAAGGTAATGGAGATACTCCCGTCTAAATCTCTGCAAGCTCGAAGGGCAGGTCTGACTCATGTACTGGTTCTTCCTCAAGGTCTGAGCATGCATACTCAGGTCGTCAGAGCGACATAATAACAATATTATAATAGTAACAAGAAACAAGAAAATGAAAGTAATAACAGTGGAGATAAAATGCAGGCAGTCAATATGTCACGAACCGATGCAATGTATGATCTGTGTCCCTATCGGTCTCTAAGTCATCTTTGAAATCGAGTCGTGGAAAGGATGATCATGTTTAACGAGGGTCTCGTATGTACCTGAGACTACGGCCCGCTGTTGCCCGGGACATAACCCTGTCAGCCAGACCGCTAGGCCCAACCTAATATATATAAGAGTCGCTGTTCGAATGATCATCCTCTAAATCACCGACCTCGCTAAATATAACTCCCTTTCCACTTCGATTTCCCCCTTTTCCCAGGATTCACTATTCATGAGTATAGGCTAGTTATGTACAAGTACGCATTAGTAACACGATTTTATTCACTGTTCACTGTATGGTTCATTGTCACGAATCACTCACTATTCACTGGCGTACTTGACACAACCACACCAATACTACACACGTTCGACAATGCAGAATACACGGACAATTTACACGAATATTCACTATCACTAGAGGTCTTGTTGTCGGGTAGAAGTATGAATCATGCCGCTAAACAGTTTATGTGCAGTATAAGTCGTTATGCATCTTATGAACATAGAAAATTCGTATTAAATCATGCATTCAGAATTAAGCAAAAGGATATAAAAGCGGTAATAAGTAAACTCAGTCGGCAGTTCAACAAAAATAATTTCAGGACAATCGGGTTTCGGGTTTACAAGTTGCAGTCGTTTCATTTTTAGTGTTCGCTGCTGGAATTTCAGTTCCTGAACTGAATGTCCATTTCGCAACACAGTTTTCACCCTGTTAGGATCAAAATTAGGCCACGCTATAGTTGAACAAAATTTAGGTTTATCAGTTAGGTTTCCAACGCACCAGACAGATCGATGATATCCATGGTGTACTGGAAGTTATGCACTGTACATCAATGGGGTATAAAGTCTGTCCCTGTTTGGGACTTCTATACGTTCTGTTAATTTAAAATACAGTTTAAATAGTAAACGGCAGTAGAAATGGATGGAATCACTTTCATTGGTTAGCTAACAGATTTCTATTATCTATGGTATAGGGTTCCGCATTATAACATGTTCATACAGTAGAGTGAAAGCGTTACAAAACGAGAATCAACAGCCAGTGCTGCTCTGGACTGCAGTCCAGAGCCGCACTCCGAACCAGTTTCCGTCACCCTTTTAGCATAGAAACAAATTAAAAATCTTATGGGGTTCTAGGTCGTTGAGTCGGATTCGATATGAGCCCTCTAACGCAACATTCCGATTTGTAATCAATTAACTGTGATTTTTACGAGTTTCAGGTACGGGAAAATTTCAGTTTTACGGGTCTAAATGGGAAAGGCCTATCACGTCATTAAAGACCGTATTTTCCAGCCAAATCGTAACACGACGTTCGTTATTAAATAGGCCATCCTATGTGATCAGTTTCCGTCAATTTAACGGGGGTTTACCATTCGGGTTTTGCATCGAACACTTGCATTATATTAATTCGCACGAAGTGTATATATGGAATTTATTGGTATTTCGAATTGTAATAGATAAATTTAGCATGAAGCAAGTAGTGTACTTGCCTGATGACGGTTATTCAAGGGCGTTAGCGGCGCTGTGGTCGACCAGGGCTAACTGTGGAGGCGTGCAATGGGGTTCGGGTGTGAGCTTCGATGAGGCTCGGTTAGGTTTGCTGGGAGCCGGGGCTCGTCGTGGTTGGTGGAGGCGACGATCTCAGTGCTGTGGGGTAGTAGCTCAGGGAGGTCGACGGCTACGGTGGTTTTAGTGTGCCGGCTGAGACGAGGCGGTGGTGACGGATTATTTGGAAGGGTTCATGGTTGTTGGAGGTGGTCGATGCGAGCGACGACGATGGCGGTGGGGAAGACCGGAGGTGATGGAAGTGATGACGACGGTGAGGTGAGGAGGTTGCAGGGGAGCTTGAAGTGGCTGTCGGCTGTTTGCGGTGATGGAGGTGGAGTTGGTCGGTGATGCTCGCGGTGGGTTGCGGTGTGCAGGCGGGTAGTGGAAGGTGACGAGGAGGTGCCGATGAGAGGAGGAGGAGGAGGAGCTGTTGGGGAGAGTGGTCGGAGCTCGGTGGCTTGGGAAAGTTTTGGGTGAGGAGGCAGTGGCGCAGTGAAAAAGAGAGGTAGTGGGGATGAGGGCTCGGCTTTGTATGAGAGAAGGAGACGAGGTCGAGGGAGTTCGTGAGCGCGCGCGCGTGAGATTGGGGGTCGAGGCGTGGAGTCGTGGTCGCGAACGAGGAGCGAGGGCGTGGGGCGACGTGGGGAAGAAGGAAGAAGAAGCGGGAAAAGAAAAGGTGTGAGGAAAGGAGCGGGTAGGGTATGGGGGCATGGGGCCGGGTCGGTAGGGCTGGGCCGGCTTGGGCTTTTTTATTTAGCAAAAGTTTTCAGAATTAAAAGTATATGTATCTAAATTCCTACAAACAAAATAAATATGGAGAAAATAGAAAAACATTCAAGGGGTCTTGGAAAAATATGGAAAATTTTTATTTACGGAACTGGGAATTTACATCATACCCTCCTTACATAATTTCGTCCTCGAAATTTAGAAAGAGACAACGAAACATCACTACACAAACAGATGTGGAAAACGCGCACGGATATCCTCTTCACGCTTCCAGGTAGATTCTCCTGGGGAACGACCGCCCCAAGACACTCGGACTAATGGAATGACTTTATTCTTCAGCATTTTTTCTCTGCGGTCGAGGATAGTGATGGGCTGCTCTTCGTAAGACAGGTCATTGCCCAAGGCTAACACCGAATGGTCCAGAACATGGCTCTCATCCCGAACATAACGCCGCTATTGAGATACGTGGAAGGTATTGTGCACACCTGCTAGTGACGGAGGCAAGTCGATAGGCCACCTCTCCTACTCGCTCCAGCACCTCAAAAGGTCCGATGAAACGGGGGCTGAGTTTCCCGCAACCTCCAAACCTGATAACTCCGCGGGTAGGGGAAATCTTCAGGAATACGTGTTATCCGACTTCAAATTCTAGTGCTCTCCTGCTGGCATCCGCCCAACTCTTCTGTCGATCCTGAGCCGTCTTAATGCGCTGTCTGATCATTTGGACTTTGTCTACCGTCTGAACAATGAGTTTGGAGCCCAGTAATCTTCGTTCGTGTAACACCCGAGCCCAATGCTACTAATTTCAGTTACTGTTTGAGCGTAATGTGGTACTCTTTTCACTTATCTTGCTTGATTGTTATTTACTATAAATTTTACCCGGCAAGTTCATTTCTGCATATAACAATTTATGGCATCTAAAATAAAATTAAAAAAATATTCATCTTGGCCTACTTGTCACCCCTAACCCTGTTGTAGCGTCCGTGCATCGTGTTCTCGTCCCGTTCAGTGAAACAGGCGAGTTTGGATGGCTACGTGCGCGTACGTTTGTCCGTTTTGGAGGTATGCTTTTTGAGCATAAAACACTTCATTTTGAATTTTGGATCCCGCTTAAAATTCTATTATTTCAATTTCAAATTTTTGGACCCGACCCGGGCGCGATTTGGAAATGTTTTATTTTGCGCCAAAATCCCAAATTTTATATTTTTTAAACCATCGCATATTTAATTTTTAACTAATCTAATATTTTATAACCGTATAAATATTTCTAAGATTTCTAAAATCTTTCAATCTAATTTCCCCTCAACCAATCAGCCTTCTCCCGTGGGCCCCACTCTCACATCTCTCTCTCTCTATCTTTCTCTCTCTCTCTCTTATATATTTGAAACCTTTCCCTCCTCCTTCTCTTTCTTTTTCCACGCGAAACCAACCCCACGAGAACCCCCGCCGCGTGCCCTCGCCGCCGCAGCCCAACGCCGACGACACCCTCGCCGACCTCCTCGCCTCCTCAGCCTCATCTCACCCACATCCTCCTTCATCGACCCCCGCGCGCCCTGCACCCTCACCACGACCACCTACACCCCCTGCACGCTGTCGCACCGCCGTGAGTCGCCGCCGGCGGTCTCGCCTCCGTGCTCCGGCCTCGCAAGCACACCCTCAGTAAGCTTCACATCCCCTCATCTTCTCCTTTCCTCTTCTTCCTTCTCCGATCCAGTTTCTTGATCTGCAGTTTTCTCGCCGTCGTCGTAGGCTGGTCGCAGGAGTTTCTTCGACGCCGTCGATCCTCACGACCCCTCTGCAGACCACTGTAAGCCTCCTTCTCCTCTTTCCTCTTTCCTTTCTTCTCTATTTTCTTTCCCTTCTTGTTTGCTATCGTGATCGTTTACTGTTCATTCTTTGGCCGGAATCCAACGATGCCGACGACGTGACCCGACGTTCCAGCGAGGTGCCCCGACCCGTGTGGTTCCAGTGTTCGTCGTTTGGGCTCATTCCGTGAACCGTGCGCCCGTCGTGAGTTTCCCCGCCGACATTTATCGTTCCGTTCTTCCCGGTTCGCGACCCGTCGAGGCAAGTACCCCTTGCTACATGCTATACAATATTTACATTTATATTATGACACCCTAAACCTGTAAATTTAACTTTGGTACGATCACTTCTCATTTTCATGTACAATATTGATATATATCATTTTATCTTTAAACTTGGAACCTACAGTTTGCACTGGAACCTAATAACCACATTTACCTGTTTAATCACATTTTTAATATTGACATAGCTTATGGCATTTATCTCTATAGTTTTGTTCTATTCAGACACTCGTATGCATTTTAACCTGTAATAGCTGTATTGAACCTTTATATAAATCATTGCACCTCTAAAGTGCTTCAACTTGTTAACATGATTAAAAGGCCACAATTGTCATACTGCATTCGCATAACATTGAAATCATCTCTGTGACATAACCGACAACTGTACTGCTAATTCAGTGAATCTGCCTATTGCTTACTTCATTGCTTATCTCATGTTGTTGATACCCATGCTTGATTATATAGCCAATTGTGAGTACACCTATGATATCGCTTGCTTCTTGAACTGTCTTGCTACCTACACATTGATTGATCCGACATGGTACCGTATACTGCTTGACTTGACATGATATACCATGACCTGATCCGTTACCTGATCTTGTGTCTAATGCCAACAAACCTGACATGTAGTCCTCATGGACCGTTCCTGTTGTCTATCCAGACAAACCTGTTTACCTGATCCTGTGTTGGCATTAGTTTCTTGATTTCGGGATACCTGACTTGACTTGCACAAATAACTTGGGGGTATGGGGAAATCAAAGGTGAAACCTGACTTGTAACTCAACAGTTCACTACCTGTACTGATTAGTTTTAGAGGCCAGGCCCACCTCGTGACGATGCTGCTGACATCGTTGTTCTTTATCCTTTCCCTGTTAGTGCCTAGCGGCACGTCTCGGTTTCAGCCCGAAAGTCTTAGACCGTGGTCCCGGGCATGCACGGGATACTATTGAGTTACATCGATGATTCATCAATTTGATTTCAAAGACTTTAGAACCGAGAACCTGATAGCACAGTTTAGTTTACCCACTGCACACTACCCTGCACTGCTCTGACTTATATTATTGTTACTCTTGTTTATATTGCATTGCCTGCGACACTGTTCTTATTATATTACTTAATGACTTGATGCGCTGACGTCTGGGTTTTGCATGGCCCAGATTCTGTACCGCTGTCGCAGTCCGAGCAGGAGTACTTCAGCCGACAGGCTGAGCTGTGAGTGTTGGCAGTAGTTAATTTTCTTTCCTGCATTTTTATTCCTGATGTGAGCCCGCATTATGGGACATACATTCCAGTTGTTTGTATTGGATCTTTCGCTTCCGCATTTTATTATTCTTGACTCATGATTTATCTTGGTTTATAGACATGTTTAGATAGTTTTATTTTGTTCTTGATATCTCTACAGCCGTAATGTGACTGTGGATGGATACTTCCTACCCACAGGTAGCATGGTTGGCTATGTCACGTGCCCATTTTAGCGTACTCTAGGAAGCGGGGCGTGACATGGTTCTTTTGGTATCAAAGCCATAGGTTAGTCGGGTTGATTCTTTTGTAGTTGGGTATTGTACCCAATACACGAATCAGAATACCCGTGTTTAGGAAACATGTCCTGCCACCTTGCCGTTTTACCATTCTCGAATCACATTCTTCTTGATTATATCTTTTACGATGTGCAAACTTCCTTTGCATATCGACTCGAAACCTGATTCCTTGTTATCTCTAGGACTTAGGCGACTTGGGTGGAGTTATGTAGTTGTGGTTATGATACCGCGGCATAGTTACAATGCGGCACTCTATTTAAGTATCTTGGAGTTCTAGCCTTGATCTATATATTGAATCTATCATCATGCTAATGTTGGGTGTTTTGATTTCAGAAATATGGCAGATAAGAATTTGAAGACGTACCAAGGACGTATGGACAAAGCCGCCATGCGTGGAGTAATAAAGGGAATGCTGGAGAATCAAAAGAGACAGACCGAGCTGAAGCGGGCGTCTGCACTGAACCAAACGTCCGTACGTAGAAGTGTTCCGGTGAACCGACGCAGCATAGCACCAATGAAGAAAACAATTGTGGTTGATCGGAAGAAGAGCATGACCTGTAACTATTGCAATTTATCTGGCCACATGCAAAAGGATTGTCGAAGGAAGCTGGGACTTTGTTTGGTTTGTGGAGCGGCTGATCACACCGTTAATGCTTGTCCGTCGAAGCTTCGTACAAGGGATGATATTCAGAAGCCTCAGCAGAAACCGTTTCAGGGACAGAAACAGCTGACTCAAGGACCTAATCAGGCTCGAGCTTTTACCTTGACAGCGGAAGAAGCTAAGGCCTCAGGAGAAGTTGTTTCAGGTACTCTACTCATTCATGGTTTTCTGCATTAGCGTTATTTGATTCTGGTGCATCCCATTGTTTTATGTCATCCAAGTTTATAACTACACACTCGATTGACTACACGACCCTGTCTAGTTTCTGGAACATACACACTGGGAATGGGAAAATCATAGCTAGTAGGGAATGTAAAGATTGTACAGTTGTTGTGTGCGGACGGGAGCTTTTTACAGATTTCTTGGTGATTGATACTGGCAGTTACGAAGTCGTCTTGGGAATTGATCTTCTTGGCACTTTCTACGCTCACATTGATTGTAGGGCACGGAAGGTAATTTTCCAGATTCCTGGACATCCCGAGTTTAGCTTCACTGGAAGAAGCAGTTCTGTCGGGCCAGTCGAGTTCAGGGCTAGGCCGATAAACAACATTCTTGCAGCTATGGAAGTTGATTTAAGTGAAGAGCCGGCTGTTGTTCGTGATTTTATGGACGTATTTGAAGATATATCGGGTTTACCGCCGAAGCGAGACGTGGAGTTCGCAATTGATCTTATTCCTAGTGCAGCGCCAGTATCCAAGGCGTATTATCCAATGGCACCAGTAGAGTTGGGAGAAGTCAAGAAACATGTTGTTGAATTGCTTGAAAAAGGTTGGATTCGAAGCAGTAACTCGCCTTGGGGAGCTCCAGTTCTTCTAGTAAAAAAGAAGGATGGTGTTGGGGTAAAAATTTACACCCCGGTTGACCGAGTCAAAGTCAAGGTCAACCCCAAGCTAGGTGGGCCCAAGCCCAGGTCAAGCGGGCCCATGCCCAAGTCGAGCCCGCGGCCAGCCTCTCTCATGCCAACAACAAAATCATGTCATAAATAATTTTTATGTAATTTTTTATGCATGAATGTAAACAAAATGGGCATAAAGCCAATATTTTGTAAACCCATGGCTTATGTGCAAAAATGAAATGGCACATGAGCATGGGATGGCTAAAATGTCATTTTTGTAAAGCCCAAGGGGCCATATGTAAATATGTAAGCTTATATAAGGCAACATGATGATGAATAAAGCATACACTTTTTTCATTCCCTCAAAAACTAGGGTTTGTTCCTCTACTCTCTCTTTTTCAAGTTCTTTCTCTTCCTTTTTATTTTCCAAATAAATCAAGAGCTTAGCTCTCTCTTTTCTTTAAAAACTAAATAAAGTTTTACCATAAACCCATCTCCCAAAACTCCATCAAGAGAAGAAAAAGGGTCTCTTTTTTTATCATCCAAGATCTAGATCTTGGAGTTTCAAGAGAACCCATTTTGGGTTTCTTCTCAAAGGAAAAAGGAGAAAATAAAATTCCTTTGGAGTTCAACTCCACAAATGAAATTCTTTTGGAGTTTAACTCCACTACAAAAATTCTTTTGGAGTTTAACTCCACAAAAAAATACCTTTTTTTGGGGAGTTTAACTCCACATTATATATTTTTTTTTAGCCATATAAAAGTTCTTTTGGAGTTGAACTCCACGTTAATAAAAAAAAAAAATTGTGTGCAAAGCATGTGACCGGGTCACATGCATAGCATGCCATCACATGCAAAGCATGTGACCGGCCCGGTCACATGTTTAACATGTGACGGGGTCACGTGCAAAGCATGTGACGGGCGTCACGTGCAAAGCATGTGACGGGCGTCACGTGCAAAGCATGTGACGGGTCACATGCTAAGCATGTGATGGCCTTCTCACATGCTAGCATGTGTCCCCCCCCTCACATGAGGGGTCACATGCTAACATGTGACCCTCCATGTCACATGCTAGCATGTGACCCCACTTTTTTTTAAAAAAAGAAAAGAAAACACAAAATTCTCTTTTCTTCTTTCTTCCTCCTTTTTTATTTAAAATAAAAATAAATAAATTATAAATAATATTTAAAAAAAACATAATTATTTTCTTTTCTTCTTTTCTTTATTTAATCCCTTTTTTTATATATAATAAATATTAAATAAATTATAAATAATATTTTAAAATTAAAAAAATAATAATAAATTTTTAAAAAAAAATCTCTAAATAATTATTTACTTATTTATTTTTGTTTTTATATATAGAATATATATATATATATATATATATATATATATATATATATATATATATATATATATATATATATATCTTTTTACAAGTGGAATAAAACAAAAAAAATACACACACCAACGCACTGCATATTGAGTTCGCATGACCAGTTTAACCCGTCAATCGGAGGTTCCTTCGCTCCAAATGCGAGGGGTAATTAACGGCAGCTTAGTCCGCGGCTGCCGGAGATTCGGATCCCCACAATCAATAAACCCCGGCCTACCCTAGGCAGGGGGAATCTGTAATGTGCCTGACAAGCGCGCGCGTATTCCCATCTCAATGAGGTGACGAAAAACACCCTACAGATGGCACAAGAAGGATGTGCATCGACTATCGAGAATTAAACCGGGTGACTGTTAAGAATAAGTATCCTATCCCTCGCATTGGAGAACTTTTGAGCAGCTTAGTGGCGCGAGGGTATTCTCGAAGCTGGATTTGCGATCCGGATATCATCAGGTTCGAGTGAAAGCAGAAGATATTTGCAAGACGGCGTTTCGAACTCGGTATGGACATTACGAATACTTAGTGATGCCCTTCGGAGTGACAAATGCGCCGGCAGTATTCATGGATTTGATGAACCGAATCTTTTCACCGTTCTTGGATCAGTTATTGTGGTATTCATTGACGACATTCTGGTTTACTCGAAGAGTTTTGAAGAGCATGCTGAGCATTTGAAGATCGCACTGCAGACGTTGAGGCATGAGAAGTTGTATGCGAAGATGAGTAAGTGCGAGTTTTGGCTGGAGGAAGTAAAGTTTTTGGGGCATGTTGTGTCTGGCGATGGAATTGCAGTCGATCCAGAAAAGATTGCAACAGTTCGAGACTGGCCGATTCCAAGGAATGTTGCGGAGATAAGAAGTTTTCTTGGACTCGCCGGATATTGCAGGAGATTTGTGGAGAACTTTGCTCGTCCGGCAGAGCCGTTAACCAAACTTACGCGCAAGGAGGTACCTTTTGTATGGACGGACAAATGTGCGTTAGCTTTCGAGACGTTGAAACAGAAATTGATAACCGCCCCTATTCTGACCGTGCCAGACAATTCCGGAGGATTGGTAATTCACAGCGACGCATCGGGAAAAGGACTGGGATGTGTTTTGATGCAGCATGGTAAGGTTGTAGCATACGCATCGAGACAGTTAAAGACCCATGAGAAGAATTACCCAACGCATGACTTGGAGCTTGCGGCTGTGATTTTCGCGTTGAAGATTTGGAGACACTACCTATTGGGCGAAAGGGTCGAAGTTTTTACTGATCACAAGAGCTTAAAGTATGTGTTCACACAGAAGGAGCTTAATATGAGGCAGCGTAGATGGTTGGAGCTGATGGCTGACTACGATCTTGATCTTAAGTACCATCCGGGGAAGGTTAACGTCGTGCCGGATGCGCTTAGTCGGTTACCAGCAATTCAGGTGTTAACTATGCAGAAGGAGATCGTTGCAGATTTTCAAAGATTTGACTTGGAGGTTGTGCTACCGCATTCTTCGGGACAGTTGATGCAGCTACAAGTACAGTCATCGTTGATCGAGAATATTAAAGCAGCACAATCGCAGGACCCTAGACTGCAAAAGTTTCGAGGACAGGTTGAAGCCGGACTACGAACAGTTTTATTGATCCACGAAGATGGTTCGTTGAGGTATGGTAGCCGTTTGTGTGTGCCAAAGGGAGATATTCGTGAAGAGCTTATGAAGGAGGCACACAGTTCAGCTTATTCTGTACATCCAGGAGGCACAAAGATGTACCGAGATATTCGACAGCATTTCTGGTGGGAAGGCATGAAGCGGGAGATTGCTCGCTTTGTGGCAAAGTGCTTGGTGTGTCAGCAAGTTAAGGCTGAACATCAAAGGGTTGCTGGTTTATTGCAACCACTTCCGATTCCTCAATGGAAGTAGGAACATATAACCATGGATTTCGTGACGGCTTTACCGCGGAGTCCAAAAGGCAACAATGCAGTATGGGTAATTGTTGATCGATTGACCAAGGCAGCTCACTTTATTCCTTTCCGGGTTGGTCAATCAACAGAGACTTTGGCTGAGCGGTACATGCAAGAGATTGTAAGATTGCATGGAGTACCGGTGAGCATCGTGTCCGATATGGACACTCGGTTCTTGTCGCACTTTTGGCGGAGTTTACGGGAAAGATTGGGGACTCGATTGAAGTTTAGCACAGCTTATCATCCTCAAACTGATGGTCAGTCGGAGAGAACGATCCAAACTCTTGAGGATATGTTGAGAGCATGCATGTTGGACTTCAAGGGTTCTTGGGAGGATCATCTACATTTGGTGGAGTTTTCTTACAACAACAGTTTTCAGGCAACTATCCAGATGGCTCCATTTGAAGCTTTGTATGGTCGTAAATGCCGTTCACCCGTTTGTTGGGTTGATGTCGGTGAACGAAGATTATTGGGACCAGATTTGGTTGTGCAGACAGTTGAGAAGGTTAACACTATCAGAAATTATATGAAGGCAGCACAAGACCGACAGAAGAGTTGGGCAGACACGTCAAGAAGACCTCTAGAGTTCGCCGTGGGTGATTTGGTATTCTTGAAGATATCACCGACTAGAGGGGCGATTCGTTTTGGAAGTCGAGGAAAGCTTAGTCCTCGATTCGTTGGACCCTTTGAGATCTTGGAGCGTGTTGGTGTGGTAGCGTATCGTTTGGCGTTACCGCAGTCCTTGGCGAGTGTGCACGATGTGTTTCACGTATCTCAACTCTGTAGGTATGTTCGAGATGAAACACACGTATTGGATCATTCAGAGCTAACAGTACGAGAAGACTTGACTTTTGAGGAGCGACCGATTGAAATTGTGGATCGAAGGGAAAAGGTTCTTAAGAACAAGGTGATCCCCCTTGTGCTTGTTTCTTGGGGTAATCGCTCGCATGGAGAGTCCACTTGGGAACGAGAAGATGAAATCCGGCAGAAGTTTCCTCACCTTTTCTTGTAGTTATCTGTCTTTGTATTCTTGGAATTTTGAGGACGAAATTCTTTTTGTAGTTGGGTATAATGTAACACCCGAGCCCAATGCTACTAATTTCAGTTACTGTTTGAGCGTAATATGGTACTCTTTTCACTTATCTTGCTTGATTGTTATTTACTGTAAATTTTACCCGGCAAGTTCATTTCTGCATATAACAATTTATGGCATCTAAAATAAAATTAAAAAAATATTCATCTTGGCCTACTTGTCACCCCTAACCCTGTTGTAGCGTCCGTGCATCATGTTCTCGTTCCGTTCAGTGAAACGGGCGAGTTTGGACGGCTACGTGTGCGTACGTTTGTCCGTTTTGGGGGTATGCTTTTTGAGCATAAAACACTTCATTTTGAATTTTGGATCCCGCTTAAAATTCTATTATTTCAATTTCAAATTTTTGGATCCGACTCGGGCGCGACTTGGAAATGTTTTATTTTGCGCCAAAATCCCAAATTTTATATTTTTTAAACCATCGGATATTTAATTTTTAACCAATCTAATATTTTATAACCGTATAAATATTTCTAAGATTTCTAAAATCTTTCAATCTAATTTCCCCTCAACCAATCGGCCTTCTCCTTTCTCCCGTGGGCCCCACTCTCACATCTCTCTCTCTCTCCGTCTCTCTCTCCCCCTCTCTATCTTTCTCTCTCTCTCTCTCTTATATATTTGAAACCTTTCCCTCCTCCTTCTCTTTCTTTTTCCACGCGAAACCAACCCCACGAGAACCCCCGCCGCGTGCCCTCGCTGCCGCAGCCCAACGCCGACGACACCCTCGCCGACCTCCTCGCCTCCTCAGACTCATCTCACCCACATCCTCCTTCATCGACCCCCGCGCGCCCTGCACCCTCACCGTGACCACCTGCACCCCCTGCAAGCTGTCGCACCGCCGTGAGTCGCCACCGGCGGTCTCGCCTCCGTGCCCCGGCCTCGCAAGCACACCCTCAGTAAGCTTCACATCCCCTCATCTTCTCCTTTCCTCTTCTTCCTTCTCCGATCCAGTTTCTTGATCTGCAGTTTTCTCGCCGTCGTCGTAGGCTGGTCGCCGGAGTTTCTTCGACGCCGTCGATCCTCACGACCCCTCTGCAGACCACTCTAAGCCTCCTTCTCCTCTTTCCTTTCTTCTCTATTTTCTTTCCTTTCTTGTTTGCTATCGTGATCGTTTACTGTTCATTCCTTGGCCGGAATCTGACGATGTCGACGACGTGACCCGATGTTCCAGCGAGGTGCCCCGACCCGTGTGGTTCCAGTGTTCGTCGTTTGGGCTCATTCCGTGAACCGTGCGCCCGTCGCGAGTTTCCCCGCCGACATTTATCGTTCCGTTCTTCCCGGTTCGTGACCCGTCGAGGCAAGTACCCCTTACTACATGCTATACAATATTTACATATATATTATGACACCCTAAACCTGTAAATTTAACTTTGGTACGATCACTTCTCATTTTCATGTACAATATTGATTATATCATTTTATCTTTAAACTTGGAACCTACAGTTTGCACTGGAACCTAATAACCACATTTACCTGTTTAATCACATTTTTAATATTGACATAGCTTATGGCATTTATCTCTATAGTTTTGTTCCATTCAGACACTCGTATGCATTTTAACCTGTAATAGCTGTATTGAACCTTTATATAAATCATTGCACCTCTAAAGTGCTTCAACTTGTTGACATGATTAAAAGGCCACAATTGTCATACTGCATTCGCATAACATTGAAATCATCTTTGTGACACAACTGACAACTGTACTGCTAATTCAGTGAATCTGCATATTGCTTACTTCATTGCTTATCTCATGTTGTTGATACCCATGCTTGATTATTTAGCCGATTGTGAGTACACCTATGATATCGCTTGCTTCTTGAACTGTCTTGCTACCTACACATTGATTGACCCGACATGGTACCATATACTGCTTGACTTGACATGATGTACCATGACCTGATCCGTTACCAGATCTTGTGTCTAATGCCAACAAACATGACATGTAGTCCTCATGGACCGTTCCTGTTGTCTATCCAGACAAACCTGTTTACCTGATCCTGTGTTGGCATTAGTTTATTGATTTCGGGATACCTGACTTGACTTGCACAAATAGCTTGGGGGTATGGGGAAATCAAAGGTGAAACCTGACTTGTAACTCAACAGTTCACTACCTGTACTGATCAGTTTTAGAGGCCAGACCCGCCTCGTGACGATGCTGCTGACATCGTTGGTCTTTATCCTTTCCCTGTTAGTGCCTAGCGGCAAGTCTCGGTTTCAGCCCGAGAGTCTTAGACCGTGGTCCCGGGCATGCACGGGATACTATTGAGTTACATCGATGATTCATCAATTTGATTTCAAAGACTTTAGAACCGAGAACCTGATAGCAAGTTTAGTTTACCCACTGCACACTACCCTGCATTGCTCTGACTTATATTATTGTTACTCTTGTTTTATTCATGTTTATATTGCATTGCCTGCTACACTGTTCATATTATATTACTTGATGACTTGACGCGCTGACGTCTGGGTTTTGCATGGCCCAGATTCTGTACCGCTGTCGCAGTCCGAGAAGGAGTACTTCAGCCGACAGGCTGAGCTGTGAGTGTTGGCAGTAGTTAATTTTCTTTCCTGCATTTTTATTTCTGATGTGAGCCCGCATTATGGGACATACATTCCAGTTGTTTGTATTGGATCTTTCGCTTCCGCATTTTATTATTCTTGACTCATGAATTATCTTGGTTTATGGACATGTTTAGATAGTTTTATTTTGTTCTTGATATCTCTACAGCCGTAATGTGACTGTGGATGGATGCTTCCTACCCACAGGTAGCATGGTTGGCTATGTCACGTGCCCATTTTAGCGTACTCTGGAAAGCGGGGCGTGACAGTTCGCCCACATCATCCCAACAAACAGGGGATCGATATCTACGCCCGTAAAGTGCTTCGAAAGGAGCCATCTGGATGCTAGCCTGGTAACTATTGTTATAAGAAAACTCGACCAGATGCAGATGATCCTCCCAAGAACCCTGGAAGTCCAACATACAAGCCCTCAACATGTCCTCGAGCGTCTGAATCGTGTGCTCGGATTGTCCCTCCGTCTGTGGATGATACACTGTGCTGAACTTGAAGCGGGTACCCAGACTCTCCTGTAAGCTCTTCCAAAAGTGTGAAACAAATCCGGTGTTTCGATTTGACACAATACTGACCGGAACTCCGTGAAGTCGCACTATCTCTTGCATGTATTTCTCTGCCAGCGACTCTGTCGACTGTCCCACCCGGAAGGGTATAAAGTCTACAGCTTTTGTAAGGCGGTCGACGATAACCTAAACGGTGTTGTTGCCTACAGGGCTCCATGGTAAGGCAGTCACAAAATCCATAGTAGTGTGCTCCCACTTCCATTCTGGTATCGGAAGCGGTTGTAACAGCCCCCCTGTTCTCTGATGTTCCGCCTTCACTTGCTGACATACCAAACACCTGGATACAAACCGTGCAATCTCTCGCTTTATCCCGTTCCACCAAAATGTTGCTTCATATCTCGATACATTTTCGTGCCTCCTGGATGCACAGAATAAGCTGAACTATGAGCCTCAGCTAGTACCTCTTCTCGAACCTCTCCTTTGGGTACGCAGAGTCTGCTGCCGAATCTCAAAGAACCGTCTTGATGTATGAGTAAGTCTGTTCTCAGCCCGGCTTCCACCTGCTCTCTGAACTTTTGCAATCGAGGATCATCAGGTTGCGCAGCCTTGATGCGATCTACGAGAGAAGACTGCATCTGTAGTTGCCAAAACTGCCTGATTGCACTTGGTGTAACGACCTCTAGCTCGAGCTTCTGAAAATCTTCAATGATGCTCTTCTGGCTGGTCAACATCATGACCACTAGCTTGCGACTGAGTGCATCGAGTACGGCATTTACTTTTCCCGGATGATACTGTAAGTCTAAGTCATAGTCCGCCATTAATTCTAGCCATCCGCGCCGCCTCATATTCAGTTCTTTCTGAGTGAAGACGTACTTCAGACTCTTGTGATCTGTGTACACCTCTACCTTCTCGCCTAACAGGTAATACCTCCAGATCTTCAATGCGAAAACCACTGCGGCTAACTCCAAGTCGTGAGTAGGGTAGTTCCACTCGTGATTCCTCAGCTGTCGTGAGGCGTAAGCAACCACCTAACCATGCTGCATCAGAACACAGCCTAAGCCCTTCCCTGAAGCATCGCTATGTATCACCAACCCACCGGATTATCTGGTACTGTAAGAATAGGCGCCGTGGTCAATTTCTGCTTCAGTGTCTCAAAAGCCCGAGTACACTCCTCCGTCCACACATACGGCTCATCCTTCCGTGTCAGCTTTGTCAAGGATTCAGCGACTCGTGCAAAGTCTTGAACGAACCGTCGATAATATCCGGCCAGTCCCAGGAAGCTTCTGATCTCGGCCACTGATTTCGGTGTTGGCTAATCTCTAACAGATTCTATCTTTGCCGGGTCCACTTAGATGCCTTCGCCCGAAACAACGTGTCCCAAGAACTGCACCTTATCGAGCCAGAACTCACACTTGCTCAATTTCGCATACAGCTTCTCTTCCCGAAGAATTCTTAATACCGTTCACAAGTGTTCGACGTGCTCCTCTCGAGTCTTAGAGTAGACTAGTATGTCGTCGATGAATACAACGACAAACGTGTCCAAGTACTTCGCAAATACCCGATTCATCAGATCCATAAATATAGCTGGAGTATTGGTAACACCGAATGGCATCACAAGGAACTCATAATGCCCGTATCGGGTCCTAAAAGCCGTCTTGCATATATCCTCGGCCGCTACTCTGATATGGTGATAGCCCGAACGGAGATCCAACTTCGAAAATACTCTTGCTCCACTTAACTGATCAAATAGGTCGTCGATGCGCGGAATGGGGTATTTGTTCTTTATCGTGACTTTGTTCAGCTCGCGGTAGTCTATGCACATCCGTAATGATCCATCCTTTTTCTTCACCAACAAAACTGGTGCATCCCACGGTGAAGCGCTTGGGTGGATAAATCCTCTCTCCAGGAGTTCCCCAATTTGCTTCTTCAATTCTGCCAACTTAACCAGTGCCATTCTGTACGGGGCCTTGGAAACTGGTGTTGTACTTGGAATCAAATCAATAGAGAATTCCAAAATGCGGGGAGGTGGTAGACCTGGTAAATCTTCAGGAAACACATCCAGAAAATCCCGAACAATCTCTGGACTGGGCTCTCATCAATCTCCATAGCTGTCAACTCTTTTGGCTTGGCTCTAAACTTCGCTGGCTCTAAAGATTCGCTCCCGCCTTCAAAAATAAATTCTGGGTGGTTGGGAATGCGGAAAGTCACATTCCTTAGTTGGCAATCAATAACTGCATAGAATGTACTCATCCAATCCATCCCGAGAATTGCGTCATAGCTGCCTGTACCGATCAAAAGGAAATTCACATAGAATTTCCTGCCACACACTACAACTGGACATGATCTACATTCTCGACTAGATACTATAACACCATTACCCGTATGTATCTCCCAACCCTTGGTTAATGGTTCATGTGGTATGAAGTGTGTATCAACGAAATACGCAGATATGAAACAGTGCGATGCTCCAGAATCAAACAGTACTCTTGGCATGGAATGTGTAACACCCGAGCCCAATAATACTATTTATATTACTAGTTGAGGGTTTTATATTGTTCATTCCAATTATCCTGATTGTTTGGTGCTTTTTGCAAAATTTTAACCGGTTAAGTCATTTTGGCACATAACAAATTTTAACTCCTAAAATGAAATTTAAAATATCCATGTTGGCCTACTCGTCGCCACTAGTCGCGTGGTAGCGTCCGCGTGTCGAGATTCCGTCCCGTTCGATGAAACGGGCATGTTTGGACGACTACGTGCGCGTGCAAGTGTCCGACTTGGGGGCATGCATTTTAATCATTAAACACCTCTTTTCAAAATTTGGAACTCGCTTAAAATCCTATAATTCGAATTTGGAACATTTGGGCGCAACCCGGGCGCGATTTGGAAATGTTTCATTTAGCGCCGAAGTTGCCCATTTAATTAATTAATATAAACTATATAATATATTCTCAACCATAAATTTTACACGAATCTTACTGTTTTCTAAAATCCCTTTTAAATCTTTTTGAATTGCCCTGGCCAATCACGAGGGGATTAATCCCTCGTGGGCCCGCCCTTAACACCCTCTTTCTCTCTCCGTCTCTCTATCTCCGTTCCCTATCTCTCTCTCTCTCTAACTCTCTCTCTCTCTCTTCTCATCAAATCTCTCTCTCTCCCTCTATATATATTTTCCCCCACTGTTCCTCGTTCAAACCCACGAGAACCCACCGCGAGAACCCTAACCCTAACCCTAACCTCGTCGTGATCTCGCCGCCGACCTCCCCGCGACCTCGCCGTCGCCGTCATCGCCTCCTCAGCCTAGCCGCACCCTCCTACCTCCTTCCTCCGCCTCGTTCCGCGCCTGCACCCAACCCCGACGCCACCTCCTGCACCGCGGATCTCGCCGTCGACGCCGCCTCCAGTCACCGACGACGCTTGCGACTCCCTCTCTTCCTCCTCGTCCCTACCTCGTCGTCGCCTTCCTCCTCCCCTCGCCGGACCACCACCAGACCCGAGCCGACCCTAGCACCAATCCCGGGTCGCCGGGAACCGCGCCGTCGACCCTCGTCGACGTCACCCGCGCCACCTCCTTTCCCCCTCGTTCACCAGAGCCGACTACCACCCTCCTCTACTCGTCGCACCACCCTCTCCAGCGAACCCTGAGGCTGTCCAGCCTTCGCAGCCGCCGTCACTGCCTCACCGGCGTTCCAGCGCCGTCGAGCCCGCCGTGGTTGCCCTGGTGTCTCCCGGTAAGCCTTCCTCATCTTTCCTTTTGTGCAAAATCCCCCCCGCTGATCTTATTACGTATATCATGTTGCTAACTCGTTGCCGATGACTTTTGCCGGAATCCGACCGTGCCGTCTTTTGGACCCGATGCTCCGGCGAAGTATTCTGGTCCGTATAGTTCCGCTGTTCGCTGTTGGGACTCGATCCGTGGCCCGTGCACCCGTCTCGTGTTTCTGCCGACATTGTATCCGTGCTTTCCGGTTTGCGAAACCGTCGAGGCAAGTATCCGAATACTTGCTTTAACATGCTAGTGCGCAAGATCAAGTCTTGCTACAAACTTAATCATCATATTATTTATTATAACCACACAGCTATTAGTAACATCGATATCTCTTTTATAACTTAGAATTGATGGTCACAATTATCCGTAACATTAAAACAATATAGTAGTTGCTTGTAATTAATCGGTCTGCTATTAATTCACACTTGAACTCACTAAACCAAGTAGATCGTCCTCGCTTCATTGGTTAAATCACCCATGAGACAATTATTATGTTTTAGTTTAAATTCAGGTAGCTTCATTACGTATGTTGTTGATATTTTTTCACTTTGAGACTATTGCACCCCAAGGGTGCTTGAACCTGTTAATAAGAGAATACAAAGCATCACTGTGTTTACATGGAATAATATGGTTATTTGCTGTCCCTGCTGTTGTTCCTTATTCGTTACTATACCTGTTATCAGCATACACTTGATTGCATTACATATTGACCGATCTTGATACACCTGACACATATACTGATACACCGGACATGACACCCTGTATATATATCGACTCAACCTGTTGAAATGGAACCTGACCTGATACCTGATTTCATGCCTAATGCCGACCAACCTGACCATTCCTGCTGTCTATCCAGATAGACCTACTTTACCTGATTTTGTGTTGGCATTAGTCCTTGACTACTGAATACCTGACCTGACATACATAGCTTGGGGGTATGGGGAAATCAAAGGTGAAACCGACTTGTAACTCAACAGTTCGACACTTGTTCTGATCAGTCTTACGGGCTTGGCCAGTCCGGGAGTGATGATGCTGACATCACTCATCCATCCTACTACCTATTACTGCTTAGCGGCACGTCTCGGATTCAGCCCCGAGGACCTTGACCGTGGTCCCGGGCACGCACGGGATACTATTGAGTTACATCGACGATTCATCAATTGATTTCAAAGACTATAGAGTAGAAACCTGATAGGACAGTTTAGTCACCCTTGCACATTACCCTGCTCTGTTATTGTACTGCTTTATTCATGTTCATACCTGCACTGCTTATTACCATGTTTATATTATACTATTTGGTTGATATGACGCGCTGACGTCTGGGTTTTGCATGGCCCAGATTCCTTGCCACTATCGACGACCGAGCAGGAGTACTTCAGCCAGCAGGCTGAACTGTGAGTTCCTTAGGGTTTAGTTTATTTATTTCAGTTCATTTCCAGATGTGAGCCCGCATTATGGGACATACTGTTTATTCATTGTACTGGATCATTTGCTTCCGCCCTTATTGTTTATTGATTCTTGTTATTATGGATTTGGACATGTATTAGATTAGTTTATTATTTGTTCTTGATATCTCCACAACCGTAATGTGACTGTGGATGGATAATTCCTACCCACAGGTAGCATGGTTGGCTATGTCACGTGCCTCATCTTGCGTACTCTGGGAAGCGGGGCGTGACATGGTTCTTTTGGTATCAGAGACATAGGTTAGTTGGGTTGATTCTTTTGTAGTTGGGTATTGTACCCAATACACGAATCAGAATACCCGTGTTTAGGAAACATGTCCTGCCACCTTGACAGTTTTACCATTCTTGAATCATGCTTCCGGATCATGTCGACATGCAAACTTACTTTGCATTGTCAACTCGAAAACCTAAATTCTTGTTATCTCTAGGACTTAGGCGACTTGGGTGGAGTTAAGTAATTGCGGCTATGATACCGCGACATAGCTACAATGCAGTACTCTATTTAAGTATCTTGGAGTTCTAGCCTTGATCTATATTCAGAATCTATCATCATGCTAATGTTGGGTGTTTTGAGTTCAGGATTATGACAGGTAAGAAGTTGAAGACGTACCAGAGGCGTGTGAACGAAGCCGCCATGCTTGGAGTGATAAGAGGAATGCTGGAAATCAAAGAAACAGACCGAGCTGATCCAGCAGCAAGCGGACTCGTTCCAGGAAGGTTTGCAGATCGTTCAGCAGTCTGTGAACGAGGTTGGAACTAGACCGGTTGACCGAGTAGGGACTGTAGCAGATTTCAGACTTTGGGTCCGTCTACATTGACTGGTTTAAAGGAGCCGTGCCAGCCGAGCAATGGCTAGTCGGCACGGAGAATTTGCTGATTGCGGCACAGATTCCAGAGGACAAAGGGGATGATGTGGTGCGCTTTCAGCGAGTGGATTGCGCCCGAGGGTTATGGCTTGTGGAGGAGAACCGCTTGCCCAAGCCGATCAGTTGGGCGGATTTCTCTAAGAGTTTCCTGGAGAAGTCCTTCCGCGGACTGTGCGGAGGAAATGGAAGAGAAGTTCATCGGAATAAGGCAGAATGGAGCAACCGTGGACGTACACGCAGCAGAATGGACGAGACTCAGAAGTTTCGCTGGACCTTTTGCGGCCAACGATACAGACAGCAGTTGCGGTAGGGAAGCAGTTCTGTCGGGCCAGTCGAGTTTAGGGCTAGGCCGACAAACAGTGTTCTTGCAGCTATGGAAGCGGATAGTAATGAAGAGCCGGCAGTTGTTCGTGACTTTATGGATGTGTTTGAAGATATATCAGGCTTACCGCCGAAGCGAGATGTGGAGTTTGCGATTAACCTTATTCCTGGTGCAGCGCCAGTATCAAAATCTTATTATCCGATGGCACTGGTAGAATTGGAAGAAGTTAAGAAACAAGTTGGTGAATTACTCGAGAAGGGATGGATTCGAAGCAGCAACTCACCTTGGGGAGCTCCAGTTCTTTTAGTAAAGAAGAAGGATGGCACGAGAAGGATGTGCATTGATTATCGAGAATTGAACCGGGTGACTATTAAGAACAAGTACCCGATCCCTCGCATTGGAGAACTTTTTGAGCAGCTTAGTGGCGCGAGGGTATTCTTGAAACTGGACTTGCGATCAGGATATCATCAGGTCCGAGTGAAAGCAGAAGACATTTGCAAGACGGCGTTTCGAACTCGATATGGACATTTCGAGTATCTAGTGATGCCCTTCGGAGTGTCTAATGCGCCAGCAATATTTATGGATTTGATGAACAGGGTCTTTTCACCATACCTGGACCAGTTTATTGTGGTATTCATTGACGATATTCTGGTATACTCGAAGAGTCCGGAGGAGCATGCTGAGCATTTAAGGATCGCGCTGCAGACGCTGAGACAAGAGAAGTTATTCGCGAAGATGAGTAAGTGCGAATTCTGGCTGGAAGAAGTGAAGTTTCTGGGGCATGTCGTGTCGGGCGATGGAATCGCCGTCGATCCCGAAAAGATTGCAGCAGTTCGAGATTGGCCTATTCCAAAGAATGTTGCGGAGATAAGAAGTTTTCTTGGACTCGCCGGTTACTACAGAAGATTTGTGGAGAACTTCGCTCGTTTAGCTGAGCCGTTAACCAAGCTTACGCGTAAGGAGGTACCGTTTGTTTGGACGGATGGATGTGCATTGGCCTTCGAGACGTTGAAGCAGAAGTTGATAACCGCCCCTATCCTAACCGTACCGGATGATTCAGGAGGACTGGTGATTCATAGCGACGCATCCGGAAAGGGATTGGGATGTGTTTTAATGCAGAATGGGAAAGTCGTCGCTTACGCATCGAGACAACTAAAGACTCATGAGAAGAACTATCCGACTCATGACTTGGAGCTTGCAGCCGTGATCTTCGCCCTGAAGATTTGGAGACACTACCTTTTAGGGCGAGAGAGTTGAAGTCTTTACTGATCACAAGAGTTTAAAGTATGTGTTCACTCAGAAGGAGTTGAACATGAGGCAACGCAGATGGTTGGAGCTGATGGCCGACTATGACCTAGATCTTAAGTACCATCCGGGAAAAGTCAACGTCGTGCCGGATGCGCTGAGTCGGTTACCAGCAATTCAGATATTGACTGCACAGAGGGAGATCATTGCGGATTTTCGGAGATTCGACTTGGAGGTTGCGCTACCACATGCTACGGGACAGTTGATGCAGTTGCAAGTACAGTCGTCCTTAGTTGAGAAGATTAAAGCGGCACAATCGCAGGATCCTAGACTTCAAAAGTTTCGAGAGCAGGTTGGAGCCGGACTACGAACCGATTTACTGATCCATGAAGACGGTTCGTTGAGATATGGTAGCCGTGTGTGTGTGCCAAAAGGAGATGTGCGTGAAGAGCTTATGAGGGAGGCACACAGTTCTGCTTACTCTGTACATCCAGGAGGGACAAAGATGTACCGAGATATTCGACAGCATTTCTGGTGGGAAGGTATGAAACAGGAAATTGCTCGCTTCGTGGCTAAGTGCTTGGTGTGTCAGCAAGTCAAGGCTGAACACCAAAGGGTTGCTGGTTTGTTGCAACCACTTCCGATTCCTCAGTGGAAGTGGGAACATATAACCATGGATTTCGTGACGGCTTTACCGTGGAGTCCAAAGGGCAACAATGCAGTATGGGTGATTGTCGATCGGTTGACCAAAGCAGCTCACTTCATTCCTTTTCGGGTTGGTCAATCGACGGAGACTTTGGCAGAGCGATACATACAGGAGATTGTCAGATTGCATGGAGTGCCGGTAAGCATCGTGTCCGATCGGGACACTCGATTCTTGTCACACTTTTGGAGGAGTTTACAAGAAAGTTTGGGGACTCGATTGAAGTTTAGCACAGCTTATCATCCTCAGACTGATGGACAATCGGAGAGAACGATCCAGACCCTTGAAGATATGTTGAGGGCTTGCATGTTGGACTTCAAGGGCTCTTGGGAGGATCATCTACACCTGGTGGAGTTTTCGTACAACAATAGCTTCCAAGCAACTATTCAGATGGCCCCGTTTGAAGCACTGTATGGTCGTAAGTGTCGTTCACCTGTTTGTTGGGATGATGTTGGTGAACGAAGGTTACTAGGACCAGATTTGGTGGTACAGACAGTCGAGAAGGTGAATACAATCAGGAAGCATATGAAGGCAGCTCAAGACAGACAGAAAAGTTGGGCCGACACGTCAAGAAGACCTCTAGAGTTCGCCGTGGGTGATTTGGTATTCCTGAAGATATCACCGACTAGAGGGGTGATTCGCTTCGGAAGTCGGGAAAGCTTAGTCCTCGATTCGTTGGACCCTTCGAGATATTGGAGCGTGTTGGAGAGGTAGCGTACCGTTTGGCGTTACCACAGTCATTGGCAGGAGTGCACGATGTGTTTCATGTGTCTCAACTACGGAGGTATGTTCGCGATGAGACTCATGTCGTGGATCATTTGGAGTTGACCGTACGGGAGGACCTAACTTTTGAGGAGCGACCAGTTGAAATCAAGGATCGGAGAGAAAAGGTTCTTAAGAACAAGGTTATCCCCCTTGTGTTAGCTTCTTGGGGAAATCGATCGCATGGAGAAACCACTTGGGAGCGAGAAGACGAGATCCGGCAGAAATTTCCTCACCTTTTCCCATAGTTAGCTACCTTGTATTCTTGGAATTTCGAGGACGAAATTCTTTATGTAGTTGGGTATGATGTAACACCCGAGCCCAATAATACTATTTATATTACTAGTTGAGGGTTTTATATTGCTCATTCCAATTATCCTGATTGTTTGGTGCTTTTTGCAAAATTTTAACCGGTTAAGTCATTTTGGCACATAACAAATTTTAACTCCTAAAATGAAATTTAAAATATCCATGTTGGCCTACTCGTCGCCACTAGTCGCGTGGTAGCGTCCGCGTGTCGAGATTCCACCCCGTTCGATGAAACGGGCATGTTTAGACGACTACGTGCGCGTGCAAGTGTCCGACTTGGGGGCATGCATTTTAATCATTAAACACCTCTTTTCAAAATTTGGAACTCGCTTAAAATCCTATAATTCGAATTTGGAACATTTGGGCGCAACCCGGGCGCGATTTGGAAATGTTTCATTTAGCGCCGAAGTTGCCCATTTAATTAATTAATATAAACTATATAATATATTCCCAACCATAAATTTTACACGATTCTTACTGTTTTCTAAAATCCCTTTTAAATCTTTTTGAATTGCCCTGGCCAATCACGAGGGGATTAATCCCTCGTGGGCCCGCCCTTAACACCCTCTTTCTCTTTCCGTCTCTCTATCTCCGTTACCTATCTCTCTCTCTCTAACTCTCTCTCTCTCTCTCTCTCTCTTCTCATCAAATCTCTCTCTCTCCTTCTATATATATTTTCCCCCACTGTTCCTCGTTCAAACCCACGAGAACCCACCGCGAGAACCCTAACCCTAACCCTAACCTCGTCGTGATCTCGCCGCCGACCTCCCCGCGACCTCGCCGTCGCCGTCATCGCCTCCTCAGCCTAGCCGCACCCTCCTACCTCCTTCCTCCGCCTCGTTCCGCGCCTGCACCCAACCCCGACGCCACCTCCTGCACCGCGGATCTCGCCGTCGATGCCGCCTCCAGTCACCGACGACGCCTGCGACTCCCTCTCTTCCTCCTCGTCCCTACCTCGTCGTCGCCTTCCTCCTCCCCTCGCCGGACCACCACCAGACCCGAGCCGACCCTAGCACCAATCCCGGGTCGCCGGGAACCGCGCCGTCGACCCTCGTCGACGTCACCCGCGCCACCTCCTTTCCCCCTCGTTCACCAGAGCCGACCACCACCCTCCTCTACTCGTCGCACCACCCTCTCCAGCGAACCCTGAGGCTGTCCAGCCTTCGCAGCCGCCGTCACTGCCTCGCCGGCGTTCCAGCGCCGTCGAGCCCGCCGTGGTTGCCCTGGTGTCTCCCGGTAAGCCTTCCTCATCTTTCCTTTTGTGCAAAATCCCCCCCGCTGATCTTATTACGTATATCATGTTGCTAACTCGTTGCCGATGACTTTTGCCGGAATCCGACCGTGCCGTTTTTTGGACCCGATGCTCCGGCGAAGTATTCTGGTCCGTATAGTTCCGCTGTTCGCTGTTGGGACTCGATCCGTGGCCCGTGCACCCGTCTCGTGTTTCTGCCGACATTGTATCCGTGCTTTCCGGTTTGCGAAACCGTCGAGGCAAGTATCCGAATACTTGCTTTAACATGCTAGTGCGCAAGATCAAGTCTTGCTACAAACTTAATCATCATATTATTTATTATAACCACACAGCTATTAGTAACATCGATATCTCTTTTATAACTTAGAATTGATGGTCACAATTATCCGTAACATTAAAACAATATAGTAGTTGCTTGTAATTAATCGGTCTGCTATTAATTCACACTTGAACTCACTAAACCAAGTAGATCGTCCTCGCTTCATTGGTTAAATCACCCATGAGACAATTATTATGTTTTAGTTTAAATTCAGGTAGCTTCATTACGTATGTTGTTGATATTTTTTCACTTTGAGACTATTGCACCCCAAGGGTGCTTGAACCTGTTAATAAGAGAATACAAAGCATCACTGTGTTTACATGGAATAATATGGTTATTTGCTGTCCCTGCTGTTGTTCCTTATTCGTTACTATACCTGTTATCAGCATACACTTGATTTCATTACATATTGACCGATCTTGATACACCTGACACATATACTGATACACCGGACATGACACCCTGTATATATATCGACTCAACCTGTTGAAACAGAACCTGACCTGATACCTGATTTCATGCCTAATGCCGACCAACCTGACCATTCCTGCTGTCTATCCAGACAGACCTACTTTACCTGATTTTGTGTTGGCATTAGTCCTTGACTACTGAATACCTGACCTGACATACATAGCTTGGGGGTATGGGGAAATCAAAGGTGAAACCGACTTGTAACTCAACAGTTCGACACTTGTTCTGATCAGTCTTACGGGCTTGGCCAGTCCGGGAGTGATGATGCTGACATCACTCATCCATCCTACTACCTATTACTGCTTAGCGGCACGTCTCGGATTCAGCCCCGAGGACCTTGACCGTGGTCCCGGGCACGCACGGGATACTATTGAGTTACATCGACGATTCATCAATTGATTTCAAAGACTATAGAGTAGAAACCTGATAGGACAGTTTAGTCACCCTTGCACATTACCCTGCTCTGTTATTGTACTGCTTTATTCATGTTCATACCTGCACTGCTTATTACCATGTTTATATTATACTATTTGGTTGATATGACGCGCTGACGTCTGGGTTTTGCATGGCCCAGATTCCTTGCCACTATCGACGACCGAGCAGGAGTACTTCAGCCAGCAGGCTGAACTGTGAGTTCCTTAGGGTTTAGTTTATTTATTTCAGTTCATTTCCAGATGTGAGCCCGCATTATGGGACATACTGTTTATTCATTGTACTGGATCATTTGCTTCCGCCCTTATTGTTTATTGATTCTTGTTATTATGGATTTGGACATGTATTAGATTAGTTTATTATTTGTTCTTGATATCTCCACAACCGTAATGTGACTGTGGATGGATAATTCCTACCCACAGGTAGCATGGTTGGCTATGTCACGTGCCTTATCTTGCGTACTCTGGGAAGCGGGGCGTGACAGAATGTACGAGTAGAATACCTGTGACAACTTTGCCTGAAGCCTCTGCCTGCTCGGTGGTCAAGGTGAAAGCCCATCCCTGACCGCGGCCTGTGTAGGGTTGCCTCTGCTCCTGTGACCTCTGCTGCTGCGGTCCAGACCCTCCCTGTAGCTCTGTTCGTTCGGGGCAACCACTGATTCGGTGCTGGCTGGATCCGCAAATCAAACACTGTCCCTTGGCACGGCGACAGTCCTTCTGGGTGTGCCCATCCCTGTTGCAGTAGCCGCAAACTAAGTTTTTTCCCTGGGGACGATGCTAGGGCGCGAATGGACGCTTCATCTGCGTCGTTCCTGGCCTGTGAACTGGTATGACTCCTCGAGACGGTGTGTGAGTATGCGCTGGAACAACTGGGGGCCTCCTATCACTCGAACTGGGCCCCCTAAATTTATTGATCAGCTTCTCCTAAATTCGGGCCGCGTTGAGCACCTGCGCAAAAGTCTGCAATTCGAGTGACGCGATCAACTGTTGTAGATCAAAATCAAGTCCCTGTAAAAACGCCTGGCCCTGGTGGCCTCTGAAGAGACCATATACGGAGCAAATCGGCTCAGACGGTTGAATTCTACCGCATATATGTCCACGGGCCTGCAATTCTGCTTCAGTAAGATGAATCTTTCTTCCATCTCTGCCTTGACGGTGGAAGGAAAATAGTGGTCCAAAAAGCACTCCTTGAATTTGCTCCATTCGATTGGCCCTTCTAGTCTTCTTTCTTCAACTGACCACCAAGTATGGGCTTCGTCCTTCAACTGGATCTTTATCACATTCACTTTCTCTTCATCGGGTACCCTTGCGGCCGTCAGTAGGTTCTCCATATTTACCAGCCATTGCTCGGCCTCAAGTGGTTCGGCTAGTCCCGTAAATGCAGCTGGATATAACCTCCGAAAATCTAACACGGTGCCAGCCATGGCAGAAAAAGCTGGTGGAGCAGTGCCCTCGGGGGTGGTAATGAAAGCGGAGGGTCCCCTTACTGCGGTAATTGCCCTGAGTCCCTCGGTGAGTAGGTCCGTCTTTCTCTCTTGAGCTTCTGCGAGGGTCGTCAGTGCACTCAATATCCTTTCCGTGCGATCCTGAGAACTTGAGTCCGAGAAGTGGTCGTTCGGGGACGTCATGTCGCTGGAAGATATTTAAAAGGATATGATTAGATACAAGGATGAAAGTCAGGGATAGTGAAGCGAAAACAATGTAATAAAGTGTAGTTAATGTTATCCCTTACTACTAAACCTGGCTCTGATACCAACAAAACCATGTCACGCCCAGCTTCCCAAAATACGGAATACGAGGGATGACTAGGCCAGCCATGCTCCTACGGTCAAGAAATAATCCCGCCGTAGTCACACTTCGGTTTCTAGCATTACATGGTAATCAGTAAACACAGCACATAAGTAAACGAAATACATCACTAATTATTACATCAACTTTCACTGTTCACAATTTGCAACAAAACAAAGAAAAGAACTACTAACCAAGTGCGAATACAAGGTTTCTTTAGGGAAAGCAGTAAAGGTAATGGAGGTACTCCTGTCTAAATCTCTGCAAGCTCGAAGGGCAGGTATGACTCCTGTACTGGTTCTTCCTCAAGGTCTGAGCATGCATACTCAGGTCGTCAGAGCGACATAATAACAATATTCTAATAGTAACAAGAAACAAGAAAATGAAAATAATAACAGTGGAGATAAAATGCAGGCAGTCAATATGTCACTAACCGATGCAATGAATGATCTGTGTCCCTATCGGTCTCTAAGTCATCTTTGAAATTGAGTCGTGGAAAGGATGATCATGTTTAACGAGGGTCTTGTACGTATCTGAGACTACGGCCCGCTGTTGCCCGAGACATAACCCCGTCAGCCGGACCGCTAGGCCCAACCTATTATATATAAGAGTCGCTGTTCGAATGATCATCCTCTAAATCACCGACCTCTCTAAATACAACTCCCTTTCCACTTCGATTTCCCCATTTTCCCACGATTCACTATTCATGAGTATGGCCTAGTTATGTACAAGTACGCATTAGTGACACGATTTTATTCACTGTTCATTGTATGGTTCATTGTCACGAATCACTCACTATTCACTGGCGTACTTGACACAACCACACCAATACTACACACGTTCGACAATGCAGAATACACGGACAATTTACACGAATATTCACTATCACTAGAGGTCTTGTTGTCGGGTAGAAGTATGAATCATGCCGCTAAACAGTTTATGTGCAGTATAAGTCTTTATGCATCTTATGAACATAGAAAATTCGTATTAAATCATGCATTCAGAATTAAGCAAAAAGATATAAAAGAGGTAATAAGTAAACTCAGTCGGCAGTTCAACAAAAATAATTTCAGGACAATCGGGTTTCGGGTTTACAAGTTGCAGTCGTTTCATTTTTAGTGTTCGCTGCTGGAATTTCAGTTCCTGAACTGAATGTCCGTTTCGCAATACAGTTTTCACCCTGTTGGGATCAAAATTAGGCGACGCTATAGTTGAACAAAATTTAGGTTTATCAGTTAGGTTTCCAACGCACTAGACAGATCGATGATATCCATGGTGTACTGGAAGTTATGCAATGTACATCAATGGGGTATAAGGTATGTCCCTGTTTGGGACTGCTATACGTTCTGTTAATTTAAAATACAGTTTAAATAGTAAACGGCAGTAGAAATGAATGGAATCACTTTCATTGGTTAGATAACAGATTTCTCTTATCTATGGTATAGGGTTCCGCATTATAACATGTTCATACAGTAGAGTGAAAGCGTTACAAAAAGAGAATCAACAGCCAGTGCTGCTCTGGACTGCAGTCCAGAGCCGCACTCCGAACCAGTTTCCGTCACCTTTTTAGCATAGAAACAAATTAAAACTCTTATGGGGTTCTAGTTCGTCGATTTGGATTCGATATGAGCCCTCTAACACAACATTCCGATTTGTAATCAATTAACTGTGATTTTTACGAGTTTCAGGTACGGGAAAATTTCAGTTTTACGGGTCTAAATGGGAAAGGCCTATCACGTCATTAAAGACCGTATTTTCCAGCCAAATCGTAACACGACGTTCGTTATTAAATGGGCCATCCTATGTGATCAGTTTCCGTCAATTTAACGGGGTTTACCATTCGGGTTTTGCATCGAACACTTGCATTATATTAATTTGCACGAAGTGTATATACGGAATTTATTGGTATTTCGAATTGTAATAGATAAATTTTACATGAAGCAAGTAGTGTACTTGCATAATGACGATTATTCGAGGGCGTTGGCGGCGCTGTGGTCGACCAGGGCTAACGGTGGAGGCGTGCAATGGGGTTCGGGTGTGAGCTTCGATGAGGCTCGGTTAGGTTTGCTGGGAGCTGGGGCTCGTCGTGGTTGGTGGAGGCGACGATCTCAGTGCTGTGGGGTAGTAGCTCAGGGAGGTCGACGGCTACGGTGGTTTTGGTGCGCCGGCTGAGATGAGGTGGTGGTGACGGATTATTTGGAAGGGTTCATGGTTGTTGGAGGTGGTCGATGCGAGCGACGGCGATGGCAGTGGGGAAGACCGGAGGTGATGGAAGTGATGACGACGGTGAGGTGAGGAGGTTGCAGGGGAGCTTGAAGTGGCTGTCGGCTGTTTGCGGTGATGGGGGTGGAGTTGGTCGGCGATGCTCGCGGTGGGTTGCGGTGTGCAGGCGGGTAGTGGAAGGTGACGAGGAGGTGCCGATGAGAGGAGGAGGAGGAGCTGTTGGGGAGAGTGGTCGGAGCTCGGTGGCTGGGGAAAGTTTTGGGTGAGGAGGCAGTGGTGCAGTGAAAAAGAGAGGCAATAAGGATGAGGGCTCGGCTTTGTATGAGAGAGGGAGACGAGGTCGAGGGAGTTCGTGAGCGCGCACGCATGAGATCGGGGGTCGAGGCGTGGGGTCGTGGTCGCGAACGAGGAGCGAGGGCGTGGGGCGAACGAGGAGCGAGGGCGTGGGGCGACGCGGGGAAGAAGGAACAAGAAGCGGGAAAAGAAAAGGTGTGGGGAAAGGAGCGGGTCGGGTATGGGGACATGGGACCGGGTCGGTAGGGCTGGGCCGGCTTGGGCTCTTTTATTTTTTATTTAGGAAAAGTTTTCCGAATTAAAAGTATATGTATTTAAATTCCTACAAACAAAATAAATATGGAGAAAATAGAAAAACATTCAAGGGGTCTTGGAAAAATATGGAAAAATTTTATTTATGGAATTGGGAATTTACAGAAGGCGATAGCTGATCCTGCAGTTATTGGTGTTTGACATCGAGAATTGTTTACCGGTGATCATTGGATGAGTTACACTGGACGAACTCACTGAGAGCTCCTAGTTGGTAATATACCAATGTTAAGTAGCAATTCTCTGGTGACATGAGTACAAGGTAGTCCCTAAGGAGTTGAGATTGACATAGTGTCTCATGTGTGTTCCCACTATACTTAAACTTCTAGCCTAACATGACTTAAAGGAGTCGGGCAAACAGGTTTTTGTTGGGTATAGTCCCGAAGCACGTGGAGGCAGTGAGCGCTCGAGGGGATTCGTCTCTCCCGGTATAGGGAGTTGAAGTCGCGCTGTGCAGGACATGACTACAACCACAAGTCGATGGCCATCACAGTGGAGATAAATTTATTAGTGCTATCAGTTGTATCTCCGGTTGGTTATGAGTCTTCTGTCGCACGACTTATCGAGTTATTGGATCTGACAGATTCCAAACTCTAGACCCGATAATTGATACTCTTAGACGAAGAGACCGGACTGTACAGTAATGTCACTGATATACTTTGCAGGTTCAGATGAGCTTGCTCGTTGACCTTCTTTCGATCAATACCTGGGTAGTTGTTACGTGCAGCTAGTACCGCTGACGTGCTTGTGGGCTATAGATATGATCCTAATCTACTGCCAGCGTATTATCGAGTCTTTAGAATCCCACACAGAGGTTTTCCAGCACATGAGAAATGATGTAGGTGTTAGTTATATGTATGCCCTAGAGGCCATTACTGTACATAGGATGTATATTGTAGTGGATGCTGGGACATATACAGGGAGGACTTTCTTGCTCGACATGATAGTATGCTATCTGGTTAATCTTTACCTTAACGTGTACACAGATTGTCTCTCTATTACATGTTGGTAAAGCCCTTAGGATGTGTACTTGACTACCTGGACTATGATGCGAATCATACTAGTGGGGACAGGGTAGTCCATAAGTACATCCTTCAAAGTCCCTAGTCGTGGGTATATCGAGACGGGGCATCGATATACCAGAGTAGACTAGCGTGTACCTTCTCGACCTATATAGATGGGCGATGGATGATCCCATATCCATCGGTGTTTGACATCGGAGATGATATACGGGTGCTCAGTAGAGACTGGGTACACTGGACGGACTCGCCGAGAACTCCCAGATGGTATTATACCTCACGTCAGATAGCAGTTCTCTGGTGACACTGGTACAGAGTAGTCTGTTGACTCGAGATCGTCATAGAGTCTTGTGTGGTTCCCACTGTGCTTTGATTTCCATCTTACCACGTCCAAGAGGGTGTGCAAAACGGTGGTTTTTGGGTACAGTCCCGAGTCACATGGAGGCAATGAGCGATAGGAGGGGATTCGTCTCTCCTGGTATAGGGGGTTGATGTTGCGCTGTGTTCGATTGGCTATAACCGGAAATCCCTGGCCAGGGTTGCTGAGATTTACTGGTAAGTGTTACCAGTAGTTTCTCGAACTGTTATAGACCTCATATCGATACGACTTATCGAGCTATTGGGGTCTGACGTTTACCACCCCTAGGCAAGATATGCGACATATCAGACGACGAGACCAGACTGTACGGTAGTGTTACTGGTTGGATTCACAGGAGGGTGAGCGGGCTTGCTCGTCGATCTTCTCATCGCTCAATACCCGGGTGGCTGTTACGTTTAGCAGACCGCTTGCGGCTTGTGGGTGTTTGATATGATCATCATCTGCTGCCGGCGTATTGACGAGTCTTTAGAGTCCTACACAGAGGTTTCCTGGCTCAAGCGAAACGAAATAGGAGTGCATATGAGATATGTACGGGACCGAGAATAATGCGTGTATGTGATGCCGTATTCTATTCTCGCGATGAATGTATCGAATGGTTGTATGCGATATAACCTAGTTATCGAATCAAGGATTGATTCGATAAGCCGATACATTGGATACTAGTCGGTTATATGCGATATGACCGGATCGTTAAATCAAGTGTTGATTTAATGATTTAATGTATAATTATATATTTGATATATTACTTTGCATTAACTAGTATTGGTTTACTTTAAATGGATTTTCTCACTTGGATTGTGCACATTGTATATGTGATATACATTTGTACATTTGATTGTATCATGTTTGATGATACATGCTTTTTGGTTAAGTGTAAAGATTAAACCATGGTTATTTAAATGGTTAAGGGTTTTGTTTTTCATATCCATTATTTATTTATTCATTTATTTATTTGTTTATTTATTTTGGAAAAATATTAAGCATAAAGAAATGAAATGGTTGCAAGTTTTGTTTCTTTCTTTGAAGCTTCATGAAGCTTTGACTTTGTGACCATTTTGTCTCATGCTTAACCCTAACCACTTCACTTAACCTTAGTTTAGTCTCTACACTTGACCATGGTTATTATCATGATAAGTATTCCTTTTCTTTTCCTTTTAATTAACTTATCATAATATATACTTCATCATCTTCTTCTTCTTCTTCAAGAAGAAGCAAGACTCCATCAATGGTGATTGATGAATTAGAGTGAGAAATCAAATTCTAAAGTCTACCCACTTCCTATTTCTTCATCCTCTACCTCTTGCCAAGTAGTAGAGTGTGTTTCTTTCACACGTTTTCATGGCTTGGTGAAGGTGGAGCTTGATCTAGTGATGCTTCGACGTAGATCATCTTCGGCACGTCGTCGATGACCTAGCCCGTCCATTCTCCGATGAAGCCGACGCTAGAGCCCGGGGTTCGACTTGGACAGCGAGGAGACTTCATTGCGGAGCTATGGAGGTGGAGCACCGGATCTACAATGGTTGTATTTCCGTACTCTTAGTTAAAGTTGTTTACTAGTTATTGTTTCGCCTAGAATTCTAGCCAACGATCCGTAGTCTAGGGTTTCTCGGCACCGTATTTTTGAAATTGGCATGGTTGATGCCTTGTGAGACCTCCTTGGTGCGTCTAGGAACCCTACAGTGGTATCAGAGCTACTAGGCATTGGATGTCGACCTATGGGGGTTCTCACTGTGTGACAGTGTGGCGAAGCATAGGCTCTTACCCCCAGGGTGTCTCGAGACCGGAAGGTGTTCCGGTGGGTTGTAGTCCTCGCGAGGGGGCATGCGTAAAAAGCAGCGGCTGAGGGACCCGTTGGTGCCACGGCGACCCCATTGGATGGGGTGGCTGCCTGACCTACAGTGGTATCAGAGCCTAGCTAGAGCCTTAGGCGAAGTTTAGACGGAGTTTGAAGTCCGAACGAACCGAAACCGCAAAATTTCCATGCTCTCTGGACAATTTCTGAAATCTGGTCTTTTTCAAAAATAAAAATATGCAGAAAATTCAGCAGGGAAATTGATGAATTACTGTGAAGTTCGAGAGTCCAATTCGTCTACAGTGCGGCGGAACCGCGGCACAAGCATGGCTTGTGCGGCGGTTCCGCGGCTAAGTTGTCACGTCACTATTTGAAAATAGCACAGTAATTCCTATATTTTAGTGCTGTATTTTCTGGGATATTTTATTGTTTATTCATGAGTTGAATTTTCTGAGGTGGTTTTGGGGTTTCGGTGTTTCGATCGGAGTATCAAATTTTGTCTATTTGGCTTTCCGGATAATTTTAGAATATGTTAAAAAGTTCGACCGGATATAAATACCCAATATTTCCCCTGCCGGGAAATTTCCAAGTGTTGGATTTTTCCGTAGTTTAAAGACGTTCTAAGTAGTGCAAGTAACTCGATGGACCCTCTAGAAGACAACAAACCTTAACTCGATTATGTGACCGTCTTGAACTGCCCTTTGAACCTTCGGGTTTGGGGCAGTACGGCGTGCCACATGTGAGGCGTTGGCTTGACCCTTCTACGGCTGGACCGTTGGTACTGAGGCACGAACTGAATGTTTTTAGACTTGTTTCATGTGTTGATCTGTATCGGGAAAACTTGGGTGTTCGATTGTTCGATCGGAAAATTTGACATTTTCTATTTATCCGGAATGGGATACAATAATTGGAATTCACAAGTAGTTATGTGATAACTGAATGAATGTTATAAACATAGCAGTTTAGTCTCACTTGATCAGTTGCCACGGAATTTTGATGTGATCAAAAGTCCGTCGCAATCACGTAGCGTACGCGGATACTCACCGGGTAAACTTAATAGACAACCTCACTCCATAGCCCCGACCAAGTGACTGTAGGAGAACCCCGTCACCGAAAGCATCCGTTCGGGTACTCCCGGTAGCGGTGTTCCGCCTTGGTGCACTTCGTCGACGGCGTCGGGGGTGCGGCCGCCTACTAAAGTTTGGGACGAGCATTCAATCAGATTGTCGGGAATCTTGTTGAATTGCCCGACTTGATATTGAAAATTATTTTCGATAATAAGACTAAAATGCGGGGTTTATAATTGTTAGGCATGCGATGTCTAAAGAATTCATTTGGTCAGGCATGCGATGTCTGAAGAGATTGCGGATTCCAACTGTTGTAGTTTTACACTTTCTTTTCTGTGACCGTAAGTGTAATATGTGATATCGTCGGTTTCGTTGCTATATGTCAACGACAATTGGGATACGCATGTTTACTTACGCTGATGACATGTGATGTTATGTGTTGCTGGATATGTTATATTGGATCGTCGTGTTTGAATAGCCGGGGGTTTTTATGTGAGATGAGCGTTTTTCATTTTCATTCATGTAAAAACTTGTATGTAATATTCTTTTATTGGGGCACTTCCAGGTTGCGGAAGTTGTCACCTTTTGTATATTATTTACTTTTCCGCACTAGGATAGACCCAAGGAGGGGATCACAAGTAACCGGGTTCTGGAGTCCAGTGGGAGACCAACTCGAGGAGTCGAGTCCGGGTCTCCTAACTCCAGAATTGGTAGGGTTGCTTGCCGCTCTCGTAGGGGTCTAGGGGTGTGGGTTTGGCTATTCATCACGACCGTGGAATCCGTGTTTTATACTGGCTCGTATTGAAAACACGGACGTCCTAGTATATCCAATATTTCATATGATTCTTCTGCTGCGATATCTGTGATGTGACCATGTGATGTTCTGTGATAGATACAGTATATAGTATATATGATATATTATATAGGCGTTACTTATGTTTTACACCCGCGCTAGCCCTGCCCCGCTCTGTCGTTAGTTACCTAACCTAACGGTGCACGAGGGGACATCGAGGCGAATGCGGATGGCATAAGTGTACGTCGTATTTATCTGTGATGTTTAGGTACTTAAATGATGGGACTTCATTAATGAGATTAATGAAATAAAAGAAACCTAAGATGTTGTAGAATCGAATTTCAAAATAAAACAGGTAGCTACAGTTCTTGCTTTGCACAGCGGTGTATATGATATATCCTGCACCTTATTCGATAAGGAAAGGACCGAGATCCCTTCACCGGGAGTGACTCCTTTTGCAATAACTGGCAGATGCTACACACTCGGTTTGTCTTTTGATTGCTTTTAAGTGTTTTTGCTTTGCACAGCGATATATATGATATATCCCGCACCTCATTCGACGAGGAAAGGACCGACGATCCCTTCACCGGGAGTGACTCCTTTAGCAAAACTAGAAAAGCCTCAAAGACACTCCATTTCAAAATTCATTCGATCATACAACGATATCAAGTTCATTACGCAATAGGTTTTCAGAAAAACCTGTCGTAGTCCTCCGTCATTTCAGATAAGTCCTATTTAGTATTCGTGCTACGTTTGTTGACCTCCGTCAAGACGTAGTGTGCGGTAGCTAACTAGTATTTATCTGCTTATGCATATGATGCAGATTGGATTAGGGTAGTCGTGCGGCCTTGTTGACCTCCGTCAAGGGTCGTGCGGGTGGGTTTAATTCGATCAAGAAATGACGGGTTGAACTTGACTAGTAGCCTATGGTTTGTTGACCTCCGTCAAGGTCATAGGGTGCTGGGGGCAAAATATTATCGGGAATTTCAAGTGTTGAAATTTGCAATGAGATTGCATACCTTCTATGAGATAGTTGGATCCCGATACCCGTTGCGAGTAATTGTTACTCCTGGGAGAGTTTTATACATTACAATTAGCCGATCAAGTAGGTGTCTAGAAAGGTGTCAACGGGGTTACGCCTCTGGGAAAACGAGGTTTACATTAATTAGGTTCGTGCGAAAGCACGGGGGACCTCCCTCAAAGTACCGACACTGGCCTGGCTGAAAGATTGGCGAACTTGTAGTGTGTAATTAATCCCGGCTAGTCTTTCCTTTTAGGGTTTGAAGGATGATTTGATAAAAAGCAGTGGGAGCCATCCTAATTAGATAAAATAATAACCAATCTATTCTTGCAAGAGCGCACGCTGAGTGTTTTCTTCTCTCTCTCTCCTTGTAGCGACCATGTCACGCCTTAATCAAGATAATAAAACGGATTATTGACCGAACCCGCTTGTTATACTGAGCTGGGGAACGTTGGTCCCGCTCCAACTTATAATAGTTATAAGACAGAGCAGGAAATTGGGGAATACCAGATTTCCCGTGCCGCCCAAACGAAGAGAGTGCATGCTGATGCATCATCTTCGGGTGTGTTCATTACAAAGAACTGTTTCTCAGTATCCTCCGTATCCTGGGTATTTGATACCGGATCAGGATCCTAGATATGTAAGATGTTACATAGGGCTACAAAAGGGTAGAAAAACTGAGAACGGGTGATAAGTTTAATGAGGCAGAAAACGGGGCAAGAGTTGCAGCCAAGTCTGTTGGTCACTGTCACCCTGTATTACCAATACATTGATTCTGAACGAATGTTATTAGATACTGAACCTGATATACAAAATCATATCAGTCTCTTTATTAGTAAAGAAATGATAAAATTTTGTATTGTTGGATAATGTTTTGAACATTTCCTATATCAAAAGTTGATCGGTTCAGGCACGTTATCTAAAAGCATTAATGTTCTAAATCAAACTACAGTTCTAAGTATAAGAGAACACACATAAGAGGAAGAGTTCAGATTTGAACCATTCCATCTTGAGGTATTGTAGACTAGGTCAGATCAATATGACCCGACTAGCTAGAGTTACATAAAGATGCATATTTAAATTAGTTTGAATTTACATCTTGTGGAACTCGCCAGTCATGTCACAAAGATAAGATGACCATAGCTCCGTTTACTGAAAACAGAGAAAGAGTTAATGAACTCTTGGGACTGATACATGATGATGTATGTAAGGTCTCCTGTCTACACATGCCAGGACTGGTTCTTTATACTTCATTATATTCTCTGATAATCTCTCGAGATTCAGTCATATGTTCCTGTTGGAACTTGAGTCCGAACCTTTTGAGATATTCACAGAATATAAGCGAGAAGTAGAGAACCAGAATACGGGTATAAGTATTATGTCCTATGATGAGATCAAGGAGGAGAATACTTGTGCATAGAATTTCTGGACTATTCTAAAGGAGAATGAGATTCTCCCTCAGCATTACTCCTCCGTATACACCAAAACACGATGGAATATCGGGGCGGAGCAGATACACCCTATTTGATATGGTGTGCTCTATGATGAGTACTACTGAGTTACCTTTTTCCTATTGGGTGTTATGCACTTGAGAAGTTGCATACCTATTGAATAGGGTTCCAATCAAATCAGTTGCCTACCACTCCATATGAGATATGGAAAGGAAAGAGCCCATATCTTAAGTTAGTTAAGATTTGGGGTTGTCCGGCTTATGTCTAAAAGCAAAATTCGGACAAGCTCGAGGCAAGGTATGTTATGTAGAACTGGAAATGTTCCATCCATACAAACTGCAGCTAATGATTTGACAGAACCGAAGGATTCAGTAGATTCCAACGAACCTTAGCCTCTCCGCCGATCTAGTAGGGTTCCTCACCCACCTGAGAGATACTTCGGTTTCTCTATGACAGTGGGAGCGAGGATTGCATCATGAGATGATGACCCAACTAGTTTCGAGCTGGCCATCAGGAGTAGGACTCTGTTAGGATTGCTGGATGCTTATCGATCTGAGATGGAATCCTTATACACCAACAAAGTATGGACTTTAGTTGCTATATCTGAAGGGTTAAATCCCCATCAGGAGCAAGTATATCTTGAGAAGATTACTTGGTGTACATGGAAAAGTTGAGACTTTCAAAGCTAGACTTGTTAAAGGTTTGCATCATTGACCAGGTATGGATTATGTTGAAACCTTTTCTAAGGATCTATGCTTAAGTCCATCCAGATCCTACTTGCCACGGCTACATACCATGACTACGATATTTGGCGGTTGGGTGCCATGACCGCTTTTCTAAATGATGTTTTAGAAGAGTGCGTCTATAAGTACACAGCCAGAGGTCCTCATAGACAGTGGGAGCAGCGGAAACGTGTGCAAGATGTTTTATATGATAAAGCAGGCATCGCGGAGTTGGAACGTCTGTTTTGATGTAGTAGTCAAACAGTTTGACATCATCAAAATGGTAGATGAACCTTGTATAAACAAAAAGGTAGTAGGGAGTATGGTGGAGATCCTCGTAGAGTACGTGGATGGCATACTCTTGATAGGGAAGGAGTTTCCTATGCTATGATCGGTCAATCTCCGCTTATCACAAGGATTCTCCAGATAGGATCAAAGTGATACCTCCTCCATCCTGAGCTTTCATCTATGAGATAGATGTTATTTGGGTGTTAGCATACTCACTAGCTGTAGTGAGATGGTATCAATTGGTCCTGGGGAGAATCACTGGAAGGGTTCCAGGATGATAAAGACGACTGAGTGTCAGTCTCAGGCATTGTCTTTACCCTCAGTAAAGGGACGGTATGTTGGAAGAGTTCCAAGCTAGATACCGTGACATACTAGACGATAAAGGCAGGATACATCGCTACTTAAGATGCTACCAAAGAGATTGTTTGGGTGTATATTGGTTCATGAGATGAACCTAGTTCCTCCCATTGTGTGACAATGGAGTTGTGGCTTATGCCAAGGAACACCCGTCCCATCAGTGATCCAGACATATTCTAAGGCAGTATCACCTGATCATGGAGATGGTTGATCTCCAAGGTGATCGAGGCAAGGAGAGCAGACTCAGAGGATAACACGGCGGATCCACTCACGAAGGCCTATTCCTAGAGAGAGACTTTTATGGGATGGTTGAGTATGAGATACTTCGACCACTGCTACAGATGGCCCTAGTGCAAGTGAGAGATTGTTAGTTATATGTATGCCCTAGAGGCCATTACTGTACATAGGATGTATATTATAGTGGATGCTGGGACATATATAGGGAGGACTTTCTTGCTCGACATGATAGTATGCTATCTGGTTAATCTTTACCTTAACGTGTACACAGATTGTCTCTCTATTACATATTGGTAAAGCCCTTAGGATGTGTACTTGACTACCTGGACTATGATGCGAATCATACTAGTGGGGACATGGTAGTCTATAAGTACATCCTTCAAAGTCCCTAGTCATGGGTATATCGAGACGGGGCATCGATATACCAGAGTAGGCTAGCGTGTACCTTCTCGACCCATATAGATGGGCGATGGATGATCCCATATCCATCGGTGTTTGACATCGGAGATGATATACGGGTGCTCAGTAGAGACTGGGTACACTGGACGGACTCGCCGAGAACTCCCAGATGGTATTATACCTCACGTCAGATGGCAGTTCTCTGGTGACACTGGTACAGAGTAGTCTGTTGACTCGAGATCGTCATAGAGTCTTATGTGGTTCCCACTGTGCTTTGATTTCCATCTTACCACGTCCAAGAGGGCGTGCAAAACGGTGGTTTTTGGGTACAGTCCTGAGTCACATGGAGGCAATGAGCGATAGGAGGGGATTCGTCTCTCCCGGTATAGGGGGTTGATGTTGCGCTGTGTTCGATTGGCTATAACCGGAAATCCCTGGCCAGGGTTGCTGAGATTTACTGGTAAGTGTTACCAGTAGTTTCTCGAACTGTTATAGACCTCATATCGACACGACTTATCGAGCTATTGGGGTCTGACGTTTACCACCCCTAGGCAAGATATGCGACATATCAGACGACGAGACCGGACTGTACGGTAGTGTTACTGGTTGGATTCACAGGAGGGTGAGCGGGCTTGCTCGTCGATCTTCTCATCGCTCAATACCCGGGTGGCCGTTACGTTTAGCAGACCGCTTGCGGCTTGTGGGTGTTTGATATGATCATCATCTGCTGCCGGCGTATTGACGAGTCTTTAGAGTCCTACACAGAGGTTTCCTGGCTCAAGCGAAACGAAATAGGAGCGCATATGAGATATGTGCGGGACCGAGAATAATGCGTGTATGTGATGCCGTATTCTATTCTCGCGATGAATGTATCGAATGGTTGTATGCGATATAACCTAGTTATCGAATCAAGGATTGATTCGATAAGCCGATACATTGGATACTAGTCGGTTATATGCGATATGACCGGATCGTTAAATCAAGTGTTGATTTAATGATTTAATGTATAATTATATATTTGATATATTACTTTGCATTAACTAGTATTAGTTTACTTTAAATGGATTTTCTCACTTGGATTGTGCACATTGTATATGTGATATACATTTGTACATTTGATTGTATCATGTTTGATGATACATGCTTTTTGGTTAAGTGTAAAGATTAAACCATGGTTATTTAAATGGTTAAGGGTTTTGTTTTTCATATCCATTATTTATTTATTCATTTATTTATTTGTTTATTTATTTTGGAAAAATATTAAGCATAAAGAAATGAAATGGTTGCAAGTTTTGTTTCTTTCTTTGAAGCTTCATGAAGCTTTGACTTTGTGACCATTTTGTCTCATGCTTAACCCTAACCACTTCACTTAATCTTAGTTTAGTCTCTACACTTGACCATGGTTATTATCATGATAAGTATTCCTTTTCTTTTCCTTTTAATTAACTTATCATAATATATACTTCATCTTCTTCTTCTTCTTCTTCTTCAAGAAGAAGCAAGACTCCATCAATGGTGATTGATGAATTAGAGTGAGAAATCCAATTCTAAAGTCTACCCACTTTCTATTTCTTCATCCTCTACCTCTTGCCAAGTAGTAGAGTATGTTTCCTTCACAAGTTTTCATGGCTTGGTGAAGGTGGAGCTTGATCTAGTGATGCTTCGACGTAGATCATCTTCGGCACGTCGTCGATGACCTACCCCGTCCATTCTCCGATGAAGCCGATGCTAGAGCCCGGGGTTCGACTTGGACAGCGAGGAGACTTCATTGAGGAGCTATGGAGGTGGAGCACCGGATCTACAAAGGTTGTATTTCCGTACTCTTAGTTAAAGTTGTTTACTAGTTATTGTTTCGCCTAGAATTCTAGCCAACGATCCGTAGTCTAGGGTTTCTCGGCACCGTATTTTTGAAATTGGCATGGTTGATGCCTTGTGAGACCTCCTTGGTGCGCCTAGGAACCCTACAGTAGGGCATGTATAGTGATATGTGCAGGAGTTCGATTAAACACGTGTATTTGATACACGTATTTTAATCTGGTGTTAATTGATATTAGCCGGTATATATATGATATAACCGGATTATTAATTTAAGTGTTAATTTAATAATTAAATATATATTTATATATTGATATATTAACTAATATCATGCTCACTTTTATTTTCTTCTCTTTATTAATATTTATATTTGATATAAATATTGTTTAATGTATGATGATACATTAAAGATAGGTGTATAAGAATTGTACGAAAAATGAGAATGAGTCGTGGATTTAAGTTGGTTGTAGAATTGATGAGGTGTGGTTTTTTCTTTTGATGACTCATTTTGAAGATATGTTTTTTGTTCTCATCTAAGCTATTCTTATCTTCTTCACATACACTCATCCTCCATGGTTTTCCTCTCTTGATTTTCTTCAAGTGAGGAATGGAAAAAGAAAAGAGAAAAATTAAGTGAGCTAATTATTCTATATCTCCTACTAATCATTCTTAGCAAGTTTAATTAGTGGGTTACTTCATTTTGATAAGATCAATTTGAAACTAAAGCTTATGTTAGAGTTATCTCAAGATGGATCATCTTTGCTAAGGAGATTATCGAGCAAGCATGTTCCGGGCTTCGTGAAGACTAGTCGGAGTCCAAGGAGAGATGGCTAACGTGCTACAAAGGTTTTAGCCTGCCAAACTCTTGCTTTTAGCTTACTAGTTTAGTAACAAGTTTAGCTTTTTGGTTTGATCCTTGGGTTGGCTTTGCTTTGCTCTCTAGATTTTTAAAATTACCGTTTTCAGCCGCGTTTTAAACCATACTAGAAGAGCCTAGTATCCTAACATAAATGATATAGGAATTAATAATACAAACAAAAAAAAACCCTAACTAAATAATATATGAATTTTGGAATATTTTTGGCAGATTCGTAGACCCACCATTTTTTAAATTTAAATCTTATTATAATATTAATATTTGGAAAAGCCATAACTCTAATATTTGGAAAACCCTATAATCAATTGCATAGATTTATAAAAAATTAGATTTATAAAAAATTAAAATCTTAATAATTATTTAGTCATGAAAACATATAACGAAAAAGGTGAGATTTATACCTATTTTAAATTGGAGAAACCTTCATACACAGCAAGAACAGAGTTATCGATCCTGAAAATGAGACCATGTTACTGAAAATAATTGACAACTTGATGATCAGATTACAGAAAAATATGTCGACTTTCGAAAAAAACAGCAGAAAAACTTATATTTACATGACTAAATGATTTAGGAATTAATAATAAAAAGAAAAAAATTATAACTAAATAATATAGGAATTTCGGAATATTTTTGGCAGATTCGTAGACCCACCAATTTTTTTAATTTAAATTTTGTTATAATATTAATATTTGTATCTATAACAAATCAATCAAAATCAGATTTAATTTCAATTAATAATACAAACAAAAAAGGATAAATACCCTTTATATTTTAAATAGATTTCCTAAAATCTCTCCCCACAATTTTCTCTTATATATACATTTTTTTAATGCGGATTTATATTTTAAATAAAAAAATCCTAACTAAATAATATACCAATCTCTCATCCCTCGTGTATTTAATCTTTCATTATTAAAAATCATAGGAATTTTGGAACACTTTTGGCAGATTCGTAAACTTTATGATTTTAAATTTAAATCTTGTTATAATATTAATATTTGTATCCATAACAAATAAATCAAAATCAAATTTAATTGCAATTAATAATACAAACAAAAAAAATACTAACTAAATAATATAGGAACTTTGGAACATTTTTGTTAGATTCGTAGATTTCATGATTTTAAATTTAAATCTTGTTATAATATTAATATTTGTATCCATAACAAATCAATCAAAATCAGATTTAATTGTAATTAATAATACAAACAAAAAAATTCTAACTAAATAATATACGGATCTCTATCTCTCATATATCTAATCTTTCATTATTCAAAATTATAGGAATTTTGGAACATTTTTTGGCAAATTCATAGATTTCATGATTTCAAATTTAAATCATGTTATAATATTAATATTTGTATCCATAAAAATCAATCAAAATCAGATTTAACTGCAATTAGTAATACAAACAAAAAAAGTCCTAACTAAATAATATAGGAATTTTGGAACATTTTTGGTAGATTCGTCGATTTCAGATTTTAAATTTAAATCTTGTTATAATATTAATATTTTTATCTATAAAAAATCAATCAAAATCAAATTTAATTGAAATTAATAATACAAACAAAAAAATCCTAACGAAATAATATACCAATCTCTAATCTCTCGTATATCTAATCTTTCATTATTCAAAATCATAGAAATTTTGGAATATTTGGCAGATTCGTAAATTTCATGATTTTAAATTTAAATTTTGTTATAATATTAAAATTTGTATCCATAAAAAATAAATCAAAATGAGATTTAATTGCAATTAATAATACAAACAGAAAAATCCTTACTAAATAATATACCAATCTCTCATCTCTCGTATATCTAATATTTTATTATTCAAAGTCATAGGAATTTTGGAACATTTTCGGCAAATTCATAGATTACTTGATTTTCAATTTAAATCTTATTATAATATTAATAATTGTATCCATAACAAATCTATAAAATCATATTTAATTGCAATTAATAATTCAAAAAAAGGAAAAACATCATTTATATTTTAAATAGTTTTCCTAAAATCTCTCCCTACAATTTTCTCGTATATATACATTTTTTGAACTCAGGATTTATATTTTAAATAGATTTCTCTTAATGTATCATATGAAAATCTCCATATATTCAAAAATCTCACATTTTTCTGTTTTAAATATTTTTCTTGATTTATCATATGAAATTCGCACAATTTTCATTTTCTAAATTAAGCAAAATGAAAATCCAATTTTTTTAAATAATTTGTATGTTAGTACAAAAAAACATGAAATTTTCAAAAATCTCAGAATTTATTTTCAGTATTTTGCGTGTTATAACAATTGAAAATCATAAAATTCTCAACAGTAATTTTTTTTCTGTTATCCTTGAAGTTTAATTCTTTCATGTTGTAGAACAAGGAAATTGTGAAAATATGGTGATTTTCATATGCTATTGAAGAAAAATATTGAAAAAATCGAATAAAATATAAAATTTTAGGATTTTTGAAAAAATTCTCATCATCGAAAACTTAACGATTTTCATATTGTATAACTTGCAAAGGTTGAAAAGAAGAAGAAAATAGAAAATTGGCATTTAAGACAATTAACAATTTTTGTGTGCTAATAACATGCAACATATAAAAAATTTGGATTGTGGAAAATTTCTCGATTTTTGTTGGATATATCAAGCAGAATATTGAAAAACAGAAGAAGAAGAAGAAAAAAATTCAGATTTTTTAACATACAACAATTTTCATATGCTATGTTAAGCAAGCTTTTGAAAAGTCGAATAAAACCGAAAAATTTGGGATTTCTAAAAATTTCATGTAGGTTACAACATGCTAAATATTAAAAATCAAAGATAACGGAAACTTTTGAGATTGTTGAAAATTTTGCGATTTTCAATTGTTGTAGTAGTCAAAATATTGAAAAACAAAAAAAAAAATTATGAGATTTGTGAAAATTTCGCAATATTTGTGAGCTATGATATACAAATTATAAAACTTTTTAGGATTTCAAAAAAAAATTAGGATTTTAAAAAAAATTTAGGATTTTTCGTGTGCTATATATCATGTAAAATAATGAAATATGGAAAAGCATAGTAAAATTGTTATTTTGGTGTGCAAAATACTTTTTAAAGGAGGAAAACAGAAAAGTTTTTAGATTTTGTATATTTTGCGATTTTCTTGTCAGCGGAATATTGAAAAAAACGAAGAAAATAGAATTATTTTTAGATTTTAAAAAATTTTGTGATTTTCGTGTGCAAAGCAAAGTATTGAAAATTCAAATTTTTTTTTGAAATTTGCACGATTTGTGTGCGTTATGCAATCAAAATATTTAAAAACCCAAGAAAATAGTAAAATTTTGTATTGTGGAAAATCAAAGATCTTAAATTTAATGATTTTCTTTGATATTTTATGATACAAAAATCGTGAACTTTTTAAGATCTTTGATATTTTAAATATTCTTAAAAAGTTCACGATTTTTGTATGCATATAATATTAACATATATATTATTTGAATGGAATAGGAAATTTTGGATTGTGGAAAATTTAATGATTTTCTTGTGATATATCGAGCAAAATATTTAAAAACAGATATATTTGATATTTTTGAACATATGGAGATTTTCATATGCTATATTAAGAAAAATATTGAAAAACAATATAAGATAGAAAATCTAAGGATTTTTCAAAAATTTTACAATTTTCGTGTACTAAATCATGCGAAATATAAAAAATCAAAGAACATAAATAATTTTTGAGCTTGTAGAAAATTTCGCAGTTTTCGACTATATATTAAAAACCAAATTAAAAAGTATAAGGCTTTTGAAAATTTCATGATTTTTATGTGCTTATAATATAGAGATTATTTAAAATTTTGGGGTTTTTAAAAAAATGTTTGTAATTTTGTGTGCTATATCATGTAAAATATGGAAAATATGGAAAAATGGAAAAATTGAAATTTTTGGGAATTTAGTTTGAAAATATAAAAAAACAGAAAAAATAAAAAGTTTTGAGGTTTTTGAATGTTTCGTTGGATGAAAATATTGAAAAACCAAAGAAAACAGAAAATCTGTAGAGTTATGAAAATTTCACGATTTTTTATGTTCTATTATAATAAGCAAAACATTGAAAAACAAATAAATAGAATATTTTAAAATTTTCATGATATTCATGTGTTACATACTTGCAAAATATTAAAAAACTGAAGAAAATGGAAAGTTTTTCATATTTTTGAAAAAATAAAGATTTTCGTGTGCTATAGGCAAAAGATTGAACCGAAAAAAAGAAAATTTGGAGATTCTTAAAATTCTCATTATTTTTGTGTGAACAGACAACATATAAATAATTTGAATAGAATAGAAAAAATTTGGATCGTGGAAAATTTCACGATTTTCGTGATCAAGCAAAATATTGAAAATAAAAAAAAATATGGTGATTTTCTTAAGATATATATAAAAAAAATAATGTAATAACTGAAAATTTTAGGATGTTTGAAAATTTCGCGCTTATGTGATACAACAAGCAAAGTATTGAATAAACTAAAAAACAAACCATTTTTTGGCAATTTCTTAAATGTAGTGATTTTTGTGCGATATAGCAAGGAAAATATTGAAGAACCGAAGAAAAGAGAATAGTTTAAAATTTCTAAAATTTCAAGATTTTTGTGTGATATAGCATGCAAAGCATTGAAAATTCAAAATAAAAAATGAAAATTTTAAGTGTTTAGAAAATTTTGCGATTTTTTCATTTATTATACCAAACAATATTAAAAAAAAGGACATACAAAAATTTATTATAAATTTCACGATTTTAATATGCTACAGCATTCAAAATATTAAATTTTAAGCTTAATTTCACTAAACTACCATTTAGTTTTGTTGAATCTCAAAATACTCCCTTATATTTTAAAATAGGCAAGAAATTGATATGTTTAACTGTGTTACAATAATTCCGTTAAAAACCCCAAAATACCTTTCTTCTCTTTCTTTTTTAAAAACCATTCTCTCTCTCTTTCTTTACCCTAACCTAACTTATGTGATACCCAGTTCTTTTTGTACACCAATATCCGTATTTTTTTATAAAGTGTTACTTTCAAAATTTATTTATTTTTATTTATAATTATTTAATTTATTTTAAAAACCCTAACCCTAAAACCCCAAACCCTAAAACCACAAACCCAAACCCTATTTTCCATTCCCTTTTAATTCTCCCGAGCCCAGCCTACTCCCTCTCTATCTCTTTTCTATTTTTTCTCAGCCCAGGCCCAAGCCCAAGCCCCGGCCCACTCCCTAAAATCCACACTCATTTTCTTCTCTCCCCCGAGCCAGGCCCAGCCCCTACAACCTGACCCGCTTCCCTGCCTTCTCACCTTTCCCGCCTCTTTTCTTTCTCCTTCCCACGTCGCGGCTCTTTCCCCACGTCCCCGTCGCGCTCGTTCCCACGTCCCCACTCCTCGGCCACGACCTCACGCGCGCGCCCGCTCATCACCATCACCTCCTCGTCACCTTCCACTACCCGCCTGCACATCCATCGCCGTGCTTCCATCCTGCTGACGTCGATCGCGAGAGAACCCAACACCAACGAGCCTCACTCGCTACACCCTGCAACCACTGAGCATCTCTCGCCGCACCCTGCAACCACCGAGCTTCCCCACTGCAAACCCACATCGCCGTCACCTCCTTCCCCAACCACCCCAACTCGCCTCGTCGCCTCGCCGTTGCCCCACATCGCCGATCCCCGACCCCGTCACCATAACCTCCTCCTTCCCTCTCTCTCCTCCACCCCACCGCCATCGACAGCCACCCACGACGATACCAACCTCCTTCTCTCGAGCATCCGACGAGAACCCAACAACCCAAGGAGCCATCGCCGCCGGCCGCCTCCCAGAGCCCCAGCGACCACCCCTGCAACCTTCAGAGCGCCGACGAGCCTCGAGCACCTAGCTAGCCGCCCCACGTTGCACAAGGCCACCACCTTCGTCGAGCACCGCCTCGACCACCCCCGTCTCCGACACCGCATCCACCAAGTAGCTGAGTCATCTTCTGCCAACCCCCCCTCTGCGCTCGATGCCCGCTGGCCCCTTCTCGTTCACACCCAAGCCGCCGCTGCCGAGACTCGAGCTCGAGCCAAGTCGAGTTGCCGTGCCACGCGTGTGTCGTGATCGCGCCGCTACCGTACCGTCGTCAATACGTCACCAGGCAAGTATACTACTTGCTTCATGCTAATTTTATCTATTACAATTCAGTTACCGAATAAATTCCATATATACTGTTCGTACGAATCAATGTAATGCAAGTGTTCGATACAAAACCCGAATGGAAAACCCCCGATAAATTGACGGAAACTAATCACATATGATGGCCCGAGATATAACGAACGTCGTGTTATGATTTGGCCGGAAAATACGGTCTTTAATGACGTGATGGGTCTTTCCAATTTAGACCCGTTGAAACTGAAATTTTCCCGTATCTGAAACTCGTAAAAATCACAGTTAATTGGTTATAAATAGAAATGTTACGATCGAGGTCTCATATCGAATCCAACTCGACGACCTAGAACCCCATAAGAGTTTTAATCTGTTTCTATGCTAAAAAGGTGACGAAAACTGGTTCAGAGTGCGGCTCTGGAATGCAGTCCAGAGCAGCACTGGCGGTCGATTCTCGTTTTGTAATACTTTCACCCTGCTATATGAAAATGTTATGATGCGGAACCCTATACCATAGTGAAGATAAATCTGTTAGATAACCATTGAAAGTGATTTCGTTCATTTTTACTGTCGTTTACTATTTAAATTATATTTTAAATCAACAGAACCTATAGCTGTCCCAAACAGGGACAGAACGTATACCCCTTTATTGTACAGTGCATAACTTCCAGTACACCATGGATATTATTGATCCTCCAATTGCGTTGAAAAACTAACTGATAACCCTAAATATTGTTCAACTATAGCGTTGCCTAATTTTGATCTCAACTAGGAGTAAAACGTGTTACGAAACGGACTTCCAATTCAGAAATTGGATTTCCAGCAGTGAACACTTAAAATGAAATGGCCATAACTAGCAAACCTGAAAGCCGATTGACGCGAAACCAATTTTGACTGATAGATAGTTGAACATACTGCCTACCCCTTTTACATCGTTTCTCTAAATTCTGCATGTATGATTTATAGTAAATTATGCAAGTGGTAGGACATTGGCTGATGGTATTTTATTCATATCATGATTATTGCATTATCATCATATCATGTAGAGCTCATATATATTGATGACCTAGTGGTCATGTGCATTACCCAGTGTTAGATATTAGTGTTTTGATTGTGGTAAGTACGTTAGTGTTAAAGCGTGAATGAATAAGTGAAAGTGACACGTACTTGTACACAATCAATGGACCAAGTTAATTTATTGCATTGTCGACGTCTATGGGACATGTATAAGTGTGACTATAATTGGTATGGGACGATTATGGAAGCACTTATATTGGTGTCATAGGTAAGGCACCAAACACTGTTCATTTATCTTGGGTGCTAGTCGAGACATGATTGATGGAGATCCTGTCTCCAGTTCTCGTGTAGACTTGTCATAGACCGACTAGTATTTGAGTTTATAGTTGGTGTTTGATGTAGACCACGGGGTGTGGGGTAGTTTGAGTGTGAATTCAACGGAATCTCGGGAGTCCCATTGCCGGCATACACAACGATTCTGGAGTTATATGGGTGATATTACTGGTTATTAGCGACTCGGGCCCGTGTTCCCTTGCCCCTGGGGCACTACCCTTGGGTGAGGGATACTCACGAGTGGTTGACTCTCACACTTGGACTGACGATAGGTTTAGCGACCTGAACAGTGAGACTTAGAGACTGATAGGTTTAGTGACATGCATTGATTACTGATTCGATATACCTGCCATACTGTTTACCTGCTTTATTGTTTACCTGTACTGGCTCCTTCATGCTCATATCATCACTTCATGCTTGCTGTTTCATATTCATCATTATTACACTTGTTATACATGTATTTCTATTTATTGCTATTGTGTCGCTCTTACGACCTGAGTATGCATGCTCAGAGTGAGAAGTAGATTTAGCTCGAACCAGGACCTGACGTACCCCGAGGACATTGCGGATATCTAGATCAGCGACTCAGCGCTATACTTCCTTGATCTCTATCTAGTTAGTTTTCGGTATCTGTTTTGATTTAGTGGCTGCATATCTCATTACCTGTGTACTGATTACTGATTACCACGTAAAGCTAGAAGCCGAAGTGTGACTACGGCAGGATATTTTCTCGACCGTAGGAGCATGGCTGGCCTTGTCAACCCATCGTATTCCGTATTTTGGGAAGCGGTACGTGACATTGTTTTGTTGGTATCAGAGCCAGGTTTTTCCATGATTGGGATTGCAGTTTCCGAGTAAGGCTTGACAATCTAAGCCACCCTTTTGGTCTAGATTGTAAACTTGTTATCCTTGATCTTGATTCGTATAGCGTGTTCTGCTACATGTTTTGATCCGTCCGCTAGGGTTTTTGGTGACTTAGTAGAGTTATGTGATTGTAATTATGAACTGCAGCATAGTTACAATACTGTACTCTGTTGAGTGACTTGGAGTTCTACATTTGATTTCCACTCGTTTGAGTTTCACCTCACCATATATTCTTGTTTCGTTATCCATTCAATATCTTATTCTGATCCTTATATCTTGTACCTTATGCCATCCTACAATTGTTGTTTCAGGACCATGTCTTCCAACGACTCTTCTTCTATCCCTACTCCCCAAGGTCAGACCGTCGAGATTGTGAGTGTACTGCAAGGCTTGAAGGAAGCCCAGTAGCGAACAAACGACCTCTTAGCTGAAGGATTAAGAAGGCAAATGGCTCAGGCACCAGAGGAAGCCTCCAATCGTAAGGGAATCCCTGTTAAACAAGGAAAAGATGTGAAGATGAAGCGCCCATTTGTTCCTTAGCAACAGAAGCAACGGAGAACTCAACGTTGTGGATACTGTAAGAGACCAGGACACCTTCAGAGAGACTCTCGCAGGGCTAAAGGGCAATGCCTGATTTGCGGATCCAACGAGCAATTTATCAGTGGTTGCCATCGAAGGAAAGAACTACAAGGAGGAGATTCGTCAACACTATCCACATCTACTTGAGCGACTTGATTGTTTCGTAGTTCGAGTTCGAGGATGATATGGACCGAGCACAAGGTTCAGACTTATCTTACGAGATTGCAGAGATGGATATCGACGCAGAGTTATCACCTTTCCTGTTTTCAATAAAAATATTGTCACTCTTTAGTAAATGTTTCTTTTCGTTTAAAATCTTGTATCCATTGAACTTTTTAGTTTGAATGCAATAAAATTGTGAGTTGTGATTTAGGTATCGTCCCCTTGTCATTCATTTTCCTTATACCGCTTATTGCATCAATATTCTAAATTTTGATTTTTCAGTCCTTACCTACCGTATATTTTCCTTGTGCTCCATATCCTTGGTTATTTTCTTGGTGTGTTCCACTGTCTGATCATGACTCTTTCTTTTCAGGCCATGGCCAATCCTGGAGTAGCGCCGCCTATCGATGAAGACACTCGATCCTGCGTTTCCTTGGACTGCATGCTGGTGAGTTCAGATGACGGGATCAACGACCCACAGGTTATTTTCGGCAACAACGATTCCGAGGACGAGGGAGTCGCGACCCCAGAAGTCGACATGATCAGTGACTCCGACGAGGAGGAAGAGGACCCCAAAGAGGACCCGATATAGGAAGATCCCGAGGAAGACCCAGTAGAAGAAAATCCAGGAGAGGAAGACCCTGAGGAGAATCCAGTGGAAGAGAATCCCGAGGAAGAAGATCCAGAGGAGGTGAATCACGTGGAAGCAGACCATGATGAAGAAGCTCCAGTCGAGAAAGAAGGACTAGGAGAAGAAGACCTCGTGGCAGAAGAACCTCCAGTGGCAATCCCTCCGGGGCGTTATGGAAGTGGACGCCCATATCTTAGCGCGAGAGCTTACCGTAACCTGCTGAACTTCCATAACCGCGACCGACGCAGTTTATCTTCTGTTTCCTCTGGCCAAATAAATCTATGTATAGTTTAGGGCCACCTTTATCTTTCGAGTATGCCTTGTTTGAAATTCTTTTGGAAAATAAATAATAATAAAGTTTTTGAGTTCGCTAATCTTTTGAGTATTGATTCGCATGATGCATTAACTGTTTTCCCTCCCCAATAAATTTCTTTCCCTCCTGAGATTCATTACTCTTCACCCTTATAGCTTGTGCTGACCTGACCCCAGCCTCTTCAACATTCAGATTAAGAGTACCATTTTCCGACCTTTTTGAATGGGCCGTATTCCACTGTAATCCATACCCTGGATAGCCCCTATACATTTTTAGTGCTATCTCCTATCACTATAATTACATTAAGCGACATTGCTATTTGAAATCTAGTTTTCGTTATTTTGTGTCTATCAAAAAAAAAAAATTTCTTACGTGTTATTAACTACTTCCGTTTTACTTATTCTGAATACTCTAATATTCGTCATGTTTTCAATAGCGCAAACATATATCGCGCATACTATTTCATTTTATTTTTCTTATTTTCACCATATGGGTTTTCTCAAGTTATTTTAAATTGTTTGATCGATATATTTACTTTAAAATATTTTGGCCTATCAGCAAATCCTTCACTATTGTTTATTATTGTTGTTTTATTTTCCGGTATTGTGCATATAGTTTATCATTATAGATGGTTCTGCCTTATGCTTACTTAGGCCTATTCTTTTAGTTGCGTTATTTCTTATACATATATAGACCTTTGACCTTCGTCTAGCTGCTTCTGCGTAAATCGTTATATAATAGTATTTTGTTGCTTTTCACATTACCTTTTATAGCTTGTTGTTTATTTTGAATTTCGAGGACGAAATTTTCTTTAAGGGGGATATGATGTGATACCCAGTTCTTTTTGTACACCAATATCCGTACTTTTTTATAAAGTGTTACTTACAAAATTTATTTATTTTTATTTATAATTATTTCATTTATTTTAAAAACCCTAACCCTAAAACCCCAAACCCAAACCCTATTTTCCATTTCCTTTTATTTTCTATTCCCTTTTAATTCTCCCGAGCCCAGCCCACTCCCTCTCTATCTCTCTTCTATTTTTCCTCAGCCCAGGCCCAAGCCCCAGCCCACTCCCTAAAACCCACAATCATTTTCTTCTCTCCCCCGAGCCCGGCCCAGCCCCTACAACCCGACCCGCTTCCCTTCTTCCCCACCTTCTCTCCTTTCCCGCTTCTTTTCTTTCTCCTTCCCACGTCGCGGCTCTTTCCCCACGTACCCGTCGCGCTCGTTCCCACGTCCCCACTCCTAGGCCACGACCTCACGCCCGCGCCCGCTCATCACCATCACCTCCTCGTCACCTTCCACAACCCGCCTGCACATCCATCGCCGAGCCTCCATCCCGCCAACGTCGATCGCGAGCGAACCCAACACCACCGAGCCTCACTCGCTACACCCTGCAACCACCGAGCATCTCTCGCTGCACCCTGCAACCAACGAGCTTCCCCACTGCAAACCCACCCCGCCGTCACCTCCTTCCCCAACCACCCCAACTCGCCTCGTCGTCGCCCCACGTCGTCGATCCCCGACCCCGACCCCGTCACCATAACCTCCTCCTTCCCTCTCTCTCCTCCACCCCACCGCCATCGACAGCCACCCACGACGATACCAACCTCCTTCTCTCGAGCATCCGATGAGAACCCAACAACCCAAGGAGCCATCGCCGCCGGCCGCCTCCCAGAGCCCCAGCGACCACCCCTGCAACCTTCAGAGCGCCGACGAGCCCCGAGCACCTAGCTAGTCGCCCCACATTGCACAAGGCCACTACCTTCGCCGAGCACCGCATCCACCTCCTCTATTGTCCAAGTAGCTGAGTCACCGTCGGCCAACCCCCCTTCTGCGCTCGATGCCCGCTGGCCCCTTCTCGTTCACACCCAAGCCGCCGCTGCCGAGATTCGAGCTCGAGCCAAGTCGAGTTGCCGTGCCACGCGTGTGTCGTGATCGCGCCGCTACCGTACCGTCGTCAATACGTCACCAGGCAAGTATACTACTTGCTTCATGCTAATTTTATCTATTACAATTCAGTTACCGAATAAATTTCATATATACTGTTCGTACGAATCAATGTAATGCAAGTGTTCGATGCAAAACCCGAATGGAAAACCCCCGATAAATTGACGGAAACTAATCACATATGATGGCCCGAGATATAACGAACGTCGTGTTATGATTTGGCCAGAAAATACGGTCTTTAATGACGTGATGGGTCTTTCCAATTTAGACCCGTTAAAACTGAAATTTTCCCGTATCTGAAACTCGTAAAAATCACAGTTAATTGGTTATAAATAGAAATGTTACGATCAAGGGCTCATATCGAATCCAACTCGACGACCTAGAACCCCATAAGAGTTTTAATCTGTTTCTATGCTAAAAAGGTGACGAAAACTGGTTCGGAGTGCGGCTCTGGAATGCAGTCCAGAGCAGCACTGGCGGTCGATTCTCGTTTTGTAATACTTTCACCCTGCTATATGAAAATGTTATGATGCGGAACCCAATACCATAGCGAAGATAAATCTGTTAGATAACCATTTAAAGTGATTTCATTCATTTTTACTGTCGTTTACTATTTAAATTATATTTTAAATCAACAGAACCTATAGCTGTCCCAAACAGGGACAGAACGTATACCCCTTTATTGTACAGTGCATAACATCCAGTACACCATGGATATTATCGATCCGCCAATTGCTTTGAAAACCTAACTGATAACCCTAAATATTTTTCAACTATAGCGTTGCCTAATTTTGATCCCAACTAAGAGTAGAACGTGTTACGAAACGGACTTCCAATTCAGAAATTGGATTTCCAGCAGTGAACACTTAAAATGAAATGGCCATAACTAGCAAACCTGAAAACCGATTGACGCGAAACCAATTTTTACGGATATATAATTGAACATACTGCCTACCCCTTTTACATTGTTTCTCTAAATTCTGCATGTATGATTTATAGTAAATTATGCAAGTGGTAGGACACTGGCTGATGGTATTTTATTCATATCATGATTATTGCATTATCATCATATTATGTAGAGCTCATATACATTGATGACCTAGTGGTCGTGTGCATTACCCAGTGTTAGATATTAGTGTTTTGATTGTGGCAAGTACGTTAGTGTTAAAGCGTGAATGAATAAGTGAAAGTGACACGTACTTGTACATAATCAATGGACCCAGTTGATTTATTGCATTGTCGACGTCTATGGGACATGCATAAGTGTGACTATAATTGGTATGGGACGATTATGGAAGCACTTATATTGGTGTCATAGGTAAGGCACCAAACACTGTCCATTTATCTTGGGTGCTAGTCGAGACATGCTTAATGGAGATCCTGTCTCCAGTTCTCACGTAGACTTGTCATGGATCGACTAGTATTTGAGTTTATGGTTGGTGTTTGATGTAGACCACGGGGTGTGGGGTAGTTTGAGTGTGAGTTCAACGGAATCTCAGGATTCCTATTGCCGGCATACACAACGATTCTGGAGTTATATAGGTGATATTACTGGTTATTAGCGACTCGGGCCCGTGTTCCCTTGCCCCTGGGGCACTACTCTTGGGTGGGGGATACTCACGAGTGGTTAACTCTCACACTTGGACTGATGATAGGTTTAGCAACCTGAACAGTGAGACTTAGAGACTGATAGGTTTAGTGACATGCATTGATTACTGATTCGATATACCTGCCATACTGTTTACCTGCTTTATTGTTTACCTGTACTGGCTCCTTCATGCTCATATCATCACTTCATGCTTGCTGTTTCATATTCATCATTATTACACTTGTTATACATGTATTTCTATTTATTCCTATTGTGTCGCTTTGACGACCTGAGTAGGCATGCTCAGAGTGAGAAGTGGATTTAGCTCGGACCAGGACCTGACGTACCCCGAGGACATTACGGATATCTAGATCAGCGACTCAGCGCTATACTTCCTTGATCTCCATCTGGTTAGTTTTCGGTATCTGTTTTGATTTAGTGGCTGCATATCTCATTACCTGTGTACTGATTATTGATTACCACATAAAGCTAGAAACCGAAGTGTGACTACGGCAGGATATTTTCTCGACCGTAGGAGCATGGCTGGCCTTGTCAACCCCCCGTATTCCGTATTTTGGGAAGCGGGGCGTGACAACTTATTTGAATCTTTGAAGATGATGGGGGTGGGTATTAGGAGGAAGATGATGATGGTGGTAGGGATTTGGAGGAGGAAGATGGTGGTGGTGGGGATTTGCTATTTGGATGAGGAAGAAAATGGTGGTGGTGGTATTTGGAAGAAGAAGGTGGTGGTGGTTTGAAGGAGGAAGAAGAAGGTTTTGGTAAGGGTGGTGGTAGGGATCTGGAGGAAGAAGGTGACAGTGATGGGATTTCGAAGAAGGTGGTGGTGGTGGTGGTTTGAAGGAGGAGGAAGAAAATAGGATTTAGAGGAAGAAGAAGGTGGTGGGGATTTAGAGGAAGAAGGTGGTGGTAGGATTTGGAAGAAGGTGGTGGTGGTGGTTTGAAGGAGGAAGAAGAAGATAGGATTTGGAGGAGGAAAGAGATGGTGGATGATGATGGTGGTAAGGATTTGAAGGAAGAAAATGGTGGTGGTGGGATTGGAAGAAGATGATGGTGGTGGTTTGGTGGAAGAAGATGATGGTGATGGTGATGGTGGTAGTGGTAGAGATTTGTAGGAAAAAATGGAGGTGGTTTAAGAGAATTTGAAGGAGGACGATGGTGGTGGTAGGGTGGTGATGAAGATTTGAAGAATGAAGTGAAAGTGCGCTAGGTAACCCTAAAGGAGGGTGAGTAGGGTTTTACAAAATTTTACTCCAACTTAATAGTAGTAACAATATATTGAGCAATTTTAAGCACATTTAAAACTAATATCAATCGTAACACTAATATATAAGCAATACGATAAAGTCAAGAGATAAGGAAATGCAAACTGTGACATATTTTAGAGTGGTTCGACACCCTCCGCCTAGTCCATTACCTAAGGTCCCGCCCTTAGGTTTTTTCCCTTTCACTATAACTCTCTTTCAACCGGGCGGAAAAACCCTTATAGACACCTCGTTTTCCGAGCAGTGGAACACCCTTATACCTCCTTTACACGAGTAGTGGATCACACTTACAATATTTCAATTTTTCTCTCTAAACAGTTGAGAGACAATGAAACATGTACAAGTATTCTATAGGGTATTGAAAGTGATGGGCTTGAAAGTTTCTTTAAAATGATTTGAGCAAGTGAGGTTCTTATCTTTCACTTTTGATATGAAAATAAAGTGTCTCCATTTTTTTTTAGAAAAGCTAGTAGTATTTATAAACGAATTCATAGAGAAGGTGAAAATATATATGAAAATATTTTTTCTCAGAACATTGGCTAAATTCCTAATTAGATATAACGGCTATATTATTCCAAAGCTTGCCAAGTAAATATTAATTGGCTATTACAAATGCTAATGGTTCTATTCTAAATTCAAAAACTTGTGCAAATCAATTAACCACAAGTTACACCTAATTGAGATAGTTTACCGTAAATGTATAAAGTAGCCGTTTGGGATCAAATGTCATAAAGCATGTTGGTTTAAATTTCATGAGCTAAATAATTAGAACCAATCAAAATGGCCTAGATATGTATTTTCAACCAACAAGGAATATCTAGGACATGCATAAGAATAAATAATATATTTTAGCACGTATGTTTAAATAGGTAAAATAGCTATCAAAAATACTTCAGAAAATATAATAAAATATATTTAGTTCCATAATGATATCAAGAATCTATTGACTCTAATTTTGATATAAAAGAGTAAATGATTTATAGCTCTATTTTTAATCATAAAAGAATATCTTTTAATATAAATTTTATGAAAAATACTTTTAATCTCGAAAAGATATTTTGTCAACACATTAAGCAATATGAAAATTAAATATGTGTGTGTTTTTATCAAGCTCATCGGAATCTAACCATTTTACATTAAGGTCCTTAAAAGAATGAAAAGATAAATAAAGAGAACAAAAATAAAAACAAAACCCCAAAAACCTAACTGCACCTTAGACGATTTTTGAATCTTATTTTTCATGTTGGCTTCAAATTTGATCATGAAAATATTGGTTAGTGAAGTCGCAACACTTGGCTCCATCCTCCATTTGGATATGACATTTGCAGTATAGTCCTCCAACCTCCATTCATTGTTCCATGATATATAATAGTCCTACAAATGGTTAATTCAAAACATGGAACACGTTGTTTGGCAATAATCAAAACTATACTGGGGTAAGTCCAACAATTTCTCCCTTTTTGATTATTGACAAACTATTAATGATACATGTTAAATGGATATAAAAACCGTAAACAACATATGTATCATCAATTTCTCTCCCCTTTGGCAAAAATCAAAATGGGGGTGCGATCAAAATAGAGGAAAGACAACGCTCCTCCTATCGACATGCATATATCAATTAGGAAAAACTAATCAATGATGCATGAAAATAATATGTTTTTCTCAAAAAAATATCTTTGAAGTAGTAATTCAATCGCCGTTCTGAAAATGAACCATAAAAGAAAATAGACAATTCTCAATCAATTTATGATCATTGTAACATTTTCCAAAAAAATTACTAGTCATGTGTACAAGATCCAATTTTAGAAATAAGACTAATTTAAGCGAATAAGAATAAATTAAACAGTCAACCATACATTTATAATGAGTAAAAGTTTACATAAAATAATATATTATAAAAAAATGTTAACCATTACTCTCAACATTATTCATAATAATAATATTTAAGGAAAAATATCTAAAAAGCAAAGGATATAGATCCTCCTTAACTATAGCATCTTTATTTTCATGAGATTCTCCAAATTAATATAGAAAATAAAAGTTGCACAAGATAAATCAAGTTTGGTATGATATCAAAGAAACACCTTTTCAAAATTATAATTGAAATTACATACCAAATTATTTCTAAGGAAATATATGCCCATAAGTTAAATTTCATAAACATTTATTAATATAGATCAAAACCGTAAAAATATATTTAGAAAGATATGACCTAAGTTAATATGGCAACTTTTTAAAAACATACCAAATAGTAATAAGGTCATGAAATTTACAATAATTTAAGCATGATAATAAATATCATTCACAAATAGTTTCCAAATGAAGATGTGAATTGCATGATCAAATTAAAAATGGTATAAAATATCATGAATACATACGTCTAACTAAAATTAAAATTAAATCTCATAAATTCCAATTGAACATCAATAAATAATTTAAATCAGAAGATGAAAAATAATAAACCAAGATTTCATTATAAATTCTTAAGAAATTGAGTCAAGTACTTTCTTACTATATGATCATTCACTCAAGTCAGTCGATAGGATTGCACAGAAAGATTTTCCAATTAGTATTTTGCAATAGCTATCATGGAACCATATCTTCATTTTGTTGAATACGGCACACCTACAAAAAAAGAATGTGTGCATTTTGGTACCCAAATTTTCTTGGGTACTTGCAAATTAGTTTTTGGAACCATTTCATGTTAGCATTTAAATCACTATTATTTTTATAATAACATGAGTAAGACATATGTCCAAACATTTTACAATAATTACAAATAAGCCTAGATGTTTGTGGAGAATTACAAGCATGCAAATGTTATGTACTTTGGGAATAATATGCATGTAAAGAGCATGTAAATCTAGAATTAGAATTAGAATTAGGCAAAATCTCATAGCAAGATTTACTCGATGAATGAAAACATGAACAATTCATATTATCTCTCAATATGGCATACATAGAATGTTTTGGTCTCAAACTAGATTTATACATATAAGCATATTTCAGCCTTTTAGAATTAGCACTAATCTTATCCTTATTAAATTTAGAATTAAAAGGATATAATGAAATATTATTAGTGCGGTCATTCAAAAAATCCAATTTTTAAAAAATTTCTTTTTCTTTCGAAAGTTTTGAAAGAGAAAATAAATATTTACTACTAGAAATAAAATTTTCTTTCTCTTCATACAAAGTATTCAAATCATTTTGAACATGATAACTCATCATTTTTCTTTTTTGAACATGATAACTCATTTTTTAAAAACTCATGAGAAGAAAATAAATATTTACTACTAGAAATAAAATTTTCTTTCTCTTCATACAAAGTATTCAAATCATTTTGCAAAGAAGTACAAGAGAACATCAAAATCTCATTTTTCAAAATCAAATCCTCATTTTTATTTTTTAAAGACTCATATTCCAAAACCAACAAATCACAAGAATTCTTTTGTTTTTCAAGTTTGGAAAACAAATCATTTTTCTCGTCCACTAATCTTTTAATTTCCATAACATGAGAATCATAAGATGAAACTAGCAAATCGCATTTGGAACGTATTTTCAAATTTTCACACATGGAAAATAACTCATCATTTTTGTTTTCTAACATTTTTTTTCCTCTTCAACCTCTTTATTTTTAGAAACCGCATTTCTAAACTTATCAAATAATTCATGAAGCATATCAAGAGGCTCACCATAAGGAATCTCATCATTATAATCAAAAGAAACACCACTATGCTCTTTATAAATATCATTAATTGAATCCATATTTAAGATAGATGGTATACCTTTATCAAGAGCAACAAGAGTATATGGATAATTAACTTCCTCATTTTCCTCAATTGAATACTTCCCTTCATATGTATCTTTAATAATATTCCAAGCATGATTAGCACTTACACAATGAGAAACTTTATTGGTAAGGTTAGTATCAAAGGAAGAAATTAATAAACGTGAAGCAATCTTATCCATTATAGATTGTCATTTCTCATAATCACTTCATTCTGATTTTGGTTTGGAAGGAGGAATAAAGCCTTCTACAATAACATCCCATAACCCAAAAGATTTTGCATTCATAAAATTCTCCAATCTAATTAGCCACTCTTCATATATGAAATCATTAAATATTGGCGGAGATGTCGGATCATAACCCCTTCGAAGAAAGTCCACGATCTTTAGCTCTAGCTTGTTAGATCTAAAAAAAGAGCACGAGGCTATGATACTAAATGAAAGTGCACTAGGTAACCGTAAAGGGGGGTGAATAGGGTTTTACAAAATTTTACTCTAACTTATTAGCAGTAACAATATATTGAGCAATTTTAAGCACAGTTAAAACTAATATCAATCGTAACACTAATATATAAGCAATACGATAAAGTTAAGAGATAAGTAAATGCAAACTGTGACACGATCGATTTTAGAGTGATTCGGCGCCATCCGTCTAGTTCACTACCTAAGGCCCCGCCCTTAGGAATTTTCCCTTTCACTATAACCCTCCTTCAATCGGACGGAGAAACCTTTACAAACACCTCGTTTCCCGGGTAGTGGAACACCCTTACACCTTCTTTACACGAGTAGTGGATAACCCTTACAATATTTTGATTTTTCTCTCTAAACAGTTGAGAGACAATAAAGCACGTACAAGTATTTTATAGCGTATTGAAAGTGATGGGCTTGAGAGTTTCTTTAAAATGATTTGAGCACGTGAGGTTCTTATCTTTTTCACTTTTGATAAGAAAATGAAGTGTCTCCGTTTTTTAGAAAAGCTAGTAGTATTTATAAATGAATTCATAGAGAAGGTGAAAATATATATGAAAATATTTTTTTCTTAGAACATTGGCTAAATTCCTAATTAGATATAACGGCTATATTATTCCAAAGCTTGCCAAGTAAATATTAATTAGCCGTTACAAATGCTAATGGTCCTATTTAAATTCAAAAACTTGTGCAAATCAATTAACCACAAGTTACAACTAATTGAGATAGTTTACCATAAATGCATAAAGTACCCGTTTGGGATCAAATCTCAGAAAGTATGTGGGTTTAAATTTCATGAGACAAATAATTAGAACCAATCAAAATGGCTTAGATATGTATTTGCAGCCAATAAGGAATATTTAAGACATGCATAATAATAAAATAATATATTTTTAGCACGTATGTTTAAATAGGTAAAATAGCTATCAAAAATACTTCAGAAAATATAATAAAATATATTTAGTTCCATAATGATATCAAGAATATATTAACTCTAATTTTGATATCAAAGAGTAAATAATTTATAGCTCTATTTTTAATCATATAAGAATAGCTGTTAATATAAATTTTATGAAAAATACTTTTAATCTCGAAAAGATATTTTGGCAACACATTAAGCAATATGAAAATTAAATATGTGTGTTTTTATTAAGCTCATTAGAATCTAACCCTTCTACATTAAGGTCCTTAAAAGAATGAATAGATAAATAAAGAGAATAAAAATAAAAACAAAACCCCAAAAACCTAACTACACCTTAGCCGACTTTTGAGTCTTATTTTTCATGTTGGCTTCAAATTTGATAAAGAAAATATTGGTTAGTGAAGTCGCAACATTTGCCTCCATTCTCCATTTGGATATGACATTTGCATCATAGTCTTCCGACCTCCATTCATTGTTCCATGATATATAATAGTCCTACAAATGGTTAGTTCAAATCATGGAACAAGTTGTTTGGCAATAATCAAAACTATACAGGGGTGAGTCCAACATGAAGAAGATGGTGGTGGTTTGAAAGAGGAGGAAGAAGAAGATGTTGGTTGGGGTAGTGACGGGGTTCGATGGGGTTATGGAGAAGAGGCTGCGCCGATGGCAGGGTTGTCGCCGTCCTGATAGTGACAGGCAGGCGAGTGAGTGAAGGAGGAAGAAGAATTATATATTTTTAATATTAAATTAATATAAAGGGGAAAATGTCATTTTTCTCTAGGAAAACGGTGGAACCGTCAAATAAGATAGTTTCTTGCCTATTTTAAAGTACATGTGTAACGACTCTAAATTTACTGTACAATCTATTTTCAGTTTAAATTACAGAAAGGAGTTTACAAGGCTGAGCACAAGTTATAAGTATATTTTGTTTAAGAACAGTAAGAAATAACTTGTAGCTCATTGGTAAAGCCTTTCACTGCTGTGTCGTAACCTCCGTGTTTGAATCCTATCAGACACATTTATTTTTTTGATTTTTCTTTTAAACTTTTTGGATGCCCAAAAGTTTACACGTGCAATACACAAAAAAACGAAAAGACAGAAAAATCAAACATGTGCACAAGGATTTAAATACAGACATGAACACGTGGCACCAATCCAACGACCCAACCCCTCAAATCGACCGGCGGAATGCCTCAAAGGGCCGGGGGAGACAGGTGAACCGTGGCAAATGATGCCCGGGCTTTGCACACTCGACTCTTTCCCTACCCTAACTCCCATGCACTATTTGATTGCTTTGCAATCAAACAGAGACTCTTCAATTCCCCATTTATCATCATTTGAAGGCATTTTAATTCACCATTTTAATTCCAAAACTCTAATTCCACACTATAAATACTACCCCATGCCCTAACCCTTCATTATTCTGAAAATTATAGCCAAAACTCTCCAAATTTTCTAAGTACAAGTGAAGTGCAAGTGGAGTTAGCAAGAGATCAACTTCCGGCGAGGATCGAAGTAAGTTCCGGCGACCCCGCGACGCCACGACGACAACCCTCCCTCCTTCTACCTTCTCTTAACCTAACTAGCTTGTAAGTCCCTCTCAATTTCTCTTCTTCTTCTTCTTTGAAAATCTCTTTCAAAACATATGTCAGAAGTGGAGTTAATACCGACCTTTTCTTCTAAACCGTAGAAAGTTCACTTTTTCTTACATATTTTTCATCCATAATCTTACACTATGTTTGTAATCATAAAACTAATACATAGAACTAACTTTTAATCAAAAATATCATGCAAAATAGCTTTAACTTAACATTTACATTAAAATACCATGATGTTTGTATATATCATCTTTACTTGTTTTGCTTAAACATACATTTAGAAAACTTCACGGGGTAATGACCTACCCCTCATATACACAAATAGTTCCATAGCACGATATATCCTTGTACGTATTTTTGTTACTGTTGGCTATAGTGCCCTCAAGTCAATTATTGTAATCGCAAGCACGCGATTGTGATGATTGAGGGAGGACCTGTACGGATAGAACAGTATTACTCAAGATGATGCTAACTGGTTTCCCTCTATCATTATGTACATGCTTTATGTGGTATTACATATCACTATTATATATTGATAGAGCCCATAGGATTCTTTCTTGACTACCAGAATTATGATGGCGATCATATACGTGGGAGCTGGGTGGTCTATAAGTACATCCTTAAATTCCCTAGTCGAGGGAGTATCGAGACTGGGCATCGATACTCCGGAGTAGACTAGTGTATACTTTTCGAGACCCCGACGAGGTGCGATGGCCGGTCTCACAAGCCATTGGTGTCAGTCAGTCACCTAAGATAGTATACAAGTGCTCATTGGGTTATGAGTACACTGGACGGACTTGCCGGGAATATGCTAGTTGGTATTATACCTATTGTCAGATAGCAATTCCCAGGTGATACGTGTACAGGTTAGTCTGTCGACCTGAGATTGTCATTTGTCTCGTGTGAGTTCCCACTGTGCTTTGATTACTACCCTACCACGGCTCAAAGGAGTCGTGTAAACAGGTTTTAGTTGGGTACAGTCCCGAGCCACATGGAGGTAGTAAGCAGATCGTCGGAGATTCATCTCTCCCGGTATTGGGGGTTGATGTCGCGTGGTGCACGGGTGGCCATCACCAGAAATCCTTGGCCATGGTAGACGAGAATTGCTGATTTGGATCAGTAGTTTCTCAGTGAGTGATGGGCTTTATACCGACATGAAATATCACGTTATTAAGGGTCTGACTTTATCCACCCCATAGACTCGATATGCGATATTCTTAGACGAACAGACCGGACTGTACGGAGATTGTCACTGACAAGCTCAGTAGGGGTTCAGATGAGTTTGCTCGTCGGCCTTCCTTTCGCTCAATACCTAGGTGGCCGTTACGTACAGCTAGTGCCGCTGACGTTCTTGTGGTTAAACTCACTGCCAGTGTATTGATGAGTCTTTAGAGTCCCACATAAATGGTTTTCACGGTTCAAGCGATATGATGTAGATGACGTATGTTGGTACATACAGATATCCGATTAAATATGTGTACATGCTACACAGAATTTTATTGAACGGTTGATAATATTAGCGGCTTAGGATTGAGCCGGATTATTAAATTAAGTTTTGATTTAATAATATATGTATTCTAGTATTATTGTTCACTATTCATTTTCTCTCTTGGCTATTCGTATTTGTATACGAATAAACGTATATGTATTTCGATACATATACCAGGTTGTATTCCGTATTTATACGGAATATCTTCTAGAAGATGGAAACCTCATTATATGATTTTTTTAGAAAATCATTTAGAAATGAGGTGGAGGGTGAGGTGGCATGAGCATGGTTGGAGGTATGTAGAGAGGTATGGCTCTTGATTGTTTATTGTAAAAATGTGTGAGATATTTTCTTGCATGGTTGAAAAAGACTTAGCCATTCTTTCTACATGCTACACTAATTCACTCTTTATTTATTCATTCACTCTCTTGGAGACTTAGCCATTTTCTTAAGTTGCTCATGCCCATGGTTTTCCTCACCTCCTCTTTGTTCTTCTTTGATCGCTCACTTAAGCATGAGACATGAGAGAAAAAGATAGCGAGATATTCATACACACCCCACTCTCCATTGCTAGCAACCTTGGAGCGTCGGTTGCTTCGCTAGGCGAAGCTGGAGCCTGCATCGTCTCCCTCAGGTGGATCATCTTCGACGGAGGAAGACCGGAGGCCAAGCTCAATTGTGGACACCTCAAGGAGCTAAGGATGATGGTGGAAGACCGAAGGACACGGATCATTCTGTATAATGCTTATATCATAGTAGTTTAGCTCTTGTAGTTAGCTAGTTTATGTTTATGGTTCGATTCTTAGACGGGTTCGTTGGCGCCAAGTTTTTAAATATCATTCTTGTTCCGCATCGGCCACGGTAGATGGCCAGGGCGCTATCGTAACCCAACATGGTATCAGAGCCACCCTATAAACCATTACTAGCTAGTTTGCACGGGGTTAAAATGTCGATCAACCAAATTTTCCGAATCGTAATTCCATTTTCATGTGCTTGCTGTCAATTTTAAAACTTGTTCAAAAAATCATTCAGAACATCTTAAAAATACGTGCAGGCATTTGTAGAGCACCATAAGAAATTTGGTCACATGAACCATCAAAATGGCCGCGGAACCACCGCAATACATGCTTATTGGCGGCGGTTCCGTGGTCGTCTTGTGGCAAAAGTGCGCTAAATTTCTTCTGGCACTCTAATACTTGGAAATATGATTTTTGGAATGTATGGTTTTGGCCCAGATTTGTTTGAGTGCTGGATTGCATTTGGGGCCAATTTGGAAATGTTTAGTCGATCAAAACTTTAAGTACGTGTTTATCAGTGCATGTGATAATATCTGCGACCATGAATATCATTGAGCGGTGCAACCCGACTAGCTGCTATAAGTTCAACTAGACGAATTTGTGAACGTGATATTCACGTTAATGTTCTGAGTTGTGCTGATATTGTGATTGGATTGTCGTGGTGGATAGCCTATGGTGCAATGGTAGTAGTACAGTTCAGATTCATTTATATATTCGTAATTGCGGGGCGAGCGTCCGACATATGGACGGCCGTTTCTATCGTGCTGTATATTATTTGATTGGGGCACGACCGGGTTGAGGTCGATATCACGATTGTACATATACTTTTCTTTTCTGTACAAGGATTACCCCACGGTGGAGTGCTCGAATAGCCGGGTTTTAGAGGGCAACGGGCCCGCATCTCATGGTGTTGAGACGGAGGGGGCCTTACTCTATTCGCCGCACTCGTAGGGGGTATAGGATGACCTACGGTGGAGTGCTCAAGTTACCGGATTCCGTGAAGTGTTGGGTGGCCCATTCACTTTATTGATTGGGGTTGCCTCACTTCTGGGATTGGCAGGTAACTTGCCACGCTCATAGGGGTCCAGGTTTTCATTGCATGGGCTATCCACATGACCAGGAATGTCGGGTTTTCATTTGTGGCTCAAAAGAAACTCGAGGATCCAAGATTATCCACCATTCTGTGTTGCTTGTTGATGTTCTGTGATGTTGCTTATATCAAGCCTGGGACGAATGTTATATATATATATATATTTATATATACTAGTAGATGTTGTATATGTTTTGCATCCGCGCTAGTCCAGCCCCCGCTCTGCCGTTAGTTAAGTAACCTAACGGTGCATGACGGGGTCCCGTGGTGAATGCGGATGGCATATACGTACATTGTATTTTCGTTTCTTTTTCTGGTGTGATATGGATTAATTGATGGGACTGCGTTAACTTTGATTAATGCAAGGAAAAACAAACCTATATGATGTTGTTGGAACCAATTTTGAAAAATTGTTATTACAGACATTTCGTTTTGCTTTGCACAGCGGTATTCGGTTCTGAATATCCAGCACCTCATTCGACGAGGCAAGAGCCGAGATCCCTTTATATGGAGTGACCTCTTGGGCAAAAGTTTGCGTTTTTGTAATAACTTCATTATAGTCGATTCTTTTTCTTTGCATCATGGTATTCAGTTAGGAATATCCTGCACCTCATTCGATGAGGAAAGAGCCGAGATCCATTCACAGGGAGTGATCTCTTTAGCAAAAATTTGCGCCACTATATATTTGTAAAACCGCTCGGGTTCCTTCAACGATATCAAGTTCATTATGTGAAGGGGTTTTCACCAAAAACCCAGCCGTAGCCCTCCGTAATTTCGGATTAGTAGTGCTTAGTATTCGTACTATGCATTTCGATCTTTAGTCGAGGTGTAGTGTTCGGTAGCTATGTAATACTTTTCTGTTGCATGATAATGCGATTGGTTAAGACAGTCGTACGATCATTTTGATCTTTAGTCAAGGCTTGTACGGGTGGGTCTAGTGCAATCAAGAAAATGACGGGTAGAACTTGACTAGGACCTTTTGACATTTTGATCTATAGTCAAGGTCACTTGGGTCCTAGGGGCAAAAACCACATCGGGAGTTTCAAATATACAGGAAAATTACCAGGTATGTGCATACCTTCTGGAGTGTGGTGACTTGAGTGGCTTCCAACAAGTTATCATGCAGTGATAGTTGGATCCCGATTCCCACTGATGAGTAGGTGTTACTCCTCGGGTGATTTTCAGATGATCCCGACTAATTCTCCTTTTAGGGGTTGAAGTAGAATTCGAGGAAACAGTGGGAGTCATCCTAATTAGATAAAGTAATTAACCAATCTAATTGAGGTTAGAGTGCACGCCAAGTGTTTCTTTTCTCTCTCTCTTTGGCAACGACCATGGCCTGACCTTAAAAACTCATGAACCAAGTTAACCGAATCTTCTTAAAACACTTTGACTTTTGGATTGTCATTAAGTCGCATATATCCCTGGCGCTCCTATTTTTCCCTTTGCATTTCTCCAGAACATTCTGTATCACTACGAAAATCCATATTGATTGGATATTCTATCGTATAGTTACATACGAACTCGAAGGAACTTGTTTCAGTTCGAGGATGGATTCTGGTTCTGGAGAAATTGAATAGGATTATTCGGTTGTCTTTTCTCTTTTCCTTCTCTCAGGTTGCTAGGGCTCCTAGTGTTAGGAGAGTACACCTATTACGCTTATTGGATAGTCTTCTTCCAAACCATAGGCAGGTGCCGAAGGGTAGGGAAGGAAGAAAACCAATTAGCCTGAGTATGGTGTACAGAAGCTAATAAGTAAAGACATAGAAAGGGATTAGGGTGAGGGCAAAGAAGATTGCGATTGCTATCATTCACGACGATGCCACGTGTATCCCTGCCACTTCTACTTCCCCTTTGCATTTCTCCAGAACACTTCATATCACTACGAAGATTCATATTGCTTGGATCTGCCATCGTATAGTTACATACGAACTCAAAGGAACTTGTTTCAGTTCGAGGATGGTTTCCGGTTCTGTAGAAATAGAATAAGGATTATTCAGTTGTCTTTCCTCTTTACCTTCTCTCAGGTTGCGAAGGCTCCTGGTATTAGGAGAGCACACCTATTCCTCTTATTAGATAGTCTTCTTCCAAACCATAGGCAGGTGCCGAAAGGTAGGGAAAGAAGAAAACCAATTAGCCTAAGTGTGGTGTACAGAAAGTAGGAAGTAAAGACATATAAAGGGATTGGAGTGAGGGAAAAGAAATATACGGTTACTGTCATGAATCTGGATAGTGGAAGAGGTATTACTAGGAATACCCAGCCACTCCTTCGAAACATTTTCATGTTTCAGTTTTACTGTGCGTTGTTAATTGAAAACTATTTTCCCAATTAGATTCTAACTCCAGGGTATATATTTACCAGATTTGATTCTCACATCTGTATGGCGTTACGGATGCTGGGTGGGAGTAGGATATTGGGAATTGGGTGATTAGATCCTCTATATATCAGAACTCTTTGTAATTTGTGATATTTGAGGAAATCACCTGGGTTTTGCTTGGCGGCAAATATTTGGTTTTGAATATCCGTCGTTATGCACCAATTTCAAACTGATATACCTGTACGTTTATTTTATAAAGTGAGATATAACATTTTGAAATTATGTCTATGACATTTACCTATATCAGTCGATGGTTAAGTAAGGAGTATTAAACAACGGTTTAATTCTTCTTAACCATAGCACAGTTTTCAACCTACGACGCACAGGGTTTGAGTTATTAAACTCAGTGGACTTATACAAAGTATTGTATATTGTACGATGTCTGTTAGGACAAAAGGGTTGGTACTCGTACTATATTCTGTTTACTCATGACTTCTCTAGTTTTAGACAAGTATTTCGTTGAAATACAAGGTCCAGATTTTGAGAAGATATAGGTATAAAAATAAAGTAGAGAACCATATGTTGCAAGCATCAGGATTCTTTAAGATGATCGGAGATGTAGATACTTGTATTAGGTATTCCGTTGTAAGTAATAGTTTTGATAACTTGCTTCTTTCTCAGGTTACTCATACGCTCCTTGATGAGTAGTGTCGCTTGGCCTTCTTCCATTTAGTTGATGTGCACTGGAAACGGCTGCATGTACTTTGAATCTGGTTCCAATTAAATTAGTGCCTTTGTTTCTATATTGAATATAGAATGGATTCATATCTTAACGATGTTAAGGTATATGGAGTTGTCCAGCTTATACTTAAAACCAGAATCCGGATAAACTCTAGGCACGTTTCAGTAATGACAGTTTGTGGGTTTTCTCGGGCTTTGACAAGGGTTAACATTCTACCATCTGGAAGATCAATAGTTATATTATTCTTGACCCGTCACAGTTTTAGTAAAATGAATTCTTTTCAGAAAATATTAGTGGGAGTATGATAGAACTGGAAGTGGTTCCAGAACCATAAATGATTAATGAAAATTTAGTAGAACCTAAAGATTCAATTGGATTCGACATTCCATTAGCCACTCAGCAGATTTGGTGGGTAACCTCAGACACCCGAGAGGTACTTCGGTCTCCTCAAAGACGGTGACAGGAAGGTTTTTGATTACCCAAACTTGCCACTACTGCTATTCTAGACCATGACATCTGGCAGGAGGATGAGTATAGAGTCGTTCTAAATTATCTTTAGAAGTGCATGTGTATATGACTTTTCTAGAGGGTTGTTGTAGCCAGTGGGAGCAGCGGAAGCATAGTGGGTAAGTAGCTTATGTCTATTTATAGACTAAAGCAGGTATAGCGGAGATAGATCGTCTAGTTTTGATGTGACAGTCATAGAGTTTGACTTCATCAGATAACAGATGGACCTGGTAAGAAGGTAGTAGAGAGTGATGTCCTAGTATTTGGATGACTTGCTCTTTATAGGAAGTGATATTCCTATACTATGATCGGTTATACTGTGGTTGTCACAAGGTGTTTCTCCATATAGGATCTGGATAAAATATCAGGGATTCTGGTAACTAGATCTATGTTTTAGATCTAGATTTGGGAAGTGTCCTAATTTGGGTACTTGACACTATTCTAAAGTATTTTAGAATGGATGACTCCTGGCATGGTGGTGTATCCGCAGGTGATGGAGTCACCCTCTCTAAAGAGATGTCTTCTAGACTGATGAGGAGAGGGATTTGCATGATTGGCCTAATCACTTGCTTAGGCAATTGAGACAATCATGAGATGTCAAGTACCACACCAGATATTGATTTTGCACTAGCTGCAATAAGCGTATATATTAATCCAATCCTGAAGAAACGTTGGGAAGCAGTTATGAACATAAGTGGATGTTCTTGGTATATGGTAACGACAGCCTTCTTCAGGAGGCGGTTATCATTTCAGGATTCCAAGATGACCTGGATGACAGAGTGCCCGTCAGAGTTATAGTTTTCCCTCTATTGAGGGGCAATATGTTGGACAGGTGGTCCAAGCGGATACCGAGGAAGGCATGACGCATGATACTGATTAAATTCAGTGGATGATACGGTCTAAGAAGTTTGTTAGATTTGGAGTTCATTTGTGAACAGGGTCCCATCAGATATCCAGACAAATTCTAAGATAGGTATTGCTCATTTCGGGAGACAGTCTTTCTCCGTGAAGTTGAGATTTAGAGAGATAAATATAGAAACATTGGAGTGGATCCACTCACTAAGGCTATTTCTCGAATGCAATAGTTTCACAAACGGGCTTTGCGAGAATGATTAGTAGAGAAGTTGGGTGTTCGGTATCACACGAGCTGTGAGTATGCGACACCGCAATAATTAGCCTTAAGTGCAAGTGGGAGATTGTTGGCTATAGTGCCCTCAAGTCAATTATTGTAATCGCAGGCACGTGATTATGATGATTGAGGGAGGACCTATATGGATAGAACAGTCTTACTCGAGATGATGATAGTATGCTATCTGGTTTGCCTCTATCATCATGTACATACTTTATGTGGTATTACAGATCACTATTACATGTTAATAGAGCCTATAGGATTCTTACTTGACTACCAGAATTATGATGGCGATCATATACGTGGGAGCTAGGTGGTCTATAAGCTCATCCTTAAATGTCCCTACTCGAGAGAGTATCGAGACTGGGCATCGATACTCCGGAGTAGACTAGTGTATACTTTTTGAGACCCCGACGAGGGGCGGTGGCCGGTCTCACAAGCCATTGGTGTCAGTCAGTCACCTAAGATAGTATATAGATGCTCATTGGGTTATGAGTACACTGGACAGACTCGCTGGGAATATGCTAGTTGGTATTATACCTATTGTCAAATAGCAATTCCCAGGTGACATGTATACAGGTTAGTCTGTCGACCTGAGATCGTCATTTATCTCGTGTGAGTTTCCACTATGCTTTGATTACTACCCTACCACGACTCAAAGGAGTCGTGCAGATAGATTTTAGTTGGGTAAAGTCTAGAGCCATATGGAGGCAGTGAGCGGATCGTCGGGGATTCTTCTCTCCCAGTATTGGGGGTTGATGTCGCGCGGTGCACGGGTGGCCATCACCAGAAATCCTTAGTCAAGGTAGACAAGAATTACTGATTTGGATCAGTAGTTTCTCAGTGGGTGATGGGCTTCATACCGACACGAAATATCACCTTATTAGAGGTCTGACTTTATCCACCCCCTAGACTCGATATGCGATATTTTTAGACGAACAGACCGAACTGTATGGAGATTGTCATTGACAAGCTCAGTAGGGGTTCAGATGAGTTTGCTCGGCGGCCTTCCTTTCGCTTAATACCTGGGCGGCTGTTACGTACAACTAGTGCCGCTGACATGCTTGTGGTTAAACCCACTGCCAGCGTATTGACGAGTTTTTAAAGTCCCGCATAGAGGGTTTTCACGGTTCAGGCGATATGATGTAGATGACGTATGTTGGTACATACAGGTATCCGATTAAATATGTATACAGGCTACACAGACATTTATCGGACGATTGATAATACTAGCGGCTTAGAATTAAGCCGGATTATTAAATCAAGTTTTGATTTAATAATATATGTATTCTAGTATTATTGTTCACTTTTCATTTTCTCTCTTAGCTATTCGTATTTTTATACGAATATGCGTATATGTATTTTGATACGTATACCGGGTTGTATTCCGTATTTATACGGAATATCTTCTAGAAGATGGATACCTCATTATATGATTTCTTTTAGAAAATCATTTGGAAATGTGGTGGAGGGTGATATGGCATGAGCATGGTTGGAGGTATATAGAGAGGTATGGTTCTTGATTGTTTATTGTAAAAATGTGTGAGATATTTTCTTGCATGGTTGAAAAAGACTTAGCCATTCTTTCTACATGCTACACTAATTCACTCTTGATTCATTCATTAACTCTCTTGGAGACTTAGCCATTTTCTTGCGTTGCTCATGCCCATGGTTTTCCTCACCTCCTCTTTGTTCTTCTTTGATTGCTCACTTGAGCATGAGACATGAGAGAAAAAGATAGGGAGATATTCCTACACACCCCACTCTCCATTGCTAGCAACCTTGGAGCGTTGGTTGCTTCGCTAGGCGAAGCTGGAGCCTGCATCGTCTCTCTCAGGTGGATCATCTTCGATGGAGGAAGACCGAAGGCCAAGCTCAATCGTGAACACCTCAAGGAGCTAAGGATGATGGTGGAAGACCGAAGGACACGGATCATTCGGTATAATGTTTCTATCATAGTAGTTTAGCTCTTGTAGTTAGCTAGTTTAGGTTTATAGTTCGATTCTTAGACGGGTTCGTTAGCGCCAAGTTTTAAAACGTCATTTTTGTTCCGCATCGGCCACGGTACATGGCCAGGGTGCTATCGTAAACCAATAGTTACGAATACCATATTACAAGAAAATACCATTTATTATAAAAACGGTTTTCTTTTGAATTGTATTTTAAATTCCTTTACAAATATGCCTCTACAACCCTCTTTAGGGGACTCGCTATTGGATGGTGCAGATTATCGCACATCCTTGGACTAGTAGAGCGAGATGCAGATCTCCTCACAGAACATTCGGTCTCGAAAGAGTTTTAATACGGTTTTTAAGAAAAACGAATTTTCCTACTTAATTAAAAATTTAATTTTTAATTATTATATAAATATTACAAAATTCATATATTTTCAAAATATAATAACCTTATATTTTTCAAATGAAAGAAATACAAGTTTCATCAAGATACCAACAAAAGTCAATCTTTACAGTAAAATATCCTGAACTTTCCAAGCTAAGATATTATCACTAAAATACCTCAAATCCTTAAAATTTACATCCATGAAAACCCTAAATAATATAAACAACTTCTCGAGGTTTATTTTGAAACTATATTAAAAATATTTTTCATAAAACCCCCTCGAGTTATGTAAAACTATATCTAAGGATTTTAGTAAATATAGGTTTAAGCGGGATCAATTCTCTTGAGCCCCAAAGAGTCGGAGATAGTGAGTGCTTGCCTATTTAATATAGAAAACTAACGGTGTTATCAATGCTAATTGTCTTGGAAAAAGACACAAATCCTGCCGTCCATGTGCAACAGTTACCGATAACTCCTGAACCTAATTCAGGATCTAAATCAGTTGCAAGTATCTGACTCAGTCTGAGTCTAAATCAAAATTGAATCCAAACTCAAACCAGAATCCAATTCAAACATGAATCCAAACTCTAACATATATACTTGAACTTGAACCTAAATATCTGAATTCAATCTTCAATATCAAACCTGAATATATGACTTGACTTGACCGAACCATGGCTATAACTTGACAAGATTACAAGATTATATCCTGAACCTGACTATTTGAACAACTTATATCCATGGTTTCGGCAAGACCTGTAAATATTCTATACAAAATATTACGTGGGGATAATGGGGTAGATTGGTACAGAATGTATTAACGTGGCACGAGATGGTCACTAAAAGACACCTACATGAACTCTCGTGTCGTTCTCCCGTGGGTTTTGACGGGGCCTTGTACTTCATGTTACCATAGTCAATAGGATAAGATGGACTCCTCTCGTAAACACAAATACTTTATGTACCAAGCTACAAACAACTACGTTAGAATAACAAGCTTATACATGTACAACTTACCGGTTCTATTTCTCATCACTTGTTATATTCCATTCTTTCATTTGGGACTTACCGAGCGCTAGTTCGCTGACGACATTCCTGTCTATTTCTTTCTTTGGAATGTTCGTTAGGAGTACCAGACTCTCAGGAAATCGAGCCGAGCCAGGAGGACTTGGACCAGTTCACTGCCCAGCCGGACTTCTAGCTCACTTTGTACTTATTTTAGTTTGTATGCCACTGTTTAGGCATTGCTTTATATCTTTGTATATTTCCTTTTCAAAGCAGTTATATTGTAAAGATGAATGTTAATAAAAGTTGATGTTCATTTTATATCTCCTGTCATTCTTGTGCATTTTTACATATATTGCTTATTTACGCTTAACATATTTATTTCTTAGTAAATATGTTACGGCCTGCCACGTTACCGCTTCCGTCCACTGGGAAGCGGGGCGTGACAACATGTGAGTATTCTAAGATTCAGCGAAACTAAAAAGAGGTTTTGTGAAATTAAGCCTAAATTTTAAGTACACAAAAAATTGTGATTTTTTAAAATATCACGATATTTCTATGCATAGTAAGAATATTGAAACAACAAATTTCAAGAAAATAGAAAATTTTGCGATTCTCGTGATCTATATGATGCAAAATTTTGACAAACGGAAGAAAACATAAAAAAAAAGTTTTTGAAATTTTTCCAATTTTCAAGTGCTATAGCAGCAAAATATTGAGAAGGCAATAAGGGGCCTATAGAGGCTCTGCAGGCCCTCCCTTACAGTACTTAGACCCCTGGGCATGGGCACAGGGGCTATTTTGCAAATAAGCCCCTGGGCAAAATAGCTCCAGGGCCCTATGTTCCCAAGGGGCTAGGCACTGTCAGTGCGAGCCTGCAGGCCTCGAATCATTTATTGAGAAGCCATAGAAAACAAAAAAAATTCATTTTTTCAAAATTCCGTAATTTCCGGGCGCTATAAAAAGGCATAAAAATGAAAAATCGATAAACACAGAAAATTTTGAGCGTTTTTAAAAATTTCATGACTTTTTGATGTTATATAAGCATACAAAATATTGAAGATTTTGAGAAAACAAAAACAATTCGAAATTTTAAAAAATATATTTTTCGTGTGCTATAAACAAAATAATAAAAACCAGAATCAGAAAATTTTATAATTTTTGAAAATTTCGAGAGTTTCATTTGCGATATCATTTAAAATATTGAAAAAATGAAAAAATAAAGAATTTTTTTTAGATCATTAAAAATTTCATGATTTTCATGTATTTATATCAAGTAAAATATTGACAAGGTGAAGAAATTTTTATAAAGATTGTCTAAAATTTTGCGATTTTCGTTTGCTCTATAGAATGCAAATTTTTGAAAATTTGAACGAAACTAAAATTTTTGGGATTTTTGAAAATTTTACGATTTTCATGTGTAATAATAGTAAGTAAAATATTGAGAAAAAAAAATCAGAGTATTGAAAATTTCATGATTTTTCGTGTTCAATTTAACAAGCATAATGTTGATAAATCAAAAAATACAGCGAGTTTAGAAAGTTTCATGATTTTTCATTTGTTACAAGAAACAAAATTATTTAAGTTTTTCTTTTGAAAATTTCGCGATTTTGAAAATTTGGGATTTTTGATAATTTCATGATTATATAGTGCATAATATTGAAAATTTAAAGAAAATAGAAAATTTGGGATTTTTGATAATTTCATAATTTTTCGTGTATTATATATATAGCAAGCATAATATTGAAAACCCGTAGAAAATAGATTTTTGAAGATTTTGCTATTTTAGTGTGAAAAATACTGAAATACGGCAGAAAACCAAAGATATTAAGATTTTTGAAAATTTAACGATTTTTATTAGTTATAAGCCTATAGAATGCAAAATATTTAAAAACAGAAAAGTTTTGAGACATTTGAATGTTCGCGATTTTCATGTTATATTATGTTAAATATTGAAAACCAGAAGCATTAAAATTTTCGATGTTTATGTGGCATGCAAAATATTAAGAACTTAAAGGCAATATAAAATTTTGGGATTTTTGAAATTTTTGCATTTTTCATGTGTTAGCAAGAAAAATATTGAAAAATTGAAGAGAATATAAAATTTTGAGATTTTTGAATTTTGAGATTTCTTGTGCTACATATCATGCAAAAATATTGAAATATAGAAGATAATAAAAAGATTTTCTATTTTTGAAAATTTATGATTTTCGTGTGCTATTACATTTTAAATATTGAAAATACGAAGACAACAATTTTTTTTAAGATATTTGAAAATTTCACAATTTTCGTGTGTTAATGAGGAACATATTGTTAATTTGAAGAAAACAGAGAATTGTAGAATTTTTATAAATTTCGCATCGTGTGTACTATGCAAAATATTGAAAAACGGAAGTTAACAGAAAGAAGTTTAGATTTTTGAAAATTTCGTGATTTTCGTGTGCTATATATCATGCAGAAGTTTAGATTTTTGAAAATTTCGTGATTTTCGTGTGCTATATATCATGCATAATATTGAAATAGAAGAAAACAAAAAAAATACAGCAATCAAAATATTGAAAAATTGAAATAAGAGAATTTTGAGATTTGTGAATTTCGACCTTTTCATGTGGACCGTGTAAAATATTGAAAATTTGAAGAAAACAGACTATTTTGGGGTTTTGTAAATCTCATGATTTTCTTGTGCTATAGCAAGAAAAATAATAAAAAAATAAATAAAAATGAATTTATTGTTATATTTTTGAAAATTTCACGATCATCTTGTGTATGCAAAAAAAATTTAAAAACCAATCGAAAACGGATTTTTTGATAGATTTTTGAAGGTATATCGTGTAAATATTGGAACACTGGAGAAAACTAGATAATATTTGGGATTTTAAAAAAATTTCATGATTTCAATTTCCACGGCTAAATAGTGGAAAAACAAAAAAAAAATAGATTTTTGAAAATTTCTCGATTTTCATTTGCTAAGCATGGAAAATATTGAAATTTTAAGAAATCTTTTTGGCGTTTTGTAAAAATATCATGATTTTCGTGTCTTATAGCAATAAAAAAAATTGGAAAACCGATTTTTTTTTATGGATTTTTAAAATTTTCGCAATTTGCATGGCCTTGTACAGGCAACATATTTAAGAAAAACATAAAAAACAAATTTAGATATTTGAAAATCGCACGGATTTCGTATGTAACAGAAAATATTAAAAACCTAAAGAAGATACAGAAGTAGTTGCAAGATAATCCTTCATCATTGATAAGTGTAATTTATTGCATATTTTAAACCCATTTATCATGTTATTATTATATATTATGCCGTTCCGGGTATTTTTTGTGAATTATTACAGATAACAGGGCTTGGATGTAAAAGGATGGAAAATTATCCCAATAGAAGGATTACGTCCGTACAATGGAGACTTAAGGGGATTATTCATAAAATCAAAAGACGGTTTACAAATTTGGAACAAATTTGAGAATATCATTACAAATCAGTAAAAATTGCAACAAATAGTGGTGAATCAATCATCACAACAACAACGCAGATGGAGAAACCAAACCAAATAAAAAAACAACAAATCAACCTGCCTAATTATATACCAAATTTAGGAACAATTCGAAGATCTACGCAACAACAGAGATTCAGCGAGATATTCAAGATTTTATGTGCTCAAAAATCATCTAAATTTATGATAAAACCACAGAAAAAATCTGGAGCCACAAAACCAAAAAACAGCGGTGGATGAGCGGTCGATTTTGGGCCGTTCGATGAGATTTTTTTATAGGCACGATCATCTTTCCACATAAACTAATATGAGATGTAGGGTTTCGTTTTTTTGAAGATTCTAAAGGCACACAACAGTATCTAATAGAGCAATTAGATTAGATTATCATAATTGTTAGAAAATAGTTTCTCTTGTATCTTCTATTATTTGTTCTCCAATCTTCCTTAGCCCTATATAAGCACTTGTATAGTTTTAGGGTTTCATATCTCTCTCATTGTCTTCAACCTAGGGTTTTCTAAAGGGAGATCAATTTTATTTGTAAGTATTTCATTATATCAATAAAACTTCTTTTATCTTTAATTATAATGAGTACTTAATTTCATTCTAGAGTTTTTGATGTTTAATTCTAGTGGTTGGACGATTTCAAACTCTTTTTTTCCTATGCTTAATTTATGAAGTTTATTTTGATTTAATTTCTTTCCTTTTATGTTTTCATCATATAAACTAGATCCTATAGGGATAATTGACGCTTTGAATTAGATCTAGGAATTGATGATACACTTAAAAACTCATTAGGCTAATGACGGTCCGACAAACTAGAACCTAATTAGGGACAGTAAGAAAAGAATTAGATTAAATTAAATTCAACCTAGGTAATTAAAGAGCTCTAGGTTAATTCAATAAAATAATAGTATAGATTAGCTACTTAATACTGTTAATCAAAGATTGAATTTAGAGTACTTTTAATTAACTAGAAACATAGATGTTTGATATAGTTTCTAAATGATGTTTTAATAATTGATAGGTTATTTTTAAATCTAATTAATATAACCTATGCTTTTGTTTTAATTAATAGAAAACATATTAAATATAAATATAGAAAAGAAGAAGTATCTCTTAAACCAACCCTAGAAGATAAAACAATACAAAAGCCTAGACTTTTCTCTTCATAAAAACCAACCTTTTAAATTTCGTTTCTTTCTTTAACTTAATTTAAAGGTAGTTAACACACCTCTCCGTGGGAACGATTCTTAAGTACAACTGCGATAAGCTGTATACTTGCGGTTAAATTTGGAGACTAATAAAATCCCCATCAAGTTTTTGGCGCCGTTGCCAGGAAGGTGTAGTATAATTACATTTAAATTTAAGTTTTAGATTTTAGTTGTAGATTAAATTAGATTTAGTTTACTTGATTCTGCGAATTCTCTATTTTATATTTCAGGGATTGAGACAAACTTACTAGAAGAGAAGATTAAGACCAACAGAGGCAAATCTAGGTAAGATCTCGTTCTTCCCAAAATCTCGATTCGATTCCAACTAACAGATTTTTGCAGGATTCTTTGCGCTAAAAAAAATTAGTTAAGATTTTAGATCTTTGATTGTTTTAGACTGCGTTGCATATTTTAAAAGATTCTAAGGGGCAACAACCAAAATCCAGATTAGCTGGGGATTTCATCACCCTTCCTAGACCCCACAAATCACAACTGAGCATCCACATTGACCTACACCAATTAAAAAAATATCTAGACTTCAGCCCCTAAAGACATATCGCGTTCAATAAGACAAGAGGAGCTTGTATGTAACCTAACGGTTATCCGATTCAATCTTGAGGCGTCTAATGACGTGTGACTAGTTGTGGTTATTTAATTAAGGCCCGATATTTCGATGATTCGTATAGCGGAACCCTCCCACTTAACTGGCCTTAAGATTGTTAAAGAGCTGTTATAGAATCTATCCCGCAATTTGTCTCTTGGCAGTTAAGAGCGGGTCTAATAACTTGACCTAGATAACCCTAGATCTAGGTTTGTTTGCGCACTGTGTTGGTGATTTATTAAAATCTCTAGTTATCTTAATTTTTGCATTGAAAAACAAAAAAAAACTTGCGTACGGTGTATGCACGTGTAGGGTCGAGATGAAATAAATCTTTTGACTCGTCTTGATTTTATAGATACTATGGCTGAAATCATCCCCGCTACACTTACCCTACAGGATAGATGTTATCCTGTCCGCACATTACTGCCATCTTGCATAGTATTACCGTTAGCAGCCGGTAACTATGAAATAAAACCTGCTTTCATAAACTCACTTCCTAAGTTTCATGGTTTAGAATCCGAAGACATTTATGTCTTCATAAGGGAGTTTGAGGATTTATGTCAAATGTTTAAATTTAAGCGTTGAACCAAGATGCAATTAAGCTTAGACTTATTCTCTTTGCCCTCACCGATAAAGCTAAGCATTGGTTTTACAGTGTGTCAGCCAATACAATTAGGACATGGGATGAGTTTACAAAGACATGGGATGAGTTTACGAAGACATTTCTTAAAAAGTTCCACCCACATTTTAAAACCGCCAAATTTTGAAATAAAATTAGGACTTTCGCAAAAACAAGGAGAATCTTTTTGGAAGTATTTCGAATGCTTCAAGGATCTTCTTATAAAATGCCCCCATCATGGTATAGCTAAGTGGGAGATATGTCAAATAGTCTATGATGGCATGGAATCCAAGTTTATGATTGAGTCCATGTGTAAAGGGGATATTATGATGAAGGAAGAGGATGAGGTATGGGACTTTCTAGAAGAATTGTCCGATAAGATCATGCAGTGGGAGAGTACTAGTGAGAGAGGGTCAACTAATTCTAAGGATGGGATCCACACGGTTGAAGCTACAATTGGAATGAAAGCCCAGTTGGCTCTCATTCAAAAGTCAATAGAAAAGCTATCAACTACCCCCTTCCCGTTGCTCAAGTCAATCAACCCTCTCCTTATCTTAACTGTCAAGGCTCTTTCCACCTTTTGGAAGAATCTTCTCTTTTAAATGGTTCTCAAGGTCAAGAGATCACTAATATTGTCTATCAACGTAACCACAATAATAATCCTTATTCTTAAACCTACAACTAAGGATGGAGGAACCATCCTAACTTGCAATGGAATCAAGGCAACACTAACCAACAATTCCAAAATCAAAGACAAGGTTCTCCATCCAATCCTACCCAACCTAATGCTTATCATAGGGATGAGAATGAGAATAATTATATTAACGTTGAGAAGAAAATGGCCACCTATTTTCAAAATGAGATAACACCAATTAAACAATTTATCTCTAATATTGAAAGGCAAATCGGTCAGTTAGATACGGCATTAGGAGGACGTGAGCAAGGAATCCTACCTAGTCAACTTGTTACGAAAAATAAAGATACACGTACAAATACAGCGCAAACAAATGCCATAACTACCTTAAGATCGGGTAAACAGGTTGATAATCAGGTTAGGATGCCCGAAGATTCGGAAGAGATCCCGGCTAATGAGAAGCAGCAGTCTCCTATCCCGCTTACACAGCTAGCATCTATTGATGCACCCACTTCTCCACCCCACCCATCTTCTATAGATACCCCTCTTGAGCATAGAGCACCATATCCAAAACGTTTAAAGGCCAAGAAGTAAGCCGCTGAGGTAGAAAACATGGTGGAGATGTTTAAATAAATGAAGGTCAACGTCCCTCTTTTGGACATGATTGACCAAGTTCCTTCGTATGCAAAATATCTCAAAGACTTATGCACATAGAAGAGACAAACTAAAGTGCCTAAAAAGTCCTAATTAGCAGGAAATATTTGTGACATCCTAAGAAATGCTATGCCCCTTAAGTATAAGGACCCCGGTAGTCCTACTATATCTTGCATTATAGGCGAAAATGTCATAAATAGAGTTTTATTGGACTTGAGCGCTAGTATTAATCTTTTGCCATATTTTGTATATGAACAGTTAGGATTATGGGAGCTTAAGCCCACCAAGATCATTTTGCAATTAGCCGACCGGTCCATCAAGACTCTAAATATCTTTTTAACATACAAAATAAAATCAAATAATATATTTTTATCTAGCCTTGCATGTCATAGTACCCCATATCATGTGGTTGCACCTATATATCGTGTTCATATCCTAAGTGTTACACAGACTAGTATTTGGATTGCTACGTATATTTACGTAGACTTTTATTGGGGGTATATGTTTTTATTGAAAGGATATCGCATTATGGTTTAAATTCTTATGTATATTCTCCATATTGAAAAACTAAATTTTTGAATGGATACGGGTAATATTCGGAGCAATTTGGTATTATCTGTAAAATCCTATAATATATATATTATATTATTTTAACTAATAAATATATATAAACTGTGATATATTATATATAATATATTAATTAATTTAAATTAATAAATCTCTCATATATATATATATATTTATATAATAAAATTATAACACCCTCTTCTCCCTTCTCTGCTCTTCTCACGATCACTTTTCTCCCCTCACGGCCACGACGACGTCGTCGCCGCTGACTTCACCTCGTCGCCGTCACCTCGTCGTCACCATCTCTCCTCTGTCTTCGCCAACCCAGTAACCCCAACAGCTAGTCTTCTTTTTCTTCTTTCTTTTCCTTTTCTTTCTTTCTAGTTTTTTCTCTTTTTCCAGCCGTCTCGCCGGAGTTGCGCGCGTCACCGACGATCCAGACGATCCAGCCACCGTCGTCATATAGCCCTGTCACCATGTCACTACTCAGCCAGGTCCAGTCCTGCGTGCGTAAGTTTTGCATCGTGACTTTATTCCGACATCGGAATATGATATCCGTATCTCGACGTGAGATCCGATCAGGCAAGTTCTAAACTTGCAACATGCTATGTTATTATATCAATATCTATTTGATAAATTATAGTGCATGTGTTTTACCATCCAGTAGAAATTACCGATTTACCATTTTGTAGCATCCGTCTGTATCCGTACCGATAATAGTTTATCTAGTTGCAAGCCGGAATATAACCATATTATCATACTACTATATCATTCAATATGTTATCCAGATTGCATCATACATGGTAATTGACGTATAATGGTTATTACAGATAGATACATATGCATCCTGACAATAGTTGTGTTTACTGTGTTTCTATATTGGTTACAGTTTTACATTGATATCTATTTTGGTTAATATACAATACATGGCATGTTCATGACACACTACCGGACTTGTTATTTGGATCTTATTGCTAATGCCAACAATCCTGATATTGTTGTCCTGATGGACGTGACTTGTTGTCTGCATTGATAAGAACTGTACCTGCTTGATCCTGTGTTGGCATTAGATTTATATCATCAATACCTGACTTGAACACAAAACCTGGGGGAAAAGGGGAAATCAAGAATGTAACTGAAACGTAACTCGGGAGGATATTATTATCGTTTGCCTTGATTCCGGGCGTTACAGAATAAATCATTGTTTGCCGTGATTCCGGGCGTTACGGAATAAATCATTGTTTATTGTACCGTGGTCCCGTGGGGAATGAACAGGATATATTGTACCGTGGTCCCGTGGGGCATGAACGAGATATATGCTGTTGAGTTACGATGAGGATTACATTAATTGATTTCAAAGACTTCTAGAATAGATAACCTAGACGCACAGACTTCAGGATACACATCACATACATATAGCTCACTATTTATATCTGTGTTATTTATTTATATTATGGTTTAATTATATAGTCATATCCTGGTCATTACTATTATTTTGATATTATGACGCACTGACGTCTAGGTTTTACATGGCCCAGTTCCTCTACCTTTATTGCAGGCAGATCAGGAGTAGTTTAGCAAGCAAGCCGAGAGTTTATTTATTTCCGCGGTTTTATTTCTATTGATGTGAGCCCATATTGGGATGTAATTCAGATACTATTGTTTATTGGATCTTGATTCGTTTCCGCTATACCTATTTCTTGATTTTATTTATTGTGGCAGATGGACATATGTTAGCTAGATTATATATTTTACTATTCTTGATATCCGATAAACAGCCGTAATGTGACTGTGGAGGGATGATTCCTAACCACAGGTAGTATGGTTGGCTCTGTCATGTGTCGTAGTTACGTATATTGGGAACTCGGGCGTGACATGAGATCAATGACGTGTTGGTTAAAGTTGGGGAATTTATGTTCCCCGTAAATTTTATCGTGATAGAAACATAACCCGTCGCTAACTCTAGGAATCAAATTCCTGTCAAACTAGGTTGACCATTTCTATCCATTTCGAATGCATTGATCAATTGTCACAATGCTTTTATGAAACTATCATTCGGGAACATGAAAATTGATCTTAATATTTTTAACCTAGGAAATTAGCCAAGTGATCCCTATAAGCCCTTCGAAGTCAACTTAATTAATGACATTCCTAATGATGAATAAGTTGATTTAGATAACTGCTTTATAGAAAATTGCATAGAATAGGAACTTAGTAACAAAGAAGTTGTTACTTTTAATGATTCTCTCCCAATAGCCTACATAGGAAGTGCCCTACATGAGCCACTTTTTCTTGAACCTAGACCTCTTTTTCGTCCATCGATAGAAGAGGCCCCAAAGTTAGAGCTTAAGCCCCTCCCATCAAAAATAAAATATTCTTATTTAAGTTTGAACAACACGCTCCCAGTTATAATTTCTGCTGATCTTATTAAGGAGCATGAGAAGGCCTTACTATCTATTCTTAAGAATAATAAGGAGGCTATTGGATAGACCATGATAGATATCAAAGGAATTAACCCTACTATAGTACAACATAGAATTCTCTTGATAGACAACGCCAAGTCAGTTAGAGACTCTTAACGCCGTTTGAATCCTATTATGAAAGAGGCAGTGAGGAAAGACATAATTAAATGTCTTGATAGTGGTATAATATACCCTATTTCTGATAGCACGTGGGTTAGCTCAATTCATGTGGTACCTAAAAGGTCGGGTATTTCTGTCATTGAAAACTACATGAACGAGCTAGTCCCTATTCGCACGCAAACCGGGTGGCGTGTGTGCATTGACTATCGTAAGCTTAATACCGCAACTAGGAAAGATCAATTTCCGTTGCCTTTTATCGATCAAATGCTAGAAAGGCTAGCCGGTCATAAGTACTATTGTTTTCTAAATGAATACTCCGGTTATAACCAAATACCCATTGCACCCGAAGACCAAGAAAAGACCACCTTCACATGTCCATTTGGCACCTTTGTATATAGATGGATGCCCTTTGGGCTATGTAATGCACCCGCCACTTTTCAGCAGTGCATGATGACCCTATTTTCCAACATGGTGGAAAATTTTCTTGAGGTTTTTATGGACGATTTTTCAGTCTTTGGGGATATATTTGATGAGTGTTTACACCACTTGGAGTTAGTACTCCAAAGGAGCAAAGAAAAGAATTTAACACTCAATTGGGAGAAATGCCACTTTATGGTCAAACAAGGCATTGTGCTAGGCCACATTATTTCACTCAAAAGCATTGAGGTAGATAAATCTAAAGTAGATCTAATCTCTAATCTACCCCTTCCCAAAACCGTTAAGGACATTAGGTTATTCTTTAGGCATGCAGGATTTTATAGACGATTTATCAAGAACTTTATCAAGATTGCTAGATCCTTGACTTCACTTTTTGCCAAGGATACACCTTTTGAATTTGGTTCCAATTGTCTCAAATCATTCGAGCAATTGAAGAAGGAGCTTACATCCGCTCATATTATTCACGCTCCTAATTGAAGTGAGCCCTTTGAGATTATATGTGATGCATCAGATTTTGCAATTGGAGTCGTCTTACGACAGCGAATTAACAAGATGCCACATGTCATCCATTATGCGAGTAAGACCCTAAATGATGCACAGCTAAACTATTCCATCACAGAAAAATAATTTTAAGCTGTTGTATATGCACTTGAAAAGTTTAGGTCCTATCTTATCGATTCACACATTACGATCTACACAGATCATTCGGCCATTAGACATCTTATTTCTAAGAAATATACTAAAGCCCGATTGCTTAGATGGATCCTTTTATTGCAAGAGTTTGACCTTGAAATAAAAGACAGAAAGGGGTCCGAAAATATTGTGGCCGATCACTTATTACGTCTACCACTAGCACCTACACAAGAACTTCCTATAAATGACTATTTTCCCGACGAACAGTTATACACAGCTGCTAACGATCCATGGTTCGCGAATATAGTTAACTTTCTCGTCACAAAAATGACACCGCCCGATTAGTCTAAACAATATCGATATAAGTTTCACTCCAAAGTAAAATATTTCTTTTGAGATGATCCTTATTTGTATAAACAGTGCAATGACCAAATCATTCAGCGGTGTGTACCTAATGATGAAATCAGGAGTGTTCTTTCATTTTGTTACAATCATGCAAGTGGAGGCCATTTTGGGGCTAAAAAAACAGCGGAAAAAGTTTTACAAAGTGGGTTTTATTGGCCCATATTATTTAAAGATGGATAAAAAATTTGTAAAACTTATGAACGCTGTCAACACTTAGGTAAAATCACTAGGCGAAACATGATACCTTTGAATTCTATCCTTATAGTTGAGATCTTTGATGTATGGGGCATTGATTTTATAGGGCCATTCCTAAATTCATTTGGGAACGTTTATATTTTAGTAGCGGTCGATTACGTATTGAAATGGGTGGAAGTAATGGCATGCAAAACCAATGACGACAAGGTTTTTGTCAAGTTTTTGAAAATTAATATTATTTCTCGGTTTGGCATTCCATGCTCCATTATTAGTGATAATATGACCCATTTTTGCAACCGATCTTTCGAAACTCTTATGAGAAAATATTCGATTCACCACAAGTTATCCACCCCATATCAGCCGCAAACTAGTGGGCAAGTTGAGATATCAAATAGACAAATTAAGCAAATATTGGAAAATACAGTTAATAAGAACCACAAGGATTGGTCACTTAAGCTTGTTGACGCATTATGGGTTTACCGAACCGCATACAAAGACTATCCTTGGTATGTCTTCTTATAGGTTTATATTTGGGAAATCTTGCCACTTACCGGTGGAGTTGGAACACCACGCTATGTAGGTCATAAAACAGTTAAATATAGATATTGAAGATATCGGTAAGTATAGAAAGCTCCAACTAAATGAATTAGAGGAAATTAGGAACGATGCTTATGACAATACCAAGATTTTTAAAGAAAAAACGAAAATTTTCCATGACAAAAACATTTTACGAAAATATTTTCAAATGAGCCAAAAAGTTTTACTATATGATTCGCGATTGTATCTATTTCCTTGAAAATTAAAATCGCGATGGACCGGGCCATTTATTGTCAAAAATGTTTTTTCACATAGAGTTATTGAGATTGAAAATCCTAAAAATGGTGAGGTGTTCAAAGTTAATGGTTAAAGATTGAAACCGATTTTAGAATTTTCTGTGGATAATGAGGCGGAGCTCATGGATCTCCATGAGCCAGAATACACTTGAAAATATTTTAAAACCCCTCATTTGTAACATATGTACATCATTAGTTTATTAGTTTTTTTAGAGAAGAGTCACGGTAGACAGTGAGGGCACTGTCAAGTTCAAGTGGGGGGTTTGTACATAGTTTTTAGTTTTCAAAATAAAAAAATATAGTTTTCAAAATAAAAAAATAATTTTTTTAAAAAAAATGATAGAAAATTTTGAAAATAGAAATGAAAAAGTGAAAAATGTATATAAAAGAGAGATTTTAAGAAAAATAAGAAAAAGAGATAATTACATGGATCTAGTAATAAATTGTCATGAGCCCGTTCCTAAAAGGCTAGTATCATGAAGGAGTTGCTAAGTTTGAGAAGATATAAGTGGAGCCTATTTTTAAGTCCAAATATTTGAACGTTGATACCCTACTATACGCACTTGCACACATCTTGAACCTTGGGATAGTAGAAGAGACACGCCATGCTCTTATCTACGATGTCCTAGTACGAAGAAGAAAAAATTAATATCACAATAAAAGAAATTTGAACACTGTCTTGCAATTATCAAGGTAACATAAAAAAATTCAATAAGGGTGCTTCATCACCTAGTGACTTAGACCAACTGGTTTGGGATCATTTGCTTTGCCTTAAGTGTTACAAGATTAGAATACTGCTATTTACACCCAATAAATGTTCACATTCGGTAATCGGTTGTTAGTGCCTCACGAAATATTAACGGTCGCATGAAAAATATGGGAACAGATCCATCAATTTGATCCGTCAATTAAAAGTAATAGGAAACTAAGGGCAAAAGTATGGGAGCTTGAATTGAATTCTCCGAGTGTAGAGATGATTTTTTTCACACACGTAGGGGTATATGATCATGTTTGGAAGCAAAATAGGTAGGGAAGATTGAAAGAATGATGATGAAGTAATTTTCAGTATAGATCAAAGTCTATTAAGGTATGGTTCATGATGACTGAAAATCTAGTAAAGTTTAAACTCTTGTTTTTCGTATTTTTATATATAGTTTTCATTTTCTTATTTTTGTTTCCTTTATTTTCTTTTATAAAAATAGGAGTAGGAGTAAGATTTAGTTAGATAGTAGTTTAGTTTAGTTTAGAGTTTGAAACTCTTGATTTGCTCGAGAACTAGGAAAAGATAAGTGTGGCGGTATTTGATATGTGTAATTTATTGTACATTTTTCTAACTTATTTATCATGTTATTGTCATATATTATACTGTTCCGGGTATTTTTTGTGAATTATTACAGATAACAAGGCTTGGATGCAAAAGGACGGAAAATTATCCTAAAAGAAAGATTACGTGCGTACAATGGAGACTTAAGAGAATTATTCAGAAAATCAAAAGATAATTTGCAAATTTAGAACAAATTTGAGAATATCATTACAAATTAGCAAAGGTTGCAACAAATAGAGGTGAATCAATCATCACAACAACAAATCAGATGGATAAACCAAATCAAATCAAAAAACCACATGTCTAATTATATGCTAAATTTGGGAACAATTCGGAGATTTGCGCAACTACAGAGATATACAAGATATTCAAGATTTTATGTGCTAAAAATCATCTAAATTGATGATAAAACCACAGAAAAAATCTGGAGCCACAAAACCAAAAAACGGCTGCGGGTCAGCTGCCAATCTAGCCAAACGGCGGATCAGCGGTTGATTTTGGGCCATTCAATGAGATTTTTTATGGGCACGATCGTCTTTCCACACAGATTAATATGAGTGTAGGGTTTCGTCTTTTGAAAATTCTAAATGCACGCAACAATATCCAACAGAGCAATTAGATTAGATTATCATAATTGTTAGAAAGTAGATTCTCTTGTCTTTTCTATTACTTGTTCTCTAATCTTCCTTAGCCCTATTTAAGCACTTGTATAGCCTCAGGGTTTCATATCTCTCATTGTCTTCAACCTAGGGTTTTCTAGAGGGAGATCAATTATATTTGTAAGTATTTCATTATATCAATAAAACTTCTTTTATCTTTAATTATGATGGGTACTTAATTTCATTCTAGAGTTTGTGTTGTTTAATTCTAGTGGTAGGACGATTTCAAACTCTTCTTTTGTTATGCTTAATTTATGAAGTTTCTTTTAATTTAATTCCTTTCTTTTTATGTTTTCATCATAAAAACTAGATCTTATAGGGATAATCGACGTTTTGAATTAGATCTAGAGATTAATGATACACCTAAAAACTCATTAGGTTAATGATAGTCCGAAAAACTAGAAACCTAATTAGGGATAGTAAAAAAAATTAGATTAAAATAAATTCAAGTTAGGTAATTAAAGGGCTTCAGGTTAATTCAATAAAATAATAGTATAGATTAGCTACTTAATACTGCTAATCGAAGATTAAATTTAGGGTACTTTTAATTAACTAGAAACATAGATATTTGATATAGTTTCTAAATGATGTTTTAATAATTGATAGGTTATTTTTAAATCTAATTAATATAACCTATACTTTTGTTTTAATTAATAGAAAACATATTAAACATAGATCTAGAAAAGAAGAAGTATCTCTTAAATCAACCCTAGAAGATAAAACAATACAAAACCCTAAACTTTTCTCTTTATAAAAACCAACCTTTTAAATTTCCTTTCTTTCTTTAACTTAGTTTAAAGGTAGTTAACACACCTCTATATCGGAACGGTCCTCAAGTACAACTGCGATAAACTGTATACTTACGGTTAAATTTGGAGACTAATAAAATCCCTATCAATCTTTTCACATATGACTTTCACAAATATTAGATATTACAGCTTACAAATCATCACAATAAACTTCTAAATTAATCTGATTTCTGGACTTTAGAGTGGCACCCATACATTGGGTGGGGGCCCTACTGGTTATCAAGGAAATGGGTCAATAAGTCATTTCACCCACTACTACGAAGAGGGAAAGCCCCTACAGTTCAAACCGTAAGGACAAAGCTCTGTCCCTACGATGCGTACCGTAGAGACAAAAAAAACAGACTGTAAAGGCTAAAAGCATAGGGGAACTACGCTGTAAACCATAGGGGAAACTTTTATTTTTAATTTAATTTAGAAAATTGTTATTTACTTCTTCCTACGGTTTATACCGCAAGGGCCAGTATTTCCCCCTACGGTGACTCCCGTAGAGGCAAAAATAAGATTTTTTTATTTTTTAAAAAAATAAATATGTTTTGTTTCCCTTACGGTCTTACCCGTAAGGGAAAATACTAGCCCCTACAGTTTAATCTGTATGGGCAAAATATTCGATAATTCTGATATTTGGACCCTACGGTCATAGTTTTCCCCTACGGTTTAAATCGTACGGAGAAATAAAAAAATATATTTTTAAAACATATTGTTGGGGTCAAAATTTACATCCCAGTTGACCAAGTCAAAATCAAAGTCAATCCCAAGCCAAGTGGGCATAAGCCCAAGTCAAGTGGGACAATGCCCGGGTCGAGTCCGAACATGAAGCGGCCGACCTCCCCCATGCCAAAATAAAAATTCTATAATAAATAATTTTGGTGTATTTCTTTTATTTTATTTTATGAATAAATGTAAGAAAAATGGGTATAAAACCAAATTTTGTAAAACCCATGGCTCATGTGCAAAAGAAATGAGCACATGAAGCATGGGATAGGCAAAATGCCATTTTGTAAAGTCCAAGAGGGCTATATGTAAAGTGTATAGCCTATAAAGGCAAAGATGATGAATATATCTCAACGGCTTTTTCTCTCTCTCAAAAATTAGGGTCTGTGCCTCCTCCTTTCTCAAGGTTCTAAAACCTTCTTCCCCTTTTGAATTAAATCAAGAGTTTTACTCTTCTTTTTCCAAAAATAAATAGTTTTTCACCACAAAACCCACAAAGGGGAGCTCAGATCTTCCATTAGATCTCAAAAAGGGGAGATTTTTAAATCTCACCCCCTTTCTCCAAGATCCGGCCAACCGAGAGGAAGAAGAAGGAGACCCGTCTCCAGAAATCCCATCTTGGGAAGATCCAAGGCCAAAGGGGAGAGAAACAAAGGGGGGCCCTTTGATCATTTCTAAAGATTTCTAGGAGTTTAACTCCATTCAAGATCTGTTGGAGTTCAACTTCATAAATTAATCTCTTTTTAGGAGTTTAACTCCAGAAGTCAAATCGGGAGCACATCCCAGTGCAGGGACAAAGTCCCTTTTCCTGTTGACGCCCAGCGCCCGCATGACAAACACGTGGGGCGCTGGCGCCCAAGCGCCCAGCACCGGTGCCCAAGTGCCCAGCACCGGCGCCCAGCACCCACGTGCCAAGCACGAGGGGCGCTGGCGCCCAAGCGCCTAGCACCGGCGCCCAAGTGCCCAGCGCCCAAGCACCCAGCGCCCGTGTGCTCGGCACATAAGGCGCTGGCGCTCACACGTCCTTTGGACGCTATTCCCCCCTCATTTTATATACACTCCACACTAAAAATACCACCCCCGTTAGAAAAAATTTCTATCAGGGCCCTGTCCCATACCCTGCAAGGGGGCTGCTAGCCCCCTTGACCCCCAGCCCGCTATTCGGGTAGCGGGACCCCTGTAAAAATTCTGCGGGGCCCCGATATATCCAAAACCCTACACAACACAGCACATTGAGTTCGCATGACCTGTTTGGCCCGTCAATCGGTGGTTCTCTAGCTCCAAAGGCGAGGGGTAATTAACGGCATCTTAGTCCGCGGCTGCCGGAGATTCGGATCCCCACAATCAAAAAACCCCAGCCTACCCTAGGCAGGGGGAATCTGTAATGCGCCTGACAAGCGCGCGCATATTCCCATCTCAATGGGGTGACGAAAAACACCTACAGGTTCTGGCACGCCCGGTGGGACTTTTCTCTCCTCCCATATCTCGGGTCAAGTGTTCATGCAAACTCATTTAACATATATGCCGATGTTTGTACTGAAATAATGTTTTTTCCGTGCAGAAATCAACTTTCAACGACGATGTCTTCTAAGATGAATTCAGCTTCCAACGCGACCCCGATCTCGTATGTGGTTAAGATCAATGCCCGTGTAGTTCTCCCTACCAGTCTCAGCCGGCAATGGGAAGAGCCACCCCGTCAATTTGGTTCGGTCATCATCTACCCTGCTGGAAGCGCTCATCTGGTGGAGGTCCCGACAAACCAACCGGCCAAACCGACCTCAAGGGGTAAGCGACCAAACGTCATGGTCTCCAGAGCATCCCACCCCAAATGCAAATCTGTATTCGAATGACTCTCCACTGTTCCGACTGGGGGCAAGGCCGTCAACACCAATAGGGCCACAAAGCATCTCCAGCAAGCTCAGATGGTGCCCTTGACAATCGCGTGAGCAGGCATCTTCTCTGGGCTCTCTATCAATCGGCCTACGGCGTCTTCCCGAAGAGCCAAAGTCTGCCAAGTGCTTAAAACAGAAAAGTTAAGGAAGAAGCGACTCAGGTATCGAGCCAACAAGAGGGCCAAGACTTCGGCCAAGTGGAATCTTGTGAGGTTCCAAGAGCAGGGTTACTCCGTGACGACGATTGAGTCGGCCGTAAAAGTCAGCAATTCTTTTGAACCTCTCAAGTGGGTTCAGAAAAATTCCATGACCACCAGAATCAAGAAGACAGCGGTTCGAACAATACTACAAAGGGACATGCCCAAGCCCCAAAAGAGAAAGCATGCCACCATCTCTTCAAGAGTCTATCAGGTGCTCTGTGCCATGCGAAAGCAGCGAGGCAAATCCAGAAAAGAAGCGCCAACACCATTCAAGAACTCGGTCAGACCAACCACTTTCAGTCGATTGCCTGTTGCCGAAATAGGAGGGCCACGACAGCGATCCGTGAAATCAGCTGCCAATAATGAAATGATGGCCGGATATGTTGTCTACATGGTCTATATGGCAGGCACGCGCCCCAGTGACAACCTTCGCAACAAAAGCAAGGATAGGGCCACCACATCCCAAGCCCAATCTGGCTTGAATATGGTTGCCGCTTCCCAAGAACAGACGCCTCTGCTGGATGATGAATACCCTCTAGATGAGGATGATAGGCCAAAAGACCCCTCCGTCCATGTAGAGTCAAGCTCGGACAGCGAAGAAGAGCGGACTTTTCGCCCTAAGACCGCAGAGCAAGAGCTGCTTCAAGATCTTCGAAAACAGCTTAGGAGCAAAGATAAAGTGATGGCTAAGCTTTACTCCAAAATCGACGACCTGACGAACGTCGTGATGCAGCTCACGGATCAAATTGCCCGGACACCTCCCAATCAAGCACAAGTCTCTACTCATGAGCCAGGTGGTGACAATCCGAAGTAGCCAATGCCTGTCCCTTTGGGTCCAAGATTGGTCGAGCCGCACGAAAGCCGGCCACATTCCGCTTCTAGGGATGCCTTAGCCCCAGATAGCACTATCCCGCTAACACAAGATCGGATAATGGATTTGGTCACCAGCAAGGTTAAAACATTGGTGGCCGAAGCCGAAACTCAGAAAGAAATTGGCAGTAGTGGACGGCCATATCCTGCACAGTACGATCTGATCGAGTTCCCGAGCGGCTATGTCATTCCTAAATTCAGAAGGTTTGACGGGACGGGAAACGCAAATCAGCACGTCGCCCACTGTAAAGCATCGTGCGGAAATACAAGGGGCAATGATGCGCTTCTTCTTCGTCGGTTTGTCAATAGCCTGACCGGTGTTGCTTTTGACGGGTACGCATGCATACCAGATGGGTCCGTCATTACTTTTGCCTAAATGGAGTCTCTGTTTCGGCAAAGATTCATGAGCATCAGCGAAAAAATCTCCATCGGTGACCTCGTGAGAACCAAGCCGGGGAAAAATGAAAGTAACATGGACTTTATTGCCCGATGGCGTAATCTCACGGTCAAGTGCGAACCGCCACTGGAGCAGGACCGGTCTGTCAGCCTTCTCATTGGGAACCTCAGCAATTGGATGGTCCCAGTCTTGTGTACAGCAGGCCTCAAGACGTTTCAGGAGCTAACCAAGAAAGTCCAAATGCTGGAACGCTCGAAGCAAGAGTCTACCCCAGAATCTCAGAGAGACAAGACTTGGAAAAGCAAGCGGGGCGACAACCGTAGAAGCAGGAATTCCAGCAGTATCAATGTCTTCAATGCGTCCGACAATGAAGACAAGCGAAAGGAAGGCGATTCCAAAACCAACCGGTCTCGAAAGCCATTGCTGGGAGGAGAAGGGCCTTCTCTAGAGGAGAAAAAGAACAAGATTTACTCTTTCAGAAGGGACAAGGTCCGCAAGATATTTAAAGATGCCTTGAACAATGGTCTACAATTGCCGGAGTCGAAAAGACCTCAAGAAGCAAAAATGACCGACAATCCCCTGTATTGCCCGTACCACTGAGTAGTGAGACATGCGATCAAGGATTGCTATATCTTCAAAGACTGGGTCGAGAAGTAGTACAAGGATGGAGAGATCGAGCTGTCCAAGAGTGTGTTGGTAAACATTCAAGTTGCAACCACCAACTTTATACAGACAGAAGATGAAGCCTTCTGGGAGCAGACTGCTGAACCCGCTGCCCTGAGAAATGAAACTGACTCACCGCAGCCCCCGTAGAGTATGCACGTATCTAATAAGACGAAGAAGATGCTAAAGTTACTTCGGAAAGAGCACAGAACAGAATGGGAAGGGCAGAAAAGGCCCACCATTCCAGCTGCCAATTCGGCTCAATCATGCTTGTTCCCCTCCAAATGGCGGCGCACAAGACTGCGATGTCCTGACGCTGAGATTCGGGGCAGATGCTATTTGGTTTTATCCGTCCACCTCTCCGAAGATGCCAAGTTGATTTATGACACCGTATATCGGAGGTTTAGACAGATGCGGCCGATGTAGCAGACTTCGTCAGATTCCCCCTCGCTTGAGGGGTTTTTGATTGTGGGGACGCTCTTCCCTGCAGTTAATTATGCTACCGCGTCGCGGTAACAACTTTCTCCTTCTCCAGAATTTCACTTCGTGTCGTGTGTGTTTGTTTTGTTTGTGGTTGCCCGTGGATTGTATACGGAGACTGAGTAATGCCGTCGCCCGTAGGACGTGGATTAGTCCAAATCCGTATTTACTTAGATTTGGGTTTGGTGTTTTTAGTTTAAGGATACGTTAGCCGTATTGAGGCTAAGATCAACTTAAATGTCCATTAAGGATACGTTAGTCCTGTTTTAGACTAAGATCGACTTAACGTGGTGATCCACTTAATATATGGCCGTCGGGACTCGTCACCTCTCTGATATCGTTGAAGGATTACAACGATAGGTGTCAGAGGAGTTCAGAGATGTACCCTCGAACCAGAGTTGATTTGGGGTTTTATAGTCCATTTGAATGTTTAAGGATACGTTAGCCGTGTTTGGGGCTAAGATCAACTTAAACGGGATCGCTTAGATCCAACAAAAGAGCGTTTGGAGGCTCTATTGTTCCAGTTTAGGGACGTAGTAGTCCATAGGTAGTTTAGGGACATTGCGGTCCATTGCCAGTTTAGGGACGTGGTGGTCCATAGGTAGTTTAGGGACATTGCGGTCCATTGCCAGTTTAGGGACGTGGTGGTCCATCATTAGTTTAAGAACGTTTCTGTCCAACATTAGTTTAAGGACGTTTCGGTCCGACATTAGTTTAAGGACGTTTCGGTCCAATATTAGTTTAAGGACGTTTCGGTCCACGAGTTTAAGGACCCCGCAGTCCATATTGATGTGTGTGGTCGTCGGGACCCGTCACCTCTCTGACGACGTTGAATGATTACAACGACATGTGTTAGAGGAGTTCGGAGATGTACCCTCAAACCGGATATAAATTGATTTAGGGAGCAGCCGTGCTCAGTCAATTTAATTTGGGGACTTACGGCCATGATTGGGCTAAGTCCAGTTGAAAAAGTTCAATATTTTTATTTATTTTTGGTATATTAGATCTATGCATTATTTTTCTTTGTTTTAGTTAGGCTCTGACCCTTTTACAAATGATGCAAAACATCTACTTTGTTTGGGCTCTGCCTTTTTTAAAATGCATAGCATTTTTTTATTATTTTGTTTGGGCTCTGCCCATTTATGAATGATGCAGAGCATCAATTTAATTAGGCATGCTTGGTCTTTTTGATTTGGGCCTGGCCCTTTAGGAAATGCCTTGCATTTATCAGGCGCTTTGCGCCAATCAGAGAGCGCAAGCGCTTGTGGTGTTGACATATCACGCAAGCACAGTGCGCTGCGCTAATGCGCTGCGCCTGCGCTGCTGACACGTGGCTCGCTCTGGGGGCTTGCGCCAATCCAGGAGCGCAACAGCGCAGTTTGCAAGTGCAAGGCACTATGATTTGAGAATCTTTTAGAACCAATGGTTCATGATAAAGTGCAAAGCACTGTTTATTTTCTTCGATCTAATGAGAATAAAAGAAAACAAGTATTTCTTGTTTTTCTTGTTTTAAAGAACCAGTGGTTCATGAGAAGTGCAAAGCACTATTTTTTTTTTTAAGATCTATGATCTGTTCATAAGAGAACTTTCTCTTTTTCTAAAGGTCTTTACCATTTTTGTTCTTGAGGAGTTCTTAAGAGTTCTCTTTCTTTATTTTTTTTTTAGAAAATGTTGATGCTTTGAATTGAGGTCTGGGGTCTCTTTTATAGTGCCCATAAATTAGTTAAATTTGTTAAAGAGATCTTTCTCTGAGTGATTTGGGGAATTTTCCCCACCGTTGGATCTTTGATCCAAGGGCTTCTGTTTTACAGAAGAAAATCTTCTTGTTTTAACAAGAACAGAAAAGATTTCTTTAGAATTTTAATTCTGTTTGGCACAGATGCCCCAGCGCGTGACACGTGTCGCGCAGTGCAACCGTGCGAGCGCATCTGCGCTGACACGTGTCGCGCAGCGCAACCGCGCTAGCGCATCTGCGCTGACACGTGTCGCGCAGCGCATAGCTCAGCGCAACTGAAGTATTGCTTCATTTAATTTTACTTAAAATAGAGCTTTGCTCTGATTGGGCGCACTGCCTTGGGCGCTGCGCTGCCGTATCAGCTTTTGACACGTGGTGCGTTGCGCGCAGCGCAGAGAATCCGAAGCGTTGCTTCATTTATTAAAGTTTAAATTTTCCAAGCAAAGCTTTGCTCTGATTGGGGGAAGATGAAGCGTTGCTTCATCTCCTGCCTCGGAATTTGAACAGAGCTTTGCTCTGATTGGGGTAAACAAATGCCCCCCCACCGTTGCGCTTACGTGGCCCCAAACGAGAGCGCAACGGTGGCGGAATTCTAACCGCCGTAGCAACTTTTGGAACTTGAAGAGGCACTTGATGCCTAAAATAGGACCTTTGGTCCCCCACAGATGCTTATCATCTTTCAGATTTTTACTTTCAGAACTCAGAGCCTTGCTCTCTTGTTTAAACACTTTTAAAAGTTCAAACTTTAGAGAATTTTAGGTAAAAATATTTATTTTGATTAAATTAAATCAACTTTAAGAGCCTTGCTCTCAATAGATCTCTGATCTAAAGAAGACCCATTTAGGGTTTCACTTAGCAGAGCTTTGCTCTAAAGGGGTCTAAAGAGAACTAAAAGGAACCCTATTAGGGTTCCATTAATAGAGCTCTGCTCTCCAAAAGGTTTCCCTTGGATTTTCTTAATTAATGGAGCTTTGCTCCTTCCAAATCATATAGAAGAACTCTTAAGAGTTCTTCATGGCATTTGATACTATTATTATTATTATTATATCGTTATTTTCTCAGAGCAAAGCTCTCAATATTCTTAGGGAATTTTCCTTAAATTCTCCTCATAACTGGTTTTTGACAGGTGTCACTCCTGTCTATCGAGCATTGCTCTCGAGGAGTTTTAACTCCCTATACCTTTTCCTCATTGCTAATCTTCCAATGTTGCTTCCTTCAGGCATTATGGCGGTGCATCTATACAGTCTGCACGAGTTCATTACTTACGAGGATATTCGTGCACAGGGCCGTCAACAAAACCAAGAGTTTACAGACGCCCAATGTGCAGAGGTCATGGGTCGTCTGAACGCAAGCGGTGGTTGGCTGCTACCTCGTCGTTCGGCTCTTTTGAAAGTCGTGCTGGGAGCAATATGGAAAGCACTTCCGGGTCTTCACGAGGCCCTACCGCTCAATGCGCTGGATGATGCCGAAGACAAGGTGCATTCAGTGTACCTGACGGGGCTGATCTCGAAGAAACGGCGGGACAGCCTCATTGACATCCCACATCAAATCTTCCAGTAGACGACGATAGTTGCTGCTTATCGAAGGCCGGGAGGGCTTGCCGAGGATCTCGACACAGAGGAGCGCGAGAGGCTGCGCATAAGAATAATTAGAAAGGCCAGAAGAACTCTGGATGGCCTTACTTTTGAATTTCTCAATCCGTGCCCCGGATCTGAGGTTATACCGTTGTAATAATTTGAATAATGTTTATTATTCATTGCTCTTATGATTGTAAGAATTTTTAGCAATATGAATGGAAACCCCTTTTTTTATTTCAGCTTGTCTTATTTCTCGTCCTGAGTCTTCTGCCCATGCATAAATGAGTGCGTCTCAAACGCTTGATCAAATGTAAATAGGACGTTCTTTCAGTCATTTTCCTCTTTCTTTTATTGTTAGCAGGCTATATTAATAACCATGGTTGACGGATGATTAGAGCGAGTATCCCGACCCTCTCAAGAAACAGCGATGGCTTAGGCCGCAGGTTCATATCTGCTGCCTAAGACTTTTCAACTCTATAAGCCGTGAGGGTCTCATAGAGACTTTTCTCCCTACGGATCGAGAGGATCTCGTAGGGGATTTTTCTCCTTAGGAATCGTGAGGATTCCTAAGTGTGGTTTTCTCTTATAAGTCGTAAGGATCCTATAAGAGAATTTTTCCCTCTTACGAGTCGAGAGGACCCGTAAGCAGTTGTTTCCCTCTTCGTCGAAACTCGACTTTGGAGAGTGAGACCCGTGAATAGTATGCAAGAGACCGTTTAGATCGACTTGTAGGGTCCCATTGTTCAGGAAGCAAGTTTTTTGGTCCCTGCTGCCTGAGGCTTCATCTTGCAAGTTGAGGCGAATCGGGAATTTTCCCGCGGAGACACTGGTTTCTCCGCGAGTCGACGCGGATCAGGAGGCTCTCGTTAAGGAGTGTTTGTATCCGTGAGTCGAGGAATTTGCTAAGAATTATTTGTTTCCCTAGCGCCAAGGATTATTTGTTTCCTTGGGGTTTGAAACGAGTCGAGGATTTCCCATGGAGGCACTGGTGGCTCTGCGAGTCGACACGGATCAGGAGGCTCTCGTCAAGGAGTGTTTGTATCCATGAGTCGAGGAAGTTGCTAAGGATTATTTGTTTCCCTAGCGCCAAGGATTATTTGTTTCCTTGGGGTTTGAAACGAGTCGAGAATTTCCCACGGAGGCACTGGTGGCTCTGCGAGTCGACGCGGATCAGGCGGCTCTCGTCTAGGAGTGTTTGTATCCGTGAGTTAAGGAATTTGCTAAGGATTATTTGTTTCCCTAGCGCCAAGGATTATTTGTTTCCTTGGGGTTTGAAACGAGTCGAGAACTTCCCACGGAGGCACTGGTGGCTCTGCGAGTCGACGCGGATCAGGAGGCTCTCGTCAAGGAGTGTTTGTATCCGTGAGTCGAGTAATTTGCTAGGGATTATTTGTTTCCCTAGCGCCAAGGATTATTTGTTTCCTTGGGGTTTGAAACGAGTCGAGGATTTCCCACGGAGGCACTGGTGGCTCTGCGAGTCGACGCGGATCAGGAGGCTCTCGTCAAGGAGTGTTTGTATCCGTGAGTCGAGGAATTTGCTGAAGACACTGGTTTCTTCGGAGTTGGACTGAACCGTCAAGATTTGGCTTCGTCTTCTGGCGGAGCCTGTTAGGAAGGTATGGTTTCCTCTTTGTTTACGCCCTTGGATCGTATACAGGGATCGATATGATCTTAACTGTAGGGCCAAAGTTTTATCATTTCTTCTTTTTTTTTATTTTATTTCCGCGATCCTCTATTATTTCAGCTTTTATATCGCGAAGGTCGCGATTGCCCAATCATTTCGGCTATTTCTCGCGGTGCCCAATCATTTCGGCTGTTTATTTTGTTTTCACTCGCTGCTTTTTATTGCGAGTTGCCCAATCATTTCGGCTATTTTGCATGCATATATTTTTACTTGCTGCTTTTTATTGCAAGTTGCCCTATCATTTCGGCTATTTCGTATGCATGTGCGGCCTATTGGCTTTTTGCTGTAGACCAATTTCGGCATCAGCACCGCTACAACTGGGATATTACCAGGAGCGAATCATCATCTGCCTCTGTCAATGTCGAACAAAGGTGGCTTAGCGACCAGGGTTAGGGTCCTGTCGACTAAGGCTTTTGACTTCATGAGCCGTAAGGGTCTCACGAAGTTATTTCTCCCTACAAGTCTTGAGGATCTTGTAGGTGTATTTTCTCCTTAAGAATCGTGAAGATTCCTAAGTGTATGTTCCTCTGTAAGTCGTAAGGATCCTACAGTAGGATTTTCTTCTTGTAAGTCGAGAGGACCTACAAGGGTCATGAGAACATGTCCCCAGTCACGGATGAGACTTGGTTAAGGAAATGTTTATTCGCGCCCGTGGATTGTATACAAGGGTCAGTATTGAGCCACTTGTAGGGCAATATCGGAAATTGTGGGGATTGCTTAAGCACAGGTTTAGATCTCTGTAACTTAAGACTTTCAAATCCTACGAGCCGTGAGGGTCCCATAAGAGAGTTCTCCTTACGAGTCGTGAGGATCTCGCAAGTGTATTTTCTCCTTAGGAATCGTGAGGATCCCTGAGTGTGTTGCTCCCTTGTGAGTCGTAAGGATCTCACGCGGGTTGTTTCTCCTTACAAGGTCGAGAGGACCCTATAAGTGTCTTTTAACGAGGTTGCGCCCTTTCGGGTTTTCACAAACACTCGCCGGTAGTCCTGCTGTTTTTACTCACGGAGCCCTTTCGGGTTTTCATCCGTGCCCTTTTTGCTTGTGGACATACCATTTTTATTTTATATATTTTTTATTTTTTATTTTCTTCTTCTCTTTTTTTTTACGAGGTCGCGCCCTTTTCGGGTTTTCACAAACACTCGCCGATAGCCCTGCTGTTTTTACTCACGGAGCCCTTTCGGGTTTTCATCCGTGCCCTTTTTGCTTATGGACATACCGTTTTTATTTTATTTTTATATGTTTTTTTTATCTCGTCAGCCTAAAAGATGCTGCGGTAGTAGTTTAAAGACGTTTCGGTCTGCTATTAGTTTAAGGACATTTCGGTCCGACATTGAGAAGGCCGGCTACTGCTTATAAAACTTGAGCTTAAAAAGATAGCGAGCGGACATGATCGTCGTCACCTATCATTGACCTAGGCTGTGGCTCATTAAGCGTAGTATTTCTTTAGGAAGCGACCGTTTATCGGCCTGAAAGGCCTTTCACCGTGCATGTCCATGAGTAGATAGGCCCCACCGTGGTAGACCTTATCTATGATGTACGAGCCTTCATAGTTTGGCTCGAATTTTCCTCGCTTGGCGCGATTGGGGATCATAGGCCTTTTGACCACTAGCACGAGTTCGCCTTGGCGAAATGTCCTCGGTCGGGTCAGTCTTTCATATGAGCGCGTCATCTTTGCTTTATAGGCCTCCAGATTTTGTTGCGCTATGAGCCGGGTTTCATCAAGGGCGTCAAGCTCCTCAAGCCGAAGGTGAGCATTTTCTTCGTCCGTCAGCTCGTAGTGGACTGCCACTCGTAGAGAGGGTAACTCTATCTCGAGGGGGAGTACTGCTTTCGTCCCAAATATCAACGCGTACGGCGTTGTGCTTGTGGCCGTCTTGAACGTAGTTCGATATGCCCAGAGAGCTTCTTGCAGCCTCTCGTGCCAGTCTCTCTTATTTCGGGACACCGTCTTTTTCATGATTTTCGTCAGGGTCTTGTTGAAGGCTTCAGCCAGACCATTAGCTCGCGGATTATAAACCAAGGAATATCTCCAGTCTATATTATGCTGTTGCGTAAAGCGACTAATCTTGTGGCTTCTGTAAGCTGGCCCGTTATCGGAGATGATCCGTCGCGGAGTTCCAAACCGATATATGACGTGCATCTTGAAGAAGTGGAGGATATTTTCCGTCTTCACTTCTCTTAACGGTACTGCTTCTGCCCATTTAGAGAAGTAGTCAGTCGTCGCCAGGATGAAACGATGTCCCCTAGACGATGCTGGTTCGATAGGGCCGACTATGTCAGTCCCCCACATTTCGAATGGCCAGCTAGCGACCGTTGGATGTAGTGGATTTGGATGCTGGTAGATGAAGTCCCCATGGATTTGGCATGAGTAGCATTGCTTCGCATATTCGAGGCAGTCCTGAATCATCGTGGGCCAGTAGTAGCCCATCCGTTTTATCTTCAACTTCATCTTTGGGCCCGCTTGGTGAGAACCGCAGAGTCCGTCGTGAACTTCCCGAACGACTCTTTTCGCTTCGTCAGGTCCCAGGCATCTCAACCACAGAGAATCAAACGATCTCTTGTACAGAGTATCGTTGACGAAGGCGAAAGATAGAGCCCGCTTCATGAGCTGATGTCTTGTGGACGCTTCTTCAGGCAATCGGTGGGACTTAAAGTAGTCTATGAAGACTTCCCTCCAATCCTCGGCATTTTTCCAATCTTTTACCTGCAGGGTCGTCTGCTCGCTCGCTCCCTTTTCTTCGGATGATTCCGGAGATATTTCTGCTGGGGCAAGCACTCGACGGCTTTGTACCACGATTCTAACGTCATCGAGGTTCTCGTCAGCCAATTCTTTAGCAAGTTTGGCCAATGCGTCTGCTTTTCTATTTTCCGCGCGCGGTATGCTCTCCAAAGTATAAGCCGGAATTTGGGTCAACAATTGTTGCACCTTTTCACCGTACTTCACCAACTCCGGTTTGCACGTTTGGTAGTCGCCATTTACTTGACTAACGACCAGTTGAGAATCTCCGTATATGAGGAGGTTTTCAATTCCCATGTCAATGGCGATCTCGAGGCCTGCTATCAGAGCTTCGTATTCGGCTTCATTATTTGTCCTCGGCTCTGTTAGGGAGAACGCGTAGCGCATTATCCCTCCTTGTGGAGTTATAAAGATGAGTCCTACCCCCGATTTAATTATAGGGGTACTTTGTTTGCGCTTCTTCACGGAGGATGCTGCGTTGAAATAAAGCTCCCATCGGGTATTATCACCGTCGATCGCATCAAACGCATGTTCTTCTGGAAGATCGCAATTCAGAGGAGAATCGGCGGGTATCGGATGCTCAGCGAGGAAGTCGGCGATGGCCTGGCCTTTCACTGCCTTGAGAGGTTGATAGGTTATCGAGAACTCCATTAAGAGTAGGGCCCATTTAGCGAGTCGTCCCGTGAATATGGCCTTTGACATCAAGTATTTAAGGGGGTCCACCTTTGAAATGAGACGGACTTCATGCGCCAACGCATAGTGCCTGAGCTTTGTTATCGCAAAGATCAACGCCAGGCAGTGTTTTTCAATGTGGGAGTAGTTGCTTTCTGCCCCCAGCAGAACTCGACTTAAGTAGTAGAGTGCTCTTTCTTTCCATTGATCGAGCCGCATTCTTCTCGGCGCCTGTTTGACTGGCTTGATGTCCGGGGATATCGCCAATCTGTGTACAGCAATTTCTGGATCTAGTCCCGGCATTTCGGAATAGTTCCACGCGAAGCAATCTCTATGCTGTAGAAGCACGTCCTTTAACGCAGCTACCCTTTCTTCAGATAGTAACTCGCTGATGAATGTCGGTCGTGGATCGTTTGCCGTCCCCAACTCAATTTTCTTGAGGTTATCTGCAGTGGTATGGATTCCATCTTCCAGCTCTTTTGGCGCTGGTGGGAATTATGAGATTATCTCGTCGTTGCTGTTTTCGAAGCACCAGGGGAGGTCATCCATGTTCTCGGGCTCTTCTTTTGACATCGTTATCACGTGACAGGTGCGAATTCGCTTCCAATCCCAATGTGGAACCGGTTCTTCTTTCGTGGCCTTGGGCTCGTGCTTCTGTGGCGGCGCTACCCTCTAGTTGTCAGACAGAGTGAATTTGCCAAGCTGATACTGATCTTCGACCCAATTCTTGAAGGTGAAGCAATCTTCAAGAGGATGCCCTATTACTCGATGGTAAGAGCAATAGTCCGGGTGTGAGAATTCACCCGCTCGTTCGGGATGTTTGGACTCCGGCAATGTAAGCATTTGATGTTTTAGAGCAAGATCAAGTATCTTCTTCGTCTTGTCCCGAGGAAACGAGTACGCTCGACCCATTTTCTTCATGAGGGATAGATCAATAACGCTCAACTCCCGTTTGCGTGGCTTCTTAGCCCTGCTTTGTTGTTGTTGAGCGCCTTTTTGGCCTTTCGACTTATTTCTGCTTTTGCGCCGAGCCTTCTTTATAACAGGTTGACAAGGAGCGACATTTTCATCCTTTACGGCTTGTCGGAGAAGGCGTTGCGTCTTGGCTTTCTCGTAGATGGCCGTCTCGCGGTTGTGATCATCTCGGACTTTTTGACCAGCTTTCTTTATAAGTTTGTCCATTTGTTCCTCGAACGACGGACTGGGCTCCTTTGCATCTGGAACTTTCACTGGCTTAGGATTAGCGTCCTCCCATTGAGCATCCGCTTCTTCATCAAGGTCATACACGACGTAGCAGCCGGGTAGTAACTCTCGTTTCTTTGACCGGATGTATCCAAGCCCTTTTGTTTCCATTCTCCCGTTAGGCAGTTTGCGTTGAGTCCCGGGGACGTTCCAGACCCTGTCATAGAATTTGGCCTTTCTAACGGTCTGTTTGAAGGGTATCCCCTGGTGTTTCAGCAGCTTTTTCAAACCTTCCGTATAATATCTGGGGAGACGGATAGGCTGAAGCCTGTCGAGCGTAGGATCCGCGCCATGCCAGATTTCTTTCTCCACCTTGGTTTCTTCAGAGCGGTAGAACAGAATTGCTTTCTCGCTCTCTCGCCTGGGAGGGATGTAGAATGTTTGTAGCTCTTCTACATTGTAAATATTAAGTGCATCCAGTTCTTTATGGTGTTTAAGCGGCAGCATGGCGACTTGCAGGCTTTGCTCTTCGTCAGCGAATGTTCGTATGGAAGGTCGAGCAGAGAATACGACACGAATCTCATCTTCCGAGTCGCTACCAAAGATCAATGTAGGAGCCGATGGTCCCGGCTTGTTGTGTTGGGACGGACCCGAATAAACTATCTCCTCTTCCTCCTCAGTATCACTGCCGAAGACAGGGATGGTAGCGTTAGTTTTATTCTCCGGCTTGTGACACTTCTCTGTGTCTTCGAAATCCGGTAAGAAGTATTTGGCGTCTTCATATTTGCGGACCTCGTTCACAGAGAACGGGTTCAGTTCTCCCGTCACGGTATACTCGAAACCATCCTTAAAATACTTCATACACTGATGTTGTGTAGAAGGGATGATGTTGTACTCGTGTAACCATGGTCGGCCGAGCAAAGCGTTGTAGCATGTCTTGGCGTCTATGACGTAGAACTTAATGTCCGTGACGAGTAACCCGAAGCGTAGCGTCAGTATCACAGATCCAAGAGTCTTTGACGATTGGGGGTCGAACCCGGAGATGGTGATCTTGTCCCGAGCAAGGTGCTGGACGCTCATGCAGATTTCCTTCAACACCCGCACGTTGAGTAGGTTAACAGACGACCCGTTATCGATCAGGATTTTGCCTATCTTTATATCATGACAGTATCCCGAGACATAGAGAGGGCGATTGTGTTCGCACGTCCCAAGTAGATGGTCTTCATCGCCAAAAGTAACATCGGCCGTGTGCGCTTCCTCCAATTCATCCTTCATCTTTTCCTTGGCCAGGCATGCTTGGAATTGTTCTGGATCTTGGAGCAACTTAATCAACGAATCTCTCGCCTCTTTTGATAGCAAAAGGGCGTCAAGAATGCTGAGCTGTGAGGGCAGCTTCCTCAGATGTGCTAAGACGTTGTAATCCACCTTATTCTTCTTTGGCGGGTCTTTGGCAGCTAGCTCTTCCACCACTTGGTCATCTAAGACGATATCTTCAGAGGTCTTTTCTTTCCCTTTATCTTTTTTGTTCGAGGGTCCGAGGTTCTTTTCGGGCAGCGTGCGATTACGTAGCCGGATATTTTCGCAAACCTTCGGTTCTTCTTCTTTTCTCGAAGCGGACTCTTTAAAGAGAGGGGCAAGTTCTAGCTCTTCATCAGAATCACTCCTGAATGTAGGCACTTGTGATCTACCGGTGTTAACCATGCAACAATTGCCAGCAGTTCTTTTAAGCCCTTCGGTCGTATTTCTTTGCTCTCGACGAGTTTTACGCTTTCCCGCTTAAAGCGTTGTCGACGAGCAACATATCCTTGCCACCATCTATCGAAAGCTTTGCACTCTTGAGTGGGGTGCGAAATCTTTTGATGATATAAGCAATAGGAGGGGTGCGTTTCCATTTCACCAGTGATGTTTCCTTCAGAGGGTGGTAGCTTCATGCCCATTGATATGGCCTTAGCAAACTTTTTCCTCATCTTGAATTGGCTTTTGTCAGTAGCGGAGGTGTTTAGCTCCAACGGGATCGTCTCAGCTCCTTTATCAAGTCGCTGGTGCTTGGCCCTTTCAAATATAGCCGCCTTGCGCTCCCGATCAGCTTTACTTTTCAACCGAGCTTCATTAAGGAATGCGTCAATTACTTCATCTGATGACCCCAGAACTTTTGGTTCAGGATCTGCCCCTAGCTTTTCGGTGCAAGGAGTCTCCTCATCGTTCGTGATCGAATGGGAAATCATATGACAGCTCGCCACATATTCCTCGGATTCATCCGATGAACTTTCTCCCTCATCTTCTTCTTGAAAGACGTGATTGAGGAACTCTTGGAGCGTAATGGGAGTCCGTGCCTTTTGGTTGTATTCATCCAGCGCGTCAATTTGCTTTTGTAAGTCCGTGCGCTTGTCGCCAGGCTTCACGGGCTTCTTAGATTTCTTCTTCTTCTTTTTCGAAGATTTTGACGGCTGGCTGCAAGTGCTTGAACCACCACCATCGGTCTTTGGAGTTGGACATGGCTTCAACATCCCTTCAATGACCTGCGGTTCCAACGGGTTCTTCCACTTGATCGCTGGACATATCTAAAGATCGTTTAGCATCCTCTTTGTCTTGGCCGATAATACAACCTCCCAAGGAGCTTCTTCAATGACGGAGCATGTTGCCCCAGGCGTATTCATCCCCTTAGAGGTGTGGGGCTGCGGGGGATTCACCTTCCATTTGTCAGATAACGCGAACTTGCCTTGTCGGTACTGGTTTTCAAGCCAATTCTTGAAAACGTAGCAATCTTCGATCGGATGGCCTAGTACTCGATGATAAGGACAGTAGTTGGGCTCGTTGACGTCACTTGGTTGCAACGGACGTTTTGGATCCGGCAGATTTATGAGTCTGTTGCGCAACGCCAGCTCGAATAACCTCCTCGTTTTATCGTGGGGAAAGGAATAAGGACGTCACATCCTATCCTCAAGGGGTACGTACGGGCGCATATTATTTTGACGAGCAACCGGCTTCGAGTCGCTCGGTTGTTGTTGAGCATTAGCGACGACGGTCGCTTTTCCCTTCCCTTTGTCATTTCGGGAGTCCGGCCTTGGAAGAGGGGGCTTATGGCCCATTTGATCCATTTGCGCTAGTTTGTCAATCAAGGCCTGGAAGGTAGTTGGCTTGAAAAACATCATAAATTGTGAGATGGTTGCTTGCGGATCAAGGGTTCCCACAAACATACCCACCGCGGGAGCTTCTTCAATGCGCTGCTCACACTTTGACCATAAGTTCCGCCATCGTATAGCGTACTGAACCCACGTCTCGCCGGGTTTTATCCTGGCGTTAACCAGTGCCGTCATCGGGGTACGTTCACTGGCGCTTGCAAAACGCTGAGTAAACAGCAGCTCCATCTCCGCGAAGGTTTTAATAGAGTCGTTCGGGAGCTCAGAGTACCATTCGAACGTCGTATCTGATAAGCTTCCAACAAACTGGCGAAGCAAAAGCTTGTCATCACCGCCGGTGTTGCCACAGAGTGCCCTAAACTGGGCAATATGCTGATGAGGATTGCCCGTCCCCTTGTAGACATGGAACTGGGAATTGTATAACCTGGCGGGTACTTGATTTGATCGTACCAACTTGGATATGGCCGCCCCGTTTTTACGACCTGGCCGGCTGCTTCGGTCGCATGATGAACCCGTATTTGTTGGGCTATGTACTCGTCCAAATCAGCTTTGGAGATTGTATCCTCTTTAGCCGTCGACAGAGCTGGTGGAGGATTTGATGTCTCTCCCCTATCATCTCCAAGTACGATCGGGGGCTCTTCGGTCGGAGGATCTTGTTGTATCATCATCCCTATCATGTCTTGGAAGAAGAGGCCCATACGTTGTATGTTGGCTGCTTGATCAGCAGCCTCTTTGTCCTTCTTCTCCAATATTCGACGAAGGAATTCAGCGTCGGTTTCTTCCTCCTGACGTTCGTCCGAGGACGTTTCAGGGTTTTCTTTTGGCCCTGTAAGTGCGGCCATAGCATTCATCATTTCTTGGAGCTTTTGCTGTTGCTCCTGCGCCTTGGTCACTGATCGGGTAAGCGGTCGATGACCCGTAGATATGCGGCTATCTTCTTTACAAGATGCCACGTAGACGGTATGAACTATCATGCCCCCTGACTTAGGGCGTTTGGGTTCACCACCTCTAATATTTGTCGCCGGCATAGGGGTTTTCTCTGGCCTTCTTCTTTTGTGGGCCGTTGAAGTTGAAGGGGCCGTTGCAGTGGGTACCCTAGCGATCGTTGTCCCTTGCTGTTTAATAGGACGGTCTTTTCCTTTTTGCACCTTCGTCTTCTTTCGTTGACGGGAGTGATCTGGGTCGATCACGGAGTCTTGAACCCTCCTCCAAACTTTATAAATTCTTGAGGACAGCCGTTGAGGAGGCTGTTCTTGCTTCATTTCTGGAACTCTTTCCGCAGGCAGAGGAGATCTTTTCAGTGTAGCAGTTGGAGAATTCTTACGTACCCTCCTCAGCAGTTCAAAGCTGTTCCCAGTTGGAACAGCAACGTTGACTTCCACCACTAGAGCCGGTGGAGTTAGCCCTGAGGGGGAGTTGCCCCCTGCCTTCCTCACTCATTGCCAATGGCGACGTCGAGCATGACGAGCCGTTGGGACTGGCTCGGAGATTGAGACATCTTCTTTTTGCCCCCTGTCTGAATGAGGTGCCGCCGGTGTTAACCTCTTAAAGACTAAGGTTGTCTTTTGAGGGGTGATATTCAACCTGTCGAAGACGGATCCTCGAGCAGGGGCAGGAGCAGGAATCGTCAGTCTTGAAAAGACTGACTTTTTGACAGGGGAAGCCACCTTGACGACTTCTGGAGCAGCAGTTATTTCTTTCCTTGGGACAGCTAGTTTAGAGTTCTGATTTAGCCTGGTGAAAACAGAGGCTGTCGGTTTGGTAGCGGGCGACCCGTTGACAGGGGCCGTCGTAGCAGTGAGCCGGTTGAAGACCGACTTTTTGTTCACTTTCGGTGCAGGTATTGGCGCAGAGAAGCTTGTAGGTGGGATCATGGTCCCGAAGAACAGGCCAGTGGTGGCTTGGGTCACCTGGTCTACCGGCAGAGCGAGGAAGGAAGCCGCTTGGGGCCCATATGCTACACCTCCCGGTGAGGTGGAGCGTCTGTTGCAGTGGCATTTCGAGCAGTTGGTGCAGTTAAAGGCCATTGAATCTTGAGTTCTGCGCCAGGCAAAAGACCAAATCTTAGTAACTTGAAATCCGAAGGCAACCATTTAACAAACCACGATTGGTTCGCGAGGACGACACACGAAGTGTGGAGTGGAAAGAGGAAAAGGTCCCACCGGGCGTGACAGAATCTGTTCCCCTCCGAATAGCGGCGCACAAGACTGCGATGTCCTGACGCTGAGATACGGGGCAGATGCTATTTGGTTTTATCCGTCCACCTCTCCGAAGATGCTAAGTTGATTTATGACACCGTATATCGGAGGTTTAGACGGATGCGGCCGATGTAGCAGACTTCGTCAGATTCCCCCTCGCTTGAGGGGTTTTTGATTGTGGGGACGCTCTTCCCTGCAGTTAATTACGCTACCGCGTCGCGGTAACAACTTTCTCCTTCTCCAGAATTTCACTTCGTGTCGTGTGTGTTTGTTTTGTTTGTGGTTGCCCGTGGATTGTATACGGAGATTGAGTAATGCCGTCGCCCGTAGGACGTGGATTAGTCCAAATCCGTATTTACTTAGATTTGGGTTTGGTGTTTTTAGTTTAAGGATACGTTAGCCGTATTGAGGCTAAGATCAACTTAAACGTCCGTTAAGGATACGTTAGTCCTGTTTTAGACTAAGATCGACTTAACGTGGTGATCCACCTAATATATGACCGTCGGGACTCGTCACCTCTCTGATATCGTTGAAGGATTACAACGATAGGTGTCAGAGGAGTTCAGAGATGTACCCTCGAACCAGAGTTGATTTGGGGTTTTATAGTCCATTTGAATGTTTAAGGATACGTTAGCCGTGTTTGGGGCTAAGATCAACTTAAACGGGATCGTTTAGATCCAACAAAAGAGCGTTTGGAGGCTCTATTGTTCCAGTTTAGGGACGTAGTAGTCCATAGGTAGTTTAGGGACATTGCGGTCCATTGCCAGTTTAGGGACGTGGTGGTCCATAGGTAGTTTAGGGACATTGCGGTCCATTGCCAGTTTAGGGACGTGGTGGTCCATCATTAGTTTAAGGACGTTTCGGTCCGACATTAGTTTAAGGACGTTTCGGTCCAAGATTAGTTTAAGGACGTTTCGGTCCAACATTAGTTTAAGGACGTTTCGGTCCAACATTAGTTTAAGGACGTTTCGGTCCACGAGTTTAAGGACCCCGCAATCCGTATTGATGTGTGTGGTCGTCGGGACCCGTCACCTCTCTGACGACGTTGAATGATTACAACGACATGTGTCAGAGGAGTTCGGAGATGTACCCTCAAACCGAATATAAATTGATTTAGGGAGCAGCCGTGCTCAGTCAATTTAATTTGGGGACTTACGGCCATGATTGGGCTAAGTCCAGTTGAAAAAGTTCAATATTTTTATTTATTTTTGGTATATTAGATCTATGCATTATTTTTCTTTGTTTTAGTTGGGCTCTGCCCCTTTTACAAATGATGCAAAACATCTACTTTGTTTGGGCTCTGCCTTTTTTAAAATGCATAGCATTTTTTTATTATTTTGTTTGGGCTCTGCCCATTTATGAATGATGCAGAGCATCAATTTAATTAGGCATGCTTGGTCTTTTTTATTTGGGCCTGGCCCTTTAGGAAATGCCTTGCATTTATCAGGCGCTTTGCGTCAATCAGAGAGCGCAAGCGCTTGTGGTGTTGACACGTGTCACGCAAGCGCAGTGCGCTACGCCTGCGCTGCTGACACGTAGCGCGCTCTGGGGGCTTGCGCCAATCTAGGAGCGCAACAGCGCAGTTTGCAAGTGCAAGGCACTATGATTTGAGAATCTTTTAGAACCAATGGTTCATGATAAAGTGCAAAGCACCGTTTGTTTTCTTCGATCTAATGAGAATAAAAGAAAACAAGTATTTCTTGTTTTTCTTGTTTTAAAGAACCAGTGGTTCATGAGAAGTGCAAAGCACTATTTTTAGTTTATTTTTATTTTTTTTTAAAGATCTATGATCTGTTCATAAGAGAACTTTCTCTTTTTCTAAAGGTCTTTACCTTTTTTGTTCTTGAGGAGTTCTTCAGAGTTCTCTTTCTCTCTTTTTTTTTAGAAAATGTTGATGCTTTGAATTGAGGTCTGGGGTCTCTTTTATAGTGCCCATAAATTAGTTAAATTTGTTAAAGAGATCTTTCTCTGAGTGATTTGGTGAATTTTCCCCACCGTTGGATCTTTGATCCAAGGGCTTCTGTTTTACAGAAAAAAATCTTCTTGTTTTAACAAGAACAGAAAAGATTTCTTTAGAATTTTAATTCTGTTAGGCGCAGATGCCCCAGCGCGTGACACGTGTCGTGCAGCGCACAGCGCAGCGCAACCGTGCTAGCGCATCTGCGCTGACACGTGTCGCGCAGCGCAACCGCGCTGACACGTGTCGCGCACAGCGCAGCGCAACTGCGCTAGCGCATCTGCGCTGACACGTGTCGCGCAGCGCACAGCTCAGCGCAACTGAAGCATTGCTTCCTTTAATTTTACTTAAAATAGAGCTTTGCTCTGATTGGGCGCACTGCCTTGGGCACTGCGCTGCCGTATCAGCTTTTGACACGTGGCGCGTTGCGCGCAGCGCAGAGAATCAGAAGCGTTGCTTCATTTATTAAAGTTTAAATTTTCCAAGCAGAGCTTTGCTCTGATTGGGGGAAGATGAAGCGTTGCTTCATCTCCCGCCTCGGAATTTGAACAGAGCTTTGCTCTGATTGGGGTAAACAATGCTCAAAATCCAAAAAGCTCAAGAAGAAGAAAAGTGTAGCTCAACACGAAAAAGAGTCTGCAGGGAGATCGACCATTCAAAAATATATCGATTCCCTCGAAGACTATGAACAAAAAGAAAGAACTTTAATTCAATTGAAACAGTTATTCCCTGTAGAAGCAGCTAAGATTCCGAAGGAGTTAGAAGAAGACTCCAATGAAGAGATCTCTATAGTGACCTACTACGCCATCCATCTGGACAGCGACTCTGAGGAAGAGCTTTGTTTTACCGAAGAGGACGGGAGCTCACCACAAAGGCCAACCAAATCCAGCTCAGAAGCGGCAGGGCTCTATCGCCAAATTAGGGCAATGCCTCAAAAAGGAAGGAAAAACAAGTCGCTAATGAAGAAGATGGCGGAGAGCCGGCTCATGAAAATTCGAGTCCTTCCTCAGTGGAATATAATGTTTTGGCTCATCTCCGGAAGCTTCCGTCCTTCCTGAGCATCTATGATGCCTTGGTCCTATCTAAAGAGCTTAGAGACATTCTCATTCATGCTCTACAAAATCTCAAGCGGTATCAAACTCGCTTTGCAGAAATTAATATGAAAGAAGCCCAGTACACTCTGCATGTCGCCACGGTCATGTTTAAGGACGAAGACTTGCTACTGGGAACGGCTGAGCAAAATCGGCCGCTTTACGTGACCGGGTACAACGACGGAGATCGGATTAATCACATATTGATTGATCCGGGATCCTCAGTGAACATCATGAACTTGCGGACTCTGAAGAGTTTGTCAATGGACATTCGACACCTGTCAAGGGAAATGATTGTCATTCAAGGCTTCAATCAAAACTGCCAGCAAGTTCTGGGGTCTATAGCTCTGCCAATCAAATTTGGGGATCTGCAAACCGAAGCTAAGATATATGTGATCGATGCTGACACGTCTTATAAAATTCTCTTGGGACGGCCGTAGCTCCACGATTACGGTATCGTTCCGTCAATTCTCCATCAATGCATGAAGTATACTAAAATTGGCGAAGAAAGACGCATTGACGGAGACATCCAGCCATTCGGTGTGCATGAAGTCTGATATGAAGATTCTCGGTACTTTATGAACCACCAAAATGCTAAGCCACAACTGACTGAGGACAGAGCGGCCCCAAGACTCAAGAGCCAATCCGAGCCGGCTGTCACTTTCAAAAGAAAAAACGCCCAAGTGCGCCCGCGTTTCGGTAGTGACACTGATGAGTCCGACGCTGGAAGTCCGTCCTTCCGTAAAACTCGCACTCGTTTTGGTAGCGATACGGACGAATCTGATACTGAAGGCCCATCTTGTAAGTCTATGCTGCCTCTCCCAGTACTTACGGGCATGCGGAATTTGATGAAAAACAATTTTCTAGAGGCGGCAACATGGACTCAAACCGGATCTTTGTTAAACTATCTACCTAACAACCTAACTAGGAGTTGTTAACTACTCGGTTAGGGGGTTATACCTTTCTTTCTTGAAATCCTTTGTCTTTGACTCTCGATGGTGTACGGATCGGCTTCACCCCGTCGTCTCCTTGCGCCGAAGATCGATCCACCCGAAAGTTTCTACCTTTGACTTCTTCTTCGAACTTTGAAGAAACTAGTTCACTCGGTTTGCTAAACCTTGTGAACTAGAGTGAGTAGAGGAGAGTGTGTTGGGATTTTTCTCTATGGTTCTTGCTTCTCAACTCATGAGACAAATGAACCATAGACTAGAGAGAAAAAGGGAGAGCAAGAGGAAGAGGGTGAGAGCTCAAGCCAAGAGAGAGAATGGAAATGATAGAATGAGCAAGACTCTTCTCTCTTGGCTCTCATAATCCAAAGCCATCATAACCAATAATAGCAATCAAGTATTAGTGATGGTTTAAGCTACAATAGCCATATCATTTCATGCACTCATTTTGCACAAGAGAAACAAGCAAGCAAAAGTCTTTGCCATGAAACGATAGCCATTGTCATGATGATGGTCAACTAGTCCAACCTAGTCAACCGGTCAACAAAGTCAACAAGTCAACAAAGTCAACCCCTCAACAACCATGTCACTATAATACTTAATTAATATTATTGTTAATCATATATCATATTCTCATTAGGGTTGAGCAAAAAGTCAATAGTCAACAGTCAACAACCCTAATGAGAATCCTCTGCCTCTGTCTCTCCGTCAACTGTGCATACACACCCGCATCCGCGTTTCGAGGAACACGAATACATACTAGAAAAAACCAATCCCAAAACGTACACTAGGATCTGGCTTAAACCAAAGCCCGCTAGTATTAACTGTCCGGACACTGTACGTGCACAAGTGCACGGATGTGACCGAACCCTGTTGCAAAACCATGCGACCTGTCGCATAACCATGCGACCTCTACTCTTTTGCCTAAAGGCGAATAGCTTTCTATGTGGGACTCTAAAGACTCGACACTACGCTGGCAGTGGGTTTAACCACAGACCGCAAGCGGCACTAGCTGTGCGTAACGGTCTCTAGGTAGATGCCGACAAGAAGACTGACGAGGTGAAAACCCATCTGAACTCCTACTGAGCCTGACTGTGACAGTCTCCATACAGTCCGGTCTGTTCGTCTGATACATCGCATGGCAGGCCTAGGAGGCGGTAAACGTCAGTCCCCTAATAGCGGTACAAGTCGTGTCGGAGTGAAGCCCAGAACACCCTGAGATAACACTGGAAACCTACCAGTATATCTCGCTTGCCCTGTCCAGGGACTACTCGTGTAATGGCTCTCCTAGACACAGCGCGATGTCAACCCCCAATACCGGGAGAGACGAATCCTGTCTAACTGTCACTGCCTCCAAGTGCTTCGGGACTGCACCCAAAAACTACCTGTTTGCACGATTCCTTTGAGCCATGGTAGGGTAGTAATCAAAGTACAGTGGGAACACACTCGAGGCGAAGTGACAGTGTCAAGTCAGCGGACTAAGCTGTACTCATGTCACCTGGGAACTGATAACTGACGATAGGTATAGTACCAACCAACAGTTCCCGACGAGTCCTGTCCAGTGTACTCGTAACCCAACGAGCACCCGCATACTATCTCCAGTACGATGTACTGATGTCTGTGGGACAGACCATCTCCCACACTGGGATGAGAAGCGCATACGCTAGTCTACTCCGGAGTATCGATGCCCTGTCTCGATAGTCCTGCGACTAGGGACCTGCATAAGGATGAGCTTATAGATTACCCAGCCCCCACTAGTGTGACTGCCATCACAACGCTGGTAATCAAGCAAAGATCCTAAGGGCTCCACTAATGTGTATAGGTGATATACTAAAATAAACACATGTACACATTGAAGTAGAAACAAACCAAGTAGCATACTACTATATTGAGAAAGATTGTTTATACAAGGTGAATATCCCAAGCTTCCATTAAGTAATATACAAACTAGTATGATACAGTAATGGCCTCTAGGGCATATACACTAACAATCTCCTACTTGCACTAAGGCCATGTACTGGCGTATCGAAGACCTATCATCTCGATCAGCCGCTCGAATTGAGTCTGGGGCAAGGCCTTGGTGAATGGATCTGCAGTGTTATCTTCTGAAGCAACCCTCCGAACCTCGATCTCCTGGCGATCCAAGATCTCCCTGATCAGGTGATACCGCCTCAAGATGTGTCTGGATCTCTGAAGGGACCTGGGTTCCTTTGCTAAAGCTATAGCCCCGTTGTTGTCGCAATACAGAGGTATTGGATCAACAATGGACGGAACCACTTGAAGTTATTTCAAGAACTTCCTCATCCAGATGGCTTCTTTTGCGGCATCAGATGCAGCGATGTATTCCGCTTCCATAGTCGAGTCAGCAACGGTTTCCTGTTTGGAACTCTTCCATCACACCGCCCCTCCATTGAGGGTAAAGACAAAACCCGACACGGACTTGGAATCATCATTGTCACTCTGGAAGCTGGAGTCAGCAAAGGCCTCGATCTGGAGGTCCTTTCCGCCATACACCAAGAGCATCTCCTTAGTCCTTCTCAGGTACTTGAGAATGTTCTTTACCTCTATCCAGTGTTTCTCCCCAGGGTTTGACTGATACCGGCTTACTACACTCAGTGCATAAGCTACATCCGGTCTGGTACACAACATCGCATACATTATAGAGCCTACCGCAGAAGCGTAGGGTATAATAGACATGCGATCCCTTTCCAAATCAGTCTTGGGAGACATCTCTTTGGAGAGGGTGATCCCGTGACAAGCCGGTAGATTACCGCGCTTAGAATCTTCCATACTGAATCTTTTCAGTATGGTGTCGATGTACCTGGACTGTGAAAGTCCTAATATCCTCTTGGATCTATCACGATGGATCCGGATCCCCAGGATGTAAGAGGCATCACCCAGGTCTTTCATGGAGAACCTGTGTGACAAGAACCCCTTGACAGATTGTAGCAAAGGAATGCCATTTCCTATTAAGAGAATGTCATCCACGTATAAAACGAGGAATACTACAGTTCTCGCTACAAATTTACTATAGATGCATGGTTCATCTGGATTTTTGATAAAGCCAAATTCCTTGACCATCTCATCAAAACAGATGTTCCAACTCCGCGATGCCTGCTTTAGTCCATAAATGGACTTAAGCAACTTGCACACCTTTCCGCCGCTCCCACTCTGAATGAAACCCTCTGGATGGTCCATATAAACACACTCCTCTAAATTTCCATTTAGAAAAGCGGTCTTTACGTCCATCTGCCAAATCTCATAATCGTGGAAGGCAGAAATGGCAAGAAGGATCCGAATGGATTTCAGCATAGCTACTGGAGAAAAGGTCTCGTCATAGTCCAAACCAGGTCTTTGACGAAAACCCTTTGCAACCAGTCTAGCTTTATAGGTCTCAACCTGTCCATCTACACCAATCTTCCTTTTGAAGATCCACTTGCATCCTACGGGTTTTACCCCATCTGGAGCAATGTCCAACGTCCATACTTTGTTGGTGTACATGGACTCCATTTCTGTCCGCATTGCATCCAGCCATTTTACCGAGTCAACGCTCTAAACGGCCTGCTGGACGCTAGTAGGCTCATCATAATCTATGATGCAATCCTCCCTATCCCCGTCTATGAGAAAACCATAGTATCTCTCGGGCGGATGAGACTGCCTACTACTCCTGCGGAGCGGCGTAGGAATGTCCTGTTCTTTTGAACCCTCTGGTTCTACTAAGCTTTCAGTAATAGCTCGTGGTTCTGGAATTTCTTCCAGTTCTACCGCGCTCCTACTTATCTGGTTTTCCAAAAACTCAGTTTCCAAGAAGTAGGCATGACGAGAAACAAAAACCTTTTGTTCCTCTTCGTAGTAGAAGAAATATCCCTTGGAGTTCTTTGGATATCCCACGAACTGGCACTGTACTGAGCGTGCCTCGAGTTTGTCCGCATGCTGCTTTTTGACAAAAGCTGGACATCCCCATGTCTTAATGTGATTAAGATAGGGTCACTTCCCACACCACAGCTCATATGGTGTAGCAGGCACAGTCTTAGTTGGAACTCGGTTCAAAAGGTATGCAGCTGATTCTAGCGCATACCGCCAGAATGATCGCGGTAACTCAGCGTTACTCATCATGGACCGTACCATATCTAATAAGGTTCAGTTCCGTCTCTCCGATACACCGTTATGTTGCGGAGTGTATGGAGGAGTAAGCTGAGAGAGAATTCCGTTCTCTTTTAAATAGTCCAGGAACTCGGCACTCAAGTATTCACAACCTCGATCCGATCTTAGAATCTTGATACTTTTGCCGGTTTGTTTTTCTACTTCATTCTTATATTCCTGGAATTTTCCGAAGGCTTCGGACTTATGTTTCATTAAGAAGATATAACCGTACCTTGAAAAGTCATCCGTAAAAGTAATGAAGTAAGAATAACTGCTTCGCGCATGTGTAGACATTGGACCGCACACGTCGCTGTGTACGAGTCCCAAGAGCTCGCTCGCTCTTACTCCGTGTCCAGTGAACGGAGTCTTTGTCATCTTTCCTTTGAGACAGGATTGACAAGTGGCATACGATTGATATTCGAACGGATCCAAATATCCTTCTGTATGTAACTTAGTCAACCTTCTCTCATTGATGTGACCCAGTCTACAATGCCATAAGAAAGTCTGATTGATTTCTGGAGACTTTCTTTTGTGTGTATTCTGGACATTGAAAATCTGTGGTTGGTTTAATACGTATATATCATTGCTCAATGTACCTGACCCAATCAGAACTTGATTAAGGTGAATGTTTACAACATTACTTACAAACGCAAATTCATAACCTTCTTTAGAAACCAAAGATACAGAAATGATATTACAAGTTGCGTTGGGTACAAAAAAGCAATTACGCAAAACCAAAACATGTCCATCTGACATTCCCAGGTGATAGTCCCCCACGGCCTTAGCATCCATGCTAGCTCCGTTTGCAACTTCGAAGGTCATGTCACCTGCCTTAAAAAACCTACGGTTTCTCAACGCCTGCAAAGAATTACAGATATGAGATCCTGATCCGGTATCCAATACCCAGGAAGTAGAGTTTATTGAAAGACAGTTATCAATAACATACACACCTGAAGCTGAAGCCGCAACTTGCTTCAGATCCTGTGTTCTGGCCTTCCAAGCCCTGCAATCATTCTTCCAGTATCCCTTCTTATGACAATAGAAGCATTCTTCTTTATCCACAAGCTGCCCCGCTTTCTTTGTTGCTTTTGCTTTTGCTTTTCCCTTCGTATCCACTTTACTAACACCGCCCCTTGGTTTGGCGAGGGCTTTCTTCTTCTTTCCCTTGGCTTTCGCCTTGGACCTAGAAGAGGAAGATCCTCCTACAAACAAAGTGGATGTTTCCCTACCTTTCTGTAGGGTGCCCTCTGCACTCCTCAGCATGTTGAGGAGTTCTGAAAGTTCAACTTCTTTTTCTTGTAAGTTGAAGTTCAGGATAAACTGGGCGTAAGTGGAAGGAAGGGACTGGAGAATCAAGTCCGTATAGAGCTCATTCTCCAACGTGGTCCCAAGGTCCGCGAGCTCTTCTATGTAGCCAATCATCTTAAGCACGTGTTCCGCTACCGATGATCCGATGGCCAATCTTGCCAAAAATAACTTCTTCGACACTTCGTATCTTGCGATACAAGATTGCTCTCCATACAGTTCTTTTGTATGGAGAAATATGGATTCGAGGTCCATATTCTCGTGCCTCCTCTGATGTTCGTTGTCTATAGAGGCAAGCACGAGGCACCTGGCCTTCGCGCAATCGATCTCCCAAGTCTTACGGATTTCCTTATCCGCGACGCTGGAGGTGGGACCTGGGACAGGGGGAGCTTTGGTGGTAAGAAGATACCCCAACTTGTCGTAAGTGATTGCCATTTTGACATTCCTGAGCCAATCTTTGTAGTTTGGCCATGTCAGTATGTTTTTATCTAGAAGTAACTTAAGTCCAGTCATGTCGATTGGTCGCTGCAATTAGGAGAGAGAGGAGAAACACTCAGCATGATGCTCTTGCAAGTTTAGAGTGGTTTTTAGTTTGTCTAAACAGGATGGCTCCCACTGTTTCTCGAATCCCTCCTCAAACCAAAAAGGAAGAATTAGTCAGGATCAATCTCACCGTACAATTCTTGCTTAACCTTTCAGCCAGGCTAGTGTCGGTACTTCGAGGGAGGTTTTCCAACGCTTTTGCGAAGTTCCTTAATTTAAGAACCTCTTTTCCCTGGGGGGGCATAGCCCCGCTAACACCTTTCTAGACACCTACTAGGTTTATAGCATTGATCGTTTAGTGAGAAATTTCCCGAGGAGTAGCATATACTCACAGTAGGATCGGGATCCAAATATCATTGCATGATGAAACTGAAGGAATCCTACCAGAATCATCACACTCCAAATGGTATGCAACTCTCTAGCAAGTTTCAGTACTTATGAAACTCCCGATGTGGATTTTTGCCCCATGCTCTTATGACCTTGACTTTGGCCAACAAATCATAAGTCACATGTCAAGTTCTACCCGTCGTTCTTCAGGTTAATTTGAATCCACCCGTACCTACCCTTGACTTTGGCCAACAAGGCAGTACGACTGTTCCAAATCAATGCATCTATCTATGCTGCACATGAATACCCAATAGCTACCAATCACTATGCCTTGATTTTGGCCAACAAACATAGCTTGAATACTATTGACCATTCAAGTGAAACGACGGAGGGCTACGAATGGTTTTGGCAAAACCGTGAACGTAGTGAACTTGATATAATCGATGGAACGAGATAGCTTTTAAAAAGGAGTGGCTCAAGCTCCGCATTTAAAAGTTGGTTTTGAAAAGAACCGAGTGGTTTTTCGAAAGTGTTCCAACGACTTTTACTTGGTTTATTTTCTTGCATTAGTTCTTTTAATGCGTGTTATTCTTGCATTAGTTCTTTTAATGTGTCCCATCATTTAAGCCTACCATTGCAGAAAACAACCAAAATATGACGTACGCTTATGCCATTCGCATTCGCCACGGGGCCCCGTCATTACCCGTTAGGTTACTTAACTAACGACAGAGCGGGGGCTGGGCTAGCGCGGCTGCAAAACATAAGCAACGCCTAAATAATATCATATACAGATATATATTGCAATGATAGCCATTTCAGATCACAGATGAATACATTGGATATACTAGGAACCCGCAATTCGTAAGAGTCTGTAACGAAAAGCAGATTACATGGTCGCGGTGAATAGCCAATACCCCATCCAAGACCCCTACGGGTGTGGCAAACTACCCGCCAAGTACCCGAAGCGAAGCAACCTCCCTCAACTCCGTGAGTAGGCCACTCGGCACTTCGGGATACCCGGTAGTTTGTGAACCCCCTCCATGGGTCTATCCTAGGAGCAAAAACAGTAAAAAGAAATTATACAATGACGGCTACAACCCCGACCCGGTTGCGCGGCCATATAAATAATTATTACATCAATTTACAAATTTACATGAACTGAAAGAAAAGAAAACTCTCGTCTCACAACCCCCGGCTATTCACCCGCGACAATCCAATGAATTCATATACACAAACCAATAACATTACAGATCACAGATTTGTATAACCCCCACTGATCGACATATAGCGATTAGCAGACGTTCAATACAAATATCACATCACAGATAAAAACCCGTCAGCTTAAGTCTTTAGAAGTTCAATAAAAAATACGGATTTTTAGGCCCCAAACACAAAATTTTCTTTCTGGAAAATCTGGGCTGAAAAGACATATTCCAAAAATCCCGAAACAACCCCAGAAACACACTGCACAAAATTTGGACCTCGGCCGAGTCAACTCGGCCGCGGAACCGCGGCGGGAGCGTGCTCCCGCCGCGTTTCCTCGGCGCTTTGACCGGTTCGTGGGACCAAATTTTGTGGGTGTTTAATAAAAAGCCTGAGCCGATTTTTAAGATGAAATTTATCAATTTTTGAACAGGAAAAAAATCGGCAGAAACTTGACATATCGGGTTCGTTTCGCGACTTTTTCTTTGATCGATCTTCTAGTTACTTTGCTAACATATTAGATAGAGTTTAACTAGGCTCTGATACCATTGTAAGTCCATGCTGCCTCTCCCGGTACTTACGGGCATGCGGAATTTGATGAAAAACAATTTTCTAGAGGCGGCAACATGGACTCAAACCGGATCTTTGTTAAACTATCTACCTAACAACTTAACTAGGAGTTGTTAACTACTCGGTTAGGGGGTTATACCTTTCTTTCTTGAACTCCTTCGTCTTTGACTCTCGATGGTGTACGGATTGGCTTCACCCCGTCGTCTCCTTGCGCCGAAGATCGATCCACCCGAAAGCTTCTACCTTTGGCTTCTTCTTCGAACTTTGAAGAAACTAGTTCACTCGGTTTGCTAAACCTTGTGAACTAGAGTGAGTAGAGGAGAGTGTGTTAGGATTTTTCTCTATGGTTCTTGCTTCTCAACTCATGAGACAAATGAACCATAGACTAGAGAGAAAAAGGGAGAGCAAGAGGAAGAGGGTGAGACCTCAAGCCAAGAGAGAGAATGGAAATGATAGAATGAGCAAGACTTTTCTCTCTTGGCTCTCATAATTCAAAGCCAGCATAACCAATAATAGCAATCAAGTATTAGTGATGGTTTAAGCTACAATAGCCATATCATTTCATGCACTCATTTTGCACAAGAGAAACAAGCAAGCAAAAGTCTTTGCCATGAAATGATAGCCATTGTCATGATGATGGTCAACTAGTCCAACCTAGTCAACCGGTCAACTAAGTCAACAAGTCAACAAAGTCAACCCCTCAACAACCATGTCACTATAATACTTAATTATTATTATTGTTAATCATATATCATATTCTCATTAGGGTTGAGCAAAAAGTCAATAGTCAACAGTCAACAGTCAACAACCCTAATGAGAATCATCTGCCTCTGTCTCTCCGTCAACTGTGCATACACACCCGCATCCGCGTTCCGAGAAACACGAATACATACTAGAAAAAACCAATCCCAAAACGTACACTAGGATCTGGCTTAAACCAAAGCCCGCTAGTGTTAACTGTCCGGATACTGTACGTGCACAAGTGCACGGATGTGACCGAACCCTGTCGCAAAACCATGCGACCTGTCGCAAAACCATGCGACCTCTACTCTTTTGCCTAAAGGCGAATAGCTTTCTGTATGGGACTCTAAAGACTCGACACTACGCTGGCAGTGGGTTTAACCACAGACCGCAAGCGGCACTAGTTGTGCGTAACGGTCCCCAGGTAGATGCCGACAAGAAGACTGACGAGGTGAAAACCCATCTGAAGTCCTACTGAGCCTGACTGTGACAGTCTCCATACAGTCCGGTCTGTTCGTCTGATACATCGCATGGCGGGCCTAGGGGGCGGTAAACGTCAATCCCCTAATAGCGGTACAAGTCGTGTCGGAGTGAAGCCCAGAACACCCTGAGATAACACTGGAAACCTACCAATATATCTCGCTTGCCCTGGCCAGGGACTACTCGTGTAATGGCTCTCCTAGACACATCGCGATGTCAACCCCTAATACCGGGAGAGACGAATCCTGTCTAACCGTCACTGCCTCCAAGTGCTTCGGGACTGCACCCAAAAACTACCTGTTTGCACGACTCCTTTGAGCCGTGGTAGGGTAGTAATCAAAGTACAGTGGGAACACACTCGAGGCGAAGTGACAGTGTCAAGTCAGCGGACTAAGCTATACTCATGTCACCTGGGAACTGATAACTGACGATAGGTATAGTACCAACCAACAGTTCCCGACGAGTCCTGTCCAGTGTACTCGTAACCCAACGAGCACCCGCATACTATCTCCAGTACGACGTACTGATGGCTGTAGGACAGACCATCTCCCACACTGGGATGAGAAGCGCATACGCTAGTCTACTCCGAAGTATCGATGCCATGTTTCGATAGTCCTGCGACTAGGGACCTGCATAAGGATGAGCTTATAGATTACCCAGCCCCCACTAGTGTGACTGCCATCACAACGCTGGTAATCAAGCAAAGATCCTAAGGGCTCCACTAATGTGTATAGGTGATATACTAAAATAAACACATGTACACATTGAAGTAGAAACAAACCAAGTAGCATACTACTATATTGAGCAAGATTGTTTATACAAGGTGAATATCCCAAGCTTCCATTAAGTAATATACAAACTAGTATGATACAGTAATGGCCTCTAGGGCATATACACTAACACATCTAGCAGCAAAGTCTGCCCTCATCTTGGCAGCGACACTGAAGAGTCGGAGGAAGAGGACCCGCCTTGCAACAACTGTGTAGATTGGACCCCCATGCAACAAGCTAAACTACGAGAGACCTTCGAAATTGCAGAAGGGTCCCTAGCCATCACAAGGGTGTCGGAGCGGATGTGCAAAGAGCTCGATGCATTGTCAGTCTCTACCGTGGACCAGCTGAAAACTTTCTACGTTCCCAGAAGGAAAAGTGGACAGAAGGACATCCTGTTTTATGGGTCAAATCCTGTTGTGCACCCAGACAATTTGTCTGTCGCGTGCCTTCCATATGAGAGAGGCATAAAGGACGTCCTCAATCCCAAATATTATGCGCCTGAGATGCGGGATAACTTTAAAAAGTGCGGGTGTCGGCTATATCAAACGGACTCCGAAGCGAAGTTTTATGAAGGGCTATGGCATCCGCCTCAGGTCCGAGCACTCATCGATGGACGAATTCCATATAGACGGGGCATAGGTTTCATCCATCCTGATTCCAAGGCATGCTATATGATCCATATTGGTAAAGCAAGCGAAAGGTCAAATGATGATGACGAGGTAGCCGAGCCAGAAAAAGCTCCTCAAGAGCTCGAAGATGGTGGACAAGAAACCTTCGATGAGCTAGCCGAGATCGATTTGGGAACGCCTGATATCCAAGGCCGACCTACATCAGCTCACTTTTGTCAGAGAAAATGAAAGAGCAGATAATTGCCCTGCTGCATGAGTTCACCGATTGCTTCGCGTGGACGTACAAAGAAATGTCTGGCCTCTCCCCTGAAGTGGCCGTGCATAAGCTGGATATATCTTCTGATGCCAAGCCTGTCAAACAAGCTCCTCAAAGAATGAGAAGGGAGCTGGAAGAAAAGGTCATCGAGGAAACTATGAAACTTATCGATGCTGGCTTCATCAGGGAAGAGAAATACATAGACTGGATCGCATGCATTGTCCCAGTAAAGAAGAAAAATGGGCAGATCCGGGTTTGTGTCGATTTCAGGGATCTTAACAAGGCATGCCCTAAAGATGATTTCCCGCTTCCGGTCATGGAAATGATGGTCGATGTCACCTCAAATTATGAGCTGTTCACCTTCATGGACGGTTCATCTGGGTACAATCAGATAAAAATGTCGCCTAAGGATGAGAAGCATACATCATTTCGAACCCCGATCGGCAAATACTGTTACAAAGTGATGTCGTTCGGACTGAAGAACGCAGGTGCTACATATCAAAGGGAAATGACCAATATCTTTGATGACCTAATCTATAAAGTCATTGAATACTATGTTGATGATCTGGTCGTCAAGACTAAAGCCAAGGCCGATCACATCCAAGATCTTAGGACCGTTCTCACTAGACTGAGGGAATACGATCTGAAGATGAATTCTTTGAAGTGCGCTTTTGGCGTGTCATCGGGAAAATTCCTGGGCTACATAGTTCGACATTGAGGGATCGAAGTTGATCCATCCAAGATAAAGGCCATCATGGAGATGCCCCCTCCGAAGAATCTGATGCAGCTAAGACCTTTTCAAGTCAAGCTTTCTTATATATGAAGGTTTATCGCAAATTTATCGGGGAGATGTAGGCCCTTCTCAAAGCTCATGAAGAAAGGATCTCCTTTTGTCTGGGATGCCGAATGTCAAAGAGCGTTCAAAAGCATCAAACAGTACCTGTTTCACCCTCCAGTGGTTGCTGCTCCTATTTCAAATAAACTGTCAATTCTCTCTACTGCCACGCTAGATGAATCACTCGGTGCACTCATTTCCCAGAACAACGAGGAGGGAAAAGAAAATGCCCTCTACTACCTCAGTCAAACTTTAGTTGGGACGGAACACAACTATTCCCCGATCGAAAAGCAATGCCTGGCTATGATATTCACTGTGAAGAAGCTGGGGCACTATCTGCTTGCTCATCGGGTTATGCTGATCTCCAAGGTCGACCCACTCAAACACTTAATGACCAAAGCAAGCCTAGCCGGTAGAATGGCGAGATGGGCTGTCATGCTGCTTGAATTTGACATAATTTATACTCCTCAGAAAGCAGTAAAAAGGTAAGCCCTCGCCAACTTCCTTGCTGCTCATCCCATACCAGAAGGGTCGCCGCTCAATTGCAAGTTACCGGACGAACAAGTGTTGCACCTCGAGGATGACGAGCCATGTTGGGAGCTCTATTTTGATGGAGCCTCATCAATGAGGAGCTCCGGCAAATCAAGCATCCCGCGGATAAAAGCAGGGATAGGATTGGTGCTCATCACGCCATCGATGGGAACCCTACGACGTTCTTTTGCTCTCACCGAGCCTCACACAAACAATGAGGCTGAGTATGAAGCTCCGATAGCTGGTTTGGAGCTCGCCATAAAAATGGAAATCCTTAGGCTACGAGTCTACGGTGATTCCCAGCTTGTCGTCAACCAAGTAAGCGGCGACTATAAGATATACAAACCTGAGTTAGCTTGATATAGAAGCCGAATGGTGGAACTCATGAAACGGTTCACTCGCATTCAACTAATGAGAGTCCCTAGGGCGTTGAACGGAAAAGCTGATATACTCGCTTGCCTAGCTAAAGAGCTAGCTGATCCTGACATGGAAGAAATTCTAATCACAATCAGAAGCCGGCAAATTCTGCCTCCAGTCTCTTTGCGTGAAGAAAAAAGTATAGAACAAGAGAACAATCCTACTGAAGAGGCTTCGATCATTCAAGACAAGCCCGATTGGAGAGAACCCTTCATAGAGTAGCTTCGATACGACAAGCTGCCCGAAGAAAAATCTACGAGGATTCAGCTAAAAAAGAGAGCTCTCCGATATATGTTTGTAAATAATATTCTATACCGCAGATCATATGACCAACTCTGGCTCGGGTGCCTGTCATCGGTCGAAGCCCAAAAAGTCATGAAAGAAGTTCACTCAGGCGTATGCGGGGCTCACCAGTCCAGCCCCAAAATGCGGCTTCAGATCAAACGGCTTGGATATTACTGGCCTACCATGATAAGGGATTGCGAAGAGAATCAAAGAAATGCCATCTCTGCCAAATTCACGGTGATTTCATTCACAAGCATCCCAATCCGTTGCATCCTACGGTGGCATCGTGGCCTTTCGAAGTTTGGGGCACCGACATTGTTGGCCCAATTGATCCTCCGTCATCCAATGGCCACCGGTTCATATTGGCCGCAACTGACTATTTCTCCAGATGGGCTAAAGCTGCCCCGCTAAAAGAAGTCAAGACAGAAAATATTCTGACGTTCTTCCAGCATAATATTCTATACCGCTTCGGTACACCAAGAAGAATCATTTCTGACAACGGGCTTTCTTTCAAGAGCTTCAAAGTCTCAAGGTTCGCTACTCAGCACAAGATAGGCTGGAGATATTCTTCCATCTATAATCCAAGGGCCAATAGGCTAGCCGAAGACTTCAATAAAATTCTATGCAAGCTCCTGAGAAAAAATGCTTCAGCCAACAAGAGAGACTGAAATCTTAAACTTCACAAGGCGTTGTGGGAATATCATACCACACACCGCACTTCAACACAATCCACTCCATACTCACTACTCCTCGGAGTGGAAGAAAGCCTCCCGCTCGAAGTTGAAGTTCCAAGCCTACGGATGGCCGTTCAGCACTAGTTGACGGAGGAGGAAAACGTGCTCCTTCGGCTCGAAGAGCTCGACGCCCTCGAAGAAAAGAGGCTCGCAATACAGCAAAATCTGGAGCTGTACCGAGCCCAAATGTCACGGGCCTATGACAAGATAAACCGTCTCCGCGCTTTCAAGAAAGGTGAATTGGTGTTGGTCCTCAAAAGACCGATTATCCCCAATCGACATGCCAAGGGAAAATTCGAGCCAAATTGGAAAGGACCATACGTTATCGAGAAAGTGTTTGATGGAGGATCCTACCAGCTGATAAATGCCGAGGGAGAAAGGCCCATGCCACCCATCAATGGCCGATATCTCAAGAAATACTACGCGTGAATGCTCCAAGTCGCAGGCGAATTGAGCACACCGGCCTTACGGTCTGGATCATACATCCTGCAAAACCATATACAATCCACGGGCTTAAAATGGCCCCTCTCTCTCCTAAAGTCCTACCGGCGAGACTACATTTAAAGTCCTACCAGCCTAAAAAAAACAAAAAGAAAAAAAAACGGTATATCCACAAGCAAAACGGGCACGGATGAAAACCCGAAAGGGCACCGTGAGTAAAAACAGCAGGACTGCCGACGAGATTGTGAAAACCCAAAAGAGCGCAAACTCGTGAAAAGAAATGAAATACACTCGCAAAGTCCTCTCGACCTTGTGAGGAAAAAATCCCCGCGTGAGATCCTTACGACTCACAAAGGAGAAACACACTTAGGAATCCCCACGATTCTTAAGGAGAACATACACTTGTGAGATCCTCTCGACTCGTAGGGAGAAAATGCTTTTATGAGATCCTTACGACTCATAAAATTGAAAAGCCTTAGGTGATAGGGATCTAAACCTATCTCATGAGCCATCACTCCCTAACGGGCAACGACGAATGATGAGTCGCTCCTAATATCATATTTCAGTGGAGCGATGCAGACGCCAACCAAAATCCAATCTCCCAAAATTCTCCTAGCCCTACGGTTGGTCCCCGAACTGACTACCGTATACAATCCACGGGCTCAAATAATTCTCATCATACGCATGCTCCACTGCGATCACCAGTTACGCGGCTGGTCTCCGCCTTTGGAATTATGCTCCATTTAGGAAGACCTACTCATGTGTCCTCACGATACATGAGAAGAACAAACTTACGGGATCCTCACAACTCATAAGAAAACACCTTCGTGAAATCCTTACAACTCATGAAGGAAAAACACATTTGGGAGTCCCCACGACTCCTAAGGAGAAAATACACCTACGGGATCCTTTCGACTCTATTGGGGTCAAAATTTGCACCCCGCAAGGGGGCTGCTAGCCCCCTTGACCCCTAGCCCGCTATCCGGGTAGCGGGACCCCCGTAAAAACTCTGCGGGGCCCTCGATATATCCAAAACCCCTCTAAAACACAACACTGCACATTGAGTTCGCATGACCAGTTTGACCCGTGGAGGTTCTCTTGCTCCAAAGGTGAGGGATAATTAACGGTAGCTTAGTCTGCGGCTGCCGGAGATTCGGATCCCCACAATCATTAAACCCCCGCCTACCCTAGGCGGGGGGAATCTTTAGTACGCCTGACAAGCGCGCGCGTATTCCCATCTCAATGGGGTGACGAAAAACACCCTACAGATTCTGGAACGCCCGGTGGGACCTATCTTTCCTCCCATATTTCGGGTTAAACATTCATGCAAACTCAATCAATATACATATCCATATTTATACTAAAATAATGCTCTTTCATGCAGGTTTCCAAGCAATCAATTTTCAACAATGTCTCCAAAGATGAACTCAGCTCTCATCTCTTACACGATGAAGATGGACGCCAGGATAGTCCTCCCGGCCAGTCTCGGGCAACAATGGGAAGAGCCGCCACTATCATTTGGCTCTATTATGTTCGTGTCAGCTAACGCCATCACATCTCCTCAAGCTTCGGTAACGGACAAACCGGCCTTGAAAAGCAAGAGGCCAAATGTGGTGGTCTCGAAGGCGCCCCAACCCAAACGCAAGTCGGTGTTTGAACGACTTTCATTGGCCCCGGCTGGGGGCAAGGCCATCAACACCAACAAAGCAACAAGGCGTCTCGAGCAAGCTTCGGCGGTTCCCCTGACAACTGCTCGATCGGATGTCTTCTCTAAGCTCCCCGCTAATCGACTCACGATGGCTTCCTGGATAATGGATGCCCACCAAGCCCTTAAAATTGAGAAGCTAAGGCAGAAAAGGCTCGGATATAGAGCCAACAAAAGGGCTAGGGCTCCTGCTAGGCTGAACTTTATGAGGTTCGAAGAACATGGTTATCCCGCCAAAGATGAGGAAATGGCTGGATATGTGGTCCACACTGTCTACATGGTGGGCACACGCAGCAAGAGCAAGGATGGGGCCACTACATCTCAAAGACAATCCGGTGTAAATGTGGCTGCCACTTCCCAACACCAGCATCCTCCAGAAGATAATGAAAATTCTCCCAGTGAAGCTGATAAGCGGAAAGAGCCCTCGGTTCATGAGGAGTCGGGCTCGGAAAGCGAAGAGGATCCAATCTTCCGTCCCAAGAATGCAGAGCAGCAACTTCTCCAAGAGCTCCGAAAACAGCTCAGAAGTAAAGATAAGGAGATGGACAAACTTTACTCCAAAACTAACGACGTGACGAATGTCGTCTTGCAGCTCACGGCCCGACTTGCCTCTCAGCCGCCCAATCAAGTGCAGGGTTCTGCTCATGAACCGGGAAACGGTGTCCCAAGGCAGCCGACGCCTATTCCCTCAAATACAAAGGTAGGCGAACTGCATGAAAGTCAGTCGCATCCTATCTAGGGAAATGTCTTGGCTACCGATGACAGTAGCCCGCTAACTCAAGATCAAATCATGGATTTGGTTGCCAACAAAGTCAAAACATTGGTAGCCGAAGCTGAAACACAAAAAGATATCAGCAGCAGAGGGAGACCATATCCTGCTCAGTATGATCGTGTAGAATTTCCAAGCGGCTATGTCATCCCCAAATTCGGAAGATTTGATGGGACGGGAAATGCGAATCAGCACATCGCCCACTTCAAAGCCTCATGCGCGAATACTGGGGGCAACGATGCACTTCTCCTCCGCCAGTTCGTTAATAGCTTGACCGATATTGCTTTCGACTGGTACGCGAGAATACCGGATGGCTCCGTTATAACTTTCGTCCAAATGGAGTCTCTGTTTCGGCAGAGGTTCATGAGCGTCAGCGATAAGGTCACCATTGCCGATCTTGTAAGGACCAAGCCAAAGAACAACGAAAGCAGCACTGATTTTATAACCCGATGGCGCAATATCTCTGTCAAATGTGAACCGCCGATAGAACAGGACCAATCTGTCAGTCTCCTTGTCGGAAATCTCAACAGTTGGATGGCCCCGTTTCTATGCACCGTGGGTCTCAAAACATTCCAAGAGCTGACCAGGAAAGTTCAGATGCTGGAGCGCTCAAAGCAGGAGTCCTCTTCGAATTCCCAAAATAACAATAGGTCTTGGAGAAACCGAAAAGACGAAAATCGCAAAGGCGGAAACTCCAATGATTCTGAATCTTTCAACACTTCGGCTAACTGAAATAAGCTAGGGATGAGCGGGCCTAATGCCAACCAGCCTCGAAAGCCAGTGTTCAGAAAGGGAGGAGAATCTCCACTGAAAGAGAAGCTGGATAAAGTCTATTCCTTCAGAAGGGACAAAATCCACAAGATATTCAGGGACGCCCTAAGAAACGGTCTACAATTGCCAGAATCAAAAATACCGCAAGAAGTGAATATGACCGACGACCCCAAATACTGTCCCTATCAAAGAGTGATAGGTCATGCCATTGAGAACTGCTTTGTCTTCAAAGATTTGGTCGGAAAGCAATACAAGGCAGGAGAGATAGAACTGTCTAAAGGCGTGTTAACAAACATTCAAGCTGCGACCGCCAACTTCATACAAAACAGTTGACCACCACGTCGTTAAACTGGGAACAATCGACCTCTAAGTCGTTAAACTGGGAATGTAAAAAAAATGTGTGTAAATAAAAAATGTGTAAATAAAAAAAAGAAGTGTAAGTAAAAAAATAATAATAAAAAGCCGAAATGATGGGGCAACTCGCAATAAAAATCAGAGAGTAAAAATAAAAATGAAAATAAAGCCGAAATGATGGGACAACTCGTAATAAAAATCAGCGAGTAAAAATAAAAATGAAAATAAAGCCAAAATGATGGGGCAACCGCGAATAAAAAGCCGAAATGATAGGGCAATCACGACCTTCGCGATAAGAAAAGCTGAAATGATAGGGCAATCACGACCTTCGCGATAAGAAAAGCTGAAATGATAGGGCAATCACGACCTTCGCGATAAGAAAAGCTGAAATGATAGAGCAATCGCGGTAAAAAAACGGTGAATGATGAGTCGCTCCTGGTACCATATTCCAGTGCAGCGATGCAGACGCCAACCAAAATTTCAAATTTCTGAATGTCCCAACGGCGAATGATGAGTCGCTCCTGGTACCATATTCCAGTGCAGCGATGCAGATGCCAACCAAATTCCAAATCCCAATGGCGAATGATGAGTCGCTCCTGGTACTATATTCCAGTGCAACGATGCAGACGCCAACCAAATTCCAAACTCAAATCCTAAATGGCGAATGATGAGTCGCTCCTGGTACCATATTCCAGTGCAGCGATGCAGACGCCAGCTAAATTCCAAACTCAAATCCTAAATGGCGAATGATGAGTTACTCCTGGTACCATATTCCAATGCAGCGATGCAGATGCCAACCAAATTCCAAACCCCATACCCCAAGTGGCGAATGATGAGTCGCTCCTGGTACCATATTCCAGTGCAGTGATGCAGACGCCAACCAAATTCCAAATCCCATACCCCAACGGCGAATGATGAGTCGCTCCTGGTACCATATTCCAGTGCAGCGATGCAGACGCCAACAAAGTCCCAAAATTTTTCCGGCCCTACGGTCTGGATCAAACATCCTGCAAAACCGTATACAATCCACTGGCGTAAAACGATCCCAATCTCTCCCAAGTCCTACCGGCGAGACCACATTCAAAGTCCCACCGGCGATGAAGATTCAAAAAAAAGGGTATGTCCACAATCAAAATGGGCACGGATGAAAACCCGAAAGGGCTCCGTGAGTAAAAACAGCAGGACTGCCGGCGAGTTTGTGAAAACCCGAAAGGGTGCAAACTCGTGAAAAAGAGATGAAATGCACTCGCAAAGTCCTCTTGACTTTGTGAGGAGAAAATTCCCACGTGAGATCCTTACGACTCACAAATGAGCAACACACTTGGGGGTCCTCACGACTCCTAAGGAGAAAATACACATACGAGATCCTTTCGACTCGTAGGGAGAAAATGCTTTTATGGGACCTTTACGGCCCATGAAATTGAAAAGCCTTAGGTGATAGGATCCAAACCTGTCTCCTAAGCCATCGCTTCCCAACAGGGAAATGCAAATGATGATTCGCTCCTGGTACCATGTTCCAGTGTAGCGGTGCTGATGCCGACCCAAAAACCAATTCCCAAATCCTCCCGGGGCAAATGATGAGTTGCTCCTGGCATTATTCCAGTGCAGCAATGCAAATGCCGACCAAACCAAATCCCTAAATCCTATCAAAGACAGATGCTGATTCGCTCCTGGTACCATATTCCAGTGTAGTGATACTGATGTCAACCCAAATCAAATCAAACCAACAATCTCTACGGCGGAATCATGCTTCGTCTCAGAATATACCCCGTGTCGAAATCATGCTTCGCCTCGGAGTATCCACTTGCCCTATCGGAATTATGCTTCGCCTGGGAATCATCCTCTACATCAAAACCAGTGACACTCCGTGCCGGGGAAACATCGACTACAGACACTCCATGCCGAGGACAAGTCAACCAGCGACCTCCTCGTAGGAATTATGCTCCGCCCTGGAATCAAGTCAACCAAGGACCTCCCCGTCGGAATTAAGCTCCGCCTCGGAATCAAGTCGACTAACAAGCTCTGCGTCAGAATCATGCTTCGTCTCAGAGTGTATCTCGTGTCGAAATCATGCTTCGGCTCGGCGTATTTGCCTTCCCTGTCGAAATTATGCTTCGTCTCAGAATCAAGTCAGCCAACAAGCTCTGCGTCGGAATCATGCTTCGTCTCATAGTGTACCCCGCGTCGAAATCATGCTTCACCCCGGTGTATCTGCCTTCCCTGTAGGAATTATGCTTCGGCTCGGAATCAACCAGCGACCTCCTCGTCGGAATTAAGCCCCGCCTTGGAATCAAGTCGACCAACAAGCTCTACGTCGGAATCATGCTTCATCTCAGAATGTACCCCACGTCGATATCAAGCTTCGCCTCGTTGTATCTGCCTTCCCTATCGGAATTATGCTTCATCTCGGAATCAACCAGCGACCTCCTCATCGAAATTAAGCTCCGCCTCGGAATCAAGTCGACCAACAAGCTCTTCGCCAGAATCATGCTTCGTCTCAGAGTGTACCCCGTGTCGAAATTATGCTTCGCCTCGGCGTATCTGCCTTCCCTGTCGAAATTATGCTTCGTCTCGGAATCAAGTCAGCCAATAAGCTCTACGCCGGAATCATGCTTCGTCTCAGAATGTACCCCGTGTCGAAATCATGCTTCACCTCGGAGTATCTGCCTTCCCTGTCGGAATTATGCTTCGCCTGGGAATCAACCTCTGCATCGAAATTATGCTTCGGTCAGAATGTCTGCCGCCCGTCGGAATTATGCTCCGACCCCTTTGGAATCATACTCCGCTCATCGGAATTATGCTCCGATCCCTGGAATCATGCTCCGCTCTTCGGAATTATGCTCCGATCCCTGAAGTTACGCTCATCGGAATCATGCTCCGATCCCTGAAATCATGCCTCTACTCTTCGGAATTATGCTTCGATTCTCGGAATTATACTTCGACTCTTTGGAATGATACTCCGGCCCTGGAATTATGCTCCGCAAATCGGAATTATTCTCCGACTCATCGGAATGATGCTCCGATCCTCGGGAATCATGCCCCCCAAGGTATGCTCGGCCCCCGGAATGATGTTCCACCTCGAAGTCCAGCTTCAAGATCCATCAATTTCATGTACACAACTCATATGCGCGGTGTACATTTATTGATGGGGGGCACTTTGTTGGGGTCAAAATTTGCACCCCGTAATGGGGCTGCTAGCCCCCTTGACCTACAGCCCGCTATCCGGGTAGCGGGACCCCCGTAAAAACTCTACGAGCCCCTCGATATATCCAAAACCCCTCCAAAACACAACACTGGACATTGAGTTTGCATGACCAGTTTGACCCGTCAATCGAAGGTTCTCTCGCTCTAAAAGCGAGGGGTAATTAACAGCAGCTTAGTCCGCGGCTGCCGGAGATTCGGATCCCCACAATCATTAAACCCCCGTCTACCCTAGGCAGGGGGAATCTGTAGTACGCCTGACAAGCGCGCGCGTATTCCCATCTCAATGGGGTGATGAAAAACACCCTACAGACTCGTAGGGAGAATACTTTTATGGGACCCTTACGGCTCATAAAATTGAAAAGTCTTAGGTGATAGGGACCTAAACCTGTCTCCTAAGCTATCGCTCCCCAACAGGCAAAGGCAAATGATGAATTGCTCCTGGCATATGTGCTTCAGTGTTAGCAACGCTGATGCCTACCCTAACCCCAAAATTCCAAACTCCAATCCATAGACCCCTAAGTCTTTAAACTGGGAACATATGACCTCTAAGTCGTTAAACTGGAAACAGATGACCCCTAAGTCGTTAAACTGGGAACGAGCGAAATCCTCTCATGGAAAATGATGATTCGTTCCTGGTACCATATTCCAGTGCAAGCGATGCTAATGCCAAACCAAAACAAAAATCCCCAAATCCTCTCATGGCAGATGATGATTCGCTCCTGGTACCATATTCCAGCGTAGTGATGCTGATGTCAACCCAATTCACATTAAATCAGCAAGACAACCAACGACCTCCCTGGCGTTGTAGCAAGTCTTGGCGTCAATGACATGAAATTTGATGTCAGTGACGAGCAGCCCAAAGCGTAATGTCAGTATCACAGACCCGAGCATTCGTGATGACTAGGAGTCGAACCCGGAGATAGTGATTTTATCCCGAGCGAGGTGTTGAACGCTCATACAGATTTCTTTTAGCACTATCACATTTAGGAGGTTGACAGAGGACCCGTTGTCAACTAAAATCTTTCTTATCTTGATGTCATGGCAGTATCCGGTGACATACAAGGGACGGTTATGTTCGCACGTTCCGAGGAGGAGATCTTCATCGCCGAAAGTGATGTCAGCTGTGTGCACTTCTTCCAGCTCGTCCTTCATCTTTTCTTCGGCAAGGAAGGCTTGAAACTGCTCGAGCTCTTGTAGTGCCTTGATCAACGAATCTCTCGCCTCTTTAGATAGCAGAAGGGCATCGAGAATGCTTAGCTGCGAGGGTATCATCCTCAGGTGTGCCAGAACGTTGTAATCCACCTTGTTTTTCTATGGCGGGTTCTTGGCTGCCAGCTCTTCGACGACTTGGTCATTGAGGGCGATATCTTTAGGGACTTTTTCTTTCCCCTTATCTTTTTTGTTGGCCCCCTTGCTTGTAGGTCCGAGATTCTTTTCGGGTAACGTGCGATTACGCAGCTGAATGTTCTTACAGGTCTCCACCTCTTCTGTTTCGGAGATGGATTCCTTGAAGAGAGGGCCAAGGGCTATTTCTTCATCAGAATCGCTACCGAAGGTGAGGACCTGCAATTCCCCGGAATTAACCATATGACAGTGTAACACCTTAGAATGTGTTTTGTAGCTAATTATATTTTAATATATTGTTTTTAATAAAAAAGTTTACCAAATTAGTTTTTAAATATTTTATCCTAATTATTGAGTATTTTAATAGAATTTTGTTAGGCACATACACACTTGTGCATGTTAACTAGGCTTGTTTTTGGTGTTTAACCATGATTAGCAACCATGGTTAACTAACCATTTCTTTAACTTAGGGTTAGGTGGGGTTTAAGTGTCATGGTTGTAATTAGTAATGATAGTTTTAAATGAAAATGAATTTAAAGAAAAAGGATTTCTTTATGTGGTTGACTTGAGAGAGAGCATGGGCATTATGGCCTTGCCCATGCTTCATTTAATGAAGAGAGAGAGAGTGAGAAGGGGGGGTTCTTGTGTGTGCTCATTCTCCATCTCATTCTTTTCTTCTCTCATTATCTCACTCTCTCACACACACACACACCTAGAAAGAGAGAGAGCAGCAGAAGCAGCAGCTGCCCCAGCAACACCAAACAACAACAACAGTAACAACAGCAATAACAAAGACAATAGCAACAGCAATAGAAGTAGCAGCAAGCATCATCATCATCAACATTATCATCATCATTATCATCAGCAGCAGGAGCAACATGAGGCAACAGCAGCAGCAGCCATCAGCATCACCATCATCATCTCAGCAACAACAACAAGAACAACAGCAGCAGCAGAAGCAGAAGCAGCAACAGGAGCAGAGGCAGCAGCAGAGCAGCATCAGGAGCCCCAGCAGCAGTAGCAGCTCCTCTCCACTTCTCCTCCTGCTTCTTGGGATCCAATAGGGTATATTTTCAGAACCCTATTGCTTGTTTGTGTAGCTTATGTGCTAATTGCTTCGATTAGTGCTAAATTAGCTAAATTAGTGCTAGTTTTGGTGATTTGTGAGGTATTGTGGTAAATGGTTGGATGTGTTGGATACCCTAGTTTACTTAAGTGCTAATAGGGACATTGCAACTGAGAAATCCCCAGATTACACTAAAATACCATATAGTTTGTGATTTGTGCAATTTGTGACTTTTGAGATGATATTTATGACTTTTGTGATCTGCTATAGACCCGATGCCTACAGAATAAAACTAGAGATGACTGGAGCATGTACACTAGGTATAGATAACACCCCCAGAATACGAGACCCCCATTCCCCACTGTGGCCGCCAATTCCTGCATTCTGGCCGCAATTTGCGGCCAGGAAGGTGAGTTGGGTGTTGGGGTTTGGTGTGGGGCTCTCTGCTGTGTAGTGTAGTGTTTTGGCATATCTAGTTTTCTAATATCTTACCTGTAGGGAAATCTGGGACTATATATCGTTTTTGGGTTTAGTTGTGTTTGCGCGATACGCGCGATACGTGTGTGGGTTCTGTGATCCAGCGTATCGCGGCGTGTCGCGATGGTTTTTAGACGCGTGCACACACGATTCAGCGTATCGTGCACACGCGCGTTTAGTTCGCGACGCGAGTTTCTCGTTTCGATTCGATATCGCGTTTCGCGGGATATTTTGACTTATATATGATTTTCATGTCGTATTTGCAGGTTTGCAGGCAGGGACCACGGACACGGCTACAAGGGGAGCAGATTATAGGATTCACCCCGCGTGGAGTTTAGGTGAGTAGATATAACATCTACAGGGGAATCGCCCGCATGGCGTTATGCGTCTGGGCTAGGATTCAATTCCTGTCGCACATTCTACGTCATTGTAGAGTTGCGCCTTACTGCATTTCCTAGATATAGCTATACTGTGACTAGCAGCCGTAGGACACTGCACACCCTATTGACGGTTCATGTTGCACGAGCACGGATTGCATGCTACACACACACCGTCAATAGTTGCCATGTCACACACTACCCCTTATAGCTACCATTGCTTACCACACTTGACATCTAGTTATTCGGTATACCTATAGTGTATCATACCTTTAGTGATAGGTATATTTTCACTTGCGATACAGCTACAGGTATACCTCCTACATATTTTACCTATACCGGGAGGGATTTCCTACATATGTTACTATACCCAGGGGGGTATACGACATCAGTCCCTATAGGTAGATACCTATACTTTGCTACACCTGTATGTTATATAAATATTCAGTTGTTGTCGCATATTCACATTTACTGATGTTACTTAGCTGTACCTTATCATGATTTCGCATACATCTGGTTCAGCTATATACTTGTGTTTACCTGCTCGCATTCAGATATATCGCATACTTCTATTCCTGTATTTATGCATTGTTTATCTGGATTTCATATGATGTTTTCGGGATTTGGGAACCGCGGGAGTTCATGAAATTATGCATACATGTAACAACCCGGTTTCCTTGATATGATATTTCGAGCGTCCCCCATGAGTTTTATCGGTGCTGATTCTATGCTCCATACGAGGTGTGGTTGCCGTATGAGAGTACATGGTGGGGCCCGGTATGGTTCCCCTCGGCAAGAAGATCGATGGGTTTGCCGATTGAGCCTGGAGGCGGGCGAGTACCTACCGGTGATTGTTTGGACCTGGCAGTTGTCTGGAGGCTACTGGCCAGAGTAGAGAGATGGATGCGGGATGACCTGTACTGTCGAGGCCGAGGGCCGACACTGCAGACGGATCCCGTGGGCTGATCCGGACTGACGGATGCCCTATATACGAGGATTTCTGTGCCGATGCTTGGCACATGGTTTCATGATATTTCTTTAACCCCCCTTCTTGTATATATAACAGGGGACTTAGCCGTTGTTATATATACCCTTACACCAATATTAGTGGAATGGGACGCTAATATATGTGTATTGCCCCCATCATATTTATTTCTGTACATGTATATATATCTTTAGGATGTTAGATTCATATTGAGATTGGACTTGGGATACTAGGTGATCCATTGGGACTTGGACATTGGATATACCTATGTGATTGGTGACTTGTACATTCGGGATATAGGAGATTACTCGACATTGTACATTGAGAAGATGTGAGACTTATTTGATGTGAGTGCCCAATGTGGGGCCTGGGTTGAGGACTTGGGATTGGAGTATCTTATTGGATTGTGATCCTGCCACGACGTCAGGTTTCCGTGGAAAATGACATATTCCACCCTATACCTCACCATTACCTATCTTATGCACAGATTCATATATTGGTAGTACTTGTGGTGTACCCTTATGATAGTTGCATATTTGCTTTCTCATATCTCTATTGCACTGACATTGCATACCACTATCATGCCATCATTGCTTCACTTATTGATCGTACCTGCTAGTGTACTCTCTTTATCTCAGCATTTCATGACATATTGTTACTACTGTAATCGCATATCTTAGATTCATGCTGTACGTGCATTCCTGCGATTACCTGCATATGTTTTATACTATTCACGAGTTGGCAACTCACCCCCGTTGTGCCACAGGTGTCTCAGGTCTTTCCCCAGAGTAGTCGAGGCAGGCTATTCCCCTATCCAGCTATCCAGCTACCATCTTTTGCTACAGATACCGCATCAGCTCACAGTACCATTTTGCATAGGTGGGTTAGACGGTTATCTGTATTATATTTTGTACCTTCGTTGTATTGTACTCTCCATCTACTGTTGTATTATTGACATAGAGACTTGGTGAGGACGTAGTGTGTATATTGGTGGATTTGGTGTCTTTATATATATGCAGCTTTTTCTCTACTGTCCTTATTCCTCTGTTGTATTCATATTGACTAGTCTTTATAAAAAATGGGGTGTTGCTAAAATTTTAAAGAAAGAAAGTGAGACTTTTAAAGAATTTGGGTTGCGATTTCAATTGTTTCTAAACTTGTATTATCTTTTCCGTATTTTTTTTCTTGGTTTAGATTTCTGGGTTTGGCTTTCTTTTACTACGTTGCGTCTTTAGGCGTTGCGTGGTATTAGGGCCGTCACGGGCCATTTTTGGGTCGTGACAAAGTTGGTATCAGAGCGTTAGGTTTTACCTTTCGGAGTGTAGGATGACCTTAGTATGATGGAGTAGGTAGCTTAAGCAGAGTAACGTAGTGTGTGTATGTCTGCAGCATACTCACAGCGCGGTACCTTGCATTAAGTGACCTAAGTACAAATTGCTTGACATTCCTTCCTTGATGATTCATATCCTTGAGATCCGATTTCCTCATTCTTATCGAATCTCATCTTATATCTATTTATAGCCTTGCCGCCGATGACTATGGGGACTCAGAGCGATGCAGCGAGGGCCGAGGTCAGGGTTAGCTCGGGTGAGCCGAGCACTGACCAGGATGGCACTCTAGTTGCACAGGTGCAGACGGATCAGCCTACGATCTATACTATGGATAGACTTTTGGTAGAGATGCAGGAGTTCCGCCAGACGATGAGTTCTTTGGTTGATGTCGTTCGGGAGCTACGACAGGAGGTTGTCACCCCTGTTACTCAGCTGTCCCTTACGATCAGCATGCAGCAGTCCGTCACCTACATAGCACCAGTGGTTGCAGCTCCAGTTGACGAGGCACATATTTCAGAGGCTCAGAGAGTTCCAGGACAGTGGAGGACTCGTACCAGCGTACCAGCCCAGAGACAGAGGTTTGGTCGTCGAGACAGATTTCGTGGCCACCACGGGAATAGCAGAGGCTTAGGACGAGGACAGTCGTTCAGCTCTTATCCCCAGGTTGGTCAGCAGTCAGCACGTGGATGTTTTCGATGCGGAAGCCTTCAGCACTTCGTCAGGGATTGTTCCTTAGCACCTCGTCATGATCGTTTCCAGAGAGGCCGTGGACGTGGAAGATTTGCTCAGAGGGCTCTGGCTCCCAGAGGAGTTCATCCAGCTGCGAGTAGAGGGCAAACACAGGAGTTTGCTTCTACTCATCGGGACGCGCAGACGTCCAATGTGGAGTTTTCAGGTACCCTTGAGTTATATTTTATTTTCTCTTGGTGTATTTTCTTGTTTCTTGCTTGTACTGTGGTTGGGTAGATTAGTCGTAGTTGTGCTAATTTCTGTCAGCGATCCTTTTGTTGCGCGACACGTATTTCAGTTTGGTGCCAATCAGATAGGAGATAGAGTTTCGTCCGTCGTTTTGATCCTCCTAGAGATGTTGGGTTTGACGTTCTCCTGGGCACGGACTGGTTAACTACGTGTTAGGCGTCTGTGGACTACCGTGTGGAAGCAAGTTAGGTTTTGTTTTTCCCGGCAAGTCAGTTCTTGTTGTACAGGTGGATAGTTGTGCCGCCTCTTACAGCTTGAATTCAGCCTGTTTAGCTAGTCGGCTTCTGAGGAGATGTCGTGGATTCTTGATGTTCGTTCGTGATACCAGAGCCACCGTGGGATTGTTGGACCGGGTTCTTTTCATGCGAGAGTTTTCCGACGTTGTTTCAGGTGAACCGGCGAAGCTGAGGGAGCTTAAGGATCAGCTGCAGAGTTTTGGTTTGGGGAGTTTTGTGCGTCTGAGTGTTTCGCTTTTGGAAACTCCTATTTCTGTTCGTCGAGGGGGAAAGACGGCAGTTTAGGGTTGTGTATCGACGGATCGTCAATTGAACCGGCTTACGGTGCGGATAGGTATCCTTCACCTTGCCGTGGCGATTTCTTCGATCAGCTCCAGAGTGCGAGGCATTTTTCTAAGTGTGCTTGGAATCAGGTCATCATTATTGCGGATTCGGAGTGATGGCATTTCGAAGACTGCCTTATGCGTGCTACGGGCTTTGTGTGTTTCGGTGAGTCGTTGGATTCCCTGATGCCCTAGCAGCATTCGTAGATATGATGAACCAGTTTTCTTCAGGCCGTTCCTCGACCAGTTTCTATTGTATTATTTACGACACTCTGGTCTACTTAATGTGTCTTGAGGGACAGGAGTAGCACTTGAGGATTTGTTATGCAGATGCTGGGAGAGCACCAGCAGTTTGCTAAATTCTCGGAGTGTTTCTTCAGGCTTGTTTGTGTTGACTCCTAGGTCTTGTAGTCGCGGGAGACGGTTCCGTATGGTTCCGAGGGAGATCGTGGCCGTACAGCTTAAGCCCAGACTTGTGTGCAGGACGAAGATCCGCAGATTGTTGGGCTTAGCAGGTTTTGTCGCCGTTTCATGCAGGATTGCTAGAGTAGTACTGCACCGTCGACTGAATGGACCAGAAAGGAGGTTTCTTTTCTTTGGACTGAGGCATGTGTACGGAGTTTTCAGCAGTTGAAGATTCAGTTAACAACTGCATCAGTCTTTCTTTGCTCTTGGTTCGGGCGACATTGTTGTTTAACTGTAATGTTTCTTGAGTGGGCTCGAGGGTGTACTGAGGTGACACTATAGAGATATCGCTTTTGCTTTCCCTACACTTGGGGGAAGTACGAGGAGGATATTCCACTCATGATCTGGAGATGGCCGCGGTGGTTTTGTGTTGGAGATTTGGAGACACTACTTGCTTGGGAGTCGTGTCAGATTTTCCACGAACCACTAGAGCTTAATGTACATCTTCCTGCAGCAGATTTGGATTGTTGTGATGGTCTTCTGCAGATTTACAGTTCTTGTGTGATCGTCGAGTATAGCTTAGTTCGTCTCTACGGAGGGGACAGCTTGCTCATGTCCGCGCCCGACCACTTTCCTTAAATCGTATTCGCGAGACACTGCCCGTCGAAGCTCGTACGTCTGAGATACTTGAGCATATTCGGCTGGGTAATGATGCGGAGACCTTGATTGTGAAAATGATGTGCTAAGTTAGGGACGCGTTCGTGTACCTGGTTTCATCGGGAAGAGACGTGTAATCCTAGGGTATGCACATCTGTCAACTCTCTATATGCATTCCAGTTCCACCAGCTTTGGCGTGGCTTGTGAGATAGTTACAAGTGGACAGGAATGTAAGGAGAAGTTTCAGGTTTCGTTTCAAGTGTCTGTCTTGTTGTGTGCTTTGGGTCGAGCATCTGAGGCCGGCTGGAGAATTGCAATCTTTTACCGTTCCGAAGTAGGAATGGGAGCAGGTCTCCATGAATTCCGTTATGGTTTCTAACCTAATTTTGATTAGGGTGTGACTCCATTCGGATTCTTCTCATCCGGTTATACTCAGCTTGCTCAGTGGTTTTGTTAAGTTGTGTGTTTGTTTTGTTGGTCGTCAGCAGCTTGGGATCGTCACTCGCCATCGTTAGGGTTCTCCTTCGATAGCTGTTAACAGGAGACGCTCTAATTGGCCACCCTTAGGCTTAGGGGTTAGGTCGTGTCGATCGCCAGCCTGTTGTTTTCTGACTCTGCGTAGGTAGGATTTTGGACCCAGCTATGTCTAGAGAATTCGGAGATAGTCCAGTTGTGTTCAGGTCAGGATGAGAACTATCCATTGCAAACAGATGTTTTATGCGACTGTGTTGGTCGCAGGCTTGAGTGCGCAGTGGCAAGTCATGGATTCCTATGGACTTTCCGATGAATGACGTGTTGGATTTTGGGGAAGCTTATTCCAGGATTTAGGTCCTTCTGAGATCCTATAAGCGAGTTAGTTTTGTTGCCTTCAATTTGGCACTTCCGCCCAGATTATTGGATTTTCACCCGTATTCCTTGTGATGATACTTTACAATTACCTTCTTGACCTTTCTCACATGTTTGCACCAGACCTTTTAGCTGGACGCGATCTTTCGTTCACCAGCAGCCATGTGTGTTAATGGCTCGACAGGTGGAGAAACGTCGGTCAAAGGTCGTGCCATCTGTGAAGGGTTTTCTCGGGCGTAGCCGTATAGTGAGGTAGTCACTTGGGAGGCTGCGAACGAGATTTAAGGATTTTAATCTTCTTTTTGAAGGTACAGGTAACAGTATAAGTTTTAAATTCGGGGACGAATTTCTTTTAAGGGGGGGAGATTGTAACACCTTAGAATGTGTTTTGTAGCTAATTATATTTTAATATATTGTTTTTAATAAAAAAGTTTACCAAATTAGTTTTTAAATATTTTATCCTAATTATTGAGTATTTTAATAGAATTTTGTTAGGCACATACACACTTGTGCATGTTAACTAGGCTTGTTTTTGGTGTTTAACCATGATTAGCAACCATGGTTAACTAACAATTTCTTTAACTTAGGGTTAGGTGGGGTTTAAGTGTCATGGTTGTAATTAGTAATGATAGTTTTAAATGAAAATGAATTTAAAGAAAAAGGATTTCTTTATGTGGTTGACTTGAGAGAGAGCATGGGCATTATGGCCTTGCCCATGCTTCATTTAATGAAGAGAGAGAGAGTGAGAAGGGGGGGTTCTTGTGTGTGCTCATTCTCCATCTCATTCTTTTCTTCTCTCATTATCTCACTCTCTCACACACACACACACCTAGAAAGAGAGAGAGCAGCAGAAGCAGCAGCTGCCCCAGCAACACCAAACAACAACAACAGTAACAACAGCAATAACAAAGACAATAGCAACAGCAATAGAAGTAGCAGCAAGCATCATCATCATCAACATTATCATCATCATTATCATCAGCAGCAGGAGCAACAGGAGGCAACAGCAGCAGCAGCCATCAGCATCACCATCATCATCTCAGCAACAACAACAAGAACAACAGCAGCAGCAGAAGCAGAAGCAGCAACAGGAGCAGAGGCAGCAGCAGAGCAGCATCAGGAGCCCCAGCAGCAGTAGCAGCTCCTCTCCACTTCTCCTCCTGCTTCTTGGGATCCAATAGGGTATATTTTCAGAACCCTATTGCTTGTTTGTGTAGCTTATGTGCTAATTGCTTCGATTAGTGCTAAATTAGCTAAATTAGTGCTAGTTTTGGTGATTTGTGAGGTATTGTGGTAAATGGTTGGATGTGTTGGATACCCTAGTTTACTTAAGTGCTAATAGGGACATTGCAACTGAGAAATCCCCAGATTACACTAAAATACCATATAGTTTGTGATTTGTGCAATTTGTGACTTTTGAGATGATATTTATGACTTTTGTGATCTGCTATAGACCCGATGCCTACAGAATAAAACTAGAGATGACTGGAGCATGTACACTAGGTATAGATAACACCCCCAGAATACGAGACCCCCATTCCCCACTGTGGCCGCCAATTCCTGCATTCTGGCCGCAATTTGCGGCCAGGAAGGTGAGTTGGGTGTTGGGGTTTGGTGTGGGGCTCTCTGCTGTGTAGTGTAGTGTTTTGGCATATCTAGTTTTCTAATATCTTACCTATAGGGAAATCTGGGACTATATATCGTTTTTGGGTTTAGTTGTGTTTGCGCGATACGCGCGATACGTGTGTGGGTTCTGTGATCCAGCGTATCGCGGCGTGTCGCGATGGTTTTTAGACGCGTGCACACACGATTCAGCGTATCGTGCACACGCACGTTTAGTTCGCGACGCGAGTTTCTCGTTTCGATTCGATATCGCGTTTCGCGGGATATTTTGACTTATATATGATTTTCATGTCGTATTTGCAGGTTTGCAGGCAGGGACCACGGACACGGCTACAAGGGGAGCAGATTATAGGATTCACCCCGCGTGGAGTTTAGGTGAGTAGATATAACATCTACAGGGGAATCGCCCGCATGGCGTTATGCGTCTGGGCTAGGATTCAATTCCTGTCGCACATTCTACGTCATTGTAGAGTTGCGCCTTACTGCATTTCCTAGATATAGCTATACTGTGACTAGCAGCCGTAGGACACTGCACACCCTATTGACGGTTCATGTTGCACGAGCACGGATTGCATGCTACACACACACCGTCAATAGTTGCCATGTCACACACTACCCCTTATAGCTACCATTGCTTACCACACTTGACATCTAGTTATTCGGTATACCTATAGTGTATCATACCTTTAGTGATAGGTATATTTTCACTTGCGATACAGCTACAGGTATACCTCCTACATATTTTACCTATACCGGGAGGGATTTCCTACATATGTTACTATACCCAGGGGGGTATACGACATCAGTCCCTATAGGTAGATACCTATACTTTGCTACACCTGTATGTTATATAAATATTCAGTTGTTGTCGCATATTCACATTTACTGATGTTACTTAGCTGTACCTTATCATGATTTCGCATACATCTGGTTCAGCTATATACTTGTGTTTACCTGCTCGCATTCAGATATATCGCATACTTCTATTCCTGTATTTATGCATTGTTTATCTGGATTTCATATGATGTTTTCGGGATTTGGGAACCGCGGGAGTTCATGAAATTATGCATACATGTAACAACCCGGTTTCCTTGATATGATATTTCGAGCGTCCCCCATGAGTTTTATCGGTGCTGATTCTATGCTCCATACGAGGTGTGGTTGCCGTATGAGAGTACATGGTGGGGCCCGGTATGGTTCCCCTCGGCAAGAAGATCGATGGGTTTGCCGATTGAGCCTGGAGGCGGGCGAGTACCTACCGGTGATTGTTTGGACCTGGCAGTTGTCTGGAGGCTACTGGCCAGAGTAGAGAGATGGATGCGGGATGACCTGTACTGTCGAGGCCGAGGGCCGACACTGCAGACGGATCCCGTGGGCTGATCCGGACTGACGGATGCCCTATATACGAGGATTTCTGTGCCGATGCTTGGCACATGGTTTCATGATATTTCTTTAACCCCCTTCTTGTATATATAACAGGGGACTTAGCCGTTGTTATATATACCCTTACACCAATATTAGTGGAATGGGACGCTAATATATGTGTATTGCCCCCATCATATTTATTTCTGTACATGTATATATATCTTTAGGATGTTAGATTCATATTGAGATTGGACTTGGGATACTAGGTGATCCATTGGGACTTGGACATTGGATATACCTATGTGATTGGTGACTTGTACATTCGGGATATAGGAGATTACTCGACATTGTACATTGAGGAGATGTGAGACTTATTTGATGTGAGTGCCCAATGTGGGGCCTGGGTTGAGGACTTGGGATTGGAGTATCTTATTGGATTGTGATCCTGCCACGACGTCAGGTTTCCGTGGAAAATGACATATTCCACCATATACCTCACCATTACCTATCTTATGCACAGATTCATATATTGGTAGTACTTGTGGTGTACCCTTATGATAGTTGCATATTTGCTTTCTCATATCTCTATTGCACTGACATTGCATACCACTATCATGCCATCATTGCTTCACTTATTGATCGTACCTGCTAGTGTACTCTCTTTATCTCAGCATTTCATGACATATTGTTACTACTGTAATCGCATATCTTAGATTCATGCTGTACGTGCATTCCTGCGATTACCTGCATATGTTTTATACTATTCATGAGTTGGCAACTCACCCCCGTTGTGCCACAGGTGTCTCAGGTCTTTCCCCAGAGTAGTCGAGGCAGGCTATTCCCCTATCCAGCTATCCAGCTACCATCTTTTGCTACAGATACCGCATCAGCTCACAGTACCATTTTGCATAGGTGGGTTAGACGGTTATCTGTATTATATTTTGTACCTTCGTTGTATTGTACTCTCCATCTACTGTTGTATTATTGACATAGAGACTTGGTGAGGACGTAGTGTGTATATTGGTGGATTTGGTGTCTTTATATATATGCAGCTTTTTCTCTACTGTCCTTATTCCTCTGTTGTATTCATATTGACTAGTCTTTATAAAAAATGGGGTGTTGCTAAAATTTTAAAGAAAGAAAGTGAGACTTTTAAAGAATTTGGGTTGCGATTTCAATTGTTTCTAAACTTGTATTATCTTTTCCGTATTTTTTTTCTTGGTTTAGATTTCTGGGTTTGGCTTTCTTTTACTACGTTGCGTCTTTAGGCGTTGCGTGGTATTAGGGCCGTCACGGGCCATTTTTGGGTCGTGACAGACAGTCGCCGGCAGTTCTTCTGCGCTCCTCTGTCATACTTCTCTGTTCTCGACGAGTTTTGCGCTTCATCCGCTTGAAATGCTGTCGATGAGCAGCATATCCCTGCCACAAATTTTTTAAGGCCACGCATTCCTCGGTAGGGTGTGTGAGCCTTCGATGGTATAAGCAGTAGTTTGCATGTGCATCTAGTTCGTCAGGGAACGTATTTTCTGAAGTGTCTTCTTTGAAAGGCGGCAACTTCATTCTCATCGACAGGGCTTTGGCGAACTGCTTCCTTATCTTAAACTTGCTTTTGCTGGCGGCAGAAGTAGTTCTGTCCGGTTGGGGTATTCTATGACTTCTTAATACCGGAGCTTCTTCGACGCGACACCAATGTTTAGCCCTTTCATATATGGCCGTTTCACGCTGTCAGTCAGATTTGCTTTGAGCTTCACTCAACAGTCTATCAATCAATTCGTCCGATGGCTCCAGGGATTTTGGTTCCGGTTCTGGATCTGCCCCCAGTTTCTCTACATCGGGAGCTTCTTTGCCCTTTATTGTTGATTGAGAGATCACGTGGCAGCTTGTCACGTAATCCTCGGGCTCTTCTGAAGAATTGTCTCCTTCATCAGCTTCATCGGCTTCATTCTTAAGAACATGTTTAAAGAATTCATCCAACGTGGTTTGTGATTATATTCTTCCAGTGCATCGATGTATTTCTGTAGACCTGTACGGCTGTCTTCGGGTTGGATGGGCTTCTTGGCCTTCTTATTTTTCTTTAAAGACTTTAGAGGCTTGGCCTGAACGTTTTGTCCACCTTCACCAACTTTCAGCGTTGGGCGCGGCTTTAGCATCCCCTCAATAATCTCGGGTTCCAACGGGCTCTTCCACCTAATCGCCAGACATGCTTGGAGATCTTTCAGCATTCTTTTCGTTTTGGCTGAAAGGACGACCTCCCATGGAGCTTCTTCTATAAAAGAGCACGATGCCCCCGGCGTGTCCACCTTTTTAGGAGCGTGTGGCTGGGGCGGGCTTACCTTCCAATTCTCAGATAGCGCGAATTTGCCCTGTTGGTATTGGTCCTCAAACCAGCCTTTGAAGATGAAACAATCTTCGATTGGATGGCCTACTGCCCGGTGGTAGGGACAGTAATTAGGATTGTTGGCGTCGCCGGGCTGCAGTGGACGTCTTGGATCTGGTAGATTGATAAGCCTGTTGCGCACCGTCAGTTCGAACAGTCTCCTCGTTTTATCCCGAGGAGATAAATAAGGGCGTTTTAGCTTCTCGTTGAAGAATCGCTGTCTATCGTTTTGGCGATCAGCTGGTTTTGGGCCGCTGGGCTGCTGCTAAGCATTGGCGATGAAGGTCGCTTTCCCTTTCCCTTTTTCGTTTCGAGGCTCCATTTTCGAAGAAGACGGTCTATGATCCATTTGGGCCAGCTTGTCAATCAAGGCATGGAAGGTAGTCGGCTTGAAAAACATCATGAACTGGGATATGGTCGCCTGTGGATCGAGGGTACCTACGAACATGCCTACTGCAGGAGCTTCTTTGATGCGTTGTTCGCATTTCGACCATAGGTTCCGCCACCGGATTGCATACTGAACCCATGTTTCTTCCGGCTTCACCCTGACATTGATCAATGCCATGATTGGGGTGCGTTCGCTGGCGCTTGTGAACCTTCGTGTAAACAGCAGCTCCATTTCTGCAAATGTCTTAACGGAGTCATTCGGGAGCTCGGAGTACCATTCAAACGCTGTCTCCGACAAACTGCCAACAAACTGGCGAAGCAGTAGCTTATCGTCACCTCCGGTGTTGCCGCACAGAGCCCTGAACTGAGCGACATGTTGATGGGGATTACATGTCCCCTTGTATACGTGGAACTTAGGGATCATATATCCTGGTGGGTACTTTATTTGGTCATACCAACCCGGGTAGGGTCGTCCAGTCTTGAAGATTTGGCCAGCCGCTTCGCTCGCCTGATGAGCTCGTATCTGTTGAGCTATATAGTCGTCAAGGGCGGCTTTCGAGATCGTATCTACTTTGGCTGTTGAACAAGCAGGAAGAGGGTTTGACGTCTCCCCTTTGTCGTTTTCAAGGATAATCGGAGGGTCTTCAACTGGAGGATACGGCTGTATTATCATTCCGACCATATCTTGGAATAAAAGCACCATTTGTTTTATGTTGGCCGCTTGTTCCGCGGCCTCTTTGTCTTTCCTCTCGAGCATTCTTCGGAGGAATTCGGCATCAGTTTCCTGTTCTTAGCGCTGCTCTGACGATGTCTCTAAGCTTGCTTTTGGCCCAGTGAGTGCGGCCATGGTTGTCAGCATCTCCTGGAGCTTTTGCTGTTGTTGCTCCTGAGCCTTTCTCACTGATCGGGTGAGTGGTCGATGGCCCGTGGATATACGGCTATCCTATTTCCCGGATGCCATATAAATAGTGTGCACCACCATGCCCCCAGACTTGGGACGTTTAGTTTCAGTGCCCTTGAGATTCGTCGCAGACACGGGTATTTTCTCCGGCCTTCTCCTTTTGTGGGCGATCGAAGTTGAGGGGGCTGTTGCAGCGGGTACCCAAGTAGACGACATCTTTTATGGTATGACGGGGTGGTCCTCTTCTTGCTGAACCTTCATCTTCTTCGGTCGATGGGAGTAGTCTTGATTGATCACCGGGTCTTGGACTTGTCGCCAGACCTTGTGAATTTTAGAGGACAGCCGCTAAGGGGGCTGCTCTAGCTTCGCCTTTGTAACGTTCTCCACAGGTGGAGGAGATCTTATTAGCATGGCGGTCGGAGAATTTTTGCGCACCCTCCTAAGTGGTTCAAAGCTGTTCCCAGTTGGAACAGCAGCATCGACTTCCACCGTTGGAGCTGGCGAAGTAAGTCCAGAAGGGGAACTGCCCCCAGTCTTCCTCACTTGGCGCCAGTGGTGACGTCGAGCATGTCTTGCAGATGGTTTTGGCTCAGTTACGGGGGTGGCTCCCTCATGCCTTCTATCCTGGTGAAGGGTTGCCATTGGTGCCAGCCTATTGAAAACCGACGTCCGTTGAGTGGGGATGGTCAACCTGTCGAAGGCAGACTTTCAAGCAGGGGTAACGGCTTTAGTGACTTCGCCTGGAGCGGGAGTTGAATGGCCAGTCTTGTGAAGACTGACCCCTTAGTAGGAGAAGTCTCTCCGATGATCTCATTTACTGGAACAGGGATGGCTATCCGTTTCGGCATACCCCCTTCAAGTAATGCAGGCTTCTTCACGGGCCCATTGGAGGTTTGGCCCAGTCTGTTAAAGACTAAGACGTTGGATTTGGGCATCCCGTTGAGAGGGGCCGCGGTAGTTGCAAGCCGACCAAAGACCGACTTCTTCGGAGCTTCTTGCGATGGCAGTGGGGCGTTGAAGCTCATTGGTGGGAGCATGGTCCCGAAGAACAGTCCAGTGGTGACCTGAGTCACCTTTTCGACTAGCATGGCGAAGATGGAGGCCGCTTGAGGCCCATAGGTCACTCCTCCAGTAAGGACGGAGTGGGAGTTATTGCCGTTGTTGCAGTTGGTGTAGTTGAAAGCTATTGATCTTCTCTACACGGGAGCAAGACACCAAATCTTAGTACCTCGAATCCAGGGGCAACCACATTAAACTGCAATTCGTTCGCGAACACAACACACGAAGTGTGGAGTGGAAAGAGGAAAAGGTCCCACCGGGCGTGCCTGAATCTGTTCTCCGCTGAAAGGACGCGACCGGGACGTTGGGACGTCCGGCTTAAATTCTCGGGGGCAGATGCTATTTGGTCTTATTCGTCCACCTCTCCGAAGATGCCAAGTTAATTTATGGCACCGTATGTCAGAGGTTTGGATAGATGCGGCCATTGTAGGAGACTTCGTCAGATTCCTCCTCGTTTACGAGGGGTTTTTTTTTATTGTGGGGACGCTCTTCCCTGCAGGCGCAAGCCCCTGCAGTTAATTACGCTACCGCATCGCGGTAACCACTTTCTCATTCTCCAGATGGTCACTTCGTGTTGTGTGTATTTGTTTTATTTTTGGTTGCCCGTGGATTGTATACGGAGACTAATTTATGTTGTCGCCCGTAGGGAGTGGATTAGTCCAAATCCGTATTTTCTTAGATTTGGGTTTGTTTTGGGTTTAAGGATCGTTAATCTCATTGAGATCAAGATCAACTTAAACGTTGTTAAGGATACATTAGTCTAATTTTTAGACTAAGATCTACTCAACCGGGGTTTTGGGATCATTTAGATCCAACGACAGAGAAAGAGCATTTGGACTCTATTGTTTTAGTTTAGGGACATTGTGGTCCAGTGGTTTAAGGACATCATAGTCCATGTCAGTTTAGAGACATCATAGTCTGTAAACTTTAAAGATATCATGGTCTATGAGTTTAAAGACCTCATAGTCCATAAAGTTTAAAGACGTCATAGTCTTTGGGGTTTTGATTTAATCAGTTTTGGAATGCACCAATAGTTATTGGTTATTGGGACTCTCCATCTCTCTGAAGACATTGAAGGATTACAACGACATGTATCAGAGGTATGAAGAGATGTACCCTAGAACCAATGTCCAGATTTTAGGAAGAGGGATGAACATCAGTTTGGATGTTATTTGTTGGGAGCTTGTTAGCTGTCTTGAGATCGGCTTTGGAAACCCCGAGCATGAAGGGCTCAATTGATTGTCCTCGGGAGATTTGGTCTAAGTTTGGCTAATATTGGCCTTTCATAGTGTTAAACACTAGTATGTGCTCAGCGCTCGCGTGCTCCCACGTGAGGCGCTTGAAGTAGTATTAAACACTAGAAATTGGGGCGCTCACGTGTGGCACGTGAGGCGCTTAAAGTTGGGCACTGCCTCTTTTATTCTTTTATTCTAGTGATAAGCACTGTTGGGTCACGTGGGATCACGTGAGGCGCCCCAGAATAGGAACTGTCTTGTGTTTATTCCCCTTTTCTCTTTTATAAGTGTTGAGCACTTCCCTGGGGTCATGTGGGGTCACGTGGCTAGATCTCAGTCTTCCTTTTTTTGTTCTTCAAAGGTGCTCACGTGGGAACACGTGAGCTTTTATTGTGTAGTATTGAACACTAATATGCATGGAGCTCTTGATCCGAGTTTTGTGAATTTCAGGTCCCTTATTTTATAAGAATTAAATTCTTTCATAGGGTTAAACCCTAGTTTTATCAGAGCAATTAAATTCCTATATATTTTTGGTAAGAATTAAATTCTTTGAACTTAGCTCTTTCCCCTAGGTTTGGATCTACCTAACAGAATCTCCCCGATGAGAATTAAATTCTCAACTTGTAGGAAGATCTGCTTCTGCAGATCCCAACCAGAGGAAGAACTAAGTTCTTTGAGAAGAGTTAAACTCTTGGTTTGAGAATTAAATTCTCTTTTGGTTTTTGCGTACCAAGGGGTTTTCCTCTCTGTTTTCTGTATTTTTTGAACTTGAAGTTTATGGGGGGGTTCCTCTATACAAGACTTGAAGTCTTGGGTCCTTTATATAGGGGAGGTTGATTTGTTGAATCAGTTAGGGAAATCTCTCATTGAGAGATTTCTGATTGATTTGGGAAATATTTCCCACCGTTGGATCTTTGATCCAAGAGCTTCTGTTTTACAGAAGTCATCTTTCTTGTTTTTAGCAAGATTGAGAAAATATTTTCCCATACATAACTTATTCTGTATCTTGGTGATGATTAATCACCATTGGATCTTTGATCCAATGGTGCTCTGATTTACAGAGCACAATCTTTCTTGTTTGGAAAGATTTAAGGAAACATTTTCCAACTGGGGGTTTTGATTCCTCTTAATTAGAATTTAATTCTATCGGTTCAGAAGGCATAGGAGCCCATCACGTGTAACACGTGACCCCGCCAAATTAAGCCTACCAAATAGTGTCACGTGCTACCACGTGAGTTTTTGTTCTGGCCAATTGTTTGCTTTATTCAGGCGCCTATATATTTTGTATATAGAGGTCACGTGTCTGCACGTAAGGCCCAATTTCAGTCTAGTTTGTCAAGCGCAGCGCCTATCAGGTGTCGGCACGTGATGCTCCATTTGGGAACTTTTTCCCTTTGCTTTTATTTATTATTCATTTTTCATAAGGGAAAAATCCCAAAAATCAACAAAACGCAACTGGCTCGGTCCACCGCCAATAATCTGGGAAATTAGGCGCAACTGCTCTTCGGTGTAGCCCTGGACCGACAAAATCTGGATCAATGGATCGTCAAAATTAGGAGTGGGCTGCGTAGCTGGAGTCAGAGTCGAATGAGTGGGCGACGGAACGAAAGGAGTGGGCTGCATAGCTGGAGTCGGGGTCAAATGAGTGGGCGACGGAATGGAAAGAGTGGGCTGCATAGCTGGAGTCGGAGCTTGTGTAGCCGCAGCCGCAGCTGAAGTAGTGGTGCCTAGTGCAGCTGCAGCTGCAGCTGAAGGAGTGCCCTGCCGAAACTCTAAAGTTTTTAAGTATGTGTAATTTAGAGTTGCGGTTAGGGTTGGATTTGATAAGAGTTCAATGTAGAGGAAAATGACGAATTAATGTATGTCGTTGTTTGTGTGTGTGCACGCGCGCGTACGTATGTGTTGGTGTGTGTGCATGTGTGTGCACGTGTATGTGTATGTATATGTGTGCGCGTGCACATGTATGTATATGTGTTTGTGTGTGTGTGCGTGTATGTGTATGTGTGTGTGCGTGTATATTCTTGGTTTTTCTCTAAACTACATTAAATTAACTAAATTACTATGGATTTCACTAAAATACCTTTAACTATTGTAGTTTTTCACTAAACTATCTTAAAAATTTAACTAAACGGTTCATCTCAGTAAATTAACTAAATTACTATAAATTTCACCAAAATTTCACCAAACTATCATTAAAATTTTTAATAAAAACCCCCCCACTTGATCAATATTACTTATTTACACTAAAATACCCTTAACTATGGTTAGTTTTCACTAAAATACCTTTAACTATTGTTACTTTTCATATGTACCTTCTCCTGAAACGACTGGAATTGGCAGGCCAGCTCGTCCAACCACTTCTCCAGACGTCACTCACGGGGGATGGGATAAGTAACCACCAGAGAGGAGGACGACTTGAGATGGACCCTGCTGGGACCAATTTCCCGGCCTCTCTCCCAACCGCTGTGGTGCCCTTTGTGTACGCGGTCAAAGATGGGGGTCAGCACTGCCGGATCAGTCTTTGCGCTGAAATCAATCCCTGATGTCTGTGCCTCCTGCACCACCCGTGCCTAGACCATGTAAAGCATTCAAACAAAAATAAATCATTTAAATTCAAACTTATCAAACAAAATTTCATTCGAATAAGAACAAATATTAACACTTACGTAATACTCCTCGGTCTGCTCGTCGGGATATACAGTCCTGCAACAAGCTCGGTGTACCATCCCAAGCCACGGTCCAAGCTCTCTGAAATTCAAAAAAACCACATATTAATAACATAACATTAATTCATATTGCATTACATGAAAGAGATATATTGTAATTTACCCTTGCCGACATGGCACGAGTAATGTTCCTCGACCCACCCGTGTAGGTAAGTCGACCCCTCTTCGCCGACTATCAATTCACCGTGTTTTGGGCGGACTGTTTCTGCTTGCGATCAGACGCTCAAAACTCACACATTGCAGGCCAAGTCTCTAAATCGACCCCGGTAAAGTCCGAAGACTGTAGGAAAGCTGCTCTGTCCGCCTCGGGGGTCGCCAGCCATAAGGAATACCGATCCTTCTTCATCTTATTCTTATTGTACCGGACCTTCGTCTGCATGCTCATCGTGAGGCCCATGTAAATAGCCTGAAAATTGAGCCCTCTATCAGGGTCATCAGGATCGACTGTGGCCTAGAAGTCGTAATCGCACTGCAAATATAAGAAATTAACGTCTTTAAATTATAAATGTCAAATGATAGTAAATTTATTCGATAAATCAAATAAAAATATATAATTATACCTGATCCTGCTCGAACCATGAGTCAAAGGAGCGCTTGTGTTGCGCGTCCCAATCATAATGCGGTGGATACTTCTTGTAGTGGCGGCTCTCATCCGCCATATACAGGCCGAACTTTTCGTCAGGATGGCCATCGAGTCGACGGTCGGCGATAAACCAAATGGGGAATGCTCCTTGGCCCTTAGCAATATCAGGCTTTAGCTTGTAGGACTGAGTCGGCCCTCGAGTCCCACGAGCTGACCGTGGCTTCCCTGCATCTATAAAGTTACGGATATACATGCAATATGAATTCAATACAAACAATATATGTAATAATCAATAAAACAAGGATAGGATGCCAATGTATGATAAAAGAATGTTAGCAACTAATAGCATAGTTGGAATCTTGTTTCCTTCATATGAAATATTTATTAGAACTATAGATTGTTGTATGGAATATTTATCAGAACTATACAAATGTGAAATCAGGTTTTGGAATCAAAATTAAATATGTCTCTAATAATCTATAATCAGAACTATACAAATGTTGATCATACTATACAAATGGTTAATATTAACATGTTATATCAACTTAATCTTAAAAACAAATAAATGAAATGATATCTCCTATGTCTTTGAACGTGTTGCTATCTCAGTGATACTATCATATATATGTTTCTGCATCAAACTATCATCGGTTATCATACGACCCTGCATATATTACGGTTCTATCTATATGTAGCCGTAGTTGGATGAAATAATGAATTAATAATCTTATGATTTTTCACATATGATGACAACTTTATCTTAGGAGAGAGAAAAAATATTTTTGGAGTTCAATATATTCCTAGGGTGACATCACCACGAGCCTGAGCCCGTCTAGCAGCACGAGCGAGACGATCGTTCCTCCGGTGAGGAACAGCCCGTGTCCCAGACATGGATGAATCTCCTCTAACTAGATAATACATAATGACTACATACGTAACTTGGGAATAAAAAAATACGTAATCAATTTGACGTATTATATAATAAAAAAATACTGACCTGTAGACTGCGCAGAGGGAATGGATCGGGTAGCCTCTGTCCCGGATGTGGAGGCAACACCCCTCCAACTAGACAATAAAAAATGACTATATAAGTAACTTCGAAATAAATTAATATGAGCAATATAGAATATATATAAACGTACCTAAAGGTGTGATAACGGCCAACTCCGCGGATGTGGGGGCACCCCCACCAACTAGATAATAAAAAATGAATATATAAGTAACTTGAAAATGATTATGCGTATATATCTACAATTTATCATTCAAAATGAATTAATATAAGTGCAATATACTTAGCGGTGTGGCAGGGTCCACACGTAATGGGAGATCTGGAGGGGATAATGGGAGATCTAGAGCGGGAAGGCTCATCGGTGTTGTAAGTCTACGGTAGCGCCCCGACCGACTGTCCGAGGCCAAAATGCGGAAACGAAAACTTTTTCAAAACTTAAAACCGTCGCTATCGCAGACTTTAATCCCGGATCGAACCATTAACCTACAACTAGCAAACTAGAAAAGGGTTAGAAAAGCTATACCGATCGATCCGTGTCCTTCGGTCTTTAGCCACCATCTCTTGCTCCTCGCGGCATCTTCGATCTCCGGTCTCCTCGTCGGAAAGGGCACCACATCTTCGAATCTTTTTACGGGCTCCCGCTTCATCCGAAAAAACTCGGGCACGAAATTCGCTAGCCGACGTGTCCAAGGAGAAGTAGAGAATGTGTGTGACAACTTTGTCTTTTGCATCCATTGCATTGATGGAGGATGAAGATGAAGCCATCAATGGAGTTTGTGAGCTAGAGGAAGAAGAAGATGAGAAGCCATTTTCTTTCTTTTTTTTCTATCATAAAATGAGAGAGTGTCTATGAAAAATACAAGACCAAAAACCTTTACAATGGCTGCCCTTCTTTCTCTTCCTCTCATTTCAAACCACAAATCAATCACATAATGTGACATTAGCACAAGAAAAGAGACCATGAGTCACTAATGAAGTCTATGTCACATTAAATGCACAAAATGATGATTTAAGCTCACAATTTCCATTTGTAAACATTAATCCAAATGTTTACAACAACAAAAAGATACGGCAACATCTAAAGTAAACTCGTGACGGATCACAAGGATACCCCTCACCTGTATATGCATACCTGCATCCGCATTCCGACTGAATGCGAATGCGATGAGACTAAAGTAATCCAACAAATCTAATACTAGGATTCGGCTTAAACCAAAGCCCACCAGTATGATCCGTCCGATCATGATCCGTGCACTACTGCACGTATATGATCGAACCCTGCCATATATCATACGGCCTCTACAACATTTCGCCCGAAACTTGAGAAACTGTTTGTGGGGGACTCTAAAGACTCGTCAATACTTTGGCTATGGATTTAACCACTAGCACGTCAGAGGTACTAGCCGTACGTAATGGGCTACCAGGTATTGACCAAAAGGGAGGTCGATGAGCGAACTCATCCTGACACCCTACTGAGCCTGTCAGTGACAATATCCGTACAGTCCAGTCTGTTCGTCTATGAGCATCGCATGTAGGGCCTAGGGGGTTGGTAAAAGTCAGACCCCCAAAAGCGGTACAAGTCATGTCGGAGTGTAGCCCAGAACACCCTGAGATACTACTGGAATACCTACCAGTAAATCTCCTGCCTTGGCCAAGGACTTCGTGTAATAGCTCTCCTAGACACAGCGCGATCTCACCCCCAATACCGGGAGAGACGAAACCCCTGCCGATCCGCTCACTGCCCCCATGTGGCTCGGGACTGTACCCAACTAAAACCTGTTTGCATGACTCCTTTGAGCCATGGTAGGGTAGTAATCAAAGCACAGTGGGAACTCACACGAGACAAATGACGATCTCAGGTCGATGAACTAACATATACACATGTCACCAGGGAACTGCTATCTGACGTCAGGTATAATACCAACTAGCATGTTCCCGGCGAGTCCTGTCCGGTGTACTCATAACCCAATGAGCACCTGTATACATCTTAGGTGAACCAACTGACACCAATGGCTTGTGAGACCGGCTACCGCCCCTCGTCGGGGTCTCGACTGTATACACTAGTCTACTCTGGAGTATCGATGCCCTGTCTCGAAACTCCCACGACTAGGGACCACTTTAAGGATGTGCTTATAGACTCCAGCTCCCACGTATATGATCGCCATCATACTGCTGGCCGTCAAGCAAGAATCCTATGGGCTCTATCAACGTGCAATAGTGACTTGTAATGTCACCTGAAGCATGTACACGATGATAAAGATAAACCAGATAGCATACTATCATCTTGAGTAAGACTGTCCTACCGGCATAGGTCCTCCCTCAATCATTGCAATCACGTGCCTGTGATCCAATAATTGACTTTGAGGGCACTATATCCAACAATCTCCTACTTGCACTCAAGGCTAATTATTGTGATGCCGCATACTCACAGCCCGTGTGATACCGAACACCTAACTCCTCTACTGATCAGTCTCACAAAGCCCATTTGCGAAACTATTGCGTTCGAGGAATAACCTCAGTGAGTGGATCCGCTCTAATGTTTCTTTCTATGTCTCTCTTTATCTCAAGTTCACGGAGAAAGCCATCTCCCAAAGTGAGCAATACCTGTCTTAGAATATGTCTGGATATCTGATGGGACCTAGTTCATAAATGAACTCCAAATCCAAACTTCTTAGACTGTATCGTCAACTGAACTTAATCAGTATCCTGCGCCATGCCTCCCTCAGTATTCGCTTGGACCACCTGTCCAAAATACTGCCCCTCGTCAGAGGGAAAACTACAACTCTGACAGTCACTCTATCATCCAGGTCACCTTGGAAGCCTGGAATGATAACTGTCTCCTTAAAAGAGGTTGTTGTTATCATATCCCTAGAACATCTACTTATATTCTAAAACTGCTTCCAAACGTTTCTCTAGGATAGGATTAATATCAACTTATTGCATCTCGTGCAAAAACAACGTCTGGTGTGGTACTTGACATCTCATGATTGACTCAATTGCCTAAGCAAGTGATCTGCCAATCATGCGCATCCCTCTCCCCTTTAGTCTGTAAGACACCTTTAGAGAAGGTGATTCCATCACCTGCAGGTACACTACCGTGCCAGGAGTCGTCCATTCTAAAACACCTTTAGAATGCTGTCTAAGTATCTAGATTGGGAAACTACCCAAATCTAGATCTAAAACCATAGATCTAGTAACCAGAATGTCTGATATTATATCTATATCCTATGCGGAGAAACCACTGTGTGACAACCAAAATATAACCGATCGTAGTATAGGATTTTCACTTCCTACTATGTGTATGTCATCCATGTACCAGGACATCACACCCTACTACCTTCTTAACAGATCCATCCCCTATTCTGATGAAGTCAAACCTATGACTGTCACATCAGAAATAGATGATCTATCTCCGCTATATCTGCTTTTAGTCCATAAATAGACATAAGCTACTTGTCCACTATGCTTCCGCTGCTCCCACTGACTACGACAACTCTCTGGCAGAGTTATATACATGTACACTTCTAAAGCTAGTTTAGAACGATGCTATACTCATCCTCCTGCCGGGTCTCATAGCCTGGAACAACAGCAATGGCAAGTCTGGGTAAACAAGAACCTCCCTGTCACCGTCCTTGAGCATATCGAAGTACCTCTCGAGTGCCTGAGGTTACCCACCATATCTGCGGAGTGGCCAATGGAATGTCAAACCAGATTGAATCTTTAGGTCCTATTAAATTTTCAATAATCGTTTGCGGTTCTGGAATCACTTCCAGTTCTACCATACTCCCACTACTGTTTTCTGAAAAAATCCATTTTTATTAAAACTGTGGCGAGTCAAGAACAATATCACTATTTATCTTCCAGATGGTAGAAAGTCAACCCTCGTCATAGCCCGGGTCAACCCACAAACAGCCATTACAGAAACGTGCCTTGAGTTATCCAGAGTCTGGTTTTAAGCATAAGCCGGAAAACTCCCCGTACCTTAACATTGTTAAGATATGAACTATTCCATATCCAATATAGAAACAGAGGCACTGATTTAATTGGAACCAGATTCAAATCATGCAGCTGTCTCTAGTGCATGTCAACTAAATGGAGAGAGGCCGATCAACATTACTCAACTTAGGAATACATCCAAATGTGAGTAGACTGAAAGAGAAGCAAGTTCTCATAATCATTACTATCAACTGAATACCATACACAAGTATCTACATCTTCGATCACCTTGAAGAATCCTGATACTTGCAACGCCTGGTTCTCTACTTTATTCTTATACTTATAACTTCTCAAAACTTGAATCTTGTATTTCTACGAAACACATGTCTAAGAACTAGAGAAGTCATAAGTAAACAAAATATAGTGCGAGTACCAACCCCTCTGTCATAATGGACACTGGACAACATACAATACTCTGTATAATTCCCCTGAGTCTAATAACTCATTCCCTGTGTGTCGTATGTTGAAAACTGTACTTATGGTTAAGAAGAATTACACCGCTGTTTAATGCTCCTTACTTAACCATCCACTGATATAGGTAAATGTCATAGACATAATTTCAAAAAGTTATATCTCACTTTATAAAAATAAACGTATAGATATATCAATTTGAAATTGGTGCATGAGAACGGATATTCAAAACCAAATATTTGCCATCCGGCAAACAACCCAGGCGATTTCCTCAAATATCATCAATTACAACGAATCCCGATATAATGAGGATGATCACCCAATTCTCAATAACTTACTCCCACTCATCATCTGTAAAATCATACAGATGTGAGAATCAAACCTGGTAAATACATACCCTGGAGCAAGGGTTAATTGGGAAATCAGTTTTTTTAACAATACACGGTGAAACTGAAACATAACAAATGTTTCGAAGGGGTATCCGGATATTCCTAGTAATGCCTCTTCCATTATCAGATTCACAACTGTAACCATATATTTCTTTGCCATCTCTCCAAATCCCTTTATATGTCTTTATTCATTACCTTCTGTACACCCGTTTGGGCTAAATGGTTTTCTTCCATCCCTACCGTTCGGCACCAGCCTATGGTTTGGAAGAAGAGTATCCAATAAGCATAATGGGTGTACTCTCCTAATCCTATGAGTACTCGTAACCTGAGAGAAGGTGAAAATAAAAGACAACTGAATAAAACCTTATTCCTATTTCTCCTGAACCAGAATCCATCCCCGAACTGGAACAAGTTACTTCGAGTTCGTATATAACCATACGATGGAGTATCCAAATAATTGTGGATCTTCGTAGTGATACGGAGTGTCCTGGAGAAATACAAAAGGTGAAGTAGGAGTAGCGATGAAATACTTGGTTTGGTCGTGAATAGCAGTCGCAATTTACTTTGCCCTTTTACTAATCCCTTTATTTGTCTTTACTTAATACCTTCTGTACACCTTTTAGGCTAAATGGTTTTCTTCATGCCCTACCTTTCGGCACCTGCCTATGGTTTGGATGAAGACTATCCAATTAGCGTAATAGGTGTACCGTCCTAATCCAAGGAACACTCGCAACCTGAGAGAAGGTAAAAGGAAAAGACAACTGAATAGTCCTATTCATTTTCTCCAGAACCGGAAACCATCCTCGAATCTGGAACAAGTTCCTTCGAGTTCGTATATAACCATACAATGGTTTTATCCAATGGAAGTGGACGTTCGTAGTAATATGGGGTGTTCTGGAGAAAAGGGTAAAAGTAGGAGTGGCAATGAGGTATGCAACTCTGACAATCCAAAAGCCGGTGTTTTAAGAAAGTTCGGTTAACTTGGTCACTGAGTTATAGTCAAGGGTCGGGCCATGGTCGCTGCCAAAGAGAGAGAGAAAAGAAACACTCTGCGTGCACTCTAACCTAGATCAGAATGGTTATCACTTTATCTAATCAAGAAACCACCCACTGTATCGTCAAATTCTCCTCCAAACCTGAAAGAAGAATTAGTCGGGATCACCCGAGGAGTAAACCAACTCATCAGTGGGAATCAGGATCCAACTATCATCGCATGATAACGTGATGGAATCCACTCACGTTATCACACTCCAGAAGGTATGCGCATATCTGGCAAGTTTCTGTTTCTTTAGAAACTCCCGATGTGATTTTTACCCCATGCTCTTATAATCTTGACGAAGGCCAACATATCATAAGTCACATGTCAAGTTCTACCCGTCATTATCCAGGTTAATTTGAACCCATCCGTACATACCCTTAACGAAGGCCAAAATAGTAGTCGGCTGTCTTAAACCAATGCATCAATCTATGCAGCAGAAAAGTAACAAATGGCTACCATACACTATGCCTTGACGAAGGCCAACATACATAGCATGAATACTAAGTGCTACCTTTCTGAAATGACGGAGGGTCACGAATGGTTTTTGGCGAAAAACCTTTAACGTAATGAACTTGATATCGTTGAAGGAACCGGATAGCTTTTTATAAAAATATAGTGGCGAAAACCTTTGCTAAAGATGTCACTCCCGGTAAAGGGATTTCGGCTCTTTCCCCGTAGAATGAGGTGCAGGATATTCCAACTGAATACCACGATGCAAAGCAAAAAGTAATCGGCTATAGTGAAGTTATTACCCTGACCCAAACTTCTGTCCAAGGGGTCACTCCCGGTGAAGGGATCTCAGCCCTTGCCTCGTCGACTGAGGTGCTGGATATTCATAACCGAATACCACTGTGGAAAACAAAAGAGAACGTCCTTGCAATAACAACTTTTTGAAAAATGTTCCAACAATATCAGAATAGGTTTGTTTAGCTTGCATTGATCCGAATCAATGCAGTCCCATCAATTAATCACACCACAAAAGAACGAAAATATGATGTACGTATATGCCATCCGCATTCGCCACTAGGTCCCGTCACCACCCGTTAGGTTACTTAACTAACGACAGAGCGGGGACTGGACTAGCGCCGGTGTAAAACATATACAACATCTACTAGTATATATATCAATATATAATATTCGCTCATGGCGTGATAAAATGCAACATCACAGAAATGTAATAAGCATCACAGAACAATACAGATAATCTGGGATCCCCGGGTTTCATAGAGCCGCTACTGAAACCCGACGTTCCCCTGGTCGTGTGGATAGCCTGTGCAATGAAATCCTAGACCCCTACGGGCGCGGCAAGTTACCTGCCAAAACCTGAAGTGAGGCAGCCCCCTACAGCAAAGTGAATGGACCACCCAGCACTTCACGGAATCCGGTAACTTGAGCACCCCTCATTGGGTCAACCTGCACCCCCTACGAGTGCGGCGAATAGCCCGCCAATTCTAGAGTGAAGCCCCCTCCGTCTCAAAGCCATGAGATGCGGGCCCGTTGCCCTCTAGAACCCGGCTATCCGTGCACCCCTCCGCGGGGTAATCCTAGTACAGAAAGTAAAAATATACAACGAGTACATCAACCTCAGCCCGGTCGTTCCCCAAAAGAATAATATACAAACAGGCAGTGACGGCAGTCCACATGTCGGACGCTCGCCCCGCAATATCAAATGCACAAATAATGCCAAATTGTACTACCATTGCATCCAGGCTATCCACCACGACAAATCCACAACATCACAGCACAACACAGAACATCAACGTGAATGTCACGTTCGCAAATCCGTCTAAAAGGGCTATAGCAATTAGACAAGATTTACCGCTCGAATGACATTCACGGTCGCAGACATAATGTAAGTACTGTAAACTAACGTATTTAAAAATTTTGATCGGCAAAATTTCCCGAAGTGGGCCCCAAGTACAATTTCTAGTACTCAAAATAATCTAGGCCAAACCAAAAAATACCAGAAACCCCAATTCCAAGTCAGAGACCACTGTAGAAAAAATGGTGCCCTAATGCTACAGTAGTGCGGAGGAACCGCGGCCAAAACAAGGGTAGTACCGCGGTTCCGCGGCGCTATGGTGTGTAAGTGCACGGCGGCGCCCCGGCCGTCAATCCGACGCCGGAATGCGGAAACGGTGATAAACTTTAATTTTGCGGACTTAGCAAACCGGCACCACCGCGCACTAAACATACGGATCGTAACCATTAACAAGTCTAAGCTAACTAGAAGATGGGTTAGAGATATACCGACTGATCCGAGTCCTCCGGTCTTCATCTCCACTCCGATCTCCTCGCGGGATCTCCGGTCGTCGCCTCCTCACCGGAAGGGCACCACATCGCCTGTAGCTTTTACGGGCTCCCACCTCAATACCGAGGCAACTCGGGCGCGAAGTAGGCCAGCCGACGCGTCCAAGATTTGCTGTAGAATGTAGTGTAGAGTGCATGTCTCACTTTGGGGTTATGTTGCCATTGATGGAGGAATCAAGAAGAACTTTGGAGAGGTGAGAAGGTTTTTGTGTAGAAGGCAAAATGAGATGATAAAAATTGCAACACCAAAAATCAACCTCTCTCTTTCTCCATCTAATAAGTGGCCGGCCATCTCCAAGCTAGGAAATGGTGGAGGGCAAAATAAATCATGAAGGGAGGTTATTGTAGGATAAAGCAAGAGGTGACCTTAAACAAAACATCAACCACGCTTATAACATCTATTCACATCAAATCCCATTAATGAAAAAACCATCATGAATAATGCAAGTGATGTAAAGAGAATGAAGATGGTCATATCATAATCCCACATATGCAAGAAACCCCCTCCCCAAAAGTAATTTGCAAAACTGCAAATTACCCCCTCCATCGGAAAAGTCCGGCCGGGAAAGAACAAAGGAAAACCGGCCGGAACGGAATGCAAACAGGCAACTCCAGAAAACTGGTCCCGTAATAAATTACAGGAAAACCCCGATACTGTGCATACACACCCGCATCTGTATTCCGTCCGGATACAAATGTAAAGAGACAAAATCTACGCTGTACTAAACTAGGATCCGGCTTAAACTAAAGCCGGCTAGTAATATCCGTCCGATCCTGATCCGTGCAATACCGCACGTATCTGATCGAACCCTGCCATATATCCATACGGCCACTACAGCGTTTCGCCCGAAAGCTTGAGTAACTGAAAGTGTGGTGGACTTTAAAGACTCGTCAATACTATGGCTGTGGATTTAACCACTAGCACGTCAGAGGTATAAGCCAATACGTGACGGGCCACCAGCTATTGACCAAAAGGGACGTCGATGAGCGAGCTCATCCTGACACCCTACTGAGCCTGTCAGTGACAATATCCGTACAGTCCGGTCCGTTCGTCTATGAGCATCGCATGTCGGGCCTAGGGGGTTGGTAAAAGTCAGACCCCCAAAAGCGGTACAAGTCGTGTCGGAGTGCAGCGCAGAACACCCTGAGATACTACTGGAATACCTACCAGCAAATCTCCTGCCTTGGCCAAGGACTTTTCATGTTCTGGCTCTCCTAGACACAGCACGACCTCACCCCCAATACCGGGAGAGACGAACCCCTGAAGATCCGCTCACTGCCTCCATGTGGCTCGGGACTGTACCCAACTAAAACCTGTTTGCACGACTCCTTTGAGCCGTGGTAGGGTAGTAATCAAAGTACAGTGGGAACTCACACGAGACAAATGACGATCCCCAGGTCGATGAACTAACCTGTACACATGTCACCTGGGAACTGCTATCTGACGTCAGGTATAAGACCAACTAGCATGTTCCCGGCGAGTCCTGTCCGGTGTACTCATAACCCAATGAGCACCTGTATACATCTTAGGTGATCCAACTGACACCAATGGCTTGTGAGACCGGCCACCGCCCCTCGTCGGGGTCTCGACTGTATACACTAGTCTACTCTGGAGTATCGATGCCCTGTCTCGAAACTCCTACGACTAGGGACCTTTTAAGGATGTGCTTATAGACTACCAGCTCCCACGTATATGATCGCCCTCATAGTGCCGGTAGTCAAGCAAGAATCCTAGGGGCTCTATCAACGTGCAATAGTGATCTGTCATGTCACCTAAAGCAGTACACGATGATAAAGGTAAACCAGATAGCATACTATCATCTCGAGTAAGACTGTCCTACCGGGATAGGTCCTCCCTCAATCATTGCAATCACGTGCCGGTGATCCAATAATCGACTCTGAGGGCACTATCTCCAACAATCTCCCACTTGCACTCAAGGCTAATTATTGCGATGTCGCATACTCACAGCCCGTGTGATACCGAACACCCAACTCCTCTACTGGTCAGTCTCACAAAGCTCGTTTGCGAAACTATTGCGTTCAAGGAATAGCCTCAGCGAGTGGATCCGCTTAGATGTTCCTTTCTATGTCTCTCTATATCTCAAGTTCGCGGAGAAAACTATTTCCCGAAATGAGCAATACCTGTCTTAGAATGTCTGGATGTCTGATGGGACCTAGCTCATAAGTGAACTTCAAATCCAAACTTCTTAGACTGTATCGTCAACTGAACTTAATCAGTATCCTGCGCCAAGCCTCCCTCAGTATTGCCTTGGACCACCTGTCCAAAATACTGCCCCTCGTCAGAAGGAAAACTATAACTCTGACAACCTCCTTGTCGTCCATGTCACCCTGGAAGCCTGGAATGATAACTGTCTCCCAAAGGAGGCAGCCGTTATCATATCCCTAGAACATTCACTTATGTTCTAAAACTGCTTCCGACTGTTTCTCCAGGATTGGATCAATGTCAACTTATTGCATCTACTGCAAGAACAACATCTGGTGTGGTACTTGACATCTCATGATTGACTCAATTGCCTAAGCAAGTGATCTGCCAATCATGCACATCCCTCTCTACTTTATTCTTTAGGACACCTTTAGAGAGGGTGACTCCATCACCTGCAGGTATACTACCGTGCCAGGAGTCGTCCATTCTAAATACTCTTAGAATACTGTCTAAGTACCCAGATTGGGAAACCACCCAAATCTAGATCTAAAGCCATGGATATAGTAACCAGTATGTCTGATATAATGTCCAAGTCCTGTGTGAAGAAACCACAGTGTGACGACCAAAATATAACCGATCGTAGTATAGGAATATCACTTCCTACTACCTTCTCAACAGATCCATCCCCTATTCTGATGACGTCAAACCTATGACTGTCACATCAGAAATAGATGATCTATCTCCGCTACATCTGCTTTAGTCTATAAATAGACATAAGCCTGATGTCCACCAATGCTTCCGCTGCTCCCACTGACTGCGACAACCCTCTGGCAGAGTCATATAGACGTGCATTTCTAAAGCAAGTTTAGAACGACGCTATACTCATCCTCCTGCCGGGTCTCGCAGCCTGGAATAACAACAATGGCAAGTGTGGGTAAACAAGAACTTCCCTGTCACCGTCCTTGAGGCTACCGGAGTACCTCTCGGGTGCCTGAAGTTACCCACCTTATCTGCGGAGTGGCCAATGGAATGTCAAATCAGATTGAATCTTTAGGTTCCTTATCAAATTTTCAGTAATTGTCTGCGGTTCTGGAATCACTTCCAGTTCTACCATACTCCCACTACTGTTTTTGAAAAAATCCATTTTTAATAAAACTGTGGCGAGTCAAGAACAATATCACTATTGATCTTCCAGAAGGTAGAAAATCAACCCTCGTCATAGCCTGGGTCAACCCACAAACTGTCATTACAGAAACGTGCCTTGAGTTATGCAGAGTCTGGTTTTAATCATAAGCCGGACAACTCCCCGTACCTTAACAATGTTAAGATACGAACTGTACTATATCCAATATAGAACCAGAGGCACTGATTTAATTTAACCAGATTCAAATCATGCAGCTATCTCCAGTGCATGTCAACTAAATGGAAGGAGGCCGATCAGCGTTACTCGACTTAGGAATGCTTCCAATTATGAGTAACCCGAAAGAGAAGCAAGTTCTCTTAATCATTACTATCAACTGAATACCATGTACAAGTATCTACATCTTCGATCACTTTGAAGAATCCCGATACTTGCAACACCTGGTTCTCTACTTTATTCTTATACCTATAACTTCTCAAAACTTCGACCCTGTGTTTCTACGAAACACTTGTCTAAGAACTAGAGAAGTCATAAGTAAACAGAATACAGTACGAGGACCAACCCCTCTGTCCTAGTGGACACTGGACAACATACAATACTCTGTATAAGTCCGCTGAGTCTAACAACTCTTTCACTGTGTGTCGTAGGTTGAAAACTGTACTTATGGTTAAGAAGAATTACACCGCTGTTTAATGCTCCTTACCTAACCATCCACTGATATAGGTAAATGTCATCGACATAATATCAAAAGGTATATCTCACTCTATGAAAATAGACGTACAGATATATCAATTTGAAATTGGTGCACAACAGCGGATATTCAAAACCAAATATTTGCCGACCGGCAAACAGCCCAGGTGATCTCCTCAAATATCACCGATTACAACGAATCCCGATATAATGAGGATGATTACCCTATTCCCAATAACTTACTCCCACTCATCATCTGCAAAACCATACAGATGTGAGAATCAAACCTGGTAAATACATACCCTGGAGCAAGTGTCCAATCGGGAAATCAGTTTTCTTTTAACAGTACACAGTGAAACTGAAACATTGAAATGTTTCGATGGGGTATCCCGGTATTCCTAGTAATGCCTCTTCCATCATCCAGATTCACAACTATAACCTTATAATTCTTTGCCACCTCTCCAAATCCCTTTATATGTCTTTAGTCATTACCTTCTGTACACCCTTTAGGCCAAATGGTTTTCTTCTTTCCCTACCGTTCGGCACCAGCCTATGGTTTGGAAGAAGACTATCCAATAAGCATAATGGGTGTACTGTCCTAATCCTAGGAGCACTCGCAATGCGAGAGAAGGTGAAGATAAAAGACACCTGAATGTACTTTATTCCTATTTCTCCTGAACCAGGATCCATCCCCGAACTGGAACAAGTTCCTTTCGAGTTCGTATATAACCATACGATGGATTATCCAATAAAATGGGATCTTCGTAGTGATACGGAGTGTCCTGGAGAAATACAAAGGTGATTTAGGATTGGCGAAGAGATACTTGGTTTGGTCGTGAATAGCAGTCGCAATTTACTTTGCCCTCTTACTAATCCCTTGCTTTGTCTGAACTTAATACCTTATGTACACCGTTTAGGCTAACTGGTTTTCTTCATTCCCTACCGGTCGGCACCAGCCTATGGTTTGGAAGAAGACTATCCAATTTGCGTAATAGGATTACTACTCCTAAACCAAGGAGTACTCGCAACCTTAGAGAAGGTGAAAAGAAAAGACAACTGAATAGTCCTATCCGTTTTCTCCAGAACCGGAAACCATCCTCGAATAAATTCCTTCGAGTTCGTATATAACCATACGATGGTTTTGTCCAATGGAAGTGGACGTTCGTAGTAATACGGGGTGTCCTGGAGAAAAGGGTAAAAGTAGGAGTGGCAATGAGGTTCGCAACTCTGACAATCCAAAAGCCAGTGTTAAGTAGGTTCGGTCAACTTGGTCACTGAGTCATAGTCTAGGGTCGGGTCAATGGTCGCTGCCAAAGAGAGAGAGAAAAGAAACACTTAGCGTGCACTCTATCCTAGATCAGAATAGTTACCAATTTATCTAATCTGGAAACCTCCCACTGTACCTCAAATTCTCCTCCAAACCTGAAAGAAGAATTAGTCGGGGTCACCCGAGGAGTAAACCAACTCATCAGTGGGAATCGGGATCCAACTATCATCGCATGATAACGTGACGGAATCCGCTCACGGTATCACACTCCAGAAGGTATGCGCATATCTGGCAAGTTTCAGTTCTTTTGAAACTCCCGATGTGATTTCTGCCCCATGCTCTTATGACCTTGGCGTGAGGTCAAAATATCATAAGTCACATGTCAAGTTCTGCCCATCATTATCCAGGTTAATTTGAACCCACCCGTACATACCCTTGACGTAGGCCAAAATAATAGTACGACTGTCACAAACCAACGCATCTATCTATGCTACAGATAAATACCCGACAGCTACCAAACGCTATGCCTTGGCGTGAGGTCAAAATACATAGCTTGAATACTACCGAATATTTAACTGAAATGATGGAGGGCTACGAATGGTTTCTGGCGAAAACCTTTAACGTAACGAACTTGATATCGTTGAAGGAACGGATAGCTTTTTAGAAAATATAGTGACGAAAACCTTTACTAAAGAGGTCACTCCCGGTGAAGGGATCTCGGCTCTTTCCCCGTAGAATGAGGTGCAGGATATTCCAACTGAATACCACGATGCAAAGCAAAAGCAATCGGCTATAGTGAAGTTAATGCCCTGACGCAAACTTCTGTCCAAGGGGTCACTCCCGGTGAAGGGATCTCGGCCCTTGCCTCGTCGACTGAGGAGCAGGATATTCCAAATGAATACCACGATGCAAAACAAAAGAGAACGTCCTTGCAATAACAGCTTTTTGAAAAGTGTTCCAACAACATCAGAATAGGTTTGTTTTAACTTGCATTGATCCGAATCAACGCAGTCCCATCAATTGATCACACCAATAAAGAACGAAAATATACTGACGTACGTATATGCCATCCGCATTCGCCACTGGGTCCCGTCATCACCCGTTAGGTTAGCTTACTAACGGCAGAGCGGGGACTGGACTAGCGCGGATGAAAAACATATACAACATCTACTAATATATATACCAATATATTATATTCGCTCAAGGCGTGATAAGATGCAACATCACAGAAATGTACAGCATCACAGAACAATACAGATATCTGGGATCCCCGGGTTTCACAGAGCCGCTACTGAAACCCGACGTTCCCCTGGTCATGTGGATAGCCTGTGCAATGAAATCCTAGACCCCTACGGGCGCGGCAAGTCACCCGCCAAGACCTGAAGCGAGGCAGCCCACTTCAGCACCGTGAATGGACCACCCAGCACTTCACGGAATCCGGTAACTCGGGCACCCCTCCTGGGTCAACCTGTACCCCCTACGAGTGCGGCGAATAGCCCGCCAATCCTAGAGTGAAGCCCCCTCCGTCTCAATGCCATGAGATGCGGACTTGTTGCCCTCTAGAACCCGGCTATCCGTGCACCCCTCCGCGGGGTAATCCTAGTACAGAAAGTAAAATATACATACAACGGGTAGATCGACCGCAACCAGGCCGTGCCCCAAAAGAATAATACAATCAGGCAGTGACGGCAGTCCACATGTCGGACGCTCGCCCCGCAATATCAAATGTACATAATACAACAGCACTGTACTAGCATTGCATCCAGGCTATCCCTCACGACCGATCCGCAACATCACAGCATAAACATAGAACATCAACGCGAAAGTCACGTTCGCAAATCCGTCTAACCGGGCTATAGCAGCTAGACAGGATTTACCGATCGAGTGACATTCACGGTCGCAGATATAATGTAAATACTGTGAAAAATGTGTTTAAAATTTTCCGATTGACCAAAAATTAACAAGTGGGCCCCCAAGCAATACTGTAGCACTCACAGAAATAATTGGCCCAATTTTAATATTCCAAACCCCCCAAAATAAGCCCAGAAAGAAACTGAAGAAATATGATAAATTGATCTCGCTACAGTGCGGCGGAACCGCGGCCCAATGGGGGTTTTAGCCGCGGTTCCGCGCTCTGACAGAGGAATCAGTTTATCGTATTTTTGCAGAATTCTTATATCTTTTGGTAGATCACTTTTCTGTCACCTGAAAAAATTTTGGACACCAAAAAATCTTAACAGAAAACTGATCTGAACTAAAACGTAGATTTTGGAATTTTGGTCGATCGGAAATGCAAAACACATTAAACGAAGCTAGACGAAGTTAATGGCGAGGCTCTGATACCACTGTAAGTGCACGACGGCTCCCCGGCCGTCAATCCGACGCCGGAATGCGGAAACGGTGATAAACTTTAATTTTGCGGACTTAGCAAACCGGCACCACCGCGCACTAAACATCCGGATCGTAACCATTAACAAGTCTAAGCTAACTAGAAGATGGGTTAGAGATATACCGACTGATCCGAGTCCTCCGGTCTTCATCTCCACTCCGATCTCCTCGCGGGATCTCCGGTCGTCGCCTCCTCGCCGGAAGGGCACCACATCGCCTGTAGCTTTTACGGGCTCCCACCTCAATACCGAGGCAACTCGGGCGCGAAGTAGGCTAGCCGACGCGTCCAAGATTTGCTGTAGAATGTAGTGTAGAGTGCATGTCTCACTTTGGGGTTATGTTGCCATTGATGGAGGAATCAAGAAGAACTTTGGAGAGGTGAGAAGGTTTTTGTGTAGAAGGCAAAATGAGATGATAAAAATTGCAACACCAAAAATCAACCTCTCTCTTTCTCCATCTAATAAGTGGCCGGCCATCTCCAAGCTAGGAAATGGTGGAGGGCAAAATAAATCATGAAGGGAGGTTATTGTAGGATAAAGCAAGAGGTGACCTTAAACAAAACATCAACCATGCTTATAACATCTATTCACATCAAATCCCATTAATGAAAAAAACCATCATGAATAATGCAAGTGATGTAAAGAGAATGAAGATGGTCATATCATAATCCCACATATGCAAGAAACCCCCTCCCCAAAAGTAATTTGCAAAACTGCAAATTACCCCCTCCATCGGAAAAGTCCGGCCGGGAAAGAACAAAGGAAAACCGGCCGGAACGGAATGCAAACAGGCAACTCCAGAAAACTGGTCCCGTAATAAATTACAGGAAAACCCCGATATTGTGCATACACACCCGCATCTGTATTCCGTCCGGATACAAATGTAAAGAGACAAAATCTACGATGTACTAAACTAGGATCCGGCTTAAACTAAAGCCGGCTAGTAATATCCGTCCGATCCTGATCCGTGCAATACCGCACGTATCTGATCGAACCCTGCCATATATCCATACGGCCACTACAGCGTTTCGCCCGAAAGCTTGAGTAACTGAAAGTGTGGTGGACTCTAAAGACTCGTCAATACTATGGATGTGGATTTAACCACTAGCACGTCAGAGGTATAAGCCAATACGTGACGGGCCACCAGCTATTGACCAAAAGGGACGTCGATGAGCGAGCTCATCCTGACACCCTACTGAGCCTGTCAGTGACAATATCCGTACAGTCCGGTCCGTTCGTCTATGAGCATCGCATGTCGGGCCTAGGGGGTTGGTAAAAGTCAGACCCCCAAAAGCGGTACAAGTCGTGTCGGAGTGCAGCGCAGAACACCCTGAGATACTACTGGAATACCTACCAGCAAATCTCCTGCCTTGGCCAAGGACTTTTCATGTTCTGGCTCTCCTAGACACAGCACGACCTCACCCCCAATACCGGGAGAGACGAACCCCTGAAGATCCGCTCACTGCCTCCATGTGGCTCGGGACTGTACCCAACTAAAACCTGTTTGCACGACTCCTTTGAGCCGTGGTAGGGTAGTAATCAAAGTACAGTGGGAACTCACACGAGACAAATGACGATCCCCAGGTCGATGAACTAACCTGTACACATGTCACCTGGGAACTGCTATCTGACGTCAGGTATAAGACCAACTAGCATGTTCCCGGCGAGTCCTGTCCGGTGTACTCATAACCCAATGAGCACCTGTATACATCTTAGGTGATCCAACTGACACCAATGGCTTGTGAGACCGGCCACCGCCCCTCGTCGGGGTCTCGACTGTATACACTAGTCTACTCTGGAGTATCGATGCCCTGTCTCGAAACTCCTACGACTAGGGACCTTTTAAGGATGTGCTTATAGACTACCAGCTTCCACGTATATGATCGCCCTCATACTGCCGGTAGTCAAGCAAGAATCCTAGGGGCTCTATCAACGTGCAATAGTGATCTGTCATGTCACCTAAAGCAGTACACGATGATAAAGGTAAACCAAATAGCATACTATCATCTCGAGTAAGACTGTCCTACCGGGATAGGTCCTCCCTCAATCATTGCAATCACGTGCCTGTGATCCAATAATCGACTCTGAGGGCACTATCTCCAACATGGTGAGATCAGTGTACCAAATTTTCTCAGATTTCTTTAAAAAGCCTGCCTGATTTTCTGCAACACTCAAAATAATTTTTTGACCACAAAAAAAATTCGACAGAAACTTCGTTTTTGAAATTGCGGTTTCGGAAATTTTGTTCGATCGATATTTTAAATACGTTAGAACAAGCTAGTAAAGTTTAATGGCGTGGCTCTAATACCATGTAAGTCTACGGTAGCGCCCCGGCCGACTGTCCGAGGCCAAAATGTGGAAACGAAAACTTTTTCAAAACTTGAAACCGGCGCTATCGCAGACTTTAATCCCGGATCGAACCATTAACCTACAACTAGCAAACTAGAAAAGGGTTAGAAAAGCTATACCGATCGATCCGTGTCCTTCGGTCTTTAGCCACCATCTCTTGCTCCTCGCGGCATCTTCGCTCTCCGGTCTGCTCGTCGGAAAGGGCACCACATCTTCGAATCTTTTTACGGGCTCCCGCTTCATCCGAAGCAACTCAGGTATGAAGTTCGCTAGCCGACGTGTCCAAGACGAAGTAGAGAATGTGTGAGACAACTTTGTCTCTTGCATCCATTGCATGGATGGAGGTTGAAGATGAAGCCATCAATGGAGTTTGTGAGCTAGAGGAAGAAGAAGATAAGGAGCCATTTTCTTTCTTTTTTTTCTATCATAAAATGAGAGAGTGTCTATGAAAAATACAAGACCAAAAACCTTTACAATGGCTGCCCTTCTCTCTCTTCCTCTCATTTCAAACCACAAATCAATCACATAATGTGACATTAGCATAAGAAAAGAGACCATGAGTCACTAATGAAGTCTACGTCACATTAAATGCTCAAAATGATGATTTAAGCTCACAATTTCCATTTGTAAACATTAATTCAAATGTTTACAACAACAAAAAGATATGGTAACATCTAAAGTAAACTCGTGACGGATCACAAGGATAGCCCTCACCTGTATATACACACCTGCATCCGCATTCCGACTGAATGCGAATGCGATGAGACTAAAGTAATCGAACAAATCTAATACTAGGATCCGGCTTAAACCAAAGCCCACCAGTATGATCCGTCCGATCATGATCCGTGCACTACTGCACGTATATGATCGAACCCTGCCATATATCATACGGCCTCTACAACATTTCGCCCGAAACTTGAGAAACTGTCTGTGGGGGACTCTAAAGACTCGTCAATACTTTGGCTGTAGATTTAACCACTAGCACGTCAGAGGCACTAGCCGTACGTAACGGGCTACCAGGTATTGACCAAAAGGGAGGTCGATGAGCGAACTCATCCTGACACCCTACTGAGCCTGTCGGTGACAATATCCGTACAGTCCGGTCCGTTCGTCTATGAGCATCGCATGTCAGGCCTAGGGGGTTGGTAAAAGTCAGACCCCCAAAAGCGGTACAAGTCGTGTCGGAGTGTAGCCCAGAACACCCTGAGATACTACTGGAATACCTACCAGTAAATCTCCTGCATTGGCCAAGGACTTCGTGTAATGGCTCTCCTAGACACAGAGCGATCTCACCCCCAATACCAGGAGAGACGAAACCCCTGCCGATCCGCTCACTGTCTCCATATGGCTCGGGACTGTACCCAACTAAAACCTGTTTGCATGACTCCTTTGAGCCGTGGTAGGGTAGTAATCAAAGCACAGTGGGAACTCACACGAGACAAATGACGATCTCAGGTCGATGAACTAACATGTACACATGTCACCAGGGAACTGCTATCTGACGTCAGGTATAATACCAACTAGCATGTTCCCGGTGAGTCATGTCCGGTGTACTCATAACCCAATGAGCACCTGTATACATCTTAGGTGAACCAACTGACACCAATGGCTTGTGAGACTGGCCACCGCCCATCGTCGGGGTCTCGACTGTATACACTAGTCTACTCTGGAGTATCGATGTCCTGTCTCGAAACTCCCATGACTAGGGACCACTTTAAGGATGTGCTTATAGACTCCAGCCCCCACGTATATGATCGCCATCATACTGCTGGCCGTCAAGCAAGAATCCTATGGGCTCTATCAACGTGCAATAGTGACCTGTAATGTCACCTGAAGCATGTACACGATGATAAAGATAAACCAGATAGCACACTATCATCTTGAGTAAGACAGTCCTGCCGGCATAGGTCCTCCCTCAATCATAGCAATCACGTGCCTGTGATCCAATAATTGACTTTGAGGGCACTATATCCAACAGGTGCAACATAGGGCCTCCTCTGCAACAAGTATATCTGGCTTCTTATCAGATACTTTCGGTATATACATGTCTTCTCCGCAAGTGAAACATTATTTCAAATCTAATTCTTTTTCCGGTATAGCACATAATCTTTGCGACATGCATGAATCTTCTTACATTTCAGACCCAAATCAGACATCGTCTTCTGGGCTTCGTACCATCTCTCAAGCACGTTATTTCCCAGGGGCATAGAATTTTTCAGAAACTTGAGAAGTATCGTGAATGACTTGTTGCTCCATTTATTTAGGCACATAATCTGGAAAAGATGGATGAATCATGATAGTTACTTTGCATTCTTATAAATTGGTCTCCTACCATCATTCATGTATTTCTCATACTTATCCGCACGCTGTCCTTAACCGGATGGAATGTCTTCTTCTGTAGGATTACTATCACCAAGAGCATCATCTACCATATCCTCCATTTTATTTTCTGGAAAGAGGTTATCTTCTTCTTCTTCTTCTTTTTCAGCCGCATTACCGTCTTCTTTTCTCCTTCCCCGTGATATAACCAAGTCGTATAAAATCTGATAAAACCATACTTAACGATGTGAAGCCTACCGGTTCTTTCTTCTGCCAATACTTATTCCCACACCTGTCGCACGGATAAAGGATCTTCCAATACAGTTCCTTATGATATTCGCGTGCAAATTCGATGAAAGCAACAACTCCTGCAACGAACTTAGGTTCCATGCTTTGTTGCAAATCTACGCACATCCAGTTCTTAACTCTGATGTACTCATGGGCCATGTTCAACTGTATATCATATAAATTATATGCTTCATGAGTAATAGATAAAAGTAGTGAAGTTATGGAATCATTGTTTGAATCGAAGACCTTAGGACTAGTTAGTCGTTGAAGAAGAAACCCAAGTATGGGTTGTTTATGTGTGTTTCAATTTATGATTTCGGTTAAGTATAGGATTGTTGTGTATGTACTTTGTGTATGTGTGTGGTGTGTATGCATGTTGTATGTGTGTGTTTCGGTTGTTGTCACGCCCCGCTTTCCAAAATACGTAAATACGGCACATGACAGAGCCAACCATGCTACCTATGGTTAGGAAAAATCCCTCCATAGTCATATTACGCCTGTCAATCAGATATCAAGAACAGTATATAAAATCTAGCTAACACATGTCCATTTGCCATAGTAAATAACAGTCAAGAAATGCATATAACGGAAACGAATCAAGATCCAATAAATAATATCTGAAACACGTCCCTTATGGGATCACATCGATAAAAAATAAAACTACGGAAATAAATAAACTAAGCATCTCTAAAACTAAACATCTAGCTCCTTATTTCTCGGCTTGCTTGCTAAAATACCCCTGATCTATCTGCGACAAGGTCAAAGGAACTGGGCCATGCAAAATCCAGACGTCAATGCGTCATAAATATCAAAATAATAATAATGACCAGGATAGGATACTATGATTAAACGTGAGTATAAATAATGAACACAGGTGTAAAACAGTAAGCTGTATGTATGTGATGTGCATCCTAAAGTCGGTACTTCTAGGTTATTTATTCTACATGTCTTTGAAATCAATTAAATAGAATCATCGATGTAACTCAATAGTATCCCGTGCGTGCTCGGGACCACGGTCAAGACTCTCGGAGCTGAATCCGAGACGTGCCGCTAAGCAGTAAAAGAAGGTATCATGTACAGACGAATGATGTCAGCAGCATCATTCCGGGACCGAAGCATGTATTAACTGATCAGTCTCTGGAAAGTATCGAACTATTGAGTTACAAGTTAGATTTTATTATTGATTTCCCCTTACCCCCAGGTTTTGTGTTTAAGTCAGGTATTGATGATATAAATCTAATGCCAACACAGGATCAAGCAGGTACAGGTCTCATCGATGTAGACAACAAGTCAGGATTGTCGGCGTGACCCTCACAGAACCAATTTGGTTTGTAGGGGTCCAAACAGAGGGAAGGCATCACGTAGTAACACGTGAGCTTCTTTGTTCTTTGTTTGTTTTATAACTGGGTCCCACACGTTTTGTGTGAAAGACAATCACGTGCTTGCACGTGAGGGTTTAGTTTCCACCTACTAAGCGGGGCCGCTTACTCTGCATACAGATGCATCACGTGCTTGCACGTGATGCTCCACTAGCGGGAACTTTTTCCTTTTCCCTCTCCGAGTCTTTTTGTAGGGGATTGATGATCACGTGCTTACACGTGATGCTTCCATTAGTGGGGAATTTTCCCCTTCCCTTCTTCTTTCTGAATTTTTATAAGGGAACAAATGCCCCCACAGCATTGTTCTCACGTGGCTCACACGTGAGTGCAACGCTGTCACCTTTATATCCGTTGGATCTGCCTAGGGAACGGGGAAGATGAACCGTTTTCCATCATGTCTTATAAATGCAGGGGTCTCGTCTCTACAATGCCTCCGTTCCTTCATCTTCTTCCTTATTCGCTTCCTTTGAGAATTTAATTCTCTTCTTCAGAGCTTAGTTGTCTGTTCATTAAAAATTTCCAGAGTTTAACTCTGCCAAAAAAAAACCTTTTTAGGTAAAGCTCTTGATCATCAGAGAACCCCTTTTCTTAAAGAAAGCCTCTGGATTTTAAATCCAACATGAGAGCTTTGCTCTCCTCTGAAACTCATCTCTTAGAGATCCGAAAATGTGGTCTTTGAGCAGTAAACCTCCGTATCTTAAGTATCCCCTTCTGAATTTTGAGGATTCTTGGGATTTTTAATTTTCATATATTTTTTATGAGTTTCTGGAATTTAATTCCATCATATAAAAGAAATTTAATTCCTCCGGTGAAGAGCTTAGCTCTGAAAGACCAAGAAGACCCTTCGGGAATTTTATTCCCTGGTGTTCTTGAAAATCTTTTAATAGGGTTTTACCCTTATTCGCACAAATTTGAATTTGCCAGGTGTTTAACAGAACTTGTTTTCCCAAGAATTTGTTTGAATTCCAATGTCTGTTTAATGAGGATCTTCTTGATTCTCATAATGATTTCCCTGTCTCATCATTGGTGAGTCGCCATATTGATTTTGTGGGGTCTATATGTCTTGTAGACAGTGGTCCTGCAAAACAGACATTTTGTCGTTTTCTTTTGTTATTACACGCGCGCGCACGCGCGTTCTTCACTGATGGTTTTTCTTTCTCTTGTTTCAAGAACAATGGCTTCTCTTCCCTACTTCCATTTTACTCGCTCAGACGCTGCTTTTCCACAATCGCCGTCAGACGAAGAAGCAATGGCGATGATCAGGGCCCATGATAGGGACTGTACCAGTTTGCTCTTATGGAGAACTTGGTATGGGCATATCATCCGGGGTCGCCGCAGCTTTCTTTGTGAAATGCCAACAGAACCTCTTCGCCCTATTTTGCCGATGGAGCGTCCGCAGACTGCCTTTGCGGTGGAGGTGGCTGACTGGACTCCTATGGGCCGGCTTGAGCCGTCGACAAATGGGATACCTAACCAGCCTTTGCCGGCCATAGACATCTTGGGGCGTCGCATTTGTCAAGGTGAATCCCAACCCTGGGGACAAATATATAAGATAGGACTTACCCCTCGCCACCCAACGGGCTATCTTCCCTGGACTCGATACATTCTGTCTGCTCATCGCGCACGATTGCAGAAGGTTGGGCTTTATCAGGCAGTAAATGCGTCCCTCTTCCATTATCAGTCCCCTCATGTCTGGTGGGTTAAAGTTTTTCTGAACCAATGGAATCTTCCTACTAACACTTTCTTGCTGGGGGATCGTGAGGTTTCGATTTCTCTGGAAGAGTTCCGTGAGATTTCTGGATTGCCTATTAAGGGAGAGCATTATGAAGAGTTGTTACCTCCCGATGAGTATATATTCACAACCGTGCCTGCTATGCTTGACGGCCTGACGACTGAAAACGTCGTCCGTCATAAGTACCCCAGTCTAATCAAGACTCTGGGTATTTTCAAGAAACTTTTCGCGGAGTCAGAGGAACAGGGCGTCACCTTTAAGAGCTTCATCTCCTGCTTCCTCCATGAAGATGTCTTATCAAAAGGAGACCCCGAAATTTACGAATATTAACGACCCCTTTGGGTTTGGGCTGAATAAACTGCCGGCTAAAGAAGAATATTTACCGCGGTTTTACATCCCGATCTTGTCGGCTGTGTCCTTTGATTCGATTGCGGCTCCCGGCATGGACGAAAAGACCTTCTTTGTCGGTTTTATCAGCCTTTGGCTTAGCTGGTTTGTCATCCCAATGCATCGTCGCTTTATAAGAGCTTCGGTCATCTACCCTGCTCATCGAGTGGCTGAAGGGACACGACTGGCCGTGGGTATTGCGGGGTTATCGCACTTATATCATGGACTGAGCACTGCGGCTAATACTTCAACCCCGGGTGTAGATGTGGTGAGTTTATCCCTCCGCTACTTTACGTCATGGATCGAGATGCATGTATTGGGGGCGTTCGCAGCACATTAGAGGCCGGATTTCTATGATGCTTACACCTTCCCGCGGCTCATGAGGTTAGTGGATGCTTCTGCTCCTGATCCAACTCAGTTAGGGGCCCTTCATGTGTTGCTTAACCAGTATGCTAACGAAGGTGGGATGGTATTCAATGACCGAGTCCTCTCTGCTCCTTCAGGACCCGTTTAACAGCTATTCGATTTATCGAAAGGGGGAGCACCATCCTTAAAGCCTAAGGAAATTATGCACTTATATTCGATTAGGCCGGGTTATTTAGTATTTCGTCGAAATGATGTGGCTCTTTTCATGCGGTACAATCCGCACCGCTTTGCCCGGCAATTGGGTTATAACCAGGGTGTTCCCTTCGAGGCATTTTTGGTGGAGCCCAGCTCGTCTTTGGGAGTTGTTCATGACATCACCCATCACTTCATGCGACTGAACACCGGCTCTCGTTTCGTGATCCCAGAGGCCGATTATATTCCAAGGTGTGTAGGGTCCTTTACAGGTTGGTACCGCCATCGAGTGGGTCTCATCATTGCCGAGGAGAAGCGAATACTCTTCGGATATAGAGCTCCCGCCCCGATCCAAGCCACGGGCGTTCCGCCGAGACCGTGAACAGTGATTCGCCCTCCATTGAGGGGTACCGGTGCCTTACTCATCTGTGAGGCGGCGGATGCGGAATCGACTCCTCCCATAGTTGGTATGCCGATGCGCACTAGATCTCAGGCAAAGGCTTCCGATAAGGCGCCAGCGGTAGTTTCGTCAGTTGCGACGTCATCAATGGCAGTGTCATCATCGGTAGTACCATCAAAAGAGGATACTGGAGACGAGATCGACCAACGTCGCGCCAAAGCGCCAAGGGGCAGGAAGCGATCTTCATCTAGTGTTAGCTCCAGCTCAAAACGGAGGAAGAAAACGGTTACCGGTCTGCTCGACCTCTTGCTTGACTCTGAGGCTGTTGCCCAAGACGAACCCATATCCATGCAAGAGCCGGATGATGGTCTTCTCTTTTCGGGTTCGTCTGCCGAGGAAGCCGCACAATTGGCTGAGGTTATAAGACGCTCACAAGACGAAACTGAGAATGTGGGTGTCCCGAAGATACCTTATCCTCCCGTCATATTATACGAAGATCCCCTATCACTACGGAGGGTACATATGGGTCCCCTGCGATGGAAAGATGAGATAGCCCTCAAGCGGCCTATCTCAGCCACTTCCGAAGATGAGCTGGCATTGAAGACCGGTGGCCATGAATCTGCATTTGAACCCCGGTGGGCACACTTCCTCAGGAAGGAACGGCGGCTTGAAAAAGCTATACTAGAAGCATCCTGGCGCATTGGTACATGTGCTTTCTAATTTTTTTTGGCAAATAATTTGTATCGCTTTTTATATCTCCTTATCTTTGCGAAAATTTTACAGGGACTTCGGGAATAACAGAGAATTTGAGCTCAAGTCGCGTCCTGACTGTGGACTCTGTAAATGCCTCCGATGAGGCCCTAGTAGGTGCAGAGGAGGTCATTACAGCTGATATTCCTGCTGTGGATCTTCCACTGGTAGCCTCCGTTCTTCCAGTGTCTATTATTCCAGCAAAGGTGACTTCATCGACCTCAGTTCCTATGGACATCTCTAGTGACACACCGAAGGGTGTAGAAGAGGTTGTCGGAGCCGTTAGTCCTATCTTGGAGCTCCCGGTGGCGACTATTGTTCCTCAATTGTAAGCTGCCTCACTGGTCCATATCACCAATGATGTACCCGAGGGTGTGGAGGAGCCTGCCGAGGCTGCGGTCCCTCCGGTTCAAGGCGAGAAGAGCATCGAAGGTAATCTTCTATACTTTGTTTTTTTAGCAGCCATTCCATTATCTGAACCTTTCCTTCCTTTCAGAACTACGGGAATTGGCTGCTTCTATTGTGGACCTGTCTCCCAGGAAATCCTTCCAGCGCTTACTTGACATAGGTGCCCTACAGGCGATATCCCCGCAAAGTATCGTCCTTTATTCCGGGCATGGTCTGTGTTCTTTGACCCTTTTCGTTTTATTATTATTCTTTATAACAATGCTAATATGCGCTCCACAATGCTAGAAGCCGATGACGAGGTCGTGATCCTCGATGGGCCTGGGGATCTCTCAAACCCCCTTGCATGACTGTGGGTAAGTAAGGTTTTATCTTTGGCATTGTTTTGTCTATTCCATGTTTGTGACTCTTACTGACCATCCACAACTCTTGACAGCTCTGCCAACCCAAATTCCGTTAGAATTACGGATTTTCATGCCACCGGGTCCCTATGCCCGTCGTGCGTCTGAAAGGATGGCGAGACAAAGCATCCACTCCCTGACGGCTCTCATTGAAGACCTTCGCGCTGGTACCTCTGTCCCGGCCGAAGAATGTGCTGTCGAAGCCAATGCTTCCTTATCCGTCCTCTCCACATAATCTCGAGTGTATCTGCCTTCCTTCCGATCTCTTAACTGCCAAGGTGAGCCTGCACGGGTGGATTGAGCGGTGTGCCGCTAATTTTCAGTCCTGTGAAAAGAGGCTCAACCGAAATTTTTTGGAGAGGGAGCTAGCTTCAAATGCTTTGGGGGGACTTTAAGCTCAACTCACTGCTAAGTCCACTCCTGCGTACGAAATTTGGCGGGTGCTTCAAGAAGCTATCACGGAGGTGGTAGCTCTTGATAAAGCCGTTATTTTTATCCGCGAGATTGTTGAAGCTCACAAAGTAGCTGAAAGGGAGCTTGAGAGTCGGCTCGCCTCGTACCAAGCTCAACAGTCTCAGGCGGAGACCTGTCTTGTGGCCATAATAAAGCTTGAAGCCGAGTCCCAGTGGAAGAATAACGAATTGATGAACTTATTGCATCGTCCGCCGGCCTGAAGATATATATGTTTTTTTGTATTCTCCTTTTGTACTTACTCCTGAATGAGAGTATTTTTTTTATTCTTTTATAGATTGTACTTGTATTCATTTGGATTTATGAATAAAAGAAATATTTTGTTTCATGGTGGTGTTTCCCTTTTAGCAAATGCATTTCGTAGATAATCTATCTTGATCCCTTCGCAGGACAGCGACGGCTTAAGAAACAGGTTCAGATCTGCTGCCTAAGACTTCTCAACTTTATGAGCCGTGAGGGTCTCATAAAGACTTTTCTCCCTACGAGTCGAGAGGATCCCATAGGTATATTTTCTCCTTAGGAATCGTGAGGATTTGATTGATCTCAAAAACTATCTATTAACCGCAATCAAGAACGGCGTCGCTTTGCAGCTAGCCGGTGAGTACGGGTCGGTCCACAGGGATGTTGTGAATCTCCTAATCGCTCTTACGAGTTAATTCCGAAGGGTGTTCGTGGATTAATTAAATCTAAAACTAAATTAATCTAGGGCAATTGAATTAAAGATCTAACTATCTAACTAGGGCAAGGAATTAAATTTAATCTAGGGCAGAGAATGAAAAATTACCTAGGGCAAGAATTGAAATTACCTACTTACTTTACAGATGGCTCTCTCCAAACATCAACACAAGACTTGTCAGATCTGAATTTTTGAAATGAAAAGAGGCATCGATGCTCTCCAAAAGAAATATAAATTTTATTTATTAAAAGAGGCATAGGGAGGTATAGCCTTTACAATGATTTAGAGTTCCTATTTATAGAGGATAGGAAACCCTAGGTTACAATTGATTCGCACGTCTACATTTACCAAAATATCCTTAGGAAGACCTAGTCAAAGTAGACTCCAAGCTTTGGTAAAATTTTATGTCTCTGTCTCTTTAAAAGGAAGTATTGGGCCTTGAATCTTTGGGCTTCCTTATTATTTGGTTCTTTTATTAAAATAGCTTCTATGTTTCTTCCAGATCTCCAGTGAATAATTGCGGTGGACTTTTAACCGTTCGCTTTGTAATCTTGGACCTTGCATTGCCTTGTACTTTGTGAATTTTATCTTTGATGTAGGCTTGATCAAGAGTCTTCTGTTTGTTGGTCAAAGTCCACTTTTGCATCGTCTTTTCATCGTTTTCACTGTTTTCTGTCCAAGAACCTGTAACCTGTAATATGTAGCAGACATGCGTCAAAAGCACCTGTTTATTTGTAAAACGAATAAGAATGGGGAATATAATAATGCAATATTATGGTATGAACAAATACCCCCAAACTTATCTTTTGCTCGTCCTGGAGCAAACTTATTTTTTTATTCTCTACAAAAAACCTAACCGCACTTTCGCAGGGAAACGCGATTGCACTGAGCTCGTGCAACAAGCCGTTAAACCTCTAGGTGTCCCTAGTAGGAGGAGTGTTGTCTCCTGAGGGTTTTCAGCGGATACTACCCACAAAATCCTATCAATTCGGCCCATTAACTTTAATTCTCTAATTAGGTCTTCTAACAAGGAATTCTATTATCGTCGACTCGTAAATTATCCACCCATATTCTTCACACTTCCTCATTATTTAACTTAAGATTATATATGTTCTATAGACTTACTTAGCTTTCGGCATCTCTTAAGTTTTCATTCTAGGGTTCCATCTCCACTTAGGAATTTCTATCAACCCTACTAAAGATACAAGTTTTATTCTTCATTCCTTTCTCTCATCTAAACTCCAATCACATATTCCTACGTGTGTGTGAATGTCACCCCTACACTTGAAAATTCAAATCAAGCAATCATACTCTTGTCCGTTGTCCAAAGCACTTATTAGTTGGTGAATTTTTAATTGAATTTTGCTTACACATCCTTCATGTGATAGTTAATACTTCTTGAGGTACCAACGACCGATTACAAAATGCGTTTGCACTTTAAAGCGTAATTCCTAGTCTTGCAACACCCAAGGCTTTAGCAGTGACTCCCAAACCAGTTGGTCTAAGGTACTAGGTGATGAAGCACCCTCGCTAAATATTTTTCTATTTTTTTGCAGCCTTAAGTAATCACAAAAACCAGTGTTCATTTTTTTTTTCTTTATTCGCTTTTTTTTCTTTTATTTTCATTGTACTAAGGACTTTAGACAAGAGCATTTCAAGGTCTCTTCTACTATTCCAAGTTTCAAGGTGCGTGATTGTGCAAATTGTAGGGTATACATTTTCAGAATCTAGACTTAAGCTAGGAATTATTTTTCAAACTTATACTCTAATAAGAACATCAATACTTTTCCTTTGTTTCAACTTAGCCCAAGAACTGAACTCAAAATTTGCCTATTTCTAAATAAACTACAAAGACATATACTTTCTATCGTTAAACTTTTAAGGAAGGTTATTTTTAGGGTTTTTAATTTACTACGTCTAAGATCTAGTTGTTCCTAGCTAGTTAACCTATCTGCCAAACTCTAGTCAAATAAGCCAAAATTGAATACATTAATTTTTATAATTTTTGAAATTTTTCAATTTTTATGGATTTTAAAAATAAGTATGCAAATGCAAAAAATATGTACAAATGAATGCGAAGGAAGAAGACTTACCGAGCATACCCCCAAACTTAAACTTGACAGTGTCCTCACTGTCATGCCACACCAAGAGGGTCAAAATTGTCGGCACTCCCCTGTTTATTTATTTATAAAAAAAATTGTTTTGATTTTTTTTATTAGAAAAGAAAACAAAAAATATATATACATATATACAATAAGGTCCTCCCCAAACTAAGCAAGGCCTTACATAAGCCAAAGGTTGGCACCAACCATTCAAAAATCTTATCGTGGTAATGGTAGGGTTGGTGAAAGAATGGGGTGTAAAGGAAAGAAGTGAGAAGCACACGAGACCGAATGGGAAGAATGGTGGAATATGGTCTCGGTGGAGGAGAAGAAGGGCGGAAAAGGGAAAGAAGGGTAGCACGATCTTGAGGGTGTAAATCGAGTGAATAAATTAGCGCAATTTGTGATGATCGATATGTTAAAAGCGATTGTGCTAACCTATCAACCCGTCGAGAAATGGGGTCAAATCCCTCAAGATTCGCAAGAAAACATGGGTCAGTCGAACTTGGTATTGGAGATGAAAGCGTAACGGTCTCTTGTACGGTCGGAAGGATAGGAAGGACGAAAGGGAGTGAATTAGGGATAGTCTCATTCTCACCGTAGTAAACTGTCTCGAATTTGAAAGATTCCATCAATGGTTCGAAACGACTGTAAGCAACCGAGTCTGATGGTTCAACTAACTCATCTGAAAATTCAAAGGACTCAAACTCGGGCGGTGAGTCATCAACATCGTCCGAAAAAGTGAAACACTCGTAAGTGTCATCGGCTGTGAGAACTGTGTCAGATTCAAAGGAAAAATTTTCAAGCTCACAGTCTTCAAGCGTAATATTAGGCGTGGACGGAACGATGGAAAGGAGGGAGGGTGATTTAGTTAAAGGTTCAAGAGGATGAATTGGAAAATCCGACACATCAAACAAAAATGGTTCAACCTCAATATTATCCCCAATACTCTCCTCAATACTATCTTCATAATTCTCCTCAATATTTAACTCATCCATGCCATTATCATCAAAATCAAGATGCATATGAAGTTCGGGAGAAACATTTAATGACTCGGGATGATGAATTGGACATAAAATTTCAATCAAATCGACAGGTTCATCATCCGAAATATTCCCGGCGTCTATATCCTCAATCAAGTGAAAATCAATTTTTTCTGACACCTCATCAAAAGCATGGATATTTATCAATTCAGGTCCTAGATTGAAGGTGTAAAGATCGAAAGGATTAAGTGTGGTTTCACTCGAAAGGGGTTCTTCACAATTTGGCAAATCAAGCACTACAAAATCACAAACTCGTTATTTTGGACACATGTTTGAAAATTGGAGTTGTTGGATTCAATTGGATATGGGTAGGTTTGATTTGGAAATCCTCTCACATTCTCACTCTGTCCAACCGCCTTCTTATACATTGAAAAATTTGGAGCTAGAGGGAAACTAGCTACCGGTTCACTAGGTTGCATAAGAGCGGCCACAGACGCATCCACATTCCTAATCATTTTGTTTGTTGCTGCAATGTACGCCTCCAACGACTATTCCAAACTAGGCATGGGTTGTGAAGGGGTTTCGGTAAAAGATTCGAAATTGTTTGGATATGTGAAACTCCCAAATGGCTGTGTAGAAACAGTGTCTAGTGACGGTGGGAAAGTCGGGTAGGACTGGTAGGAAGTGGGTGGTTGGACAGGGGTAGGGTTAACATGTGGATAAAAAAGTGAATAGTCTTGTGGATCCCTAGAACTAAATGAGTGGAGAGGGGTGAAAGATCGGCTACGAGATTGTAACAACTCCAATTTTGTATACCAAAAATTTGCTTTAAAAATAGTGTACAATTGGAGTATTGTTGTTGCTGGAAACAACTTAAATATTTAATTCCTTACAATAATTACAAGAAAGAGCTTGTAGCTCATTGGTAATACCTTGCATTGCTGAACCAAGCCACCAGAGTTCGAATCCCATAGCCCACATTATTTTTAATATGGATTTTTTAAAAAACCTTTAGAATACCAAGAGTTTACAAGTGCATATCTCACAAAAACCCCACTACACCCAAAGATGTAACACTTGCAGAGGGTAGATGAACCGTCGGGGGAGATCCAGGTCACCAGAATCGGTCGGGAATCGGCCAACTCGGCCTTGACTCGGCCGACTCAGTGATCCGACCGAGTCACGGCCGAGTCACCCCTGATTCGGCCGATTCCGGCGAGGGTCACAACATGAAAGTTGTGTCTTTTGGTATTCCCTACGCACCTGCAAAGTTTCAGCCTCATAACACTTCCAGATCTCTTTAAAACCCCCAATTACTCCACTTTTAATACATTTTTATTACATTTTATCATATTTTTATTTTTAATTTTTCATCTACCCTAACCCTAGCCTAACCCTATAAATACCAACCCTACACACTACCCTCTCACCCCCCAAAATCTTGAGCCACTCTCTCAAAAGTTTCTACAAGAAGTGTGCTTCGAAATCGAGTTCCCGGCGAAGCTCTGACGGATTTCCGACGACGCGTTTTGGAGCAACCGGCGACGTAATCACCCCTCGGCCTTCCTCCCTAGTTCTCTTTACTCTTTAGAAGAGTTTAAACCTGTAAGTCCCACCTCTTCTATCTTCTTTTTCTTTAATGTAAAAATACGAATTTCTAGAACCCGACGGAAATCGGACAAACCGATTTCCGATTCGATTTTTCTTTAAAATTCCACTTGTCACCTAATACATATTATCTACCCATATGCATGTTGACTATTAATCACCCTTAAACCAATTTAATCACACTTTTCCACATGAAATGATAAGTTCTTTACAAAACCGTATTTCTTTCATTAAAATACCATGAAGTTCATTTTTCTTAATGTAATCAAGTACCTCACTCCTAAACATGTTTATTGTGATAACTAAACTTGTTTCAATCAATTTGAATGAAATTTCACACATGAAATGATAACGTTTACGAATACCGTATTCTTGCACTTTAATACCTTTAGGTTTAACATAGCTTATTTCACCTTTAAACTTCACCAAAACCTAATATAAGTCACGGGGTAATGACCTACCCTTAACACACTCAATATAACCCTAAATGATAAATATCAAAAATACAGAATACGAAATTACAGGACTTTTCACTAAAATACCATAACCTTTATAACCTTTAGTTAAATCTTTAAATTGTAAACTTTTCTAAATAAAATCTTATATAAAATGAAAGCACGATTGGTCATGGACATCGATCGTTTATCTAAACTGTCTTGTGGGTCTAGGCAAGTGTGTCTAAGGCTAGTGGTTTTTAATTAGGCCCACGACTGTGGTTCCTTCCCACTTACCTGGCACTTATCTGGCCGCAATTGACGGTGAAGAGGCGATTTGAGGCTTCTAATGACTCATCGTTTAGACCATAGAAATAGGCTAGTTGGCTTAGGAAACCCTAATAACTAAAATACGGAAACTATACTCTTTTGCAAATAAACACCCTATATTTATAAAACCGTTTTTCCTAAATGAAAAGTATTTATAAAACCTAAGCAAAGCGCCGCTACAACCCATCTTTGGGGAACCTGTTAGGGATAGTACGATTCATCGTGCACCCGCAGGCTAGTAGTGCGAGATTCAGACCTCCGCAAGGAGCATTCAGTCTCGAAAGGTTTAAAATACGATATTTAAGGAACGCGAGACTTTTTGTAAATAAAATATTCATATAAAAGAAAATTATTTATGTGTTTAATTATATATAATTATCATTTAAACACCTATTTTGTTATAATATAAAGTTTCCACTTTTTCCTAAAATTCAAGATTAAAAGTTACATTAAAATACCACGAATTTCAAATAAACAATTAATTCTTCTATTAGGATATATTCACTAGAATAACACAAATAAAATTCACATTCATTATAATAATAAAGATGATTATTAAATACTTGAGGTATATTTTGAAAACTATACAAAAGTACTTTTTACATAAAACCCCCTCAAGTTTCACAAATTACAATAAGGCCCCTAACTAATATTGAACTTCAAATTATCTTTCTTTTAGTCTGACTCGGGTTGGAGTCTGACTAATTCTGACTTGAATATAATTCAATTCAACCTATATTCAATCATATTCCAATACAAATTTGAATACAAGAATCCATGAATCCAGTTAACAATATATTCATTTTGACTGAATCAAACCATGGATATTCATCCATTATCCTGATATTCCATTTTCCTGATTATACAGTTACAACATGTTTACTGATATCATGGTTTTGGTCAGTCATCCAGTTTACATATTCCAATACTACAACACTGTTAAAACACTACGGGGTTTAAAGGGGTAGATTGGTACGGAAGGTGTTAAAGGTGGCACGAGGTGGTCAGATTAAGACACCTAACATGAATACTGTTGCTGTTATACCGTGGCATAACGGTTCCTTGTACTCTCCATTTGCCCTGATCTCTAGCATATAGAGATCCCCCTCGTATACACTGGCATCCTTCTGTACCAAGCTACAAACAACGGCGTTAAACAATATTCCATAATATTCAACAACATAATACTTTAGAAAATACTGCTACTCTGCCATTCTCATTCTTCTTTTCTTTGGGACTTACCGAGCGACCTGTTCGCTGACGACATTCTATTTCTTTCTTCTTTGAATGTCGTCAGGTGCGTTGGACCAAGTTGAGACCGAGCCCACAAGTGAAGATTTGGAGCAGTTCCAAGAAGACCCAGAGCTCTAGATAATTGTACTTTGTTCTTTCCAGTATTTCCTTTTATTATTATGCCACTGTTTAGGCATTGCTTTTCCATTCCAGTTGCATTTTCATTTCATGCATTGTACAAAGAATGATATTAATAAAAGTTGCTGTTATTTCAATATCATTTGTCTCCTGTGATTATTTTATATTGCTTAGTTACGCTTAGCGTATGTACTTCTGAGTACATACGTAGCGGGCCTCGTCACGTCCACTTCGCCGTACACTGGGAAGCGGGGCGTGACAGGTTTTGTTGGTGGCCCATGCAGGTCCGAGCTGTGTGAATCCTTGTCATACAGTTCTGGTCTGCGTGAACAACCTAAGCAATATAACACAAGAAACAGCAACTAAAACATTCTTTACAATTCATGTTCTTTGAATCTTACAAGTCTTTATTCCTTGAATCTTATCATTTCATGTATTTGAATCTGTCCTAATCCAAATTTTTCTTCAGGGTTATGGATTCCCCGAACAATTCCCCGAACAACACCAGCACCAACGCCAACAATACCCCTTCAGCACTACCTCTCACTCCAGTTGTTTCCGCACCATCCACTGAGCAAACCATGCTATTCGATGCGATCCGCAGTCTGCTAGAGGGACAGCAACAACTTCTGAGTCGTCCTGAGGCAGATGCACCGGGAATAAAACAATTCAGAGCTTTGCACCCAAAGCAATTCTCGGGTAAAGGAAGCCCTCTCGAAGCAGAAGAATGGGCACAAAGTATTGAAGACGATCTGGCAGCAGCTCAAGTGCCAGATAATGCTTGGGTCCGTGTAGCGAAGCTACAGCTCACGGATAACGCTCGTAATTGGTGGAAGGCGGAAGAAACCCGTCTGGCACAGCCGATTGAATGGAAAACATTTCGCGAGAAGTTTGACGCGAAATATTTCCCTGTGACCGCCAGGTTCGCTATGGAGCAGCAATTTATTCATCTACAGCAAGGATCAATGTGGGAGAAATCAGTAGATGAATATGATGCTGAGTTCACTATGTTGAGCCGATTCGCGGCACACCTGATACCGACGGACGAGATCAGAGCCCGTCGTTTTCAGCAAGGTTTGGACACCGAGATCAAGGCTGCTCTAGCCACCGGAAAGTTTTTGACTCATGAGGAAGCCCTTGAAGCCGCCCGCAGTTACGAGGCAGTGATAAAAGAGAGGGGAAGACCTCACTCTGTAGGAGTCAAGCGCCCTGCCAACCAGATGGCAGGTGGAGCCATGTCCAGACCACCCTTCGTGCCAAGGCGACCCGGAGTACCAACTCATCGTCCTAGCCCAGCCTTTTGCACCTACTGCAAGAGAAAGGGGCATATGATGAAGGATTGCCGTCGAGCCAACCGCCTTTGCTTGATCTGCGGTTCAGCCACTCATGATATTGGATCTTGTCCTCAAAGGCAGAACTCGGTTGCTGCATCCCGGCCAGCAAATACTTATCAGCAGCGACCAGCTCTTCCGGCACCTGCTACCAGACTTGCACTGCCTGCACCACCTAGGGGACCACAAGCTGCACCACCTCCTCGACAGTTCCATCAAGCACAAAGGAACGTTCAGAGGAATGCTCCTCAGGCCAGGAGGAATGTGCCGAAGCGCCAGGCGTTCATGATGTCTGTTGAAGAAGCTGAGGCCACTGGCCAAGTCATTACTGGTAAACCTACTTTCTCAAATTTATCTTTTAGTTTTGTTTACCTACACACTTTCCCTATACCTAAAACCTATCCCATATACCTTAGGTACAATCCTAGTAGCTTCACTACCTGCACTTGCACTGTTTGATACTGGGGCATCCCACTGCTTTATGTCGCAACGGTTTGTCCGAACCCATGCGATTCCAGTCTCACCGCTTGTATCCAGCTGGAACGTCAGTTCTGGAAATGGTGTTCTAAAGGCAACTATGGGATACAGCATGTGTCCAGTCATCGTCTGCAGTCGAGAGTTTTACGCCGACTTCAAAGTACTGGACATACCAAACTTCGATGTGGTTCTAGGAATGGACTGGCTTGGAACCTTTTATGCTACCATCGACTGTCGTCAAAGGAGGGTAGTATTTGAGATTCCAGATCATCCGGTCTTCTATTTCAAGAGTGGAGATCGTACACTAGAACCAAGCACTTACAAAGCAAAGCCAAGGGAAGCAGTAGTTGCAGCAGCTCATGCAGAAGAAGAAACAAGACCGGAGGTAGTTCGAGAGTTCGATGATGTATTCCCTGACGATATATCAGGTTTTCCTCCTGATCGAGCTCTTGAATTCAGTATTGACTTAGTACCAGGAGCACAACCAGTAATCAAAGCACCCTATAGACTAAGTCCGGAAGGATTGAAGGAAGTACGAACACAGTTGGACGAATTACTGGCGAAAGGATGGATTCGTCCCAGCACTTCAAGTTGGGGAGCACCTGTACTGTTGGTGAAGAAGAAGGAAGGTTCATACAGAATGTGCATCGACTATAGGGTCTTGAACGAAGTTACTATAAAGAACAAGTATCCACTCCCGCGCATCGACGATTTATTCGATCAGCTAAGTGGATCTTGTGTCTTCTCTAAACTAGATCTTCGTTCAGGATATCATCAAGTGAAGGTCAAGGAGGCTGATATTCACAAAACAGCTTTCAGAACTCGTTATGGACATTACGAATTTCTAGTAATGCCATTTGGAGTGACCAATGCACCAGCAATCTTCATGAACCTTATGAACCAAGTTTTCCGGGAGTATTTAGACAGGTTCGTTGTCATCTTCATCGACAACATCCTGGTATATTCTAAGAATCGGAAAGAGCATGCGGAGCACTTACGAATTGTCCTGGAAACACTTCGACAACATAAGCTTTATGCCAAGTACAGCAAGTGCGAGTTTTGGATAAAACAAGTTGGTTTTCTTGGACACATCGTATCAGGAGAAGGGATTTCTGTGGATCCAGCAAAAGTTTCAGCAGTCAGCGAATGGCCTACACCAAAATCAGTGAAGGATATTCGGAGTTTCTTGGGTTTAGCTGGATATTACAGAAGATTCATTGAAGGCTTTTCGAAGATAGCAACACCCCTGACCAAGCTCACACGAGAAGATGAGGAATTTGTGTGGTCAGAAGCATGCGAGCAAGCTTTCGTAGAACTCAAGTCAAGACTGACATCTGCACCTATTCTCGTCATACCGGATCAATCTGGAGGATTCGAAGTGCATTGCGATGCATCCAGTAAGGGATTAGGATGTGTTCTACATCAGCACGGTAAGGTTGTGGCTTATGCTTCAAGACAACTGAAGACTCATGAGCGCAATTATCCGACGCATGATCTAGAGTTGGCAGCTGTTATTTTTGCTCTCAAGATTTGGCGCCACTACTTACTTGGTGAACGAGTGAACATCTACACAGATCACAAAAGTCTGAAGTATGTGTTTACTCAGAAGGAATTGAATATGCGGCAGAGAAGATGGTTAGAACTTATGGCGGACTTCGACATCAATTTGCAATATCATCCAGGAAAGGTGAACGTAGTACCTGATGCTCTTAGTCGCCAACCATTAGCAATGAATCTCACCGCACAGTGGAAGCTTCAGCAAGACCTACATCAGATGGAGATCGAACTAGTCATGCCAGGTGATGTTTCAAATTTGATGAATCTACAAGTTCAATCAACTATTGTCAATCAGATCAAAGCAGCTCAAGCCAGCGATGCTAAGTTGCAAAAGATCAGAGAACAAGTGGAGAATGGACTCAGAACAGATTTCATCATCCATGAAGACGGATCTTTGAGATACGGCAGCAGATTGTGTGTACCAAAAGGTCCTGTTCAGGAAGAGTTAATGAAAGAAGCTCACAGCTCTCCCTATTCAGTACATCCTGGAGGTACCAAAATGTACAAAGATCTACGTCAGAATTATTGGTGGTATGGAATGAAGCGTGAAGTAGCCAGGAGTGTCGCAAAATGTTTGGTGTGTCAGCAGGTAAAGGCTAAACATCATAGGACAGCTGGACTACTTCAACCGTTACCAATCCCAGAATGGAAGTGGCAGCACATCACGATGGACTTTGTAACTGCTCTTCCTCGCAGCACAAAGGGTAACGATGCGATTTGGGTCATTGTGGATCGACTCACAAAGTCGGCTCACTTCATCCCATTTCGAGTTGGCCAATCAACTGAGACATTAGCAAAGAAGTACATGGAGGTAATAATCTATTTTAGATTTAAAAACTCTTCATAATGTACTATCTCTGATACCCATGAACTCATACAGGAAATTGTGAGACTTCATGGAGTACCGGTCTGCATTGTCTCCGATCGTGACACCAGGTTCCGATCACAATTTTGGCAGAGTCTGCAAGCTAGCTTGGGAACAAGTCTGAACTTCAGCACGGCTTATCATCCACAAACAGATGGTCAGTCGGAACGAACTATTCAGATCTTGGAGGATATGCTCAGAGCATGTATGCTCGACTTCAAAGGATCGTGGGAAGATCACTTGCATCTTGTGGAGTTCGCGTACAACAACAGCTACCAAGCAAGCATAGGAATGGCACCTTTTGCAGCATTATATGGAAGGAAGTGTCGATCGCCATTAAGTTGGGACGACATCGGAGATAGGGAACTTCTTGGACCAGAGATGATAGTAGCGACCGTTGATGTGGTTCGTACTATCAGAGAAAGAATACGCATAGCCCAAGATAGACAGAAACATTGGGCTGATGCGAAGAGACGACACTTGGAGTTCCAGCCAGGAGATCATGTATTCTTGAAGATATCTCCGAACCGCGGAGTGATCAGATTTGGGAGACGGGGAAAGTTGAGTCCGAGATACATTGGACCGTTCGATATACTCGAACGAGTCGGTGAAGTGGCATACCGATTAGCGCTTCCACCTTCATTGGAAGGAGTGCATAACGTGTTCCACATATCTCAACTCAGAAGGTATGTGAGTGACCCCAGCCATGTACTTGATCATTCAGAGCTCACGATACAGCCCGATTTGTCTTGTGAGCAGCAACCTGTGGAGATCCTGGACAGGAAAGTGAAGACACTTCGGAACAAAGAAGTTAATTTGGTCCGGGTAATGTGGAGGAAAGACACTCCAGGAGAATCCACGTGGGAGAGGGAAGATGAGATGCGTGCAAGATATCCGCACCTTTTTATAAACTAGTCCTCAAATAAAAGTTGTAAATTTCGAGGACGAAATTTTTGTAAGAAGGGTAGATTGTAACAACTCCAATTTTGTATACCAAAAATTTGCTTTAAAAATAGTGTACAATTGGAGTATTGTTGTTGCTGGAAACAACTTAAATATTTAATTCCTTACAATAATTACAAAAAAGAGCTTGTAGCTCATTGGTAATACCTTGCATTGCTGAACCAAGCCACCAGAGTTCGAATCCCATACCCCACATTATTTTTAATATGGATTTTTTAACAAACCTTTAGAATACGAAGAGTTTACACGTGCATATATCACAAAAACCCCACTACACCCAAAGATGTAACACTTGCAGAGGGTAGATGAACCGTCGGGGGAGATCGAGGTCACCGGAATCGGTCGGGAATCGGCCAACTCGGCCTTGACTCGGCCGACTCAGTGATCCGACCGAGCCACGGCCGAGTCACCCCCGATTCGGCCGATTCCGGCGAGGGTCACAACATGAAAGTTGTGTCTTTTGGTATTCCCTACGCACCTGCAAAGTTTCAGCCTCATACCACTTCCAGATCTCTTTAAAACCCCCAATTACTCCACTTTTAATACATTTTTATTACATTTTATCATATTTTTATTTTTAACTTTTCATCTACCCTAACCCTAGCCTAACCCTATAAATACCAACCCTACACACTACCCTCTCACCCCCCAAAATCTTGAGCCACTCTCTCAAAAGTTTCTACAAGAAGTGTGCTTCGAAATCGAGTTCCCGGCGAAGCTCTGACGGATTTCCGACGACGCGTTTTGGAGCAACCGGCGACGTAATCACCCCTCGGCCTTCCTCCCTATTTCTCTTTACTCTTTAGAAGAGTTTAAACCTGTAAGTCCCACCTCTTCTATCTTCTTTTTCTTTAATGTAAAAATACGAATTTCTAGAACCCGACGGAAATCGGACAAACCGATTTCCGATTCGATTTTTCTTTAAAATTCCACTTGTCACCTAATACATATTATCTACCCATATGCATGTTGACTATTAATCACCCTTAAACCAATTTAATCACACTTTTCCACATGAAATGATAAGTTCTTTACAAAACCGTATTTCTTTCATTAAAATACCATGAAGTTCATTTTTCTTAATGTAATCAAGTACCTCACTCCTAAACATGTTTATTGTGATAACTAAACTTGTTTCAATCAATTTGAATGAAATTTCACACATGAAATGATAACGTTTACGAATACCGTATTCTTGCACTTTAATACCTTTAGGTTTAACATAGCTTATTTCACCTTTAAACTTCACCAAAACCTAATATAAGTCACGGGGTAATGACCTACCCTTACACACACTCAATATAACCCTAAATGATAAATATCAAAAATACAGAATACGAAATTACAGGACTTTTCACTAAAATACCATAACCTTTATAACCTTTAGTTAAATCTTTAAATTGTAAACTTTTCTAAATAAAATCTTATATAAAATGAAAGCACGATTGGTCATGGACATCGATCGTTTATCTAAACTGTCTTGTGGGTCTAGGCAAGTGTGTCTAAGGCTAGTGGTTTTTAATTAGGCCCACGACTGTGGTTCCTTCCCACTTACCTGGCACTTATCTGGACGCAATTGACGGTGAAGAGGCGATTTGAGGCTTCTAATGACTCATCGTTTAGACCATAGAAATAGGCTAGTTGGCTTAGGAAACCCTAATAACTAAAATACGGAAACTATACTCTTTTGCAAATAAACACCCTATATTTATAAAACCGTTTTTCCTAAATGAAAAGTATTTATAAAATCTAAGCAAAGTGCAGCTACAACCCATCTTTGGGGAACCTGTTAGGGATAGTACGGTTCATCGTGCACCCGCAGGCTAGTAGTGCGAGATTCAGACCTCCGCAAGGAGCATTCGGTCTCGAAAGGATTAAAATACGATATTTAAGGAACGCGAGACTTTTTGTAAATAAAATATTCATATAAAAGAAAATTATTTATGTGTTTAATTATATATAATTATCATTTAAACACCTATTTTGTTATAATATAAAGTTTCCACTTTTTCCTAAAATTCAAGATTAAAAGTTACATTAAAATACCACGAATTTCAAATAAACAATTAATTCTTCTATTAGGATATATTCACTAGAATAACACAAATAAAATTCACATTCATTATAATAATGAAGATGATTATTAAATACTTGAGATATATTTTGAAAACTATACAAAAGTACTTTTTACATAAAACCCCCTCAAGTTTCACAAATTACAATAAGGCCCCTAACTAATATTGAACTTCAAATTATCTTTCTTTTAGTCTGACTCGGGTTGGAGTCTGACTAATTCTGACTTGAATATAATTCAATTCAACTTATATTCAATCATATTCCAATACAAATTTGAATACAAGAATCCCTGAATCCAGTTAACAATATATTCATTTTGACTGAATCAAACCATGGATATTCATCCATTATCCTGATATTCCATTTTCCTGATTATACAGTTACAACATGTTTACTGATATCATGGTTTTGGTCAGTCATCCAGTTTACATATTCCAATACTACAACACTGTTAAAACACTACGGGGTTTAAAGGGGTAGATTGGTACGGAAGGTGTTAAAGGTGGCACGAGGTGGTCAGATTAAGACACCTAACATGAATACTGTTGTTGTTGTACCGTGGCATAACGGTTCCTTGTACTCTCCATTTGCCCTGATCTCTAGCATATAGAGATCCCCCTCGTATACACTGGCATCCTTCTGTACCAAGCTACAAACAACGGCGTTAAACAATATTCCATAATATTCAACAACATAATACTTTAGAAAATACTGCTACTCTGCCATTCTCATTCTTCTTTTCTTTGGGACTTACCGAGCGACCTGTTCGCTGACGACATTCTATTTCTTTCTTCTTTGAATGTCGTCAGGTGCGTTGGACCAAGTTGAGACCGAGCCCACAAGTGAAGATTTGGAGCAGTTCCAAGAAGACCCAGAGCTCTAGATAATTGTACTTTGTTCTTTCCAGTATTTCCTTTTATTATTATGCCACTGTTTAGGCATTGCTTTTCCATTCCAGTTGCATTTTCATTTCATGCATTGTACAAAGAATGATATTAATAAAAGTTGCTGTTATTTCAATATCATTTGTCTCTTGTGATTATTTTATATTGCTTAGTTACGCTTAGCGTATGTACTTCTGAGTACATACGTAGCGGGCCTCGTCACGTCCACTTCGCCGTACACTGGGAAGCGGGGCGTGACAGAGATTGAGCAATATGCTCAGCAATGGACATCTGTTTAGGAGTTACAGCAGGACTTGAAAAAGTGGTATCAACATATGAAGGTGGTGAAGGTTGACATGGTTGACACAAAGTGGGTTGTAAAGTCGAACTGTTTCTCCTAGACGCTTCTATTTGATCTTTCAAAGAAATTTTAGGCACGGAGGGATCTTCTTTAAAACGACCGAAACAATTGATGTACGAGGCAAAGTTAGGTTCGGGATACCAAAGTTCGGCAAGAGATTTATGATTTGGGGTACCCATGATAGAAGAAAGGGGAAAAGAAAGAAGGTTGGGTGGTGCAAGGATTTCTTAGCGACAAAAGTTGCAAGTCTTTTTTTTTTTTAAATTTCCTTTTTCCTTTTTCCTTTTTCCTTTTTCCTTTTTCTCTTTATTTAGAACTGTTTGCAAAAAGATTTTCGAGAAAAGAGCTAAGACACACTTTCGATCAACCAAAAACGCACAATCAGGCCTAGATCTAGGGTCACCTAGGTCAGCTAGACAGCTCCTAACTGTTCCAAAGGGCTAGAAGTAGGACCTCAAACCGCCTCTTCACCGGCAATTGCGGCCAGGTAAGTGCCAGGTTAGTGGGAGGCTCCCCGCTACAAGTAGCGGTCTTAATTAAGTAACCACTTGCCTTAGACACACTTGCCCAGATACCGCAAAGTCAGGTTAGGATAAACGGTCGATGCCTATAACTAGTCCTCTGTCTTATTGAGCTCGAAGTCCTTAGGGCTGAATCTAGTATTTTTTAATTAAAGATTGGTCAATGCAAATGCCTTATGTGATTTCTGGGGTCCTGGGAAGGGTGATGAAATCCCCACCCAATCTGAATTGGTCAAAAGCCCCTTAAAATCCGATTAAAGATATGCAAAACAGTAAATCACTTGCAATCAAATCTTTTTTTATGAATTTCAAAGTTTGCAAGTTTTCTAATTAAAATTTTCCTTTTTCCTCTTGCTCTTTATTTGGAAATTTTGCAAAAAGATTTTCGATAAAAGATATGCAAAACAAAAAATATTACTTGCAATCAATTTCTATTTTAAGCGAGCGCAAAGAATCCTGCACAAGATTTGTTATTTGGAAGGGAAAAGATTTTTAAACGCAAAGAATCCTGCAGGAGATTTTTCAGAGGAGATATCAGAGATTTGCAGAGGAGGAGATCAGAAGACTTACAGATTTTTTAAATTTTTTTTTCCGCGCTTCTGCCTTTTTTTTGACTCGACCAAAACGCGGCAGTTCCGCGGCCGCAGGTAGGCTCGCGCGGCGGTTCCGCGGTGGCAGGAACGGATCAATTCTCCGGATTATTTTTTTGGTCACCAGATCACTGCGGTTGACTTGTTGACTCGGTCCTCCAAATTTCTTCTGTTGTCTATTGTGATATTTCTCGATATTTGCTGTTTTGATCTCTGAAGATTTCTAGATCCGAACTTGATTGTAGATCCTACAAAATTCAAACAAAGATACCCTTCACAAAATAACAAAATGATAAATTTTTATATTTTTTTTTATTTTTCAGTTTTTATGATTTTTTAATTTTAGATTAACCCGAAATTGCAAAAAGGAAATAACACGCCATCCCCGGCAACGGCGCCATTTGATTGATCTCAAAAACTATCTATTAACCGCAATCAAGAACGTTGTCGCTTTGCAGCTAGCCGGTGAGTACGGGTCGGTCCACAGGGATGTTGTGAATCTCCTAATCGCTCTTACGAGTTAATTCCGAAGGGTGTTCGTGGATTAATTAAATCTAAAAACTAAATTAATCTAGGGCAATTGAATTAAAGATCCAACTATCTAACTAAGGCAAGGAATTAAATTTAATCCAGGGCAGAGAATGAAAAATTACCTGGGGCAAGAATTGAAATTACCTACTTACTTTACAGATGGCTCTCTCCAAACATCAACACAAGACTTGTCAGATCTGAATTTCTGAAATGAAAAGAGGCATCGATGCTCTCCAAAAGAAATCTAAATTTTATTTATAAAAAGAGGCATAGGGAGGCATAGCCTTTACAATGATTTAGAGTTCCTATTTATAGAGGATAGGAAACCCTAGGTTACAATTGATTCGCACGTCTACATTTACCAAAATATCCTTAGGAAGACCTAGTCAAAGTAGACTCCAAGCTTTGGTAAAATTTTATGTCTCTGTCTCTTTAAAAGGAAGTATTGGGCCTTGAATCTTTGGGTTTCCTTATTATTTGGTTCTTTTATTAAAATAGCTTCTATGTTTATTCCAGATCTCCAGTGAATAATTGCGGTGGACTTTTAACCGTTCGCTTTGTAATCTTGGACCTTGCATTGTCTTGTACTTTGTGAATTTTATCTTTGATGTAGGCTTGATCAAGAGTCTTCTGTTTGTTGGTCAAAGTCCACTTTTGCATCGTCTTTTCATCGTTTTCACTGTTTTCTGTCCAAGAACCTGTAACCTGTAATATGTAGAAGACATGCGTCAAAAGCACCTGTTTATTTGTAAAACGAATAAGAATGGGGAATATAATAATGCAATATTATGGTATGAACAGGATTCCTAAGTGTGTACTTTCTCTCGAGAGTCGTAAGGATCTCACAAGAGAATTTTTCCCCTTTACGAGTCGAGAGGATTCGTAAATGGTTGTTTCCCTCCTCGTCAAGATTCGACTTTGGAGAGTGTGGCCCGTGGATAGACCAACTTGACCTCCTTGTAAAGCAGTGATGGCTTAAGAGACAAGGTTAGAATCTGTCACCTAAGACTTTTCAACTTTATGAGCTATGAGGGTCTCATAAAGACTTTTCTCCCTACGGTCGAGAAGGTCTCGTAGGTGTATTTTCTCCTTAGGCATCGTAAGGATCCCTAAGTGTGCTTTCTCTTGAGAGTCGTAAAGATCTCGCAAGAGAATTTTCTCCCTTACAAGTCGAGAGGACTCATAAGTGGTTGATGAGTTGACTTGTTCCCGAGTCGAAGCGTTGCTTCGACGGGGAGGTCGAGGGTTGACTTTCTCCGTTTTCTACGGTGTCGGGATCGACTTTCTCCGTTTTCTACGGTGTCAGGGTTGACTTTCTCCATTTTCTATGGTGTCGGGATCGACTTTCTCCGTTTTCTACGGTGTCAGGGTTGACTCTAGGTTGTCTATAAACCGCAGAGTCTTGGAACTGGGGACTTTGTCGTGGCTCCGATTGGTAGTGTCGCGTCCGTGCCTTACTGGCATGAGGAGGAACGCCGTTGATGGTCTTCTGGGATGCAGATATTGCCGTGAGACCTGACTCTCCCTTTGATAGAGTTTGTTGGGACATGTGGTTCCCTTTCGTTTATACCCATGGATTGTGTACAGGGGTCGGTATGGACTTACCTGCAGGGCAAAAGTTTCATTTTTATCTGTATTATTTTTTTTGTTTTCTCCCCGCGATGCTCTATCATTTCAGCTTCTTGTATTGCGAAAGTCACGATTGCTCAATCATTTAGGCTATTTTTCGCGGTGCCCAATCATTTCGGCTGTTTTTTCCTTTTTGCTCGCTGCTTTTTATTGCGAGTTGCCCAATCATTTCGGCTATTTTTGTATGCATATATTTTACTTGCTGATTTTGTTGCAAGTTGCCCCATCATTTCGGCTATTTCATATGCATTTTTGGCTTGCTGACTTTTCGCCGCGAGTATGGAACTTGGGATCTGATACAAATCTTAGCATCAGCATCGCTGCGACTGGAATATTGCCAGGAGCGAATCATCATTTGCCGTGAAAGGACTTGGAATTTATTACCGATTTAGGCATCAGTATCGCTACCTCTGGGACACTGCCAGGAGCGAATCATCATTTGCCTCTGTCGATTTGAACAAAGGTGGCTTAGCAAACAGGATCCGTCGACTAAGGCTTTTGACTTCACGAGCCGTAAGGGTCTTATGAAGGTGTTTCTCCCTTCGAGTCGTGAGGATCTCGTAGGTGTATTTTCTCCTTAGGAATCGTGAGGATTCCTAAGTGTATGTTCTCTTGTAAGTCGTAAGGATCTTGCAAGAGTGTTTTCTCCTTGTAAATCGAGAGGACCTACAAGTGTTTGTTCATCAAATGAGGGCATTCCTTGTCGTTGGTGGGACACGGCAAGGAAATAATTATTTGTGCCCGTGGATTGTATACAAGGGTCAGTATTGAACCGCTTGTAAGGCAAACTGGGAAAGGTGATGGCTTAAGAACAGGTTCAGATCCATGTAGCTTAAGGCTTTTGAATCTTATGAGCCGTGAGGGTTTCATAAGAGGGTTCTCCTTACGAGTCGTGAGAATCTCGTAAGTGTAATTTCTCCCGGAATCATGGAGATCCCTAAGTGTGTCGCTCCTTTGTGAGTCGTAAGGATCTCACGCAGGTATGTTTCTCCTTACAAGGTCGAGAGAACCTTGCAAGTGTCTTTTAACGAGACTGCGCCCTTTCGGGTTTTCACAAACTCGCCGGTACCCCTGCCGTTTTTACTCACGGAGCCCTTTCGGGTTTTCATCCGTGCCCATTTTTCTTGTGGACGTACCATTTTTTTTTCGTTTTTTGTTTTGTTTTTTTCTTTTTTTTAACACGTCAGCCTGGGGATGACTGGGGTTTGTAGTAGTTTAAAGACGTTTCGATCAGGCATAGTATTTTTTCAAGAACCGACCATTTATTAGCCTGAAGGGTCTTTCGCAATGCATATTTATGAGCAAGTAAGCCCCACCTTGGTAGACCTTGTCTATGATGTACGGGCCCTCATAATTCGGCTCGAACTTCCCACGTTTGGCACGATTGGGGATCATAGGTCTCTTGACCACTAGCACGAGTTCGCCTTGGCGAAATGTCTTCGGCCTAGTCAATCTCTTGTATGAGCGTGTCATCTTCGCTTTGTAAGCCTCCAAGTTTTGCTGCGCCTCGAGCCGAGTTTCATCGAGGGCGTCGAGCTCCTCGAGCCGAAGATGAGCATTCTCTTCGTCTGTTAACTCGTAATGAACCGCCACTCGTAGGGAGGGTAACTCTATCTCCAAGGGAAGTACTGCTTCAGCGCCAAATACCAATGCATATGGCGTTGTGTTTGTGGCCGTTTTGAACGTGGTCTGATACGCCCAGAGAGCTTCATGCAGTCTCTCGTGCCAGTCCTTCTTATTTTTGGACACCGTTTTCTTCATGATCTTTGTTAAGGTCTTGTTGAAAGCCTCAGCTAGACCGTAAGCTCGGGGATTATATATCGAAGAGTAACTCAATTCTATATTATACTGCTGTGCGAAGCGGCTGATTTTGTGACTTCTGTAAGCCGGCCTGTTATCGGAGATAATCCGTCGCGGAGTACCGAACCGATAAATGACGTGTGTCTTGAAGAAATGGAGAATATTCTCCGTCTTCACTTCTCTTAGCGGTATGGCCTCTGCCCGCTTAGAGAAGTAATCGGTTGTCGCCAATATGAACTGATGTCCTCTGGATGACGCTGGCTCGATGGGCCCAATTATGTCGGTTCCCTATATTTTGAACGGCCAGCTAGCCACCGTTGGGTGTAGCGGGTTTGGATGCTGGTGGATAAAGTCTCCATGAATTTGGCACGAGTGGCACTGCTTTGCATATTCGAGGCAGTCCTGGATCATCGTGGGCCAATAGTAGCTCATCCTTTTGATCTTCGGCTTCATCTTTGGCCCGGCTTGATGAGAACCGCAGAGTCCGTTGTGAGTTTCCTGGACGACTCTCCTTGCTTCTTCCGGTCCCAGGCATCTCAGCCATAGAGAGTCGAACGATCTCTTATACAGCATGTCATTGACGAAGGCGAAAGACAGAGCTCGTTCCATTAGCTGATGTCTTGAGGATGCGTCTTCGGGTGTTTGACGGGATTTGAAGTAGCCTATGAAGACTTCTCTCCAATCCTTAACCTTTCCTTGGTCTTCTATTCGTAGGGCCATTTGCTTGATCGCTTCCTTTTCTTTAGACGACTCCGGAGATATTTCCGCTGGTGCAAGAACCCGACGGTTTTGTACAACGATTCTTACGTCATCAAAGTTTTCGTCAGCCAATTCTTTGGCGAGTTTGGCTAATGCATCCGCCTTGCTATTTTCCGTACGCGGTATTCTTTCTAGGACGTAGGAAGGGATTTGAGTCAGCAATTGTTGCACTCTCTCGCCGTACTTTACCAACTCTGGTTTGTACGTTTGATAGTCGCCGTTAACTTGACTAACGACCAGCTGGGAGTCTCCGTATATGAGGAGGTTTTCGATTTCCATGTCGACAGTGATCTCAAGACCTGCTATCAAGGCTTCATATTATGCTTCATTATTTGTCCTCGGCTCTGTTAAGGAAAAGGAAAAGGCAAAGCGCATTATCCCTCCTTGCGGAGTCAGGAAGATAAGGCCCGCCCCCGATTTGATTATAGGGGTGTTGTGCTTTCGCTTCTTCATGGAAGATGCCCCATCAAAGTAGGGTTCCCATCAGGTATCACTCCCTCCTCTCTCCCTGTCGATCGTGTCAAATGCGTGCTCGTCCGGCAATTCACAATTTAAGGGTGAGTCGGCAAGTATCGGATACTCGGCGAGGAAGTCGGCGATGGCCTGGCCTTTCACTGCTTTGAGAGATCGATAGATTATCGAGAACTCCATTAAGATGAAAGCTCATTTAGCGAGCCGTCCCGTTAGTATGGCTCTTGACATCAAATATTTGAGAGGATCCACTTTTCATATGAGATGGACCTCATGTGCCAAAGCATAGTGTCTGAGCTTCGTTATCGCGAAGATTAACGCCAGGCAGTATTTTTCGATGGGGGAGTGGTTGTTTTCTGCCCCCAGTAGAACTCGACTCAAACAGTAGAGGGCTATCTCTTTCCCTTGGTTGTTCTCATGTGCCCATAATGCTCCTAAAGAACCTTCAAGGGCTGTTGTGTACAGGATGAAGGGCTTTCCTATGACTGGAGCGGTCAGTACCGGCGGATTCTGTAGGTATTGCTTGATTTCGTCCAGTGCGCTTTGGCATTTGCGGTCCCAGACGAACGGGGTCCCCTTCTTCATTAAATGGCTGTAGAGGCGGCACTTGCCGGAGAGATTGGCTATGAATCATCGGATATATGCGAGCTTTCCTCGGAGAGACCGCAGTTGCTTGAGAGTTCTTGGCGGAGGCATTTCCATGATCTCCTTGATCTTTGATGGGTCTATCTCGATGCCCCGGTGTCATACGATGAATACTAAGAATTTGCCCGAGGAAACTCCGAACGCGCATTTCAGAGGGTTCATCTTCAGGTTGTATTTCCGAAGGCGCTGAAACACGATCTTCAGATGCTCCCAATGCCCCTCGTACGACTTGCTTTTCACCGAGGTCATCGATATAGCATTCGACGATTTCATGTATGAGGTCATCGAAAATCTTTGTCATGGCCCTCTGATAGGTAGCGCCGGCATTCTTCAAGCCGAAATGCATCACTTTGTAGCAGAATATTCCCAGGGGAGTCCGGAAAGAGGTATGCTTCTGGTCTTCGGGGTGCATCTTTATTTGATTGTACCCTGATGATCCGTCCATGAAGGAGAAGACTCCATGAGTGAACGTGTTGTCTATCATCAGCTCGGTAACCGGTACGGGAAAATCATCCTTCGGGCAAGCCTTGTTGAGGTCCCGAAGGTCTACGCAGATGCGCACCGTCCCATTTTTCTTCATCACCAGGACAATGTTGGCGATCCAGTCAGGATACTGAACTTCTTGGATAAAGCCGGAGTCGATTAGCTTCTTGACTTCGGCGTTGATGCTCATTTCAAGTTCGAGCCGCATTCTCCTCGGTGCTTGTTTGACTGTCTTGACGTCCGGGGATATCACCAATTTATGCACAGCTATTTCCGGATCTAGCCCCGGCATCTCGGAGTAGTTCCATGCGAAACAGTCTTTATACTACATGAGCACGTCTCTTAGCTTAACTACATGTTCTTCAGACAGCAGCTCACTGACGAACGTAGGCCTCGAGTCGTTTGCCGTCCCCAAGTCGATTTTCTTTAGGTTATCCGCAGTAGTATATATTCCATCTTCCAGCTCTTTTGGCGCCGGTGGAAGTTCTGAGATCAACTCATCTTCATCCTCATTTTCGAAGCACTGGGAGAGTTCATATATATCCTCGCATATTTCTTCTTCTGACAGCGTTATCGCGTGACAGGTATGAGATCGTTTCCAAGACCGATGTTGATCTGGTTCTACTCTCGCTATGTACGTTGCTTTTGGAACATGCTTCTGTGGTAGGGTTACCCTCCAACTGCTGGATAGAGCGAACCTGCCTTACTGATACTGGTCTTCTACCCGGTTTTTGAATGTGAAGCAGTTTTCGTGAGGATGTCCTATCGCTCGGTGATAGGAGCAATAATCCGGATGAGAGACCTCGTCTGCTTGTTCGGGGTGTTTGGACTCCGGGAGCGTAATCATTTGATGTTTCATGACAAGATCGAATATCTTCCTTGTCTTGTCTTGGGGAAAAGAATATGCTCGACCTATCTTCTTTATAAGAGAAGAATCTCGGCTACTCAATTCTCGACCGCGTGGCTTCTTGGACCCGCTTTGCCGCTGTTGAACATTTTTTCCGTTCTTTAATTTGTTTTTGCCTCCGCGTCGGGTCTTCGGTATGACGGGCTGGCGACGAAGGGCATCGTCATTCTCCGTAGCCTGCTGAAGGAAGCGCTGTGTCCTGGCTTTCTCGTAAATGGCCATTTCACGGTTGTGGTCATCCCAGGCCTTTTGACCCGCTTCCCTTATGAAGGGTTATGGGAGCGCCCCGGCCATCCAACCGTGGCCAAATGAGGAACAAAAATTTCTAAAAAACCCGACGCTACCATTACCCGATTAACAAGATCGAAACCATTAACCGTAAAACTAGCAAGCTAACAAAAGGAGATAGAATGGTTATACCAAATGAACCAAGTCCTTCGGGTCTTCAACCAATTCCGAGCTCCTGGTGATGCGGATCGACTTTGGTCGCCGGTCTTCCTTCATCTCCGATGATCCACCCGAGGGAAACGGCATAAGCTCCAGGCTCGCCAAGCGGACCAACCGACTCTCCAGGATTGCTAGTAGTGGAGAGTGGGGGTGTAGGATAGTCTCACCATAATTTTCTCTCAAACTTTAATGCTCATAGAGCAACCATGGAAGATGTGGTGGTGATCAAGACAAGAATGGCTTGAGCTAAATATGCTAAGTGTTTTTAGGTGTATCAATGAGAGTGAGAGAGCACCAAGTAAAAATGAATCACCCAAATGAGCAAGGAATTCCCACCCTCAAAAGTGACCGGCCCCTCTCTCATGCCCTCAAAAAAAACCTCATTTCCATTTTAGAATAAACAATTTGCACCATACCAATCACTACATGCACAAGCCCATACTATGACCTAAAGCCCATGCCTTGCCATGTCACCATTTCCACCTCATTTATAACATGTGATTTTCGAAAGAAAATCAATAATGAGGTGGCATCTTCTAGAAGCCATTCCGTATAAATATGGAATGCTTCCCAGTATATGTATTGGAATACAAATACGCGTATTCGTACGAAAATACGAATAGCCAAAGAGAGAAAATAAATAGTGAGCAATAATACTAGAATACATATATATAAATACATATGTAAATTATTAAATCAAAACTTGATTTAACAATCTGGCTTAATCCTAAGCCGCTAGTATTATCAACCGTCCGATTAAAATCTATGCAGCCAGTGCACATATTCAATCGGACACCTGCATGTACCAACATACATCAACTACACCATATCGCCTGAACCGTGAAAACCCTCTGTGTGGGACTCTAAAGACTCGTCAATACGCTGGCAGTGGGTTTAACCACAAGCACGTCAGCGGCACTAGCTGTACGTAACGGCTACCCAGGTATTGAGCGAAAGGAAGGCCGACGAGCAAACTCATCCGAACCCCTACTGAGGCTGTCAGTGACAATATCCGTACAGTCCGGTCTGTTCGTCTAAGAGAATCACATATCGAGTCTAGGGAGGTGGATAAAGTCAGACCCCTAATAACGCGATAATTCGTGTCGGTATGAAACCCATCACTACCTGAGAAACTATCGATCCTGGATTGGTAATTCTCACATACCCCGGCCGAGGATTTCTAGTGATGGCCACCCGTGCACTGCGCGACATCAACCCCCAATACCGGGAGAGACGAATCCCTAACGATCCGCTCACTGCCTCCATGTGGCTCGGGACTGTACCCAACTAAAACTTGTTTGCATGACTCCTTTGAGCCGTGGTAGGGTAGTAATCAAAGCACAGTGGGAACTCACACGAGACAAATGACGATCTCAGGTCGACAGACTAACCTGTACACATGTCACCAGGGAACTGCTATCTGACTATAAGTATAATACCAACTAGCATGTTCCCGGCGAGTCCGTCCAGTGTACTCAAAACCCAATGAGCACCTGTATACTATCCTAGGTGAACAACTAACACCAATGGCTTGTGAGACCGGCCACCGCCCCTCGTCAGGGTCTAGATAAGTATACACCAGTCTACACTGGAGTATCGATGCCCAGTCTCGATACTCCCATAACTAGGGACATTTAAGAATGTGCTTATAGACCCCCAGCTCCCACATATGTGATCGCCATCACAATGCTGGTAGTCAAGCAAGAATCATATGGGCTCTATCAACATATACATGATGATAAAGACAAACCAGATAGCATACTATCAATTTGAGTAAGACTGTTTTATCGGTATAGGTCCTACCTCAATTATCAAAATCGCATGCCTGCGACTACGATAATTGCCTTGAGGGCACTATAGCCAACAATCTCCCACTTGCACTTAAGGCTAATTATTGCGATGTCGCATACTCACAGCTCGTATGATACCGAACACCCAACTCCTCTACTAATCAGTTTCACAAACCTCGTTTGTAAAACTATTGCGTTCGAGAAATAGCCTCAGTGAGTGGATCCGCTCCAGTGTTTCTTTCTGTATCTCTCTAAATCTCAACTTCGCGGAGAAAAGTATCTCCCGAAATGAGCAATACCCGTCTTAGAATATGTTTGGATATCTGATGGGACCCAGATTACAAATGAACTCCAAATCCAGCAAATTTCTTAGACTGTATCATCTACTGAACTCAATCAGTATACAGCACCATACCTTCCTCAGTATCCGCTTGGACCACCTGTCCAAACTACTGCCCCTCGTCAGAGGGAAAACTATAACTCTGACAGTCGCTCTGTCGTCCAGGTCACCTTGGAAGCCTGAAATGATAATCGTCTCCAGAAGGAGGCTGCCGTTATCAAATCCCCAGAACATCCACTTATGTTCATAAACTGCCTTCAATCATTTTCTCCAGGATTGGATTAATATATCAAATTATTGCATCTAGTGCAAAAACAACATATGGTGTGGTACTTGACATGTCACGATTGACTTAATTGCCTAAGCAAGTGATATGTCAATCATGCACATCCCTCTCCCTTTAGTCTGCCAGGAGCCGTCCATTCTAAAATACTTTTAAAATACTGTCTAAGTACCCAGATTGGGACACTTCCCAAATCTAGATCTAAAACCATAGATCTAGTAACCAGAATGTTTGATATAATATCCATAACCTTTGTGGAGAAACCACTGTGTGACAACCATATTATAACCGATCGTAGTATAGAAATTTTACTTCCTACTCTGTGTATGTCATCCAAATACCAGAACATCACACCCTACTACCTTCTTAACAGATCCATCCCCTATTCTGACTGATGAAGTCAAAAAACTTATGACTGTCACATCAAAAATTAGATGATCTTTCTCCGCTATATCTGCTTTAGTCTATAAATAGACACAAGCTACTTGTCCACTACGCTTTCGCTGCTCCCACTGACTACAACAACCCTCTGGCAGAGTCATATACACGCGTACTTCTAAAGCTAGTTTAGAATGACGCTACACTCATCCTCCTGCCGGGTCTCATAGTCAGGAACAACAGTAGTGTCAAGTCTGGGTAAACAAGAACCTCCCTGTCACCCTGCTTGAGGATACTAAAGTACCTCTCGGGCGCCTGAGGTTACCCACCATATCTGCGGAGTGGCTAATGGAATATCAAACCTGATTGAATATTTAGGTTCTTACTAAATTTTCAGTAATCGTTTGTGGTTCTGGAATCACTTCCAGTTCTACCATACTCTCACTATTGTTTTCTGAAAAAGTCCATTTTACTAAAATTGTGGCGAGTCAAGAACAATATTACTATTGATCTTCCAGATGGTAGAAATTAACCCTCGTCAAAGCCCGGGTTAACCCACAAACTGCCATTACAGAAACGTGCCTTGAGTCGTCAAGAATCTGGTTTTAAGCATAAGCTGGACAACTCCCCGTACCTTAACATCGTTAATATATGAACCATTCTATATACAATATAGAAATAGAGGCACTGATTTAATTGGAACCAGATTCAAATCATGCAGCTGTCTCCAGTGCATGTTAACCAAATGGAGAGAGGCCGATCAGCATTACTCAACTTAGGAGTGCATCCAATTATGAGTAACCTGAAAGAGAAACAAGTTTCTCAAAACCATTACTATCAACTGAACACCATAAACAGGTATCTACATCTTCGATCACCCAGAAGAATCCCGATACTTGCAACACATGGTTCTCTACTTTATTCTTGTACCTATAACTTCTCAAAACTTAGACTTTGTATTTCTACAAAACACGTATCTAAGAATGGAGAAGTCACAAGTAAATAGAATATAGTACGAGAACCAACCCCTCTGTCCTAATGGACACTGGACAACATACAATACTTTGTATAAGTCCGCTGAGTTTAATAACTCAAACCCTGTGCGTCGTAGGTTGAAAACTGTACTATGGTTATGGCTGTTGCTCCTTACCTAACCATCAACTGATATAGGTAAATATCATGGATATAATTTCAAAAAGTTATATCTCACTTTATAAAAATAAACGTACAGATATATCAGTTTGAAATTGGTGCATAACAACGGATATTCAAAACCAAATACTTGTCGTCCGGCAAACAACACAGGCGATTTCCTCAAATATCACCAATTACAACGAATTCTGATATAATGAGGATGATCACCTAATTCCCAATAACTTACTCCCACTCATCATCTGTAAAACCATACAGATGTGAGGATCAAACCTGGTAAATACATACCCTGGAGTAAAGACCTAATTGGGAAATCGGTTTTCAATTAACAACGCATAGCGAAACTGAAACATTAAAATGTTTTGTAGGGGTATCCTGGTATTCCTAGTAATGACTTTTCCATTATCCAGATTCATGACTGAAACCATATATTTCCTTGCCATCTCTCCAAATCCTTTTATTTGTCTTTAGTCGTCACCTTCTGTACACCTTCGTTAGGCTTAAATGGTTTTCTTCCTTCCCTACCGTTCGGCACCAGCCTATGGTTTGGAAGAAGACTATCCAATAAGCGTAATAGGTGTACCGTCTCCTAATCCTAGGATCCCTCACAATCTGAGAGAAGGTAAAAAGGAAAAGACAACTGAATAGTCCTATTCTATCTCTCCAGAACCAGAATCCATCCTCGAATCTGGAACAAGTTCCTTCGAGTTCGTATATAACCATACGATGAATTTATCCAATGGAAGTGGATGTTCGTAGTAATACGGGGTGTTCTGAAGAAATGCAAAGGGTAAAAGTAGGAGTGGCAATGAGGTATGCGACTCAGACAATCCAAAAGCCAGTGTTTAAAGAAGGTTCGGTTAACTTGGTTACAGAGTTATAGTCTAGGGTCGGACCATGGTCGCAGTCAAAAAGAGAGAGAAAAGAAACACTCTGCGTGCACTCTAACCTGAATGTTTCCCACTGTATCCTCAAATTCTCCTCCAAACCTGAAAGAAGAATTAGTCGGAATCACCCGGGGAGTAAACTAACTCATCAGTGAGAATCGGGATCCAACTATCATCGTATAATAACTTGATGGAAGCCATTCAAGTTACCACACTCCAGAAGGTGTGCACATGCCCGGCAAGTTTCCTGTATGTTTGAAACTCCCGATGTGTGTTTTTACCCATAGGACCCAAGTGACCTTGACACAGTCAACATATCAAAGGATCCTAGTCAAGTTCAACCCGTCATTATCTTGATTGCATTAAACCCACCCGTACAAGTCCTTGACACAGTCAACATGACCATACGACTATCCTAACCAATCCACATATCCATGCGACATAAAAGCATTACAGAGCTACCGCGCACTACGCCTTGACACAGTCAACATACATAGCACGAATACTAAACAATACTAATCTGAAATGACGGAGGGCTACGGCTGGTTTTTGGCGAAAAACCTTTAACGTAATGAACTTGATATCGTCGAAGGAATCCAAGTGGTTTTACAAATATATAGTGGCGAAAATTTTTGCTAAAGAGGTCACTCCCGGTGAAGGGATCTCGGCTCTTTCCTTGTCGAATGAGGTGCAGGATATTCCAAACTGAATACCATGATGCAAAGCAAAAAGTTATCGACTATAGTGAAGTTATTACGTTGACGGAAACTCCTGCCCAAGGGGTCACTCCCGATAAAGGGATCTCGGCCCTTGCCTCATCGAATGAGGTGCTGGATATTCATAACCGAATACCACTGTGCAAAGCAAAAGAGAACGTCTGTAATGTCAGTTTTTTTTTAACTTGGTTCCAACAACATCAAATAATAGGTTTGTTTTCCTTGCATTGATAAGAATCAACGCAGTCCCATCAATTAATCACACCAGAAAAGAACGAAAATGAAATGTACGTATATGCCACCCGCATTCGCCACTGGGTCTCATCATCACCCGTTAGGTTACTTAACTAACGACGGAGCGGGGACTGGGCTAGCGCGGTGCAAAACATATACAACATCTACTAGTATATATAAATATATATAACAATCGTCCCAGGCATGATAAATGCAACATCACAGAAAAGTAATAAGCATCACAGAACAATACAGATAATCTGGGAGCTCGGGGTTTCCATTGAGCCACAACTGAAAACCCGACGTTCCCCTGGTCGTGTGGATAGCCTATGCAATGAAAACCTAGACCGCTACGAGCGCGGCAAGTTACCCGCCAAAACCAGAAGCGAGGCAGCCCCCTTCAGCAAAGTGAATGGACCACCCAGCACTTCACGGAATCCGGTAACTTGAGCACCCCTCCTTGGGTCAACCTGTACCCCCTATGAGTGCGGCGAATAGCCTGCCAATTCTAGAGTGAAGCCCCCTCCGTCTCAACGCCATGAGATGCGGGCCCGTTGCCCTCTAGAACCCGGCTATCCGTGCACCCTGCCTTGGGATAATCCTAGTACAGAAAAGAAAATAATATACAAGGGTGACATCGACCTCAACTCGGTCGTGCCACAAAAGAATAATATACAAACATGCAGTGACGGCAGTCCACATGTCGGACGCTAGCCCCGTAATATCAAATGTACAAATATAACCAAACTGCATTACCATTGCATGCAAGCTATCGACCATAACAAATCCTCGATATCACAGCACAACACAGAACATCAACGTGAATGTCACGTTCGCAAATCCGTCTAAAAGGACTATAGCTATTAGACAAGATTTACCGATCAAATGACATTTACGGTCACAGATAGAAATGTAATGTACTGCAAATTTTAAACAATATTAAAACTTATCGACTCCGAAATAACCCCTGAATAGCCCCAGACAAACTGATAAAACAATATCCAAATTGGGCTAAATAAACAATACCACTGCACATAGATTACAGAGACCAGATAACACCTCAAAACCCAAAACCTGGCTCTACTAAAAAACCGGCCTCGCCGGAATTTACCCTATTATGATCGGCCAAAATCCGGCGACGGGCTCTGGGGTTTGGGGTGTGGTCTTGTGTTCATCTCAGTGTCCTTCTGCACTTGTTTAAATAATTTTTGGAGACACTTATAAAAACGATAGAGAAGCTAATGTGCAGGGCAGCATGTCGGGGTTTTCGGATTTCGATATGTTAACATTGTTTAAACAAGCTAGGTTACGGGTTAATGGGTGGCTCTGATACCATGAAGGGTTATGGGAGCGCCCCGGCCATCCAACCGTGGCCAAATGCGGAACAAAAATTTCTAAAAAACCCGGCGCTACCATTACCCGATTAACAAGATCGAAACCATTAACCGTAAAACTAGCAAGCTAACAAAAGGAGATAGAACGGTTATACCTAATGAACCAAGTCCTTCGGGTCTTCAACCAATTCCGAGCTCCTAGTGATGCGGATCGACTTTGGTCGCCGGTCTTCCTTCATCTCCGATGATCCACCCGAGGGAAACGGCACAAGCACCAGGTTCGCCAAGCGGACCAACCGACTCTCCAGGATTGCTAGTAGTGGAGAGTGGGGGTGTAGGATAGTCTCACCATAATTTTCTCTCAAACTTTAATGCTCATAGAGCAACCAAGGAAAATGTGGAGGTGATCAAGACAAGAATGGCTTGAGCTAAATATGCTAAGTGTTTTTGGGTGTATCAATGAGAGTGAGAGAGTACCAAGTAAAAATGAATCACCCAAATGAGCAAGGAATTCCCACCCTCAAAAGTGGCCGGCCCCTCTCTCATGCCCTCACAAAAAACCCCATTTCCATTTTAGAATAAACAATTTGCACCATACCAATCACTACATGCACAACCCATACTTTGACCTAAAGCCCATGCCTTGCCATGTCACCATTTCCATCTCATTTATAACATGTGATTTTCTAAAGAAAATCAATAATGGGGTGGCATCTTCTAGAAGCCATTCCGTATAAATACGGAATGCTTCCCGGTATATATATCGGAATACACATACGCGTATTCGTACGAAAATACGAATAGCCAAAGAGAGAAAATAAATAGTGAGCAATAATACTAGAATACATATATATAAATACATATGTAAATTATTAAATCAAAACTTGATTTAACAATCTGGCTTAATCCTAAGCCGCTAGTATTATCAACCGTCCGATTAAAGTCTGTGCAGCCTGTGCACATATTCAATCGGACACCTGTATGTACCAACATACATCAACTACACCATATCGCCTGAACCGTAAAAACCCTCTGTGTGGGACTCTAAAGACTCGTCAATACGCTGGCAGTGGGTTTAACCACAAGCACGTCAGCGGAACTAGTTGTACATAACGGCTACCCAGGTATTGAGCGAAAGGAAGGCCGACGAGCAAACTCATCTGAATCCTTACTGAGCCTGTCAGTGACAATATCCGTACAGTCCAGTTTGTTCGTCTAAGAGTATCGCATATCGAGTCTAGGGGGTGGATAAAGTCAGACCCCTAATAACGCGATAATTCGTGTCGGTATGAAACCCACCACTACCTGAGAAACTATCGATCCTGGATCGGTAATTCTCACATACCCCGGCCGAGGATTTCTGGTGATGGCCACCCGTGCACTGCGCGACATCAACCCTCAATACCGGGAGAGACGAATCCCTAACGATCCGCTCACTGCCTCCATGTGGCTCGGGACTGTACCCAACTAAAACCTGTTTGCACGACTCCTTTGAGCCGTGGTAGGGTAGTAATCAAAGCACAGTGGGAACTCACACGAGACAAATGACGATCTCAGGTCGACAGACTAACCTGTACACATGTCACCAGGGAACTGCTATCTGACTATAGGTATAATACCAACTAGCATGTTCCCGGCGAGTCCGTCCAGTGTACTCATAACCCAATGAGCACCTGTATACTATCTTAGGTGAACAACTAACACTAATGGATTGTGAGACGGGCCACCGCCCCTCGTCAGGGTCTAGATAAGTATACACCAGTCTACACTGGAGTATCGATACCCAGTCTCGATACTCCCACGACTAGGGACATTTAAGGATGTGCTTGTAGACCCCCAGCTCCCACGTATGTGATCGCCATCACAATGCTGGTAGTCAAGCAAGAATCATATGGGCTCTATCAACATATACATGATGATAAAGACAAACCAGATAGCATACTATCATTTTGAGTAAGACTGTTTTATCGGTATAGGTCCTACCTCAATTATCATAATCACGTGCCTGCGACTACGATAATTGCCTTGAGGGAACTATAGCAAACACCTTATTAGCTTGTCCATCTGTTCTTCAAACGATGGACTTTGCACTTTTACGGCAGGATCTCATTTTGGTTCAATCGCAGTGTCTTCTAACAGAGCATCTCCTTCTTCATCGAAGTCATGTATAATGCAGCAGCCATGGAATCGCTCCTGTTTCTTGGATCGAACATATCCAAGCCCGATCGTTTCCATTCTCCCGTTGGGCAATTTTTGTTGTGTTCCGGGGACGTTCCACATCCTGTTGTAGAACTGAGCTAGTCGAGCGGTCTGTTTGAAGGGTATGCCCTAGCACCTCAACAGCCTTTTTAATTCTTCTGTGTAATATCTAGGCAGACGGATGGGCTTGAGCCTGTCAAGCATAGAATCGGCACCATGCCAGATTTCTTTCTCCACTTTGGTTTCCGCGGATCGATAAAAGAGGATCGCCTTTTCATCTTTCCGCCTATGAGGAATGTAGAACGTCTGCAGTTCTTGCACACTATAGGTATCAAGTGCGTCGAGCTCTTTGTAGTGCTGCCGTGGAACCATAGCGATTTGCAAATTTTGATCATCTCCAGTGAAGGCCTATGCTGATGGACGGACCGAGAATACTGCGTTGATCTCGTCTTTAGAGTCACTGCCAAAGACTAGAATAGGGGTAGACGGTCCTGGTTTGTTGCATTGGGGCGGTCCTGAATAGACTATCTCTTCCTCCTCCTCGGTATCGCTTCCGAAGACCGGAATAGTGGTGATAGCTTTTTGCTTATTCTCCGGTTTATGGCATCTTTCCGTTTCTTCAAAGTCTGGCAGGAAATACTTTGCATCCTCGTATTTGCGGACTTCATTCACGGAAAATGGGTTTATCTCCTCCGCTACGGTGTACTCAAGACCATCCTTGAAATACTTCATACATTGATGTTGCGTAGAAGGGATGATGTTGTACTCGCACAACCAAGGTCTACCGAGCAAGGCGTTGTAGCAAGTCTTGGCGTCAATGACGTGGAACTTGGTGTCAGTGACGAGCAACCCGAAGCGTAATTTCAGTATCACAGACCCCGAGCGTCCATGATGACTGGGAGTCAAACCCGGAGATAGTGATTTTATCCCGAGCGAGGTGCTGGACGCTCATGCAGATTTCTTTTAGCACCCTCATATTTAGGAGATTGACAGAGGACCCATTGTCAACTAGGATCTTCTCTATCTTGATGTCATAGCAGTATCCGGTAACATACAAGGGACGGTTGTGCTCGCATGTTCCGAGGAGGAGATCTTCATCGCCGAAAGTGACGTCAGCCATGTGAACTTCTTCGAGCTCGTCCTTCATCTTTTCTTCGGCGAGGAAAGCTTGAAACTATTCGGGCTCTTGTAGTGCCTTGATCAAGGAATCTCGTGCCTCTTTAGACAATAGAAGGGCATCCAAGACGCTCAGCTATGAGGGTGTCTTCCTCAAGTGTGCTAGGACGTTGTAATCCACTTTGCTTTTCTTAGACGGGTTCTTGGCTGCCAACTCTTCGACGACTCGGTCATCGAGGGCGATATCCTCAGGGACTTTTTCCTTCCCCTTATCTTTTCTATTCGATCCCCTGTTTGCGGGTCCGAGATTCTTTTTGGGCAACGTACGGTTGCGCAGCTGAATATTCTCATAGTTCTTCACCTCTTCCTCTTTTCCTGAGGTGGATTCTTTGAAGAGAGAGCTGAGGGCTATTTCTTCATCAAAATCGCTCCCGAAGGTGAGAACTTGTGATCCCCCGGAATCAACCATGTGACAGTTGTCAGCAGTTCCTTTACGCTCATATGTCGTGCTTCTCTGTTCCCGACGAGCCTTGCACTTCAATCGCCTGACGCGTTGTCGGTGGGTAACATATCCCTGCCACCAGTTTTTAAAGGCGTTGCACTCTTCGGTATGGTGCATGATCCTCCGATGGTATAAGCAGTAATTTGGATGTGCATCCGCTTCGTCAAGGTGTATGCTGCCAGGAGTATTTCCTTTAAAAGGCGGCAGCTTCATTCCTATTGACAGGGCTTTGGTGAATTGCTTCCTTGTCTTAAGCCTCCTTTTGTCTGCTGTAGGCGTGCTTCGATCTGGTTGGGGTACTTTACGGTTTCTCAATACCGGAGCTTCTTCAACTTGACGCCGACGCTTGGCCCTCTCGTATATGGTCGTTTCCCGCTCTCTGTCAGCTTTGCTTTTCTGAAGAGTTTCGCACAGCAGCCTGTCAATCAATTCGTCTGATGGCTCCAGGGATTTTGGTTCCGGTTCTGGATCTGCCCCTAGTTTCTCTGTATCAGGATCCTCTTTACCGTATATTGACGAGTGAGAGATCACGTGGCAGCTTGCCACATAATCCCCGGGCTCTTCTGAAGAATTTTCTCTTTCATCAGCGTCACCGTCTTCATTTTCAAGAACATGCTTAAAGAATTCGTCCAACGTGATTGGGGTCCGTGCCCTCTGGTTATATTCTTCCAGTGCATCGATGTATTTCTGCAGACCTGTACGGCTATAGTCGGGTTGGAAGGTCTTCTTGGCCTTCTTCTTTTTCTTTAAAGACTTTGGAGGCTTGGCCTGAATGTTTTGTCCACCTTCACCAACTTTCAGCGTTGGGCACGGCTTCAGCATCCCCTCAATAATCTCGGACTCCAGCGGGCTCTTCCACCTAATCGCCGGACATGCTTGGAGATCTTTCAACATTCTTTTAGTTTTTTTCGAAACAACAACTTCCCGTGGAGCTTCCTCTATAAATGAGCATGATGCCCCCGGCGTGTCTATCTTTTTCGGAGCATATGGTTGTGGCGGGTTTACCCTCCAGTTTTTAGACAACGCGAATTTGCCTTGCTGGTACTGGTCCTCAATCCAGTTTTTGAAGACAAAGCAATCTTCGATTGGATGGCCCATCATTCGATGGTAGGGGCGATAGTTGGGACTGTTGACGTCACCGGGATGCAGTCGGTGTTTTGGATCCGGCAGGGTGATGAGCCAGTTGCGCATCGCCAGCTCGAACAGTCTTCTCGTTTTATCCCGGGGAAACGAATAAGGGCGTTTTAGCTTCTCGTTGAAGAATCGTTGTTTATCGTTTTGGCGATCAGCTGGTTTTGGACCACTGGGCTGCTGTTGAGCATTGGCAACAAAGGTCGCTTTTCCTTTCCCCTTTTCATTCCGAGGCTCCGTCTTTTAAGAGGAAGGCCTATGGCCCATCTGGTCCATCTGGACCAGCTTGTCGATCAAAGCCTGGAAGGTAGTTGGCTTGAAAACATCATAAACTGGGATATGGTCGCCTGAGGATCGAGGGTTCCTACGAACATGCCCACAGCAGGAGCTTCCTCTATGCACTGTTCGCGCTTTGACCATAGGTTCCGCCACCGTATCGCATACTGAACCTATGTTTCGCCTGGCTTCACCCTGGCATTGATCAACGCCGTGATTGGGGTACATTCGCTGGCACTTGCGAACCTTTGTGTAAACAGTAGCTCCATTTCTGCAAAAGTCTTGACAAAGTCATTCGGGAGCTCGGAATACCATTCGAATGCTGTCTCCGACAAGCTGCCAACAAACTGGCGAAGCAGCAGTTTGTCGTCACCCCCTGTGTTACCGCACAGAGCCCTGAACTGAGCAACATGTTGATGGGGATTGCCTGTCCCTTTGTATACGTGGAACTTGGGAATCATGTATCCTGGCGGGTACTTAATCTGATCGTACCATCTTGGGTATGGTCGCCAGTTCTGAAGACTTGGCCAGCGGCTTCGTTCGCTTGATGAGCTCGTATCTGTTGAGCTATATAATCATCAAGCGCGGCTTTCGATATTGTTTCCTCCTTTGCAGCCGAAGAGACCGGAAGAGGGTTTGATGTCTCATCTCTATCGTCTTCAATTATTACTGGAGGATCTTCGGCTGGGTGGTCTGGCTGGATCATCATGCCCACCATATCTTGGAACAATAGCGCCATTTGTTTTATATTGGCCGCTTGTTCCGCGGCCTCTTTATCTTTCTTCTCGAGCATTCTTCGGAGGAACTGAGCGTCGGTTTCCTGTTCCCGGCGCTGCTCTGACGACGTCTCCGGGCTTTCTTTCGGCCCAGTGAGCGCGGCCATCTTTGTTAACATTTCCTGGAGCTTCTGTTGTTGCTCCTGGGCCTTTGTTACGGATCAGGTGAGTGGTCGGTGACCCCCGGAAGCGCAGCTCTCCTCTTTCCCGGAAGCCATATAAACAGTATGCACCACCATGCCCCCAGACTTGGAGCGTCTGGGTTCAGTGTCCTTGAGATTCATCGCAGGCATAGGGATCTTCTCCGCCCTCCTCTTTTTATGGTAGATTGAAGTTGAGGGGGCTGTTGCAGTAGGCACCTGAGCAGACGATACTTTGCGTGGCATGGCAAAGGGATGGTCCTCTTCCTGTTGAGTCTTCATCTTCTTCTGTCTGCGGGAATAGTCCTTGTCGATCACAGAATCCTGGACTCTCCGCCATACCTTGTGGATTTTGGAAGACAGTAGCTGAGGGGGCTGCTCCGGCTTCGACTTTGTAACATTCTCCACAGGTGGAGGAGATCTTTTCAATACAGCGGTTGGAGAATTCTTGCGGACCCTCCTGAGTGGTTCAAAGCTGTTCCCAGTTGGAACAGCAGCATCGACTTCAACCATCGGAGCTGGTGGAGTCAATCCAGAAGGGGAAGTGCCCCCAGCTTTCCTCACTCAGCGCCAGTGGCGACGTCGAGCATGTCTTGCAGATGGGATCACCTCCGTTGTTGGGGTAGCTGCATCGTGCCTCATGCTTTGATGAGAAATAGTTGTTGGTGTCAGCCTGTCAAAGACTGACGTCCGTTGGGAGGGGATGGCCAACCTGTCGAAGGCAGACTTTCGAGCAGGGGTAGCAGCCTTGGTAACTTTACCTAGAGCGGAAGTTGGAACGGCCAGTCTTGTGAAGACCGACCCCTTAGTAGGACAAGTCTCTCTGATGACTTCATTTACTGGAGTAGGGATGGCTATCCGTTTCGGGATAACCCCTTCAGGTATTGCGGGCTTCTTCATGGACCCACTTGAGCTTTGGCCTAGTCTGTTAAAGACCGAGGCGTTGGACTTGGAATTGGTCGGCCCGTTGAGAGGGGCCGTGGTAGTGGTAAGCCGATCCAAGACCAACTTCTTCAGAGCTTCCTGTGATGGTATTGGGACGCTGAAGCTTGCCGGTGGGATCATAGTCCCAAAGAATAGTCCAGTGGTGGCCTGAGTCACATATTCCACTGGCATGGCGAAGATGGAGGCCGCTTGGGGCCCATAGGTCACTCCTCCAGCGAAAATGGAGTGAGAGTTGCTGTTGCAATTGGTGCAGTTGGAAGCCATTTTCTCTTCTGCACGGAGCAAGACACCAAATCTTAGTACCTCGAATCCAGGGGCAACCATATTAAACCGCGATTCGTTCGCGAACACGACACACGAAGTGTGGAGTGGAAAGAGGAAAACGTCCCACCGGGCGTGCCAGAATCTGTTCTCCGCCGAAAGACACGACTGGGACGTTGGGACGTCCGGCCTGAATTTTGGGGGCAGATGCTATTTGGTTTTATCTGCCCACCTCTCCGAAGATGCCAAGTTGATTTATGGCACCGTATATCGGAGGTTTAGACAGATGCGGCCGTTATAGCAGCCTTTGTCAGATTCCCCCTCGTCTACGAGGGGTTTTTGATTATGGGGACGCTCTTCTCTGTAGGCGCAAGACTCTGCAGTTAATTACGCTACCGCATCGCGGTAACTACTTTCTCCTTTTACAGATGATCACTTCGTGTCGTGTGTGTTTATTTTATTTTTGGTTGCCCGTGGATTGTATACGGAGACTAATGTATGTTGTCACCCGTAGGGCGTGGATTAGTCCAAATCCGTATTTTCTTAGATTTGGGTTTGATTTGGGTTTAAGGATCATTAATATCATTGAGATTAAGATCAACTTAAACGTTTGTTGAGGATACGTTAGTCTAATTTTAGACTAAGATCTACTCAACAGAATTTTGGGATCATTTAGATCCAACGAAAGAGTATTTGGACTCTATCGTTTTAGTTTAGGGACATTGCGGTCCATTGGGTTTAAAAACATCATAGCCCAGTTTAAAGACATCATAGTCTAGTTTAAAGACATCATAGTCTATGGGGTTTAAAGACATCATAGTCTGTAAAGTTTCTAGTTGTCGAGACCCGCCATCTTTCTAAAGACGTTGAAGAATTACAACGAAACATATCAGAGGTGTGAAGAGATGTACCATTGAACCAATGTCCCGACTGGAGGAATGGGATGAACATCAGTTTAGATGCCATTTGTTGGGAGCTCATTAGCTGTCTTTGGGGCTGGGATCGGTTTTGGAGACTCTGAGCATGAGGGGCTCAATTGATGGTCCTTGGAAATTTGGTCTGAGTTTGGCTAAAATTAGCCTTTCATAGTGTTCAACACGAATATATATTCAGCGTTCACGTGCTCTCACGTGAGGTGTTCAAAATAGTGTTAAACACTAAAATTCAAAGGCGCTCACGTGGGGTCACGTGAGGTGCTTGAAGTAGTATTAAATTTCAAGAATTTGAGGCGCTGCTTCTGCGGGTTTATTCTTTTATTCTTTTCTGAGCGTTAAGCGCTATTGGGTCACGTGAGATCACGTGAGGCACCCCAAAAGTGGAAACTGCCTTTGATTAATTCCCTTTTTGCTTTGTAATTGCCAAGTACTACTATGGGGTCACGTGTGATCACGTGAGCCAATCCATTTTGTTCCTCAAAGGCGCTCACGTGGGAGCACATGATCGGCTGTTGTCATGTTGGGTATCAATCCTTTTACGTGCATGGAGATCCTGAGTTTCGAGACTTTCGAGCCCATTGTTTTGTAAGAATTGAATTCTTAGGACTTGGTTTTTCTCTTAGGTTTGGGATCTGTATGACAGAATCTCCCCGATGAGAATTAAATTCTCAACTTGTGGGGGAGATCTACTTCTGCAGATCCTTTACCATAAAGGAGAACTAAGTTCTCATATGAAGGGTTAAACCCTTGTTTCATCAGAGGAATTAAATTCCTGCATACTTTTATGGGAGAATTAAATTCTCTGAACTTAGATCTCCCTCTAGGTTTTGGATCTGCATGGCAAAATCTCCCCGATGAGAATTAAATTCCCAACATGTGGGGAGATCTGCTTCTACAGATCTTAATCAGAGGAAGAACTAAGTTCTTTTTAGAAGAGTTAAACTATTATGGAGGTGGAAAAAAAATGAGATCTTCTCTGAGTTTTGTTCCTTCTCTTACCTCAGATTTTTCTTTTTGTTTTCTTTTTTAACTTCAAATTTGGGAGCGGTTCTCTCCCTGTAACACTTGAAGTCTTGGGTCCTTTATATAGGGGAGGCTGATTTGTTAAATTAGTTAAGGAAATCTTTCTTTGATTGATCTGATGAAGTTTTCCCACCATTGGATCTTTGATCCTAGGGCTTCTGTTTTACAGAAGACAATTTTCTTGTTTTTAACAAGATTGGGAAAATATTTTCTCATACATAACTTATTCTGTAAATTGGTGATTTTTAATCACCATTGGATCTTTGATTCAACAGTGCTCTGCTTTACAGAGTGCAATATTTCTTATTTAGAAAGATCCAAGGAAATGTTTTCCAAAATAGTGTTTTTGATCCCTTTGTTTAGAATTTAATTCTATCTGTTCAGAAGGCATAGCAGCCATCACGTGTACCACGTGACCCCTCACAGAATTAATTTGGTGCAGGGGTCCAAACAGAGGGAAGGTATCACGTGGTAACACGCGAGCTTCTTTGTTCTTTGTTTGTTTTATAACTGAGTCCCGCACGTTTTGTATGAAATACAATCACGTGCTTGCACGTGAGGTTTTAGTTGCCACCTACTAAGCGGAGCCGCTTACTCTGCATACAGATGCATCACGTGCTTGCACGTGATGCTCCACTAGCGGGAAATTTTTCCTTCTCCCTCTCTTAGTCTCTTTGTAGGGGATTGATGATCACGTGCTTACACGTGATGCTTCCATTAGTGGGGAATTTTCCCCTTCCCTTCTTCTTTCTGAATTTTTATAAGGGAACAACCATATGTATACTTAGTGAAAGATTTAACTTGAATTGATTTTTACGTTTGCGTTTTCATTTCAAGGGGTTGAAAGTTTTTAGTTTAAGGTAAAGTTTTAAACGTTTCGGGTATAATGTTTTACGTTTACGTTATTAACGAGTATCATACACTTAGCTATTGTTGCTTTTCACTAAACTATCTTAAATTTTTCCTAAACAATGAGTTTCTTCAATTCTACTAAATTACACTAAAATACCCTTAACTATAGTTGGTTTTTCACTAAACTACCTTAACAATTGTAGGTTTTTCATTAAAATACCATAAACTATGGTTTCTTTTCACTAAACTACCTACAATAATTCACCATACATTATCCGAACCATAACACCTAAACCTAATAATAAGTTTAACCATAACCTTAACCCTAACCCTAATCATAACAATAACCCTAATTAACCCTAACACTAACCCTAATCCAAAACATAACCCTAACCCAAACCCAAACCCTAACCCTAACCCCCTGATTAACCCTAACCCCCTGATTAACCCTAACCCTAATCATCATCCTAACCCTAATCTACCATCATCCTAACCCTAATCTGGCCCCTGACCCAACCCTAATCCCTAACCCTAATCCTAAAATCAACAACAATAACACCCAAAACAACAGATTAAATTATAAATTAAAAAACTAAAATTGAAGAAATCAAAATTAAAATTTAGGAAAATTAAAATTAAAATTAAAGAACTAACCTCGAGCGATGGAGGATGTGGGCGGCGACGAGCTGGCGGTGGAGGATGCGCACGGTGGAGCTCGACAACGAGCTGGGGAAGGAGGGCTTCGACGAGCTAGAGGAGGCCGGGAAGGAGAGGGCTTCGACGAGCTAGGGCGGCGACGAGGACGATAGAGGAAGAAGGGGGTGATAACTGACAAGGAGATAGGGAATCTTTTTTGGGAGAGGGCACGGGAGAACGAAATTAGGGCGTGTGAAATTTTTTTGGGCGTGCGGGGTTTAATTCTGTTTTATTTTTTTAAGAAGCAACTCTTATTTGCCCCTGCAGTGCAAACCTTAATGTATTCTCTTCCAGTATTGTAGGAGCAAACAATGAAGATATTTTTTAGTTATATTTATTTTGATTTTGCCATCGATAGGAGCATCCTCTCATTGTAGCAGTGACCCTCAGCTCTATTAATAATACACAAGTTAATTGATCTAAAGAAAAGAGAAACCATTAGTTATAGCATAATATCAATCACTAACTTGACAATAATCAAGGAAAATGATCAACAAGTCATTTCCAAAAAGAGAGATGAATTAACTTGCGGATTAGATAACCATGCAAATGACCAGTTTTAATAAGAACTACACAAGATGGTAAAAATGTCACAGATGAAACCAGCTGAATGTATAGTCTTGACAAAAATCAACAAATTGTAAATTCAGTGGTGACCAATTGATCTTGAATTGATACCAGAAACTAGCCTCCCAAGGATATCATACCTCTCATCATTCCCAAAAAAAATTCTCTTTGGAGCAAATACAACAGATTATTCATCATGTTCTATTGACAAGGTGCACTCGCAAAAATCCATGAATACAAAAGTTCCAATGTTTAATATCATCGCATACTACACATGTTTAAAATTAGAAAATAGAAAAGTTCCAATGTTTAATATCATCGCATACTACACATGTTTAAAATTAGAAAATAGAAACGCATTGGTAGATCATAATTGAAACAAAATAAGTCCGAAGCCAATTAATACTCAGCCTCATCGCTCTGGGCGTGGCTGTGGCTTGACCTAATGCAATCATCTTCTTGTTTATCTGAGCAGATAAATGAGATGTATACTTTATTAGCAAATTTTGTATTCAGCATACTTAATGTCGCTTTTGCTCAGAAGAACTTGATGCTTGCTGATTCTTTGCAGCACTCCCTCGACCAATTTGGGGGAGCTGTTGGCTTTTCCTCTCAAATCTTATCAACACTGTCAACAAGCAAAACACAAACAGATCCATTAGAACATAGTGTCTTAGCGTTTTTGGCTTCCTTGCGAGAATAATTCAAGAGTTAGAAGAATCGGTTATAAACTAATTTTTGCACACGCAGAACAAAACCATTTCTTGCCAAGCTGTACAAACTGCATTGAACCTTGGGTTAATTGCAGAAAACCCCCTTTAGTTTGCTCTCTAGGTATAGCACGTATTACACCTCCCCCCCTCCCCCCCCAACACACACACACACACAACCAACCAACCAACCAAAAAAACACAAAAAAAGAAGGGAAAAAACAGAGTCACCATTTCTGCTCATCACCCAAAACCCTTCAAAAACACTCAAATTCTACTCTAAAAAACACAAAACAAGGTCTAACATTAAATTAGACGATCATACGAGTAGTTTTGAGTGTCTTTTACGGGTTCGGTCGACAAGCATAGGGGATGTTTGTGCTAATTTGACAATCATTTGAGGGAGTACAAGTGATATACAGGGTAAACTAAAGGGGGTTTGGTGCAATTTAGTAATTTACTTTGGATTCTATTATTAACTATAACATAGACTCGATTGTTACCTGGGAGATGCTCCTTTAACTTCCCTGCGCATTCAATTTGATCTTCACCAAGACATGAAAACTTCACATTGGGGTGTGGGTGTGGGTGTGGGTGTGTGGGTGGGGGTGTGTGGGGGGGGGGGGGGGATATATTGTGTGCCATCACAATTCACTACAAGGAATTAAGTAGTACCTCTATTCGACCTATTTTTTTTGCCCTTCCAAAACTCATCTTTCTTGCCCTTCTTCGGTTTTAACCCCATTTTACTATTAATTATCCCCAATATAGCACTTCTATCTCTTCTATTCTTTGTTGCTGCTTTCTCATCCAAAATCATCCGCAATTTATAATATAATTTCGCATCGGGCACCTGCCCACTTTTCACCATTTCCTTATGAAAATAGAACGCCCTCGTAAAATCACGAACACGAACATATGCATATATCATCGTAGAATAAGTAATCGAGTCGGGCTTCAAACTAAGCGCATTCATCTCTTTCAACAATTGAGGCAATTTATAATGCTGCCCTCCCCGTGCATATGCATTCATCAACATATTATAAGTCACAACGGTTGGTTGCAAACCAAACCACCCATATTCGGAAATTACATCTCTTGCCTGAACATAGAGACCTTGCTTCGCAAAGCTGTCTAAAACAATATTAAAAGTAACCCATGTCCCTTCAATTTTATCATAGATCATTGATTTCCAAATCTCTATCAATTTCTCAGTTTCTCCAGCTCGTCTACATGCATCAAGTAGAGTTGTGCAAGTCTCAACTGAGGGTTTTATCCCTTCCCTTACCATACTCTCGTATACAGAATATGCCTTTTCGTGCCAACCGCTGATTGAATAAGCATGAATTACTGAATATAAGAATGTGATGTGGGTATTATTCCGGCCTTTTTCATTCTCAAAAATGCATCGGCAGCTTTGTCACTAAATTTCCTTTGTCGCCCATAGGCGCTTATGAGGCAAGTGTACGATTTAAAGTTCGGTTTCAAGCCTAAATCTTGCATCTCTAATAATATATCTTCGATAATCTCAGGTTGCATTCTTCTACTATAGGCATCCATTAAAATATTATATGTTGATGTAGTTGGTTTTACTCCTTTTTCTTTCATTTCAACAAAGAGGCCTTCAGCCTCTTCAATTTGATTAGATTTACCATAAGCATCCATTAAGGTGTTGTATATAATGCCATTTGATGCAATTCCTTTCTTCTCCATCTCGGATTGAATAATGAGGGCTTCTTTCTTTAGTCCTTCGTCACAGAAGGACTTTATTAGTGTGCCGAAGACTTCCAAACTCGATTTGATGCCTTTTCTATTCATACGTTCAAAGAATTGTCATGCATCTTTGGCATGACGACCGCTCTTTCTCATGACGGTGATTAAAATAGAACAAGTCACATGATCTGGAATGATGTTGCTAGTTTCAAGTGCCTCATAAACTCTCCAAGCATCGTCATATCTGCCATGAAATTGTTAAAATAAGACATGTCAATGTGAGTCCAATAAATGCGGTAAATATAAATTAAAAAAGGCTAAAGCACACTAAATTACAGTAGAACACGTGTCTTTAAGTTAAGAACCTTACAGTTTTTATTACAGGAAGCTCCGTTAAAGTTCTTAATTTAAGGTAATTTAGTGGATAATTTTTTTCAAAAGCCATTGTAACCAAAGATTAAGAGAGTTTACTGTAATAAAAAATTTCAAGGTAGTTCAGTGATAAACAGTAATAGGTAAAGGTAGGTTAATGTAATTTAGCATGTAAAAGATTTTTATATCTAATAATTTGGGAATGAATTGGTGGCATGGATGTGTGCTGAATCACTGATTGTGTATATTTTTAACCGTAATCCAAGAAATTTTTGGGATATATTGATCATCTTCCCAACTTTCTCTTAATCAAGTCATCTATGGAGTGTACAAATTGTACACATCTAAAAAGGGTTATTGAAATCTTGACAAAATTGTATGACCTGTTGTCAATTCGATGCAATTATTTAAGCTGGTGCTCTAAATGAGGAAAATAAAGGACAAGAGGATCTTGGGATAAAATCTAGGACTTTCGTTGTCAAGCAGGAAACTCAAAAGTCACAGTTATGCAGATTAAGCTGCTGTAAATTATTCTCCTATGCTTGAGATGGGCTGTGATTTATACTTTGTAACATGGAAACTCAAATTTAAGTACAAACACCACAAATCAAGGAACTAGATGAAATTTAATAGATCAAAATCAATTAAGCATTCGGTATCATGCTTGGGTAATGAATGAACCGATTGTTCCCTGTTAGAAAAATACATAGCAGTGCCTCATGTGCAAAGCACGTGAGTGGCGTCCGTGTGCAAAGCACGCGCGTGTTATAGGCCATATAATATGGCAGCATCCCACGTGCAAGACACGCGAACGCTAAGGTCATATAATATGACAGCGCTGCAAGGCACGCAAACGCTATAGGCCATATAATATGACAGTGTCTCACGTGCGCTAAGGCCATATAATATCGCAGTGCCCGCATGCAAGGCACGTGAGCGCTATAAGCTATATATATGGCAGCGCCTCACGCGCAATGCACGTGAGCGTCACTTTAGATATAATTAAATTCTATATGGGAAAATACTTCCCTAATTTTTTAAAAAACAAGAAAAATTTGCTCTGTTAAACCGAGAACACTTAGATTAAAAATCCAATGGTGATTAAAAATCACCGTTCGAATCAAAAGATAGAATTAAATTCTATATGTGGAAAATATTTCCTTCAATCTTGTTAAAAATAAGAAAAATATGCTTTGTTAAACAGAAAGCCTTGGATCTAAAGATCCAACGGTGATTAAAAATCACCATTTGATTATGAAATCAAGTCAAGATCTCTTAAATGAGAGATTCTCTCAACTAATCAACAGTTTCTCATACCATATATAAAGAACATATGAGATTAAATCTCATATAGAGAAGACCTTCCATAAACTTCTGCAGATATAGAGAATACCTCCCATAAGCTTCGAAAATGAAAAACAGAGAATTTAATTCTCTTTGAAGATCTTCCTCCTTTCAAACCCTAGGTAAAAAAAACACAGAGATAAAAATGTCTCCATTTTACCCATCATATCATATAAGGGTTCAACCCTGCAAAAGGGCTAAGTTCTTCATCTGGATCTGAGATCCACAAGACATATCTCCCATAAAGAGAATTTAATTCTCAAACATGACAAGAACTTAGTTCTCAAACATGGACGAAAGAACATAAAAAGATCCATACTCCACGAACTTAGTTCTCAAACATGACAAAAACTTAGTTCTTAAAGAAGCCAGATCCCGGATTCTCAAAATAATGATCTTGATGATCGTTAATGGTCAAAATGCCATTAACAAAAGTTTAATTTCTCTAAAAAAAAATATAAACAGAGATTAAATTTCTAAGGACTCAGCGCCTCACGTGACATTCACGTGAGTGCTCAAAAAAATTAAGACTTAGTGTCTCACGTGATGTCCACGTGAGCGCTTGAGATTGAGCGCCTCACGTGAGTATTCAAAAGTCATGAAGACAGCGCCTCACGTGATATCCGTGTGAGCACTCTGATGCTGCAGACAGCGTCTTACGTGCCATACACGTGAACGTTTGAGTGTGGATGCCTCACATATGTGAGCGACATATATATTTGAGTGTTTAGCTCTACTGGGTAACATACAAGCCCATCATTTAACCTAAAAAGGGTTAGGTTTCCATAAGTTAAAAACTACTCTAATTATAAATCAACAGAGCCCATTGTTGGGGTAAAAATTTACACCCCCGTTGACCGAGTCAAAGTCAAGGTCAACCCCAAACCAGGTGGGTCCAAGCCCAGGTCAAGCGGGCCCAGGCCCAAGTCGAGCCAGCGGCCAGCCTCCTCCATGCTAAAATATAGATCATGTAATAAATAATTTTTATGTAATTTTTTATACATGAATGTATGCAAAATGGGCATAAAGCCAATATTTTGTAAGCCCATGGCTTATGTGCAAAAATGAAATGGCACATGAGCCATGGGATGGCTAAAATGCCATTTTTGTAAAGCCCAAGGGGCTATATGTAAATATGTGAGCCTATAAAAGGCAACATGATGAATAAAAAAATATACTTTTCGTTCTCTCCACAAAAAAGTTTGAGATCTGAGATCTTTCTTCCTCCTTCAAGGTTCCAAAGGCTTCTTTCTTTTGAATTAAATCAAGAGTTTTACTCTTCCTTTTTCAAAACTAAATAGTTTTCCACCACAAAACCCATTAAGGGGAACTCATATCTTCCATTAGATCTCAAAAAGAAGAGATTTTTAAAAATAAATCCCACAGCTCTTGATCTTCAAGATCCAGCTAACAGAGGAGGAAGAAGAAGATCTTTCACTAAACCCCAAAAAAGAAGAAAAACACACTCAGGAGTCCAACTCCTCTCTGATTTCTCTTCTGAGAAATTTTTTCAGGCTAAAAGCCTCTTTTTCTCGCCGGCGCTCAAGAGCAGAGCGCCCGCGTGCCGACACGTGGCGCGCTTGCGCTCAAGCGCACAGCGCTCAAGCGCAGAGCGCCCGCGTGCCGACACGTGGCGCACTTGCGCTCAAACGCAAGCGCTCGAGCGCAAGTCGCCCCCGTGCCGACACGTGGCGCGCTTGCGCTCCAGCGCAAGCGGTCTAGCGCAAGTCGCCCCCGTGCCGACGCGTGGCGCTCTTGCGCTCCAGCGCAAGCGCTCGAGCGCAAGTCGCCCCCGTGCCGACGCGTGGCGCTCTTGCGCTCCAGCGCAAGCGCTCGAGCGCAAGCCGCCCACGTGCCGACGCGTGGCGCTCTTGCGCTCGAGCGCAAGCCGCCCACGTGCCAACACGTGGCGCGCTTGCGCCCAAGCGCTCAGCGTCTGAGCGCAAAGCGCCCACGTGCCGACACGTGGCGCGTTGCGCTCCAGCACTCTGCACCCACGTGCCGACACGTGGCGCGCTTGCGCTCAAGCGCCTAGGCGCTGGCCCCACGCATCCTTTGGATGTCTTTTTCCCCTTTATTTATATATGCATGTATATATATACATATGTATACAAATTTACACACACATATTCCACGACACTGTCCCTGTTAGAAAAAAATTTCTAACGGGGCGCTGCCCCGCACCCCGCAAGGGGGCTGCTAGCCCCCTTGACCCCCAGCCCGCTATCCGGGTAGCGGGACCCCCGTAAAAACTCTGCGTGGCTCCCGATATATCCAAAACCCCCCTTTCAAAACACAACACACGTACACTGCACATTGAGTTCGCATGGCCAGTTTAACCCGTCAATCGGAGGTTCCCTCGCTCCAAAGGCGAGGAGTAATTAACGGCAGCTTAGTCCGCGGCTCGGATCCCCACAATCATTAAACCCCGGCCTACCCAAGGCAGGGGGAATCTGTAGTATACGCCTGACAAGCGCGTGCGTATTCCCATCTCAATGGGGTGACGAAAAACACCCTACAGAATCTGGCACGCCCGGTGGGACCAATCTCTCCTCCCATATTTCGGGTTAAGCGTTCATGCGAACTCAATCAATTTACATACCTGTATTTATACTAAAAATAATGCTTTTTCATGCAGATTTTCAAACAATCACCTTCCGACGATGTCTTCGATGATGAACTCAGCTCCCGTCTCCTACACGATGAGGATAGACTCTAGGACGGTCATTCCGGCCAGTCTCGGGCGACAATGGGAGGAGCCGCTGCTACCATTCGGTTCTATCATGTTCATGCCAGTTGGCGCCATCCCAGCTCCTCAAGCCCCGGTGGCAGACAGACCGGTCTCGAAAGGAAAGAGACCAAATGTGGTGATCTCAAGGACGCCCCAACCCAAACGCAAGTCGGTGTCTGGACGACTTTCCTTCGCCCCGGCTGGGGGCAAGGCCATCAACACCAATAAAGCTACAACGCGTCCCGAGCAAGCTCCAGCGGTGTCCTTGACCACTGCTCGATCGGGTGTCTTCTCTAAGCTCCCCGCTGATCAACTCACAATGGCTTCCCGGGTAGCGGATGCCCGCCAAGCCTTCAAAATCGAGAAGCTGAGGGAGAAAAGGCTCAGATATAGAGCCAACAAAAGGGCTAGGGCTCCTGCCAGGCTGAACCTCATGAGGTTCGAAGAACAGGGTTACCCCGCCGAAGATGAGGAAATGGCTGGGTATGTTGTCCACACTGTCTACACGGTGGGCAAGCGCAGCAAGAGCAAGGACGGGGCTACCACATCTCAAACCCAATCTGGCTTGAATGTGGTGGCCGCTTCCCAAGAACAGCCGCCTCTGCTGGGTGATGAAAACCCTCTTGATGAGGACGATAGGCGGAAAGACCCTTCGGTCCATGAGGAGTCGGGCTCGGAAAGCGAAGAAGAGCCGACTTTCCGCCCCAGGACCGCGGAACAAGAGTTGCTTCAAGAGCTCCGAAAGCAGCTCAGAAACAAAGACAAGGAGATGGACAAACTCTACTCCAAAATCGATGACTTGACGAATGTCGTGATGCAGCTCACGGCCCGACTTGCCTCTCAGCCGCCCAATCAAGCGGAGGGCTCAGCTCGTGAACCGGAAAATGGTGTCCCAAAGCAGCCGACGCCTATTCCCTCAAACCCAAAAGTAGGCGAACTACATGAAAACCAGTCGCATCATATCTCGGGAAATGTCTTGGCTACCGATGACAGTAGCCGCTAACTCAAGATCAAATCATGGATTTGGTTGCCAGCAAAGTCAAAACATTGGTGGCCGAAGCCGAAGCGCAAAAAGATATCAGCAGTAGTGGGAGACCATATCCTGCTCAGTTTGATCTGGTAGAATTTCCTAGCGACTATGTCATCCCCAAATTCGGAAGATTCGATGGGACGGGAAATGCGAATCAGTATATCGCCCACTTCAAAGCCTCATGCGGGAATACTGGGGGCAATGATGCACTTCTCCTCCGCCAGTTCGTTAATAGCTTGACCGATATTGCTTTCGACTGGTACGCGAGCATACCGGATGGCTCCGTTACTACCTTCGTCCAAATGGAATCTTTGTTTCGACAAAGGTTCATGAGCGTCAGCGATAAGATCACCATTGCCGAGCTCGTAAGGACCAAGCCCAAGAACAATGAAAGCAGCACAGATTTTATAACCCGATGGCGCAATCTCTCCGTCAAATGCGAACCGCCGATAGAGCAAGACCAATCTGTCAGTCTCCTCGTCGGAAATCTCAACAATTGGATGGCCCCGTTTCTATGCACCGCGGGTCTCAAAACATTCCAAGAGCTGACCAGGAAAGTTCAAATGCTGGAGCGCTCAAAGCAGGAGTCCTCCTCGGATTCCCAAAATAACAATAGGTCATGGAGAAACCGAAAGGACGATAATCGCAAAGGCGGAAACTCCGATAATTCTGAATCTTTCAACACTTCGGCTAACCGAAATAAGCAAGGGATGAGCGGGCCTAGCGCCAACCAGCCTCGGAAGCCAGTGTTCGGAGAGGGAGGAGAATCTCCACTGAAAGAGAAGTTGGATAAGGTCTATTCCTTCAGAAGGGACAAAATCCGTAAAATATTCAAAGACGCCCTGAAGAACGGTCTACAACTGCCAGAGTCAAAAAGACCGCAGGAAGCGAATAGGACCGACGACCCCAAATACTGCCCCTATCACAGAGTGATAGGTCATGCCATTGAGGACTGCTTCGTCTTCAAAGATTGGGTCGAAAAGCAATACAAGGCAGGAGAGATAGAACTGTCCAAAGGCGTGTTAACAAACAGTCAAACTGCAACCGCCAATTTCATACAAATGGAGACCGAAGTTCTTCGTGAAACCGATTCTCTCAGACATCTGCCTTTCTCTGAAAACAATCGACCACCACGTCATTAAACTGGGAACAGTCGACCTCTAAGTCGTTAAACTGGGAATGTAAAAAAATGTAAATAAAAAAAATGTGTAAATAAAAGAAAGAAAAAAAAGAAAAGCCGAAATGATGGAGCAACTCGGAATAAAAATCAGCGAGTAAAATAAAGATGAAAATAAAGCCGAAATGATAGGGCAACCGCGAATAAATAGCCGAAATGATAGGGCAATCACGATCTTCGCGATAAGAAAAAGCTGAAATGATTGAGCAATCGCGGTAAAACAAAAAAAATAATAATAAAGGCGAATGATGAGTCGCTCCTGGTACCATATTCCAGTGCAGCGATGCAGACGCCGACAAAAATTCAAATTTCCAAAATTCTCCCAGCCCTACGGTTAGTCCCCAAATTGACTGCCGTATACAATCCACGGGCTCAAATAATTCTCAGCATACCCATGCCCCACCGCAATCACCAGTTACGCGGCTGGTCTCCGCCTTTGGAATTATGCTCCATTGAGAAGACCCACTCATGTGTCCTCACGATGCATGAGGAGAACAAACATTCGTGGGAGCCTTACGACTCACAAAGGAAAAACACACTTGGGAGTCCCCACGACTCCTAAGGAGAAAATACATCTGCGAGATCCTTACGACTCGCAGGGAGAAAATGCTTTTATGGGACCCTCACGGCCCATAAAATTGAAAAGTCTTAGGTGATAGGGATCTAAACCTGTCTCCTAAGCCATCACTCCCAATCCCCAAGCGGCGAATGATGAGTCGCTCCTGGTACCATATTCCAGTGTAGCGATGCAGACGCCAACCAAATTCCAAATCCCGTATCCCAATGGCGAATGATGAGTCGCTCCTGGTACCATATTCCAGTGCAGCGATGCAGACGCCAACCAAATTCCAACTCCTATACCCCAACGGCGAATGATGAGTCGCTCCTGGTACCATATTCCAGTGCAGCGATGCAGACGCCAACAAAGTCCCGAAAGTTTTATGGCCCTACGGTCTGGATCATACATCCTGCAAAACCGTATACAATCCACGGGCGTAAAACGATCCCAATCTCTCCCAAGTCCTACCGGAGAGACCACATTCAAAGTCCCACCGGCAGGGAAGATTTAAAAAAAAGAGCAAAAAAAAAAGAGAAAAAAAGAGAAGAAAAAAAAGAAGGTATGTCCACAAGCAAAATGGGCACGGATGAAAACCCGAAAGGGCTCCGTGAGTAAAAACAGCAGGACTGCCGGCGAGTTTGTGAAAACCCGAAAGGGCGCAAACCCGTAAAAAAGAGATGAAATGCACTCGCAAAGTCCTCTCGACTTTGTGAGGAGAAAATTCCCGCATGAGATCCTTACGACTCACAAAGGAGCAACACACTTGGGAGTCCCCACGACTCCTAAGGAGAAAATACACTTACGGGATCTTTACGACCCGTAGGGAGAAAATGCTTTGTGAGATCCTTACGGCTCACAAAGTTGAAAAGTCTTAGGTGATAGGGATCTAAAACCTGTCTCCTGAGCCATCGTTTCCTAATAAGCAAACGCAAATGATGATTCGCTCCTGGCACCATATTCCAGTGTAGCGATGTTGATGCCAAACAAAAAAAAACCAATTCCCAAATTCTCTCATGACAAATGATGATTCGCTCCTGGTACCATACTCCGGTGTAGCGATACTGATGTCAACCCAAATCAAATCAAACCAACCACCTCTGCGGCAGAATCATGCTCCGTCCCAGAATTTACCCCGTGTCGAAATCATGCTTCGCCTCGGGATATCTACCTTCCCTGCCGGAATTATGCTCCGCATCGGAATCAAATCAACCAACAAGCTCTGCGTCGGAATTATGCTTCGTCTCAGAATGCACCCCGTGTCGAAATGATGCTTCGCCTCGGTGTACCTGCCTTCACTGTCGGAATTATGCTTCGGCTCGGAATCAACCAACGACCTCCTCGCCGGAATTATGTTCCGCCTCGGAATTAAATCAACCAACAAGCTCTGTGTCGGAATTATGCTTCATCTCAGAATGCACCCCGTGTCGAAATAATGCTTCGCCTCGGTGTACCTGCCTTCCCTTTCGAAATTATGTTTCGCCTCGGAATCAAGTCAACCAGCAAGCTCTGCGTCGGAATTATGCTTCGCCTCGGTGTACCTGCCTTCCCTGTCGAAATTATGCTTCGTCTCGGAATCAAGTCAGCCAACAAGCTCTGCGCCGGAATCATGCTCCATCCCAGAATGTATCCCGTGTCGAAATCAATGCTTCGCCTCGGAATATCTGCCTTCCTTGTCGAAATTACGCTTCGCCTAGGAATCAACCTCTGCATCGAAATTATGCTTCGGTAAGAATATCTGCCGCTCTTCGGAATGATGCTCCGAACTCCTGGAATCATGCTCCGCTCTTCGGAATGATGCTCCGAACCCCTGGAATCATGCTCCGCTCTTCGGAAAGATGCTCCGAACCATGGAATCATGCTCCGCTCATCGGAATGATGCTCCGATACCCTGGAATTATGCTCCGCTCATCGGAATGATGCTCCGAATCCTGGAATTATGCTCCGCTCTTCGGAAAGATGCTCCGAACTCTGGAATCATGTTCCGCCCTTCGGAAAGATGCTCCGAACCCTGGAATCATGCTCCGATCATCGGAATGATGCTCCAACCTCTGGAATTATGCTCTGCCCATCGGAACGATGCTCCGATCTCTGGAATTATGCTCCGCTCTTCGAAAATATGCTCCGAACTCTGGAATCATGCTCCGCCCTTCGGAATGATGCTCCGAATCCTGGAATTATGCTCAGCTCTTCCGAAAGATGCTCCGAACCCTGGAATTATGCTCCACAAATCGGAATGATGCTCTGATCCTTGGAATTATACTCCGCGAATCAGAATGATGCTCCGATCCCTGGGAATCATGCTCCCCAGGATGATGCTTCGCCTCCGGAACGATGTTCCACCTCGAAGTTCAGCTTCAAAATCCATCAATTTCATGCACACAACTCAAATGTGCGGTGTGCATTTATTGATGGGGGCACTTTGTTGGGGTAAAAATTTACACCCCCGTTGACCGAGTCAAAGTCAAGGTCAGCCCCAAGCCAGGTGGGCCCAAGCCCAGGTCAAGCGGACCCAGGCCCAAGTCGAGCCCGCGGCCAGCCTCCTCCATGCTAAAATATAGATCATGTAATAAATAATTTTTATGTAATTTTTTATACATGAATGTATGCAAAATGGGCATAAAGCCAATATTTTGTAAGCCCATGGCTTATGTGCAAAAATGAAATGGCACATGAGCCATGAGATGGCTAAAATGCCATTTTTGTAAAGCCCAAGGGGCTATATGTAAATATATGAGCCTATAAAAGGCAACATGATGAATGAAAAAATATACTTTTCATTCTCTCCACAAAAAAGTTTGAGATCTGAGATCTTTCTTCCTCCTTCAAGGTTCCAAAACCTTCTTCTTTCTTTTGAATTAAATCAAGAGTTTTACTCTTCCTTTTTCAAAACTAAATAGTTTTCCACCACAAAACACATTAAGGGAAACTTAGATCTTCCATTAGATCTCAAAAAGAAGAGATTTTTAAAAAAAAATTCCCACAGCTCTTGATCTTCAAGATCCAGCTAACAGAGGAAGAAGAAGAACATCTTTCACTAAACCCCCAAAAAAGAAGAAAAACACACTCAGGAGTCCAACTCCTCTCTGATTTCTCTTCTGAGAAATTTTTTCAGGCTAAAAGCCTCTTTTTCTTGCCGGCGCTCAAGCGCAGAGCGCCCGTGTGCCGACACGTGGCGCGCTTGCGCTCAAGCGCAGAGCGCTCGAGCGCAAGTCGTCCCGGTGCCGACACGTGGCGCTCTTGCGCTCCAGCGCAAGCGCTCGAGCGCAAGTCGCCCCCGTGGCGTTCGAGCGCAAGTCGCCCTCGTGCCGACGCGTGGCGCTCTTGCGCCCAAGCGCTCAGCGTCTGAGCGCAAAGCGCCCACATCCCGACACGTGGCGCGTTGCGCTCCAGCACTCTGCGTCCACGTGCTGACACGTAGCGCGCTTGCGCTCAAGCGCCTAGGCGCTGGCCCCACGCATTCTTTGGATGTCTTTTTCCCCTTTATTTATATATGCATGTATATATATACATATGTATACAAATTTACACACACATATTCCACGACACTGTCCCTGTTAGAAAAAAATTTCTAACGGGGCGCTGCTAGCCCCCTTGACCCCCAGCCCGCTATCCCGGTAGCGGGACCCCCGTAAAAACTCTGCGTGGCTCCCGATATATCCAAAAAAACCCTTTCAAAACACAACACACGTACACTGCACATTGAGTTCGCATGGCCAGTTTAACCCGTCAATCGAAGGTTCCCTCGCTCCAAAGGCGAGGGGTAATTAACGGCAGCTTAGTCCGCGGCTGCCGGAGATTCGAATCCCCACAATCATTAAACCCCGGCCTACCCTAGGCAGGGGGAATCTGTAGTATACGCCTGACAAGCGCGCGCGTATTCCCATCTCAATGGGGTGACGAAAAACACCCTACACCCATTGCTCGCTATATTTGAGTTGATCTTAGTCTAATACATAACTAACGGTCCTTAGACAGATATCATGGACTGATGGAACATCTGACCTAGATTCAAACCCAAGTCTGATATTATACGGATTTGGACTAATCTGCGCCCAACGGGCAACGACATAAACTAGTCTCCGTATACAATCTACAGGCAACCCCAAAATAAACAATATAGCACGACACGAAGTGACCTAAAGCAGGTGAAAGTTATTATCGCAATGCGATAACGTAATTAATTGTACGGGCTTGCGCCTGCAGGGAAGAGCGTCCTCGCGATAGAAAAAACCCTCAAAGAGGGGGAATCTAATAAGACACGCTATATCGGTCGCATCTGTCCAAACCTCCGATATGTAGTGTCATAAATCAACTTGGTATCTTCGGAAAGGTGGATGGATATGTTCCATATAACATCTGCCCCCAAATTCAGGTTAAACTTCTCTGCGTCTCAGTCTAGTCTTCGGCGGTAAACAGATTCTAACACGCCCGCCGGGACCTCTTCCTCTTTCCACTCCACACTTTGTGTGTCGTATTTCACGAACAAAATTGTGGTTCGCTATGTTTATGGTTGCCCTTAGAGTTTGAGATATTAAAAGTTGGTGTTTCGCCTCCGTACAGATTCAATGGCTTTCAATTGCACCACCTGCAACAGTAACAACTCCCAGGCTAACTACGCCCCATCTGGAGGAGTGGTTAACGGGCCAAATGAATATTCACCTTGTCGGCATAGCAGGTCGCCTAAGCGACCACTGGGCTTATCTTTGAGACCATAATCCCATCCGCAAACTTCGGCACCTCAACGCCCAAAGAAGAAACTCCATGAAAGTCGGTTTTCAATCGGCTAAACACCGCGGCAGGCCCCAATTACAAGCCTGCCAGCTCTAAGGTTTCAGTCTTCAACAGGCTGAAGGGAAGCTCAATGGGCCCCACAAAGAAGCCCATGATCCCTGAGAGGGTTGTCCCGAAGCAACTGGTCATTCCCGCTCCTGCTCCGCGTGAAGCAAACAAGAGTGTTTTACCACCAAGACAGTCAGTCTTCAACAGACTGACCAATCCTGCTCCAGCTCAACCGAGAACGTCAGTCTTTCACAGGCTGACATTGGACGAAACCCCCATACAACGCAGGAGGCAGGTCAAAGAAGTCTTTGACGCTAAGAAGGCTCCCGCTGCAAGACACGCTTGACATCGCCATTAACGCCAAGTAAGGCAAACTGGGGGCAGTTCCCCTTCTGGGCTGACTCCGCCAGCTCCTGTGGTGGTTGTTAATGTTGTTGTTCCAACTGAGAACAGTTTCGAACCGCTAAGGGTTCGTAAAAATTCGCCTGCTGCGGTATTGAAGAGAACGTCGTCCCTGCAGAAGCTCCAACAGAGCCAAAGCCGGAGCGTTCTTACCAGCAACTCTTCACAGATTCACAGAGTCTGGAAAAAAGTCTAGGACTCCGTTCTTGACGAAAATTAATCTTGTCAGCCGAAAAAGTCCAAGGTTCGACAGGAGAACGATCATTCCTTTGCCATACAGCAGGGGACTTCTCGAAAGGAGGTGCACGTCATAACAGTTCCTACTACGACCTTTCACAAAAAACCGAGGCCGGAGAAAGTTCTAACGCCGAGTGCAAAATCCAAAGGCGAGAGCTCCAAACGCCCCAAGCCTGGGGCATAACCATACATAGTCTATATGACTGGTGTATGGTTATAGACCGCAAACTCGGTCATTGACCCGGGCTTCCTGGGCCCAAACCTGGAGAAGAGTCGTGCTTCCGTTAGTCATAAACCGCAAACTCGGTCACTGACGAAAGCTCAAAAGCAACAAGATAAGCTCCAAGATAAGCTTGCCAAGATGGCAGTGCTTACTGGACCTAAAGAAAGTCCGGATAAAAAATGAAAAAGCGCCAAGAACAGGAAATCGATACCGAGTTCTTACGACGGGTGCTTGAAAAGTAGGGCTAGGAGAGAGCAGAGCAAGCTGCTAATATAAAGCAGATGGCTCTTCTGTTTCAAGACATGATTGGAATGATGATCCAACCAAAACCACCGGCTGAAGAACCACCAATGGTCATCGAAAACGACAAAAGGGAACGTCAAATCCTCTCCGGGACCTATCAACGGCAGAGGAAACAATCTCGAAGGCGGTGTTGCATGACTATATCGCCCAACAAATCAAGGCTTATCAAGTCAACAAAGCTGCAAGTCGGCTCGTCAAATCTGGTCGACCATATCCGGCCTGGTACGACCAGATGAAATACCTACCGGGATATACGATCCCAAAGTTCCATATATATAAAGGAACGGGTAACCCTCATCAACATGTTGCACGGTTCAAAGCCCTGTGTGGCTATACAAGAGACGATGATAAATTGCTGCTTCGCCAATTTGTCAAAAGCTTATCAGAGACGGCTTTCGAATGGTACTCGGAGCTCCCAAATGACTCTGGAAAGACCTTCTCTGAGATGGAACTGCTATTCACTCAAAGGTTTGCCAGCGCGAGTAAGCGCACTCCAATCACTGCGCTGATCAATTCCAGAGTCAAGCCAGGAGAAATATGGATCCAATACGCGATCCGATTGTGGAACTTGTGGTCCAAATGCGAACGTATTGAGGAGTCCCCAGCTGTAGGTATGTTCATTGGCATTATCGATCCTCAATCGACCGTATCCCGATTTATAACCTTCAAGCCCACCACATTTCAGGCGTTGATTGATAAACTGGCCCAGATGGATCGGATGGGTCATGGTCTTTTCTCTTCGAACAAGGATCCCCGAAATAATAAGGACAAGGGAAAAACAGACTTTGTTGCCAATATACAAAACAGTCGAGCGGTCCGAAAGCATCCGCCCGCCAAAACAACAGTCGTACACGTCCGACCTTAGAAGAAATGAGGGACGTGCATATTCATTCCCTCGCGATAAGACGAGAAGATTGTTCGAGCTGACTATGCGAAACAATCTGATTATATTGCCAGAACCGCGGTGACCCGCACAAGCTGATGATGTCAATAACCCTAACTACTGCCTCTATCACCGAGTAGTAAGCCACCTAATTGAAGACTCCTACGTCTTCAAAAACTGGGTAAAGAACCAATACCAGCAGGGCAAATTTGCCCTTTCAGACAATTGGAGGGTAGACCCGTCCCAAAAGCACGCTCCCAAGAAAGTGGATACACAGGGACATCCTGCTCGCTTGTGGAAGAAGCTCCATGGGAGGTATTACTTTCAACAAAAACCAAAAGAATACTGAAAAATCTACAAATATGCCCGTCGATCAAGTGGAAAAGCCCGCTTGAGACCGAGATTATAGAAGGGATGCTGAAACCGCGTCCCGCACAGAAAATTGTCAACAGGGGGAAAAGCCCCAAATCAAGCGTTCAAAGCCTCCATGAAAAAGAAAATGACTAAGAAACCCGTGCAGCCTGATGAGAATGTCGACAGATGCACAGACCTCGAGAAGTATATAAACGCGCTGGAAGAATACAACCAGAAAGCGCGAACGGCGGTCACGCTCGAAGAATTCCTCAAGCATATTCTTGATGACAATGATAGTAACGATGATAAGGAAAATGACATATAACAGAAAACGGAAGATCGTGTAGCAAGCTGTCATATGGTCTCACATTCATCCCTATATGATGAAGAAGCCCCGCCAGCATCAGAAAGCAACATGGACGAACTGGGGCAGAATCAGCATCAATAATCCCGAAACTGCCAGAGGAAGACCCAATTGAAAAGCTGCTGAAAGAATCCTTTCAAAAGAGTAAAGACGATCGGGACGCGAAATGGCCAATATAAAAAGGCCAAACAACAGCGTTTGAAAAAAGAAGTTGCGGCGAGGACGAGTCATAAAACTCTCCGACCAAACCAAAACATGCCTGCAACGAATAAGGGCAGGACCAAATCTGAGAAGCGGTTTGCCAATACCCTATCAATGGGGATGAGGCTACCACCTCTCATGATATATACTCCTGGAGTTCCATACTTCGATAATAGAGGACACCCAAAATGTTGCTCGTATGCCGAAATATCGCTCATCCCATCGAGAAATACAACGCCTTCAAGAAGTGGTGGCAAGGATATATTGCTCATAAAAACACTTCAAGAAGGAGAAGCGCGAGGCTTGCGCACGTCGATATGATAGCAGTAAGACGGCAATGCACAAAAAAGCAACTGATAGCTGTCATATAGTTGGTACCAGTTCAAAAGGGGAAAATCTCAGGTTCTCACGTTCGGGAGTGATTCGGAGGATGAAAGGCCCTTCAACCTTCTCTTCGAAAGCACCGCCTCGAAAAAAGAAGAAAAGGATTATGGAAAGTTGCGTAGCCGCACCTTACCTGAAAAGAACCTCGGACCCGCAAACAGGGGTTCGAATAAACAAAATAAAGGGAAAGGAAAAATGGCCGAGGAGATCGAGGTCGATAAGGAAGTCGCCAGAAAACCCACTGCAAAGGACCTACCTAAGAAAATCAAGGTGGACTATAACGTCCTTGCGTATTTGGGGAAGATACCCTTACAGTTGAGCATATTGGATGTCCTTCTCTTATCCAAAGAGGCACGAAGCCTTACAAGACCTGATCAGTTTCAAGCTTTTATCGCGGAAGAGAAAATGAAGGATGAACTTGCAGAGATCCACACGGCTGACATTACCTTCAGCAAGAAAGATCTATTTCTTGGTACATGCGAGCATAATCGACTGTTGTATGTTACCGGGTACTGCCATGACATCAAGATAGGGAAAATCCTTGTCGATAACAGATCCTTCGTCAACCTCCTCAGTATGAGAGTGCTGAAGGAGATATGTATGAATGTTCAGCATCTTGCCCGAGACAAATTACTATTTCGGGGTTCGGCTCGCAGTCATCACGGACGCTTGGGTCCATAATATTGACGCTCCGCTTCAGGCAGCTCGTCACTGACATCAAATTCCATGTTATTAACGCCTAGACCTGTTATAATGCTCTACTCGGCAGGCCTTGGCTACATAAGTACAACGCCATCCTTTCTACACAACATCAGTATATGAAGTATTTCAAAGATGGCTTGGAGTACACTGTCACAGGAGAACTCAATCCTTTCTCAGTGAATGAGATGCGAAAGTATGAATATGCAAAATACTTTCAACCGGATTTCAAGGATACTGAAAGGTGCCACAAACAGGAAAATAAGCAAAAATTCATGACCACCATCCCGGTCTTTGGAAGTGATACTGAATAAGACGAACAAATAGTCTATTCAAGACAGCCTCAGAGGAAGAACAATAAATCCGGACCGTCGGCCCATATCCTGGTCTTTGGCAGCGACTCCGAAGACCAAACTAGTACGGTGTTCTCCATTCGTCCATTGATGTAGACTTTCGCCGAAACGGACGAGTCTACATATTATGATGGCACCGTCTCGACACTACAGGGAACTTGACACGCTTAATACTTATTGTGTACAAGAGCTGGAAACTTTCTGCGTGCCTCCAAGACGAAGAGGTGAAAAGACGATTCTCTTCTATAAATCTATGGAGACCAAGGTGGAAAAAGAAGTCCGGCATGGGGCTAATTCGACTGTTGACAAGTTCCAGCTCATCCGTATGCCAAGACATTATGTGAAGGGATTAAAGGAGCTATTAAAATGCCAAGGTGTGCCTCTTGAACAAACTGTTCGGTAAACCCAATTCTATACAAGAATTTGGGATATATCCCGGGACTCGAAGAAAGAAGTCCAACAGGAAGATGAGAACAACTGGGCTGGGATATGTTCAGTCCCAAAAACGGAAGCAAATATACAGCTGCCACACCATAAACAGCTCGAATGGAGAAGATGTTTCTCCAAGTAGCTATGTCACCGAACGAGAGAAAAATCTCGCTCGAAGAACTCCAAATCCATCACTCGAAGAGCAAATTGACAGGATAATAAAGAAAGCTTGTCAAGTGAGCCAAGACAACCACGGTCGTGAAATGGCATTATATGAAAAGGCCCGGAAGCGGCATTTCAGTGAGCAATCAGTGGAAGAAGTAGATCATGATACTCTCCATCCACAGCCCATTATATACTCTCGCGAAGGAAAACCCAAACCGGAGAAAAATAAGACAACGATCGCAAGCAACGTTCAAGGACAACTAAGCAGGTCCAAGACGCCGTTTAATCGAGAAAAGTTCGGTTGGAATCAGTCCCTCATAAAGAAGATGGGTCGAAAGCAGTTGTTCCCTCGAGATAAGACAGAGAAGATCTTCAGCCTTGTCATGAAGCACCAGATGATGACGCTTCCGGAGTGACCAGATAAATGAAGTCAATCATCCGGATTATTGCTCCTATCACCGCGCAATAGGTTACCCACTCAAAGACTGTTTCACATTCAAGAATCGGATAGAAAGCCAATATCAACAAGACAGATTCATGATGTCCGATAACTGGAGGATAAACGTGCCACAAAAACACGAGCCAAAGAAAACTTATGCCGTCAGATTGAGACCCGCTCATTCGAAGAAACAAAAGCGGACTCGTGCCTGCCATATGGTGATATTCTCAAAAGAGATAGATGACGAGAATATGACAGACTTCTTCGGATGCTTCGCAAACGAAGACGATGACGGGGAGATTTCAGAATTTCCACCGGCACCAAAAGAGCTGGAGGATGGGATACATACCACGGCAGACAACCTAAGAAAAATCGACTTGGGAACAGAGAATGATCTGAGACTGATGTTTGTCAGTAAGCTGCTATCCGAAAAACAAGTAGCCACATTAAAAGATGTGCTTATACAGTATAAAAATTGTTTCGCTTGGAACTACTCCGAAATGTCGGGTTTAGATCCATAAATAGCGGTACACAAGCTGGCCATATCACCAAAGATAAAGCCGGTCAAGCAGACACCAAGAAGAATGCGGTTTGAACTCGAGATGAGTATCAACGTCGAAGTCAAGAAATTAATCGACTCCGGCTTCATCCAAGAAGTTCAATATCCCGACTGTATCGCTAACATCGTTCCGGTGATGAAAAAAAGGACGGTTCGAATCTGCGTGGACTTTCGAGAGCTCAACAAGGCATGTCCGAAAGATGACTTCTCAGTGCTCGTTACCGAGCTAATGATCGATAACACATCCAACCATGAAGTCTTCTCCTTTATAGATGAATCTTCAGGATACAACCAGATAAATATGGTCCAGAAGACCAAAAGCATACAGCCTTCCGGATACTGTTGGACGTGTTTTGCTACAAGGTGATGCTCTTCGGTTTGAAAAACGCTAGAGCCACGTACCAAAGGGCCATGACGAAGATATTTGATGACCTCATACACAAGATCGTCGAATGCTATATCGATGACCTCGTGATCAAAAGCAAATCTCATGAGGAGCACTGGGAGTATCTAAGGATCGTATTCGAGCGTTTTCGGAAATATAATCTGAAGATGAACCCTTTAAAGTGCACGTTTAGAGTCTCGTCAGCCAAATTCCTAGACTTCATTATCCGTCACCGAGGTATCGAAATCGATCCCTAAAAAATCAGGGCAATTATGGAAATTTCCGCACCAAAAACCCTCAAATAACTGCGATACATCCAAGGAAAGCTCACACATATCTGGCGGTTCACAGCCAACCTCTCCGGAAAATACTGGCCTTACAGCCATCTGATGAAGAAGGGGACCATGTTCGACTGGGATCAGAAATGCCAAAACGCATTGGAGGAAATTAAACAATACCTGCAAAATCCGCCGGTATTGACCGCTCCAGTTAAGCGAAAGCTTCTTATCTTAATACAACAGCTCTTGAAGGTTCTCTAGGTGCGCTGTGGGAACAGGAGAACGGTCAAGGAAAAGAGATAGCTCTTTACTATCTAAATCGAGTTCTCCTGAGGGCAGAAAGCAACTACTTTCCCATCGAAAAGCATTGCTTGGCGCTGATCTTCGCAATAACGAAATTCAGACACTACGCCTTAGCGCATGAGATCCATCTCATATCAAAAATGGATCCTCCTAAGTATCTGATGTCAAAGGCCATACTGACGGGAAAACTTGCCAAATGAGCCCTCCAGCTGATGGAATTCTCGATAACATATCGACCCCTCAAAACGGTGAAACGATAAACCGTCGCCGACTTTCTTGCGGAACATCCGATATCAGCCGATTCTTCTCTAAGCTGCGAGTTGCCGGATAAACATGCTTTCGACGTAGTCGAAGAGGAGAAAGAAGAAAATGAGTCTCGATGGGAGCTCTACTTCGATAGAGCATCTTCCATGAAACGGCAGAAGAACGCCTCTATAATCAAAGCCAGGGTGGGCCTTATTTTCGTGACCCTGCAATGAGAAATATTGTGTTATGCCCTCTTCTTGACGGATCCCAGGACTAATAATGAAGCTGAATACGAAGTTTTGATAGCCGGTCTTGAGATCGCTATCAATATGGGAATGAAGGATCTCCTAATATACGGAGATTCTCGGCTAATTGTCAGTCAAGTAAATGGTGACTACAAGACATGCAAGCCAAAACTAATAAAATATGGCGAAAGAGTGCAGCAGCTGCTAACCCAAATCCCTTCATATACCCTGGAAAATGTGCCGCAAGCGGAAAACAGTAAGGCGGATCCATTAGCCAAGTTGGCTAAAGAATTGGCCAACAAAGACCTTGATGACGTAAGGATCATTGATCAAAGCCGCAAGATTCTGGTGCCAGCAGAAATAACTTCGGAAGTTCTGATGGAGTTACCCAAAGAAAAAGGAGCAGCCGAAAAAGATACTCTCCAAATAGAAAATGAGGAAGAAGTCGAGACCTGGAGAGGAGCCTTTATCGACTAATTCAAGTCATAATGCAGACATGAAGATGCGTCATCTAGACATCAGATCATGAAACGAGCTCTGTCATTCGCCTTCGTCAATGATACTATATACAAGAGATCCTTCGACTTCGTATGGTTAAGATGCCTAAGGCCGAAGGAAGCAAAGAATGTCGTCCAAGAAGTACACGGCGGACTTTGCAGCTCCCATCAAGCAAGTCCAAAAATGAAGCTCATGATAAAAAAAAGATGGGTTATTACTGGCTTACGAAGATCCAAGACTGCCTCGAATATGCGAAGCGATGTCACTCGTGCCAAATACACGGAGGCTTCATGCATAAGCATCCGAATTTGCTGCATCCGACGGTAGCTAATTGGTAGTTCGAGATGTGGGGAACGTATATAATCGGCCCTATCTAACCAGCATCATCCAGAGGACAACGATTTATACTAGCAACAACTGACTACTTCTTTAAGTGGGCAGAAGCAGCACCACTAAGAAAGGTGAAGATGAAGAATATCCTCCACTTCTTCAAAACTCATGTCATCTATCGATTCGAAACTCCGCGGCTGATAATCTCGGATAATGGACCAGCCTATAGAAGCAACAAAATAAGCCGCTTCGCACAGCAACACAAAATAGACCCGAGATACTCCTCGGTCTATAATCCTCGAGCCAATGGTCTAGCTGAAGCATTCAACAAGATCTTGACTAAGATTATAAAAAAACGGTGTTCAGGTACAAGGACCGGCACGAGAGACTGTATGAAGCTCTTTGAGCATACCAAACAACGTTCAAGACGACCACAAATACAACACCATATGCATTGGTGTTTGGCACTAAAGCAGTACTCCTACTGGAAATACAATTCTCCTCATTACGAGTGGCAGTTCAATACGAGCTAACGGATAAAGAAAATGCTCATCTTAAGCTCGAGGAGCTCGATGCTCTCGATGAAACCCGCCTTGTAGCACAGCAAAATCTGGAAGCTTATAAGGTAAGGATGACGCAATCATATGAAAGACTAACCGGGCCAAGAACATTCCGCCAAGATGAACTTGTGCTGGTTGTCAAAAAACCAATGATTCCCAATCGTGCAAAACAGGGAAAGTTTGAGTCAAACTATGAAGGCACGTACATCATAGATAAGATCTACCAAGGTGGAGCTTATCTGCTCATGGAAATGCATGAAAAAAGCCATTTCGTCCCATACACGGCTGATTCTTCAAAAAATATTACGCTTGAAGAGTCGCAACTTAGGTCAATAATAGATGACGCATGTGTCCACTCGCTATCTTATTGAGTCAAAACTCTGAAAGTCATGTGCACCCCATTACGCAAATGTTTGACCACTACGTCCTTAAACTGGTATCAGACCGAAATGTCCTTAAATTAACATTTCGTCCTGAACACGGTAATGTTGGACCAAAACATTCCTAAACTAATATGTTACCCCATATATTCTTCATGATATACATGATGATGGACTGTAATATCCTTAAACTAATATGTTGCACTACGGTAGATCTCTATATTGATACCATATACAATCCAAACAATATGACCCCATACTATGTTCCCATGGATCGAAATGTCCCTAAGCTAATGTTGCACCGAAATGTCCCTAAACTAATATGTTTGGCCCTACGGTATGGGTCATATAACCGGCCGTATACAATCCACGGGTATAAACGATCCGTATCTCTTCCAGGTCCCATCGGCAAAGCTACACCTGAAGTCCCCACCGGCCGCGAAGCTTTACTAATGATGCGGTCCTTCGAAAAATGTCGTGACTTATAGCTGATAATGCGTTGCCTTAGAGGCCGCATGTCCCCTCGAGTAACGTTGGATCATCCATGGTGAGGCAAAAAAAAAGGTACGTCCACAAGCAAAACAGGCACAGATGAAAACCCAAAAGGGCTCCGTGAGTAAAAACAGCAGGGCTACCGGCGAGCTTGTGAAAACCAGTGAGAGCGCGAATTCGTTGAAAGAAAGAAAAGATGCACTTGCAAAATCCTCTCGACTTTGTAAGAAGAAAACACTTGCGTAAAATACTTACGACTCACAAATGAGCAACATACTTAGGAACCCATACGATTTCTAAAGAGAAAATACACTTACGAGATCCTTACAACTCGTAAAGAAAATATACCCCCTGTAAAACCCTCACGGCTTATGGAATTCAAAAGTCTTAAGTTGCAAGGATTTAAATTTGTTCTTAAGCCATCGTAACCCCGCAAATTTATGCCCTACAAGTGGTCCAATATCGACTCTTGTATACAATCCACGTGCGTAAATAAATATATTCCTGACCAAGTCCCACCAAAAACGAGAAATATCGCTCGACAAGGTGAACGACACTTGCATGTCCCCTCGACTGGCAAAGAGAAAATACTCATGTAAGATCCTTACGACTTATAAGAGTAAAATACATTTAAGAGCCCTTACGACTCCTAAGGAGAAAATGCACCTATGAGATCCTCACGACTCATACGAAGAAATACCTTTAGGAGACCCTTACGGCTCGTAAAGTCGAAAAAGCCTTAGCATGGATCTAACCCTGTTACCTAAGCCACCATTGGCCGAAATTGGCAATGGCATATGATGAGTCGCTCCGAAAATATTCCAGTTGTAGCGATACCGATGCCGAAGCCGGCATCAGACCCCAAGTCTCCGACTCATAACAAAATTGATGAGTATATAAATATATATATTGCCAAAATAATGGGGCAACTCGCACTAAAAAGCAGAGTGAACATTAAAAAAGAAATAGCCGAAATGATAGGGCACCGTGAGTAAATAGCCAAAATGATTGGACGATCACGACTTTCGCGATATGAAAAGCTGAAAAGATGTAGCATCGCGGAAAATAAAATAAATAAATAAATAAAAAGAAAAATGATCAAAAAAAATGAAACTGTCCCTGCAGGTACTTTGAATCCCGACTCCTATAGGCAGTTCAAGAATGAGAGGAGCAACGTGTCTCCCCACACTCCGTCAAATGGATAACCGGGTCTTGATGGCGGTACATTCAAAGCCTAAAGGTTGTGCGATGTCATCCCACTTCAAAAGGGTGCGGTCATGACTCTTTAGAGCTCTAAATCAAGCATAATCTCAAGTAAAACGCCATGGCAATACCTAACGCTAGATCTTCTAATGGTAATGTGGATATACCAACCTAAGAAGACTACTTGAAGACGCCTTGTCCAGCCTTAGAAGGGATCAGAGACACGACAAACGCGTGGCTACTCAAGCCGCAACTTAAAGGATTGTATATTGGGAAAATACCCGCCAACATGACGGTACGATAGACTTAACCCAGTACCAAAAACCTAACGGACTTCTATCATAAAAGGGGTTATCTATATTTAAGGTTAGGGCGAGTTTGCCTATAAGCCTGAGGGAAGGTAAACTAAACACTCCAAAACAAGTAAATAACCTAATCCATGCCATTTCAGGACAATCAAAAGACAGAGAGATGCAAATATGAAAAGAAATATCTTCTATTCATGAATCAAAATGGTTAAAAGATAGAATCTGTAAAAGGGGTACAATGATAGCTACTAGGAGGGTGGGATTTTCAACAAGATGGTGATGCGCTCATTCTCTTGTTGGAGTTCATTTTCGCGCTCCACTAGTGCGGCCAGCAGTGCTTCGGTTTGGGTTTGTTGTTGCAGATATGAATTTAGCTTCTCAGAAAGCTCCTGCTTAACAATCTCATGGCCTCGCATTCCTTGCTCCATAGAGTCAGGATCCCTTTTCAACGCCATCCCTTGAATATGCATCGTTGAAGACTCTGGAAAATGGCTTGAACCCGCACAACGTTAGCCTCTGAGCCTGTAACTGTCTTGATTCTCTGGAAGTCGTCTCATATTTCTCTTGCTTCCTGTCCAGCTTCTTCCCGTAAGATTGAACGAAGGCGGCGCACTGTTCATTTCGTGCGATCAACTGGGCCCTTGAAGATAAGGCATCGGGAGTAAGCCGCTTATGGTCAATCTCATGGAAGCAAGCTTCAATCTGTTTGCAGTATTCAACCCAAACACAGACGAAGTCTTCATTGTGAAAGGTCACAAGGATAGCCAGTATAGGGTTGACTTCATCTGCAAAGTCCCTAGCAGAGGTGGGGGCCTCGATATCGAGGTTTTCGATGAACTCGCTCAGCGCGCGCCTACTGTTTTCCGCGCCTCTAAAAAATTGGCATCTAGCGAAGGGTCCTCTGGACATAGATATGCGAGATTCAAAAAAATTAAAGCCAACGGAACTGTTACAGAACAGGGGATACGTAAAGATGGGTCATATCCCCGATTAAAAAAAAGGAGAAGATGCACAAGATTCGACCTACCAATAGTCGAAAGCGGTAAATCCGGGAGCATAAAGGGTTCAAGCCGCAAAACTGCAATCAATACAAGAAAAATTCTTATCATGTGAGGATTACTTATAGAAAGTTGGAGTAAGGAACATGAGATATACTGAACACTGGAAGAAATGGCAGGCCCCGGTTGGAATGCGAAGCGGGTGGTTAACGCTTGACACGGCTGGTTAAAAAGTACTCTTGCAGGTAGTGCAGGTAGCGACAGTATACGACACGCCAGGCAATTAACGTAAAAAGTTGGGTCAATACGGAGACGAAGCTATGATGAAAATCAAAGGAAAAGCTACCTTCCATTGCCAAGCTTGGAAAGATTCGCGGAAGCGTGAAGTATGAGGAGCGACAACGATCATGATGCCGACCGATGAGGGTTCCCCAACCCGTAGATCGCCAGGATTCATAACAATGGATGTCGCGACCGATATAATGGTTGTCGTACCTGCACCTGAAACGAAGAAAACGTTAGCAAATATGTCTAGCAGAAATGAAAGTGAACGTAAGATTGATACAATGCAATGTAGCAGTGGATCCCATGGGAGTCGGTAAGGTAGGGACCATGACTGTATCCGGAGCGCTACTAGCTTCGACGGTAACTTCAATAAGTTCGCCTCCATTAGTCTCCATTGCCACGGAAGTTCAGGATCCACACCTTCGTCTCCTGAATCGACAAATGTCGTCGTCATGCTAGCATCACCCACGGATGTCTGTGATCCATTAAGGGAAGTCGTGGCGATCGGAGCAACATTAAACCCAAGGTCGTGATCTTCTGTTACAGAATCTTCAGATGTCGTCGCTTCATCTACTACTTCAGCACCCAAGCTTGTCTTACTGCATCAGATGGCGTCGCATAAAAGAGATGTTAAAGTTCGAATAAATTGTTACATGAGGAAACCTAGAAAATAAGTAAATCCTACCAAGTTTAACCAAGGCACCATGTTCTGCCTTCTCCTGAATAAGACGCTCCGCCTCCTCACGAGCTGCCCATGAAGTTTGCCTGTGAGCGGTCGATAAAGCGGAGTCGGCCTCAGGAATTGCTGGAGTAAGCATCACTGTTCATCTCGACTCTGTAGCTCGTGGAAATACTAAGGCCGGACCATCAATTAGTAGCCTGACAGCCGAAGCGACGGTTACAGAAGGAGGGATGTCTTCCAAAGAAGCATCAAAAGTTCGTACCTAGCTCAAGCCAGCACCCGCGGCCAGGATGGCACGACGTCCCCTTTCCGCATATTTCCGGCGCTTTTTCTCTGCTTGAGTTGTCCGCACAGATCTCTCAAGAACAGCCAATAAAGAAAGGTCCTTGTCTGAATCAAAGCCAACCTCAGAGGTTACTGCAACATCCACCATCGGTTGTTTCAACGCCTCTCGTGGCGGCGTGAAGGAAGCTTGAGCAACAATTGGCGACCCGAAGATTAGCAGTTGTTGGAGGAAGAACATCCTCTATATGAATACCCAAGGACCGTGTCCCGCTCGAATCAGCGCTAGCCGTGAAAGTCCCTATAAAAGAAAGGAATCAAGACGTGGATGAAATAAATTATACATTCCAAAATGCAAAAAAACGAGTCATACCAAATCCCTTAGAAGCACGAAGCCTTTTCTCCTCCTGGTACGTCCTTATCGACGCTTGGAGAGCTTCCTCAGAAGAGATGCCTGTTGAGAAAATAAAGTGTTAAATAAAACATGATATCATTTTGCTCTAGGATATGCAAAGAGTGAATGAGATGTAGCAGACGTTGCAAGAGCAGCAAGCACCGCTTGCTCACAGGCTAACCATTCGGATGTTTCGAGGGCTGCTTCTAGATTGGTTGCATTTTCATCGACGAAGGTCTCAGGAAGAAAGAGATCATTTGTTCCATATTTAGATAGACCCTCGCTATAGGGAGCATGTGCCTCTTGACCAAACACAACATCAGCTGAAAACGTTAACGGCTTCTTCTTCCGGGTGCCGAAAGCAGCGCTCGACAAGAGGTGTTTTCTCTTTACAGGTATTTTCGAACGGCTTGTTCCAATTTCAAAGCTTATATCTGACTCAAATGACGCTGCAGCCACTACACCACCGTGGGTACTCACATCGGGCCTTGATCTAGTCATCGTGTCGATCGAATTAGATGCCGACGTCGTCAGAAAAACTCTCGGAGGCACTACCGCATCGCCCTCCCTCAAGAAAAGGCGGCCGATCGATCACCGTTTCAACGGAAATGCAAGACTGCTGGCTGGGGCGGAACCCTTATGATCAAGAAACATCCGCCTTTCTTCTTTGATAATAGCACTCATCACATGTTGATACGAGACAGTATATGTAATACCCAGTTCCTTTGTAAATATTTTCCGTTGTTATAAATAAATGTTTCCCAAATTTTCCTATTTGAATATTTTCTATACATAATTTACCTTATATTCCCTATATTTTCTTCAAATTCTATTCAATACCCTATTTCTATTTTAAAATCTAAACTAAACCCTTTTTCCAAACCCGACCCGATCATTTCCCTTCTCTTCTCTCTTTCTCTCTCCTCTCTTTTCCTCTCCCATTCTCTTTCCACTCGATCTCAACCCACGTCTCTTTCTCTTCCTCACCTCCCTCAACCCACGTCTCTCCTTCACGTCTCTTCTCGTCGTTCCCTACGCAGTGACCAAGCCTCAACCGCTTCCCCACGACTCGCTCCACCCTACGACCGCGTCGCCCACGATCACTGCACCTGCTCTCCTCGATCTCACCCTCGAATCCTCCCCTCTCTAACCTCTCTATCCCTCACAATCGCTCAAGCCTTCGCCTACACCACCTCGCCGCCACCATCACGTCACCCGCATCGACCTCAGAGCTTCGTCGCCAACCGCCCACGACACCCGCTTCCCTCAACGTCCTCCGCGATCCCCCCTGCTTCCCCTAGCTCCTTAACCACAGCCACTGTTGCCGCTTTCTTCACCTCCTTCAACCCTCAACTTCACCATCGTCGGCCATTGACGTCACCGGCTATCCCCATGCCCTGAACAACCACGACACCCTCCGAGCTCAGCCCACTTCCTCTCCCCTCCTTCCTCCTTTCTCCCAACAACTCGAGAACCCAAGATTCCAAGCCTTCTACATCAGCCCCATCACCGCCATGCCACTGCTGAGCCACCGCACGAGTTCTCGCTGCCATCAACTACTCCAAGCCGCCACCGACGAACCCGAGACCACCATCTACCCATACCCACGAGCCTCTAACCGCTGCCGAGACGTCGAGCCAAGCCCAGAACCCTACTTGCCGCGTGTGCTTGTGCTGAGTTCATGCTAGTTGTTGCAATCGATCGCCGTCGTCGCTGCCAAACATCGCCAGGCAAGTTAAACACTTGCTATGCATGCTATCTATACATACATATATATTTATCTATATATATAATTTACATTTGCGCTATCTAGATCCAACTAATTACTGCTAACCATCTTCTTAATTTAACGTTGGGGTCTCCTAAAAGTTATTATCCGTGTTTAAATCAAGTAGGATATGTGAGAAATGATTTTCGTGTGGATGAATAAAAGAAACCAAAAATTCGTTGGAATATATCGTACACATATATAGCCGAAGTGTTTGATGCGAATCTCATGAGAAGATAAAATCTAAAATGGCGGAACTCATGATGTTTAGACCCTAATACTGTTAACAAACATTCTATAGAAATTTGGTAGCAAAGTGAAGTCGTTTTCATGCATAAAGTGATGCCCTAATGGCTATGCCGAAACTTACGTTTTACCGAACACTTGACACTGTTAAATTCATGATTAATTCCAGAAAAATCCAATCGCAGCGTGCCTGGGTTCGTTGCGAAAGGTACTGTATAATTTTTAACACGACGTGTAGCCTTACTGTTAGATACTACCTGTGAACATCGAAAACCAAAAACTTACCTGACCTTGGACTGCAGTCCAGAGCAGGAACTTACCCCTTGACATGCATTTATACCCTTGAAACCTTGATGTTTAATTGTGATAGTGTGCGGAGCCAGTTACCGCTGCGTAGACAATTGTTTTAACTTTCCAATGGTACCGATTTCACTAAATTCCAGTATCATTTGGTATTTAAATCATATTTTAAACGGATGACAGGTACGGCGGATTTCTGTCATTTCAGCTTGCACCTATCATCAGTAATCTGACCATAACTCCTAAACCAAGATGACTATTATTGATCCGTCTCCTGCGCTGTAAAGTTAACTCATAGCCCTACAATTAGTTGAACAGTAGCGTCGCCTAATTATACTCCCAACAGGGAGTAAAACGTGTTACGAAACGGACTTCCAGTTCAGAAATTGGATTTCCAGCAGTGAACACTTAAAATGGAATGACCATAACTAGCAAACCTGAAACCCGATTGACTCGAAACTAATTTTGTTGTAGAGATAATTAAATATACTGCTTACCCCTTTTATATTGTTTTGCTTAATTCTGCACGTGTGATTCATAATAAATTTTGCAAGTTGTATGACACTGGCCACTATATGTTTATTCATATCATAATTAATTGCATTCTTATCATATCATGTGGCGGTCATACCCGCATTGAATAGAGATCATATACATCGATAATCTAGTGACCGTGTTACATTACCAAGTGATAAATGTTAGTGATTGGATTGTGGCAAGTACGTCAGTGTAAAAGCGTGAATGAATAAATGAAGTGGCACGTACTTGTACACAATCAGCGGAACCAATTAGTTAGTGCATTGTCGACGCCTATGGGACATGTATAAATTTAACTATAACTGGAATGGGACGGTTATAGAAGCACTTATATTAATGTCATGGGTAAGACGTCGAACACTGTCCATTTATCTTGGATACCAGTCGAGACATGCTTGATGGAGACCCTGTCTCCAGTTATCGCGTAGACTTGTCATAGAGCGACTAGTATTTGGATTCATGGTCGGTGTTTGATGTAAACCATGGGGTGTGGGGTAGTTTGAGTGTGAGTTCGATCAACGGAATCTCAGGAGTCCCACTGCCGGCATATATAGCGATTTTGGAAGTTGTATGGATGGTATTACTGATTATTAACGAGCATGATTCGGGCCCGTGTTCCCTTGCCCTGGGGCCTACTCTTGGGTTGGGAATACTCCAGCGGTGGTTGATGCTTACACTTGGACTGACGATAGCTTTAGTGACTTGGACAGTGAGACTCAGAGACTGATAGTTTTAGCGACATAGACATTGCATTGACTACTGATCTGATACACTTGCTTCATCGTTACCTGTATCGGTTATTTCATACTCGCGTCATTGTTCTATACTTACTGCTTTATATATATATCATCATTGCACATTATATATGTATATATTGTTATTGTGTCGTTCTGACGACCTGAGTATGCATACTCATAGTGAGAAGTGGACTTAGCTCGGATCATGATCTGTCTTACTACGAGGATATTGCAGACATCTAGATCAGCGACGCCAGCATGATCTTTCCCTTGATCTCTATCTGGTTAATTTTATATCTGTTTTGGTAGAATTAATGACTGCATTCCTCATTACTTGTGCATTGATTACTGATTACCACGTAGTGCTAGAAGCCGAAGTGTGACTACGGCAGGATATTTCCTTGATCGTAGGAGCATGGCTGGTCTTGTCACCCATCGTATTCCGTATTTTGGGAAGTGGGGCGTGACATGGTTTTGTTGGTATCAGAGCCATGTTTAGATTGGGATTACAGTTTCCGACTAGCGCTTAACAATTTAAGTCGCCCATTCGGTCTAGATTGTAAATTTGTTATCCTTGAATAGAATCCCTATAGTTTGTCAGCTACATTTTGACTCCATCCGCTAAAGTTTTGGATGACTTAGTAGAGTTATGTGATTGTAACTATAAACTGCAACATAGTTACAAGGCACCGCTCTACTTGGGTGACTTGGAGTTCTGCATTTGATTTCGCACGATTGAGTTTCACCTCACCACTATTCTTGTTCCGTTTGTCAATCCTAAATCTTATTCTGATTCTTACATCTTAAACCGTCGCCCCAAAATTTGTTGTTTCGGAATCATGGATTCCCACGACTCTCCTTCCACCTCCGCTTTTCAGGATCACCCTGCCGAGATTTTGGACGTACTGCAAGGATTGAGAGAAGCCTAGGAGAGGACGAACGATCTTTTAGCTGAGGGGTTAAGGAGGCAAATAATTCGAACACCAGGAGGAGCCCCAATCGTGAAGGAATCCCTGTTAGTAAAAGAGGAAGTGTGCAGATGAAGCGCTCATTTGTTCCTCAGCAACAGAAGAAACGGAGAACCCAAATTTGTGGTTATTGCAAGAGGCCAGGACGCCTTCAGAAGGACTGTCGCCGGGCCAAAGGGCAGTGCTTGATTTGTGGATCCAACGAGTATCTTGTCAATGGTTGCTCTCGAAAGAAAGAGCTACAAAGAGAAGATTCGTCAACGCCCTCCACATCTGCTTGGGTAACTTGGTTGTTTTCGTAGTTCGAATTTTAAGGATGATATGGGCCCAACACATGATTCAAACTTGCCTTACGAGATCGCAGAGATTTAGATATCAACACTGAATTATCACTTTTCTGCTTTCAATAAAGACATTGTTATTTTGTTTTGTAGTTGTTTCTTTCATTCAAATCTTGTATCTATTGAATTTCTTGGTTTGAATGCAATAGAGTTGTGATCTGTGACTAACTACCTTGTTTAACTCACTATATTTAGACCATAAACTTAGTTGACATCATGGTTCATCACCGTGCCCCCGACTCTCTTTTCGATTAGGTTGTATCTTGCCGCATGCCCCTGTCTAAAATTGTCAAACCCTATATTCTTTGTTGGCTTATATCCCTCCATGATTTGGAATCCGATTTTTATCCTTTATCTTTATATCATTCTGGACAACCCAATTCCTCAACATTTCTTTCATTCGGGTGATTGCTCGCGGCGTCAATCTTCGAAGTATATACCGCAATCCATCATCCGGCTAGTCTACTGTATATTAATAGTGTTATTTCTCTGTTGATATAGTTATAATGAGTACGTTTACTATTTTTAAAATTTAGAGTTTTGCCTATTTTATAATTAGTTAGATTTCCATTATGTGTTAGTAAGTATTTTTAGTTTTACTTACTGTCCCGGAGTTCTCAACCATTTCCAAGCTTTTCCATTGTTTGATTTATATTGTATATTTTATTTTCTAGTGAATTTTCCATATTAATGCTTTTCTTATTGTCGTTTTTCATAATATGTTGTGTTACTCTTCATGCTTCTTGTTTGGACGTTTCTCTACTTTTAACTACAGAATGCCACCTCAATTTAACTACTACTCTACTTTACTTTAGCATTCTATTTTAGTGTTTTCGTTTATATACAGTTAGTTTATTAGTGATCTCTTGTTTAACTCCTAAAATTAGGTTTATTAACTGTTTAGTTTTCTCTTATACACGTTTTATCTTTGATTATCTACATAGTTTCTAGTTGCTCCATTCTTGTTTATGCTAGCTATTTTTCATTTTCATATTTTCGTTTGGTTACTTGTGAATGTACTTCATTTCCTATGCTCTTTAATACAATTATCGTTATTCCGCATGATAGTAGTTGTTTATTTATTCTTACATGTGTCATCTCTGTCTCGGTTTATCTTTATTTCCTATATTTTATTTTCTCCGGACTTTTATATATATAAACTAGTCTTTGTCTCTACTTTATCTATTGTTATCTAGTTTGGCGACTAGTCATAGTTATTCCATATGTTTTATCTACGGTATTCTCGTTCTTGGTTATTTCCTATATATGATTTCCTCACTGGTCTTCGTCATGCTATGTTTTATCGCTTCATATCCTTCTTATAATATTACTCTAAGTTACATATTGTTCTTATATATTTTCCCCTTGCATTCATAACGTTATTAATCCAATATAAGATTCATTCTTTTTCCATTTTAAATTACTAATATTATTTCCTATTACTGCAATTACATTTAGTGACGTTATTCGAAATTTAGTTTTCTCTATTTTGTGTTTTTCAAAATTGCGTATTAATAACTACTTTCGTTTTACTTATTTTGAATGCTCTACTATTCTTCGCATTTTCAAGTACAAACATCACATATACTATTCTGTCTTATTTTCCCTTGTATTTTTCCAGATGGGTATTCTTAAGTTATATTATAACTGCCTAGTTTGTAATTTTACTAATGTAGTTTCGGAACTTAAGGCTTATCAGTCAATCTTTCACCACTGTGATTTGTGGTCATTCTATTCTTCTTTTATTGTATATATAGTTTATTACTAATAATTGTTATGCTTTTTGTTCTTACATATGACTATTCCTTTTTAGATGCCCTATATTCCTTACATACAAATATTTGATTTTTCTAGTTGTTTTTCCATGACTCTTATAGCTTACGGTTTATTTTAAATTTCGAGGACGAAATTTTATATAAGTGGGGTATGATGTAATATCCAGTTCCTTTGTAAATATTTTCCATAGTTATAAATAAATGTTTCCCAAATTTTTCTATTTGAATATTTTCTATACATAATTTTCCTTATATTCCCTATATTTTCTTCAAATTCTATTCAATACCCTATTTCTATTTTAAAACCTAAACTAAACCCTTTTTCCAAACCCGATCCTTTCCCCTCTCTTTCTCTCTTTCTCTCTCCTCTCTTTCTATCTCCTCTCTTTTCCTCTCCTTTCTCTCTCCTCCCGATCTCAACCCACGTCTCTTTCTATTTTAAAACCTAAACTAAACCTTTTTTCCAAACTCGATCCTTTCCCCTTTCTTTTCTTTCTTTCTCTCTCCTCTCTTTTCCTCTCCCTTTCTCTCTCCTCTTGATCTCAACCCACGTCTTTTTCTCTTCCTCACCTCCCTCAACCCACGTCTCTCCTTCACGTCTCTTCTTCTCGCCGTTCCCTGCGCAGTGACCAAGCCCCAACCGCTTCCCCATGACTCGCTCTACCCTACGACCGCGTCGTCCACGATCACCACACCTGCTCCCCTCGATCTCGCCCTCGAATCCTCCCCTCTCTAACCTGTATCTATCCCTCACAATCTCTCAAGCCTTCGCCTACACCACCTCGCCGCCACCATCACGTCGCCCGCATCGACCTCAGAGCTTCATCGCCAACCGCCCGCGACACCCGCTTCCCTCAAAGTCCTCCGCGATCCCCCTCACCTGCTTCCCCTAGCTCCTCAACCACAGCCACCGTTGCCGCTTCCTTCACCTCCTTCTTCAACCCTCAACTTCACCATCGCCAGCCATCGACGTCACCGGCTACCCCCATGCCCTGAACAACCACGACACCCTCCGAGTTCATCCCACTTCCTCTCCCCTCCTTCCTCCTTTCTCCCAACCACTCGAGAACCCAAGATTCCAAGCCTTCTACATCAGCCCCATCACCGCCATGCCACTGCTGAGCCACTGCCCGAGTTCTCGCTGCCATCAACTACTCCAAGCCGCCACCGACGAACCCGAGACCACCATCTACCCATACCCACGAGCCTCTAACCGCTGCCAAGACGTCGAGCCAAGCCCAGAACCCTACTTGCCGCGTGTGCTTGTGCCGAGTTCATGCTAGTTGTTGCAATCGATCGCCGTCGTCGCTGCCAAACATCGCTAGGCAAACACTTGCTATGCATGCTATCTATACATACATACATATATATTTATCTATATATATAGTTTACATTTGCGCTATCTAGATCCAACTAATTACTGCTAACCATCTTCTTAATTAAACGTTGGGGCCTCCTAAAGGTTACTATCCGTGTTTAAGTCAAGTAGGATATGTGAGAAAATGATTTTCGTGTAGATGAATAAAAGAAACCAAAAATTCGTTGGAATATATCGTATACATATATAGCCGAAGTGTTTGATGCGAATCTCATGAGAAGATAAAATCTAAAATGGCGGAACTCGTGATATTTAGACCCTAGTACTGTTAACAAATATTCTATAGAAATTTGGTGGCAAAGTGAAGTCGTTTTCACGCATAAAGTGATGCCCTAATGGTTATGCCGAAACTTACGTTTTACCGAACACTTGACGCTCTTAAATTCATGGTTAATTCCAGAAAAATCCAATCGCAGCGTGCCTGGGTTCGTTGCGAAAGGTACTGCATAATCTTTAACACGACGTGTAGCCTTACTGTTAGATACATCCTATGAACATTGAAAACCAAGAACTTACCTGACCTTGGACTGCAGTCCAGAGCAGGAACTTACCCCTTGATATTTATACCCCTGAAACCTTGATGTTTAATTGTGATAGTGTGCGGAGCCAGTTACCGCTGCGTAGACAATTGTTTTAGCTTTCCAATGGTACCGGTTTCACTGAATTCCAGTATCATTTGGTATTTAAATCATATTTTAAACGGATGACAGATACGGCAGATTTCTGTCATTTCAGCTTGCACCTATCATCGGTTATCTGACCATAACTCCTGAACCAAGATGACTATTGTTGATCCGTCTCCAGCGCTGTAAAGTTAACTCATAGCCCTACTATTAGTTGAACGGTAGCGTCGCCTAATTATGCTCCCAACAGAGAGTAAAACATGTTACGAAACGGACTTCCAGTTCAGAAATTGGATTTCCAGCAGTGAACACTTAAAATGGAATGACCATAACTAGCAAACCTGAAACCCGATTGACTCGAAACTAATTTTGTTGTAGAGATAATTAAATATACTGCTTACCCCTTTTATATTGTTTTGCTTAATTCTGCACGTGATTCATAATAAATTTTGCAAGTTGTATGACACTGGCTACTATATGTTTATTCATATCATAATTAATTGCATTCTTATCATATCATGTGGCGGTCATACCCGCATTGAATAGAGGTCATATACATCGATAACCTATTGATCGTGTTACGTTACCAAGTGATAAATGTTAGTGATTAGATTGTGGCAAGTACGTCCGTAAAAGCGTGAATGAATAAGTGAAGTGGCACGTACTTGTACACAATCAGCGGAACCAATTAGTTAGTACATTGTCGACGCCTATGGGACATGTATAAGTGTAACTATAACTGGAATGGAACGGTTATGGAAGCACTTATATTAGTGTCATGGGTAAGAAGTCGAACACTGTTCATTTATCTTGGATACCAGTCGAGACATGCTTGATGGAGACCCTGTCTCCAGTTCTCGCGTAGACTTGTCATGAAGCGACTAGTATTTGGATTCATGGTCGGTGTTTGATGTAGACCACGGGGTGTGGGGTAGTTTGAGTGTGAGTTCGATCAACGAAATCTCGGGAGTCCCACTGCCGGCATATATAACGATTTCGGGAGTCGTATGGATGGTATTACCGATTATTAGCGAACGTGATTCGGGCCCGTGTTCCCTTGTCCCTGGGGCCTACCCTTAGGTTGGAGATACTCCTGCGGTGGTTGACGCTCACACTTGGACTGACGATAGGTTTAGTGACTTGGATAGTGAGACTTAGAGACTGGTAGCTTTAGTGACATGGACATTGCATTGATTACTGATCTGATACACTTGCTTCATTGTTACGTGTACCGGTTATTTCATGCTCGCGTCATTGTTCTATACTTACTGCTTTATGTTTATCATCATTGCATATTAGATATGTATATATTGTTATTGTGTCGCTCTGACGACCTGAGTATGCATGCTCAGTGTGAGAAGTGGAGTTGGCTCGGATCAGGACCCGTCTTACTACGAGGATATTGCGGAAATCTAGATCAGCGACGCCAGCGTGATCTTTTCCTTGATCTTTATCTGGTTAGTTTTATATCTGTTTTGGTAGAATTAGTGATTGCATTCCTCATTACCTGTGCATTGATTACTGATTACCACGTAGTGCTAGAAGCCGAAGTGTGACTACGGCAGGATATTTCCTTGACCGTAGGAGCATGGCTGACCTTCTCACCCCTCGTATTCCGTATTTTAGGAAGCGGGGCGTGACAGTATAAACATGTAAGGCCTTCAGAATATGATCCGGCTCGGCCATCAAGAAATGAGATCTCGTGTTCAAGCGTATGAAATGATGGACAACGTCGCGAACAGTCTCCTCCGAAGCGATAGGGTTAACGAGAAAAAACCCAAGGGGAACACCGTGATCGTAGCCTAATTGCTGGGCAAAACGATGTGGGTTGTCGCGCATGAATAGCACAGAAGCATTTCATCGATATACTAGGAATCCAGGCCTGAATAAGTAAAAGTGCGCGACTTCCATAGCCTTTAAAACATAAACCCCATCCTTCAGCACATCATGCAATGGCTGGACCGCTTTCGAAGGTTCTTTGCTAGTGGTAAGAACCCTGTCAATGAAAGCCATGACGTCCTCCATGGGGCGTGGACGCGGGAGCAATCGCCAAGCCGCCCGTTGCGTTGGATCAAAAGAAGAAGCGTCAACCAACTTCATAACCCGCGGAAAGTTTTATCCGCCATAAAACGGTCTCTTATGCTCGCCAAAAGCACCCAGCACGTGCATTCGATCCACGATGTAAAGTAGTGAATTGAGAAGTTTACGGGCTCCACATCCGGCTGGACGGTGTCAGCTATAATGGTTAAACCGCCGTATAAATGGGCTAACCCCGCAATACCAATAGACAGAAGCGTTCCCTTCGCGATGCAGTGAGCGGGGTAAAGGACAGACGGTCTCATGAACTGATGATGCGTAGGAATCGCAAACCAGCTAAGCCATAAACCAATAAAGCCCATAAGAAACATTTCTTCGTCAATGCATGGGCAGCAATTTCTTCGAAAGAAATGACGGGAGCATCCGGAATATAGAATTGCTTTAGATCCTTATCAGCAGCCGGTAGTTTGTCCAAACCAAACCCGAAAGGATCGTTAAGCTTCGTGAATTTCACGGTCTTCCTGGACAAAACGTCCGCGAGAAGGAAACGGGCGATGAAGTCTACGAGGCTGACCCCACATCCTCCTAATTTTAGATATAAGCTCTCATAAATATTTAACACCTTGATGAAACCCGGAAATTTATGTCGAATGGCGTTCTCAGCCGTTATGCCACTAACAACTGGTTCTGTTGCGAAAACGTATTCGTCATGAGGAAATATCTCCTTGTAATGCTCCTCTCTGATAGGTAATCCAGAGATTTCTCGAAACTCTTCTAGAGAAATCGATACTTCCCGGTCTGATAGCAAAAAGGTATGGGTTGGGATATTCCATTGCTCTAAGAATGACTTGACAGACATGATGAGTGTGATAATAAAACAGGGATGCGTGCATTGCCGGGTACAATCCAGTTTTCAACAGCAATGACTTCTCAGCGGATAGGATATAGCGAGATAACCCATCGGATGTCGTGGGGTCACCCCTATGTTATAAACTTGCCCCCACGACCGCGCTTCTCCTTGACATATCCGACGCCCCAAGATATCTATGACCATTGGAGGTTGGACCGGTATTGATGACATAGACGGTTGAAGTCGACCATTTACAGTTCAATTAATTTCCTTTACCGCATATGCAGACTGCGGAAAGTTCGCATACTGAATTAGAGAGATTGGCTCTGACAGTGCCTCATAGGTAAAGTTGCGGCGTCGCCGGATAATATGACAGTATCATGTCGCCCATAAATGAAGGGATTTCTGTTCCGGATCGTAATCCCGAATCAAGACGAGGGCTTTAAATCAGTAGGCGCCTCTAAACAAGTATAAGGAAACTAGGGAATCGAAATCATGGTACTTGAAAAGAAACCAGATGGAAAATTAGCAAAAAGTGTTAGAATCACAACTCTAAAAGTTAGTGGACCCCACATAATCAAAATGGCGGCTCATTAATGATTGGAGCATGTGCCCAGTGAAGAAATCTAAAAAGATTCTCCCAAAAAAATGGGTAGTTTAATAACAAAGATTTTCAGAGCTGAGCTCTGTTTAATACTATGAAATAGGATAAAATGTCAAAATTCCCCAAAGGAAAAAATGATCGAGATCAGAGCCAAGCTTTACAAAATAAAGTGGAGTTGAACCCTAAAAATCCCCAAAACAGGGAATTTAATATTGAAGATTATCAGAGCAAAACTCTGTTGAAATAAAACAAATAAAGAAATCCTTAAATGGGATATATGATCTAAAATCAAAATCAGAACTAAGTTCTATAATAATAAACGAAGTTAAAACTTCAAAACCCCAAAAGGGAATATGTTAGAGCCAAACTCTATGATCAAAATAGAGTTGAACTCCAAAATTCCTGAAGAGAAATGCTCCAAATATAACTAAGCTCCGTAAAAAAAAGACTCTTACCAAAAAATTAGGCTGAGTAAGTCTGCAAAGCGGATTTATGAAGAAAAAATGAACTAAACATCGCGATAGAGCTAAGTTTTAATGGAGAATAAAATTCTCAAAGAAGAACGGAGGCCCAGCTGTCGCCTAGGTCTTGATGCCCTATTTATAGAGATATTGGGTCAGTTCAAATTCCTTATATCCCAAGGTTGATCGGAACCGTTGCACCCATGTGCAAGGCGTGTGGGAGCAGCGGTGGGTGACATTTGTTTCCTCTTAAAAATACATAGCAGTGCCTCATGTGCAAAGCATGTGAGAGGCGCCCGCATGCAAAGCACGTGAACACTATAGGCCATATAACATGGCAGCGTCCCACGTGCAAGGCACACGAGCACTATAATCTCACGTGCAAGGCATGCGAACGCTATAGACCATATAATATGGCAACACCCGCGTGCAAGGCACGTGAGCGCTATAGGCTATATATATGGCAGCGCCTCACGCACAATGCACGTGAGCGTCACTTTAGATAGAATTAAATTCTATATGGGAAAATATTTCCCTATTTTTAAAAAAAAACGAGAAAGATTTGCTCTGTTAAACAGAGAACTTTTGGATTAAAAATCACCGTTCGAATCAAAAGATAGAATTAAATTCTATATATGGAAAATATTTCCTTCAGTCTTATTAAAAACAAAAAAAAATATACTCTGTTAAATAGAAAACCTTGGATCTAAAAGATCCAACGGTGATTAAAAATCACCACTTGATTATGAAATCAAGTCGAGATATCTTAAATAAGAGATTCTCTCAACCAATCAACAGTTTCTCATACCCTGTATAAAGGATCCATGAGATTAAATCTCATATAGAGAAGACACCCATAAACTTCTGCAAATATAGAGAATACCTCTCATAAGCTTCGAAAAGGAAAAATAGAGAATTTAATTCTTTTCGAAGAAAATCTTCCTCCTCTCAAACCCTAAAAAAACACAGAGATAAAAATATCCCCACTTTACCTATCATATCATATGTAAGGGTTTAACCCTGCAAAAGAACTAAGTTCCTCTGGATCTGATATCCACAAGACATATCTCTCACAAAGAGAATTTAATTTTCGTAGGGAAGATCTTGTTCTTGAAAATCAAAATTTCAAGGGAGAACAAGGTTGAAAAGAACATGGAAGAAAGAACATAAAAAGATGGACTCCATATTCCAAGAACTTAGTTCCCGTTCCTAAACATGACAAGAACTTAGTTCTTAAATAAACATGATCTCAGATTCTCAAAATAGTGATCTTGGTGATCGTTAATGGTCAAAATACCATTAACAGAAATTTAACTTCTCTAAAAAATCATGAACAGAGATTATATCTCTAAGAACTCAGCGCCTCACGTGACATTCACGTGAGTGCTCAAAAAAATTAAGACTTGGCGTCTCACGTGATGTCCATGTGAGCGCCTGAAATTGGACGTCTCACGTGATACGCATGTGAGTACTCAAAAGTCATGAAGACAACGCCTCACGTGATATCCGCGTGAGCGCTCAAATACTGCAGACAGCACCTCACGTGCCATACACGGGAGCGTCTGAGTGTGACTCACGTGATGCACGTGTGAGCGACATATATATCTAAGTGTTTAACACTGCTGGGTAACATAAAAGCCCATCATTTAGCCCAAAAAGAATTAGGTTCCCAGAAGTTATTCTCTGATTATAAATCAACAGAGCCCATATGGTCGCTATATTTGAGTTGGTCTTAGTCTAATACATGACTAACGGTTCTTAAACATTTACTCTAAATAGATGGAACATATGACCTAGGTTCAAACCCAAATCTGATATGTATGGATTTGGACTAATCCGCGCCCTACAGGTGACGACATAAACTAACCTCCGTTTACAATCCACAGGAAACCCCAAAATAAACAATATAATACGACACGAAGTAACCTACTGAAGCAGATGAAAGTTGTTATAATAATGCGATAACATAATTAAAGGCAGGGGCTTGCGCCTGCAGGGAAGAGCGTCCACGTGGTCAAAAAACCCTCAAAGAATGGGAATCTGATAAGTCATGCTATATCGGTTGCATTTGTCCAAACCTCTGATATACGGTATCATAAATCAACTTGGCATTTTCGGAGAGGTGGATGGATATGTTCCATATAGCATCTGCCCCTAAATTCAGGCTAGACGTCTCCGCGTCTCAGTCCAGTTTTCGGCGGTAAACACCGATGATCGAGTTATTTAACACACGCATTTAACTCAGATGCTCTGTGCTGCTTTTTTGATCCACAAATTGCAATAGATGTCCTAGGATTCATTTGGAGCAAGGAATTATGAAAATCATGAGGGTCTAGGAAGAGAATGACTGATATCCCTACACATACAAATACACTATAATTTAAAAGTGGTGTGTATGGTTTATGAAAAATCCTTATTGGACGGCACAAATCAGGGTATATCGGCGGCATTTAATGAATGTCGGTTGTTTTAGCAGACAAAAGTTTTGTGTTCTAAATATAATCTGACAAGATGTGCGTTTACTAAATAAATATCATTAAACTAATTCAATATAACATAAATAAGTTGACAAGCACGCTTGCATTTAAAAATTAATAATCACATAATTATCAGTGACATACATACACAGTTAAAAAACAAAAATTTAAAATTAAACATGTATGCTTCTCATGACTCGATGCACTGCTATCAAGCAATACAAGCAAAAATGCAACAAAAATAAATAAATAAACAATAACAAAGTTGTAACAATCCATATTTATAGTCCACTTTAAAAGATTTGTAGGGATAAGTAGGAAGATGTCGGGAAATATCAGGCAATATGTTGGGTAAACTACAACAAGACATGACATTGACCCAAAATTTTAACACTATGTATGCTTGCAAGTCAGTGGAGGTCGGCGCTCAAAAAGACATTTCGTGTGACTGATTGGGTATGTCGGGAACACTTAAAACAATGCAAGTACATACAATACGTCGTTAAACCTGTTTTTTAAATATTAGATGGTTTGGGACAAGCAGAAGCAAAGAATACCCTTTATAACAATGCAGAGAAAAAAGTGGCATTTTAGAAAATACCTAACAGTAGCAGTCAAAAAGCCAACTTTCCATTTATTTTGGACGGTTGGCATCAGCCATATTGATCTTCATGTTCTAAAGTATGGACACCCCATTTCGATATGTTTGGATACTTTTTGTTCATCCATCTAGCGTAGAGAAATGCTCCATTGTAGGAAAACCATTGATTAAGTAATCATACAATGCAAGAGCGAACGGTATCCGAATTATATGAAAGTTTATGTACATTTAAGGACATGGAGATCAAGATGGCCAGGGGCTATCATTTAAAGAAATGACAGATGGTAGAATGTTAGAGCCGCCACTTTACGAAGTTAGCTTAAGTGCCACTTTATACTCCATCTCACCCTATATATAACGGGGACATGATGTAACATATGAATGTAGAGCCAAAGAAACTTTGCTCGAGCAGCAATGACACTCCCCCACTTGGTGGGAGGTCTTGGGTTCGAAACTCCTCACTTGCAGTGGCAAAGGGGGATTTTCAACCAATTATGTGGAGAAATTTCCCATGGGCCGAGACCCAACCCTCTCCCCAAAGCCTAAGGGCTATTGCAAAAAGAAAAAATACATATGGATGTAAAGAATTTCTTACAACCACCCCTTAATAATATAAGGTGGGCCTTTCTAATGACTGATAAACACCATTCGTCATGTTCATCATGTCATGAAAGATGTGGATTAGAAAACTTTTTTTTACTGAATATGTGGATTAGAAAACTTATTCTTTGGATGCATATTACCATGGATCAAGAGGGTTCATTGGTTCTATTAGTAATATACTGTTCAATTATCGCAACCATGTTCTGAGCCAATCTACATAGTTCAGGTACCTGGCAATAATTTTTGAATAATTAGATTATTTATGAAAAGAGAAAATGATTGGTGTCCTATGTATGGTGGAACAAGGATACGAGTTGTTGGTGTAGAAATTTTTTGACACCAATCCCTCAAAAACATAAGGAGGACTGTTCCAATGAATGATCAAATCGTGCATAATGTGTTCATGTCTCGTGTGTGGATCAAGTGAATTCATTGGTTATAAAATAGTAACCATTCATTTTGAAACCATTTTATGAATTGGTGAAAAGTCTTCAAACCAATTGAATCTCCATAATAAGTTCTTCATAACCAACCCACATGCGCACACACTCGAAGAGCATGCCCGTTGAGCACATTGGCCTCTCCTTTTCTGATTGCTGGGGGGGTGTCCGACAGCGCTCTCATTAGCTTCTTTTGTTTAGTAACAAAAGCTTTGTTTAGTAAAGTAAATCTATTACCGGCATAAGAGATGGATCAGAAGAAGATTACAAAGGAGGCAAAATAAAAGTGAAGGGTGTCCATGACTCCAACATGATCAATTAACTATGTTTGTTAGAATCTATGTTGAATTTAAAGGTAAGATGTTCATGTTACTATCTCCAACACTGTAGAATAATTTTTAAATGCGAAATACTACAGCTCAATCTCCAAAGTAGTAAATTTGTGAATATGCAAATTGCAAAGGTGATGCCCTCTCGACCTTACAAACATTATAGTTTATTTGATATATTTTCAGTAAAAGAAGCACACAGTATGACCGGGCACTGAGGATAACAACATCATTACTTCTAGGATATGGTACACAGGTACAGAAAACTAAATCAATTATAGAACATCATTTCAAGTTTCAACTTTTGTAGCTAAAACAAGCTCCGCATGTTATATGCTTGGCTACTGACTAGATTAAACTATTGGCAAGGCAAAGCAATTTGACTTCACGCAAGCAACAAGCAATCATTCAAAATTCATATTCATGTAGACTAAGTAGTACTGTGGGAAAAGATTAAGAAATGCAGTACAATTTTAAGTTTTTCAAAACAACTTATTCTACCATCATAATAAGAACATTGCCTCTTCTTCCTAAACCAAATTAGCATGGCATGCAAGCTTAAAAACACATAAAAAGTATAAAAATATAGACCAAAATCCTCACCTCCTACAAGCTGCAAGCCCTGAAATCGCAGCATTATAAACCCTAACATCCCTAAACTCGTTTGCTCTTGGCAAGTTCTCAAACAACACCATCACCTTCTCCCCCATTCCAGCCAAACCCAACACTGGAAAAATAATCGAGCAAGATCTCGGGCTCACCAAACAAGGCTCTTGCATCCTCATCCACTCAAAAAAATACAAACAGCCCCAAATCAATCTCTCCTCCCCCAACTTCATCAAAATCTCAACACACTCATCTCTACCAACTTTTCCCACAAAAGGACTCAAGTGATCCCCCAAAGTTGAGTTCTTTGGGAGCTCCCTCGCAATTTACAAAATTTCTTCCGCTAAACCATTGGTAATAGCCTCAGCTTCAGTAGTGGGGATTTCAACCAATTCAACGTCTGGGTCTTCAAGAACTTCAGTGGATTCAAATGGATCGGTCTCAAACTGGGCGACGTGCCATGAGGTTCTTCGATTGCGCTGAAGCGAAGCTCGGCCTTCTTGTGTTGGGTCTTGGATTGGGGTGTGGAATTTGAAGAAAGCGCGAATTGGGTCCAATTCTTCTTCATCTCCTTCCTCTTCTTTTTTTATTTCTTCTTCAATTTCGATGGGCATCTCTTGTTGTTGTTGGGATTGAGCTTTTTGTTCTTCGAGGAGAGGGAGAAAGATTGGGGTTTGGGAACAAAGAAGGGGTTTTAGGGATTTGAACGAGGGTTTGAACTTGAAGATGAGAGGAGAGGGAGAAGGAGGTGAGAATGAATGGCGAGGGTTTGGGGAAATGAGAGAGGAAAAGGAGAGGGTTTTGAGCGCCATTGTTGAAGCGAAGAGAGAATAGAGAGAATTTTTTGGGAATTGATAAATTTTAGGTTTTTTTAAAGAGGGAGATGCAAGTTTTGCGATGTGGTTCGTTTGTTTTCATTTAATTGCTTTAAAATCCCTCCAAAAAAAATTATACTTGACTTTTTGCCTTTGTATCAAAAAATGTTTGGTTCTAAATAGTTTTTCTCCCATAACTGCCCCGTAAATCTTACCCATGCACACGACACACCCACACACATAGCACACATATTCTCTGGGTCCCACAATTTTTCCCCGATAACGTTGGTTCATGGCCCTTCCACTCTTAGGAATCGATCCTCAATCTTCCCAAGAAAGGAATTAGCGTCATATCAACTAAGCTATTGGTCATTGATTGGTTCTAAGTAGTAGTTGTTGTTTCAAGATATAGCCGGAACAACAATTTGAGGAAGCGTATGGTTGCAACTACACCCAAAATGAGTGCTTTTGCAACTAAATGACTGTTTTGTTGAGTGTGGTTGGAAACTCATACGATTTCAGCTACACGGAATTATAAAATCAAGTGTTCGGTTCAAATGGTTGCTTCTTCAACTTGGGGGGTGTTTTGCATGCAGTTGGAGGCCCATGCAACTTCAGCTGTGCCTTTTTCTAAAATATAGTGTTTTGATACATGCTGCTGCGAAGTGAAAATGATGCAGTTGAAGCAACACTCAAAATGGGTGTATCTTCAACTACATGTTAGAGTTTGTTTTACCACCAAATCCTTACTTTATACCATAGTTTTATTATATTTATCTCAAAACGAAAAAGTTAATGAGCACGAAGCATTATTTAATATTTGATTGGTGTTGCCGAAAAAAACAATAAAGCCAGACAATGGAGGCAGTTGGAGATGCATGTAGTTGAAAATACAATGCAATTCTAACTGCACATAACCAAACACACCCTTGCAGTTGAAAAAGCAAATTGTGCTATAAATTATGTGGTTGCAGCTGCGTTCAAATTGAGCGCTGGCTACATGAGTTGAAATGTAAAAGAGGATATAAAAGTTTATTATTATATTGAAACTACATTCAAATAAGCATGTAGGTGCGGTAGCATTCTAACGAAATAAGATAATGAAGCTGCAACCACGGTATTTGCATCTATATACGGTTATAAATACATTGTTTTTTCAACTATAAGCAACCAAGCAGCCTTAAGAATGTGCTATAAGACAAATTTAAAGAGAGAACGCTCTTAATGCATTGCAACTCCATGCAAACAAACAAAACCATCATAAAAGGTGTAACAACCCTAATTTTCATATACACTTTTCTGTACAAATTTTTAAATTTTTTTTTTAAAACCATAAAGAAGTATTTTAATCCGAGCACAAGATATATATAATTAATTATTTTGTTTTTAAATAATTTCATTTTTAGTGTACATTAAATTGTTTTTAAATTTAAAGTGTACTTTGATATTTAATGCTGATGATATCATTTTAAGTAACTATTTTTCTACAATAATTACAAGAAAGAGCTTGTAGCTCATTGGTAATACCTTGCACTGCTGAACTAAGCCACCAGAGTTCGAATCCCATACCCCACATTATTTTTATTATTGATTTTTTAAAAAACCTTTAGAATACCAAGAGTTTACACGTGCATATCTCACAAAAACCCCACTACACCCAAAGATGTAACACTTGCAGAGGGTAGATGGACCGTCGGGGGAGATCCAGGTCACCGGACTCGGTCGGGAATCGGCCAACTCGGCCTTGACTCGGCCGACTCAGTGATCCGACCGAGTCACGGCCGAGTCACCCCCTTTTAGGCCGATTCCGGCAAGGGTCACAACATGAAAGTTGTGTCTTTTGGTATTCCCTACTCACCTGCAAAGTTTCAGCCCAATCCCACTTCCAGAGATCTTTAAAACCCCCAATTACTCCACTTTTAATACATTTTTATTACATTTTATCACATTTTTATTTTTTAACTTTTCATCTACCCTAACCCTAACCCTAGCCTAGCCATATATAAAGGCCCCTACCCTCTACCTTTTCTCCTCACAACTCTAAGCATACTCTCTAAAACTCTTGAGAACTTGGTGCAAAGAGCGAGAAGCGAAGCGCTGCCGAAACCGACGACGGATTCCGGCGACCGGATCAAGACCGACGTGACGTTTCCAACGAATCGGCAACCACCACACCTTTTAGAACGCTTAGCTTGTCCAAACCCGTAAGTCCCAACCTTCTACCTCTCTTTTCTATATTTGCAAAATACGACTTTTTGAAACCCGACGGAAATCGGACAAACCGATTTCCGATTCGGTTTTTCTTAAAAATTCCACTTGTCACCTAATACATATTATCAACCCTCTTGCATGTTGACTATTAATCACCCTTAAATCAAATTTAATTGTACTTTTCCACATGAAATGATAAGTTCTTTAGAAAACCGTATTTCTTGCATAAAAATACCATCAAGTTAAATTTTAATGTTCTATTTAGATACCCCACTCCTAATCATGTTTATTTTGATAACAAAACTTGTTTCATTCAATTTGGATGAAATTTCACACATGAAATGATAACGTTTATGGAAACCGTATTCTTGCACTTTAATACCCTTAACTTTAACATAACTCATTTCACCTTGAAACTTCACCAAAACTTAATATAAGTCACGGGGTAATGACCTACCCTTACACACACTCATTATAACCCTAATTGATAAATAACAAAAATACAGAATACGATATTATAGGACTTTTTCACTAAAATACCATAACCTTTATAACTTTTAGTTTAACCCTTAAATTGTAAACTTTTCTAAATAAAACTTATATAAAATGAAAGCACGATTGGTCATGGACATCGATCGTTTATCTAAACTGTCTTGTGGGTCTAGGCAAGTGTGTCTAAGGCTAGTGGTTTTTAATTAGGCCCACGACTGTGGTTCCTTCCCACTTACCTGGCACTTACCTGGCTGCATTCGACGGTGAAGAGGCGATTTGAGGCTTCTAATGACTCATCGTTTAGACCATAGAATATAGGTTAGATGGTCTAGGAAACCCTAACAACTAAAATATGGAGAACTATATACTTTTACAAATAAATACCCTATATTTAGAAAATCTTTTCCCTAAATTAAAGTATTTATAAAACCTGAGCAAAGTGCCATTACAACCCATTCGTGGGGAACCTGTTAGGGATAGCACGGTTCATCGTGCACCCGCAGGCTAGTAGTGCGAGATTCAGACCTCCGCAAGGAGCATTCGGTCTCGAAAGGTTTAAATACAATATTTAAGGAAAGTAATATTTTTTGTAAATAAAATATTCATTTAAAAATCATTTAAGTGTTTTATTATATATAATTATCATTTAAACACTTATTTTGTTATAATATCAAGTTTCCACTTTTTCCTAAAAATCATAGATTAAAAGTTACATTAAAATACCACGAATTTCAAATAAACAATTAATACTTTTATTAGGATATATTCACTAGAATAACACAAATAAAATTCACATCCATTACAATAATAAAGACGATTATTAAATACTTGAGGTATATTTTGAAAACTATACAAAAGTACTTTTTACATAAAACCCCCTCAAGTTTCACAAATTACAATAAGGCCCCTAGCTAATATTGAACTTCAAATTATCTTTCTTTTAGTCTGACTCGGGTTAGAGTCTGACTAATTCTGACTTGAATATAATTCAAGTCAATCTATATTTCAATCATATTCCAACACAACTTGAAATCATGAATCCCTGAATACAGTTAACAATATATTCATTTTTGACTGAATCAAACCATGGATATTCATTCCATTATCCTGATATTCCATTTACCTGATTATACAGTTGCAACATGTTTACTGATATCATGGTTTTGGTCAGTCACTCAATTTACATATTCCATTACTACAACACTGTTAAAACATTACGGGGTTTAAAGGGGTAGATTGGTACGGAAGATGTTAAAAGTGGAATGAGGTGGTCAGATTAAGACACCTAACATGAATACTGTTGCTGTTGTACCGTGGCATAACGGTTCCTTGTACTCTCCGTTTGCACTGATCTCTAGCATATAGAGATCCCCCTCGTATATACTGGCATTCTTCTGTACCAAGCTACAAACAACTGCGTTAAACAATATTCCATAATATTCTACAACATAATACTCTAGAAAATACTGTTACTCTGCCATTCTCACTCCACTTTTCTTTGGGACTTACCGAGCGACCTGTTCGCTGACGACATTCTATTTCTTTCTTCTTGAATGTCGTCAGGTGCGTTGGACCAAGTTGAGACCGAGCCCACAAGTGAAGATTTGGAGCAGTTCCAAGAAGACCCAGAGCTCTAGATAATTGTACTTTGTTCTTTCCAGTATTTCCTTTTATTATTATGCCACTGTTTAGGCATTGCTTTTCCATTCCAGTTGCAATTTCATTTCATGCATTGTACAAAGAATGATATTAATAAAAGTTGCTGTTATTTCAATATCATTTATCTCTTGTGATTATTTTATATTGCTTAGTTACGCTTAGCGTATGTACTTCTGAGTACATACGTAGCGGGCCTCGTCACGTCCACTTCGTCGTACACTGGGAAGCGGGGCGTGACAAAAGGTTTAATCAGAACTACCTTTTAACCGGAAGAAGAATCTGTGTTACAACTACAGTAGCTGGATCCACATATAAATAGTTGCATATACATTGATTTTCTAACCACAGGTAACCTAACATACCCTAAATGAGGATTGGTTAAAGATATGAGCGTCCTTAAATTATCACAGCCATATAGACTCCCTGGAAAAATAAATGCGAAAACATGCTTCTCTAAAGTCTGAAAACACAATAACTTGAAACAAGAAGAACTGATTTCATGCTCCAAACCAGTCATGGATTTTCTTTTTTCTCTATCAATGAGCTACTCTTGAGTGTCACGAATAATTTCTATTGAGACAGACACTATGCTCCACACCTTTTATGTATTAGCATTTTCTCTCTTCTGTCAGTAAGTTATATTTATATTTATATCAATGTTTAAAATAGCTCGTTACGTGGCTTGTTATTTTGCGTCGTGTGGTGTGCCTTAGCATCTTCGCTACGCAACATCGGAAAATAGTTTAAATATAAATTAGCTTACGTTTTTTTTCGATAGCTTACTCCTTTTAACAAATAGTATACGCCACGCCACGCTATGCGTATGCTATTTTCACATAAGATGTTTTATTAAGCTTCTTAAGATTTCAGTATCTAATTCTAAACTATATGAAGACGGTCTCATTGAACTTCCAACCTCTTAATTTGAAATCACATTTTATTAGACATGTTTCTCAAATAGAGATTATTTCACTGATTTTGATATGCCTAATTCAATTATGAATCATACAAATGAACTCAAGGATTGAAAATAAAGTTATGTTGCTTATTATCGTGCGTGGTGTGTGTGTAATATAATATAATATAATTTATTGTAAATATGATGATAATAATAATAATCAGTAATAATTAATAATCCGTGTAGATTTTCGCTATTCGGCAGTGAAACGCTATGCTACGTTATTTTGAACATTGATCTGTATATACAGCCGTGGATATTGGAAACTCTGTAGCTAAGATTATCAAGGAAGAGAGAAGGGGCATGGTTTGCGTCCAACCGAACATATCTCACACCGCAGTTAAAATCGCTTAACCACGGTTAGCCTCCTGCTGACGTGGCTTCCTCACATGCTTATATATTGGGAAGCCCCCCTTCCTCATCTCTCTCTCATTCTTCTTTTTCTCTCTCTAATAACTTCAGCATAGCACATTTAGGAACAACAATCTCTCATCTCAATCTCGTCTCTTTACTTCAATCAATCCCAACTCTAAATTCTCATCATCTAACCAATCGATCCACTCAGCAAAAGAAAAATCAGAACAAAAAGAGGAAGGAAGCAGAGAGATAGAGGATTAAATAACTTTTCCCTTTTGCAATAGGCAGATGACGATGATTCGTGAATTTTGGTTGGGGAATTTGATGGGTTTGATGATTATTTTCATCTGAATCGATCTAGTCCATTGATTAAGATTAAGTGGGTAGATCTTCTCCTTGTGTTGTTGTTAAAATTTTCATTTTTTATCTCTGTCCATCTTCTTCACTTGTTTTGTTTGATGAATTTTATGTTGATTGTTGATGGGTTTTGATCGATGGGTCCTTTAAAGTTGCGATTTTGTGATTTGGGTTTTATTCTAGTTTTGGGAATTTGGAATACTATCATCTGGTCTCTGTTTTCATGCCTTTTGGTTGAGTTTTGCGTAGAGGTTTGAGTGTTTTGCTTATGGAGACCTTATCTGATCATTTTGATTGTTTGGATTCAGTGAATCTAACCATTTTTACTCAGTTTGTTAACTTGTGTTTTGGTGAAAGTTCAATGGATGAAGATTATCTGGTGTTTTAAGTAAAATATGCTTTTTTGGGTGGAATTCTTTCCTTTGTTGGTGTCTTAAGGGTGAGGAATATCCTTTAATTGAGAGATATGGTGTCAATTACATGAGATTCTTTGTCCTTGCTGAAGGATTTCACTTGCTTCTCTTGATCTATGCACCTGAGTTATTACCTGATGGAAGTAACTTAAAATTGGAAAGAGACAAAGCATAATAGGTGGTAGATCTTGCATCTATATATAGGTAGATGATTTACACATCAAATTATGCTGCAAATGCTGGGCATCTGATCAACCTTCATCATGTAGCCGTGCACTTTGTGCATTGTTATGCTTTTTCACTTGATATTCTTGCATTCTGCATATGCTTGTGACAATGTTGCCATTTTATATCTTGATAATATCATTAACTGATATTAATGTCATTTGTTTAAGCATTGCCAAAGTACTGAATGATAATTGGTTGATGTTTATATCAAATTATACTTCAAATTGTGCATATGATCAACCTTACTGCACATTTATGTGCATTGTTTTTCCTTGACAATGTAGCCATTTTATACCTAAATGATATCAGTGGTATTAATCTAAGCATTGCCAAAGTATCAAACAATAATTGCCTTGGTTGCTAAAGTATTATTATTAACTGCTTTTCAGATTGTTGTCTTGATAATTCTCTCAAGGAGGATCGATCCCTCCAACTGCATTTCATTCTTTAACATCAATTGAAGCTCAGGGCGCTGCAATCAAACTCGAGCAGTGCCCAATGGACGCCACTGCAAGTGGAGCCACTCCTTCGATTCAATACCACAACATAATTGACCAACCGCTCGCCCTTGTAACTCCGATGCAACAAAGCTTGCAGCGAATCCAACGCCATTGCTTTGGCGACACTCACCCTGGTGAATTCCCTCTCGCAACAAATCCCTCAATCGTTCTCCATGTACTCACTGCCTGTGATTTGGAACCCCAAGATCTCGCTAGCCTCGAGGCAAGTTGCCCATATCTATTCACTTTCACACATTTAGAATTGATAATGCCACTGATTTGTTTGTTTCCTTGGTTATTATTATTAGGCAACATGCACATTTTTTAGGCAGCCTGCCAAATTTGCCCCTGACTTTGAACTATCAATTGCGGAGTTAGCCGCATTGGACATGTGCCAAAAAAGAGCTGTATTTAAGCCAATGAAGGAAGAGGAAAAATTGGGTCTTAAGCAAAAGTGTGGGGGCTGTTGGAAATTAGTGCTTAGGTATTTGCTCGCAGGGGAGGCTTGTTGCCGGAGGGAAAAGTCTCAGGCGATTGCGGGGCCTGGCCATAGCATCGCTGTGACTTCAAGCGGAGCGGTTTATACTTTCGGGTCCAACAGCTCAGGCCAACTTGGTCATGGCACCTTGGAAGAGGAGTGGAGGCCTCGCATTATTAAGTACTTTTTAACTATTCTAATCATTTCACATGTTTTATACACAATCAATATACGGTAGTGCGAAATTGGTTAGGAGTTAGATTAGCTTGGTATGCATTGTTGATGGTCGCACCATTAGTTTAACCTTTGGGTGAAGTGGTTCTTGACATGATATCGGAGCGTAGGTTTTAAGAGGTGCTAGGTTTGAACGTCGTCATTGAGACCCTGTTTGGCTTCGGACTTGAGATGTCTAAACTTAACTCTAAAATACTGCCTGCTAGCTAGGGTATCTGCAGTTCTATAAACTCCAAAGTCTGAGATAACAACATTCATTTATAATCCAATTCTGCCATTTTATTTTTTCTTAACTAAATGGTGAGTTTGACCATGATTGGCTTTAGATGTAGAGCTTTGCAAACTGGAGTTTGAGTAATATCTCTCCCCTTAAACGTGAAGTCTGGTTATTCTAAGTAATATTTAATTAGCTTTATACACATTGTTAATCTACAAACCATCAGCTCAAGCTTTTGGGTAAACTGTCTCTTGACGAAGTCCAACATTAAAAAATCAAATAATTTTTGCTTCACAGATCATTTCAAGGCATCCGGATCATACAAGCGGCCGCAGGGGCCGGTCGGACAATGCTCATCAGCGACGCCGGCCGTGTCTACGCGTTTGGAAAAGACTCATTCGGTGATTCCGAATACGGAGCTCAAGGGTCTAAGCTTGTGCCGACGCCAATGCCGGTGGAGTCATTGAAGGGAATATATGTCGTTCAAGCGGCAATTGGGAATTTTTTTACTGCGGTTTTATCTAGAGAGGGAAGGGTTTATACTTTTTCATGGGGAAACGATGCGAAATTAGGGCATCAGTCTGAACCCACTGATTTGGAGCCTCATCCTCTTTTGGGGCCTCTTGAGAATATTCCGGTGGTGCAGATTGCTGCTGGGTATTGTTATCTATTGGCGTTGGCATGCCAACCTAGCGGAATGTAAGCCTTTTTTTGTTTTGTTTTGTTTTCGTTTACAATTTATCTCATGATAAAAAATCCTTGTGTTTTCAATGAGTAAATCTTTTGATCAACTTCAATTTATGTGAAATTGGGTACAAGTGTGGCCCAGCTTGAAATGGGTTTCCTTGTCTATGTTTTTTTTGTCGGAATATAAGTGAAGCTTTTAACATATAATCTCAAATGAATGTAAGTGCTGGAATATTTATTGAATGCCACTCATTTTGAATCCCTAGGATTCCATAAATCATCAAGTAAAGAGGAAAAAAATTAAACAATAGGAAAATATTTTTTTTTCAATCGCTCACAATAAATGATCAAGCCGATAGAACATTCAAACTGCACCCTTTTCCATTGGCATTTGAACATTTAAATACATTGAAGACCCTTAGAACTTGTGATAATTTGACTCCATTCTTACTGTTGGTCCTACAAATTGCATTCCTTTGTGCATTTTACTAGGAACTATGAATTTTTTTAATTGTAGTTCAACCACATGCAAATCCTACCATTCCAGTTGAGACTACCCTCCTTTGTTTGGTTGTATATATGTCGTGTCGGTTTCAGCCGCAGTGTCATAACTATATTTCATTACAATTTTCAAACAACTCCAGTTAGAGCATATAACTACTCTAGACCTGCTTGTAGTTTCGACTACATGTATTTTACCTCAAACTGAATTGAAAGAAAAGGTCCCCACTAGAATCTCTACATTTGGCGCACCAGCGCCAACCGGTTGAAACCAGACACATGTTCTTAAGTTTTTTGTGTTCTTAATGTAGGTCCGTGTACTCTGTTGGATGTGGGCTCGGAGGTAAGCTGGGGCATGGATCAAGAACAGACGAGAGGTACCCGAGGCTAATCGAGCAGTTCCAAACCCTGAATCTCCAACCTGCCGTAGTCGCTGCGGGTGCCTGGCATGCGGCCGTGGTTGGCCGGGATGGGCGGGTATGCACGTGGGGGTGGGGGCGCTACGGCTGCTTGGGACATGGGAATGAGGAGTGTGAGGCCGTGCCTAAGGTTGTTGAGGCTTTGACTAATGTTAAAGCTGTGCATGTTGCTACGGGTGATTATACAACTTTCGTTGTGTCAAAAGAAGGGGATGTGTACTCTTTTGGGTGTGGGGAGTCTTCGAGTCTCGGGCACTCGACTGCTGTGGAAGGACAGGTAGGAGAAAATTTGAGATTAATTTGTTTTGGTTAAATTGCAGTAAACTACCATCGACTATAGTTATTTATCACTTAACTACCATAAAGTGCTTTTTAGTACAGTAAACCCCTGAGGCATTCTTTTAAAGGGTCTTTTCCTTGCTGTAATAAAAGCTAAACCTTTTTGAAGGTAGTGTAGTGAAAAACAATGACAGTAGTTTATTGTAGTTTAGTATCTAATTAACAACAATTTCAGGCACATCTGATATCCATCAGGGGAAAAGAAAAGAAACACATTTGATTGAAATATGAAATGTGAAACATTTACATGTCCAAGATATACCCTATAGGATCTTTTAAAAAAAAGTGCCGCAAAATGTGGGTAGTAAAACAGTTGTATACTTGATTCAACAACAAACTTCCCATGTCATGACAAAAACAAATCTTCATGAAGAAACATTTTTTTCTTATCGTCGAATCATTTGTTTGATATCCCAGCAAAAAATTGCTTTTACGAAAATAGTCCAAGTAGAAACTTTTTGAAAATGGAAGACTGTCGCTCGAGTAGAACGACAGGACAATACCCAACGTTGAGAACAAGAAAACTGGTTGCCTGTTAACCTTCCATAAATTCCTATTATTAGCCCATATAGACTTCGCTGAAGGACATTCAAACAAAATATGTTAAGCTCTATCTGGTTTTTTGTTTCGTATAGGCCAACAGGCATACGAACGTGCTGAGCCCGGAGCTAGTCACCTCACTGAAAAACATCAATGAAAGGGTCGTCCAAATTAGCCTCACCAACTCCATATATTGGAACGCACACACTTTCGCCCTCACGGACTCCGGAAAACTCTACGCATTTGGCACCGGGGACAAAGGCCAGCTCGGCACCGAGCTTGTGGCACATCAGAGCGAAAGAGGAAATCCTGAACGAGTCGAGCTTGATCTTAGTTAGACGATCACCATCGCTGTGTTCATATGTTTATGCCGAAATTCACTTGTATATTTGTACATATGTGTTTATTTTAAGTTCACCTGCATAATCAAGAAGATGAAAAAATGTTGGAAGCAGGGGGAGTTTGAGGGAATGGCTTGGATCCCTATTGAACTGTTAATATTTGATTTCATGCGGTAGGTTTAATAATGTCTGTTATGTTTATTGTGTGTTTCAGAATTTATATGTGGAATGTCATTAGCTTGATTAATTACATGAGTTTTCCATTGCTGGCTAGTGGCTACTTGAAATACTATATATAGCCCTTGGGAATGAAGCATGCATTATAAATGCCCGAAGCATCATTTAAATGCCAGAATGTGATGGGTTTAGTTTTGTTTTAAGCATTGGCTCAATTAATATGCAGCATTTGTTGCAGATGCAAGCAAAGTTTAATCAAATACCTATGCCTGTTGATGCATTGGGTGATGAGAATGACACATTAAATGTTTATATATTTGTGTCCTTGCACGCCGAAACATTATGGATTTTAAAGATTCATTTAGACGAATAACAAATAGAAATATTTCAAAATCAAATAACACAAGAGTGGAAAATCCAAATAGAAAAATCTATGCGAAAAGGGTTGAAAACTTTATTAGAACTTTAGAGAAAAAACGCTGTGAAGATTACAAAAACCCTTTCCTTCTAGAATTTTAACGGGATCTCCTTCTTTCCTTTCAAAGTTCTCCTTATGGTGTTTTGATCCTTTATGGAGCCATCATTTTGTCTCCCTTAAACTTTATGATTAAACCGTACTTCAACTTTAACCCTAGCATCCTATTTATACCCTATACACATCTGATATATAATAGGAATACACTTTATTACGAAACTGCAATCCAAAAACTAATTTTCGAGATAAACTCAAAACCCAATTCCGCGCATGCGAACCGCAATAGACATTTTGAGCTTGAGCCGGCTCAGACAATGTCGAGTTTTCTGTCTTTACGAGATGGCTCAACCCTCTGATGAGACGGATCATAACTTTCTATGAAATGGCTCATCCCTTTGTCAAGATGGCTCAAAAGTTGCCTAGAAATCTTTCTCCTCTGGGTGTATAAGATGGTTCATGACTAGCATGAGCCAACTCAACCTTATACAATCTCGATATACAAGACACCTCCACAACAATATCCATTTTGGCTTGTATATACTTATAACCATCTTGAAAATTTGTTGCTCTCATTTTGTATTTTTTAAGGTTGCCTTAGTTCTCCCCGTTTCCCCTCTAGCACAACTCCAAAACTTAAAACTATGAACTGTCACAATTTTTGTTTAGAACTGCGAAACTGATTTTGTCACAATTTTTCATCAGAAATGTGAAATTGATACGACCCTCCTCCGAGGTTACGTGCCTTCCTCACATTTGAATATCTGAATAGAAACCAAGATTGACTTGAACTTCTCCATAGGAATTACCTTTTTCAGCATGTCCGCCGAATTCACCTTAGTATTGATCAAATCGATTTTCTTTTCAGCCCACTCTCTTATCTTGTGATATCGCACGTCGATAAGCTTAGTTCGATTGTGATATACCTGATTCTTCGCCAAGTGAATGGCGCTTTGACTGTCACAAAATAAAGGAACCGACACTTTATCGAATCCGATCTCGCCAACTAAATTCTTTAACCACAAGGCTTGCTTAGATACTTCCACTATTGCTATGTATTCTGTCTCCGTCGTTCATAGCGCTATAGTATCCTAAAGTGTCGACTTTCACCCGATTGGAGATTCTGCAATTGTATATATATAGCATGTAATAGATCTTCTCTTGTCCAAGTCACCAGCGTAATCCGCATCTACAGATCTCTTCAACTAGCTCGGTTTATATTCTGACTTGTGAAAGAGTAAACCGAGATCTTTAGTTCCTTTTAGATACCGAAGCATCCACTTTACAGCTTCCAAATTGAGCTTTCCTGGATTTGACATGTACCGGATAACCAGACTTACCACATAGGATAAATCTAGACGTGTGTATACTATAGCGTACAAAAGTGATCCCACCGCGCTTGCAAATAGTACTCGAGACATCTGTTTCTTTTCCTCCGCTGATTTCGGATATTCTTTGGAGGATAGCTTGAGATGACCGGTGATAGGGGTACTCACATATATTGAGTTCTTCATATTGAATCTCTTCAACACCTTCTTAATAAATGTAACACCCTAAAACGATCGTACGATATTTAATTATATTAATGTATATTCTGGTTATTATTATTATAATGGATATTCTGGTTATTATTATTATTATAGATATATGATATATTATGAGGTGGATTATATTCCCATGGGATTTTATTATTATTGGGTTTATTGATAAATTTACTTGAATTATATTATCATGGGTTTTATTCTTGGTAATTATTGGGTCATGGCAGTTTATTAGGGATGATAATATTTTAATTGATATAAAATATTGGGTTTGAGATTAATATGAAAATATATTTTTACCTTATCTCTATTCCTATTCATATATGGTACGAGATTCTTGTGTATCCGGCCCATATACATGCCTATAGTATTTAAACCTTTAAGTTTCCATACAAATCCATACCTTCATATGTTTTCATCACAAAACCCTTAACCTCCATCTCTCTTTACCTCCATCAAACCGAAATCCTAACCCTAGTCCAAGCCGTGCACTATCGTTATCATCATCGTCATCAAGCCGTGATCTTCACCATCATCGCCGGCGTCTTCTTCTTCTTGGCGATGTCGTCTTCTTTGCGTTTGTGCCATCGACAAGGAACCCAGCAAATCGAGAGATCGTGTACATCGTCGTATCGTGAGATCGTTGTTTTGAGGCAAGTATTTAGATGCTTGCTTAACATGCTAATTGGATTGAGATCCAATCTTGCTGTAACATGTGATTATGATTATCATGAAATCAATTAACCATAAACCCTAAATAACGATAAATCGAGATTTGAATCACGATTATCGATGAATCGAATTTAAATATTATATGCATCGTCAAACCCTAGAATTTATCGTTCTTATAATTAATTAGTCATTGTATTATACCTGAATAATTTACATGATCAATACTTGTTTAATTCGTATTGGATAAATTACTCGAAACCCTAATTTTAACATTAGACCGTCTCAGGAAAATCCTGTAGAGACGTCTGTATCAGAATACCAGGTGTTTCTGGAATAAATTTACAGTAACAAAATATGAACTACAGACGTCTGCCCAACTAGGACCAAACGTCTTTGGAATAAATTTACAATAAATCGATTTGAACTATAGACGTCTGCCCCAGACATCTGTTTTACGCATAATTAGGAACCATACGTCTCCCACAGACGTCTGGAGTAGAACATAGGGTAGACCAGTGGTCTCTTACAAACGTCTGTTGTTTATAAACTTGTATCAGGCGTTTGTTGTTTATAAACTTGCATCAGACGTCTACTACAGACGTCTGATGTTGAAATCTGCTGAATATAAATATGGACCAGACATCTTCCCCAGACGTCTGTTGCTGGTCTGAACCTGATATTTAAACTTGATATGAACCTGACATGTTAAATCGATTCACGTATACACGATGCATTGCCCGAACACGTTACCTGGCCTGGTTATGATATATTACATGATTGGATTTGCTTATGCTATTCTTATTAATGCTAGTACCTTGATCTTATACGTTATATGATTATGATATTCCTGACATGCCAGTTAACAATTATACATGTATCTATGAATGATGATATGCATCCTTACTATCTTTTCTTGTTATTATTATCATTTCATCCTTGCCTGTAATGTGATATTTACCTAGATACTAACAATTACATGATATCTCTTGACTCGATTTGTTGTCTTGATAGACTCGACTTGCACATGCTTGTTCCTGTGTTGGTATTAGGTAAGCATTTTCTTGATAGTTGACATGAACTTGAAAACTTAGGGAAAGGGGAATAATAATAACCTGAATTGTAACTCAAAAGTTTATTTCTTGCTAGAGATTGATCAGTCGATACGAGCTACGGGCTCCGGAATGGTGATGTCGACATCATTCGTTCATTTTGACCTTGTTTTACTGCCTAGCGGCACGTCTCGGATTCAGCCCCGAGAGTCATGGGACCGTGGTTCTGGGCACGTACAGGATACTATTGAGTCATAAGGAGGATTGCATTAATTGGTTTCAAATACCTGTAGGATGGATAACTTAGAAACATGATATCTAAGATCTACATGATATGATTGCATTATTATACCTTGGTTGCTGCATCACTTTATATTTCTATTGTTATGGTTTACTCATATGACACTAGTTTCTTGTATATGACTTGGTGCTTCACATTTCTGGTTATATTCTTTATTATATTACGTATGATGCTCTGACGTCTGTATTTTGCATGACCCAGATCATTTGGTTTTATAATAGCAGGATACAGAGTACTTCGTGGAGATTGCCGAGCAGTGAGGACTATTCTCGTTATCTTGTTATTATGTTATAGGTTTTATTTCTTGTATTGAACTATTTTATTGGATCCTCTTGTGTAAACCCATAAGGGACAAGTATTTATTGTTCTATTTATTCGTGGATCTTTTGAGTCTTGTTAATTTTTTATTGCTTCCGTTATTCTTGATATTTTGCATTGGACATGTGATACACACACACACACACACACACACACACACAGAAGCGGGTTGATTTACTGCTTGACAGTCTTAATGTGATTATGGAAGAATGATTTCTTACCATAGGTAGCATGGTTGGCCGAATTACGTCCCGAATTTTATGTATCTTGGGAAACGGGGCATGACAAGGTTTTGTTGGTATTGGAGCATAACTTTAGGTTGGCTTGGCTTAGTTCAATTTATAGTTTTACGTCCCGAATTTTATGTATCTTGGGAAGCGGGGCATGACAAGGTTTTGTTGGTATTGGAGCATAAGTTTAGGTTGGCTTGGCTTAGTTCAATTTATAGTTGGGTATGCTACCCAATTCATTGACCTTAAACCTCTTGAATTATAGGAACGCGTCTTGCCACCTGATTGCCTTGTCATCCAATTCTTGGATTCTTGTTTTATTTGAATCTTTTTTCCATTGAATTCCCTATTTTTGTTGAATCGTGTTTCCGTTATTAATTCTCGTCCTTCATCCTTGATTTCAGAACCATGGCTAGAAGGAATCAACCCGCTTCATCTGATGACAATATCGCGCTTCTTGGTATCTTATAAGGGATGCTAAAAATTCAACAACGCCAGACAGACTTGGTCTAGCTACAGACTAAGGCGTTCCAAGATAGCTTGAGAGCGGCCCAACAGACTGCTACCGTTGTTATTGAGTGGGTGGCTAGAGAGAAACAGAGATCCATGGTCAGAGAGGAAGGTAATTAGCAGCATGATGCTTTGGCGTGTATGGCAGATCCGACACCAACCCGAGTTCCAGTACGCAGGGGCGGGGGTGTTGGGATCCGGCACCCGCGCCGCGGAGGCCGCGGACGAGGCGGAGGCGAAAACAAAAACTTTTTGCGGGCACCGGACGCGCACACCCGAGGATTCGATCCAAACACCCTAAAATAGAAATCTAAAACATGCAAGGTTTGAGAAATACAACATTTGTCGCGTGTCTACCCAATTGTGAAAGACCCCTCCAAGCTCGTAACCGCCGGGATCGTGCTTGAGAATCGACCACTCTTGCCGAAGACGATCCACCCGAGAGAACGCGGAGGAGGCTCTAACCGACGACCCAAATTTGCTAGGTTTGGATGGTCGGTGATATAGGAATACTTCACTAAATTTCTCTCTCTAGAATCTATGCTCAAATGGAGAGCAAAAAGAAGAAGGAGGTGAAGGAGGTTGAAGCATGAAGGAACCATAGAGCATGAGCAAGTCAAGAAGAAGAAAAAAATATCATGTGATCAAGTAAAAAGGAATGGCTACATAAATATCAACCATGCACCAATAGTGCAATCAAATGAAAATAATCATTTTAAAAACAAAGCCATGCCTTTCTACAATGTTTGCACCATGCTTCATAACTCCACTTTCCACCTCATTTACCTTTTTATTTTTCTAAATAGAAAAATAAATATGAGGTCTTCTTCTTCTAGAATCATTCCCGTATAAATACGGAATACTTCTTATGGTATATGTATCGCTACACATACGCATATCCGTATAAAAATACGGATAGCACCAAAGAGAGAAAATAAATAGTGAACAATAATACTAAAATATATGTATAAAATACATATATAAATTATTAAATCAAAACCTGATTTAATAATCCGGCTTAATCTTAAGCCGGCTAGTATTATCAACCGTCCGATTAAAGTCCGTGTATCGTGTACACGTATTTAATCGGACCCCTGCACGTACCATCATATGACTCCTACATCCGTCGCCTAAACCGAAAAACCCCTGTGTGGGACTCTAAAGACTCGATAATACGCTGGCAGTGGGTTTAACCACAAGCACGTCAGCGACACTAGCTGTATGTAACGGCTATCCAGGTAGTTGTTGAAAGGGGGGTCGACAATCAATTGCGTCATTACCTTACTGAGACTGAATGTGACAATCTCCGTACAGTCCGGTCTCTTCGTCAAAGAGTATCGCATATCGGATCTAGGGGGTGGATAACGTCAGCCCCTACTAACCCGATGAGTCGTGTCCGAGTCTAGCTCATCACTAACTGAGATATTACTGATCAACTATCAGTAAGTCTCACCCACCGTGGCCACGGATTTATGGTGATAGCCAACTGAACACAGCGCGATATCGACTCCTAATACCAGGAGAGACGAATCCCTGACAGTCGACCACTGCTTCTATATGGCTCGGGACTGTACCCAACTAAAATCTGTTTGCACGACTCCTTTGAGCCGTGGTAGAGTAGTAATCAAAGTATAGTTGGAACTCACACGAGAAAAATGACGACTTCAGGTCAAAGGACTAACCTGTACTCATGCCACCTGAGAACTTCCATCTGACGATAGTTATAATACCATCTAGAAGTTCACGGCGAGTTCGTCCTGTGTACTCACCTCCAGTGAGCATCTGTATACTATCTTAGGTGACATAACACCAATGGCTTGTGAGACCGGCCACCGCCCCTCGTCGGGGTCTCGAAACGTATACACTAATCTACTCCAGAATATCGATACCCAGTCTTAATACTCCCACGACTAGAGACAATTAATGTGCTTATAGACCACATAGCTCTCACGTATATGCTCGCCATCATACTGCTGGTAGTCAAGCAAGAATTCTACGGGCTTCATCATTATGTATTAGTGACATGTAATAACAAGTAAAACGTATACACATCAATGATAAAGACAAACCAGATAGCATACTATCATTTCGAGTAAGATTGTTCTACCTATATAGGTCTTCCATCAATTATCATAATCGCGTACCTGCAATTACAATAATTGCCTTGAGGGCACTATATCCAACAATCTCACACTAGCACTTAAGGCTAATTATCGCGGTATCGTGTACCCACATCTCGTGTGCTACCGAATACCCAACTTCTCTACTAATCAGTTTCGCAAACTATGTTTGCGAAACTTAACGTGTTCGAGAAATAGTCTCAGTGAGTGGACTCGCTACAATGTTCCAACTTCATCTCTCTATATTTAAACTTTGCGGAGATAAACAATCTCCCAATCTGAGCGATATCCTGCCTCAAGAATTTGTCTGGATACCTGATGGGACCAAGTTTATCAATGAACACTTCCATCCAACAAACTTCTTGGGCTGTATCCTCTGTTGAGTTATAACCGGCATCCTGCACCATGATTACCTCAGTATTTCTATTGGAACACTATCCAATATACTGATCCTCAGAAGAGGCTAAACTCAAAACTTGACAGCATCTCTGTCATCTAGATCACCTTGAAAGCGATAACCGATAACCGCCTCCCAGAGGAGGCTGCCGTTATCTTATACCAAGAACATTCTCTTCCGTTCTTTACTGCTTCCTTTTGTTTCTCGAGAATTGGATTAATATATGCTTATTGCAACTAGTGTAAAAGCAATATATGATGTTGTATAAGATATTGCATAATTGACTCAGCTGCCTAAGCAAATGATATGTTATTCATGCTAGTCCCTCTCCTCATCAGTCCAAAAAGACATCCTTTTAGAGAGGGTGGCTCCATCACCTGTGGGTACACTACCATACCAGGATTCGTCCATTCTAAAATACTTTTAGAATGTTGTCCAAGTACCCGATTTAGGAAACTTCCCAAATCTAGATCTAAAACTATAGATCTAGTCACCAGAACTCTTGATATACTATCCATATCCAATGTGGAGAAAACATCGTGTGACAACCAAAATCTGACCGATTGTAATATAGGAACATCATTTCTTATCCGGAGTATGTCATCTAAAACATGGACAGTACTCCTTACATCCTTCTTACTAGGTTCACCTTTATTTTGACGAAGTCAATCACCTTGACCGCCACATGAATAATAGATGATCCGTCTCTGCTATCCTTGTTTTTTAGCCTACGAATAGACATAAGCATCTTGCACACCTTCCGCTACTCCCACTGACTACGATAACCCTCTAGCAGAGTCATATACATGTGCACTTCCAAAATCCCATTTGGAAAGACGTTATAGTCACCCACTTGCCAGATATCATAACCATGAACTGCATCAACACCAAAACATATCCATATGGACTTCAGCATAGACACTGATGTAAAAGTCACATCACAATCCACAACGGGTATTTAATGGAAACTCTTTGCAACAAGTCTAGCCTTATTAGGTTAGCACCTTTCCACCTTCACAGATATCGAAAGATCTACTTGCTCCTAATGAGCTTTACCCCTTCAGGAGCACCCATCAAAGTCCAAAATCCATGATTTGCTGAAGTGCGTGGAGTCCATCTTGGGTATGAAATGCCTGGTCACCTGGAAGTTACCACTTCCTATGACCTGCTGATAACAAGTAAGGTGAATAGCAATGTCAAGTCATATCCATATGGACTTCAGCATAGACACTGAAGTAAAAGTCATATCACAATCCACAACGGGTATTTGATAAAAACTCTTTGCAACAAGTCTAACCTTATTAAGTTAGCACCTTTCCACCTGCACAGATCTCGAAAGATCTACCTGCTCCTAATGGGTTTTACCCTGTTTAGGAGCACCCAGCAAAATCCAAAATTCATAATTTGCTGAAGTGCGTGGAATCCATCTTGGATATGAAGCATCTGATCACCTAGAAGTTATTACTTCCTATGACCTACTGATAACTAGTAGGGTCATCATCACCATGATGCTGACCTCTCTGTCACTGTCTATGAGAAAACCGAAGTATCTCTCGGGTGTCTGAGGTCACCTACTAAAATTTGCGGAGTGGCTAACGGTTTGTCAAGTCCAATTGAATTCTTAAGTTTTACTAAATTTTCGTTAACCGTTTGTGGTTCTGAAATCACTTTCAATTCTACCATATTTCCACTAGTTTCTTTTGGAAAAAGATCCTTTTATAAAAAGGTGGCGAGTCAGGAACAATATAACTATTGATCTTGAAAATGGTAGGAACAAAATCCTACCGAATGCTTGGGATAATCCACAAACTGCCATTACCGAAGCGTGTCTCGAGTTTGTCCAGATTCTGCTTTTAAACAGAAATCAGATAACTCCATATCTTAACAATCTTAAGATATGTAACCATTCTATGTCCATATAGAATCAAGGCACTAATTTAGATGGAACCAGATTCAAAAGCCATGAAGTCGTTTCCAGTGCATATCACCTAATGGAAAAATGCCAATACAACATTACTTATCATGGAGCGCATCCATGGATGAGTAACCTGTGAGAGAATCAAGTTCTCGATATTACTATGACGGAATACTTAACATAAGTATCTACATCTTCGATCATCTTGAAGAATCCCGATACTTCCAACGTATGGTTCTCTACTTTATTCTTATACCTACAAACTTCTCGAAATCTTTGGACCTTACATTACTACAAATGCGTGTCTAAAACCAGAAAACTCATAGGTAATCCTGAATGAAGTTAGAGTACCAACCCCTTGTCCCGAAAGACACTGGATAACATACATCTTCATGTATAAGTCCCAAGAGTATACTAACTCAAATTCTGTGTTTTGTAAATTGAAAACTGTATCTTGGTTAAGAATATCTTACACCGTTATTCAATACACTTTATCTTATCCTCAACTGATAAAGGTAAATGTTTACAACACAATTTTCAAAATGTATATCTTACTTTATAAAAATAAAGGTATAGATATTTCATTTTAAAATCTGGTGCATAACAACGGTTATTCAAAACCAAATGTTTGCCGTCAGGAAAAAGCCAGACGATTTAATCCAATATCACCAATTGCAACGAATTTCGATATTAAGGATCAAATCGCCCATTTCCCAATATTCTACTCCTACTCATCATTTATAACACCATACAGATGTGAGATCCAAATCTGGTAAATACTTACCCCGGAGTCAGAATTAATTGGGAAACAGTTCTCTTTTAAATGTACACAGAAAAACTGAAACATGAAAATGTTTCATAGGAGATGGTCAGGTATTCCTAATAATGTCTTTTCCATTATCCAGATTTATGACAGTAGTCGCAATTTCCTTTGCCCTCACTTCAGTCCCTTTATATGTGTCTACTTCTTATCTTCTACACACCGTCCCTGCGCTAACTGGTTTTCTTCCTTCCTTACCTTTCGACATCGGCCTGAGATTTGGAAGAAGACTATCCAATAAGCGTAACAGGTGTACTCTCCTAATCAAGTAGCTTTCGCTACCTGAGCGAAGGTAAAGGGAAGAGACAACCGAATAATCCTATTCAATTTCTTTAGAACCTGTAGCCATCCTCAACTGAAGTAACTTCTTCGAGTTCGTATGTAACTATACGATGGCCGTTCCAAGCAATATGGATCATCGTAGTGATACGACGTGTTCTGAAGAAATGCAAAAGGTAGAGTAGGAGTGGCAGGGATATATCCGACTTTGTTGTGAATCAAGACAAGCTAAAGCCAAAGGGTGTAAGAAGGTTCGGTCAAATTGGTTCATGAGTTTTTAAGGTAACTCATGGGTCGCTGTACCAGAGAGAGAGAAAAGAAACACTTAGCGTGCACTTTACCAAGATCAGATTGGTTATCAATTTATATGATCAGGATGGCTCCCACTGTTTCCTCGAATTCTCCTTCAAACCCTAAAAGAAGAACCAGTCGGGATATTCACACTTTACAAGTTCGCTAAACCGTTCAGCCAGGCCAGTGTTGGTACTCCGAGGGAGGTCCCCCGTGCTTTCGCACGGACCTAATTAATAACCCCGTTTCCGCAGAGGCGTAAACTCGTTAACACTTTCTAGACACCTAATAGGTTAGCTAATTGCGAAGTGAAGAAATCTCCCGAGGAGTAATACATACTCATCAGTGGGAATCGGGACCCAACTATCATCATGTGATAGCTTGACGGAATCCACTCAAGTCATCACACTCCATAAGGTATGCGCATGCCTAGCAAGTTTCCCGTATGTTTGAAACTCCCGATATGGTTTTTGCCCCTATGACCCAAGGACCTTGATGAATAATCAACAAATCAAGGGTCATAGTAAAGTTCAACCCGTTATTATCTTGATTGCGTCAAACTCACCCGCACGACTCTTGACGAATGATCAACAAAGTCGTACGACTGTCCTAACCAATCCGTATATCCTTGCGACAAAAAAGTATTATAGAGCTACCGCACACTATGCCTCGGCGAATAGCAACGACAAACATAGCACGAATACTAAGTAATACTAATCTGAAATGACGGAGGGCTACGGTTGTTTTTTGGCGAAAAACCTTTAACATAATGAACTTGATATCGTCGAAGGAACTCGAGTGGCTTTGAAATGGAGTGGTTTAAGCTCCGCATTTTAAAACTAGTAACATAAACTTTTGCTTAAGAGCGAACTCCCAATGAAGGGATCAAGGCTCTTCCCTCACAGAATGAGGTGCGGGATATTCCTGACCGAATACCTCTATGAAAAGCAAAATAATACGACCATGAGTTTTGAAGAAAACCGAGTAGTTTTAAAATTGGTTCCGACAACATTATTTAGGTTTATTTTTCCTTGCATTATTTCGATATTGCGTTCCCATCATTTTATGGTTCCAAGCCACAAAAGAAACAACCAAAATAACATGAGTTTTATATGCCATCCGCATTCGCCATGGGTCCCCGTCATGCACCGTTAGGTTACTTAACTAGCGGCAGAGCGGGGGTTGGACTAGCGCGGATGCAAAATATATAGAAGCATCTACTAAATATATATAATATATATCAATATTGCAGGCAGATAATAATTATCACAGACAGATAAAATCATTATAAGTATGCGAACAACAATATAGAATAGCGGATAATTTAGGAGCCCCGCGTTTCATTTGAGCCATAAATGAGATGCGATGTTTCCCGATCGTATGGATAGCCAGTGCAATGAAGATCATAGACCCCTACGAGTGCGACAAGTTACCCGTCAATCCCCGTAATGAGGCAACCCCAATCAACAAAGTGATTGGGCTACCCAACACTTCACGGAATCTGATAACTTGAGCACCCCTCCGTGGGTCAACCTATACCCCTTACGAGTGCGGCGAATAGCCCGCCAATTCTAGAGTAAGGCCTCCCGGTCTCAACGCCATGAGATGCGGGCCCGTTGCCCTGTAGAACCCGGCTATTCGATCACTCCTCCGCGGGGTAATCCTAGTACAGAAAAGAAAATATATATACAACGGTGACATCGACCTCAACCCGGTCGTGCCTCAATAAAAGAATATACAAATTGGCAGTGACGGCAGTCCACATGTCGGACGCTCGTCCCGTAAAAATCAATATACAAATGAATCTGAACTGTACATCTAATATTGCACACAAGGCTATCCATCATGACAACCCGCACAAACTATATATATATATATATATATATATATATATATATATATATATATATATATAATCGCAGAAGCAAGCAACACCAGAATGTGTGCAACCCCATCTAAATGAACATATAGCAATTAGACGACGTTCAGAAACACATATACAATATCACAGATACCGACGATGCAAAAGTTTCGAGTTTTTAAAACTCCCGGGCTGTCCCAAAGCTAAGATGACACAAAGTGAAATTTGGGACAAATCAAACAACACAAAAAATACCAATTTACAAAACCCAAGACACAGCATGAAAACGAGGTTCATAGTGAAAAGGTGAGGCCGGCCAAAAGCTCATTCTCATCAGTCCAATCATGATGAAATCCGCTCGTTTTCATTGTGTGTCACTATCTTGTCAAGAATAAGCTTCTGCATTTGTTTAAAAAAATTTAAAGACCAAAAATATTTTGAACAGAAACTGGGTTTTTAAAATGAAGTTTTCGGTTTTGAAACCTGAAGCATTGTCAAACACTAGTTTATGGTGTTTGGGTGGCTCTGTGTAACATTTCAGAAAAATAAAATATTATTTTTGGGAATTTATAAAATTAAATAATAAATATTATGAATATTTTAATAGTGCGGTATAATTAAATACCGATAAATCGGAATATATTGGAAAATTAAATTAAATGGTGATTTTGGAGGGGTTTATGTGATTTATGCAATTACATTTCATAATTAATTATATTCCATTTTAATACTAATCGCGATTAAAAATTGCTAATAGTGCATTAAGCTTGTTTTGTGCATGTTTCATGCACCAAGTCATTTTACACACTTGTTATATTTTCTACCATGGCTTTTCTTTTGTTTATGCATGGTTTTGTGTTGAATGAGAAGAGAGAAAAAAAGAAAAGAAAAGAAAAGAAAGAAGAAAATGAATAAACAAAGAGGGATGGGCATGAGAGAGAAAGGGTGGGGGGTTCCATTGACTTGGTCTCATTCCTCTTTCATTATCCCTCCATCATTTTTTCCCCTCCTCTTCTTCAACATGGTTGTCCCCTTCCTCACCTCCTCTAAACCCTCACAAAACACCCACATTTCCATCTCAAAATTTCATCTCCACTTCATTAAAAACATGCACTAGCTCCCTACAAGAACTTTGGGCCAAGAAAAATTGTATTTTGGAGACTTGGGGCAACTCAAGAATATTCTTGAGTTGCCAAATGAGCTAATCCTTTAACCATTAGTGTAGTATTTAGTTTACATTAGTGTCCATGCTTGATTAGAAGTGCTTTATTAATGTTTAGGGAACTTTGAAAATTCCAAGTTGAGGATTAGGGTTTGATTTGAATCCAAAGGTGCAACTGAGGCTTTATAGTGACCTTAAACCCCTGTAATGATTGTATTTTGGGCTAAACCATAGACTAAAACCCCATTTAGAAAACTTAGAAATCTCCGATATCAGATTTTGTGGATTCTGTGAGGATATATTGGTATCTGCTATCACCCGGGACACCTGAAAAATATTTAGCAAATACAGAGACACAAGCAGGCAACCTAGAACCTATACCCAAAACCCAGAACCCCAATTCCCACCCATGGCCGAAGATTTATCCATTCTGGCCGCAATTTGCGGCCAGAGCAGGGACTTAGGGCTTCGTCTTTGGTCCAAGGCTTTATCTCCAGTAAAATAGACTCTCCATGTATGCAAAATTGGCTAATTTGGCCTAGGGTAAAATCTGGGACCATTTTCTTGAGTTACTGCATTGTTTTACAACTTCGTTTTAACTTTGGTTTTGGTATTTGGGTTAGTAACTCGATGGTTTGATGTTCGTATATCGACATCGAGGATTTGTTTGGCCTTTCTTGCATGCGTAGTCCGTAAGTTATAACCTATAGGCTTTTAGCGTGTCGTTCTGGTTTTGAATTGGATTTTAATGCGACACGATATGTTATGACATGTAGGTACCCTTACGTGGATTTCGAGACGACGAGGAGAGCGTAGCATCATCGACTCCAGCAAGCGAGGATCAAGATGAGTAGATATATATCTACGGGGGAAATCGGGTGAATGACGTATAGCACCCCCGCAGTTCGTAGTGTAGTATACGATATATATGTTATATATATGGTTATGTGTTGTGAAATTTGGATGATTAGTAAGTAAGATTTTAGATGTTCATGGGTTAGTTTTAGTGTATTAAAAGTAACTTAGTTATTTTCTTAGTTGCGAACCCTAGCATAAGGTTTACATACACGCGCGCACACACACATGCATACATTTTACTTACTTGTGCGTATATGGGGATATATATATATATATACATATATGTATGTGAGTACACACACACACACATACATGGATAATGAGGATAGTATATGGTATTTGGAGATGAGTCGATGAGATTGGGCATGATGCCACGAGATCGGTGATGTGACATGGTTCGTATTATGAGATACGGCATGATTATTATAGCGGGGCCTTAGGTGATGTGTTTTTATACACACACACATATATATGTAGATGGTATCAGAATGTACTAGACTTTAGATCAGTACCCCAGTTCATGATATGATGATAAGGATACCAGATAAATGATGAAATAAATGTGATATTCGACCCGTACCCAAATTGGGATGCCGTACGATGGATTTACCGTACGATCTATATATATTGATGATAGATCCGCACTCTTGACTCGAGGATGTCATGTTATATATTGTATCGTATGTGATACTATTGAGGCGGGATCACCGACTATTATATTTATATATATATCGACTCAGATTTAGGTGGTTTCATTACCTTTTCGATTAGCCTGTTAGTTTAGTCCTATAGTTTACTTATAGATGTTATACTAGACTCGAGTCATACCTATTTCAAAACTAACGAATCGTGAGTATTTTGAAGACATGCCAAGAGATTCTATGGATATTTCAAAGGACATACATTTTCTTAGAAACACCGTAGCCCTTATTTTCTAAACAACACGATTCGTATTATTTCAAATGGAAAGACGGTATGACTCGTATATATTAATGTAGATTCTTTGTTATTGCGTTTACTATTCATTTTCCGCATATTCTTACTTTTCGCATCGCATTGCATGCTTATTGTGTTTTCGTAATTATTATGAAATCCATGCTGTCAGGACACCAGCACCATTATCGATGATGCGTATGTCTACGGACACCTGCTTTCCGGCTCACACACATCGTCATCGGTAATTGCCATATCACGTACACATTAGAAAATACTATTCATTAGTGTAAATTGTTAGCTGATAGTTTCGACATGGTACTTGTGAGCTTGTTTTTATATGATAGCTTAGACATTGCATTTTTTACCGTGTTATCTCATGCATGTATATTCATATATTCATTTGCCATGCGATAGTGTGGGCCAGTCCGGATTGCCGGAGCCCAGTATTCATTATTTATTTACATCGTAATTTATGATTTCGGATTTCCATGAGATTTCTGGATTTAGAGAAACCGCAAAGATTTTATAACCGATTATCATTTCTAAAAATAGAAAATGAGGTTTTCTCATGTTATGATTTGAGATATGTCCACCATGAGTTTTCTCAGCTCTTGAGCGATATCATACACCCGATTCGAGGAAGAGGAGGAACTGTCTGTGGGTGCATGGTAGACCCGGTGCGGTATCCTGGGGCAAGATGGTCGCAGATGATGACGTTAAGCCTGGCAGAGGAGCACTACCGACCGGTGATTTTATTGTGACTCGACGGATATTCGGAGGATACCGATCGGAGTACAGGCCAGTCCAGATTGCCGGAGCCTGAGGTTTTGAGATTTGATGATATGTGCCAGTCCGGATAGCCGGAGCCCTAGATATTGAGATTCGAGGATACGGGCCAGTCCGGATTGCTGGAGCCTGAGTTATTGAGATATATGTTTCGTGCCAATGCTTGACACCGATTTTATGTGATTTCATTGATGATACCTCGATTTAAATATACAGAAATCTCAATACCTCGATTTCTCATTCATGATATATTTTGTTTTCATTATATTGCATTCATACCTCATATTTATGATATGTTGCTACCTGAGGCACTGACACGAGGACTTGGTATTACACTTATGTACGATGTTTACCCTTGCCACCTTACCATTGCTTCAGGCTTTATTATATTGAGGATATATATTACTGATCGTATTAACCTAGGATTGAGTCATATATACGATTTCTGCTCTGTCATGTTTTCTACTCACGAGTTAGCAACTCACCCCCGTTGTGCCACAGTTTCTTGCAGGTTTTGCCGTACAGGTTTCGTTGCGGCTTTGCTGGCATACTGCTCCCTTTTCGGGTGATTGCTTTGGTAGGTGGGTTCACTCGCATCGTGACCACCATTGTACTTTATTTATATCTGTTGTATCTAGAAACTCCATCAACCAGACTTGTATATTATTTTAGACCTAGAAGACCAGTTGTATATTCTTTCGACCTTAGAGTCGCGCGTTGTATTATTATGGGTTTTCTTGATGTTATTGAGTTTCCTTTTGAGTTTTGATTCTCGCACTTGGCGTTGTATATTATATTGCTTGTGTGGTTGTGACCGTCATTTGACGAAGAGCTAGCTTCCGCTTGGGGATGCCTTTATTCATATTATTCATGTTGTACCCCTTTTGGGGCCAGTATTTACAAACGAGACTCTGTCGAAATTTTCGGAAAAGATATGATGTTTTAAAAATGCTTACAATATCTTTCAAAGTGATTATATGCAACTTTAAAAACAAGTTTTCATTCACCTTCTTCTTTTAAATGGTTTAGATTTCTGGGTTTTGGCTTACTTGAATTAGATGGGGTCCTATAGACTTCATATGATTCAAGTGCTAGTCACGTGCCATTTCGGATCGTGACAAAGTTGGTATTAGAGCCCTTGGTTAACCTTGGTTCGAGTCTATGTTTGACGATGCGGAGTCTAGGGCGTATATATATTCGGAACCTAGGCTTGACCTTACGGAACTTAGACTTGGTCGAGGGGGTATTAGACCCGAACTTTCGTCGCGTAGGTTGACCTTGGTTGACGGAGTAGGTAATTTAAGGAGAGCGACGTATCGTGTGTATGTTCCGTGGCATACTTACGATACGCTACTCCGCTTAAGAAGCCTTAGGATGTACATTTCCTTGCACAGCATTATATTCATTCTTATGATCTATCCTCATCGATATCGGTTTATGGTTTTTGCTGCCACGATTACACGGGCAGAGAGAGCTACGGCTAGAGTTGCGGTCAACATGGGCTTGTCACGGACGAGGACTGACCAGGGCATGATTCTAGGGACACATGATTGCATAGAGGTGTTATTTTATTGTGTTTTCGCGCTATGAGCGTTTGATGGATCGCTTTTACAAGATTTCTCGGACGTGCAGATCAGCACTAGAGGATTGGGCCACTGCTAGAGGCCAGCCAGAATGTGATGACCGTCAATGCACCGATTATTTGATGATTGAGACACTGTTCAACGTGCGTACAAATGAGCTAGTTGTTGCTACGAATAACAAGATATCGCCCCAGATGTTTGAAGCTAATGCCGCATGAGTTATACTTAGAGATATGCTAGAAGATCACTAGTCACCCAGGGAGGAATGACTAGGACATGTGATTCGTTGCCTACCTCGATGTGAGGTCATCAGATTGATTGATTCCAGCCAGAGATGACTTCACGCAGGTACGTTCAGAGTCGATAGAAGACGATCGGAGGTCAGAAACCCATTTTTCCAAGTTTAAAGTATTCAGAGAAACATGCAAGTAATTCCGTGGACCCTCTAGAAGAATGAAACCCTAACTCGATATAATGACCATGAGAACGCTCTGAAACCTTAGGGTTTACAGCAGTTCAGCGGTGCCATTGACGAGGCTTAGGTTTGCCCTTCTACGGCTGGTCCATAGGTACTGTGGTATGTACTAGAATACTATTAAACTGTATTCAAGATGTTGAGCTTTTGGGGGATTATGGAACCTTGACAAATCGATCGAAAGGTTCTACATGATTCGGATATCATGTGATGGGATACATTGCTTGGGAGACTCCAGATATGAGTATAGTCCTTGGAGCGCAGTCCATGCAGCCACGAAGAGACGAGTCCGAACCAGTCGACATTAGAGAAAAGTGGAGTAAGAGGTTCGTGCGAGATCTTGATGAGATGACATTCCACTCCGCTGACATCAGAGATGTGATACGCATGCATAGGCGTTGTATATGGATATATCTTCCAGAAGGAGTCGCGATGAGTATGCAGCCATTCCGGAACCAGAAACAGACTTAGTAAAGGATGATAACTTCCGGGCAGTTCGGCAGAAACGAGATTTGGGGGAGACTTCGACAGAACCTTTCTGGAATACTATATGAGAAGACTTGGACCCAGGAGCGGTCATATTGTGCATACCCAGCAGGCCAGAGTTCGGCATCATCGACGAGATATGTTATGAGTGACCATGACAGTTAGCCAGAGATCTTTAGAGGATGTACCAGAGCGGGACTATTTCCTCCATCTTTGATTTCAGTATTTTGGGCGCTTTAATTGCATGATTGAGATTTTTTGCACCACAGTTGCACTTAACTTCGATTTGATATCATTCGAGATGTTGATTTTGATTTCATGCCTATGGTATACACGTGATTTGACTTATGCTTCGGCATAGTTTTCATGCACTTTTAGTATTTTGATTCTATTTTGTGCACGCTGATGCACATGGTTATGAGATTATATACTACGGTATACCTGATTTGGATTTGGATTGAGATGTGTTGTATACCGTCGATTTCGATTGTGATACTCAATATTTGTTTTCGTGCACCTTGTGCACTTGATTTGGATTCTTGCGCATGCTTAGGCGCTTGATGCGATTTTGGTGGACACCAGATGCACTAAATTGAGATTCTTCGTGCATATCAGATGCATTTGATATTGCTGTCAGGCACATACGTGCCCTTGATAGGTGTTTCGTGCACACCCGTTGCACTTAGATTTTGTTTCTGTGCACATGTAAGGCATATTCATGGATTTCGTTTTCCGTGCGCACCAGACGCACGGAGCACTCTTGTACCTATTTTGGGGATTGACTTCTTGTGGAGCAGTACGTTTTTATGATATTTACTATTTGTTTTAGTACTAGGCAGGGCTAGTCAGAGGATAGTACCTGAATATATTTTTGCATGCATTGATAGTTATCGAAGGGATTTCCAAAAATGAGCTATAGTCTCAGTATTTACCTACGTGTCCGAGATGACACGAGACATTTAATAAAGGAAACCCTTCTAAATTAATTTTCAAAACGGCGGGACGTGTATGTTAAACAAAGGGTATATATATATATAGTTATTTTCTTACAATAGACGTCCGCCACTGTGCAGTGATACGCGCATCGCACAACAACTTGAAAAGGTTTGGCATGCATTTCTTTCAGATGTTTTAACGATGTTTACATGTATAGTTTGATGTATATCATGTTGGTTTTCGTATTGGGCTTTGACATTGGTGTTTTCGCCATAATTCCGATAATTGTGGGATTCTTGACGGAGTTTTGATTTTGAGTTATATGCTCATTTTTCATGCGCATGCATTGCGCTACGATATGTTTTATGTATTTATGATTTCGGAGTCCCGACGACTGGATCATTTTACTGAAATGTTTTAGTATTTGAGAGGTTTAAATTTAAATTCGGGGACCGAATTTCTTTAAGGGGAGAAGACCGTAACATTTTAGAAAAATAAAATATTATTTTTGGGAATTTATAAAATTAAATAATAAATATTATGAATATTTTAATAGTGCGGTATAATTAAATACCGATAAATCGGAATATATTGGAAAATTAAATTAAATTAAATGGTGATTTTGGAGGGGTTTATGTGATTTATGCAATTACAAATTTCATAATTAATTATATTCCATTTTAATTCTAATCGCGATTAAAAATCGCTAATCATGCATTAAGCTTGTTTTGTGCATGTTTCATGCACCAAGTCATTTTACACACTTGTTATATTTTCTACCATGGCTTTTATTTTGTTTATGCATGGTTTTGTGTTGAATGAGAAGAGAGAAGAGAAGAAAAGAAAAGAAAAAAAGAAGAAAATGAATAAACAAAGAGGGATGGGCATGAGAGAGAGAGGATGAGGGGTTCGATTGACTTGGTCTCATTCCTCTTTCATTATCCCTCCATCATTTTTCCCCTCCTTTTCTTCAACATGGCTGCCCCCTTCCTCACCTCCTCTAAACCCTCACAAAACACCTACATTTTCATGTCAAAACTTCATCTCCACTTCATTAAAAACATGCACAAGCTCCCTACAAGCACTTTGGGCCAAGAAAAATTGGATTTTGGAGACTTGGGGCAACTCAAGAATATTCTTGAGTTGCCAAATGAGGTTATCCTTTAACCATTAGTGTAATATTTAGTTTACATTAGTGTCCATGCTTGATTAGAAGTGTTTTATTAATGTTTAGGGAACTTTGAAAATTCCAAGTTGAGAATTAGGGTTTGATTTGAATCCAAAGGTGCAATTGAGGCTTTATATTGACTTTAAACCCCTGTAATGATTGTATTTTGGGCTAAACCATAGACTAAAACCCCATTTAGAAAACTTAGAAATCCCCGATATCGGATTTTGTGGATTCTGTGAGAATATATTGGTATCTGCTATCACCCGGGACACCTGAAAAATATTTAGCAAATACAGAGACACAAGCAGGCAACCTAGAACCTATACCCAAAACCCAGAACCCCAATTCCCACCCATGGCCGCAGATTTATCCATTCTGGCCGCAATTTGCGGCCAGAGCAGGGACTTAGGGCTTCGTCTTTGGTCTAATGCTTTATCTCCAGTAAAATAGACCCTCAATGTATGCAAAATTGGCTAATTTGGCCTAGGGTAAAATCTGAGACCATTTTCTTGAGTTGCTGCATTGTTTTACAACTTCGTTTTAACTTTGGTTTTGGTATTTCGGTTTTTAACTCGATGGTTTGATGTTCGTATATCGACATCGAGGATTTTTTTGTCCTTTCTTTCATGCGTAGTCCGTAGGTTATAACCTATAGGCGTTTAGCGTGTCGTTCTGGTTTTGAATTGGATTTTAATGCGACACGATGTGTTATGACATGTAGGTACCCCTATATGGATTTCGAGACGACGAGGAGAGCGTAGCGTCATCGACTCCAACAAGCGAGGATCAAGGTGAGTAGATATATATCTACGGGGGAAGTCGGGTGGATGGCATAAAGCACCCCCGCAGTTCATAGTGTAGTATACGATATATATGTTATATATATGGTTATGTGTTGTGAAATTTGGATGATTAGTAAGTAAGATTTTAGATGTTCATAGGTTAGTTTTAGTGTATTAAAAGTAACTTAGTCATTTTCTTAGTAGCGAACCTTAGCATAAAGTTTACATACACGCGCACACACACACGCATACATTTTACTTACTTGTGCGCGCACACACACACGCATACATTTTACTTACTTGTGCATATATGGGGATATATATATATATATATATATATATATGTATGTATGTGAGTATGTATATATATATATATATGTATACATATACATGGATAATGATGATAGTATATGGTATTTGGAGATGAGTCGATGAGATTGGGCATGATGCCACGAGATCGGTGATGCGACATGGTGTAACATTTCAAAAAAATAAAATATTATTTTTGGGAATTTTTATAATTTAATATTATTTTAATGAATATTTTAATATTTCGGTATAATTAAATACCGATAAATGGGGAAAATTTTGGAAAAATTATGGAAAATTCTAAAATAGGGTATTTTATGGAATTATGCCATTTTAAAGTTTTATGACTAATTATATGCTAATTTAGTGCTAATCGCGATTAAAAATCGCTAATCGAGTTTTTAGCATTTTTGGTGCAAACCATGCACATTATCATTTTTCCACACTTGTTACATTTTCTTACATGTTGTGGGTAGATGGTGGCCTAGGGTTACCATTGAGTGAGAAGGAATAAATGAAAAGAAAAGAAAAGAAAAAGTGAAGGTATGATGAAGAGAGAGAAAGTGAGAGTCAACCCCTCTTTTTGAACCATCCCCCATCATTTCCCTCTTCTCATTCTCTCTCCTCTCCTTCCCCTTGCTGCTGCAGCCCCTCCCTCTTCTTCCTCCTCCCTCTTCATGCCTAGATCTACCATGAAATTCACCCTAAAACCCTATTCCCACTTCACAAATCTTGTTCCCAAGCTCACTAGCTACACATTGGACTAAGAAAGAGATGGTTTTGAGGACTTTGAGCAACTCAAGAAAATTCTTGAGTTGCCAAAGGAGGTAATTTCTGCACCCTTAGCGTAGTATTTCAATTCCTTGTGCATCTATACTTATTTCATGTCGATATTGTGTGTTTTGATGGACTTTGGAAAATTCAAGTTAGGATTTAGGGTTTGATCTGAAATCAAAAGTGAAATTGAGGCTTGTTGTGACCTTAGAACCCCTATTGTGATGTTATTTTGGACCCAAACCTGAATTAAAACCCAGAATACGGATTTAGTGAATCGATATCGGGAAAAACTGTAATTCTGTGATTGTTTTTAGAAATCTGCTATCACCCGAACCATCTGAAAATAAAATTGGTTTGACAGAGAGATGTGCAGGCACCTAGGAACCACCACCCAAAGCGCTAGCCCCTATCTCCTTCCCCAGGCCGCAGATTAATTCCTTCTGGCCGCAAATTGCGGCCAGAGTAGGTTGGAACCCCCTCGTTTTTGTTCTGTAGCCTTATACCTTATAAATTAGACCTTTGGTATATGCAACTTTGACTGATTCCACATAGGGTAGAATCTGGGGTAGGTTTCGTATGTTGGCGCATGGTTTACGACTTGTTTTAGCATGGATTTTGGTATTTGGTGATTCGTTTCTGTCGGGTGGCGTTTGAACGTTAACGGCAAAGGGTTATTGGTCGTGTTTGCATGCGAGACTATAGGTTTGTACCTATGGGCGTAGCGTATGCCGTTTTGGTTTTCGATGAGATTTTTATGTGCTTTAGCATTTGTGATATCCTTGTAGGTACCCCATGTGACAACGAGGCGTTGAAGATGAAGACGGCGATATCGGCATCGGCACACAAGAAGCAAGGTGAGTAGATTTAGATTTACGGGGAGAAGTCGGGTGGATGGCGTATAGCACCTCCGCAGTTCGTGGTGATGTATACGAATACGTATACACACATATATCGATTATATATTGTTTGAGATTAGTGATGATATAGATGGATATTTAGTGTGATTGGATTGGTTTAGTGTTGCAAAACCCTAGAGTAGTGGTTGCACCACACATACACACACCCATACGTGCATACATTCTTCTTTCATATGTGCTTATATGGGAATATATGGTTATGTGTTCACATGGGTATGGGACTATGTGTTCATATACTGGATTTGAGGATGATACTTAGGATTGAGATGAGTCGATGAGATGTGATTTGAGACCGTGAGATCGGTGATATGGCAGGATTCGTACTTGAGATACGTCCTGATGTTTTAGCGGATCTTTGGACGACGATACCATGTGAATGGTGATATATATAAAATGGTTGACATGAGATCAGATATGTTAAGATATTCATAATAGGTCGCATTGGGCGATGTACACCTCTTTATGACGATATATGATGATGATATCGGTTTGTATGAGGCTGTAGATCAACAGTCAGATCATGATTGGATTGATGATATTAGTATTGTACTAGACGTAGATCAGTACCCCGGATTATGATCTTTGATAAAGAGGATACCGGATGAATAATATGATGAATGTGATACTGACCTGTACCCAGATTTGGGTATGCCGTACGACGGATTTACGTACGAGCTATATATTGATGTTTGATCCGCACTCTTGACTTGGGAATATCTGGTTATAGATATGGTATCGGATGTGATATTATTGAGGCGGGATCACCGACTAATATATATATATATATATATATATATATATGTATCGACTCAGATGATAGGTGGTTTCCTTACCTTCGGTTAGCCTGTTAGCTCAGCCCTATAGTTTAGTGTGGTTGTTAGAACAGATTTATATTAAATGCAGATTAGTTATCGTTGTGTCTAGTATTCAGCTCCCGCACATTATTATTGTTCGCTCCGCATCGCATACTTATTTTGTGATTCATATACCGTTATTGATATCATGCTGTTAGGACACCAGCACCATTACCGATGATGCGTATGTACCACGTACACTTATCTGCCGGCTCACACACATCTTCATCGGTAATTGCCATGTTACGAACACTTTAGCAAATACTATTTCATTGACATAGTTTGTTAGCTAATAGTTTAGACATGATATTAGTGTATTTGCCTTACATGCTAGTTTAGACATTGTACTTACTACTTGCTACTTCATGCATGTTATTATTCACTGTTATGCCGCATTCATGGATTTTTGTGCCTATATTCACTGTTTACATGCTATTGATGATTTGGATTCGAATTTTCATGAGATTTCTTGGATTTGGGGGAAAACCGCAAAAACATTTATAAACTTCTTTTCTCTCTCTTTTTAAATGAAAAGTGCGGTTTTCCCATGATGTATGAGTCGTCCACCATGAGTTTGCTGATGGATTTCGAGACCCGATTCGAGGAGTTGGATGAATCGTTTCGGGTACATGGTGGACCCGGTAAGGTACCCCGGGGCAAGAAGCTCGTGGTGATGACGATGAGCCTGGCAGGGGAAGACTACCGACCGGTGATTTTACTCGACGCGTCGGATATCCGGAGGATACCGTCATGGTCTTGAGATTGATGGTAGGGGCCGGTCTGGACTGACGGCGCCCTAGGCAGTGAGATTGAGATATTGATATTTTGGGATATTAAGGTACTGAGATTGATGTTACAGGCCAGTCCGGACAGCCGGAACCTGAGATTTGAGATATTGGGATTTATGTTTTGTGTCGATGCTAGACATTGTTTATGCTGATTTCATTTATGATACCTCTTTTTAAAAATACAGTAATCTCACTGAGTTATGAAAGCAGTTTCTTCAGTACATGTATTCTGTTTTCATGCATTCATACATCATCCAAATGATATATTGCTACCTGAGGCACTGACACGGGCACGTGGGATTACACTTGGGTTAGATATTTACCCTAGCCATTGTTATAGGCTGCATGTTATATATATTTAAGGATATATTATGATCGTATGACCTAGGATTGCGTCATACATGCGATTTCTGTGCGTAGATGTTTTTCTACTCACGAGTTGGCAACTCACCCCCGTTGTGCCACAGTTTCTTGCAGGTTTTGCCGTACAGGTTTCATTACGGCTTGCTGGCACTACTTCCATTTCTGGGTGATTTGCTAGTAGGTGGGTTCACTTGTATCGTGACCATCATTATATCTTGTATATTATTATTCAGTTGTATCTAGAAGTTCCATCAACCAAACATGTATTTATTTCAGATAGAGACCAGTGCTGTTATTCTTTCGACCTTAGAGTCGCGCGTTGTATTTATATGGATTTCATGCTGTTTTGAGTTTCCTTTTTTGCTGTGATCCTCGCCTTTCGGCATTGTATATTATATTGCTTGCGTGGTTGTGACCGTCGATTGACGAAGAACTAGCTCCCGCTTGGGGATGCCCTTATTCATTATATATGCTTTATCAGGTTTTGTACCCGTTTGGGGTCAGTTTTACAAAGGAAACTCTGTCGAAATTTTTTGAAAAGACTTGTGATTTTAAAATGCATATTTCGGCGTATGTTGCAAACTATCTGATTTAAAATGCTTTTTCCTTCACTCTACTATTTTTCTTGGTTTGGATTTCTGGGTTTTCGGCTTACTTAGATTACGTACGCCTCGAGACGTTTCGTAGTTTAAGTGCCGGTCATGTTCCGTACTTTCGGGTCGTGACACATGGTTCGTATTATGAGATACGACATGATTATTATAGCGGGTCCTTAGGCGATATGTTTTTACACACACACATATATATATGTAGATGGTATCAGTATGTACTAGACTTTAGATCAGTACCCCAGTTCATGATATGATGATAAGGATACCAGATAAATGATGAGATAAATGTGATATTCGACCCGTACCCAAATTGGGATGCCGTATGATGGGTTTACCGTACGAGCTATATATATTGATGATAGATCCGAACTCTTGACTCAAGGATGTCATGTTATATATTATATCGTATGTGATACTATTGAGGCGGGATCACCGACTATTATATTTATATATATATTGACTCAGATTTAGGTGGTTTCATTACCTTTTCGATTAGCCTGCTAGTTTAGTCCTGTAGTTTACTTATAGATGTTATACTAGACTCGAGTCATACCTATTTCAAAACTAACGAATCATGAGTATTTTAAAGACAGGCCAAGAGATTTTACGGATATTTCAAAGGACGTACCTTTTCTTAAAACCACCGTAGCCCTTATTTTCTAAACACTATGATTCGTGTTATTTCAAATAGCAAGACGGTATGACTCGTATATATTAATGTAGATTCTTTGTTATTGCGTTTACTATTCATTTTCCGCATATTCTTACTTTTCGCATTGCATTGCATGCTTATTGTGTTTTCGTAATTATTATGAAACCCATGCTGTCAGGACACCAGCACCATTACCGATGATGCGTATGTCTACGAACACCTGCTTGCCGGCTCACACACACATCATCGGAAATTGCCATGTTACGTACACATTAGAAAACACTATTCATTAGTGTAAATTGTTAGCTGATAGTTTCGACATGGTACTTGTGAGCTTGCTTTTATATGATAGCTTAGACATTGCATTTATTTACCGTGTTATCTCATGCATGTATATTCATATATTCATTTGCCATGCGATAGTGTGGGCCAGTCCGGATTGCCGGAGCCCAGTATTCATTATTTATTTACATCGTGATTTATGATTTTGGATTACAATGAGATTTCTGGATTTAGAGAAACCGCAAAGATTTTATAACTGATTATCATTTCTAAAAATAGAAAATGCGGTTTTCTCATGTTATGATTTGAGATATGTCCACCATGAGTTTTCTCGGTTCTTGAGCGATATCATACAACCGATTCGAGGAGGAGGAGGAACCGTCTGTTGGTGCATGGTGGACCCGGTGCGGTACCCCGGGACAAGATGGTCGCAGATGATGGCGTTGAGCCTGGCAGGGGAGCACTACCGACCGCTGATTTTATTGTGACTCGACGGATATCCGGGGGATACCGATCGGAGTACAGGACAGTCCGGATTGCCGGAGCCTGAGGTTTTGAGATTTGATGATATGGGCCAGTCCGGATAGCCGGAGCCCTAGATATTGAGATTCGAGGATACGGGCCAGTCCGGATTGCCGGAGCCTGAGTTATTGAGATATATGTTTTGTGCCGATGCTTGACACTGATTTTATATGATTTCATTGATGATACCTCGATTTAAATATACAGATATCTCACGAAAATAAGAAAACAGTTTTCTTATTCATGATGTATTCTGTTTTCATTATATTGCATTCATACCTTATATTTATGATATGTTGCTAGCTGAGGCACTGACACGAGAACTTGGTATTACACTTATGTATAAATGTTTACCTTTGCCATCTTACCATTGCTTCAGGCTTTATCATATTGAGGATATATATTACTGATCGTATTGACCTAGGATTGAGTCATACATACGATTTCTGCTCTGTGATGTTTTCTACTCATGAGTTGGCAACTCACCCCCGTTGTGCCACAGTTTCTTGCAGGTTTTGCCGTACAGGTTTCGTTGCGGCTTTGCTGGCATACTGCTCCCTTTTCGGGTGATTGCTTTGGTAGGTGGGTTCACTCGCATCGTGACCACCATTGTACTTTATTTATATCTGTTGTATCTGGAAACTCTATCAACCAGACTTATATATTATTTTAGACCTAAAAGACCAGCTGTATATTCTTTCGACCTTAGAGTCGCGTGTTGTATTATTATGGGTTTTCTTGATATTATTGAGTTTTCTTTTGAGTTTTGATCCTCGCCCTTGGCGTTGTATATTATATTGCTTACGTTGTTGTGACCGTTAGTTGACGAAGAGCTAGCTCCTGCTTGGGAATGTCTTTATTCATATTATTCATGTTGTATCCTTTTTGGTGCCAGTATTTACAAAGGAGACTCTGTCGAAATTTTCGGAAAATATATGATGTTTTAAAATGTTTACAATGACTTTTCAAAGTGATTATATGAAACTTTAAAAACAAGTTTTCATTCACCTTCTTCTTTTAAATGGTTTAGATTTCTGGGTTTTGTCTTACTTGAATTAGATGGGATCCTATAGACTTCATATGATTCAAGTGCCAGTTACGTACCATTTCGGGTCGTGACACTCTGATACTATGTTGGAACCCGGCACCCGCGCCATGGAGGCCGCGGACGAGCCAGAAGCGAAAACAAAAACTTTTTGCGGGCACCGGACGCGCACACCCGATGGTTCGATCCAAACACCCTAAACTAGAAATCTAAAACATGCAAGGTTTGAGAAATACAACCTTTGTCGCGTGTCTATCCAATTGTGGAAGACCCCTCCAAGCTCATAACCTCCGGGATTGCGCTTGAGAATCAACCACTCTTTCCGAAGACGATCCACCCGAGGGAAGGCGGAGGAGACTCTAACCGACGACCCAAATTTGCTAGGTTTAGAGGGGCGGTGATGTAGGAATACTTCACTAAATTTCTCTCTCTAGAATCTATGCTCAAATGGAGAGCAAGAAGAAGAAGAAGGTGAAAGAGGTTGAAGCATGAAGGAACCATGGAGCATGAGCAAGTCAATAAGAAGAAAAAATCATCAAGTGATCATGTAAAAAGGAATGGCTACATAAATATCAACCATGCACCAACAGTGCGACCAAATGAAAATAATCATTTTAAAAACAAAGCCATGCCTTTCTACAATGTTTGCACCATGCTTCATAACTCCACTTTCCACTTCATTTCCCTTTTTATTTTTCTAAATAGAAAAATAAATATGAGGTCTTCTTCTTCTAGAAGCATTCCCGTATAAATACGGAATACTTCCTATGGTATATGTATCGCTACACATACGCGTATCCGTATAAAAATAAGGATAGCACCAAAGAGAGAAAATAAATAGTGAACAACAATACTAAAATATATGTATAAAAATATATATATAAATTATTAAATCAAAACCTGATTTAATAATCCGGCTTAATCTTAAGCCGTGTAGTATTATCAACCGTCAGATTAAAATATGTGTATTGCGTATACGTATTTAATCGGACCCCTGCACGTACCATTGTACGGCTCCTACATCTGTCGCCTGAACCGGAAAAACCCTCCGTGTGGAACTTAAGGGCTCGACAATACGCTGGCAATGAGTTTAACCACAAGCACGTCAGCGGCACTAGCTGTACGTAACGGCTACCCAGGTAGTTGTCGAAAGGGGGTCGACAATCAAGTGTGTCCTTACCCTACTGAGCCTGAATATTACAATCTCCGTACAGTCCGGTCTCTTCGTCAAAGAATAGCGCATATCAGGTCTAGAGGGTGGATAACGTCAGACCCCTACTAACCCGATAAGTCGTGTCTGAGTCTAGCACATCACCAACTAAGATACTACTGATCAACTATCAGTAAATCTCACCCACCGTGGACACGGATTTCTGGTGATAGCCAACTGAACACAGCGCGGCATCGACTCCTAATACCAGGAGAGACGAATCCCTGACAGTCGACCACCGCCTCTATGTGGCTCGGGACGGTACCCAACTAAAACCTGTTTGCACGACTCCTTTCAGCCATGGTAGGGTAGTAATCAAAGTACAGTGGGAACTCACACGAGACAAATGACGACTTCAGGTCAAAGGACTAACCTGTAATCATGCCACCTGAGAAATTCCATCTGACGATAGGTATAATACCATCTAGAAGTTCTCGGCGAGTCCGTCCAGTATACTCACCTCCAGTGAGCATCTGTGTACTATCTTAGATGACATAACACCAATGGCTTGTGAGACCGGCCACCGCCCCTCGTCGGGGTCTCGAAACGTATACACTAATCTACTCCAGAATATCGATACCCAGTCTCAATACTCCCACGACTAGGGACATTTAATGTGCTTATAGACCACCTAGCTCTCACGTATATGATCGCCATCATAATGCTGGTAGTCAAGCAAGATTCCTACGGGCTTCATCATCATGTATTAGCGACACGTAATAACAAGTAAAATGTGTACACATCAGTGATAATGACAAACCAGATAGCATACTATCATTTCGAGCAAGATTGTTCTATCTATATAGGTCCTCTCTCAATTATCATAATCGTGTGCCTGCAATTACAATAATTGCCTTGATGGCACTATATCCAATAGGGGGTGGGGACATTCCTGTTCAGAGACAGGGAGTAGTTCCTATGAAGCGACCGGGTGGTTCAGCTCGGAGGAAAGGTGTGATCTGTACCTATTGCCGGCGACCGGACCATATTCAAAGGAAGTGTCGATGGAAGCTTGGGTAGTGTTTGTCTGCAGAGCTACCGACCATTCAGTCGGCACCTGTCCGTTAAGGTATCAGTTGAGAGGCGATGCTCGGATAGCACCGGTCATACTGCAGGAACAAGCTTTTGAGAAGAGGTATGCAAGGGCTAGAAGAGGAGTAGGCTCTTACCCTGACGACGGAGGAGGCTTTGGAGAATGTGGTTATAGGTACCCTACTAGTTTGTAATTTTCCAGCATTAGTTTTATTATATTCTGGTATATCCCCTTGTTTCTAGGTCATCCAAGTTTATCAGTACACACTCTATCCCACACACTGCCATATCTAGCAATTGGGACATATCCACTGGGGATGGGAAAAATTATTTCTAGTAGGGAGTGTTCTGTAGTTGTATGCAATCGGAAGTTCCCGAATTTCTTGATCATTGATACTGGTTGTTATGATGTAGTCTTGGATGATGGATTTTCTTGGCACCTTTCACGCTCAAAAGGATTATAGAGCAAAGCAGGTGGTTTTTCAAATTCTTAGTCATCCGGAGTTTGAATTCTTGAGAGGCATTAGATTCGTCGGGCCAGTCGAGTTTAGGGCTAAGCCGATGAATGTGGTTTTATCAGTGATAAAGGCGGACAAGGAGGAAGCACCGTTTGTAGTTTGGGAGTTCATGGCAGCAAACTGGAGATGGTGTGAAGGCAAGAGGTAGGATTTGCGATTGACTAAATTCCTGGAGCAGCGATATCGTATCATCCGATAGCACAGATAGAAGTAGAAGTAAAGAAGTAAGTCTCAGAACTTTTGGAGGAGGGTGTTTTCGCACTACGAGTGCATTCTTAAATCATTTTTTTCCTTTGAATTCCTTCTTACCTTCACGGACGATCATATATCGACGAAAAGAAAATGAAACTGCGAACCTTTCATCTCCGATGATCTTATCTTGTAATCCCCTTGATTTTCCTAATATTTTCTTAAATCTTATTCCATTGACTCTAATGGTAGGGCTTGTGTGACTTAGATGGAGTTATATGATTGTAACTATATACCACAGCAAGATTACATTGCAATAATCTGCTTAAGTAACGGAGAGTCGTACTCTTGATTCATTTTCCTTGACTTAAATTTCGTTATATTATCTTGTTTTCCCCTCTATTCAAATTCTTTCAAATCCATATCTTATCTTGAATCTTAAATCTAACAACCACATTATCTTTACCTTGTCCAGTAGCGACAAAATCTTTCCAAATGTCGAAGAGAAGAAAAGGAGTATACTTCAGACATGGAAGCAAGAGAAACCGTATGTCTAGTTGAGCAAATGGATGTTTAGACTCGACGAAGTGAAGTTATTGGGTCATGTCATATCAGGTAATGGAATTGCAGTGAACCTGGAGAAAATTATGGCAACTTGAGATTGGGCGAGTTCGAGGAATCTTGAAAATAAGAATAAGTTGGACTTGCTGGTGATTGTCAGAGGTTCGTGCAAGTTTTTGCGTGAATAGCGGAGCCGTTGATCAAGTTGACTTGAAGGGATGAACTGTCGGTTGGTCTGAGAAGTGTGCACAAGTTTTTCAACTTATTGAAGCTTAGCTTAATGACTGCTCCTATTCTTACGGCGCTGAAAGATTCTCAAGGGTTGGAAATTCACAGCGACACAATGGGAAAAGGTTGGGCATGCATTTGATGCAGCATGGACGGGTGGTGGCCTATACGTCAAGACAACTGAAGACACATGATATGAATTGCCAGACGCATGACTTGGAGTTAGCTGCAGTGATTCGAGTTGAAATTATGGAGACATTACTTATTAGGTGAGAAGGTCGAGATATCCACCGATCATAAAAGCATAAAGTACGTGTTCACTCCGACAGAGCTTAATGTGAGGCAACAAAGATGGTTAGAGCTGACGGCTGACTACGATCTAGATCTAAAGTATCACCCGGGAAATTTTTTTTAAAATGAGAGTAGTTCCAGATGCCTTGAGTCGATTGCCATTGATAAAGATGTATTTTGCTGAAGGAGATTATAGTAGATTTTTCAAAGAGTCAAATTGGAGCCTGTGTCACTGGATTCTTCGGGCAGCAGATGCAACTTCAAGTGCAATTATCCTTGATAGACTACATCAAGACTGCTGTCGCATATGATGCTCGATTGAAGAAGTTCTGAAGACCTGCCTCAACTTATCTGAGTAGCGTAGAAGAAGCATGGTGGGATGATAATCCACAATTCTCAGAATAGACTTGCTAATTCATGAAGATGGATCGTTAAGATACAGAAGCCGCTTGTGTGTGCCAAAAGAGCAAGATTCACGAAGAAGTGATGAAGGAAGCATGCAGTTCGGTGTATTCGGTACATTCGGGAGGTACTAAGATGTACATGGATAGGAGACAACACTTTGGGTGGAAAGGTACGAAGAGAGAGATCGCTCGAAGTGCTCGGTGTGTCAGCAAGTGAGGGCTAAACATTAAAGATTTCGCTGTTGGTAATCATGTGTTCTTGAAGATATCACCGACAAGAGGAGTGATCCGGTTTGGTAGTCGAGTCAAACTTAGTACTCGATTAGTGAGACCATTCGATATCATCGAACGGATTGGAGAAGTAGCATATCGATGGGCTTTACCATTATCCTTGGCGGGTGTGCATGACGTGTTTCATGTATCTCAAATTCGAAAATATGTTTTAGATGAAACTCACGTCCTATATCATTCAGAAGTAATGTTGGGATTGATCCATTGCATGAGGGGCGGCAAACAGTTATTTTGGATCGATGGGAAAAGGTTCTAACGAACAAAGTTTTCCGTTAAGTTCTTGTCTCGTGGGGAGGTCGTTCACATGGAGAATTTACATGGGAGCGTAAAGAGGAAATGAGACGGAGATTCCCGAATTTGTTACCTTGATTAAGAGATTGCTTGTTCTTGCTCTTTCCGGTTAATCTTGTTTTTGTTCTTCTTCTTGTTATCTCTCTTGTTCTTGTTTCTTTCATTCTTGTGAATTTCGAGAACGAAATTCTTTTGTAGTTGGGTATAATGTTGTAGGGATTCTAGGCACTGCCACAAGGGTCTACGAGGTATCAACCATGCCCGATTTAAAAATTAGCCGTGCCGAACAACCCAAAACCGGATCTTTAAACTAGAGTTTAGGCGAAAACAAGGCATGTTAAACACTTTAACACTAAGTGAGAGGGATTGCAACCTTTGTAGATCCGGTCCTTCACTTCATAAGCTCCGTGTTGAGATCCCTTCGCTGCGATCATCAAGTTCCGGACTCTCGAGAGGCTCCACGAAGAGAAATATGCAAGCTTGCTTCCGATCTTCGATAACAAAGATGATCTACCTTGAAGTTTCGTTAACACAAGCTCTCACTCACTAAATGAAGTGAACACCCTCATCTAAATGGCAAGGATAGATGAGGATGATGAAGTAGGAATTTAGCTCTCTTTTGTTTTCAATTACTCGCTCATAATCATCACTTAGCAAAAAGCTAGAAAGCTTTTTCCAAGAAGAACTCAAGCAAGAAGAAGATGAATAATAATTAGAATCCTTTTGTGATGAAAATGAAAAGAAGATAATGATGAATAATGCAACCATGGTTAACTAAGCCTTTGTATAGATTTAACTAGGGCTAGGGTTTGGGTTGGGTTAAGAATGAGTCATAACAAAATATCTTAACACAAAACAAAAAGAAACCTTCTAGACGTTCATGAATGAACTAACCCAAATCAAACCCTAATCTTGTTTAATCTCCACTAAACATGTTGCATTAGTAATCATATCATGTTACAATATTATATATCACATATATAATATTTATTGTAACAAAATAAAATAATACAATTAACATATATCGCATATATATCAATGTATTACCCGAGTGAGAAAAAGAATCTTTTAGTGAGCTAATATTAGTTAATGTAATTTAATATATCATATATATTATTATACATTAAATTATCGAATCAACACTTGATCCGACAATCCGGCTATATCGCATATAACCGACTAATATATCATGTACCGATTCATCGAATCAACACTTGATCCGATCACCCGCCTCATATCAAATATTGCGAGAATAGAATACGGTATCACATATCGCATTATCCTCGGTCCTGCACATATCACATATGTTCCCCTACTCCGTTTTGCCTGAGTCAAGAAACCTCTGTGTAGGACTCTAAAGAATCGTCAATACGCCGGCAGTAGGTGATGATCATATCAAACACCCACAAACTGCAAGCGGTCAGCTAAACGTAACAGCCACCCAGGTATTGAGCGATCAGAAGATCAACAAGCAAGCCTGTACATTCTCCTGTGAATCCAATCAGTAACACTCCCGTACAGTCCGGTCTCGTCGTATGATATGTCGCATATCTCGCCTAGGGGTGGTAAACGTCAGACCCCAGTAGCTTGATAAGTCGTGTCGATATGAGGTCTATAACAGTTCGTGAAACTACTGGTAACACTTACCAGTAAATCTCAGCAACCCTGGCCAGGGATTTCCAGTTATAGCCAATCGAACACAGCACAACATCAACTCCCTATACCGGGAGAGACGAATCCCCTCCTATCGCTCATTGCCTCCATGTGATTCGGGACTATACCCAAAAGCCACCTTTTTGCACGCCCTCTTGGACGTGGTATGATGGAAATCAAAGCACAGTGGGAATCACACAAGACTCTATAATGATCTCGGGTCAACAGACTACTCTGTACCAGGGTCACCGGAGAACTGCCATCTGACGTGAGGTATAATACCATCTGGAAGTTCTCGGCGAGTCCGTCCAGTGTACCCAGTCTCTACTGAGCACCCGTACACCATCCTTGATGTCAAACACCGATGGATATGGGATCATCCATCACCCGTCCTATGGGTCAAGATGCGTATACGCTAGTCTACTCTGGTGTATCGATGCCCTGTCTCAATACACCCTCGACTAGGAACAGTTATAGGATGTACTCATCGACTACCGTGGCCCCACTAGTATGATCTCATCATAGTCCCAGTAGTCGAGTACATATCTTAAGGGCTTTATCAACATGTAATATAGAGACAATCAGAGTACATGTTAAGATAAAGTACAACCAGATAGCATACTATCATGTCGAGCAAGAAAGTCCTCCCTATATATGTTCAAGCATCCATTACAATATACATCGTATGTACAATAATGGCCTCTAGGGCATACATATAACTAACAATCTCCCACTTGCACTAGGGCCATCTGTTGTGGTATCGCATACCCAACAATTAGCTGCGGTTGAAGTATCTCATACTCAACCATCCCATAAAAGTCTCTACTGGGAAAAAGGCCTTTGTGAGTGGATCCGCACTGTTGTCCTCTGTGTCTACTCTCCTTACCTCGATCTCCTTGGAAATCATCCATCTCCATGATCAGGTGATACTGCCTAAGAATTATATCTGGATTTCTGATGGGACGGGGGTTCCTTGGCATAAGCCACAACTCCATTGTCACACAATGGTTGGAACGAAGTTAATCTCATGAACTTATATATCCAGACTGCCTCTTTGGTAGCATCCTTGGTAACGATGTATCTTGCTTTTAATCGTCTAGTAAGTCACGGTATCTAGCTTGGAACTCTTCCAACATACCGTCCCTCCACTGAGGGTAAAGACAATGCCTGCGACTGACATTCAGTCGTCTTTATCACCCTGGAACTTTTCCAGTGATTCTCCCCAGGATCGATTGATACCATCTCACTACATCTAGTGAGAATCCTAATATCCAATTAGATCTATCTCATAGATCCATAACCCAGGATTTAGGAGGTATCACCTTGATCCTATATGGAGAATCCTTGTGATAAGCGGAGATTGACCGAGCGTAGCATAGGAAACTCCTTCCTTATCAAGAGTATGTCATCCACGTACTCTACGAGGATCACCACCATACTCTTTACTACTTTTTTATATATACAAGGTTCATCTACCATTTTGATGAAGTCAAACTCTTTGACTACCACATCAAAACAGACGTTCCAACTCCGCGATGCCTGTTTTATCACATAAAACATCTTGCTCACGTTTCCGCTGCTCCCACTGTCTACGAAGCCCTCTGGCTGTGTACTTATAGACGCTCTCTTCCTAATCATCATTTAGAAAAGCAGTCATGACACCTAACCGCCTCGTAGTCATGGTATGTAGCCGTGGCACGTAGGATCTGGATGGACTTAAGCATAGCTTTGAAAGTCTCAACTTTTCCATGTACACCAAGTAATCTTCTCAAGATATACTTGCTCCTGATGGGGATTTAACCCTTCAGATAAAGCAACCAAAGTTCATACTTTGTTGGTGTATAAGGATTCCATCTCAGATCGCTAAGCATCCAGCCATTCTTACAGAGTCCCACTCCTGATGGCCTGCTCGAAACTAGTTGGGTCATCATCTCATGATGCAATCCTCGCTCCCACTGTCATAGAGAAACCTAAGTATCTCTCAGGTGGGTGAGGAACCCTACTAGATCGGTGGAGAGGCTGAGGTTCGTTGGTTACTATTGAATCATTTGGTTCTACCAAATCATCTGCTGTAGTTTGTATAGCTGGAACTCCTTCCAGTTCTACCTCATGACCACTAATTTCTTCACAAGAAATTCCCTTTTACAAAGGTGGCATGCTGAGAAACAAAACATATTTTGTTCCTCGGTTAGGTAGAAGATATTCCCTTGCGTATGCTTGGGATATCCAACAAACTTCTACAGAACTGACTTTGCCTCGAGCTTGTCCGGATTATGCTTTTAGACATAGGCTGGACAACCCCAAATCTTAACTTACTTAAGATATGGGCTCTTTCCATACCATATCATATATGGAGTGGTAGGCGTCTGATTTGATTTGAACTCTATTCAATAGGTATGCAGCTTCTCAAGTGCATAGCTCCCATAAGGAAATAGGAAACTCAGTAGTACTCATCATAGAGCACACCATATCACATAGGGTGCTATTGCTCCGCCCCGATATACCATCGTGCTATGGTGTATACGGAGGAGTATTGCTGAGAGAGAATGTCATTCTCTTTTAGAATAGTCCAGGAATTATGTGCTCAAGTATTCTCCTCCCTGATCTCATCTAAGGACATAATACTTATACCCGTTTTTGGTTCTCTACTTCTAACTTATATTCATTGAATTTCTCAAAAGTTCCAGACTTTTGTTTCAACAGGAACATATGTCCGGATCTTGAGAGATAATCAGTGAATGTAATGAAGTACTAAGAACCGGTCTTGGCATGTGTAGACAGGGGACCTTCATACATCAGAATGTATCAATCCTAAGAGTTCACTAACTCTTTCTCTGTTTCCAATAAACAGAGCTATGGTCATTTTATCTTTGTGACATGACCGGCAAGTTTCACAAGATGTAAATTCAAACTAATTTAAATATGCATCTAAATGTAACTTAGCTAGTCGGGTCGCATTGATATGACCTAGTCTACAATGCCTCAAGAAGGATTCGTTCATTTCTGAACTCTTCCTCTTGTGTGTGTTCTGTATACTAAGAACTGTAGTTTGATTTAGAACGTCAATGTTTTTAGATAACGTGCCTGAACCGATCAACTCTTGATATAGGAAATGTTCAAAACATTATCCAACAATACAAAATTATATCCTTTCTTCACTAATAAAGAAACTGATATGATGTTGTATATCAGGTTCGGTATCTAATAACATTCGTTCAGAATCAATGTATTTGTTAATACAGGGTGATAGTGACCAATAGACTTGGCTGCAACACTTGCACCGTTTCTATCTCATGAAACTTATCACCCGTTCTCAGTTCTCTACCTTTCTGTAGCCCATGTAACAAATTACATACATGGGATCCTGATCCGGTATCTCATACCCAGGACGTAAAGGATACCGAGAAACAGTTCTCTGTAATGAACACACCCGAAGAAGATGCATCAGCATGCACTTTCTTCGTTTGGGCGGCACGGGAATTCTGGTAATCCCCTATTTCCTGCTCTGTCTTATAACAATTATAAGTTGGAGCGGGACCAACGTTCCCTAGCACAGTATAACAAGCGGGTTCGGTCAATACATCCGAATTATTATCTTGATTAAGGCGTGACATAGTCGTAACCAGGAGAGAGAGAGAAGAAAACACTCAGCGTGCGCTTTTTCAAGATTAGATTGGTTATCAATTTATCTAATCAGGATGTCTCCCATTGTTTTAGTCAAATCTTCCTTCAAACCCTAAAAGGTAAGACTAGCCGGGATTACTTACACTCTACAAGTTCGTCAATCTTTCAGCCAGGCCAGTGCCGGTACTTTGAGGGAGGTTCCCCGCGCTTTCGCATGGACCTAATTAAAGTAAACCTCGTTTTTCCAGGGGCGTAACCCCGTTAACACCTTTCTAGACACCTACTTGATCGGCTAATTATAATGTGTAAAACTCTCCCAGGAGTAACTCTTACTCGCAGCGGGTATCGGGATCCAACTATCTCATAGAAGGTATGCAATCTCATTGCAAATTTCAACACTTGAAATTCCCGATAATATTTTACCCCTTGCGTCCTATGACCTTGACGGAGGTCAACAAACCATAGGCTCCTAGTCAAGTTCTACCCGTCATTTTCTGATTGAATTAAACCCACCTGTACGACCCTTGACGGAGGTCAACAAGGCCGCACGACTACCCTAAAAAAATCTGCATCATATGCATAAACAGATAAATGCTAGTTAGCTACCGCACACTATGCCTTGACGGAGGTCAACAAACGTAGTACGAATACTAAGTAGAACTTATCTGAAATGACGGAGGGCTACGATAGGTTTTTAAGAAAACCCTTTGCGTAATGAACTTGATATCGTTGTAGAATCGAGTGATTTTGAATGGAATGTTTTTTGAGGCTTTTCTAGTTTTGCTAAAGAGGTCACTCCCGGTGAAGGGATCGTTGGCTCTTTCCTTATCGAATAAGGTGCAGTATATTTCACAAATACCGCTGTGCAAAGCAAGAACTATAGAAGCAATAAAAAACAAACCGAGTTTGTAGCATCTGCTAGTTTCACTAAAGAGGTCACTCCCGGTGAAGGGATCTCGGCTCTTTCCTTATCGAATAAGGTGCTGGATGTTCTACAAGGAACACCGTTATGCAAAGCAAGAACTAGAGCTACCAGTTTTTAAACAAGTTTCTACAACATCTTTAGGTTTCTTTTAGTTTCATTAATCTCATTAATGAAATCCCATTTTATTATGCTTCACAAGCATCACATTTGAAACGAAATCTGCAATATAACATATATCTCATATATATAATATAAACATTCGTCTCAGGCAGTAATATGATCTCATCACAGAACATTGCAGCAGAAGAACATATATGAAATATTGGATATACTAGGATGTCCGTGTTTTGATACGAGCCTGTATAAAACACGGATTCCACGGTCGCGATGAATAGCCAAACCCACATCCCTAGACCCCTACGAGAGCGACAAGCAACACTGCCAATTCTAGGGTTAGGAAACCCGGTCTCGACTCCTCGAGATGGGCTCCCACTGGACCCTAGAACCCGATTACTTGTGCTCCCCGCCTTGGGTCTACCTAATGCGGAAAAGTAAATAATATACAACGGTGACATCATCCTCAGCCCGGAAGTGCCCCAATTAAAGAATATTACATACATATTAATTTTACATGAATGAAAAAGAAAAAACTCTCATCTCACATAAAAACCCCGGCTATTCAAAACGCGACGATCCAATATAACATATCACAGCAACACATAATATCTCATATTATCAAAGTAAGCAAGTATGCGTATCCCGATTGTCGTTGATGTATAGCAACGAAGCCGGCGATACACCACATATTACGCTTACGGTCATAGAAAAGAAAGTGTAAAACTACAACAGTTGGAATCCGCAACCTCCTTAGACATCGCATGCCTAACCAAATGAATTCCTTAGACATCGCATGCCTAACAATTATAAGCCCCGCATTTTAGTCTCATTATCGAAAACTCTTTTCAATATCAAGTCGGGCAATTCAACAAGATTCCCGACATCCTGATCGAATCCTCGTCGCAAACTTTAGTAGACGGCCGCACCCCCGGATGCCGTCGACGAAGTGCACTAAGGCAGAACACCGCTGCCGCGAGCACCCGAACGGATGCTTTTGGCGACGGGGTTCTCCTACAATCACTTGGTCGGGGCTATAGGGCGTGGCTGTATATTAAGTTTACCCGGCGAGTATCCGCGTACGCTACGTGATTGCGACAGACTTTTGATCGCATCAAAATCCCGTGGCAACCGATCAATTGTGACTAAACTGCTAGATTTATAACATTCAAATTAGTTATCTCATAACTACCTGTGGATTCCAAATATTGTATCACATTCCAGATAAATAGACAATGCTAAACTTTCCGATCGAATAATCAAACACCCAAGTTTTCCCAAATAGTTCTCAACACTTGAAATTAGTTTAAAAACATCCATCACATGCCACAGTACCAATGGTCCAGCCGTAGAAGGGTCAAACCAACGCCTCACATGTGGCACGCCGTACTGCCACAAACCCTAAGGTTTAGAGGCAGTTCAAGACGGTCACATAATCGAGTTAAGGTTTGTTGTCTTTTAGAGGGTCCACCGCGTTACTTGCATGACTTAGAACGTTCTTAAACTACGGAAAAATCCAACGCTTGGAAATTTTCCGGCAGGGGAAAAAGTGAGTTATTGATATCCGTTCGAACTTTTTAACACGTTCTATAAAATTACCCGGACAAACTAAACGAAGTTAAATTATCTGATCGAATCAATGAGTCCCCAATACACCCCAAAAAACTCAACACTTGAGTATAATTAAAAATTCCCAGATGAATCAGGAAGTTGGTACTGAAGTTACTGTACAAAACACTAACCATAATTCTACTATTCCGCCGCGGAACCGCAACGCAAGCAAGGTATTGCTGCGGTTCCGCGGCGCTTTAGTAGAATTAAGATGTCGTATTTCACAGTAATTCCTAAAATACCCTGCTGATTTTTTTGAGCATTTTTAATTCAGAAAAAATCACAATTTTAGAAAATTTCTAGAAAGGGGTAAAAACTAGGGTTTCGGGGTTCGATCGGACTTTAAACTTCGTCTAAATTTCGCCTAAAGCTCTAGCTTGGCTCTGATACCACTGTAGGGATTCTAGGCACTGCCACAAAGGTCTACGAGGCATCAACCATGCCCGATTTAAAAATTAGCCGTGCCGAACAACCCAAAGCCGGATCTTTAAACTAGAGTTTAGGCGAAAACAAGGCATGTTAAACACTTTAACACTAAGTGAGAGGGATTACAACCTTTGTAGATCCGGTCCTTCACTTCATAAGCTCCGTGTTGAGGTCCCTTCGCTGCGATCATCAAGTTCCGGACTCTCGAGAGGCTCCACGAAGAGAAATATGCAAGCTTGCTTCCGATCTTCGATTACAAAGATGATCTACCTTGAAGTTTTGTTAACACAAGCTCTCACTCACTAAATGAAGTGAACACCCTCATCTAAATGGCAAGGATAGATGAGAATGATGAAGTAGGAATTTAGCTCTCTTTTGTTTTCAATTACTCACTCATAATCATCACTTAGCAAAAAGCTAAAAAGCTTTTTCCAAGAAGAACTCAAGCAAGAAGAAGATGAATAATAATTAGAATCCTTTTGTGATGAATAATGAAAAGAAGATAATGATGAATAATGCAACCATGGTTAACTAAACCTTTGTAGAGATTTAATTAGGGCTAGGGTTTGGGTTGGGTTAAGAATGAGTCATCACAAAATATCTTAACACAAAACAAAAAGAAACCTTCTAGAAGGTTCATGAATGAACTAACCCAAATCAAACCATAATCTTGTTTAATCTCCACTAAACATGTTGCATTAGTAATCATATCATGTTACAATATTATATATCACATATATAATATTTATTGTAACAAAATAAAATAATACAATTAACATATATCGCATATATATCAATGTATTACCCGAGTGAGAAAAAGAATATTTTAGTGAGCTAATATTAGTTAATGTAATTTAATATATCATATATATTATTATACATTAAATTATCGAATCAACACTTGATCCGACAATCCGGCTATATCGCATATAACCGACTAATATATCATATATCGATTCATCGAATCAACACTTGATCCGATGACCCGGCTCATATCAAATATCGCGAGAATAGAATACGATATCACATATCGCATTATTCTCGGTCCTGCACATATCACATATGTGCCCCTGCTCCGTTTTTCTGAGTCAAGAAAGCTCTGTGTAGGACTCTAAAGAATCGTCAATACGCCGGCAGTAGGTGATGATCATATCAAACACCCACAAGCTGCAAGCGGTCAGCTAAACGTAACAACCACCCAGGTATTGAGCAATTAGAAGATCAACAAGCAAGCCTGTACATTCTCCTGTGAATCCAATCAGTAACACTCCCATACAGTCCGGTCTCGTCGTCTGATATGCCGCATATCTTGCCTAGGGGTGGTAAACGTCAGACCCCAGTAGCTTGATAAGTCGTGTCGATATGAGGTCTATAACAGTTCGAGTAACTACTGGTAACACTTACCAGTAAATCTCAGCAACCCTGGCCAGGGATTTCCAGTTATAGCCAATCAAACACAGCGCAACATCAACTCCCTATACCGGGAGAGACGAATCCCCTCCTATCGCTCATTGCCTCCATGTGATTCGGGACTGTACCCAAAAGCCACCTTTTTGCACGCCCTCTTGGACATGGTATGATGGAAATCAAAGCACAGTGGGAATCACACAAGACTCTATGACGATCTCGGGTCAACAGACTACTCTGTACCAGTGTTACCGGAGAACTGCCATCTGACGTGGGGTATAATACCATCTGGGAGTTCTCGGCGAGTCCGTCCAGTGTACCCATTCTCTACTGAGCACCCGTACACCATCCTTGATGTCAAACACCGATGGATATGGGATCATCCATCGTCCATCCTATGGGTCAAGATGCGTATACGCTAGTTTACTCTGGTGTATCGATGCCCTGTCTCAATACACCCTCGACTAGGAACAGTTATAGGATGTACTTGTCGACTACCGTGGCCCCACTAGTATGATCTCATCATAGTCCCAGTAGTCGAGTACATATCCTAAGGGCTTTATCAACATGTAATATAGAGACAATCATAGTACATGTTAAGATAAAGTACAACCAGATAGCATACTATCATGTCGAGCAAAAAGTCCTCCCTATATATGTCCAAGCATCCATTACAATATACATCGTATGTACAGTAATGGCCTCTAGGGCATACATATAACTAACAAATGTAACACTCTAAAACGATCGTATGGTATTTAATTATAGTAATGGATATTCTGGTTATTATTATTATTATTGATATATGGTGTATTATGAGGTGGATTGTATTGCCTTGCGATTTCATTATTATTGGGTTTATTGGTAAGTTTACTTGAATTATATTATCATGGGCTTTATTCTTGGTAATTATTGGGTCATGGTAGTTTATTGGGGTTGATAATATTTTAATTGATATAAGATATTGGGTTTGAGATTAATATGAAGATATATTTTTACCTTATATCTATTCCTATTCATATGTGGTATGGGATCCTTGTTTATCCGGCCCATATACATGTCTATAGTATTTAAACCTTTAAGTATTCATACATATCCATACTTTCATATTTCTTCATCACAAAACCTTAACCTCCATCTCGCCCTACCTCCATCAAATCGAAACCCTAGCCTTAGTCTAAGCCGTGCACCATCGCCATCATCGTCGTCATCACGCCATGGTCTTCACCATCATACCCAGCGTCTTCTTATTCTTGGCGACGTCGTCTTCTTCCTCGCGTTTGTGCCATCGACAAAGAACCCATCAAATTAAGAGATTGTGTACATCGTCGCATCGTGAGATCGTTGTTTTGAGACAAGTATTTAGATGCTTGCTTAACATGCTAGTTGCAGCGAGATCCAATCTTGCTGTAACATTAGGATTATGATTATCGTGAAATCAATTAACCTCAAACCCTAAATAACGATAAATCGAGATTTGAATCACGATTATCAATGAATTGAATTTAAATATTATATGTATCGTCAAACCCTAGAATTTATCGTCTTTATAATTAACTAGTCGTTGTATTATACCTGAATAATTTACATGATTGTTCATCTCAGAAAACTGCATTTTAATACCGCTCATTCATTATCTGTTTTGTGATATATCGGTGCTATTAATCAGTGTCTGCTATGTAATTACCGTTTACAGGTATTCGTGATAAAATACCGGAAACACATTCAAAATCACGGATATATCGTTTGTGAGCCGACACTGCAACCAGAACTGGAAACCGACCAGTACCCAAAGAGTTTTTGCAAATAAAATGTGTAACACCCTAGTTTATTTATACCAATTCTGATTTGGGTATTTTTTTATTTATGGCTCTTTCTTGATTTATTGTGTTTTGGGTGCAAATAATGTAATTGGTATCCGTGTTTGCATCCGACCCGACCCGTATGCTGGAAACCCGTCTTGATTCCTGTTTATGATTTATCCACGCCAGTGCGGAGGATCCGTGCACTTCCATGTTATATATCCTGTTTATCTGCATCGTATATCTGGCATCTGCATTTTTAATAATACAATTATAATCTAATAGTATATTTTAAAAAATATCTAGCATGGCCGGCATCATACCCCTGACTCTGTGGTAGCATCCGTACATCTTGTTCTCGTCCCGTTTGGTGAAATGGACTCGTTTGGATCACTACGTGCACGCTACGTACTTCCGTTTTTGGGGGTATGAATTTTCGTTACACGGATATCCTATTTTTGTTTTGGTTTATACGTACATTATCCGTATTTTTAAACCATAATTTTAGACCCGACCCGGGCGTATTTTGGAGTAATTTTGTATTAACCAAAATCTCTAAACTAACCAATATTATATTCTTTAAACATATATAAGTGTTATCTATATAACTTATATATTCGTTTAAACATTTTAAATATATATATATATATATATATATTTTAAATATTTTCTCACCTGATCTCTCTACCTGTCTCTCTCTCCACACACATACACACACACACACACACATAATACAAACAAGCCTTTCAGAATCTCACGTCTCTATCTACTATATAATCAAAACCCCCACTACGAGATCCCATCACCGCTATTTTCCGACTATTCTCACCGCCTCTCTTCTTCTTCGTCGCGATGCCCTTCACCTTGCGAAGAACCCACGCCCGCGCCCGTCACGCTCGCCTCTCCCTCGCCACCACCGCCAAAGCCCTCGTCCTCTTCCCCTCGTTCTCCCCATCAAGCCGCTGACATCACCTTCCCCTCCATTTCCCGATGAACCTGCAACCCAATACCCGTGGCGAACCCAAGAAACCCAACTCCTCGTCGCCGTCGTCGCTCTCAGCCCCTCGTCGCCGACACCACGCCCCACCTCGTTCCCGTCTGTCCTCTCTCCAGAACCCCGAGTCCCTGCACGAAACTCCTGCAAGAACCGAGCCCAAGAATCCACAGCCTTCACCCTAGCCTCGCTTTCTCCTCCCCGGAGCTCGCCTCTTCGCCGACCACCTTGTCCTCGCCGCCACTTCTTCCTCCCCCTCTCAACCCGACACCACCCTCACCCGAGCACCAAGAACCCGATACCCCTATACCCAACTCGAGCCCCTACAGCCCTCGTCACCTACGTCTCGCCGGATGCATGCCGCCGCTGACGATCCGGGCGACCCAGTCGACGTTCCCAACCAGCATGGTCACCTTCTTGCTTTGCCTGGTCCTGTCCCGTGCACGCGTGTGTACATTGCGACGTTTGCCCGACGTCTGACGCAGCGTACACATCCCGTCGTGAGATCCGTTCAGGCAAGTTTATCTTGCTACATGCTATGGCTATATATTTTCATTATATGAACCAAAATATCACATGGTTATTTTATTATGCATTCCATGTTATCATTTTGCCGTTTTACGATACTCGTTCATATCCGTACCGTATATTACGTAATTAGTTGCATGCCGGAACATGATTGGTTCATGTTACTGCTAGATTCATATACTATACTTGCTAGTATGCATTAAATGACTCATGGACTCAGTATATGTTATCACTGATTATTATTCGTGCATCCGTGCTTTTACCGTGTTTCGATACTCGCTACATTTTACTGTTGGGCATTCATTTGATACACTGTACACCACCTGATATGATCTAATACACCACTACTTGACCTGTAACCTGATCCTGTTCCTAATGCCGACATTCCTGACCTGTCGTCCCGATGGACGTATCCTGTTGTCTGTTTAGACAAACCTGTACCTGCTTGATCCCGTGTTGGTATTAGTTCCAGATTATCAATACCTGACTTGAACACATAACTTTGGGGTAAGGGGGAATCAATGATGAAACCTGACTTGTAACTCAACAGTTTGACGCTTATACCGATCAGTTATACGGGCTAGGCAAGCCCCGGGATGCTGCTACTGATATCATTCATCTGTACATGTTTCCTGTTTTATGCCTAGCGGCATCTCTCGGTTTCAGCCCGAGAATCTGGACCGTGGTCCCGGGATACTATTGAGTTACATCGACGATTCCATCAAATTGATTTCAAAGACTTGAGAGTAGATAACCCAGTAACATAGTTAGATTACTTATCGCACTTCACATACACATACACACCTCACTATCATATTTATGATGTTATCATTTATATTTCACTCCTGCATATCTTGTTACATCCTGGTTATTTTCAATTGTTTGATATTATGACGTACTGACGTCTGGGTTTTGCATGGCCCAGATCCTTTATCTCTTTCGCAGGCCGACCAGGAGTATTTCAGTCGACAGGCCGAACAGTGAGGAGCAATTTGGTATTTAGTTTAGTTTAGTTTAGTTTTCTTTCAGCACTTTCATTTCCTGACGTGAGCCCGTATTTGGGACGTACTTTCCAGATGTTATTTCTTATTGGATTTATTGCTTTCGCATATATTATTTCTTGACTCGTTTATCCTGGTATATAGACATGTACTAGATAGTTTATTTTATTTTACTGTTCCTGATATCTTATAGACAGCCGTAATGTGACCGTGGAGGGATGTTTCCTAACCACGGGTAGCATGGTTGGCTCTATCACGTACCGATCTTAGCGCACTCTGGGAAGCGGGACGTGACAAAATGTGTGCACAATATTTTGGTCCAACACAATGTAAGTTCACACATACTCTTTGGCAATAGGACCATGTGGGGTTGCCCTTGGCACAATTCATGCAAGAGAGCACATGTATAGGTGTGATGTGCATTGATTAGGCAATAAATGCATAAATTTTGGATGTGATGTATTGCCTAATGTTTCCCTTCAATTCTCTGCATACAAACTAGGCTTCAACTGATAAAACTAGCAGCACCAGAGTGATATTGGGATACACACATGACCACCACATTAACACGAGACCAAGTGCTCGGAATTTGGTCGAGCACAAGGCTTCCAAAACCGGCCTGTCTGGCCCCACCATCTCTAATGAGCCCCAGTTTTCTACAGAGCCTCCCTTGATGCCACGTCACCTCATTTTTATTGTTTGTTTATTTTTCTTTGGTGCCTATAAATACAGACCAGTGAGCAAGGGAAGGGGTCTTGTTAGTGTATATTCCCTAGAGGCCATTACTGTATCATACTAGTTTGTATATTACTTGATAGAAGCTTGGGATATTCACAGTTGTATAGACAATCTTGCTCAAAATGGTAGTATGCTACTTGGTTTGTCTCTACTTCAATATGTGCATGTGTTTCTTTTAGCATATCGCTTATACATATTAGTAGAGCCCTTAGGATCTTTGCTTGATTACCAGCGTTGTGTGGCAGTCACACTTATGGGGGCTGGGTAATCTACAAGCACATCCTTATACAGGTCTTTAGTCGTAGGATTATCGAGACGGGGCATCGATACTCCGGAGTAGACTAGCGTATACGCTTCTCATCCCAGCACGGGAGACGGTCTTCCCCACAGCCATCAGTACGTCGTACTTGAGATAGTATGCGGGTGCTCGTTAGGTTACGAGTACACTGGACAGGACTCGTCGGGAACTGTTGGTTGGAATTATACCTATCGTCAGTTATCAGTTCCCAGGTGACATGAGTACAGCTTAGTCCGCTGACTTGACACTGTCACTTCGCCTCAAGTGTGTTCCCACTTTACTTAGATTGCTACCCTACCACGGCTCAAAGGAGTCGTGCAAACAGGTAGTAGTTGGGTGCAGTCCCGAAGCACTTGGAGGCAGTGACGGTTAGACAGGATTCGTCTCTCCCGGTATTGGGGGTTGATATCGCGTTGTGTCTAGGAGAGCCATTACACAAGTAGTCCCTGGCCAGGGCAAGCGAGATATACTGGTAGGTTTCCAGTGTTATCTCAGGGTGTTCTGGGCTACACTCCGACACGACTTGTACCGCTTTTAGGGGACTGACGTTTACCACCCCCCTAGGCCCTCCATGCGATATTCTCAGACGAACGGACCGGACTGTACGGAAATTATCACATACATGCTCAGTAGGAGTTCGGATGGGTTTACCTCATCGGCCTTTTTATCGACATCTACCTGAGGACCGTTACGTACAACTAGTGCCGCTTGCGGTCTGTGGTTAAACCCACTGCCAGCGTAGTGTCGAGTCTTTAGAATCCCACACAGAGAGTTTCCCTGCACTGAGCGAAACGTGTAGAGGCCGTATGGTTTTACGGCAGGGCTACGATCACTTACGTGCACTTGTGTGCGTATGCTGTTCGGGCAGGCAATACTAGTGGGCTTTGGTTTAAGCCGGATCCTAGTATTGTACGAATGGATTTGTTTTGTCTTCTGTGCATTCGCATTCTACGGAATGCGGATGCGGGTGTGTATGCACAGTTTTGAGGAGCGAAGAAGGAGGAGGTGCCTCATTAGGGTTTTGACAGTTGATTCGGTCAAAACCATTTTAAGGCGGACTCATTAGGGTTTTGGCAGTTCGTTCGGTCAAAACCATTATGAGCCGGGGACATTATTTACTAATCTTTTTAGTGATAATTATGTGATGGCTAATTGCTTTGACCATTTGACCATACTTGACTTTGTTGACCGTTTGACCAAAGTTGACTTCGACCTTCATGAGAGGTCTAGAGTTTTCTTTGGTTTTCTTTTTATTTTTGGATATGAAAATGGTCAAGTCAATTGTTGCCATCAACTTTATCATGAAAAGATTAGTCATGATGATGTTGGTGTATTATTGCAACCATGGTGCTTTTTCTTGAGTGAACAATTCATTTCTCATTTCTAATTCTCTCTCTTGAGAAGAAAAAGAAAAGCTCCATGGTTGTTCTCCTTCTTCTTCCTCCTCTTGAAAACTCCTTTGATCTCATGTATTGAGAGAAAAAGGATCCAAATAGACAAACACTTCCATCTATCTCTTCTACACATCCTAGGACATCAAGACTAGCGATCTTGTTGCCCTAGTTGCCTCGGCTCGAGGTGGAGCTCGGAGCACAATTCTCGGGTGGATCGTCTTCGACTCAAGAAGGCCGTGGAGGTGACCAAGATTCGGATCGATCCTCGGAGCGTGGATGGATGAGCAGGACAGCGGAATGAAGACCCGAAGGACCGGTATCGTGAGGTATAATCTCTATGGCATAGTAGATAGCACCTCTAGTAGTTTGCTAGTTTGTAGTTTAGCAAAGATCCTTCTTTTAGTCCATGTTGCCTTTGCGCCAAAAATTGTTTTTCGCCGTTTCCGCCTCCCCGTAAGAACCGGGGTGAGCAACGTGGACTTACAGTGGTATCAAAGCCTAAATAAACACAAACTAGCTTATTAGCAAAGTATTTAGAATTTCAATCGGAAAAAAATCGCAAAACATGTCCGGAAAAACCAACTTTCTGTCGATTTTTTATACTACTCTAAAAATTATTTGACATACATGAAAAATCGGCTCAGGGTTTTCTAAAAACACCCACCAAAAACGATCCATTGACTCGGTCAAAGTGCCGCGGATCCGCAGCAAGAACATGCTTCTTGCCGCGGATCCACGGCCGAGTTGACTCGGTCGTGGACCGTTTTTGGTGCAGTGTTATTAGTTGGATGTTTTGGGATTTTTAGTATAGTTTGTTTCTGCCCAGATTTTCCAGAGAACAAATTTGTTTTTGGGGTGGTTACAAATCCGTATTTTGATCGAAATTCCGTAGACTTTGGCTAATGGATATTATCTATGATGTGATATATGTATTGAACGTCTGCTAATCGCTATATGTCGATTAGTGGGGGTTATACATATCTGTGATCTGTAATGTTGATGGTTTGTGGATATGAACTCGTTGGATTGTCGCGGATGAATAGCCGGGGGGTTGTGAGATGAGAGTTTTCTTTATCTTTCAATTCATGTAAAATTTGTAAATTGATGTAATATTATTTTATGGCCGCACATCCAGGATGAGGTTGTAGCCGCCATTGTATAATTTCTTTTACTGTTTTTGCTCCTAGGATAGACCCAAGGTGGGGTGCACAAACTACCGGGTATCTCGAAGTGCCGAGTGGCCTACTCGCGTTGTTGAGGGAGGTTGCTTCGCTTCGGGTACTTGGCGGGTAGTTTGCCGCACCCGTAGGGGTCTAGGGTGGGGTATTGGCTATTCATCGCGACCATGTAATCCGCTTTTCGTTGCAGGCTCGAACGAATCGCAGATTCCTAGTATATCCAAAGTGTTCATCTGTGATCTGGAATGGCTATCATTGCATCTGACGAATGTATATATCTATATATGATATCTATTTAGGCGTTGCTTATGTTTTGCATCCGTGCTAGTCCAGCCCCCACTCTGTCGTTAGTTAAGTAACCTAACGGGTGATGACGGGACCCCGTGGCGAATGCGGATGGCATAAGCGTACGTCATATTTTCATTGTATTCTGCATTGGTAGGATTAAATGATGGGACGCATTAAAATTAATGCAAGAAAATAAACCAAGTAAAAGTTGTTGGAACACTTTTAAAACCACTCGGTTCTTTTCAAAAACCAACTTTTAAATGCGGAGCTTGAACCACTCCTTTTAAAAGCTATCTCGTTCCATCGATTATATCAAGTTCACCGCGTTCACGGTTTCGCCAAAACCATTCGTAGCCCTCCGTCATTTCATATGGGTAGTCAATAGTATTCAAGCTGTGTTTGTTGGCCAAAGTCAAGGCACAGTGTATGGTAGCTATTGGGTATTCATATGCAGCATAGATAGATGCGTTAATTTGGGACAGTCGTACTGCCTTGTTGGCCAAAGTCAAGGGTAGGTACGGGTGGGTTCAAATTAACCTGGAGAATGACGGGTAGAACTTGACATGTGACTTATGATTTGTTGGCCAAAGTCAAGGTCATAAGAGCATGGGGCAAAAATCCACATCGGGAGTTTCTAAAGAAACTGAAACTTGCTAGCGCTGCATACCATTTGGAGTGTGATGATTCTGGTAGGATTCCTTCAGTTTTGTCACGCGATGATATTTGGATCCCGATCCTACTGTGAGTATATGCTACTCCTCGGGAACTTTCTCACTTAACGATCAATGCTATAAACCAAGTAGGTGTCTAGAAAAGTGTTAGCGGGGCTACGCCCACAGGGAAAAGAGGTTACTTAATTAAGGAACTTCGCGAAAGCGTTGGAAAACTTCCCTCGAAGTACCGACACTGGCCTGGCTGAACGGTTAAGCAAGTATTGTACGGTGAGATTGATCCCGACTAATTCTTCCTTTATGGTTTGAGGAGGGATTCGAGAGACAGTGGGAGCCATCCTGTTTAGATAAATTAAAAACTAATCTAAACTTGCAAGAGCATCATGCTGAGTGTTTTCTTCTCTCTCTCTTAATTGCAGCGACCCAGTGACCACACCTAGGTTACATCTAGATAATAAAATGACTGAATATAACTGTTATGACTGGCAAAGGTCTGTCCAGATGTCCATTGCCCATGACAAGCTGGGACACCTCTTAACTAATCCAACCCCTGCCGTCTCAGGACCAGTTTCCCCTGTCACGGATATTGATATCCGTAAGACATCGGAAAAAGACTGTGCAAAAGCCAAGTGCCTCGTGTTGGCCTCAGTTGATGGTGGATACCAGAGGCAGCACGAGAAGATGGACTTAGTTTCTATCTTCCTCCATAACAAAGATTTATATGGAGAGCAATCTCGTATCGCAAGATATGAGACCTCGAACGAATTGCTTCCAGCGAGGTTGGCTATCGGGTCATCTGTAAGGGGCAACGTCCTTATAGAGACCGGCTATTTTGAGCTTACGGACCTGAAGACCACGTTGAAGAACGGGTCAAATGCTGACTTGATTCTACAGTCTCTGCCTTCTATCCTGAAAGAAACCAGGGAAGTAGAAGGAAAGGGAAGGGCAGAAGTTTTGGGACTGGATATAGTAAAAGAGGGATGTTCCTATTGTTACAGGAATGAACATTGGCAGAAAGATTGCAGGGCTAGCAAAGCCAGTAGCCAGAATTTGAAGCATGTTGTGGCTTCGGCTTCGGGTGTGTTTGCAATAGAGAACTGTATGTTAGTTAACCCTACTTCCTGGGTATTGGATACTGGATCAGGATCTCACATCTGTAATTCGTTACAGGCTCTGAGAAACCGTAGGGTTATCAAGATAGGTGATATGACTCTCAGGGTTGCTAACGGAATGAGCATGTACGCTGAATCCGTAGGGGAGTATCATCTTGGGCTGACAATTGGGCAGATATTGATTCTGCGTGACTGTTTTTATGTACCAGGTGCGACTTGTAATATCATATCTGCATCCTTACTTTCTAAGGAAGGATATGATTTTACTTTTGTAAGCGATGTGGTCAACATCCACCTAAATCAAGTTCTGATTGGGTCAGGTACATTAAAAAACGGGATATACGTATTGAATCAAGCTCAGATTTTCAGTGTCCAGAACACACTTAAAAGAAAGTCTCCGGAATTAAATCAGGCTTTCTTATGGCATTGTAGACTGGGTCACATTAATGAGACACGGTTAACGAAGTTACATAAAGAAGGATACTTGGATCCGTTAGAGTACCAGTCTTATGCCACTTGTGAATCTTGTCTCATGGGAAAGATGACAAAGACTCCGTTCACTGGACACGGAGAAAGAGCAAGCGAGCTCTTGGGACTCATACATAGTGACGTGTGTGGTCCAATGTCTACACATGCGCGAAGTGGTTATTCATACTTCATTACTTTCACAGATGATTTCTCTAGGTATGGACATGTCTTCCTGATGAAGCATAAATCCGAGGCCTTTGAGAAATTTCGGGAATACAAGAATGAAGTTGAAAAACAAACAGGCAAAAGTATCAAGACACTGAGATCTGATCGAGATGGTGAATACTTGAGTGCCGAGTTTCTGGGCTACTTAAAAGAGAATGGAATTCTCTCTCAGCTTACTCCTCCATACACACCACAACACAACGGTGTGTCGGAAAGGCAGAATCGAACCCTACTGGATATGGTTCGTTCCATGATGAGTAAGGCTGAGTTACCGCGATCTTTCTGGAGTTATGCGCTAGAATCAGCTGCATACCTTTTGAACCGAGTTCCAACTAAGACTGTGCCTACTACACCATATCAGATATGGTGTAGGAAGAAACCCTATCTTAAGCACATTAAGACATGGGGATGTCCAGCTTTTATCAAAAAGCAGCATGCGGACAAACTCAAGGCACGCTCAGTACAGTGTAAGTTTGTGGGATACCCAAAGAACTCCAAGGGGTATCTTTTCTATTACGCAGAGGAATACAAGGTTTTTGTTTCTCGTCATGCCCGCTTCTTGGAAACCGAGTTTTTGGAAAACCAGATAAGTGGGAGCACAATAAAACTGGAAGAAATTCCAGAACCACGAGCTATTACTGAAAGCTTAGTAGAACCAGAGGGTTCGAAAGAACAGGACATTCCTACACCGCTCCGCAGGAGTAGTAGGCAGTCTCATCCGCCCGAGAGATACTACAGTTTTCTCATAGACGGGGATAGAGAGGATTGCACTATTGATTATGGTGAGCCTACTAGCTTCCAGCAAGCCATTCAGAGCGGTGACTCGGTAAAATGGCTGGATGCAATGCGGACCGAGATGGAGTCCATGTACACCAACAAAGTTTGGACTTTGGATTTTGCTCCAGAAGGGGTAAAACCCGTAGGCTGCAAATGGATCTTCAGAAAGAAGATTGGTGTAGATGGGCAGGTTGAAACCTATAAAGCTAGACTTGTTGCAAAGGGTTTTCGTCAAAGACCTGGTTTGGACTATGACGAGACCTTTTCTCCAGTGGCTATGCTCTAATCCATTCGGATCCTTCTTGCCATTGCTGCTTTCCACGATTATGAAATCTGACAGATGGACGTAAAGACGGCTTTCCTAAATGGAAATTTAGAAGAGTGCGTCTATATGGATCAGCCGGAGGGATTCATTCAGAGTGGGAGAAGCGGTAAAGTGTGCAAGTTGCTAAAGTCCATCTATGGACTGAAGCAGGCATCGCGGAGTTGGAACATCTGCTTTGATGATACTATCAAGGAATTCGATTTTATCAAACACCCAGATGAACCATGCATTTACAGTAAGATTGTAGGGAGAACTGTGGTATTCCTCGTCTTGTACGTGGATGACATTCTCCTAATAGGAAATGATATTCCTATGCTACAGTCAGTCAAAGGATTCTTGTCACAGAGGTTCTCCATGAAGGACCTGGGCGATGCCAACTACATTCTGGGGATCCAGATCTATCGTGAAAGATCTAAGAGGATGTTGGGACTTTCACAGTCCAGGTATATCGACACCATACTGAAAAGATCCAGTATGGAAGATTCCAAGCGCGGTAATTTACCGGCTTGTCACGGGATCACCCTCTCCAAAGAGATGTCTCCCAAGACTGATTTGGAAAGGGATCACATGTCTATTATACCCTACGCTTTTGCGGTAGGCTCTATAATGTATGCGATGTTATGTACCAGACCAGATGTAGCATACGCATTGAGCGTTGTAAGTCGGTATCAGCCGGACCCAGGGGAGAAACACTGGATAGCGGTAAAGAACATTCTCAAGTACCTGAGAAGGGCTAAGGAGATGTTCTTGGTGTATGGCGGAAAAGACCTCCAGATCGAGGCCTTTGCTGACTCCAGCTTCCAGAGTGACAAGGATGACTCCAAGTCCATGTCGGGTTATGTCTTTACCCTCAATGGAGGGGCGGTTTGCTGGAAGAGTTCCAAGCAGGAAACCGTTGCTGACTCAACTATGGAAGCGGAGTACATAGCTGCTTGCGATGCCGCAAATGAAGCTGTCTGGATGAAGAAGTTCCTCACAGAGCTTCAGGTGGTTCCTACCATTGTTGATCCAATACCGCTGTATTGCGACAACAACGGCGCTATAGCTTTAGCGAAGGAACCCAGGTCCCATCAGAAGTACAGGCACATTTTGAGGCGGTACCGCCTGATCAGGGAGATCGTAGATCGCCGGGAGATCGAGGTGAAGAGAGTAGATTCGGAGAGTAACATTGCAGATCCACTCACAAAGGCCCTACCCCAGACTCAGTTCGAGCGGCTGATCGAGATGATAGGTCTTCGATACGCCAGTACATGGCCTTAGTGCAAGTGGGAGATTGTTAGTGTATATGTCCTAGAGGCCATTACTGTATCATACTAGTTTGTATATTACTTGATGGAAGCTTGGGATGTTCACAGTTGTATAGACAATCTTGCTCAAAATGGTAGTATGCTACTTGGTTTGTCTCTACTTCAATATGTGCATGTGTTTCTTTTAGCATATCGCTTATACATATTAGTAGAGCCCTTAGGATCTTTGCTTGATTACCAGCGTTGTGATGGCAGTCACACTTGTGGGGGCTGGGTAATCTACAAGCACATCCTTATACAGGTCCCTAGTCGTAGGATTATCGAGACGGGGCATCGATACTCCAGAGTAGACTAGCGTATACGCTTCTCATCCCAGCGCGGGAGACGGTCTGTCCCACAGCCATCAGTACGTCGTACTTGAGATAGTATGCGGGTGCTCGTTAGGTTACGAGTACACTGGACAGGACTCGTCGGGAACTGTTGGTTGGTATTATACCTATCGTTAGTTATCAGTTCCCAGGTGACATGAGTACAGCTTAGTCCTCTGACTTGACACTGTCACTTCGCCTCAAGTGTGTTCCCACTGTACTTAGATTACTACCCTACCACGGCTCAAAGGAGTCGTGCAAACAGGTAGTAGTTGGGTGGAGTCCCGAAGCACTTGGAGGCAGTAACGGTTAGACAGGATTCGTCACTCCCGGTATTGGGGGTTGATATCGCGCTGTGTCTAGGAGAGCCATTACACAAGTAGTCCCTGGCCAGGGCAAGCGAGATATACTGGTAGGTTTCCAGTGTTATCTCAGGGTGTTCTGGGCTACACTCCGACACGACTTGTACCGCTTTTAGGGGACTGACGTTTACCACCCCCTAGGCCCGCCATGCGATATTCTCAGACGAACGGACCGGACTGTACGGAGATTGTCATATACAGGCTCAGTAGGAGTTCGGATGGGTTTACCTCATCGGCCTTCTTATCGACATCTACCTGGGGACCGTTACGTACAGCTAGTGCCGCTTGCGGTCTGTGGTTAAACCCACTGCCAGCGTAGTGTCGAGTCTTTAGAGTCCCACACAGAGAGTTTCCCTGCACTGAGCGAAACGTGTAGAGGCCGTATGGTTTTACGGCAGGGCTACGATCACTTACGTGCACTTGTGTGCGTATGCTGTTCGGGCAGGCAATACTAGTGGGCTTTGGTTTAAGCCGGATCCTAGTATTGTACGGATGGATTTGTTTTGTCTTCTGAGCATTCGCATTCTACGGAATGCGGATGCGGGTGTGTATGCACAGTTTTGAGGAGCGAAGAAGGAGGAGGTGCCTCATTAGGGTTTTGATAGTTGATTCGGTCAAAACCATTTTGAGGCGGACTCATTAGGGTTTTGGCAGTTCGTTCGGTCAAAACCATTATGAGCCGGGGACATTATTTACTAATCTTTTTAGTGATAATTATGTGATGGCTAATTGCTTTGACCATTTGACCATACTTGACTTTGTTGACCGTTTGACTAAAGTTGACTTGGACCTTCATGAGAGGTCTAGAGTTTTCTTTGGTTTTCTTTTTATTTTTGGATATGAAAATGCTCAAGTCAATTGTTGCCATCAACTTTATCATGAAAAGATTAGTCATGATGATGTTGGTGTATTATTGCAACCATGGTGCTTTTTCTTGAGTGAAAAATTCATTTCTCATTTCTAATTGTCTCTCTTGAGAAGAAAAAGAAAAGCTCCATGGTTGTTCTCTTTCTTCTTCCTCCTCTTGAAAACTCCTTTGATCTCATGTGTTGAGAGAAAAAGGATCCAAATAGACAAACACTTCCATCTACCTCTTCTACACATCCTAGGACATCAAGACTAGCGATCTTGTTGCCCTAGTTGCCTCGGCTCGAGGTGGAGCTCGGAGCACAACTCTCGGGTGGATCGTCTTCGACTCAAGAAGGCCGCGGAGGTGACCAAGATCCGTATCGATCCTCGGATCATGGATGGATGAGCAGGACAGCGGAATGAAGACCTGAAGGACCGGTATCGTGAGGTATAATCTCTATGGCATAGTTGATAGCACCTCTAGTAGTTTGCTAGTTTGTAGTTTAGCAAAGATCCTTCTTTTAGTCCATGTTGCCTTTGCGCCAAAAATTGTTTTCCGCCGTTTCCGCCTCCCTGTAAGAACCGGGGTGAGCAACGTGGACTTACAGGTCTCACATGTATCATATAGTTTTTGATAGTTTTTTTGTTTTTGTTTAGCTTGAGTGTGAGTAGGCTTCATCATTGGTTTCTTCTTCTTCTTCTCTCTTGAAGCTTTCTTTAGAGAGTTTCGTTAAGGAGGTTGAACAAGTAACCAAACTCTTGTAACTCTTCATCAAGTGTTTATATATATTGCTTTGTTTTTGCTTTCATTGCTTTGTTTCTTTACTTTTTTTCTTTTTCTCATGTGTAACTAATCTTCATTGGTTGTGGTATTGGTGAGGAAGTGAGATGAAAGGCTTTTTTCTCCTCCACCTCTTGTTTATGTTTAATGTGCTTATCTACATGATTATAACTTAAAGATTGATTTATATATTGATGTGATATGGTATTTTGAAACCATGGTTACTTGTAACCTCTTCATATACCATATTCACCCCTTTCCCTATTTAATAATGTTTAAGTTAGAATCAAAATTGGTATTAAGTTTGCTAAGTTTGGATACGGTATTTTGTGTCCGAGTGCTTGACAAACCTTCGGTTTTCATATACCGTATACCATCACAAACCCTCAGCAAAGTTAACAATCAAATCATTTTGCTCTCACTCACTAATTGTGTTTTTGATATTGTGGTATGCTTGCTAACCCTTGTGTTTAGTGTTGGTACCCCAAGCTTGGACATACAAACGGTAAGTGATCAAAACGAACTCGTTTCGTGCTTTACCGAGAATATCGGAATTCGACGACTTGTGCCTCGCAACCGTTTCGACAAGTCGTGCTTCATGCCGGGATCAACGTGAGAACGAATAGCTCATGAACAAGGGAACGTCGAGGGAATCGTCGCGATTCAATCTTCCGAGCCAAAGCCGCAACCATTCTTTCTTGCTTGTTTTCCTTCTTTCTTTGTTTTCCGTATTTTCGTATTCTTTTTATATTTTTTGTGACAAAGCCACCCAATTCATTAATTTGTTGAACCTTAAATCACAAGACCTAATACACAATTCCCTGTGGATCGACCCGTGCTTGCCGGCTCGCTACAACGCGCCATACACTTGCAGTTATAAATATTACAACGAGAACGATCTCGCGTGCGCATTCCGTTTCCTTAAACGATCACATTTCCAAACATACGCGTTTGTGCATGCGGGTGAATTCCCAACAAGTTTTTGGCGCCGTTGCCGGGGAGTTGGTAGTTATTAGGAATTGTTATTTCTGGTTCGTACTAACTCACTAACTTTTAACTCAATTTTTTCAAAACTAACACAAAACTAACAAATTCTTTTCACTTTGTTCTCTGTCTTTGCAACCTGCTAGCACTCTGTGATTCAACTAAAAAATTAATATATACCATTAGAATACTAATATAGCCTGGAAGAGCCACACAAAATTCGAGCACAACCACTCGGAATCTGACCGGCGACATTGATGAATCATCCGAGCTCGCCGGCCCTTTCAGGGTGTTTTTGATTTTTTGTTCTTGTGTGATCTCCAGTAGGTCGTCAGTACTCTAGTGGTATTGTTTGATTTTTATAATTTTGAGTGTGCAGGAATTGGGGTATATATATCGCTTTTTGACACTAAATATATATCGCTTTTTGACACTAAATATCGTATTTTCCGACATTTCAGGATTTTAAGGAATTACGACCAGCGATCGTGCGGAGCGTGGCTCAAATGCAATTACAAGACGTTAGGAAAGTACAGTGCCAAAGATCCGGATAGTTTGACCCGCCCAAATGAACAATCAAAAGACTTGGATCACTTCAAAGGGGTTTTCTTAAACCAAATCACATCGGTACGTATTTTCTAACACCTTCGCTCAAATCCGACGCATTCCAATATTCTATATTTTGCAGGATTCTTTGCATAAATTTGCCGTCAATTGCACAGAGAACTAACCGTATTTTTTGCAGCGCTTAAATTTAAAACTGAAAAAGAATTGCTTAAATTGCTTGATTTTTTTTGAATTCTTTTATTTGATTGCGCATGTGCATATTAATACGGAATTAAGGGCAAAAATGACCAAACAAGATACGGTAAAGGATTTCATCACCTTTTCTCCGTAGCCCACAAATCACAAAACTGCATTCTTGCATACCCCCAGTAATTTTAAAATCAATTAGAACTCTGACTTTAAGGACTTCACGCTCATTAGGAGAAGTTAACTGTGTTTAGAACTTTGCTTAACGGTATATCGTTCATGGGGTGTCTAGGCAAGTGTTCACGGCGCAACTACCAAAAGAGAAATGGTTATCTAATTAAGAAACTACGCGAAAGCGTTGGAAAACCTCCCCTTATCTCTTGCACTTACCTGGCTTCGTGATCAGTATATCTTGAGCCTGTTTCTCGACACAGTTTTACTTCAACAATCAGGTTCTTGAGCAGGTCTAGTTGACTTAGAATAACATAGATTGCTAGGGGTGTGATATTCTTTATTTTTGTGATATTTATGAAATTTTTGTTAATATGGGTGATACACAATTCAATTTTATTTTTCACGATTCTTATTCTTTTGTTTATACCCAGTCCCAATTAATTTGTTCAAATTGCCAAGATTTTTCCCACATTCATGAAAATTGTTCTTTTTTAGGGGGTGACCAACCGTCCCAAATTTTTGATAACGGTCACCCACCTAACACTCCTGAACCCAGTCCCACTTCAATTAGAGACCTAATGATTAAGGATTTAGAGAAAAAGGTCGACAGAATGACCATTTTAGCATCACCACCATCACAACCCCTCCAACCCGAAATAGTTGAACCATCATTAGGGAATTATAGTGAGATGGATACTAGGTTGACCGCTTTAGAGAAAGCTATTGAAGTGATGACCGCGGTTGAGAATCAAATAGCTGCGACGCTAGCCCTGTTTATACATCAATCTGAGCAATTGTTTGTTGCTCAAGCTCAATCATTGGCTAGAATCGAGGAGCAACTGAAACATTTAGCTGAGAGGATTCTAGTGAGTGAACACAGTCAGTCAGAACCCAACAGTGTCAATATCTATTATCTAGGAAGTCACCTAAGTGAAATAGACGATCAATCAAATTTTGATGATTTCATAGATGATGATACAAATAAATTGACTGAGTGTTATCAGGATACACAAGAAAAACCTCCAACTGATTTTTTATTTTTATTTCCAATTTTAGAGGAGAAATCTTGTGATTTTGACGGGTATGGTTTGGATAGATTGTCAGAAGAGATCAATGATCAGGAACCCACAATTTTTGTATCACCTAGTGATATTGTTTCGGAAGAAACGTTAGGGTGGGAACCTACTTTTTTGGATGACATATACCTACCCATTTGTGAATGTGATGAGGGAGAAAATGTATTGGGAGAGTCTGTGAGCTATAGTGATAAGAATATGATTGTGAAAAATTATAGGGAGGAAGACAACATTGAAGAATATTCTTTTATATCGAGCTTTGAGGAAATTTTTGCGGATGAACTTGATATTCTTGGTGAGTTTGAGTCATGATCCATTTGGGAACATCCTAAAAACCTTTCTTTTGCCGAACATTTTGCGGATGAACTCCAGTTTTTACATGAACTTGACTTTGGAACTCAACATGTGTGTCACGCCCCGCTTCCTAGAGTACGCTAAGATGGGCACGTGACATAGCCAACCATGCTACCCGTGGATAGGAAAAATCTCTCCACAGTCACATTACGGCTGTAGAGATATCAAGAACATGAAAGTAAACTAACTATCTAGTACATGTCCATGAGCCAGAATAAATGAGTCAAGAAATAATATTGTATGCGGAAGCAAAAGATAAAAAAAACACCTGGAAGGTAAGACTGGATACCAACAGAATCCCTACCGCTTGGTCTAATAGCGGCAAAACTCCTGATCAGTCTGCAACAAAGGTAGAGAATCTGGGCCATGCAAAACCCAGACGTCAGCGCGTCATAACATCAAGCAATAATATATAAACAGGGCAGCAAGACATGCAAGTATGATCATAAATGGTAAAGCAGGTGTAGCAACAATATAAATCAGGGCAGTGAAAGGTAGTGTGCAGTGAGTAATCTAAACTGGTCCATTGGGTTAACTACTCTCAAGTCTTTGAAATCAATTTGATGAATCATCGATGTAACTCAATAGTATCCCGTGCATGCCCGGGACCACGGTCCAGATTCTCGGGCTGAAACCGAGACATGCCGCTAGGCACTAAACAGGAAACATGTACAGATGAATGATGTCAGCATCATCATCCCAGGGCTGGCTTAGCCCCTAAAACTGATCAGTTTAAGTATCGAACTGTCGAGTTACAAGTCAGGTTTCATCATTGATTTCCCCATACCCCCAAGTTATGTGTTCGAGTCAGGTATTGATAAATCTGAGACTAATGCCAATAGAGGATCAAGCAGGAATAGGTTTGTCTATACAGACAATAGGATATGTCCATCGGGACAACATGTCAGGATTGTCGGCATTAGAAACAGGATCAGGTAACATGTCAAGTAATGATATATCAGGTCATGTCAGGTATTCAGTAATCAAGAACTAATGCCAACACAGGATCAGGTAAGAACAGGTTTGTCTGGATAGACAACAGGAACGGTCCGTGAGGACTACATGTCAGATTTGTTGGTATTAGACACAAGATCAGGTAACGGGTCAAGCCATGGTACATCAAGTCAAGTCAAGTAGTGTACGGTACCATGTCGGGTCAAGTAATATGTGTGTAACAAGTCATGTCAGGGTGTAAAAGATATCATGTGTGTGCTCATAATCAGCTAGCATAATCATGGTTATAAATAATCAAGCATGGGTATCAACAACACGATACATTGGCACATGTGATAGGTTAAGCAATGAATGCATGTTTAATTAATTCAGCCGTACGGTTATCAGTGTGTGTTAATATCACAGTATTATGTAGTAATGTGATCTATGGATGCAATTATATGTATCTTAAATGCGATGGATGCAAACGGGTATCCAAAAAACTATAAAATGGTAATGTGGGATGTACAACTAAGCAATATGTGATATAAATATTGATATAATAATATTAATATGGATAGCATATTCAAAGCGATTAATAACTATAAAAGTGGTATTGATTAACCATGCACAAGAAAGTTCCGTTCAGAAATTCAGCGTCACCCTGATTTGTAAAATAGCTTAAAAATAACAAACGTTCTCCAAAAGGGACGTGTCTTATACCAAAACAAAGATAATTCAATAAAGTTTTCATTTTTATAAGAATAAGTGTCTCAGGTTGTCCCTACAAAAAGGTATGAACATTCGAAATTGAAAGTTTGCTGCTGGAATTTCCCTGGACAGCAGTTTAAAGACATATTCATTTGCATTTTATGTTATTTAAACAATTTATTTTGCAAGTAAATATTTCATATAGTTATAGTATTCTGAGTTAGCTTCGTAACGAACTAAAGAACGTATACTAATGATTTTTCTATGATTTATAATGAATTTTATAAGGTAAGGTGTACAGTAAATTTCAGATTTGTCGTATCCGCTTTGCAGCGACGTTTCATGTGAAAACTATAATATTTTCAAATGTATAATATTATAAAATGCAGATTATAAACTAATTACAGATAATAATAAGAAATATTACGACGATATATATTTTAAATGATATGGATGCAGTATAATGTAATCTAGTATGTTACAAGATAAGTTTTCATGATCTAGATTTAAAATGATATAAACGGATGCAAACGGAACATCGAAACGTTAAAAATTAATCATGGGGTACTAGATTTAAACTATAGGTATGGTATTTATTTAAATAGGTATAAAATGAATTATATAGCATGTAGCAAGATTAACTTTCCTAGACGGAATAAGAACGGATGTGTACGGAACGTCCTTCGTCGGCGAAAAGTCGCGAGGCGCGCACGGTACACGGAACGGTTCCAAACAACGCACGAGGGTGATCACGCAAGTCAGATACGTTCACTGGATCACTCGGATCGTCAGCGACGAGCACGGCTCCGGCGGTGATCACCGGAATCAAGAAACAAGATCAAGGAAAAGAAAAAAGAAAGAAGAAGAGGTTGTGTATTAAATAAGGAAAGAAAAATTAAATAAATAAAATATATATATAAATATATATATGCAGAGGAGAGAGAGAGAGAGAAAGGGATTGTTGGTTTGTTAGGAAATTAGATTTAAAATTTTAAAAGATTTTTAGATTTAAAATTTTAGATAAGAGGTTTCAGTTTGTTAAAGAAATCGTATGAAAATATTTGAACTAAATTTTAAAATTAAATAAATTGAATTTTGGCGGGATACAAAAATATTTCAAAACGCGCCCGGGTCGGGTCTAAAAATTCAGATTTAAAATACGAAAAATATGTGCGACTTTCAAAATTCAAAATGAATGCTCAGGTAACGAAAATGCATACCCCCAAAGAATGGATGCACTTGTCTATGTAACAAGTCAAGGTAATCTATGAATACGAATCAAACAAATTCAAGCAAGCGGGTTGGGTCGAATGCAAAGTAATATGTAAAATACCATTCGCACCCAAACACGCTAAATCAAGAAAAGACCATGGATAAGTAAATACGGAAACTGGAATTGGTATAAATGAACTCGGTTGTTACATTATACCCAACTATAAAAAGAATTTCGTCCCCGAAATTCCAAGAACAAGAAAGGATAAATAATCAAGAAACTACAAGAATAGATGTGGAAACTTCTGCTGGATTTCATCTTCTCGTTCCCAAGCTGATTCCCCATGTGAGCGATTACTCCAAGAAACAAGTACAAGAGGGATAACCTTGTTCTTAAGAACCTTTTCTCTTCGATCCACGATCGACACCGGTCGCTCTTCAAAAGTCAAATCTTCTCGTACGGTTAGCTCCGAATGATCCAACACATGTGTTTTATCTCGAACATACCTACGGAGTTGAGGTACGTAACCCACGTCATGAACATTCTCCAAAGATTGTAGTAACACCAAACGATATGCCACTTCTCCAACACGCTCAAAATCTCCAAAGGTCCAACGAATCGAGAACTAAGCTTTCCTCGACTTCCGAAACGAATCACCCTTCTAGTCGGTGATACCTTCAAGAATACCAAATCACTAACGGCGAAGTCTAGAGGTCTTCTCAACGTATCTGCCTAACTCTTCTGTCGGTCTTGTGCTGCTTTCATATGATTCCGGATAGTAGTAACCTTCTCAACTGTTTGCACGATCAAATCCGGTCCCAACAATTTTCGTTCTCTAACATCGTCCAGCAAACAGGTGAAAGACACTTGCGACCGTATAAAGCTTCGAATGGAGCCATATGAATAGTCGCCTGAAAGTTGTTGTTGTACGAAACTCCACCAAGTGTAGATGATTCTCCCATGAATCCTTGAAGTCTAACATACACGCCATCAACGTGTCTTCAAGAGTTTGGATCGTTCTCTCCGACTGGCCATCTGTTCGAGGATGATAAGCTGTGCTAAACTCAAACGCCTTCCTGTAAGTTCCTCCAAAAGTGTGATAAGAAACGAGTGTCACGGTCGGACACGATGCTCACCGGTACTCCATGCAATCTTACTATCTCCTGCATGTATCGCTCTGCCAAAGCTTCTGTTGATCGACCAACTCGAAATGGTATGAAATGAGCTGCCTTAGTCAATCGATCAACAATCACCCCAACTGCATTGTTGCCCTTTGGACTCCGCGGTAGAGCTGTCATGAAATCCATGGTTATATGTTCCCACTTCCATTGAGGGATCGGAAGTGTCTGCAATAAACCAGCAACCCGTTGATGTTCAGCCTTAACTTGCTGACACACCAAACACTTTGCCACAAAACGGCAATATCCCGTTTCATGCCTTCCCACCAGAAATGCTGTCGTATATCTCGGTATATCTTCGTGCCTCCTGGATGTATGGAATATGCTGAACTGTGCGTCTCCTTCATAAGTTCTTCACGAATGTCTCCTTTTGACACACACAAATGGCTACCATATCGCAACGAACCATCTTCATGAATTAACAAGTTCGTTCGAAGTCCAGCTTCGACCTATTCTTGAAACCTTTGCAATCTTGGGTTTTTTGACTGCGTTGCTTTAATACTCTCGATCAATGACGACTGTACTTGCAGCGACATCAACTGTCCTGAAGAATGCGGTAGCACGATCTCCAACTCGAATCTTCGAAAGTTTTCAATAAGTTTCTTTTTGTGCAGTCAACATCCGAATTGCTGGTAACTGACTAAGCGCATCCGGCACAACATTAACTTCCCCGGATGGTACTTAAGATCAAGATCGTAGTCAGCCATCAGCTCCAACCATCTACGCTACCTTATATTAAGCTCCTTCTGTGTGAACACGTACTTTAGGCTTTTGTGATCGGTGAAAACTTCGACCCTTTCGCCCAAAAGGTAGTGTCTCCAAATTTTCAAAGCGAATACACAGCCGCAAGCTCCAAGTCATGAGTTGGGTAATTCTTCTCATGGGTCATCAACTTCCTCAACGCGTAAGCTACAACCTTCCCATGCTGCATCAAAACACATCCCAATCCTTTCCCAAATGCGTTGCTGTGAATCACCAATCCTCCGGAACTGTCTGGCACGGTTAAAACAGGAGCGGTTATCAACCTTTGCTTCAACGCCTCAAAAGCTGACGCACACTTATCCGACCCCACAAATGGTACTTCCTTGCGTGTAAGCTTGGTCAGAGGCTCAGCCAAACGAGCAAGATTGTCTACGAACCTTCTGTACTATCCGGCAAGTCCAAGAAAGCTTCTAATCTCCACAACGTTCAGAATCGGCCAATCTCGAACCGCTGTAATCTTTCGGGATCAACGGCGATTCCATCTCCAGCCACGACATTCCCTAAAACTTTACTTCTTCCAGCCAAAACTCGCACTTGCTCATCCTTGCATACAATCTTTCTTACCTCAATGTCTGCAGTGCGATCTTCAAGCGTTCTGCATGCTCTTCCTTGCTCCCTGAATAGACCAGAATATCGTCGATGAACGCCACTATAAACGGGTCCAAGAACGGTGAGAGATTCGGTTCATCAAGTTCATAAATATTGCTAGCGCATTCGTTACTCCGAAGGGCATCACTAATACTCGAAATGTCCATACCGAGTTCAGAACACAGTCTTGCAAATATCTTCTGTTTTAACTCGGACCTGATGATATCCGGATCGCAATTCCAGTTTCGAGAATACCCTCGCGCCACTAAGCTACTCAAATAATTCGCCAATGTGAGGGATCGGGTACTTGTTCTTAATAGTCACCCGGTTTAATTCTCGATAATCGATGCACATCCTCCTTGTGACATCATCTTCCTTACTAGAAGAACTGGAGCTCCCCAAGGTGATTTACTGCTGCGAAACCAACCCTTCTCAAGTAATTCAGCAACCTGCTTCTTGACTTCTTCCAACTCTACTGGTGCCATTGGATAATACGCCTTTGAGATTGGCGCTGCACCAGGAATAAGATCGATCGCGAACTCCACATCTCATTTTGGCGGTAAAACCGATATGTCCTCGAACACGTCCATGAACTCTCAAACTACAGCTGGTGCTTCCTTCTTATCATCTTCCATTGACGAAAGAACATTGCTTGTCGGCCTAGCCCTAAACTCAACTAGCTCGACAGAACTGCTTCTTCCAGCAAAACAAACTCCGGATGTCTGGGAATCTGGAAAATCACTTTCCTTTCCTTACAATCAATATGAGCGTGGAAAGTGCCGAGAAAATCCATTCCTAAGACAACAACAAACAAAAGGATGCACCAGAATTGAATAATTCTAATGCAGGGAAAACATGAACAAGTAAGATACCGAGATGACTTCATCCGAAGTCAAGATACTAAAGAGGATTAAGCACGGTAAACACGATTCAAGCTGGCGATAAAACAATAACTGGTAAGCAATAAAACCGAGAGAAGCAAGGTAATATAACGATCATGGAATAGGGAAGTGAATCAAGACCAGGACTCCAAGTTACTCAAATAGAGTACCGCATTGTAACCATGCTGCAGTTCATGGGTACAATTACATAACTCCACTCAAGTCTCCCAAATCCTAGTATCAGAATCAAGAAACAGGGAGAAACAATGGTGAATCCAAAAAGATTTCAAGCTGGGATGCAACGTTGTTTGCATAACGTCAAGGCAAAGGATACGAGAAAGATATGATTCAAGAATCACGATAACAAGGTGGCAGGACATGTTCCTAATCACGAGCATTCTGATTCGTGTATTGGGTCCAATACCCAACTACAAAAGAATCAAGCCCGATTAACTTATATCCTATGGCTCTGATACCAAAAGAACCATGTCACGCTCCGCTTCCCAGAGTATGCTAAGATGGGCACGTGACATAGCCAACCATGCTACCTGTGGATAGGAAAAATCCCTCCACAGTCACATTACGGCTGTAGAGATATCAAGAACAGGAAAGTAAACTAACTATCTAGTACATGTCCATGAGCCAGAATAAATGAGTCAAGAAATAATATAGTATGCGGAAGCAAAAGATCAAAAAAACACCTGGAAGGTAAGACTGGATACCAACAGAATCCCTACCGCTTGGTCTAATAGCGGCAAAACTCCTGATCAGTCTGCAACAAAGGTAGAGAATCTGGGCCATGCAAAACCCAGACGTCAGCGCGTCATAATATCAAGCAATAATATATAAACAGGGCAGCAAGACATGCAAGTATGATCATAAATGGTAAAGCAGGTGTGGCAACAATATAAATCAGGGCAGTGAAAGGTAGTGTGCAGTGAGTAATCTAAACTGCTCCATTGGGTTAACTACTCTCAAGTCTTTGAAATCAATTTGATGAATCGTCAATGTAACTCAATAGTATCCCGTGCATGCCCGGGACCACGGTCCAGATTCTCGGGCTGAAACCGAGACATGCCGCTAGGCACTAAACAGGAAACATGTACAGATGAATGATGTCAGCAGCATCATCCCAGGGCTGGCCTAGCCCCTAAAACTGATCAATATAAGTATCGAACTGTCGAGTTACAAGTCAGGTTTCATCATTGATTTCCCCATACCCCCAAGTTATGTGTTCGAGTCAGGTATTGATAAATCTGAGACTAATGCCAACAGAGGATCAAGTAGGAACAGGTTTGTCTATACAGACAACAGGATATGTCCATCGGGACAACATGTCAGGATTGTCGGCATTAGAAACGGGATCAGGTAACATGTCAAGTAATGATATATCAGGTCATGTCAGGTATTCAGTAATCAAGAACTAATGCCAACACAGGATCATGTAAGAACAGGTTTGTCAGGATAGACAACAGGAACGGTCCGTGAGGACTACATGTCAGATTTGTTGGCATTAGACACAAGATCAGGTAACGGGTCAAGCCATGGTACATCAGGTCAGGTCAAGTAGTGTACGGTACCATGTCGGGTCAAGTAATATGTGTGTAACAAGTCATGTCAGGGTGTAAAAGATATCATGTGTGTGCTCATAATCAGCTAGCATAATCATGGTTATAAATAATCAAGCATGGGTATCAACAACACGATACATTGGCACATGTGATAGGTTAAGCAATGAATGCATGTTTAATTAATTCAGCCGTACGGTTATCAGTGTGTGTTAATATCACAGCATTATGTAGTAATGTGATCTATGGATGCAATTATATGTATCTTAAATGCGATGGATGCAAACGGGTATCCGAAAAACTATAAAATGGTAATGTGGGATGTACAACTAAGCAATATGTGATATAAATATTGATATAATAATATTAATATGGATAGCATATTCAAAGCGATTAATAACTATAAAAGTGGTATTGATTAACCATGCACAAGAAAGTTCCGTTCAGAAATTCAGCGTCACCCTGATTTGTAAAATAGCTTAAAAATAACAAACGTTCTCCAAAAGGGACGTGTCTTATACCAAAACAAAGATAATTCAATAAAGTTTTCATTTTTATAAGTAAAAGCGTGTCAGGTTGTCCCTACAAAAAGATATGAACATTCGAAATTGAAAGTTTGCTGCTGGAATTTCCCTGGACAGCAGTTTAAAGACATATTCATTTGCATTTTACGTTATTTAAACAATTTATTTTGCAAGTAAATATTTCATAGAGTTATAGTATTCTGAGTTAGCTTCATAACGAACTAAAGAACGTATACTAATGATTTTTCTATGATTTATAATGAATTTTATAAGGTAAGGTGTACAGTAAATTTCAGATTTGTCGTATCCGCTTTGCAGCGACGTTTCATGTGAAAACTATAATATTTTCAAATGTATAATATTATAAAATGCAGATTATAAACTAATTACAGATAATAATAAGAAATATTACGACGATATATATTTTAAATGATATGGATGCAGTATAATGTAATCTAGTATGTCACAAGATAAGTTTTCATGATCTAGATTTAAAATGATATAAACGGATGCAAACGGAACATCGAAACGTTAAAAATTAATCATGGGGTACTAGATTTAAACTATAGGTATGGCATTTATTTAAATAGGTATAAAATGAATTATATAGCATGTAGCAAGATTAACTTTCCTAGACGGAACAAGAACGGATGTGTACGGAACGTCCTTCGTCGGCGAAAAGTCGCGAGGCGTGCACGGTACACGGAACGGTTCCAAACAACGCACGAGGGTGATCACGCAAGTCAGATACGTTCACTGGATCACTCGGATCGTCAGCGACGAGCACGGCTCCGGCGGTGATCACCGGAATCAAGAAACAAGATCAAGGAAAAGAAAAAAGAAAGAAGAAGAGGTTGTGTATTAAATAAAGAAAGAAAAATTAAATAAATAAAAAATATATATAAATATATATATGCAGAGGGGAGAGAGAGAGATAAAGGGATTGTTGGTTTGTTAGGAAATTAGATTTAAAATTTTAAAAGATTTTTAGATTTAAAATTTTAGATAAGAGGTTTCAGTTTGTTAAAGAAATCGTATGAAAATATTTAAACTAAATTTTAAAATTAAATAAATTGAATTTTGGCGGGATACAAAAATATTTCAAAACGCGCCCGGGTCGGGTCTAAAAATTCAGATTTAAAATACGAAAAATATGTGCGACTTTCAAAATTCAAAATGAATACTCAGTTAACGAAAATGCATACCCCCAAGAATGGATGCACGTGTCTATGTAACAAGTTAAGGTAATCTATGAATACGAATCAAACAAATTCAAGCAAGCTGGTTGGGTCGAATGCAAAGTAATATGTAAAATACCATTCGCACCCAAACACGCTAAATCAAGAAAAGACCATGGATAAGTAAATACGGAAACTGGAATTGGTATAAATGAACTCGGTTGTTACAATGTGCTATTGGAACATTCAATTCATCCAGGAAACAATTCTTTAACCTCTTCAAAACTTCATCTTCATCTTCAACATCTTCCGATCTCTACTTTTACACGCCCATGCCCTTCACTAACATCTAACATATACCTTTTCTTTTTCTTTTGTATATACATATTCTTTTGCCCGCCATTGCACTATATAGACAAAATCTTTAAATGGCTGGTATTAATTTCTGGACTAACCCAATCATTTAACTTGTATATACTATAATTAGTCTTAGGTTTTTCCTTTTTTTTTCTTGAATAAAATTCTCACCCTGATGTCTAAGTCTAGCTACCGGAGACGGGGGCAACGATGAGGACATTGTAAAACTCAGGTTTGGGGGTGAGCACTGCATTTATTTTGCTACATCATGTGTATATTGTATATTCTGCATTGCATACATATTAAAAAAAAACTGAAAAATTTTCTGAAAAATATAAAATCTTTGTCGTCAAGTTAGCTAGTAGGGTAACTTAGATTGTTATTCCGAAAATTTAGTTGATATATTAGAAGTAACTAAATCCTAGGCTTAGGAATTGAAAACCCTAAAACTAACTCTCATTCTGTTTAAACTTGGTAAGTATACATCCTTACAGTTTTTTTTTTTGAGAAATAGGTAATCTTGAGTTCAGTTCTTTAGTTAAGTCAAGATGAAGGAAGAGTATTGAAACTTTACTGAAAGATAAGTCTGAAAAATAGTTTATATTCTTAAGTCCAAATTTAGAAAATATATACCCTACAAACTGCACATACACGCACCTTGAAACTTGGGATAGTAGAGGATACCTAGAAATACTTTTGCCTGAAAGCTTAGTATGAAAGAAAAAACGGTATTTAAAGCTAACCACCATAAGAGTATCATTGAAAAATATATTCGGTCTTGAAAAGAAAAAGAAAAATAAAAGAAAAAAATAAAGTCAAGACTTGGAAACTGCTATTTACGCTTTAAACTCATACATTCAGTAATCGGCTGTTAGTGCCTCAAGAAGCATTAATAATCGCATGAAAGATGTGTGAGCAAAACCGTCCATCCATTAATGAAAAGAAGTAGTATTAGGTATTAAGGCAAGGGTACTATAGCTTGAATTGAATTCTTAAGTGTAGGGGTGAAAATTTACACACACGTAGGGGTATACAATCGATGTTTGGAGGAAGATAGGGATAAAGAATAAGACTTATGTTTTCTGTAATGATGATAAAAATCTCTGATTGGAGACCGCACTTTAGAAGGAAAACTGAGGAGATACCGAGATCTTTCTAAACTGTAAAATGTATAGGATCCGGGGTTGAATAAATAGGAGGTGTGAAATATAAGGGTTGAATATTTCCAACTTAGGATGATAGAATTTCTAATTTAGATACTAAACTGTAGGAGTAGAATCGACGTTAACTTATGAAACTAAGTTGACTGGATTTTGTGCGTGTAATCCGCTGAAAACCCTCAGGAGACAACACTCCTACTACTAGGGACACCTAGAGGTTTAACGGCTGATTGCACATGCTCAGTACAATCGTGTTCCCTGCAAAAGTGAGGCTAGGATTTTTTGTATTGCTCGGGATGAGCAATAGATAAGTTTGGGGGTATTTGTTCATTTCAGAAAACTGCATTTTAATACCGGTCATTCATTATCTATTTTGTGATATATCGGCGCTATTAATCAGTGTCTACTCTGTAATTACAGTTTACAGGTATTCGTTATAAAATACCGGAAACACATTCAAAATCACGGATATATCGTCTATGAGCCGACACTGCAACCGAAACTGAAAACCGACTGATATCTAAAGAGTTTTTGCAAATAAAATGTGTGCACAGTATTTTGGTTCAACACAATGCAAGTTCACACATACTCTTTGGCACTAGGACCATGTGGGGCTGCCTTGGCACAATTCATGCAAGAGAGCACATGTATGGGTGTGATGTGCATTGATTAGGCAATAAATGCATAAAGTTTGGATGTGATGTATTGCCTCATGTTTCCCTCCAATTCTCTGCATGCAAACCAGGCTTCAACTGATAAAATTAGCAGCACCAGAGTGATATTGGGATGCACACATGACCACTACATCAACACGAGACCAAGTGCTCAGAATTTGGCCGAGCACATGGCTTCCAAAACTGGCATGGCCGGCCCCACCATCTCCAATGAGCCCAAGTTTTCTACAGAGCTTCCCTTGATGCCACGTCACCTCATTTTTATTATTTGTTTATTTTTCTTTGGTGCCAATAAATACAGACCAGTGAGCAAGGGAAGGGGTCTCACATGTATCATATAGTTTTTGATAGTTTCTTTGTTTTTGTTTAGCTTGAGGGTGAGTGGGCTTCATTATTGGTTTCTTCTTCTTCTTCCCTCTTGAAGCTTTCTTGGGAGAGCTTCATTAAGGAGGTTGAACAAGTAACCAAAATCTTGTAACTCTTCATCAAGTGTTTATATATATTTCTTTGTTTTTGCTTTCGTTGTTTTGTTTCTTTACTTGCTTTCTTTTTATCATGTGTAACTAATCTTCATTGGTTGTGGTATTGGTGAGGAAGTGAGATGAAAGGCTTTTGCCTCCTCTACCTCTTGTTTATGTTTAATGTGCTTATCTACATGATTATAACTTAAAAATTAATTTATTTATTGATGTGATATGGTATTTTGAAACCATGGTTACTTGTAACCTCTTCATATATCATATTCACTCCCCTTCCTTATTTAACAATGTTCAAGTTAGAATCAAAATTGGTGTTAAGTTTACTAAGTTTGGATACGGTATTTTGTGTCCGAGTGCTTGACAAACCCTCGGTTTTCATATACCGTATACCATCACAAACCCTCAGCAAAGTTAACAATCAAATCATTTTGCTCTCACTCACTAATTGTGTTTTTGATGTTGTGGTATGCTTGCTAACCCTTGTGTTTAGTGTTGATACTCCAAACTTGGACATTGTAACGTTTCAGAAATCGTTTAGGCGAATTTTCCGTTAATCGGTAAATAATTTGGGTTTTTCCGTAAAAACCAAGATGTGGTCTTTTTTCAACACAGACTTAACTGCACCTAGTTTAACTAGAAAATTGCTAGTTTGCAGTATTTAGTGGTCACTTGAAAATTTTAGTTCACTTAAATATTTTTCCTTATTTAAAATATTATTATAAGGTTTTAATTATGCATTTAATTAGTGGTAATTACATTTTGGATTGGGTTAATTATGCTAAAGTAAATCTATGCTAACTTAATCACAAGATTAAGTATTAAACCTTCTTTGCAAAATATCCTCGAAAATATCTAGATATTTGTTGGAATTAAAGAAAACTTTAATTAGAAAAGAAAATGATTAAGAGGTGGCATGGATGGAAGGTGCTATTAATGGAGCTTTAATGAGTTTTGACCTAGATTTTTTCCACAACCTTCTCACTTCTTCTCTCATTTGGCCGACCCCTCCCCCCTTGCTGCCCTCTCTTTTCACTCACCCCATTTTCACTTCTTCAAGCTCAAATAAATCATCAAAAATCATCAAATAATCCCACAAACTCAAATACAAATCCATACCCATTATTCTTTAACCCTAACCAAGCTTGGATCTTCATGAAAGTTAGCATTTTGGAGGCTAATTTGGAAGTTTAGTTGCAAGTTTGTGAATCTAAGTGAGGTATAAAATCCTAACCCTAAACTTTAGTGTTGTTTAAATACCTTAATCTAGTTATTAGATGTTTAATTAAACCTTGAATTAGCATGTTTTGGAAATTTTAGAAAGGGTTGTGAAGATCAAGTTAAGCTTTTGATTGTTTAAAATGGTTAATGGAGAAGTTTAGACTTGGAAAACTTAACCTTGTTGTGAGATTGTTAAATGATATTTTTCCTAATTATCTAATTAGCTTAATTGCATACTAACTTTTACTAAATCTCATATGGGTGAGATTAAAATTGTAGTAAAGATTTGGGTGGCTTAATCAAGCTACTATGTGATGATTTTGATCGCTAGAATTGCTTAAACTTCTAGTTTTGAGCTAAAATATTTAAAAGATGCTTACTAGGTTTTCGGTAAAATTAGGCGTGGGTTTCTAATGGACGTTGTGATGATATATATATTATTTTCCATGATATATATTGTGTTGTGAATGAGCGATTGGTACGATTGGCGGTTTCCACGAATAGCGACCCTAGTTATGGTTTTGGATATGTTTTCTGGTATTGGGGTTTCTTGGTTTTGAGATTTGATATTTTATTTGGTCGTTGGATATTTGTACGTCAACGACAAGAGTTGTTTGGTTGTTCTTGCATGCGTAGGCTATAGGTTTTAACCTATGAGCGCACCGCGTGCCGTATTTGGATTTCGGAACTTGATGTTAATAGGTTTGCGACTTCATATTGATTGTAGGTACATTCGCGTGGATTCCGAGATGATGAAGCGCATCGACTACGGCTAAGCGAGGAGTTTAGCAGGTGAGTAGATTTATATCTACGGGGGAAGTTGGGTGGATGGCGTATAGCACCCTCGTAAACATTGATATGGAACATCGTTTGATTATTATATCCTGATAAATGATATGCGACGGACGTGATTATAGGATTTACAAACGATAATATGATAGAAGTTGACACTAATGAACATATTGACATATGAGAATATGAAATGAGAAGTGAATCATGATAGGTACGAATTGAAAGAGAACAAGTATGACATTTATATAATGTGATGCGAGATATCAATGTGATGAATGAGTATACGATATGATATGATGACTTAGTGTGATATGTCGTTATATGGATGCGAGTCGATATGAGATTGTTGATACCTTTGTCGATCCCCTGATACGAGATTGATACGGACGTGACCTGAGAGATAGGTATATATATGGATAATGATGTGCATAATGAGTGGTATGCCGTACGAGACTTAGATCCATACCCCCGTTGTTGTATAGGTTGATAGAATCCCTAATTGTTTAATGCCGCCGTACGATGGATTACCGTACGCGATGAGTTTTACCTGTTGATTGATCCATACCCTTGATTAGAGAATGCCGTACGATAGCTTTTACCGTATGTAATGTTGTGAGGCTGGATGCCGATTGATAGATTCACCGACTCGGATATGTGGTAGATACGTATACCTAATAGCATTTCGCGTACGCTGTACCTTATGTTGGGCCACGACAGCTCCCCGGCCGTCAATCCGACGCCAAATGCGGAACAAAAACTTTTTACAGAACCAGCGCTACCGCAACCCTATACCCGGATCGTTCCATTAACCGTATTCCAGCAATATGTAAAAGGAGTTTGTAAAGCTTATACCGATCGATTCGTGTCCTTCGGTCTTCAATCTCTGCGCCAAACTCTTCGCTGTTGCGCCGACGAAGTCCGCTTCCCGATCTCGCTCGTCAAAGTGGCACCACGTCATCGAATCTTTTTACGGGCTCCCGCTTCAAAACGAAGCAACTCGGACATGAAGTTTGCTAGCCGACATGCCCAAAATTGAAGTAGAGAGAGCGTAAAATACATTGTCTCGATAATACATTGTCTCAAGGCACCCAAGCGTTTGGGTGGAGGTAAATTGGAGTTGCCAAGAAGATGAACATGTGAGCATAAGATTTTTCATTGCAAAGGAAAGAATCAAAAACCCATAGAAGAATGAGCTCGGCCAGAAAGAATGCTCTGTGGATTTTTTGCCATGGGAGTGTGAAAAAGAGCAGCCATCAGGAATAATAATCATCCTTTGCTCACTCTCTCCCATCACCACAGAAAACCCCCTGTAGGTAAAAACTTGCGAAATTGCAAGGAACCCCCTGCTGCAAAGCATCGGCCCCTTCACTCACAGCCCATGCCTATTGAATGCAGCATGGGGTGATCACTGTGGGGATGGGACAGGGTCGATGCTCGCGTAAATTAAACATAGAGGGTGATGTTTAAGACGGAAAATGAAAACTGGCAACTCCCAAAATAATCCCATAACGAATTGCAAGATTACACCTCAACTGTAAATACATACCCGCATTTGTATTCCGACCGAATACGAATGCAATGAGACAAAATTATTCCTACAATATAATACTAGGATCCGGCTTAAACCAAAGCCTGCTAGTATTATCTGTCCGAACCGTGCATGTTCGAACCCTGCTATAAAACCATACGGCCTCTACAACGTTTCGCCAGAACATGGGAAACTTTCTGTGGGGGACTCTAATGACTCATCAATACACTGGCACTGGGTTTAACCACAAGCACGTCGGTGGTACCAGCTGTACGTAACGGTTGCCCATATATTGATCGGAAGAAAAGATGACGAGCGAACTCGTCCAGAAACCCTACTGAGCATGACAGTGACAATATCCGTACAGTCCGGTCTGTTCGTCTATGAGTATCGCATATCGGGCCTAGGGGGCTAGTAAACGTCAGACCCCCAATAACGGTATAAGTCGTGCCGGAGAGTAGCCCAGAACACCCAGAGATACTACTGGAATACCTACCAGTAAATCTCGCTTACTCTGGCCAGGGATTTCGTGTAATGGCTCTCTTAAACACAGCGCGATCTCACCCCCAATACCGGGAGAGACGAATCCCCGACGATCCGCTCACTGCCTCCATGTGGCTCGGGACTGTACCCAACTAAAACCTGTTTGCACAACTCTTTTGAACCGTGGTAGGGTAGTAATCAAAGCACAGTGGGAACTCACATGAGACAAATGACGATCTTAGGTCGACAGACTAACCTTTACATATGCCACCAGGGAACTGCTATCTGACGATATGTATAATACCAACTAGCATGTTCCCAGCGAGTCTTGTCCGGTGTACTCATAACCCAATGAGTACCTGTATACATCTTAGGTTAACCTACTGACACCAATGGCTTGTGAGACCGGCCACTGCCTCTCGTCGGGGTCTCGACTGTATACACTAGTCTACTCTGGAGTATCGATGCCCTGTCTCGAAACTCCCTCAACTAGGGACCATTTAAGCATGTGCTTATAGACCCCAGCTCCCACGTATATGATCGCCATCATACTGCTGACAGTCAAGCAAGAATCCTATGGGCTCTATCAATATGCAATAGTGAACTAAAGCATGTACAGGATGATAAAGACAAACCAGATAGCATACTATCATCTCGAGCAAGACTGTCCTACCGGTATAGGTCATCCCTCAATCATTGCAATCACGTACCTGCGATCCAATAATTGAATTTGAGGGCACTATATCCAACAATATCCCACTTGCACTTAAGGCTAATTATTGCGATGTCGCATACTCACAGCTCGTGTGATACCGAACATCCAACTCCTCTACTAATCAGTTTCACAAAGCTCGTTTGTAAAACTATTGTGTTCGAGAAATAGCCTCAGTTAGTGGATCCGCCCTGATGTTTCTTTCTATGTCTCTCTTTGTCTCAAGTTCGCCGAGAAAGCCATCTCCCGAAATGAGCAATACCTGTCTTAGAATATGTCTGGATATCTGATGGGACCCAGTTCATAAATGAACTCCAAATCGAGCAAACTTCTTAGACTGTATCGTCAACTGAATTTAATTAGTATCCTGCACCATGCCTCCCTCAGTATCCGCTTGGACCACCTGTCCAAACTACCGCCCCTCGTCAGAGGGAAAACTATAACTCTGACAGTCACTCTGTCATCCGGGTCACCTTGGAAGCCTGGAATGATAACTGTCTCCCGAAGGAGGCTGTCGTTATCAAATCCCTAGAACAACCACTTATATTCTAAAACTGCTTCCGAACGTTTCTCCAGAATTGGATTAATATATATAAACTTATTACATCTTGTGCAAAAACAACATCTGGTGTGGTACTTGACATCTCATGATTGACTCAATTGCTTAAGCAAGTGATATGCCAATCATGCACATCCCTCTCCCCTTTAGTCTGTAAGACACCTTTAGAGAGGGTGACTCCATCACCTGCAGGTACACCACCATGCCAGGAGTCGTCCATTCTAAAATATCTTTAGAATACTATCTAAGTACCCAAATTGGGACACTTTCCAAATCTAGATCTAAAACCATAGATCTAGTAACTAGAATGCCAGATATAATATCCAAATCCTATGTGGAGAAAACACTGTGTGACAACTACAGTATAACCGATCGTAGTGTAGGAATACCACTTCCTACAATATGCATGTCATCCAAATACCAGGACATCACACCCTACTACCTTCTTAATGTAGGGTTCCTGGGCACACTAATGAGGTCTCACAAGTGATCAAACATGCCCAATTCAAAATTTTTCATGTGCCTACAAACCCTAATACGGATCGTTAACTAGATTTATAGGCGATGCAATGCAAATAAACAACTTTAATTTAAAAGGAAAGAGGCTACAACCTTTGTAGATCCGGTCCTCCACCTCCTAGGCTCCGTGATGACGTCCCTCCGCTGTCCATATCGAATCCCGGACTCTAGCATCGGCTTCATCGGAGAAATGGGCGGGCTAGGTCGTCGACTTCGATGCCGAAGATGATCTACGTCGAGGCAACTCAAGATCAAACTCCAACTTCACCAAGTCATGAAACTTGTGAAGAAAACACCCTATACTACTTGGAAAGTGGTAGAGGATGAAGAAATAGGAAGTGGGTTCACTTTAGAATTGGATTTCTCACTCTTTTTCTCAAGTTGCCATTGATGAAGGCAAGCTTTTCTTCTTGTTTATGAAGAAGAAGAAGAAGAAAGAATATGATAAGTATTATGCTAAAATAGAAAATAAATGAATACTTATCATATAGCAACCATAGTTAGGTGTAGAGAATAAACCATGGTTAGTTTGAATGGTTAGGGTTAAGCATGAGACAAGAATGATGGACTTGTTCAAAGCTTCATGAAGCTTCAACAAGCAAACAAAGAAAGCCACCATGACTATTTATCTTTTCCAAAATAAATAAACAAAATAAATAAATGAATAAGTAAATAAAATCAAAACCCTAACCATTACATAACCATGGTTTAATCTAAACATACACCCTAACATTCATGTATCATCAAACATGATACAATCAAGTGCACAAAAAAATATATCACATATACAATGTGCACATCAAGTGAGAAAATCCATTTTAAAGTGAACAAATACTAGTTAATGCAAAGTAATATATCAAATATATAATTATGCATTAAATCATTAAATCAACACTTGATTTAACGATCCGGTCATATCGCATATGACCGACTAATATTCAATGTATCGGCTTATCGAATCAATCCTTGATTCGATAACTAGGTTATATCGCATACAACCATTCGATACATTTATCGCGAGAATAGAATACGGTATCACATACACGCATTATTCTCGGTCCCGCACATATCTCATATGCGCTCCTATTTCGTTTCGCTTGAGCCAGGAAACCTCTGTGTAGGACTATAAAGACTCGTCAATACGCCGGCAGCAGATGATGATCATATCAAGCACCCACAAGCCGCAAGCGGTCTGCTAAACGTAACGGCCACCCGGGTATTGAGCGATCAGAAGATCGACGAGCAAGCCCGCTCACACTCCTGTGAATCCAACCAGTAACACTTACCGTACAGTCCGGTCTGTTCGTCTGATATGTCGCATATCTTGCCTAGGGGTGGTAAACGTCAGACCCCAATAGCTCGATAAGTCGTGTCGATATGAGGTCTATAACAGTTCGAGAAACTACTGGTAACTCTTACCAGTATATCACTGCAACCCTGGCCAGGGATTTCCGGTTATAGCCAATCGAACACAGCGCAACATCAACTCCCTATACCGGGAGAGACGAATCCCCTCCTATCGCTCATTGCCTCCATGTGATTCGGGACTGTACCCAAAAGCCACCGTTTTGCACGCCCTCTTGGACGTGGTAAGGTGGAAATCAAAGCACAGTGGGAATCACACAAGACTCTATGACGATCTCGGGTCAACAGACTACTCTGTACCAGTGTCACCAGAGAACTGCCATCTGACGTAAGGTATAATACCATCTGGGAGTTCTCGGCGAGTCCGTGCAGTGTACCCAGTCTCCACTGAGCACCCGTATATCATCTCTGATGTCAAACACCAATGGATATGGGATCATCCATCGCCCATCTGTATGGGTCGAGAAGGTATACGCTAGTCTACTCTGGTGTATCAATGCCCCGTCTCGATACACCCACGACTAGGGACCTTGAAGGATGTACTTATGGACTACCATGTCCCCACTAGTATGATCCGCATCATAGTCCAGGTAGTCAAGTACACATCCTAAAGGCTTTACCAACATGAAACAGAGAGACAATCAGTATTCACGTTAAGGTAAAGAGTAACCAGATAGCATACTATCATGTCGAGCAAGAAAGTCCTCCCTATATATGTCCCAGCATCCACTACAATATACATCCTATGTACAGTAATGGCCTCTAGGGCATACATATAACTAACACTTAACAGATCCATCCCCTATTCTGATGAAGTCAAAGCCCATGACTGTCACATCAGAAATAGATGATCTATCTCTGCTATATCTACTCTAGTCTATAAATAGACATAAGCTACTTGCCCACTATGCTTCCGCTGCTCCCACTAACTACGACAACCTTCTGGCAGAGTCATATACACGTGCACTTCTGAAGCTAGTTTAGAACGACGCTATACTCATCCTCCTGCAGGGTCTCATAGCCTGGAACAACAGTAGTGTCAAGTCTGGATAAACAATAACCTCCCTGCCACCGTCTTTGAGAATACCGAAGTACCTCTCGGGTGCCTGAGGTTACCCACCATATCTGCGGAGTGGCCAATGGAATTTCAAACCTGATTGAATCTTTAGGTCCTATTAAATTTTCAGTAATCGTTTGCGGTTCTGGAATCTCTTCCAGTTCTACCATACCCCCACTATTGTTTTCTGAAAAAGTCCATTTTACTAAAATTGTGGCGAGTCAAGAACAATATCACTATTGATCTTCTAGATGGTAGAAAATTAACCCTAGCATAGCCCGCGTTAACCCACAAACTACCATTACAGAAACGTGCCTAGAGTTATCCAGAGTTTGGTTTTAAGTATAAGCCGGACAACTCCCCGTACCTTAACATCGTTAAGATATGAACCATTCTATATACAATATAGAAATAGAGGCACTGATTTAATTGGAACCAGATTCAAATCATGCAGCTGTCTCCAATGCATGTCAACTAAATGGAGAGAGGACGATCAACATTACTCAATTTAGGAGTGCATCCAATTATGAGTAACCTGAAAGAGAAACAAGTTTCTCAAAACCATTACTATCAACTGAATACCATACACAAGTATCTACATCTTCGATCACCTTAAAGAATCCCGATACCTGTGACACCTGGTTCTCTACTTTATTCTTTTACCTATAACTTCTCAAACTTGGACCTTGTATTTCTACGAAACACTTTTCTAAAACTTGAGAAGTCACAAGTAAACGTAATACAGTACGAGGACCAACCTCTTTGTCCTAATGGATACTGGACAACATACAATACTTTGTATAAGTCCCGTGAGTTGAATAACTCAAATCCAGTGCGTCGTAGGTTGAAAACTGTACCCAGGCGATTTCCTCAAATATCACCAATTACAACGAATTCCGATATAATGAGGATGATCACCTAATTCCCAATAACTTACTCCCACTCATCATCTGTAAAACCATACATATGTGAGAATCAAACCTGGTAAATGCATACCCTGGAGTAAGGGTCTAATTGGGAAATCAGTTTTCAATTAACAACACACAGTGAAACTGAAATATGAATATATTTCGAAGGGTATCTGGGTATTCCTGGTAATGCCTCTTCTATTATCAGATTCATGACTGTAACCGTATATTTCCTTGCCATCTCTCCAATTCCCTTTATTTGTCTTTACTCATTACCTTCTGTACACCATCGTTAGGTTAAATGGTTTTCTTCCTTCCCTACCGTTCGGCACCAGCCTATGGTTTGAAAGAAAACTATCCAATAAGCATAATAGGTGTACTCTCTTAATCCTAGGAGCACTCACAACCTGAGAGAAGGTAAGGATAAAAGACAACTGAATAAATCTTATTCCTATTTCTCCTGAACCAGAATCCATCCTTGAAAAAGTTCCTTCGAGTTCGTATATAACCATACAATGGATTTATCCAATGGAATTGGATGTTCATAGTGATACGTGGTGTTCTAGAGAAATACAAAGGTGAATTAGGAGTGGCGATGAAATACGTGGTTTGGTCGTGAATGATAGCAGTCGCAATTTACTTTGCCCTCTTTCTAATCCCTTTATTTGTCTTTACTTATCACTTTCTGTATACCACACTTAGGTTAATTGGTTTTCTTCATTCTCTACCTTTAGGCACCTGCCTATGGTTTGGAAGAAGACTATCTAATAAGCGTAATAGGTGTACTCTCCTAATCCTAGGAGTACTCGCAACCTGAGAGAAGGTAAAAGGAAAAGACAACTGAATAAACCTATTTAATTTCTCCAGAACCAGAATCCATCCTCGAATCTGGAACAAGTTTCTTCGAGTTCGTATATAACCATATGATGGATTTATCCAATAGAAGTGGATGTTCGTAGTAATACGGGGTGTTCTGGAGAAATTCAAAGGGTAAAATAAGGAGTGGCAATGATGTATGCAACTCAGACAATCCAAAAGCCAGTGTTTTAAGAAAGTTCGGTTAATTTGGTTGCTGAGTTATAGTCCAGGGTCGGGTCATGGTCGTAGTCAAAGAGAGAGAGAGAAAGGAAACACTCTGCGTGCACTCTAACCTGAATGTCTCCTACTGTATCCTCAAATTCTCCCCCAAACCTGAAAGAAGAATTAGTCGGAATCACCCGAGGAGTAAACCAACTCATCAGTGGGAATCAGGATCCAACTATCATCGCATGATAACTTGATGGAATCCACTCAAGTCACCACACTCCAGAAGGTATGTGCATGCCTGGCAAGTTTCCTGTATGTTTGAAACTCCCGATATGATTTTTACCCCAAGCGGTTTATGACTTTGATTTTGGCCAACAAATCATAACCCGCAAGTCAAGTTCTTCCTATCATTGTCCTGATTGATTTAGACCCATCCGAACACACCTTTGACTTTGGCCAACAAAGTGGTACGACTGTCCTAAACCAATGCATATCCATGCTACGGACAAGCAACACACAGCTACCGCACACGATGCCTTTGTTTCCCCAATCAGAGCAAAGCTCTGTTCAACTTCCAAGGTTGGAAATGAAGCAACGCTTCTGTTTCCCCCAATCAGAGCACTCTGTTCGAATTTCAAAAATTCAAAAGTTGAAGCAACGCTTCAGATCCTTTGCGCTGCGCGCAGAGCGCCACGTATCAAAAGCAGACATGCCAGCGCAAGGAGCGCTGCGCCCAAGGCAGTGCACCCCCAATCAGAGCAAGGCTCTGTTTTAGAATTCAAATTTTAAATAAAGGAAGCAACGCTTCAGATAACTTGCGCTGCGCGCCACGTGTCAAACAGTGGTGCGCTAGCGCAGTTGTGCCGCGCTCTGCGCTACGCGACACGTGTCAAGCGCAGGTGCGCTGGCGCCAATTGCGCCAGCACTGGAATTTAAATAATAAATTATTTAATTAATCAGAATTAAAATTCTAGAAAGATCTTTTCAATCTTATTAAAATAAGAAAATTATCTTCTGTAAAACAGAGGCCTTAGGATCAAAGATCCAACGGTGGGGAAATATCCCCAGATCAATCAGAGAAAGATCTCTGTAATTAACTCAACAAACCAATTGGCCCTATATAAATGCCCCCGGACTCCAAGTCTCATATATAGAGATATACAGAAAAGAGAGAACTCTCTGAAGAATTTGAAAGGCAAGCCTTTGAAGAAAAAAGATCATTTTCTTCAAGGTAAAGAATCATATTCTTGAAGAACAGAGATGAAAATATCTCACAAAAAGAAGAATTTCTTCTAAAAAGATCAAAGATCTAAGAACAAGATCAAGATCTTCAAAAATAAAAAAAAGATCAAAAAAGATCCAATCATAAAATATTAAAGAAGTAATTTACTTCATCCCTAGATCTTTTGATCTATATAAAGGCACAGCCTTTTGATGAACCATTGGTTCTTGAATCTTGAGGTAGAACCTCTTTTGAGAACAAGAAAAACTTGTTTCTTTGATCTGAATTGGATCAAAATGCGCTCTGCGCTATTGGACAGTGCCTTGCACTTTTGAAATGCGCCCTTGCGCTCCTTGGATTGGCGCAAGTCACCAGAACACGCTACGTGTCAACCACAGAATGATCTGCGCTTTGCGCTTCTAAAACAGAGCACTGCGCTCTTGGACTGGCGCACTGCACCAGAGTGCGCCACGTGTCTGCAGCGCACTGGCGCAGCGTACTGGCGCAGCGCACTGCGCTAACTGATTTGCGCTTAGCAGAGCGTGACACGTGTCACCTCCACATGCGCTAGCGCCTTGCTCTCTTTAATTGGCGCAAAGCGCCTGACAAGCCACGTGGCGCACTGTCAGACCACTAAAATGCTATGCATCATTATTAAAAAAGGGTAGAGCCCAAGTGAAGTCTATCAGACCAATTTAAATGCTGTGCATTATTAAAAAAGGGCAGAGCCCGAGTAAAAGCCTAACATGCCAAATATAAATGCTATGCATTTAAATACAGAGCCCAATGCTATGCATTGTAAAAGGACAGAACCCATGCAAAAGCTTAATAGGCAAAACATGAATAAAATGTTGAACATTTTCAAATGGACTTAGCCCAATTCTGGCCATAAGTCCTCAATTTAAATTGAACTGAGCACAACGGCTCTCCCAGTCAATTTACACCCGGTTCGAGGGTACATCTCTGAACTCCTCTGATATTTGTCGTTGTAATCCTTCAACGTCTTCAAAGAGGTGACGGGTCCCGACAGCCATACATCCCACGGACTACAATGTACCACCATGTCCTTAAACTGGTAATCGACCGCAATGTCTCTAAACTAAACAATAGAGTCCAAATGCTCTTTTGTTGGATCTAAATGATCCTGTTAAGTTGATCTTAGTCTGGAAATTAGACTAACGTGTCCTTAACAAACGTTTAAGTTGATCTTAGTCCAAAAATTAGACTAACGTATCCTTAAACCAAAACCCCAAACCCAAATCTAAGAAAATACGGATTTGGACTAATCCACGTCTTACGGGCGACAACACAAATTAGTCTCTGTATACAATCCACGGGCAACCGAACACAAAACAAACACCCACGACACGAAGTGACCATCTGGAGAAGGATAAAGTTGTTACCACGATGCGGTAGCGTAATTAACTGCAGGGGTTTGCGCCTGCAGGGAAGAGCGTCCCCACAATCAAAATCCCCTCAAATGAGGGGGAATCTGACGAAGTCTGCTACATCGGCCACATCCGTTTAAACCTTCGATACACGGTGCCATAAATCAACTTGGCATATTCGGAGAGGTGGACGGATAGCTCCAATTAGCATCTGCCCCGAATTTCAGGCAAGACGTCTATCGCGTCTTCGCCGTGTCTTTCGGCGAGGAACAGCCTTGACTTTGGCCAACAAACACCGCACGAATACTATGTGCTACTTATCCGAAATGACGGAGGGCTACGGCTGGTTTTTGGCGAAAAACCTTTAGCTTAATGAACTTGATATCGTTGAAGGAACCGGATAGCTTTTTATAAAAATATAGTGGCGAAAACTTTTGCTAAAGAGGTTACCCCCGGTGAAGGGATCTCGGCTCTTTCCTCGTCGAATGAGGTGCTGGATATTCATAACCGAATACCACTGTGCAAAGCAAAAAGTAATCGACTATAGTGAAGTTATTACCCTGATGCAAATCTCTGTCTAAGGGATCACTCCCGATGAAGGGATCTCGGCCCTTGCCTCGTCGAATGAGGTGCTGGATATTCATAACCGAATACCACTTTGCAAAACAAAAGAGAACGTCTTTGCAATAACAGCTTTTTGAAAAATTGATTCCAACAACATTAGAATAGGTTTGTTTTCCTTGCATTGATCTGAATCAACGCAGTCCCATCAATTAATCACACCATAAAAGAACGAAAATAAAATGTACGTATATACCATCCGCATTCGCCACTGGGTCCCGTCATCACCCGTTAGGTTACTTAACTAACGACAGAGCGAGGACTGGACTAGCGCGGGTGCAAAACATATACAACATCTACTAGTATATATATCAATATATAATAATCGCTCCAGGTATGATAAATGCAACATCACAGAAAAGTAATAAGCATCACAGAACAATACAGATAATCTGGGAGCCCCGAATTTCATTGAGACACAACTGAAACCCGACGTTCCCCTGGTCGTGTGGATAGCCTGTGCAATGAAATCCTAGACCCCTACGAGCACGGCAAGTTACCCGCCAAAACCAGAAGCGAGGCAGCCCCTTTCAGCAGAGTGAATGGACCATCCGGCACTTTACGGAATCCGGTAACTTGAGCACCTCTCCTTGGGTCAACCTGTACCTTCTACCAGTGCGGCGAATAGCCCGCCAATTCTGGAGTGAAACCCCCTCCGTCTCAATGCCATGAGATGCGGGCCCGTTGCCCTCTAGAACCCGGCTATCCATGCACCCTACCGCGGGGTTATTCTAGTACAGAAAAGAAAATATATACAACGGGTACATCGACCTCAACGCGGTCGTGCCCCAAAAGAATAATATACAAACAGGTAGTGACGGCAGTCCACATGTCGGACGCTCGCCCCGCAATATCAAATGTACAAATAAATCCAAATTGCACTACCATTGCACACAAGCCATCCACCACGACAAATCCGCAACATCACAGCACAATACAGAATATCAACGTGAATGTAGCGTTCGCAAATCCGTCTAAAAGGATTATAGCGATTAGACAAGATTTACCGATCAAATGACATTCACGGTCACAGATAGAAATATAATGTACTGCAAAATTTAAACAATGTTAGAAAATATCGAATTCGAAATAACCCCCGAATAGCCCAAAGCAACCTGATAAAACTTTATTCAAACTGGGCTACACAAACAACACCACTGAACCAAAACCACAGAGACAAGACAACACCACAAAGATAAACCCCAGAGGAGATGAAATGGCCGGCGACCCCGGTTTTGGTGAGCTTGGGCTCGGCCAAAATCCGAGGAGTGGGGTCCGTCTTTGGGGTGTGGTCTTGTGGTCTCTTGAGTAGTCTTCTGCACATGTTTAAATAATTTTTCTAGAACATTTTGAAATCAACAGAGACAACATATTTCAGTGGCAGTGTTTGGGTTTTGTTTCGGTTTCGATACTTTAACATTGTCTAAACAAGCTAGAATACGGTTAATAGTTAGGCTCTGATACCATGTTGGGCCACGGCAGCGCCCCAGTCGTCAATCCAACGCCAAATGCGGAACAAAAACTTTTTACAGAACCGGCGCTACCGCAACCCTATACCCGGATCGTTCCATTAACCGTATTCTAGCAATATGTAAAAGGAGTTTGTAAACATTATACCGATCGATCCGTGTTCTTCGGGCTTCAATCTCCGCGCCAAACTCCTCGCTGTTGCGCCGCGAAGTCCGCTCCCCGATCTCGCTTGTCAAAGTGGCACCACGTCATCGAATCTTTATACGGGCTCCCGCTTCAAAACGAAGCAACTCGAACATGAAGTTTGCTAGTCGACATGTCCAAGATTGAAGTAGAGAGAGTGTAGAATATATTGTCTCACGGCACCCAAGCGTTTGGGTGTAGGTAAATTGGAGTTGCCAAGAAGATGAACATGTGAGCATAGGATTTTTCAATGCAAAGGAAAGAATAAAAAACCCACAGAAGAATGAGCTCGGCCATAAAGAATGCTCTGTGGATTTTTTGACATGGGAGTGTGAAAAAGAATAGCCATCGAGAATAATAATCATCCTTTGCTCGCTCTCTCCCATCACCACGGAAAACCCCCAGCAAGTAAAAACTTGCGAAATTGCAAGGAACCCCCTGCCGCAAAACATCGACCCCTTCACTCACAGCCCATGCCCACTGAATGCAGCATGAGGTGATCATTGTGAGGAATGGCCAGGGGATGGGACAGGGTCAATGCTCACATAAATTAAATATAGAGGGTGATGTTTAAGATGGAAAATGAAAACTGGCAACTCCCAAAATAATCCCGTAACGAATTGCGAGATTACACCTCAACTGTAAATACATACCCACATTTGTATTCCGACCGAATATGAATGCAATGAGACAAAATTATTCCTACAATATAATACTAGGATCCGACTTAAACCAAAGCCTGCTAGTATTATCTGTCCGAACCGTGCATGTTCGAACCCTGCCATAAAACCATACGACCTCTACAACGTTTCGCCCGAACATGGGAAACTTTCTGTGGGGGACTTTAATGACTCATCAATACACTGGCTCTGGGTTTAACCACAAGCACGTCAGTGGTACTGGCTGTACGTAACGGTTGCCCATGTATTGATCGGAAGAGAAGCTGACGAGCGAACTCATCCAGAAACCCTACTGAGCCTGACAGTGACAATATCCATACAGTCCGGTCTGTTCGTCTATGAGTATCGCATATCGGGCCTATGAGGCTAGTAAACGTCAGACCCCCAATAGCGGTATAAGTCGTGTCGGAGAGTAGCCCAGAACACCCTGAGATACTACTGGAATACCTACCAGTAAATCTCGCTTACCTTGGCTAGGGATTTCGTGTAATGGTTCTCTTAAACACATCGCGATCTCACCCCCAATACCGGGAGAGACGAATCCCCGACGATCCGCTCACTGCCTCCATGTGGCTCGGGACTGTACCCAACTAAAACCTGTTTGCACGACTCCTTTGAGCCGTGGTAGCGTAGTAATCAAAGCACAGTGGGAACTCACACGAGACAAATGACGATCTCAGATTGACAGACTAACCTGTACACATGTCACCAGGGAACTGCTATCTGACGATATGTATAATACCAACTAGCATGTTCCCGGCGGTCCTATCCGGTGTACTCATAACCCAATGAGCACCTGTATACATCTTAGGTGAACCAACTGACACCAATGGCTTGTGAGACCGGCTACTTCCCCTCGTCGGGGTCTCGACTGTATACACTAGTCTACTCTGGAGTATCAATGCCCTGTCTCAAAACTCCCTCGACTAGGGACCATTTAAGGATTTGCTTATAGACCCCAGCTCCCACGTATATGATCGCCATCATACTGCTGGCAGTCAAGCAAGAATCCTATGGGCTCTATCAACATGAAATAGTGAACTAAAGCATGCACAGGATGATAAAGACAAACCAGATAGCATACTATCATCTCGAGCAAGACTGTCCTACCGGTATAGGTCCTCCCTCAATCATTGCAATCACGTACCTGCGATCAAATAATTGACTTTGAGGGCACTATATCCAACACCTTATGCTACGTTTATAATATTCTCATTGCATTATATATGTACCTGTGCTAGTACACCCACACCATTATCGATGATGCGTATGTTACACTTACACAGATTTGCTGGCTCATACACCTTCTTCATCGATAATTGCTATGTTACTTACACAGTAGAGTTGCTACATCATACTATGATATACTTGCTACAGCTACATGTGCATCATGCATACATACTTACATGTACACCCACATACCTTGCTATAGCTACTATACCCCTAAGTGGTATTGTATTGTCATTTGACATTGAGACGCTGATTATTGTGCTATTGCGCTCATGAAATGCATCATACATTCCAGCTTACATGTAGATACACATATCTTGCTATAGTTACATGTACACTGTTTACCCCAATCAGAGCAAAGCTCTGTTCGAATTTCGAGGCGGAAGATGAAGCAACGCTTTATCTTCCCCCAATCAGAGCAAAGCTCTGCTTTGAAAATTTAAACTTTGATAAATGAAACAACGCTTCAAATTCTTTGCCCTGCGTGCAAAGCACCACGTATCAGGCGCAGATGCATCAGCGCAGCGCCCAAGGAGCGCCCAATCAGAGCAAAGCTCTGTTTTAAACAAAATTAACTGAAGCAACGCTTCAGTTGCGTAAGCACTGCGCTGCACGACACGTGTCAGCGCAGTTGCGCTGCGCTGTGCGCTGCGCGTCACGTGTCAGCGCAGATGCGATAGCGCAGATGCGCTGCGCTGTGCGCTGCGCGACACGTGTCAGCGCAGATGCGCTAGCGCAGTTGCGCTGCACTGTGCGCTAGCGCAGTTGCGCTGCACTGTGCGCTGCGCGACACGTGTCACGCGCTGGGGCATCTGCGCCAAACAAGATTAAAATTCTAAAGAAATCTTTTCTGTTCATGTTAAAACAAGAAGATTTTCTTCTGTAAAACAGAAGCCCTTGGATCAAAAGATCCAACGGTGGGGAAAATTCCCCAAATCACTCAGAGAAAGATCTCTTTAACAAATTTAACTAATTTATGGGCACTATAAAAAGGACCCTAGACCTCAATTCAAAGAGAGGAATTTTGGTGAGAGATTAAGAACTTCATACAGAGAAAACTCTGAAGAAATTTCGAAAGGAGAAAAGGTAAAAACCTTTAGGAAAAAGAGAAAATTCTCTTATGAACAGATTATTGATCTAAGAACAAGATCAATAATCTTAAATAAAAAGAAAAATAAATAATAATAGTGCTTTGCACTTTCTTATGAACCATTGGTTCTTTGAAAATAAGAAAAACTTGTTTTTCTTTGATTTAAAATAGATCAAAATATAAAACAGTGCTTTGCACTTGAAAAATTGCACTGTTGCGCTCCTTTGTTGGCGAAGCCACCAGGGAGCGCCACGTGTCAGCAGCGCAACAGCGCAGCGCACTGACACAGCGCACTGCGCTGTTACGCTTGCGCCCACCAGAATGCGACACGTGTCGCTTCCACGAGCGCTTGCGCTCATTATTTGGCGCAAAGCGTCTGACAAGCCACTACCAAATAATTAATGCATTGCATTATTTGCAGAAGGGCCTAACCCAATTAAAAAAGACCCAACAGGCTGAACTAAATGCTTTGCATTATTTTAAAAGAGGGCAGAGCCCAAGCAAAGACAGATGCTCTGCATCAAAAATAAATGGACAGAGCCCAAATCAGAAAGGCCTAGCAGGTCTAACAGGCAATAAAATGCTGTGCATGGGCAAAGCCCTAACACAGGCCTAATAGGCCAAAGATAAAAAACGTTGAATATTCTCAACTGGACTTAGCCCAATCATGGCCGTAAGTCCTCAAATTAAATTGACTGAGCAAGACTGCTCTCCTAAATCAATTTACATCCGGTTCAAGGGTACATCTCCAAACTCCTCTGACACCTATCGTTGTAATCCTTCAACGACGTCAGAGAGGCGACGGGTCCCGACAACCATACATCAACACGGACTGTGGGGTCCTTAAACTCATGGACTCATGCATCCTTAAACTAAAACACGGACTGTGGGGTCCTTAAACTCATGGACTCATGCGTCCTTAAACTAAAACACGGACTGTGGGGTCCCTAAACCCGCGGACTTATGCGTCTTTAAACTAAAACACGGACTGTGGGGTCCTTAAACCCATGGACTTAAGCGTCCTTAAACTACCTATGGACCTCTACGTCCCTAAACTGGAATATGGACCCCCATGTCCCTAAACTGGCAATGGACCGCAATGTCCTTAAACTACCTATGGACCACTACGTCCCTAAACTGGAACAATAGAGCCTCCAAATGCTCTTTTGTCGGATCTAAACGATCCCGTTTAAGTTGATCTTAGCCTCAAATATGGCTAACGTATCCTTAAACCTTCAAACAGACTTTAGTCCCAAATTGGACTATAGATCCCCCAATCAACTTTGGTTCAAGGGTACATCTCCGAACTCCTCTGACATATGTCGTTGTAATCCTTCAACGTCGTCAGAGAGGTGACGGGTCCCGACGGCCATATATTAAATGGACCATCATGTCCCTAAACTGAAAATGGATCTAGACAATCCCGTTAAGTTGATCTTAGTCTGGAAATTAGACTAACGTATCCTTAACAAACGTATAAGTTGATCTTAGCCTCAAAAATGGCTAACATATCATTAAACCAAAACCCAAAACCCAAATCTAAGAAAATACGGATTTGGACTAATCCACGTCCTACGGGCGACGAAATAAATAGTCTCCGTATACAATCTACGGGCAACCACAAACAAAACAAAACACACACGACACGAAGTGAAATTCTGGAGAAGGAGAAAGTGGTTACCGCTATGCGGTAGCGTAATTAACTGCAGGGGCTTGCGCCTGCAGGGAAAAGCGTCCCCACAATCAAAAACCCCTCAAGCGAGGGGGAATCTGACGAAGTCTGCTATATCGGCCGCATCCGTCTAAACCTCCGATATACGGTGCCATAAATCAACTTGGCATCTTCGGAGAGGTAGACGGATAAAACCAAATAGCATCTGCCCCGAATCTCAGCGTCAGGACTCCGCAGTCCTGTGTGCTGTCTTTCGGAGAGGAACAGATTCTGGCACGCCCGGTGGGACCTTTTCCTCTTTCCACTCCACACTTTGTGTGTCGTGTTCGCGAACAAATCGCGGTTTGTTATGGTTGCCTGTGGATTCGAGGTACTAAGATTTGGTGTCTTGCTCCGTGCAGAGAACTGAAGATCGATGGCTTCAAACTACACTGCCTGCAACTGCAACTCTCGCTCCGTCCGTGCTAGAGGAGTGACTTATGGGCCCCGAGCGGCCTCTCTTTTCAAGATACTAGTAGAGCAGGTAACTCAAGCCACCACTGGATTATTTTTCGGGGCCATGCTCCCCCCGTTGAGCTTCAATGGCACAATGACGTTGCAAGAAACCCCGGAGAAGTTGGTCTTTAATCGGCTTACCACTACCGCGACCCCTCTCAACGGGTCATCCAGTTTCAGTACCTCAGTTTTCAACGGACTGGGCTAGAACGTCTGCAAACCTGCGATACCCGAAGCTGCCATCTCAAAGCGGATAGCTATCCCGGCTCAAGCGGACGAAATCATTGGAAGGGTTTCTCCTTCCGAGAAGTCAGTTTTTACAAGGCTGGCTATTCCGGTTGATGCTCCAGGCGAGGTCCTCAAAGCTGCTTCCCCTACCCAGGGCAGGGGGCATGAAGAAGCTTATCAAACAACGGAGGTGACTCCATCCGCAAGACACGCCCGACGTCGCCACTGGCGTCGAGTAAGAAAGGCTGGGGGCAACTCCCCCTCTGGATTTACGCCACCAGCTCCAACGGTGAGGATCGATGCTGCTGTTCCAACCGGGAACAGCTTTGAATTGCTGAATACGGTGCGTAGAAATTCTCCTACTGCGATGTTGAAACGAACTCCTTTACCTGTGAAGAATATTCCAGAGAAGCAGTTAGAGCAGCCCCCTCAACGGCTGTCCTCTAAAATTTACAAAATCTGGCGACAGGTTCAAGAGTCGGTGATTGATGAAAACTATCTCCGCCAACAGAAAAAGATGAAGGTTTGGCAGGAGAAGGATCACTCCGTCAAGCCACAAAAAGCAACAGCTACTTGGGTACCCACTACAACGGCCCCCTCAACTCCAATCACTCAAAAGAAAAGGAGGCCTCAGAAAGCCCCCGTGAACATGGCGAAGCATAAAAGCGTTGAACACAAACGCTCCAAGTCTGGGGGCATAGTGGTGCACACTGTTTTTATGGCTGCCAGGAAGGAGGATAACCGTGCTTCTACGAGCCACCGACCGCTCACCAGATCCGTGACGAAAGCCCAGGAGCAACAACAAAAACTTCAGGAAATGATGACTGCAATGACTGCGCTTACCAAGCCAAAAGAAAGCTCGGAAGTATCATCAGAACAGCGGCACGAACAAGAAACCGACGCTGACTTTTTACGCAGAGTCCTCGAAAAGAGGGACAAAGAAGCTGCAGAGCAAGCGGCTAACATAAAACAGATGGCGCTCCTCTTCCAAGATATGGTAGGGATGATGTTACAGCCGGACCCTCCTGCTGAAGATCCTCCGATCGTCCTTGAAGACGACAGGGGAGAAACGTCAAATCCTCCACCGGCTCTGTCAACAGCCAAGGAAGAGGCAAACTCCAAAGCTGACCTGGACGAATATATAGCTCAGCAGATCCGGGTTCATCAGGCGAATGAAACGGCTGGGCAAATTGCTAGAACCGGACGACCGTATCCGAGCTGGTACGACCAAATCAGTTACCCGCCGGGATATACGATCCCTAAATTCCACGTATATAAAGGGACAGGGAACCCGCATCAGCATGTCGCTCAATTCAGGTCCTTATGCGGCAATACTGGAGGCGATGACAAGTTGTTGCTATGCCAATTCGTCGGCAGCTTAGCAGAAACAGCCTTTGAATGGTATTCAGAACTACCTAACGACTCTGTCAAAACATTTACGGAGATGGAGCTGCTGTTTACACAAAGATTCGCGAGTGCTAGTGAACGCACCCCGATAACAGCACTAATAAATGCCAGAATAAGGCCAGGCGAAACGTGGGTCCAATACACAACACGATGGCGAAACCTATGGTCGAAATGCAAACAACGCATAGAAGAGGCACCTGCGGTAGGCATGTTTGTGGGCACTCTCGATCCGCAGGTGACCATCTCGCAATTCATGACGTTCTTTAGGCTGACCACCTTCCAGGCCTTGATCGACAAATTAGCCTAAATGGACCAGATGGGCCATGGACCGTCTCCTCCAAAACCAGATTCTCGAAATGAGAAAGGAAAATGGAAAGCGATCGTCGTCGCCAATGCTCAGCAACAGTCGAACAACTCAAAGCCGGTCGTTCGCCAAAACAACGTGCGTCCACGCCCATCCCTCGAAGAGAGGCTAGGACGTCCTTACTCGTTTCCTCAGAATAAAACGAGAAGACTGTTCGAGCTGGCAGTGCACAACAAACTCATTAATCTGCCGAGTCCAAAGCGTCTGTCGCAGCCAGGCGATCTTAATAATCCCAATTATTGCCCTTACCACCAAACGGTAAGTCACCCGATTGAGGATTGTTTCGTCTTTAAGGGATGGATCGAGGATCGGTACCTACAAGGCAAGTTCGCGCTGTCGGAAAACTGGAAGGTAAACCCACCACAGCCGCACTCTCCAAAGAAGACGGACACGCCGGGGGCAACTTGTTCTTTCGTCGAGGGTGAAAACGATGGAGAAAACTCATCAGATGAATCCGAAGACTACGTAGCGACTTGTCATGTGATTTCTCATTCACCGACGGATGATGAGGAGGCTCCTTGCGCTGAGAAATCAATGGCGAACCCTGAGCCGGAGATTCTACAGCCATCAGACGAGTTGATCGATGTCTTCCTAAATGAAATTCGTACGAAAGCAAAAGCCAATCAAGAGCGTGAAATGGCCATACTGGAAAGAGCCAAGGCATTCCCATCAAATCAAAATCCATCCACTGCGGGTAAAAACAAATTCGAGACGAGAAAAAGGTTTGCCAAAGCTCTATCAGTAGGAATGAAGCTACCGCCCCCTGAAGAAAATACTCTCGCTGAGGTAGAGATGCACCATAATTTCTGTTTATATCATCAGAAGATCATACATCCTACCGAAGACTGCGAATCCTTTAACTGTTGGTGGCAAGGGTATGTCGCTCAAAAGCAACACATCGACAGGACAAAATGTGAAGCTTGTAGACGTCGAAAAAATGCGATAGATGAGCGCAAAAGAGCCGCCGACGATTGTCATATAGCCGACTCTAAGGTATCGCAAATTATCACCTTTGGAAGCGACTCTGACGAAGAAGCTACCCCCAACCCTTCCCTCGGGGAATCTATTTCAAAAATGAAGGAATTGAGGAGCTGCAAGAACGTTCAGCCATGCAATCGCACGCTACTCGAAAAAAATCCCGGCCCCGCAAACAACGGAGCGAACAAAAAGGATAAAGGAAAAGGAAAAACGGCCTTCGTCGCCAGCGCTCAACAACAATTAAATGACCCTAGACCGATTGCTCGCCAAAGCAACAAGCGGCAACCCCTCCAGGAAAAGTTGAAAAGTCCTTACTCGTTTCCACAAGATAAAACAAGGGGACTGTTCGAGCTGGTAGTGTGCGACAGACTCATCAATCTGCCGGGTCCAAAACATCCGTTGCGGCCAGGCGATGTTAATAATCCTAATTATTGCCCTTACCATCAAACGGTAGGTCATCTGATCGAGGATTGCTACGTCTTCAAGAACTGGGTTGAAGACCAATACCAACAGGGCAAGTTCGCGTTGTCCGAAAATTGGAAGGTGAACCCACCACAACCGCACGCTCCGAGAAAGATGGATACGCCAGGGGCATCATTCTCATTCATGGGGAAGGACCCATAGACCGAAAAGTCAATAAACTAGATATTCGCCTCAAATACGGCGACCTTGGACCGAAACGTCCTTAAACTAATGATGGACCGCAATGTCCTAAAACTTGCAAAGGACCGAAACGTCCTTAAACTAATATCGCAGCATCCTTAGGCTGACGAGGTGAATAAAAAAATATAAATAAAGAAAAATATAATAAATAAAAACGGTATGTCCATAAGCAAAAAGGGCACGGATGAAAACCCGAAAGGGCTCCATGAGTAAAAACAGCAGGGCTACCGGCGAGTGTTCGTGAAAACCCGAAAGGGCGCGACCTCGTTAAAAAAAAAAAGAAGAAGAAAATAAAAAGAATAAAAAAAAACGGTATATCCATAAGCAAAATGGGCACGGATGAAAACCCGAAAGGGCTCCGTGAGTAAAAACAGCAGGGCTACCGGCGAGTGTTTGTGAAAACCCGAAAGGGCGCAACCTCGTTAAAAGACACTTATAGGGTCCTCTCGACCTTATAAGGAGAAACCACCCGCGTGAGATCCTTACGACTCACAAGGGAGCAACACACTTAGGGATCCCCACGATTCCTAAGGAGAAAATACACTTGCGAGATCATCACGACTCGTAAGGAGAACTCTTTTATGGGACCCTCACGACTCATAAGATTTGAAAGTCTTAAGTTACAGAGACCTAAACCTGTGCTTAAGCAACCCCTACAACTTTCGACATTGCCCTACAAGTGGCTCAATACTGACCCTTGTATACAATCCACGGGCGCGAATAAACATTTCCCTAACTAAGTCCCATCCGAGATTAGGGATATGTTCGCACGATGAATAACCCTTGTAAATCCTCTCAATTTACAAGGAGAAAACCCTCCTGTAGGATCCTTACGACTTACAGAGGAGCAAAACACTTAGGAACCCTCACGATTCCTAAGGAGAAAATACACCTATAAGATCCTCACGACTTGTAGGGAGAAATAACTTTGTGAGACCCTTACGGCTCATGAAGTCAAAGCCTTAGTCGACATGACCCTAACCCTGGTCGCTAAGCCTCCTTTGTTCGACAACGGCAGAGACAAATAATGATTCGCTCCTGGCGATATCCCAGTTGTAGCGATGTTGATGCCGAAATCGGTGTTTAATTTCAGGTTTACGACGAAAGGACAGTAGGCCGCACATGCATACGAAATAGCCGAAATGATGGGGCAACTTGCAATAAAAAGCAGCAAGTAAAAGGTATGCATGCAGAATAGCCGAAATGATTGAGCAACTCGCAATAAAAAGCAGCGAGTAAAAATAAAATAAATAGCCGAAATGATTGGGCAACTCGCAATAAAAAGCAGCGAGTAAAAATAAAGTAAACAGCCGAAATGATTAGGCACCGCGAAAAATAGCCGAAATGATTGGGCAATCGCGACCTTCACGATATAAAAGCTGAAATGATAGAGCATCGCGGAAAGAACTAAAATAAAAAAATATATATGTAACGAAATTCATGCCCTACAGATGATAGCACGGCAATTCTTGTATACAATCCAGGGGCACAAACAAAGAGGGAACCATACCTTCCCGACAGGCTCCGCCAAAAAAAAAGAAAAAAAGAAAAGCGAAGCCAAGTCTCGACGGTTCAACACCAACCTAGAGACAACCGTGACATTCGCCTCGATACAGTAGACGCAATGTCAACAATAACGTTCTTCCTCCAACAAGCTTCGAACATGACAAAGCAAACGAAGCACATGCTAAATTCCTAGCTTCAAGGTCTTGACGGTAACCCATATAAAGACAGAAAGACAACTGGAGATCGTCTCACACCAGTGTGGAATGGTCACCACCTCGACGTTCGTCTCGACACAGCAGACGCAACGTCATCAAACAAACGGAGCCACGGCAAAATCCCAGCTCCACCCCGACGTTCGTTTCGATACAGCAGACGAGTTGTCACTACAGCATTCTTCCTCCAGCGGGATTCGGACGCGCTAAAGCAAACGAAGCGAAGGCCACATTCCTAGCTTCAACGTCCTGACGGTAACTCATACAAAACCGGAAAGACAATCGGAGATCATCTCGCACCAGCACAGAGTGGTCACCACCTTGACGTTCGTCTCGGTACAACAGACGAAATGTCAACCCCAGCGTTTTTCCTCCAACAGGATTTGGACACACCAAAGCAAATGAAGCGAAGGCCACGGTCCTAGCTTCAACGTCTTGACGGTAACTCATATAAAACCGGAAAGACAATCGGAGATCATCTCGCACCAGTGTGGAATGGTCACCACCTCGACGTCCGTCTCGATACAGCAGACGAGATGTCACCCCAATGTTTGTCTCGACACAGCAGACGCAACGTCATCAAACGAATGGGGCCACGGCAAAATCCCTAGTTCCAAACCTCGGCGGTTCACCAGCAACCTAGAGACAACCTCGACGTCCGTCTCGATACAGCAGACGAGATGTCACCCCAACGTTCGTCTCGACACAGCAGACGCAACGTCATCAAACAAACGGAGCCACGGCAAAATCCCTAGTTCCCACCGCAATATTCGTCTCGATACAGCAGACGCAATGCCAGCAAACGAAGCAAAGGCCAAATTCCTAGCTTCAGGGTCTTGACGGCAACTCACATAAAGCCCGAAAGACTATCGGAGATCATCCCCACACCAGCGCGGAGTGGTTATGACTCATCGGGGCTTGATCAGTCGAAAATAATGTATTTTTAACACGACAATTTCCCCATCTTTTGCACTCATTTAGAAGTGTTCGGTATTCATATTTCACATATTAGCAAATCAGTCGTAAAATATCAGATTGCATGTGCTAGACTTTAAAACCGGCACTTTAAGGGAAATTGACCGCATTTCATGGCATCGCATCATCTCTATATTGCGCAACACTTGTTTCGAGATTTGTGCAGGAAAATCCAGGAGACAGGCCAAAATTGTTATTTAGCTGATCAAACATTACGCCAACTCAAAGACCTGAGAGCTGGTAGCAATACAGAATGAATTATAATATTAAACATATCACAGAAAGCCCCATACATCAGTCCAAGACCACTACAGAAAGGCCAAGCTTTGAAGCCCCCAAAGAGCCGCAGAACCGCGGCGGGAGCCGGCTTGCGCCGTGGTTCCGCGGCGCTTCTGCCACGTCAGCGCTTCATTTTTAGTGGAGAATTCTTATCTCTGGGCTCACATTCCTTTCTGATATGTCAAATTCCAGAAGGACCTCGAAGCTACTGCCAGATCAGCAAAGATCATTAAGCAAGGCTAATCCTAATTAAGCTCCTAACTAATCACATCTAGAAGCTTCTCCTCTAACTAACTTTTGGAGGGAAATTCAAATTTCCTCAACAAACTTTTGGAGGGAAACTTAGAATTTGAAATCCTAGATCTAGGGTTTGGATATCTATAAATAGAAGCCTAGACCTAGGGTTAAAGGAATCAATCTTTAGAATCTTAGTTAGTTCTTCATTAGTTCCTTAATATTTACCTCTTTCTTCATCTTCTTCCACAAGTCTAGTGACAAGGCTTGTGCGAAACCCTAACCCTAATTCCACTCCAAATTCAAGATCTTGAGTACCAATCAAGCAAGAAGCCCTTCAACCTTTTATGAGCGGAGCCGATCTCCAATCGAGCAAGTGATCCAAGCAGATCCGCGACTCACGGAGCCGAGCGAAGCCAAATCGACGATCGAGTTCTTCCTCTTGTAGTTCTTGAGTGAATGTAATGAAATTGTTGATATAAATAAAAGGTGAAATTCTTTAATCTTGCTTTCTTTAATTTCTTGCATCATGATTCGATCTCAATTTATGATTTTAGTTCTTATGATGATGTTTGAGTAAAACTCCGCTCGTAAAGAAGTCGAGACGATCAATAGAATGATGATGTAACAAATCTTAAAACGATTTTTAAGTCCTACGAGTTTTGTAAACCCTAGCAAGTTCAAGAATCGATGACCTAGTTTCGTAGCGATACTTTCTTGATTGTGATCGCTCGAAATTAGGGATCTACGATCGTTTCTTGAATTTACTAGAGGCTAGAATGTGAATGATATCGACGAAAGAACAAGGGATAAAATGAAACCCTAGTTTCACTAGAAATCCCTAATTCTTGTCGATCATCATCGATCTAGTATCAATTCATTGAAGGATAAGAATACGTCATCATAAGATTGCATCACATCTATAGATCCGATCGATTCCTACGAGCCTCATTTCGATTCTTGATATTTGGTTGGAAAAATTATCAAACTCTCAATTCTTGATTCTATCTTTTTCTTGTTATTAGATCTATATTTTCTAATGCTTGAACTTCAAATATAAATCATGAATTGTTTTGTTTTGTTTTCTTTAAAGTTTCGACTCATTTAATTCAAAAGAAGAACGATTACACTGTCCCTGTGGACGATCCGCACTCACTAACAATCTACATCCGACACTGTAGTTGATTGCGGTCAAATAATTCTTTGATTGTGATTTCTTTACAATTTCCATATTACACAAACAAGAATTCTTTACAATCAAATGGCGCCGTTGCCGGGGATAGTGCGCTAATTGTTCGTATATTGAAATTTGAGTTGAAAGATTTATTCCATTATAATTTTTAGATCAAAAATTCGCGCAAACACTAATACGAGTGTTGTGATTTGTTGCGAGAAATTCTGGAATCATTGGAGCTAGAGAATTTTTTTTCAGAATATACCAGAGAGCTGAAGGAGTGAACAGAAGCTTGGAGAAAAATTTTGGAGCAGTGATCTACTCATATCACCGCGATTCCGCGGCCCTAGCGTGCAACTGCGGCGGTTCCGCTGCGTACTTGCTGCATCACTGTACCAAAATTTCAGGTATACTTCTACACTTTCTTATCTTCTCCCTCATCTGCTCCAATTAACATTTTGCTGCAGGTTCCTTTGCAAATAATCGCAGCGCCACAAAAGCAAAATAAAAATTTGTGCGTGTTTTTGATTCTTGGTTGTTTGCATATTAATACGGAAATTAAGGGGCAAAGACCAAATCCAGATTAGGTGGGGAGTTCATTACCCTTCCTAAGCCCCGAAAATCACAAACTTGCATCCGCATTTACCCTCATTAATTAAAAGAAATCTAGAGATGACTGTAAGGACCGTCGCGCTCACTTAGGACAGAAGAAGGCCGTGGGTAATTCATTGCTTATCCGCGTTTTCTTGTGGTGTCTAAGGCAAGTGTGTCGAAGGCTAGTGGTTATTAATTAGGCCCACTACTTACGTAGTGGAGTACCTTCCCACTTACCTGGCACTTACCTGGCCACAGGGGGACAAAGAGGCAGTGGAGGATTTATCCTGCGACTTGTCTTTTGGCAATTAGGAGCGGTCTAGAGTTTGACCTAGGTGACCACTAGATTCTAGGGTTTTTGCTTGTTGCATTTTGTGATTTGCATCATATTTTCAAAAATCCGTATATTTTCAAAACAAACACCGCATTCATATCATTCCCCTAATTATAAATTCACGTTGCCACTTGTACTAGCCCTTTTTAGTGCAAGATAGGCTGGACACGGGTTTCTAGTGCCCGTTAGTCCGCATTTCCTTGATCGACCCTAATGTTGGTATTTCTACATTTACCCTTTCTTTTACCCACCACCACACCCACTTCGATGGATCCACCTCCATCGAACTTCTTTTCCACTACTCTGCTGCCGTCCGTTGGTGCGCAGAATCCACCTCGCATCTCTCTCCAAGAGAGGTGCTATCCTACACGAGGCCCACTTTCCACCTGTCTTTCCATACTACCAGCCAACGGGGAAAATTTTCAGATTAAACCCCAATACATCAACCTTCTACCAAAATTTCACGGTCTCGAGTCTGAGGACGCATACGTGTTTATCATGAAATTTGAAAATGTATGCGCAATGATGGGTACCTCACAGCTTTCTGTGGATGCTTTACGTCTTCGTCTTCTCCCATTCACTTTGTGCGATTTAGCCGAGAAATGGCTATATAACACTACCGCACATTCCATTTCAAATTGGGAAGAATTCGTCAAAGCATCCTTAAGAAATTCTACCCACATCATAAAACAGCTCGAGTCCGTAGCGAAATCTATCAATTCACCCAGCTTCCAAATGAAACATTTTCAAAATGTCTTGAACGCTTCAAGGATCTGTTAGTCCAATGTCCACATCACGGCATCCCGAGATGGGAACTGTGCCGAATCATTTATGAGGGCATTGCTCCATACACAAGACAAACCCTTGAATCCATGTGTCAAGGCAATTTTATGACCAAAGATGATGGGGAAGCCTGGAACTTTCTAGAAAATTTCGCTGAAAAATCTTTACAATAGGAGGGTGTGAGTCAATCATCTAGGGATGGCAACGATATTTCCATAGGAGTTAGAGCTGACATTTCGGCTATGCAAAAGAAACTTGAGACTATGGAAAACAATTTTTTAGCCGCCCTAAGTTAAATATCACTCTCCAAAACTGTATGTGGCTGCTGTTCTGATCCGTCTCACTTGACGGAAGAATGTCCGTTTCAAGGTCATGAGCATACCAATGCCGCATTTCAAAGACCTAGAAACGATCCATCTTCCTCCACATATGATCAGGGTTGGAGGAATCACCCGAACTTTGCTTGGAACCAATCCCAATATCAAAACACGGTTCCAACCCAACACAATTTCCAAAGGGCTCCTCCACCACAACAGCAACCACAATTGAGTCAGCACCCCTTTCAAGCACAAAATTTTCAAAATCCGGTCAACACATCTGCACCATCTAGTCCTTTGCAGTTGACCGGGACTGACGAATCTTATTCATTTGCACAATGCATGAATTTGGTCTTAACAAATATCATGCAAGTTTCGGCTGAAATGAAGTCTTCTGTCGATAAAATTGAGAAAAACTCAGCGTCCCAAGTTGAGAGCATCAAATCGATGGAAGCGGAAATTTCACGATTAAGAGCCGAAATGAGTGCAAGGGAGAAAGGGAAACTTCCAGCTCAACCTTTACCTAATCCTGGCTATTCACATCATGTGGATGCAATCACATTGAGATCTGGAAGAGTGTTTGACCATCACGTTGGGTAAGAGTTTGATGATATTGATAAATCAATCAATAAAACCCCGGCTGAGACCTTTTCTCACACTCACACTTCTAGTTCTGATCCTTGTTCTTCTACCCCACCACTTTCTTCCGAGCCTATTCTTCGTTTCCCAAAAGGCTCGCCACTTCAGCCCACCTCTTTTACTCCTCCACGGACGATCCCCACTTCTATTCTGGGATCGGTTCCACACCCACTTCCTTCTCCTATGATGGACCCAGCGCTTATTGCTAAAGCACCTTATCCTAATCGGTTAAGGGCCAACACACCGAGTCCACATATGGAGAAGATTATGAACATTTTTAAGCAAGTTAACATCAACATCCCTCTCCTAGATGCTATCCAATAAGTTCCGTCCTATGCGAAAACTCTTAAGAACTTGTGCACTAGGAAGAGGAAGACTCAAGTGCCCAAGAAGATATTCATGGCAAAGACAGTAGACACAGCTTTCCCCCAGCAAGTACCGAGGAAACGTAAGGATCCTGGATATCCTACTATTTCCATTTCTATTGGGGAAAAACACATCAACCGTGCTCTACTAGACCTTGGCGCTAGTGTTAACTTGCTTCCATACTCAGTCTATGAGCAATTAGGGATCGGAGAGTTGAAGCCAACCAATTGCACTCTCCAGATGGCTGACCGATCAATCACCAAACCTAGGGGTGAACTGGAGGATGTGTTAATAAAAATTGGGGAATTTATATTCCCTGTGGACTTTATTGTAATTGATACACAGCCTGTAGCGAACCCACGGAATCAAATTCCGGTGATTTTAGGTCGCCCCTTTTTGGCCACTTCCAATACTATTATCAACTGTCGTAACGGTTCTATGACCCTATCCTTCGGGAATAGGTCAATAGAGCTGAACATTTACAAGTTGGGAAGTGTACCCTCCGAACCTACTGCTCAGATCTGTTCTGTCGACTTAATGGATGTCGACAGCAGCGAATTTGATGATCCTCCTGATATCGATCTTGACTCTTTTCATACGTTATTGTTTGACCCAACTATGTATCATACACATACGGACTCTTTCACCGAGATGTCCGGGTCAACAACTAACACTGATTATGAAATGTTCTTAGAGTCTGAAGATCACCCCGCACTTTGTGATGACATTATTCATCGGGGTATTGATGGAACTTTTGAGGAAATCTTCGCTGATGAACTCACATTTTTGAATGACACGGGTGTTGAGATGAATCATCTCCCAATCAATGAAATTGAACCTCCACCCCTTCTTCTGAGCTGTAAAAAGAATGCGAGTAATCCATCACATACACTGCATCGTCTCTCCAAAACGAGACGCACACACATTCTATTCCACCACTTAATCTTTCCCCACTTCTTCTTCCACCAACCAGAGCACTGTATTGATAAAATTTTTGAATGGTTGGTGTTAACATTCGGTCTTTACAAAGCTTGGCATCGACCACTGATTCTTGACCCCCTCATGTGATTTTCAAAGCTTAGCATTGCATAACTCAAGTTTGGGGGGGCATATTTTTTCTGGCTCTTGAAAAGAAAATTTTTACAAAATTTTGAGCCAAGGATAAGTTTGGGGGAGGATCTTCACTTAAATATTTTGCCCCCACTAATAAATTCCTCCAAGCTTACAGGTTTTTCAGATTTAGCAGATGGCAACAGTGAGGACACTGTTGAAAACAAGTTTGGGGGAGGTTTGTGCTTATTTTTGCATCATTTGCATAAGCACAAAATTTTTTTTGAAAACCTATAGAAATTTAAAAAATTTCAAAACTATAAAAATATTTTTTGTACATAAATAAGATAATGAAAGTTTAGATAGTGAAAAATTACATCCATGAGATTAGAAAAATTTAAGAAAACTAAGAAAATTAGATGTTTTCTTATACGAACTAGTAATAAGTAGTTATGAGCCGTTGTCCCAAGGGTTAGTAAGATGAAAGACGCCACTAATCTGAGGATAAAAATAAGTCTGAAAAATAGTTTCTATTCTGGAAGCCAAACATTTTGAACGTTGATACCCTGCTATTAGCACTTACACACGTCTTGAAGCCCGGGATAGTAGAGGATACCTTGAAATGCTCTTGTCTTAAAGCCGATGTATGAAGGAAATAAAAAAAAATGAATAAAATATAAAGTGGTGAGAAAAATGGACACTGGTTTTGTTATCACCGAGGGCAATAAAAAATATATAGCGAGGGTGCCTCTTCACCTAGTGCCCTAAGGCCAGCTGGTCTGGGAGTCACTGCTATGCTTGAGGTGGCGCAAGACGAGGAAAATACACCAAATAAGCAAGCACAGGAGTAATCGGTCGGTTAGTACCTCAAGAAGTATTAACGGTCGCATGAAAGTGTGTGAGCAATCTCATCTAAATATTCATTAATTAAAAAGTACTGAGGCTGATGGGAAAGAGTATGATAGCTTGAATTGAATTCTCCGAGTGTAGGGATGTCCTTTACACACACGCAGGGTTATATGATCGATATTTGGAAGAAAGATAGGAATGAAGAATAAGACGATGTTTTATTGAGGGAGGACGTGATTTTTGACATCTTTTCATGACCATTAAGATAGGGCTCATGACAACCGAAAAGCTAGCTTAGTTGGAAACCCTAATTTTCAAGGCTTTTCTTTTACGATTCTTTTCTTTAAATGTAATATTCATGATCTTCCTTTTATTATTGGATTTTGTGGGTGCAATCCGCTGAAAACCCTCAGGAGACAACACTCCTCCTACTAGGGACACCTAGGGGTTTAAAGGCTTGTTGCACGTGCTCAGTGCAATCTTGTTGCCTACGAAAGTGTGCTAGTTAGTTTTTCTCTTTCTTTATTTTCTCCTTCTCTTTTTAAATAAAACAATTCGCTCGAGACGATCGAAATTAAGTTTGGGGGAATTTGATCAGTCGAAAATAATGTATTTTTAACACGGCAATTTCCCCATCTTTTGCACTCATTTAGAAGTGTTCGGTATTCATATTTCACATATTAGCAAATCAGTCGTAAAATATCAGATTGCATGTGTTAGACTTTAAAACCGGCACTTTAAGGAAAATTGACCGCATTTTATGGCATCGCATCATCTCTATATTGCGCAACACTTGTTTCGAGATATGTGCAGGAAAATCCAGGAGACAGGCCAAAATTGTTATTTAGCTGATCAAACATTACGCCAACTCAAAGACCTGAGAGCTGGTAGCAATACAGAATGAATTATAATATTAAACATATCACAGAAAGCCCCATACATCAGTCCAAGACCACTACAGAAAGGCCAAGCTTTGAAGCCCCCAAAGAGCCGCGGAACCGCGGCGGGAGCCGGCTTGCGCCGCCGTTCCGCGGCGCTTCTGCCATGTCAGCGCTTCATTTTTAGTGGAGAATTCTTATCTCTGGGCCCACATTCCTTTCTGATATGTCAAATTCCAGAAGGACCTCGAAGCTACTGCCAGATCAGCAAAGATCATTAAGCAAGGCTAATCCTAATTAAGCTCCTAACTAATCACATCTAGAAGCTTCTCCCCTAACTAACTTTTGGAGGGAAATTCAAATTTCCTCAACAAACTTTTGGAGGAAAACTTAGAATTTGAAATCCTAGATCTAGGATTTGGATATCTATAAATAGAAGCCTAGACCTAGGGTTAAAGGAATCAATCTTTAGAATCTTAGTTAGTTCTTCATTAGTTCCTTAATCTTTAACTCTTTCTTCATCTTCTTCCACAAGTCTAGTGACAAGGCTTGTGCGAAACCCTAACCCTAATTCCACTCCAAATTCAAGATCTTGAGTACCAATCAAGCAAGAAGCCCTTCAACCTTTTATGAGCGGAGCTGATCTCCAATCGAGCAAGTGATCCAAGCAGATCCGCGACTCACGGAGCCGAGCGAAGCCAAATCGACGATCGAGTTCTTCCTCTTGTAGTTCTTGAGCGAATGTAATGAAATTGTTGATATAAATAAAAGGTGAAATTCTTTAATCTTGCTTTCTTTAATTTCTTGCATTATGATTCGATCTCAATTTATGATTGTAGTTCTTGTGATGATGTTTGAGTAAAACTCCGCTCGTAAAGGAGTCGAGACGATCAATAGAATGATGATGTAACAAATCTTAAAACGATTTTTAAGTCCTACGAGTTTTGTAAACCCTAGCAAGTTCAAGAATTGATGACCTAGTTTCGTCGCGATGCTTTCTTGATTGTGATCGCTCGAAATTAGGGATCTACGATCATTTCTTGAATTTACTAGAGGCTAGAATGTGAATGATATCGACGAAAGAACAAGGGATAAGATGAAACCCTAGTTTCACTAGAAATCCCTAATTCTTGTCGATCATCATCGATCTAGTATCAATTCATTGAAGGATAAGAATACGTCATCATAAGATTGCATCACATCTATAGATCCGATCGATTCCTACGAGCCTCATTTCGATTCTTGATATTTGGTTGGAAAAATCATCAAACTCTCAATTCTTGATTCTATTCTTTTCTTGTTATTAGATCTATATTTTCTAATTCTTGAACTTCAAATATAAATCATGAATTGTTTTGTTTTGTTTTCTTTAAAGTTTCGACTCATTTAATTCAAAAGACGAACGATTACACTGTCCCTGTGGACCATCCGCACTCACTAACAATCTATATCCGACACCGTAGTTGATTGCGGTCAAATAATTCTTCGATTGTGATTTCTTTACAATTTCCATATTACACAAACAAGAATTCTTTACAATCAGGGCTCGCCAAAATAAGCCTAACCTCAAGTAAAAAGCGACATGGCAAATTCCTAACGCTTGCTCTTCCGACGGTCAAACTGCCAAGGAGGATTGCTTGAAGACGTCTTGTCCAGCCCCCGAAGGGATCAGAGACACGGCAGTCGCAGGGCTACTCGAACAGCATGATTGCCTATCGAGGACTATATCAGCTTATGCGACGGTACGATGGCTAAAACCCTAAGTACCACCAACCTTAACGGGCTTCTGTCGGAAAGAGCAGAGGTTAAATGCGACGTTAAGATGTTCTTGCGAGAAATGCTCGATTCGTCTCGACTTGTGAAGAAATTGTTGAGGCGGCTCGACTCGTGAGATAAAGCCTTAAGCAGTGGGCATAAAAGAAGCCTGTTTCCTAAGCAATAGGACCCTGCAAGTAGATCTAAAATGGTCTCTTGCATACTATTCACGGGTCTCACTCTCTAAAGTCGAGTTTCGACGAGGAGGGAAACAACCGCTTACGAGTCCTCTCGACTCGTAAGAGGGAAAAATTCTCTTATAGGATCCTTACGACTTATAAGAGAAAACCACACTTAGGAATCCTCATGATTCCTAAGGAGAAAAACCCACCTACGAGATCCTCTCGATCCGTAGGGAAAAAAATCTCTACGAGACCCTCACGGCTCATAGAGTTGAAAAGTCTTAGGCAGCAGATCTGAACCTGCGGCCTAAGCCATCGCGATCTCTCGGAGAAATTAAGTTGTCTTCCGATTATGTTTATCAAGACAGCGTGCTGATAATAAAAGAAAGAAAAGACGGAGAAAATAACAGAAAGAACATCCGATTTACATTTGATCGAGCATTCAAGACACACACATTCATGCATGGGCAGAAGACTCAGGATGAGAAATAAGACAAGCTGAAATAAAAAGTTTCTATTCATATTGCCAAAAATTCTTACAATCATAAAAAGCAATGAACAAAAAAAAATATTATTATAATGGAATAACTTCAGATCTAGGGCACGGATTGAGAAAGTCAAAAGTAAGGCCATCTAGAGTTCTTCTGGCCTTTCTGATTATTCTTATGCGCAGCCTCTCGCACTCCTGTGTGTCAAGATCCTCGGCAAGCCCTCCCGGCCTTCGATAAGCAGCAACTATCGTCGTCTGCTGGAAGATTTGGTGTAGGATGTCAATGAGGTTGTCCCACCGTTTTTTCGAGATCAGCCCTGTCAGGTACACTGAATGCACCTTGTTTTCGGCATCATCCAGCGCATTGAGCGGTAGGGCCTCGTGAAGACCCGGAAGTGCTCTCCATATTGCTCCCAGCATGACTTTCAGGAGAGCCGAACGAAGAGGAAGCAGCCAACCACCGCTTGCGTTCAGACGACCCATGACCTCTGCACATTGAGCGTCTGTAAACTCCTGGTTTTGTTGACGACCCTGTGCGCGGATATCGTCATAGGTAATGAACTCGTGCAAACTGTATAGACGCACCGCCATTATGCCTGGAGGAAATACCACAGGAAGATTAGCGATAGATGAAAAATAATATACACAGAGGGCTAAATTCCTCGAGAGCAAAGCTCTGTTTAGGGATTAGAACCCATGAACAAAAGCTCTGCAGATCTATAAGTTTTTTTTTGAGAGTGAAGCTCTGTTTATGAAACCCCAATGAGGATCTCTTTAGATCAAAAGATCTGGGAGAACAAAGCTCTTTAGTTGAGATTAATTTAAATTAATTTGATTTACATTAATTTTACCTAAAGTTTCTAACTTTGAAAATGAGCAAAGCTCTGCTGATGAAACCCCGAATGGATTTTCTTTAGATCAGAAAATCTATGAGAGTAAAGCTCTGTTGGTTAAGATTAATTAAAATTAATTTAATCTAAGAATCAATTTTACCTAAAGTTTTTCTAAAAACTTTGGAAAGGAGAGCAAAGCTCTGGAGTTCTTGAAGGCAAGAGCAAAGCTCTGAAGTTTTTTGAAAATAAAAATCTGAAAGATGATAAGCATCTGTGGGGGACCAAAGGTCCTATTTATAGGCATCAAGTGCCTCTTCAACTTCCAAAAGTTGCCACGGCGGTCGGAATTCCGCCACCGTTGCGTTCACGTTTGGGGCCACGTAAGCGCAACGGTAGAGGGGGCATTTGTTTACCCCAATCAGAGCAAAGCTCTGTTCGAATTCCGAGGCGGGAGATGAAGCAACGCTTCATCTTCCCCCAATCAGAGCAAAGCTCTGCTTTGAAAATTTAAACTTTGATAAATGAAACAACGCTTCAAATTCTTTGCGCTGCGTGCAAAGCACCACGTGTCAGGCGCAGATGCATCAGCGCAGCGCCCAAGGCGCGCCCAATCAGAGCAAAGCTCTGTTTTAAACAAAATTAACTGAAGCAACGCTTCAGTTGCGCAAGCACTGCGCTGTGCGACACGTATTAGCGCAGATGCGATAGCGCAGATGCGCTGCGCTGTGCGCAGCGCGACACGTGTCAGCGCAGATGCGCTAGCGCAGTTGCGCTGCGCTGTGCGCTGCGCGACACGTGTCACGCGCTGGGGCATCTGCGCCAAACAAGATTAAAATTCTAAAGAAATCTTTTCTGTTCTTGTTAAAACAAGAAGATTTTCTTCTGTAAAACAGAAGCCCTTGGATCAAAGATCCAACGGTGGGGAAAATTCCCCAAATCACTCAGAGAAAGATCTCTTTAACAAATTTAACTAATTTATGGGCACTATAAAAAGGACCCTAGACCTCAATTCAAAGAGAGGAATTTTGGTGAGGGATTAAGAACTTCATACAGAGAAAACTCTGAAGAAATTTCGAAAGGAGAAAAGGTAAAAACCTTTAGGAAAAAGAGAAAATTCTCTTATGAACAGATTATTGATCTAAGAACAAGATCAATAATCTTAAATAAAAAGAAAAATAAATAATAATAGTGCTTTGCACTTTCTTATGAACCATTGGTTCTTTGAAAACAAGAAAAACTTGTTTTTCTTTGATTTAAAATAGATCGAAATATAAAACAGTGCTTTGCACTTGAAAAATTACACTGTTGCGCTCCTTTGTTGGCGCAAGCCACCAGGGAGCGCCACGTGTCAGCAGCGCAACAGCGCAGCGCACTGACACAGCGCACTGCGCTGTTACGCTTGCGCCCACCAGAATGCGACACGTGTCGCTTCCACGAGCGCTTGCGCTCATTATTTGGCGCAAAGCGTCTGACAAGCCACTACCAAATAATTAATGCATTGCATTATTTGCAGAAGGGCCTAACCCAATTAAAATAGACCCAACAGGCTGAACTAAATGCTTTGCATTATTTTAAAAGAGGGCAGAGCCCAAGCAAAGATAGATGCTCTGCATCAAAAATAAATGGACAGAGCCCAAATCAGAAAGGCCTAGCAGGTCTAACAGGCAATAAAATGCTGTGCATGGGCAAAGCCCTAACACAGGCCTAATAGGCCAAAGATAAAAAACGTTGAATATTCTTAACTGGACTTAGCCCAATCATGGCCGTAAGTCCTCAAATTAAATTGACTGAGCAAGACTGCTCTCCTAAATCAATTTACATCCGGTTCAAGGGTACATCTCCAAACTCCTCTGACACCTATCGTTGTAATCCTTCAACGACGTCAGAGAGGCGACGGGTCCCGACAACCATACATCAACACGGACTGTGGGGTCCTTAAACTCATGGACTCATGCGTCCTTAAACTAAAACACGGACTGTGGGGTCCTTAAACTCATGGACTCATGCGTCCTTAAACTAAAACACGGACTGTGGGGTCCCTAAACCCGCGGACTTATGCGTCCTTAAACTAAAACACGGACTGTGGGGTCCTTAAACCCATGGACTTAAGCGTCCTTAAACTACCTATGGACCTCTACGTCCCTAAACTGGAATATGGACCCCCATGTCCCTAAACTGGCAATGGACCGCAATGTCATTAAACTACCTATGGACCACTACGTCCCTAAACTGGAACAATAGAGCCTCCAAATGCTCTTTTATCGGATCTAAACGATCCTGTTTAAGTTGATCTTAGCCTCAAATATGGCTAACGTATCCTTAAACCTTCAAACAGACTTTAGTCCCAAATTGGACTATAGATCCCCCAATCAACTTTGGTTCAAGGGTACATCTCCGAACTCCTCTGACATATGTCGTTGTAATCCTTCAACGTCGTCAGAGAGGTGACGGGTCCCGACGGCCATATATTAAATGGACCATCATGTCCCTAAACTGAAAATGGATCTAGACGATCCCGTTAAGTTGATCTTAGTCTGGAAATTAGACTAACGTATCCTTAACAAACGTTTAAGTTGATCTTAGCCTCAAAAATGGCTAACGTATCCTTAAACCAAAACCCAAATCTAAGAAAATACGGATTTGGACTAATCCACGTCCTACGGGCGACGAAATAAATAGTCTCCGTATACAATCCACGGGCAACCACAAACAAAACAAAACACACACGACACGAAGTGAAATTCTGGAGAAGGAGAAAGTGGTTACCGCTATGCGGTAGCGTAATTAACTGCAGGGGCTTGCGCCTGCAGGGAAAAGCGTCCCCACAATCAAAAACCCCTCAAGCGAGGGGGAATCTGACGAAGTCTGCTACATCGACCGCATCCGTCTAAACCTCCGATATACGGTGCCATAAATCAACTTGGCATCTTCGGAGAGGTAGACGGATAAAACCAAATAGCATCTGCCCCGAATCTCAGCGTCAGGACTCCGCAGTCCTGTGCGCCGTCTTTCGGAGGGGAACAGATTCTGGCACGTCCGGTGGGACTGTATACCGGTTGCTCGCCAAAGCAGCAAGCGGCAACCCCTTCATGAAAAGTTGAAACGTCCTTACTCGTTTCCGCAAGATAAAACAAGGGGACTGTTCGAGCTGGCAGTGTGCGATAGACTCATCAATTTGCCGGGTCCAAAACGTCTGTTGCGGCCAGACGATGTTAATAATCCTAATTATTGCCCTTACCACCAAACAGTAGGTCACCTGATCGAGGACTGCTACGTCTTCAAAAACTGGGTTGAAGACCAATACCAACAGGGCAAGTTCGCGTTGTCCGAAAATTGGAAGGTGAACCCGCCACAACCGCATGCTCCGAGAAAGATGGATACGCCGGGGGCATCATGGTCAGTCATAGAGAAAGCCCTATAGACCGAAAAGTCAGTAAACTAGAGATTCGCCTCAAATACGGCGATGCTAGACCGAAAAGTCAGTAAACTAGAGATTCGCCTTAAATACGGCGACGACGGACCGCAATGTCCTAAAACTTGCAAATGACCGAAACGTCGTTAAACTACTATCAACCCGCGGCATCCTCAGGCTGGCGTGGTAAAAAAAAAACAACGGTATGTCCATAAGCAAAATGGGCACGGATGAAAACCCGAAAGGGCTCCGTGAGTAAAAACAGCAGGACTACCGACGAGTGTTTGTGAAAACCTGAAAGGGCGCAACCTCGTTAAAAGACACTTACAGGGTCCTCTCGACCTTATAAGGAGAAACCACCTGCGTGAGATCCTTACGACTCACAAGGGAGCAACACACTTAGGGATCCTCACGATTCCTAAGGAGAAAATACACTTGCGAGATCCTCACGACTCGTAAGGAGAACTCTGTTATGGGACCCTCACGACTCATAAGATTTGAAAGTCTTAAGTTACAGAAACCTTAACCTGTTCTTAAGCAACCTCCACAACCTTCGATATTGCCCTACAAGCGGCTCGATACTGACCCTTATATACAATCCACGGGAGCGAATAAACATTTCCCTAACCGAGTCTCATCCATGACTAGGGATATGTTCGCACGGCAAACAACCCTTGTGAGTCCTCTCGACTCATAAGGAGAAAACACTCTTGTAAGATCCTTACGACTTATAAGAGAACATACACTTAGGAGTCCTCACGATTCCTAAGGAGAAAACGCACCTGCGAGATCCTCACGACTCGTAGGGAGAAACACCTTTATGAGACCCTTACGGCTCATGAAGTCAAAAGCCTTAGTCGACAGGATCCTAACCCTGTTTGCTAAGCGACCTTTGTTCGACATCGACAGAGGAAAATGATGATTCGCTCCTGGTAATATCCCAGTGGTAGCGATGCTGATGCCTAAAACGGTATCAAGTTCCAAGTCCTTTTACGGCAAATGATGATTTGCTCCTGGCAATATCCCAGTTGTAGCGATGCTGATGCCTAAACCGGTATCAAATTCCAAGCCCTTTCAAGGCAAATGATGATTCGCTCCTGGCAATGTCCCAGTTGTAGCGATGCTGATGCCTAAACCGGTATAAAATTCCAAGACCTTTCATGGCAAATGATGATTCGCTTCTGGCAATATTCCAGTCGCAGCGATGCTGATGCTAAGATTGGTATCAGATCCCAAATCCCCTACTCGCGAGAGAAAATCAGCGAGCCAAAAAAAATTGCATATGAAATAGCCGAAATGATGGGGCAACTTGCAATAAAAATCAGCAAGTAAAAATGTATGCATGCAAAATAGACGAAATGATTGGGCGACTCGCAATAAAAAGCAGCGAGTAAAAAATAAAATAAATAACCGAAATGATTGGGCACCGCGAAAAATAGCCGAAATGATGGGGCAATCGTGACCTTCGCGATATAAAAGCTGAAATGATTGAGCATCGCGGAAAGAATAAAAAAATGATGAAAGAATGAAACTTTTTGCCCTACAGGTGAGATCACATCGATCCCTGTATACAATCCAGGGGCACAAACAAAGAGGGAACCATACCTTCCCGACAGGCTCCACCAGAAAGCGAAGCCAAATCTCGTTGGTTCATAGACAACCCAGAGACAACCTCGACATTTGTCGCAATATCGCAGATATAATGTCAACAGACGAAGCAAAAGGAAGATTTCGAGCTTCAGGGTCTCGACGTCAATATCGACAACTTAGAGATCACCAACGGCGTTTCTCCTCACTCCAAACAGATGCAGACGTGACTTCAACAATCGACCTCAGAGTCGCAACGAAACGAAACCATGGCAAAGTCCCTAGTTCCAAATCTCAATGGCCACATCTGCAGCCTGGAGACCAACAACGGTGGGCTTCCTCATTCCAACATGACACAGATGTTACACCATCAAACGGAGCCATGGAAAAATCCCAACTCCACCTCAGCATTTGTCTCGATACAGCAGACGAGATGTCAACAATGGCATTCCTTCGCAAGTCCAACATGATGCAGAAGCAACTTCAACAAAAGACCTCATGGTCGAAACAAAACGGAGCCATAAAAAAATCCCAGCTCCACCTCAGCATTCGTCTCGATACAGCAGACGCAATGTCAACGACGGCATTCCTCCACAGTCCAGCAGGATACGGATACAACGCCGACAAAAGACCTCACGGTCAAAACAAAACAGAGCGGCGGCAAAATCCCAGCTCCACCTTGACGTTCATCTCGATACAGCAGATGAAATGTCACCCCAGCGTTCTTCCCCCAGCAGGATTCGGACGCGCCAAAGCAAACGAAGCGAAGGCCAAATTCCTAGCTTCAGAGTTTTGACGGCAAGTCATATAAAGCCTGAAAGACAATCGGAGATCATCTCGCACCAGCGCGGAGTGGTCACCACCTCGACGATCGTCTCAACACAGCAGATGAAATATCACCCCAGCGTTCTTCCCCCAGCAGGATTCGGACGCGCCAAAGCAAACGAAGCGAAGGCCAAATTCCTAGCTTCAGGGTCTTGACGGCAAGTCATATAAAGCCTGAAAGACAATCGGAGATCATCTCGCACCAGCGCGGAGTGGTCACCACCTTGACGATCGTCTCGATACAGCAGATGAAATGTCACCCCAGCGTTCTTCCTCCAGCAGGATTCGGACGCGTCAAAGCAAACGAAGCGAAGGCCAAATTCCTAGCTTCAACGTCTTGACGGTAACTCATATAAAACCGAAAAGACAATCAGAGATCATCCCACATGGAGTGGTCACCACCACGACATTCGTCTCGATATAGCAGACGAGATGTCAACAACAACGTTCTTCCTCCAACAGGATTTGGACACACCAAAGAAAATGAAGGAAATGCCAAATTCCTAGCTTTAGGGTCTTAACGGCGAGTCATATAAAGCCTGAAAGACAACCGGAGATCGTCTCACATCAGTGCGGAATGGTCACCACTTCGACGGTCGTCTCGACACAGTAGACGCAACGTCATCAAACGAATGGAGCCACGGCAAAATCCCTAGTTCCAAACCTCGACGGCTCACCAGCGACCTAGAGACAGCCGCGACATTCGTCTCGATACAGTAGACGCAATGCCAGCAAATGAAGCAAAGGCCAAATTCCTAGCTTCAGGGTCTTAACGGTGAGTCATATAAACCCTGAAAGACAACCGGAGATCGTCTCACATCAGTGCCGAATGGTCACCACTTCGACGTTCGTCTCGACACTGCAGACGCAAGATCATCAAACAAAGGAGCCACGGCAAAATTCCAGCTCCACTTCGACATTCGTTTCGATACAGTAGACGAGTTGTCACCCCAGCGTTCTTCCTCCAACAAGGATCAGACGCGACAATCAAACAAAGGAGCCACGACAAAATTCCAGCTCCACCTCGACATTCGTTTCGATACAGTAGACGAGTTGTCACCCCAGCGTTCTTTCTCCAACAAGGATCAGACGCGACAATCAAACAAACGGAGCCACGGCAAAATTCCAGCTCCACCTCGACATTCGTTTCGATACAGTAGACGAGTTGTCATCCCAGCATTCTTCCTCCAGCGGGATTCGGACGCGACAATCAAACAAACGGAGCCACGGCAACATTCCAGCTCCACCTCGACGTTCGTTTCGATACAGTAGACGAGTTGTCACCCCAGCGTTCTTCCTCCAGCGGGATTCGGACGCGACAATCAAACAAATGGAGCCACGGCAAAATCCCTAGTTCCAAACCTCGACGGTTCATCAGCAAACTAAAAACAACCGCGACATTCGTCTCGATACAGCAGACGCGATGCCAGCAAAACGAAGCAAAGGCCAAATTCCTAACTTCAGGGTCTTGACGGCAACTCACATAAAACCTGAAAGACTATCGGAGATCATCCCACACCAGCGCGGAGTGGTTATGACTCATCGGGGCTTGCCAAAATGAGCCTAACCTCAAGTAAAATGCGGCATGGAAAATTCCTAACGCTTGCTCTTCCGACGGTCAAACTGTTTAGGAAGATTGCTTGAAGACGTCTTGTCCAGCCCCCGAAGGGATCAGAGACACGGCAGTCGCAGGGCTACTCGAACAGCACGATTGCCTATCGAGGACTATATCAGCTTATGCGAGGTACGATGGCCAAAACCCTAAGTACCACCAACCTTAACGGGCTTCTGTCGTAAAGAGCAGAGGTTAAATGCGACGTTAAGATGTTCTTGCGAGAAACGCTCGATTCGTCTCGACTTGTGAAGAATTTGTTGAGGCGGCTCGACTCGTGAGATAAAGCCTTAGGCAGTAGGCATGAAAGAAGCCTGTTTCCTAAGCACTGGGACCCTATAAGTTGACCTAAAACGGTCTCTTGCATACCATCCACGGGTCTCACTCTTCAAAGTCGAGTTTCGACAGGGAGGGAAACAACCGCTTACGGGTCCTCTCGACTCGTAATAGGGAAAAATTCTCTTATAAGATCCTTACGACTTATAAGAGAAAGCCATACTTAGGAATCCTCACGATTCCTAAGGAGAAAAAACCACCTACGAGATCCTCTCGATCCGAAGGGAGAAAAGTCTCTATGAGACCCCCACGGCTCATAGAGTTGAAAAGTCTTAGGCGGCAGATCTGAACCTGCGGCCTAAGCCATTATTATTGCATGGAGAAATCAAGGTGCTTACCAGCTAATTGTAACAGTATACTGATAATAAGAGAGTGACAGAAAGAACATCCGATTTACACTTGATCAAGCGTTTAAGACATACTCATTCATGCACGTGCAAACGGTTCGGGATGAGGAATAAGACAAGATGAAATGGAAATTTTCTATTCATATCATAAAAAAAGGGGTTCTTACAATCACGGAGAAATAAATAATAACATTATTAAAATGTTTACAAAAGTATGACTTCGGATCCGGGGCACGGATTGAGGAATTCAAAAGTAAGGCCATCCAGAGTTCTCCTGGCCTTTCTGATGATTCTCGTGCGCAGCCTCTCGCGCTCCTGGGTGTCGAGGTCTTCAGCAAGGCCCCCTATCCTTTGATAAGCAGCGATTATCGTCGTCTGCTGGAAGACTTGATGTAGGATGTCGATGAGGCTGTCTCGCCGTTTCTTCGAGATCAGCCCCGTCAGGTACACTGAATGCACCTTGTCTTCGGCATCATCCAGCGCATTGAGCGGTAGGGACTCGTGAAACCCCGGAACTGCTCTCCATATTGTTCCCAGCACGACCATTAAAAGAGCTGAACGACGAGGAGGCAGCCAACCACCACTTGCGTTGAGGCGACCCATGACCTCCGCACACTGGGCGTCCGTAAACTCCTGGTTCTGTTGACGGCCATGTACACGGATATTCTCATAAGTGATGAACTCGTGCAAGCTGTATAGACGCACCGCTATAATACCTGAAGAAAACAGTACAGGGAGATTAACAAATAAGAAAATACAGAAAGTTAAAAGTTAAACTCCCCGAGAGCAATGCTCTGCAGACAGGAGTGGCACCAGTCAAAATCAGTTATGAGGAGAATTTGAGAAAAATTCCCTAAGAACATTGAGAGCTCTGCTCTGGGAAAAAATGATATAATAATAATAATAGTATCAAATGCCATGAAGAACTCTTAAGAGTTCTTCTATATGATTTGGAAGGAGCAAAGCTCCTTTAATTAAGAAAATCCAAGGAAAATCTTTTAGAGAACAGAGCTCTGTTAATGGAACCCTAATAGGGTTCCCTTTAGTTCTCTTTAGACCCCTTAGAGCAAAGCTCTGCTAAGTGAAACCCTAAATGGGTCTTCTTTAGATCAGAGATTTATTGAGAGCAAAGCTCTTAAAATTAAATTAATTTAATAAAAATTAATATTTTTACCTAAAATTCTCTAAAGTTGAACTTTTAAAAGTGTTTAAACAAGATAGCAGGGCTCTGAGTTCTGAAAGTAAAATTGTGAAGATGAAAATCATCTAAAGGACCAAAGGTCCTATTTATAGGCATCAAATACCCTTTCAACTCCCAAGAGTTACTGCGATGGTTGGAATTCTGCCACCGCTGCGCTCACGTTTGGAAGGCCACGTAAGCGCAACGGTGGGGGGGCATTTGTTTACCCCAATCAGAGCAAAGCTCTGTTCAAATTCCAAGGCAGGAAACGAAGCAACGCTTATGTTTCCCCAATCAGAGCAAAACTCTGTATTGAAAATTAAAATTAAAATAAATGAAGCAACGCTTCAGATCCCTGTGCTGCGCAAAGAGCGCCACGTGTCAAAATCAGACACACCAGCACAGGGAGCGCAGCGCCCAAGGTAGCACACTCCATCAAGAGCAAAGTTTTATTAAAAACAAAATAGAAGCAAAGCTTCAGTTGCGCAAGCGCTGCGTGACACGTGTCAGCGCAGTCGCTTTTGCGCAAGCGCTGCGCTGCGCGACACGTGTCAGCGCAGTTGCGCAATCGCAGCAGCGCTGCGCTGTGCGCTGCGCGACACGTGTCAGCGCAGATGCGCTGCGCGACACGTGTCAGCGCAGATGCGCAAGCGCAGATGCGCTGCGCCGTGCGCTGCGTGACACGTGTCACGCTCTGGAGCATTTGCGCCAAACAGAATAAAGATTTTAAAGAAATCTTTTCTGTTCTTGTTAAAACAAGAAGATTTTCTTCTGTAAAACAGAAGCCCTTGGATCAAAGATCCAACGGTGGGGAAAATTACCCAAATCACTCAGAGAAAGATCTCTTTAACAAATTTAACTAATTTATGGACACTATAAAAAGGACCCTAGAGCTCAATTCAAAGAGAGGAATTTTGGTGAGAGATTAAGAACTTCATACAGAGAAAACTCTGAAGAAATTTCGAAGGGAGAAAAGGTAAAAACCTTTAGGAAAAAGAGAAAATTCTCTTATGAACAGATTATTGATCTAAGAACAAGATCAATAATCTTAAATAAAAAGAAAAATAAATAATAATAGTGCTTTGCACTTTCTTATGAACCATTGGTTCTTTGAAAACAAGAAAAACTTGTTTTTCTTTGATTTAAAATAGATCGAAATATAAAACAGTGCTTTGCACTTGAAAAATTGCACTGTTGCGCTCCTTTGTTGGCGCAAGCCACCAGGGAGCGCCACGTGTCAGCAGCGCAACAGCGCAGCGCACTGACACAGCGCACTGCGCTGTTACGCTTGCGCCCACCAGAATGCGACACGTGTCGCTTCCACGAGCGCTTGCGCTCATTATTAGGTGCAAAGCGTCTGACAAGCCACTACCAAATAATTAATGCATTGCATTATTTGCAGAAGGGCCTAGCCCAATTAAAAAAGACCCAACAGGCTGAACTAAATGCTTTGCATTATTTTAAAAGAGGGCAGAGCCCAAGCAAAGACAGATGCTCTGCATCAAAAATAAATGGACAGAGCCCAAATCAGAAAGGCCTAGCAGGTCTAACAGGCAATAAAATGCTGTGCATGGGCAAAGCCCTAACACAGGCCTAATAGGCCAAAGATAAAAAACGTTGAATATTCTCAACTGGACTTAGCCCAATCATGGCCGTAAGTCCTCAAATTAAATTGACTGAGCAAGACTGCTCTCCTAAATCAATTTACATCCGGTTCAAGGGTACATCTCCGAACTCCTCTGACACCTATCGTTGTAATCCTTCAACGACGTCAGAGAGGCGACGGGTCCCGACAACCATACATCAACACGGACTGTGGGGTCCTTAAACTCATGGACTCATGCGTTCTTAAACTAAAACACGGACTGTGGGGTCCTTAAACTCATGGACTCATGCGTCCTTAAACTAAAACACGGACTGTGGGGTCCCTAAACCCGCGGACTTATGCGTCCTTAAACTAAAACACGGACTGTGGGGTCCTTAAACCCATGGACTTAAGCGTCCTTAAACTACCTATGGACCTCTACGTCCCTAAACTGGAATATGGACCCCCATGTCCCTAAACTGGCAATGGACCGCAATGTCCTTAAACTACCTATGGACCACTACGTCCCTAAACTGGAACAATAGAGCCTCCAAATGCTCTTTTTTCGGATCTAAACGATCCCGTTTAAGTTGATCTTAGCCTCATATATGGCTAACGTATCCTTAAACCTTCAAACAGACTTTAGTCCCAAATTGGACTATAGATCCCCCAATCAACTTTGGTTCAAGGGTACATCTCCGAACTCCTCTGACATATGTCGTTGTAATCCTTCAACGTCGTCAGAGAGGTGACGGGTCCCGACGGCCATATATTAAATGGACCATCATGTCCCTAAACTGAAAATGGATCTAGATGATCCCGTTAAGTTGATCTTAGTCTGGAAATTAGACTAACGTATCCTTAACAAATGTTTAAGTTGATCTTAGCCTCAAAAATGGCTAACGTATCCTTAAACCAAAACCCAAAACCCAAATCTAAGAAAATACGGATTTGGACTAATCCACGTCCTACGGGCGACGAAATAAATAGTCTCCGTATACAATCCACGGGCAACCACAAACAAAACAAAACACACACGACACGAAGTGAAATTCTGGAGAAGGAGAAAGTGGTTACCGCTATGCGGTAGCGTAATTAACTGCAGGGGCTTGCGCCTGCAGGGAAAAGCGTCTCCACAATCAAAAACCCCTCAAGCGAGGGGGAATCTGACGAAGTCTGCTACATCGGCTGCATCCGTCTAAACCTCCGATATACGGTGCCATAAATCAACTTGGCATCTTCGGAGAGGTAGACGGATAAAACCAAATAGCATCTGCCCCGAATCTCAGCGTCAGGACTCCGCAGTCCTGTGCGCCGTCTTTCGGAGGGGAACATACACCTCATATGATGCTGCACTTAATTTCGGAGGATTTGGGAACCGCATGATATATTTTAAAACCGGATTCATTTAAAAGAGCGATTTTCTCTTAATATGCTCATATTGTTGTTTTATGTTGCATATATCAGTTTTCATAGATTTACACATTGAGATATGGATTTCATGTGATTTATGGATTTGAGAACCGTGGGAGTATTTCAAGAATTTATGTATTGTTTGAAAACCCGGTTTCTCTTGATATGATATTTCAGTGCGTCCACCATGAGTTTTCTCGGTTTTAAGACTTGTGTTAGAGACCCGATTCGAGGAGCGGTAGGCGCCGTCTGCGGGTACATGGTGAACCCGGTATGGTTCCCCGGGGCAAGAGGCGATTTTCGTGGTATAGACGATGAGCATGGCAGGAGGGCTAGTACCTACCGGTGATTGTATTTGGACTCGGCGGTTATCTGGGGGATACCGACTGGAGTTGAGAGATGGATATGGGCCGATCCTGACTGACGGAGCCCGAGGGCCGATCCGGACTGACGGAGCCCGATATATGTGTATTTACGTGTCGATGCTAGACACGAGTATTTCATGATGTTTCGGGTGTCGATGTTGGACACTCAGGCTCCATGAGACTTACAGATTTGAGGGCCGATCTGAGGATGCGGTGCCTGAGATATGAGAATTTACGTGTCGATACTGGACACGGGTTTTAAGATGTTTCGAGTGTCGGTGTTGGACACTCAGGTTTCATGATTTGATGTGTCATTGATGGACACACGTTCTTTGATATCCTCATATTTTTACAAGCACATGCTTTCATGATGTTTCAAGTGGATGATATCCACATGAATACAGGCATTGATTATATTGTTGGATGATATCCATATGCATTCAGGCATTTATTATTGTTGGCACATATGCAGATACGGTCACCCTAGATATCATAGTATTACCTTTATGATATATTTGACTTAGGAATTGTTGTTTTATTCGATTTCTACCTGATGATGTTTTCTACTCAAGAGTTGGTAACTCACCCCCGTTGTGCCACAGTTCTTGCAGGTTGACCTCATGGATCAGTAGCGGCATCGCTGGCACACAGCTTGCTTTCGGGTGATTTGCTTTGATAGGTGGTACATGTTGGATCGTGCCCCTCTTGTATTATTATTCTTATTGTATCTAGTCAACTCCATCAATCAGAAACTAGTATTTGTATAAGCTGTAAGACTTAGCAATACTTGTAGTTGCGAGACTTGAGCGATGGGTTATATGTTCGCTTGGTGGGTTTGGTGTCTTGCTTTTCATTTTCCTTTGTGTTGATCTTTGCCGTTGGGCGTTGTATACATATTTATGCTTTTGGTGGTTATTTCCTCCGTTCGACGTGATTTGCTCCCGTTTGGGGATGCTTTCTTTATATTCTATGTTGTACCCATTTCGGGGCTAGTTTTTACAAAGGAGGTGCTGCCGAAATTTTTAAGAAAACAAAAGAAAAGAAAGTAAAAAAAAATAAGTTTAAGGATTTTTACTTAATGTTTCCAAATGTTCTATCAAGGTTTTCATTACTTACTTCTTTTGAAGGGTTTAGATTTCTGGGTTTCGGCTTACTTAAGTTACGTTATGCCTGTAGACTTTGCGTGATTTAAGTGCCGGTCATGAGCTAATATTTTCGGGTCGTGACAGACATACAAACAGTAAGTGATCAAAACGAATTTCGTGCTTTACGGAGAATATCGGAATTTGACGACTTGTGTCTCGCAACCGCTTCGACAAGTCGTGCTTCATGCCGGGATCAATGTGAGAACGAACAACTCACGAACAAGGGAACGTCGAGGGAATCGTCACGATTCAATCTTCCGAGCCAAAGCCACAACCATTCTTTCTTGCTTGTTTTCCTTCTTTCTTTGTTTTCCGTATTTTCGTATTCTTTTTATATTTTTTGTGACAAAACCACCCAATTCATTAATTTGTTGAACCTTAAATCACAAGACCTAATACACAATTCTCTGTGGATCGACCCATGCTTGCCGGCTCGCTATAACGCGCCGTGCACTTGCGGTTATAAATATTAAAACGAGAACGATCTCGCGTGCACATTCCGTTTCCTTAAACGATCACATTTCCAAACATATGAGTTGGCGCGCGGGGGTGGATTCCCAACAATGATCAGTACTTGTTTAATTCATATTGGATAAATTGCTCGAAACCTTAATTTTAACATCAGATCGTCTCAGGAAAATCCCGTGGAGATGTTTGTATCAAAAAACCAGACGTATCTGAAATAAATTTACAGTAACGAAATTTGAACTATAGACGTCTGCCCAACTAGGATCAGACGTTTTCGGAATAAATCTACAGTAAATCGATTTGAACTACAGATGTCTGTCCCAAACGTCTGTCTTACGCATAATTAGGAACCAGACATCTCCCACAGACGTCTGGAGTAGAAAATAAGGTGGACCAGACATCTCCTACAGACGTCTGTTGTTTATAAACTTGTATTAGACGTCTACCACAAACGTCTGATGTTGAAATCTGCTGAATATAAATTTGGACCAAATGTCTGCCCCAGATATTTAAACTTGTATCAGATTTACATGATATGATTGCATTGCTATACCTTGGTTGCTACATCACTTTGTATTGCTATTACTTTGGTTTACTCATATGACACTAGTTTCTTGTATATGACTTGGTACATCACATTTACGGTTATATTCTTTATCATATTACGTATGACGCTCTGACGTCTGTGTTTCGCATGATCCAGATCATTTGGCTTTAGAACAGCAGGACACAAATTACTTCATAGAGATTGCCGAGCAGTGAGGACTATTCTAGTTATCTAGTTATTATGTTATAGGTTTTATTTCTTGTATTGAACTATTTTATTGGATCCTCTTGTGTAAGCTCATAAGGCATAAGTATTTATTGTTCTATTTATTCTTTGATCTTTTGAGACTTGATCATTTATTATTTCTTCCGTTATTCTTGAGTATTGGCATTGGACATGTGATATATATATTTATCTTGTGCTTGATTTACTACATGACAGCCTTAATCTGATTATGGAAGGATGATTCCTTACCATAGATAGTATGGCTGGCCGAGTTACGTCCCGAATTTTTTGTATCTTGGGAAGCGGGGCGTGACAATAAACCTTCTTTGAGATAGCTAAAACTTTCTAGCTTTCCTATCTCGAAAAATCTCCATCCCAAAATTTTTCTTTATTTCACCTAAATCTTTCATGTCAAATTCTGCAATGCCGAGTTCTCTGTCATCCAAAACTGCCATCTAAAACCTAATTTTCGAGATAAACTCAAAATCTGATTCCGCGCATGCGGATCGTAACATACTTTTTGAGCCGGCTCAGACAATGCCGAGTTCTCTGTCTCTATGAGACGGTTCATAGCTTTTAATGAGACGGCTCATCCCTTTGTCAAGACGACTCAAGAGTTGTCTGGAAATTTTTCTCCTCTGGGTCTATGAGACGGCTCATGACTAGCATGAGCTAGCTCAACCTTATGCATATATAAGACACCTTCGTAACAAAGTGGCCGACAAGAATTATGATGGATGTTTAATTAACTTGATGTAATATTATATTACATAGGTTAGAATTTAGATTAATTAAAGAAACTAAAGAGGGGGATTGTGGAAGGTTACGTGTATGAGAGCTTTGCTCTGTTATGTAGGAATAGTGTGGAGTGTGGCCTCTTCCATTGTTTAAAATACAAAGAGGGAGGTGGTGAAACAGTTGAAAAGTTTCAACTCAAGAGAAAGGCAGATGCAGTTGAAACTTGCGTTTGTAATTTTGCTTGCACTTTTTTTTCTTGACATTGCTTGGAGTTGGATATGATGCCGTGTTTACATTCGGAATCGGGTCTCACCATTTTATTAGACCGGGAAAATAAATTTACCGTGGAATAATATCTTTTTGATGTCTAAGTCAGGATTGATTTTGAGACAAGAAACGGTAAATTTAAGAGTTTTCACATTATACAGTTATGTCTTATAATTAATCTATACGCCTTTGAGTTATGAGATTTCCAGACTATTGCTGAAAATACAAAGTATGCTGAAAACCTTCGATGAATGTTCGGGATAAGCACCTCAGAAGAAGACAAGGTTGCAACTAGAAACGTAGCTAGATATGGTTTTCTAAATTCAAATAGACAGCAAAGGTACAACAATAATTCTTGTAATGAATAAGTTAGAATTGACTCCGAGGTGGCAAAAACTAAATTCCGAAGTTTCGGGTTGTATATATGCACAATCGTATAAGAGGGTGTTTGATTGTTGTGCGTCTTAGGGCAGGTATGAAAACTCTTCCCTGGAAATTGAGGATTCAACATGACAGGGGGAGAGATTTCAGACATTAACATCTTGGTGGGAAGATGTGACGGTCTTTTTATCGTCTTGTTCGTTCTAAAATTAGATTTGCACTAAAAACAAAAATAATTAGCGCGGCACTATCTCTCTCGACGGATAGTCGTCATTAAAAGAAGGGAAGAACATTCGTCCTTAATAAAATAGAAATAGACCTCTTGTTTGTATCGATTGAATTTATAAATAACACAGCAAAGATAATAGTCATCCAGCCATCATATTATTGATAAAATTCGGGTTACAGTTACATATGATTTGACGATAATAATGTTGGAGATAGTGCCCTCAAAGTCAATTATTGAATCGCATGTACGTGATTGCAATGATTGAGGCATGACCTATACCGATATGACAGTCTTACTCAAGATGATAGTATGCTATCTGGTTTGTCTTTATCATCGTATATATGCTTTAGTTCACTATTGCATGATGATAGAGCCCATAGGATTCTTACTTGACTACCAGCAGTATGATGGCGATCATATACGTGGGAGCTGGGGTCTGTAAGCACATCCTTAAAGTGTCCCTAATCGTGGGAGTTTTCGAGACAGGGCATCGATACTCCAGAGTAGACTAGTGTATACAGTCGAGACCCCGACGAGGGGCGGTGGCCGGTCTCACAAGCCACTGGTGTCAGTTGGATCACCAAAGATGTATACAGATGCTCATTGAGTTATGAGTACACCGGACAGGACTCGCCAGGAATCTGCTAGTTGGTATTATATATATCGTCAGATAGCAATTCCCTGGTGACATGTGTACAAGTTAGTCTATCGACCTGAGGTCGTCATTTGTCTCGTGTGAGTTCCCACTGTGCTTTGATTTCTACCCTACCACGGCTCAAAGGAGTCGTTCAAACATGTCTTTTTTGGGTACAGTCCCGAGCCACATTGGAGGCAAGTGAGCGGATCGTCGGGGATTCGTCTCTCCCGATATTGGAGGTTGATGTCGCGTAGTGCACGGGTGGCCATCACTAGGAATTCTCGGCCGAGACAGTGGAGAATTACTGATTGAGATCAGTAGTTTCTCAGGTGGTGATGGGCTTCATGCCGACACGATTTATCGCGTTATTAGGGGTCTGACTTTATCCACCCCCCTAGACTCGATATGCGATACTCTTTAGATGAATGGACCGGACTGTATATACATTGTCACTGTCAAGCTCAGTAGGGTTTATAGATGAGTTCGCTCGTCAGCTTCCCTTCCAATCAATACATAGGCAAACCGTTACGTACAGCTTGTACCTCTGACGTGCTAGGGGTTATACCCAGTACCAGTGTGTTGATGAGTCAATAGAGTTTCCCACAGACACTTTCCCAAGTTCGGGCGAAACGTTGTAGAGGCCGTATGGTGTTATGGCAAGGTTCGGAAAAAGCATGTGCGTTTTCGCACGTGTCGTTTTTCGGGCAGATAATACTGGTAGGCTTTGGTTTAAGCCGGAACCCAGTATTATACTGTGTAGATATAATATTTTTGTCTCAGTTGCATTTGTATTCGGTCGTAATACAAATGCGGGTATGTTTATACTGATACGGGGTTATCCTGAAATTCGTTTCAGGATCGCTTTTGGAAGTTGCCAGTTTCCAGTTTTCTATCAGCTGTATTTGACAGTCGATTAAATACGGATTTATCTTTTCTTTGGATGAGTGTAGAAGTTTCTAGAAGATTCTAGAAGGTGGTGACAGGGCTTGATGATTCATTGTTAGCATTAATTGTTCATTTAATGCTTGATGAGGTGTTTTAAATGAATCACCATTTTGCTTTAATGTGTTTTGTTCTTGCTAGGATATTTTGTGTTATGATAAGCATTACTTATTGTCACCATTTGCTCCTACACTCACCTCCCTCCCCTTTATATGTGGCCGGCCTCCTCTTGAAAGGAGAGAGATTCATTTTTGATTAAAAAGATTATGGTTTTGGCCTCATGAAAATTAGATTGCTCATTTCTCAATTCGATCGATCCAAAAGGCAACTTCTTTTAACCGTTCGTCCATAGTCTTGGACGTAACGAGACAAAGTGTTCTACTCATTCTCTACTTCATCTTGGTCGTCTCTTTTAGCAAACTTGACGATCGAGTTGCCTCGGTTCAGAGGCGGGAGCCCGTTTAAAGATCCGTTGACGTGGTGCCACCTGGACGACGAGACTGGAGATTCAGGAGATTGGAGCAGCCGCAACAAGCGTGGGATGATGGTTGAAGACCGAAGGACTCGGATCGTTCAGTATAAATCTTCTACTCACTTTGTAGTTTGTTAGTTTAGCTTCAATGGCCGATCCGGGTTACGGTACACGATAGCGCCAGTTTTGTTAAAAAGTTTTTATTCCGCATTTGTCGTCTGTTAGACGGCCGGGGCGCTACCGTGGACTTACAGTGGTATCAGAGCCTCACCATTAAGCTATACTAACTTGCGCTAACACGTTTAAAATATCGATCGAACGGATTTCGCAAAAACTACATTTTCAAGCATCTGAGTTTCTGTCGATTTTAAACAGTGTCCTAAAATTATTTTACATATCACAGAATATTCAGCAGGGTTTTCTAAGAATACTGAGAAAAATTGGGCATGTGATCCCACAAGAACGCGGCGGTTCCGCGGTCAAACCCTAGGTTTGACCGCGGAACCGCGGCGCTTTAGTGGGAACAGTGCATCAATTTTTCCCAGTGAGCTTCTATGAGGAAATTGTGGCTTTTGAGAATATTTGTTTGGGCCCAGATTTTATTACTGTACAGCAGTTGTTCGTGGGGCCCACTTCGGGAAATTCAGTCGATCGAAATTTTAAATTTGTTAGTATGCAGTATTTACATTATATCTCCGACCGGGAATGTCATTTGATCGGTAAACCGCGTCTGATTGCTATAGTTCTTTTAGACGGGTTTGCGAACGTGACATTCACGTTGATGTTCTGTGTTGTGCTGTGATATTGCGGATACGTCATGGTGGATAGCAGTGTGCAATGATAGTGCAGTTTGGATTTATTTGTATATTTGATATTGCGGGATGAGCGTCCAACTTGTGGACTGCCGTTACCGCCTGTTTGTATAATATTCTTTTGGGGCATGACCGGGTCGAGGTCGATGTACCCGTTGTACATATTTTTCATTTCTGTACTAGGTTTATCCCGCGAAGGAGTGCACGGATAGCCGGGTTCTGGAGGGCAACGGGTCCGTATCTTATGGCTTTGAGAGGCAAAGGGACCTCACTCTAGAATTGGAAGACTATTCGCCGCACTCGTAGGGGGTACAGGTTGACCCAAGGAGGGGTGCTCAATTTAACGGATTCCGTGAAGTGCCGGGTGTTCCATTCACTATGCTGTGGGGACCACCTCGCTTCAGGTTTTGGCAGGTAACTTGCCGCACCCGTAGGGGTCTAGGTTTCATTGCACAGGCTATCCACACGACCAGGGGAACGTCAGGTTTCAGCAGCGGCTCTGTGAAACCCGGGGATCCCAGATTATCTGTATTGTTCTGTGATGCTTATTACTTTTCTGTAATGTTGCATATTATCACGCCTGGAGCGATTATTGTATATTGGTATATATACTATTAGATGTTGTATATGTTTTACACCCGCGCTAGTCCAGTCCCCGCTCTGTCATTAGTTAAGTAACCTAACGGGTGATGACGGGACCCAGTGGCGAATGCGGATGGCATATACGTACATTTTATTTTCGTTCTTTTCTGGTGTGATTGATTGATGGGACTGCGTTGATTCTTATCAATGCAAGGATAAAACAAACCTATATTTGATGTTGTTGGAACAAATCTTAAAAAGTGTTATTACAAAGATGTTTCCTTTTGTTATGCATAGTGATATTCAGTTAGAATATCCCGCACCTCATTCGACGAGGCAAGGGCCGAGATCCCTTCACCGGGAGTGACCCCTTGGGCAGAAGTTTACGTCAGGGTAGTAACTTCAATATAGTCGATTACAAGTTGCTTTGCATCGCGGTATTCAGTTGGAATATCCTGCACCTCATTCCACGAGGAAAGAGCCGAGATCCCTTCACCGGGAGTGACCACTTTAGCAAAAGGTTTTCTCCACTATATTTTATAAAAAGCTATCAGTTTCCTTCAACGAGATCAAGTTCATTACGTTAAAGGTTTTTCGCCAAAAACCAGCCGTAGCCCTCCATCATTTCTTATGGATAGTCAGTAGTATTTAAGCTATGTTTGTTGGCCAAAGTCAAGGCATAGTATTTGGTAGCTGCTGATTATTTATCTGTTGCATAGATAGATGCGTTGGTTTGGGACAGTCATTCTGCCTTGTTGGCCAAAGTCAAGGGCATGTGCGGGTGGATTTAAATTAACCTGGACAATGACGGGTAGAACTTGACATGTGACTTATGATTTGTTGGCCAAAGTCAAGGTCATAAGAGCATGAGGTAAAAATTACATCGGGAGTTTCAAACATAAAGCAAACTTGCCAGATATGCGCATACCTTCTGGAGTGTGATAACTTGAGTGGCTTCCATCAAGTTATCATGCGATGATAGTTGGATCCCGATTCTCACTGATGAGTTGGTTTACTCTTCGGGTGATTCCGACTAATTCTTCTTTAGGTTTGGAGGAGAATTTGAGATTACAGTGGGAGGATTCCAGATTAGATAAAGTGATAACCATTCTGATCTAGGATAGAGTGCACGAAGAGTGTTTCTTTTCTCTCTCTCTCTTTGGAAGCGACCTATGACCGACCCGAGATTTTGACTCAGTGACCAAGTTGACCGAACCTTCTTAAAATACTGACTTTTGGATTGTCCAAGTTGCATAAGTCATTGCCGCTTATTCTTTTACCCTTTGTATTTCTCAGAACACCCCGTATTGCTACGGATATCCACTTCCATTGGATAGATCCATCGTATGGTTATATACGAACTCGAAGGGACTTCTTTGAGGATGGATCCAGGTTCAGGAGAAATAGAATTAGTTTATTCAGTTGTCTTTTATGATCACCTTCTCTCAGGTTACGAGGGCTCCTCAGTTTAGGAGAGTACACCTATTACGCTTATTGGATAGTCTTCTTCCAAACCATAGGCTGGTGCCGAAAGGTAGGGAATGAAGAAAACCAATTAGCCTAAGTAGGGTGAAGGTAATATGTAAAGACAAAATAAAGGGATTAGAAAGAGGGCAAAGTAAATTGCGATTGTTATAATTAACGACCAAACCGCGTACTTCATCGCTACTCCTATTTCACCTTTGCTTTTTCCCCAGTTCGGGAGAAATAGAATAAGGTATTATTCAGTTGTCTTTTATCATCACCTTCTCTCAAGACACGAGTACTCCTAGGTTGAGAAGGGTACACCTATTATGCTTACTGGATAGTCTTCTTCCAAACCATAGGCTGGTGCCGAACGGTAGGGAAGGAAGAAAACCACTTAGCCTAAAGATGTGTACAGAAGGTAACGACTGAAGGCAAATAAAGGGATTTGGAGAGATGGCAAAGAAATATACGGTTAAAGTCATGAATATGATTATGGAAGAGGCATTACTAAGAATACAAGAATACCCCAACGAAACATTTTCATGTTTCAGTTTAACTGTGCACTGTTAATTGTAAACTGATTTCCCGATTACATACTTACTCCAGGGTATGTATTTGCCAAGTTTTCATTCTCATATCTGTACGGTTTTACAGATGATGAGTGGGAGTAAGTTATTGGGAATTAGGTGATCATCCCCATTATATCGGAATTCGTTGAAATTGGTGATATTTGAGGAAATCGCCTGGGTACAGTTTTCAACTTACGATGCATAGGTTATGAGTTATTCAAGTCAGGGGACTTATACAGATTACTTTATGTTGTCCAGTGTCCGTCAGGACAAAGGGGTAGGTCCTCGTACTATGTTCTATAACTTCTCTAGTTTTTAGACAAGTGTTTCGTAGAAATACAATGTCTAAGTTTTGAGAAGTTGTGGGTATAAGAGTAAAGTAGAGAACCAGGTATCACAAGTATCGGGATTCTTCAAAGAGATTGAAAATGTAGATTCTTGTGATTAGTATTCAGTTGAAAGTAATGGTTTTGAGAAACTTGTTTCTCTTTCAGGTTACTCATAATTGGATGGATTTCTAAGTTGAGTACTGCTGATTAGCCTTTCTCCATTAAGTTGTTATACACTGGAGACAGCTGCATGATTTGAATCTGGTTCCAATTAAATTAGTGCCTCTGTTTCTATATTAGATATAGAATGGTTCATATCTTAACTATGTTAAGGTAAGGGGAGTTGTCCAGCTTATGCTTAAAACCAGACACTGGATAACTCAAGGCACATTTCTGTAATGGCTGTTTGTGGGTTGACCCTGGCTTTGACGAAGGTTGACATTTCTACCATCTGGAAGATCAATAGTGATATTGTTCTTAACTCGCCACAGTTTTATTAAAATGGATTTTTTCAGAAAACAGTAGTGGGAGTATGGTAGAACTGGAAGTGATTCCAGAACCGCAAACGATTATGGAAAATTTAATAGGACCTATATATTCAATCAGTTTTGACATTCCAATAGCCACTCCGCAGATATGGTGGGTAACCTCAGACACCCGAGAGGTACTCAGGTAGCCTCAAAGACGGTGACAGGGAGGTTCTTGTTTACCCAGACTTGACAGTACTGTTGTTCCAGACTGTGAGACCCGGCAAGAGGATAAGTATAACGTCGTTCTAAACAGGCTTTAGAAGTGAACGTGTATATTATTCTGCCAGAGGGTTGTCGTAGTCAGTGGGAGCAGCGAAAGTATAAGTGGGCAAGTAGCTTATGTCTATTTATAGACTTAAGCAGATATAGCGGAGATAAGATCATCTAATTTTGATGTGACAGTCATGGGTTTGACTTCATCAGAATAGGGGATGGATCTGTTAAGAAGGTAGTAGGGTGTGATGTCCTGGTATTTGGATGACATACACAGAGTAGGAAGTAAAAATCCTATACTACGATCGGTTGTACTTTGGTCGTCAGACAGTTGTTTCTCCACAAAGGATATGGATATAATATTAGACATTCTGGTTACTAGATCTATGGTTTTAGATCTAGATTTGGGTAGTTTCCCAATGTGGGTACTTTGACAGTATTCTAATAGTATTTTAGAATAGATGACTCCTGGCATGGTGGTGTACCTACAGGTGATGGGGTCACCCTCTCTAAAGGTGTCTTATAGACTAAAGCAGAGAGGGCTGTGCATGATTGGCAGATCACTTGCCTTAGCAATTGAGTCAATCATGAGATGTCAAGTACCACACCAGATGTTTTTGCACTAGATGCGATAAGTTTATATTAATCCAATCCTGGAGAAACATAAGGAAGTAGTTTTAGAATATAAGTGAATGTTTTATGGAATTGATGACGGCAGCCTCCTTCGGGAGATGGTTATCATTCCAGGCTTCAGAGGTGACATGGTTGACATAGTGATTGTCAGAGTTATAGTTTTCTCTCTGACGAGGGACAGTATTTTGGACAGGTGGTCCAAGAGGATACTGTGGGAGGCATGGTGCTGGATACTGATTAGGTTCAGTTATCGATACAGTCTAAGAAGTTTGGATTTGGAGTTCATTTATGAACTAGGTCCCATCAGATATCCAAACATATTCTAAGACAGGTATTACTCGATTCGGGAGATGGTTTTCTCCGCGAACTTGAGATTAAGAGAGATATAGAAAGAAACATCAGGGCGGATCCACTCACTGAGGCTATTTCTCGAACACAAGAGTTTTACAAACTAGCTTTGTGAACTGATTAGTAGAGGAGTTGGATGTTCGGTATCACATGGGCTGTGAGTATGCGACATCGCAATAATTAGCCTTGAGTGCAAGTGGGAGATTGTTGGAGATAGTGCCCTCAAAGTCAATTATTGGATCGCAGGTACGTGATTGCAATGATTGAGGCAGGACCTATACCGATATGACAGTCTTACTCAAGATGATAGTATGCTATCTGGTTTGTCTTTATCATCGTATATATGCTTTAGTTCACTATTGCATGATGATAGAGCCCATAGGATTCTTGCTTGACTACCAGCAGTATGATGGCAATCATATACGTGGGAGCCGGGGTCTGTAAGCACATCCTTAAAGTGTCCCTAGTCGTGGGAGTTTTCGAGACAGGGCATCGATACTCCAGAGTAGACTTGTGTATACAGTCGAGACCCCGACGAGGGGCGGTGGCCGGTCACACAAGCCACTGGTGTCAGTTGGATCACCAAAGATGTATACAGGTGCTCATTGAGTTATGAGTACACCGGACATGACTCGCCGGGAATCTGCTAGTTGGTATTATACATATCGTCAGATAGCAATTCCCTGGTGACATGTGTACAAGTTAGTTCATCGACCTGAGGTCATCATTTGTCTCGTGTGAGTTCCCACTGTGCTTTGATTTCTACCCTACCACGGCTCAAAGGAGTCGTGCAAACAGGTCTTTTTTGGGTACAGTCCCGAGCCACATTGGAGGCAAGTGAGCGGATCGTCGAGGATTCGTCTCTCCCGGTATTGGGGGTTGATGTCGCGTAGTGCACGGGTGGCCATCACTAGGAATTCTCGGCCGATGTAATGGAGAATTACTGATTGAGATCAGTAGTTTCTCAGGTGGTGATGGGCTTCATGCCGACACGATTTATCGCGTTATTAGGGGTCTGACTTTATCCACCCCCCTAGACTCGATATGCGATACTCTTTAGACGAATGGACCGGACTGTATATACATTATCACTGTCAGGCTCAGTAGGGTTTATAGATGAGTTCGCTCGTCAGCTTCCCTTCCAATCAATACATAGACAAACCGTTACGTACAGCTTGTACCTCTGACGTGCTAGGGGTTATACCCAGTGCCAGTGTGTTGATGAGTCATTAGAGTTCCCCACAGACACTTTCCCAAGTTCGGGCGAAACGTTGTAGAGGCCGTATGGTGTTATGGCAAGGTTCGTAAAAAGCACGAGCGTTTTCGCACGTGTCGTTTTTCGGGCAGATAATACTGGTAGGCTTTGGTTTAAGCCGGAACCCAGTATTATACTGTGTAGATATAATATTTTTGTCTCAGTTGCATTTGTATTCGGTCGTAATACAAATGCGGGTATGTTTATACTGATACGGGGTTATCCTGAAATTCGTTTCAGGATCACTTTTGGAAGTTGCCAGTTTCCAGTTTTCTATCAGCCGTATTTGACAGTCGGTTAAATACGGATTTAAGTTTTTCTTTGGATGAGTGCAGAAGTTTCTAGAAGCTTCTAGAAGGTGGTGACAAGGCTTGATGATTCATTGTTAGCATTAATTGTTCATTTAATGCTTGATGAGGTGTTTTAAATGAATCACCATTTTGCTTTAATGTGTTTTGTTCTTGCTAGGATATTTTGTGTTATGATAAGCATTACTTATTGTCACCACTTGCTCCTACACTCACCTCCCTCCCCTTTATATGTGGCCGGCCTCCTCTTGAAAGGAGAGAGATTCATTTTTGATTAAAAAGATTATGGTTTTGGCCTCATGAAAATTAAATTGCTCATTTCTCAATTCGATCGATCCAAAAGGAAACTTCTTTTAACTGTTCGTCCATAGTCTTGGACGTAATGAGACAAAGTGTTCTACTCATTCTCTACTTCATCTTGGTCGTCTCTTTTAGCAAACTTGACGATCGAGTTGCCTCGGTTCAGAGGCGGGAGCCCGTTTAAAGATCCGTCGACGTGGTGCCACCTGAATGACGAGACTGGAGACTGGAGATTCAGGAGATCGGAGCAGCCGCAACAAGCGTGGGATGATGGTTGAAGACCGAAGGGCTCGGATCGTTCGGTATAACTCTTCTACTCATTTTGTAGTTTGTTAGTTTAGCTTCAATGGCCGATCCGGGTTACGGTACACGATAGCGCCAGTTTCGTTAAAAAGTTTTTGTTCCGTATTTGGCGTCTGTTAGACGGCCGGGGCTCTACCGTGGACTTACAAATAATAAACTTTCGAACCCTTGGATCATGATCTCGTCTTGAAGACCGAATGTAAGAGCAGGGATGAACCTCTAAATCTCCTAAACCGCGAGCCTCAAGCCGAATCATGATATATCGGCTACACCGTTCGGCCTACTCTCAATATCCGAGCACATGAATGGACGTTTAAATCGCTCGGTCGTTTATTACCAGACCGAGCGGAGGGCCAATCGCCTCGTCTAGACCAAGATCAATCTCAGAATCACAATACAAGGGTAGAAATGGACATCTAAATCCCTGTGTTGTGACTGCAAAGCTTGACACGGTCTGAGGCCGAAATCGGTTCTATTATCATGTTACGAGAATAGGGATGGATGTCTGAACCTATCGTAGACATGATAACAGGATCGATTCGGCCATCGGCGTTCTCGGCCATACCCTAATCGGCGCTATATCAATTCTGGCTGTCGGGACCCGGTTCTTTCTCACGGAATAAAGTGCCACGTCAATTGTCATGCCAATAAGGCGGGGGCCACCTCTTGAATCCGTGGGGGCCATCTTTTGAGTCCGTGGGACTTACTGTAAAATAATGGGGAATCTTTGAAACAAATTCCGAAAGAGGATAGAACTGCATTATAAATGTAATGATATCACCCTCAATTACAGAGGCGACTTTTAAGTGAATCAGCACTATAAGAGTTTGAGAACTCCGTAGTTAAGCGTGCTCTGGCCAGAGAAGTCTTGGGATGGGTGACCTCCTGGGAGGAAGTTGGCCCTTGGTCGGATCCGGTTCGCTCTAAAGGAAAAAAATCGTGCTGTTTCGGCCAGAGCGGACAATACCATCTGTACTGGGATGTGGGGTGTTACATTTATGGTGGTCCATGCAGGCCCTTCAATAGTAGGTCTGTGGTTTGAGAACGAACCATTGTTCAAAGGTGGGGAGAATGTCGGGACCGGGTTCTTACTCACGGAACAAAGTGCCACACGGAACAAAATACCAATCTGTACTGGGGCGTGGAGCGTTACACTGGCGCGCCGAAAGGAGAGCCGAGAGTCGTTCCTTTATCTTCATGCTTTATTTTCTGTGGATCTAAAGGAACGTGGAGGTATACCTGATCGAGAAGAGCTGGTTGTCTCAAGTCTCGACAGGACCTCGATGGAGATGGTGTTAGTCGTTGGGATCTAAGTTACATTAACTACGGTAGGATGGCCGAGAAATCTTAGAATTAGGAAAATGATAATTAGTTGATTGAGAGAGTGAGATTCACTTCCTCGTTCTGGACTCCGGTTTTTTTATAGAACCATGGTTTGTTAGGAAGTAGTTCAAAACCCTAGATTTTCCTTAATTCGAGTATCAATTACGCTTTTGCTTGGCCCTCAAGCTTCGCAATCACTGGCTTCTGATTGATTGCAAATATATCATGAGATCCCGTTCAAATCCTTTACATCCCTCTTAATCGTCTTGGGTCGATTCCTCAAGCAGCTGATTCGGTCCCAATCGGTTTGGGCCGAGCTATCCTTTCTCTCTTCTGCCTCATACAGCCTACCCAACCAGATGCCACTTTTTAGTGCAAACACGGTTAGATCTGGTCTTACATATGCTCAACTGTCATCTGAACCAGCCTTCCATATTTATACATAGCATAAGACTCCATGATATATTTGATAAAGATTTACGTGCTTGTCATGATTCCTAAATCATCAACTGACATACTTAAAAGTTTTCTTCATTATAACTTTTGATGTTTCCTTCTTAATAAAGGTATATGTTAGACTTGTCCAAGATTTAACAAAATGGAAACTTACAATGATAGATTAGTGAAGCTCAGGATGCATAGATTATTAGATTCCTCGTGCCAACAAAGTTGCCTGTTTGAAAAGTTACATGTTCCCTTGCTTTGATGAATAGTTAACTGGTGTTTGGAAAAGAGAAGGGAGCTACGTCTCCTTGTCATTTAATTATTAGGTGCTTGTTCACTTCTTAGATTATATAAATTTTATAAAAATGTGATTGGTGATATATGCTTGCTTACCACTGTTTAATGGATGGACAGTGGGATTCATACTCAACTACAATGGCCATTCCTCCAAGTTATTTAGTTGGCTAGCCATGGAAGTATTCAACCAAAATAGCTTTAATAACAAAATTGTAGGATCCCTAGGCTAGCATCAAAATTTGCTTTGGCATTAAATTTTGTAAAAATGAAAAATATTTAGCTACTTATAATAACTGGTTTTACTTTGTTCCTGTTCTTTCTCTTTACTACTTTTTCTAGATAATGACCTACTTATGATTGTAGAAAAGGAAATGGCAGTGAATGGAAAACAATTTCTCTGTGCAAGAGTTGATATGATTTGAATGTATGATATAACAACATGTTTCTTATATTTATTTATTTGTATCTCACTTGGTTTAATTTAATTTGCTATATATGAATAAAAAGAAGGGATTTAGTTTTTTGAACATTATGAAAAATATACTATTTTTGTATGCAAAAGAATACTTTTGATAGATAACTGTGGAAAAAAGATTGTGGAAATGTGAATAATGAATATTGAAAGCTCAAAGAATTTGTCATTAATTGAAACAAAAACAAAAAAAAACCAAACTGTGCTTTTTTGTTACGGGGCCTAATGGGGACCAGGTGCTGTTGGTTCAATACAACTATATTGGAAACAGTTGCATGCAACTATATACGTGCATGCTTAGTAATTGGTGGTAATACAATCAAAGGAAACTAATACAGTAATAATAGGCAACATGCTAATGATATTATTTTACATTTGGATATTCTATACACTGTGAGGATAAACCATGATGTTTGGATAAAGGGATTTTGTCTACAAAAGCACTCATGGCTTTCATTAATCTCCTTATAATTCTTTAATCTCCTTATAGTTCTCTTGTTTTATATATTGTCCTGTACAACCTTGACCATATAGCTATCCTAAAACAAAAGGCCAAAAAATTATGTACTAAATTTGGGTCCACACAAATGGCTCCAATAACTATAATACCAATAAATTTAATTGGTATAGTAATCTCCATTTTGATATTAAAAAAAAGTACCAATTAGAAACAGTAAGGAAAGCATCTAAGACGTATCAAGGTCTCATTTTCTCGGTTGGGTTGTGATTGGAGGTCCTTTTCGGGTCTTCTTCATATGTTGTCTTCTGTCGATCTTCTGTGGATTTTGGAGGTGATCTCCTATTGCGTGTGGCTCTCAATGGGTTTTGAGAAGATTGGTGATTTGAGGAGTTTAACGCCGAGTACCTGCAAGAAAGTCCCGGGGTGGTTTGGTACCACCGAGGACCCTCCGACGATCAAATTAGTATTAGATCCTAGTAGCGTAACGGCTAAGTGGAGTAGAAATGGCTTACTTGACCCCTCAGTGATGGGGGTTTATATAGTGGCGGCAGCACGCAGCAGCAGGCACGAGAATCTCGCCGGCAGTTACGCTCCCGACGTCACGTCCGTGTAAAGAGAGGATCGCCCATTTAATGGGGATCGTGGTGGCGTGGAACGTGGGATGTTGCTGGCGGAGAATCTGCGCATGGCGAGATTTGCGGAGCGGCGGTTACGCCTGTGAGTGGTGGAGTTGGTCGGTCGGAGGACCAAGGAAGATGGCCTCGGCTGGGGGGCTCGGGAACGAGCGAGAGGACCGAGGAGTCTTGGTCCTGTGGCAGCTCGGGGCGAGCTGAGAGGCCGAGGAGGCCAAATTTCAGGGCGCTCTGAGGTGAGCCGGCTTGTGCTTGCAGGTCGGGTGCAGGGGTGGCCTGGTCGGCCCCTGTGGCCCTTTCTTCTGAGTTCCGGGACATGTCATTTGCCACGTGTTCTGATCTTGGAGACCGCCAATATTGAGCATTATCATTAGTCCCTCACTCTTGTCCCGACCAGCTAGCGGGTCGGGTCAGGAGTGGACTGCCGGGCCGCCTGGGGTGAGCTCCCTCCTAAGGTTTCGTCGGGACGCGTCTCCGGGCTGTCAGCTGTCTTTTCTGCCAGCGAATCAGGGCGAGATCTCTGCATTTAAGGAAGATGCGCCGGTTCGTGCCTCCTGTCACTGAAGCGACGGTCCACGTGTCAAGCGTCGGTTGGCCGACGCGACGTGTGCAGACCTGCGACGCCTGATGGGGTGCGGTCCAGTGTGGGAACGACAAGTGGAGCAATCGGAGCCATTCGACGCGAGGAGGCGTTTTCGGCGGGAGATGAAGGGCGCCGTTGGATGAGGTCGTTCACGGTGATAAGTAGAGGCGGGGCACACTCCAGTGCCCCTACTCTTTAATATTTCCTTTCTTCTAAGTTTCGGCTGCTCGGCGCTCTTCTTCTTTTGGATACATGGTTCGTTCCCACTCTTTGGGTTTCTCGTTCCAGAGGGAGGCCAGCGGCGCGGCCGTGCCCGTGGCTGGCTCATGCCCTGCGCCGAATGTTCCACCGGCGATAGGGCCGTCCGCTTCGTTGATAGCTCCCGGTGATTGTTCTGGCTGCGGCCAGAGACGTCCACGGTCATCCGAGCCCCAGATGAGAGACAGAGGAGAGGGCACGGACGAGGTCCCCCTCAAGAGGAAAAGGACAATCTCTCGTGCGCCGCTGTCGATGGATCCTGAGGGGATTCCCGTGCAGGGGGGTGATGCCTTCTTCATGGCTCCATCTGGGCTTTCCGTCGCTGCCGGCCTGCTCGCCGGGATGGAAGAGTCGGCCGGGGGAAGGCTTCCGCACGGCACCCTGAGGATCCAAATGGAGGCCATAGCCCAAGGGGCGGTCCAGGTACGAACTTCTCTACGCGTTGTTTTTGACCTTCCTTTCTTTGGCTCGAGCGCCCCTGAGTTTATCATCCACTTCCCATCAGGTCCTTCAAAACTGCACCCTCGCTATCCGTACGGTGGCCGAGGGGGCGTTCTACGCGCCGAGGCCAATAGAAGCGTTTCCATCGGAGGTCGAGGCCCTGCGGCGTGACCTGCGTCTGGAGAGGGCGAGGGCCGATGTCCTGGCAGCCCGTGCAGAGGCTGCGGAGCTCGCCAATTCAGCGAATCGGGGTGCCTACCGTAGCCTGAGTGCATCCCACCGAGTTGCCGAGAGGAAGCTGGCGGATCTGCCCGATCGTCTCGCGGCCATGGAGAAGGAGAGAGACGCCAGCAGGGGGGATGCCGAGGCGGCGCTTTTGGTGGCTGAGACTACCAAGGCTCGGGCTAGGAAAGCTGTGGCCGATTACAAGGTGTCAGAGAAGTTTTACGTCGAGCTTGGCGAGTATTTCGCCGTCGCATGGAATAAGGCTCTGGATGCCGTGAAGGAGCAGCTTCCCGAGTTTGCTGACGGCGAGCTCCGTGCTCGGGTCCCACTCCCAGTGGCAAGGCCTCTGGAAGACAACAATGAGGAAAGCGAGGCGCACCCCTGGTGGCAAAACCTCCGGTGGTGAAGCCTCCGGCAGGCCGCGATGAGCGAGGCGCAGGGGGGTTTGCGGTTTAGGCCCTTTTTTGTAAGCCTCCGGGCAGTTTGTAAGGCTGGGGAGCCCAAAGTACCCTTTGTAAAGGCTTTGCCTTTGGTAATAAAACTTTTTTCCTTTGGTTTCATCGGTTTGCACTTTATCTTCTGTTTGTGAAGAATGCTCGTAAAATACCTCTGCTTGCACTGTTGGGTTTCCATGTCAGGTCTGCAGGGTTACTAGGCACTGTCATAAGGTTCTACAAGGCATCAACCATACCAGATTTAAATTTTAGACGTGCCGAACAACCCTAACCAAGATCTTAGACTAGAGATTAGGCGAAACAAAGCAAGTAAACAACTTTACTTCTAAGAATTAGGGATTACAACCTTTGTAGTCCGTTCCTTCACTTCTAAAGCTCCGTGTTGAGGTCCCTTCGCTGCGATCATCGAGTACCCGGACTCTAGAGAGGCTCCATGAAAATAAAGATGCAAGCTTGCTTCCGATCTTCGATAACAAAGATGATCTACCTTGAAGAAACTCAAGCCCAAGCTTTTGCTTCACTAATCAAGTATTAGAAAAGCAAACACCCTAATCTAAGTGGCTAGAATAGATGAGGATGATGAAGTAGGAATTTAGCTCTCATTTGTTTTCTTTATCTCACTCATTTTCATCACTAATGAAAAAGCTAGAAAACTTTTTCCAAAGGAAGAAGAAGAAGAAAATTACTTTGTGATGAATAATGAAAAGTGTGTGAGGTTAGAATTGCAACCTTGGGTTAAGAATCAAAACTTAACCCTTGTAGAGATTTAACCATGGTAAAGGGTTTGGGTTTGGTTAAGAAATATCAACAAAATATCTTTACAAAATATCTTTGGTTAAAAAAAAACCAAAGCTTCTAGAAGCTTCAAGAATGCTTAACCCTAATCCAAACCCTAACCATGTTTAAACTCTACAAAACATGTTGCATTTGTAACCTTAACCTGTTACAATATTATATATCACATATATAATATATTTTGTAACAAAATAAAATAATACTATTAACATATATCACATATATATCAATGTATTACCCGAGTGAGAAAAAGAATGTTTAAGTGAGCTTATACTAGTTAATGTAATTTAATATATCAAATATATAATTATACATTAAATTATCGAATCAACACTTGATCCGATAATCCGGCTATTTCAAAAATAACCGACTAATATAATCTGTATCAGTTCATCGAATCAACACTTGATCCGATGACCCGACTATATCTCATATACCCGGCTGATATCTCATATCGCGAGAATCTTATACGGTATCACATACACGTATTGTTCTCGGTCCCACACATATCACATATGTGCTCCTACACCGTTTTGCCTGAGCCAGGAAACCTCTGTGTATGACTCTAAAGAATCGTCAATACGCCGGCAGTAGGTGATGGTCATATCAAACACCCACAAGCAGCAAGCGGTCAGCTAAACGTAACAGCCACCTAGGTATTGAGTGATCAGAAGATCAACAAGCAAGCCTGTACTTTCTCCTGCGAATCCAATCAGTAACTGTAAATCCCCGTTACTATCTTAATAAAAGTTTTCCTATTTTCTAAATCCCAGAGATTTCCTTTCTTGTTCCCCGTATATTTTTTTGTAGAAAGATGGTAGCTTGAATTCCAATATTTATAATTTCCCTAACCCTAAAAGTCAAAACCCAGAATTAAAACCAATTTGGAAAACCAAAACTAAAACAAATGAAATCAAATTTAAATTAACCTTTAAATTTCTTAAACCCCAGCCCATTCCCAAAAATCCCCATTTTTCCCTGCCAGCCCGTAGAAATTTCCCAATCAAAATTTAAAACAAATAAAACAAACAGCCATCCCGCCCCGTTCTAACCTCAGCCCACAAAATTTTTAAAAAGGAATTATTTTAAAAACCAAGCCCGGCCCATTCCCTTCAGCCCTCCTCCTCAGCGACCCGACCCGACCCGCTACTGTTCACCTTTCTCCTCCAACGGCTTCTTCCTCAATTCCCCCTCGCGATCCGCGTTTCTCGCCTCCGATCGCGCCCACGCCTCCGCTCTTGCGACGTTACACCGCGACTTCAACCCTCATTCATTTCCTCACACCCTCATCTCTCTCTTCTCTTTCATTTTCAAAAATTGCCTCACTTCTCTCCATTCACAAAAACCCACCGAGCACCCATTGTCCCTCACTCCATCGCCGGCGACAACCCTCGACAACCCCTCGGCGACCCCTCGCTCACTCCTCCACCAACATAACTCCTCTACAACTCCACCATCCATCAACCAACCCCCTGCACACCAACCCCTGCACCGAGCTCGGCCACCTTGCACCCTCGACGCCGGCGAACTCCCCACCACACCGCCGACCATCCTACGCCCTCCTCGTCATCAGCATCATCACCCACACCCCTACACCTACACAACCGAGTCTCTCTCTCTCCCTCCAAAACTGCCAACCCTAAACCACTATCCCTGCCCTGCGAGCTCACTGTTGCCATCGCCGGAGCGACGCCGCCGACCGTCGTCGACCCCAGTGCACTCGCAGAGGACCACTGAGCACCCCTCAACCTCCAGTGACCGTGCAATGACTCCGGGCAACTCCGACACCAATTCCGCATCGCGAGCCAAACTCGCGCGAATCGTTTCACGACGTACATCGCGCGTTCATGACGCCGCTGCTGCCGTGCGACCCCGAGAAGTTTCCAGGCAAGTGTTTTACTTGCTACATGCTAAAATAATTGTGATACAAACATAAATCATATAGTTTATAATTTACCGATTCCCGATATATTTTGCGACCTATGTGTTCGATGCTAGACCCCAATGAAAATAATTATTTAATTTGACGGAAATGGATGTTTTCTGTTGGCCCTTATAATGACGGATATCGTGTATAAATCTCACTGGAAAATACGATTGTTAGTGACTAAAATTGATACCTCCAAATATGCCGATAAAACTAGAATTTTTCCGTATCTGAAAACGATTAAAATCACTGTAAATTACGTACATACTGGAATGATGCGTTCGAGGGCTTAAATCGAAGCCGACTCGACGAACTTTAACTCTATGTAAACTTCTAATGATTTCTGTTATGTAACTGCGATGATATTTAGATCGGAGTGCGACTCTGGACTGCAGTCCAGAGCGACTCTGATTATTGTGTACTGTCCCAAAATGTGTGTCACTGTGTTTCCTGAATTCGTATGTTATGGAACTCTGCAGTGGATTATAGATGGATCTGTTAGCTAAACAAAACAAGTGGTTTCTTTCCGTTTCATTGTTGTTTGATATTTAAATTGAAAATAAAAGGGCAGAACGTACAACTGTCCAGAACAGATTCAGAAGTGACACACTGATGTTAAACTGTGTATAACTTTCGGCGTACAGACGCGATTGAGGATCCGTCTATTGCGTTGAATACTCTATTGAAAACCCTATATTTTATTCAACTGTAGTATCGCTAAATTCTGAACCCAACTTGGTGCAATTCGTGTCGCAAAACGGACGTTCAGTTCTGAAACTGAATTTCCAGCCGCGAGCGCTTAAAATGAAACAGCTGTATCTTGAATACCGGAAACCCGATTGGACTGAAACTAATTTTGATGAATTTCTGACTGAGTGTTCTATTTATCGTATTTGTATCATTTCGTTGAATTCTAAACATGTGAATTTATACAATTTTTGTAAGTTAATGACATGCATATGGATTCATAACATACTTAGCTTCTTGAGGGCATACATACATATATCATACCCCATCTGCCATATACTTAGTGTTAGCGCGTGTTAGAGTCAGTGGACATTGCATTATCGTGCGTGATTGATGTTGGTTTAGGAGTGACGAGTACACCAATGGAAAGTGAATATTCGTGACAGTGATTGATACAGTAAACAGTGATAAAACCGTGCCATTGGTATACTTGTACACGACTAAATCAAGATCATAAGTAGTGTAACCTGGGGATAAAGGGGAAATCGAAGTGGAAAGAGAATCGTATTTAGCGGGACCGTGTTTTAGAGGATGATCATTCGAGCAGCGATATATATATAGTAGGTAGGATCTAGCGATCCGGCTGACAGGGTTATGTCCCGGGCATGTGGGCCGTTGTCTCGGGTATGTACGAGACTCCTGTTAAACATGATCCTCCTTCCACTATACGATTTCAAACATGATCTAGAGACCGATAGGGACACAGAGCATATTCTGCATCTTATAGTGACATAGTGATTACTCGCATTGTACTTTCACTAGTATTACCTTTTTTACCTGTTTCATCTCATTATATAATATTGTTATTGTGTCGCTCTGACGACCTGAGTATGCATGCTCAGATTCCGTGGAAGAACCAGCGCAGGAGACAGATTTACCTTTCGAGCTCACGGAGATATAGTTTGGTGTACTTTCTTCCTTTACTGCTTTCCATAAAAGTGATCGTGAGATTGAACTTGGTTAGTAATTGTTCTTATTATTTGTAATTTGTGAACAATAGATTTTAATGTAATAAATTAGTGATGTGATTCCTTTACTACTGTGCTTTATTTACTGATTACCATGTAATGCTAGAAGCCGAAGTGTGACTACGGCGGGATGATTCCTTGACCGTAGGAGCATGGCTGGCCTAGTCATCCCTCGTTTTCCGTATTTTGGGAAGCGGGGCGTGACATGGTTTAGTTGGTATCAGAGCCAGGTTTAGTATCAAGGGATAACATTAACTATACTGTATTACGTTATTCTTGTTTCACTACTCTTGATTTTCATCCTTGAATCTGATCTTATCCTTTGAATCTTTCAGTGATATGACGTCCCCGAACGACCCCTCCTCGGACTCCAGCACTCAGGACCGCACGGAAAGAATACTTAGTGCACTGACCTCTCTCGCGGAAGCTCAAGAAAGGAAGACAGATTTACTCGCTGAGGGACTCAGGGCGATTACCGCCGGAGGAGGACCCTCCGCACTCATTACCATTCCCGAGGGCGCTACTCCACCAGCTTATCATGCTAGGGCTGGTACAGTATCAGACTTCCGACGGTTACATCTAGCGGCATTCACAGGGCTAGCTGAACCCCTTGAGGCTGAGCAATGGCTGGTGAACTTGGAGAACTTATTGACAGCAGCCAGGGTTCCAGAGGAAGATAGGGTGGGCGTGATAAAGATACAATTGGAAGATGAAGCCCGTACATGGTGGTTGGTGGAAGAAAGCAGGCTTGACGGGCCGATTGAATGAGGAAAATTTAAGGAATGTTTCCTAGATCATTATTTTCCTTCCACAGCCAAGGCAGAAATGGAGGAAAGATTTATTCTTTTGAAGCAGAATGGACGTCCAGTGGACGTTTATGCGGCAGAGTTCAACCGTCTGAGCCATTTTGCTCCATACATGGTCGACTCAGAGGCCACCAGGGCCAGACGTTTCCTTCAGGGGCTAGATTCCGAGTTGCAACAGTTGATTGCATCGCTGGATTTGCAGACTTTCGCACAGGTACTCAACGCGGCGAGAGTTCAGGAGCAATTGATTAACAAGTTCAGGAGACCCCCAGTCGTTCCAGCACGTACCCACGCGCCTTCTCGAGGAGCCATACCGGTTCACAGGCCAGGAACGACACAAATGAAGCGGCCGTTCGTACCACAACATCGCCCCCAGAGACAGGGCGTAGTTTTCGGCTATTGCGGTAGAGGTGGGCATACCCAGAAGGACTGTCGCCGTGCCAACGGACAGTGTTTGATTTGCGGATCCAGTCAGCACAAGATTAGCAGTTGCCCTGAGCGAGCAGAGATACAGGGAGGTTCTGGACCGCCACAGCAGAGGCCATAGGAGCTGAGGCAACCATTTACAGGTCACGGTCAGGGACGGGCTTTCACTTTGACCGCAGAGCAGGCAGAGGCGTCAGGAGACGTGGTTACAGGTACTCTACTCGTACATTCCTTGCCAGCTAGAGTACTATTTGATTCGGGAGCATCGCATTGTTTCTTGTCTGAGCATTTCACTGATACACACTCAATACCACTTGAACCTTTAACCAAGGGATGGGAAATACATACGGGTAACGACATTATAATATTTAGTCGAGAATGTAGGTTATGCCCAGTTGTAGTGTGTGGCAGGGAATTCTATGCGAATTTCCTTCTGATTGGGACAGGCAGTTACGACGCAATTCTCGGGATGGATTGGATGAGCACTTTCCATGCAGTTATCGATTGTCGTGCAAGGAAGGTGATCTTCCGCATTCCCAATCACCCGGAGTTTATTTTCGAGGGCGGAAGCAAATCTTTGGAGCCAGCCAAGTACAGAGCCAAGCCCAAGGAGCTGACAGCGATGGAGATTGATAAGAGCCCAGTCCCAGAAATTGTTCGGGATTTTCTGGACGTATTTCCCGAAGATCTACCAGGTCTACCACCTCCTCGAATCTTGGAGTTCTCAATCGATTTGACTCCAGGTACAGCCCCAGTATCCAGAGCCCCATACAGAATGGCACCAGTTGAGTTGGCGGAATTGAAGAAGCAGGTTGAAGAACTATTGGAGAAGGGATTTATTCGGCCAAGCGTTTCACCGTGGGGTGCACCAGTTCTATTAGTAAAGAAGAAGGATGGATCGCTGCGAATGTGTATAGATTATCGGGAGCCGAACAAGGTCACAATAAAGAACAAGTACCCAATCCCGCGCATTGACGACCTATTCGATCAGCTAAGCGGAGCCAAGGTATTCTCGAAGTTGGACCTCCGTTCTGGATATCATCAAATCAGAGTAGCAGCCAAGGATGTTTGCAAGACGGCTTTCAGGACCCGATACGGACATTACGAGTTTCTTGTGATGCCGTTCGGTGTTACCAATGCCCCAGCAATATTCATGGACTTGATGAACAGGGTGTTCGCAAAGTACTTGGACACGTTTGTCGTTGTGTTTATCGACGACATACTTGTCTACTCGAAGACCCGGGAAGAGCACGCTGAACATTTGCGCACGGTACTACAAATCCTTTGGGAAGAGAAGCTGTATGCGAAGCTAAGCAAGTGTGAATTCTGGCTTGACAAGGTTCAGTTTTTGGGACATATCGTTTTGGGCGAAGGCATCTCGATGGACCCGGCAAAGATAGAATCTGTCAGAGATTGGCCAACGCCGAAGTCAGTGGCCGAGATCAGGAGTTTTCTGGGATTGGCAGGTTATTATCGGAGATTCGTCCAAGATTTCTCAAGAATCGCTGAACCATTGACGAGGATGACACGGAAGGACGTACCGTTTACGTGGACAAAGGAGTGCACTCAGGAATTTGACACACTGAAGCAGAAGTTAACCACGGCGCCTATTCTTACAGTACCAGATGATTCCGGTGGTTTGGTGATACACAGTGATGCCTCAGGGAAGGGATTAGGTTGTGTTCTAATGCAGCACGGCCGAGTGGTTGCTTACGCCTCTCGACAACTGAGAAACCACGAGAAGAACTACCCCACGCATGACTTGGAATTAGCAGCGGTAGTCTTTGCGTTGAAGATTTGGAGGCACTATCTATTTGGTGAGAAAGTGGAGGTGTACACAGATCACAAAAGTTTGAAGTATGTTTTCACTCAGAAAGAACTAAACATGAGGCAGCGCCGATGGCTAGAGCTGATGGCAGATTATGACTTGGACCTTCAGTATCACCCGGGAAAGGTGAATGTTGTACCAGATGCGCTCAGTCGCAAGCCAGCGGTCATGATGTCGACCGATCTGAGGAACATTATTGAGGACTTCCAGAGACTCGAGATTGAAGTCGTTACGCCGAACGCACTCAGTCAACTTTGGCAACTACAGGTGCAGTCTTCTCTGGTGGATTGCATCAAGATTGCACAAGCGGATGATCCCCGATTGCAAAAGTTCAGAGAGCAAGTGGAAGCCGGACTGAGAACTGACTTGATTGTACATGAAGATGGCTCTCTGAGATTCGGTAGCAGACTCTGCGTACCCAAGGGAGATGTTCGAGAAGAAGTATTGGCTGAAGCACACAGTTCAGCTTATTCTGTGCATCCAGGAGGTACAAAAATGTATCAGGACCTAAAGCAGCACTTTTGGTGGAACGGAATGAAGCGGGAAATTGCAAGGTTCGTATCCAGGTGTTTGGTATGCCAGCAGGTGAAGGCGGAACATCAGAGGACAGCAGGATTGTTACAACCACTGCCGATACCTGAATGGAAGTGGGAGCACATTACTATGGATTTCGTGACGGCCTTACCATGGAGCCCTAGGGGCAATAACGCCATTTGGGTTATCGTCGATCGCCTCACGAAAGCTGCACATTTCTTACCATTCCGAGTGGGACAGTCGACAGAATCACTGGCAGAAAGATATATGCAGGAGATTGTACGATTTCACGGTGTTCCAGTCAGCATCGTGTCAGACCAGGACACGAGATTCTTGTCACACTTTTGGAAGAGCTTACAGGAGAGCTTGGGAACCCGCCTTAAATTCAGCACAGCTTATCACCCACAGACGGATGGACAATCCGAGCGTACGATTCAGACGCTCGAGGATATGTTGAGAGCCTGTATGTTGGACTTTCAGGGTTCCTGAGAGGACCATCTGCATCTAGTCGAGTTCTCGTACAACAATAGTTATCAGGCTAGTATTCAGATGGCTCCTTTTGAAGCACTATACGGGCGGAAGTGTCGATCCCCAGTATGTTGGGACGATGTGGGAGAACGAAGATTATTGGGCCCCGAACTCATTGTCCAGACAGTCGACAAGGTCCAAATGATCAGGCAGCGCATTAAGACGGCACAAGATCGACAGAAGAGTTGGGCAGATACCAGTAGGAGGGCACTAGAATTCGAAGTTGGAGATCATGTGTTCTTGAAGATTTCCCCTACTCGTGGAGTTATCAGGTTCGGAGGCCGGGGAAAGCTTAGTCCCCGTTTTATCGGACCTTTTGAGGTGCTAGAGCGAGTAGGAGAGGTGGCTTATCGACTTGCCTTGCCTCCATCGCTAGCTGGTGTGCACAATACCTTCCACGTGTCACAGTTGCGGCGTTATGTTCGGGATGAGAGCCATGTCCTGGACCATTCGGAGCTGGTTTTGGGTACCGATCTATCGTACGAGGAGCAGCCCACTACCATCCTCGACCGCAGAGAGAAAGTGCTGAAGAATAAGGTCATTCCGTTAGTCCGAGTGTCTTGGGGCAGTCGTTTCCCAGGAGAATCCACCTGGGAGCGGGAGGAAGATATCCGTGATCGTTATCCACATCTCTTTGTTTAGTACATTGTTTCCTTGTATCCTTGTTAAATTTCGAGGACGAAATTTTTGTTAAGGGGGGGTATGATGTAAATCCCCGTTACTATCTTAATAAAAGTTTTCCTATTTTCTAAATCCCAGAGATTTCCTTTCTTGTTCCTCGTATATTTTTTGTAGAAAGGTGGTAGCTTGAATTCCAATATTTATAATTTCCCTAACCCTAAAAGTCAAAACCCAGAATTAAAACCAATTTGGAAAACCAAAACTAAAACAAATGAAATCAAATTTAAATTAACCTTTAAATTTCTTAAACCCCAGCCCATTCCCAAAAATCCCCATTTTTCCCTGCCGGCCCATAGAAATTTCCCAATCAAAATTTAAAACAAATAAAACAAACAGCCAGCCCGGCCCGTTCTAACCTCAGCCCACAAAATTTTTAAAAAGGAATTATTTTAAAAACCAAGCCCGGCCCACTCCTTTCAGCCCTCCTCCTCAGCGACCCGACCCGCTACTGTTCACCTTTCTCCTCCAACGGCTCCTTCCTCAATTCCCGCTCGCGATCCGCGCTTCTCGCCTCCGATCGTGCCCACGCCTCCTCTCTTGCGACGTTACACCGCGACTTCAACCCTCATTCATTTCCTCACACCCTCACCTCTCTCTTCTCTTTCATTTTCAAAAATTGCCTCACTTCTCTCCATTCAAAAAAACCCACCGAGCACCCATTGTCCCTCACTCCACCGCCGGCGACAACCCTCGACAACCCCTCGGCGACCCCTCGCTCACTCCTCCTCCACCAACATAACTCCTCTACAACTCCACCATCCATCAACCAACCCTCTGCACACCAACCCCTGCACCAAGCTCGGCCACCTTGCACCCTCGACGCCGGCGAACTCCCCACCACATCGCCGACCATCCTACGCCCTCCTCGTCATCAGCATCATCACCCACACCCCTACACCTACACAACCGAGTCTCTCTCTCTCCCTCCAAAACTGCCAATCCTAAACCACTATCCCTGTGCTGCGAGCTCACTGTTGCCATCGCCGGAGCGACGCCGCCGACCGTCGTCGACCCCAGTGCACTCTCAGAGGACCACTGAGCACCCCTCAACCTCCAGTGACCGTGCAACGACTCCGGGCAACTCCGACACCAATTCCGCATCGCGAGCCAAACTCGCGCGAATCGTTTCACGACGTACATCGCGCGTTCGTGACGCCGCTGCTGCCGTGCGACCCCGAGACGTTTCCAGGAAAGTGTTTTACTTGCTACATGCTAATATAATTATGATACAAACTTAAATCATATAGTTTATAATTTACCGATTCCCGATATATTTTGCGACCTATGTGTTCGATGCTAGACCCCAATGAAAATAATTGTTTAATTTGATGGAAATGGATGTTTTCTGTTGGCCCTTATAATAACGGATATCGTGTATAAATCTCACTGGAAAATACGATTGTTAGTGACTAAAATTGATACCCCCAAATATGCCGATAAAACTAGAATTTTTCCGTATCTGAAAACGATTAAAATCACTGTAAATTACGTATATACTGGAATGATGCGTTCGAGGGCTTAAATCGAAACCGACTCGACAAACTTTAACTCTATGTAAACTTCTAATGATTTCTGTTATGAAACTGAAATGATATTTAGATCGGAGTGCGACTCTGGACTGCAGTCCAGAGCGACTCTGATTACTGTGTACTGTCCCAAAATGTGTGTCACTGTGTTTCCTGAATTCTTATGTTACGGAACTCTGTAGTGGATTATAGATGGATCTGTTAGCTAAACAAAACAAGTGGTTTCTTTCCGTTTCATTTCCGTTTGATATTTAAATTGAAAATAAAAGGGCAGAACGTACAACTATCCAGAACAGATTCAGAAGTGACACACTGATATTAAACTGTGTATAACTTTCGGCGTACAGACGCGATTGAGGATCCGTCTGTTGAGTTGAATACTCTATTGAAAACCCTAGATTTTATTCAACTGTAGCATCACTAAATTCTGAACCCAACTGGGTACAATCCGTGTCGCGAAACGGACGTTCAAATCTGAAACTGAATTTCCAGCCGCGAGCGCTTAAAATGAAACAGCTGTATCTTGAATACCGAAAACCCGATTGGACTGAAACTAATTTTGATGAATTTCTGACTGTGTGTTCTATTTATCGTATTTGTATCATTTCGTTGAATTCTAAACATATAAATTTATACAATTTTTGTAAGTTAATGACATGCATATGGATTCATAACATACTTAGCTTCTTGATGGCATACATACATATATCACACCCCATCTGCCATATACTTAGTGTTAGCGCGTGTTAGAGTCAGTGGACATTGCATTATCGTGCGTGATTGATGTTGGTTTAGGAGTGACGAGTACACCAATGGAAAGTGAATATTCGTGACAGTGATTGATACAGTGAACAGTGATAAAACCGTGCCATTGGTATACTTGTACACGACTAAATCAAGATCATAAGTAGTGTAACCTGGGGATAAAGGGGAAATCGAAGTGGAAAGAGAATCGTATTTAGCGGGACCGTGTTTTAGAGGATGATCATTCGAGCAGCGATATATATATAGTAGGTAGGATCTAGCGATCCGGCTGACAGAGTTATGTCCCGGGCATGTGGGCCGTTGTCTCGGGTATGTACGAGACTCCTGTTAAACATGATCCTCCTTCCACTATACGATTTCAAACATGATCTAGAGACCGATAGGGACACAGAGCATATTCTGCATCTTATAGTGACAAAGTGATTACTCGCATTGTACTTTCACTAGTATTACCTCTTTTACCTGTTTCATCTCATTATATAATATTGTTATTGTGTCGCTCTGACGACCTGAGTATGCATGCTCAGATTCCGTGGAAGAACCAGCGCAGGAGACAGATCTACCTTTCGAGCTCACGGAGATATAGTTTGGTGTACTTTCTTCCTTTACTGCTTTCCATAAAAGTGATCGTGAGATTGAACTTGGTTAGTAATTGTTCTTGTTATTTGTAATTTGTGAACAATGGATTTTAATGTAATAAATTAGTGATGTGATTCCTTTACTACTGTGCTTTATTTACTGATTACCATGTAATGCTAGAAGCCGAAGTGTGACTACGGCGGGATGATTCCTTGACCGTAGGAGCATGGCTGGCCTAGTCATCCCTCGTTTTCCGTATTTTAGGAAGCGGGGCATGAAAGTAACACTCCCGTACTGTCCGGTCTCTTCGTCTGATATGTCGCATATCTCGTCTAGGGGTGGTAAACGTCAGACCCCAGTAGCTTGATAAGTCGTGTCGATATGAGGTCTATTACAGTTCGAGAAACTACTGATAACACTTACAAGTAAATCTCAGCAACCCTGGCCAGGGATTTCCAGTTATAGCCAATCGAACACAGCGCAACATCAACTCCCTATACCGGGAGAGACGAAACCCCTCCTATCGCTCATTGCCTCCATGTGATTCGGGACTGTACCCAAAAGCCACCTTTTTGCACGCCCTCTTGGACGTGGTATGATGAAAATCAAAGCACAGTGGGAATCACACAAGACTCTATGACGATCTCGGGTCTATAGACTAACCTGTACCAGTGTGACCAGAGAACTGCCATCTGACGTGAGGTATAATACCATCTGGTAGTTCTCGGCGAGTCCGTCCAGTATACCTAGTCTCCACTGAGCACCCGTATACCTTCTCTGATGTCAAACACCAATAGATATGGGATCATCCATCGCCCATCATATGGGTCAAGAAGTGCATATATGCTAGTCTACTCTGGAGTATCGATGCCCCGTCTCAGTACTCCTACGACTAGGAACATTTGAAGGATATACTTGGCGACTACACTGTTCTCACTAGTATGATCTGCATCATAGTCCTGGTAGTCAAGTACTCATCATAAGGGCTTTATCAACATGTGACATAGAGACAGTCAGAGTACATGTTAAGATAAAGAGTAACCAGATAGCATACTATCATGTCGAGCAAGAAAGTCCTCCCTATATATGTCCAAGCATCCACTACAATTTACAACGTATGTACAGTAATGGCCTCTGGGGCATACATATAACTAACAAGGTCGGCTATCTGTCCAGCGATCGTTCGTCGAGTTGATTTCGGTCACTTGCCATGTGTGCCAAGCGCTGCTGAGAAGGAGGCATCTCCATGGCCCCGAAGTTGAGGGGTGATCGCTCAGACTCGGATAGACCCGATGCTTCTTGTTGGGGCCTTGGATCCTCTGCATGTGATGGGCAGAGGGATGTCCGCCGCATTTGTGCCGAGCACGAACGGGCTGCTCGGTTGCCTCTTGGCAAGGGTTTTGATCTCTAGCGTCGTGGGTAGGCAACTACCGGTCTGGGGTGAACGAGCGGGGTAGCCGCTTGGATGCCTTTTGTGAGGGCTTTGACCCCTGGCGTCATGGGTAGGGAGCTACTAGCCGGAGATAGCCGAGCAGGGTAGCTGCTGAGCTGCCTCTAAGGAGGGCTTTGATCCTCAGCGTTGGAGGGGATGTAAGAAGCCCACTAAGGATGACCGGGAAGTGAAGCTGCGCGGTTGCCTCTTGGCGAGGGCTATGATCTTTGGCGTCGTGGGTAGGCAACTACCAGCCTGGGACGACTGAGCGGGGTAGCTGCTCGAATGCCTCTTGCGAGGGCTTCGATCCCTGGCGTCATGGGTAGGGAGCTACCAGCCGGAGATGACCGAGAAGGGTAGCTGCTCGGTTGCCTCTTGTGAGGGCTTTGATCCTTCAGTACGGGGACCGAGCAGAGTTACTGCCCAGTGCCTGTTGGCGAGGACTTTGATCCCTGTCGGTTGTGGTAGGAAGCTACTAGCCGGGGATAGCCGAGCAAGGGATCGACTACCTCTGGAAGGACTTTGGTCCTTAGCGCGGGAGGGGTTGTAAGAAGCCTACTAAGGACCCTTGTCCGGACAGGGTTACTGCCCGGTGCCTCTTGGCGAAGGCTTTTGTCCTGAAGGATAGCCGAGCGAGGGATCCTCGGGCTCGACTGCCTCTGGGAGGGCTTTTGATCCCTGTCGATTGTGGTAGGAAATTACCAGCCGGGGATAGCCGAGCTGGGTAGCTGCTGAGCTGCCTCTAAGGAGGACTTGGACCCTTAGCGTTGGAGGGTCCGTAAGAGTCCTGCTAAGGATATCTGGGCAGTGAAGCTGCGCGGCTGCCTCTTGGCGAGGGCTACGATCCCTGCCGTTGCGAGCAGGGAAGCTACCGCCAGGGATAACCGAGCAGGGTAGCCGCTCGGCTGCCTCTACGGAGGACTTTAATCCTTAGCGTTGGAGGGTCTGTAGGAAGACCACTAAGGATAACCGGGCGGTGAAGCTGCGCGGTTGCCTCTTGGCTTGGGCTTGGGCTCGCAAAGACAGAACTCTATTCGAGATGTTCTGACGTTTCTTTATTCGAATGGACATGACTTTTAGAAAAAATTTACATCATCTTCGCGAAAGGAGGGGTACACACTTGTTGGCCTCGGTCTCATTGGTATAACTTGAGCTTCTCGGCGTTGTAAGGCTGCGGGAGCTTGCGTCGGTCCGCGTCTTATAGGCGGTAGGCTCCGCCGGGGAGTGCCTCAGAGACGAGGAAGGGACCATCCCACTTCGGGGTGAACTTGTGAAGCCTGCCTTGATCAACGAACTCGTTTCGCCGTAGGACCAGATCCCCGGTCTGGAAGGAGCGGTGCTTGACCCGAGCATTGTAGTATCGGGCCGTTTGTTGTTGGTAAGCGGCAGCCCTGATCTGAGCCCGGTCTCTCTTCTCCAACAAGATGTCTAGGTTGGTCCGTAGCGCCGAGGTGTTCGCATCATCATCGAAGTGCTCGACCCGATGACTGGGTAGCCCGATCTCCGCTGGGACCATTGCCTCGGTCCCGTAGCAGAGGCTGAAGGGGGTTTCCCCGGTGGGGGTCTTCTTTGACGTGCGCATGGCCCATAAGACCCGGGGCAGTTCTTCGACCCAACTGCCTTGTCGCCCTTCTAGGCGGGTCTGGAGACCTCGGAGGACGTCTCGGTTAGCGACTTCGGCCTGCCGGTTGCATTGGGGATGCGCGACCGCGGCGAACTTCATGAGGATATGGTATTCTTTGCAGATGTCCTTCACTTTCTCGTTCTCGAAGTTCGTCCCGTGGTCGGTGATGATACATCTCGGGATGCCGAACCGGAGTATCAGATTGTTTTGCAGGAACTTGATGGTCGTAGCGGCGTCCGGTTTCTTGATGGGGACGACCTCGATCCACTTGGTGAAGTAGTCTACTGCGACGAGGATGTATTTGTGCCCGCCTGTACCTGTAGGGAACTGGCCGATCATGTCCAATCCCCACTGGTCGAACGGCCATGGGGATGTTAGGGCGGTCAGCTCGGTAGCGGGGAGGCGAGGGATGCTGTCGTGGAGCTGGCAACTCTTGCATCTCCTGACCAGCTTCTGGGCGTCCTCATGAATAGTGGGCCAGTAGTACCCCTGGAGCAATGCTTTTTGGATCAAGGTTCGGGCCTCTTGGTGCGCACCACCAACTCCCTCATGGATTTCCCGAAGGACGTAGTCGGCTTCGTGGGGGTCAATGCACCGGAGCAGGGGCTGAGTGAAGGACTTCTTGTAGAGGTTCCCATTGATCCAGATGAAGTGGCGGGCTTTGGCCCGGAGACGGCGGGCGGCTCCTCGATCTCCTGGGAGCGTACCGTCCTTCAGGAATTCCACGAGGGGCTTCCTCCAATCTTGGTCGCCTTCCTGCGCCGCATATACGTGGAGTGTTGTCGCTCTGTCTTCCACGCTGGGCTGAGGCAAGGTTTCGAAGAGGATAGACTGCTTGTTGTTGGTCGAGTATGACGAAGCCAGCTTGCTCAGGGCGTCAGCTTGGGCATTCAGCTGCCTGGGTATTTATTCTACTTGGACTTTGTCAAAGTTCCTCTGGAGTTTCCTCACCTCGTCTAGGTACCTCATCATCGGAGGCTCCCGATCTTCAAAGCGGCCGGTCACTTGACCGACGACAACGACCGAGTTGCTGCGGATTCGGATTATCTTCAGCCCCAGCCCGGCGGCTATGCGTAGTCCGGCCAGGAGGGCCTCGTACTCTGCCGCGTTTTTCGAGGCTTTGAAACCGAGCTTCATAGAGTACTCCATTTCCACTTCGTTCGGGCCACGGATAATGAGCCCGGCACCACAGCCTTCCTCGGTTGAAGACCCGTCGACGTAGATGAACCACTCAGGAACCAAGCCAGGCCTCTACGTGATGGGACACCGAGTTGCGAGAGGCGGCGTGGACTCCAGTTTATTGCTAGGGATGGTGCATTCGACGATGAAATCGTCCAGGTCCAGCGCTTTGATGGCCTGCCTCGGGCGATATTTTATGTCAAACTGAGATAGTTCCCACCTCCACTTTTCTAAGTGGCCCGAGGACTCTGGTGATGCAAGGATAGCCCCCAACGGGCGCTCGGTGAGGACGATGATGGTGTGTGCTTGGAAGTAGTGCCGCGGCTTCCTTGAGGCCACCACGAGGTCCAAGACAATCTTCTCTATGGCTGGATATCTCGTTTCTGCGTCCTTAAATACGTGGCTCACATAGTACACCGGCTTCTGCGCTCCACCGACCTCCCGGACGAGCACCGAGCCTGCTGCTTTGTCGGATACCGCCAGATACAGCGACCGTTCGTCCCCTTCAACTGGTCGGGTGAGCAGCGGTGGCGTTGCGAGGTGCTTCTTCAATTGGTCGAAGGCGGCTTGGCACTCCTTCGACCACTCGAACCTCGGGATCTTCCTCAGAGCCTTAAAGAACGGGAGGCATTTCTCCCTTGACCTGGACATGAAACGGCTCAGAGCGGCGACTCATCCTGTAAGCCGCATGATCTCGACGTTGGTCTTGGGCGCGGCCATGTTGAGGATAGTGTCGATTTTCTCTGGGTTAGCTTCGATTCTACGGTGAGTGACCATGAAACTGAGGAACTTTCCCCCGGTGACTCCGAATGCGCATTTGGCGGGGTTTAGCTTCATCTTGAACTTGCGGAGCACCTCGAAGGCCTCGCCTAGATCCCCGGCATGGTCGGCCGACGAGACGGATTTGAGGAGCATATCGTCAATGTAGACCTCCATATTCCTGCCGCTATGTGGTTTGAACATGCGATTGACCAACCGTTGGTACGTGGCCCCGGCGTTCTTGAGGCCGAAGGGCATCACTTTATAGCAATATACCCTCCGGTCCGTTGTGAATGCGGTGAGATCTTCATCTTCCAGATTCATACGGATCTGGTTGTAGCCGGAGAAAGCATCCATGAAGCTCAACAACTCGTGGCCGGCCGAGCTGTCGATGAGCTGATCTATCCGAGGGAGTGGATAGTTGTCCTTCGGGTAGGCCTTATTGAGGTCGGTGAAGTCGACGCACATGCGCCACTTCCCGCTTGACTTCTTGACCAAAACCACGTTCGCCAGCCACTCTAAGTAGGGTACATTCCTGATGAAGTTGGCGGCGAGAAGTCGATCAACCTCCTCTTCGATAGCCTTCTGCTTGACCGGGGCGAAGCTTCGCTTCTTCTGTCTGACGGGTCGGGCCGCAGGATCGACCCCGAGCTTATGGGAGATGATTTTAGGGTCAATCCCAGGCATGCCAGCAGGCGCCCAGGCGAAGACATCGGAGTTATTTCTGAGGAATCTGACCAGGCCATCTCGCTGAGTCTCTGTCAGGAGTGATCCGACCTGGACGGTTTTTCTCTCGTCCCCTTCTGTCAGGGGCACCTCGGTCAGTGGTTCGACCGGTGTCCCCCGGACTTCTTTCTGCTCATCTCGGGTGTCCAGAGAACCCTTGATGTCGTTATTTAACTCAGCGTCGTCGGCCGACTGCTCGGACGAAGATGTTTCGGTAAGGCACACCTTCACGGCCCGCTGGTTCCCATAGACCCGACCTATCCCACCCTGATCGAGAGGGAACTTCATCGCCAGGTGGTAGGTTGATATCTGGGCCTGAAGGGAGTTCAGCGTCGGGCGGCCGAGGAGGACGTTGTAGGCCGATAGGACCTTTGCTATGATGAAGTCTACAGGCAACGTACGTGTGCGGCCGGGCTCCCCGACGTTGAACCGCAGGGTGACCGGCCTTTGCGTCGGGATGGAGTGGTTGGTGAACCCTGAAAGGACGTGGGATGTCGGTTTCAAGTCTGCTGGGATGAGCCCCATGCGCAGAAAGCAGTCATGGAAGAGGATGTCTGCCGAGCTGCCCGAGTCGACAAGTATCCGGTGGACCTCGTACAGGTGGATTCGGGCCGTGATCACCAGAAGGTCATTGTGGGGCATGGATATGCCGTGGAGGTCCCCGTTGCCAAAGGTGATAGGCTCATAGCCCCTATCCTTTTTGCTCGGGCGGCCGTCGGCGTTTGTTGCCAGCATGGGGCGCCGAGTCTCACAGGAGCTTGACTGGCCCCCTGTCGTCATGACCATAGTTCTTGATAGGCCTCGGTTCCTTCCGGCGAGGTCCCCTGGGCCCTGGGGTAGGGTGATCCCCGAGCTGCCTTGGCGGGCTTCGGCGGAGGAGTCGATGGCATTCGGTTGAGGTTCACCCACGCCTCCGTTGAGGGGGAGGTGGCGGCTGGTACCTGGATCTTCAGGGTGATTGCTTGCCATGTGGATGGAGATCGGAAGGCCAACTTTGTTTTTTGTGGAGTTTTCTTGTCCCACAGACGGCGCCAACTGATGGAGGTCCTTTTCGGGTCTCCTTCAGATGTTGTCTTCCGTCGATCTCCCGGTGGATTTTGGAGGTGATCTCTTGTTGCGTGTGGGTCTCAATGGGTTTTGAGGAGATTGGTGATTTGAGGGGTTTAACGCCGAGTACCTGCAAGGAAGTCCCGGTGTAGTTTGGTACCACCGAGGACCCTCCGACGATCAAGTTAGTACTAGATCCGAGCAGCGTAATGGCTAAGTGGAGTAGAAATGGCTTACTTGACCCCTCTGTGATGGGGGTTTATATAGTGGCGGCAGCAGTAGGCGCGAGAATCTCGCCGGCAGTTACGCTCCCTACGTCATGCCCGCGTAAAGAGCGGATCGCCCATTTAATGGGGATCGTGTTGGCGTGGAACGTGGGATGTTGCTGGCGGAGAATCTACATATGGCGAGATTTGCGGAGCGGCGGTTACGCCTGTGAGTGGTGGAGTTGGTCGGTCGGAGGACCGAGGAAGATGACCTCGGCTGGGGGGCTCGGGAACGAGCGAGAGGGCCGAGGAGTCTTGGTCTTGTGGCAGCTCGGGGCGAGCTGAGAGGCCGAGGAGGCCAAATTTCAGGGGGCTCTGAGGTGAGCTGGCTTATGCTTGCAGGTCGGGTGCAGGGGTGGCCTGGTCGGCCCCTGTGGCCCTTTCTTCTGAGTTCTGGGACACGTCATCTGCCACGTGTCCTGATCTTGGAGACCGCCAATATTGAGCATCATCAGGTTGCGATTTTCGAAACCATAATTTTCATGAGGGTTTAAGGATCAAACTCTAAAATCCAAGTTATGGTCTTTAGCGATAAAAAGGTGCTCTCGAAATTAGAATTTGGTAAGCACTAAACCCTTCTAAAGCATGGATTCAAAATCTCAACTATTATTACAGTTTTGAAAAGTTTCAATGACTTCAAATGTTCAGTCATGAGAAAATAAAACGAAATGTCAGGGTATTTTTTTTATTAAATACTGTGGAGAATTCTTCCTCAGACGTCTGTACAAGAATGTGGTAGACGTCTTGGCATTCATAATGCAGGGCCCAAAAAGTGCAGAGAAGAGAGAGACGTCTAGAGCCAAAACCTTTAGACGACTGCCAATACGGAGGCAGAGTCACAGAGCATAAGCAAATGTCTGCCCAAGGAGTGGCAGACGTCTGCCCAAGGAGCTGATAGCCTAATAGAGTCTTGGCAGATGTCTGACCAAGTCTTGATCAGATGTCTGTCGTCGGGATTTTTGCGAATCTATTATTTACCGCATGTTTTTTTAAATAAGATTTGTATAGGAATTAGGATTAGGCTATATAAAGGTATTTCTCATATGATAATTTTAGGCTGCCATTGTGTTAATTATTCGGAGAGAGGGTGACAGCTAGAGCTCGGAGAGATCTAGAGAGATTTGAGAGAAATCTCCTAAGATTTGTTCTTGGTGTAATTTCACTCAAAGTTTCTAGTAGACGTTTGAAGATTCCGCTCTGCCGGAGACTAGCCATACAGTGGGTGAACCTCGTTAAAAAATCTCTTTTGTTTTCATTTGTTTTTATTCTTATTTAATTCTCGTACTTTATTTATCGTTCGTTCTTTCGTTGTGATTACGTGGTGTGTCCATGATCGCTGTCGCAAGTATTGTTCCGTAGATTGACTTCTCCCTCCGTAACAACTAGTATCAGAGCATAGGGCTTGGCGTTTGATACCACAACAACTGGTATCAGAGTTTGGTTAAGAAACCTAGGGTTCTTCAATTCCACGATCAAGGTTAACGGTGGCTAACGATGCCTATGTCCTCTTCCCCGCTTTTTTACATCATTATTTTGAAAGTGTTGGTTCAGATCAAGGGAGAAGTTGTGTTTTGCTGCGATATAGACGAAAAGATGGTGGAGGATAAGATAAGAATCGAGAAATTCAATAGTGATAATTGGTGGTGCAAGCAGATGGAGGATTACTTATACCAAAAGAATCTTTATCTTTCGTTGCTAGGATAAAAGCCCGAGAAGATGACTGATGAGGCACGAAATGTTTTGGATAGGAAAGCCCTGGCGACGATAAGAATATCATTGACTCTGCAGGTGGCCTTTAACATCTTAAAGGAAAAGACAACCATGGATTTAATAACGACATTAGCAAAGTTGTATGAAAAGCCACCAACATCAAAATATTCCTGATGAACAAGCTTTTCAACATGAAGATGGCTGAGAGTGGCTCGGTGACGGAGCACCTGAATGAGTTCAACAGTATGACAGGCCAGTTAGAATATGTCTTGATCGTGTTTGAAGACGAGAGCCCTGTTATTCTTCTGTTTATTTCCAGAGAGTTGGAAGAACCCAGTTATGGCGGTTAGCACCTCTATATTAGGGACTCTCATGTTTAATGATGCGGTGAATTGCATTTTAAACGATGAGATGCGGAGAAAGACTGTGAGTTGGAGTTCGTGAACTTCTGCAATTTCAAGGGAGAATCGCGGTAGAACGATGGAAAGGGAAAAGGGCAAGAAAGGCAAATCTATGAGCCGAGGAAAATCGAAAGTGAAGATCTAAGACGACTGTTAGAATTGCGGAAAGAAGGGTTACAGAAAAAGCGAATGCCGACTTTTAAAAAAGGACTCGGATGGGAAGGCAAATGAAAAGGAAGCTAATGTGGTGTCTACACAAGAATAGAGGGAACAAGGTCTTCGTCTATCGGTGAGCGAGAACATAAAGGAGGATACTTGTTTTTTAGATTCGGGGCATCCTTTCGTTCTCCTTCGGAAGGGTCCCCATGGAGGCCGCAAGACATCTCGAGGGGGAATGCTTATGGGGTCAGATCGATGTAGATCTGTTTGGCTCTTTAGCGCGACACGTTGCCATGACGCAAGTATGGCCGAGGGTTCAAGCAGATACGACCGATGTAGCATGACTTCTCAAATTCACCTTTCCGAAAAGGTTTTTTTAATTGTGGGGACTAGATTTCCTACAGGCACAAACCCCTGTAGTTAATTACCTCTCCGCATTAAACAGAGAGAACTTTCTACGACTGGTTTATTTCTGAGCACATTTAAATACACGAGCAAAAATAGATGACAATGACATATATTCACCAACAAAACATAAAAAAGGATACAATATAGAGTTTGTATTTAATAATCATCATATACGATATGGTATATCTCAATTTACATATGTTTAGCTGCATTGTGCATCTCATTATACATTTTTTCATGTAATAAAAATGATATATCTCTCGCCATACGCTTCGTGGTCACCGAGGAAACATGTATTCGCTCCGTCGTTTATGCCATACCATATGAAACAATTAACTTCTATTTCATAGATGGTTGCCCGTGGATAGTGTATGGTAGGTTTGTGTTATATCAACCTGGTATAGGAATGATTTGGAGGGTGTATATTGTCGACTTTTATGTCACGACGGATGCCCTTGGATAGTATATGGAAGGTTAATATAATATAAACCCTGGTTTAAAGTCATCTCGGACATAGGTAGTAGTTTAAAGTCGTCTTGGACATTTTGGGGATTTTTAGTAAAGTTCTCTAGTTTTAAGGACGTAGAGGTCCATTGGTATCCAGTTTAGGGACATAGTGGTCTGTCAGATCCAGTTTAGGGACTTGGGGGTCCAGGGTCATATGTAGTTGGCTTCTATGCTATAATGGTCGCTCGTGGATCGTATACGAAAGACTAATATAATATAGCCTGTCGTAGGGCATGCCCGGTGGGATGGTTGACTTCTATGTTACGACGGATGCTCGTGGATAGTATATGATAAGTTAACATAATATAAACCCTGCCATAGGGCAGATTGGTGGTATAATGGTTGACTTCTGTGTCACGACAGTTGGCTTCTATACCACGATAGTTGCCTGTGGATTGTATATAGCTGATTGATATAATGTTGCCTACTGTAGGGCATGATAGTTTCTGGTTATAATATATTTGTTGACTTCTGTGTCACGATATACGCCTGTGGATTGTATATGGAAGCTGATTTTAGACTAGCCATAGGGAAAATTTCCAGTTTAGAGACGTAGTGGTCCGTTGTGAGGGTTTTGCATATAGGCATTAGTTTAAAGTCATCTCGAACATGGATATTAGTTTAGGGTCATCTGAGACCATATTAGTTTAAGGTTGTCTCGGACCAAGCAGTGCACGGTTTTGTAAGGTCCTGGTTTAGCATGTGTATTAGTTTAAAGTCATTTCAGACATAGATGTTAGTTTAAGTTCATCATGGACCATGCAATAGTTTAAGGTCGTCTCGAACCATGTATTAGTTTAAGGTCATCCTGGACCGTAATATTATGTTGTTATTGACTTGGGTTTTCATATGAAAGTTGTCAAAATGGGCCGAGCAGCAAGTGCAGGGATCTTTGAAGGCACCCGGCATTGATCTTAGTGGATTGAGGGGGTTTATTTGAGGTTGCCGCTAAGGATTTTGGTGATTTGAGGAGGCTGTTCGGGTTTCCGCCATGGGTTTGAGCGAATTGCAGAGGCTATTGGAATTGCCGCCGTGGGTTTGGAAGAATTGCTGAGGCTATTGAGGTTGCTGCTATTGGTAGGGTGTGGGGCCTTCTGGGGTTGCTGCCACATAGGTTTTGAGGGATGCAGAGGCTTTCAGGGGGTCTCCGCCAAGGGTTTAATTGGTGTGGGACCCGCTAGGGGGTCTCCAAGGGTGATTTGGTAGATGTGGAGCCCGTCAAGGAGTCTTTGAAGGTAATTTTAATAAGTGTAGGACCCGCAAATGGGTCTCCAAAGGTAGTTTGGTAGATGTGGGACCCATTAGGGGTGCCACCACGAATTTGATTCATGGGATCCACTAGGGGGTCTCTGCCACGGATATGATGCCGGGGAGGTCTCAGCCATTTTTTTTATTAGCGTGGAGACCTACTGGGGGTCACCGCCACTCTTCTGATGTTGTGGGTCTCTGCCGTTGTTTTGTTAAACTTTCATTATGCAGTTCATGTCCAGTATATATGTATATGTATTTTTCATTTTACACCCATGTATACATCCACAGAATCTGTTTTGAGGGCAACGTCATGAGGGATAACTCGAATGAGCATCTGTATACATAGGGAAAGCTCCCAAAAGCATCTGGCAGAGGATAGCTTTTGCAAGCATCCCATAATTTAGTTTCAAAATACGTCATAATGCTTATCGAGGAATTGTAAATTATCAAACAGTTCACAGCATGGTCATTTTACTTTGTATTTTGGGGATAACTCTTTTTATTGAGTATCCTATAAGTTATTTGTTTTGCAGCAGATGAAACATAAAACATCATTGGAGCACAAGAAATTTCAAAGCATCATTGAAACTCAGGGGGTTGCATAGAAGAAGAGGTTCGCTGCTCCATACTTGTGTTTGTTTAAACTTTTCTCTCATTCTTCTTCTTCGAATTTATACTTTGGGCGTTTCTTGATGTTCTTCATAGCTCTGGTAGCAATACTTGATGATTTTTAGTGATAAAAAGTGATTACCCTTTTAGGAGGCATTTAAGAGATATTTATAACCTTGGAAGCACTTAAAATCATGGCCTTGAAAACAGGCTACGATCTGGAGACATGGGATGGGGAGACATGGCTGCCTTCTCACGTTCCAGAAGAGGTCCCCGCCATCGGGGACCCTTTAGGGATGGTGGCATCCTTGGAGCGGAGACTCTTGGCGCGCAGTGGCGGGTACCCTTCGTCGGGGACCCTATTGAGCATAGCAGCGGGAAGCCTATGTCGGGGACCCCTTAGGAGCATGGCAGCAGTAACCCTATTTCGGGAACCTTCTTAAGAGTGGCGGGAGACCCTCTTAGCATGGCGAGGACCCCTCTTTGACCTTTTCATGATTGTTTGAACCATCTTCTCTCTTTTTCTAGCACTTTCTTGGTCAACGTTTGAGAAGCGCTCCGTCTTTAATACCATGCAACGTTTGGTGTGCTAGGGTTTAAGTGTTTTCCCTTTATAAATTGAAGGAGTGTTTCATTTCCTTTTTCACTTGGAGAGAGAGAGAGAGAGATAGAGAGAGAGAGAGATAGAGAGAGAGAGAACAAGGTCTTGCAATTTTCCACACACTCCCCGATAACTATGGGAAGTGCTGATTAGGGAAATTTTCCTTCGTTTTACTGTACGCCTGGTGAACCCTGACTTTACGGATGATAAGTGTGACACGAAGATGCATGAGCTTGTGACCCATAGGGGATCTCCTCTTCCGATTGGTTCAATTTGGCTCAGGATGGTTTTCCTCGCCATCCTTGACGCAATCCCTCCTCACCCGAAGGAGATGACTTTGGTGATGTTGGATACTATAGAGGACAAGATCGACGCTATTCAGGAAGCACGCCAAATCATGAAGCCTTTGAGGGATAACTCCGTTAATCTTCTGAGACAGATACATGCTCGATGAGCTATCGTGTTTTCCTTTGCCCGAGGATATGGCGATGTCCGGTGGAGAAAGACTCTTCGTGAGAGTCGCTGTTATGACATGGTGAAGACGGACGAGCGAGAGCTGCAAAAATCTATTATCTGTTTTGTCAATCCTTGTAACTCGGATCCCATATTTGGCGATCTCTTTGTATGGCAAGAAATAATCTTTTTAATGCTTTGCTGTTCTTTTTAATGAAATAAGTACTTTGTGTCTGTTTGGTGAATTTTTCACGTCAAACAAATACCCTGCATCAATGAAGGCACATAGGTTATCCTTGTGCGTGAAATTGATGGAAGTTTTCCATTGGATATGCTTCTGTTGATTTAGCTTTAAGTCATTGTAGATGCGACATTATTTTTTTTGTACAGAAGGCAAATTTCGATTGTTGATGCTTGGTATGTGACGCACCCGTTGTTAGTGTATATGCCCTAGAGGCCATTACTCTATCATACTAGTTTGTATATTACTTAATGGAAGCTTGGGATACTCACCTTGTATAGACAATCTTGCTCAAAATAGTAGTATGCTACTTGGTTTGTTTCTGCTTTAATATGTACATGTGTTTATTTTAGTATATCACCTATACACATTAGTGGAGCCCTTAGGATCTTTGCTTGATTACCAGCGTTGTGATGGCAGTCACACTCGTGGGGGCCGGGTAATCCACAAGCACATCCTTATGTAGGTCCCTAGTCATAGGACTATCGAGACAGGGCATCGATACTCCGAAGTAGACTAGCGTATGCGCTTCTCATCCCAGCAGGGGAGACGGTCTGTCCCACAGCCGTCAGTACGTCGTACTTGAGATAGTATGCGGGTGCTCGTTAGGTTACGAGTACACTGGATAGGACTCGTCGGGAACTGTTGGTTGGTACTATACCTATCGTCAGTTATCAGTTCCCAGGTGACATGAGTACAGCTTAGTCCGCTGACTTGACACTGTCACTTCGCCTCGAGTGTGTTCCCACTGTACTTAGATTACTACCCTACCACGGCTCAAAGGAGTCGTGCAAACATGTAGTAGTTGGGTGCAGTCCCGAAGCACTTGGAGGCAGTGACGGTTAGACAGGATTCGTCTCTCCCGGTATTGGGGGTTGATATCGCGTTGTGTCTAGGAGAGCCATTACACAAAGTCTCTGGCCAGGGCAAGCGAGATATACTGGTAGGTTTCCAGCGTTATCTCAGGGTGTTCTGGGCTACACTCCGACACGACTTGTATCGCTATTAGGGGACTGACGTTTACCGCCCCTCTAGGCCCGCCATGCGATATTCTCAGACAAACAGACCAGACTGTACGCAGATTGTCACATTCAGGCTCAGTAGGAGTTCAGATGGGTTTCACCTCCTCCGTCTTCTTATCGGCATCTACCTGGGGGCCGTTACGCACAGCGAGTGCCGCTTGCGGTCTGTGGTTAAATCCACTGCCAGCGTAGTGTCGAATCTTTAGAGTCCCACACAGAAAGCTATTCGCCTTTAGGCAAAAGAGTAGAGGTCGCATGGTTTTGCGACAGGGTTCGGTCACATCCGTGCACTTGTGCACGTTTAGTGTCCGGGCAGTTAACACTAGCGGGCTTTGGTTTAAACCAGATCCTAGTTTACGTTTTGGGATTGGTTTTATCTCGTTAGTATTCGTGTTCCTCGGAACGCGGATGCGGGTGTGTATGCACGGTTGACAGAGAGACAGAGGCAGAGGATTCTCATTAGGGTTGTTGACTGTTGACTTTTGCTAAACCCTAATGAGAATAAGAAATATGATTAACAATAATATTAATTAAGTATTATTGTGACATGGTTGTTGATGGTTGACTTTGTTGACTTGTTGACTTAGTTGATCGGTTGACTAGGTTGGACTTGTTGAACATCATCATGACAATGGCTATCATTTCTTGGCATTGACCTTGGCTTGCTTATTTGTTCACACATTGCATTTAATGCAAGAAATGATATGGCCACTTGATATGATAACAACCATCACATAATACTCAATTATTATTATGTGTTATGATGATTTTGGATTATGAGAGCTTGGATGGCAAAAATCTTGCTCATTTTTTTCATTTCCTTTCTCTCTCATGCTTGAGCTCTCCCTCTTCCTCTTGCTCTCTCTCTAGTTCATGGTTCACTTGTCTCATGTGTTGAGAAGCAAGAACCATAGAGATAAAACCCAACACACTCCTCTACTCATCCTAGTACACAAGGTTTAACAAACCAAGTGTTCTAGTTTCTTCTAGTTTGAAGTGAAGCCAAAGGTAGAAGCTTTCAGGTGGATCCATCTTCGGCACAAAGAGACGACGAGGAGAGAACTATCCGACCACCATAAGGAGACCAAGAGAAGGAGTTCAAGTTAAGGTATAACCCCTAACCGAGTAGGTAAAACTCTTGTTAGGTTTGTTAGATAGTTGTTTAACAAAGATCCGTATTTTGAGTCCATGTTACCACCAAAAGAAAAATCGTTTTTCATCATTTCCGCAAGCCCGTAAGTACCGGGAGAGGTAACATGGACTTACAGTGGTATCAGAGCCTAGTTAAACACTATCTAATATGTTAGCAAAGTAACTAGAAGTTCGATCGGAGAAAAAGTCACGAAACACGCCCGAAAAGTATAGTTTCTTCCGATTTTTTTTCTTGTGCAAAAAATAATAAATCTTACACTAAAAATCGGCTCAGGCTTTTTATAACACACTATAGAAAATTGGTCCAGGGAATCGGTCAAACTGCCGCGGAACCGCGACAGGAGATGCTCCCGCCGCGGATCCGCGGCCGAGTTGACTCGGCCGTGGGCGAATTTTCTTGCAGTGTGTTCAGTGGGGTGTTTTGGGATTTTTACAATATGTTTTTTCTGCCCAGATTTTCCAGAAAGCAAAATTTGTTTTTGGGGTCTAAAAATCCGTATTTTGATCGAACTTCTAAAGACTTAAGCTAATGGGTTATATCTGTGATGTGATATATGTATTGAACGTCTGCTAATCGCTATACTTCGATTAGTGGGGGTTATACATATCTGTGATCTGTAATGTTGATGGTATGTGTATATGAATTCATTGGATTGTCGCGGATGAATAGCCGGGGGTTATAAGATGAGAGTTTTCTTTTTCTTTCAATTCATGTAATTTGTAATTGATGTAATATTATTTATATGGCCGCACAACCGGGATGGGGTTGTAGCCGTCATTGTATAATTTCTTTTATTGTTTTTTGCTCCTAGGATAGACCCAAGGTGGGGTGCACAAACTACCGGGTATCTCGAAGTGCCGAGTGGCCTACTCACGGTGTTGAGGGAGGTTGCTTCGCTTCGGGTACTTGGCGGGTAGTTTGCCGCACCCGTAGGGGTCTAGGGTGGGGTCTTGGCTATTCATCGCGACCGTGTAATCCGCTCTTCGTTACAGGCTCGTACGGATTGCGAATTCCTAGTATATCCAATGTGTTCATCTGTGATCTGGAATGGCTATCATTGCATGTGACGAATGTGTATATCTATATATGATATATATTTAGGCGTTGCTTATGTTTTGCATCCACGCTAGTCCAGCCCCCGCTCTGTCGTTAGTTAAGTAACCTAACGGGTAATGACGGGGCCCCGTGGCGAATGCGGATGGCATAAGCGTACGTCATATTTTCGTTGTTTTCTGCAATGGTAGGATTAAATGATGGGACGCATTAAATTAATGCAAGAAAATAAACCAAAGTTGAGTCGTTGGAACACTTTCAAAACCACTCGGTTTCTTTTCAAAAACAACTTTTAAACGCGGAGCTTAAGCCACTCCTTTTAAAAGCTATCTCGTTCCATCGATTATATCAAGTTCACTACGTTCACGGTTTCTCCAAAACCATTCGTAGCCCTCCGTCATTTCATATGGATAGTCAATAGTATTCAAGCTATGTTTGTTGGCCAAAGTCAAGGCATAGTGATTGGTAGCTATTGGGTATTCATATACAACATAGATAGATGTGTTGGTTTGGGACAGTCGTACTGCCTTGTTGGCCAAAGTCAAGGGTAGGTGCAGGTGGGTTCAAATTAACCTGGAGAATGACGGGTAGAACTTGACCTGTGACTTATGATTTGTTGGCCAAAGTCAAGGTCATAAGAGCATGGGGCAAAAATCCACATCGGGAGTTTCAAAAGAACTGAAACTTGCTAGCGCTGCATACCATTTGGAGTGTGATGATTCTGGTAGGATTCCTTCAGTTTTGTCACGCAATGATATTTGGATCCCGATCCTACTGTGAGTATATACTACTCCTCGGGAAATTTCTCACTTAACGATCAATGCTATAAACCAAGTAGGTGTCTAGAAAGGTGTTAGCGGGGCTACGCCCACAGGAAAAAGAGGTTATTTAATTAAGGAACTTCGCGAAAGCGTTGGAAAACCTCCCTCGAAGTACCGACACTAGCCTGGCTGAACGGTTAAGCAAGTATTGTACGGTGAGATTGATCCTGACTAATTCTTCCTTTTTGGTTTGAGGAGGGATTCGAGAGGCAGTGGGAGACATCTTGTTTAGACAAATTAAAAACCACTCTAAACTTGCAAGAGCATCATGCTAAAGTGTTTCTTCTCTCTCTCCTAATTGCAGCGACCAAACATCATGACTGGACTTAAGTTACTACTAGATAAAAATATACTGACAGGGCCAAACTACAAAGATTGGCTCAGGAATATCAAAATGGCAATCACTTATGACAAGTTGGGGTATCTCCTTACCACCAAAGCTCCCTCTGTCCCAGGTCCCAAAACCAGCGTCGCGGATAGGGAAATCCGTAAGACCTGGCAAATCGATTGCGCGAAGGCCAAGTGCCTCGTGCTTGCCTCTATGGACAATGAACATCAGAGGAGGCACGAGAATATGGACCTTGAATCCATATTTCTCCATACAAAAGAACTGTATGGAGAGCAATCCCGTATCGCCAGATACGAAGTCTCGAAAAAGCTGTTTTCGGCGAGATTGGCCGTCGGATGATCGGTAGCGGAACACGTGCTTAAGATGATTGGCTTCATTGAAGAGCTCGCGGACCTTGGGACCACGTTAGAGAACGAGCTCTACACGGACTTGATTCTCCAGTCCCTTACTTCCACTTACGCCCAGTTTATCCTGAACTTCAACTTACAAGAAAAAGAAGTTGAACTTTCAGAACTCCTCAACATGCTGAGGAGTGCAGAGGGCACCCTACAGAAAGGTAGGGAAACATCCACTTTGTTTGTAGGAGGATCTTCCTCTTCTAGGTCCAAGACGAAAGCCAAGGGAAAGAAGAAGAAAGCCCCCGCCAAACCAAGGGGCGGTGTTAGTAAAGTGGATACGAAGGGAAAGACAAAGGCAACAAAGGTAGCGGAAAAGCTTGTGGGAAAGGAAGAATGCTTTTACTGTCACAAGAGTAGACACTGGAAAAAGGATTGCAGGGCTTGGAAGGTCAGAACCTAGGATCTGAAGCAAGTTGCGGCATCATCTTCAGGTGTGTATGTTATTGAAAACTGTCTATCAATAAACTCTACATCCTGGGTATTGGATACCGGATCAGGATCTCATATCTGTAATTCTTTACAGGCACTGAGAAGGCGTAGGGTTTTGAAGGCAGGTGATATGACCCTCAGAGTTGCAAACGGAGCTGGCATGGATGCTGAGTCCGTAGGGGACTATCACCTGGGGTTGTCAGATGGACACGTTTTGGTTTTGCGTGATTGTTATTTTGTACCCAATGCAACCTGTAATATCATATCTGTATCTTTACTATCTAAAGAAGGTTATGAATTTGCATTTGTAAGTAATGTTGTGAACATTCACCTTAATCAAGTTTTGATTAGGTCAGGTACATTAAGCAATGGTATATACGTATTAAACCAACCACAGATTTTCAATGTCCAGAATACACACAAAAGAAAGTCTCCGAAAACAAATCAGGCTTTCTTATGGCATTGTAGACTGGGTCATATCAATGAGAGAAGGTTGACGAAGTTACATACAGAAGGATATTTAGATCCGTTTGAATATCAATCATATGAAACTTGTCAATCCTGTCTCAAAGGAAAGATGACAAAGACTCCGTTCACTGGACACGGAGTAAGAGCGAGCGAGCTCTTGGGACTCGTACACAGTGACGTGTGCGGTCCAATGTCTACACATGCGCGAAGCGGTTATTCTTACTTCATTACTTTTACGGATGACTTTTCAAGGTACGGATATGTCTTCTTAATGAAACATAAATCCGAAGCCTTTGGAAAATTCCAGGAATATAAGAATGAAGTAGAAAAACAAACAGGCAAAAATATCAAGACACTAAGATCTGATCGAGGTGGTGAATATTTAAGTGCCGAGTTCCTGGATTACCTAAAAGAGAATGGAATTCTCTCTCAGCTTACTCCTCCATAAACTCCGCAACATAACGGTGTATCGGAGAGATGGAACTGGACCCTATTGGATATGGTACGTTCCATGATGAGTAACGCTGAGTTACCGCGATCATTCTGGGGATATGCACTAGAATCAGCTGCATACCTTTTGAACCGAGTTCCAACTAAGACTGTTCCTACCACACCATATCAGATGTGGTGTAGGAAGAAACCCTATCTTAAGCACATTAAGACATGAGGATGTCCAGCTTTTGTCAAAAAGTAGCATGCAGACAAACTCGTGGCACGCTCAGTACAGTGCAAGTTTGTGGGATATCCAAAGAACTCCAAGGGATATTTCTTCTATTGCGAAGAGGAACAAAAGGTTTTAGTTTCTCGTCATGCTCACTTCTTGGAAACTGAGTTTTTGGAAAATCAGATAAGTGGGAGCGCAATAGAACTGGAAGAAATTCCAGAACCACGAGCTATTACTGAAAGCTTAGTAGAACCAGAGGGTTCGAAAGATCAGACATTCCTGCGCCGCTCCGCAGGAGTAGTAGGCAGTCTCATCCGCCCGAGAGATACTACGGTTTTCTCATAGACGGGGATAGAGAGGATTGCATCATTGATAGTGATGAGCCGACTAGCTTCCAGCAAGCCATTCAGAGCGTTGACTCGGTAAAATGGCTGGATGCAATGCGGATCGAAATGGAGTCCATGTACACCAACAAAGTATGGACGTTGGACGTTGCTCCAGATGGGGTAAAACCCGTAGGATGCAAGTGGATCTTCAAAAGGAAGATTGGTGTATATGGACAGGTTGAGACCTACAAAGCTAGACTTGTTGCAAAGGGTTTTCGCCAAAGACCTGGTTTGGACTATGACGAAACCTTTTCTCCAGTGGCTATGCTGAAATCCATTCAGATCCTTCTTGCCATTGCTGCCTTCCACGATTATGAGATTTGGCAGATGGACGTAAAGACTGCTTTTCTGAATGGAAATTTAGAGGAGTGTGTCTATATGGACCAGCCAGAGGGTTTCATTCAGAGTGGGAGCAGCGGAAAGGTATGCAAGTTGCTTAAGTCCATTTATGGACTAAAGCAGGCATCACGGAGTTGGAACATCTGTTTTGATGAGACGGTCAAAGAATTTGGCTTTATCAAAAATCCAGATGAACCATGCATCTATAGTAGATTTGTAGCAAGAACTGTCGTATTCCTCGTATTATACGTGGATGACATTCTTTTAATAGGAAATGACATTCCTATGCTACAATCTGTCAAGGGATTCTTGTCACACAGGTTCTCCATGAAAGACTTGGGTGATGCCTCTTACATTCTGGGGATCCGGATCTATCGTGACAGATCCAAGAGGATATTAGGACTTTCACAGTCCAGGTACATCGACACCATACTGAGAAGATTCAGTATGGAAGATTCCAAGCGCGGTAATCTACCGGCTTGTTACGGGATCACCCTCTCCAAGGAGATGTCTCCCAAGACTGATTTGGAAAGGGATCACATGTCTATTATACCCTACGCTTCTGCGGTAGGCTCTATAATGTATGCGATGTTGTGTACCAGACCAGATGTAGCTTATGCACTGAGTGTGGTAAGCCGGTATCAGTCAAACCCTGGGGAGAAACACTGGATAGTGGTAAAGAACATTCTCAAGTACCTGAGAAGGACTAAGGAGATGTTCTTGGTGTATGGTAGAAAAGACCTCCAGATCGAGGCCTTTGCTGACTCCAGCTTCCAGAGTGACAAGGATGATTCCAAGTCCATGTCGGGTTATGTCTTTACCCTCAATGGAGGGGCGGTGTGTTGGAAGAGTTCCAAACAGGAAACCGTTGCTGACTCGACGATGGAAGCGGAATATATCGCTGCTGCAGATGCCGCAAAAGAAGCTGTCTGGATAAGGAAGTTCTTAACTGAACTTCAGGTGGTTCCGTCCATTGTTGATCCAATACCTCTGTATTGCGACAACAACGGGGCTATAGCTTTAGCGAAGGAACCCAGGTCCCATCAGAAGTCCAGACACATCTTGAGGCGGTATCACCTAATCAGGGAGATCGTGGGTCGCCAGGAGATCGAGGTTCGGAGAGTTTCCACAGAAGATAACACTGCTGATCCACTCACAAAGGCCTTACCCCAGACTCAGTTCGAGTGGCTGATCGAGATGATAGGTCTTCGATACGCCATTACATGGCCTTAGTGCAAGTGGGAGATTGTTAGTGTATATGCCCTAGAGGCCATTACTGTATCATACTAGTTTGTATATTATTTATTGGAAGCTTGGGATATTCACCTTGTATAGACAATCTTGCTCAAAATAGTAGTATGCTACTTGGTTTGTTTCTGCTTTAATGTGTACATGTGTTTATTTTAGTATATCACCTATACACATTAGTGGAGCCCTTAGGATCTTTGCTTGATTACAAGAGTTGTGATGACAGTCACACTCGTGGGGGCTGGGTAATCCACAAGCACATCCTTATGCAGGTCCCTAGTCGTAGGACTATCGAGATAGGGCATCGATACTCCGGAGTAGACTAGCGTATGCGCTTCTCATCCCAGCAGGGGAGACGGTCTGCCCCACAGCCGTCAGTACGTCTAACTTGAGATAGTATGCGGGTGCTCGTTAGGTTACGAGTACACTGGACAGGACTCGTCGGGAACTGTTGGTTGGTACTATACCTATCGTCAGTTATCAGTTCCCAGGTGACATGAGTACAACTTAGTCCGCTGACTTGACACTGTCACTTCGCCTCGAGTGTGTTCCCACTGTACTTAGATTACTACCCTACCACGGCTCAAAGGAGTCGTGCAAACAGGTAGTAGTTGGGTGCAGTCCCGAAGCACTTGGAGGCAGTGACGGTTAGACAGGATTCGTCTTTCCCGGTATTGGGGGTTGATATCGCGCTGTGTCTAGGAGAGCCATTACACAAAGTCCCTGGCCAGGGCAAGCGAGATATACTGGTAGGTTTCCAGCGTTATCTCAGGGTGTTCTGGGCTACACTCCGACACGACTTGTACCGCTATTAGGGGACTGACGTTTACCGCCCCCTAGGCCCGCCATGCGATATTCTCAGACGAACAGACCGGACTGTACGCAGATTGTCACATTCAGGCTCAGTAGGAGTTCAGATGGGTTTCACCTCGTCCGTCTTCTTATCGGCATCTACCTGGGGGCCGTTACGCACAGCTAGTGCCGCTTGCGGTCTGTGGTTAAACCCACTGCCAGCGTAGTGTCGAGTCTTTAGAGTCCCACACAGAAAGCTATTCGCCTTTAGGCAAAAGAGTAGAGGTCGCATGGTTTTACGACAGGGTTAGGTCACATCCGTGCACTTGTGCACGTTTAGTGTCCGGGCAGTTAACACTAGCGGGCTTTGGTTTAAGCCAGATCCTAGTGTACGTTTTGGGATTTGTTTTATCTCGTTAGTATTCGTGTTCCTCGAAATGCGGATGCGGGTGTGTATGCACGGTTGACAGAGAGACAGAGGCAGAGGATTCTCATTAGGGTTGTTGACTGTTGACTTTTGCTAAACCCTAATGAGAATAAGAAATATGATTAACAATAATATTAATTAAGTATTATTGTGACATGGTTGTTGATGGTTGACTTTGTTGACTTGTTGACTTAGTTGATCGGTTGACTAGGTTGGACTTGTTGACCATCATCATGACAATGGCTATCATTTCTTAGCATTGACCTTGGCTTGCTTATTTGTTCACACATTGCATTTAATGCAAGAAATGATATGGCCACTTGATATGATAACAACCATCACATAATACTTAATTATTATTATGTGTTATGATGATTTTGGATTATGAGAGCTTGGATGGCAAAAATCTTGCTCATTTTTTTCATTTCCTTTCTCTCTCATGCTTGAGCTCTCCCTCTTCCTCTTGCTCTCTCTCTAGTTCATGGTTCACTTGTCTCATGTGTTGAGAAGCAAGAACCATAGAGATAAAACCCAACACACTCCTCTACTCATCCTAGTACACAAGGTTTAGCAAACCAAGTGTTCTAGTTTCTTCTAGTTTGAAGTGAAGCCAAAGGTAAAAGCTTTCAGGTGGATCCATCTTCGACACAAAGAGACGACGAGGAGAGAACCATCCGACCACCACAAGGAGACCAAGAGAAGGAGTTCAAGTTAAGGTATAACTCCTAATCGAGTAGGTAAAACTCTTGTTAGGTTTGTTAGATAGTTGTTTAGCAAAGATCTGTATTTTGAGTCCATGTTACCACCAAAAGAAAAATCGTTTTTCATCATTTCCGTAAGCCCGTAAGTACCGGGAGAGGTAACGTGGACTTACACTCGTCGCTTGGGCTACTTAATTTTAGCGCATAGGTCCCCGCCATTCGGGTATTAGATATTCGGGAATGGAGGCCCCCTTTATTGAGGCTAATTGCTATTAGCGCATGGGTCACCGCCGTGGAGGCTACCCGCCGCTTGGCAAAACATATAGGTCTTGTAGTAGGAGTTTGATTGTTTCGTTTCTTAGGAATTGTTGGGTCTTTTGGGGTTTTTGGTGACTTCATAAGGACATTCATACCCTTCTTTTATGACCCTTTAAGAGTTTTCTAACTCTATAAATAGAGTGGAAATCCCTTCTTTCTTTGTACAGGGACAGAACATGGCTTGTAACATGACTTCTATCAGGGACATTATCGCTTACGACGATATTAGTTTTTATGGATCGACTTACACTGACGCTCAGTGTGAAGCCGTATTGCGCCGTTTCGAGGATCATTATGGGCGATTGTTGCCTCGCCGCTCTTCTCTTCTTCAGATGGTATTTAGGGCGATATGGAATGCTCTGCCAGAGAATTCTGAAGCGATGCTGCTCCAAGCACTCGACAATGCCGAAGATAAATTGCATATGGTCTTCTTGATGGGCTTGATCCCCAAAAGGTTGAGAGATCGCGTGACTACCCTTTTGCATCAAATATATCAGCAGAGGGCGATCATATCCTCGTATGCGAGGATGAAAGATATCAGTGGCGATCCCGAAGCTTGTCGTCGTGAGCGGTTTCACAAGACGATGGAAGAAAATGACTGGGAGGTCTTATACGGTTTTATTTTTGAGTTTACTAATCCTTGTACCACTGCTATTATATTTCCATTTTGAATTTGGAAGATGAAATAAAACGGTACTTGCTTTGGATGTCTGTCTTTCATATGCGTATTTTTTCTTGAATATTTTGGGGACTGTTTACTGCCGAAAACTGGACTGAGACGTGAAGATGTCTAGCCTGAATTTAGGGGTAGATGCTATATGGAACATATTCATCCACATCTCTGAAGATACCAAGTTGATTTATGGCACCGTATATCGGATGTTTGGATAGATGCGACCGATGTAGCTGACTTATCAGATTTCACCTCAATGATGAGGGTATTTTGATTGTGGGGACGCTCTTCCCTGCAGGCGCAAGCTCCTGCAGTTAATTATGCTATCGCAACACGATAACAACTTTCAACTTCTCCAGTTGATCACTTCGTGTCATGTTATGTTTGCTTATATGGGGTTGCGCTTGGATTGTATACAGAGACTAATCTTGTTATGCTCATAGGGTGCGGATTATTACAAACCCGTACACTAGATTTGAGGTTTTTGAACTTAGGACGTAGATCTCATATACATGAGGTCCATAAGTTCAGGGGTTTAAGGACCGTTAGCCCTGTTTTAGATTAAGATCAATTTAAATGTGTTTAAGGACCGTTAATCTTGTCTTAGATTAAGGTCAACTTAAAATATGTATGATCAAGGTTGATTTTCTTTTGAAAATCAAAAAAGTTTGAAATTTCAGGGAATTAGTCTAATTTTAGACTAAATGTCGGGCTCTGTGTAACGACTCTGAAATCCCTGTACAAATGTAACTTATTCAATGTATAGAAAGGGTATTTCATCCTGATTAGGAGTTATAAGTTAAATTTGTTTAATAAAAACAAGAGACAACTTATAGCTCACTGGTAAAATCTCTATATTGCTATGACATAGCCTGTGTGTTCGATTTCAATCAGTTCCAATTATTTTTAATATTTTTCTTTTTAACTTTTCGGAAGCCCGACGTACAATACACGAAGAAACGAAAAGTTTCAGAAAAATCGAACAGGATAATAAGGTTTTAATTACGAGTTAAACACGTGGCATGAATATCGAGGCAAATGGAGCAAATCCGACCGCTCATTTCATCGTTTTAGCCGCCACCAGCGGTCCAATCTTAGCCAAATGCCTCCGTGCTACGCTCACGCGTCCTTTTGACTCCCCTCTACTCTTCTGTACTGTTTGATTACTCTGCATTCATCCAGAGACTCTTCATTTCATCATTAATCCTATTTTATTTCTAATTCTTTAACTCACACACCCTCATCCCTACATTATAAATACATTCCATCCCCTAGCTCTCTCCATTCTAAAAAACCTCTATCAAAATTCTTCCAAAATTTACTAAGTATAAGTGGAGTTAGCAATCAAATTCTCTTCGTTGAAGATCGAAGTTGTTCCCGGAGCTACCGCGACGCTACGAAGACTTCTCCCTCTTCCTTACTCTTTTATAGACACTCTAAAACCGTAAGTCCCTCTTCTTCCCTTTCTTCTCGTCTCTAATCGCATTCTTAAAACATTCCGACAAAAGTGGAGTTAACTCCGATAATATTTTCTTTGCAATAGTTTAATCCACTTTTTTAGAAGTCATACCAATACCTAACATAACTTTAAGATGTTATTATCTTTATTTACCTTGTTATGCAATTAAAATTCCATGAACAAACTTTTGTTCAATAATTAGTCATACATACATCTAGAACATTAACAGGGTAACGACCTACCCTACACACACACTTTTGATTCATAACATGATGTTTGGTTAGAATTTTTCATCTAAATGAAACAATTCTCAATAAAATACCACCACTTTATAAAAATATGTTTTTAATCGTTATTTTTAAAATTCTTTGCAATTGTGCCTCTACAACTCTTTTAGGAGAACCCATCTACGGATGGTGCAGGTTTATCACACGTCCTTGGGATACTAGAGTGTTACAGAACTCCTCACGGAGAATTCAGTCTTGAAAGGAAATAAAAATATGATTTAAAAGAATACGACTTTTTCTAAATCAAATTAAAACTTTAAAAAATTATTAAAAAATTATGAATCCGTACAGTAAAGACAAATTGTGAAAATCATATTTTAGAATGAAAGATTAAAATTTTAAATAAAAATACCATCAAGTTTCCAAAAGAGATAGTTTTCATAAAAATACCCTAAACTTTTAAAAACTAGGTTTCATTGCTAAAATACCACTAAAATTAAAATACATGTTCATAAAAACTCTAAATATTATAAATCAGCCTTGAGATTTATTTTTAAACAATATTAAAGTATTTTTCATAAAACCCCCTCGAGAAATGCAAACAATATAAATACAATGTAACCCACAATAATAAATATTTAAGGACTCTAGATTAATATAGGTTTAAACGATATCATTTCTCATGAGCCCTAGAGAGCCGGAGAAAGTGAGTGCTTGCCTAATCAGTAAAGACAAATTAACGGAGTTTATCAAGTGGCAATTGTTTTAGAAAAAGACATAAATCCTGCCGTCCATGTGCAATAGTTGTCCGATTACTCCCGAACTTAAGAAATTCAAGAACTAAACCCTTTCATAAGATATCGACTCCAATCTGAATCCAAACTCAAACCAGAATCCAAAATCAAACACAAACTTGAATACTTGATCATGAACCTTAACACTCGAATTCAAATATCAAACTTGTCTTGAACACTTGACTCGACTTGACCGAATTATAGATATAACTAGACATGAATACCTGAATATATGATTACATCTTGAACATGAACCTGTACATTTTTATATTCATGGATTTGGCCAAAACCTGTTAACTTGAACTATACACTACAATACACGGGGATAAAGAGGTAGATTGGTACGGAACATATATCATGGTACAAGAGGACACTTAAAAGACACCTACATGAATTTACGTGTCGTTGTCCCGTGGGTTATGACGGGGCCTTGTACTACATGTTACCATAGTCCACGGGGTAAGATGGACTTCTCTACTATACATGAATACAATTTTTTATCAAACTACAAATAACCACGTTAGAATAACTATTTTATACCTGTAAGTAAACATGCTTAGATGCTCATATATATAACCTTGCCTATTCATTTTCACTTGATTCTCTTCACTTTCATTCATCATTACTTATTTCTTTCGGGGACTTACCGAGTGCCAGTTCGCTGACGGCATTCCTCTATGTTTCGTTTCTTTGGAATGTTCGTCAGGAGGAACAGACTCTGAGGGTATAGAGCCGAGTCAGGAGGACTTGGACCAGTTAGGTACTCAGCCTGACTATTAGCTCCTGCTTGTTTTTACTTTCAGTATGCCATTGTTTAGGCATTTGCTTTATCATTGTATCTTTTTTTACAAACAGTTGTATGTAAATTTGAATGTAAATAAAGTTGCCGTTTCATCTTATTACTCCTGTTGTTCTTGTACATTGTTATATTTCTTAATTACGCTTAACGTATTCTTATAGTAAATACATTGCGGGCTTGCCATGTCACCGTTTCCGTCTACTGGGAAGCGGGGTGTGACAGATTTTGTTGGTGGCCCATGCAGGTCAGTTCTGCATAAAGTCTTAAACAATATATCATAAGAATTATAAGAATCGGCAACTATACATTCCTTACATTTTCAAACTTCTTGAATCTATCATAATCTTTTATTTTCTATCAAGGTGATAGCTTCTCCAAACAACACCAGCACCAACGTCAATGGCAACACACCACCGCCTACCTTACCACCTCCTCCTACCGTTGCAGCTTCAATCAATGAACAGACGGTGCTTCTAGAAGCCATCAAAAGCCTTTTGGAGAGCCAGCAGCAGTAGACTGCTATTCTCATGAACCGTCTTGAAGCCGAAGCACCAGGAGTAAAGCAATTTCGGGCGTTGCATCCCAAGTACTTCTCAGGGAAAGAGAGTCCTCTTGAGGCTGAAGAATGGGCCCAAAGTATTGAGGATGACCATGCAGCAACGTAGGTACCAGACATAACTTGGGTTCGTGTGGCCAAGTTTCAGCTCACGGACAACGCAAGAGTCCGGTGGAAAGCCGATAAAAGCCGCCTTACATAACCAATAGAGTGATAGACGTTTTGCGATCTGTTTGATGCAAAGTTTCCCCCCGAGACCGCCCGCTTTGAGATGGAACAACAGTTCATCCACCTGCAACAAAGCTCTATATAGGTAAAATCCGTGGATGAATATGATGACGAATTCATCATGCTTAGCAGGTAAATAATTCGTCTCAAATTTCTGTTCCATAAAACACATCACTGTTCTGAAATCGACATCTTATCAGGTTCGCGGCACACCTGATCCCGACCGATGAGATTCGGGCTAGATGATCAGTCGAAAATACTGTATATTTTAGCAGGCAATTTCCTTAACATCTGCATACATATAGGAGAGTACGGTATTCATAATTCACATATTAGCTAATCGGTCGCAAAATATCAAATTACATGTATTCGACCTTTAAACCGGAAATTCTAGGGAAATTAACTGCATTGCATTACATAGCATATTTTCTATATCTTGCAACCCCTATTTTGAAGTCTATGCAGGTAAAGAGATGCTTGCTCGATCAATACATTGCTCGACCATTACAATTGCTCGTAAACTCATTGAAAGCAAATCTGGTATCCACATAGAAGGGCAACTGCAATTCTAAACATCAAAGAATAACCCATACAGCAGTACAAGACTACTGAAGAAAGCACAGATCCCAAGGTCTCCAATGTGCGGCGGAAGGGCGGCCAAAGCCCACCTCACGCGGCGGTTGCGCGGCGGATCCAGGGAGTCAGCTCCTCGGATTTCACCAAAACTCCTGTGTTAGTACCTGCAGCTCAAAAATGCATACAAAAGTCCAGAAGAGTCCAGACACTTCCACCAGATCATCAAGCTCCTAAACAAGCCTAAAACTTCTAGAACTTTCCTAAACCCTTGCTTAAACCCTAAGCTAAAGCCCAACAAACTTGTCAACAAACTTTGGGAGGGAAAGTCTAATTCAAACCTAAACCTAGGTCTATAAATAAGACCCTAGGCTCACTCATTTCTCATCTTGGAAAATCTTGATTCAATCTTGGAGAGTGATAGATTCAACCCTTTTTTAGTTTAGCCTTTCTCTTTCTCCATCTTCTTCTTCCTCAAGATTAGTGAGAAATCTTGTAGGAAACCCTAACCCTAGATCCAACCACAATTCAAGATCTTGAGTGCAAGCCAAGCAAGATTCCTTCAACCCTTTTATGAGCCGAGCCGATCTTCCATCGGGCAAGAGATCCACAGTAGATCCACGATCCACGGAGTCGAGCGAAGCCGAGTCAACGATCGATTTTCTTTCTTCTTGTAGATCTTGAAAGATTGTATTGAAATTGTTGATGAAATAAAAGGTGATATTTTCTTCTATCTTGTTTCTTTTAAATTCTGCATCATGTTATCTTTACTGTTCTTGAATATTGTCTATGTGGTGATGCGTGAGTAAAACTCCGCTCGTTAAGGAGTCGAAACGATCTTTAGTATGATGATGTAGCAAATTTGTAATCAATTCTTGAATCCCACGAGTGTGTAAACCCTAGCAAAGTTCAAGAATCGACAACCCAATTTGATGCGATGCTTTCTTGATCAACATCGCTCGAGATTGGGGTGATCCGATCGCTTCTTGAAATTGCTAGAGGCTAGAATATAAATGGTATCCTCGAAAGAGCAAGGGTTAAGAGATGAAACCCTAATTTCATCAAGAAAACCCTAACTCGCGTCGATAACCATTGATCTAGTATAAACTCTTCGAAGGACAAGAATACGAAATATTGTAGACTACAACACATCTAAAGATCCTATCGATTCCTACGAGCTTTTCTATCATTCTTGATTGTCGTTTGGAAAATACCATTGAAACCCGATTCTTGTTGTTTATAGTTCTTGATTCTTTAGTAAAGATTAGTGACACACGAATACAATTCAATCTTGAATCGAGTTTTCTCTTATTGTTGCTTAACATTTCATTTCGAACAAATAAAATAAAAACGAATCTCGAGATCCCTGAGGACGATCCGCACTCATTCATTAACTTCAACTGACACCGTTGTTTGATTGCGGTCAAATATTTTTGGTTGTGATTTCTTTACTATTTGATACTTTTACATCCAAGAAAATAATTCGATCAAAATGGCGCCGTTGCCGGGGACTATTTGATTCGATATTTCACAACAACATTTTACATACAATCAAAATGGCGCCGTTGCCGGGGATCGCGCGCTAATTCGTTTACATTTTATAGTTTGAAGTGAAAGAATTATTACGTTTCACTTCTTGAAATCAAAATTCGTACAAACTCTTATACGTGTGTTGTGATTTGATTGCAAGGTGATCTGGAGCATTCTGAGTTGTGAAAGAATTATTTGGGATATACCAGAGAGCTGGAGATAGGAACAGAAAGTAGCTGTTGAAATCTGGTACAGTGAACCCACTGTTGGACCGCGGAAGGGCGGCATATGCATGGTAATTGCGGCGGAAGCGCCGCAGTCTTGAGGGTTCTCTGGAAAATTTTCCAGCAGGTGATTTCTTGCTCTCTCCCCTCGCCCTTTTTAGCTCCAACTAATCCTTTCTGCAGGATTCTTTGCAAACAATAGCTGCGCCGCAAAAGCAAATTAAAATTGTGCGTGATTTTGCTTTTCTTGGTTGTTTTGCATATTAAATACGGAATTTAAGGGGCACGGCCAAATCCAAATTAGGTGGGGATTTCATTACCCTTCCTAGGCCCCGAAAACCACCAAACTTGCATCCACATTTACCCCCATTAACTAAAAGAAATCTAGAGATGACTCTAAGGACTGTCGCGCTCATTTAGGACAAGAGAGGGCCGTGGGTAATTCATTGCTTATCCGCGTTTTCCTGTGGTGCCTAAGGCGAGTGTGTCTAAGGCTAGTGGTTATTAATTAGGGCTACTGTAGTGGTGGTTCCTTCCCATTTACCTGGCACTTATCCGGCCACAGGGGGACAAAGAGGCAGTGGAGGATTGATCCTGCGACTTGTCTTTTGGCAGTTAGGAGCGGTCTAGAGCCGGACCTAGGTGACCATTAGATTCTAGGGTTTGTGTGCTGCATTTGGTTGTCGCATCATTTTTTCAAAATCCGTCCCTTTTCAAAGCAAACACCGCATTCATTTTACCCCTAATTATAAGCCAACGCTGCCACTTGTACTAACCCTTTTTAGTACAAGATAGGCTGGACACGGGATTCTAGTGCCCGTTTAGTCCGCGTACCTTTTATCGACTCCGAAGTCGATAATTCTCCATTTACCTTTTCTTTACCTACTACCACACCCACACCGATGGATCCGAATCCATCAAACTTCTTTAACCCCAATCTGCCACCGTCCGTTGGTGCGCAGAATCCTACACACATTTCTCTTCAGGAAAGATGCTATCCACTTAGAGGTCCTCTTTCGACCTGCTTATCCACACCACCAGCCAACGGGGATAATTTTGAAATCAAGCCCCAGTATATCAACCTTCTACCTAAGTATCACGGACTCGAGACCGAGGACGCTTACGTTTTCATTACCAAATTTGAAAACGTATGTGCTATGATGGGTACGTCTCAACTTTCTGTGGATGCGATGCGTCTACGACTTCTTCCTTTTACCTTGTGCGATATAGCCGAGAAGTGGCTATATAACACCACCGCACACTCCATCACAAATTGGGAAGAATTCGTCGCTGCATTCCTAAAGAAATTTTACCCAGTCCAAAGAACGGCTCGAATTCGGAGCGAATTGAACCAATTTGCCCAGCTCCCTACCGAACCATTTTCAAAGTACTTTGAACGTTTCAAGGATCTAATGGTTCAATGTCCTCATCACGGCATCCCGAGATAGGAGCTTTGCCGAATCATCTATGAGGGCAGTAACCCTAGCACGAAACAAAGCCTTGAGAATATGTGTCAGGGTACATTTATGACTAAAGACGATGGGGAAGCCTGGCGATACTTAGAAGAGTTCGCTGAAAAATCACTAATTTGGGAGAGTGGAACCCAACCATTGAATAGGGGTGGCGTACACCAAGTAGATGTGTCCATAGGTGTTAGAGCAGAAATGGCAGCAATGCAAAAGAAGCTCGACGCTATGGAACACAAATTTGCAGCAGCCTCCCTAAACCCGGTATCACTCCCTAAAACTATTTGTGGGTGCTGTTCTGATCCGTCACACTTAACGGAAGAATGTCCTTTAAACTCGGCGTTTCAAGGTCAAGAGCATTCTAATGCCGCATTTCAACGACCTCGAAACGATCCATATTCTTCCACGTACAATCAGGTGTCACGTCCCGAAAGTACGGAACATGACCGGCACTTAAACTACGAAACGTCTCGAGGCGTACGTAATCTAAGTAAACCGAAAACCCAGAAATCCAAACCAAGAAAAGAAGTAGAGTGAAGGAAAACCAATTTAAAACAAGTAGTTTTAATAGCATAAGCCGAATTATGCGGTTTTTAAAACATCAAAAATTTACTGAAAATTTCGGCAGAGTCTCCTTTGTAAATACAGGCCCCCAAACGGGATACAACATGAATAGTATACGAAAACAAGAAAAGGGCATCCCCAAGCGGGAGCTAGCTCTTCGTCAATCGACGGTCACAACCACACAAACAATATAATATACAACGCCAACGGCGAGGATCAATACTCAAAAGGAAACTCAAAACCATCAGAAATATAACGAGCAACTCTAAGGTCGAAAGAATAAACAACACTGGTCTCTATCTCAAAAAAATACATGTTTGGTTGATGGAATTTACTAGATACAACGGAATAATATTATACAAGGTAATATGATGGGTACGATACAAGAAAAACCCACCTACTAGCAAGTCACCCGAATGAAACTGAGCCCGCAAAGCCGTAATGAAACCTGTACGGCAACCTGCAAGAAACTGTGGCACAACAGGGGTGAGTTGCCAACTCGTGAATAGAAAAATATCTACGCACAGAAATCGCATAAATAACGCAACCTAGGTCAATGATCATAATATATCCTCAAATATATGAATAACACGTAGCCTATAACAAGGCTAGGGTAAATATTTAACCCGAGTGTAATCTCATGTGCCCATGTCAGTGCCCAAGGGTAGCAATATATCATATGAATGAGGTATGAATGCATGAAAACAGAATACATGTAAATGAAGAACTGTTTCCATAATTTAGTGAGATTTCCTTTGTATTTTTAAAATGAGGTATCATAATGAAATCAGCATAAAACAGTGCCTAGCATCGGCACAAAACGTAATCCCAATATCTCGATATCTCTGTATCACAGTCTCTGTACCTCAATATCTAGGGCGCCGTCAGTCCAGACCGGCCCCTACCATCCATCTCAAGACCACGACGGTATCCTCCGGATATCCGACGCGTCGGGTAAAATCACCGGTAGGTAGTGCTCCCCTGCCAGGCTCACATCGTCATCATCACGCGCTTCTTGCCAAGGGGTACCTTACCGGGTCCACCATGTACCCGAAACGGTTCATCCGTCTCCTCAAATCGGGTCTCGAAATCCATCAGCAAACTCATGGTGGAAGACTCATACATCATGGGAAAACCGCACTTTTTATTTTAAAAAGAGAGAAATCAGTTCATATAAGTTTTTGCGGTTTTCCTCCAAATCCAGAAAATCTCATGGAAATCCGAGTCCAAAACCTCAATAACACGTAAAATAGTGAATATATGCATGAGAATCCATGAATGCGGCATAACAATGAATAACAGTATGCATGAAGGAGCAGGTAATAACTACAATGTCTAAACTAACATATAAGACAAGTACACTAATATCATGTCTAACTATTAGCTAACAGGCTATGTCAAGCAATGACATTTTCTAAGGTGTACGTGACATGGCAATTACCGATGAAGATGTGTGTGAGCCGGCAATTAAGTGTACATACGCATCATCGGTAATGGTGCTGGTGTTCTAACAGCATGATATCAATAATGGAGTATGAAACATAAAATAAGCATGCGATGCGAAGCGGACCACAAAAATGAGCGGGAGCTGAAAACTAGACGCAACTATAACTAATCTGCATTAATCTAATATCAGTCCTACAAATGGTGCCTTTTGAAATAACACGAATCATGGGGTTTTGAAAATAGGGGCTACGGTGTTTTTATGAAAAGATACGTCTTTTGAAATATCCGTAGGATCCCTTGGGCTGTCTTTAAAAATGCCCACGATTCGTTAGTTTTTGAAATAGGTGAGAAGTCTAATCTAATCTAAAAACTACACTAAACTATACGGCTGAACTAACAAGCTGAACTCCAGGTAAGGAAACCGCCTATCATCTGAGTCGATACATATACATACCTGTATATGTATAGTCGGTGATCCCGCCTCAATAATATCATATCCGATACCATATCTATAATCAGGCATCCCAAGTCAAGAGTGCGGATCAATCATCAATATAGCTCGTACGTAAATCCGTCGTACGACATCCCCAAATCTGGGTACGGGTTAATATCACATTCAATCACACTATTCATCTGGTATCTTCTTTATCAAATATCATGATCTGGGACAATGTCCTACGTCTAGTACAATACTGATACCGCCTAGCATGCATACAGGTGTAAGAATTGCTACGTCAAGTCACCCCCCCTCAAATCAAGGTACAATGAGCCTCCAAAACAATACATCTTAACCTACACCTATAAACTCTATTTCACCCATACAAATGAGATGGAGAAATTTTTTGAGGGGGAGAAGTGGGCTGCTGAATTCTTCAAGGGGAGAAGTAAATGGGAGTGTGTGGATGTGGTTACGGGTGTGGGGTGATGAAAAATGATAAATATAATACCCCAAACATCCATTTACGCTAAAAAAAAGCCTTTTTTCTTCAATAATTTCTAAACCGTTTTGGCAAATGATTTCGTTCCAAAAACCACATGATAAAATTTTATTTAATGTTTTATGATGCACAAAATTTGTTTCAACTCATTCCAATTTGTAATTTTCCCTAATTAAATGTATTAGTGACGGCTTAAATAATAATAAAATAATATTTTTTTTCAGAAAATTTGAAATTTCACCAGCGGCTCAATAAACACCAAATAATAGCAATTACATAGATAGAATATGTATATTTAATTTTTATAAAAAGATATTTGTATTATGACTTTTTACAGAAAACCCCCTTATTTTACCGATTTTTCGAAATTTCACTGAAACGATTTTCAAAACGTTACAATCTTCCCCCCTTAAAGAAATTCGGTCCCCGAATTTAAATTCAAACTCCCCCAAATACTAAAACATCTAAGAAAAACCATCAAGTCGTCGGGGCTCCGAAATTGTAACTACATAAAACAAATCGTAGCGCAGCGGATGCGCTTGAAAAATGAGTATATAACTCAAATCAAAACTCCGTCAAGCATCCCGCAATCATCGGAGTCATGGAGAAGACATCAATGCCAAATCTAAATCAAACCAATATGATATAACTCGAAACTATATCTGTAAGTATCTGAAGGAAATGCATGCCAAATCTCTTTAAGTCGCTGTGCAACGCGTATAACACTGCACAGTGGCGAACGTCTATCATAAGAAAATAACTATATACATATATACCTTTGTTTGAAATGTACGTTCCGCCGTTTTGGAAATAATTTAGAAGGGTCTCCTTGTTTTAAACATTTCGTGTCATATCAGACACGTAGGTAAATACTGAGGCTATAGCTCGCTTTTTGGAAATCCCTTCAATAACTATCAATGCATGCAAAATATATTCAGGTACTGTCCTCTGACTAGTCCTGCTCAGTACGAAAATACATAGCAATATCATAAAAACGTACTGCTCTATACGAAATCAATCCCAAAATATGCACATGAATGCTACGGGCGTCTGGTGCGCACGGAAAATCAAAATCCATGAATGTGCCATACATGCGCACAGAAACAACATCTAAGTGTATCGGGTGTGCACGAAACATCTGTCGTAGGCAACATGTATGCCTGACAGCAAAATCAGGTGCATCTATCGTGCACAAAATCATGAAATCCAATATCAAGCGCCGAACGTGCGCAAAATCAATCAGGTGCACAAGGTGCACAAAACAAATATCGGGTATCACAATCGAAATCGAAGTCCAGTGCATCTAAGTGCACAAAAGGCGTATCACTGCACTGCAAGCATATATAAACTATACCGAGTGCAGGAACGAAATCGTGTGCATGCATACGCACAAAACCAACTCAACTGTTTAAAATCGTAAAATCACAAACATGTGAAACTGAAGCACGAAAACGATATCAAGTGCAACATTGTGCAAAGATCGTAAATCCTCAATCATCAAAATCAAATCATACGAATAAATCACCCAAAACATCGTAATCAATAATGGCGGAATAGTACTGCTCAAGCGCATTCTCTAAGAATCTCGGCCAACTGTCGCGGTCACTAGTGGGACGTCTCGTCGATGATCATGAACTCTGTCCTGCTGGCGTGCGTAACCATGACCACTCCTGGGTCAAGGTCTTCACTGTGAATTACCAATCTTTCGGTCCATCGGCTCATCGGCCCTGTCAGGTGTGCTAACGGGGAAGATTCCGTTTTGGCACTTCTCTGGTCATCTCTCGATCAATCCGCACGACCACTCGTAAAGCAACATGTCACTGGAGTCGGCCTCTGGCTCTCTAAATGCACGTGACACATCTGATCCTGGGTGCAAATATCATTGCAGCATTGTCCTGAAAGGAATCCTACTCAAGGTCTCTTCCAGTCTCATCTCTGCCAACTGTCCGGGAGTCATCGTCCTTTACTATATCTGCTCCTTGTTCCGGAACGGCTGCGTACTCATCGCGACTCCTTCTGGAAGGTATATCCAAGTACAATGCCTCGGCATGCGTATCGCATCTATGATGTCGGCGGAGTAGAACATCATCTTATCAAGATCTCGTACGCACCGCTTACTCCACTTTTCTCCAAGGTCGACCGTTTCGGACTCGTCTCGTCGTGGCTGCATGGACTGAGCTCCAACGGCTATCCTCGTATCGGGAGTCTCCCAAGAAATGCATCTCACCACCTAGCATCCGAATTAAGTCGAGCCATCCAATCGAGTCGTCAAAACCTCATAATCCCCCAAGAGCTCAACATCTTGGGTACAGTATAATAGTATCGAGTACGTACCACAGCATCGGTGGTCCAGCCATAGAAGGGCAAACCCAAGCCTCACTAATGGCGCCGTAGAACTGCCGCAAACCCGAAGGTTCAAAGGCTTTCACACGGTCATTAAGTCGAGTTAGAGTTTCATTCTTCTAGAGGGACCATAGAATTGCCTGCATGTCTTTCCGACTACTTTAAACTTGGAATAATAGGTTTCTGACATTCGATCGTCTCTTTCGACTCCCAACGTCTCCGCGTGAAGTTGTCTTTAGCTGGAATCAATCTATCTGATGACCTCGCATCGGGGTAGGCGAACGATCCACATGTCCTAGTTATTCATCCTCGATGACTAGCGACCTTCTATCATCTCTTAGTACAACTTATACTGCAATAGCTCCAACATCTGAGGCGATATCTCGTCGTTCGCAGCAATAACTGGCTCACTCGTCTGCATGCTGAACCGTGCCTCAATCATCAGGAGTAAGCAACACACCAACGGTCATCAAAATCTGGCTGGCCTCCATCATTGGCTCAATTCTCTAGTGTCGATCAGCACCTCCGAGTAACCTCATAAAGGCGATCCGCCAAACGCTCGTGGCGCGGAAACACAGTAAAAAGACACATCTCTGCAATTGGGTGTCGCCGGAATCACGCCCTGGTCAGTCCTCATTTGTGACGAGCTCCTGTTGACCTTAACTCTAGCCGTATCTCTCCCTGCCCGAAATCGTGGCAGCAAAACCAAACTGGTAACGATGAGGCTAGATCAGGAAGGAATATAATACTGAACAAGGAAATGTACATCCTAAGGCTTCTTAAGTGGAGTGGTGTGTCGTAAATATGCCGCGGAACATACCAACGGTACGTCACTCTACTTTAGTCACCTATTCCATCAACCAAGGGTCATCCTACGCTCTGAAGGTTAAAACCTAACGCGCTGATACCAACTTTGTCACGTCCCGAAAGTACGGAACATGACCGGCACTTAAACTACGAAACGTCTCGAGGCGTACGTAATCTAAGTAAACCGAAAACCCAGAAATCCAAACCAAGAAAAGAAGTAGAGTGAAGGAAAACCAATTTAAAACAAGTAGTTTTAATAGCATAAGCCGAATTATGCGGTTTTTAAAACATCAAAAATTTACTGAAAATTTCGGCAGAGTCTCCTTTGTAAATACAGGCCCCCAAACGGGATACAACATGAATAGTATACGAAAACAAGAAAAGGGCATCCCCAAGCGGGAGCTAGCTCTTCGTCAATCGACGGTCACAACCACACAAACAATATAATATACAACGCCAACGGCGAGGATCAATACTCAAAAGGAAACTCAAAACCATCAGAAATATAACGAGCAACTCTAAGGTCGAAAGAATAAACAACACTGGTCTCTATCTCAAAAAAATACATGTTTGGTTGATGGAATTTACTAGATACAACGGAATAATATTATACAAGGTAATATGATGGGTACGATACAAGAAAAACCCACCTACTAGCAAGTCACCCGAATGAAACTGAGCCCGCAAAGCCGTAATGAAACCTGTACGGCAACCTGCAAGAAACTGTGGCACAACAGGGGTGAGTTGCCAACTCGTGAATAGAAAAATATCTACGCACAGAAATCGCATAAATAACGCAACCTAGGTCAATGATCATAATATATCCTCAAATATATGAATAACACGTAGCCTATAACAAGGCTAGGGTAAATATTTAACCCGAGTGTAATCTCATGTGCCCATGTCAGTGCCCAAGGGTAGCAATATATCATATGAATGAGGTATGAATGCATGAAAACAGAATACATGTAAATGAAGAACTGTTTCCATAATTTAGTGAGATTTCCTTTGTATTTTTAAAATGAGGTATCATAATGAAATCAGCATAAAACAGTGCCTAGCATCGGCACAAAACGTAATCCCAATATCTCGATATCTCTGTATCACAGTCTCTGTACCTCAATATCTAGGGCGCCGTCAGTCCAGACCGGCCCCTACCATCCATCTCAAGACCACGACGGTATCCTCCGGATATCCGACGCGTCGGGTAAAATCACCGGTAGGTAGTGCTCCCCTGCCAGGCTCACATCGTCATCATCACGCGCTTCTTGCCAAGGGGTACCTTACCGGGTCCACCATGTACCCGAAACGGTTCATCCGTCTCCTCAAATCGGGTCTCGAAATCCATCAGCAAACTCATGGTGGAAGACTCATACATCATGGGAAAACCGCACTTTTTATTTTAAAAAGAGAGAAATCAGTTCATATAAGTTTTTGCGGTTTTCCTCCAAATCCAGAAAATCTCATGGAAATCCGAGTCCAAAACCTCAATAACACGTAAAATAGTGAATATATGCATGAGAATCCATGAATGCGGCATAACAATGAATAACAGTATGCATGAAGGAGCAGGTAATAACTACAATGTCTAAACTAACATATAAGACAAGTACACTAATATCATGTCTAACTATTAGCTAACAGGCTATGTCAAGCAATGACATTTTCTAAGGTGTACGTGACATGGCAATTACCGATGAAGATGTGTGTGAGCCGGCAATTAAGTGTACATACGCATCATCGGTAATGGTGCTGGTGTTCTAACAGCATGATATCAATAATGGAGTATGAAACATAAAATAAGCATGCGATGCGAAGCGGACCACAAAAATGAGCGGGAGCTGAAAACTAGACGCAACTATAACTAATCTGCATTAATCTAATATCAGTCCTACAAATGGTGCCTTTTGAAATAACACGAATCATGGGGTTTTGAAAATAGGGGTTACGGTGTTTTTATGAAAAGATACGTCTTTTGAAATATCCGTAGGATCCCTTGGGCTGTCTTTAAAAATGCCCACGATTCGTTAGTTTTTGAAATAGGTGAGAAGTCTAATCTAATCTAAAAACTACACTAAACTATACGGCTGAACTAACAAGCTGAACTCCAGGTAAGGAAACCGCCTATCATCTGAGTCGATACATATACATACCTGTATATGTATAGTCGGTGATCCCGCCTCAATAATATCATATCCGATACCATATCTATAATCAGGCATCCCAAGTCAAGAGTGCGGATCAATCATCAATATAGCTCGTACGTAAATCCGTCGTACGACATCCCCAAATCTGGGTACGGGTTAATATCACATTCAATCACACTATTCATCTGGTATCTTCTTTATCAAATATCATGATCTGGGACAATGTCCTACGTCTAGTACAATACTGATACCGCCTAGCATGCATACAGGTGTAAGAATTGCTACGTCAAAAGACCCGCTAAAACATCATGTCGTATCTCAATACGAACCAAATCACATCACCAATCTTCTGGCCTCAGGCCCAATATCATCAACTCATCTCAAATTCCAAATACTATCCTTAAATCCAGTATATGAACACATAGTCACATACCCATGTGAACACATAAATATATACTCCCATATACGCACATATAAAAGAAGAATGTATGCAAGTATGTGTGTGTGTGCGTGTGTGAGTGCGACCACTACTCTAGGGTTTCGCAACTACACTAAACCAGTCCAAAAATACCAAATATCCATCTTATCATCAATAATCTCAACAACATATAATCAATATCTGTGTGTATACGTATTCGTATACATCACCACGAACTGCGGGGGTGCTATACGCCATCCACCCGACTTCTCCCCGTAGATATAAATCTACTCACCTGGTCCTCGTTCGCCGGTGCCGACGTCGCCACGCGCTTGCTTGTCGTCTCGAAGTCCACATGGGGTACCTACATATCATAACGCACCGTATCGTATTAAAATCCGACTCATGACCAAAACGACACACGAATCCCATATAGGTCAAAACCTATGGTTGCTTTCACAAATCAACCCAAAAACCCTCGACGTCGGCGTACAAACGCCAAATCATCGAGAAAAAACCCAAATACACTCATTTGCACATTCACGAACACTAATTTTAATATAAAATAGGTTAAAATTCACAAAAACCCCAATTTCACTTAAAAGGTCATTTTTCCGAAAATCTAGCAAGCACAATTCGCCGTTTTTGTACAAAACATGATGTTTAAACAAATCTAGTGGCCATAATACTTATTAAATATCGTAAATAAGTCATAAAAACAATTTTCATAATTTAATCTCATTAAATTCCATTAACCCCAAAATTCTAGTTTACAAAATACCCAATTTTTTTTTACAATTTATAGCAAAAATGCACAAACAACAATTTAGCTAGGATTTTCCTGAACTAAAAGCATTAACCCACTCAATATATTATCTATAATGACATGAAACCCTAATTATAATTTAATCTAAGGCATTTAATAATTTTCCAAAACTCTAGTTAGCAAAATAACTTAATTAGGGCATTTTATAAGTAATGGTTTGGAATTAACAACTAAATTAGCTTTCTATAAAACTTAAGATGTTAATCCACAACACAAAACCATGCACAATTTATCATAACCCATTTCCACAACAAAACCCTAATTCAACTCAAGCCATAAACTTTTAAAAAAAAAACTAGAATGCAAATAGCACTAAAATTAACACTAAAACAACTCAATTAAATAAATCTAAACATAAGAATTTAAATGGGTAGAAATTATACCTTAAAATCTAGTGATCTAGAAAGAAGAATTTGCCTCCAATGATGGCTTCATAACACCATGATCCAAGTGATAAAAGCTAAGGAGAATGGGATGAAGAATGGAAATCAATTTGTGAGATTTAAATTGGATTTTGGAGCAATTTTTTGATTTAAATTGAAGGAAATGAAAAGAGGGAAAATGAAGGGGGAAGGGCTGCAGAATTTCGGCCATGGGGTGATGGGGGGAATGGTGTGGGTGTTGTGCACAATTGGTCAAGTCACCCCCCCTCAAATCAAGGTACAATGAGCCTCCAAAACAATACATCTTAACCTACACCTATAAACTCTATTTCACCCATACAAATGAGATGGAGAAATTTTTTGACGTTACATCAGGGTTGGAGGAACCACCCGAATTTTGCTTGGAACCAAAATCAATCTCAAAACACGGTTCCAAACACAAATAACTTTCAAAGGGCTCTTCCTCCACCACAGCAGCAACCCCTCCAACTCACTCAGCACCCCTACCAGTCACAAAATTTCCAAAACCAGGGCAACACTCATGCACAATCTAATCCTATGCAGTCCTGTTCTGACGATTTCTCTCAATTTACTCAAACCATGAAATCACTCTTATCCAATTTCATGGAGGTTTCAACTGAGGTTAGATCTTCCGTCAATGAGATAAAGAAAAACTCAGCGTCACAAGCTGAGAGTATCAGATCGATGGAAGCTGAAATCGCACGCCTCAAAGCTGAAATGAGTGAGAGAGAAAAAGGGAAACTTCCCTCTCAACCCCTGCAGAATCCTGGGCATTACAATGTAAATGCCATTACCACGTTGAGATCGGGAAGAGTGCTGAATAATAATGTCGGGGAAGATATTGATAATACTGAAAATCATGTCAAAACCCCGGCTGAGACCTTTCCACATACACACACTTCTCCTTCTGATCCTTCTTCTTCTACCAAACCACCTTCGCACGAGCCTATTCTCCAGTTCCCTTTAGGCTCAACACCTTCACCCAACCCTTATAGTTCTCCACAGACGGTCCCCACACCTCTTTTGGGATCTCGTCTACCCCCCTTTCCTTCTCCTATGATGGACCCCGCGCTTATTGCGAAAGCACCTTACCCTAACCGGTTAAGGGCTAACAGAACGAGTCCTCATATGGAGAAAATTTTAGAAATGTTCAAACAGGTCAACATCAATATCCCTCTCCTAAATGCAATTCAACAAGTCCCCGCTTATGCGAAGATTCTAAAGGACTTGTGCACTAGGAAGAGGAAGACTCAAGTGCCGAAGAAGGTCTTTATGGCTAATAATATCAGCACTGCTTTTATTCCCCAGCTACCAAAGAAACGAAAGGACCCAGGATGTCCTACAATATCGATTTCGATTGGGGGTAAAAACATAAATCGTGCTCTTTTAGACCTTGGCGCGAGTGTTAACCTGTTACCTTATTCTGTCTATGAGCAACTAGGAATTGGAGAGCTGAAACCTGCTCATTGTACTCTCCAGATGGCGGACCGATCTATCACCAAACCAAGGGGTGAATTAGAGGATGTGTTAATAAAGGTCGGGGAATTTGTTTTCCCTGTAGACTTCATTGTGCTTGACACACATCCTGTAGCAAACCCCCGGGGCCAAATTCCGGTGATTTTAGGTCGTCCTTTCCTTGCCACTTCCAACGCTGTTATAAATTGTAGAAATGGTTCAATGAATTTATCATTTGGAAATATGACCATTGAACTAAATATCTACAGAGTTGGTAGTCAGCCATCAGAACCTAGTGCTCATATTTTAGATGTGTGTTCTGTCCATGAGATCGCTCCCGATAGTTGTGGAGCCGAGGAACTTTGCTTTACTGATCTCGATGACATTAGCACATCTCTGCTTGATCTTACACTTAGTGAGGACACTACACTTACACTTGAGTCCTGCACTTCTGACTTTTCTCCACCCGAGTCTGTATCTTTCACAGGCTCTGAGCTTCTTTGTAAATCCAAAAATCATTCTATGATCTTTCCTTCGATCATTTCTCCGCCTGAATTAGATCTCAAAGTCTTACCTTCTCACCTAAAATATGCATATCTTGGTGAGAACGAGACTTTGCCGGTTATAATTTCCACTTCTCTTGCATCAGAGCAAGAGAATGCACTTTTATCGGTATTAAGATCTAATAAAGAGGCGTTTGGTTGGAGTATGGCGGACATCAAAGGGATCAGTCCCTTGATAGTTGAACATCATATACATGTGATGGATGATGCCAGACCGACCCGAGAACCACAGAGACGGTTAAATCCCGTCATGAAGGAAGCTGTCATGAAAGAGATCGTCAAATGCTTAGATAGTGGTATTATATACCCGATCTCCGATAGCCAGTGGGTAAGTCCTATACACGTCGTTCCTAAGAAATCCGGCATCACAGTTATCACAAATGAAGCGAATGAGTTGATTCAGACACGCACCCAAACTGGGTGGCGTGTATGCATCGATTATAGAAAACTCAACGCTGCTACGAGGAAAGATCATTTTCCTCTACCATTTATTGATCAAATGCTGGAACGCTTAGCGGGACGACAATTCTATTGTTTCATGGACGGTTACTCAGGCTACAATCAGGTCCCCATCGCCAAAAAGGATCAAGATAAAACCACTTTTACTTGTCCTTTTGGTACCTTTGCTTACAGTCGCATGCCCTTCGGGCTATGCAATGCTCCCGCTACCTTTCAGCGGTGTATGATGGGGATATTCTCTGATATGGTAGAGAATTTCCTGGAGATCTTTATGGACGACTTTTCGATTTTTGGAGACTCTTTTTCTGAATGCCTAGCGAATCTGGACGCTGTTCTTACTCGATGCAAAGAGAAGAACTTGACTTTAAACTGGGAAAAATGCCACTTTATGGTCCAAGAAGGAATAGTCCTTGGACATGTCATTTCACAGAAGGGCATTGAGGTTGACAGAGCTAAAGTAGATGTCATTCAAAACCTCCCTCATCCCAGAAGCGTCAAAGATATTCGCTCTTTCCTTGGCCATGCTGGCTTTTATAGGAGATTCATAAAGGACTTTAGCAAAATTGCTAGACCTTTAACACTACTCCTGGCCAAGGATACAACCTTCCACTTTGACTCGGATTGCGAGACAGCTTTCGACTCACTTAAACACTCACTCACTTCAGCCCCCGTTTTATCAACACCAAACTGGGACTACCCTTTTGAGCTGATGTGTGACGCATCTGATTTTGCAGTAGGTGTTGTCCTTGGACAACACATTGAAAAGATGCCACATGTGATTTACTATGCTAGTAAGACCTTGAATGATGCGCAAATCAATTATACAACCACAGAGAAAGAACTATTAGCGGTTGTATTCGCATTGGAGAAATTCAGGCCTTACTTAATCGGCTCACCTATTGTTGTATATACTGACCATTCCGCTTTAAAACATTTGTTGGCGAAGAAAGATGCCAAAGGTCGACTAATACGTTGGATCCTTCTTTTACAAGAATTTGATCTTGTTATCAAAGATAAGAAAGGATGTGAAAACGTAGTAGCTGACCACCTTTCACGCATCGTTTCTTCCCCTGTGACCCTGCCGATCAATGACTCGTTCCCTGACGAACAACTCTTGAGCGTATCCTCTGAACCATGGTTCAGGGATATTGTGAACTATCATGCCACGGGATTGATACCGAGCGATTGGTCTAAACAGGACAAATACCGCTTTCTTTCCCAAGTAAAACACTATTACTGGGACGAGCCTTATTTGTTTAAATATTGTCCTGATCAGATCATTCGCCGGTGCGTCCCAAATGAAGAGTTCAAGAGTATTCTTTCATTTTGTCATGATCAGGCCTGTGGGGGTCACTTTGGTCCAAGAAAAACAGCGGAAAAGGTTTTGCAATCTGGATTTTATTGGCCGACCTTATTCAAGGACGCATTTGAACATTGCAAAACCTGTACACAATGTCAGTATACGGGTAGAATATCCCAGAGGAATGAAATGCCTCAGCAACCCATTCTGGTTGTTGAAATGTTTGATGTTTGGGGCATAGATTTTATGGGTCCTTTTCCCAACTCCTTTGGAAATCTGTACATATTGCTGGCGGTTGATTATGTCTCCAAGTGGGTAAAAGCCATTCCAAGTCGCACTAATGACAGGAAAGTTGTCATTAAGTTCTTAAAAGAGAATATCTTCTCGCGATTTGGACACCCACGCGCTATTATTAGCGATAATGGGACACACTTCTGCAACAGATCTTTCGAGACTCTGATGCGGAAATATTCAATCAACCACCGTCTTTCTACACCCTATCACCCCCAAACAAGCGGGCAGGCTGAGATCTCAAACAGAAAAATCAAACTTATCCTGGAGAAAACTGTTGCTAAAAATAGAAAAGACTGGTCGACCAAATTGACGGATGCTCTTTGGGCATTCAGGACTGCATATAAGACCGACCTAGGAATGTCTCCATATAGGATAGTTTTTGGTAAAGCATGTCATCTACCTGTTGAGATAGAACATAAAGCATTGTGGGCTATAAAGGAAATTAATTTTGATCTAAACCTTGCTTGCAACTTTCGGAAGCTGCAACTAAACGAGCTAAGCGAACTCCGCGATGAAGCTTATGATAATGCTGTAATCACAAAGAATAGGACTAAGGTTTTTCACGATAAAAACATTTTAAGGAAAACATTTTTACCTGGTCAACAAGTCCTTCTTTATGATTCACGATTACACCTTCATGCGGGTAAGCTCCGATCTCGTTGGAAGGGACCTTTTATTGTGCGGTCTGTATACCCGCACGGGGCAGTAGATATTGAAAATGTTAAAAACGGCACTGTTTTCAAAGTAAATGGACATAGATTAAAGCCGTATTTTTCCACTGACCCCACGGAGGAGCTCTTGTTTTTACAAGAGCCAGTTTATTTTGATTAAAATTCCTCCGTCTCACTTTCATGTCCAGTATATCATTGTATCATATTTTGAATGAAGGTGAAGTAAATAAAACAAGTTTGGGGGAAGTTCTTCACTTATATATTTTGCCCCCACTAATAATTCCCCCCAGATTTACAGATTTTTGTTGGTATAACTGTCGGCAACAGTGAGGACACTGTTGAAAACAAGTTTGGGGGAGGTTTGTGCTTATTTTCGCATCATTTGCATATCATCTGCATAAGCACAAAACATTTCTTTTAAAAATCTAAAAAAAATTGAAAAATTTCAAAACCCATAAAAATTTAAAAATTTTCAAATATAAAAATAATTTTAATATTTACACTTTTTTTTATATAAATAAGATAATGAAAGTTTAGACAGTGAACAATTACATCCATGAGATTGGAAATTTTTTTAGAAAACTAAGAAAATTAGAAGTTTTCTTATACGAACTAGTAATAAGTAGTTATGAGCCGTTGTCCCAAGGGTTAGTAAGATGAAGGACGTCACTAATCTGAGGATAAAAATAAGTTTGAAAAATAGTTTCTATTCTGGAAGCCAAACATTTTGAACGTTGCTACCCTGCTATTCGCACTTACACACATCTTAAAGCCTGGGATAGTAGAGGATACCTTGAAATGCTCTTGTCTTAAAGCCAAAAGTATGAAAAGAAAAATATGTTTTAAAGTGGTGAGAAAAATGGATACTGGTTTTGTTATCACCAAGGGCAAGAAAAATATATAGCAAAAGGGTGTTTCTTCACCTAGTGCCCCAAGGTCAACTGGTCTGGGAGTCACTGCTATGCCTGAGGTGGTGCAAGACTAGGAAAATACACCAAGTTAGCAAGCACATCAGTAATCGGTCGGTTAGTACCTCAAGAAGTATTAACGGTCGCATGAAAGTGTGTAAGCAATCTCGTTTGCCAAGAAGTACTGAGGTCGACGGGCAAGAGTATGATAGCTTGAATTGAATTCTCCGGGTGTAGGGATGTCTTTACACACACGCAGGGTGATATGATCGATGTTTGGAATAAAGATAGGAATGAAGAATAAGACGATGTTTTATTGAGGGAGGACGTGATTTCTAACATTTTTTCATGACCATTAAGATAGGGCTCATGACAACCGAAAAGCTAGCTTAGTTGGAAACCCTAATTTTCAAGGCTTTTCTTTTACAATTCTTATCTTTAAATGTAATATTCATGATCTTACTTTTATTTTTTGGATTTTGTGGGTGCAATCCGATGAAAACCCTCAGGAGACAACACTCCTCCTACTAGGGACACCTAGAGGTTTAAAGGCTTGTTGCACATGCTCAGTGCAATCGTGTTGCCTATGAAAGTGTGCTAGTTAGTTTTTCTCTTTCTTTGTTTTCTCCTTCTCTTTTTAATAAAACATTCTCTCGAGACGATCGAAATTAAGTTTGGGGGTATTTGATCAGTCGAAAATACTGTATATTTTAGCAGGCAATTTCCTTAACATCTGCATACATATAGGAGAGTACGGTATTCATAATTCACATATTAGCTAATCGGTCGAAAAATATCAAATTACATATATTCGACCTTTAAACCGGAAATTCTAGGGAAATTAACTGCATTGCATTACATAGCATATTTTCTATATCTTGCAACCCCTATTTTGAAGTCTATGCAGGTAAAGAGATGCTTGCTCGATCAATACATTGCTCGACCATTACAATTGCTCGTAAACTCATTGAAAGCAAATCTGGTATCCACATAGAAGGGCAACTGCAATTCTAAACATCAAAGAATAACCCATACAGCAGTACAAGACTACTGAAGAAAGCACAGATCCCAAGGTCTCCAATGTGCGGCGGAAGGGCGGCCAAAGCCCACCTCACGCGGCGGTTGCGCGGCGGATCCAGGGAGTCAGCTCCTCGGATTTCACCAAAACTCCTGTGTTAGTACCTGCAGCTCAAAAATGCATACAAAAGTCCAGAAGAGTCCAGACACTTCCACCAGATCATCAAGCTCCTAAACAAGCCTAAAACTTCTAGAACTTTCCTAAACCCTTGCTTAAACCCTAAGCTAAAGCCCAACAAACTTGTCAACAAACTTTGGGAGGGAAAGTCTAATTCAAACCTAAACCTAGGTCTATAAATAAGACCCTAGGCTCACTCATTTCTCATCTTGGAAAATCTTGATTCAATCTTGGAGAGTGATAGATTCAACCCATTTTTAGTTTAGCCTTTCTCTTTCTCCATCTTCTTCTTCCTCAAGATTAGTGAGAAATCTTGTAGGAAACCCTAACCCTAGATCCAACCACAATTCAAGATCTTGAGTGCAAGCCAAGCAAGATTCCTTCAACCCTTTTATGAGCCGAGCCGATCTTCCATCGGGCAAGAGATCCACAGTAGATCCACGATCCACGGAGTCGAGCGAAGCCGAGTCAACGATCGATTTTCTTTCTTCTTGTAGATCTTGAAAGATTGTATTGAAATTGTTGATGAAATAAAAGGTGATATTTTCTTCTATCTTGTTTCTTTTAAATTCCGCATCATGTTATCTTTACTGTTCTTGAATATTGTCTATGTGGTGATGCGTGAGTAAAACTCCGCTCGTTAAGGAGTCGAAACGATCTTTAGTATGATGATGTAGCAAATTTGTAATCAATTCTTGAATCCCACGAGTGTGTAAACCCTAGCAAAGTTCAAGAATCGACAACCCAATTTGATGCGATGCTTTCTTGATCAACATCGCTCGAGATTGGGGTGATCCGATCGCTTCTTGAAATTGCTAGAGGCTAGAATATAAATGGTATCCTCGAAAGAGCAAGGGTTAAGAGATGAAACCCTAATTTCATCAAGAAAACCCTAACTCGCGTCGATAACCATTGATCTAGTATAAACTCTTCGAAGGACAAGAATACGAAATATTGTAGACTACAACACATCTAAAGATCCTATCGATTCCTACGAGCTTTTCTATCATTCTTGATTGTCGTTTGGAAAATACCATTGAAACCCGATTCTTGTTGTTTATAGTTCTTGATTCTTTAGTAAAGATTAGTGACACACGGATACAATTCAATCTTGAATCGAGTTTTCTCTTATTGTTGCTTAACATTTCATTTCGAACAAATAAAATAAAAACGAATCTCGAGATCCCTGAGGACGATCCGCACTCATTCATTAACTTCAACTGACACCGTTGTTTGATTGCGGTCAAATATTTTTGGTTGTGATTTCTTTACTATTTGATACTTTTACATCCAAGAAAATAATTCGATCAAAATGGCGCCGTTGCCGGGGACTATTTGATTTGATATTTCACAACAACATTTTACATACAATCACTAGACGATTCCAACAAGGCTTAGACCCGGAGATTCAAGCGGCATTAGACACAGGCGACTATCCGACTCATGAACTCGCTCTGAAGGCAGCGTGCCGTTATGAAGCTGTGGTCAAGAAGAAGCGTAAGCCGCAAGTAGCCAGAATCAAACGCCCTGCTACTCAGATGACAGGAGGAGCCTCTTCCAGGACAACTTTTACACCCAAGAGGTCAGGAGGACTGTTTAACCAGTCTAGTCCAGATTTCTGTTTCTACTGCAAGAGAACTTGACACTTGGCGAAGGACTGTAGGTGTGCAAATAGCCTATGTTTGATTTGTGGCGCATCCAATCACGCTATAGGAGCATGCCCATATCGAGGTAACACAACACCAGCACCTAGACCCACAATGCCAGCTCCACAGAGGCCAGCTATTCTGGCACCTGCACCCCGCCTAGCTTTTCCTGCACCAGCTCTATGTGGACCACTTGCACAGCCTCAGCATCAATTCTATCAGGTACAGAGAAACGCGCTTCAAGGGTAGAGGAATGTGCCTCCGGCGAGAAGGAATGTACCGAGATGCCAGGATTTTACAATGACGGTTGAAGAGGCCGAAGCCACAGGACAAGTCATCACCGGTCCTATACTAATAGCCACCCCTCCTGCACTCGCATTTTTCGACACTGGAGCTTCACATTGCTTCATATCACAACGATTCGTGAGAACGCACGTGATTCCCGTCAAGCCACTTATTTCAAGCTAGAATGTTAGTTCCGGGAATGGAGTCTTGAAGGAAACTTTGGGATATGATCAGTGCCCAGTTGTAGTTTGCGATCGAGAATTCTATGCAAATTTCAAAGTACTGGACATACCGAATTTCGACGTTGTGTTGGGAATGGATTGACTGGGAGTATTTTATGCTACCATTGACTGCCGTCAAAGGAAATTAGTATTTGAGATACCAGTCTTCTATTTCAAAAGTGGAGACAGGATCTTGTATCCAGGAAGCTATAGTGCTAGACCGAAGAATGCAGAAGTGTTCTCCCTACCAGCTGAAGAAGAAAAGCCTGAAGTAGTTCGAGAGTTTGAGGATGTTTTCCCTGAAAACATATCAAGTTTGCCTCCTGATCGAGATCTTGAATTCAGTATTGATTTACAACCTGGTGCACAACCTGTAATCAAACCTCCATATCGACTAAGTCCGGAAGGATTGAAAGAAATTCGTATCCAGTTATGTCACGCCCCGCTTTCTAAGATACGTAAACTACGACACGTGACAGAGCCAACCATGCTCCTGTGGTTAGGAATCATCCCTCCACAGTCACATTACGGCTGTCTATCGGATATCAAGAATAGAAAAATATATAATCTAGCTAGTACATGTCCATTGCTACAGTAAATAAAATCAAGAATGTGCATGTTCCCTTATAAAAAAAAGGATGAGGGAAAGTTCCCCACTAAAACAGCCCCACGTATTTACCACGTGCGTGCATATATGCAACGCATATAGGCACTGCAATTAAAATAATTGCTAGGCTAAAACATCCCCACGTGTTTAACACGTGTGTGCCTATATGCAACGCATATAGGCACTGCAATTAAAACAATTGCTAGGCTAAAACAGCCCCCACGTGTTTAACACGTGAGTGCCTATATGCAACGCATATAGGCACTACAGTTAAAACAATTGCTAGGCTAAAACAACCCCCACGTATTTAACACGTGAGTGCCTATATGCAACGCATATAGGCACTGCAATTAAAACAATTGCTAGGCTAAAACAGCCCCACGTGTTTAACAGGTGAGTGCCTATATGCAACGCATATAGGCACTGCAATTAAAACAATTGCTAGGATAAAACAGCCTCATGTGTTCAACACGTGAGGGCACTTCCCTACGTAGAATTAAAATTCTACTCAACAAGGAACCGTTGGATCAAAAATTCAATGATGATTAAGCATAAAATTAAATTGAAGTTTTAAATGAGAAAATATATTTTCTATTAAACAGAAAGTTGACGGATCAAAGATCCCGTAAGTTGGAAAATATTTTTCATATCTTTTTAAACAAAGAAAGATTGTGCTCTGTTAAACAAAACACCCTTGGATTAAAAATCCAACGGTGATTAAAAAATCACCAATCTACAGAATAAATTCTGTATGGGAAAATATTTTCCTAATCTTTTTTGAGAAACAAGAAAATATGTTCTGTAAGACAGAAACACCAGGATCAAAGATCCAACAGCAGGTAAAACCCCCAAATCAATTGGAGTCTCTCAATGAGAGATTTCCTAAAACTAATTAACAAACTTCTCTCCACAATATAAAGAACCCATGACTTCAAGTTTAAAAAAGAGGGGAAGAAAAAGAGAGAGAGAGAGAGAGACGACTGCAGAGAGAGAGAACTCCCCAGAGACTTAAAGAATATACAGTGAGAGAATTTAATTCTCAAAAGAAAAGACTTATTCCTTTGAAACCCTAGGTAAATAAAAAAAACAAAAGACTGTTCTTTGCATCTTTAAGGGTTTAACCCTTCGTAGAAGAACTTAGTTCTTCCTCTGGTTGAGATCTGCGGCACAAGTTGAGAATTTAATTCTCATTGGGGAGATTCTGTCACGCAGATTCAAAGTCTAGAGGAAAGAACTGTGTTCAAAGTGTTTAACTCTTACAGAAAAAACAAAAAAAACATATGGGAATTTAATTCCTCTGAAACTAGGGTTTAACTCTACAAAAGAATGTAATTCTTGCAAAGAACAAAGGGAGAACTTGATTCCTCAGAAGAACAGCCTGGTGAGTCGTTAGTGTTTAACACTATAACAGGACCTCACGTGTTTTCCACATGAGTGTTTCTGATGAACAAAAGAAAACGGCCGAGACTGCCTCACGTGTTTCCTACGCGGGTGTTTAAAAGAGGAGAAAGGAACATTTCTTAGGACAGTCACGTGTTTTGCACGCTACCCTCAATCAAGTGCTTAGCACTTCTGTGAGAGGAAGAGGAAATAAGATAAGAGGGCATTGCCCCCATTTGGGGCGTCTCACGTGTTTTACATGTGAGCGCTACGGGAACTAAGTGTTTAGCACTTACATAAAGGGAGAGGCAATAAAGCCAAGGGGAAGAACCCAACTTTAGGGCGCCTTACGTGTTTCACACATGAGTGCCACAAGAATCAAGTGCTCAACCCTTATATAAAAGAGAGAAATAATTGGGCAGTACATATATTTGAGCGCCTTACGTGTGTCACGTGAGCGTCACACAACCCTAGTGTTTAACACTAATCAGGCGCCTCATGTGCACTACGTGAGCGCCACAGAAATTTAGTGTTTAACACTATTCCAGTGCCCACATGGAATGCACGTGAGCATTGTATGCCTCAGCATTTAGCACTGTTGGGTAATTATAGAGACCCAAATCTAACCCAAATTGACTAATTTCTTTCAAAGTCAAAACCCCTATGTGTTCATCATTCCCTAAATTGATCTTAGTCCCAAGCATAACTAATGATTCGTCAAATGATGATATCCAAAATAAGGTTCATCCCACATCCCCTAAGTTAATCTTAGTCTCCAAAAATGACTAATGATTATTAGATGATCCACCACGATCTTTTCCCTCCGACACGGGAATTGGTTCAAGTTTACATCTCTCCACACCTCTGATACACGTCGTTGTAATTTCTTAACGTCTTCAGAGAGGTGGCGGATCCCGACAACCAACTGCTTTTTGGTGCACTTCCCAAACTGACGTGCACATCCCAGATCAAACCACATCCCAAACTGGATGTATTCCATATCATCGTTGCTCATCCCGACACGTAACAAATACACGTGCGCACAAGATAATCTACGGACCGAAACGTCCTTAAACTACAACGGACCGAAACATTCTTAAACTAATCGTTGTCTCCAAAATGGCAACAACGGACCGTAACGTCCTTAAACTAAAATCTCACCCCAAAAATGGTGATCTACAGACCGGAATGTTCTCAAACTAAACGTTGCCTCCAAAATGGCGACAATGGATCGTAACGTCCTTAAACTACAACCTCACCTCAAAAATGGTGATCTACGGACCGAAATGTCCTCAAACTAAACGTTGCCTCCAAAATGGCGACAACAGACCGTAACGTTCTTAAACTAAAACATCACCTCAAAAATGTTGATTTACAGACCGAATGTCCTCAAACTAAACGTTGTCTCTATAATGGAGACAACGGACCGTAACATCCTTAAATTAAACGATCACCCCAAAAATGGTGATCTATGGACCGAGATGTCCTCAAACTATCTACAGACCGAAATGTCCTCAAACTACAACTCCATCTCCAAAATGATGATAAAGGACTGAAAAGCCCTTAAACTAAAACAACAGAGCCCAAGTGCTCTCTTGTTGGATCTGAAACAAAAATGATCCTAACACCCCCATTAAGTAAATCTTAGTCTCAAATTGGACTAACGTATCCTTAACAAAAAACCAACCGAGCTCCCAACTGCTCGTATACATTTAAGTCGATCTTGATCTCAAAACGGATCAACGATCCTTAAATCAACCCAAACCCAAATCTGAGATATACGGATTCGGACTAATCCACGCCCTAAGGGCGACAACATAAATTAGTCTTCGTATACAATCTACGGGAAACCAAAAATAAAACAAACACACACGATACAAAGTGAACCTCTGGAGCGGGAGAAAGTGGTTATCGCGACGCGATAACGTGATTAACTGCAGGGGCTTGCGCCTGCAGGGAAGAGCTTCCTGTTGTGATTCCCTTGCACCTAGTTTAGGGTTTGGTAGCATCACTCATGCCACTTTAAAATTTAGAGAGGTGCAAAGCAAGAAAACCATGAATCTTTACTAGAAATTCTAGGGTAACAAGTTTGTAACACACACAAAGAACTAAAGAGATTAGGATTACAATCTTTGTAGTCCGTTCCTTCGCTTCATAAGCTCCGCGTTGAGGTCCCTTTGCTACGATCATCAAGGACTCTGACTCTCGTGAGGCTCCAAGAGATGAATGATGCATCTTGCTTGAAGTCTTCTTGATCTAAGATGATCTACCTTGAAAAATCTCTAACCCAAGCATACACTTCACTAATGAACTTATTAGAGAAGTGAACACCCTAATCTAAGTGGCTAGAATAGATGAGGATGACGAAGTAAGAATTTTGCTCTCTTTTGTTTTCAATTTCTCACACTTAATCATCACAAACATAAAACCTAGTGAAGCTTTTTCAAGAGCAAGAAGAAGAAGAAGAAGCTAAACCTTTTGTGATGAATAATGAATTATTGTTGTGGTTACAATTGCAACCATGGGTTAAAAATGAAAGGCTTAACCCTTGTAGAGAATAAACCATAGGTTAAGGGTTTGGGTTGGGTTAACAAATATTTTCACAAAATATCAAAGGATGAAGACAAAAGTCAAATCTTCATGAAGCTTCATGAAAGCTCATCCAAAGTTTAACCCTAATCCAAACCCTAACTAGGTTTAAACTCTAAAACCATGTTGCATTTGTAACCCTAACATGTTACAATATTATATATCACATATACAATATATTTTGTAACGAAAGAAAATAATACAATTAACATATATCGCATATACATCAATGTATTATCCAGTGAGAAAATGAATCAATAAAGCGAGCTTATATTAGTTAACGTAATGTAATATATCACATATATAATTATACATTAAATTATCGAATCAACACTTGATCCGACAATTCGGCTATATTGCATATAACCGGCTAATATAACATGTACCAATTCATTGAATCAACACTTGATCCGATGACCTGGCTATATCACATATACCCGGCCGATATCTCATATCGCGAGAATAGAATACGGTATCTCATATCGTATTATTCTCGATTCCGCACATATCACATATGTGCTCCTACTCCATTTTGCCTGAGCCAGGAAACCTCTGTGTAGGACTCTAAAGAATCGTCAATACGCTGGCAATAAGTGATGATCATATCAAACACCCACAAGCTGCAAGCGGCCAGCTAAACGTAACAACCACCCAGGTATTGAGCGATCAGAAGATCAACAAGCAAGCCTGTACATTCTCATATGAATCCAATCAGTAACACTATCGTACAATCCAGTCTCTTCGTCTCATATGTCGCATATCAAGTCTAGGGGTGGTAAACGTCAGACCCCAGTAACCGATAAGTCGTGTCGATTTGAGGCTCATAACAGGTCGAGAAACCACTGATAACTCTTACCAGTAGTACTCCATATCAGCCCTGGCCAGGGACTTCCAGTTATAGACAATCGAACACAGCACAACATCAACTCCTTATACCGGGAGAGACGAAACCCCTCCTATCGCTCATTGCCTCCATGTGATTTGGGACCGTACCCAAAAGCCACCATTTTGCACGCCCTCTTGGACGTGGTAAGGTAGAAATCAAAGCACAGTAGGAATCACACAAGACTTTATGACGATCTCGGATCTACAGACTAACCTGTACCAGTGTCACCGGAGAACTGCTATCTGACGATAGGTATAATACCATCTAGGAGTTCTCGGCGAGTCCGTTCAGTGTACCCAGTCTCCACTGAGCACCCGTACACCATCTTTGATGTCAAACACCGATGGATATGGGATCATCCATCGCCCATCATATGGGTCAAGATGCGTATACGCTAGTCTACTCTGGAGTATCGATGCCCAGTCTCGATACTCCCTCGACTAGGAACAGTTATAGGATGTACTCTTTGACTACCCTGGCCCCACTAGTATGATCTGCATCATAGTCCTAGTAGTCGAGTACATATCCTAAGGGCTTTATCAACATGTGAGAGCAAGATAGTAAACCAATACAAGTCAACATGTTAAGATAAAGTGAAACCAAATAGCAGACTATCATGTCGAGCAAGAAAGTCCTCTATATATATATCCAAGCATCCACTATAATATACATCATATGTACAACAATGGCCACTATGGCATATATACAACTAACAATCTCCCACTTGCACTAAGGCCAGCTGTTGTAGTATCTCATACCCAACATCCCGAAGAGTCTCTCAAATTGTATCTGGGGAATGGCCTTCGTGAGTTGATTCGCGGTGTCGTCCTTCGTGTCAACTCTTCTGACCTCGATCTTGCGGCGATCAACTATCTCCCGGATCAGGTGATACCGCCTCAGAATATGCCTGGACTTCTGATGGGACCTGGGTTCCTTGGCCAAAGCCACAGCTCTATTGTTATCACAATACAAAGGTATTGGATGTTCAATGGATGGAACCACACCAAGTTCAGTGATGAACTTCATCCAGACAACCTCTTTGGCAGCATCGTTGGCAGCGATGTATTCAGCCTTCATAGTCGAGTCTGCCACGGTTTCTTGCTTGGAACTCTTCCAACAAACCGCCCCTCCATTTAGGGTAAAGATAAATCCCGAGTGCGACTTAGAGTCGTCCTTATCACTTTGGAAGCTTGAATCGGTAAAGGAATCCACCTGGAGTTCACCGTTACCATACACCTAGAACATCTCCTTAGTCCTTCTCAAGTACTTGAGAATGTTCTTCACAGCTGTCCAGTGACTCTCTCCTGGATCTGCTTGATACCTACTCACTACACTTAGTGAGTATGCTACATAGGGTCTGGTACATAGCATCACGTACATGATAGAGCCTACTGCCGAAGCATAGGGTATCCCTTGCATGCGAGCTCTCTCCAAATCAGTCTTGGGAGACATCTCTTTGGAGAGAGTGAGTCCAGAGATCGTGGGTTGGTTCCCACGCTTGGATTCTTCCATACCAAATCTCTTTAGTATGGTGTTAATGTACCTGGATTGGGACAATCCCAGTATCCATTTAGATCTATCTCTATAGATGTTGATTCCCAAAATGCAAAAGGCATCACCTAGATCTTTCATTGAGAATCTATGTGATAAGAAGAGCTTGACCGAGTGCAGCATAGGAACATCATTTCCTATCAAGAGTAGGTCATCCACATACAATACGAGGAAGACAACCTTACTCTCTACAACCTTCTTGTATATACAAGGTTCATCTATGTTTTGGATGAAGTCAAACTCTTTGACTACAACATCAAAACAGATGTTCCAACTCCGTGATGCCTGTTTTAACCCATAGATGGATTTAAGCAGCTTGCACACCTTTCCGCTGCTCCCACTATCTATGAAGCTCTCTGGCTGAGTCATGTACACGCACTCCTCTAAATCACCATTTAGAAAGGCGGTCTTAACATCCATTTGCCAGATTCATAGTCATGGTATGCAGCAATGGCAAGTAAGATCCGGATGGACTTAAGCATAGCCACTGGAGAAAAGGTTTCGTCATAATCCACACCTGGTCGTTGACGAAAACCCTTTGCAACAAGTCTAGCTTTGAAAGTCTCCACTTTTCCATCTACACCAAGTTTCTTCTTAAAGATCCATTTGCTCCCAATGGGTTTTACCCCTTCAGGAGCAACTTCCAAAGTCCATACTTTGTTGGTGTACATGGATTCCATCTCAGATCGCATTGCATCCAGCCACTTCACAGAGTCACCACTCATGATGGCCTGCTTGAAGCTAGTTGGGTCATCATCTTCCATGATGCAATCCTCGCTTCCACCGTCTATGAGAAAACCGTAGTATCTCTCAGGTGGATGAGGAACCCTACTAGATCGGCGGAGAGGCTGGGGTTCGTTGGGAACTACTGAATCATCTGGTTTCACTAAATCTTCAGTTGTAGTTTGTGGTGCTGGAACTTCTTCCAGCTCTACCTCTTCGCCACTAATTTCTTTTACAAGAAATTCCTTTTCTAAAAAGGTGGCATATTGAGAAACAAACACTTTTTGCTCCTCAGCGTGGTAGAAAATATATCCTTGGGAATTCTTAGGATATCCCACAAACTTGCAAAGAACTGATCGTGCATCGAGTTTGTCCGGATTTTGCCTTTTGACATAGGCCGGACCACCCCATATCTTAACTCGTTTAAGATATGGTCTCTTCCCACTCCATATCTCATATGGTGTGGTAGGTACAGATTTAGACGGAACTTGATTCAATAGGTATGCCGCTGTCTCAAGCGCATAACCCCAAAAGGAAATAGGTAACTCAGTAGTGCTCATCATAGAGCGCACCATATCTAATAGGGTGCGATTCCTCCACTCCGATACACCGTTGTGCTGTGGTGTATAAGGAGGAGTAAGCTGAGAGAGAATCCTATTCTCTCTTAGATAATCCATGAACTCATTGCTCAAGTATTCTCCTCCTCGATCTGATCGAAGGATTTTAATACTTTTGTCCGTTTGGTTCTCTACTTCGTGCTTATATTCCCTGAATTTCTCAAAAGCTTCAGACTTGTGTTTCATCAGGAACACATGTCCGTATCTTAAGAGATTGTCAGTGAATGTAATGAAGTAGGAAGAACCGTTCCTGGCATGTGTAGACATGGGACCACATACATCACTATGTATTAGTCCCAAGAGTTCTGTAACTCTTTCTCCGTGTCCAGTAAACGGAGTTTTGGTCATCTTGCCTTTGAGACATGACTGGAAAGTGTCATAAGATGAAAATTCGAACGGATTCAAATATCCATCCTTATGCAATTTAGCTAGCCGTGTCGTATTGATATGACCAAGTCTACAATGCCACAAGAAAGATTCGTTCATTTCTGAACTCTTCCTCTTGTGTGTTGTTTCCCCAATCAGAGCAAAGCTCTGTTTGAATTTCAAAATTCAAAATTCGAAGCAACGCTTCAGATTCTTTGCGCTGCGCGCAACGCGCCACGTGTCAAAAGCTGATACATCAGCGCAGCGCCCGAGGCAGCGCGCCCAATCAGAGCAAAGCTCTATTTAAAACAAAATTAAAGGAAGCAACGCTTCAGTTGCGCAAGCGCTGCGCTGCGCGACACGTGTCAGCGCAAATGCGCTGCGCCGTGCGCTGCGCGACACGTGTCAGCGTAGATGCGCTAGCGCAGTTGCGCTTCGCCGTGCGCTGTGCGACACGTGTCAGCGCAGTTGCGCTGCACTGTGCGCTGCGCGACACGTGTCAGCGCAGTTGCGCTGCGCTTTGCGCTGCTTGACACGTGTCATGCGCTGGGGCGTTTGTGCCAAACAGAATTAAATTCGAGTAAGATTTTTCTGTTCTTGTTAAAATAAGAAGATTGCCTTCTGTAAAACAGAAGCCCTTGGATCAAAGATCCAACGGTGGGGAAAATTCCCCAAATCACTCAGAGAAAGATCTCTTTAACAAATTTATGGGCACTATATAAAGGCCCCTAGACCCCAAATCAAAAGCATCAACAATTGTGAGAAATCAAGAATTTCAAACAGAGAGAACTTTGAAGAAATTTCAAGAAGAAAAAAGGTAAAAAAAACCCTTAAGATAGAAGAATTTCTTCTAGTAAATCATTGATCTAAGAACAAGATCAATGACCTTCAATAAAAAACAAAAAATAATAATAATAATAGTGCTTTGCACTTATGAACCATTGGTTCTCTGTGATCAAGAAAAATAAGAAACATTTGTTTTGTTTGATCTAAATTGGATCAAGAAATCAAGCAGTGCTTTGCACTTCTTTTATGAACCATTGGTTCTGGAATCTAAAAGATTCTCAAGTTAATAGTGCCTTGCACTTGCAAAACTGCGCTGTTGCGCTCTTGGGTTGGCGCAAGCCACCAGAGAGCGCCACGTGTCAGCATCTGAACTATTTGCGCTATGCGCTTTTGAAATAGAGCCTTGCTCTCTGAAACTGGCGCAACTCACCACAGTGCGCCACGTGTCAGCAGCGCAAGTGCAGCGCACTGCGCTTGCATGACACGTGTCCTCACCACAAGCGCTTGCGCTCTTTGATTGGCGCAAAGCGCCTGACAAATGCAATGCATTTCTTTTGCTAAAGGGCCAGGCCTAAATCAAAAAGACCTAGTAGGCCAAAATAAATTGCAAAGCAATAAATGGGCAGAGCCCAGGTAAAATTGATGCTCTGCATCTTTTATAAAAGGACAGAGCCCAAGTAAAATTGATGCTCTGCATCATTTATAAATAGGCAGAGCCCAAAACAAATTGATGCTCTGCATCCTTTATGGGCAGAGCCCAAACAAAAATAAAAAGTAATGCAATGCATTATTTAAACATGGGCAAAGTCCTAGCACAGGTCTAATAGACCAAAAACAAATAAAAATGTTGGATATTTTTCAACTGGACTTAGCCCAATCATGGCCGTAAATCCTCAAATTAAATTGACTGAGCAAGATTGCTCTCCTAAATCAATTTACAACCGGTTCGAGGGTACATCTCTGAACTCCTCTGACACCTATCATTGTAATCCTTCAACGACGTCAGAGAGGTGACGGGCCCTGACAACCACACATCAACACGGACTGTAGGGTCCTTAAACTCATGGACTTATGCGTCCTTAAACCAAAACACGGACTGTGGGGTCCTTAAACCCATGGACTTATGCGTCCTTAAATCAAAACACGGACTGTGGGGTCTTTAAACCCACGGACTTAAGCGTCCTTAAACTGGAATATGGACCACCATGTCCCTAAACTGGAATATGGACCGCAATGTCCTTAAACTACCTATGGACCGCAATGTCCCTAAACTAAACAATAGAGCCCAAATGCTCTCTTGTTGGATCTAAACGATCTCGTTAAGTTGATCTTAGTCTAAAATTAGACTAACGTATCCTTAACAAACGTTTAAGTTGATCTTAGCCTCAATATGGCTAACGTATCCTTAAACTAAAACACCAAACCCAAATCTAAGTAAATACGGATTTGGACTAATCCACGTCCTACGGGCGACGGCATCACTTAGTCTCCGTATACAATCCACGGGCATCCACAAACAAAACAAACACACACGACACGAAGTGAAATTCTGGAGAAGGAGAAAGTGGCTACCGCGATGCGGTAGCGTAATTAACTGCAGGGGCTTGCGCCTGCAGGGAAGAGCGTCCCCACAATCAGAAACCCCTCAAGCGAGGGAGAATCTGACGAAGTCTGCTACATCGGTCGCATCCGTCTAAACCTCTGATACACGGTGCCATAAATCAACTTGGCATCTTCGGAGAGGTGGACGGATAAAACCATATAGCATCTGCCCCGAACCACAGGCGAGACGTCCTAACGTCTCGGCCGCTTTTCGGAGGGGAACAGATTCTGGCACGCCCGGTGGGACCTTTTCCTCTTTCCACTCCACACTTCGTGTGTCATATTCGCGAACAAATCGCGGTTTGTTAATGGTTGCCTTCGGATTTTAAGTTACTAAGATTTGGTCTTTTGCCTGGCGCAGAAATCAAGCATCGATGGCTTCTACCTATTCGAAGTGCTCCAACTGCAGCTGCAGCTCGCGTCCGGCCTCAACTGGGGGCATAACCTACGAGCCCCAAGCGGCCTCTTTGTTCACCATGCCCGTGGAGCAGATTACTCAAGCCACCACGGGGTTGTTTTTCGGAACTATGGTTCCGCCAACAAGCTTCAGCACCCCCGTGCCCGTACAAGAAGCTCCTAAGAAGTCGGTCTTCGATCGACTTTCAGTTACTGCGGCCTCTCTCAACGGGTCGCCCAACACCAATGCCTCGGTCTTCTCCAGACTGGGCCAAAACTCCTGCGGGCCCACAATGAAGCTTGCAGTCCTAGAAAAGGTTATTCCAAAAAGAGTAGCCGAACCTGCTCCTGAAGTCGTCAAGGCGGACTCTCCTGCGAAGAGATCGGTCTTTACAAGATTGACCGTCCCAACTCCCACTCCTGCTCTTGCTGCTCAAAAGACATCAGTCTTCAACAGGCTGACGCCAGCAACAGCCCCACACCTGAACAGGGGGCAAGAAGAAGCTGTTTCTGTCTCTGAAACGATACCGACGACTCGTCGCGCCCGACGACGCCACTGGCGCCGGATAAGGAAGACCGGGGGCAACTCCCCTTCTGGGATGACTCCGCCAGCTCCAACGGTGGAAGTTAACGCTGCTGTTCCAACCGGGAACAACTTTGAACTGTTGAATAGAGTACGCAGAAACTCGCCAACTGCGGTGCTCAAAAGATCTCCTCCACCGGTAGAGATCGTCGTGGAAGCAGAAAAGCCGGAGCAGTCTCCTCAATTGCTGTCCTCCAGGATCTACAAGACATGGCGACGAGTCCGAGAGTCTGTGATTGATCCTAATTTCTCTCGCCAACACAAGAAGTCGAAAGGTTGGCAAGAAGAATCCCCGATCAAGCAACGAAAGGTGACGACCACTTGGGTACCCAAAGCAACGGCCCCCTCAACTTCAACGGCCCATAAGAGAAAAAGGCCAGAAAAAGTCCCTACGCCGACGATGAATATCAAAGGTGGTGAACCCAAACGCCCTAAGTCAGGGGGCATTATAGTTCATACCGTCTACATGGCGTCTGGTAAAGAGGACAGTCGCATATCTTCGGGTCATCGACCGCTTACGCGATCAGTGACCAAAGCGCAGGAGCAGCAGCAGAAGCTCCAGGAGATGATGAACGCTATGGCCGCACTTACTGGGCCAAAAGAAAACCCAGAAACGTCCTCGGATGAACGCCAGGAGGAAGAAACCGACGCTGAATTCCTTCGTCGAATATTGGAGAAGAAGGACAAAGAGGCTGCTGAACAAGCAGCCGACATAAAGCGTATGGGCATCCTGTTCCAAGACATGGTGGGGATGATGATCCAACAAGATCCTCTGGCCGAAGATCCCCCGATCGTCCTTGAAGACGATAGGGGAGAGACGTCAAATCCTCCGCCAGCTCTATCAACAGCTAAGGAGGATACAATCTCCAAAGCTGATTTGGACGAGTACATAGCCCAACAAATACGGGTTCATCATGCGACTGAAGCAGCTGGCCAGGTCGTAAAAACGGGGCGGCCATATCCAAGTTGGTACGACCAAATCAAGTACCCGCCCGGTTACACAATTCCCAAGTTCCATATCTACAAGGGGACGGGCAATCCTCACCAGCATGTTTCCAGTTCAGGGCACTCTGCGGCAACAACGGCGGTGATGACAAGCTGTTTTCCAGTTCAGGGCACTCTGCAGCAACACCGGCGGTGATGACAAGCTTTTGCTTCGCCAGTTTGTTGAAAGTTTATCAGATACAGCGTTCGAGTGGTACTCTGAGCTCCCGAACGACTCTATCAAGACCTTCGCGGAAATGGAGCTGTTGTTTACCTAGCGTTTCGCAAGCGCCAGTGAACGCACCCCGATGACGGCACTGATTAACGCCAGGGTAAAGCCAGGCGAGATATGGGTTCAATATGCTATATGGTGGAGGAACTTATGGTCAAAGTGCGAGCAGCGCATTGAAGAAGCTCCTGCAGTGGGTATGTTTGTGGGAACCCTTGATCCGCAAGCAACCATCTCGCAATTTATGATGTTTTTCAAGCCGACTACCTTCCAGGCCTTGATTGACAAGCTAGCGCAAATGGATCAGATGGGCCATAAACCCCCTCTTCCAAAGCCGGACTCCCGAAATGACAAGGGGAAGGGAAAAGCGATCGTTGTCGCTAATGCTCAACAAAAACCGAGCAACTCGAAGCCGGTTGTTCATCAAAATAATGTGCGCCCGTACGTAGCCCTTGAGGAGAGGCTAGGACGTTCTTACTCTTTTCCCCGAGATAAAACGAGAAGGTTATTCGAGCTGGCGTTGCGCAACCGACTCATAAATCTGCCGGATCCAAAATGTCCGTCGCAACCAAATGACGTCAATGAGCCCAACTACTGTCCTTATCATCGAGTACTGGGTCATCCGATCAAAGATTGCTACGTCTTCAAAAATTGGCTTGAAGACCAGTACCGACAGGGCAAGTTCGCGTTATCTGACAAATGGAAGGTGAATCCCCCATAGCCCCACACCTCTAAGGGAATGAATACGCCAGGGGCAACATGCTCTGTCGTTGAAGAAGCTCCTTGGGAGGTTGTATTATCAGCCAAGACAAAGAGGATGCTAAACGATCTTCAAGTATGCCCAGCGATCAAGTGGAAGAACCCGTTGGAACCGTAGGTCATTGAGGGGATGTTGAAGCCACGTCTAACTCCAAAGACCGATGATGGTGGCTCAAGCACTCGTAACCAGCCGTCAAAATCTTCGAAGAAGAAGAAAAAGAAATCCAAGTAGTTTGTGAAGCCCGGCGACAAGCACACGGACTTGCAAAAACAAATTGACGTGCTGGAGGAATACAACCAGAATGCACGGACTCCCATTACATTCCAAGAGTTCTCCAATCACGTCTTTCAAGAAGAAGATGAGGGAGAAAGTTCATCTGATTAATCTGAAAAATACGTGGCGAGCTGTCATATGATTTCCCATTCGTTCTTGGACGATGAGGAGACTCCTGGCACGGAAAAGCTGGGGGCAAATCCTGAACCAAAAATTCTGGGGCCATCAGATGAGGTAATTGACGCATTCCTTAATGAAGCTCGGTTAAAAAGTAAAGCTGATCGGGAACGCGAGGCGGTCATATTTGAAAGGGCCAAGCGCCAGCGACTTGATGAAAGAGCTGAGACGCTCCCGCTGGAGCAAAATACATCCACTACCGAAAAAAGTAAATTAAAGATGAGGAAAAGGTTTGCTAAGGCCATATCAATGGGCATGAAGCTACCATCCCCCGAAGGAAACATTACCGGTGAAATGGAAATGCACCCCTCCTATTGCTTATATCATCAGAAGGTTTCACACCCCACTCAAGAGTGCAAAGCTTTAGATAGATGGTGGCAGGGATATGTTGCTCATCGACAACATTTTAAGCGGGAGAAGCGCAAAACTTGTCGGGAGCGGAAAAATATGACCGAAGGGTTTAACAGAACTACCGGTGACTGTCGCATGGTTAACGCCGGGGGATCACAGGTGCCTACATTCGGGTGCGATTCTGATGAGGAGCTGGAGCTTGGCCCTCTCTTTAAAGAGTCCACCTCGGGAAAAGAAGAAGAGCCGAAGGTCTGCGAAAATATCCGGCTACGTAATCGCACGCTTCCCGAAAAGAATCTTGGACCCTCAAATAGAAAAGATAAAGAGAAAGAAAAGGTCTCTGAAGATATTGTCTTAGACGACCAAGTTGTGGAGGAGCTAAGTGCCAGGGACCCACCGAAGAGAAGTAAGGTGGATTACAACGTCTTAGCGCATCTGAGGAAACTACCCTCGCAGCTCAGCATTCTTGACGCCCTTTTGCTATCAAAGGAGGCGAGAGATTCGTTAATCAAGGCACTACAGGATCCGGAGCAATTCCAAGCTTTCCTGGCCGAGGAAAAGATGAAGGATGAATTGGAGGAAGTGCACACGGCCGATGTCGCTTTTGGTGATGAAGACCTTCTCCTTGGGACGTGCGAACACAATCGCCCCCTTTATGTCTCAGGATACTGCCACGATATAAAGATATGCAAGATCCTGATCGACAATGGATCCTCCGTTAATCTCCTCAATGTGCGAGTGTTAAAAGAAATCTGCATGAGCGTCCAGCACCTTGCTCGGGATAAGATTACCATCTCCGGGTTCGACTCCCAATCATCAAGAACTCTTGGGTCTGTGATACCGACGCTACGCTTTGGGCTACTCGTCACGGACATTAAGTTCCACGTCATAGACGCCAAGACATGCTACAATGCTCTGCTCGGCCGACCATGGTTACACGAGTACAATGTAATCCCTTCTACACAACATCAGTGTATGAAATACGCTAAGGATGGTCTCGAGTATACCATGGCGGGAGAACTGAATCCGTTCCCCGTGAACGAGGTCCGCAAATATGAAGATGCCAAATACTTCTTACCGGATTTCGAAGACACGGAGAGATGTCACAAGCCGGAGAATAAAGCTAATGCCACCATTCCTGTCTTCGGCAGTGATACCGAAGAGGAAGAGGAGATAGTTTATTCGGGGCCGCCTCAATACAACAAGCCGAAACCACCTGCTCCTACGTTGATCTTTGGTAGCGACTCGGAAGATGAGGTCCATGCTGTATTCCCCGCTCGACCTTCAATACAAATGTCCGCTGACGAAGAGCAAAGTCTACAAGTCGCCATGGTGCCGCTTAAACATCGTAAAGAACTGGATGCACTTGATATTTACAATGTAGAAGAGCTGCAAACGTTCTATATCCCTCCCAGGCGAGAAGGCGAAAAAGCAATTCTATTCTACCGCTCTGAAGAAACCAAAGTGGAGAAAGAAATCTGGCATGACGCGGATCCTACGCTTGATAGGCTTCAGCCCATCCGTCTCCCCAGATATTATACAGAAGGCTTGAAAAGGTTGCTGAAACGCCAAGGGATATCCTTCAAGCAGACCGTTCGAAAAGCCAAGTTCTATGACAAAGTCTGGAACGTTCCCGGGACTCAACGCAAACTGCCTAATGGGAGAATGGAGACAAAAAGGCTTGGGTACATCCGGTCAAAGAAACGAGAGCTACTAAACGGTTGCTACGTCATGTATGACTTCGATGAAGAAGCGGACGCTCAGTGGGAGGACGCTAATCCTGAACCAGTGAAAGTTCCAGATGCAAAAGTGCCTAGTCCGTCGTTCGAAAAACAAATGGACAAATTTATAAGGGAAGCTGGTCAAAAAGTCCGAGATGACCATAACCGTGAAATGACCATCTACGAGAAAGCCAAAATGCAGCGCCTCCTCCAACAGGCCGTGAAAGATGAAAATGCCGCTCCTTGTCAACCTGTTATAAAGAAGGCTCGACGCAGAGGCAGAAACAAGTCGAAACGCGAAAAATGCGCTCAACAGCAATGAAGCGGGACTAAGAGATCACGCAAGCGGGAATCAAATGGTTCCAATCTATCCCTCATAAGAAAAATAGGTCGGGCGTACTCTTTTCCTCGGGACAAGACGAAGAAAATACTTGACCTCAATCTAAAACATCAGATGCTTACACTGCCGGAATCTAAACACCCCGAACAAGCAGGCAAAGTCTCACACCCAGACTATTGCCCTTATCACCGAGTGATAGGGCACCCTCCCGAGGATTGCTTCACCTTGAAGAATTGGGTTGAAGATCAGTATCATCTTGGCAAGTTCGCTCTGTCTGATAAGTGGAGGGTAGCGCCGCCACAGAAGCACGAACCCAAGGCCACGAAAGAAGAACCAGTTCCACATTGGGATTGGAAGCGAATTCGTACTTGTCACATGATAACGATATCAAAAGAAGAGCCCGAGAACATGGATGACCTTCCGTGGTGCTTCGAAAACAGCAACGACGAGGTAATCTCAGAATTCCCACCAGCGCCAAAAGAACTGGAAGATGGAATCCATACCACTGCAGATAACCTCAAGAAAATTGAATTGGGAACGGTGAACGACCCGCGACCGACATTCATTAGTGAGCTGTTGTCTGAAGAGAGGGTGGCTTCATTAAAAGACCTGCTTATGCAGCATAAAGATTGCTTCGCATGGAACTATTCCGAAATGTCGGAACTAGATCCAGAAATTGCTGTGCACAAATTGGCAATATCCCCAGATGTCAAGCCAGTCAAGCAGGCACCAAGAAGAATGCGGCTCGAGCTTAAGATGAGTATCAATGCTGAGGTCAAGAAGCTGATCGACTCTGGCTTCATCTAGAAAGTTCAATACCCTGAATGGATCGCCAACATCGTCCCGGTGATGAAGAAAAATGGGACAGTGCGCATCTGCGTGGATTTTCGGGATCTCAATAAAGCCTGCCTGAAGGACGATTTCCCAGTGCCAGTCACCGAACTGATGATAGACAATACGTCCACTCATGAGGTTTTCTCCTTCATGGATGGCTCATCAGGGTATAATCAGATAAAGATGCATCCTGAAGACCAGAAGCACACCGCCTTCAGGACCCCTTTGGGTATATTCTGCTACAAAGTGATGCCCTTCGGTTTAAAGAATGCCGGTGCCACCTATCAGAGGGCCATGACGAAGATCTTTGATGACCTTATACACGAAATCATCGAATGCTATATCGACGATCTCGTGGTTAAAATCAAATCATACGAGGAACATCTCGAGCATTTGAAGACCGTGTTTCAACGCCTTCGAAAATACAACTTGAAGATGAACCCGCTCAAGTGTGCATTCAGGGTTTCCTCGGGCAAATTCCTGGGATTCATCGTCCGACATCGAGGTATTGAGATAGATCCGTTAAAGATCAAGGCGATCATGGAAATGCCTCCGCCACGGACTCTCAAACAGCTGCGGTCTCTCTAAGGGAAGCTCGCATATATACGACGATTTATAGCTAACCTTTCAGGCAAGTGCCGTCCTTATAGCCACCTGATGAAGAAGGGAACCCCGTTCGTCTGGGACCAAAAATGCCAAAGCGCGCTAGACGAGATCAAGCAATACCTGTAGAACCCACCGGTGTTGGCTGCTCCGGTCAAAGGAAAGCCCCTCATTCTTTATACAACCGCCCTCGAAGGTTCCTTAGGCGCATTATGGACGCAAGAGAACGACCAAGGGAAGGAAAGAGCGCTCTACTATTTGAGTCGAGTTCTACTGGGGGCAGAAAGCAACTACCCCCCATTAAAAAACACTGCCTGGCGTTAATCTTCGCGATAACAAAGCTCAGGCACTATGCGTTGGCGCATGAGGTCTGTCTCATTTCGAAGGTGGACCCTCTTAAATATTTAATGTCAAAGGCCATATTGACGGGACGACTAGCTAAATGGGCCCTGCTCTTGATGGAGTTCTCGATAACGTATCAACCTCACAAGGCAGTGAAAGGCCAGGCCATCGCTGATTTTCTCGCTGAGCATCCGATAGCCGCCGATTCTCCTCTAAATTGCGATCTTCCAGATGAACATGCGTTTGACGCGATCGACGGTAGTGATACCCGATGGGAGCTTTATTTCGATGGAGTATCTTCCGTAAAGAAGCGCAAACAAAGTACCCCTATAATCAAATCGGGGGTAGGACTCATCTTTCTAACTCCACAAGGAGGGATAATGCGCTTTGCTTTCTCCCTAACAGAGCCGAGGACAAACAATGAAGCCAAATACGAAGCTTTGATAGCAGGCCTCGAGATCGCCATCGACATGGGAATTGAAAACCTCCTCATATACGGAGACTCCCAGCTGGTCGTTAGCCAAGTAAATGGAGACTACCAAACATGCAAACCAGAGTTGGTGAAGTACGGCGAAAAGGTGCAACAACTGTTGACTCAAATTCCCTCCTATACTTTGGAAAACATACCGCGCGCGGAAAACAGCAAAGCAGACGCATTGGCCAAACTCGCTAAGGAACTGGCTGATGAGAACCTCGATGACGTAAGAATCGTGGTACAAAGCCGTCGGGTGCTTGTCCCAGCGGAAATATCTCCGGAATCACCCGAAGAAAAGGGAGCGACTGAACAGACGACCCTGCAAATAAAAGATCGGGAAAATACCGAAGATTGGAGAGAAGTCTTTATAGACTACTTCAAATACCGCCGACCGCCCGAAGATGCGTCCTCAAGACATCAGCTTATGAAACGAGCTCTGTCTTTCGCCTTCGTCAATGATACTCTGTACAAGAGATCGTTTGATTCCTTGTGGTTGAGATGCCTAGGACCTGATGAAGCGAAAAGAGTCGTTCAGGAAGTTCATGACGGACTCTGCGGTTCTCACCAAGCAGGCCCGAAGATGAAGTTGAAGATTAAACGGATGGGTTATTACTGGCCCACGATGATCCAAGACTGCCTTGAGTATGCGAAGCAATGCCACTCGTGCCAAATCCATGGGGACTTCATCCACCAGCATCCAAATCCACTACATCCAACGGTGGCTAGCTGGCCATTTGAAATATGGGGAACTGACATAGTCGGCCCCATCGAACCAGCATCGTCTAGAGGACATCGCTTCATCCTGGCGACTACTGACTATTTCTCCAAATGGGCAGAAGCAGTACCATTGAGGGAAGTGAAGACGGAGGATATCCTCCATTTCTTCAAAACGCACGCCATATATCGGTTTGGAACTCCGTGACGGATCATCTCCGATAACGGGCCAGCTTACAGAAGCCACAAGATCAGTCGCTTCGCGCAACAACACAATATAGACTGGAGATATTCCTCGGTTTATAATCCGCGAGCTAATGGTCTAGCCGAGGCCTTCAACAAGACCTTGACAAAGATCATGAAGAAAATGGTGTCCCGAAATAAGAAGGACTGGCACGAGAGGATGCAAGAGGCTATCTGGGCGTATCGAACCACGTTCAAGACAGCCACTAACACAACGCCATATGCGTTGGTATTCGGTACGGAAGCAGTACTCCCCCTCGAGATAGAGTTACCCTCTCTACGAGTGGCGGTCCACTACGAGCTGACAGACGAAGAAAATGCTCACCTTCGGCTTGAGGAGCTTGATGCCCTTGATGAAACCCGGCTCATAGCGCAGCAAAATCTGGAAGCCTATAAAGCAAAGTTGACGCGCTCATATGAAAGATTGACCCGGCCGAGGACATTCCGCCAAGGCGAACTCATGCTAGTGGTCAAAAGACCCATGATCCCCAATCGCGCCAAGCGGGGAAAATTCGAGCCAAACTATGAAGGCCCGTACATCATAGACAAGGTCTACCAGGGTGGAGCCTATCTACTCATGGATATGCACGGTGAAAGGCCTTACAGGACAAGAAACGGTCGATTCCTAAAGAAATACTACGCTTAGCGAGTTACCGCCTAGGTCAATGGTAGATGACGACGACTATGTCCGCTCTCTATCTTCCTAAGCTCAAACTTTATAAGCAGTAGCCAGCCTCTTCCTGGACGGACCGAAACGTCCTTAAACTAATGACGGACCGAAACGTCCTTAAACTACTACCGCAGCATCTTCAGGCTGACGAGATCAATAAAAGAAAAAGAAAAGAAAAATATATATAAAAATAAAAAAAATAATAATATAAAAACGGTATGTCCATAAGCAAAAAGGGCACGGATGAAAACCCGAAAGGGCTCCGTGAGTAAAAACAGCAGGGCTACCGGCGAGTGTTCGTGAAAACCCGAAAGGGCGCGACCTCGTAAAAAAAAATATATATATATATATATATATATATATATATATATATACATATATATATATATATATATATATATATATATATAAGTATGTCCATAAGCAAAAAGGGCACGGATGAAAACCCGAAAGGGCTCCGTGAGTAAAAACAGCAGGACTATCGGCGAGTGTTTGTGAAAACCCGAAAGGTCGCAACCTCGTTAAAAGACACTTACAGGGTCCTCTCGACCTTGTAAGGAGAAACCACCCACGTGAGATCCTTACGACTCACAAGGGAGCAACACACTTAGGAATCCCCACGATTCCTAAGGAGAAAATACACTTGCGAGATCCTCACGACTCGTAAGGAGAACTCTCTTATGGGACCCTCACGGCTCATAAGATTTGAAAGTCTTAAGTTACAGAGACCTAAACCTGTGCTTAAGCAACCCCCACAACTTCCAATACTGCCCTACAAGTCGTCCAGTACTGGCTCTTGTATACAATCCACGGGCGCGAATAAACATTTCCCTAACCAAGTTTCACCCGTGATTGGGGATATGTACACATGATAAACAACCCTTGTAGGTCCTCTCGATTTACAAGGAGAAAACCCTCTTGTAGGATCCTTACGACTTACAGAGGAACACACACTTAGGAATCCTCACGATTCCCAAGAAGAAAATACACCTACAAGATCCTCACGACTTGTAGGGAGAAATACCTTTGTGAGACCCTTACGGCTCATGAAGTTAAAAGCCTTAGTTGACAGGACCTTAACCCTGTTCGCTAAGCCACCTTTGATCAACATCGACGGAGGCAAATGATGATTCGCTCCTGGCAATATCCCAGTTGTAGCGGTGCTGATACCGAAATTGGTGTCTAGTTTCAGGTTTACGGTGAAAAGCCGGTAGGCCGCACATGCATACGAAATAGCCGAAATGATGGGGCGACTTGCAATAAAAAGCAGCAAGTAAAAACGTATGCACACGAAATAGCCGAAATGATTGGGCAACTCGCAATAAAAAGTAGCGAGTAAAAATAAAATAAATAGCCGAAATGATTGGACACCGCGAAAAATAGTCGAAATGATTGGGCAATCGCGACCTTCGCGATATAAAAGCTGAAATGATAGAGCATCGCAGAAATAAAACAAAAAAAATGATAAAACTTTGGCCCTATAGTTGAGATCACATCGATCCCTGTATACAATCCAAGGGCGCAAACAAAGAGGGAACCATACTTTCCCAACAGGCTCCGCCAGAAAACGAAGCCGAATCTCGACGGTTATCCCAACCCCGAAGAAACCAGTGTCTTCGGCAAATCCTTCGACTCGAGGAAACAAGCGTCCTTGATGAGAGCCTCCTGATTCGTGTCGACTCGCAGAGAAACCAGTGTCTCCGCGGGAAATTCTCGATTCGTTTCAACACCAGGGAAACAAATATCCTTGGCAAATACCTCAATTCAGGGAAACAAGCGTCCTTGATGAGAGCCTCCTGATTCGTGTCGACTCGCAGAGAAACCAGTGTCTCCGCGGGAAATTATCGATTCGTTTCAACACCAGGGAAACAAATATCCTTGGCAAATACCTCAATTCAGGGAAACAAGCGTCCTTGATGAGAGCCTCCTAATTCGCGTCGACTCGCAGAGAAACCAGTGTCTCCGTGGGAAATTCTCGATTCGTTTCAACACCAGGGAAACAAATATCCTTGGCAAATACCTCAATTCAGGGAAACAAGCGTCCTTGATGAGAGCCTCCTGATTCGCGTCGACTCGCAGAGAAACCAGTGTCTCCGTGGGAAATTCTCGATTCGTTTCAACACCAGGAAAACAAATATCTTTGGCAAATACCTCAATTCAGGGAAACAAGCGTCCTTGATGAGAGCCTCCTGATTCGTATCGACTCGCAGAGAAACCAGTGTCTCCGTGGGAAATTCTCGATTTGTTTCAACACCAGGGAAACAAATATCCTTGGCAAATACCTCAATTCAGGGAAACAAGCGTCCTTGATGAGAGCCTCCTGATTCGCGTCGACTCGCAGAGAAACCAGTGTCTCCGTGGGAAATTCTCGATTCGTTTCAACACCAGGGAAACAAATATCCTTGGCAAATACCTCAATTCAGGGAAACAAGCGTCCTTGATGAGAGCCTCCTGATTCGCGTCGACTCGCAGAGAAACCAGTGTCTCCGTGGGAAATTCTCGATTCGTTTCAACACCAGGGAAACAAATATCTTTGGCAAATACCTCAATTCAGGGAAACAAGCGTCCTTGATGAGAGCCTCCTGATTCGCGTCGACTCGCAGAGAAACCAGTGTCTCCGCGGGAAATTCTCGATTCATTTCAACACCAGGGAAACAAATATCCTTGGAAAATACCTCAATTCAGGGAAACAGGCGTCCTTAATGAGAGCCTCCTGACTCGCGTCGGCTCGCAGAGAAACCAGTGTCTCCGCAGGAAATTCCCGATTCGTCTCAACTTGCAAGATGAAGCCTCAGGCAGCAGGGATTAAAAACTTGTTTCCTGAACACTGGGACCCTGCAAGTCGGTCTAAAATGGTCTCTTGCATACTATTCACGGGTCTCACTCTCCAAAGTCGAATTTCGACAAGGAGGGAAACAACCGCTTACAGATCCTCTCGACTCGTAAGAGGGAAAAATTCTCTTATAAGATCCTTACGACTTATAAGAGAAAACACGCTTAGGAATTCTCACGATTCCTAAGGAGAAAATACACCTACGAGATCCTCTCGATCCGTAGGGAGAAAAATCTCTATGAGACCCTCACGGCTCATGGAGTTGAAAAGTCTTAGGCGGCAGATCTGAACCTGCGGCCTAAGCCATCGCTATTTCTTGAGGAAATCAAGATGCTTGCTCTAATTATCTGTCAACCATGTTTACTAAGGTGGCATGCTGATAATAAAAGAAAGAAAAGGCGGAGAAGTGACGCAAGACATTACAAAGAATGTGTATCTTTTATTCATAAACTTGATTGAGTACAAGATACATTGTGTTAAAGAATAAAAAAATATATATACATTTTTTATTTACAAGTACAAATGATACAAAAAGGGATAGCTACTGAGGAGGAAGTGTCTTTAACAAATCCGCAAGCTGTTCTCACACTTTCTTCAGCGCCTCCTCCTGAATGGCTGCCGTGGCCACTTCCGCTTCCACCTGGGCCCGCTGCTGCAAAAAGGATGAAAGTTCCTCCTCAGCCGCCTGCTGGGCTGCTTCCTGATTAGGCGCATCCCGCTCGACAATGTCAAGCTGTTGCCTCAGTGAGAACCCTTCGGAGAGGCATTGCAGAAGGCCCTCAAAGATAACCTTCAGCCGTGCAGCGTTGGCCTCCACCCGAGCATATAGTTGGGCAGACTTGCTCGAAGTCTCACCGCGCTCCTTACGCCTTGAAGTAACTTCTTGTTCGAGATGGCGAAAGTAAGAAGCGCTCTTCTCAATCCACGCTGCTCTTTGATTGCTGGCGGCTAAGGTCTCGGGAACGGGACGCATCGACTCCAGCTGATGCAGGCGAGCCTCGATCTCCCTGCAATGGTTAACCCAAGACGTGATGATGCCCTCGTCATGGAAGTTCACGAGTATCACCAGCATCGGGTTAACCGCCGTAGCGAAGTCTGCAGCAGATGTAGGAGTTTCAACGTCAAGTTCCTCGACGTAGTCACTCAACATGCGCAGACTATTCACGGCGCCTTTCGAAGATGGACGTCTCAGGTAAGGACCTGCCGGCATTGTGATGCGAGGCTCGAAGGGCGCTGAGACCGGAACGACAGCTGAAAAGAAACAAGATGTGATCAGATGACAGTTCAGGAAATAAAAAAGGGGGGGAGTTATCAATGCGATAATCGATGTACCAGCTGAGGCAGGTGGCAAGGCCAGAAGGGTCGGTGGCGCAGCCGATCTTTCATCCCCTCCTTCGATTTGTAGCACTGCAGTCGGGACAAGAAAAAAGTTAGAAGTAATTCCATCAATAAAAAAGAAAGATATCAATGGAAATCATACTCACTAGCGCCACCAGAGGAAGACGCGAGTTCAGATGGAAGGAGAAGTGTGGGAGAAACACCTGATAAAGATGGTCGAAAAGCACTCCTGAAAGGCACAACAGTATGACTTTAGTACACAAATTATACATCTGAAAGATAAGATTAATAAGTTGCAAACCCATACCTTCCAACATCTTCGAGGGTATGAGAGAGGGCTGAGAGGTGACCACCGCCAAGGCAGTAGTTGAAGGCGCTCCCTCGAGCAATGGGGCATCGGCACTGGCTGCACCTGCGTTACGAACAAATGTGAACTTGTCAGAAAGGATTGTAAGATAAAGAGGACAGCAACTTGGGATTTACCTGATGAGCTGCCGGCCGAAACGGAGGCGACTCCCTCCTCCATCGACATGAGGCCACCGCCCGAGGCCTCATCACCCGACTCAATGGGAACCGTTGTCGTGCTCGCGAGACCGGGAGACGGCGGGGGACCATAGGCGGGGAGGGCTATGACCGGAGCATTGCCAGATTCCTGAGAAAGAGCGGTTGGCTCGTCCTCAGGAATCATGTCTACCTCACCCGCTACTCCCTCGGGCTCAGCAGTCACGGTTGTCTCGTCCACCGTCACCACGAGGTCATCGGCCTCAGGCACTCCGCCCCCTGCTACCTCGGGCTAAGCAACAACCGCTTGCTCAGGCATAGTGGACATGACCAGTTCATCAGCCACTATCTCAGGCCCAGCAATCCCAGCTGTGTCATCCGCCACCGGCTCGGGCTCGACCAATGCCTCTTCCCTTAGACCCTCAGGTTCGACAGTCTCCGCCTCCCCCTCGGTTGGGCTTGTCCCTGCAGGGTGGAACATATAAGAACTGATAGCTTTATAAGTCTTACAACAAAATTCTGGAAGAAGTATTACCTGAGGTGGACTTGTCGTTAGCCTCCCTATTGGCGCGAATCGCCTGTCTATGAGCTGTAGACAGGGCGACTGGGGGCTCTTCTGACGGGGTATCAGCACGAGGAACGGTGCTTGGGCCTACTCCAATGGCCAAGGCAGCCCTGCGTGCCTTTGCTTCGCGCCTCGACCGCTTCCTTTCCTCCCGGGCTGTTGCGATGGACCTCTTTGACGCTTCCTTCATCGAAGCGTCATCGTCCTCATTCAGAGATGCCTCCAGAGCCTTTAAGGCATCCCTCATAGGCACTTCAAGACGGACCTCCCGTGGTAGCCCTGATGAAGCAGGAACGTCGGCAGCCGGCAGAATATCTACGTCACCTGGCGGAATCGGCATTGAGGCTCCTGCGATAAAAAAGGAAAGGTTAGATCGACCATAACACAAGGAAAATGGAAGCTTAATGAGTCGGAACTTACTAAGACCTAAGGACGCTCTAAGACGTTCCTCCTCTTGGAAAGTCTCGAGGGAAGCGGCAATGGCTTCTTCAGTAGTGATGCCTGTTGGAAGAAAAGAAGGAAAAACGTTAGCCAAAGGCAATAAGGAGGATATGATACAATAAAGAAAATGCGACTAATAGTTACCTGATTGCGCAAGCTTAGCTAGCCACGCGTCGCGTCTTGCTAACCACGCTGAAGTTTCGAGGGCGGCCTCCAAGTCTGTGTCATCTGGCGGCATGACTAATCCCTCGTTAGTCCCATATTCACTCAGGCCCTCACCATAGGGAGCGTGGGGTTCCTGACCGAACGCGACGTCTGCGGAGAAGAGCGAATTCTTTTTCTTCTGCCCGCCAACCCTAGGTGCACGCGGGATCGACTTACGCTTAGCAGCCACCTTGGGACGGCGGGTCCCGATGTCCGCACCCACGCCAGACTCCGGCTAGGCTACAACCACTGTCTCCACTGGAGCACAGGGCGCTGGAGGTGCATCCGCAATATCGGGGAGTGGCAATCCGTGCGGAGGAATTTGCGCACGCGGTGGCCCGGCTCTAGCATCTTTTAGAGGGGCAACTACTGGGGTCCTTGGTACTAAAGGAGCATTGCGGTCGCTACCTGGAGGCGCACCCTTACGGTCGACCAGCAATCGCCTTTCCTCCTTTATAACGGCTCCCGTCGAATGACTGTACCATTCTGTATATACCCTGAGGAGCCGTGGGGCTCAAGCCGGCTCACTGATAAAGAAGTGGGAGCCCGTGTTTAGACGCATGAAATGATGCAGCGCTCTCTCCATCCCTTCTTCGGTCGCAGCAGGTTCCGATAAGAAAGCCTCCAGCGGTACCCCTTGATTGTAGCTCAGCTGCTGGGCAAAACGATGCGGGTTATATCTCATGAAAATCGCCGCCCCGTTCTGCCTAAACACCAAGAAGCCCGGTCTGATTGAATATAAGTGGAGGGTCTCCCGGGCTGTCAAAACTGAAGCTCCATCCTTGAAAGTGTCTTGCAATGGCCGCACTGCAGTGGTAGACGCCTTTCCAATAGTCAACACCTTGTCGACGAAAGACATACCGTCTCCAACGGTGTGGGGGCGAAGGAGTAAATCCCTGGCATTTCGTGGCGATGGACTCATAATTGATGCGCCAATCAATTGTATGATGCGAGGGAAGCTGCACCTGTCGTAGAACGAGGGCCTTTTGTGCATGCCGAAGACACCCGATATGTGTAGTTCGAGCCACGATATGAAGTACTGCATCGGGAAGATCACATGCAGTACCCCAGGCTCATTAGCATCCGCCGCCCGACTGAGGCCGTGGTACAAATGTGCCAAGCCGGCTATTCCAACGGCTACTTTTACCCCGATGGTCATCCGGTGAGCCGGGTAAAAGACAGAGGGCCGCATATGGCGAGAGTGCATCGGGAGCGCAAACCAACTCAGCCATAGCCCAAGAAATCCTAAGAAAAAGGCCTCCTCATCTATCCCAATTTCCGCAAAAGACACGGTCGGGGAGTTAGGAAGGAAAAAACCCTTTTGGTCTATTTCCTTCGCCGGTAGGTTATCCAAACCTAGACCGAAAGGGTCCTCGAGGGTGGCAAACTTGGCAGCTTCTGCCGAGAAAATGCCTGAGTGAAGGAACCGGGCAATGAAGTCCTCAAAACTAACTCCGCGGCTCCCACGCTCAATAAAAAGGGCCTCATAGATGTTCAACACCTTGATCAGACTTGGGAATTGGTGTTGAACAGCATTCTCCGGCGTGAGGCCCCTTACCGCCGGCTTGGCACCAAAGACATACTCGTCTGTCGGAAGCAACTCCTCATAGTGCTCCCCTATAACCGGTAAACCGGAGACTTCTGTGAACTCCTCCAGAGAAATTGACGCTTCCCGATCCATTGCAAGGAAAGTGTGAGTGGGGATGTTCCATTGCTCCAAGAAGGCCTTGAACCACCAGGTGGGAAGCGTGGGATACTGGAAGAGGGAAACGTAAACCGCGGTGTACAACCCTAACCTTATCAACTGCGACTTCTTCGTCGACAGGATATACCGAGCCCATGGCAGGTAGCCGATCGGGTGGCGGGGGATCAGACCTATGTTATATGATTGCCCCCAAGGTCGTGCCTCGCCTTGACAGATACGGCGTCCCAGGATATCCAAAACCATGGGACGCTGAACCGGAATCGCATCTATGGCGGGATGTAGAAAGCCCTTCGAGTCCAATCGACCATCTCTATGGCATACTGCACCGGGGGTGGGCTGGCGTAGTGGATCGCCGTAATAGGTTCTGACGGAACTGCGCACGTGAAGCTCTGTCGACCCATGATGATTTGATTATACCACGACCCCCAAAGGTGGAGACTCTTATATTTCGGGTCGTGGTCCTTAATCATGGCTAAGACTTCGCGGTCCAAGGGCGCTTCAGGGAACCCTTCCTCTGAGCGAGCGAACGAGAATGAAGTATCAAGAGACATGATCGCTGCAAGTGAACAAAAATTAGCCGTTAGTGTTGTAATTCCAACGCTTGGCGTTTTAAAGAAAAAAATTTCATTAATTAATTAATTAAATTAAAAATTAAATAAATTAAAATTAATTAATGACACCACACAGCAGTGCAGTGGGTAGGAGACCGAAGGGGGACCCACAAAATCTGGATGACAATATGACAACCCTATCATTGGATGAGAGTGTCAATTGGTCCCCAAGAAAACATTCCCATTAATAATAAAAAAATCCCTAGAGACAAGGAGAAAATCTACTCTTTCAGAGCAAAGCTCTGTCACAGAGTCACACTTGTCAAACTCTGGTCTCAGGAGAATAAGATTCCTTAAAAGAGCCTAGCTCTGTGATGATGATGAGAAAATTTATTTAAAAATCCTAAAGAAATTAAAATTTTTGAAGACTCTTAGGAATTCTTCACTTTTAGATCAAAAAGATCTATTTTTGGATCCATGAGCAAAGCTCTGATCATGGGTTAAAACCCATGAACAAGATCTCTGGATTCATGAGAGCAAAGCTCTGTTGGTGAAACCCCAAAGGGGATTTCTTTAGATCAGAAGATCTATGAGAGCAAAGCTCTATTGGTTAATTAAAATTAATTTTACCTAAGATTAATTTTACCTAAAGTTTTCTAACTTGGAAAATGAGAGAAAAACTCTAAAGTTCTGGAAACGAGAGCAAAACTCTGAAGTTCTTAAGCAAGAGCAAAGCTCTGGAAATCGAAATCTAGAAAATAGTGAAGATTTTTCTAAGGGCCAGGGGTCCTATTTATAAGGCGCTTGTGCCCCTTCAGCTCACCCGTTGATCCAACGGTCAGGATCTTGCCACCGCTGCACTCACGTGCGCACCACGTGAGCGCAACGGTGGGGGGGCATTTGTTTCCCCAATCAGAGCAAAGCTCTGTTTGAATTTCAAAATTCAAATTCGAAGCAACGCTTCAGATTCTTTGCGCTGCGCGCAACGCGCCACGTGTCAAAAGCTGATACATCAGCGCAGCGTCCGAGGCAGCGCGCCCAATCAGAGCAAAGCTCTATTTAAAACAAAATTAAAGGAAGCAACGCTTCAGTTGCGCAAGCGCCGCGCTGCGCTACACGTGTCAGCGCAGATGCGCTGCGCCGTGCGCTGCGCGACACGTGTCAGCGCAGATGCGCTAGCGCAGTTACGCTTCGCCGTGCGCTGTGCGACAGATACGCTAGCGCAGTTGCGCTGCGCTATGCGCTGCACGACACGTGTCAGCGCAGTTGCGCAAGCGCAGTTGCGCTGCGCGCTGGGGCGTTTGCGCCAAACAGAATTAAATTCGAGTAAGATTTTTCTGTTCTTGTTAAAACAAGAAGATTGCCTTCTGTAAAACAGAAGCCCTTGGATCAAAGATCCAACGGTGGGGAAAATTCCCCAAATCACTCAGAGAAAGATCTCTTTAACAAATTTATGGGTACTATATAAAGGCCCCTAGACCCCAAATCAAAGGCATCAACAATTGTGAGAAATCAAGAATTTCAAACAGAGAGAACTCTGAAGAAATTTCAAGAAGAAAAAAGGTAAAAAAAACACTTTAAGATAGAAGAATTTCTTCTAGTAAATCATTGATCTAAGAACAAGATCAATGACCTTCAATAAAAAACAAAAAAAAATAATAATAGTGCTTTGCACTTATGAACCATTGGTTCTCTGTGATCAAGAAAAATAAGAAACATTTGTTTTGTTTGATCTAAATTGGATCAAGAAATCAAGCAGTGCTTTGCACTTCTTTTATGAACCATTGGTTCTGGAATCTAAAATATTCTCAAGTTAATAGTGCCTTGCACTTGCAAAACCGCGCTGTTGCGCTCTTGGGTTGGCGCAAGCCACCAGAGAGCGCCACGTGTCAGCATCTGAACTATTTGCGCTATGCGCTTTTGAAATAGAGCCTTGCTCTCTGAAACTGGCGCAACTCACCACAGTGCGCCACGTGTCAGCAGCGCAAGCGCAGCGCACTGCGCTTGCATGACACGTGTCCTCACCACAAGCGCTTGCGCTCTTTGATTGGCGCAAAGCGCCTGACAAATGCAATGCATTTCTTTTTCTAAAGGGCCAGGCCCAAATCAAAAAGACCTAGTAGGCCAAAATAAATTGCAAAGCAATAAATGGGCAGAGCCCAGGTAAAATTGATGCTCTGCATCTTTTATAAAAGGGCAGAGCCCAAGTAAAATTGATGCTCTGCATCATTTATAAATAGGCAGAGCCCAAAACAAATTGATGCTCTGCATCCTTTATGGGCAGAGCCCAAACAAAAATAAAAAGTAATGCAATGCATTATTTAAACATGGGCAAAGCCCTAGCACAGGTCTAATAGACCAAAAACAAATAAAAATGTTGGATATTTTTCAACTGGACTTAGCCCAATCATGGTCGTAAGTCCTCAAATTAAATTGACTGAGCAAGATTGCTCTCCTAAATCAATTTACAACCGGTTCGAGGGTACATCTCTGAACTCCTCTGACACCTATCGTTGTAATCCTTCAACGACGTCAGATAGGTGATGGGTCCTGACAACCACACATCAACACGGACTGTGGGGTCCTTAAACTCATGGACTTATGCGTCCTTAAACCAAAACACGGACTGTGGGGTCCTTAAACCCATGGACTTATGCGTCCTTAAATCAAAACACGGACTGTGGGGTCCTTAAACCCACGGACTTAAGCGTCCTTAAACTGGAATATGGACCACCATGTCCCTAAACTGGAATATGGACCGCAATGTCCTTAAACTACCTATGGACCGCAATGTCCCTAAACTAAACAACCGAGCCCAAATGCTCTCTTGTTGGATCTAAATGATCTCGTTAAGTTGATTTTAGTCTAAAATTAGACTAACGTATCCTTAACAAACGTTTAAGTTGATCTTAGCCTCAATATGACTAACGTATCCTTAAACTAAAACACCAAACCCAAATCTAAGTAAATACGGATTTGGACTAATCCACGTCCTGCGGGCGACGGCATCACTTAGTCTCCGTATACAATCCACGGGCATCCACAAACAAAACAAACACACACGACACGAAGTGAAATTCTGGAGAAGGAGAAAGTGGCTACCGCGATGCGGTAGCGTAATTAACTGCAGGGGCTTGCGCCTGCAGGGAAGAGCATCCCCACAATCAAAAACCCCTCAAGCGAGGGAGAATCTGACGAAGTCTGCTACATCGGCCGCATCCGTCTAAACCTCTGATACACGGTGCCATAAATCAACTTGGCATCTTCGGAGAGGTGGACGGATAAAACCATATAGCATCTGCCCCGAACCACAGGCGAGACGTCCTAACATCTCGGCCGCCTTTCGGAGGGGAACATGTGTGTTTTGCACATTAAGTACTGTAGTTTGATTGAGAACGTATATGCCATTATTTAACGAGCCTGATCCAATCAACTTTTGATTCAGGAATATGTTCATAATATTATCCTGTACTACAAAATTATATCCTTCTTTACTCAATAAAGAAACTGATATAAGATTGCATATCAATGTAATAGCATTCGTTCAGAACCAATGTATTACCATTTGGTAACATAAGGTGATATTCGCCAACTGCTTTGGCTGCAACATTTGCACCATTCCCTACTCTTACGGAATGATCACCCTCTCCCAATTCCCTACCTTTTCGCAGCCCATGTAACATATTACATATATGGGATCCTAATCCGGTATCTAATACCCAGGACGTAGAGTGAACTGAGAAACAGTTCTCGATAACTAACACACCCGAAGAAGATGCATCAGCATGTTTATTGTTCGTTTGGGCGGTGTGAGAATCTGGATATTCTCATATTCCCTGCTCGGACTTATAACAATTATAAGTTGGAGCGGGACCAGCGTTCCCCTGCTCAGTATAAAAAGCGGGTTCAGTCAATACATCCATATTATTATCTTGATCAGGGCCTGACATGGTCGCTACCTTGAGAGAGAGAGAAGAAAACACTTTAGCGTATGCTCTTGCAAGATTAGATTGGTTATTATCTTATCTAATCAGGATGGCTCCCACTGCTTTTTATCAAATCTTCCTTAAAACCCTAAAAGGTAAGATTAGCCGGGATTAATTACACCTTACAAGTTTTCCAATCTTTCGGCCAGGCTAGCGTTGGTACTTTGAGGGAGGTTTCCCGTGCTTTCGCACGGACCTAATTAAAATAAACCTCATTTTCCCAGTGGTATAACCCCATTAACACCTTTCTAGACACCTACTTGATCGGCTAATTGTCATATGCAAAACTCTCCCAGGAGTAACTCTTACTCGCAGTGGGTATCAGGATCCAACTATCTCATAGGAGGTATGCAATCTCATTGCAAATTTCAACACTTGAAATTCTCGATAATGCTTTTGCCCCTAGCAACTTATGACCTTAACATAGTCAACAAATCATAATTGCTAGCCAAGTTCAACCTTCGTTTCCCGATTGAATTAAACCCACCTGTACGACCCTTAACATAGTCAACAAAATCATACAACTACCTTAATCCAATCACATCTCATGTTTTAACAGATAAGCACTAATTAGCTACCGCACACTACGCCTTAACATAGTCAACAAACGTAGCACGAATACTAAGTAGTACTTATTTGAAATGACGGAGGGCTAAGCGTAATGAACTTGATATCATTGTAGAAACAAGTGATTTTTGAAAAAGGAGTGTTTTTGAGGCTTTTCTAGTTTCGCTAAAGAGGTCATTCCCAGTGAAGGGATCTCGGCTCTTTTCTTATCGAATAAGGTGCAGGACATTTCACAAATACCGTGGTGCAAAGCAAGAACTATAGAAGCAATCAAAAACTAAACCGTGAGTTTGTAACATCTGCCAGTTTTGCTAAAGAGGTCACTCCCGGTGAAGGGATCTTGGCTCTTTCCTCATCGAATAAGGTGCAGGGTATATCACATATACCACTATGCAAAGCAAAAACTGTAGCTACCCTTTTTGAAAATTTGATTCTACAACATCTTTTAGGTTTCTTTTCTTTTATTAATCTCATTAATAAATCCCATCATTTATGCTTCCTAAGCATCACAAAAGAAACGAAAATACAACGTACGCTTATGCCATCCGCATTCGCCACAATATTCCGTTATGCACCGTTAGGTTACTTAACTAACGCCATACCGGGACGGGACTAGCGCGAATGTAAAACATAAGCAACGTTTATTATATATCATATATATAATAATAAAGCATTCGTCTCACGCATATAATATGATCACATCACAGTATATCAGCAGTAGAAGAAACATATGAAATATTGGATATACTAGGAGGTTCGTGTTTTATTTCGAGCCTGTATAAAACACGGATTCCACGGTCGCGATGAATAGCCAAACCCATATCCTTAGATCCCTACGAGAGCAGAAAGTAACACTGCCAATTCTAGGGTTAGGAGACCCGGTCTCGACTCCTCGAGATGGCCTCCCACTGGACCCTAGAACCTGGCTACTTGTGCTCTCCTCCTTGGGTCTATCCTAATGCGGAAAAGTAAATAATATACAATGATGACATCATCCTCAACCCGGAAGTACCCCAATAAAAGAATATTACATACAATTGAATTTTACATGAATGAAAATAAAAAAAAAACCTTATCTCACATAAACCCCCGGCTATTCAACACACGACGATCCAATATAACATATCACAGCAACACATAATATCTCATATCATCAACGTAAGAAAGTATGCGTATCCCGATTGTCATTGATGTATAGCAACGAAGCCGGCAATACCCCACATACTACACTTACGGTCGTAGAAAAGAAAGTGAAAAACTACAACATTTGGAATCCATAATCTCCTTAGACATCGTAAACCTAAAATATCACATATTACGGATTTCATGCCTAACTATATGAATTCCAAATATTGCATCACAATCACAGAATATCAAGACGATGTTTAACGTTTCGATCGAATCAATATACACTCACAAATTACCCCCGTGAGCTCAACACTTGAGCAAAGTTAAAACACTCAAAAACCGTGCCACAGTGTCTATGGACCAGCCGTAGAAGGAGTTGACCAACGCCTCACCTATGACACCATGGAACTACGGCAAACCCGAAGGTTCGAACGCGGTTCCGTGGGCATAGAATCGAGTTAAGGTTATTATAGTCTTCTAGGGGGTCCATAGGGGTACTTGCACGATTTTACGGATATAATCAACTTCGGAAAATTACAACACTTGGAAATTTCAGCGGGGTACAAAATTTGGTGTTTGAAGTTCGATTGAACTGCTAAATATAGTCAAGGTTACCATTACAGTGTTAAATAATATGACTACGAAACACTACGAATTAGCCCCGAGTCAAAACAATCATCACATGAAAATTGGGCTAAGCAAACAATACTAGAAACCCCCAATATAGAAGATAAGAGCACAGGAGGAATACGGAGTCCAGAGGGAGCAGGGGCCCGGCCAGGCTGGAATCCTTAGCCTGGGGCTCGGCCAAAATCCGAGCCCCTCTCTCCGTATTTCCCCCATGTTCTTAGAATCTGCCATATAACATTCTGCACTTGTTTGAAAAAATTTTAAAGGACTTTTTGGAAAATTTCTAGAGAGCAAAATGGGGGTTTCAAAATACCGTATTTCGGAGTCGATTTCGTTTTCGTAATTGTTTTAACACCGTATCTAGAATTCTAGTTTGGCTCTGATACCGCTGTTGGGCTTCCCTTGCACCTAGTCTAGGGTTTGGTAGCATCACTCATGCCACTTTAAAATTTAGGGAGGTGCAAATCAAGCAAACCATGAATCTTTACTAGAAATTCTAGGGTAACAAGTTTGTATCACATACAAAGAACTAAAGAGATTAGGATTACAACGTTTGTAGTCCGTTTCTTCGCTTCATAAGCTCCGTGTTGAGGTCCCTTCAAACAGATGCCTTCAAGAATTGGTGGCAAGGATACGTTGCTCACCGACAACACTTCAAACAGATGAAGCGCGAAGCCCATCGACAACAAAGAAACGCGACAGACAAGCGTGAAGGAATGGCTGGCAACTGTCATATGGTTGATACCGGTTCGACAAAAGGAAAATCTCAAGTTTTTACATTCGGGAGTGATTCTGAGGAAGAAATAACTCTCGGCCTTCTCTTCAAAGAATCCACCTCTGGAAAAAAAGTTCATTCTTTAATGAAATTAAGAATCAATCAAATTTAAAGAACAGAAGAACTGCGAGAACATTCAGCTGCGTAACCGTACGTTGCCTGAAAAAAACCTCGGGCCTACGAACAAAGGTTTGATCAAAAGAGACAATGGGAAGGAAAAAGTTCCTGAGAAAATTGCCCTCGATGATAGAGCCGTCAAAGAGCTCACAGCCACGGATCTGCCTAAGAAAAACAAGGTGGATTACAATGTCCTGGCACACCTGAGGAAGATACCTTCATAACTGAGCATACTGGATACTCTTTTCCTCTCCAAAGGCGCACGAGATTCTCTGATCAAGGCATTACAAGAGCCTGATCAGTTCCAAGCTTTTCTTGCAGAAGAAAAGATGAAGGACGAGCTGGCGGAGGTTCATACAGCTGACGTTACATTCGGCGATGAAGATCTCCTCCTTGGTACGTGCGAGCACAACCGTCCTTTATATGTCATCGGGTACTGCCACAACATTAAGATAGGGAAGATCCTGATCGACAACGGGTCCTCCGTCAATCTTCTCAACATGAAGGTGCTGAAGGAGATTTGCATGAACGTTCAGCACCTGGCTCGGGACAAAATTACCATCTCCGGGTTCGACTTGCAGTCATCGCGGACGCTTGGGTCCGTGATATTGACATTACGCTTTGGGATGCTCGTCACCGACCTCAAATTCTATATTATTGACGCCAAGACCTGCTACAACGCCCTGCTCGGCCGGCCTTTGTTACACGAGTACAACGTCATCCCTTCTACACAACACCAGTGTATGAAGTACTTCAAAGACGGCCTCGAGTACACAGTTACAGGGGAGCTAAACCCATTCTCCGTAAATGAAGTCCGTAAATATGAAGACGCCAAGTACTTCTTACCAGACTTCGAAGACACGAAAAGATATCATAAGCCGGAGAATAAACAAAAAGCCATCGCTACCATCCCGATCTTCGGGAGCGATACCGAGGAAGATGAAGAAATAGTCTACTTGGGACAACCCCAAGGAAACATGCCAGGACCGTCTACTCTTATTTTAGACTTTGGTAGTGACTCTGAAGACGAAGTCAACGCAGTGTTCTCCGTCCGCCCATCAATGCAGAACTTCGCTGGAGCTGATCAGAGTTTACAAATTACCATGGTTCCGCAGCGGCATTACAAGGAACTTGATGCGCTCGATACACACAGTGTGGAAGAGATGCAGACGTTCTACGTCCCTCCCAGGCGAAGAGGTGAAAAGGCGATCCTCTTCTATCAGTCTACGGAGACCAGAGTGGAAAAGGAAGTCTGGCATGGTGCCGAACTTGTGCTTGACAGGCTTCAACCAATCCGTCTGTCCAGATATTACGCAGAGAGATTGAAAGGCTATTAAGACGCCAAGGCGTACCCTTCAAACAAACCGCTCGACAAGCCCAGTTCTACAACAAGATTTGGGACGTTCCCGGGACTCAGCGAAAGATGCCCAACGGCAGAATGGAGACGAACAGGCTTGGATACGTTTGGTCCAAGAAATGGGAGCAATTCCATGGTTGCCGTATCATAAATAACTCCGATGGAGAAGGGAATGCTTTTCCAAATAGCGCTGATATTGAGCTAGAGCGAGATCCCGCCGTAAGAATACTAAGTCCGTTATTCGAAGAACAAATTGACAAGCTAATAAAGGAAGTGGGTCAAAAGGTTCAGGATGACCACAGCCGCGAAATGGCTATTTATGAGAAAGACAGGACGCAACGGCTCACTCAGCAGTCTGCAAAAAAAGAGACTACGATGCCCTTCACCCTCGGCCTACTGTGCGCTCTTGTGGCAAGGAAAAGGCCCGACACAAACGCAACAACAAGGTGAAGAACGAGAATGACGTTCGAAAATAGCAAAGCGGATCCAAGAAGCCACGCAATCGAGAAAGAGTCGGCTGGAATCCATCTTTTATGAAGAAGATGGGTCAGAAATATTCTTTCCATCAAGACAAGACAAGGAAAATATTCGACCTTATCATTAAACATCAAATGATGACACTCCCGGAGTCTCGGCACCCCGAACAAATAAACGAGGTCCATCACCCGGCTTATTGCTCCCATCACCGAGCAATAAGACATCCTCTTGAAGACTGCTTCACTTTCAAAGACTGGGTCAAGGACCAGTATCAGCAAGGTAGGTTTGTCCTATCCGACAGTTGGAGGGTAACCCCACCACGAAGGCATGATCCAAAAGCAACCTATATTGCGAGGGTAAGTCCAGATCAACATCGAGCTTGGAAACGAACTCGTACCTGCCACGTGATAACATTCTTAAAGGAGAGGGAGCACGAAAATATGGACGACCTCTCCCAGTGCTTCGCAAATGAGAATGAGGACGAGATGATCTCAGAATTTCCACCGGCGCCAAAAGAGCTGGAGGATGGGATACACATTACGGCGGACAATCTAAGGAAAATTGACTTGGGAACGAAAAACGATCCAAGGCCAACGTTCGTCAGCGAGCTGTTATCTAAAAAACAGGTGGCCATATTAAAGGACATGCTTATTCAATATAAAGACTACTTTGCATGGAATTATTCCGAGATGCCGGGACTAGATCCAGAAATAGCAGTACATAAACTGGCTATATCGCCGGACGTTAAGCCAGTCAAGCAAGCGCCAAGAAGAATGCGGCTCGAACTTGAGATGAGTATCAATGCCGAAGTCAAAAAACTAATTGACTCCGGCTTCATCCAAGAAGTTCAGTATCTTGACTGGATTGCCAACATTGTTCCAGTGATGAAGAAAAATGGGACAGTACGCATCTGCGTGGACTTTCGGGATCTCAACAAAGCTTGTCCGAAGGATAACTTCCCAGTGCCTGTTACTGAGCTGATGATCGATAACACGTGCACTCATGAGGACTTTTCCTTCATGGATGGATCTTCAGGCTACAATCAAATAAAAATGCATCCTGAAGACCAAAAGCACACCGCCTTCCAGACTCCGCTAGGCATATTCTTCTATAAAGTGATGCCTTCGGTCTGAAGAACGCTGGCGCTACCTACCAGAGGGCCATGACGAAGATCTTCGATGACCTCATACATGAGATTATCGAATGTTATACTGACGACCTTGTGGTGAAAAGCAAATGATACGAGGAACACTGGGAGCATTTGAACATAGTGTTCCGGCGTCTTCGGAAGTACAATCTGAAGTTGAATCCTATGAAATGTGCGTTTGGAGTTTCCTCAGGCAAATTCCTAGGATTCATCATATGACACCGAGGTATCGAAATAGACCCATCAAAGATCAAGGCGATTATGGCAATGCCCGCACCAAGAACTCTCAAACAACTGCGGTCTCTTTAAGAAAAGCTCGCGTATATCCGACGGTTCATAGCTAACCTCTCCGGCAAATGCCGCCCCTACAGCCATCTAATGAAGAAGGGGACCCCATTCGTTTGGGATCGTAAATTCTAAATTGCACTGGACGAAATCAAGCAATATCTGCAGAACCCGCCGGTACTAACCGCTTCAGTCAAGGGAAGTCCCTTCATCCTGTATACAACAGCCCTTGAAGGTTCTTTATGCGCGCTATGGGCACAGGAGAATGATCAGGGAAAGGAGAGAGCTCTCTAATATTTGATTCGAGTTCTTCTGGGGGTAGAAAACAACTACTCCCCCATTGAAAAGCATTGCCTGGCACTGATCTTCGCGATAACGAAGCTTCGACATTATGCCTTGGCACATGAGGTCCATCTCATATCAAAGGTGAATCCTCTCAAATATTTGATGTCAAGAGCCATACTAATAGGAAGACTTGCCAAATGAGCCCTCCTCTTGATGGAGTTCTCGATAACGTATCAACCCCTCAAGGCAGTGAAAGGCCAGGCCATCGCCGACTTTCTCACTGAGCATCCAATACCAGCCTATTCTTCCTTAAATTGCGAATTGCCAGACGAACATGCGTTCGATACAATTGAAGGGGAGAAGGAAGGAAATAATGCCAGATGGGAACTATACTTCGACGGAGCATCTTCCTTGAAGAAGCGAAAGCAAAGCACCCCCATAATCAAAACTGGGGTGGGCCTTATCTTCGTGACTCCGCAAGGAGGGATAATGCATTTCTCCCTCTCCTTAATAGAGCCAAGAACATACAACGAGGCTGAATATGAAGCTTTTATAGCGGGTCTTGAGATTGTTGTCGACATGGGAATCGAAGATCTCCTCATATATGGAGACTCCCAGCTAGTCGTTAGCCAAGTAAATGGCGACTATCAGACGTGTAAACCGGAGTTGGTAAAATATGGCGAAAGAGTGCAGCAACTACTGACTCAAATTTCCTCCTAAATCCTAGAAAGCATACCGCGGGCGGAAAATAGAAAGGCGAATGCGTTGGCCAAGCTCGCTAAAGTACTGGCCGACGAAAACCTCGATGGCGTAAGGATCATTGTGCAAAGCCGCTGAATTCTCGTGCCAGCGGAAATACCTCCAGAGTCGTCTGAAAGAAAGGAAGCGACCGAACAAGCAGCCTTCCAATTAGAGGATGAATAAAACGTTAAGGATTGGAGAGAAGTCTTCATAGACTACTTCAAATCCCATCGAACGCCCGAAAATGCATCTTCAAGGCATCAGCTCATGAAACGAGCTTTGTCTTTTGCCTTCGTCAATGATACTCTATAAAAGAGATCGTTCGACAGTTTATGGCTAAGGTGCTTGGGACAGAAGAAGTAAAAAGGGTCATCCAAGAGACTCACGACGGACTCTGCGATTCCCATCAGGCCGGGCCAAAGATGAAACTGAAGATCAAGAGAATGTGCCACTACTGGCCCACGATGATTTTGGATTGCCTCGAATATGCGAAGCAGTATCACTCATGCCAAATTCACGGGGACTTCATTCACCAACATCCAAATCCGCTACACCCAACGGTGGCCAGCTGGCCATTCGAAATGTGGGGAACCGATATAATTGGACCCATCGAACCAGCATCATCCAAAGGACATCGGTTTATATTGGCAACAACCGATTACTTTTCTAAGTGGGCATATGCAATACCTCTAAGGGAAGTGAAGACGGAGAACATCTTCCATTTCTTCAGAACACATGCCATTTACCGATTCGGCACTCCGCGACGGATCATCTCAGATAATGAGCCGGCCTACAAAAGCCATAAGATCAGTCACTTCGTACAACAGCATAATATAGGATGGAGGTACTCTTCAGTCTATAATCCCCGAGCTAACGGTCTAGCCGAGGCTCTTAACAAGACCTTGACGAAGATCATAAAGAAAACGGTGTCCAGAAATAAAAAGGACTGGCACGAGAGACTGCATGAAGCTCTCTAAGCGTATCGAACCACGTTCAAAACGGCCACGAATACAACGCCATTCGCGTTGGTATTCGGTACTGAAGCAGTACTTCCCTTGGAGATTGTAACACCCTAGTTCATTTATACCAGTTCAAGTTCAAGTATTTCTTTATATGGTATTTTTCCTGTTTTACTGTGTTTTGGGTGCGAATAGTATTTTGACATCTGTATTTGCATCCGACCCGACCCACATGCTTGAAACCGGTCTTGATTCATGTTTATGATTTATCCTGACTTGTTATGTGGACTCGTGCATTTCCATATTTACATACTGCATATTGGTATTTATCTGGCTTCTGCATTTTTAAATATAACATTTAAAGTCACATAAAATATTTTTAAAAAAATACATTCCATGGCCTGCATGATACCCCTGACCCTGTGGTAGCATCCGCACATCTTGTTCTCGTCCCGTTCAGTGAAACGGGCTCGTTTTGATGGCTACGCGCACGTACGCGCATCCGTTCTTGGGGGTATGCATTTTCATTACCCGGTTATCCAATTTTAGTTTTGGTCGACACATATATTTTTCGTATTTTGAAACCGAATCTTTAGACCCGACCCGGGCGTGTTTTGGACTATGTTTGTATTTGCCAGAATATCAAATTTTATTAATATAATATTTTAAATATTTAATAACAGTTTAAATTTAAATAACGAAATGATTTTCTAAAAATTTTAATCCTAACTAACACTATCTCTCTCTTTCCACTTACTGACTCTCTCTCTCTCGATCTCTCTTTCTCTTTCTTCTCTCACTCTCGCCGACCCCACTCTTTCTCTTTTTCTTTCTTTCTCTCTTTTCTCTCTCCTCTCTCCGCCTCTCTATCTCTCTCTTCCTTTCTTTCTCCCCTCGATCTCTCTCTCTCTCTTCTCGCGAATACTGTGGTAAACACGCAAGCCAGGAACGTTACTGGATCGCCTATATTGGCTGCGACGAGCACAGCTCCGGCGGGAGACCGGAAAAATAAGAGACCAAGAAAGCATGAGAAGAAGAAAGAAGAAGAAGAATAGGAGAAGGAGGAAGAAGAAGAAAGATGTGGGTTTGGTGCCCTGGGTTTAGGGTTCTAGGCCGAGGTGGCGAGGGTAACGATGAGGTTTGCCGGCATGGGGCTTGCCAGCGAGGTGCAGTGGGTGTGCAGGGTGTTGCAGGAGGTGCAGGAGGTGCTCGGGTTCGGGAAAAGAGAGGTTGAGAAGTGGAGTGGAGGAAGGTGGAGAGGAGGTGACGATGAGGTCGTCGACGGCGAGAGCGAGGTGAGGAGCTAGGGTTCTTGGTTGTCGGGGTTAGGTCGTCGGGGGTTCTTGGGTTCTCGGGTGAGGTAAGGAGAGGAGAGAAAAAAGAAGGAGATGATGGAGATGAGGGTGAAGGCGAGGTCGAGGGAAGAGAGGCACGAAAGTTAGGGTTAGGGTTTGAGGAGGCAGAGGAGTTTGGATGGTTACTTGTGGAGGGCTTGGGGTTTACATAGAGGAAGGAGAAGAAATAGAGGAGGGAGGTGAGTGTAAGGAGAGGAAGCGGTGACGGGACTCGAAGATATTTTGACAAACTCCGGAATGAGAAACAGCTAAATTCTGATAGTATTGAAAGCATCTCGAAAAAACCTTCGATTTGATATATTACGGGGCTCATAATTCATCCGGGATCAAAAGTTATGAGCAAATGTCTATGCACATGTGATCTAAAGAAGAAGATGCGAACCAGTATTTTCCGAGCTGTATTTTGACAAACTCCAGAATGAGAAATAGCTAAATTTTGATTGTATCGAAAGTGTCTCGAAAAATCCTTCGATTTGATATATTATGGGCCTCATAATTCATCCGAGATTAAAAGTTATGAGTAAATGTGCTATGCACGTGTAATTTAAAGTAATGCTCTACTACATGCGGAATGCATTTTTAGTCCCACATCGGGAAAATGAGAGATGGCTTCTCTACCACTCCCATATAAATAAGAGGGGATACCTCTTAGAAAGGGTAGAGTTCAAGCCTCAAAGGATTCAATTCTCAAAGGAGCTTAGTTCTTACCTGGACCCGTCCCGCATGCCGCGTGTGCGTTGCGACAAATACCCGACGTCGGACGTGCCGTATGCACCCGTCGTGCGATCCGCTCAGGCAAGTTAATCTTGCTACATGCTATACTACAATATACTGCACCCATTCGAATGATAACATCACATAATGTTTGGTTAGGCATCCCATGTTACCATTTTTTTACCATTTTACTGTTATACGACGTCCGTGTGCATCCATATCGTTATTTACATATCCAGTCGCATGCTACATCATCTTGCTACATGTTAGGTATATTATTATGCATCCATATGAATAAAAATATCACATGTTGAATGCATTGTACATCCATATTAAAGTTTACCGTTTTCAGACACTCGTTTGCATCCATATCATTTAATATACATGTAGCTGCATCTACAGATCATATTAATTCATATTATTATTGTAGTAACACCCCATGCTAGATAATGTGCATCCTACATAATTATGGAACTGTAGTTGTAACCCCTGATAGTTATTTGAGCATCCATGTTCATTTGTGTCTACATACCATTAATTCTGCATACCTAATTGCACCACATATTACATTAACTCATGTTATCAATACATTAGTACCCCATGCTTGATATTGTGCATCCTGCTTAGTCATGGTATAACCCCTAGTGGATATTTGTACACCCATGCTGTTATCGTACATCCGTATTCTACCATGATTCAATACTTGCTACATTTTACTATTGGGCACCCGCTTGATATATGTACACTAACTGACATGACCTGATATATATATATATATATATATATATATATATATATATATATATATATATATTACTACTTGACATGTTACCTGATCCTGTTTCTAATGCCGACAATCCTGACATGTTGTCCCGATGGACATATCCTGTTGTCTGTATAGATAACTCATTCCTACTTGATCCTGTGTTGGCATTAGCTCCAGATTTATCAATACCTGACTTAAACACATAACCTTGGGGGTATGGGGAAATCAAAAGTGTAAACTAAAGTGTAGCTTACAAGTATATTACTTGATCCGTGGTCCCGGGGTATAACGGGACAGAATCATTCGTGATTCTTACTTGATCCGTGGTCCCGGGGGATAACGGGACAGAGTCATTCATGACTCCCACTACCTGATCCGTAGTCCCGGGGGATAACGGGACATATTATTTGAGTTACATGGAGGATTACATTAATTGATTTCAAACAAACTTTAGAATAGATAACCCAGTATTACAGCTTAGATTGACCACTGCACGTCACATATACTGTTACACTTCACTGTATTACATCCATGTTGACTTGTTACTATTTATGATTCATGCCAGTATATCTCATGTATCCTGTTCATTTATTATTGTCTGATATCATGACGCACCGACGACTAGGTTTTGCATGGCCCGGATCCTCTATCTCTGCCGCAGGCAGTTCAGGAGTATTTTGACCAACAAGCCGAGCAGTGAAGATCATGTAGTTGCTAGTTAGTTTAGTTTTATTTTAGTACTTTCATTCCTGATGTGAGCCCGTATATTTGGGACGTACTTTCCAGATTGTTATTGTTACTTGAATTTATTGCTTCCGCATATTTTTTCTTGACTCGTTATTTTGGCATATGGACATGTACTAGATAGTTTATTTTATTTCTACTGTTCTTGATATCTTATAGACAACCGTAATGTGACTGTGGAGGGATGTTTCCTAACCACAGGTAGCATGGTTGGCTCTGTCACGTGCCGATCTTAGCGCACTCTGGGAAGCGGGTCGTGACAGGGTTTGTTTGGTATCAGAGATATAGGATATAGGTTAATCGGGTTTGATTCTTTTGTAGTTAGGTATTGGACCCAATACACGAATCAGAATACTCGTAACTATGAGCATGTCCTGCCTTATTGCTATCTTGCCATCCTTGAATCCATAACTATCTTGCTTCTTGTATCCTGTTTATTGAATCTTGTTTATCTTGCTAATCCTCTTCGGTGTTTTGGCTTCAGAATCATGGCGGACAGAAATCTGGGATCGTACCAGAGGCGTGTTGATGACGCCGCTTTGCTTGGAGTAATTCGTGGGATGCTGGAGAACCAGAAGCGGCAGACCGAGGTGAACCAGCGGCAAGCCGAAGCCTTTCAGGAAGGTTTGCGGACCGTCCAGCGGTCCATAAACAGCGTTGCGGCCAAACCAGTTGAGCGTGTGGGTACCATGGTGGATTTCAGGAGACTTGGTCCGTCCGTCTTCACTGGTCTGGAGGAGCCGTTGCCAGCGGAGCAGTGGCTGTTTGATACGGAGAATTTGCTCTTTGCGCTACAGATTCTAGAGGACAAGAGAGTGGATGTCGTGCGCATCCAATTGGTAGACTATGCCCGTGAATGGTAGCTTATGGAAGAGACCCATTTGCCCAAGCCGATCAGTTGGGAAGATTTTTCAAAGAGTTTCTTGGAGAAGTTCTTCCCGCAGACTGCACGGGAGGAAATGGAAGAAAAGTTTATCAGTTTGAAGCAGAACGGCGTACCCGTGGATGCGGCTGAGAGGACACGGCTCAGTAGATTCGCTGGCCTTTGGTTGCCAACGATGCTGATAGGGTAAGGAGGTTCATGCATAGTTTGGACGTGGAAATCCAGAGGCACATCATATCTCTGGGATTGACCACTTTCTCTCAAGTTCTTAAAGCAGCTCCAGAGCAGCAGAGCTTATCAATGAAGACTGAGGGTACGCAGCAGCAGGCAGTTGCAGTGCGAAAGCCGGCGTTTGCACCGAACCGAGCGTCTATACATAGAGGTATCCGGTAAACCGATGTGGCGTAGTACTGATGAAGAAGCCCGTCGTACACGAGCAGGAGGGAAGGATGTTTTGTGAGTTCTGTCATCTACGTGGGCACCTGCAGAAGGATTGTCGGAGGAAGCTTGGACTTTGTTTGGTTTGCGGATCAGCTGATCATACTATTAGTGTTTTCCCGTCGAAGCTTCGTTTGAAGGATGATGTTCAGAGGCCACCGCAGAAGCAGTTTCAAGGGCAGAAGCAGTTGACTCAGGGACCCAATCAAGCTCGAGCCTTTACCCTGATGGCTGAAGAGGCCAAGGCTTCAAAGGAAGTTGTTTCAGGTATCCTACTTGTTCATGATTTTCCCGCATTAGCATTATTCGATTCTGGTGCATCCCATTGTTTTATGTCGTCCAAGTTTATTGCTACACACTCGATTTTTTGCACGACCCTGTCTAGTTGTTGGGACATACACACTGGAAATTGGAAGATCATAGCTAGTAGAGAATGTAAGGATTGTTCAGTTGTTATTTGTGGACGGGAGTTATTTGCAGATTTCTTGGTGATTGATACCGGCAGCTATGATGTTGTCTTGGGAATGGATTTTCTCGGCACTTTCCACGCTCACATTGATTGTAGGGCAAAGAAAGTGATTTTCCAGATTCCCGGACATCCGGAGTTTATTTTCGCTGGAGGAAGCAATTCTGTCGGGCCATTCGAGTTTAGGGCTAGGCCGACAAGCATCGTTCTTGCGTCGATGGAAGTTGATAAGGAGGAAGCGCCATCTATAGTTCGAGAGTTCATGGACGTGTTCGAGGACATCTCGGGTTAACCACCAAAACGAGATGTGGAGTTCGCGATCGATCTTGTTCCTGGTGCAGCGCCAATCTCAAAGGCGTACTATCCAATGACACTAGTGGAGTTGGAAGAAGTCAAGAAGCAGGTTACCGAATTGCTTGAGAAGGGTTGGATTTATAGCAGCAATTCACCTTGGGGAGCTCCAGTTCTTCTAGTCAAGAAGAAAGATGGCACAAGGAGGATGTGTGTCGACTATCGAGAATTAAACCGGGTGACTATTAAGAACAAGTACCCGATCCCTCGCATTAGCGAATTATTCGAGCAACTTAATGGCGCGAGGGTGTTCTCGAAGCTGGATTTGCGATCCGGATATCATCAGGTCCGAGTTAAATCAAAGGATATTTGCAAGACTGCGTTCCGAACCCGATATGGGCATTACGAGTATTTAGTGATGCCATTCGGAGTCATGAATGCACAAGCGATATTTATGGACTTGATGAACCGAATCTTTTCACCGTTCTTGGACCAGTTTATAGTGGTGTTCATCGATGATATTCTGGTCTACTCGAGGAGCATTGAAGAGCATGCGGAACACTTGAAGATCGCACTGCAGACATTGAGGCAAGAAAGATTGTATGCAAAGATGAGCATGTACGAGTTTTGTCTTGGAGAAGTGAAGTTTTTGGGGGTATGTTGTATCCGGAGATGGAATCGCCGTTGACCCTGAAAAGATTGCAGCAGTTCAAGATTGGCCGATTCCGAAGAATGTAGATCCTTTCTTCGTTCGAGAATCTCTTCCCTTCTTCCACTCTGCTCCGAAGAGTAACTAAGACCAATTCATTCACGTTTTCAGAAAAAATATGTTTTCGAATCCTCTCTTTAAAATGAAAAGTGGACGTTCCAGAACGAATCTCAGCAATCACTTGTGAAACATATTATATTTGTCGACAAATGCAAAATGATATGGAGATTATATTCGTTGTGTGTTTTGACCAATTGTATCGTTTCCTTAGAGATCTGAAGTTTTCTTGGACTTGCCGTGCATTATAGAAGGTTCGTGGAGAATTTTGCTCGTTTGGCTGAGCCTTTAACCAAGCTTACGCGTAAGGAAGTACCGTTCGTATGGACGGATAAATGTGCGTCAGCTTTTGAGGCGTTGAAGCAGAGATTGATAACCGCTCCTGTTTTGACCGTACCAAACGGTTCCGGAGGATTGGTGATTCACAGCGACGCATCTGGTTAAGGTTTGGGATTTGTTCTGATGCAGCATGGGAAAGTTATAGCTTACGCATCAAGACAGTTGAAGATCCATAAGAAGAATTACCCAACTCATGATTTGGAGCTAGCAGCTGTGATTTTCTTTTTGAAGATTTGGAGACACTACCTATTGGGCGAAAGGGTCGAAGTATCCACCGATCACAAAAGGCTAAAGTACGTGTTCACACAGAAAGAGCTTAATATGAGGCAGCGTAGATGGTTGGAGCTGATGGCTGACTACGATATTGATCTTAAGTACTATCCGGGGAAAGTTAATGTTGTGCCGGATGCGCTTAGTCGGTTGCCAGCAATTCGGACATTGACAGCACAGAGGGAGCTTATCGATGAGTTTCGGAGATTCGAATTGGAGATCGTGCTACCGCATTCTCCGGGACAGTTGATGCAGCTGCAAGTACAGTCGTCGTTGATCGAGAATATTAAAGCAGCGCTGTCGCAGGACCCAAGATTGCAGAAGTTTCGAGAACAGGTAGAAGCGGGACTTCGAACGGACTTGTTGATTCATGAAAATAGTTCGTTGCGATATGGTAGCCGTTTGTGTGTGCCAAAAGGAGACATTCGTGAAGAATTTATGAAGGAGGCGCATAGTTCCGCGTATTCCGTACATCCAGGAGGCACGAAGATGTACCGTGATCTACGACTGTATTTCTGGTGGGAAGGCATGAAAAAGGAGATTGCCTGCTTTGTAGCGAAGTGCTTGGTGTGTCATCAAGTTAAGGCTGAACATCAAAGGGTTGCTGGTTTATTGCAACCACTTCCCATTCCTCAATGGAAGTGGGAACATATAACCATGGATTTCGTGACAGCTTTACCACGGAGTCCAAAGGGCAACAATGCAGTTTGGGTGATTGTTGATCGATTGACCAAGGCACTCATTTCATATCATTTCGAGTTGGTCAATCAACGGAAGCGTTGGCGGAACGGTAGATGCAGGATTTTGTGAGATTGCATAGAGTACCCGTGAGCATCGTTTCTGACCGTGACACCCGATTCTTATCAAACTTCTGGAGGAGTTTACAGGAAAGTTTGGGGACGCGATTGAAGTTTAGCACAGCTTATCATCCTCAGACAGATGGCCAGTCGGAGAGAATGATCCAAACTCTTGAAGACATGTTGAGAGCTTGCATGTTAAACTTTAAGGGTTCATGGGAGGATCATCTACACTTGGTAGAGTTTTCTTACAATAACAGTTTTCAGGCGACTATTCAGATGGCTCCATTCGAAGCGTTGTATGGTCGCAAGTGTCGCTCACCCATTTGTTGGGACGATGTTGGAGAACGAAAATTGTTGGGACCGGATTTGATCCTGCAAACAGTAGAGAAGGTTAATACTATCAGGAATCATATGAAGGCAGCACAAGATCGGCAGAAGAGTTGGGCCGACACATCGAGAAGACCTCTAGAGTTTGCGGTTGGTGATATAGTATTTTTGAAGATATCACCGACTAGAGGAGTGATTCGTTTTGGGAGTCGAGGCAAGCTTAGTCCTCGATTCGTGGGGCCTTTCGAGATTTTGGAGCGTGTTGGAGAAGTGGCTTATCGATTGGCATTACTACCATCTTTTGCGAATGTTCATGACGTGTTTCATGTATCTCAACTCCATAAGTATGTTCAAGATGAAACACACGTGCTGGATCATTCAGAGCTGACGGTAAGAGAGGATTTGACCTTTGAGGAACGACCGATGTCGATTGTTGATCGAAGATAAAAGGTCCTTAAGAACAAGGTTTTCCCTATCGTACTTATTTCTTGGGGGAATCACTCGCACGGAGAATTGACTTGGGAACGAGAAGACGAAATTCGACAGAGGTTTCCAGATCTCTTCCTGTAGATTCATGTTTGTCTACCTTTTCTTGTTTTGGGGAATTTCGAGGACGAAATTCTTTTGTAGTTGGGTATAATTTAACACCCTAGTTCATTTATACCAGTTCAAGTTCAAGTATTTTTTTATTATGGTATTTTTCCTGTTTTACTGTGTTTTGGGTGCAAATAGTATTTTGACATCTGTATTTGCGTCCGACCCGACCCACATGCTTGAAACCGGTCTTTATTCATGTTTATTATTTATCCTGACTTGTTACGTGGACTCGTGCATTTCCATATTTACATACTGCATATTGGCATTTATCTGGCATTTGCATTTTTAAATATAATATTTAAAGTCACATAAAATATATTTAAAAAAAATACATTCCATGGCTTGCATGATACCCCTGACCCTGTGGTAGTATCCGCGCATCTTGTTCTCGTCCCGTTCAGTGAAACAGACTCGTTTGGATGGTTACGCGCACGTACGTGCATCTGTTCTTAGGGGTATGCATTTTCGTTACCCCGTTATCCAATTTTAGTTTTGGTCGACACGTATATTTTTCGTATTTTGAAACTGAATTTTTAGACCCGACCTGGGCGTGTTTTGGACTATATTTGTATTTGCCAGAATATCAAATTTTATTAATATAATATTTTAAATATTTAATAACAGTTTAAATTTAAATAACGAAATGATTTTCTAAAAATTTTAATCCTAACTAACATTATCTCTCTCTTTCCACTCACTGACGCTCTCTCTCTCTCTTTCTCTTTCTTCTCTCTCTCTCGCCGACCCCACTCTTTCTCTTTCTCTTTCTTTCTTTCTCTCTCTCTTTCTTTCTTTCTCTCTTTTCTCTCTCCTCTCTCTGCCTCTCTATCTCTCTTCCTTTCTCTCTCCCCTCGATCTCTCTCTCTTCCCGCGAATATTGTGTACTCCTCGAGTCACGTCACCGCTCTCTCTCCTTACATTCACATCCCTCCTCTATTTCTTCTCCTTCCTCTATGTAAACCCTGAGCGCTCCACGAGTAACCATCCAAACTCCTCTGCCTCCTCAAACCCCAATCCTAACTCCCGTGCCTCTCTTCCCTCGACCCCGCCTTCACCCTCATCTCCTTCCTTCTTCTCTCATATCCTTTCCTCACCTGAGAACCCAAGAACCCCCGACGACCTACCCCGACAACCAAGAACCCTAGCTCCTTACCTCGCTCTCGCCGTCGATGACCTCGTCGTCACTTCCTCTTCACCTTCCTCCACTCCACTTCTCAACCTCTCTTTTCCCGAAACCGAGCACCTCCTGCAACCCCCTGCATACCCAATGCACCTCGCCGGCAAGCCCCATGCCGGCAAACCTCATCGTCACCCTCGCCACCTCGGCCCAGAACCCCAAACCTAGGGCACCAAACCCACATCTTTCTTCTTCTTCCTCCTCCACCTCTTCTTCTTCTTCTTCTTTCTTCTTCTCGTGCTTTCTTGATCTCGTATTTTTCTGGTCTTCCGCCGGAGCTGTGCTCGTCGCTGCCGATCCAGGCGATCCAGTGAACGTCCCTGGCTTGCGTGTTTACCCTCTTGCTTTACCTGGACCCGTCCCGCGTGCCGCGTGTGCGTTGCGACAAATACCCGACATCGGACGTGCCGTACACACCCGTCGTGCGATCCGCTCAGACAAGTTAATCTTGCTACATGCTATACTACAATATACTGCACCCATTCGAATGATAACATCACATAATGTTTTGTTAGGCATCCCACGTTACCATTTTTTTCCATTTTACTGTTATACGACGTCCGTGTGCATCCATATCGTTATTTACATATCCAGTCGCATGCTAATTCATCTTGCTATATGTTAGGTATATTATTATGTATCTATATGAATAAAAATATCACATGTTGAATGCATTGTACATCCATATTAAAGTTTACCGTTTTTGGACACCCGTTTGCATCCATATCATTTAATATACATGTAGCTGCATCTACAGATCATATTAATTCATATTATTATTGTAGTAACACCCCATGCTAGATAATGTGCATCCTACATAATCATGGAACTGTAGTTGTAACCCCTAATAGTTATTTGAGCATCCATGTTCATTTGTGTCTACATACCATTAATTCTACATACCTAATTGCACCTCATATTACATTAACTCATATTATTAATAAATTAGTACCCCATGCTTGATATTGTGCATCCTGCTTAGTCATGGTATAACCCCTAGTGGATATTTGTACACCCATGCTGTTATCGTACATCCGTATTCTACCCTGATTCAATACTTGCTACATTTTACTGTTGGGCACTGCTTGATATATGTACACTACCTGACATGACCTGATATATATATATATATATATATATATATATATATATATATTACTACTTGACATGTTACATGATCCTGTTTCTAATGCCGACAATCCTGACATGTTGTCCTGATGGACATATCCTGTTGTCGGTATAGACAAACCTGTTCCTGCTTGATCCTATGTTGGCATTAGCCCCAGATTTATCAATACCTGACTTGAACACATAATCTTGGGGGTATTGGGAAATCAAAAGTGTAAACTAAAGTGTAGCTTACAAGGGTATTACTTGATCCGTGGTCCCGGGGGATAACGGGACAGAATCATTCGTGATTTTTACTTGATCCGTGGTCCCGGGGGATAACGGGATAGAGTCATTCATGACTCCCACTACCTGATCCGTGGTCCCGGGGGATAACGGGACATATTCTTTGAGTTACATGGAGGATTACATTAATTGATTTCAAACAAACTTTAGAATAGATAACCCAGTATTACAGCTTAGATTGACCACTGCACGTCACATATACTGTTACACTTCACTGTATTACATCCCTGTTGACTTGTTACTATTTATGATTCATGCCTGTATATCTCGTGTATCCTGTTCATTTATTATTGTCTGATATCATGACACACTGACGTCTGGGTTTTGCATGGCCCAGATCCTCTATCTCTGTCGCAGGAAGTTCAGGAGTATTTTGACCAACAAGCCGAGCAGTGAAGATCATGTTAGTTGCTAGTTAGTTTAGTTTTATTTTAGTACTTTCATTCCGGATGTGAGCCCGTATTTTTGGGACGTACTTTCCAGATTGTTATTATTACTTGAATTTATTGCTTACGCATATTATTTCTTGACTCGTTATTCTGGCATATGGACATGTACTAGATAGTTTATTTTATTTCTACTGTTCTTGATATCTTATAGACAACCGTAATGTGACTGTGGAGGGATGTTTCCCAGCCACAGGTTGCATGGTTGTCTCTGTCACGTACCGATCTTAGCGCACTCTGGGAAGCGGGTCATGACAGAGATAGAACCACCCTCTCTACGAGTAGCGGTTCGATACGAGCTAACGAATGAAGAAAATGCCCATCTTCGGCTTGAGGCGCTTGATGCCCTCGATGAAACTCGTCTCATGGCACAGCAAAACCTGGAATCTTACAGAGCAAGGATGGCGCGCTCATATGAAAGACTAGCCAGACCGAGAACATTCCGCCAAGGAGAACTCATGTTAGTCGTAAAAAGACCAATGATCCCCAACTGTGCAAAGCGGGGGAAATTCAAGCCGAACTACGAGGGTCCGTACATCATAGAAAAGGTCTACCAAGGTGGTGCCTACTTGCTCATGGATATGCATGGCGAAAGACCCTTCCGGCTAATAAACGACCGGTTTCTTAAGAAATACTACGCTTGACAGGTCACGACTCTGGTTAATGATAGATGACGACGCTCGGGTCCACTCGATGTCTCCCTGAGTCAAGACTCTATAAGTAGTATCCGGCAAAATGTTGCCTCCAAAATGGCGACAATGGACCGAGATGTCCTTAAACTAACTACGGACCTAGATGTCCCTAAACTAACAATGGACCGTAATGTCCTTAAACTAATACGTCGCCTCAAGCACGACGATAATGGAATTCAAGTCCACAAGCCCCAAAGGCAAGGACTGCAACTCAAGTCCTGCTGGCCACGCAGCTACCCCGATGGCGAAGTCCTCCCTAAGTGCCATAGGCAAATAGAGGGGTAAAAAAACAAAAAAAAACGGTACGTCCACAAGTGAAATGGGCACGGATGAAAATCCGAAAGGGTGTTATGAGTAAAAACAGCAGGGCTACCGGTGATCTTGTGAAAACCTGAAAGGGCGCAATCTCATTGTTAAAAAAAAAGAAAAAAAAGGTACATCCACAAGCGAAATGGGCACGGATGAAAACCTGTAACGGCGCCGTGAGTAAAAACGGCAGGGCTACCGGCGAGCTTGTGAAAACCTAACAGGGCGCAATCTCGTTAAATTTTCACTTATGAGATCCTCTCGACTCATAAGGAGAACTCCCCCCATGAGATCCTCACGGCTCATAGGAATCAAAGTCTTAAGTTATAGGGATCCAAACCTGTCCTTAAGCCTTCATACTCCCCAAGTTTCCCTACAGGCGATCCAATATTGGCCCTTGTATACAATCCACGGGCACAAATAAACGTTTCCCCCAACAAGTTCCACCAATCATGAGGAATGTTCTCATATGGTGAAGGACACTCGTAAGTCCTCTCGACTTATAAGGGGAACGTACTATTGTGAGATCCTTACGAATTTTAAGAGAGAACACCACTTAGAAGTCCTCACGACTTCTAAGAAGAACATACACCTACAAGATCCTCACGACTCGTAGGGAGAAATACCTTTATGAGACCCTTACGGCTGTAAAGTTAAAAAGCCTTAGTCGACAGGATCCTAACCCTGTTTACTAAGCCACCTTTGTTCAAATCGACAAAGGCAAATGATGATTCACCCCTGGAAATATCCCAGTTGTAGCGATGCTGATGCCTAAATCGGTATCAAATTCCAATTCCCTTCACGGCAAATGATGATTTGCTCCTGGCAATATTCCAGTCGCAGCGGTGCTGATGCCAATACCGGTATCGGATCTTAAGTTCCATACCTGCAAAAAAAATCAGCGAGCAAAATATATGCATATGAAAAAGCCGAAATGATGGGAAAACTCGCAAAAAAAATCAGCGAGCTAAAATATATGCATATAAAAACAGCTGAAATGTTTGGGCAACTCGCAATAAAAAGCAGTGAGTAAAATGAAAAGGATAGCCGAAATGATTGGGTGCCGCGATAAAAAGCCGAAATGATTGGGTAATCATGAATTTCGCGATATAAAAAGCTGAAATGATAGAGCATCGCGGAAAGAAATAAAAAAATGAAACTTTTGCCCTACATGTGAGTCCACATCAACTCCTGTATACAATCCATGGGCACAAACGAAAAGGGAACCATATTTTCCCACCGGGCTCCATTAAAGGGAGAGCCAAGTCTTTACGGTTTACAAACGACCTAGAGACCACCTCGACATTCGTCTCATTACACAGACGCAGTGTCAACAACGACGTTCTCTCTCACTCCAACAGGATGCAGACGTGACGTCAACAAGAAACTCTAGAGTCAAAAACAAAGCGGAGCTATGGCAAAGTCCCTAGTTCTAAGTCTCGATGGTTCACAAACAACCTAGAGACCACCTCGACACTCGTCTCGTTACAACAAACATAGTGTCAACAACGGCGCTTCTTCTCACTCCAGCAGGATGCAGACGCGACGTCAACAAGCGACTCTAGGGTTCAAACAAAACGGAGCCATGGCAGAGTCCCTAGTTCCAAGTCTCAACGGTTCACAGACAACCTATAGACCACCTCGACACTCGTCTCGTTACTGAAGATGCAGTGTCAACAACGGCGTTTCTTCTCACTCCAGCAGGATGCAGACGTGACGTCAACAAGCGACCCCAGGGTCAAAACAAAACGGAGCCATGGGAAAGTCCCTAATTCCAAGTCTCGACGGTTCACAGACAGCCTAGAGACCACCTCGACACTCATCTCGTTACAATAGACGCAGTGTCAACAACGTCATTTCTTCTCACTCCAGCAGGATGCAGACGCGACGTCAACAAGCGGCCCTAGGGAAAAAAAAAACGGAGCCATGGCAAGTCCCTAGTTCCAAGCCATGATGGTTCACAGACAACCTAGAGACCACCTCGACACTCGTCTCATTACAGCAGACACAGTGTCAATAACGACGTTTCTTCTCACTCCAGCAGGATGCAGACGCGACGTCAACAAGTGACCCCAGGGTCAAAACAAAATAGAGCCATGGAAAAGTCCCTAGTTCCAAGTCTCGACGGTTCACAAACAACCTAGAGACCACCTCGACATTCGCCTCATTACAGCAGACACAGTGTTGATAAAGGAAGCGAAGGCCAAATTCCTAGCTTCAGGGTCTTGACGACAACTCAAATAAAATTTGAAAGACTATCGGAGATCATCCCACACCAGCACGGAGTGGTTATGACTCATAGGGGCTCCCAAACTGAGCCTAACCTTAAGTAAAAAGCGGTATGGAAAAATTCCTACCGCTTGCTCTCTCGATGGTAATATGACCTAAGGAGATTACTTGAAGACGTCTTGTCCATCCCCCGAAGGGATCAGAGACACGACAGTCACGGGGCTACTCGAACAGTAGTGTAAAGTCTGCATATCAGGGAATGCATCAGCCAACGCAACGGTACGACGGACAAAAACCCTAGTACCACAGACCTTAACGGACCTCTGTCGTAAAGAGCAGGGGTTAACTGTAACGTTAGGACAGGTTTTCCTACAAGCCCAAGGGAGGTAAACTAAACAAACTCCGAAATGAGTGAATAAACTACAAACTCCGAAATGAGTCCATAAACTAGAGACTCCAGAATGAGTGAATAAACCACAAACTCCGAAATGAGTACATAAACTACTTCGTGCCAGATCAAGACATAAAGAAACAGAAGGGTGCAGCTCATGGGCCTCAGGGTTTGGAACTATATCCCTTAAGAGTTGAGATTTGAGTCAATGATAGATGATGAAGCTTGTGTCTGCTCGCTATCTTCTTAGATCGAGATTCTAAAAGTTATATACCAGCCCGAAACTGGTCATACGCTATGTATTACTCTGCACTACTTAAACCGCGTACATACCTACATGGGCAAAGTAGTGGGGGGCATTTGTTCCCACCAAAAATTTCTGCGCAAAAGAGCCCAAGGTATTAAATGGCAGCGATACGCTTAAGAAAATGTAAACCAGTATTTTCCGGGCTGTATTTTGACAAACTCCTGAATGAGAATCAACTAAATTCTAATGGTATCGAAAGCGTCTCGAAAACTTCTTCGATTTGATATATTATGAGCCTCATAATTCATCCGGAATCAAAAAATATGAGCAAATGTGCTATGCACGTGTAATGTAAGCAATACTCCACTACATGGAGATACTTTTTTAGTCCCACATCGGGAAAAAGAGAAATCTTTTCTCTACCACTTCTATATAAATAAGAGGGGATATTTCTTAAAAAAAATAGGATTCAATCCTCAAATGAGCTTAGTTCTCCAAGTTAGGGCCTTAGCTGCCCCCCCCATAATGCGCATATGCGCAAGCGCTATGTGTGCCACGTGCAACGCACGTGCGCCCGCCGTGCGAGGATTCAATCATCTAAGGAGCTTAGTTCTCCATAGGAGCTTAGTTCTCCAAGTTAGGGCCTTAGCTGCCCCTCATAATGCGCATATGCGCCACGTGCGCACCACGTGCAACGCACGTGCACCCGCTGTGCGAGAATTCAATCCTCAAAGGAGCTTAGTTCTCTATAGGAGCTTAGTTCTCTAAGTTAGGGCCTTAGCTGCCCCCATGATGCACATATACGCAAGTGCTACGTGCGACGCATGTGCGCCCGCTAAGTGCGCAACACGCGCGACGCACGTGCCCCCGCCAAGTGCGCAACACGCGGGACGCACGTGCGTCCAACACATGCGACGCACGTGCACCCAAGACGTGCGATGCACGTGCGCGAACTCAAAGAAGCCTTTTTCAGCAGCTAGGAGTTTAAGCTCCAACCTGTTCTTCCCCTTAATGAGTGGGACATGGTTCAACAGGTACATCCCTCCACACATTCGATACATGACAATGTAATCTCTTAGCGTCGTCAGAGATGTGGTGGGTCCCAACGACCGATGATCCCTCTGTTGGGTTACGGCAGCGCCCTGGCCATCAATCCGTGACCAAATGCGGAACAAAAATTTATAAAACTTGGCGCTACCACAACCAATTACCCGGATCTACCCATAAGCCCTAAATAACAAAACATGCAAAGGAGTTAGAATGGTTATACTGAATAGATCCGTGTCCTTCGGTCTTCAACTATCATCCCAAGCTCCTAGGGGCTTCCTTGATCAAGCTTGATCTCCGGTCTCCCTCCATCGAAGATGATCCACCCGAGAGTCTATGCAACGAGCTCTAACCTCATATCCGAAGTAACTGGGACACCTAGATCGCTACTATAGATACCGTAGATGAAGTAGAGAGTGATGAAGGATTAATTTGTCTCAAGACACCTAAGGATTCTCAACTCATGAGAGGGTTTGGGTGGAGCTAGAGGAAGAAGAAGATGCCATGAGAATGAGGTGTTGAGAGCAACTCGAGAGAGAGAAAAAGAAATGAATAATGGCTTGTGTTTTTGTTTATTGTGTGTGTGTGTGATAAGAAATAATGGAGCCATCACATAAATGTCAACGTCTCCAAAATATCTTAGTCAACAAAAAATATCTCAAGTCAACATAATCTCACAACAAACAAAAACCCTAAACATGCTAGAATAGTAATCATAGGTCACTAATTAGCCATATCGCAAAAATGCAATAAACACCTCATCCAACACCTCAATAATCTTTTAATCCAAAAAGGTTTAACCCATGATGAGGTGTAATCTTCTAAAAGTAATCTTGTAATAAATTACAAGAATACCCATCAACCATATATACATACCCGCATCCGTATTCCGAAGAATACGAATACAAAGAGACGAAAATAATCCAACAAATATAATACTAGGATCCAGCTTAAACCAAAGCCCACTAGTATTATCCGTCCGAACATTATGCGTGCACAAGTACACGTATGTGATCGAACCCTGCCATAAAACCATACGACCTCTACATCGTTTCGTCCGAAGCAGGGAACCCCTCTGTGTGGGACTCTAAAGACTCGTCAATACGCTGGTAGTGGGTTCAACCACAAGCACGTCAGCGGCACTAGCTGTACGTAACGGCTACCCAGGTATTGAGCGAAAGGGAGGCCGACGGGCAAACTCATCCTGAAACCCCTACTGAGCCTGACAGTGACAATATCCATATAGTCCGGTTCGTTCGTCTATGAGTATCGCATATCGAGTCTAGGGAGTGGATAAAGTCACACCCCTAATAACACAACATTTAGTGTCGGTATGAAGCTCATCACTACCTGAGAAACTACCGATCCTAAATCAGTAATTCTTGACTACCTTGGCCAAGGATTTCTGGTGATGGCCACCCGTGCCCAACCGCGACATCAACCCCCAATACCGGGAGAGACGAATTCCCGACGATCCGCTCACTGCCTCCATGTGGCTCGGGACTGTACCCAACTAAAACCTGTTTGCACGACTCCTTTGAGCCATGGTAGTGTAGTAATCAAAGCACAGTGGGAACTCACACGAGACAAATGACGATCTCAGGTCAATAGACTAACCTGTACATATGTCACCAGGGAACTGCTATCTGACAATAGGTATAATACCAACTAGCATGTTCCCGGAGAGTCCATCCAGTGTACTCATAACCCAATGAGCACCTGTATACATCTTAGGTGAACAAACTAACACCAATGGCTTGTAAGACCGGCCACCGCCCCTTGTCGGGGTCTCAATCAGTATACACTAGTCTACTCTGGAATATCGATACCCAGTCTCGAAACTCCCACGACTAGGGACATTTAAGGATGTGCCTATAGACTACCCAGCTCCCACATATATGATCGCCATTATACTGCTGGCAGTCAAGAAAGAATCTTATAGGCTCTATCAACATGTAATAGTGATCTGTAATACCACCAAATGTTGTACATGATGATAAAGACAAACCAGATAGCATACTATCATCTCGAGTAAGACTGTTCTACTGGTATAGGTCCTCCCTCAATCATCATAATCACCAGCCTGGGACTATGATAATTGCCTTGAGGGCACTATAGCCAACACCCTCTTTCCAAATATAGAGGAGGAAACCCCCAATAAGCTTCAGAAAGAACAGGGAATTAAGTTCTCGAGGAAGAAGAACTCTCTTCCTGGAAAATTTGGTAAATAAAAATAAAGGAGTGCTTAGCACTCAATGACTGGCGCTCAGTGCCCAGCGCCCCACGTGCCTCTCACGTGGGCGCTACAAAATAAAGGAGTGCTTAGCATTCAGCGAGCGACGCTTAGTGCCCAGCGCCTTACGTGTACCCACGTGGATGCCACAGAGTAAAAAGTACTTGACACTCACTAAGAAGCACCTAGTGCCTCACGTGCTTCACACGTGGGCGCCATAAAGAGAGCTCAGCACTCTATAAAGAGACAAAAAGGGTAAAGTGTTTAACACTTGTTGGACAAATCCCCATAACTAAAAACCCCACATGGCTAGATGTGAGCGTCAGAATTTACATAAGTGCTCAACACTTTTTGCACAAAAAAGGGGACTGAACCCAATCAAGTGCTTAGCACTTATAAAGAAAGGGGGAATAGAACCCAGAGAACAGCTCCTATTTTGGGGTGCCTCACGTGCTCACACGTGAGCGCTTCCAAAGTTTAGTGTTTAACACTGATTCAGAGCCTCATTTGGGAATACGTGAGTGCTGAACATAACCAAGTGCTTAGCACTTATAAAGAAAGGGGGAATAGAACCCAGAGAACAGCTCCTATTTTGGGGTGCCTCACGTGCTCACACGTGAGCGCTTCCAAAGTTTAGTGTTTAACACTGATTCAGAGCCTCATTTGGGAATACGTGAGTGCTGAACATAACCAAGTGCTTAGCACTTATAAAGAAAGGGGGAATAGAACCCAGAGAACAGCTCCCACTTTGGGGCGCCTCACGTGCTCACACGTGAGAGTCTCTAAAGTTCAGTGTTTAACACTGATTCAGAGCCTCACGTGGGAACACATGAGTGCTGAAAATACACCAGTGTTTAATATTATGGGAAATCAGCTTCAGCCCCAAATTGGCTAAATCTTCCTGAGGTCAAAACCTCTTTGATCTCCAAATCGACCGAGCCTCTGTGCTCATGTTCTCGCAAACTAATCTCAATCTCAAACATAATTGATGACCCCTCAACTGATGATATCCAAAATGATATTCATCCCACATTCTCCCGAGGAATTCTTAGTCTCAAAATACGACTAATGATTTCTGAGTTGACCATTAATCCATTTTCCCTCAAATACGGGAATTGGTTCAAGGGTACATCTTTCTACACCTCTGATACATGTCGTTGTAATTCCTCAACGTCTTCAGAGAGGTGGCGGGTTCCGACAGCCAACTGCTTTTTGGTTCACTTCCCAAACTGACGTGCACATCCCAGATCAAACCACATCCCAAACTAGATGTATCCCATATCATCGTTGCTCATCCCAACACGTAACAAATACACGTGCGCGCAAAATGATCTACAGACCGAAACGTCCTCAAACTAAACGTTGCCTCCAAAATGGCGACAAGGGACCGAAACGTCCTTAAACTACAACAGACCGAAATGTCCTCAAACTACAACGTTGCCTCCAAAATGGCGACAACAGACCGTAACGTCCTTAAACTAAAACTTCATCTCAAAAATGGTGATCTACGACCGAGACGTCCTTAAACTAAACGTTGCCTCCAAAAAGGCGACAACGGACCGCAACGTCTTTAAACTATAACCTTACCTCAAAAATGGTGATCTACAGACCGAAATGTCCTCAAACTACAACTTCACATCCAAAATGGCGATAAAGGACCGAGACGTCGTTATACTAAAACAACAGAGCCCAAATGCTCTTTTGTTGGATCTGAATGATCCTAAAACCCTGTTAAGTAGATCTTAGACTCAAATTGGACTAACGTATCCTTAATAATTTTTTTAAAAGTTAATCTTAATCTCAAACGAGATTAATGATCCTTAAATCAACCCAAACCCAAATCTAAGATATAAATCCATGCCCTACGGACAACAACATAAATTAGTCTCCGTATACAATCCACGGGCAACCAAAAATAAAACAAACACACACGACATGAAGTGAACTTCTGGAGCAGGAGAAAGTGGTTATCGCGATGCGGTAACGTAATTAACTGCAGGGCCTTGTGCCTGCAGGGAAGAGCATCCCCACAATCAAAAACCCCTCACAAACGAGGAAGAATCTGACGAAATCTGCTGCAACGGCTGCATCCGTCCAAACCTCCGATATACGGTGCCATAAATCAACTTGGCATCTTCGAAGAGATGGACGGATAAATCCAAATAGCATCTGCCCCCAAATTCAGGCAAGACGACCTACGCGGTTCGTCTCTGTTTTCGGCGGTGAACAGTGCATAAAGCAGAAACGAATCAAGATCCAATAAACAATATCTGAATTATGTCCCAATATGGGCTCACATCAAAAGGAATAAAACTGCGAAAATAAACTAAACTAAACATCTTTAATAATATACGTTCAACTCCTCACGCTCGGCTTGATTGCTAAAATACTCTCGATCTGCTTGCGATAAAGGTAGAGGAACTGGGCCATGCAAAACCCAGACGTCAGTGCGTAATAATATCAAAATAACAGTAATGTCCAGGATATAATAATATGATTAAACATGAATATAAATAAATAACATAGTTATGAAACAGTGAGCTATGTGTATGTATAGGTGTGTGATGTGTATCCTAAATCTATGCTTCTAGGTTATCTATTCTAAAAGTCTTTGAAATCAATTAATATAATTCTCATAGTAACCCAACATTATATATCTCGCTTATTCCCCACGGGACCATCGTAACAGTTTTTATTCCATAACGCCCGGAAACACGGAAAACAAGTATTTATTCCGTAACACCTGGAAAAACGGCAAACAAGTATTTATTCCGTAACGTCCGGAAAAACGGCAAACAAGTAATAATATCCTCTTGAGTTACATTTCGGTTACATTTTTGATTTTCCCTTTTCCCCCAGGTTTGTGTTCAAGTCAGGTATTGCGGATATAAATCTAATACTAACACAAGATCAAACAGGTACAGTTCTCGTCTATGCAGACAATAAGCCACGTCCGTCAGGACAACACGTCAGTATTGTTGGCATTAATAACTAGATCCAAGTAAAAAGTCAGCTAGTGTGTCGTGAGCATGTCATGTGATGCATATCAACCAAATAGATACCCAATATGAAACTGTAATCGATAACGGAACACGGTAAACAAAACTGATGCCAGGATGCATATGTATCTATCTGTAATAACCATTATACGTTCACTACCAAGTATGATGCAAACTAGATAACATGTTGTACTGATGTAGTAGTATAATGATATCATGATGTTCTGGCATGCAACTAGATAAATGATTATCAGTACGGATACAAACGGATATCGTAAAACTGTAAATCGGTACTATTTGTTGAATAATAAAACACATGCATTATTCTTATTCATATAGATATTGATATAATATAACATAGCATGTTGCAAGTTTAAAACTTGCCTGATCGGATCTCACGTCGAGATACGGATGCTACGTCCAACGTCGGAAATAACGTCGTGATGCAAACTTATACATGCAGGACTGGACTTGGCTGATCAGTGACTTGACGTGGTGACTAGGCTGGACGACGACGGTGATTGGGTCGTCCGGATCGTCGGCGACTGTGCAACTCCGGCGAGCCGATCGGAGAATCCAGAAACGATCGAGCAAAAGAACACGCAGAAGAATAGTGGGTGCTGTTGTGTCAGGCTCTGGTGGCGGCGAGGACAGAGGTGAGATGACGGCGACGATGGGCTTCCGTTGGCGGCGAGGTGGCAGTGGTTTTCTTGGGTTAGTGTCGGGGTCGGGATGGTGACGAGGGTTGTGGTGGTGGTGGTTTGTGATGTCGGGGAGAGGAGAGGGAGGTGAGGAGATGAAGGCGGGGTGAAGGTGCTGGCAACGGCGAGGTCTCCGGCGAGGGGTGAGGTTTCTGGGTTGCTGCAGGTGGCGTCGTCGGGGTGCAGGGCTTGGGAGGAAGGAGAAAGGGGAGAGGAGGTGGAGGTGGTGACAGAGGTGAGGTGGTGATGAGGGCGAGGTGGTGAGGTCGGCGATGGCGAGGACGTGGGCGAGGGTTAGGGTTTTAGTTGGGTTCTCGCCGGTGACGAAACAGAAAGAAGAAAAGAAATGAGGGAAGAGAGAGAGAGAGAGAGGTGAGGGGCTTTAAATATAATTAGGTTATATATATATATATATATATATATATATATATATATATATAAAGAGAGAGAGAGTGAGAGAATAGAGAGAGACAACGAGACGAGAGAGAGAGAGATAGGCTGAGAAATAATTAGTTATAAATAGATTATATATATATTATATAACTCTTAGTTAGTTTAGGTTTAGTAAAATTATTATAATATATTTTATAGGATTTTACAGCTAATATCAAATTGCTCCGAAAATTACCGGGTCTCTTCTAAAAATATAGTTTTAAAATATGGAGAATATACGTATAAGTTAAAACCATAATGCGATGTCCGGTCAATAAAAATGTATACCCCCAAATACGGATCTACGTAAATATACGTAGCGATTCAAACGAGTTTGTTTTAACAATTTGGAGATGAATATGATGTTTGGATGCAACCATAAAATATGGGGTACGATAACATGCCATGTTAGGTATCAAAATATATTATTTGGTTATTATTTGTATTATTAAAAGATACGCGGGTACTATATATATCATATATGTGTATAGAATCTAGATGTACATGGATCCTCTGTATTAGCAAATATTAACGTAATCTAGAAACATGATGGGTTTCAAACATGCGGGTCGGGTCGGATACTAACCGCAGTTACCAAATGCACCATCCGCACCCAAAAACAATAGTAATCAGAAACCTGTCGCAAAATTTGAAATACCCCAAATAAAATATCGTGTAATAGTGCTAAGGTGTTATAAGTTAGATGAGGTCCTGAAGAAAGGTTAGATCAGATCCAGTACTTCAACTTAGGGATGACCAGTATTACTAGTGAAGAAGAAGGAAGGTACCTACCGGATGTGCGTGGATTATCGAGCACTAAATGAAGTGACAATTAAGAACAAGTATCCACTACCTCGCATCGATGACCTTTTCGATTAGCTAAGTGGATCTTGTATCTTCTCAAAATTAGATCTTCGTTCAGGATATCATCAGGTGAAGGTCAAAGAGTCTGACATTTCGAAGACGACGTTTAAGACTTGTTATAGCCATTATGAATATCTCGTAATACCATTTGGAGTGACCAATGCACCAGCCATCTTTATGATCCTGATAAATCAAGTTTTCTGAGAGTTCTTAGACAGGTTTGTTGTTATCTTCATCGACGACATGAAGATGTATTCAAAGAATCGGAAAGATCACGCCAAGCACTTACGCATTGTTTTGGAGACATTACGACAACACCAGCTCTATGCCAAGTACAACAAGTGTGAATTTTGGCTAGATCAAGTCGGATTTCTCGGACACATCGTTTCAAGCGAAGGAATCTCTGTGGATCCAGCTAAGGTGTCAGCTGTCAGTGAATGGCCTACACCAAAATCCATCAAAGATATAAGAAGTTTTCTGGGCTTAGCAGGATATTACAGACGCTTCATCGAAGGATTTTCAAAGAACACAACACCCCTGACCAAGCTTACACGTAAAGACAAAGCATTTGTGTGGTCAGAAGCATGTGAGAAGGCTTTCATAGAACTCAAGTCGAGGTTAACCTTTGCTCCTATCCTCATAATACCGGATCAATCTGACGGATTCGATGTGCATTGTGATGCATCCGGTAAAGGATTAGGATGTGTTCTACATTCGCATGGAAAAGTTGTGGCTTTTGCATCAAGGTAGTTAAAATTTCATGAACGCAACTATCCAACACATGATCTGGAATTGATAGCCGTGGTTTTCGCACACAAGATTTGGCATCGCTACTTTTTAGGAGAACGAGTGGATATATACACTGACCACAAAAGTCTGAAATATGTATTTACTCAGAAGGAACTCAACATGCGGCAGAGAAGATGGTTAGAACTCATGGCGGACTTCGACATCAACCTACAGTATCATTCTGAAATGGTTCCTGATGCACTTAGTCGCCAACCTTTAGCAATGAATCTCACCACTTAGTGGAAACTACAGCAAGAACTGCATGGAATGGAGATTGAAGTAATTATGTCAGGTAACGCCTCATTTTTGATGAACTTACAACTTCAGTCCACTCTTGTCAATCAGATCAAGGCAGCTCAAGTAAATGTTGTCAAGCTACAAAAGATCCGAGAATAAGTAGGGAGTGGTCTTCGAACTGATTTCATCATTCACGAAGATAGATCCTTACGGTATAGGAGCCGTTTATGCTTTCCAGTCGGCCCTGTTCGAGAAGAGTTAATGAAAGAAGCTCACAACTCTCCTTATTCTGTACACCCCGGCGGCACGAAGATGTACAAGGATCTACAGCAACACTACTGGTGGCATGGAATGAAGCGAGAAGTAGCAAGGAGCGTAGCAAAGTGTTTAGTGTGTCAGCAAGTGAAGGCTGAACATCACAGAACTGCTGGTCTACTTCAGCCGTTACCGATTCCAGAATGGAAATAGCAGCACATTACCATGGATTTCGTGATTGCTCTCCCTCGCAGCATGAAGGGTAACGACACAATTTGGGTTATTGTGGATTGACTCACAAAGTCGGCTCACTTCATCCCATTCAGAGTTGGCCAATCAACCGAGAAGTTGGTAAGGAGGTACATGGAGATGAGTAGAAATCTAAAGTAAGATTTAAACCTTCAAGATGTACCATACTTGTCTTGATACCCATAAACTCATGCAGGAGATCATGAGATTACATGGGGTACCTGTTTGCATCGTCTCCTAACGTGATACTAGATTCCGATCCCAGTTTTGGCAGAGTCTTCAAGCCAGTCTAGGAACGAGTCTGAATTTCAGCACGGCGTATCATCCACAAACAGACAGACAATCTGAGCGAACAATTCTGATCCTGGAAGATATGATGAGATCCTGTATGTTAGACTTCGGAGGTTTGTGGGAAGATCACCTACACCTTGTAGAGTTTTCATATAACAACAGCTACCAGGCAAACATTAGGATGGCACCATTCGCAGCACTCTACGGATGGAAGTGTCGTTCCCTACTGAGTTGGGACAATGTTGGAGATCGTGAACTCCTTGGACCAGAGATGATCGTGGAAACGGTGAACGTAGTTCGCACGATCAGGGAAAAGATGCGCATAGCCCAGGACCAACAGAAGCATTGGGCCGATGCAAAGCGCCAACACCTGTAGTTTCAACCCGGAAAGCATGTGTTTCTGAAGATCTCTTCGAACAGAGGAGTGATACGTTTTGGAAAGAGGGGTAAACTCAGTCCAAGAAACATCGAACCATTCGACATACTCAAACGAATTGGAGAAGAGGCATACCGTTTGACACTACCATCCTCATTGGAAGGAATACACAATATGTTCCATATATCCCAACTACGACGATATGTGAGTGACCCCAGCTACATACTTGATCACTCAGAGTCACAGTATAAACCGATCTAACATGCGAGTAGCTGCAATTCGAGATCTTGGATCGAAAAGTGAAGACCTTACGGAACAAGGAGGTGAACTTGGTCCGGATGATGTGGAGAAAGGACTCGCTAGGAGAATCGACTTGGGGGAGAGAAGACGATATGCGTGCACGATACCCTCATCTATTCGAAGATTAGTCCTTTGTATAAATTTCGAGGACGAAATTTTTATAAGAAGGGTAGAATATAACGACTTTGAAATTCCTGTACAAATATAACTTATTTAATGTATAGAAAGGATATTTCAGCCTGATTAGGAGTTATAAATTAAATTTGTTTAATAAAATAAAGAGACAACTTGTAGCTCACTGGTAAAGCCTCTACACTGCCGTGACATAACCTGTGTGTTCGATTCCCATCAGTCCCAATTATTTTTAATATTTTTCTTTTTTAAATTTTCGGAAGCCTAAGAGTTGCACGTGCAATACACTGAGAAATGAAAAGTTTCAGAAAAATCAAACAGGATAAATGAGGTTTTAATTACGAATTAAACACGTGGCACGAATCTCGAGGCAAATGGAGAAAATCCGACCGCCCATTTCATCATTTTAGCCGCCACCAGCGGTTCGATCTTGGCCAAATGCCTCCGTGCTTCGCTTATGCGCCCCTTTGACTCCCTTCTACTCCCCTGTACTGTTTGATTACTCTGCATTCATCCAGAGATCCTTCATTTCATCATTAGTCCTATTTTAATTCATTTTAATTCCAATTCTTTAACTCACACACTCTCATCTCTACACTATAAATACATCATATCCCCTAGCTCTACCCATTCTGAAAAATCTCTATCAAAATTCTTCTAAAATTTGCTAAGTACAAGTGGAGTCAAGTGGAGTTAGCGATCAAGTTCTCTTCGTTGAAGATCGAAGTTGTTCCTGGAGCTACCGCGACACCATGAAGACCTCTCCCTCTTCCTCACTCTTTTCTCGACACTCTAAAACCGCAAGCCTCTCTTCTTCCCTTTCTTCTCATCTCTAATCGTATTTTTAAAACATTCCGACGAAATTGTAGTTAACTCCGATAACATTTTCTTTGCAATAGTTTAATCCGCTTTTTTTTAAGTCACAGCAATACCTAACATAACTTTAAAATGTTATTCTCTTTGTTTACCTTGTTATGCAATTAAAATTCCATATGAAATGATCATATAACAAACTTTTTCAGCTAAATACCATGAACTTTAATTATAACCCTTTGTTCGATAATTAGTCATACATACATCTAGAACATTCACGGGGTAACGACTTACCCCGCACGCACACTTTTGATTCATAGCACGATATTTGGTTAGAGTTTTTCATCTAAATGAAACAATTTTCAATAAAATACCACCACTTTATAAAAATATGTTTTTAATCGTTATTTTAAAAATCTTTTACAATTACGTCTTTACAACCTTTTAGGAGAACCCATCTATAGATGGTGCGGGTTATCGCACGTCCTTGGGGTAGTAGAGTGAGATACAAAACTTCTTATGGAGAATTCGTCTCGAAAGGAAATAAAAATACGATTTAAAAGAATACGACTTTTTCTAAATCAAATTAAAACTTTAAAAAATTATTAAAAAATTATGAATCATATTTTAAATTGAAATATTAAAGTTTTAAATAAAAATACCATCAAGTTTTCAAAAGAGATAGTTTTCATAAAAATACCATAAACTTTTAAAAACCAGGTTTCATCGCTAAAATACCACTAAAATTAAAATACATGTTTATAAAAACTCTAAATATTATAAATCACCCTCGAAGTTTATTTTTAAATAATATTAAAGTATTTTTCATAAAACCCCCTCGAGAAATGCAAACAATATAAACACAATATAACCTACAATAATAAATATTTAAGGACTCTAGATTAATATAGGTTTAAGAAATATCATTTCTCTTGAGCCCTTTGTAGCCGGAGAAAATGAGTGCTTACCTAATCAATAAAGACAAATTAACGGAGTTTATCAAGTGTCAATTGTGTTAGAAAAAGACACAAATCCTGCCGTCCATGTGCAGCAGTTGTCCGATTACTCCCGAACTTAAGAAATTCAAGAGCTAAACCCTTTCATAAGATACTGACTCCAATCTGAATCCAAACTCAAAACAGAACCAAAATCAAATACAAACTTGAATACTTGATCATGAACCTGAACACTCAAATTCAAATATCAAACTTGACTCGAACACTTGACTCGACTTGACCGAACCATGAATATAACTTGACATGAATTTGATATGAATACCTGAATACATGATTACACCTTGAACATGAACCTGTACATTTTTATATTCATGGATTCGGCCATGACTTGTTAACTTGAACTATACGCTAAAATACGCGGGGATAAAGGGGTAGATTGGTACGGAACGTATATCGTGGCACGAGAGGTCACTTAAAAGACACCTACATGAATTCACGTGTCGTTCTCCCATGGGTTATGACGGGACCTTGTATTACATGTTACCATAGTCCTCGGGGTAAGATGGACTCCTCTCATATACATGAATACCTTTTTTATCAAATTACAAACAACCACGTTAGAATAACTATCTTATACTTGTAAGCAAACATGCTTAGATACTCTTATATATAACCTTGACTGTTCATATTCACTTGATTTCTATTCATTTTCATTCATCATTACTTATTTCTTTCGGGGACTTACCGAGCGCTAATTCGCTGACGACATTCCTCTATGTTTCATTTCTTCAGAATGTTCGTCAGGAGGACCGGAATTTGAGGGTATAGAGCCGAGCCTGGAGTGTTAGTGATATATGCCCTAGAGGCCATTATCGTATAGTACTGGATTGTATATAACATTTTAGAAGCCTAGGATATATACAGATATAATAACAGTCTTGCTCAACATGATAGTATCCTATCTGGTTTGAGTCTATATTAACATGTGTATATGTTTCTTTTAACATATCGCTAATGCATGTTGATAGAATCCTTAGGATCTTTGCTTGACTACCAGTGTTGTGATGGCAGTCACACTAGTATGGGCTGGGTAGTCTATAAGCATATCTTTAAACTTGTCCCTAGTCATAGGATTATCGAGACTGGTCATCGATACTCCTGAGAAGACTAGTGTATACGCTTCTTATCCCCGTCAGGGGAGGTGGCCTGTCCCGCAGCCTTTGGTATATAGTACCAAAGATAATATACAGGTACTCATTGGGTTATGAGTTTCACTGGACGGACTCGTTGGGAACTGCTATTTGGTATTATACCTATCGTCAGTTAGCAGTTTTCCGGTGACATGAGTACATGTTAGTTCGTTGATTTGACATCACTATTCGTTTCGAGTGTGTTCCCACTGTACTTATATTACTACCCTACCACGGATCAAATGAGTAGTGCAAACAGGTAGTAGTTGGGTGCGGTCCCGAAGCACTTGGAGGCAGTAAGGGTTAGAAGGGATTCGTCTCTCCCGGTATGGGGAGTTGATATCGCGCTGTGTATGGCTGGCTAATATACAAAGTCCCTTGCCAGGGCAAGTGAGATTTACTGGTAGGTACACCAGTAGTTTCTCAGGGTGTATTGGGTTCCAAACCAACACGACTTATTGCATTATTAGGGGTCTGACATTTACCACCCCTAGGCCCGATAAGCGATACTCTTAAATGAATAGACCGGACTGTACGGAGAATGTCACTTATAGGCTCAGAAGGGTTTTCGGACGAGTTATCATGTCGATCTTCCCTTCGACAGATTCCTGGGTAGCCGTTGCGTACAGCTAGTGCCACTAACGTGCTTGTGGTTAAACCCACTACTAGCGTATTGTCGAGTCTTTAGAGTCCCACACAGAGAGTTTCCCGGTTCAGGTGAAACTGTGTAGTTTGCGTATGGTTTTACGCAGGGGTGTTCGATTGAACATGTATTTATACACGTGCTTTAATTGGACGGTTTAGTAGTACTAGCAGGTTTGAAAGACAGCCATTTTTTATTCTAGTATTATATTGCTCTCTTTTGGGTATTTGTATTTTAACACGAATACGGTATTTATACGAATACGTGTATTTGTATAAAAACGGGTATTTGTGCTTTGATACAAATATATGTATTTCTTTCTAAATATGAATACGCGTATTTTGTATTTTCGGTACAAATATGCTATTCGTTTTTTGGTAGAAATACGGTATACGTATTTATACGGGTTTGAGTATACTTGTATATATACATGCATTTATATTTATATATTTGTATGTATATGTATACTTGATGAGGTGACTACACTTTCTCCTTTTTCCTTCAAGATAAATAAGGAAGTGTGTGGGCTTGTGAGTCACCCTAATGAGTCACCAAGCCCACCCACTCTTTTGTTTTAAATGTGAAGGGATAAGTGAGAGTGTGAGAGATATTTTTGGAGAGTGGTTGATATTTTTCATCACTTAAAGAAATTTCTCTAGTTGCTACATTTTCTTCTTCCTCCTCAATTTTCTCACTTGAGCTTTGAGGATTAAAAGAGAGCATTTAGTTTCATAAACTACACCACTCTAAATATCTTGTCTTATTAAGACTTGATCTTTAGTTATTTTGGATGAAACTATCGCTTGAATCGATATTCTCGGGTGGATCGTCTTTGACGCGGAAGATCGGATTCGAGAGCTCGTTCCATCAACCCAAGGAGCTTGTGGAGTCCACCTTTCAAAACCCGAAGGACCATCTACAAAGGTTGTAATCTCAACCAAGTAGTTAAAACTCTAGTTAGGGTTTGTTTAGTTTAGTGTTTGGGCTTGTATCCTGGGAATTTAGTGTATTGTACTCTAGTTTTTAAAGTTTTTGATTCCGCATAGACATAGTTATCACGACAAGGAGCACATATACACTTACACGGGTATCAAAGCCCACCCAAACACTTAACTAATGGTTTAGACAGAGTTTAGAGTTTCAAACCAAAATAACTCTGTAACGTTAAATCTTGAGTCCAAGTTTCTGTCGAATTTTACAGAGCTTTTAAATTTTTTTTAAACAAGTGCAGAATGCTCCTTGTGTTGTAACTAGAACACCTGAGAAAAATGAGGCACTAACTCCTATAAAAAACCGCACGAATTAGAGTTTTTCCCGCTATGGGCGGTTTTGTAGGGGAGTTGGGTCTCGTGCTTCTTGTGGTGTTTTGTACTCTTGGATTTAGAATTTATGGTATTGTTTGTTTTTGCCCATATTTCATCTAGTGTTATCTTTATGCTTGGGCAATACGAAGCATTTCTAAGTCGAAATTTTAACATTGTTTATTCGCTTTAAGTTTGCATATGTGTTTCTAAACGTCGACTAATTGCTATATGTCGATTAGTAGGAGTTGCGCATATCTAATATCTTGTTATTGCGGTTTGTGGATATGAAGTATTGGATCATCGTGGTTGAATAGCCAGGGGATGTGAGAAGAGTGTTCTTTTCTTTCATTCATGTAATTTATAAATGTGATGTAATATTCTTTTGCGGGGCACATCCGGGTTGAGGTTGTAACCACCATTCTATTATGTCATTTACTTTTTCTTGCACCTAGGATAGACCCAAGGTGGGGTGCACAAACTACCGAGTTCTTGAAGTGCCGAGTGGACTACTCATTTTATTGAGAGATATTGCTTAACTTCGGGGATTTGGCGGGTAGTTTGTCGCACCCGTAGGGGTTTAGAGTGAGGGTATGGCTATTCATCACGACCGTGGAATCCGTTTTTCATTCTAGGCTAAAACGAAACACAGAAATCCTAGTATATCCAATATATTCATTTGTGTTGCTTATGATGTGATCTGTGATCTGGAATGGCTATTATTGCGTGAGACGAATGGATATATATATATATATATTATTTATAATAAACGTTGCTTATGTTTTGCACCCGCGCTAGCCCTGCCCCCGCTCTGCCGTTAGTTAAGTAACCTAATGGTGCATGACAGGGCCCCGTGGCGAATGCGGATGGCATAAGCGTACGTTCTATTTTTGTTTCTTTCTACAATGATAGGGATAAATGATGGGACAACATTAATACTGTTTAATGCAAAGAAAACAAACCAAAGTTAAATCGTTGGAACAATTTCAAAACTACTCGGTTTTCATTAAAAATAACTTTTAAATGCGGAGCTTAAACCATTCCTTTTAAAAGTTATCATGGTTCCTTCGACTATATCAAGTTCATTACGCTCACGGGTTTCGCCAAAACCAGTCGTAGCCCTCCGTCATTTCAGATGGGAATTCAGTGGTATTCAAGCTATGTATTTTGACCTTCACCAAGGCATAGTGATTGGTAGTTGCTGGGTATTCATCTGTAGCATAGATAGATGTGTTAATCCGGGACAGGCGTACAGCTATTTTGGCCTTCGTCAAGAGTTTGTACGAATGGGTTCAGATTAACCTGGACAATGACGGGTAGAACTTGACTTGCGTCTTATGATATTTTGGCCTTCATCAAGGTCATAAGCGTCTGGGGTAAAAATCCATGTCGAGAGTTTCGAAGGAAAATGAAACTTGCTGGTTTTGCATACCATCTAGAGTGTGATGATTTTGGTAGGATTTCTTCAAAGTTATCACACAATGATAGTTGGATCCCGATTCCACCGTGAGTATTATTACTCCTCGGGAGAGTTTTTCACTTTATAATCAATGCTATAAACCAAGTAGGTGTCTAGAACGGTATTAGCGGGGCTACGCCTCCAGGGAAAAGAGGTTATTTAATTAAGGAACTTCGTGAAAGCATTGTAAAATCTCCCTCGAAGTACCGACACTAGCCTGGACGAAAGGTTAAGCAAGAATTGTAGGGTGCGATTAATCCCGACTAATTCTTCTTTTATGGTTTGAAAGAGGATTTGAGGAAACAGTGAGAGCCATCCTATTTAGGTAAACTAAAAACCAATCTAAACTTGCAAGTGTATCATGTTGAGTGTTTTCTTCTCTCTCTCTTAATTGCAGCGACCAATATGACCGGGCTTAAGTTACCATTAGATAAAAATATATTGACGGGGTCAAACTATAAAGATTGGTTAAGGATTGTCCAGATGGACTTTATGTATGACAAGCTGGGCTACCTCCATACTATAAAAACCCCGACCGTCTCAGTTCTAGATTCCACCGTCATGGATATTGAGATCCATAAGACATGGGAATTAGACGGTGCGAAATCCAAGTACCTCATGTTAGCCTTTATGGATAATGAACACCAGAGGCGACACGAGAATATGGACCTTGCTTCCATATTCCTCCATACCAAAGATTTATATGGAGAGCAATCTCGTATCACAAGATATGAGACCTCGAAGAAATTATTTTAGGCGAGGTTGGCTATCGGGTCATTTGTAGGGGACCACGTCCTTAAGATGATCAGCTATATTGAAGAGCTCACGGACCTTGGGACCACATTGGAGAACGAGTTATATACAGACTTGATTCTACAGTCCCTCCCCTCTATCTATACCCAGTTTATATTGAATTTCAATATACAGAATAAGGAAGTTACACTTTCAGAGCTCCTTAACATATTGAGGAGTGCAGAGGGCACCATGAAGAAATCCAGGAAGGCACCCCCTCTACTTGTTGGGGAACCTTCTTTCTCTAGATCCAAGGCGAAAGCCAAGGGGAAGAAGAAGAAGGCCCTCACCAAACCGAAAAGTGGTGTCGGTAAGGTGATTGATGTGGAAAAGTGTGTATGTAGTGTAACCGCAATCAGAATGGTGTCGCGTGTAGCTAGACCAAGGTGAGTACGGGTTGTCCTCTGGGAAACGTTGAATCTTTTATTCTTACTTTAGATGTGTTGAAAAAGAGAGGAGGGATAAAGAATTTTGTGGAATGGTTTCTAGATCTACGTTAAGCGCTAATGAAAAATATAGATCTAGATTATTTATGGATGTAGTTAATATAATAAGGGGGCTTGTAGGGTTCGTTAGGATTTAGTAGTTATGGACGATTAATTAAAAGTTAACCTTTTTATCCTTTAATAGATTTAAAACTAGAACGACGGTGATGCGTGTAGATTAGGGTTTCTGGAGGGAAAAGGAATCCCACTCTTAACCCTTATCTCGACACGAAACTCCATTCATATCTAGCCTTTACCAAAACAATCATTAATCTAATCTCTAATCGCGGTCGGAACTAACAAAGAATTGTTAGCGCGTCCGATTAGGATGCTAATGATTCTTTTGATAAAATTCATAAATTTTATAGGACTTAAAAAGGGTTTAGGGATGTTCATCATCCATTAGCCTACCCTAATCCTACGAACCCTAACAAGCGGAGAATTACTCGCGCATATTGGGAGAAAAAGAGATGGGGAGAAAATGCATAATTAAACTACGAAGAAATAGATTAAGAAAAAGAGCTACCTTTATTAATCAACAATATTCATTACACTTTGATTCCTTAGAAAATGATTACAAAGACTAGTTTGCTTCTCGATCTCTTCTAAGGAGGTAGACGAACAGTTGATGATCAGTCTGGATGCGTGAGCCGTCTTGGACTTTGTGATCTCGTCGACTTGATGATTTTTCCAAGAGGCTCTCGGTCTTTATTTATAGCCCCAAAGCCAGAACTCTTGCTTCCAAATATGGAAGCTAACTATAAAGATTCTCCCCCAAAAAAATGCATCATCTAACTCCCCTCTCTTGCCGCGGATCCGCGGCCAACAGGGGGGTTTGGCCGCGGATCCGCGGCCAATGGGTGAGATCTCTTGATGTGTTTTCTGGGCTTTCATCTGTGTGACATGTGGCAATCTCAGGAATCTTTGGACTTTGGAAATCTTCTCGTGGTTGCTGCCAGACTTGATTTCTAAGTTTTGGTTTCTTAATTAGGCAGGTTTGCTTTAACTTGATTTCCTTGATTTTAGTCCTGAAAATTCTGCACAACAACTCAAATAATATTTAGTAGAGTTAAGATTTGGTCAATGATATTATTTGCATACATTTTCCTACCAAATGCTAATTATAATATATAAACACATGAAAATAGTATTTTTACAGATAAACCCTCATATGTATTATATATTATAATAAACACCTTTTCTAATATAGAAATAGTAGGAAAAATGTCATATTAAATGTGCAGTTTTATCAACTGAACATAAGGCATATGGAAAGGGCAAGGCAACAGTTGGGGGGCTGACAGCAGATAAAGAGGAATGCTTCTCTTATCACAGGAAAGGTCATTGGAAGAAGGAATGCAGGGCTTGGAAAGCCAAGAATCAAGATTCGAAGCAAGTTGTGGTTTCGGCTTCAGGTGTGTTTATGATTGAAAGTTGTCTGTCAATCAACTCTACTTCCTGGGTCTTGGATACCGGTTCAGGATCTCATATCTGTAATTCATTTCAGGCACTGAGAAACCATAGAGTTATCAAGGCAGATGATATGACCCTCAGGGTTGCTAATGGAGAGAGGTGGATGTTGTTTCCGTAGGGGAATATCACCTACGATTAACAAGTGGACACATTTTGGTTTTGCGTAACTGTTTTTATGTACCAAGTTTGACATGTAATATCATTTCTGTATATTTACTATCTAAAGAAGGTTATGATTTTACATTTTTAAGCGATATTGTAAACATCCACCTTAATCATGGTTTGATTGGGTCTGGTACACTAAATAATTGTATATACATATTAAATCAACATTCAGTTTTCAACGTCCAGAACACACTCAAAAGAAAGACTCCGGAAATGAATCAAGCTGTCTTATGGCATTATAGACTAGGTCACATCAATGAAACACAGTTGACGAAGGTACATAAAGAGAGATATTTGGATCCGTTTGAATATCTGTCTTATGCAACTTGTCAATCATGTCTCAAAGGAATGATGATAAAGACTCCATTCACTGGACACGGAGTAAGAACCACCGAGCTCTTGGGACTCATACACAACGACATATGTGGTCCAATGTCTACACATGCAAAAAGTAGTTATTCCTACTTCATTACTTTTACAGATGATTTCTCAATGCATGGACATGTATTTTTGATGAAACATAAATCCGAGGCCTTTGAGAAATTCCAGGAATATAAGAATGAAGTGGAAAAACAAACAGGAAAAAGTATCAAGACACTTCGATCTGATCGAGATGGTTAATACTTAAGTGCCGAGTTCCAGGATTATTTATAAGAGAATGGAATTCTCTCTCAGCTTACTCCTCCATACACACCTCAATACAACGGTGTATCAGAAAGGCGGAACCGTACCTTATTGGATATGGTGAGTTCCATGATGAGTAATGCTAAGTTACCGCGATCCTTCTGGGGCTATGCACTAGAATCTGCTGCATATCTTTTGAACAAAAGTCCTATTAAGTTAGTGCCTACCACACAATATGAAATGTGGAGTGAGAAGAAACCCTATCTTAAGTATCTTAAGATATGAGGATGTCCAGCTTTTGTCAAAAAGCAGCATGCAGACAAGCTCGATGCACGATCAGTACTGTGTAAGTTTGTGGGATACCCAACAAATTTCAGGGGGTATCTTTTCTATTACGCAGATGAACAAAAGGTTTTTGTTTTTTGGCATGCCCATTTTCTGGAGACTCAATTACTTGAAGGAAAAAAAATAAGTGGGAGCGCAATAGAACTGGAAGAAATTCCAGAACCATAATTTATTACTGAAAGCATGGTGGAACCAAAAGTTTCAAAAGAACCAGACGTCCCTGCGCCACTCCGCAGATCTAGTTGGCAGTCTCATTCGCCCGAGAGATACTACGGTTTTCTCGTAGACGGGGATAGAGAGGATTGCATCATCGATGATGATGAGCCAACTAATTTCCAGCAGGCCATTACGAGCAGAGACTCAGTAAAGTGGTTGGATGCAATGCAGAATGAAATAGAATCTATGTATACTGACAAAGTTTGGACTTTGGACATTGCACCTCAAAGGATAAAACTCATAGGCTGCAAATGGATCTTCAGAAAGAAGATTGGTGCAGATGGACAGGTTGAAACCTATAAGGCTAGACTTGTAGCAAAAGTTTTTCGTCAAAGACCTGGCTTGGAATATGATGAAACCTTTTCTCCAGTGGCTATGCTTAAATCCATTCGGATCTTACTTGCCATTGCTGCCTTCCATGATTATGAAATTTGGCAGATGGACATAAAGACTGCTTTTCTGAATGGAAATTTAGAAGAGTGTGTTTATATGGATCAGCCAGAGGGTTTCATAAAGAGTGGGAGCAATGGAAAAGTGTGCAAGTTGCTTAAATCCATTTATGAATTAGAGCAGGCATCGTAGAGTTGGAACATCTTCTTTGATGAGATGGTCAAAGAATTTGACTTTATCAAAAATCCAGATGAACCGTGCATTTACAGTAAGATTGTAGCGAGAACTTTAGTATTCCTCGTCTTATACGTGGATGACATTCTCCTGATAGAAAATGACATTTCTATGCTACAATCAGTCAAAAGATTCTTGTCATAGAAGTTCTCCATGAAAAACCTGGGTGATGCCTCCTACATTCTGGGGATCCAGATCTATCATGATAGATCTAAGAGAATTTTGGGACTTTCACATTCCAGGTACATTGACACCATATTGAAAAGATTTAGTATGGAGGATTCTAAGCACGGTAATCTACCGGCTTATCACGGGATCACCTTCTCCAAAGATATGTCTCCAAAAACTGATTTGGAAAAGGATCGCATGAGTATTATACTCCACGCTTCGGCGGTAGGATCTATAATATATGCGATGTTGTATACCAGACCAGATGTTGCTTATGCACTGAGCGTGGTAAGCAGGTATCAGTCAAACCCTGGAAAGAAGCACTGGATAGCAGTTAAGAACATTCTCAAGTACCTGAAAAGGACTAAGGGGATGTTCTTGGTGTACGGCAGTAAAGACCTCCAGATCGAGGCATTCGTCGACTCCAGGTTTCTGAGTGACATGGATGACTCCAAATCCATGTCGGGTTATGTCTTCACTCTCAATGGAGGGGAAGTCTGTTGGAAAAGCTCAAAGCAGGATACCGTTGCAGACTCGACGATGGAGGCAGAGTATATCGCTGCATGTGACGTCGCGAAAGAAGCAGTCTGGATGAGGAAGTTCATTACAGAACTTAAGGTGGTTTCGTCCATGGTTGATCCAATACTTTGTATTATAACAACAGGGGGGCTATAGCTTTAGCAAAGGAACCAGTGTCCCATCAGAAGTCCAGATATATCTAAAGGCGGTATCACCTAATCAGGGAGATCGTGGATTGCCGGGAGATCGAGGTGCAGAGAGTAAACACGAAGAACAACACTACATATCTACTCACAAAGGCCATCCCTCAGACGCTGTTTGAGAGGCTATTCGAGATGTTAGGTCTGTGATATGCCAATACATGGTCTTAGTGCAAGTGGGAGATTGTTAGTGATATATGCCCTAGAGGCCATTATTGTATAGTACTAGATTGTATATTATATTTTGGAAGCTTGGGATATATACAGATATAATAACAGTCTTGCTCAACATGATAATATGTTATCTGGTTTGAGTCTATATTAACATGTGTATATATTTTTTTAACATATCGCTAATACATGTTGATATAACCTTTAGGATTTTTGTTTGACTACTAGCGTTGTGATAGCAGTCACACTAGCTTAAACTGGTTCCGGGTAAAATACCACTTTGTCACGACCCAAAGTTTGGATGTGACCGGCACTTAGATTGTATAATATCTAAAAATATATACACAATCCGAGTAAGCCAAAAACCAAGATCAAAATCCTTTTTGCGGAATTCTTTATATAGAAATTTAACTTTTAAGTAAAAATCATAGTTGTTATGAAATTAAGATATAAAGACAAGTATAAGGTGTTAAATTTGGTTGCATCCCTAGTTGGGATCAACAATATCAATAGTGGAGACAAATATCCAAGAGTATATGACATCAATAAGAATTTCAGATAAGTAAAAGAAATAACAATTTATAGAATTAAACCATCTCTTCTGTCAATTAATATACATATAACCATCTCTCATTCTAAGTCAAATACAGGTCTAATGGAGATTTTCTAGATACAAAATACAATACCAAAAGAGAAGGTTACTACATATGTAACCCACCTATCAAAAGATGCGATATAAGCTGCGAAAAGTGGATCGGAGATTATGGTAGGGGCTGGGTAGTCTATAAGCACATCCTCAAAGTTTTCCCAAGTTGTAGCATTATCGAGACTGGGCATCGATACTCCAGAGTAGACTGGTGTATACGCTTCTTATTCCCGTCAGGGGAGGTAGCCTGTCCCATCATTGGTATATGGTACCAAAGATAGTATACATATGCTCATTGGGTTATGAGTTACACCGAACGGACTCGCTGGGAACTGCTGATTAGTATTATACTTATCGTCAGTTAGCAGTTTCCTGGTGACATGAGTACAGGTTAATCCGTTGACTTGACATCACTATTCGTCTCGAGTGTGTTCTCACTGTACTTTGATTACTACCCTACCACGACTCAAATGAGTCATATAAACAGGCAGTAGTTGGGTGCAGTCCTGAAGCACTTGGAGGCAGTAGGGGTTAGAAGGGATTCATCTCTCTCGGTATGGGGAGTTAATATCGCGCTGTATACGACTGGCCAATACACAAAGTCCCTAACCAGGGTAAGTGAGATTTACTGGTAGGTACACCAGTAGTTTCTCAGGGTGTATTGGGTTTCACACCGACACGACTTATTGCGCTATTAGAGGCATGACGTTTACCACCCTCTAGGCCCGATATGCGATACTCTTAGACGAACAGACCGGACTGTACGGAGAATGTCACCTATAGGCTCAGTAAGGTTTTCGGACGAGTTATCGTGTCGATCTTCCCTTCGACGGATACCTGGGTAGCCGTCACAAATAGCTAATGCCACTGATATGCTTCTGGTTAAATCTACTGCCAGCGTATTTTCGAGTCTTTAGAGTCCCACATAGAGGGTTTCCCGGTTCAGGTGAAACAATGCAGTTTTCGTATGGTTTTACACGGGGGTGTTCGATTGAACACGTGAATTTATACACGTGCTTTAATTGGATGGTTTAGTAATACCGGCAGATTTGAAAGACAGCAATTTTTGATGCTAGTATTATATTACTCTCTTTTGGGTATTTGTATTTTAACACGAATACGGTATTTATACGAATACACGTATTTGTATAAATACGGGTATTTTGTTTTGATACAAATACATGTATTTCTTTCTAAATATAAATACGCGTATTTTGTATTTCCTTTACATATACGGTATTCGTATTTTGGTAGAAATACGGTATACATATTTATACGGGTTTGAGTATACTTGCATATATACATGCACTTATATTTATATATTTGTATGTATATGTATACTTGATGAGGTGGCTATATTATCTCCTTTTTCCTTCAAGATAAACAAGAAAGTGTAAGGGCTTGTGACTCACCCTAGTGAGACACCAAGCCCACACACTCTTTTGTTTTTGTGAAGGGATAAGTGAGAGTGTGAGAGATATTTTTGGAGAGAGGTTGATATTTTTCATCGCTTGAAAAAACTTCTCTAGTTGCTACCTCTTCTTCTTCTTCTTCCTCAATTTTCTCACTTGAGCTTTGCAGATTAAAAGAGAGCATTTAGTTTCACAAACTAAACCACTCTAAGCATCTTGTCCTAGCAAGATTTGATCTTTAGTTGTTTCGGACGAAACTATCGCTTGAATCGACATCCTCGAGTGGATCATCTTTTATGCGGAAGATCGGATTCGAGAGCCCGTTCCATCAACCCAAGGAGCTTGTGGAGTCCACCTTTCAAGACCCGAAGGACCGTCTACAAAGGTTGTAATCTCAACCGAGTAGTTAAAACTCTAGTTAGGCTTTGTTTAGTTTGGTGTTTAGGCTTGTATTCTCGGATTTTAGTATATTGTGCTCTAGTTTTTAAAGTTTTTGATTCCGCATAGCCGTAGTTGTCACGGCAAGGAGCACATATACACTTACAAGGAGGACTTGGACCAGTTTGTTACTCAGTATGACTATTAGCTTCTGCTTGTTTTTACTTCCAGCATGCTTTTGTTTAGGCATTTGCTTTATCATTGTATCTTTTTTTATAAAAAGTTGTATGTAAATTTGAATGTAAATAAAGTTGTTGTTCTTGTACATTATTATATTGCTTAATTACGCTTAACGTATTCTCATAGTAAATACGTTGCGGGCTTGCCACGTCACCGTTTTTGTCTACTGGGAAGCAGGGCGTGACACTCTGTTTCCCAACAGTGCTAAGCACTAGGCCAAATATTTTGTTTTAGGTTTTAGATAGCCCAACAGTGCTAAGCACTGGGCCCAGAAGATTAAGCTTCATCATTGATTCCGCTTCAGTGTTCACGTGCTCTTCGTGTGAGAAGCTTGGTTTCTTGTTGTTCACGTGTCTTCCACGTGAGTAGTGCTAAGCACTGGTTTGTATGATGCTCACGTGAGTAGCACGTAGCCCGCCATCTTCATGATTGATCACATGTCTTCCACGTGAGTAGTGCTGAGCACTAAAGTCTCAGTGCTCACGTGTCTTCCACGCGAGACTATAAGTCTCGGTTCTCATGTGTCTTCTGCATGATCCGCTTCCACGCCCCGCTTCCCAGTAGACGGAAACAGTGACGTGGCAGGCCGCAACGTATTTACTAAGAAATAAAGACGTTAAGCATAATTAAGCAATATATAAAATGAACAAGAATGATAAGAGTATAAAAAAATAGCAACTTTATTTACATTCATCTTTACATACAACTATTTGAAAATGAAAAGATACAATGATATAAAGCAGTGCCTAAACAATGACATACAGGAAATGAAAGTACAGGTGAATTAGTAGTCAGGCTGAGTGGTGAGTTGGTCCAAGTTCTTCTGGCTAGGCTCAATCTCCTGAGAGTCCTGTCCTCCTGACGAACATTCCAAAGAGAGAAATAGAAAAGAATGTCGTCAGCGAACTAGCGCTCGGTAAGTCCCAAAAGAAGAAAGAGAATATAACAAGTAATGTGAAATGAACAGGTAAGTTGTGTATGATTGATTACTGGTATATGATGGTTATTATAACGTGGTTGTCTGTAGTTTGGTAAAGAAGGTATTCCTGTATACGAGAGGAGTCCATCTTACCCTGTGGACTATGGTAACATATAGTATAAAGCCCCGTCATAACCTACGGGACAATGACACATGAATTCATGTAGGTGTCTTTTAAGTGACCTCTCGTGCCACGATATACGTTTCGTACCAATCTAACCCTTTATCCCCGCGTACTGTTTTGTATCGATTATATTTACAAGTCTTGCCAAAACCATGGATACAAAATTGTTCAAGTATTCATGTTCAGGATATAGTCAAGTATTCAAGTAGTCATGTCAAGTTATAACCATGGTTCAGTCAAGTCAAGTATACATGTTTGATATTGATGTTTGATTTCAAGTAACAGGTTTAGCTCTTGAATTAGGTTCGGGAGTCATCGATAAGTGCTACACATGAACGGCAGGATTTGTGTCTTTTTCCAAGACAATTACCATTGGTAACTCCGTTAAGTTGTCTACCTTAAATAGGCAAGCACTCATTTTCTCCGGCTCCCTAGGGCTCAAGAGAATTGATTCCTCTTAAACCTATATTTACTAAAGTCCTTAAATATTGTTTTATATATCTTGAGGGGGGTTTATGAAAAAAATATATTTTAATATAGTTTAAAAGTAAATCTCGATGGTGATTAGTATTATTTATGGTTGTCATGAGCATGGATTTTAAGTATTTGGGGTATTTTAGTGATAAATGCTTAGTATTTGAAAGTTCAAGGTATTTTATTGAAAAACTTGCCTTGTTTGGTAACTTGATGATATTTGATTATCATTTATTAATCTTTTCATTTTTGTGAAAAATATAGATTTATTATATTTTGAAAATATGGATTTATAATTTTATATAAAGTTTTAAACAATAATTTTATTTTATCTAGAAAATTCGTATTTCTTAAAAACCGTATTTAAATCTTTTCGAGATCGAATACTCCGTGAGGAGGTCTGCATCTCGCTCTACTAGCCCAAGAATGTGCAATAATCCGCACCATCCATTAGCGGGTCTCCTAAAGAGGGTTGTATATGCGTAATCACAAAGGATATGAAATACCGCTTTAAAAGAAATCCGGTTTTTAAATTATATGGTATTTTATTGTAATATTATTCTTCGAAACGAAAATAATACAATGAGTATCGTGCTATGAAACCAAGTGTGCGTGTGGGGTAGGTCGTTACCCCGTGAAGTTTTCCTAAAGGTATTGTTTTAACAAATACTAAAAGAGGTGTTTATAAAGTTCAAGGTATTTTAATGAAAAAGTTAAAACTTAGTTCTACTATTTTAATGAAAAAGGATATCGGTATTAACTTTACTTTCCGATATAAGTTTTAAAATGTAATTTCAATGAAGAGAAAGAGAGATTGGGAGGGACTTACGGTTTAGAAACTTCAAAGAAAGGATTAGGAAGCAAAGGGTGTCGTCGTGGCGTCGTGGGAGCTTCGGAATTTAGCTTCGATTTTCGCCGAAACCAATTTGCTCGCTAACTCCACTTTACTTCACTTGCACTAGGAACATTTTAGAGAGTTTTGGCTAGAATTTTCAGAATGCTACTGAGCCAAGGTATGGGGTGGTATTTATAGTGGAGAATTAGGGTTTGGGAATTAAAAGTGTGGATTAAAAGCATTAAAATTGTGTTTAATTGTGAAATGAAATGTCTTTGTTTGATTGCAGGGAAATCAAACAGTGCAGTGGAGTTAAGGATAGGTGAATAGACAAGTGTGTAGAGCTCGAGCTTCAATGGCCCCACCATGACCGTCAGCGCCGGTCTTAATGCTCTTTTGACCAGGCGATCTCGAGGTATTTCCTCGAGATTCGTGCCATTTGATCAATCCTCTGTTTAAACCATTTTCCACATATTTGATTTTTTTGAACTTTTCATTTCCCCGTGTATTGCACGTGCAATCTTTTGGGCTTCCAAAAAGTTTTAAAAAATTCAGAAAAAAATAATGTGTCTGATAGGAATCGAACACATAATGCCCTTTTGGCCGGTCGATCTCGAGGAATTTCCTCGAGATTCGTGCCACTTGATCAATCCTCTGTTTAAACAATTTTCCACATATTTGATTTTTCTGAACTTTTCATTTCCCCGTGTATTGTACGTGCAATCTTTTGGGTTTCCAAAAAGTTTTAAAAAATTCATAAAAAAATATTGTGTCTGATGGGAATCGAACACATAATGCCCTTTTGGCCGGTCGATCTCGAGGAATTTCCTCGAGATTCGTCCCACTTGATGAATCCTCTGTTTAAACCATTTTCCACATGTTTGATTTTTCTGAACTTTTCATTTCCCCGTGTATTGCACATGCAATCTTTTGGGCTTCCAAAAAGTTTTAAAAATTCAGAAAAAATAATATGTCTAATGGGAATCGAACACAGGGGCTACATCACGGCAGTGCAAAGGCTTTACCAGTGAGCTACAAGTTATTTCTTGCTGTTATTTAACAAAAGTAACCTATAACTCAAATTCAGGCTGTAAAACTCATTTCTTGTATATTAACAGAAAATTTCCGTACAAAGATTTTAGAGTCGTTACATTCTACCCTCCTTATAAAAATTTCATTGTCGAAATTTACATTTACATATGGACTAATTTTCAAATAAATAAGGGTATCTTGCACACATGTCTTCTTCTCGTTCCCATGTTGATTCTCCTGGCGAATCCTTTTTCCATATCACTCGGACCAAGTTTACTTCCTTGTTCCGCAGTGTTTTCATCTTTCGGTCCAAGATCTCAACGGGTTATTGCTCGCAAGTTAGGTCCGTTTGTACTGTGAGCTCTGAGTGATCAAATATGTGGCCGGGGTCGCTCACATATTATCGTAGCTGGGATAAGTGGAACACGTTGTGCACTCTTTCCAATGAGAGTGGCAGTGCTAAACGGTATGCCACTTCTCCAACTTGTTCGAGTATGTCGAACGGTCTTATATATCTTGGATTTAGCTTACCTCTCTTGCCAAAGCGGATCACTCCTAGTTTTGAAGATATCTTTAGGAAAATATGGTCACCAGGTTGGAACTCCAGATGTCGCCGCTTAGCATATGCCCAATGCTTCTGTCGGTCTTGAGCTATGAGCATTCTTTCCCTAATCGTGCGAAGTACGTCCACAGTTGCCACGATCATCTCCGGTCTAAGGAGTTCATGATCTTCGATGTCGTCCCAACTTAGTGGTGAACGACACTTCCGTCTGTAGAGTGCTTTGAATGGTGTCATTCCAATACTTGCCTGATAGCTTTTGTTGTATGAAAACTCCACAAGGTGTAGGTGATCTTCCCACGAACCTCCGAAGTGTAACATACAAGCTCTTAGCATGTCTTCTAGAATCTAAATTGTTCGCTCAGACTGTCCGTCCGTTTGTGGATGATAAACCATGCTGAAGTTCAGACTCGTTCCCAGGCTAGCTTGCAGACTCTGCCAAATCTGTGATCGGAATCTGGTATCACGATCGGAGACGATGCAAACAGGTACTCTATGTAATCTCACGATCTCCTGCATGAGTTCATGGGTATCAAATATTGTACATCTTGAAGGTTTAAATCTTACTTTAGACTTATGCTTACCTCTCTGTACTTCTTTGCTAACGTCTCGGTTGATTGGCCAACTCGAAATAGAATAAAGTGAGCTGACTTGGTGAGTTGATCCACAGTAACCCATACTGCGTCATTACCCTTCGTACTGCGAAGAAGGGCAGTCATGAAGTCCATGGTAATATGCTGCCATTTCTATTCTGGGATTGGTAACGGCTGAACTAGACCTACAGTTCTGTGATGTTCAGCCTTCACTTGCTGACACACCAAACACTTGGCCTTCACTTGCTGACACACCAAACACTTGGCCACACTTCTAGCTACTTCTCGATTCATTCCATGCCACCAGTAGTGTTGTTGTAGATCTTTGTATATCTTTGTGCCAGCGGGGTATACAGAATAAGGAGATCTGTGAGGTTCTTTCATCACTCTTCTCGAACTGGGCCGATAGGTACACATAATCGACTTCCATATCTCAAGGATCCGTCTTCGTGGATGATGAAGTCAGATCGAAGTCCACTTTCTACTTGTTCTAAGATCTTTGTAGCTTGGCATCATTTGCTTGAGCTGTCTTGATCTGATTGACAAGGGTGGACTGAACTTGTAAGTTCATCAAATCTGAAGCGTTACCTGGCATAACTACTTCGATTGCCAATCTGTGCAATTCCTGCTATAGCTTCCACTGAGCCGTGAGATTCATTGCTAATGGCTGGCGGCTAAGTGCATCAGGAACTACATTCACCTTCCCAGGATGATACTATAGGTTGATGTCGAAGTCCGCCATGAGTTCTAGCCATCTTCTCTGCCGCATGTTTAATTCCTTCTGAGTAAATACATACTTCAGACTCTTTTGGTCAGTGTATATATCCACTCTTTCTCCCAAGAGATAGTGGCGCTAAATCTTAAGTGCGAATATGATGGCTGCCAACTCCAGATCATGTGTTGGATAGTTGCGCTCATGAACATTTAGCTATCTTGATGCAAAAGATACAACCTTTCTATGCTGGTGTAGAACATATCCTAACCCTTTACTGGATGCATCACAATGCACAACGAATCCTCCAGATTGATCCGGTATTACAAGAATAGAAGCAGAAGTTAATCTTGACTTGAGTTCTACAAAAGCGTTTTCACATGCTTCTGACCACACAAATGCTTCATCTTTACGTGTAAGATTGGTCAGGGATGCTGCAATCTTTGAAAATCCTTCGATGAATCGTTGGTAGTATCCTGCTAATCCTAAGAAACTTCGTATATCCTTCACCGTCTTTGGTGTCGGCCACTCGCTGACAGCTGACACTTTAACTGGATCTACTGAGATTCTTTTGCCTGAAACGATATGTCTGAGAAATCCGACTTGATCTAGCCAAAATTCACACTTGCTGTACTTGGCGTAGAGCTGATGTTGTCGCAATGTCTCCAAGACAATCCATAAATGCTCGGCGTGTTCTTTCCGATTCTTTGAATACACCGGGATATAGTCGATGAAGATGACAATGGAACTGTCTAAGTACCCTTGGAAACCTTGGTTCATCAGGTTCATAAATATGGCAAGTGCATTAGTCACTCCAAATGGCATTACGAGATATTCATAATGACTATAGTGAGTCCTAAACGCCGTCTTCAGAATGTCAGACTCTTTGACCTTTACCTGATGATAACCCGAACGAAAATCTAGCTTCGAAAATACACAAGACCCACTTAGCTGATCGAAAAGGTCATCGATGCACGGTAGTGGATACTTGTTCTTAATCGTCACTTGGTTCAGAGCTCGATAATCCACACACAATAAGGGCCGGTAAGAAAAAGACCGCTCCTCCTCTATACAATGAGGGACTTCTCCTAAACAGGTGCCTGTCACAACGTCTCCTTCAACTCCAATCTCTCATAAAAGAATGAGCCTGGAGAAAACTCTACCGTCCATGGCAAATTCCAAAGGCGACGGATCTAAACGCCCCAAGTTTGGGGGCATAACCATACATACGGTCTTTATGGCTTCAGGAAAAGATGAAAGCCGCGTCTCGGTGAGACATCAACCGCAAAACCGGTCACTGACTAAGGCTCGGGAGCAACAACAAAAGCTCCAGAAAATGCTGACCAAAATGGCAGCGCTTACCGGACAAAAAGAAGGTCCAGACAAAGAAGCTGAAAAGCGCGGAGAGCAAGAGACCGACACATAGTTTCTGCGAAGTATGCTAGAGAGAAAGGATAGAGAAGATGCTGAGTAAGCTGCTAACATAAAGCAGACGGCTCTCTTGTTCTAAGACATGGTTGGAATGATGTTCCAACTAGAACCCCCGACCGAACATCTGCCGATAATCATCGAGGATGACAAAGGGGAAACATCAAACCCTCCTCCGGCCTTGTCAACGGCCAAAGAGGAAACGATCTCCAAGGAGGCCCTGAATGATTACATTGCTCAGCAAATAAGAGCTCACCAAGCTAATGAAGTCGCCTGCCAAATTATCAGAACTAGGCGACCATATCCAGGATGGTATGAACAAATTAAATACCCACCGAGATATACGATCCCCAAGTTCCATGTCTACAAAGGAACATACAACCCTCATCAACATGTCGCGCAATTTAGAGCTTTGTGCGGCAACACTGGAGGCGACGACAAACTGTTGCTTCGCCAGTTCGTCGGCAGCTTGTCAGAGACAGCTTTTGAATGGTACTCGGAGCTCCTAAATGACTCCGTGAAAATCTTCACAGAAATGGAGCTGGTGTTCACACAGCGTTTCGCCAGCACAAGCGAACGCACTCCGATCACGGCATTAGTCAATGCCTGGGTAAAGCCGGGAGAAACCTTGGCCCAATACGCGATCCGGTGACGGAACCTGTGGTCTAAGCGTGAACAACACATTGAAGAGTCTCCTTCCATGGGCATGTTCATCGGAACCCTCAATCCTCAAACGATTGTGTCCCAGTTCATGACATTCTTCAAGCCCACAACCTTTCATGCTCTAATAGACAAACTGGCCTAAATGGATCAGATGGGCCATTGGCCTTCCTCCTTAAATAAGGACCCTCGAAATACTAAAGGTAAAGGAAAGGCAGCCTTCGTTGCTAACACGCAACAACAGCTGAGCGGCCCAAAACCGGCTGCTCGCCAAAATGTGTGTTCGCACCTATCCTTGGAAGAAAGACTAGGATGTGCTTAATCATTCCCGCACGATAAAACGAGGAGATTGTTTGAGTTGGCGATGTAAAATAATCTTATCACATTTCCAGATCTGTGACGTCCAGCAGAACCTGGCGACATCAACAACCCTAATTACTGCTCTTATCATAGAATGGTGAGCCACCCAATTGAGGATTGCTACATCTTCAAAAATTAGGTTGAAGAATAGTATCAACAGGGGAAATTCGCGTTGTCTGATAACTGGATGGTGAACCCGCCCCAGAAGCACACTCCCAAAAAGGTCGATGCACAAGGGGCATCATGCTCACTCATGGAAGAAATTCCATGGAAAGTCGTTCTTTCAACAAAAGCCAAAAGAATGCTGAAGGATCTACATGAATGTCTGGCAGTCAGGTGGAAAAGCCCACTTGAACCCGAAATAATCAAAGGGATGCTAAAATCTTTTCTCGCGCCAAAAATTGCTGACAAGGGGAAAATCTCCCAAGTCAAGCCTTCGAAATCTTCGAAGAAAAAGAAGAAGACTAAGAAACCTGTGCAGTCTGCAGAGTATGACGACAAGCGCACAGATCTACAAAAATACATAGATGCGCTGGAGGAGTATAACCAGAAGGAGCGGACACCGGTCACGCTCGAAGAATTTCTCAAGTATATTCTTGAGAGCGAAGACAGTGACAATGATGTAAGAAATGACTCATCAGAAGAAACCGAAGACAGTGTAACAAGCTGCCACATGGTCTCTAATTCGTCGTTATGTGACGAAGAGGCTCCTTCAGCGTTAGAAAACAACGCAGAGAAACTGGGGGCAGAATCGGCGCTAAAATCCTCGAAACTGCCAGAAGAAGACCCGAATGAGAGGCTGCTAAACGAACCCTTTGAAAACAGCAAAGTTGATCGAGAACGCGAGACAGCCATATATGAAAAGGCTAAACGTCAGCGTTTGGATAAAGAAGATGCGGTGAGGACAAGTCATAAAGTGCTCCAACCAAACCAAAGCACACCTGCAACAAATAAGAGCAGGATCAAAACAAAGAAGCGATTCGCCAAAGCCCTGTCAATGGGGATGAAGCTGCCACTTCTCATAAAGAACACTCTTGGGGTCATATGCTTCGATGGAGAAGAATCACATCCAAACTACTACCTATATCATCGAAGGGTCACCCACCCCATCGAGGAATGTAGTGCCTTCAAGAAATGGTGGCAAGGATGCGTTGCCCATCAAAAACACTTCAAGAGGATGAAGCACGAAGCTCGCGCTCATCGACATCAAAATAGCTAGATTAACACGAATGAAGAAACGACTGACAACTGTCATATGGTTGGTACCAGTTCGGATGGAGGAAAACATCCAGTTCTTACGTTTGGGAGCGATTCTGAGGATGAAACACCCCCAACCCGCTCTTTAAAGATCATGCCTCCAAAAAAGAAGAGGAGGAGAAGAACTACGAGAATATTCATCTGCGCAACCGCATGTTGCCTGAGAAGAATCTCGGACCTATAAACAAAGGTTTGAACAAAAACGATAAGGGAAAGGGAAAATCCCCGAGGAAATCACCCTCAATGAAGAAGCAGTGAAAGAGCTCACCGCAAGGGACCCGCCTAAGAAAAACAAGGTGGATTACAATGTCCTAGCACATCTGAGAAAAATACCCTCGCAGCTAAGCATATTGGATGCTCTCTTCCTATCCAAAGAGGCATGGGATTCCCTGATCAAGGCGTTATAAGATCCCGATCAGTTCCAAGCTTTCTTCGCAGAAGAGAAGATGAAAGATGAACTGGCAGAGGTCCACATGGCTGATATTACATTCAGCGATTAAAATATACTCCTCGGTACGTGCGATCATAATCGCCTGTTATACATCACCGGGTACTGCCTTGACATTAAGATAGAGGAAATCCTTTTTGACAACGGATCCTCCGTTAACCTTCTCAACGTGAGAGTGCTAAAGGAAATTTGCATGAACGTTCAGCACCTTGCCCGAGATAAGATTACCATCTCCGGGTTTGACTCACAATCATCACGAACACTTGGCTCAGTAATACTGACGCTATGCTTCGGGTTGCTCGTCACTGACATCAAATTTCATGTCATTGACGCCAAGACTTGCTATAACGCTTTGCTCAGCAGACCTTGGTTACACAAGTACAACATCGTCCCTTCTACACAATATTAGTGTATAAACTATTTCAAGGATGGCTCGGAGTACACCGTCATGGGAGAGCTAAATCCGTTCTCGATGAATGAAGTGCGGTAGTATGAAGATACGAAGTACTTTCTGCCGGACTTCGAGGATACTGAAAGGTGTCACAAGCCGGAGAGTAAACAAAAATCCGTTGCCATTATCTCGATCTTTGGAAGCGATACCGAGGAAGATGAAGAAATATTCTACTTGGGGAAACCCCAAAAAGAAAATAATAAGCTCATACCATCTACTCCTATTTTGGTCTTTAGCAGCGACCCCGAGAATGAAACAAATACAGTGTTCTCAGTCCGCCCATCAATGCAGATTCTTACTGAAGCGGATCAGAGTTTACATATCATGATGGCTCCGTCTCGACACTACAAGGAACTTGATGCACTCGTATTGGGGTCAAAAATTATACCCCGGTTGACCAAGTCAAAATCAAAGTCAACCCAAAGCCAAATGGGCTCAAGCCCAGGAGAAGTGGGCCCATGTCCAAGTCAAGCCCCACGGCTGGCCTCTCCCATGCCAAAATGAAAATTATGTAATAAATAATTTTGATGTAATTTTTATGAATAAATGTAAAGAAAATGGGCATAAATCCAAATTTTTGTAAAGCCCATGGCTCATGTGCAAAAACAAATAAGCACATGGGCATGGGATAAATGTCATTTTGTAAAGCCCAAAGGGTTATGTGTAAATTTGTAAGCCTATATAAGGCAACATGATAATGAAATGAAAAAAAAAAAAGAATTCATTCCCCTCAAAAAATTAAGGTTCTATGCCTTCTTCTCCTTCCTCAAGGTTCTAAACCTTCTTTCTTTTTTTGAATTAAATCAAGAGTTTAGTTCTTCTTTTCCCAAAAAGGAATAGTTTTTCACCATAAAACCCTCGAAGGGGAGTTCGAATATCCTATCAAATCTCTAAAAGGGGAGATTTTTAAGTCTCATCCCCCTTTTCTCTAAGATCCAGCCAACAGAGAAGAGGAAGAAGGAGACCCATCTCCAAAAAACCCCACTTTAGGAAGATCCAAGGCTCAAGAGAAGATTCAGGGCTCAAGAGAGAAGAAAGAGATCCTCTTTGATCACCTCCGAAGATCTTTGAGAAGTTCAACTTCAAGACCCAAATCCTCAAAGGAGTTTAACTCCTAATCCCGATCTTTTAGGCGTTTAACTTCAAATCCAAATCTTTTGGAGCTTAACTCCAAATCCACGCCCAATTCCTGCTCAGGAGTTCGACTCTAAACCCAAGGGCTTAGCCCCAATTCCCCTAGTGTTTCCAGCGGTCGCATGCCGCGCGCGTAACTCGCTGGCACCCACCGCACATGTGCCGCGCGTGTGACCCGCTGGCGCCTAGCGCCCATGTGCCCTGCACGTGACCTATGGACGCCCAGCGCCCACACACCACGCACGCGTCCTTAAGACGCTACTTACCCTTTTTTTCCTCATGCTCCACACTCAAAAAACGTTTCCCGTTAGAAAAAATTTATAGCGGGATGCTGCCTCGCACCCCGTAAGGGGGCTGCTATCCCTTTTGACCCCCAGCCCGCTATCCGGGTGGCGAGACCCCCATAAACTCTGCGAAGCCCCTGATATGTCCAACTCTCCTTCAAAACACAACACACACACTGCACATTGAGTTCACATGACCAGTTTGACCCTTCAATCGGAGGTTCCCTCGCTCTAAAGGCGAGGGGTAATTAACGGCAACTTAGTCCGCGGCTGCCGGAGATTCGGATCCCTACAATCAATAAATCTCGGCCTACTCTAGGCAGGGGGAATCTGTATACACCTGATAAGCGCGCGCCTTCCCATTTCATTAGGGTGACAAAAAAACACCCTACAGCTTGATACATACAGCGTATAAGAACTGCAAACTTTCTACGTACCTCATTGGCGAAGTGGAGAAAAAGCGATCCTCTTCTACAAATCAACGGAGACCAAAGTAGAAAAAGAAATTTGGCTTAGTGCCAATTTTGCACTCGACAGGCTTCAACCTATCTGTTTGCCAAGATATTATGCAGAGGGATCGAAACAGCTGTTAAGACACTAAGGCGTACCCTTCGAACAAACTGTTCGACAAGCCCAATTCTACAAAAATATTTGGGATATTCCTGGGACTCAACGAAAGAAGCCCAACGGGAAGATGGAAACAATTGGGCTCAGATATGTTCGGTCCAAAAAATGGGAGCAAATCTATGGTTTACGCGTCGTAAATAGCATGAGTGGAGACGAAAATGCTCTTTTGTGACGTCAAATCGGAGCGAGACCCCGCTCTAAGAGCGCTAAGTCCATCGCTCGAAGAACAAATTAACAAGCTAATAAAAGAAACTTGTCAAGCGAGCTGGGATAACCACACCCATGAAATGGCCATTTATGAAAAGGTCAGGACACAGCATCTCAGTCAGCAATCTGCGGAGGAAGTAGACCGAAACGCTCTTCATCCCCAGCCTGTTATGGATTCTCGCGAAAGGGGAAAACCCCGAAATGGAGGCAAAAAAGAGTAAAGAATGTAAGCAATGTTCGAAGACAACAAAGCGGATCAAAGACGCCGTTCAATCGAGAAAAGCTCGATTGGAGCCCGTCCTTTATAAAGAAGATGGGTTAGGAATGCTCTTTCCTTCAAGACAAGACAAGGAAAATATTCAACCTTTTCATGAAGCACCAAATGATGACGCTTCCGAAGTCTCATCCGGATTATTTCTTTTATCATTGAGCAATAGGTCATCCCCTTGACGAGTGCTTCACCTTCAAGGACTGGGTAGAAGACCAATATCGACAAGGCAGGTTTACGGTATCCGACAGTTAGAGGGTAACCCCACAATAAAAGTATGAGCCAAAGAGGACCTATACTGTCAGGATAGGACCAGCTCAACCTTGAGAATGGAAGCAAACTTGTGCCTGCCATATGATAACACTCTCAAAAGAGGGAGGGCACAAGAGTATGAATGACCTCTACAGGTGCTTCGCAAATGAAGACAAGAAAGATGTGATCTCAAAGTTTCCACCAGCACCAAAAGAGCTGGAAGATGGGATACACACCACGGCGGACAACCTAAGCAAAATCGACTTAGGGACGGAAAATAATCCGAGGCTGACATTTGTCAGTAGGCTACTATCTGAAAAATAGGTAGCCACGTTAAGAGACGTGCTCATGCAGTACAAAGACTGCTTCGCCTGGAACTACTCTGAAATGCCGGGTCTAGATCCAAAGTAGTACATAAACTGGCTATATCGCCAGGTATAAAGCCAGTCAAACAGGCGCCAAAAAGGATGCGGCTCGAACTTAAGATGAGTATCAACACTGATGTCAAGAAACTGATCGACTCCGGCTTTATCCAAGAGGTTCAATATCCCGACTAGATCGCTAACATTATTCCGGTAATGAGGAAAAATAGGACAGTTCGCATTTGCGTGGACTTTCGGGACCTTAACAAAGCTTACTCGAAGGACGACTTCTGATTGGTCTAAAATATTGCACATTTGAATGATTATTTCCCCCACTATTGTTAAGTACTAAAAGGTGTTTATTGTAATTATAGAATATATGCGAGTTTATGTGTAAAAAGTTTATTATCGTATGTTTCTACATTATAATTAACATAATGAGGGAAAACACATGCATATAATAATTGTATGAAATATTGTAATTAAAATATGCATATCGTATCAAATATTTCTAATCAATATTCTTAACATATAATATCATATAAAATGGTTAGGATAATATCTCAAAAATACCAAATACTACTAACACTTTGATTTGAGATATTGTGCAGATTAACTTAGCTCAGGAATCTAAGAGATCCGGGATAAATCAAGATGTTAGAATCAAATCTGCCAGAATATTGAAGCAAATCATAAGATCTAGCAACGGTAAAGACTCAGAGCATTATTTTCAAAATCTAGATATCGAGAGGATCTCCAAAAATCAAGATAAAATAGCACAAAAAATCCCAGAGACTGAAGCCATCAATACGCGGCGAAACCGCGGCCAAATAGGCCAATACGCGGTGGAACCACGGCCAAATAGGCCAATATGCGGCGGTTTCGCGGCGGATCTAGGGCCGTTGGATGAGATATTTTGATGATTGGATCGTATCAGCATATAATTACAGATGGTATCTAGGGTTTCTAGTTTCTGAGACTATATATAGGATCGAGAGCTTCACATCAAAAATAATCACCGAAGAGATCAAGAGGTCCAAAGCGATCCGTGCATCCGAGTGATCATCAGCTAGTCATCTACTTCCAATAAGATAGAGATCTAAGAGCAACTAGGGTTCTTGTACTCTACTTTCATGAGTTGTATACAATAGTTGATTAATAAAGATAGAGTTTTTATTATTCTTTTTGCACTTACTTTCTGCATCTTAATCATGTTTTCATTCTTTTTCATCCTTTCTTCTAAATCTCAAACCATGAGCGAGTAATTCTTAGCTTGTTAGGGTTCGTAGGCTAGGGTAGATCAATGGATGATAAAATCATTTAACTTCTTTTATACATTTTAAAATCTATAAACTTTAGCAAAACAAATGTTAACATTCTTATCGGGGGCGCTACCAATTTATTGCTAGTAACGACCACGATTTGAGATTGGTTTAACACTTGTTTTGGTAATGGCTAGACATGAATAGAGATCAAAGCAGGGACAAGGGTTAAAAGCGGGGAAACCCTAGTTTCATCCAAAAGAACCTTAATCTACATTCATCACTATCAATCTAGTTTTAAACTATTAAAAGATAAAATGAGCCATTTTTAATTATTCATCCATTACTACTAAGTCCTATGAACCCTACAAGCCTCTTCTTTATAAATTCTATATCCGTATTAAACTAGATCTACAACCAATCACTCTTCTTTAATCAACTCGTCTAAAGCAAGAAAAAGGTTCACGTTTCCCTGCGGACGACCCGTACTCATCGCGGTTAGCTACTAGCGACACCGTCTTAATTGAGGTTATTTACAACACACTTTTCAGCATCACACATCAATCAAATGAGTACAAGGGTTAAGAGCGGGGAAACCCTAGCCTATGAACCCTAGCAAGCTAAGAATTACTCGCTCATGGTTTGAGATTTAGAAGAAATGATGAAAAAGAATGAAAGCATGATTAAGATGCAGAAAGTAAGTGCAAAAAGAATAATAAAAACTCTACATTTATTAATCAACTATTGAATACAACTCATGAAAGTAGAGTACAAGAACCCTAGTTGCTCTTAGATCTCTATCTTATTGGAAGTAGATGACTAGCTGATAATCACTCGGATGCGCGTATTGCTTTGGACCACTTGATCTCTTCGGTGATTATTTTTTATGTGAAGCTCTCGGTCCTATATATAGTCACAGAAACTAGAAACCCTAGATACCATCTATGATTATATGCTGATACGATCCAATCACCAAAATATCCCATCCAAGGGCCCTAGATCCGCCGCGGAACTATCGCATATTGGCCTATTTGGCCGCGTATTGATGGCTTCAGTCTCCGGGATTTTTTATGCTATTTTATCTTAATTTTTGGAGATTCTCTCGATGTCTAGATCCTCTCATATGTTCTATAATTACAATAAACACCTTTTAGTACTTAACAATAGTGGGGAAAATAATCATTCAAATGTGCAATAGTTTAGACTAATCAACTTCCCAATGCCTGTGACTGAGCTGATGATCGATAACACGTCTACCCACGAAGTCCTCTCTTTCATGGATGGATCTTCTGGATATAACCAAATAAAAATGAATCCTGAAGACCAGAAACGTACTGCCTTCCGGACCCCGTTAGGCATATTCTGTTATAAGGTGATGCCCTTCCGTTTGAAGAACGCTGGCGCTACCTACCAGAGGGCCATGACAAAGATTTTCGATGACCTGGTACACGAGATTGTCGAATGTTACATCGACGACCTTGTAGTGAAGAGTAAATCTCATGAGGAATATTGAGAACGTCTAAAAATAGTGTTCCAATGTCTTCGGAAGTATAATCTGAAGATGAACTCTTTAAAATGCGCGTTTAGAGTTTCCTCAGGAAAATTCCTAAGATTCATCATACGTCACCGAGGTATCGAAATCGATCTCTCAAAGATCATGGTGATTATGGAAATGCCTACACCGAAAACCCTCAAACAACCGCGGTGAACCATGTCACGCCCTGCTTCCCAGAGTACGCTAAAATGGGCACGTGACATAGCCAACCAAGCTACCTGTGGGTAGGAAGTATTCATCCACAGTCACATTACGGCTGTAGAGATATCAAGAACAAAAGTAAAACTATCTAAAATATGTCCATAAGCCAAGATAACATGAGTCAAGAATAATAAAAGTGCGGAAGCAAAAGATCCAATACAAAATAACTGGAATGTATGTCCCATAATACGGGCTCACATCAGGAATAAAAATGCAGGAAAGAAAAGAACTAACTACTGCTGACACTCACAGCTCAGCCTGTTGGCTGAAGTACTCCTGCTCGGACTGCAACAGCGGTACAGAATCTGGGCCATGCAAAACCCAGACGTCAGCACGTCGTGTCATCAAGTAATAAAATATAAACAGGGTAACAGGCAATGCAAATATAACATGAATGAAAAGCAGGTGTAACAGTAATGTAAGTAAGGGCAGTGCAGGGTAGTGTGCATTGAGTAAACTAAACTGTTCTATCAGGTTTTCTGTTCTAAAGTCTTTGAAATCAAATTGGTGAATCATCGATGTAACTCAATAGTATCCCGTGCATGCCCGGGACCACAGTCTCAGACTCTCGGGCTGAACCGAGATGTGCCGCTAGGCAGTAAAAGGTAGCAGGTACAGACGAGTGATGTCAGCATCATCACTCCGGGGCTGGCCTAGCCCGTAAGACTGATCAGAACATGTATCGAACTGTTGAGTTACAAGTCAGGTTTCACCATTGATTTCCTCATACCCCCAAGTTATAAGTGTTCAAGTCAAGTATTCAGTAATCAAGAACTAATGCCAACACAGGATCAGGTAAGAGCAGGTTTGTCTGGATAGACAACAGGAACGGTCCGTAAGGACTACATGTCAGGTTTGTTGGCATTAGACACGAGATCAAGTAACGGGTCAAGCCATGGTACATCAAGTCGAGCCAAGTAGTGTACGGTACCATGTCGGGTCAGGTAACATGTGTAGCAAGTCATGTCAGGGTATAAAGGATAACATGTGGGTGCACATAACAGCTAGCATAATCATGGTTATAAGTAATCAAGCATGGTTATCAATAATGTAATCTAAGCAATGAATGAAACAATAAAGCAGATTCAATCAATTAGCAGTACAGTTATCAGTTGTGGTTCAGAGACGGTTTCAACATTATATGAGTACAGGGTGACATTCATGGTCGTTAAATCGTGTTAATCAATATTACGAATTTCCAGGATTGCAATAATCTATAAATAGGTTCACTGGATGAATTCACAGCTAAAACTGGTTTAAGTGCGCACAAGTGTCCGATGGATTAAAACTATGGAAAGATACCATAAGCTATGGCAAAATGTGATTAAACATATGATTGTAGTCATGAGATTTAACATTTAAATGCAATAATTACCTGTCAAGTTCTAGATCTCAAATCATATAAACTGATGCACACGGAACGTCGAAATGATATAAACGATGCATGGGGTACTTTATTTAAACTACATGTATTAGAATATGTATAAAATGATTTAAATAGCATGTAGCAAGATTAACTTGCCTCGACGGGTCGCGAATCGGGAAAACGGGACGTTACACGTCGGCGGGGAAATCTCGCGACGTGCGCACGTTTCACGGAATGAACCCAAACGACGAACAGTGGAACCACACAGGTCAGGGTATCTCGCTGGATCGTCGGGACGCGCCGTCGGCATCGCCGGATTCCGGCGAACAGACGAACAGTAAGCCACCAAAGACAGATATATGCAAGAAAGAAGGAAAGAAGAGGGGAAGGAGGATGGAGATGAGAGAATGATGCTTAGTGTGGATTGTGAAGAGGTCGCGACGGTCGACGGCGTCGATAGAGCTCCGGCAGACAACCTACAAGGGCAGTGACAAAACCCACAGATCAAAAGAATGAGAAAAGAGAAGAAGGAAGGAAAGAAGAAGAAGAGGAGAGGAAGCATCACTCACGGAGGGTGCGCGAGGGCCAGGGGCACGGAGACGGGTCACCAGCAGCGATTCCCGGAGGTGCAGTCGTGTGCAGGGGTGCACAGCTGCTCGTGCAGGGTGCTCGGGGAGATGATGATGGAGGAGGAAGAGGTTGAGGTGACGAGGGCGAGGAGGCGACGAGGACTGCGATGATGTCGCCGGCGTTAGGGCAACGACGAGAGGAGACGGGGCGGCTAGGGTTTCACGGGTTGGGTTTTCTTCGCTGAAAAAAGAAAAGGAAGAAGAATATATAACGGGGGAGAGAGAGAGAGAGAGAGAAAGATCGAGAGGAGAGAGGAAATCCCCGAGAGGAGAGAGAGAGATAGAGGAACAGTGAGGAGATATGGATTTGGCTTATTCGCAGAGAGAGAAAGAGAAGGAGAAATGTGAGAGGGGGAGAGAGAGAGTGCTGCGAATGGGAGAGAGAGAGAAGGAAAATGAAGAGAAAGGAAACGAGAGTGGGGCCAGCTGCATCCAGAGAGGGGCTCTGATTGGCTGAGACAAAATGGGAATTGGTTGGGAAAAGATTTTATAGAAGATTTAATATTTTGAGAGAATCATTCGTTGGTGAAAGAAAGATTGTGAACTGGAATTGTATTTTATTTTATTTTATTTTATTTAAATAATGATTAAAGAATTTCAAAATAATTAGGATTTGGCGGAATACAAAATATTTCAGAATTGCGCCCGGGTCGGGTCCAAAAATTTGAATTTGAAATAAGAAAATTATAGGCGGGATCCAAAAATTAAAATGAAGTATTTTACAATCAAAAAGCATACCCCCAAAACGGACGCACGTACGTGCGTGTAGCCGTCCAAATACGTCTGTTTCACAGAACGGGACGAGAGCACGATGCAGGGACGCTACCACAGGGTTAGGGATGTCGAGCAGGCCATGACAAGTATTTTTAATTTATTTTAAAAGACTTAAATTGTGATATGCAAGAATTTGAATTGTCGGGTAAATTACAATAAGTAACAATCAAGCAAGATAAATGAAATAACTACCACACTCCATTCATACGGTAACTGAAATTAGTAGAACCGGACTCGGTTGTTACATTATACCCAACTACAAAAAGAATTTCGTCCTCGAAATTCCAAGAATATAAGGATAGACGAAACAAACAAACTACAAGAAAAGATGAGGAAACTTCTGCCGGATTTCATCTTCTCGTTCCCAAGTGGACTCTCCATACGAGCGATTACCCCAAGAAACAAGTACAAGAGGGATAACTTTGTTCTTAAGAACCTTTTCCCTTCGATCCACAATTTCAACCGGTCGCTCCTCAAAAGTCAAATCTTCTCGTACCGTCAGCTCTGAATGATCCAATACATGCGTTTCATCTCGAATATACTTACGGAGTTGAGATACGTGAAATACATCGTGCACATTCACCAAGGACTGCGGTAACGCCAAACGATACGCTACCTCACCAACATGCTCCAAGATCTCAAAGGGTCCAACGAATCGAGGACTGAGCTTTCCTCGGCTTCCAAAACGAATCACCCCTCTAGTCGGTGATATCTTCAAGAATACCAAATCACCCACAGCGAACTCTAGAGGTCTTCTCGACGTATCTGCCCAACTCTTCTGTCTGTCTTGTGCTGCCTTCATATGATTCCGAATAGCGTTAACCTTTTCCACTGTCTGCACAACCAAATCCGGTCCCAACAATCTTCTTTCACCGACGTCGTCCCAACAGACAGGTGAACGACATTTGCGACCATACAAAGCTTCAAACGGAGCCATCTGAATAGTTGCCTGAAAACTGTTGTTGTAAGAAAACTCCACCAAATGTAGATGATCCTCCCAAGAACCCTTGAAGTCCAACATGCATGCTCTCAACATATCTTCAAGAGTTTGGATCGTTCTCTCCGACTGACCATCAGTTTGAGGATGATAAGCTGTGCTAAACTTCAATCGAGTCCCCAAACTTTCCTGCAAACTCCTCCAGAAGTGTGATAAGAACCGAGTGTCCCGATCGGACACGATGCTCACCGGTACTCCATGCAATCTTACAATCTCCTGCATGTACCGCTCCGCCAAAGTCTCTGTTGATTGACCAACCCGAAATGGGATAAAATGAGCTGCTTTGGTCAATCGATCAACAATCACCCATACTGCATTGTTGCCCTTTGGACTCCGCGGTAAAGCTGTCACGAAATCCATGGCTATATGTTCCCACTTCCACTGAGGAATCGGAAGTGGTTGAAATAAACCAGCAACCCTTTGATGTTCAGCCTTAACTTGCTGACACACCAAGCACTTTGCCACAAAGCGAGCGATCTCCCGTTTCATACCTTCCCACCAGAACTGCTGTTGTAAGTCTCGGTACATCTTCGTACCTCCTGGATGTACGGAATAAGCTGAACTGTGTGCCTCTTTCATAAGTTCTTCACGAATATCTCCCTTCGGCACACACAAACGGCTACCATATCTCAACGAACCATCTTCATGGATCAATAAATCTGTTCGTAGTCCGGCTACAACCTGTTCTCGAAACTTTTGCAATCTAGGATCCTGCGATTGCGATGCTTTAATGTTCTCGATCAACGACGAATGTACTTGCAGCTGCATCAACTGTCCCGAAGAATGCGGTAGCATAACCTCCAAATTAAATCTTCGAAATTCTTCAACGAGCTCTTTCCGCGTAGTCAACATCTGAATTGCTGGTAACCGACTGAGCGCATCCGGTACGACATTGATCTTCCCCGGATGGTACTTGAGATCAAGATCGTAGTCAGCCATCAGCTCTAACCATCTACGATGCCTAATATTAAGCTCCTTCTGCGTGAACACATACTTCAAACTCTTATGATCAGTAAAAACTTCGACCCTTTCGCCCAAAAGGTAGTGTCTCCAAATCTTCAATGCGAAAATCACAGCCGCAAGCTCCAAATCGTGAGTTGGGTAATTCTTCTCATGGGTCTTCAACTGTCTTGATTCGTACGCTACAACCTTCCCATGCTGCATCAAAACACATCCCAATCCTTTCCCAGACGCGTCGCTGTGAATCACCAATCCTCCGGAATTTTCTGGCACGGTCAGAATAGGGGCGGTTATCAATTTCTGCTTCAACGTCTCAAAAGCTGACGCACAACTATCCGTCCACACAAAAGGTACCTCTTTGCGCGTAAGCTTGGTCAACAGCTCCGCCAGACGAGCAAAGTTCTCCACAAATCTTCTGTAATATCCGGCGAGTCCAAGAAAGCTTCTTATCTCCGCAACATTCTTTGGAATCGGCCAATCACGAACTGCTGCAATCTTTTCGGGATCGACGGTGATTCCATCGCCAGCCACAACATGCCCCAAAAACTTTTCTTCCTCTAGCCAAAACTCGCACTTGCTCATCTTCGCATATAACTTCTCTTGTCTCAACGTCTGCAGTGCGATCTTCAAATGTTCTGCATGCTCTTCAAAACTCTTCGAGTAAACCAGAATATCGTCAATGAACACCACAATAAACTGGTCTAAGAATGGTGAAAATATTCGGTACATCAAGTCCATGAATATCGCCGGTGCATTCGTTACTCCGAAGGGCATCACTAAGTACTCGTAATGTCCATACCGAGTTCGGAACGCCGTCTTGCAAATATCTTCTGCTTTCACTCGGACCTGATGATATCCGGATCGCAAATCCAGCTTCGAGAATACCCTCGCGCCACTTAGCTGTCAAAAAGTTCGCCAATGCAAGGGATCGGGTACTTATTATTAATAGTCACCCGGTTTAATTCTTGATAGTCGATGCACATCCTTCTCGTGCCATCTTTCTTCTTAACTAGAAAAACTGGAGCTCCCCAAGGCGAGTTACTGCTTCGAATCCAACCCTTCTCAAGCAGTTCAGCAACTTGTTTCTTGACTTCTTCCAACTCCGCTGGTGCCATTGGGTAATACGCTTTAGATACTGGCGCTGCACCGACAATAAGATCAATTGCGAACTCCACGTCTCGCTTTGGCGGTAATCTCGATATGTCTTCAAATACGTCCATAAAATCACGAACAACAGCTGGTTCTTCACTTATATCAACCTCCATTGATGCTAGAATATTAGTTGTCGGCCTAGCCCTAAACTCGACTGGCCCGAGAGAGCTGCTTCCTCCAGTGAAGGTAAACTCAGGATGTCCGGGAATCTGGAAAATTACTTTCTTTGCCCTACAATCAATGTGAGCGTGGAAAGTGCCAAGAAAGTCCATTCCCAAGACGACTTCGTAGCTGCCCGTATCGATTACTAAGAAATCTGCAAAAAGCTCCCGTCCGCCAACAACAACTGTACAATCTCTACATTCCCTACTAGATATGATTTTCTCATTCCCAGTGTGTATGTCCCAGAAACTAGACAGGGTCATGCAGGAAATCGAGTGTGTAGCTATAAACTTGGACGACATAAAACAATGGGATGCACCAGAATCAAATAACGCTAATGCGGGAAAACCATGAACGAGTAGAGTACCTGAAACAACTTCTCCTGACGCCTTTGCTTCCTCAGCCGTCAAGGTAAAAGCTCGAGCCTGATTAGGTCCTTGAGTCAGCTGCTTCTGTCCCTGAAACGGTTTCTGCGGAGGCTTCTGAATATCATCCCTCGTACGAAGCTTCGACGGACAAGCGCTGACAGCGTGATCTGCCGCTCCACAAACTAAACAGAGTCCCAGCTTCCTTCGACACTCCTTTTGCACGTGTCCCGGTAAATGGCAGTAGTCACAAGTCACGCTCCTCCTTCGATCAACGACAACCGGCTTCTTCATCGGTGTTACGCCACGACGGTCCACTAGAATACCTCTGCGTCCATAAGCTCGGTTTGGTACAAATGCCGGCTTCCTGATCGCAACTGCTGTCTGCTGTTGCCTCCCAGTCCTCCCCGATAGGTTCTGCTGTTCTCGGGCTACCGTAAGTACCTGTGAGAAAGTGGTCAAACCCAGGGAGACAATCTGCCTCTGGATGTCCACATCCAAGCTGCGCATGAACCTCCTTGCCCTGTCTGCATCGTTGGCAACTAAAGGTCCAGCGAATCTACTAAGCCGTGTCCATTCTGCTGCATGTGCATCTACGGCCGCACCATTCTGCTTCAGACTGATGAATTTCTCTTCCATTTCCTCCCGTGCAGTCCGCGGGAAGAACTTCTCTAGAAAACTCTTCGAAAAATCCGCCCACTTGATCGGCTTGGGCAAGCGGGTCTCCTCCATAAGCCACCATTCACGGGCGTAGTCTACTAACTGAATATGCACCACATCAACTCTTTTATCATCTGGAATCTGTGCCGCAATAAGTAAGTTCTCTGTGTCAACCAGCCACTGCTCTGCTGGCAACGGCTCCTCCAAACCGGTAAATAAAGACGGACCCAAGCGTCTGAAATCTGCTACGGTCCCCACACGATCAACTGGTTTATCTCCAACATTGTTCACAAACTGCTGAACGGTCTGCAAACCTTCCTGAAATGATTCCGCTTGCTGCTGAATCAGCTCGGTCTGCCTCTTTTGATTCTCCAGCATTCCCCGAATTACTCCAAGCATGGCGGCTTCGTCAACACGCCTTTGGTACGTCTTCAGATTCCTGCCTGCCATACTCCTGAAATCAAAACACCCAAGATTAGCATGATAACAAATTTACAATATAGATCAAGGCTAGAACTCCAAGTTACTTAAATAGAGTGTCGCATTGTAACTATGCAGCGGTATCATAGCCACAATTACATAACTCCACCCAAGTCGTCTAAGTCCTAGAGATAAAAAGGAATCGGGTTTCGAGTCGATATGCAAGGAAGTTTGGACACCGTAAAAGATATAATCAGGAAGAACTTGATTCAAGAACGGTAAAACGGCAAGGTGGCAGGACATGTTTCCTAAACACGGTATTCTGATTCGTGTATTGGGTACAATACCCAACTACAAAAGAATTAACCCGACTATCCTATGGCTCTGATACCAAAAGAACCATGTCATGCCCCGCTTCCCAGAGTACGCTAAAATGGGCACATGACATAGCCAACCATGCTACCTGTGGGTAGGAAGTATCCATCCACAGTCATATTACGGCTGTAGAGATATCAAGAACAAAAGTAAAACTATCTAAAACATGTCCATAAGCCAAGATAACATGAGTCAAGAATAATAAAAGTGCGGAAGCAAAAGATCCAATACAAAATAACTGGAATGTATGTCCCATAATATGGGCTCACATCAGGAATAAAAATGCAGGAAAGAAAAGAACTAACTACTGCTGACACTCACAGTTCAGCCTGTTGGCTGAAGTACTCCTTCTCGGACTGCAACAGCGGTACAGAATCTGGGCCATGCAAAACCCAGACGTCAGCGCGTCGTGTCATCAAGTAATAAAATATAAACAGGGTAACAGGCAATGCAAATATAACATGAATGAAAAGCAGGTGTAACAGTAATGTAAGTCAGGGCAGTGCAGGGTAGTGTGCATTGAGTAAACTAAACTGTTACAACCGAGTCCAGTTCTACTAATTTCAGTTACCATATGAATGGAGTGTGGTAGTTATTTCATTTATCTTGCTTGATTGTTACTTATTGTAATTTACCCGACAATTCAAATTCTTGCATATCACAATTTAAGTCTTTTAAAATAAATTAAAAATACTTGTCATGGCCTGCTCGACATCCCTAACCCTGTGGTAGCGTCCCTGCATCGTGCTCTGGTCCCGTTCTGTGAAACGGACGTGTTTGAACGGCTACACACACGTACGTGCGTCCGTTTTGGGGGTATGCTTTTTGATTGTAAAACACTACATTTTAATTTTTAGATCCCGCCTATAATTTTCTTATTTCAAATTCAAATTTTTGGACCCGACCCGGGCGCAATTTTGAAATATTTTGTATTCCGCCAAATCCTAATTATTTTGAAATTCTTTAATCATTTTTTAAATAAAATAAAATAAAATACAATTCCAGTTCACAATCTTTCTTTCACCAACGAATGATTCTCTCAAAATATTAAATCTTTTATAAAATCTTTTCCCAACCAATTCCCATTTTGTCTCAGCCAATCAGAGCCCCTCTCTGGATGCCGCTGGCCCCACTCTCGTTTCCTTTCTCTTCATTTTCCTTCTCTCTCTCTCCCATTCGCAGCACTCTCTCTCTCCCCCTCTCACATTTCTCCTTCTCTTTCTCTCTCTTCTCTCTTTCTCTCTCTGCGAATAAGCCAAATCCATATCTCCTCACTGTTCCTCTATCTCTCTCTCTCTCCTCTCGGGGACTTCCTCTCTCCTCTCGATCTTTCTCTCTCTCTCTCTCTCTCTCTCCCCCGTTATATATTCTTCTTCCTTTTCTTTTTTCAGTGAAGAAAACCCAACCCCTGAAACCCTAGCCGCCCCGTCTCCTCTCGTCGTTGCCCTAACGCCGGCGACATCATCGCAGTCCTCGTCGCCTCCTCGCCCTCATCACCTCAACCTCTTCCTCCTCCATCATCATCTCCCCGAGCACCCTGCACGAGCAGCTGTGCACCCCTGCACACGACTGCACCGCCGGGAATCGCTGCTGATGACCCGTCTCCGTGCCCCTGGACCTCGCGCACCCTCCGTGAGTGATGCTTCCTCTCCTCTTCTTCTTTCTTCTTCTTTCCTTCCTTCTTCTCTTTTCTCATTCTTTTGATCTGTGGGTTTTGTCACTGCCCTTGTAGGTTGTCTGCCGGAGCTTTGTCGACGCCGTCGACCGTCGCGACCTCTCCACAATCCACAGTAAGCATCATTCTCTCATCTCCATCCTCTTTCCCCTCTTCTTTCCTTCTTTCTTGCATATATCTGTCTTTGGTGGCTTACTGTTCGTCTGTTCGTCAGAATCCGGCAATGCCGACGGCGCGTCCCGACGATCCAGCGAGGTACCCTGACCTGTGTGGTTCCACTGTTCGTCGTTTGGGTTCATTCCGTGAACCGTGCGCACGTCGCGAGATTTCCCCGCCGACGTGTAACGTCCCGTTTTCCCGATTCGCGACCCATCGAGGCAAGTTAATCTTGCTATATGCTATTTAAATCATTTTATACATATTCTAATACATGTAGTTTAAATAAAGTACCCCATGCATCGTTTATATCATTTCGACGTTCCGTGTGCATCAGTTTATATGATTTGAGATCTAGAACTTGACAGGTAATTATTGCATTTAAATGTTAAATCTATGACTACAATCATATGTTTAATCACATTTTGCCATAGCTTATGGTATCTTTCCATAGTTTTAATCCATCGGACACTTGTGCGCACTTAAACCAGTTTTAGCTGTGAATTCATCCAGTGAACCTATTTATAGATTATTGCAATCCTGGAAATTCGTAATATTGATTAACACGATTTAACGGCCATGAATGTCACCCTGTACTCATATAATGTTGAAACCGTCTCTGAACCACAACTGATAACTGCACTGCCAATTGATTGAATCTGCTTTATTGTTTCATTCATTGCTTAGATTACGTTATTGATAACCATGCTTGATTACTTATAACCATGATTATGCTAGCTGTTATGGGCACCCACATGTTATCCTTTATACCCTGACATGACTTGCTACACATGTTACCTGACCCGACATGGTACCGTACACTACTAGGCTCGACTTGATGTACCATAGCTTGACCCGTTACTTGATCTCGTGTCTAATGCCAACAAACCTGACATGTAGTCCTTACGGACCGTTCCTGTTGTCTATCCAGACAAACCTGCTCTTACCTGATCCTGTGTTGGCATTAGTTCTTGATTACTGAATACCTGACTTGAACACTTATAACTTGGGGTATGGAGAAATCAATGGTGAAACTTGACTTGTAACTCAACAGTTCGATACCTGTTCTGATCAGTCTTACGGGCTAGGCCAGCCCCGGAGTGATGATGCTGACATCACTCGTCTGTACCTGCTACCTTTTACTGCCTAGCGGCACGTCTCGGTTCAGCCCGAGAGTCTGAGACCGTGGTCCCGGGCATGCACGGGATACTATTGAGTTACATCGATGATTCACCAATTTGATTTCAAAGACTTTAGAACAGAAAACCTGATAGAACAGTTTAGTTTACTCAATGCACACTACCCTGCACTGCCCTGACTTACATTATTGTTACACCTGCTTTTCATTCATGTTATATTTGCATTGCCTGTTACCCTGTTTATATTTTATTACTTGATGACACGACGCGCTGACGTCTGGGTTTTGCATGGCCCAGATTCTGTACCGCTGTTGCAGTCCAAGCAGGAGTACTTCAGCCAACAGGCTGAGCTGTGAGTGTCAGCAGTAGTTAGTTCTTTTCTTTCCTGCATTTTTATTTCTGATGTGAGCCCGTATTATGGGACATACATTCCAGTTATTTTGTATTGGATCTTTTGCTTCCGCACTTTTATTATTCTTGACTCATGTTATCTTGGCTTATGGACATGTTTTAGATAGTTTTACTTTTTTTCTTGATATCTCTACAGCCGTAATATGACTGTGGATGGATACTTCCTACCCACAGGTAGCATGGTTGGCTATGTCACGTGCCCATTTTAGCGTACTCTGGGAAGCGGGGCGTGACAGTCACTCCAAGAGAAACTTGCGTATATCCGACGGTTCATAACCAGCATGTCCGAAAAATGTCGTCTCTACAGTCATCTGATGAAGAAGGGGACCCCGTTCATCTGGGATCAGAAGTGCAAAAACGCACTAGATGAAATCAAACGATATCTGCAAAATCCGCCAGTATTGGCCACTCCGGTTAAAGGAAACCCCCTTATTCTATATACAACGGCCCTTGAGGGTTCTCTAGGTGCATTGTGGGCACAAGAGAATGATCAAGGAAAGGAGAGAGTCTGTACTATTTAAGTCGAGTTCTCCTGGGGGCAAAAAGCAATTATCCCCCCTTCGAAAAGTATTGCCTGACACCGATCTTCGCAATAACGAAGTTCAGGCACTACGCCTTGGCACATGAGGTCCACCTCATATCGAAAGTGGATCCTCTCAAATATCTAATGTCAAAGGACATACTGACAGGAAGGCTTGCCAAATGGGCTTTCTTCCTGATGGAGTTCTAGATAACGTATCGACCCCTCAAAGCAGTGAAAGGTCAGGCCATTGCCGAATTTCTCGCGGAGCATCTGATACCAGCCGACTCCCCCTTAAATTGCGAGTTGCCAGACGAACATGCGTTCCACACAATCGAAGAAGAAAATGATTCCCAATGGGAACTCTATATCGATGGAGCATCTTCCATGAAGAGGCGAAAGCAAAACGCCCTCATAATCAAAGTTGGGGTAGGCCTTATCTTCGTGACCCCGCAAGGAAGGATATTGCGTTACGCCCTCTCCTTAACGGAGCCAAGGACTAACAACGGAGCCGAATACGATGTTTTGATAGCAGGTCTTAAGATCGCTATCGACATGGGAATCAAAGACCTCCTCATATATGGAGACTCCTAGCTGATCGTTAGCCAAGTAAATGGCAACTATCAGACATGAAAGACAGAGCTGATAAAGTATGGCGAAAGAGTGCAGCAACTGCTGACGCAAATCCCTTCCTATACCCTGAAGAGCATACCGTGAACGGAAAAGAGCAAGACGGATGCGTTGTCCAAATTGGCTAAGGAATTGGCCGATGAAGACCTCGATGACGTAAGGATCATTATGCAAAGCCGTAGGGTTCTCGCGCCAACAGATATATCTTCAGAAAACCTGATAAAGCCATCTGAAGAAAAAGAAATGACCGAACAAGTGGCCCTTCAAGTAGGGGATGAAGAAAAGGTCAAGGATGGCGGGAAGTCTTCATAAACTACTTCAAGTCCTAACGAACGCCCGAAAATGCGTCGTCTAGACATCAGCTCATGAAATGAGCTTTGTCTTTCGTGTTTGTCAATGATACCCTTTATAAGAGATCATTTGACCTCCTATAACTGAGGTGCCTGGGGCCGGAAGAAGCAAAGAAAGTCGTCCATGAAATTCACGACGGACTTTGCGGCTCTCATCAAGCTGGGCCAAAGATGAAGCAGAAGATAAAAAGAATGGGTTACTATTGGCCCACAAAGATTCAGGACCGCCTTGAATATGCGAAGCAGTGTCACTCATGCCAAATTTATAGGGACTTCATCTATCAACATCCAAATCTGCTACACCCGATAGTGGCTGACTGGTCGTTCGAAATGTGGGGAACCGATATAATTGGCCCTATCGAACCAGTATCTTCCAAAGGACATCGGTTCATACTAGAAGCAACCGACTACTTCTCTAAGTGGGCAGAAGCAGTACCGCTAAGGGAAGTGAAGACGGAGAATATCCTCCATTTCTTCAAGACCCATGTCATATACCGGTTTGGAACTCCACGACGAATAATCTCGGATAATGGGCTAGCTTACTGAAGCCATAAAATAAGCCGCTTCGTACAGCAGCATAAAATAGATTGGAGAGGGCCAATGGTCTAGCTGAAGTTTTTAACAAGACCTTGACAAAGATTATAAAAAAGATAGTGTCCAGAAATAAAAAGGACTGGCACGAAAGGCTGCATGAAGCTCTCTGGGCGCACCGAACAACGTTCAAAACGGCCACGAATACAACACCATATGCATTGGTGTTCGGTATGGAAGCAGTGCTTTCATTGGAAATAGAACTCTCCTCTGTACGAGTAGCGGTTCGATACGAGCTGATAGATGAAGAAAATGCTCATCTTAGGCTTGAGGAGCTCGACGCCCTTGATGAAACTTGCCATATAGCACAGTAAAATCTGGAGGCTTATAAGGCAAGGATGACACGGTCATATGAAAGATTGACGAGGCCGAGAACATTCCGTCAAGGCGAACTCGTGCTAGTCATCAAAAGATCAATGATCCCTAATCATGCAAAACGGGAAAAGTTCGAGCTGGACTATGAAGGCCCATATATCATAGACAAAGTCTACCATGGTGGAGCCTACGTGCTCATGGATATGTATGGTGAAAGGCCCTTCCAGCCAATAAATGGTCGATTACTCAAAAAGTACTATGCCTAACGAGTCATGACTTAGGTTAATGATAGATGACGACGCTTGTGTCCGCTCGCTATCTTCCTGAGTCAGAACTCTCAGAGTAATATCCAAAAAGCCCCGTCGCTTCAAAAATGGCGATAATGGACCGAAATTTCCTTAAACTAACATTCACCCCAAAACACGGCGATATTGGACCGAAAAGTCCCTAAACGAACACTAGACCGTAAAGTCCTTAAACTAATACTCACCCTGAAATACGGCGATAATGGACCGAAATGTCCTTAATCTAACAATCGTCCCCAAAGCGTGAATGTTGGACCGGAACGTCCCTAAACTAGCATTTCGCCATAAAATACGACGATAATGGAACGTCATGTCCTTAAATTCACACGTTTAGCCCTACGATGAATCCCCATATCGATTACAGTATCCAATCCATGAGTATAAACGATTCGTAACTCTCCCAAGTCACACATGATGTAGTCCTTTAAAAAAAATTGGGGCCTACAGCTAATGGTGCGTTACCTTACAGGCCGCTTAAAAAAAGGGGTAGGTCCACAAGAGAAATGGACACGGATGAAAAGCCGAAAGGGCGCCGTGAGTAAAAACAGCAGGACTGCCAGCGAGCTAGTGAAAACCCGAAAGGGCGCAAACTCGTAAAAATGCACTTAAAAAGCCCTCACGACTTTATAAGGAGAAAGCATCTGCGTGAGATCCTTACGAATCGCAAAGGAGTAACACACTTAGGAATCCATACGATTCCTAAGAAGAAAATGCACTTACGAGATCCCCACAACTAGTAAGGAGAATATACCCTCTATAAGACCCTCACGACTTATAGAATTCAAAAGCCTTGAGATACAGGAACATGAACTTGTTCTTAAGCCATCAAAACCGTACAAAACTTTCTTTCCCTACAAGTGGTCCAGTATTGATGCTTGTTTACAATCCACAGGCATAAATAAATATATCTCCCACTAAGTTCACCAATGGCGAGAAATATTCCCATATGGTGAACGACACTTGTAAGTCCTCCTGATTTACGAGGAGAAAATACTCTTGTAAGATCCTTATGACTTATAAGAGAAAACACATTTAGGAATCCTTATAACTCCTAAGGAGAAAATACACCTACAAGATTCTCTCGACTCGTAGGGAGAAATACCTTTATGAGATCCTTACGGCTCATAAAGCCAGAAAGCCTTAGTCGACAGAATTCTAACCATGTTTGCTAAGCCACATTTGTCCAAACCAACAAAAGCAAATGATGATTCGCTCCTGGAAATATCTCCATTGCAGTGATGCTGATACCAAGGTTGGTATCAGATTCTAAATGCTCAACTCGCAAAATAAAAAAAAAGAGCTGAAATGATAGGGCAACTCGCAATAAAAAGTAGCAAGTAAAAAAAATCCGAAATGATGGGGCAACTTGCAATAAAAATAGCGAGTAAAAATAAAAAATGACAGCCGATTAGGCACCACAAAAAATAGCCGAAATGATTGGGCAACCGCAACTTTCGCGGTATAAAAGATGAAAAGATAGAGTATCGCGGAAATAAAAAATATATATAACAAAATAAAACTTTTCTGCCCTGCAAGTATATCCATATTGACTCTTTAATACGATCCATGGGCAGAAATGAAAGAAAGGGAACCATATTTTCCCACCATGCCTTGTCAAAAGAGGCGCCAGATCTCGACAGTAACATCTACAGCCTGGAGATCAACTCGATGTTCCTTCTAAGTACAGATGCGACGTTAACAAGGACCTAAGGGTCAAATAAAAGTGGAGTCATGGAAAAATCCTAACTCCTGATCTCAATGGAAACATCTACAGCCTAAAGATCAACTGGACGTCCTTCATACTCCATCAAAGTATAGACGTGACATCAACAAGGACCCAAAGATCAAATAAAAGTGGGGTGACGGCAAAATCCTAGCTCCAGATCTCAATTGCAATACATACAGCATAGGGGTCATACGGATGTCTACCCTACTTCATCAAAGAATCAGCACGATATCATCAAAGCAAAAATAAAGTGATGGTATATTCCTAGCTTCGTGTCTTAACGACAATACATACAAAGTCTAAAGACCGTTGAAGATCATCGCATCCCAGAAGGGTGCGGTTATGACTCATCGGGGCTTCAAATTGAACCTAACCTCAAGTGAAAAGCGTCACGGAAAATACCTAATGCTTGTTTTTCCGATGGTAATACAGATACAACAACCTAAGAAGATTAATTGAAGACGTCTTGTCCAGCCTCAGAAAGGATCAGAGACACGACAGTCGCGAGGCTACTCGAGCAGCAGCCTAAGGACTGCATATCGAGGAATACATTAGCTAATGCAACGGTACGATGGACTTAAAGCTAGTACCACAAACCTAACGGACCCCTGTCAAAAAAAATGGGGGTTATCTACATCCAACGTTAGGGCAAATTTGCCTGTAAACCTTAGGGGGGTAAACTAAAAACACTCCGAAATGTATGAATAAACTAGAGACTTCGAAAAGAGTGAATAAATTAGAGACTCCGAAATTGAGTACATAAACTATTTCGCACCAGATCAAGACATCAAGAAACAGAAGAGTACATGTGAATACAAAAAAATGTATATTCTTTATTCATGAATCAAAATGTTTGAAAGATACAATTTGTGAAGAAAAAGGGATACAATTGTAGCATCTAAGAGGGCGGGGCTTTTAATAAAGCCTGCCGGAGCTCATTCTCACGTTCCACTATTGCGGCTAGCATTGCTTTGATTTGAACTCGTTGTTGCAAACACGAAGAAAGCTTCTTAGAAATTTCCCACTTAGCAACTTCGTAGCCCCGCATTCCTCGCTCGGTAGAGTTAAGGTCCCGCTTCAGCGCCATTCCTTAAGAAATGCATCGTTCAAGGTTTTCAAAGATAACTTGAAGCCGCGCAACATTCTCTTCTACCTGAGCACGTAATTGTCTTGATTCGCTAAAAGCTGTTTCATGCTCCTTCTGCTTCAGGACCAACTTTTGCTTATAATATTGAATGAGAGTGTCATATTGTTCGATCCACGCGATCAATTAAGCCTTTAAGGATAACGCCTCAGGCGTAAGATGTTTGCGCTCGATCTCATGGAGGCAAGCCTCGATTTGCTTACAATAATCAACCCAGATGCGGACGAAATCTTCATTATGGAAAGTCATAAGAGTCGCCAGCATAGGATTGACTTCATCCGCAAAGTCTGCAGCAGAAGTGATGAAAGTATGTCTTAGCACCTCTACTAGGTTTATACAAGCATCAAGTATGCAATTTTAAAAAATCTAGAGGTCTAAGTCATACAAACCTAGAATCTAACTAGAGAATTAGGGTTTTGAAGCAAGAAAAAAAGTTCTAAACTAAGTGATGGAGGTTTACAACCTTTATAGACCAAGTCCTTCACTTCTAAAGCTCCAAGTCGTAGTCCCTAGAACTCTTCTCAAGACTCCACTTGAAGAAAGGATCGAGCTTGCTTGATGTCTTCGATACCGAAGATGATCCACCTTGAAGCCTCTCTAACTTAAGCTCACTCTTTACTAATAAAAGTATTAGTGAAGTAAACAACCTAAACTAATGGGTTACATTAGTGTAGATTGATGAAGTAGGAATTTTGCTCACTAGAAAATCTTTTTTCTTTTCTCACCTTAAGAAAATTCTAAAGAGGAGTTGAAGAAGAAGATGAGGATGAACTTGGATGAGAGAATGAGGTTCAATGAACCATGTGCACATGAGATAAGAATGAGGATGATTAAATATCTAAGTATAAAATAAAAGTAGGAGATGAGTCATAGCTTCTCAATACTTCTCCAAGCATCCAAAGCCATGACTCATTTCCTCCCTTTTTTTCCTTAAAATATAAATCATCCTATATATCCTTTGCTCATGTGTGATTCTCATACATCCTAATCCAATGTATCATCAACCATGATACAAAAATCAATTTCATATATATATATATATATATATATATATATATATATATATAAACATATATGAAGAGGAGAAAATCTTAAGCGAGCAATAATATTAGTTAATATATATAAATACATCAAATATATAAATATATATCAAATTATTAAATCAATACTTGATCCAATAATCCGGTTATATCATATATAACTGACTTATATCATATATATATGTATATCAAAACATTAAATCAACACTTGATTCAATTATCTGGTTATATCACATATAACCGGCTAATATTCAATATTAGATATTAAATCAACACTTGATTCAATAATCCGGTCATATCATATATAACTGGCTAATATCAAATATATATACATAAATCAAATCATTAAATCAACCCTTGATTCAATAATCCGGTTATATCACATATATATCAAATATCGCCAGATAAGAATACGGTATCACATACTCGTATTTAATCAAGCTTCCACACATATCTTCATATGTGCCCTACTTCGTTTTGCTTGAGTTAGGAAACTTCTGTGTGGGACTTTAAAGACTCGTAAATACGCCAGCAATAGGTAATGATTACATCAGATACCCACAAGCCGTCGGCGGTACTAGCTGGACGTAACGGCACCCAGGTATTGAACGAATAGAAGATCAACAAGCAAACTTGTCCAAACTCCCATAGAGCCTATAAACAACACTTACTGTACTATCCGGTCTCTTCGTCTTATATGTCGCATATCGAGTCTGGGGTGGAATCGTCAGACCCCAATAACTTGATAAGTCATGCCGATGTGTGGCCTATAACCTTTCGAGAAACTACTGATAACACTCACCAGTAAATCTCATCAGCCCTGGCTAGGGATTTACTGTTATAGCCAATTGAGCATAGCGCAATATCAACTCCCAATATCGGGAAAGATGAAACCCTTCCTATCGCTCACTGCCTCCATGTGACTCGGGACTGTACCCAAAATCCACCTGTTTGCACGACTCCTTTGAGCCATGGTAGAGAGGAAATCAAAGCACAGTGGGAACTACACAAGACACTATGACGATCTCGGGTCTACAGACTAACATGTATAAGTGTCACCAGAGAACTGCTATCTGACGATAGGTATGGTACCATATAGGAGTTCTCGGCGAGTCCTATTCGGTGTACCCATTCTCTAATGAGCACCTGTGTACAATCTTTGATGTCAAACACCAATGGTTGTGGGATCAACTATCGCCCCATACAGGGTCAAGAAACGTACACACTAGTCTACTCTGGAATATCGATGCCCTGTCTCGATACTCTCTCGATTAGGAACTGTTAAAGGATGTGCTTGCGGACTATACAAGCCCCACTAGTATGATCAGCATCATAGTCTTGGTAGTCAAGCCTACATCCTAAGGGATTTATCAACATGTGTCAGAGAAACAATATACTAATATAAATGTACATGTTAAGATAAAGAGCAACCAGATAGCATACTATCATGTCGAGCAAGAAAGTTCTCTATATATATGTCCAAGCATCCACTATATCATACAATAATAGCCTTTAGGGCATACATATTCCCAACAAGTGGCATCCTTGACATTAAGGTCTTCAATAAATTCGCTTAGAATACGCCTACTATTTGTTGTGCCTCTGGAAAATTGGCGTTTAGAAAAAGGCCATGCGGGCATAGAAATGCGGGACTCAAATAGAACCAAAGCCAGTAGAGCTGCTACAAAATAAGACATGCACAAAGACATGTCAGATCTTAGCCTAAAATAAAAATAGTGAATAAGATCTAATCTAGCAATAGTTGAAAGCAGCAAATCTGGGAGCATAGAGGGCTCAACCATTTCTCCGTCTTCTCCTTCGAGCCGTAAGAGTGTAGTTAGTACGGGAAGAAGCTTATTAGAGAAGGATTACTTGTAGAAAGATGAAATAAGAAATGAAAGATATACTAACCAACGCCAGAAGGAGAGACAGATCTCGATTGGAAGACGAAGTGCGAGACTAACATTTGGTACAGATGGTTGAATAGCACTCCTACAAGATTGCGACAATATATGTTAAGAAATTAATCTAAGGAATAATATCAATACTGAAACGAAGTAATAAAAAATTTTGAAGGAAAATTATCTTCCGTCGCTGAGCCTGAGAAAACTTGGGGATGTGCAAAGGAAATAGGTGGAGCAACAACAGTCAGGTGATATCTGACGGCGGTTCTTCAATCAACATATCGCCAGGGTTTACTGTGCCTATACCAGAAATAGAGAAAACGTTAGCAAATGTGTCTAGCAGAAAAAAGGATACGAAAGTAATAACACAGAAGATACCTGCGGGTTTCATGAGAACCGACGGTGCGGGAACCATGACTGACTCTGGAGCATCACTAATCCCGACAGCCTCTTCGACTTCCATCACTACAGAGGTGACAGATTCAAAATTCGTTCCCTCATCCCCCGAATCAATAAGGGCTGTCGCTATGCTAGCATTACCCACGGATACTGGAGATCCACCGGGAGAAAGAGTGGCAGTTGGAGCAACATTAGACCCAAGATGAAGGCCCTCCGTCCCAGAATCTCCAAATGCCTCCATCTCATCAACAACCCTGGCATCTGAACTTGTCCTTACTGTATCATTTAAAAAAAGGAATGTTATGATTCTAATAAGTGGTTATGGAAAGAAACTTGGAAAATAAATAAGTCCTACCAGGTTTCATTGAAATATCGTGCACTGTCTCACCTTGAGTAAATGCTCAGCCTCTTCACGAGCTGCACGCGCGATCTGCCTGTGAGCGGTTGACAAGGCATGAGGGATATCCTCTATGGGAGCATCAGGGGTTTGTATTTCACTCAAACCCACACCTGTGGCCAATCTATCCTGATGCTCCCTCGCTTTGTGCTTCCGGAGTTTCCTCTCGGTCTTAGTCGTTTGAAGGGATCTCTCCTGAACCACCGACAAAGGAAGATCTTCATCTGAATCAGACTCGGTCTCCGGATCTGCTACAATATCCATCATCGTTTGCTTTAACGACGCTTCCTGTAGTGGCCCAGAGGTGTCCTGAGCAATAGTCGGCAGCTCTGAAGATTCCGTAGGGGCCGACATGGGAGGAATATCCTCTGTGCTAACGCTCAAAGATGGCACCTCACTCGAAATAGTACTAGCTATGGTGGTTCCTATAATGAAGAGAAAGGAGTCAAGGTGTGGGCAAAATGAGCTAAAAATATTTTAAGAGCGTCACAAAATAAATCATACCAAGGCCTATAGAAGCACGAAGCCTTTCCTCTTCCTCGTATGTTTTGATGGACGCCAGATGAGCCTCTTTAGTAGAGATGCCTATTAAGAAAGGAGTGTTAATAAAGTGCAATAACATTTTTACTCTAAAATATACATAGAGTATAGATGATGTGTACCCGACACTCTAAGGGTAGCAAGCGCTGCTTGCTCACGGGCCAATCGTTCGGAAGCCTCAAGAGCGGCCTGAAGATCAGTCACCACGTTCTCGTCGATGGAAGGTTCAGGACGAAAAAGATCATCACAGGTCCCGTACTCTGACAGGCCTTCGCTATAGGGAGTATGGGGCTCTTGACCAAAGACAATGTCGGCCGAAAATATAGATTTCATTTTCTTTTGCGAACCAAGAGCAACTCGCGACGACAAAAGCTTTCTTTTTGTTGGCATCTTGGGGCGGCATGTTCCAATGCTCGAGCTAATATCTGACTCGGGAAGTATTGTAGGCGTCACATCTGGTCATGGCTTAGCCCTCAACACCATTGGAAGGACACGTGAAGCTACTACCGCATCGCTCCCTGTCAAGGAAGGGCGGACGACTGTGCGTTGTTTCAGCGGGACCGCAGGGTTACTAGCCGGGATAGGATCTTTGTGATCAAGGAGCATCCGCCTCTCTTCTTTGATAACGGCACCCGTCGCATGCTGATACTAGGCTACGCCATTGTTTCTTTTCCTCCATGCAAAACTGATGTCCACATCTTCGGATACCAACAGTGTCGATCCTTCTGTTTGCACCCATGGGTATATTGAAGAACCCGCCCAAGTGATCATTCCCTCTCCCATTGGCCCTCGTGATGGTACAAAGTGTATTTTGGACGAAATTCCATCTTATAAGAATCGCAAATATGTTGCCTCTCAATCACGTTCGCCCGAGAACTGTCGTAGCTTCGCTGGCTGGGTGGTGCATCGTAAATGCCCCATCCAAGATCAGCATTGCATGTATCTTGAAACGGAGATCAGCAAATTCGTCCATGAACCTGTGGAGGTAGCAAATACTAAATTTCATTTCAAGATATATGTTTATACTAGCGTTGATAGGACGGTGACAATTAAGAGATCGCGTAAGAGAAATAGACAAGAGTTGAAGGACGAGAATGACGATATTGTTTGTGCGGTGTGCTTCGAAGAAATTGAGAAAAGTAGCAGTGGTTATTTGTTCGAAGGTGTGCAGTTGTGTTGTGATCATGCATTCCACATGAAGTGTATTATTCCTTGGTTGTTCAACAACTCATGTCCGCTATGTCGATGTGAGAACCCATGTCAAATAGATTAGGATTTTAATTTTAGTTTTTCTTTATTGATCAATCTTCTGTTATTTTTGTTATTTTGGCATGTAAATTTCGAAGAAAGGATGAACAATGTTCACAAGGTCTAATTGTGTTTTCAAATATTTTCAATGGTTTAATATATTTAATATGATGATCATATGATGTATTTGGATATATATTATAAATCACTTAATTTTCTAACTCGGTCGTATTTTTGCAATCAACTTTGACAAAGGACAGAAAAAGACAAAAAAATTAAGAAGGTGACAGCGTCCAGGTGTAGAAAAACTCAAATGAAAAGGAACAATGATATTACCAATTGGTTTTAACGGATACTTCTTTGGTTGGAAAACATACATGTTATGATCATAATTCGTAACAATCATAATTAAGTATTATTAAATAGAAAAACACATTAGTCATGATACTCTTTTTTAACTGGTAAGTGGTGCAGCACTGATTTGGGATGCGGCACTTCTAAACTGATTTGAGAGGAATTGAAGGAATAGAAAGATAACAATAGCAATTTCACCAAACTAGAGTTTTATTTAATTAAAATTTGCCTCTTACAATTGCAAAATCGAAATCACAACTAATTTGCTAATAAAAGAAAAACTGCTAAAAATAAGGCATAAAACCGAGTTCGGAATTTTCGGGTTGAACTAGACGCGACATGCATCAATACGGCATAATACCTGCGCATAAATTGATAGGGGACAAAGGCCCGCGTGCAAGTGCATGCAGTTGAGTACAAACAGGGAAGAAAAAGGACATTGGCCACGTTGAAAGAAAAATAGTGTTAACGATAGAAAAATAGTGACATTAACATTAGTCGTGATTTGACAGAAAAAGAACATTATTCATGATGGACTGTAGAAAAATAGTGACATTTACATTGGTAGTGATTTGACAGAAAAAGTTAACGACAGATAAAGGACATTAGTCATGACGGACTGTAGAAAAATAGTGACCTGAACATTGGTAGTAATTTGATAGAAAATGGACATTAGTCATGATTGACTGTAGAAAAATAGTGTCGTTAACGTTATTCATGATTTGACAGAAAAATGACAGTAGTCATGACGGACTGTAGAACAACGGTGACGTTAACATTAGCCATAATTTGACAGAAAAAGGACAGTAGTCATGACGGAATGCAGAGACGTTAACATTAGCCATGATTTGACAGAAAAAGGACAGTAGTCATGACGGACTGTAGAACAACAGTGACGTTAACATTAGCCGTGATTTGACAGAAAAAGGACATCATTCATGATGGACTGCAGAACAACAGTGACGTTAACATGACAACGGTGACTAATGTCTTTTTTCTATCAAATCATGACATCAGTCATAATCGACTGTAGAAAAATAGTGTTAACGACAGAAAATGGACATTAGTCACGGACTGTAGAAAAAATAGTGACGTTAACAGTTGTCATGATTTGATAGAAAAAGAACATTAGTCGTGATGGACTGTAGAAAAATAGTGTTAACGACAGAAAAAGGATATTAGTAATGACGCACTATAGAAAAATAGTGACCTGAATATTGGTAATGATTTGACAGAGAAAGGACATTAGTCATGACGGACTATAGAAAAATAATGGCGTTAATGTTATTCATGATTTGACAGAAATAGACAGTAGTCATGACGGACTGTAGAAAAATAGTGACGTTAATATTGGCTGTGATTTGACAAGAAAAGGGCACCTGTCATGACGCACTGTAGAACAATAGTGACGTTAAAATTTTCTGTGATTTGACGGAAAAAGGACATCAGTTATGACGCACTGTAGAACAATAGTGACGTTAACATTGACCGTGATTTGACGGAAAAAGGACATTGACTGAGGAATGCACAGATGGCCATTACCTATGACAACCTGGACTGCCTCCTTACTACACTTAGCCTTTCACTTGAGTTCATTCGCTTTCTTGCATTCTCTCTCCAAGTTTTCTCCTTCTTTCTTAAAAAGATCATAACCCTCACATGAGTTGTGAAACATAGGATCTTGTGAGATAAAACAATCCATTAGCTACTCTACATCATCTAGGCTACTTAGATTAGTGAACTAAGTACCCTAGTTAACCTCAGTTTATAGGTTGAAGCTTGAAGCATATACTCTCGGGTGGATCATCTTTGACGCGAGGACGCCGACGTCACAAGCTCGATCCATTCTTTTAGAAGCCAAGGAGAGGAGGAAAAGAATACCCGAAGGACTAGTTCACGGAGGTATAACCATCTATCATAGTAGTTAAACCTCCTAGTTAGTTTAGCTAGTTAAGGTTCCGTAAATGTCACGACCCGAAAGTACGGAACATGACCGGCACTTAAATTACCAAACGTCTCGAGACGTACGTAATCTAAGTAAGACAAAACCCAGAAATCCAAACCAAGTAAAGCAGTAGAGTGAAGGAAAACCAATTTAAAAGCAAGAAGTTTAACAACATAAGCCGAAATATGCATTTTTAAAATCACAAGTCTTTTCTGAAAATTTTGGCAGAGTTTCCTTTGTAAATACTGGCCCCGAATGGGGTACAACACTGATAAAGCATATAAAATGAATAAATCATTTTAATTTCCATTTATTTCACAATTATCGGTATATATTTATACCCTTTTTCGAAAACCCCAATTTCGCAAATCGGGCAGTTTTCGGGAAATATATTATTTTAATATTAAATTCCAAAATTAATATTTTATATTTTATGAAATGTTACAATCTTCCCCCCTTAAGGAAATTCGGTCCCCGAATTTTAATTTAAACCCCCAAAATCTAAAACATTTCAATAATCAGCTCAAATCAACGGGGCTCCGAAATCACGGAAGATGCAGAAACAACACAGCGCGTTAAGTGCGCATGAAAACGAGTACAAAACTCAAAATCGAACTCCGTCAGGATATGCGTGCAAATCATCGGATTTGCACGCATATCCTCGGAGTTACAATAGAGATACAGATCTCGAAATCCACTACTGAATCCAATATACACTAGTCAAATACTATAATACGTGTATAGTACGCATCTTTGGAAAACTTTCAAGAACTAAATAAAACTCTTGATCTCCTAACCTTTTCTTGCTAAGTGTTCAAATCTCTCCACAACATATAAATGTATATCTATATCACACCAAATCAATTCTCACAACTTTGCTCTAGGTTTCGCGACTATGAAATCAACTAAATCATTTTAATTTCCATTTATTTCACAATTATCGGTATATATTTATACCCTTTTTTGAAAACCCCAATTTCGCAAATCGGGCAGTTTTCGGGAAATATATTATTTTAATATTAAATTCCAAAAATAATATTTTATATTTTATGAAATGTTACAGTAAAGATCCTGGAGTTTAGCCGGTGTTGTGAAACTCATAAAAATCATTTTTGAAAATTCCGCCTCCCCTCGAACTTGCGGGGTGCGCGACATCGACTTACAGTGGTATCAGAGCAGAAAAGAAATGAAAATACAACGTACCCTTGTGCCGAAAAAGGACATCAGTCATGACGCACTGTAGAACAATAGTGACATTAATATTGGCCGTGATTTGACGAAAAAAGGACATTAGTCATGACGCACTGTAGAACAATAGTGCTAATGACAGAAAAAGGGACATTAGTGATGACGGACTGTAGAAAAACAGTGACGTTAATATTGGTCGTGATTTGATAGAAAAAGTACATTAGTCATGATCGACTGTAGAAAAATAGTGCTAACGACAGAAAAATGATATTATTCATGACTGTGATTTAGCTGTGATTTGACAGAAAAGGACATTAGTCATGATTAGACAGAAAAATGGCATTAGTCATGATGGACTGTAGAAAAATAGTAACGTTAATATTAGTTATAATTTGACAGAAAAAGGACATTGGTCATGGTGGCCAAAAAAGAACATTAGTCATGATTTGACAGAAAAAAGACATTAGTCATGCTGGACTGTAGAAAAATAGTGACGTTAATGTTAATGATGATTTCACAGAAAAATGACATTCGACCTGATGAACTGTAAAAAAATAATGACGTTAATATTAGTCATGATTTGACAGAAAAAGAACATCAATTGTGATGGACAGAAAAAAAGACATTAGTCATAATTTGACAGCAAAAGAACATTATTCATGATTGACTGTAGAAAAATAAAGACGTTACCATATATAAACAGGACGAAAAGTGTTACACCCTAATTCATTTATACCAATTCTAGTATTTCTTTATTTATGGTATTTTCCTGATTTATTATGTTTTGGGTGCGAATAGTGTATTTGACATTTGTATTTGCATCCGACCCGACCCGCATGCTTGAAACCTGTTTTGATTCATGTTTATGATTTATCCTGACTTGTTACGTGGACTCATGCACTTTCATTTGTACATCCTGCATACTGGCATTCATCTGGCATCAGCATTTTTAATATAACATTTAAAGTCGCATAAAATATTTTAAAAATATCTAGCATGGCTTGCATCATACCCCTAACCCTGTGGTAGCATCCGCGCATCTTGTTCTCGTCCCGTTCAGTGAAACGGATTTGTTTGTATGGCTACGCACACGTACGTGCATCCGTTCTTGGGGGTATGCATTTTTCATTACCCGGATATCCAACTTTAATTTTGGTCGACATGTATATTTTTCGTATTTTAAAACTGAATTTTAGACCCGACCCGGGCATATTTGGATTATCTTTGTATTTACCAGAATATCAAATTTTATTTATATAATATTAATTTTATAAACTGATATAAATTAAAATTTAGTTAACTAATAAAAGATTTTTTAAATTTAAATCTAAACTAATTTCCTAACAAACTAACAACCCCTTTCTCTCTCTCTCTCCTCTGCATATATATATTTATAATTTTTTTTTCTTTCCTTATTTAATACACAGCCTCTTCTTCTTATTTCTTCTTCTTATTTCTTCTTCGTGATCTTGTTTCTTGATTCCGGTGATCACCGCCGGAGCCGTGCTCGTCGCTGACGATCCGAGTGATCCAGTGAATGTACCTTGCTTGTGTGATCACCCTCTTGCCTTGCCTGGACCCGTCCCGCGTGCCGCGTGTGCGTTGCGACGATTTACCGACGTCGGACGTGCCGTGCGTATCCGTCGTGTGATTCGATCGAGGCAAGTTTATCTTGCTACATGTTATGATATATACTACATCCATATTAATAATAATATTTCATGTTTAGTGTATTGTACATCCCCTGTTATCATTTTACTGTTTTACGACGTCCGTTTGCATCCGTATAATTTATTTCGTATCTAGTGCATGCAAATTTATCTTGTTACATGCTAGACTATAATATAGTGCACCTATTTGAATAATAACATCACATAATGTTTAGCTATGCATCACACATTACCATTTTACAGTTTTAATGTTTTCGGACATCCGTATGCATCCATATCACTATTTACATATCTAGTCGCAAGCTAATTCATCTTGCTACATGCTATGTATTTTATTTTGCATCCATATGAATAAAAATATCACATGTTGATTGCACTGTACATCCATATCAAAGTTTTACCATTTTCGGATACCCGTTTGCATCCATATCATTTAAAATATATATCGTCGTAATATTTCTTATTATTATATTTAATTAGTTTATAATCTGCATTTTATAATGTTATACAAAATATAGTTTGAAAATATTATAGTTTACACATGAAACGTCGTTGCAAAGCGGATACGACAAATCTGAAATTTACTGTACACCTTACCTTATAAAATTCATTATAAATCATAGAAAAATTATTAGTATACGTTCTTTAGTTTGTTAAGAAGATAACTCAGAATACTATAACTCTATGAAATATTTACTTGCAAAATAAATTGTTTAAATAACGTAAAATGCAAATGAAGATATCTCTAAACTACTGTCTAGGGAAATTCCAGCAGCGAACTTTCAATTTCGAATGTTCATAGCTTTTGTAGGAACAATCTGAGATACTTAAACTTATAAAAATGAAAAACTTATTGAATTATCTTTGTTTTGGTATAATACACGTCCCTTTTGGAGAACGTTTGTTATTTTTAAGCTTTTTTACAAATCAGGGTGACGCTGAATTTCTGAACGGAACTTTCTTATGCATGGTTAATCAATACCACTTTTATAGTTATTAATCGGTTTGAATATATTATCCATGTTAATATTATTATATCAATATCTATTTAATAAATAATAGTGCTTGTGTTTTAATATTCAGCAAATTTTACCGATTTACAGTTTTATAGTATCCGTCTATATCCGTACGGTTTATTACATATCTAGTTGCATGCCGAGACCATATTATTTCATGTTACTGTTGTATTAGTGCACCATGCTTGATAATTGTGCATCCTACTTAGTCATGATGTGACCCCTGATCGATATTTTTGCATCCATGCTTTTATTATACATCCGTACTTTCACCTTGATTCAATACTTGCTACAGTTTATTATGATCATCCGCTTGACACGTGTGCACTACCTGACTTGACCTGATATACCACTGCTTGACTTGATACCTCATCTTGTTACTAATGCCGACAATCTTGACCTGTTGTCCCTACGGACATATCCTGTCGTCTATTTAGACAAATCTGTACCTGCTTGATCCTGTGTTGGCATTAGCTCCAGATTTATCAATACCTGACTTGAACACATAACTTTGGGGGTATGGGGAAATCAAAAGTGTGAACTAAAGTGTAACTTAAAAGGGTATTACTTGATCCGTGGTCCCGGGGGGTAACGGGACAGAGCCATTCGTGACTCTTACATCTTGATCCGTGGTCCCGGGGGGTAACATGACAGAACCACTCTTGGTTCACATATTCCTGATCCGTGGTCCCGGGGGGTAATGGGACATATCCTTTGAGTTACATGGAGGATTACATTAATTGATTTCAAACAAGTTTAGAATAAATAACCCAGTAGCACAGTTTAGATTGATCACTGCACGTCACATATATTGATACACTTCACTGTTCTATATTCGTGTTTACTTATTACATTCATGTTACTATTTATGATTCATGCCTGCATATCTCGTGTATCCTGTTCATTTATTATTGTTGATAATATGACGCGTTGACGTCTGGGTTTTGCATGGCCCAGATCCGCTACCTTTGTCGCAGGCCGAGCAGGAGTATTTCAGTCGACAGGTCAAGCAGTGAGGACCCTGTTAGTATTCTAGTTTAGTTTCCTTTCAGCATTTTATTTCCTGATGTGAGCCCGAATTGGGACTTACCTTCCAGATTGTTATTGTTACTTGGATTTATTGCTTCCGCATATTATTTCTTGACTCGTTTATTCTGGCATATGGACATGTACTAGATAGTTTATTTTCTATTTCTACTGTTCTTGATATCTCTAGACAGCCGTAATGTAACTGTGGAGAGATGTTTCCTAGCCACAGGTAGCATGGTTGGCTCTGTCACGTGCCGATCTTAGTGCACTCTGGGAAGCGGGGCGTGACAGGGTTTGTTTGGTATCAGAGCCATAGGATTTATGTTTATCGGGTTTGATTCTTTTGTAGTTGGGTATTGGACCCAATACACGAATCAGAAAACTCGTAATTAGGAGCATGTCCTACCACTTTACTATCTTGCCATTCTTGAATCATATCTTTCTCTTGACCCTTTTCCTTGACGAGATGGAATGACGTTGCATCTCGGCTTGAAATCTTTTGGTTCCCTATTGTTTCTCCCATCCTATTCCTTTGATTCTGATACTAGGATTTGGCGACTTGAACGGAGTTATGTGATTGTATCCATGAACTGCAGTATGGTTACAATGTGGTACTTTATTTAAGTAACTTGGAGTCCTGGTCTTGATTCATTTCCTTGATTCATAGTCGTGAAATTTCCTTGGTTCTCTCAGTTTCATTGCTTACCAGTTCATGTTTTGCAGATTTCTTGGTGATCGATACCGGCAGTTATGAAGTTGTTTCTATTGTGATATTATCTTTTGTCTTTTATTTAGCTATGCATGGGAATAAATCAAAACGCATTCGCAAACTGTTATCAGGAGCACAAAAATAACGTAAATGTGAACGTGAAAGAATAAGATATAAAAAAAACAGTCATCCAACACTAATTTTAAAAATGATGAATTTTCTTTCAAGCAAAAACGAGAGACATTTGATTTTGGTATCCCGCACTTCAAAAGACCATTAGAATAAATTCCTAATCTTTCTGCCAATGTTGAATGCAACACATTTTTGATTGATAATGATACCATTTTGTATCATTCTATGGAAGTGGGCTTTTTGAATGATCACCATATAGTTGATAAAGACATTCATCAAGATTTGTCATGCAGTCAAAAAACGATAATGATAGTAAGAGCACACTTCATCCTCATTATATATCCCTATAAAACACAAAGTTTTATCTAATTTTACTTGAATATTTGATATTAACTATATTTAAAGAACATATTACTCAAAAATCTTAAATTTTTTAATTTTGTTGATCGATAAATATTTTACATGTTTTAAAGCTATAAGATTATTTTAAATAAAATCCTCCATAAATATAATAATATAATATATGATATTTTCTTATTGCTGATTAAATTGTAATGTGTGTTTTATAATGATACATGATAAGACAGTTTTAACTATAATTATTTAACAGATTGGCGTAGTCGTTTTCATTATTTGGGACCTCCTACTGAAAAATGTTCTACATGTGATGCAATTATGTGGAAAGAAGAAAAGGTTAGAACTAATGATAAGAAAAAAAAATAAATTATTCACTTTGTTACAAGAGTGGAAGAGTTTCTCTGCCTCTTCTTGAGAAGACACCTGAAATACTAGACTCTTTATTGAACTATCAAAATGTTCCTGAACAATCTAAAAAATTTCGGGAAAAAATTCGTTCGTTCAACTGTATGTTTGCTTTTACATCTATTGGTGCAATGATAGATTATCAAATTTTGAAAGGAAGGTGACCATATACATTTCGAATTCATGGACAAAACTATCATAAAATAGGTTCATTGCTATCGGCTATCGGAAGTCGAGCTAAATATGCACAGCTTTATATATATGATACCGAGCATGAAATTGAAAATCGAATTGCATCTATTCAAGATAATTGTAATGCTATGGAATATGATTCAGAAACTGTGAAAAGTTTAAAGGAAATGTTGGATAAACACAACAAATATGTTAAGAAATTTCGATGCGTACGTGATTAGTATGAGAACAATAAGGATAAAGAGTTTAGTTTGCGCATTCTAGAGGATAGAAACCATTAGGGTCAACAATATAATAAACCAAATTCAACAGAAATAAGTGCTTTGATGATTGATGATGAATTTTTTCCTTCATCTACTCGAGATGTTATTGTCAATGATCGAAAAAAGGATATCAAAGAATTATTGAGATTCATCCAGCATACATGCCATTGCAATATCCCTTATTATTCCCATATGGAGAAGATAGTTGGCATAATTATATTGAAGATAACAATACGAAGAGAAAAAAGAATAAAGTTTCAATGAAGAACTTCTATGCATTTAGGTTACAACAGCGTTGTCATGAAGGAACAACGTTGTTGAGAGGTGGAAAATTATTACAGCAATATATAGTTGATGATTATGCGTCTGTTGAAGGGAATCGTCTTGGATGGATTTGTAATAATCAAAAAACTTTACGATGTGAGTTATAGCAAGGCTTGCAGGATGCTGTTGACGATGGTGATAATGATGTTCACACAATTGGTAAAAAAATTATTTTACCCTTCATCCTTTACTCGAGGTCCACGATACATGATTCAAAACTACCAAGATGCTATGGCAATTTGTGCATGGACCGGGCCTCCTGATTTATTCATTACTTTTACATGCAATCCTAATTGGAAAGAAATACATGATTTTTTATTGATTTCTTGTGGTCAAAGTGCATCTGATAGGCCTGATATTGTTGCCAGAGTTTTTCACTTAAAACTTATGCAGCTTCTTGATGATTTGATTAAACATAAATATTTTGGACGAGTAATTTCTGGTAGGTTGTTGTCATTAGTTATTGATATATGTATTGTATATTTTTATATATTTCTATTTAAAAGTTTAATTTTTCTATTTGTAAATCTATCTGTGGTAGAATTTCAAAAACGAGGATTACCATATTCTCATATCTTTATTATATTAGAAAGTTCAAAAAAATAAAACTCGCAAAGGATATCGATAATTTAATTAGAGCTGAACTTCCTGACATTAAAATAGAACATTTACTTTATGATTTGGTAGTTACCCATATGATTCATGGGCCATGTGGCACACATAATCCAAAATGTGTTTGCATGAAAAATAATAAATGCTCAAAAAAATTCCTAAAATGTTCAATGACCATACTATTATTGATGAAAAGGGATATGCAATTTACCGAAGACGCATATCAAGATCCTACACGGCAGATGGAAAGGATATTGACAATAGTTGGGTTGTGCCTTATAATGCAAATCTGCTACTAAAATATCAATCCCATATTAATGTTGAAATATGCAATCATAGATGAGCAATAAAATATTTATTTAAATATGTGAATAAAGGATCTGATTTTGCAACAACTATCATTCATCAAATTGTGGTCGAAATATATGACGATGTCAAATTATATTTAGATTCTAGATATATTGCGGCATCTGAAATTTCATGGAAGCTTTTTGAATTTAAAATAAATAAACGTCATCCTGCCATTGAACGGTTGCAGTATCATCTTTTTGGTGAACAAATGGTTTTCTTTAGAGAAGATGGAAGTGTTCAAGAAATAATGGAGTCTGAGCGAGCTAAGAAAACAATGATAACTGAATGGTTTACTATGAATCTTAAATTTCCTAATGCTAGAAACTATACTTATTTTGAGTTTCCAAATCACTTTGTTTGGAACAAAAAAACTTATGTGGTGTTCCCTGCCGAAAGATGCGCAAGACGGACTGTCTTGCCTGAGATTCGGGGCAGATGCTAATTGGGGCTATCCGTCCACCTCTCCGAAGATGCCAAGTTGATTTATGGCACCATGTATCGAAGGTTTAAACGGATGCGGCCGATATAGCAGACTTCGTCAGAGTCCCCCTCGTTTGAGGGGTTTTTGATTGTGGGGACGCTATTCCCTGCAGGCGCAAGCCCCTGCAGTTAATTACGCTACCGCATCGCGGTAACAACTTTCTCGTTCTCCAGAATTTCACTTCGTGTCGTGGGTGTTTGTTTTGTTTGTGGTTGCCCGTGGATTGTATACGGAGACTAATTTATGTCGTCGCCCGTAAGACGTGGATTAGTCCAACTCCGTATTTTCTTAGATTTGGGTTTGGGGTTTTGGTTTAAGGATACGTTAGCCATATTTAAGGCTAAGATCAACTTAAACGTTTGTTAAGGATACGTTAGTCCAATTTGAGACTAAGATCAACTTAACGGGATCGTTTGGATCCGACAAAAGAGCATTTGGGCTCTATTGTTCCAGTTTAGGGACATAGTGGTCCATTTCCAGTTTAGGGACATGGTGGTCCAACATTCCCATTTTAGGGACGGATATTGGTTTAAGGACGCATTAGTCCATGAGTTTAAAGACCCCACAGTCCGTATTACCAGTTTAGGGACATGATGGTCCATTGCCAGTTTAGGGACATGGTGGTCCAACATTCCCATTTTGGGGACGAATGTTGGTTTAAGGACGCATAAGTCCATGAGTTTAAGGACCCCACAGTCTGTATTACCAGTTTAGGGACATGGTGGTCCATCATTCCCATTTTGGGGACGGATGTTGGTTTAAGGACGCATAAGTCCATGAGTTTAAGGACCCCATAGTCCGTATTACCAGTTTAGGGACATGGTGGTCCATCATTCCCATTTTGGGGACGAATGTTGGTTTAAGGACGCATTAGTCCATAAGTTTAAGGACCCCACAGTCAGTATTATGTGTGGTTGTCGGGACCCGTCACCTCTCTGACGACGTTGAAGGATTATAACGACAAATATCAGAGAAGTTCAGAGATGTACCCTTGAACCGGGTGTAAATTGATTTGAGAGAGCAGTTGTGCTCAGTTCAATTTAATTTGAGGACTTACGGCCAGAATTGGGTTAAGTCCAGTTAGAAAAATGTCTAACATTTTGTTTATCTTTGGCCTATTAGGCCTCTGCTTGGGCTCTGCCCTTTTATTAATGCATAGCATTTTTTTATTTTGGTCTGATAGACCTTTTTATTGGGCTCTGCCTTTTTAATAATGCATTGCATTTAATGTTCTGACAATGCCCCACGTGGCTTGTCAGGCGCTTTGCGCCAATTGAGGAGCGCAAGGTGCAAACTCATGTGGGGGTGACACGTGTCACGCTCTGGTGAACGCAAGTCTGTTAGCGCAGTGCGCTGCACCAATGCGCTGCGCTAGCGCGCTGCTGACACGTGGTGCGCTCTGGTGACTTGCGCCAAACCAAGAGAGCGGTGCTCTGTTTTTAGAAGCGCAGGGCGCAGTTATTCTGTGATTGACACGTGGTGCTCCCTGGTGGCTTGCGCCAATCCAAGGAGCGCAACAGTGCAAACTTCGAAAGTGCAAGGCACTGTTTAATATTTGGATCGAAGAAAACAAGTTTTTCTTGTTTCCAGAGAGGTTTTACCTCAAATTTCAAGAACCAGTGGCTCATCAAAAGGCAATGCCTTTATATAGATCAAAAGATCTAGTAAAGAAGTAAATTACTTCTTTTTTATTATTATTATTTTTATCCAAGATCTTGATCTTATTCTTAGATCATTGATCTTTTTAGAAGAAATTCTTCTTTTATTCAAAGGTTTACCTTTTTTCTTTCTCTCTGAATTCTTCTCAAAGTTTTAGAGGAGTTCTCTATATCTCTATCTCTCTCTGTATGTATATGTTTTAGACTTGGAGTCTAGGGGCCTTTATATAGGGCCAATTAGTTTGTTAGGTTGGTTAGAGAGATCTTTCTCTGATTGATCTGGGGATGTTTCCCCACCGCTGGATCTTTGATCTTAGGGCTTCTGTTTTACAGAAGATAATCTTCTTGTTTTAACAAGATTAGAAAGATCTTTCTAGAATTTTAATTCTGATTTAGTGCTGGCACAGTTGGCGCAAGCGCACCTGCGCTTGACACGTGTCGCGCAGCGCAGAGCGCAGCGCCACTGCGCTGACACGCGTCGCGCAGCGCAGAGCGCAGCGCAACTGCGCTGACACGCGTCGCGCAGCGCAGAGCGCAGCGCAACTGCGCTGACACGCGTCGCGCAGCGCAGAGCGCAAGTCAACTGAAGCGTTGCTTCCTTTATTTTTTAAGATTTGAATTTTAAGCAGAGCTTTGCTCTGATTGGGGGAAATAGAAGCGTTGCTTCGTTTCCCACCTTAGGACTTGAATAGAGCTTTGCTCTGATCGGGGGAAACAAATGCCCCCCCCCACCGTTGTGCTTACGTGGCCCCAGACGTGAGCGCAGCGGTGGCAGAATTCCAACCGTTGCGCCAACTTTGGAAGTTGAAACGGCTCTCAATGCCTATAAATAGGACCTTTGGTCCCTGAGATGATTTTCATCTCTTCATAAGAACTTTTATTTAGAGCTTTGCTCTTTTTGTTCAAGCACTTCTAAGAGTTGAAACTCTGTACAATTTTTAGGTAAAAATTAAATTAGATTAAATTAAATCAATTTTAAGAGCCTTGCTCTCAATAGATCCCTGATCTAAAGAAAACCCATTTAGGGTTTCACTAGTAGAGCTTTGCTCTATAGGTCTAAAGGGATCTAAAGAGAACTAAAGAGAACCCTATTAGGGTTCCATTAATAGAGCTCTGCTCTCTAAAAGATTTTCCTTGTATTATCTTAATTCATTAATGGAGCTTTGCTCCTTTCAAATCATATAGAAGAACTCTTAAGAGTTTTTCATGGATCTTGGAGGTTAAAGATGGCATTTCATTTTTTAATGAATTATATCATCTTGCTTAATCGGTCTGTCTGCTAATTTTGCTGATTTTCTTTTACAGGCGTAATGGGCGCCCACATGTACGATCTCGACGAAATTATCTCTTACGGGGACATCCGCCGACTCGGCCGTTCTCAGAATCGAGAGTTCACCAACGCCGAGTGTGCTGAAATCATGAGTCGCTTCGACGCATACAATGGTCAACTGCTTCCTCGGCATTCCTCTCTCCTGAAGCTTATCGTGGGAGCGATCTGGGAAGCACCCCCTTTATTCTGTACCAGCGTGCCGCTTGGAGCATTGGATGTCGCTGAGGATAAGGTGTACTCGGTGTATCTGATGAACTTAATCTCGAAGAGACGGCGAGACAATCTTATCGATCTCTTGCACCAGTTTTTTCAACAGTTCGCCATTCTTGCTGCCTATCGGAGGGTGGAGGACATCAGTGGGGATCCCGACGCCCGTGCTCGCAAAAGGATGCACACTAGGATGGTTCGCCAGGCTTGGAAAGTTCTGGACAAGGTCACTTTTGAGTTTCTCAATCCATGTCCTGGATTTGAGGTTTTGCCATTGTAACCATCTCGATAATGTCTTTGTTTATTTCTTTATAATTGTAAGAACCTTTTGCAATATGAATGGAAAATTTCTCATTTTAGCTTGTCTTGTTTCGTGTACTAAATTTTTTTTTGCACATGCATGAATGGGTATGTCTCAAACGCTTAATCATATGCAAATCGGACGTTCTTTCCGTCGCTCTCTTCTCTTTGCTGTGTTGTTTTCCATGTGATTTTAGCAAGTGCGATCCATCGATGGTATATAATTGTCAATCTTATGCTTTCTGCAGAGTGGCGATGGCTTAAAAATAGGGTTAAGGTCTGTCTCCTAAGACTTTTCAACTTTATGAGCCGTGAGGGTCTCATAAAGAATTTTCTCCCTACGAGTCGAGAGGATCTTGTAGGTGTATTTTCTCCTTAGGGGTCGTGAGGACTCCTAAGTGTGTTTTCTCTTGAGAGTCGTAAGGATCTCACTAGAGAATTTTCCCTCTTACAAGTTGAGAGGACTCGTAAATGGTTGTTTCCCTCCTTATCGAGATTCGACTTTGGAGAGTGTGGCCCGTGAATAGTATGCAAGAGTCCGTTTTGGGACGACTTGCAGGGCCCCAATGCTTAGGAAACAGGTTTTTTAATCCCCGTTGTCTAAGGCTTTTCCTCACGAGTCGAGACGAATCGAGCATTTCTCGCAAGAATATCTTAACGTCACAGTTAACCTCTGCTCTTTACGACAAAGGTCTGTTAGGGTCTGTGGTACTAGGGTTTCGTCCGTCGTACCATCGCGTTGGCTGATGTATTCCTCGATAGGCAATTTTGCTGTTCGAGTAGCCTTGCGACTATCGTGTCTCTGATCCCTTCGGGGGCTGGACAAGACGTCTTCAAGTAATCCTCCTAGGCAGTTTGACCGTCAGAAGAGCAAGCGTTAGGAATTTTGCCATGCCGCTTTTTACTTGAGGTTAGGCTCATTTTGGAGAGCCCCGATGAGTCATAACCACTCCGCGTTGGTGTGGGATGATCTCCGATAGTCTTTCAGGTTTTATATGACTTTCCGTTAAGACCCTGAAGCTAGGAATTTGGCCTTTGCTTCGTTTGCTGGCATTGCGTCTGTTTTCTCGAGACGAATGTCGCGGTTGTCTCTAGGTTGCTGGTGAACCGTCGAGGTTTGGAACTAGGGATTTTACCGTGGCTCCTTTTGGTGATGTTGCGTCTGCTGTATCGAGACGAACGTTGAAGTGGTGATCACTCTATGCTGGTGCGAGATGATCTCCGATTGTCTTTCAGGCTTTATATGACTTGCCGTCAAGACCCTGAAGCTAGGAATTTGGCCTTTGCTTCGTTTGCTTTGGCGCGTCCGAATCCTGCTGGGGGAAGAACGCTGGGGTGACATCTCATCTGCTGTATCGAGACGATCATCGAGGTGGTGACCACTCCGCGCTGGTGCGAGATGATCTCCGATTGTCTTTCTGGCTTTATATGACTTGTCGTTAAGACCTTGAAGCTAAGAATTTGGCCTTCGCTTCGTTTGCTTTGGCGCGTCCGAATCCTGCTGGGGGAAGAACGCTGGGGTGACATCTCGTCTGCTGTAACGAGACAAATGCTGAAGTGGAGCTAGGATTTTGCCGTCACTCCGCTTTGCTGACCATGGGGTCTTTTGTTGACGTTGTATTTACATCCTGCTGGACTGCGAAGGAACGCCGTTGTTGACATTGCATCTTCTGTAACGAGACGAATGCTGAGGTGAAGTTGGGATTTTGCCGTCACTCCGCTTTGTTTTGACCGTGAGGTCTTTCGTTGACGTTGCATCTGCATCCTGCTGGACTGCGAAGGAACGCCGTTGTTGACATTGCGTCTGCTGTATCGAGACGAATGTCGTGGTGGAGCTGGGATTTTTTCCATGGCTCGCTTTGTTTTGACCGTGAGGTCTTTTGTCGGCATTGTATCCGTATCCTGCAGTACTGCGAAGGAACGCCGTTGTTGACATCTCGCCTGTCGTATCGAGACGAATGTTGAGGTGAAGCTGGGATTTTGTCGTTGCTTCGCTTTGTTTCGACCGTGAGGTCTTTTGTTGCCGTTGTATTCGTATCCTGCTGGACTACGAAGGAACGTCGTTGTTGACATCTCGTCTGCTGTATCGAGAAGAATGTCGTGGTGGAGCTGGGATTTTGTCGTCGCTCGCTTTGTTTTGACCGTGAGGTCTTTTGTCGGCGTTGTATCCGTATCTTGCTGTACTGCGAAGGAACGCCGTTGTTGACATCTCGCATGTCGTATCGAGACGAATGTTGAGGTGAAGCTGGGATTTTGCTGTTGCTTCGCTTTGTTTCGACCGTGAGGTCTTTTGTTGGCGTTGTATTCGTATCCTGCTGGACAGCGAAGGAATGCCGTTGTTGACATTGCGTCTGCTGTATCGAGACGAATGTCGAAGTGGTCTCTAAGTTGTCAGTGAACCGTCGAGACTTGGCTCTCTTTCAGATGGAGCCTGGTAGGAAGGTATGGTTCCCCATTTTTTTTTGTGCCCCTGGATTGTGTACAGGGATCAATGCGATCTTACCTGTAGGGCAAAAAGTTTCATTCTTTCATCATTTTTTTTTATTCTTTCCGTGATGCTCTATCATTTTAGCTTTTTTATATCGCAAAAATCGCAATTGCCCAATCATTTCAGCTATTTTTCGCGGTGCCCAATCATTTCGGCTATTTATTTTATTTTTACTCGCTGCTTTTTATTACAAGTTGCCCGATCATTTCGGCTTTTTTGCATGCATACACATTTTTTTACTTGCTGATTTTTCATTTGCAAGTTGCCCTATCATTTTGGTTATTTCGTATGCGTGTATGGATCGCTGATTTTTATCGCGAGTGTAGAAGTTGGAATCTGGTGCCAATCTCAGCATCAGCATTGCTACAACTGGAATATTGCCAGGAGCGAATCATCATTTGCCATGAAAGGACATGGAATTTGATACCGTTTTAGGCATCAGCATCGCTACAACTGGGATATTGCCAGGAGCGAATCATCATTTGCCTCTGTCGATGTCGAACAAAGGTGGCTTAGTAAACAGGGTTAGGGTCCTGTCGACTAAGGCTTTTGACTTCATGAGCCGTAAGGGTCTCACAAAGGTATTTCTCCCTACAAGTCGTGAGGATCTTGTATGTGTGTTTTCTCCTTGGGAATCGTGAGGATTCCTAAGTGCGTGTTCTCTGTAAGTCGTAAGGATCTTACAAAAGGATTTTCTCCTTATAAGTCGAGAGGACTCGCAAGGGTTGTTCACCGTGCGAACATATCCCCAGTCACGGATGGGACTCGGTTAGGGAAATGTTTATTCGTGCCCGTGGATTGTATACAAGGGTCAGTATGAGCCGCTTGTAGGGCAATATCGAAGGTTGTGTGGGGGTTGCTTAAGAACAGGTTCAGGTCTCTGTAACTTAAGACTTTCAAATCTTATGAGCCGTGAGGGTCTCATAAGAGAGTTCTCCTTACGAGTCGTGAGGATCTCGCAAGTGTAATTTCTCCTTAGCAATCGTGAGGATCCCTAAGTGTGTTGCTCCCTTATGAGTCGTAAGGATCTCACGCGGGTGGTTTCTCCTTACAAGGCCGAGAGGACCCTGTAAGTGTCTTTTAACGAGGTTGCGCCCTTTCGGGTTTTCACGAACACTCGCCGGTAGTCCTGCTGTTTTTACTCACGGAGCCCTTTCAGGTTTTCATCCGTGCCCATTTTGCTTATGGACATACCGTCTTTTCTCTTCTTTTTTTTATTCTTTTTTCTAACGAGACTGCGCCCTTTCGGGTTTTCATAAGACTCACCGGTAGCCCTGCTGTTTTTACTCATGGAGCCCTTTCGGGTTTTCATCCGTGCCCATTTTGCTTATGGACATACCGTTATTTTTTACCACGTCAGCCTGAAGGTGCCGCGGGTTGGTATTAGTTTAACGACGTTTCGGTCAACAGCAAGTTTTAGGACATAGTGGTCCATCGTTAGTTTAACGACGTTTCGGTCTACAGCTAGTTTTAGGATATAGTGGTCCATCGTTAGTTTAACGACGTTTCGGTCTATCGTTGACATATTTGAGGCGAGTTTTTAGTTTACGGACTTTTCGGTCCATGGGGCTTTCCCTATGAATGAGCATGATGCCCCCGGCATATCCATCTTTCTCGGAGCGTGTGGTTGTGGCGGGCTCACCTTCCAGTTTTCGAACAGCGCGAACTTTCCCTGTTGGTGTTGGTCTTCAACCCAGTTTTTGAAGACGTAGCAGTTTTCGATCGGATGGCCCAATACTTGGTGGTAAGGGCAATAATTAGAATTGTTGACATCATTCAATTGTAACTGGTGTTTCGGCTCCGGTAGAGTGATAAGCCTGTTGCGCATTGCTAGTTCGAACAGCCTCCTTGTTTCATCCCGGGGAAATGAGTAAGGTCGTTTCAACTTTTCATAGAGGGGTTGCCGCTTGTTGCTTTGGCAAACAACCGGTCTAGGGCCACTCGATTGTTGTTGAGCGTTGGCGACGAAGGCCGTTTTTCCCTTCCCTTTATCCTTTTTGTTCGATCCCTTGTTTGCGGGTCCGAGATTCTTTCCGGGTAACGTGCGATTGCACGGCTGAATATTCTCGCAACTCCTCAATTCTTTCGTTTTAGAGATGGATTCCTTGAAGAGAGGGCTGAGAGTCATTTCTTCTTCAGAATTGCTCCCGAAGGTGAGAGCTTGCGATCTTCTGTCGTCAACCATGTGACTGTTGCCGGCAGTTTTCATATGCTCATTTGTCGTGCTTCTCTGTTTCTGACGAGTTTTGCGCTTCAATCGCTGAACGTGCTGCCGGTGAGCAACGTATCCCTGCCACCAGTTTTTAAAGGCATTGCACTCTTCGGTTGGGTGCGCAATCTTTCGATGACATAAGCAGTAGCTAGGATGTACATCCTCTTCATCAGGAGTGTTTCCTTCAGAGGGTGGCAGCTTCATTCCCATCGATATGGCTTTGGCGAATCTTTTCCTCATCTTGAACCTGATTTTATTTGCGGCGGATGTACTTTGATCCGGTGGGAGTGTTTCGACCCTTTTATCTAGTCGCCGGCGTTTGGCTTTCTTGAATATGGCCATCTCGCGCTCTCGATCAGCTTTGCTTTTAAGATGGGCTTCGTTCAGGAATGCATCAATCATTTCGTCTGATGGTCCTAGAAGTTCTGGCTCAGGATCTGCCCCCAGCTTCTCTATGTAAGGAGCTTCTTCGTCGCTTATCAACGAGTGAGAGATCACATGGCAGCTTACCACATAATCTTCAGATTCATCCAACGAGTCTTCTCCATTGTTATCATCTCCGTCCTTAAGGACATGGCTGAGAAATTCTTAGAGTGTGATTGGAGTCCGTGCTTTTTGATTGTATTCTTCCAGCGCGTCGATATGTTTTTGCAAGTCCGTGCACTTGTCACCAGGCTTCACGGGCTTCTTGGATTTCTTCTTTTTCGTCTTCGAAGACTTTGACGGTTGAATGTGAGTACTTTGATTATCACCACTATTTTTTGGAATTGGGTGCGGTTTCAGCATTCCCTCGATGATCTCGGGTTCCAATGGATTTTTCCACCTGATTGCCGGGCATGTGTGAAGATCTTTCAGCATTCTTTTGGTTTTGGCTGATAGCACAACCTCCCACGGAGCTTCTTCAACAAGGGAGCACGTTGCCCCCGGCATATTCACCTTCCAATTTTCGGATAATGCAAACTTGCCTTGTTGGTATTGGTCTTCAATCCATTTTTTGAAGACGTAGCAATCTTCGATTGGATGGCTTACCGCTTGGTGGTAAGGGCAGTAATTAAGATCGTTGACATCGCTTGGCTGCAACGGACGTTTTGGACTCGGCAGATTGATGAGTCTGATGCGTATTGCCAGCTCGAACAGTCTCTTGTTTTATTCTGAGGAAACGAGTAAGGACGTCCTAGTCTTTCCTCGAGGGATGGGCGTGGATGCATATTGTTTTGGCGAACAACCGGCTTTGAGTTGCTCGGCTGTTGTTGAGCGTTGGCGACGAAAGTTGCTTTCCCTTTGCCCTTTTCATTCCAAGGTTCCGTCTTCGAAGAGGAAGTCCTATAACCCATCTGGTCCATTTGGGCCAGCTTGTCAATCAAGGCCTGGAAGGTGGTCGGCTTGAAGAACATCATAAATTGGGAAATAGTTGCTTGAGGGTCAAGAGTATCCACGAACATGCCCACTACCGGTGCTTCCTCTATGCGTTGTTCGCACTTTGACCACAGGTTTCGCCATCGTATTGCGTATTGCACCCACGTTTCTCCTGGTTTCACCCTGGCGTTGATCAATGCCATTATTGGGGTGCGTTCGCTAGCACTCGCGAAACGCTGGGTAAATAATAGCTCCATCTCCGCAAAAGTTTTGATGGAGTCGTTCGGAAGTTCGGAGTACCACTCAAACGTCGTCTCTGACAAGCTGCCGACGAATTGGCGGAGCAAAAGCTTATCATCGCCACCAGTGTTGCCACAGAGAGCCCTGAACTGAGCGACATGTTGATGGGGATTGCCTGTCCCCTTGTACACATGGAATTTGGGGATCATGTAGCCCGACGGGTACTTTATTTGGTCGTACCAACCCGGATAGGGTCGTCCAGTTTTAACAATTTGTCCAGCCGCTTCATTCGCCTGATGAACTCGTATTTGTTGAGCAATGTAATCATCAAGCGTGGCTTTTGAGATGGTTTCCTCATTGGCTGCTGAAAGAGTCGGATGAGGGTTCGATGTCTCCCCTCTGTCGTCTTCAATAATGATCGAAGGGTCTTCAGCTAGAGGTTCCGGCTGTAACATCATCCCGACCATATCTTGGAAGAGAAGTGCTATTCGCTTTGTATTGGATGTTTGTTCCGCAGCCTCCTTGTCCTTCTTTTTGAGTATTCTTCGAAGGAATTCAGCATCAGTCTCGTGTTCGTGATGTTGTTCAGATGATGCCTCCGGGCTTTCTTTTGGCCCGGTAAGTGCGGCCATTGCAGTCAGCATCTCTTGAAGCTTCTGTTGTTGTTGTTCCTGAGCTTTTGTCACGGATCGCGTAAGCGGTCGATGACCTGTGGAGATACGGCTATCCTCTTTTCCGGATGCCATATAGACAGTATGCACCACCATACCCTCAGACTTAGGGCGTTTAGGCTCAGTGCCTTTGACATTTGTCGAAGGCATGGGGATTTTCTCCGGCCTTCTCCTCTTATGAGCGGTCGAAGTTGAGGAGGCCGCTGCAGTGGGCGCCCAAGTAGCCGTCGTCTTTTGTGGCTTAACATGACGGTTTTCTTCCTGTCGGACCTTCAGCTTCTTCTGCCGGCGAGGATAGTCTTGATCAACCACCGACTCTCGGACTTGTCGCCAGATTTTGTAAACTTTAGAAGACAGTCGTTGAGGGGGCTGTTCCGGCTTCATTTCTGTGACAGTCTCCACCGGCGGTGGAGATCTTTTTAGTACGGAGGTAGGCGAATTCCTGCGCACCTTGTTCAGCAATTCAAAGCTGTTCCCGGTTGGAACAGCAGCGTTGACTTCCACCGTTGGGGCTGGTGGAGTTAGCCCAGAGGGGGAGTTGCCCCCAGCCTTCCTTACTCGGCGCCAGTGGCGACGTCGAGCCTGTCGAGCGGACGGTGTTGGTTCATCGATAAGGATGGCTTTGTCTTGCCCCCTGTCCAGATGAGGCGTTGCTGGTGCCAGTCTCTTGAAGACCGACGTCTTTTGAGTAGCGGTATCCAATCTGTCAAAGACAGACCTTCGAGCAGGAACGGGAGCCGGAATAGTCAGTCTTGTGAAGACCGACCCTTTGGCAGGAGAAGCCACCTTGACGACTTCAGGAGCAGGGATGGCTATCCTCTTTGGAACAACCATTTCTGGTATTGCAGGCTTCCTCATGGGCCCACATGAGTTTTGGCCCAGTTTGCTGAAAGCTGAGGCATTGGGCTTGGGCGACCCGTTAAGAGGGGCCACGGTAGTTGTAAGACGATCAAAGACCGACTTCTTTGGAGCTTCTTGCGACGACATTGGGGCATTGAAGCTCGTCGGTGGGAGCATGGTCCCAAAGAACAGCCCAGTGGTGGCCTGAGTTACCTGTTCCACTGGCATCTTGAAAAGGGAGGCCGCTTGAGGCTCGTAGGTCACTCCTCCAGTGAGGATGGAGTGGGAGTTGTTGCAATGAGTGCAGTTTGAAGCCATTGATCTTCTATTTTCTGCACGGAGCAAGACACCAAATCTAAGTACCTAGAATCCACAGGCAACCATAGCAAACCGCGATTCGTTCGCGAACACGACGCACAAAGTGTGGAGTGGAAAGAGGAAAAGGTCCCACCGGGCGTGCCAGAATCTGTTCCCCGCAGAAAGACGCGCAAGACGGACTATCTTGCCTGAGATTCGGGGCAGATGCTAATTGGTGCTATCCGTCCACCTCTCCGAAGATGCCAAGTTGATTTATGGCACCATGTATCGAAGGTTTAAATGGTTGCGGCCGATGTAGCAGACTTCGTCAGATTCCCCCTCGTTTGAGGGGGTTTTGATTATGGGGACGCTCTTCCCTGCAGGCGCAAGCCCCTGCAGTTAATTACGCTACCGCATAGCGGTAACAACTTTCTCCTTCTCCAGAATTTCACTTCGTGTCGTGGGTGTTTGTTTTGTTTGTGGTTGCCCGTGGATTGTATACGGAGACTAATTTATGTCGTCGCCCGTAAGACGTGGATTAGTCCAATTCCGTATTTTCTTAGATTTGGGTTTGGGATTTTGGTTTAAGGATACGTTAGCCATATTTAAGGCTAAGATCAACTTAAACGTTTGTTAAGGATACGTTAGTCCAATTTGAGACTAAGATCAACTTAACGGGATCGTTTGGATCCTACAAAAGAGCATTTGGGCTCTATTGTTCCAGTTTAGGGACATAGTGATCCATTTCCAGTTTAGGGACATGGTGGTCCAACATTCCCATTTTGGGGATGAATGTTGGTTTAAGGACGCATAAGTCCATGAGTTTAAGGACCCCACAGTCCGTATTACCAGTTTAGGGACATGGTGGTCCATCATTCCCATTTTGGGGACGAATGTTGGTTTAAGGACGCATAAGTCCATGAGTTTAAGGACCCCACAGTCCGTATTACCAGTTTAGGGACATGGTGGTCCATCATTCCCATTTTGGGGACGAATGTTGGTTTAAGGACGCATTAGTCCATGAGTTTAAGGACCCCACAGTCCGTATTATGTGTGGTTGTCAGGGCCCGTCACCTCTCTGACGACATTGAAGGATTACAACGACAAATATCAGAGGAGTTCACAGATGTGCCCTTGAACCGGGTGTAAATTGATTTGAGAGAGCAGTTGTGCTCAGTTCAATTTAATTTGAGGACTTACGGCCAGAATTGGGTTAAGTCCAGTTAGAAAAATGTCTAACATTTTGTTTATCTTTGGCCTATTAGGCCTCTGCTTGGGCTCTGCCCTTTTATTAATGCATAGCATTTTTTTATTTTGGTCTGATAGACCTTTTTATTGGGCTCTGCCCTTTTAATAATGCATTACATTTAATGTTCTTACAGTGCCCCACGTGGCTTGTCAGGCGCTTTGCGCCAATTGAGGAGCGCAAGGCGCAAACTCATGTGGGGGTGACACGTGTCACGCTCTGGTGAGCGCAAGTCTGTTAGCGCAGTGTGCTGCGCCATGCGCTGCGCTAGCGCGCTGCTGACACGTGGCGCGCTCTGGTGACTTGCGCCAAACCAAGAGAGCAGTGCTCTATTTTTAGAAGCGCAGGGCGCAGTTATTCTGTGATTGACACGTGACGCTCCCTGGTGGCTTGCGCCAATCCAAGGAGCGTAACAGTGCAAACTTCGAAAGTGCAAGGCACTGTTTAATATTTGGATCGAAGAAAACAAGTTTTTCTTGTTTCCAGAGAGTTTTTACCTCAAATTTCAAGAACTAGTGGTTCATCAAAAGGCAATGCCTTTATATAGATCAAAAGATCTAGTAAAGAAGTAAATTACTTCTTTTTTATTATTATTATTTTTCTCCAAGATCTTGATCTTGTTCTTAGATCATTGATCTTTTTAGAAGAAATTCTTATTTTATTCAAAGGTTTACCTTTTTTCTTTCTCTCTGAATTCTTCTCAAAGTTTTAGAGGAGTTCTCTATATCTATATCTCTCTCTGTATGTATATGTTTTAGACTTGGAGTCTAGGGGCCTTTATATAGGGCCAATTAGTTTGTTAGGTTGGTTAGAGAGATCTTTCTCTGATTGATCTGGGGATGTTTCCCCACCGCTGGATCTTTGATCCTAGGGCTTCTGTTTTACAGAAGATAATCTTCTTGTTTTAACAAGATTAGAAAGATCTTTCTAGAATTTTAATTCTGATTTAGTGCTGGCATAGTTGGCGCAAGCGCACATGCGCTTGATACGTGTCGCGCAGCGCAGAGCGCAGCGCAACTGCGCTGACACGTGTAGCGCAGCGCAACTGCGCTGACACGTGTCGCGCAGCGCAGAGTGCAAGTCAACTGAAGCGTTGCTTCCTTTATTTTTTAAGGTTTGAATTTTAAGCAGAGCTTTGCTCTGATTGGGGGAAACAGAAGCGTTGCTTCGTTTCCCGCCTTAGGACTTGAACAGAGCTTTGCTCTGATTGGGGTAAACATGTGGGAAGCAGCGAAAAAGAAGGAAAGCGATAGGTAGATTACCTTATGCATATCCTACCGCTGGTGAAAGATATTATCTCAGGATGTTGTTGACAATAGTGAAAGGAAGAATTAATTTTATTGATATGAGAACAATTGATGGTATTGAACATGAAACTTATAAGGCAGCATGTATAGCACTTGGACTTCTTGATGATGATAATGAATGGAACTTAGCACTCCAAGAAGCGTCTAATTGGGCTACGGCTAATCAACTTCGTTGCATGTTTTGCACGATAATACTTTTTAACGAAATTATGAATTCTCGAGAACTATCGGATTTACATTAGGAGGCCATGAATGATGATTATGAAAGACGTTTAGAAAATTTGCATCCTGATTTAAAAATTGTACTTAATAACGAACAATTAAGAGATTTTGTGCTTCATGATATAGATGTGATTTTGTCATATAATAATAAAAGTTTGAGAGATTTGCCATTTATGCCAATACCCTCTCCTACCAATTTAAACAAGAACAATAGATTGATATTTAAGGAGCTAAATTATGATACTTTTGAGTTGTCGAAAAAATCTATTGAATTGGAATGTAGTTTAAATGGTGAACAAAGAAAAATCTTTGATGCGGTTATAAGTTCGTGCAAAAAAAATATTGAAAGGCTATTTTTTGTGTATGGAGGTGGTAGAATAGGTAAAACATACTTATGGAATGCAATTTTAGCGAAGTTGCGTAGTAAGAAACAAATCGTTCTTGCAGTTGCATTTTCTAGCATTGCTTCTTTGTTACTACCCGAAGGACGTACAGCACATTCAAGATTCAAAATTCCTATCGATCTTCATGAGTTTTCATCTTGCGCAATATCTCGCCAATCTAATCTTTCTTCTCTCATCAAAAAAGCAACACTGATTATTTGGGATGAAACTTCGATGATAAATCGCTTTGCATTTGAAGACGTAGATCGAACTTTCAAATATATTCTATCAAATATTAATCCACAACTTGAGAATGAACCATTTGGTGGAAACTGTTGTTCTTGGTGGTGATTTTCGACAGATTTTACCTGTCGTCCATAAAGGTAGGAGACAACAAATTGTGACTGATATATTACATAAATCATATCTATGGGATCAATGTGAGATGTTTATATTGAAAAAAATATGCGTGTCCATACGAATACAAGATTAGAAGAAGACAACGAAAATTTTGCAAAATGGCTAATCGATATTGGTAATGATAATATTAAAGGAATTCAAATGGGCAACGATTGTGATGATAATTGAATATAGATTCTGGATTCAATGTTATCTAATCACAGACTTGGTATTGGTGGATTAATAAATGAAATATATACAGATTTAAATGATAATTATCAAAATCCGCGGTATTTGGAATCAAGAGCAATACTTGCATATAGAAATGAAGAAGTTGATGAAATAAATAAGAAAGTCATATCTTAAATTAGAGAAGAAAGTCTGATTTACTTGAGTGCAGCATGAAGGTTTCTGTTGCTGATGATTCTGCTTGCAATGATTTTTTACATACAACGGAATTTTTTAATTCGTTGATATGTTCCGAATTGCTTCATCATTCGCTTGAACTTAAAATAAATACACCGATTGTGTTACTTCGTAATTTAGATCAAAGTATTGGTTTATGTAATGGCACACGTCTTATCATTAAACAGTTAGGTGAAAGGGTCATAAAAGCAGAAATCATGACTGGTACAAATATTGGAAAATGTGTGGCAATACCAAGAATAATTATGTCAAGAGATAATGAAGATCCCCCTTTCGTCCTTAAACGGCATCAATTTCCTGTTCGTATTGCTTTTGCTATGACTATAAAAAAAAGTCAAGGACAAACCATGGGAAAAATTGGATTATATCTACGTACACCAGTTTTTTGTCATGGGCAATTGTATGTTGCGTTCTCAAGAGCTAGATCTGCTTCATCATTAAAGGTTTCTCTAGAAGAACAAATTGGCATTCCAAAAAATTGTACACAAAATATTGTTTATAAAGAAGTTCTATAGAGCGTTCTCACAAAGGTAAAGATACATAAGAATTATATACATAACAAATGAAATCGAGTATTAATCCCAATATTAGAAAGTATCGCTCTGATTTAAAAATACTTTTACAGTAAATTTATTTTTAAATCAGAGTGTTACTTTCCAATATTGAATTAATACCCGATTTCATTTGTTGTGTACATGTAGTTCTTACATTAAATTTTATGTAATACATGCATTCACTTGATCTATTCATTTTTGTCAGATTTTTTTTATATCGTGATTGTTGGGGTAAAAATTTACACCCCCGTTGACCGAGTCAAAGTCAAGGTCAACCCCAAGCCATGTGGGCCCAAGCCCAGGTCAAGCGGACCCATGCCCAAGTCAAGCCCGCGGCCAGCCTCCTCCATGCGGAAATATAGATCATGTAATAAATAATTTTTATGTAATTTTTTTATACATGAATGTATGCAAAATGGGCATAAAGCCAAATTTTTGTAAGCCCATGGCTTATGTGCAAAAATGAAATGGCACATGAGCCATGGGATAGGCAAAAATGTCATTTTGTGAAGCCCAAGGGGCTATATGTAAATATGTAAGCCTATAAAAGGCAACATGATGAATAAAAAAAAAAGAAACACTTTCATTCTCTCAAAAAAAAAAAAACTTAGGGTTTGTATTTCTTTCCCTTTTCTGAAGGTCTCAAACCTTCTTCTTTCTTTTGAATTAAATCAAGAGTTTTACTCTTCCTTTTCAAAAACAAAATAGTTTTTCACCACCAAACCCACAAAGGGGAACTTGGATCTGTCTTTAGATCCCAAAAAGAAGAGATTTTGAGATCTCACATCTCTTGATCTTCAAGATCCAGCTAACAGAGGAGGAAGAAGAAAAACCCCTTCCATTAACCCCAAAAACACACTTAGGAGTCCAACTCCACTCTGATTTCTCTTCCGAGAATCTTCTTAGGCTAAAAGCCTCTTTTCCTCGCCGGCGCTCAAGCGCAGAGCGCCCACGTGCCGACACGTGGCGCGCTTGCACAACAGCGCCCTGCGCTCGAGCGCAAGTCTCCCCAGTGCCGACACGTGGCGCGCTTGTGCTCAAGCGCACAGCGCTCTGGCGCAAGTCGCCCCCGTGCCGACATGTGGCGCACTTGCGCTCGAGCGTCAGGCGCTGAAGCGCAAAGCGCCCACGTGGCGCGCTTGCGCTACAGCGCCCTGCGCTCAAGCGCAGAGAGCCCACGTGCCGACACGTGGCACGCTAGCGCCTGAGCGCACAGCGCCCAAGGCGCTGGCCCCACGCATCCTTTGGATGCCTTTTCCCCCTCTTTCTTTTATATATATATATATATATATATATATATATATATATATATATATATATACATACATATGCATACATATGTGCACACACACATACACCACGACACTGTCCCTGTTAGAAAAAAATTTCTAACGGGGCGCTGCCCCGCACCCCGTAAGGGGGCTGCTAGCCCCCTTGACCCCCAGCCCGCTATCCGGGTAGCGGGACCCCCGTAAAAACTCTGCAGGGCCCCCAATATATCCAAACCCCCCTTTCAAAACAAAACACACGTACACTGCACATTGAGTTCGCATGACCAGTTTAACCCGTCAATCGGAGGTTCCCTCGCTCCAAAGGCGAGGGGTAATTAACGGCAGCTTAGTTCGCGGCTGCCGGAGATTCGGATCCCCACAATCATTAAACCCCAGCCTACCCTAGGCAGGGGGAATCTGTAGTACGCCTGACAAGCGCGCGCGTATTCCCATCTCAATGGGGTGACGAAAAACACCCTACAGATTCTGGCACGCCCGGTGGGACCAATCTCTCCTCCCATATTTCGGGTTAAGCGTTCATGCGAACTCAATCAATATACATACCTGTATTTATACTAAAAATAATGCTTTTTCATGCAGATTTTCAAGCAATCACCTTCCGACGATGTCTTCGATGATGAACTCAGCTCCCGTCTCCTATACAATGAGGATAGACTCTAGGACGGTCCTTCCGGCCAGTCTCGGGCGACAATGGGAGGAGCCACTGCTACCATTCTGCTCTATTATGTTCATGCCAGTCGGCGCCATCCCAGCTCCTCAAGCCCCGGTGGCAGACAAACCGGTCTCGAAAGGCAGGAGACCAAATGTAGTGATCTCAAGGGCGCCCCAACCCAAACGCAAGTCGGTGTCTGAACGACTTTCCTTGGCCCCAGCTGGGGGCAAGGCCATCAACACCAACAAAGCTACAACGCGTCCCTAGCAAGCTCCAGCGGTGCTCTTGACCACTGCTCGATCGGGTGTCTTCTTTAAGCTCCCCGCCAATGAGAAAGAGACGACTAGATATGAGGTCCACACTGTCTACATGGTGGGCACGCGCAGCAAGAAGAAGGACGGGGCCACCACATCTCAAATCCAATCTGGCTTGAATGTGGTTGCCGCTTCCCAAGAACAGCCGCCTCCGCTGGATGATGAAAACCCTCTTGATGAGGATGATAGGCAGAAAGACCCTTCGGTCCATGAGGAGTCGGGCTCGGAAAGTGAAGAGGAGCCAATCTTCCGTCCCAAGAATGCAGAGCAGCAACTTCTCCAAGAGCTCCGAAAACAGCTCAGAAGCAAAGACAAGGAGATGGCCAAACTTTACTCCAAAATTGACGACTTGACGAACGTCGTCTTGCAGCTCACGGCCCGACTTTCCTCTCAGCTGCCCAATCAAGCGCAGGGCTCTGCTCGTGAACCGGGAAACGGTGTCCCAACGCAGCCAACGCCTATTCCCTCAAATCCAAAAGTGGGTGAACCACATGAAAATCAGTCGCATCCTATCTCGGGAAATGTCTTGGCTACCGATGACAGTAGCCCGCTAACTCAAGATCAAATCATGGATTTGGTTGCCAGCAAAGTCAAAACGCTGGTAGCCGAAGCTGAAGCGCGAAAAGATGTTAGCAGTAGCGGGAGACCATATCCTGCTCAATATGATCTGGTAGAATTTCCTAGCGGCTATGTCATCCCCAAATTCGGGAGATTTGATGGGACGGGAAATGCGAATCAGCACATCACCCACTTCAAAGCCTCATGCGGGAATACTGGGGGCAACGATGCGCTTCTCCTCCGCCAGTTCGTTAATAGCTTGACCGATATTGCTTTCGACTGGTATGCGAGCATACCAGATGGCTCCATTACTACTTTCGTCCAAATGGAGTCTTTGTTTCGACAAAAGTTCATGAGCGTCAGCGATAAGATCACCATTGCCGAGCTAGTAAGGACCAAGCCCAAGAACAACGAAAGCAGCACGGATTTTATAACCCGATGGCGCAATCTCTCCGTTAAATGCGAACCGCCGATAGAGCAGGACCAATCTGTCAGCCTCCTCGTCGGAAATCTCAACAATTGGATGGCCCCGTTTCTATGCACCGCGGGTCTCAAAACATTCCAAGAGCTGACCAGGAAAGTTCAGATGCTGGAGCGCTCAAAGCAGGAGTCCTCCTCAGATTTCCAAAATAACAATAGGTCCTGGAGAAACCGAAAGGACGATAATCGGAAAGGCGGAAACTCCGATGATTCTGAATCTTTCAACACTTCGGCTAACCGAAATAAGCAAGGGATGAGCGGGCCTAGCGCCAACCAGCCTCGAAAGCCAGTGTTCGGAGAGGGAGGAGAATCTCCACTCAAAGAGAAGCTAGATAAGGTCTATTCCTTCAGAAGGGACAAAATCCGTAAAATATTCAAAGACGCCCTGAAGAACGGTCTACAACTGCCAGAGTCAAAAAGACCGCAGGAAGCGAATAGGACCGACGACCCCAAATACTGCCCCTATCACAAAGTGATAGGTCATGCCATTGAGGACTGCTTCGTCTTCAAAGATTGGGTCGAAAAGCAATACAAGGCAGGAGAGATAGAACTGTCCAAAGGCGTGTTAGTAAACAGTCAAGATGCGACCGCCAATTTCTGACAAAACGGAGACCGAAGTTCTTCGTGAAACTGATTCTCTCAGACATCTGCCTTCCTCTGGGAACAATCGACCACCACGTCATTAAACTGGGAACAATCGACCACCACGTCATTAAACTGGGAATAATCGACCTCTAAGTCGTTAAACTGGGAATGTAAAAAAAAATATAAAAATGTGTGTATATAAAAAAAATGTGTAAATAAAAGAAAAATAAAGAAAAACCGAAATGATAGGGCAACTCGCAATAAAAATCAGCGATTAAAAATAAAAATGAAAATAAAGCCGAAATGATGGGGCAACCGCGAATAAAAGCCGAAATGATGGGGCAATCGCGACCTTCGCGATAAGAAAAGCTGAAATGATAGAGCAGTCGCGGTAAAAAAAAACAACGGCGAATGATGAGTCGCTCCTGGTACCATATTCCAGTGCAGCGATGCAGACGCCAACAAAGTCCCGAAATTTTTACGGCCCTGCGGTTTGGATCATACATCCTGCAAAACCGTATACAATCCACGGGCGTAAAACAATCCCAATCTTTCCAAAAATAAAAAAATAAAAATAAAAAAAGGTATGTCCACAAGCAAAATGGGTACGGATGAAAACCTGAAAGGGCTCCGTGAGTAAAAACAGCAGGACTACCGGCGAGTTTGTGAAAACCCGAAAGGGCGCAAACTCGTGAGAAAGAGATGAAATGCACTCACAAGGTCCTCTCGACTTTGTGAGGAGAAAATTCCCGCGTGAGATCCTTACGACTCACAAAGGAGCGACACACTTGGGAGTCTCCACGACTCCTAAGGAGAAAATATACTTACGGGATCCTTACAACCTGTTGGGAGAAAATGCTTTGTGAGACCCTTACGGCTCACAAAGTTGAAAAGTCTTAGGCGATAGGGACCTAAAACCTGTCTCCTGAGCCATCGTTTCCTAATAAGCAAACACAAATGATGATTCGCTCCTGGCACCATATTCCAGTGTAGCGATGTTGATGCCAAAAAAAAACCAATTCCCAAATCCTCTCAGACAAATGATGATTCGCTCCTGGTACCATATTCCAGTGTAGCGATGCTGATGTCAACCCAAATAAAATCAAACCAACAACCTCTATGGCGGAATCATGCTCCGTCCCAGAATTACCCCGTGTCGAAATCATGCTTCGCCTCGGGATATCTACCTTCCCTGCCGGAATTATGCTCCGCCTCGGAATTAAATAAACCAACAAGCTTTGTGTCGGAATTATGCTTCGTCTCAGAATGCACCCCGTGTCAAATGATGCTTCGCCTCGGTGTACCTGCTTTCCCTGTCGGAATTATGCTTCGGCTCGAAATCAACCAACGACCTCCTTGTCGGAATCATGCTCCGCCTCGGAATCAAGTCAACCAGCAAGCTCTGCGTCGGAATTATGCTTCATCTCAGAATGCACCCCGTGTCGAAATGATGCTTCGCCTCGGTGTACCTGCCTTCCCTGTCGAAATTATGTTTTGCCTCGGGATCAAGTCAACCAACAAGCTCTGCGCCGGAATCATGCTCCGTCTCAGAATGTACCCCGTGTCGAAATCATGCTTCGCCTCGGAGTATATGCCTTCCCCGTCGGAATTATGCTTCGCCTTGGAATCAACCTCTGCATCGAAATTATGCTTCGGTCAGAATATCTACCGCGCTTCGGAATGATGCTCCGAATCCTGGAATCATGCTCCGCTCTTCGGAACGATGCTCCGAATCCTTGGAATCATGCTCCGCCGTTCGGAACGATGCTCCGATCCTTGGAATCATGCTCCGCTCTTCGGAATGATGCTCTGATCCCCTGGAATGATGCTCCGCTCATCGGAATGATGCTCCGATCCCTGGAATCATGCTCTGCTCTTCGGAATGATGCTCCGATCCCTTGGAATCATGCTCCGCGCTTCGGAATGATGCTCCGATCCTTGGAATCATGCTCCGCTCTTCGAAATGATGCTCTGATCCCCTGGAATGATGCTCCGCTCATCGGAATGATGCTCCGATCCCTGGAATCATGCTCCGCTCTTCGGAATGATGCTCCGATCCCTTGGAATCATGCTCCGCTCTTCGGAATGATGCTCCGAATCCTGGAATTATGCTCTGCTCTTCGGAATGATGCTCTGATCCCCTGGAATGATGCTCCGCTCATCGGAATGATGCTCCGATCCCTGGAATCATGCTCCGCTCTTCGGAATGATGCTCCGATCCCCTGGAATCATGCTCTGCTCTTCAGAATGATGCTCCGAATCCTGGAATTATGCTCCGCTCTTCGGAATGATGCTCCGATCCTTGGGATCATGCTCCGCTCTTCGAAATGATGCTCCGAACCCTGGAATCATGCTCCGCTCTTCGGAATGATGCTCTGATCCCTGGAATTATGCTCCACAAATCGGAATGATGCTCCGATCCCTGGAATTATGCTCCGCGAATCAGAATGATGCTCCGATCCCCGGGAATCACGCTCCCCGAGGGATACTCCGACCTTGGAATTATGCTCCGCGAATCAGAATGATGCTCCGATCCCCGGGAATCATGCTCCCCGGGATGATGCTTCGCCTCCGGAATGATGTTCCACCTTGAAGTTCAGCTTCAAGATCCATCAATTTCATGCACACAACTCAAATGTGCGGTGTGCATTTATTGATGGGGGGCGCTTTGTTGGGGTAAAAATTTACACCCCCGTTGACCGAGTCAAAGTCAAGGTCAACCCCAAGCCAGGTGGGCCCAAGCCCAGGTCAAGCAGGCCCATGCCCAAGTCAAGCCCGCGGCCAGCCTCCTCCATGCAGAAATATATATCATGTAATAAATAATTTTTATGTAATTTTTTTATACATGAATGTATGCAAAATGGGCATAAAGCCAAATTTTTGTAAGCCCATGGCTTATGTGCAAAAATGAAATGGCACATGAGCCATGGGATAGGCAAAATTGCAATTTTGTGAAGCCCAAGGGGCTATATGTAAATATGTAAGCCTATAAAAGGCAACATGATGAATAAAAAAAAAGAAACACTTTCATTCTCTCAAAAAAAAAACTTAGGGTTTGTATTTCTTTCCCTTTTCTGAAGGTCTCAAACCTTCTTTTTTCTTTTGAATTAAATCAAGAGTTTTAATCTTCCTTTTCAAAAACAAGATAGTTTTTCACCACCAAACCCACAAAGGGGAACTTGGATCTGTCTTTAGATCCCAAAAAGGAGAGATTTTGAGATCTCACGTCTCTTGTCTTCAAGATCCAGCTAACAGAGGAGGAAGAAGAAGAACCCCTTCCATTAACCCCAAAAACACACTTAGGAGTCCAACTCCACTCTGATTTCTCTTCCGAGAATCTTTTTAGGCTAAAAGCCTCTTTTCCTCGCCGGCGCTCAAGCGCAGAGCGCCCACGTGCCGACACGTAGCGCGCTTGCGCTCAAGCGCTCAGCGCACACGTGCCGACACGTGGCGCGCTTGCACAACAGCGCCCTGCGCTCGAGCATAAAGCGCCCACCTGCCGACACGTGGCGCGCTTGCGCTCAAGCGCAAGCGCTCGAGCGCAAGTCGCCCCAGTGCCGACACGTGGCGCACTTGCGCTCAAGCGCACAGCGCTCTGGCGCAAGTCGCCCCCGTGCCGACACGTGGCGCACTTGTGCTCGAGCGTCAGGCGCTGAAGCACAAAGCGCCCGCGTGCCGACACGTGGCACGCTTGCGCTACAGTGCCCTGCGCTCAAGCGCAGAGAGCCCACGTGCCGACACGTGGCACACTAGCGCCTCAGCGCACAGCACCTGGGCGCACAGCGCCCAAGGCGCTGGCCCCACGCATCCTTTGGATGCCTTTTCCCCCTCTTTCTTATATATATATATATATATATATATACATCTAAATATATATATACATATGCATACATATGTGCACACACACATACACCACGACACTGTCCATGTTAGAAAAAAATTCTAACGGGGCGCTGCCACGCACCCCGCAAGGGGGCTGCTAGCCCCCTTGACCCCCAGCCCGCTATCCGGGTAGCGAGACCCCTGTAAAAACTCTGCGGGGCCCCCGATATATCCAAACCCCCCTTTCAAAACACAACACACGTACACTGCACATTGAGTTCGCATGACCAGTTTAACCCGTCAATCGGAGGTTCTCTCGCTCTAAAGGCGAGGGGTAATTAACGGCAGCTTAGTTCGCGGCTGCCGGAGATTCGGATCCCCACAATCATTAAATCCCGGCCTACCCTAGGCAAGGGGAATCTGTAGTACGCCTGACAAGCGCGCGCGTATTCCCATCTCAATGGGATGACGAAAAACACCCTACAGTGATATTTATTATTATTGATTTATTTTTTCTATTTTCTGTGTAGGATAGAAAAGAATAATTCAAATGATTGTGATGGGAATATATTCTTAAATGAAGAGTCCGTTCATTTTGAAAATTTTGAAGATGGGGTCAATTATCAATAAAGTAGTAATGATGGTGGGGATGACAGTGATGGTGATAATCTTACCATTGGGGAAATAAGAAATAAATGTATCAATGATAAGAAAGGTTAGAAAAGAGAGCGTGACGTTTTAAAAAGAGAGAAAGTATTGAATAAACGTGAAAAAAAATTAAATCGGTTCATAAGTCAAAAAAGGGTATGAGTTCCTACAATATTATTTCAAATTTTATGTTTTATTGTCACACCCCGCTTCCCAAAATACAGAATATGAGGGGTGATAAGGTCAGCCATGCTCCTATGGTCGAGGAAATATCCTACTGTAGTCACACTTCGGCTTCTAGCACTACGCGGTAATCAGTAATCATAGCACAGTAATGAGAAATGCAGTCACTAATTCTATCAAAACAAATATAAGATATACCAAATAGAGATCAAGGGAAAGATAGCGTTGGCATCGCTGATCTAGATGTCCACAATATCCTCGAGATACGATAGATCCTGATCCAAGCTAAGTCCACTTCTCACTCTGAGCATGCACACTCAGGTCGTTAGAGTGACACAATAGCAATATATATAAATACATATGTAAACACGTGCAATGATGATGAACATGAAACAGTAAACATGGAGTGATGACATGAGCATGAAGTAACCGGTACAGGTAAACAATAAAGCATGTATATCGAATCAGTAATCAATGTAGTGTCCATGTCACTAAACCTATCAGTCTCTAAGTCTCACTGTCTAAGTCACTAAACCTATTGTCAGTCCAAGTGTGAGCGTCAACCACCGTAAGAGTATCCCCAACCCAAGGGTAGGCCCCAGGGGCAAGGGAACACGGGCCCGAATCACGCTCGCTAATAATCAGTAATAGCATCCATACGACTCCCGAAATCGCTATATATGCCGGCAGTGGGACTCCTGAGATTCCGTTGATCAAACTCATACTCAAACTACCCCACACCCACGGTCTACATCAAACACCGACCATGAACCCAAATACTAGTCGTCCATGACAAGTCTACGCAAGAACTGGAGACAGGATCTCCATCAAGCATGTCTCGACTGGTATCCAAGATAAATGGACAGTACTCGATGCCTTACTTATGACACTAATGTAAGTGCTTCCATAACCGTCCCATTCCAGTTATAGTTACACTTACATATGTCTCATAGGCGTCGACAATGCAATAACTAATTGGTTCCACTGATTGTGTACACGTACGTGTCGCTTCATTTATGCATTCACGCTTTTACACTGACGTACTTGCCACAATCCAATCACTAACATTTATTACTTGGTAATGTAATACGGTCACTAGATTATTGATGCAAATGAACACTATGTACAAGAGTATGACAATCATGCACATGATGGGGATATAGTAAATGCACTGCTAAAACATATGAGCAACCGGTGTCAGTTGGACTAGAAAATTCATATAAAATCACACGTGGATAATTAAGAAAAATGATATAAAAGGAGTAGGCAGTATATTTAATTATCTGTACAGAAAATTTGGTTTCGTGTCGATCAGGTTTCAGGTTTACGAGTTATAGTCATTTCATTTTAAGTGTTTACTGCTGGAAATCCAATTTCTGAACTGAAAATACGTTTCGTAACACGTTTTACTCCCAGTTGAGAGCATAATTAGGCGATGCTTCTGTTTAACTAATTGTAGGGATATGAGTTAAATTTACAGAACAGGAGACGGATCAACAATATTCATTTTGGTTTAGGATTTATGATCAGATTACTGATGAGAGGTGCAAGCTGAAATGACAGAAACCTGCCATACATGTCATCCGTTTAAAATATGATTTAAATACCAAAAGATACTGGAATTTAGTACAACTAGTACCATTGGAAATCTAAAACAATTTTCGACGCAGAGGTAATTGGCTCCGCACACTATCATAATTAAACATTAAGATTTCAGGGGTACAAATGCATGTCAAGGGTAAGTTCCTGCTCTGGACTGCATTCCATGGTCGGGTAAGCTCTTATTTTCGATGTTCATAGGAAATATCTAATATTAAATCTATACATTGTGTTAAAGGTTATGCAGTACCCTTCGCAACGAACCCAGGAACGATGCGATTGGATTTTTCTAGAATTAGTTATGAATTTAACAGTGTCAAGTGCTCGGTAAATCGCGAGTTTTGGTATAGACATTAGGGGCGTCACTTTATGTGTGAAATACGACATCGATTTTCCACCAAATTTTTAAAAAGTGTTTGTTAACAGTGTTAGGGTCTAAATATCATGAGTTTTGCCATATTAGATTTTGTTTTCGCATGAGGTTCGCATCGAACACCTAAGATAAACATTCGGCCATCGATTGAAACTAACGTTTCTTCTAACAAACTAATTTAGATGTTAACCATTTAATTTACACGTCTTACTAACACAGTAATAAGCCCTAGTCGGGCTCTACTCAAGTAAGACGGCACGATGATTCGCTACACAAAATTTCGAGTATAGATTTCGATCCAATTTTATTCATACATCTAGTTATAATATAATCTCTTTAGCTAATGCTTATCATAGCATGTTAAACAATTGAATAGGGGGTTCACTTGCCTCGGTCGCTGACATGGAAGCGACAAACGCATAGACTATTCATCTCTACACACGAGATGCCTACAAACGTGGCGGAATCGGGCATGACATGACGCGAGGATCGAGCGTGATACGGACTGCGACGGACAGGCGCTGACATTGCGACGACTATTGCGTTGATGACAAGGATGGTTAAATCAATCGAGGCCATGGTTTGGATGGCGACAACGGCGACTGGGGCAACGGTGGCGGCGACGGTCATAGGTGTTCGATGAAATGCCAAGCTCGGCTTGGCTAGGGGTTTAGCACAGCTTGGGGTTCGAGCTTAGGCTCAAGCTTTGAAGTTGGCGTGGTGTCGGTGATAAGGAGCTCGGTGTTGCGACGGTGGTGGCCTATAGCAAGGAGGAGCTCGGTTGCGGCTTGAGGTGCGAGGAGGTCGGCTCGACGCGATGGAGGCTTGGCGATGGGGTTCTCGGTCGGGTCTGGAGTTGTGCTGCTCGGTGAGGGGCTGGGTTTGATGATGATGGGTATCTCGTCGCAGAGGTGGTGGAGGTGGTGAGTGGTGATGGAGTTGGTTGATGGTGGAAGTGGTGAGGGGGTCGACGGTGGTGGCATAGGTAGAGGAAGTGTGTGGTGGTCGGAGGTGATGGCTGCTGCCGACGATGGGTCCAGGCGATGGGGCAGCGGCGGTGAGGTGGAGATGAGCGGTGGTGTAGACGAGGATGGAGGAAGATGGTGAGGGACTCGGTTGTGGTGTTGGAGGAAGCGGGCTTGTTGTAGATCAGATTTCAGGTTTGCGAGTTATAGTCATTTCATTTTTAGTGTTTACTGCTGGAAATCCAATTTCTGAACTGAAAATACGTTTCGTAACTCGTTTTACTCCCAGTTGAGAGCATAATTAGGCGACGCTTCTATTTAACTAATTGTAGGGCTATGAGTTAAATTTACATAACAGGAGACGGATCAACAATATTCATTTTTGTTTAGGATTTATGATCAGATTACTGATGAGGGGTGCAAGCTGAAATGACAGAAACCTGCCATACATGTCATCCGTTTAAAATATGATTTAAATACCAAAAGATACTGGAATTTAGTACAACTAGAACCATTGGAAATCTAAAACAATTTTCGACGCAGAGGTAATTGGCTCCGCACACTATCATAATTAAACATTAAGATTTCAGGGGTACAAATGCATGTCAAGGGTAAGTTCCTGCTCTGGACTGCATTCCATGGTCAGGTAAGCTCTTATTTTCGATGTTCATAGGATATATCTAATATTAAATCTATACATTGTGTTAAAGGTTATGCAGTACCCTTCGCAACGAACCCAGGAACGATGCGATTGGATTTTTCTAGAATTAGTTATGAATTTAACAGTGTCAAGTGCTCGGTAAATTGCGAGTTTTGGTATAGACATTAGGGGCGTCACTTTATGTGTGAAATACGACATCGATTTTCCACCAAATTTTTAAAAAGTGTTTGTTAACAGTGTTAGGGTCTAAATATCATGAGTTCTGCCATATTAGATTTTGTTTTCGCATGAGGTTCGCATCGAACACCTAAGATAAACATTCGGCCATCGATTGAAACTAACGTTTCTTCTAACAAACTAATTTAGATGTTAACCATTTAATTTACACGTCTTACTAACACAGTAATAAGCCCTAGTCGGACTCTACTCAAGTAAGACGGCACGATGATTCACTACACAAAATTTCGAGTATAGATTTCGATCCAATTTTATTCATACATCTAGTTATAATATAATCTCTTTAGCTAATGCTTATCATAGCATGTTAAACAATTGAATAGGGGGTTCACTTGCCTCGGTCGCTGACATGGAAGCGACAAACGCATAGACTATTCATCTCTACACACGAGATGCCTACAAACGTGGCGGAATCGGGCATGACATGACGCGAGGATCGAGCGTGATACGGACTGCGACGGACAGGCGCTGACGTTGCGACGACTATTGCGTTGATAACAAGGATGGTTAAATCAATCGAGGCCATGGTTTGGATGGAGACAACGGCGACTGGGGCAACGGTGGCGGCGACGGTCATAGGTGTTCGATGAAATGCCAAGCTCGGCTTGGCTAGGGGTTTAGCACAGCTTGGGGTTCGAGCTTAGGCTCAAGCTTTGAAGTTGGCGTGGTGTCGGTGGTAAGGAGCTCGGTGTTGCGACGGTGGTGGCCTATAGCAAGGAGGAGCTCGGTTGCGGCTTGAGGTGCGAGGAGGTCGGCTCGACGCGATGGAGGCTTGGCGATGGGGTTCTCGGTCGGGTCTGGAGTTGTGCTGCTCGGTGAGGGGCTGGGTTTGATGATGATGGGTATCTCGTCGCAGAGGTGGTGGAGGTGGTGAGTGGTGATGGAGTGGGTTGATGGTGGAAGTGGTGAGGGGGTCGACGGTGGTGGCAGAGGTAGAGGATGTGTGTGGTGGTCGGAGGTGATGGCTGCTGCCGGCGATGGGGCAGCGGCGGTGAGGTGGAGATGAGCGGTGGTGTAGACGAGGATGGAGGAAGATGGTGAGGGGCTCGGTTGTGGTGTTGGAGGAAGCGGGCTTGTTGTAGAGCTTGGGGTCGAGTTGTGAGAAGAGAGAGAGGCTAGGCAGGTGAGAGGATCACGGGCGGTTGCGGGGATCTCGGGGAAGCGGGAGGGAGGGGGAAGACGTGGGGAGAGGGCGTGGGACGAGGGCGTGGGTTGAGTCGTGGGGCGCGAGGAAGGCGGGAAAATGGGTGGGGAAGAAGAAGAGGGAGATAGGGAAGTCGGGTCGGGTCGGGTAGCTCGGGTCGGGTCTGAGGTATGTCGGGTGCGGGTTGGCTTGGGTTAGGGAAAATGTTAGGGTAAGGGTGAGAGAGTTGGGCCAGTGGGCTAGGAAAAAATAAGAATTAGGAAAAATAAAAGGTTAGGGTTTAATTTGGGATAAAGGCTTATAAATTAGGTTTTAGAAAAATATAGAAAATTATGTTGAAATTTTAGGGGAAAATATTAGGAAATTATTTATAACAAATACTGTTATGGTATAATCGGAATTGGGTATTACATTTATTCCATTTCGATTTTAATGAATTACTTATATTTTGTTGTGTATGTCAGTTTCAAACTTGGAGGATCGTGACGACTGTGATATTAGTAATATTCAAGCTCATTGTGCAGGTGAAAAAAAGGAAAATTTACAAGTAAGAGATCAAAAGGATCATGGAGACAAAGTGAAAGTAGTAAAAAAGAAATTGCTCCTGTGACTCCTTTAAAGAAGGATTACTAAAACGGTATGTGTATACCGATTATCTGTTTTATTTATTTGTAAAAAAAATATCGTTCTAATTTTACTAACGTATTTTCTTATACTAAAGGACGAAGAAACCATTAGCCGTCATGAAAGAAAAAGAAAGAAAGAGAAGAATCTATCGACTTTGATTTTTGACGAATCTTATTCAGAAAGTAAGAAGAAAATACTATCTACACCTTTAGAGGTAACCACTTTTGAAAAAATTGTAGAACAAGGTAAATTGTATAATATCAAGATACGTATCACGCGATTGTGGTATGGTCGATTGTATGTAAAGTCATCAAACTCGCTTACATTTGTGGCTAGAGACAAAGAAGTGAGTTGCAACAACAGTTATCTTTTCAACGCAAAATTTATTATTTAAATATTAATTTTACGACTTTATGCAGGATGCCGAACAAGAGGTGTTAGTTGATGATTTATATGCTGATAAATGGAAAAACATGATACTCGTTGATAAAGTATACGTAATAAAAAATGTTGTGATATTGATAACCAATAAATCTATTAAAGTTTTGGAAAATAGATGGCAATTATCATTGACAAGACAATCAGAGGTTGATGAAGTTTCTGTGAAAGAAATATCGGCTGGCCATACTTATCATTTTAAAAAGTTGTGCAAGGTACGCGATCTTGCACATAAGCCTGAATGTGTTTATGGTAAGATGATGTGTACTCATAACCATTAAGCTTTTTAATTTTTTACTATAAGTCATTACAACATTTATATATTCATGGCCTTTTATATTTATTATGTGAATTGCAGATATAGTAGGATATATTGTTGATGTGAGCCATGAATGCATAATCTCTTTAAAGTCTGGAGGTACAAGTAAATTAGTTGAAGTATCACTCATTGATGATGGTTGTTACGAGAAACCGGTCACTTTAACGATTTGGGAGAATTTTCTGACAAAGCACATGAGTATTTTTGGGGAAGGATACACTGATAGTTTCTTAATTGCCGCAATAGGTGTGCGTGCTAAAGAATTCAGAGGTAAATTTTTTACTTGCATTCATAGAATTTTGTTATTTTAAAAATAAAATTAAAGTTTAGTGGTTGTCAATACTTATTAAGTTTTTACAAGTATAGCGTTATTGATATGGTAAATGATGCAATTATATAAAGTTACATGTTAGAAATAAGAGGCTTTACGAAAATGAGATTTAAAGTCGATGGTATCCCCGAAGCAGAACGGCTAATGAGATGGTAGTATACCATATATTTATTATATTTCGAGTATTATATTTTTAAATTTTTAAAGACAATGTTGATAAGAGTGTCATGCTTTTACGGTTCGATTTGATTTGCCAACAAAGCAAATTGGGTATTCGAGATAAGTAGGAAGCAGCAGCAATAATGCAAATCAGATGGTAGAAACGTGTACCATTGAACATCTAATCAATGAAACAAGAATTTGTCTCCCACCTAATATGGTATGAAATGATAATTTATATGTAATATATATGATATATAATTTAATATTAATATGTATTTAGCATATAATCTAAAGTAAGTTATATTTTTATATTTTTGTTTTATTAAAAGGGTTTGTTTATCTCTGTACTTCTATATAGGTTCTGGATTTTATAGTTAATGCCACAATTATTTACATTTTTCCCGATGAACCATGCTATGATGTATGTTCTCAATGCAAGCGAAGTGTAAAGGTACAACCTGGGCAAAATTATACTTGCTTTTATTCGGATTGCGGGCATATGGGGTCGGATTCTAGAAAAACGTATTTTTTAAAGAAAACCTTATAAGTTGCCGAATAAAATTAATACATAATATTTGATCAATATAAACATATTGTAGGTACCGAAATAAAGTAAGGATTGAGGACAAAAAAGATGAAACAAATATTGTAGCTTTTGATCAGTATGCTCAGACTCTTCTCCATTATCCACTGGATGATATGATGCAACTTTATTTATCGGTATGATATAGATTATTAAAATAATTTCAAATGCAACATAATAATCAATATATGTCTAACAATTCTTTTTTCGTTGATGCGGAGTAAAGTTCGTATGACTATGAGAAATATCATAAGTGTGCATCCATTGCATATAAGATAAAGATAAGAGTGACTAATAATAATCATAAATTTATCCAAAGTGGAGGATTTACCGTCAATAGTCTGGAAAGGGTTGTTCGTCAATTTTATAAAGCCCCAGCTTTGGAGCCAACTGGAGAAGATGATGGTGAAGATTAGTACTAAGATTAGGGTATTTATATAATGATGTTTAATTAAGTATTATTGCTTCTAGTATTTCAGTATGATATAGTATAATTATGTGTGAAGTTGTGGTTATTATAAGGGTGTCTATGAGAAATCTTTTGTCATCAATCATATTTAGTAGCTGTTACATTATTATAAACTTAGAAAGTTTCAATTGTATATCCCAATAAAGAAAGAAAGAGTAATAGAAATTTACAAGCAATTCTTAACATATAGAAATTATTACAAGTATAGCAAAAACAACAAACATTGAAAAATATATAAATGCATATTGGCGAAGTAATTTGGAAACCCGTGTGATTATCTTGCCCATGACCGAATTCAAGTTCGATTCTCTAAAAAGTTGGATTAAAGAATTGTGAGAAATCAAAACCAATCCATTAAACCACATCCTCTCATCCAGCAAGCAAATAATTATTATTAACTTTTTTTTACTATCCTTACGGTGAGGTGAAACGGACGAAGAAAATGAGAGATGAATGATATCGGTGTGGAGAGATCATATCTGCTAAAAAGATTTTTGAAGACTGGTGAAATGTGTAGATTTTGGAGTTTGAATGGGGCGAAGATGATGAAAAAAATAGAGATGAAAATATTTTCTGCCTCTAGGGTTTTCTACGGGAACCCTAATTCCTGCGATATATATATATATATATATATCACTTTTAAGGGTCATGGTATATGGGCTAAAGCCCACTTAATATTTTTCTTAATAAAATTCAGCTGGGTCTACTCCCGATTTAATTTTTTTTAAAAACTTGAATTGAAAGACTGTTTAAGAAAAGAGAGCTTCTTTATTTATCAAAATTTTGATTAAAACCTTTTTAATGGCAAGAAAGTGAAGATTTCAATGATTTGCAAATAAAATGGTGGAAAGGAGAAGAAAATTAAGATATTGGGTTATTTTTTCATTTAAGAGAGAAAGTGAGAGATAGAGAGAGAGAGAGAGCAGATATTTTTCTCTCTCTTCTTCCTCTCTCGATCTATTTAGTATATCCTAACTCTCTTCATCTGTACGTATAATCCATATTCGGATGTTGATGTATTGGGCCTAGCCCATAAAATCTATTATTTTTTAATAAAATAACCGGGCTTTCCCAGTTTCGTTAAAAAATGGCAAGAAAGTAAAGAGAAAGCTAATTAAGACTAAAAACTCTATACTTCTATATCGGTTCTGGATTTTATACTTAATGCCACAGTTCTTTATATCTTTCTCGATGAACTATGTTATGATATATATTCTAAATGCAAGCGAAGTATAATGTTGCAGTCTGAGCAAAATTATACTTGCTTTTATTCAGATTGCGGGCATATAGGGTGATGTTAATTTATAATATACTTTTTCGTGTATAAACTCATGTAATTTGTGTTGCATATCATATAAATATTTATTAACTATTTAGAATACAAAAATTAGTTTATGCCATATAAAATATAATTTTTATGGTAAGTGATTATCTTGCAATAAGATTGTGTGATTTATTATTTTATTTTTTATTTCTCAACTCTTTAACTTAAGATATAGATGTATTTTACAATGACTGGACGTAAAAGTAGTGATATTATTCTGTGTATGTGCTCTTTGATAAAGTTAGCTATAGAGGCCAGTTGTTTTGCAAGTCTTTCAATATATTGCAGAAATTTATGCCAACTTTAATCGTATACATATGATAAAATTGTGCGAATACAGAGTACCATATAATATTAAACTTGATAATAATTAATAGTAATTTAGAATCTGCATATAAAAAATATCATATAATATTTAATAGAACAATAATCAATAGTAAGTTGAAATTTATGTATATTAAATTAGTTAAAACCTATTCATCTATTATTTATATTCTTTCTCATGTTAACATCATCCATATTTTCTTTATTTTGAAACAAAAAAGCAGAGCAGGATACCTTGCTCATAAAACTACATTAACACAAAAAAAAACATGTACATAAAGGTGTTCAAATTTAGGCAAATAGATGAATCCATATTTGTACATAATTCGCTGATAAGGAGATAAAGTGAAGAGCGGATCAATTGTCACCGTCCACAGCTAGCAACAGTTACAATATTATAAACCTAGAAAGTTCTAATAATATATCCAAATAAGGAAAGAAAGAGTAATAGAAATTTACAAGCAATCATTAACACGGGAAAATTATTATAAGTAGAGTAAAAAAAACAAACGCTGAAAAATACATAAATGCAGTTAATGGATCTAAGCGTTGGCCTTTCTGGAATTTCATCTTTCCCGACCAAAAATTTATAAAATTGTATGACAACAAAATATGATTAATATTTCTTTTATTATTCTAAATTTTTCTAATACATTTTTAAATAAAAACCATGAAATATTTTGAGATTGTGTTTATTCTATTAAATTTTCCATTTGAAAAATTTTGTAACAAAATAAATTTAAGTAGTATGCGACTCCGAGTTTTTAATTTCAGGATGAGCATAAAGATCTATCAGAATGCATTTGAAACTCTGTATTATGGGAGGATATAATTACACAATATCATATTCCAATACCCTCAATTAAACAATTAGTTATAATAGATATCTAATGGCATATGTAAACTAGAATTAATTCGTAACTCCATACTTCCACTTAAACAATATCTTTGAAGTCGTGTGTTTTTGTGTTTTCAGAGTTGTCTTATCTCCAAATGGTCGTTATACACAACTAACAACCGTTACATTATTATAAGCCTAGAAAGTTTCAATAGTCTATCCAAATAAGGAAAGAAAAAGTAACAGAATTTTACAAGCAATTATCAACACAGAGAAATTATTACAAGTAGAGTAAAGATAACAAACGCTGAAAAAATATAAATACAGTAAATGGATCTAAGCATTGGCCTTTATGGAATTTCATTTTTTCCAATAAAAAATATATAAAATTGTATGACAACAAAGTATTGTTGATAGTTCCTTTATTATTCTAAAAACTTCTAATACATTTTTTAATGAAAACCATGAAATATTTTGAGATTGTGTTTGTTCTATTGAATTTTCCATTTGAAAAAATTTGTAACAAAATAAATCTAAGTTGTTTGCGACTCTGAGTTTTTAATTGCAGGATGAGTATAAAGATCTATCAGAATGGATTTGAAACTCTGTATTATATGATGATATAATTACACAATATCATAGTGCAAAACGCTCAATTAAAAAATTTGCTATAACAGATATCTAATAGCGTATGCAAACTAGAATTAATTTGTAACTTCGTACCTCCTACCTCCACTTAAACAATATTTTTGATATCGTGTGTTTTTGTGTCTTAAGAGTTACCTTATCTCCAAATGATCGTTGTCCTCTTTTGTCTGTGAAGGAAACTTCTCGGTATTTATCAATATACTTTTTGGGAAAAAAAATTCTATAGTTCATATTAGAACCTTAGTTTACTAGCTTGAACCCCTCAATTCATCAAAATGCATTTCATTAATAGCATAACTATTTTATATTTAGGATTCCATTAAGTAATCGCTAAAATAAAACTAATTCATCTTAACATGTTAAAACAAATCATGTAATTATGACAAATGGATCTGAAAATATGTTCCATGCATAAAATATACTTTAAAACTTAATATTGCAATATCCCAAAAAAAGTAAAATGAGATGGAAAGAAAATTCATATTATAAATCTAAGATGTCAGCAACACCACCACCAACTAGAACACTTTCATTATTGAGTGGTGTAGGTTCTCCAATACAAAGTTGTCAAACAATAATCATTAAGTTCTTCATATATAAAAAGAGGAAATATCTTTTGATTGTCCAAAAATCTGCAAGATAGCCGCAATGGTCATAAATTCATCATCTTTCTTCTCATCTAAAGCTCCATAAATCTCTATCGACTCTGGCGACGGTGACGGTGGAGGAGGCGGTGAATAAGAAGCACGGTCATTGAAAAAACCAAGATAATGAAAATTGTTTCTCACCCCTTCAGATCCATTGAACGATATCGAAGAAAGATTATCATTCACGATCAACTCTTCCAATGGCGGCGATGGAGGAGGCGTTGAATAAGAAGCATGGGAATTGAAAAAACCCGGGTAATGAACAAAATTGGTTCTCGCCCTTTCAGGCCCGCTGAACGATATCGAACAGAGATCATAAGCTATAGTGGCCTCCTCAGCCGTGTTGAATGTGCGTAGCCAGTGCCTTTTTTGGTGTGTGGGTTTCGGATTTCTGCTGAATATCGTCCCAAATACGTTTATGGACGCCTAAGTATCCGGTGGAGCCTCGGGTTGTTCTTTTTCTCTGTGGTCGGTTTTGGTTAGAGTTGCATTTGTGAGATGTGATCTTGCATTTGGCTACCAGATATGAGAGTGAAGATGGTAAGAGTTATGAGATGATCAACCTATATATAGGCTACAAAGTAGAATATATAGTAATTTAGATTGGAATTTTCTTATGTAAATGTGTTTTAGTTGAAATATAGAAAAGCCTTCAGTATTTAAGTGATGATGTAGATTGCATTAATTTAGATTATGGTTTTGTTAGGTGATCAAATATTTGGTATAGTTGAAAAGGCTAAAATTTTGGTACGACATTAGCATATGAACGAATTTTTATGGTTCTTAACTAAGAACAGTGGAGTTCTAAATGTCGTTTGCATTTAAATTTAGGGTTTTAGTAAAATAGTTGTAGATTCATGTTTAAATTGTGTTTTACTAGTTTTTTTTTTGCATCTCCTTGTAGGAAAACAATAATTTTTAATTGCTGAATGAAACAAATTATTAGCATGCCTCAAATTAATTTTAAATTTGTTTGTGTTACATATTGCCTATGCATATAGAGCATCTTTTTAGTTACTAAGTACAAATCTATAGAAATATATGATTTAGAATTCTATTTCCATAAGAATCCCCTCTCGCTCAATTTATTTGTTTATTCAAAAATTTTAGATTCCAATCTTTCAAGATCATCTTGAGAGCTCTTAATCGAACTTTACACATTTAAATAAGTTTTAGATTTATCACTAGCTAGGTCTACTTAATGCGTTCTCGCTTATCATTTTTCCAAAATAGATATTGACTTATAAGATTCAACATATTTTGCAACTTCATGCCCTCATAACCAATGGGTACCATTCTGTTGTGTTTAGTTTAGATAGATTATGTTATCAGCTATCTGAAAAGGGTCATACTTGTGCATCTCTGCAATCAGATCTTGATGTATACTGCATATTTTATTGTTATCGAGAAATTTGTCCAACTCCGAATAGATTGTGAAAGCGTTGTTCAGGACAACGATTGGATAAATGATGCATGATTGGTCAGATGATTGTTTGTATAATATCATATATAGAAATATGAAGAAAAATGCATGATGTGATAGATGGAGCTATGCATTTCTAATGCACCATAATTGCATTTCCTGTTTTCACGGTTGAAGCACGTTTGGTTGTCTTCTTTATCACTAGACAATATCAAGGATTATCTTTTCCAAATATTTTTATTTAATTTACTCAAATTACGATGCTATTAAATCAGTCAAATCATACATTTGTCAAAATATACTTTATTGAAAACCATTCATATGCAGAGTGCAATAATGATATGAGCTGTAAATGTATATATTTCATCTGTCCAATCATGCATTTTTTCTTCATTCCTGTTTATACATGATATGACATCGAAATAGTCATTTAGACTAAAGTATAACTCGACTTTGTTTTTTCCTTTTAACGGAAAATGCATTAATTGTTTTTATCTTTTTATTCCCTTATCACCTCATGCAGTCAAAAAAAACTTTGTTGCAAAATTCACCACTTTGTTGCTATGACAAATAATACTTGATTCTCTGGAATCATATTTTGATATATACTGCATATTTTATTACTATCGAGGAATCCGTCCAACTTCGAATAGATTGTGAAAGCGATGTTCGAGACAACAATTGGATAGATAATCCATGATTGGATAGATAATTGTTTGTATAATATCATATATAGAAATATGAAGAAAAATGCATGATGGGACAGATGATGCTATGCATTTCCAATTCACCATAATTACATTCCATGTTTTCACGGTTGAAGCGCGTTTGGTTCTCTTCTTTATCGCTAGGCAACATCAAAAATAATCTTTTCTAAATATTTTTATTTAATTTACTCAAATTACGATGCTATCAAATCAGTCGAATCATACATTTGTCAAAATATACTTTATTGATGTAATAATGATATGAGTTGAATGGATATACTTCATCCGTCTAATCATGCATTTTTTCTTTATGCCTATTTATACATGATATGACATCGAAAATAGTCGTTTAGACTAGAGCATATTTCAGTTTTTTTTCCTCTTTTTAACAGAGAATGCATTAATTCTTGACGCCTGTTTATATCTTATTGAAAACCTTCCTCAACATAGAGAAATTATCATAAGTAGAGCAAAAACAACTAATGCATAGAGAAAACACATAAGTGTTGGACAAAAAGTTGTTGGGACTATTCATACTTGATTTTTCGATTTATAAGATATAAAATAAAAGTATTACATGTTAGAGAGTTCATATAAATCATAAACTGGGTATCGTAATATTATAAATTGATGTAACTTTTATGAGTTGCCCAAAAATTCATTTTAAAATAACTCTACTTTTTGAAAGATTCTTATTAACAAATGCAATCAACTCTTTCTGCGGCATAGTTATACTTCTATCTATATATATGGGAGGTAATTTTAGTTATTATCACTTTGAAGTTCAACAACTTAATGGATATTATTGTAAGTCAATTTTTATTATAAATAAAATTTAAAGTTTTTCTTTATTTTTTCTCGATTGTCTTCTTAGTCGATTATGTCTATATGTTAGAGTTTGAAAGGAAAAGTTTAAAATTCTCTTAAGTTTCATAAAAAAACATCTCACTGACTTTTGATACATAGTTTTTGCATTTAGAGTTCAATTTTGATATTATAAAAGCATTATGCTTATTTAAATATTTTTATTTAAATTCATGTATGGTACTTTGTGTTATTTGTTTATATCATTCATTTAATTTCTTTGAAGTAATATCCATTTTGATATTTTTTTATTTGCCTATACAATTCATTTTATTTCTTTGAGATAACAATATTTACTTAGTTAGGTATACTTGCTGAAACGAAGAACAATAATAAATCAATACAATATATATATATATATATATATATATGATTTCAACTATATAGCAGTATCTAAAATTAGTTTAATGGAATATTAATACAATAATATGGATTCGGATAAACGATTAGTATTGCATTGAATGGATCTAACCATTGAACTCCCTGGAATGTCATCTCCATCAACCGGAAATGTAAGTTCTCTTCCATATATAGAATTGTATAACGGTAGAGTATAATTAACAATTTCTATATTATTCTATAATTTTCTAATACTATTTTTATAAAAATCATGAAATATGTTAAGCTCAACTTTATTCTATTAAAATTTCCATTAGAAAGAAAAAATTTAATAACAAAATAAATCTTAACTACATATAACTTCAAATTTTTAATTTCAGGATGGGCATAAGGATGTACTCAAAATGCAATTGGAATTGTGTATTGCAGGAGGATATACTGCTAAATGAACAGCGAGGGTTGATATTGTCAATTTTAGTATATTATGCTTTATGTTTCGTGATTTCATAAGTAATGGACACCATCCAGTTGGATTTAGTTTAGGTGGGATATGCTATCAATTATCTGAAAATCATAGTTAAGTTTCTTTGCGATCGGATCTTAATATCTTTTGCATATTTTACTGCTATCGAGGAACCTATCCGGTCTGAATATATCGTGAAAGTGATGTTCGTAAGAATGACCATCATTGCACGTTCATCACTCCGTTTTATGAAGTGTTCGAGCACGAAATAATTGTCGCTTCTTTAATGCGTGAAGATTATCCTTGATGTAAAAGTATTTTACTATGTATAATGAAATTTTAAAATTAAAATGTAATATCATCGCAAAGTTTAAGTGACATTTATCTTTCATTTTTCATCATGTCAGTTATAGGTCATTTTTATACAATTACATAAACTTTAGTTATATGAATATTTTATAAATCCTTGCAATCATTATACTTAGGATACCTTACTTGCTATATAATATTTGTTGTTAATAAGAAATTAAAAATAATAAGTCTAAAAGAAAATAAAAATCAATAAGTCAAATGATATATATTAATTTATTCTAAATATTAAGTTATATACTGAATGGAAAGTATAATGCTGATTGGACAGATGATTGTTTGTACAATATCATATATAGATATATGAAGAAAAATGAATGATGGGATAGATGAAGTCAGCATTTCTAATTCACCGTAATTGCATTTTCTATTTGCGCGGTTGAAGCACGTTTGATTGTCTTCTCTACCATTAGATGACAACATCAAGTATTATCCTTTTCAGATATTTTTATTTGATTTACTCAAATTACGATGCTATCAAATCAGTCAAATCATACATTTACCAGAATATACTTTATTGAGAACTTTCGCATCCAGAGTGCAATTATGATATGATCTATAAATGCATATACTTTATCCGTCCAATCATACGTTTTTTACATCCTTATGTATGTAGGGTTGTATAGCACGACAACAAGGTTTAGCAAGGCATCACACATGCCATTTTATAAAACTTTGGGGTGCTATGTAACCCTAACCAAGATCTTAACTAGAGAATTAGGGTAAACAATACAAGTAAACAACTTTACTTCTAAGAGTTAGGGATTACAACCTTTGTAGTCCGTTCCTTCGCTTCATAAGCTCCGAGTTGAGGTCCCTTCGGTGCGATCATCAAGTACCCGGATTCTAGAGAGGCTCCATGAAGAGAAAGATGCAAGCTTGCTTCTAATCTTCAACAACTAAGATGATCTACCTTGAAGAAACTCAAATCCAAGCTCTCGCTTCACTAATCAAGTATTAGCAAAGGAAACACCCTAATCTAAGTGGCGAGAATAGATGAGGATGATGAAGTAGGAATTTAGCTCTCTTTTGTTTTCAATTTCTCACTTTATTTCATCACATCACAAAAAGCTAGAAAGCTTTTTTCAAGAGGAAGAAGAAGAAGAATTTCATTTGTGATGAATAATGAATTATTGTGTGAAGTTAGAATTGCAACCATGGGTTAAAGAATGATAAAGTTAACCCTTGTAGAGAATAAACTAGAGGCTAAGGTTTGGGTTGGGTTAATAAATATCAACACAAAATATCTAAGCTAAAGAAAAAAGAAAGCTTCATGAAGATTCATGAAAAAGCTAACCCAAATCCAAACCCTAACTTGTTTAAACTCCACAAAGCATGTTGCATTTGTAACCCTAACTTGTTACAATACTATATATCACATATACAATATATTTTGTAACAAAAGAAAATAATACAATTAACATATATCGCATATACATCGATGTATTATCCAGTGAGAAAATGAATCAATAAAGCGAGCTTATATTAGTTAACGTAAAGTAATATATCACATATATAATTATACATTAAATTATCGAATCAACTCTTGATCCGACAATCCGGCTATATTGCATATAACCGACTAATATAACATGTACCAATTCATCGAATCAACACTTGATCCGATGACCCGGTTATATCACATATACTCGGCCGATATCTCATATCGCGGGAATATAATACGGTATCTCATATCATATTATTCTCGGTCCCGCACATATCACATATGTGCTCCTACTCCGTTTTGCCTGAACCAGGAAACCTCTGTGTAGGACTCTAAAAAATCGTCAATACGCCGGCAGTAGGAGATGATCATATCAAAACACCCACAAGCTGCAAGCGGACAGCTAAACCTAACAGCTACCCGTGTATTGAATGTAAGTCGACGTTAGACACCCCACATGATGCGGGGAGGCGGAATAGGTAAAACAATCATTTTGTTCAAGTTAATATCGACTAACTTTACGGATCTTTGCTAAACCCTAACTAACAAACTATCTAGAAGTGCTAACTACTATGATAGATGATTATACCTCAAGATACTAGTCCTTCTTGTTCTTGTTGTTCACCTTCTTGTCGGCCTCCTCAATGTGATAGAAGATCTACCCGAGAGTTCCTCCTCCAAGCTTTAACCTCTCACTTGAGGTAACTAAGTGGCTCGGATTGCTAATCCAAGTGACCTAGAAGATATAGAAGTGGATTAAGAATCTATTAGTCTTGCTAACCCTTGGGATCTCAACACATGAGAGGATTAGGTTAGGTTTAAGAAGAGGAGAGCTTGAGGAGAGAGAATGTGTTTGTTATTATGAAATGAATTATAACTCAATTGTGTATATATTATGAAGCATAAAATATCTTGCACAAATATCTTGCACAAATATCTTCATGCTTCATTTAATACAAATGAATGCATCATCTAATGAGTCATTAAAACAATTAATGCTTCATTAACTCATTTGGATGAATCATCTCATGAGTCACTAATTCATTTAATGCAAATTACACATAAGCTCTCCACCTCACCTCTTCTAGAAGCTTCTCGACTAATTACGAGAATGCCCCTACCATCCGTAAAACACGGATATTTTGAGACTGTATAAATCCAATAATCCAATACTAGAATCTGGCTTAAACTAAAGCCCGCTAGTATAATCTGTCCGAACATCATACGTGCACAAGTACACGTATATGTCCGAACCCTGTCGTAAAACCATACGACCTCTATATCGTTTCGCCTGAAGCAGGGAAACTCTCTGTGTGGGACTCTAAAGACTCGACACTACGCTGGCAGTGGGTTTAACCACAGGCCGCAAGCGGCACTAGCTGTATGTAACGGTCCCTAGGTAGATGTCGATAAGAAGGCCGATGAGGAAACCCATCCGAACTCCTACTGAGCCTGATGTGACAATCTCCGTACAGTCCGGTCTGTTCGTCTAAGACTATCCCATATCGGGCCTAGGGGACGGCAAGCGTCAGTCCCCTAAAAGCTTTATAAGTCGTGTCGGAGTGAAGCCCATTACACCTTGAGAAGCTACTGGAAATCCTACCAGTAAATCTCGTTTGCCCTGGCCAGGGACTTTGCGTAATAGCTCTCCAAACACAGTGCGATATCAAATCCCAATACCGGGAGAGACGAATCCTATCTAACCGCCACTGTCTCCAAGTGCTTCGAGACTGCACCCAACTGCTACCTGTTTGCATGACTCCTTTGAGCCGTGGTAGGGTAGCAATCTAAGAACAGTGGGAACACACTCGAGACGAAGCAACAGTATCAAGTCAACGGACTATGCTGTACTCATGTCACCTGGGAACTGTTAACTGACGACGGGTATAATACCAACCAACCGTTCCCTGCGAGTACTTTTCGGTGTACCCGTAACCCAACGAGCACCTACATATTATCTCCAGTACAACGTACTAATGGCTGTGGAACAGACCATCTCCCCTGCTGGGATGAGAAGCGTATATACTAGTCTACTCTGGAGTATCGATGCCCTGTCTCGATAATCCTACGACTAGGGACCTGAAAAAGGATGTGCTTGTAGACTACCCAGCTCCCACTAGTGTGACTGCCATCACAACGCTGGTAGTCAAGCAAGATCCTAAGGGCTCTATCAATATGTATTCGCGATATGCTAAAAGAAACATATATACATATTAAGATAGATATAAACCAAGTAGCATACTACTATGTTGAGCAAGACTGTTAATACAACTGTGAATATCCCAAGATTCCATTAAGTAATATACAAGCTAGTATGATACAATAATGGCCCCTAGGACATATACACTAACAATCTCCCACTTGCACTAGGGCCATATACTGGCATATCGAAGACCTATTATCTCGAATAGCCTCTTGAACTGTGTCTGAGGTAAGGCCTTTGTGAATGGATCTGCAGTGTTTTCCTCTGTAGCAACTCTCCGGACCTCGATCTCCTGGAGATCTATGATCTCCTGGCGATCTATGATCTCCCTGATCAGGTGATACCGCCTTAAGATGTGTCTGGACTTCTGATGGGACCTGGGTTCCTTCGCTAAAGCTATAGCGCCGTTGTTGTCACAATACAGCGGTATTGGATTAACAATGGTAGGAACCACCTGAAGTTCTGTTAGGAACTTCTTCATCCAGACTGCTTCTTTTGCGGCATCGCAAGCAGCTATATACTCCGCCTCCATCGTCGAGTCAGCAACGGTGTCCTGCTTGGAACTCTTCCAGCACACCGCCCCTCCATTGAGGGTAAAGGCATAGCCTGACATGGACTTGGAGTCATCCTTGTCACTCTGGAAGCTGGAGTCAGCAAAAGCCTCGATCTGGAGGTCTTTTCCGCCGTAAACCAAGAACATATCCTTAGTCCTTCTTAGGTACTTGAGAATGTTCTTTACTGCTATCCAGTGCTTCTCCCCTGGGTCTGACTGATACCGGCTCACCACGCTCAGTGCGTAATCTACATCTGGTCTGGTACACAACATCGCATACATTATAGAGCCTACCGCATAAGCGTAGGGTATAACTGACATGCGATCCCTTTCTAAATCAGTCTTAGGAGACATCTCTTTGGATAGGGTGATTCCGTGACAAGCCGGTAAATTACCGCGCCTAGAATCTTCCATGCTGAATCTTTTCAGTATAGTGTTGATATATCTGGACTGCGAAAGTCCCAACATCCTCTTAGATCTATCATGATAGATCTGGATCCTCAAAATGTAAGAGGCATCACCCAGATCTTTCATGGAGAACTTGTGTGACAAGAATCCTTTGACAGATTGTATCATAGGAATGTCATTTCCTATCAATAGAATGTTATCCACGTACAAGACGAGGAATACGACAGTTCGTGCTACAATTTTACTATATATACATGGTTCATCTGTATTTTTGATAAAGTCATATTCTTTGACCGTTTCATCAAAACAGATGTTCCAACTCCGCGATGCCTACTTTAGTCCATAAATGGATTTAAGCAACTTGCACACTTTCCCGCTGCTCCCACTCTGATTGAAACCTTCTGGCTGATCCATATAGACGCACTCTTCTAAATTACCATTTAGAAAAACCGTCTTTACGTCCATCTGCCAGATCTCATAATCATGGAAGGCGGCAATGGTAAGAAGGATCCGAATGGATTTGAGCATAGCCACTGGAGAAAAAGTTTCGTCATAGTCCAAACCAGGTCTTTGACGAAAACCTTTTGCAACAAGTCTAGCCTTATAGGTTTCTACCTGTCCATCTACACCAATCTTTTTCTTGAAGATCCACTTGCATCCTATGGGTTTTACCCCATGTGGAGCAAAGTCCAAAGTCCATACTTTGTTGGTGTACATGGACTCCATCTCGGTCCGCATTGCATCTAGCCATCTTACCGAGTCGCCGCTCTGGATGGCCTGCTGGAAGCTAGTAGGTTCATCATTATCAATGACACAATCCTCTCTATCCCCATCTATGAGAAAACCGTAGTATTTCTCAGGCGGATGAGACGGCCTACTACTCCTGTGGAGGGGTGCGGGAATGTCCTGTTCTTCTGGAACTTCTGGCTCTACCAAACTTTCAGTAGTAGTTTGTGGTTCTGGAATTTCTGCCAGTTCTACTGTGCTCCCACTTGTTTCCTTTTCTAAAAACTGTTGTTCTAGAAAATGGGCATTACGAGAAACAAAATTTTTTTGTTCCTCTGCGTAATAGAAAAAATACCCCTTGGAGTTCTTTGGATATCCCACAAACTTACACTGTACTGATCGTGCCTCGAGTTTGTCCGCAAGCTGCTTTTTAACAAAAGCCGGACATCCCCATATCTTCAGATACTGAAGATAGGGTTTCTTCCCACTCCACATCTGATATGGTGTGGTAGGCACAGTCTTGGTAGGAACCCTGTTCAAAAGATATGCAGCTGATTCTAGTGCATAACCCCAGAAAGATCGCGGTAACTCAGCATTACTCATCATGGAACGTACCATATCCAATAGGGTTCGGTTCCGTCTCTCCGATACACCGTTATGTTGTGGAGTGTATGGAGGAGTAAGCTGAGAGGGAATTCCTTTCTCTTTTAGGTAACCCAGGAACTCGGCACATAAGTATTCACCACCTCGATCATATCTCAGTGTCTTGATACTTTTGTCGGTTTGGTTTTCTACTTCATTCTTATATTCTCGGAATTTCTCAAAGGCCTCGGATTTATGTTTCATCAAGAAAATGAATCCATACCTAAAGTAATCATCCATAAAAGTAATGAAATATGAAAAAACCCCTCTTGCATGTGTAGACATTGGACCACATGCATCGCTGTGTATGAGTCCTAAGTGCTCGCTCGCTCTTACTCCATGTCCAGTGAATGGAGTTTTTTGTCATCTTTCCTTTGAGACATGATTAACAAGTGGCATAAAATTGATATTCGAACGGATCTAAACATCCTTCTCTATGTAACTTAGTTAACCTTGTCTCATTGATGTGACCTAGTCTACAATACCATAAGAAAGCCTGATTTATATCAGGAGACTTTCTTTTTAGTGTGTTCTGGACATTGAAAATCTGTAATTAGTTTAACACATATATACCGCTATCTAGTGTACCGGACCCAATCAAACCATGATTAGGGTGGATGTTAACAATATCGCTTACAAACGTGAAATCATAACCTTCTTTTGATAACAACGATACTGATATGATATTACACGTTAAACTAGGTACACAAAAACAGTTGCGCAAAACCAAAATATGTCCACTCGTCAATCCAAGGTGATAATCCCCTACGGACACAGCATTCACGCTAGCTCCGTTAGCAACCTGGAGGGTCATATCACCAATCTTCAGCACTCTACGGTTTCTCAGTGCCTGCAATGAATTGCATATACGAGATCCTGATCCGGTATCCAATACCCAGGAAGTAGAGTTGATTGACAGACAATTTTCAATTACAAACACACCTGAAGCCGAAGCCACAACTTGCCTCGGGTCCTGGTTCTTGGCAATCCAAGCTTTGCAATCCTTCTTCCAATAGCCTTTCCTACGACAGTGGAAGCACTCGTCCTTTGCCGCTACTGGCACCATAACCTTTGCCTTTCCTTTGACTCCCACCTTACCAACACCACCTCTCGGTTTGGTAGCGGCCTTCTTCTTCCTTCCTTTGGCCCTTGCCTTAGACAATGGAAGAGGAAGTACCACGAACAAACATAGTGGGTGTTTCCCTTGCTTTCTGCAAGGTGCCCTCTGCACTCCTCAACATATTAAGAAGTTCTGGAAGTTCAACTTCTTTACCTTGAATGTTGAAATTCAAGATAAACTGGGCGTAGGTGGAAGGAAAGGACTGGAGAATCAAGTCTGTATACAGCTCGTTCTCTAATGTTGTCCCGAGGTCTGCGAGCTCTTCAATATAGCCAATCATCTTAAGGACATGTTCCCCTACATATGATCCGACGGCCATCCTCGACTGAAACAAGTTCTTCAAGGTCTCTTATCTAGCTATACGAGATTGCTCTCCATACAGTTCCTTGGTGTGGAGAAATATGGATTCTAGATCCATATTCTCGTACCTCCTCTGATGTCCATTATTCATAGAGGCAAGCACGATGCACTTGGCCTTCGCGCAGTCTAACTCCCAGGTCTTGCGGATTTCCTTATCCGCGACACTGGATTCAGGACCTGGGACGGCAGGGGCCTTTGTAGTAAGGACATACCCCAATTTGTCATAGGTAATAACCATCTTAACATTCCGGAACCAATCTTTATAGTTTGGCCCTGTCAAAATATTTTTATCTAATAATAACTTAAGGCCTATCATGTTCTGGGTCGCTGCAATGAGAGAGAGAGGGAACACTTTAGCATGATGCTCTTGCAAGTTTAGAGTGGTTTTTAGTTTATCTAAACAGGATGGCTCCCACTGTTTCTCGAATCCCTCCTCAAACCATAAAGAAAGAACTAGTCAGGATTATTCTTCACCGTACAATACTTGCTTAACTGTTCAGCTAGGCCGGTGTCGGTACTTCGAGGGAGGTTTTACGACGCTTTCGCGAAGTTCCTTAATTAAATAACCTCTTTTCTCTGGGGGCGTAGCCCCGCTGACACCTTTCTTGACACCTACTTGGTTTATAGCATTGATCGTTAAATGAAAGAATCTCCTGATGAGCAGCATATACTCACAGTGGGATCGGGATCCAAATATCATCGTGTGATAAAGCTGAAGGAATCCTACCAAAATTATCACACTCCAAATGGTATGCAACACTAGAAAGTTTCAGTTTCTTTAGAAACACCCGATATCGATTTCTGCCCCATGCTCTTATGACCTTGGCGTTGGTCAAAATGTCATAAGTCACATGTCAAGTTCTACCCATCATTATCTTGTTAATATGAACCCACCCGTACATACCCCTGACGTTGGCTAAATGGCAGTACGACTGTCCCAAACCAACTCATCTATCTATGCAACAGATGAATACCCAGCAGCTACCAAACACTATGCCTTGGCGTTGGTTAAAATGCATAGCTTGAATACTATTGAATACCCAAATGAAATGACGGAAGACTACGAATGGTTTTGGCGAAACCGTGAACGTAGTGAACTTGATATGATCGAAGAAACCTGATAGCTTTTAAAAAGAGTGGTTTAAGCTCCGCAATTAAAAAAATATCTTCTGTTTTTAAAATAACCGAGTGGTTTCTTTTAAACTGTTCCAACGATTCAACTTTGGTTTATTTTCTTTTCATTAATATAATGCGTCCCATCAATTAACCTATCATTGCAGAAAACAACGAAAATACAACGTCCTCTTATGCCATCCGCATTCGCCACTGGGCCCCGTCATTCACCCGTTAGGTTACTTAACTAATGACAGAGCGGGGGCTGGGCTAGCGCGGGTGCAAAACATAAGTGATGCCTACTAGATATCATATATAGATATTGTACATTCGTCAGACGCAATAATAGGCATTCCAGATCACAGATGAACATATTGGATTTTCTAGGAATCCGCATTCCTTTTGAGCCTGCAAAGAAAGACGGATTACATAGTCGCGATGAATAGCCAAAACCCCACCCTAGACCCCTACGGATACGGCAGACTACCCGTCAAGTACCCGAAGTGAAGCGGTCTTCCTCAACGACGTGAGTAGGCCACTAAACACTTCAAAGTACCCGGTAGTTTGTGCACCCCATCTTGGGTCTATCCTAGGAGCAGAAAACAATAAATGAAATAATACAACGGTGGCTACAACCTCAACCCGGATGTGCCCCGCAAAAGAATATTACAACAAATTACAATTTACATTTGAATGAAAGAAACACTCGTCTCACATCCTCGGCTATCCATTCACGACAATTCAACAAGTTCATATTCACAAACCAGTAAAAACCATTACAGAAATGTGCAACCCCCTGCTAACCGACAAACTAGCAGTTAGGGGAGGTTTACGAACACATTAAACACAACACAGATATAATCCATTTAGCCAAACATCTTAGAATTTTGATCAAGCAATACTTATGAATCCACTCCAAACAATTCTCTGTGCACATAAAACCTGAGCAGAAACAAATCATCCCAGAAAATACAATATCAACACAGAAGAATAACTGAGCAAATTTGGGTTGACTCGGTGTCAACTCGGTCGCGGATCCGCGGCGGATCGCTTGGATCGGCCGCGGTTCCGCGGTGGTTTGGACGAGTCACGATCCCAAATTTCTTCACAATTCTTAAAAAACCCTGCTTGTATTTTTAAAGGTCCCTGAAAATTTTTAGACCCCGTTTTAAAATCGGCAGAAACTATGTGAAAATGTCATTTTTTCGGGTTCGTTTTACGATCGAATTTCTAAAGACTTTGCTAACATGTTAGTTATGGTTTATCTAGGCTCTGATACAACTGTAAGTCGACATTAGACACCCCATATGATACGGAGAGGCGGAATAGGTAAAACAATCATTTTGTTCAAGTTAACATCGACTAACTTTACGGATCTTTGCTAAACCCTAACTAACAAACTATCTAGAAGTGCTAACTACTATGATAGATGATTATACCTCAAGATACTAGTCCTTCTTGTTCTTGTTGTTCACCTTCTCGTCGGCCTCCTCAATGTGATAGAAGATCCACCCGAGAGTTCCTCCTCCAAGCTTTAACCTCTCATTTGAGGTAACTAAGTGGCTAAGATTGCTAATCCAAGTGACCTAGAAGATATAGAAGTGGATTAAGAATCAATTAGTCTTGCTAACCCTTGGGATCTCAACACATGAGAGAATTAGGGTTAGATTTAAGAAGAGGAGAGCTTGAGGAGAGAGAATGTGTTTGTTATTATGAAATGAATTATAACTCAATTGTGTATATATTATGAAGCATAAAATATCTTACACAAATATCTTGCACAAATATCTTCATGCTTCATTTAATACAAATGAATGAATCATCTAATGAGTCATTAAAACAATTAATGCTTCATTAACTCATTTGGATGAATCATCTCATGAGTCACTAATTCATTTAATGCAAATTACACATAAGCTCTCCACCTCACCTTCTTCTAGAAGCTTCTCGACTAATTACGAGAATGCCCCTACCATCCGTAAAACACGGATATTTTGAGACTGCATAAATCCAATAATCTAATACTAGAATCTGGCTTAAACTAAAGCTCGCTAGTATAATCTGTCTGAACATCATACGTGCACAAGTACACGTATATGTCCGAACCCTGTCGTAAAACCATACGACCTCTATATCATTTCGCCTGAAGCAGGGAAACTCTCTGTGTGGGACTCTAAAGACTCGACACTACGCTGGCAGTGGGTTTAACCACAGGCCGCAAGCGGCACTAGCTGTACGTAACGGTCCCCAGGTAAATGTCGATAAGAAGGCCGATGAGGAAACCCATCCGAACTCCTACTGAGCCTGATGTGACAATCTCCGTACAGTCCGGTCTGTTCGTCTAAGACTATCGCATATCGGGCCTAGGGGCGGTAAGCGTCAGTCCCCTAAAAGCTGTATAAGTCGTGTCGGAGTGAAGCCCATTACACCTTGAGAAGCTACTGGAAATCCTACCAGTAAATCTCGTTTGCCCTGGCCAGGGACTTCGCGTAATGGCTCTCCAAACACAGTGCGATATCAACTCCCAATACCGGGAGAGACGAATCCTATCTAACCGCCACTGCCTCCAAGTGCTTCGGGACTGCACCCAACTGCTACCTGTTTGTACGACTCCTTTGAGCCATGGTAGGGTAGCAATCTAAGAACAGTGGGAACACACTCAAGACGAAGCAGCAGTATCAAGTCAACGGACTATGCTGTACTCATGTCACCTGGGAACTCTTAACTGACGACGGGTATAATACCAACCAACAGTTCCCTGCGAGTCATGTCCGATGTACCCGTAACCCAACGAGCACCTGCATACTATCTCCAGTATAACGTACTAATGGCTGTGGAACAGACCATCTCCCCTGCTGGGATGAGAAGCGTATACACTAGTCTACTCTGGAGTATCGATGCCCTGTCTCGATAATCCTACGACTAGAGACCTGAAAAAGGATGTGCTTGTAGACTACCTAGCTCTCACTAGTGTGACTGCCATCACAACGTTAGTAGTCAAGCAAGATCCTAAGGGCTCTATCAATATGTATTCGCGATATGCTAAAAGAAACATATACACATATTAAGATAGATATAAACCAAGTAGCATACTACTATGTTGAGAAAGACTGTTAATACAACTGTGAATATCCCAAGCTTCCATTAAGTAATATACAAGCTAGTATGATATAATAATGGCCCCTGGGGCATATACACTAACAATGAGCAATCAGAAGATCAACAAGCAAGCATGTACATTCTCCTGCGAATCCAATCAGTAACACTCCCGTACAGTCCGGTCTCTTCATCTGATATGTCGCATATCCGGTGTAGGGGTGGTAAACGTCAGACCCCAGTAACCGATAAGTCGTGTCGATATGAGGTCCATAACAGTTCGAGAAACTACTGAAACACTTACCAGTAAATCTCAGCAATCCTGGCCAGGGATTTCCAGTTATAGCTAATCGAACACAGCGCAACATCAACTCCCTATACCGGGAGAGACGAAACCCCTCCTATCGCTCATTGCCTCCATATGATTCGGAACTGTACCCAAAAGCCAATGTTTTGCATGCCCTCTTGGACATGGTATGATGGAAATCAAAGCATAATGGGAATCACACAAGACTCTATGACGATCTCGGGTCTACAGACTAACATGTACCAGTGTCACCAGAGAACTGCCATCTGACGTGAGGTATAATACCATCTGAGAGTTCTCGGCGGGTCCGTTCAGTGTACCCGTCTCCACTGAGCACCCGTATACTATCTCTGATGTCAAACATCAATGGATATAGGATCATCCATCGCCCATCTACATGGGTCAAGAAGCATACGCCAGTCTACTCTGGTATATCGATGCCCTGTCTCGATACACCTGTGACTAGGAACATTTGAAAGATGTACTTAGCGACTACACTGTCCCCACTAATATGATCTGCATCATAGTCCTGGTAGTCAAGTACTCATCCTAAGGGCTTTATCAACATGTAACATAGAGACTATCAGAGTACATGTTAAGATAAAGAGCAACCAGATAGTATACTATCATGTCGAGCAAGAAAGTCCTCCATATATATGTCCAAGCATCCACTACAATATGCATCGCATGTACAGTAATGGCCTCTAGGGCATACATATTACTAACAATGTATATATGACACGACATCAAAATGAAGAAAAATGCATGATAGGACATATAAAGCCAGGATTTCCAATTCACACTAATTGCATTCCTTATTTTCGCGGCTGAAGAACTTTTTGTTGTCTTCTTTGTCACTAGACAACATAAAGTATTTTTTTTCCAAATATCTTTATTTAATTTTCGCAACTTATGATGCTACCAAACCAGTCAAATTATACTTTGTCAGAATATGTTTTATTAAGAATTTTTCACATGTATAATGCAATTATGATATGAGCTATAAATGCATATATTTCATCCATCCAATCATGTGTTTTTTCTTCATGCATATTTATATATGATATAACATCAAAATGAAGAAAAATGCATGATGGGACACATGAAGCTATACATTTCCAATTCAGCATAATGGAATTCGCTACTTTCTAATTTTAAATTTTAAACTAACTTGTGTAGGGTTTTTAGGCACGCGCACAAGGGTCTAGAAGGCATCAACCATGCCCGGTTTAAAATTTAGCCGTGCCGAACAACCCTAAACAAGATCTTTATACTAGAGTTTAGGCAAAAACAAGCATGTTAAACATTTTAACACTAAGTGAGAGGGATTACAACCTTTGTAGATCTGGTCCTTCACTTCTTAAGCTCCGTGTTGAGGTCCCTTCGCTGCGATCATCGTGTATCCGGACTCTCGAGAGCTTCCACGAAGAGAAAGGTGCAAGCTTGCTTCCGATCTTCGATAACAAAGATAATCTACCTTGAAGTTTCATTAACACAAGCTCTCACTCACTAAATGAAGTGAACACCCTGATCTAAATGGCAAGGGTAGATGAGGATGATGAAGTAGGATTTTTAGCTCTCATTTATAATCTTTTTCTCACACATAATCATCACTTAGAAAAAGCTAGAAAGCTTTTTCCATGAAAAGAGAAGGAAGAAGAAGAAGGAATAATGATTAATCCTTTTGTGATGAATAATGAAAGTTATGATAAGGTTAGAAATGCAACCATGGTCAAACTAACCCTTGTAGAGATTTGACTAAGGTTAAAGGTTTGGTTGGGTTAAGGAAATATCTTGCAAAAATATCATAACAAATATCTTTGCAGGAAACAAAAAACAAAACTTCTAGAAACTTCTAGAAAAGCTTAACCCTAATCAAACCCTAACCATGTTTAATCTCCACTAAACATGTTGCATTAATAACCATATCATGTTACAATATTATATATCACATATATAATATTTATTGTAACAAAATAAAATAATACAATTAACATATATCGCATATATATCAATGTATTACCCGAGTGAGAAAAAGAATCTTTTAGTGAGCTAATATTAGTTAATGTAATTTAATATATCATATATATTATTATACATTAAATTATCGAATCAACACTTGATCCGACAATCCGGCTATATCGCATATAACCGACTAATATCTAATTTACCGATTCATCGAATAAACACTTGATCCGATGACCCGGCTGATATCAAATATCGCGAGAATAGAATACGGTATTACATATCGCATTATCCTCGGTCCTGCATATATCACATATGTGCCCCTACTCCGTTTTTCCTGAGTCAAGAAACCTCTGTGTAGGACTCTAAAGAATCGTCAATACGCCGACAGTAGGTGATGATCATATTAAACACCCACAAGCTACAAGCGGTCAGCTAAACGTAACAGCCATCCAGGTATTGAGCCATCAGAAGATCAACAAGCAAACCTGTACATTCTCCTGCGAATCCAATCAGTAACACTCCCGTACATTCCGGTCTAGTCGTCTGATATGTCGCATATCTCGCCTAGGGGTGGTAAACGTCAGACCCCGGTAGCTTGATAAGTCGTATCGATATGAGGTCTATAACAGTTCGAGAAACTACTGATAACACTTACCAGTAAATCTCAGCAACCCTGGCCAGGGATTTTCAGTTATAGCCAATCGAACACAGCACAACATCAACTCCCTATACCGGGAGAGACGAATCCCCTCCTATCGCTCATTGCCTCCATGTGATTCGGGACTGTATCCAAAAGCCACCTTTTTGCATGCCCTCTTGGACGTGGTATGATGGAAATCAAAGCACAGTGGGAATCACACAAGACTCTATAACGATCTCGGGTCAACAGACTACTCTGTACCGGTGTCACCGGAGAACTGCCATCTGACGTGAGGTTAATACCATCTGGGAGTTCTCGGCGAGTCCGTCCAGTGTACCCAGTCTCTACTGAGCACCCGTACACCATCCTTGATGTCAAACACCGATGGATATGGGATCATCCATCGTCCATCATATGGGTCAAGATACGTATACGCTAGTCTACTCTGGTGTATCGATGCCCTGTCTCGATACACCCTCGACTAGGAACAGTTATAGGATGTACTCGCCGACTACCGTGGCCCTACTAGTATGATCTCATCATAGTCCCAGTAGTCGAGTACATATCCTAAGGGCTTTATCAACATGTAACAAAGAGACAATCAGAGTACATGTTAAGATAAAGTACAACCAGATAGCAAATTATCATGTCGAGCAAGAAAGTCCTCCCTATATATGTCCAAGCATCCATTACAATATACATCGTATGTACAGTAATGGTCTCTAGGGCATACATATAACTAACAATCTTCTACTTGCACTAGGGCCATCTGTTGTGGTATCACATACCCAACAATTAGCTGTGGTTGAAGTATCTCATACTCAACCATCCCATAAAAGTCTCTACTGGGAAAAAGGCCTTTGTGAGTGGATCCGCGCTGTTATCCTCTGTGTCTACTCTCCTAAGCTCGATCTCCCTGGAGATCAACCATCTCCATAATCAGGTGATACTGCCTAAGAATTATATCTGGATTTCTGATGGGACGGTAGTTCCTTGGCTAAAGCCACAACTCCATTGTCACACAATGGTAGGAACGAAGTTCATCTCATGAACTTATATGTATCCAGACTGCCTCTTTGGTAGCATCTTTGGTAACGATGTATCTTGCCTTTAATCGTCTAGTAAGTCACGGTATCTAGCTTGGAACTCTTCCAACATACCGTCCCTCCACTGAGGGTAAAGACAATTCCTGCGACTGACATTCAGTCGTCCTTATCACCCTGGAACCTTTCCAGTGATTCTCCCCAGGATCGATTGATACCATCTCACTACAACTAGTGAGAATCCTAACATCCAATTAGATCTATCTCATAGATCCAAAACCCAGGATTTATGAGGTATCACCTTGATCCTATATGGAGAATCCTTGTGATAAGCGGAGATTAACCGAGCGTAGCATAGGAAACTCCTTCCCTATCAAGAGTATGTCATCCACGTACTCTATGAGGATCACCACCATACTCTCTACTACCTTTTTTTATATACAAGGTTCATCTACCATTTTGATGAAGTCAAACTCTTTGACTACCACATCAAAACAGATGTTCCAACTCCGCGATGCCTGCTTTATCCCATAAAACATCTTGCACACGTTTCCGCTGCTCTCACTGTCTACGAAGCCCTCTGGCTGTGTACTTATAGACGCTCTCTTCCAAAACATCATTTAGAAAAGCAGTCATGACACCCAACCACCAGATATCATAGTCATGGTATGTAGCCGTGGCAAGTAGGATCTGGATGGACTTAAGCATAGCTTTGAAAGTCTCAACTTTTCCATGTACACCAAGTAATCTTCTCAAGATATACTTGCTCCTGATGGGGATTTAACCCTTCAGATAAAGCAACCAAAGTCCATACTTTGTTGGTGTATAAGGATTCCATCTCAGATCGCTAAGCATCCAGCCATTCTTACAGAGTCCCACTCCTGATGGCCAGCTCGAAACTAGTTGGGTCATCATCTCATGATGCAATCCTCTCTCCCACTGTCATAGAGAAACCGAGGTATCTCTCAGGTGGGTGAGGATCCCTACTAGATCGGCGGAGAGGTCGAGCTTCGTTGGAAACTATTGAATCCACATTCAATAGGTATGCAACTTCTCAAGTGCATAACTCCCAAAAGGAAATAGGAAACTCAGTAGTTCTCATCATAGAGCTCACCATATATAATAGGGTGTGATTGCTCCGCCTCGATACACCTACGTGTTGTGGTGTATACGGAGGAGTAATGCTGAGAGAGAATCTCATTCTCTTTTAAAATAGTCCAGGAATCTCCGTGCTTAAGTATTCTCCTCCTCGATCTCATCAAAGGACATAATACTTATACCCGTTTTTGGTTCTCTACTTCTAACTTATATTCTGTGATTATCTCAAAAGTTTCGGACTTGTGTTTCAACAGGAACACATGTCTGAATCTTGAGAGATCATCAGTGAATGTAATGAAGTACAAAGAACCGGTCCTGGCATGTGTAGACAGGGGACTTTCATACATCAGCATGTATCAATCCCAAGAGTTTACTAACTCTTTCTCTGTTTCTAATAAACGGAGCTGTGGTCATCTTATCTCTGCGACATGACCGACAAGTTTCACAAGATGTAAATTCAAACTAATTTAAATATGCATCTTTATGTAACTTCAGCTAGTCGGGTCGTATTGATATGACCTAGTCTACAATACCTCAAGAAGGATTCGTTCATTTCTGAACTCTTCCTCTTGTGTGTGTTCTATACGTTTAAGAACTGTGGTTTGATTTAGAACGTCTATGCTTTTAGATAACGTGCCTGAACCGATCAATATTTGATATAGGAAATGTTCAAAACATTATCCAACAATACAAAATTATATCATTTCTTTACTAATAAAGAGACTGATATGATGTTGTATATCAGATTCGGTATCTAATAACATTCGTTCAGAATCAATGTATTCTGGTAATACAGGGTGATAGTGACCAAGAGACTTGGCTGCAACACTTGCACCGTTTCTATCTCATGAAACTTATCACCCGTTCTCAGTTTTCTACCTATCTGTAGCCCATGTAACAAATTACATATGTGGGATCCTGATCCGGTATCAAATACCCAGGACGTAAAGGATATTGAGAAACAGTTCTGTGTAATGAACACACCCGAAGAAGATGCACCAACATGCACTTTCTTCGTTTGGGCGGCACGGGAATTCTGGTAATCCCCTATTTCCTGCTCTGTCTTATAACAATTATAAGTTGGAGCAGGACCAACGTTCCTTAGCGCAGTATAACAAGCGGGTTCGGTTAATACATCCGTATTATTATCTTGATTAAGGCGTGACATAGTCATAACCAGGAGAGAGAGAGAAGAAAACACTCAGCGTGCGCTTTTACAAGATTAGATTGGTTATCTAATATATCTAATCAGGATGTCTCCCACTGTTTTAGTCAAATCTTCCTTCAAACCCTAAAAGGAAAGACTAGCCGGGATTAATTACACGCTACAAGTTCGCCAATCTTTTAGCCAGGCCAGTGTCGGTACTTTGAGGGAGGTTCCCCGTGCTTTCGCACGAACCTAATTAAAGTAAACCTCGTTTTCCCAGGGGCGTAACCCCGTTGACACCTTTCTAGACACCTACTTGATTGGCTAATTGTAATGTGTAAAACTCTCCCAGGAGTAACTCTTACTCGCAGCGGGTATCGGGATCCAACTATCTTATAGAAGGTATGCAATCCCATTGCCAATTTCAACTCTTGAAATTCCCAATAATATTTTGCCCCGAGCGATCTATGACCTTGACAAGGTCAACAAACCATAGACCGCAAGTCAAGTTCAACCCGTCATTTCCTGATATGAATTAAACCTACCTGCATGACCCTTGACAAGGTCAACAAAGTCGCACGACTACCCTAATCCAATCGCATCATATGCTTATACAGATAAGCAGTAATCAGCTACCGCACACTACGCCTTGACAAGGTCAACAAACGCAGCACGAATACTAACTATTACTTATCTTAAATGACGGAGGGCTACGACAGGTTTTAAGAAAACCCTTTGCGTAATGAACTTGATATCATTGTAGAATCGAGTGATTTTAAATGGAGTGTTTTTGAGGCTTTTCTAGTTTCGCTAAAGAGGTCACTCCCGGTGAAGGGATCGTCGGCTCTTTCCTCATCGAATGGTGCAAGATATTTCACAAATATCACTATGCAAAGCAAAAACTATAGAAACAATCAAAAGACAAACCGAGTTTGTAGCATCTGCTAGTTTCACTAAAGAGGTCACTCCCGGTGAAGGGATCTCGGCTCTTTCCTTATCGAATAAGGTGCTGGATGTTCTACAAGGAACACCGCTATGCAAAGCAAGAACTAGAGCTACCAGTTTTTAAACAAGTTTCTACAGCATCTTAGGTTTCTTTTAGTTTCATTAATCTCATTAATGAATTCCCATTTTATTTATGCTTCGCAAGCATCACATTTGAAACGAAATCTGCAATATAACATATATCTCATATATATAATATAAACATTCGTCTCAGGCAGTAATATGATCTCATCACAAAACATTGCAGCAGAAGAACATATATGAAATATTGGATATACTAGGACGTCCGTGTTTTAATACGAGCCTGTATAAAACACGGATTCCACGGTCGCGATGAATAGCCAAACCCACATCCCAAGACCCCTACGAGAGCGGCAAGCAACACTGCCAATTCTAGGGTTAGGAGACCCGATCTCGACTCCTCGAGATGGTCTCCCACTGGACCCTAGAACCCGGTTACTTGTGCTCCCCGCCTTGGGTCTACCTAATGCGGAAAAGTAAATAATATACAGTAGTGACATCATCCTCAGCCCGGAAGTGCCCCAATAAGAGAATATTACATACAAATGAATTTTACATGAATGAAAAGGAAAAACTCTCATCTCACATAAAACCCCCGGCTATTCAGAACACGACGATCCAATATAACATATCACAGCAACACATAATATCACATATCATCAACGTAAGCAAGTATGCGTATCCCGATTGTCGTTGATATATAGCAACGAAGCCGGCGATACACCACATACTACGCTTTCGGTCACAGAAAAGAAAGTGTAAAACTACAACAGTTGGAATCCGCAACCTTCTTAGACATCGCATGCCTAACCAAATGAATTCCTTAGACATCTCATGCCTAACAATTATAAACTCCGCATTTTAGTCTCATTATCGAAAACACTTTTCAATATCAAGTCGGGCAATTCAACAAGATTCCCGACATTCTGATCGAATGCTCATCGCAAACTTTAGTAGACGGCCGCACCCCCGATGCCGTCGACGAAGTGTACTAAGGCGGAACACCACTGCCGCGAGCACCCGAACGGATGCTTTTGGCGACGGGGTTCTCCTACAGTCACTTGGTCGGGGCTATGGGGCGTGGTTGTCTATTAAGTTTACCCGACGAGTATCCGCGTATGCTACGTGATTGCAACGGACTTTTGATCACATCAAAATTCTGTGGCAACCGATCATTTTAGACTAAACTGCTAGATTTATAACATTCAAATTAGTTATCTCATAACTACTTGTGGATTCCAAATATTGTATCACATTCCAGATAAATAGACAGTGTTAAACTTTCCGATCGAATAAACAAACACCCAAGATTTCCCAAATAGCTCAACACTTGAGCGGATTTCAAAAAGTATCCATCACATGCCACAGTACCAATGGTCCAGCCGTAGAAGGGTCAAGCCAACGCCTCACATGTGGCAACGCCGTACTGCCCCAAATCCTAAGGTTCAGAGGCAGTTCAAGACGGTCACATAATCGAGTTAAGGTTTGTGTTCTTCTAGAGGGTCCACCGCGTTACTTGCATGATTTTCCGGAAGTTTCAAACTCGAGAAAAAATCCAACTTTTGAAAAAATTTCCGACAGGGGAAAAAGTGAGTTATTGATATCCGTTCGAACTTTTTAACAGTTTCTAAAATTATCCGGAAAAAAATTAAACGAAGTTAAATTATCCGATCGAATCAACGAGTCCCCAATACATCCTAGAAAACTCAACACTTGAGTATAATTAAAAATTCCCAGAAGAATCAGGAAGTACCAACGGTTATAACTGTGCAAAAACTAACCATCAATCTACAGTAACGGCCGCGGAACTGCCGCTAATGCCTGGGTTTGGCCGCGGTTCCGCGGCGCAATAGTTGAGTTAGGGTGTCGTTTTTCACAGTTCCCCATAAAATTACCTGCTGAATTTTCTGAGCATTTTTAATATGAAAAATATCAACTTTTTGAAAAATATCCAGAGAAGGGTATATATCGGGGTTTCCGGGTTCGATCGGACTTTAAACTTCACCTAGACTTCGCTTAAAGCTCTAGCTTGGCTCTGATACCACTGTAGGGTTGCTAGGCATGCGCACAAGGGTCTAGAAGGCATCAACCATGCCCGATTTAAAATTTAGCCGTGTCGAACAACCCTAAACAAGATCTTTATACTAGAGTTTAAGCGAAAACAAGCATGTTAAACATTTTAACACTAAGTGAGAGGGATTACAACCTTTGTAGATCCGGTCCTTTACTTCTTAAGCTCCGTGTTGAGGTCCCTTCGCTGCGATCATCGTGTATCCGGACTCTCGAGAGCTTCCACGAAGAGAAAGGTGCAAGCTTGCTTCCGATCTTCGATAACAAAGATAATCTACCTTGAAGTTTCATTAACACAAGCTCTCACTCACTAAATGAAGTGAACACCCTGATCTAAATGGCAAGGGTAGATGAGGATGATGAAGTAGGATTTTTAGCTCTCATTTATAATCTTTTTCTCACACATAATCATCACTTAGAAAAAGCTAGAAAGCTTTTTCCATGAAAAGAGAAGGAAGAAGAAGAAGGAATAATGATTAATCCTTTTGTGATGAATAATGAAAGTTATGATAAAGTTAGAAATGCAACCATGATCAAACTAACCCTTGTAGAGATTTGACTAAGGTTAAAGGTTTGGTTGGGTTAAGGAAATATCTTGCAAAAATATCATAACAAATATCTTTGCAAGAAACAAAAAACAAACCTTCTAGAAACTTCTAGAAAAGCTTAACCCTAATCAAACCCTAACCATGTTTAATCTCCACTAAACATGTTGCATTAATAACCATATCATGTTACAATATTATATATCACATATATAATATTTATTGTAACAAAATAAAATAATACAATTAACATATATCGCATATATATCAATGTATTACCCGAGTGAGAAAAAGAATCTTTTAGTGAGCTAATATTAGTTAATGTAATTTAATATATCATATATATTATTATACATTAAATTATCGAATCAACACTTGATCCGACAATCCGGCTATATCGCATATAACCGACTAATATCTCATTTACCGATTCATCGAATCAACACTTGATCCGATGACCCGGCTGATATCAAATATCGCGAGAATAGAATACGGTATCACATATCGCATTATCCTCGGTCCTGCACATATCACATATGTGCCCCTACTCCGTTTTGCCTGAGTCAAGAAACCTCTGTGTAGGACTCTAAAGAATCGTCAATACGCCGGCAGTAAGTGATGATCATATCAAACACCCACAAGCTGCAAGCGGTCAGCTAAACGTAACAGCCACCCAGGTATTGAGCGATCAGAAGATCAACAAGCAAACCTGTACATTCTCCTGCGAATCCAATCAGTAACACTCCCGTACAGTCCGGTCTCGTCGTCTGATATGTCGCATATCTCGCCTAGGGGCGGTAAACGTCAGACCCCAGTAGCTTGATAAGTCGTGTAGATATGAGGTCTATAACAGTTCAAGAAACTACTGATAATACTTACCAGTAAATCTCAGCAACCCTGGCCAGGGATTTCCAGTTATAGCCAATCGAACACAGCACAACATCAACTCCCTATATCGGGAGCGACGAATCCTCTCCTATCGCTCATTGCCTTCATGTGATTCGGAACTGTACCCAAAATCCACCTTTTTGCACGCTCTCTTGGACGTGGTATGATGGAAATCAAAGCACAGTGGGAATCACACAAGACTCTATGACGATCTCGGGTCAACAGACTACTCTGTACCAGTGTCACCGGAGAACTGCCATCTGACGTGAGGTATAATACCATCTGGGAGTTCTCGGCGAGTCCGTCCAGTGTACCCAGTCTCTACTGAGCACCCGTACACCATCCTTGATGTCAAACACCGATGGATACGGGATCATCCATCGCTCATCATATGGGTCAAGATGCGTATACGCTAGTCTACTCTGGTGTATCGATGCCCTGTCTCGATACACCCTCGACTAGGAATAGTTATAGGATGTACTCGCCGACTACCGTGGCCCCACTAGTATGATCTCATCATAGTCCCAGTAGTCGAGTACATATCCTAAGGGCTTTATCAACATGTAACAAAGAGACAATCAGAGTACATGTTAAGATAAAGTACAACCAGATAGCATACTATCATGTCGAGCAAGAAAGTCCTCCCTATATATGTCCAAGCATCCATTACAATATACATCGTATGTACAGTAATGGCCTCTAGGGCATACATATAACTAACAACTTAGTGGCTCTTACTCTTACTAGGATAATTACAATATTGAACTTATATATATATAAACCATGATCATGCATTTTCTCACAAACACTTGTGCCTGGCTATTTCAAGTACTCAAGTTGTCCATGATGAAGCTTAAGCTTAGTCCGTCGGTAATGAAGAAAGGCCATAAAAAACGTAAGACGTCGACCATGACCTCTCTCCCACAAGATATGCTCATCGAAATAGCTATGCAAGTCGTCTCCAAGTTCTCGGCTCTCGACGATATTAAAAACCTACGTGCAACGTAAGCATTTATTACTTTTTATAATTTCAGAACCAACATATAAATTATTTAATGTCGTTTTGTATGCATTTTAGATGTAAGAGTTTTTATCGGGCCTCTAAAGATAAGATGGTCGGGCGTTCAATCTCGATGATTAAGGAGTACTTGAGGATGTATTGCTGGGGAAAAAGTGCATGTCTAATTTTGCTTCGAAACTATGCAAATAGCGGCAATCTTGATGCCAACTTCATTCTTGGACTGGTAAATAATTTGATCTAATACATATCTTCCCACACACACACACACACACACACACATTGTCTAATTCATCAATGTTGGGTTTTTCTTTAAATCTATAGGAAGAGATATACAATTTAGGAAGGATGACTTTGGGTATGGAGCATCTCAAGACAGCGATGACCGGTGGCCACTTTGCAGCGGCATACGTGGTCGGGGTTATACTGTTTTTTATGCATGTACACGGGCACACGCCATGGAAATTCTGAATAAAGTTTCTTGCGGCGATCTTTTATGCGCTGGTCATGAAGTTAAAGAGTGTACGGGATCGGGCAATCCGATAGTAGACAGATACAGAAGAAATGCTTTGCAGATTACGAATAAAAGTTGGACGAGGGTGGTGTTGAAGATGGAGCTGAGATTTCCCTGCAAGGATAAGCTCTGTGGAAGGGTTATGAAGGCAAAAAGTGATGGCTGCTGGGTTGATAATGATCAACTTCCGAGGGCGTTTTGCGGTCAGTTTTGCCGATGGATGGATGAGTGCTACAAATTCTTTGAAAATTAATTCCAATGAAAACATTGCTACCATCTCTTAACTGATTATGTTTTCGAAGTTTTTTTTTAAATTTTTAGGTTTCGGAAGTATGTGTCATATTTGCTGGATAGGATGTTGAAATCTGTGATCACTTTGTAATGGTTTATTTTTGTAAGTAAGAAACCAACATCTCCTTTTATTGCTAAATATAATTTTCATATCGTAACCGGTTTTAGTTTGCTGTTGAATGATAATAGTCTTAGGAGAAAATATTGAAAGCTGGCGCCATTCATTTTTTGTTGTGTTCTTCACCACTAAACAATATCAAATATTATCTTTTCCAAATATTTTTATTTAATTTACTCAAGTTACGATACTATCAAATCAGTTAAGTTATGTTTTGTCAAATCTACTTTATTGAAAACCGTTCAAATACAGAGCGAATTATGATAAGAGTAAGAGTTCAAAAAGTAACACCTTATTAACAAACAAAAATAATATATTTATTAATATTTTATTTTGCTATTACTTTTTGAACTCTTACTCTTCTTTATAAGGTCACTTCATTCATTTTCCAAGTATTCCATTATATTAGGCCGATGTGAGATTGTAAGTTTTTTTCCAGTTTGTTATTTAGTGTTGTTTTATTTTTTTATGTAATACGGATATGGTGATATACTTTATCTATACTTAGGACATGATTTTTTGCTTATATTATACGTCTATTTCAATGAAATGAATGACTAATAATGTGCATTTCCTTATTATGTTTAAGTTAAATATTTTTATACTTTCACATTTTATATGTTTAAGTTAAATAAATATCATGTATCTTATTATGCTATCATCTATTAATGGTTTGCATGTCTTTTCAATTCAGAGAAACAAAGAAACATATATTTTTAATTCTAATTTAAAATAAAAATATAATTTATTGTCTCATAAGTATCTATTAATTATTAAGTATTACTTAATCAAGATAAGTTGAGAGCAAGAGAATTTAAACTTTTATCTGAAATCCACTTCATCCTGATTTTTCTTGATACATGCGGGTACAATGCTAGTAATAGTGATGATTGGAGTAACAACCAAGATATTTACCTCCCATTTGCACGTTGGATTCTTCATTTTCTTGTTCCATTGTCGCCATCTCATGCATCAACCCACACTCTCAAACTAAATCTTCATCCATTTTCTTTGTTGATAGCTTCCCCTTCTTCAAAATCCCATCTTTGTTAAAGCTTAATGAAAGCAAGAATTTGTTCTCTTTTTCTCCTAAATTTTCTCTCACATTTTTGAAAAGCCAAAGCCAAAACCAAAACGGTTAGCTAACTGCCACCACACTTCCCCTTTTAAGAAACCCATCTCTTTTTCTCTTATTAGAATAATTTTTCTATTTTATGGCCTTTGGTGGGGCTTGAGTTGGAAAAGTTTGCATCTTTCTGCATTTTTTGTGTGGGTTCTCACTATTGGTTGATTAAAAAGAGAGATTTAATATATAAAAAAATGGGATGTGATTTGAAGTGGGTTTTGTGAATATTTTGGAATTGGGTTTTGTTTATTTTCACTCTATTGGAGCAATGGAGCCTGCAAAGGGGCTGTGTGCAACTCTTTGGGGTTTTCTCAAGTTCTTGCCCTTCTTCATTGGGTTGCTTCTTTTGGGCATCATTAAAGGTTAGATTTTTATGCTTCTCTCCCTTTAATTCCTTCAAATTTTAACATATGTAAGTGAATTGAAGAGTTGTGCATAAAACTGAAGTAATTTGTTATGTGAGTTTAATGTATTATAGCAAGGTATAAATTTTGTTGTATTGTGAAGGCTTAGTTGAGGATCTCTATGTTGCTCCATTTTGTAGATACTGATGTTATCCTCAATTGAGGAACTTACCAACTACTTGAACATGACAATTAGAAAATACGACTAATTTAATTTTCCATTCTGAGTCAACTCTTGAATCCTTGAAGTCCAAGAAAGTAATTTATGTCTATAGTAATTATGTGTTAGTTTTTGAAAGAATTTAGAAGATTTTATTTCCCAATTTGTGAGAAGGAGGTGATGAGGGAATTTAGATCTAATGGTAAGATCAGAGCAAAAATGCATATGACATCACAATTTGCAGGCTTTGTTAAGAAGAATTAAATTCTGGCCAGCCATGAATATGTAGGGGAAAATGTTTGGTCGATCTATTAGGTTCTTCGATTTTCTTAAATCAATACACCAGGCATAAAATTCAGGATAAATTGCATGAAAGCCCCCTCATTTTTCCCATATAGAAAGATGCCACCCTAACTTTTAAAATGTTGTAGGTAACCGTCCAGCTTTGACAGTCGATAATATTTTTCCGTTTCTCCAACTTTTCACTTCCCAAATAGTTCCTGTTTTTTGCTAATATTTCACTGGCATTGGATGCTTAATACTTTAGTCATTTTACATTGCATGCCTTTGTTTTATAGAACAAGACCAGTGTGAGCATTATATTATTAAGGGTAAATTGTCAACAAAAAAAACCCAAGCAGGTTTTTCCACTGGCAAAAACCCCCTAACCCCTTAAGCGCATGTCAAAAAACCCTTGCAAAAGTTCAGTTGTCAAAAAAGATAAAAACATGCCTGTGGTATTTGTATAGTTGGCCGCTATATCTAGTTATTATGCGGTATCTATGTAGTTGCCTGCGATATCTATGTAGTTGCATGCGATATGTATGACCTATTTAGATATGGCATACAACTATACATATACTACATGAATATCCTGAAGGTTTTTCACAACCGCTTAAAGACCTAGGTTTTTTGTCAGCGGGAAAATCTGCTTGAGGGGTTTTGACAATTTACCCTATTATTAAAGTTGGTAATATGTGGAATTTATCATCACTATTTCCTACATTTTTTGCAGGTGCTATACTTTTCCCAATTGTATTTCTCATCATCACAATTGGAAATTCTGCAATCATCCTGGGGCTTTGGCCTGCCCATGTTTTGTATACATATTATTGTATAGCAATGTAATTTTGGGGCCCCAAATATGCATCTCTTATGCAATATACACATATCATTATTTAGGCTATATTTCACTAAAATACCATGAGATGTCAGCATTTTTTAAATGGATGCCATATACTTTGTAAATTGCAAGTTAACAGCTACCATAACTTTCAGCATTTTTCCATTTTTAATATCATATCACAGATTTCATGTACTTTTATTTTCCAAAAATTAGTTCATGGTATTAACTTGCAATTTACAAAGAATATGTTCTTTCCTGACAAACGCTAAAGTTAATGGTTTTTAGTGCAATTTTAAGCCTATTATCTATCCTATAGCGCATAGTGACATTTTTGCATCTGGTTTTTTGAAGCCAGAACCAAACAGCTAGGGCCTATTCTGAAGCTTGTTGCCTGCATCGGTGTATCTATTCTCTTAGTCATGTGGCCTTTAATTGGCATTTTTGGAAGCATAGTATTAGGCCTTGGGTACGGATTTTTTGCGCCGGTTTTAGCTACATTTGAAGCTGTTGGAGAAGAAAAGACAGATGTTTTCAAGCATTGTTCTGTGGTAATATTCTTTAACAATTTTATTCGATTAGTTTGGATTATTTTCGGGAAAAAATTAGTTGGTCTAAATTGATAATTATGATGGCAGGATGGAACTTGGAGTACAATCACAGGGAGTTTGACAATGGTCAGGGACCTTAAAGATGTATGCTTCCACTCGCATTTCTCAATTATGGACGAGCTTCGTCTTAATGACCCTACAAACGGTAAACCCTATGAGATAAGGTATGCCATTTTACAATCTCTGCAAAACTTGCTTGCTACATTTACTTCAGTATCTTTTAGCATAGTGCCACTAAAAAGAATATAGCTAAATAAATAAAGTGGAATATTTAGCTTCTTGTCTCAGTTGGCAAGAAGAATTGCATGGCCTTTTAATACTGTAAAAGGGGAAAAATTAAGTAAATAAGTAAATGAGAATTTAATATGTACAAGAAAGCATGGCAACCAATAGGCCAAGAATAAAGCTGATACAAAATTAATATATCACTAATATTTTTTTGCGGGGTATAATTCTGATTTGAAACTTTGGGGGTAATGAAAGAAAAGCGAAGAAAAAAAATTCTTTCCCTTTCTTGAAGTATCCTTGAGAATTTGAATTACCTCTTCAATTTCCTTAGTAGGCACTTTTGGCTGAGTTTTTCTGGAATATCATGATATCAGCGTTCTTCAAAAATTTGCCCTGACAATAGTTATAAATAAGTAGCCCAAACATTTTTAACTTAATACAGTACTTCGTTTTTCAACTGCAGTTGTTTGTATGAAGGCCAAATTGAAAACAGTACATGCAAAATTGAAAAATACTAAAAGCAAATGGTAATTATATGCAACTTGCTAAGTTAATTATATTGTTTGCAAATTATAAAAGGTTTATGGTTTATACCTTAATATACTGAACTATTATGGTATTTAAGAGAAACGTGAATCTTGATGATTTCCAGGTTGCTTTATCTTCCCGTCGCAATTTTATTTGGCGTGCTCGGTATCATCCTCAACGTGCCAATGATCACGGCAATAGCCATCATCAAGAGCCCATACATGCTCTTCAAAGGCTGGAAACGGTTGTTTCATGATCTTATAGGAAGAGAAGGGCCATTCTTGGAAACAGCATGTGTGCCTTTTGCCGGTCTTGCCATTCTCCTTTGGCCATTAGCTGTTGCAGGAGCAGTTGGTGGCATCTTTCCTTTCGTGCTTCCTTTTAGGTGGATATGCAGCCGTTGTTACATATCAGGTTTGTTTTATTTTCTAATTACAAATTTGGGCAATTAATTTGAATTTAGGTCTTTGCCGCAGCACCAAAAATTCAAAGTTGTGTGAGGGTTGAGAGAGAGAAAAAATTTATGTTCTGACAGTCCCTGAAAATTAAACGCCCAAATTTGGGCTTTTGCACAACAATATATCTCTACAGTTATAACCCAAATGCAAGGGTATTGATTTTCCTTCCTCTCCTTTTTGCCAAGAAAAATTCCAAGGAAAATTAGAAGACAAATTCTCCAACCTTGAGTTGTCCACATCAAGATATTTTTTTTAAAGAAAAAGCTCCCCCCCCCCCAAATTTGCACTCTTTACTTATTCTCACGTGTCAAGGTATTACTGAACCACGTATTGGGATGCGGAGAACTATTTAGTTCTGCAAGCTCAGATAACTGGAGACGCCGCAACTAAGGACAAGACGACATGACCGCAGAGATAGTGCCAAATCCACGACAGTATCGAATCCACGGGAAAGAGAGAAACTTAGACTTTTATTAATTTTCAAGATAACCTTTACAAGAGACCATAGGCTTTATTTATAGCTAAATACCGTCTTGAGGAGCAAGTCAGTTTAAAGGCTAAGAGATAACTAAGAATAAAAATAATTCTAATCCAGTAAGGAAAAGATTCAAAAACAAATCTAGCCTAATAAAAATAAATCAAAGCAATCAATTATGATCTATCCAAATATGGAAATATAGATAAATCCTAATTGATTGAAAAATCTAATTATGATCTATCCAATCAATTATGATCTATCCAAATATAGATGAATCCTAATTGATTAAAAAATCCCTGATTTGCTTTCCTGCTGCTCGATCTTGGGCCAGTTGCGCTCATACGTGATGTACGCATTGAGGTGCGCTACATCATATTCTTTACGGGCAACTTCCAATATGCTTGCATGTGCATCAGAAGTTCGATTAATTCGTTTGGAATGCGCATGGGGTGTGATTTGAATATGGATGGTTGTACCATGTCAAAATCCATTTCGCTTGAAAGCTTAGGTTGATGGGTTTTGGATTAACAGTGTAATATCAAGCTAATTAACTCTTCAACACTGACCCCTCACATGCCACATGGAAAGACAATTAACCAAAACATGTTCACTTGGAAAGATGGAATAATTATGGATATACTGTTTTTTGAATTGTTGATGATGATTTTTGAGCCTGAGAAATTTTTTAACATGGTGCTTTGATACCATTTAAAGTCCCTACCTGGGCCAAAACTTTGCAATTGTTGACCTATGTTGCGCGTATACATTGATGAAGAGAAGCATCTGTATGGGATTCATATCCAAATTGGATTCTTTTGGATTTGTTAAGGATACTTGTCGAAAACTCTTTTGGCACATTTAACAAATTATTTTGTAGTCTATATGTGTACAACATGCATCAATGGGTGACACCAACAATCTGCTTCAATACTAGCAAATTCTATGTACCTTAAGTTTAGATTTGCTAAAATAACTTTTTTGTTGTTTTATTCTTATATGTATTTAAAATCAGCGTATCTTAGCAAATCGTATCACAAACTTTTGAGCAATTGTGAATCTGGAGACCCGACCTGTAAAATATCCTGCATCAGGATCTGAATACATGCTACTTGGTATTTGACGGTTTAGAGGGATTAGGGATGTATTTGTACATTCTAACAAGTCGTATACTAATTTTCTCAGGAATCATCAATCAAGATGGGCTATGCCTATGTTATCTCTTCCTTGGCTATCTATGACGAATACAGCAATGACGTTGTTGACATGCCTGAAGGTTCTTGCTTCCCTAGGTTGTCCACCAAATGCACTTTTGAGTTTTGAACGATTCTCGGATGAATTTATTAAAGTTATTTATTTATACTGATAATGGAAACTCTATGGTAGGCGGCCATATCGGAAAAAGGACTTGTTAGGTGTTGCTTCCTTCTCAAGGCCTGCTTCTTTCAAGCAGAAGCAAGATATAAAGGTTCCTCCTTTACGATCGGTGTCATTCAAGAATACGATATCTGAACTGAGACCATTCAAGGTAAAATATTTACTCCGATATGCATTAGCAAAATGCTGTGTGATATGTAGAAGCTTTGCAATGGAAAATATGTTATATTACTAAAAGTGTTTAGATAGAGAACACACACTCGTAGACATATATCATGACAACAAACTATTTGGGTGGACTTCCGGGAGCCACTTAGCATTTAGCTACCGTCAGAATATAAAATTATATCCCTCAATACTCATCATAATTTTAGAATTTTGGAGTAGTTGTAGGGAATTAATTTTGAAAAATACCATCGCACAAATTTCCGGATTTTGGTCCCTAAGAACGATGCTCAACCTGCATGGATGTATTAGAATATAAAATTGTATCCCTCAAATCTTATCATAACTTTGGGGTTTTAGTGTAGTGGTAGACACAAGGTTCGAGGTTTCGGTTGAAACCACCGATACGATACGTGGTTGTTTCATATTGGTTTCGGTGGAGAACGATACGAAACCCGAAAATGATACGAAACCAACCATACAATATCGTTTCGGCTGAAATCTTTAAAAACTTTTTTTATACCATTTTTACTGTCATTGTGAACATTATAGGGCTTCGTTGTTAGAAAACCGCAAAAAGTGAATCCAAAACCCTATATTAATACTTATCTAAGTACACTTTTCAATATATTTTGCTTCATGGCTGGATTTTTGAACACTAGGATCATTGTTTTGTAATATAGAACCATAAATTTAAGTATATAATATTTCTACACTTATGTATGTTATATTACCGTCGAAACCGAAACTCGAACCGAAATTAGCGAAACTAGCCAAAACCCAACAAAACTAATAAAATTATGAAGACCGAAACCGAAACCGAAACCGAGTTCTTGAACCTTGGGTAGACATTTAAGAAGTTACATCCTCCTTCCTACATATGAAGTTGAGAGGAAATTTAAAGTGGCCGCCGAGCTATCATAGAGGTAATTGGTCAAAATGATGGTAATTAAGAAATATGTTCAGAAAATTAAGGAGTTTACTTCAATTACAACAAAAATGAGGAAGAACCGGTTGAGATAATTTAAACACGCATGATGGAAACTGCTAACTGCACCAATTTGATACAATGGTATATAGTTGTTTGATTTCCGTTTGATGATTTAACAAGTTATGCGTCGGTAAATTGATAACTTATAAAATAGCAGAGCCATGTCATATATAAGGTAAAACATTTTTTCCAGTAAAGTTTTTCTAATAAATTGATTTGCAATAATATAGTTGGTTTTGTTATTATAGAAGGCTAAATTACACTAAACTACCCTCAACTATTGCTGCTTTCACTAAACTACCTTAAATTTTTAATGACAGTAAGCTCCCGTAAAGCGCTACATTTAAAGGCTTTTTTTAAAGTAAAAACCTGCTTCAAAACCAAAATTTAAGGGAGTTTACAAAATAATAAATCTTTTAAAGCAGTTCAGTGGAAAACAGAAATAGTCAATGAAGAATTTAGCATTATATAATATTGTGTTATCATCTACATTCTTTTTCTTATGTAACCTCATATAGATTTTACTCTATCTACACATAGGTACTTGAACGCCTATTTGCTGACTGCAAGCGATATGGCGAGACTCTCGTCTCTGAAGGCATTATAACACATAAAGACATTGAAGAATGCAGATCAGGAAAGAGCGGCAATGTCGTAATGAGTGCAGGTTTGCCCGCTTACTGCATTCTGCAGGCACTGTTCCGTTCTGCGAAGGCCAACTCCAATGGTTTAATCTTAAGTCAGTTCGAAAAAACATTCTCTACTCACAGTCTTTGATTTTTTTGGACAAAAAATCCATATAGCACTTATTTATTAGCACAAAGATCATGATCAAAACCCTCAAAACACTTATATTCTACTCTAAACAAACAAGTTTTAGAGTAAAATCAGACAGTACTTTGAGTTGTTTAGAGTTGAATTTGCAGAGGGAATGTTTATGCTAATAAATCACTTGAGGGGGTATAAGTGCTATACAGAGTAAATGAAGGGGGGTTGCAATCAACCCTTATGTTTGATCTTTGCAGGCGATAATACGGAAGTAACTACTAAGAACCGACCAAAAGAAGCATTCTTCGATTATTTTTTTGACCCGTTGTTGGTCATGAAGGAACAAATCAGAATCGAGAACTTTTCAGATGAAGAGGAAGAATATTTATCAAAAGTGGTATTGTTGCTTAGAGATAATGAGAGACTCAACGCTCTTCATGCACCAGAGAATGAGCGAAGACGAAATGAGATCAATGCAATTGCTCGAAGGTACGCAAAATGTTTTTCTTTCTCCTAGAAAATTTTGTCCATTTTGCAAGTTGTTATATTTTTGTAAATTACTTGAAGGTTGCAAGGAATTACGAGGTCAATCTCAAGATATCCAACGATGCGACGGAGATTTGATCACGTCGTTAAATCTCTCTCCGAAGAGCTTGAAAGGAAAATGGGAGGTCATCAATCTGAGAATGGGTCTCAACCTATTAAGAGAACAAGAAGCAGTTTCGCATGACTGTTTAGCCAAAATCATTTGGGATTAACTCAAACCCCCTAGAAAATGGATTGGTCCTAAATGTGGTGTTTTTCTCCCCCACCTTAGAAATACCACCATGTTTGTAATATTTATGTTGATACAAGCAATTTGAGATTCAGTCATTGATTGTAATGATGTTACCAGAATGGTGATTTCACCCTGGAAGTCTCAAGCAATTTTTAAGAAATTTTTATTTTATGTTTGGGGATTTTAGAAATAATATAATTAATTAGTTATATTCCTTGGGGATTTTAGATATAATATGATATTTAAATTGGACAGGTGCTTGCAAAATGGCTAAAAAAGAGTCAAGAATCCTGGCCAGCTAAAAGATAAAAAAGAAAAAAAAACATATACAACGAATAGCATGCAGGTCCACATGAATGAGTGACAATATAAGATGAGAGGCGAATGGATTTTCATGAAAGTTATAAGATAAGCCAATTTGCCGACCTTGCTGAACCTATAACATCTGAGAATTTGCAATATATATGCATGTAACTACAAAATTTCAAGATTTAACTGAAATTCATATGTAAACTTCACAAATAATCCCCAAGTTGGAAGCAGTATATAGCTACAAACCCCTGAAACCAAAAATACACTTGAATTCGAGAGCCAATTCTACTAATTTTGATGACGGCAGTTCAAAAGATAACAAAAAGATAAGTGCTCGAAAAAGCATAAAGAGTACATGCAGATATCGCCCAAGATTTTTTGATATCTTTTCATTGAGGCTCAGTTTCTGGAACCATATCAATTTCCTGGCTTTCAGAATCCCCGAATTCAGACTGAGAAGCAGATATCTTTGCCTTCTTGAAGGTGCGGGAGCTCTCGAGAACCTTGATCAGGGCCTTTTTGTTTTCTCCCTTCAGGTTTGGAGTTCTGATTTATAAAAAAAGAGAGGTTGATTATACACAATAAAAACTAGTATCAGCTCAAGGTTGAATCTGCATGCAGATGCCGGTGATGGAATATAATAACTACAATTACCAGGAAGCAAGAAATAGTATAGCCAAAGCAATGGCTGCCACTTCGTCGGTTGGACTTTCGTATCTCTAGTCTTAGTGCATCAAATAATTGCATACTGAGAGAGAGGAACTCTACTTCAATAGAGTATGATAGAAATGTATGTATATTCTTTGTTACCTTCATATTGGCGTTGGACAAAGATAGTTGTTTTAGACAATTAAGGGTTGAACATCTAAATTTGCATTATTATAGGACTAAATTCTCAAGCAATTTTCTTGATTTGTCTAAAAGTCAAGTAATTTGAAGCACAAATGGTGGCCAAAAGGATAAGTAAATTAAAACAGAGCAAGTATGATTTAATGCAGGTTGCAAATCTAAAGCTAATGTAGGTTGGCTGAGTTTAACATGAGATTGCAATAAGATGTAGACTTTCTTTGTTCAAACTGGAAGTTAAGGACCCCAATAATTCCTGCTCTTATTCATCTCCAAAAGAGAATTTTTACCCAAAAAAAGAAAACTAACAGAAAAATATCAGGTTCTAAATAGATACATGCTTCAAAGACATAGAATTACTGCTTGTGAACAATTCTGATTCTAGGCACACTAGAAAAATCTAGCTCAACTAAACTTCTGCAGGAACATGATGTGCTACTGGGTATTGAACAAAGTATGATAGGGATAGCCTAAATATGAAATGTGACGGACATAAACAACTACCATTCAGTATCATTTCAATGAGAATATGTCCATGCTGGAATTGGTGGTTGTTGAGTAGCTGCTAAAAAAACTGATAAGGTATGGTTTGAATTAGAGAGCTTTTTAAAGAAAATCCACATTTCAAATTTAACTATTAAAATCGACATCATTATTGTTTTTTATTGTGAAAACCAACCTGTAACATAATCTGACACGATTAGCACCAGTTTTTTGTTAGAGTGCTAATAAGAATCTGGGGTTTGCCAACCCTTGATTTATATTACCTCTTTACATAAGAAAGTGAGTTTGGGTTAGCAACTCTGGATTTAAATTTTCTAGCTTTAAATTTCTAGTCAAATGTTTACGTGCACAAAAATTGCATTACAAAATAACAACATGCACATCAACATGGGTTAGACAATCTGCAAATAAAAATACCTTGCAATATGAGTTAGGCAATCTACATACAAAATACTTCCAAGAGGACTTGAGTCAATAATTCAAAGTTGGGCACAGACCAAAATTAGTAAACACCTCAGCATTCACAAATATCTAGTCAACATGCCTCATACCATGCACAAATTAGACCATGTTTCTGGCTGGTAATATAACCATGCAGATAACAAATAAATGCACACGGCTATGCAGAAGTTCTTGATTGATTTTTTTTTTAAAACAATTATTGCCATGCATATAACTATGTACTATATTTCACCATGCTTATTTTATGTTGTGAATGATGAGGTGTTTAGTAATTTAAGTTTGTGCTCAACTTAATTGTTGTAGAGGTATTTTGATATGTAGACTAATGTTGTTGTTCATGCTCATATAACATGTTTGTGCCAGCAAAAAAATGTCCACAATTTCTCTCCAGTTTTCGTGAAAAGCTCCGGATTCACTTTGTAGGTCATTTGGTATAAAAGCGACGTATGAATCAATGGTGAAAAAACGGAATATTCAACCGCATATTCGACCAAATATTTGGATTCGGTGTCAAAACGAACAAACATTACAATATTCGGTCAAACTGAATATTCGCCACACAAACCGTATATTCAGGTAAATAACGCGAATATTCGGCCGAATTGGCCTATTAGACCCAAGCAAAAAACCAACTAAAAAATCAAGTGTGGAACCCACAACTTAATTAAAAACAAGTGGGGCCCACACTTATTATTTCACAAACTAGTTCGGACGCCTTACCATTAGGCTAAAGGTATATTAGTTTTCTATATCTTTGTATTTTTTGAATTTTTTATATGTAATATTGATATGAAAATATTGATGGCCGTATAATCTGAATAGACCAAATATTCACCGAATAAACCGGATATTCTTTATTCACCGGCCAACCGAACAAACTCCGAATCCGTTCTTTACATTGATATGAATCCCGGGTTGGCAACTCCGGATTCGTATTGGTACTTTAAAAAGCGCTAATCGTGCTAGATTATGTTAGAGGTCGTTTTTCACAATAAAAAATAGGTCAATTTCAATAATTAAATTTTAAACGGGAAATTTTTGAAAAATTGTCCTTTTAATGAATAAGAACTGAAAATATGTTCATGTTGTAATTGTTATTTGGTAAACTAAATTTGGCAATTTTGAGTGAAACAGTTGTGTTTCAAAATCGAAAATTTCAAAAGGGAAACATAGGGGATCTATAGTTTTCTCGTAGTAACTCGAATGCAGACACATGAGGAATAACGGCGCTGCATGTACATGTATGTGCCTGACACCTATTGTACCACTTACTGGTCTTAATGGTGTGATCAATGAGAAAACATCATAACTTGTTTGCTGGACTACATGCAAATTATAGTGAAATGAGCTCTGATGGTAAACTATTTCTGTTTCTCACTGGAAGACATATTGAAGCTCGATTGTGCAATCATAAAAGAATTTCCAAATTAAATACCAAAAACTCACTCACGAAGGTGTGCATTTGCAACATATCTGATTCACAACCTATGTGCGTCATAAGGATCCACTAGATTTACTAATGTAGTGTACTAAGGATACGGTCTGTTGGGATACACCAACTTTTTGTTTTCTAAATACATGTACATAATAACTAAAAATTATCACTTTAGCAAATCTAAACTACGAGTAATGTTCTATACATCCAGAGTATGATGGAAATTTTACAATGAGCCAAAAAGAGTTCCACGTATATCATCAATGAATCCGAAATAATCCAATATGGATAGGAATCTGATATCGGTAGGTCCTGTCGACGAGATGGATGGGAATATGATACTGGTGTAGGTCTTGTTGACGACAAATCCGAGCAACATAGCTGAAACATAAAAAGATTCCCTATAGCCTATATTATCAGATAAATGCTTTTACTTACTCTGTGTCGATGCTTGTTGGACTGTTGGTTCCCATATCACCTTCACCATACTTGTCAGGTTCAGCTTCTGTTACAAGACATAAATTAAAATATAGACAGTAAGGTTTACCAAAGGCAGCATATTTCCATATACTTCATCCTCAAGGTTTAAAACTTTAAATAGATACTATAGTAATGCATGACTACTTGCAATTGTCCGAGCAGCAGGATATAAGATATTCTGGATTCTATTTTAAGAATGTTGCCATGCTTGCAGATAATAGTGCTGAATCAAATTAGTTGGCAGAATCTCACAGAACATGCTACACAGAAAGTAACAAGGCAGCAACAATTTAAACAAAAAGAAAAATCGGTTAACAAACCACATAAAATTACAATAAATTGATGGGAAAATGACAATAGATATCATAAAGTTCATTTGACAAGGTGGAAAGAATTTAACCATGGCATAAGTAATCAATTTCAATAACCGATTTGCTAGAAGTAGAAGATGGTTGATCAGAACCGGCTGGTTCAGATCCAGTCGATTCAGTGGAAGGTGTATTAGATGCGACAGGTTTTGTGATAGCAGAAATTAAACAAAGTGTAGTGAGCCAGTAGCGCATTCGACTTTGCCAACGCTTAAAGTGTTGACCAGAAAAAGTTTCAGGTTTAGCCAGCACAAGGTTTTCGATATTCAACAGATCCATTATATGTGAAAAGAAATTTAATACCCTAATCATACGAATTTCTGTTCTTAGAACGATGGAAAATGTATATGCAGTAGGGTATTAGAAATTCTTATCAATAATAATTGTAGGAAAAAAGATTAGATTAGAAATAGCCTGTTTGCTGAGTCACGGTTGTAAACGCTGTCCTAAGAACAGAAATCGTCTTCACTTTTGCACAAGAATCTCCGACACTCTGTTCCAAAGATAAAACCGCTACAGCTATTTATCTTCGCCATGGTGCAGCACCGAGAAGCTCAAACCGGTCGCAAACCTTAGTCGCCCAAACTAAGTTATAAAAATAATAAATGAAGGAAACGTTTGAGGAAGAAGAATAGAAATTGAAAAGCTCAGTGTTTTTTTTGTAGAAGTCTACGCTGCTTTTATAAAGAACTATCAAATCCCACGATCTGATAACCGTTCACTATAATTATGCCTCAAAGAGACGTTAGCAACAGCTTTGATATTTACATGCACGAAAATCAAGCAAGCATCATGCTGGGTCAACAAATCAAACAAAGAGATATTTTATAAAATAACCAACATTCAAAAGAGAGAGAAATATGTGACCACCAACTATAGAGGCCCATCATTTGCTCCCTGTTCATTGGTGGGGACCACAAAATATACAAAAATACTAATGAAAACCAAAATTTTACTAAGGCTAAAGTCTGAATCAATTAAAAAAATAAAACCAATTATCCAACATAAATCAGATACTCATTAATGCAAATTCCTTGCTTATATTGCATTCTTCATTCATTTGATGGTGTTTCATTGGATCATGGAAGTGGGATTATTCTACTACCAGAAAATGGTTTTGTTGGTAGTCAATTGAAAATAAGGTAATAAGTTAGCTACAAAAATTTCCTCTCAGCTGCCTGAGAATCTATGTAATGATCGACGGCTCTCTTCTTTTTCGTTTTTTTGGGGGGTGGGTGGGTGGGGGTGAATACTAAATAGCATTCAATGGTGGTAGATGCCATGGTAATGGACTCACAAGTACTTGAGAGGATTTGAAGCCCTGAAAACTCCAGATAAAAAATTTATTTGTAGCATGTCCATTACCTAGAGTAGGTGGATTGATGCAAAGGTACATAATTACACCAAACCACTTTTCATGTCAAGGAGGAGCAACGAAGATGAGACATGGACTTTTAGATGGGTTCCTACAAAGAAGCTTGGAAGATTGTTTGGAGAGAAAAACGCCATGAAAGAGGAAAGAGTCACGCAGGAATAAATTATTAACCTTGTTCAGATTCTGGACGACAAAGCTGTATCCAAGAGCACCAATGAATTTTATGCGTCCACCCCATAGAAATTGATGAACCATAGAGTTGATCTTAGAGGAGACAGATTGAGAAAGGTGTGTGCTACGGAAGTGATAAGATGGTAAGGAGGAGATCACCCTTTTGATGGGAGTGACAGAACCGGTAACAGAGATGTACATGCATTGCGAATGGGTAAGGTGGTGCCTGAGTTTCAGGAGCAGCGATTCAATATGTTATATGTGCATGCAGAGGCCATTAATAAATGATGGGGATACCTACGATATATTACACGGAATCGTCATCGAGGTGACAAATCAGTATTAGATTCATACCGTATTCGTATCCCTATCACATTCATATGGATACATCAAGAATACTTGAGCAACTCTGTTTGGTGTTTGGTGCATCCTAAAATTTATATTGTGTTCTAAATGTATCAAACATGCATCAATAACAATAACTAAGACACTAACATTAACAATATATTGCTGTTTGCAAACTTGGACTTGGGAAATTTTTAATGATCTTAGTTATTTTGCTAAAACTTATAAATTTTGATATTAAGTATAAACATTTAAGCAATGAAAAGCTAGTGTATCCCACCGTATCGTATCCTAGCGTTTTGGAAAATTGCGAATTGTCGGTTTCGGCTCATACGGTGTCTGGTATCTGAATCTAAATCCATGCTATTTAGTGCCTACATTTATGAAGTCCTCTGAATCCATGATATTTAGTGCCTAAATTCATAAAATCCCCTGGAGTAAGGCATATATGAAGGGTGTTCTAGAGATGCCTGAACGGGTGTCGGGGTGCATAGTCCACAGAAATGTAGTAGAATGACTTCTGCTATTAATCTATTAGTTCGTGGCCATACAGTTGGTGCATCAATCGGCGATTGAGAAATGGGAGAAACAAAAAATTGGAGACCAAATGATCACTTAAAACCCGTCATACAAAGTTTTGGACCAAAATAGAAGACGAGAAACCGCACATATTACCAGAATGATGCACAGTGTTTTAAAAGCGGAAAAGAAAAGCGGAGCGGTCAAGAAGTCAAAACGCTTAAGCGCCGCGGCTTAAGCGGCCGTTCAGAAATCAGAACAGTGGTGTTTCATCGATATTCCTTTTCTTGTCAATAAATAATGATTCTCATTATGTTCTAACTATTTTTATGTTGCTTTTGTACTGGCAAATGCCTAAATTTAACCCAAAATTTAATAAATTTGCTACGATATATTATTTGCTAAAATATACTCAAATAATTTAATACAAAATTGAAATTTTCTTAAAATTTATTAGCTTATATAGTGCTTATAAGCTTTTTGATACCCAATATCAAGCATCAAAGCTCAAATCAGTAAAAATACTTACCAAATTATTTTTAAAAATCATCTAAAAGATTATAGCTCGAAACCAGATGGAGTCAAAATCGAATTGAAATTTCAAAATCGAAATTCAAAAACTACTGGAAATCGAAATAGAAAACTCAAGAATTGCTCAAAATCGATTTAGATTTTGACTTCTTGAAGTTGATAAACCTAAAATTTTGGAGTTTTGAAACCCAAATTTTGAAGTGTCTCAAAGCCGGCTCGACAACCGTGGGATTTTTCGAGTCGAGCATGAAGAATAGAATCGTGGAAAAAGAAAAAAGAAAAAATGGAATGTTGTATTAATTGGTATTTGTGTATTTTTACTCCAATAACAATACTTATATACCCTTTATAACACTTATGAGGTGTATACATCAATAAAATAGGTTATACAATATCACCCGCTTAAGCGGGATAAAGCGTAGCGGCGAAACCCACTCAGCCGCTTAAACGGACACTTTTTAAAACACTGATGATGCATATGCTTTTCTACTTCTAAATTTTCATCACAGCATAAAAGTCATGGAATTTAATAAGGCGTAACCAGGGGTCTCAACAATATTGTCTTCATAGAAACATTCAATAACTGTAAATCATGTCTTAAATCCTAAAACAATAACTCTATATCTAGCAGATAACACGACTAAATTGAAAATAAATAGCATAAGGTCAGGTAAGCTAAAAGCTTTTCCTAAAACTATAACCGGATAGCCTTAACTTAAGAAATGTAAATCTCATGCATGAGAATTAATTCATAAGCATTACTAAATTTGATTTTGGAATCACTGGATATGGTTCTGTCCGGTGATAGTAAATTGTCTATTCTGAACTATACAGTACCACAAAATGTCATTCATATTGAGAAAGGAAATCCTATTATGCAAGCAGCAACTCTTTGTGTTTAAAACTAATTAAGTGATATGCGATTAAGCAAAAATTACCTGAATCACCAGATGTTGATGAATTATCTGACATAGCTTTTCCGGGAGCCCTTCTGTTGCTAATTTCAAATTCACCCTCCGAGCTTCCACCATCAACATCATCAAATATTGTAGCAGAAGGAGCTAACGATGCCTTTTCCACATTAGACTTGTCCAAGACATTCCCAAATCTTTTATTTGGAATTTTCCTAACCGCGACTCTATATCTTTTCTTCTGGATCGGACTATCCTCTTCTGTGGTGTCACTTGATGCAGCCAAGTCCGGGGTCGCATCAAAGTTCTTGTTCTTTGGAACTTCACTTGCAGAGACCATAATGTCATTAGCTTTATTATGTGCAAAAGTTTGAAGCTTGTTCATAGAGTTCTTCTCATTAGGATGCATGTCAGATTTATGTACCGTATGTGCCTCTTTCTTTTCAACTTTTTTTCTAGATTTAATTTCTTTAGCAATCTGCTCTTGACGCTGCTCTCTGAGAATATGTTCTTCAGATGAAACTGAGGGTTTCGTCAAATTAGAAGTCATATCTTGTGGAGACCGCTTTAGTTTCTTTTTCCTCTTAGTCTTTTCCTTGCTTGTTTTCTTTGTATCGGTCTCTTCAAGTTGGCTTGCATTTGGGTCAAAAAATTTAATAAAATCAATTTTTCCATTGTCAAATTTTGGCAGTCCCCTTTGATCCTCCACCTCGACAAATCCTGCAGATCCTTTATGAATAGCTTCATGAACAGGTTCCGTTCTATTCTCTTCATTGATGTTCTCTTCTATAGTCTCAATAACTCTAGCATTGAACTCACTGCCTAAGCTTTTTTTATCACTAGGTCCTGATACCTTCTCCAAATTCTCATTAGCGCTCAAAGTAATTACTGAATTCAGTTCTGTAGTACTTTCAAGACCTGCAGCTTCTTTGAGAATGATTGCGGACTTAGTATTTGCGGCGATATTACTGTTAATGTCATTCAATGCCTCCCCCGTATTCTCTTTAGTGCCACCTTCATACTTCGAAGATTCTTTTCTTAGGGATTCAGTCTTTTCTGACCTTTTCCCGCTTCGCTTTAATTTCCTCTCACTAGGGTTTAAAGGAACAGTTGACTCAACTGCTGCTGAATTTGCAACAGCAACAGGTTCTCCAATGTTATCTTTGGCTGGTCTTTTTGGATTCTCATTTAATTCAATTAATTCATATTTTTTCCGGCTGCGCTTTGGCTTCTTATCATTTGGGTTCGAAGCAACTATACTTTGAACCGTGGATGGCTTTTGAACAGTTTCTCCAAGAGTAGCTGCTTCCTTGGATTCCTTATTTGCATGTTCCTGATGTGCACTTGACATTTCTTTTGTGAGCTCTTCTATCACTTGATTCACTGATGCATTGACTGCCTCTGGTGTGCTAGACTGCTGATTGGCCTCTTGATTATGGAGTTCAATTTTTGAAATTTTTTTACCACGCTTTTTCTTTCTGTCATTAGGGCTAGAAGGAATTGCAGATTCAACGAGCGCAGCATCTTCAAAAGCAGTTGCTCTCTTAACTTCTTTGCTTGGGTGTTCTTCATGGGTACTTGTGGTTTTATTCTGATTCTCTTCAGCGTCATGGGCTTCATTGGTATTCAAATGAGCATTGGGCAATTCGGTCTTTTCTCTTTTCTTCTTTCTGCTACGTTGTGAGCTTTTGGCACCAATTTCAGAAGGGGCTGCAGATTCTGGAACAACTTTATTACCAATATCTGCATCTGTGGCCAAGTCAGCGGCTTTAATTTGTGGCTCATCAATATTCTCTTCATTTACGGGTTTCGCCGAAGAGTCAATAGCGTCTGGTTTGCTTGAAGTATCTTTTTTAGTTTTATGCTTTTTCCTGATGCCATGCGAGTTTGCTGGAATTTCCAAAGCTAATTCAGCATGATTGGTACGCTGTTCAGGTTCTTTAGAGATATCTGCATCATTAAATTCTTTACTAACCTCTTTATTGTTTATACACAATGGACCTTCAGTTGTATGAGTCGACCTTTCAAAATTGATGGATAAAGGATCTACTTTTGCATAGCTTACTAATTCTTCGGCAGATTGTTTTCCAAGAGCAGCATCAACGATCTTGCTCAATGGATTATCGACTTGTTCAATTTGAGGAGCAACGTCGTTTGGTGATAAATGCCTTTTCTTTTTCCTTCTCTGCTTAGATTCGCCGGTATTAATTCCTTCTGAAGCCACAATATTGTTTTCTTGCTTATCCTTAAGACTATTCTCAGGCATAATGTTTTCCAACTGAGTCGTCTCTTTGGCATGAGCACCCATTTCACTGTTGTTTTCTGTATGCTGATCATGAACATGCTCCTTTAAAAACCCGCCTTTTTCCTTCTTCTGCTTTTTCTTCTGCACACAAGGATCTTCTGATTTACCTTCCGAAAATTGATCGGTTTCCTCGGCATTGTTTCTTTTCCTCGATTTTTCATTCTTGATATCAGCAACAAGAACATCCACATCAGCTCCAACACCAGCATTTTCATGATCTTCCCCTTCTTGCTCTTTGTTCTCTTGATTGGCAACCTGCTCTTCCTTCTGCTGACATTCGGACCCAACCACAGCATCGCCCTCGGTGATTAGCTCTTCCATTTCTGGTGTTTCATGGTCTTGCCTTTTGTCAATTTCTGATAGAAACTCGCCACCAATATTAATGTTAGTATCCACCCTCAACAAATCTATTACCATAAACAAGCTCATTAATAGAAGGCTGAATTACACTATAATACCTTTAACCATCACTATTTTTCACTAACCTAACTTTGTATTTCAGAAAGCTCCCTCAAAGTACTACATTTAAGGGTATTTAGGGGGGGGGGGGGGGGGACTCCCTCAGGTCAAAGTTTAAGAGAATATATTGTAAGAAAAAACTTGAAGGTAGTTATAGAAAAACAGTGATAGCTGAAGGTACAATACAGCCATAATAGCAGCATGGAAGTTTTGGGTCTAGAGACTGCTGATGGTTGGCAATAATGAGTTACCCTCCGCCGATGGCGAAACTGAAGTTTGAACAATACCAATCTCAGTTGCCAACCCATTTGCGACAAATTCTTGATGCCTGTCTTCATCAATAATTGGAATTGGTAGCATACCAGCATCTTGATATGTTTGAGTTCGATCATGCTTATCCATCTCCGCAGCGCTCTCGCTCATGATAGCTCCAGCAGGTATGATTAAACTCTTTCCTATCGATTTAGTCGCTACAGCGTCGATATAAAGAAACCAAGAGCCCTCGCACCACTCGAAAGCTTTCTTGATAACCGTGGAATCCGATAAATGATAGAATGATGCTCCTGCTATGTGTTTTACCTGCAGGATTTAAATGCAGCTTCTCAACATAAAAATAATATCATAAGCAACATTACCAGTAACTAGAAAACCAGAGACATGCATATACATTAGTAAGTGGAAAATGAGATATATGGTTCGCACACCAGTAGAATTGTTTAAGGGGTATATTACACTAAAATACCCTCAACTATCATGGGTTTTCACTAAAATACCTTAAGGGAATATTTTTTCACTAAAATAACTGCAAAAGTAGCACTTAAGATATTTTACTGTCAAAAAAAGATAGTTGAGTGAATTTTACTGTACTTTTGCCTTTTTAAAAATTTGAGAGATGTACCTTAATTGCTTGGATAGAAATTTCTCCGATGTTTGGGAAGCAAAAAGCATGCTGGGCCATTATTATTCCTGTTCAACAAAAGTAGCGCTTTTAGGATCATAATTAAAAAAAATGCACTTTGGTACCAAATGAACAGCAATGCACACAACCCATTTGAGAGAATGCAACACAGAAGAACATCTAAGGGATTTGCAACGAAACAGCATCAAAATGGATACAAAAAACCCATGAAAATTTTTGAAAGAAAGAGGCTTGTGAGTTGAGATCGACCTTTGATATCGGCGACGGTGTCGTCGGGTGAAACGACGATCATGAGATGGGTGTCGAGGTTTGAATCCACAAAGATTGATGTAGATGAGGGTTGAAGAGAGGAAGAAATTGAGGGCAATTTCGCCATTAGAGCTCGGTTCGATTTCTGCGTTTGAGAGAGGAGAGGGAGAGAGAGAGAGAGCGGCGATTGAAGAGGGAGAGCGAAAGGGTTTCTAGAGGGGGGGTTTATGTTGGATTTCTTTTGTTGAAAACCCCGTCAACTCCAGTGTTGCATAAAAATACCATTGAATTTTTATTAGATTCTTACAAAATATAGAAAAGGGAAAAATCTTTACGGGCCACTTGCTTAACTTGATTTATTCTTACAACCCCACAAAGTTTCAAATTTATGGAAAACCCAAAAGTATATTATTGCATCTCTTCAAAACTCAAACCTTAATTTCTGTGTGTTTGTGTATGTTTGCGTGATGTTAATGATACTCTCTAAAGATTTCATGAGATACATGCTATGATTTGATAAATAGAGTTATATTACGATGCATAAAGGTGTGATTTGTTTAATAATGATATAGTTGAATAAATATAGTATAACTTCAAAATGCGTATAGCTTGAGAAATGTAAAGCTGATATTATGCGTCGGCCTGAAACATTCTTATCTTATAAATATTGAGTTTTTTTAACAATTTTGAAAATAGGGTTTAAAAATAAATCAGTTCTCAAAATGAGGGTTGGAAACAATTTTTCCTATATAAGAATAATTTTATAGCCGTTTTGATTCAATATAAACTAAAGAGTTGGAGATTGGATATAATAGCGAGGACAAAAGTGCAAGTTTTAAAGTTATGTTTTTGTCCTCATCTTGTAGTCAATCACCAACCTGGAAGCTTAAGCACGGATTTCACCCAACTATATAATGCCAAATATACTTGAACCCTGATTTATATTTATGATTCATATCATTTAAGGTATTATAGATGATTCCTTCTCCCAAATTCTTCACTGATCTCAATTGAAAATGTACTCGAATCTCTCGATTCATTTTCGTCAATGTAAGTGAAACTATCCCCAATCTCCTTTGATCTGCTTGGTTGATATTTGATTAATCTTGGATTCTTGTTATTTCCTCAAATCTTTTAAGATTCAGATGCAGTTTTTTCCCCTTTTCTTTGAAATTTCCTGCTTCTGCACAATCTCAATTCATTTGCAAAACGGATATTACTAGCATGCACAATCAATTGTCTATTTTAGCTTTGGAAAATCAAAATCTAAAGAAAACAGAGAAGATTTTGAAGGAGCATGATAAAGCTTCAGAACTTGAGCTCTATGGTAAAAGACAACTCAAAAGTTTAGAGGAAGTAGAACTTATCTCTTCAGGAGATGCCTTTCTCCTGTTAATCCATCAAAGCTCTCTTATGCCGATATTTTGAAACAAAAAGATCCAGTCAAACAATTGAGTTTTTCTGAAAAGGATGTGATCATTGATGAAGATGGTTCCCCTGCAATTTATCTTTTGGAGTCTGAAGAGGCCTCTTCTCCTTTTCAATTTGCTTTGATAGCCAAGTGTGCTTATGGAAAGCCTGCATTCATTGATATATACTCTACAATTCAGCAAAAAATTTGATATATGTGTATTCAACAAGTCATATTTGCTTCTCAGATTATCAAACATGGAAGATTTTACAAGAATCTGACTTGCTGAATACACATATATCAAAATTTTCTTGTTCAGATTTTTCAAATGGGATCCTTTCTTCACTACTAATAGAGAACCTAGCATTGTGCCTGCTTGGATAACTCTACCTGGTCTTCCACCAAATTTCTACAACTACGACATGCTTTACTCTATTGTTTAACCAATTGGAAGGCTTATAACTGTTGATCCTACTACTTTACAGATGCACAAGTCTAATACTGTCAGAGTCTACATTAAGTTGGATCTCAGCAAATCTTTACCTGATAAAATTTGGATCGGGACATCATCTAATTCTAGATTTGCACAAGAGTTTTATTTTGAGAAGTTTGAATTTTGCAGTTGTTGTCACAAGCCTAGTCATTTTACCGTTAACTATAGGAAACTCAAGGGACATGTTGAAAATACTCCTCATCGGTTTTAAGTAAATTGGACCTTTCCAAAACATTATCTTAAGTACCGCAAGAGGTTCTGGGTGAAGCAGAAAAATAGATCATATATTCAGAATCAAGTACAACAGGTCAAGCAAAATTCTAAATATCCTGAAGTGAATAACGGTGTTATTGGTGTAGCAATTAAAAAGCATGTGACTACTAATGAGCATACTATATCACATCAAGAGGTTACAAGAAGTAGTGTAATTGATATTAGTAGTCCAGGGGTAAAAGAGGTTACAGAAGCCTATGAACATTATGATATCAAAAAATCAAAATTCAAGCCACAAACTGAGCCCAAATTGAAGAAATTTGTGCAATCTTCAGAATTCAAAGATATAAGGAAATCTTCAGAATAGTTTGGTGTTTGGCAACATTCAAGATACAGTCAAGAGTGCTGAAGCTTTGGTGTCTCAGAAGCAATAAGAGTATGACTCAAATCCATCATAAAGTAATTTTAATATTCTGTGGCAAGCCAAAAATGAATTTGAGTCTGTTTTACATCAAGAAGAAATCTTTTGGAGACAGAAGTCCAGCATAAAATGGCTCGCAGATGGTTACAAGAATACAAAATTCTTTCGCAATTGGGTTAATGTTAGAAAGTGTCGGAATAGAATTTCAAGATTGCAAAATGCTGATAGTAATTGGTTTGAAGGTCAACAAAACATTATTAACATGGCGGGAGCACATTTTGAGAAATCTTTTACTTCACAGAATACAGATTCAGATTTCGAATACAGTCACATTATTCCTCCAATGATAACAGAAGAAGAAAATAATACAATCCTAGCCATCCCTACATTAGATGAACTGCTGAATTGTGTTAAAAGTATGGATTCTGATAGTGCTCCTGGTCCAGATGGCTTTACAGGCAGGTTTTATATGGCAGCATGGGAGATTTATAGGAAGCTGTAAAATATTTCTTCAAATTCAATGTCATGTCAAAGGCGGTTAATTCTACACTTATTTGTCTCATTCCAAAAAAGGCAAACTGATGTTCCGTCACTGATTACAGACCTATAAACCTTTGTAATTTTCTATATAAGATTTTCACTAAGATGCTTTCTGATAGAATTGTTGAATTGCTGCCAAAGATAATTCCACAAAATCAAGGAGCCTTCATTAAAAGCAGAAAAATTTCAGAGAACGTTGCATTAGCTCAAGAGCTTACTCAAGATATTAACAGAAAAGCAAGAGGACACAATGTCATCTTTAAACTAGAATGTAGAAAGCATCTGACAGACTGTAATACCCGGTTCCTTTGTAAATTTTCCGTATTTGAATAAAAAAAAATTCCCAATAATTTTTCTTTTCTATTTTTCTCTTCTCTATATTTTTCTCCAGCCCAGTCTCCTAAAGCCCAAGTCCAACTTCCCCCTTTCTCTTTCTTTTTTTTTTCTCTTCTTCTTCTTTGGCCCGGCCCGTTTCCCCTCCCTGCTTCTTCTCCTCCTTCTTTTTTTCCTCTTTTCCCCACTCCCATGCACCCATGCCTACAACTACGTCCATGCTCCAACCCGCGAACTGCACGCTCCCTTCCCTACGATATCGCCCACAATCTCCAACCTCCCCCCTCTTCAAAACCCTCTTCATCTCTCTCTCTCTGTCTTTCTTAATATCTCTCTCTCCTTTTCGCTCTCTCTCCCCAAAACCTACCGAGCCCCATTGCCACCACCGCTGGCTCATCCCATCACCACCGTCGACGTCACTTGTGTAAGTGCATATATGCTCCTTGCCATGACAACTACGGCTATGCGGAATCAAAAACTTTAAAAACTTGAGCACAATATACTAAAATCCCATAATACAAGCCCAAACACTACACTAAAAAACCATAACTAGAGTTTTAACTACTCGGTTGAGATTACAATCTTTGTAGACGGTCCTTCGGGTCTTGAAAGTTGACTCCTTAAACTCCTTAGGTTGATGGAACAAGCTCTCAAAGCCGATCTTCCGTGTCAAAGACTGATGGAGGTCCTTTTAAGATCTCCTTCAGTTGTTGTCTTCCTTCAATCTCCCGGTGGATTCTGGAGGGGATCCCCCGTTGAATGTGGGTCTCAGTGGGTTTTGAGGAGATTTGGTAGTTGGAGGAATTTGACGCCAGATACCTGCAAAGAAGTCCCGGGATAGTTTGTTACCACCGAGGACCCTCTGACGATCAAGTTAGTACTAGATCCGAGCAGCGTAACGGCTAGGTGGAGTAGAAATGGCTTACTTGACCCTTCTGTGATGGGGGTTTATATAGTGGTGGAGGCGCGCAGCAGCAGGCGCGAGAATCGCAGCAGCAGGCGTGAGAATCTCGCCAGCAGTTACGCTCCCGACGTCACGCCCGCGTAGAGAGCGGATCGCCCATAAATGGGGTTCATGGGGGCGTGGAACGTGGAATGTTGCTGACGAAGAATCCGCGCATGGCGAGATTCGCGGAGCTGCGGTTACGCCTGTGAGTGGCAGAACTGGTCGGAAGGCCGAGGAAGACAGCTTCGGCAAAGGGGCTCGGGGACGAGCGAGAAGGTCGAGGAGACTTGGTCTGGCGGCTGCCCGGGGCGAGCTGAGAGGCCGGGAAGGCCAATATGCGGGGAGCCCCGAGGAGGGCTAGCTTGCGCTGGCCGGACGAGTATAGGGGTGGCATGGCCTGCCTTTGTGGGCCTTTTCTTCTGAGTTCTGGAACGTGTCGTCCGCAACGTGCCCTGATCTTAAGGGTCGCCAATATTGAGCATTATCATTAGCCCCCCACTCTTGTCCCGACCATCTATTGGGTCAGGTTAGGAGTGGACTGCCGGGCCGCCCGGGGTGAGCTCCCTCCTAAGGTTTCGTCGGGACGCGTCCCCGGGCCGTGAGCTGTCTTTTCCGCCAGCGAAATCAGGGCGAGATCTCTGCATTTAAGGAGGGTGCGCCGGTTCGTGTATCTTGTCTTTGAAGTGGCGGTCCATGTGTCGAGCGTCGATTGGCTGACGCGACGTGCGCAGACCTGCGACGCCTGAAAGGACGCGGTCCAATGTGGGAACGACAGATGGAGCAATCTGAGCCGTTTGGATGCGAGGAGGTGTTTTGACGGGAGACGAAGGGCACCGTTGGATGAGGTTGCTCGTAGAGATAAATAGGGGTGGGGCCTGCTCCATGGGCCCTAATCCTTCATCTCACCTTTCTTCTAAGTTTTGGCTGCTCCGCGCTCCTCCTTTTTGGGGATACATGGTCCGTTCTCACTCTTTGGGTCGCTCGTCCCAGAGGGAGGCCCGCGACGTGGGCATGTCCCTGGCTGGCCGAGGTTCCGCGTCAAATGTTCTGCCGGCGGCAAGATCGTCTGCTCCGTTGGCGGCTCCTGGGGGTTTTTCCGGCGGCGGTCAGAGGCGCCTGCGGTCACCCGAGCCCCAGACGGGAGATGGAGAAGGGGGCGAGGATGGGTTCCCCCTTAAGAGGAAAAGAACAATCTCTCGTGCATCGCTGTCAATAGTCCCTGAAAGGATCCCCGTGCAGGAGGGGAGGCCATCTTCATGGTTCCGTCCGGGCTTTCTGTCGCTACCGACTTGCTCGCCGGGATGGAAGAGTCGGCAGGAAGAAGACTTCCGTGCGGCACCCTGAGGGCCCAAATGGAGGCTATAGCCCAGGGGGCGGTCCAGGTACGAACCCCTTCACGCGTTGTTTTTGGCCATCCTTTTTTGGCCCGAGTGACTCCTGGTTTCTCATCCGCTTCCTGTCAGGTCCTTCAACACTGCGCCATCGCCGCTCGTATGGAAGCCAAGGGAGTGTTCCACGCGCCGAGCCCGGTAGAGGCATTCCCTTTGGAGGTCGAGGCCCTGCGGCGTTGTTCCCCTCCGAACGGCGGCCGAGACGTTAGGACGTCCGTGCCTGAGGTTCGGGGCAGATACTATTTTGTTTTATCCGTCTATCTCTCCGAAGATGCCAAGTTGATTTATGGCACCGTGTATCAGAGGTTTAGACGGATGCGGCCGATGTAGCAGACTTCGTCAGATTCCCCCTCAGGATGAGGGGTTTTTGATTGTGGGGACGCTCTTCCCTGCAGGCGCAAGCCCCTGCAGTTAATTACGCTACCGTATCGCAGTAACAACTTTCTCCTTCTCCAGAATTTCACTTCGTGTCGTGTGTGTTTGTTTTGTTTGTGGTTGCCCGTGGATTGTATACGGAGACTGAGTGATGCTGTCGCCCGTAGGATGTGGATTAGTTCAAATCCATATTTGCTTAGATTTGGGTTTGGTGTTTTTAGTTTAAGGATACATTAGTCGCGTTGCGGCTAAGATCAACTTAAACGTTCGTCAAGGATACGTTAGTCCTGTTTTGGACTAAGATCGACTTGACGTAGTGATCGATTTAATATCTGGCCGTCGGGACTCGTCACCTCTCTGACGTCGTTGAGGGATTACAACGACAGGCGTCAGAGGAGTTCAGAGATGTACCCTTGAACCAAAGTTGATTTGGAGTTTTATCGTTTATTTAAATATCTAAGGACACGTTAACCGTATTTGGGGATAAGATCAACTTAGACGGGACCGTTTAGATCCGACAAAAGAGCGTTTGGGCCCTATTATGCCAGTTTAGGGACGTGGTTGTCCGATATTAGTTTAGGGACATCTCAGTCCATTATTAGTTTAAGGACGTTTCGGTCCAATATTAGTTTAAGGACGTTTCGGTCCAATATTAGTTTAGGGACGTTTCGGTCCGATGTTAGTTTAAGGACGTCTCGGTCCACGAGTTTAAGGACCCCGCAGTCCATATGGGTGTGTGGTCGTTAGGACCCGTCACCTTTTTGACGTCGTTGAGGAATTACAACGATAGATGTCAAAGGAGTTCGGAGATGTACCCTCGAACCGGACGTAAATTGATCTAGGAGAGCCATTTTGCTCAGTCAATTTAATTTAAGGACTTATGGCCACGATTGGGCTAAGTCTATTGCTTTTGCATTTCTTTTGCTTTTATTTGGGCTTTGCCCAAAAAGGATGCAGAGCATCAATTTTATTTGGGCCCAGCCCTTTTATTGCTTTGCAATTTATTCTGACCTGTTAGGTCTTTTTAACTTGGGCCTAGCCCTTCAAATAATGCATTGCATTTGTGCAAAGCACCAAGAATCTTTTAGATTCAGGAAAAGAAGTGCAGAGCACTTTTTAATTTCTTGATCCAAATTTAGATCAAAGAAGAGAAAGAAATCTTTTCTTTCTTTCTGTTTCAGAGAACCAGAGGTTCATAGCAAGTGCAAGGCACCATTTTTATTATTTTTATTTATTTATTTATTTATTTATCTATTTATTGAAGATCACTGATCTTGTTTTCTAGATCAATGATCTATTCTTCAAGAGAATCTTCTCTTATCTCAAAGGTTTTTACCTTCTTTTTGTGTTTTCCAGAAATTCTCAAGAGTTCTCTTCTTTCTTCTTTTTTTTTTAAAAACCAGATGATCCCTTGAAATGAGTTTTGGGGTCCTTTTTATAGTGCTCAAAAATTAGTTAAATTTGTTCAATAAATCTTTTCCTGAGTGATTTGGGGAATTTTTCCCACCGTTGGATCTTTGATCCCAAGGCCCCCTGTTTTACAGAAGAAATCTTCTTGTTTTAACAAGAACAGAAAAGATTTCCTTAAATTTTCATTCTGTTGTTGCGCAACTCACCAGCGCGTGACACGTGTCGCGCAGTGAGGCGCTTGCGCAGCTGTGCTTGCGCAACTGCGCAGACACGTGTCGCGCAGTGACGCGCTTGCGCAACTGAGCTTGCGCAACTGCGCAGACACGTGTCACTCAACGGTGCACTTGCGCAACAGTATTTGCGCAACTGCGCAGACACGTGTCGCGCAGAGGTGCGTTTGCGCAGTCGTGCTTGCGCAACTGCGCAGACACGTGTCACGCTGCAGTGCGCTTGCGCAACAGTGTTTGCGCAACTGCGCAGACACGTGTTGCGCAGCGGTGCGCTTGCGCAGTTGTGCTTTTGCGCAACTGCGCAGACACGTGTCGCGCTGAGGTGCGCTCGGTGCACTTGCGCAACAGCGTTTGCGCAACTGCGCAGACACGTGTCGCGCAACGGTGCACTTGCGCAGTTGAGTGTTGCTTTTGCTTTTTAAAGAGCCTTGCTCTGATTGGACGCACTGCCTTGGGCGTTGTGCTGCCGAGTCAACTTCTGACACGTGGCAAATTGCGCGCAGCACACGGGATCTGAAGCGTTGCTTCTCAATTTTGAATTTTCAAAATTCAAACAAAGCCTTGCTCTGATTAGGGTAACAAATGCCCCCCCCACCGTTGTGCTCACGTGGCGCGCACGTGAGTGCAGCGGTGGCAAGATCCCGACCATTGGATCATGGAGGTCAGGTGAAGAGACGCAGGCGTCTATAAATGGGACCCTTGGTCCTTAAAATTTTTTACCGTTTCAAGAACTTTTACTTCAGAGCCTTGCTCTTGCTTAAAAACTCACAGAGTCTTGCTCTTGCTTCTTCCCAAGAACTTTAAAGTTCGGAACTTAGAATCATTCTAGGTAAAAATTAAATTAAATTAAATTAAATTAAATTAACAGAGCCTTGCTCTTACAGATCTTTGATCTAAGAAAAACCCTTTAGGGTTTCTTCAACAGAGCCTTGCTCTCATAGATCTTTGATCTAAAGAAAACCCCTTTGGGGTTTCATCCACAGAGCCTTGCTCTCAAAAATTTACAGAGATCTTGTTCCTGGGTTTTAACCCATGAACAGAGCCCTGCTCATAGATCAACTAGAAAACTTTTAAAAGTTTTCATGGATCTTTAAGATCCCAAAAATTTTAATTCTTAGGAGTTATAATTTTTCATTACTACTACAGAGCTAGGCTCTTTTTTAAGAAGTTTTATTCCTTTGAGACCAGAGTTTGACAAATGTCACTCTGTGACAGAGCTTTGCTCTAAAAAGAGAAGATTTTCTCCTTGTCTCTAGGGATTCCCCCCCCAATGAGGATATTCTCTTGGGGGTCTTTTTTGTTGACTGACAGTCTCATCCAATGATGGGACTGTCTTATCAAATGATGCGCCGTCATCTTGATTTTGTGGGTCCCCCTTTGGTCTCCTACCCACTGCATTGTAGTGTGATGTAGGCTTTTGAAATGTGAAGCATTGGAACACTAACGGTTATGTTTTTTTTTTCTACAGGAAACATGTCTGAAGATTTGTCTTTCCCTTTTGTTCGCTCAGAAGGAGGGTTCCCACATGCACCAGTGGACCGGGTGGTGTTCGCCTTGATTAGAGATCACGATCCTGAGTGCAAGAGACTTCACCTGTGGGGAAGGTGGTACAGCCAAATCATCCAAGGCCGCCGCAGCTTCAGCTCCGCTTCACCCTCTGAGCCTACAGTTACGATCCCTTATGCGGACAAGCCCCCGGTGGAGTATGCCGTGGAGGTTAAAAATTGGAATTCTGACGATCTCCTCCAGCCTGCCATTGGCGCCATTCCGGTGCAGCCGCCGCCGGCTATAGATATTTTGGGGAGGCGAATCTGTCAGGGTGAAGCACGCCCTTAGGGACAGGCTTATAACATTGGACTGATCCCGCGACCGCTTGCTGGATATTTGCCCTGGGCCCGTTACATCTTAGCGGCGAAAAGGACTCATCTGACGAAGATTGATTTATACTCGGCCGTTTACGTTTCGCTTTTCGAGTATCCCTCTCCTCCAACGTGGTGGATAAAGGCCTTTATTGAACAATGGAATATCCCCACCCACACCTTCTTGACAGCGGATAGGGAAGTCTCCATCTCTTTGGAAGAATTTGTTGAGATTTCAGGTCTACCAGTGAGGGGGGAGCACTACGAAGAGTTGCTTCCTCCTGATGAGTACGTCTTTGCCACCAAGCAGGTTGTATTTGACTTAACTCCGGAAAATGCCATTCAGCATCAGCACCCGGGCTTGGTGAAGGTGTTGGAGATTTATGAGGAACTCCATTTGGAATCGGGCGACCGGGGCGTCAGTTTCGCGGATTTCATTGCTCGTTTTATCCGCCCAGAGTTCCTATCAGAGCAGGGCGAGAAGTTTGCTCAGCTTGCTGACCTCTTTGGTTTCGGCTTGGACCGCCGACCTTCATCGGAAAATGAGCAGCGGGATTTTTATCTCCCCGGCACTGCCAGTGTCCCTTTCTCAGAGATCGCCGTTCCTGGTATGGATGAGGAGACTTTTTTCATAGGGTTCTTGGGTCTATGGCTATGCAGCTTCGCGCTTCCCATGCACCCACGCCTCATGCGGTCCTCCGTCTTTTACCCGGCGCATCGAATGGTGGCCGGTTTGCAGTTATCAGTAGGGATCGCCGGATTGGCTTACCTTTACAATGGACTTAGCGTAGCGGCGGACGCTAGTGAGCCTGGGGTACAGCCTGCCAACTTCCCGATGCACTATTTTATTTCTTGGATGGAGATGCACGTGCGAGGAGTGTTTGGTGCCCACAAGACTCCTCCGCTCTTCGAGAAATACAGACTCCCGAGAGTCATGCGGTTGGTTGGGGCTTCAATTGTGGTTCCAGCCCCGCGGGAGTCTAGAGGGTTGCTCCTTCGTCCACATCTGGTCGGAGCGAAGGTTTCCTTTGTGGATAAGGTCATAACCATAGGCTCAGAGACCACCAAATCAATGGTGCCTCTGCGTGATGACTTTAAAGGCGGGGCTTCTGTACTGAAGGCTCGGGAAATCCTCCATCTTTACTCCATTCGGCCGGGTTACCTAGTATTTAGGCAGAATGAGACGGCTCTCTTTATGAGGTATAACCCGCATCGATTTGCCTGACAATCGAGCTACAATCAAGGGATCCCGTTGGAAGCCTTTCTGGAAACACCCGCAGTCGGCCCAGAGGGGGTAAGGAATGCGATGCATCATTTCACCCGGCTCAATACAGGCTCCTATTTTTTTATCAGTGAGCCTAGCTGTGTCCCTAAAATAATCCATCCGTATGTAGCCTGGTATGCGCATGCTATGGGCCCAATCATCTTAATGGAGAAACGCCTGCTGGTCGACCGTAGGGCTGCGCCTCCTGGCGGTGATCGCAAGGCTCCCTTGCAGCCAAGGATTCAGGTCATCCCCCCGATAAAAGATGCCAGAGTCGACCGACCGCGCGTGTTGAGCCCCCCGCGTGGATTGCCATTGCCCACTACGGTGGACACTACTACAAATAGGGGTTGCCCCTACGGATATATACGTAGGGGCGAAAAAATACCCCGTAGGTGCAAAGGCCGCAGGTGCAAGTTGAGGCCCTGAACTTGCCCCTACGGGCAAATTCTTGCCCCTACGGATATCTGTGTAGGTCCTGTTGCCCCTACGGATTAAGCCGTAGGGTATAAGATTTTATATTATTTACGGTTTATTTTAATAAATTACTTGGCCCTACGGATATACCCGTAGGAGCATGTACTACCCCCTACGGATATATGCGTAGGTACGTTTCCATAGGGGCATAAATTCAGGATTCCTGATATTTTGCCCCTACGGATAACGCCGTAGGGGAGAGTCAGTGGCCCCTACGGATATATCCGTAGGGGCTTTCCCAACCCCCTGGTACTGAGATCTGGGGGAAATATCAGTTACTGTTGATATTTTGCCCCTACGGACATATCCGTAGGGGTAACATGTTTGCCTACGGATTAATCCGTAGGTACATATTGTCTGAATTTTTTTTTAAAAAATGGGCTGTTTGATTTTTTCCCGCCCTGTGCACAATAATATATACATCAATCAAATCATATATTGCAGTATTCATAATCACATCTCACGCATATATATAATATACAAAAGAAACACAAAAACTGAATATGATATAAATACAAACCAATATCAATATCGTTTCAAAATGTAGTACAATGTGTATGATATAAATAAATACATGTTTCAAAAAAAAAGAACCAAAAATCTACCCTACCTCGGTCCAGCTCCACCTCTGAATAACGATAGAATAACGCGCGCCTGCTCCTCGGTCAATAAACTATGCAATTTGTCGCGAGCGGGAGTCTGAGCGGCATGTGGAGCCGGCGATGTGGTCTGCGCAGCCGCCGTCGAGGTAGTCGCTTGCGGAGCCGCGGCTGCGGGAGTCTGAGTGGGCGGTGGAGCTACAGGAGCTGTCTGCGGAACCGCAGCCGATGTAGTGGCTTGCGGAGCCGCAGCCGAAGGAGTTGCGTGTGGAGGCTCGGCCGATCTACCCTGTCGCGTCTGGATATAACGTGTGTAAGAAGCGTGTAAGAACTGTTTATTATTCGAATTCGTATCATTATTAAGTTATTTCGAAACCCTGTTTGGATATCTAGTTTGGAAAAGCGTTGTTTATTTCAATTACATATGTATGTATGATTAATCAAACTTAAGTCTAAAACCAAATAAGCTCAAGCTACGTACTAATTATGGATATGTTGATATGTATATAATATGAAATGATATTTTACTATAAAGTAGTATACATACCAGCATCTCCTTCAACTCCTGAACGCTGGCCCTCAAGCTATCCAGTTCATGATGGATACGTCGCTCACTGGAGACGGAGGAAGTAACCACCGGGGTGGAGTCCAACCTCATATGGGCCCTGCTAGAGCCCAGTCCTCGGCCTCTCTCCCAACCTCCGTGGTGCCGTCCGTGTGCGGCGTCCAGGACTGGGGTCAGCAGCCTCGAATGTTGCCTTCCTCCTAGCAACTGTCAGAACATTATATTTAGCACATACTGGTCTATAAAATTGACAAGAAACACCAAAATCAACAAATTCAAAGCCTTACCTACAGAGATAGAAGATGTGCTCCTCTGGTATCTGCATGTATCAAAATTTGAATAATATTAATTAATTTCAGTACATACATACTAACAAGGTAAACTCGCATATAGCGCTGCTTACACATATGACAGGGAGTGAACAAGCTCTTGTAGATCATCAGGCGCAAATCTAATCTCATCAAGCAGCCCATGATAATGAGTTGGACGACTAAGAGCAAAAGGAATGTGTGTATATTTATGATATAGCATTCTAAATCAATATACATGCCCTATATAATATATAAACATACCTGGAGGAACGGGAGTGGCCTCTGTCCCTGATATGGACGCATCACCAACAACTAGACAATCAAACATTGACAATATAAGTAATTTTAACATAAACAGGCATGGATATCTATAATATTAAATTCAAAATGGATATTAGAGAGCGCACCTGCAGTGAGAAGTGGTAAAAGTATCACCAAACTAGGGTGTAATTTACAGAATCAGTTGAGACTCTTAAAAGTCATAGAAGAACCCGACCTGCACAAATCTGATGTATGCTTTCCATTGGACACTAAGAAGTCTCTAAAGGGAAAAGCCTATGTGAAAGCCATCATTAGTTCATATCAGAAGATTGATGCTGAAACAGAGAACGAGGAATGTCATTTTTTTCTTCTTCCGTCACATTACTGTCTTCTCCTTCTGCCACATTACTGTCTTCTCCTTCTTATTATGTGCGCGTGCAAATTCAATGACTATATTGAGAATATGGATTAATATGGGTAGGAAAAGTATTTCTCAAATGGCTTTTGCGTCTTAAAACCATAAACTACTAAGTAATGGCATACATAATTTTTTTAGTATAAAGGTTGTTATTTTAAGTTTTTCCTTATAGAGATATGATCTAACTGCATCTATAAACTATAAGTGTGCAGAAAATTATGATAAGAAACCATAAGAAAGGGTCGTAGCCATGCATAACCTTGAATCTACATACCAAATCATGCAAAAGCATGCACTTATTGTCACCTTGCCTTGGAATATAAAATATCTTGGAAGACTATAAGCGAGCATTTAAATCTTGATAGCTTTTGACTTCAACATATATTTTTCTCAAGGACCATGAAATATACTTGCTCCGTATAAACCGTTTTCAGGAAGATGGATTAATAATGACAAATTATCCATTGTGGCTCACTAGGTTAGCATTTTCTCTTCTATTGACCATCTTACTAATCTGCTTGGTAAATTTATTCGGAACCGGCTGCGAATCATTAAAAGACATGCATAAGAAAGAAAGCTAAAATACAGATATATAGCATACCGATACATCGAAACTTCATAGTTGCGATGGCAATCCAGAGATATTTATTTCTACACACGTGGTGCGCGTGCGAATGCGTCAGGCATCATGGACAAATATTTCAGAACATAGAAAGTATTATTCGTATAAAGTAATTAAAACTTTTAAACACCTTGGGTAGATATTTTCTTAGTTGATGTAATCATATCATGAGGACTAAATTTAAGCTATTATACATATGCATATGTATTTTTCTAACCTAATATATCACACACACACACAGAGAGAGAGAGAGAGAGAGAAAGAACACCTGGTAGGTAGAGAAATCAGGTAGCAGGATCCTGAAGAAATGGAGTCCATAGCATTGTTGTGCCTTTTTTAATTAAATTCCCATTTAGATGCCCCTACGGACATAACCGTAGGTTATTGGTTTGCGGCTCCGTAGGGCCAAACAACAAATTAAGATTTAATATTTTTAAATTAAAATGTCGGGCACCGTAGGGACAAAGTGGCGCTTTTAGTTTCATATATGAGTATCGATGGGAATATGAAGGTTTCATATTATCATCGAGTATCATATATTGGTTTTAACCTGAATATCTCGAGTCGCTCTCTAATTATGCGTTTGTTGTGCATTCGTGTTGTATGTGTAACATGATTTTAAACCATTGAGATCAAGGTTGATAGAACTGATCATCCTACATTGCAATAGCATTCATCAACCAAAAACTATTATTGCAATGGTATTCATCTATAACAATCAACAATTAAAACTACAAATGTAGGATACTGATATCATAAAGCGTTATACGCAACATTGATAGAACTGATAAATAAAAAAACGAAACACAAACCGTATCAAGATTTAACAACTTTGATTATGTCATATACGCGGGCCGATATTTTCATATTAGCCAATAGGCAAAAATAGATTGCGGTCTGGATATGGCATATTGGCAGATGTTACCTATATGCATACATGCATGTTGTCTCCCTATTTTTTCATAAATCAAACCAACAACATACATCAAACTAGTCCATGCCACCAATCGGAAACTCCACTATGTTTTTGAATTATTATTTTTCCAAATAGCATTGAGCTCCTATTGATATTGTCCCATCCAACAAATTTGTTGTGCTTGCCTCGACCTTCATCTAGCTTTCACATGACATACACATTATATGAGTAATATAGTTATAAATTATGGTATTTTGTTGTCATCAATCCACCTAACCCTAACCCCAAGTTGCTTAATAATTCAAGCAATTCAACAGCATTTAGTACCAAATCACTAGCCTTCGGCAACAATACTCGTCCAAACTAAAAACATGACATTGGTGTTACTACAGTAATTGTCCCCTCCATACTTACGCTCTAATTCCATGAAACAAACAACCCCTCAGTGGATTTGGATTGAAGTTGGATTTTTGGAATATCAAATCCATAAAAACTTGCCAGTTTTGTATTTGGTTTGCAAACTTGATTTTAGGATTGATTGATGCAACTAGGATATTTGGAGCCCTTTCCATTCCGTCGAAAAAAGTAAGGATTTGCAAAAAAATCCATGTCCACAATTTGGGCACAACCAAACAAAAGAATAAGAAACTCGTAAACCATCATCTTTCATTTTCATTTGGTACAAAACAAACAAAAAAGACACATAAATTCATGAATCAACCTTAAGACTTTGAGAATCCATGTGCCCAAGGACACTAATCATCCAACATATTCGATATGAGCCCAAAGAACACTTAACATCCATTTTCAATATGGATCTGACTACAATTTTTTATTTTTTTATTTTTACATATCAAATATGAACAATGCATCCAATATCCAAACAACATCTACAAGAAATAAATGTGATCGGATGATATAACAATGTTTTCAAGGCTACATCAATTGACAACACCAAAGCCAGCACCAAAGCCAGTTTTCAAGGCTACATCAATTGACAACACCAAAGCCAGTTTTGCTACGAATTAGTTGGTGAAAGAATGGTTTACACAGCAATACACAAGAACACATGTGGGCATCTTGCTATACTAACTAGAGTGTAAGGATACATACTAGAATAATTTTCCAACTCCCCACCACTTAACCCCAACCCAGCCCCAGCCCCCGCCCCCGGCCCCAGCCCCACCCCAGCCCAGCCCCACCCTAACCCTAAACCCAGTGCGGCCAGCTAAACCCCAACACCAACCCTAAGGCAAACCCTAACCCCAGCCCCACCCCACAGCAGCCGAACACCAACCCTAACCCTACCCCGACCCCGACCCCGACCCCGACCGCGACCGCGACCGCGACCCCTGCCCAACCCCAACTCGCGCGCCATGAACCCTAAGCCCAAAATAATCCCAAAAATCTTTAATTTACCTCACCTGAACCCTAATCCCGAAGTAATCCAAAGATTTACTCACCTGAACCGCTGCTGCGCTGGGGCTGGGGCGACGACCTGAACCGCGGTGGCGACGAGAGCTGAGGTGGCGACGAAACCGGCGGTGGCGACAAGGAGAACGACGTTGGCGACGACGGCGTGGCGAATTGGGGAATTTTTTCGCGCGCGATCGAGAGAGATTTCGCGCGCGATCGAGAGAGAGAGAAAGTGAGCGAGCGTAGGCGATCGATCTGGGATTTTGTTAAATCGATATTTACTTGCCCCTACGGATATACCCGTAGGTCCTTTGTTTGCGGCTCCGTAGGGGCAAACACCAAATTAAGAATTAATATTTTTATTCTTGGACGTCTATGCCCGTAGGGGCAACCTTTTAGCCCTACGGATTAATCCGTAGGGCCAAACTTAAATTGCCCCAACGGATGTCAATATCCGTAGGGGCAACCCCTTATTTTACTAGTGGGATGCACCGCCGGCGCCCCATGCTCCCACGAAGACGGTTAATGTGGTATCGCCAGGATCTGGCGGAGGGGCAGAGATCGGGACTCGCCGCCCTAAAGTGGCTGCCAAGCGCAAGTCCGCTCCGGGTGGATCTAAAGCTGGTGGACAGCAGAAAAAGAAGAAGTCCGCCCTTTCCCTCGATGCGATCCTCAGCTCAAAGCCTGCGGCTTCTCCTGCCGAGGCCATATGTGAGTATGGCAGCAATGAGGGCTTTGTGGTGGACCCTGAGGACACCAATTTAGCTGCCGCCATTGCAGCTTCGGAGCGATCGGCGAGGCTTGAAGCGATGTTAAGCAAACTCGCTGAGTCCGGTAATCATCAGACGCTTTATTTGTCATTTTCCTGCATTTTCATTATTATCTTTTAGCTAATATTTGCTTCGTTCTCAACAGGCATTTCTACTGAAGAGGCCATTGCTGCCTCTTTGAAGACCTTCCAGGAGGAGGAGAAGAAGCGTGTCCCAGCAGGCGTTGGTATGTCCTACCCTTTTCCCTTTCATAATGAAAGTTTGTCATCTTCTCTGATGGTCAACCTAACCTTCTTTTGTTTCTTTGCAGAGGTTATATCAGTTGACGCGGGGATCCTTTCTGAGCCTGTTACCGAAGTCCCAGCTTCGTCGAAGTTGCCGCAAGAGCCTCAGCTTGACAAAACGACGAGGGATGCCCTGAAAAACCTAGAGGCCTCCCTATTCACGGACGAGGACAGCTCAATTAGGGAAGCTCTAGTGGCATCCGTCTCAACGGCTCGGGAGGAGCGGAAGCGGTTGAGACGTGCAGCAAAGGCGCGTAGAGCTGCTTTGGCTGCGGGAGCGGGTCCTAGTACCATTCCTCGCGCTGACACTCCTTCTGAAAAGGCCCCTGTCGCCCTATCTACTGCTTATAGGCGAGCGGCGCGCGCGGCCCGAAGTGCAAATGATAAATCTTCTTCAGGTAGTACTTCTTTCAGAGCTTTGTTGTAAGAATTATAAAGCCATTGGCTCATATGCGTTTCATCTGGCAGGGCCTAGTCCGACTGAGGGGGAGGCGGAGACCGTCGAACCCAGAGGAATGGAGGAAACGGCACTTGCCGAACCCGAGCCGACAATGAGCACCGTCGTCAGGGCTATGGTACCTGATACAGAAGTTGAAGGGTCCGCCGCCGAGAGGGTCATTGATGCCGCACCTGAAGTGGCGGCATATGAGATGATTGTGTTAACCGAGCCGAAAGCGGTAGAGGGGGAGGCGCTTGAGGCTGGAGACCTCGCGGCGACGGTGGACGAGACAACTGTGACCACAGGACCCGAAAGAGTAGCGGGTGAGGTGGCCACGATTCCTGAGCACGAGCCAGCCGCTCCTTCTCTGGAATCTGGCAATACTCCAATCATAGCCCTCCCCGCGTATGGTTCCTTGCCGTCTCCAGGGCTTGCGAGCACAACAACGGTTCCCATCGAGTCGGGTGACGAGGCTACGGGTGGTGGCCTGATGTCAATGGAGGAAGGAATTGCCTCAGTCTCGGCTGGCAGTTCGTCGGGTAAGTTTCGGGTTACTATCGTTTCCCCCCTTTTTTATATATCTTGTGATCTCTTCTAACAAGCTTGTCTTTGCAGGTGCGGCCAGTGCCGACGCTCCATTGCTTGAGGGAGCACCGTCAACTACTGCTTTGGCGGTGGTCACTTCCCCGTCTTCCCTCGTGCCATCACGGATGTTGGAAGGTATGGATTTGCAACTCACAAGTTAATCTTTTAAACGTGTAGTTCATGAACTAACGCCATACCACCGCATCTTTTCAGGAGTGCTCTTTGATCATCTATATCAAGTGTTGCTCCCACACTTCTCCTTCCCATCCGAACTTGCTTCTCCCTCTAGTGGCGCTGGTGAGTGTACGTTCACTACAATATCTTTGTTCATCCCCTTTTTTCTAGTAATTGAATGATTTCTGACTTTTCCTTTTCTTTATCGCAGTGCCACAAATCGAAGGAGGGAATGCAAGACCTGCCGCGCTACCGGCCCTTCCGGCTTTGCCGTCTGTTGCTGCTGGTATAGCAAATTCCTTTTTTGGTAACCCTTAAACATCTCTTGAACCATTGTTTAACCATGTTTTGTTTTGCAGCTATTGTTCCGGCTCCGGTCTCTTTTGAGTCTCGCGTCCTTCCACCGGCAGGCCCTTTCTTGAAACGCCCGTCTTCAAAGGGTGCTGTGATGAGTTTGGGCATGCTGAGCGGGTACATCGAAGAGCTCAATATGGACGCTCTCCCTTCTGCCGTAGATTTCGCTGTGGAGGTTAATCCAATGTTGGCGGCGCTCGTAAATTTTCATAACGAAGGCGTCGTCGGATCTTGGGTTAATCACTGCAAGGAGATCGAGGCCTGTCTATACCGGCTGGAGTCGACGCGTCCTTCTTCCGAAGTTTTAGCCCTGAGCACCCAACGTACAGCTTGGCTCGAGCAAAGCACTTCGCATTCCCGCCACTTGGAGCAAGAAGCAGCTTTAAGACTAAGGGAATGCCAAAAGACCTCGAACGAAACGGCCCATCTGCGCGCTGAGGTTGAGGCAAATGCTGCCCAAGTGAAGACTATCTTTGAGGGTCTCTTGGAGCGCATCTCCTACGGGCTAAATTTGAAGCGGAAGCTTGACGTAGCTGAGCGCAATATCCCAAGTCTGGAAGCTGCCTATCAGGTCATCAGGGAGCATCTTGCGTTGATCTTGCAGCAACGAGCCCAAGTGGAGGCAGAGCTGGCGGTGGTAGTTGACCAAGAGAAGGCATGGAAAGACATATGCGAGCAATTGTTACACCTATGCAAGACGCTTCCTTCCCAATAATTCTCCTTGTATCATTTGTCTTTGTAAAGTATATGTATATATTTTTTTATTCTTTAGCACAATGTATCTTGTACTCGATCAATATTTATGAATAAAAGATGCACATTTTTGTAATGTCTTGTGTCATTTCTTCGTCTTTTTTTTTATCAGTATGCCACCTTAGTAACCATGATTGACGGATGATTAGGACGAGTATCCCGACCTTCTTAAGAAATAACGATGGCTTAGGCCGCAGGTTCAGATCTGCTGCCTAAGACTTTTCAATTCTATAAGCCGTGAGGGTCTCATAGAGACTTTTCTCCCTACGGATCGAGAGGATCTCGCAGGTGGATTTTCTCCTTAGGAATCGTGAGGATTCCTAAGCGTGGTTTTCTCTTGTAAGTCGTAAGGATCTTATAAGAGAATTTTGTTAGTGTTTATGCCCTAGAAGGCCATTACTGTATCATACTAGCTTGTATATTACTTAATGGAAGCTTGGGATATTCACATGTATATAACAGTCTTGCTAAACATGGTAGTATGCTACTTGGTTTTTCTATCTTAATATGTGAGTGTACGTATTGATAGAGCTCTTAGGATCTTGCTTGTCTACCAGCGTTGTGATGGCAGTCACACTAGTGGAGGCTGGGTAGTCTTCAAGCACATCCTTATTCAGGTCCCTGGTCGTTGGATTATCGAGACAGAGCATCGATACTCCGGAGTAGACTGGTGTGTACGCTTCTCATCCCAGTTGGGGAGATGGTCTGTCCCACAGCCGTCAGTACGTCGTACTGGAGATAGTATACAGGTGCTCGTTAGGTTACGGGTACACCGGACAGGACTCACGGGGAACTGTTGGTTGGTTTGATACCAGTCGTCAGTGAACAGTTCCCAGGTGACATGAGTACAGCGTAGTCCGCAGACTTGACACTGCTACTTCGCCTCGAGTGTGTCCCACTGTTCTTAGATTGCTACCCTACCACGGCTCAAAGGAGTCGTGCAAACAGGTAGCAGTTGGGTGCAGTCCCGAGCACTTGGAGGCAGTGGCGGTTAGACAGGATTCGTCCCTCCCGGTATTGGGAGTAGATATCGTGCTGTGTCAGAGAGCCATTACGCAAAGTCCCTGGCCAGGGCAAGCGAGATTTGCTGGTAGGTTCCAGTAGTTTCTCAGGGTGTAATGGGCTTCCCTCCGACACGACTTATACCGCTATTAGGGGACTGACACTTGCCGCCCCCCTAGGCCCGATATGCGATAGTCTTGGACGAACGGACCGGACTGTATGGAGATTGTCACATCAGACTCAGTAGGAGTTCGGATGGGTTTTCTCATCGGCCTTCTTATCGATAACTACCTGGGGACCGTTACGTACAGCTAGTGCCGCTTGCGGTCTGTGGTTAAACCCACTGCCAGCGTAGTAGTCGAGTCTCTAGAGTCCCACACAGAGAGTTTCCTACTCCAGGCGAAACGATATAGAGGTCGCATGGTTTTGCGACAAAGGGTTCGGACGCATACGTGCGTTTACGCACGTACGACTTTCGGACAGTTTTTACCAGTCGGCTTTGGTTTAAGCCAGTTACTGGTATCCGGTTATTGGATTTTTACAGTCTAAAGTTTTTCCGTATTTTTGCGGATTGGAGGGGCGTTCTCGTAATTGTACGAGAAGCTTCTAGAAGATGTGACTAAGGAGGTTACTTTGGATGAGATTGTGAGTCATGGTGGTGATTCATTCATTTCATTAATGCACATTTATTGCTTAATGACTCATGCTAATGAATCACCACTAGATATTTTATGAAGCATGATTTATCATCACTCTTTATTCTTTTCTCATTATTAGAAAATGCTTCATAATATATTATGATACACTCTCTCTCTTCTCATTATCTTATCTCATATTCTCTCTCCTCAAGCTCTCATCTTCAAGATACTAATCCTTAATCCTCATATGTTGAGATCAAAGGTTTAGTTAGACTTAAGCATCCATTACCTTCACTCTATATCATCCTTTCACCTTTGATTAGCAATCAAAGTTGATTAGTTACCTCAAGTTAGAGGTGTAGCTTGGTGTCTTGCTCTCGGGTGGATCGTCTACTACCTAGAGAAGGTCGAGGAGAACAAAGGAGGACACAAAGACGAAGGACCGTTTTCATTAGGTATAATCCCTTAACACTATAGTTTAGTATAGCTATGTGTTCGGTTATTATTTGTTTAGCTTCGATTCAAGCGGTTAGTCGATGTTCGTTCTTTAAACTTGATCGTTTTTGAAAATTCCGCCTCCCCCATAAGTACTGGGGTGTACTACATCGACTTACAGTGGTATCAGAGCCTCGCTAAACAATAAATAACTTAATTGCAAATTTGTACGAATTTCGAACGGAAAAACGAAGCCGGAAAACCCTAAATCTGTTCAGTTTCTGTCGAACTTAAAATGAAGTCCAAAAATTTTTCAGGTGTGCTCAGAAAGCTAGAAAGGAGTCCAGGAGAACACCCAAGAAATTCGAGCCCATGAATCGGCAACTCGGCCGCGGAAGCGCGGCGGATCGGTGGGATCCGCCGCCCTTCCGCGGCGCTTTAGCCGCGTCATGGACTCATCTTTCTTGTGTGGGTCCCCTGTGATATTTGGGGTTTTCTGGAATATTTAATATTTGCTCAGGTTACTGTTTAACAGAGCAGATTTTGGAGCAATATTGATGTTGTTTAATCGATCGAAATAGTACAGTATTTGCATATTGGATTATATCTGTGATTGTATAATGTGTTCGTAAACCTCCCCTAACTGCTAGTATGTCGGTTGGCAGGGGGTTGCACATTTCTGAAATGGTTATATCTGTTTGTGCATATAAACTGTATTGGACTGTTGTGGTGTATAGCCGGGGTTAGCAATGGGTTATTGTTTAATTCATTTGTTGTAAATGTAATTTGTTGTAATATTATTTTTTGCGGGGCACTTCCAGGTTGCGGTCGTAGCCACCGTTGTATTATTTCATTTTACTGTTTTTGCTCCTAGGACTGACCCAAGGTGGGGTACACAGACTGCCGGATGGGTAGTTTGCCGTACCCGTAGGGGTCGAGGGTGGGGTAACGGCTATTCATCACAACTGTGTAATCTGTCTTTTCTTGCAGGCTCAAAAGAAATACAGATTGCTTGCAAATCCAATATTGTTTATCTGTGTTCTGGAATGAATATCATTGCATCAGACGAATGTAAAATATCTATATTTATTGTAGCTATTTAGACGTCACTTATGTTTTACACCCGCGCTAGCCCAGCCCCCGCTCTGTCGTTAGTTAAGTAACCTAACGGGTGATGACGGGACCCAGTGGCGAATGCGGATGGCATAAGAGGACGTTGTATTTTCGTTGTTTTCTGCAATGATAGGTTAATGATGGGACGCATTATCTATAATGCAAAGTAAAACAAACCAAAGTTTAAATCGTTGGAACAATTTAAAAGAAACCACTCGGTTATTTTTAAAACAGATATTTTTAAATGCGGAGATTTAACCACTCCTTTTAAAAGCTATCAGGTTCCTTCGGTTATATCAAGTTCACTACGTTCACGGTTTCGCCAAAACCATTCGTAGCCCTCCGTCATTTCATCTGGGTATTCAGTAGTATTCAAGCTATGTATTTTGACCTAACGCCAAGGCATAGTGTTTGGTAGCTGCTGGATATTCATTTGTTGCATAGATAGATGAGTTAGTTTGGGACAGTCGTATTATCATTTTGGCCGAACGTCAAGGATATATACGGATGGGTTCAAATTGACAAGATAATGATGGGTAGAACTTGACATGTGACTTATGACATTTTGACCTAACGCCAAGGTCATAAGAGCATGGGGCAAAAACTTATATCGGGAATTTCTAAAGAAACTGAAATTTGCAAAGAGATGCATACCATTTGGAGTTTGATGAATGTTGGTAGGATTCCTTCAACATTATCATACGATAATATTTGGATCCCGATCCTACTGTGAGTATTTGATACTTATCAGGATATTCGTCACTTAACGATCAATGCTATAAACCTAGTAGGTGTCCAGAAAAGTGTCAGCGGGGTTATGCTCCCAGAGAAAAGAGGTTATTTAATTAAGGAACTTCGCGAAAGCGTTGGAAAACCTCCCTCGAAGTATCGACACCGGCCTGGCTGAACGGTTAAGCAAGTATTGTACGGTGAGAATAGTCTTGGCTAATTCTTCTTTTATGGTTTGAGGAAGGATTCGAGAAACAGTGGGAGCCATCCAGTTTAGATAAATTAAAAACCACTCTAAACTTGCAAGAGCATCATGCTAAAGAGTTTTCTTCTCTCTCTCCTAATTGCAGCGACCCTGAAAATGACTGGACTTAAGTTACTTTTAGAGAAAAATATACTGACGGGGCCAAACTATAAAGATTGGCTGCGGAATGTCAAAATGGCTTTGACCTATGACAAACTGGGGTACGTCCTCACCGCTACGGCACCTGCTGTCCCTGGTCCCAAATCCAGCAATGCGGATAAGGAAATCCGCAAAACCTGGGAATTAGATTGCGCGAGAGCCAAGTGCATCGTGCTTGCCTCGATGAACAATGAACATCAGAGGAGGCACGAGGATATGTCCTTAGATGGCATATTTCTCCATACAAAGGAACTTTATGGAGAGCAATCTCGTATAGCAAGATACGAGACCTCTAAGAAATTGTTTCGAGCGAGGTTGGCTGTCGGGTCATCGGTAGGTGAACATGTCCTACAGATGATTGGCTACATAGAAGAGCTCGCAGACCTTGGGACGACTTTGGATAATGAGCTCTATACAGACCTTGTTCTCCAGTCCCTTCCTCCCACCTACGCCCAGTTTATCCTCAACTTCAATCTTCAAGGAAAAGAAGTTGAACTTGCGGAACTCCTGAACATGTTAAGGAGTGCGGAGGGCACCTTGCAGAAGGCAAGGGAAACACCCGCTATGTTTGTTGGCGGTTCATCTTCTTCCGGGTCCAAGGCTAGGGCCAAAGGAAGGAAGAAGAAGGCCGCACCCAGACCTAGAGGAGGTGTTAGTAAGGTGGGAGGGAAGGGAAAGAAAAAGAAAGCAGTACCGATAGTTGGTCAGGATGAGTGCTTCCATTGTCACAGGAAAGGGCACTGGAAGAAGGATTGCAAGGCATGGAACGCCAAGAACCAGGAACCGAAGCAAGCTGTGGCTTCGACTTCAGGTGTGTTTGTAATTGAGAATTGTCTGTCGATCAACTCTACTTCCTGGGTATTGGATACCGGGTCAGGATCTCATATTTGCAATTCATTGCAGGCACTGAGAAACCGTAGAGTGCTGAAGGAAGGTGATATGATCCTCAGGGTTGCTAACGGAGCTAGCGTGGGAGCTGCGTCCGTCGGGGATTATCACCTAGGATTGACGAGTGGACACATTTTGGTTTTACATAACTGTTATTTTGTACCCAGCTTAACGTGTAATATCATATCAGTTTCCTTGTTATCAAATAAAGGTTATGATTTCACGTTTGTAAGAGATGTTGTCAACATCCACCTTAATCATGGTTTGATTGGGTCCGGTACTCTAAATAACGGCATATATGTTTTAAACCAACTCCAAATTTTCAACGTCCAAAACACACTAAAAAGAAAGTCTCCAGATTTGAATAAAGCTTTCTTATGGCATTGTAGACTGGGTCACATCAATGAGAGAAGGTTGACTAAGTTGCATAGAGAAGGATATTTAGACTCGTTCAAATATCAATCTTATGACACTTGTCAATCTTGTCTCAAAGGAAAGATGACAAAGACTCCATTTACTGGACAAGGAGTAAGAGCGAGCGAGCTCTTAGGACTCATACACAGCGATGTATGTGGTCCAATGTCTACACATGCGAGAGGTGGTTTTTCCTATTTCATTACTTTCACGGATGATTACTCAAGATACGGATTCATTTATCTGATGAAACATAAATCCGAGGCTTTTGAGAAATTCCAAGAGTATAAGAATGAAGTAGAAAACCAAACCGGCAAAAGTATAAAGACACTTAGATCTGATCGAGGTGGAGAATACTTGAGTGCCGAGTTCCTAGGTTACCTAAAAGAGAAAGGAATTCTCTCTCAGCTTACTCCTCCGTACACTCCACAGCATAATGGTGTATCGGAGAGACGGAATCGAACCCTATTGGATATGGTACGATCCATGATGAGTAATGCTGAGTTACCGCGATCTTTCTGGGGACATGCGCTAGAATCAGCGGCATATCTTTTGAACATGGTACCTACCAAGACTGTGCCTACCACTCCATATCAGATGTGGAGTGGGAAGAAACCCCATCTACAGTATATAAAGATTTGGGGATGTCCAGCTTTTGTTAAAAAGCAGCATGTGGACAAGCTCGAGGCACGATCAGTAAAGTGTTTGTTTGTGGGATATCCAAAGCACTCCAGGGGATATCTATTCTATTACGCAGAGGAACAGAAGGTATTTGTTTCTCGTAATGCCCATTTTCTAGAACATCAGTTTTTAGAAAAGGAATCAAGTGGGAGCGAAATAGAACTGGAAGAAATTCCAGAACCACAAGCTGCTACTGAAAGTCTGGTAGAACCAGAAGTTCAAGAAGAACAGAACATTCCCGCACCCCTCCGCAGGAGTAGTAGGCCGTCTCATCCGCCTGAGAGATACTACGGTTTTCTCATAGACGGGGATAGAGAGGATTGCATCATAGATGATGATGAACCTACTGACTTCCAGCAGGCCATCCAGAGCGGCGACTCGGTACGATGGCTAGATGCAATGCGGACCGAAATGGAGTCCATGTACACCAACAAAGTATGGACTTTGGACTTTGCTCCAGATGGGGTAAAACCCATAGGATGCAAATGGATCTTCAAGAAAAAGATTGGTGTAGATGGACAGGTGGAAACCTATAAGGCTAGACTTGTTGCAAAGGGTTTTCGTCAAAGACCTGGTTTGGACTATGACGAAACCTTTTCTCCAGTGGCTATGCTCAAATCCATTCGGGTCCTTCTTGCTATTGCTGCCTTCCATGATTATGAAATATGGCAGATGGACGTAAAGACGGCTTTTCTGAATGGAAATTTAGAAGAGAGCGTCTATATGGATCAGCCAGAGGGTTTCAATCAGAGTGGGAGCAGCGGGAAAGTATGCAAGCTGCTTAAGTCTATTTATGGACTAAAGCAGGCATCGCGGAGTTGGAACATCTGTTTTGATGAGACAGTCAAAGAATATGACTTTATCAAAAATACAGATGAACCGTGCATATATAGTAAAGTTGTGGCCAGAAGTGTCGTATTCCTCGTCTTGTACGTGGATGACATTCTATTGATAGGAAATGACATTCCTATGCTACAATCTGTCAAAGGATTCTTGTCACACAGGTTCTCCATGAAAGACCTGGGTGATGCCTCTTACATTCTGGGGATCCGGATCTATCGTGATAGATCCAAGAGGATGTTGGGACTTTCGCAGTCCAGGTATATCGACACTATACTGAAAAGATTCAGTATGGAAGATTCTAAGCGCGGTAATCTACCGTCTTGTCACGGAATCACCCTCTCCAAAGAGATGTCTCCCAAGACTGATTTGGAAAGGGAACGCATGTCTATTATACCCTACGCTTCTGCGGTAGGCTCTATAATGTATGCGATGTTGTGTACCAGACCAGATGTAGCTTACGCACTGAGCGTGGTAAGCCGGTATCAGTCAGACCCAGGGGAGAAACACTGGATAGCAGTAAAGAACATTCTCAAGTACCTGAGGAGGACTAAGGAGATGTTCTTGGTTTACGGCGGAAAAGACCTCAGGTTGGAGGCCTTTGCTGATTCCGGCTTCCAGAGTGATAAGGACGATTCCGAGTCCATGTCGGGTTATGTCTTTACCCTCAATGGAGGGGCGGTGTGCTGGAAGAGCTCCAAGCAGGACACCGTTGCTGACTCGACGATGGAAGCGGAGTATATAGCTGCTTGCGATGCCGCAAAAGAAGCAGTCTGGATGAAGAAGTTCCTAACAGAACTTCAGGTTGTTCCTACCATAGTTGATCCAATACCTCTGTATTGCGACAACAACGGAGCTATAGCTTTAGCGAAGGAACCAAGGTCCCATCAGAAGTCCAGACACATCTTGAGGCGGTATCACCTGATCAGGGAGATCATTGATCGTCAGGAGATCGAGGTTCGGAGAGTTGCTTCAGAAGAGAACATTGCTGATCCATTCACGAAGGCCCTTCCTCAGATTCAGTTCGAGAGGCTACTCGAGATCATTGGTCTACGATATGCCAGTACATGGCCCTAGTGCAAGTGGGAGATTGTTAGTGTTTATGCCCTAGAAGGCCATTACTGTATCATATTAGCTTGTATATTACTTAATGGAAGCTTGGGATATTCACATGTATATAACAGTCTTGCTAAACATGGTAGTATGCTACTTGGTTTTTCTATCTTAATATGTGAGTGTACGTATTGATAGAGCTCTTAGGATCTTGCTTGTTTACCAGCGTTGTGATGGCAGTCACACTAGTGGGGGGCTGGGTAGTCTTCAAGCACATCCTTATTCAGGTCCCTGGTCGTTGGATTATCGAGACAGAGCATCGATACTCCGGAGTAGACTGGTGTGTACGCTTCTTATCCCAGTTGGGGAGATGGTCTGTCCCACAGCCGTCAGTACGTCGTACTGGAGATAGTATACAGGTGCTCGTTAGGTTACGGGTACACCGGACAGGACTCACGGGGAACTGTTGGTTGGTTTGATACCAGTCGTCAGTGAACAGTTCCCAGGTGACATGAGTACAGCGTAGTCCGCAGACTTGACACTGCTACTTCGCCTCGAGTGTGTCCCACTGTTCTTAGATTGCTACCCTACCATGGCTCAAAAGAGTCGTGCAAACAGGTAGCAGTTGGGTGCAGTCCCGAGCACTTGGAGGCAGTGGCGGTTAGACAGGATTCGTCCCTCCCGGTATTGGGAGTAGATATCGTGCTGTGTCAGAGAGCCATTACGCAAAGTCCCTGGCCAGGGCAAGCGAGATTTGCTGGTAGGTTCCAGTAGTTTCTCAGGGTGTAATGGGCTTCCCTCCGACACGACTTATACCGCTATTAGGGGACTGACGCTTGCCGCCCCCCTAGGCCCGATATGCGATAGTCTTGGACGAACGGACCGGACTGTATGGAGATTGTCACATCAGACTCAGTAGGAGTTCGGATGGGTTTTCTCATCGGCCTTCTTATCGACAACTACCTGGGGACCGTTACGTACAGCTAGTGCCGCTTGCGGTCTGTGGTTAAACCCACTGCCAGCGTAGTAGTCGAGTCTCTAGAGTCCCACACAGAGAGTTTCCTACTCCAGGCGAAACGATATAGAGGTCGCATGGTTTTGCGACAAAGGGTTCGGACGCATACGTGCGTTTACGCACGTACGACTTTCGGACAGTTTTTACCAGTCGGCTTTGGTTTAAGCCAGTTACTGGTATCCGGTTATTGGATTTTTACAGTCTAAAGTTTTTCCGTATTTTTGCGGATTGGAGGGGCGTTCTCGTAATTGTACGAGAAGCTTCTAGAAGATGTGACTAAGGAGGTTACTTTGGATGAGATTGTGAGTCATGGTGGTGATTCATTCATTTCATTAATGCACATTTATTGCTTAATGACTCATGCTAATGAATCACCACTAGATATTTTATGAAGCATGATTTATCATCACTCTTTATTCTTTTCTCATTATTAGAAAATGCTTCATAATATATTATGATACACTCTCTCTCTTCTCATTATCTTATCTCATATTCTCTCTCCTCAAGCTCTCATCTTCAAGATACTAATCCTTAATCCTCATGTGTTGAGATCAAAGGTTTAGTTAGACTTAAGCATCCATTACCTTCACTCTATATCATCCTTTCACCTTTGATTAGCAATCAAAGTTGATTAGTTACCTCAAGTTAGAGGTGTAGCTTGGTGTCTTGCTCTCGGGTGGATCGTCTACTACCTAGAGAAGGTCGAGGAGAACAAAGGAGGACACAAAGACGAAGGACCGTTTTCATTAGGTATAATCCCTTAACACTATAGTTTAGTATAGCTATGTGTTCGGTTATTATTTGTTTAGCTTCGATTCAAGCGGTTAGTCGATGTTCGTTCTTTAAACTTGATCGTTTTTGAAAATTCCGCCTCCCCATAAGTACTGGGGTGTACTACATCGACTTACAAATTTTCCCTCTTACGAGTCAAGAGGATTCGTAAGTGGTTGTTTCTCTCCTCGTCGAAACTCGGCTTTGGAGAGTGAGACCCGTGTATAGTATACAAGAGACCATTTTAGATCGACTTGTAGGGTCTCATTGCTCAAAAAGCAAGCTTTTCAATCCTTGCTGTCTAAGACTTCTTCTTACAAATTGAGACGAATCGGGGATCTGTTTGCAGTTGTAGCGGAACAGTTGACATAAGTTAGGAAACTTTCGTCACGGAGTGTTTGTATCCGTGAGTCGAGGAGTTTGCTGGGATTATTTGTTTCCCAAGCGCCAAGGATTATTTGTTTCCTTGGGGTTCGAAACGAGTCGAGGGTTCCCACGGGGGCTCTGGTGGCTCTGCGGGTCGACGCGGATCAGGAAGCTCTCGTCAAGGAGTGTTTGTATCCGTGAGTCGAGGAGTTTGCTGGGATTATTTGTTTCCCAAGCGCCAAGGATTATTTGTTTCCTTGGGGTTTGAAACGAGTCGGGGGTTCCCACGGGGGCTCTGGTGGCTCTGCGGGTCGACGCGGATCAGGAAGCTCTCGTCAAGGAGTGTTTGTATCCGTGAGTCGAGGAGTTTGCTGGGATTATTTGTTTCCCAAGCACCAAGGATTATTTGTTTCCTTGGGGTTTGAAACGAGTCGAGGGTTCCCACGGGGGCTCTGGTGGCTCTGCGGGTCGACGCGGATCAGGAAGCTCTCGTCTAGGAGTGTTTGTATCCGTGAGTCGAGGAGTTTGCTGGGATTATTTGTTTCCCAAGCGCCAAGGATTATTTGTTTCCTTGGGGTTTGAAACGAGTCGAGGGTTCCCACGGGGCTCTGGTAGCTCTGCGGGTCGACGCGGATCAGGAAGCTCTCGTCAAGGAGTGTTTGTATCCGTGAGTCGAGGAGTTTGCTGGGATTATTTGTTTCCCGAGCGCCAAGGATTATTTGTTTCCTTGGGGTTTGAAACGAGTCGAGGGTTCCCACGGGGGCTCTGGTGGCTCTGCGGGTCGACGCGGATCAGGAGGCTCTCGTCAAGGAGTGTTTGTATCCGTGAGTCGAGGAATTTTGCTGAAATCACTGGCTTCTTCGGTTGAAATGAACCGGTGAGGTTTGGGGTTCGTCGTCTGACGGAATCCGCTGGGAAAGTATGGTTCATTCTTTGTTTACGCTCTTGGATTGTATACAGGGATCGATGTGATCTTAACTGTAGGGCCAAAGTTTTATCATTTCTTCTTTTTATTTTATTTTATTTCCGCGATGCTCTATCATTTCAGCTTTTATATCGCGAAGGTCGTGATTGCCCGATCATTTCGGCTATTTTTCGCGGTGTCCAATCATTTCGGCTATTTGTTTTTATTTTTTTATTTTTACTCATTGCTTTTTATTACGAGTTGCCCAATCATTTCGGCTATTTAGCATGCATACATTTTTACTTGCAGCTTTTTATTGCAAGTTGCCCCATCATTTCGGCTATTTAGCATGCATGTGCGGCCTACTGGCTTTTCGCCGTAAACCTGAAATTGGACACCGATTTTGGCATCAGCACCGCTGCAACTGGGATATTGCCAGGAGCGAATCATCATTTGCCTATGTCGTTGTCGAACAAAGGAGGCTTAGCGACCAGGGTTAGGGTCCTGTCGACTAAGGCTTTTGATTTCATGAGCCGTAAGGGTCTCATAAAGGTATTTCTCCCTACAAGTCGTGAGGATCTTGTAGGTGTATTTTCTCCTTAGGAATCGTGAGGGTTCCTAAGTGTTTTGTTCCTCTGTAAGTCGCAAGGATCCTACAGGAGGGTTTCCTCCTCATAAATCAAGAGGATTTACAAGGGTTGTTCACCATACAAACATATCCCTAGCCTCGGATGGGACTAAGTTAGGGAAATGTTTATTCGCGCCCGTGGATTGTATACAAGGGCCAATATTGGACCACTTGTAGGGCAATGTTGAAAGTTGTGGGGGTTGCTTAAGCACAGGTTTAGATCTCTGTAACTTAAGACTTTCAAATCTTATGAGCCGTGAGGGTCCCATAAGAGAGTTCTCCTTACGAGTCGTGAGGATCTCGCAAGTGTATTTTCTCCTTAGGAATCGTGGGGATTCCTAAGTGTGTTGCTCCCGTGTGAGTCGTAAGGATCTCACGCGGGTGGTTTCTCCTTATAAGGTCGAGAGGACCCTATAAGTGTCTTTTAGCGAGGTTGCGACCTTTCGGGTTTTCACAAACACTCGACGGTAGTCCTGCTGTTTTTACTCACGGAGCCCTTTCAGGTTTTCATCCGTGCCCTTTTTTGCTTATGGACATACCGTTTTTTTTTACCCTTTGTTATTGAGATCCCGACTTTTCAACTCCCCATATTAATAATAATTACGATATTTATAACAAGTATATATGGTTTTACCAAATCCCACTCCATATATCATATGGTGTTAGCAGCATACTCATTGGTAATACCTTGCATTGCTGAACCAAGCCACCAGAGTTCGAATCCCATACCCCACATACTTTTGTGCACTTGATTGTATCATGTTTGATAATACATGGAAATCTTTCTTCTTTTTTTTTTACGAGGTCGCGCCCTTCCAGGTTTTCATGAACACTCGCCGGTAGCCCTGCTGTTTTTACTCACGGAGCCCTTTCGGGTTTTCATCCGTGCCCTTTTTTGCTTATGGACATACCGTTTTTATTTATTATATATATATATATATTTTTTATTTATATATTATTTTTTTTATTCATCTCGTCAGCCTAAGGATGCTGCGGTAGTAGTTTAAGGACTTTTCGGTCCGTTATTAGTTTAAGGACATTTTGGTCCGTCATTAAGGAAGGCCATTTACTGCTTATAGAGTTTGGGCTTAAGAAGATAGCGAGCGGACATAGTTGTCGTCATCTACCATTGACCTAGGCCGTAGCTCATTAAGCGTAGTATTTCTTTAGGAAACGACCGTTTATTGGCCTAAAAGGCCTTTCACCGTGCATGTCCACGAGTAGATAGGCCCCACCCTGGTAGACCTTATCAATGATGTACGGTCCTTCATAGTTTGGCTCAAACTTTCCCCGCTTGGCGCGATTGGGGATCATGGGCCTTTTGACCACTAGCACGAGTTCGCCTTGGTGGAATGTCCTCGGCCGGCTCAATCTTTCATATGAGCGCGTCATCTTTGCTTTATAGGCTTCCAGATTTTGCTGTGATATGAGCCGGGTTTCATCAAGGGCGTCAAGCTCCTCAAACCGGAGGTGAGCATTTTCTTCATCCGTCAGCTCGTAGTGAATTGCTACTCGTAGAGAGGGTAACTCTATCTCGAGGGGGAGTACTGCTTCTGTACCGAACACCAACGCGTATGGCGTTGCATTCGTGGCCGTTTTAAATGTAGTTCGATACGCCCAAAGAGCCTCTTGCAATCTTTCGTGCCAATCTCTCTTATTTCGTGACACTGTTTTCTTCATGATCTTCGTCAAGGTCTTGTTGAAGGCCTCAGCTAGACCGTTAGCTCGCGGATTATAAACTGAGGAATATCTCCAGTCTATATTGTGCTGCTGTGCGAAGCGGCTAATTTTATGACTTCGGTAGGCTGGCCCATTATCAGAGATGATCCTTCTTGGGGTTCCAAACCGGTATATGACATGCATTTTGAAGAAATGGAGGATGTTCTCCGTCTTCACTTCCCTCAACGGTACCGCCTCTGCCCATTTCGAGAAGTAATCAGTCGTCGCCAAGATGAAACGATGTCCCTTTGACGATGCTGGTTCGATGGGGCCGACTATGTCAGTTCCCCACATTTCGAATGGCCAACTAGCCACTGTTGGATGCAGTGGATTGGGATGCTGATGGATGAAGTCCCCATGAATTTGGCATGAATGACATTGCCTCGCGTATTCCAGGCAATCCTGCATCATCGTGGGCCAGTAGTAGCCCATCCGTTTTATCTTCAACTTCATCTTAGGGCCTGCTTGGTGGGAACCGCAGAGTCCGTCGTGAACCTCTTGGACGACCCTTCTCGCTTCGTCAGGTCCTAGGCATCTCAGCCACAGAGAATCGAATGTCCTCTTGTATAGAGTATCGTTGACGAAGGCGAAAGACAGAGCTCGTTTCACGAGCTGATGTCTTATGGACGCTTCTTCAGGCATTCGGTGGAACTTGAAGTAATCTATGAAGACTTCTCTCCAGTCTTCGGTCTTCTCATGGTCTTTTATTTGTAGGGTCGCCTGCTCAGTTGCTCCCTTTTCTTTATATGATTCTGGATGTATTTCTGCTGGGGCGAGCACTCGACGGCATTGTATCACGATTCTAACGTCATCGAGGTTCTCGTCAGCCAATTCTTTAGCAAGTTTGGCCAGTGCGTCCGCTTTGCTGTTTTCCGCGCGCGGTATACTTTCCAACGTGTATGAGGGAATTTGGGTTAGCAGTTGCTGCACTTTTTCACCGTATTTTACCAATTCCGGTTTGCATGTTTGGTAATCGCCGTTCACTTGACTGACGACCAGTTGGGAGTCCCCATATATGAGGAGGCTTTCAATTCCCATATCAATGGCGATCTCGAGGCCTGCTATTAAAGCTTCATATTCAGCTTCATTATTCGTTCTCGGCTCTGTTAAGGAGAAGGAGAAGCGCATTATTCCTCCTTGTGGAGTCACAAAGATGAGTCCTACCCCCGATTTGATCATTGGCGTACTTTGTTTGTGCTTTTTCATGGAAGATGCTCCATCGAAATAAAGCTCCCAACGGGTATCACCACTGTCGATTGCGTCAAACGCATGTCTGTCTGGAAAATCGCAATTTAAAGGAGAATCGGCAGGTATGGGATGCTCAGCAAGGAAGTCGGCGATGACCTGGCCTTTTACTGCCCTGAGAGGTTGATATGTTATCGAAAATTCCATCAAGAGCAGGGCCCATTTAGCGAGTCGCCCTGTCAATATGGCTTTTGACATTAGATATTTGAGAGGGTCCACTTTTGAAATAAGACGGACTTCGTGCGCCAATGCATAGTGCCTAAGCTTTGTTATTGCGAAGATCAACGCCAGGCAGTGTTTTTCAATGGGAGAGTAGTTGCTTTCTGCCCCCAGCAGAACTCGACTTAAGTAGTAGAGTGCTCTTTCTTTCCCTTGATCGTTCTCTTGTGCCCATAATGCGCCTAAGGAACCTTCGAGGGCGGTTGTATAAAGAATGAGAGGCTTCCCCTTAATCGGAGCAGCCAACACCGGCGGGTTCTGCAGGTATTGCTTGATCTCATCCAGTGCGCCTTGGCATTTTTGATCCCAAACGAATGGGGTTCCCTTCTTCATCAGGTGACTATAAGGACGGCACTTTCCTGAAAGGTTGGCTATAAATCGCCGTATGTATGCGAGTTTCCCTTGGAGAGACCGCAGCTGTTTGAGAGTCCTCGGCGGAGGCATTTCCATGATCGCTTTAATCTTTGACGGATCTATTTCAATACCTCGGTGTCGAACAACGAATCCCAGGAATTTGCCCGAGGAAACCCCGAACGCACATTTAAGAGGATTCATCTTCAAGTTGTATTGCCGAAGGCGTTGAAATACAGTCTTCAGATGCTCGAGATGTTCCTCGTATGATTTGCTTTTAACCACGAGATCGTCGATATAGCATTCAACGATTTCGTGTATAAGGTCGTCGAAGATCTTTGTCATGGCCCTCTGATAAGTAGCATCGGCGTTCTTCAAACCGAAGGGCATCACTTTATAACAAAATATACCAAGAGGAGTCCTGAAGGCTGTGTGCTTCTGGTCTTCTGGATGCATTTTTATCTGGTTATACCCCGATGAGCCGTCCATGAAAGAGAAAACTTCATGAGTGGACGTATTGTCTATCATCAGTTCAGTGACTGGCACTGGGAAATCATCCTTCGGGCAAGCTTTATTAAGATCTCGGAAGTCTACGCATATGCGCACTGTCCCATTTTTCTTCATCACTGGGACGATGTTGGCGATCCATTCATGGTATTGAACTTCCTGGATGAAGCCAGAGTCGATTAACTTTTTGACTTCGGTATTTATGCTCATCTCAAGCTCGAGTCGCATTCTTCTCGGCGCCTGTTTGACTGGCTTGATGTTCGGGGATATTGCTAGTCTATGTACAGCAACTTCTGGATCTAGTCCCGGCATCTCGGAATAGTTCCATGCGAAGCAATCTTTATGCTGCACAAGGACGTCTTTTAACGCAGCCACCCTCTCTTCAGACAGCAGCTCGCTGACGAATGTCGGTCGCGGATCATTTATTGTCCCCAACTCGATTTTCTTGAGGTTATCTGCAGTAGTATGGATTCCATCCTCCAGTTCTTTCGGAGCTGGGGGAAATTCTGAGATTACCTCATCGCTGCCGTTTTCAAAGCACCAAGAAAGGCTGTTCATGTCCTCGGACTCTTCTTTAATATTGTTACCACGTGGCAAGTGCGAATTTTCTGCCAATCCCAATGCGGAGTTGGTTCTATCCTTCTGTTTTCGGGTTCGTGCTTTTGCGGCGGCGCTACCCTCCAGTTGTCAGACAACGCGAATTTGCCAAGCTGATATTGGTCCTCAACCCAATTCTTAAAGGTGAAGCAATCTTCAAGCGGATGCCCTACTACTCGATGGTAAGAGCAATAATTTGGGTTGGAGACTTCGCCCGCTTGCTCGGGGTGTTTAGACTCTAGCAGTGTAAGCATTTGATGTTTTAGAGCAAGATCAAGTATTTTCCTTGTTTTGTTCCGAGGAAATGAGTATGCTCGACCCATTTTCTTCACGAGGGCTAGGTCAATAACGCTCGACTCTCGGATGCGTGGCTTCTTAGCTCTGCTTTGTGGTTGTCGAGCGCCTTTCTTGCCTTTCGACTTGTTTTTGCTTTCGCGTCGAACCTTTTTTGTAGTAGGTTGACAAGGAGCGGCATTTTCATCCTTCACCGCCTGTTGAAGGAGGCGCTGTGTCTTGGCTTTCTCATAGATTGCCATTTCACGATTGTGATCATCTCGGGCTTTTTGACCCGCATTCCTTATAAGTTTGCCCATCTGGTCTTCAAATGATGGACTGGGCGGTTTTGCATCAGGAACTTTTGCTGGCTCAGGATTAGCGTCCTCCCATTGAGCGTCCGCCTCTTCATCGAAGTCATACATAACATAACAGCTGTTTACTAGCTCCCGTTTATTTGACCGGATGTACCCAAGCCCTTTTGTTTCTATTCTCCCGTTAGGCAGTTTGCATTGAGTCCCGGGAACGTTCCAGACCTTGTCATAGAATGTGGCTTTTCTAACGGTCTGTGTGAAGGACATCCCCTGGCGTTTCAGCAGTTTCTTCAAACCTTCGGTATAATATCTGGGAAGACGGATAGGCTGAAGCCTGTCGAGCGTGGGATCCGCGCCATGCCAAATTTCTTTTTCCACCTTGTTTTCTTCAGAACGGTAGAATAGGATTGCCTTCTCGCCTTTTCGTCCGGGAGGGATATAGAATGTCTGCAATTCTTCTACGCTGTTGGTGTCGAGTGCATCCAGTTCTTTGTAATGTTCAAGCGGCACCATGGTTATCTACAGACTTCGCTCTTCATCAGCGGAAACCCGTATTGAAGGCCGAGCAGGGAATACAACATGAACTTCATCCTCTGAATCACTACCGAAGATCAATGAAGGAACGGATGGTCCTGGCCTGGTGGATTGGGATGGACCTGAATAAATTATATCCTCCTCCTCCTCGGTGTCACTGCCGAAGACAGGGATGGTGGCGTTAGTTTTGTTCTCCGGTTTGTGACACCTTTCCGTGTCTTCGAAACTCGGTAAGAAGTATTTGGCATCTTCATACTTGCGAACTTCGTTTACGGAAAACGGATTCAACTCTCCCGCCACTGTGTACTCGAGGCCATCCCTAGAATACTTTATGCACAGATGCTGTGTAGAAGGGATGATATTGTACTCGTGTAGCCATGGTCGGCCGAGCAGAGCATTGTAGCACGTCTTGGCGTCTATAACATGGAATTTGATGTCTGTGACGAGCAACCCGAAGCGTAGCATCAATATCATAGATCCAAGAGTTTTTGATGATTGGGAGTCGAATCCGGAGATGGTGATTTTGTCTCGGGCGAGGTGTTGGACACTCATGCAAATCTCCTTTAACACTCGCACATTGAGTAAATTAACAGACGATCCATTATCGACCAAAATTTTACCTATCTTTATGTCATAGCAGTATCCTGAGACATAAAGGGGGCGATTGTGTTCACACGTCCCGAGGAGAAGGTCTTCATCACCAAAAGCAACGTCGGCTGTGTGCACCTCTTCCAATTCATCCTTCATCTTTTGTTCGGCCAGGAAAGCTTGGAATTGGTCCGGATCTTGTAGGGCCTTAATCAAAGAATCCCTCGCCTCTTTTGATAGTAATAGGGCATCGAGAATGCTGAGTTGTGAGGGTAGCTTTCTCAGATGCGCCAAGACATTGTAATCCACTTTATTCCTTTTTGGCGGGTTCTCGGCGTTTAGCTCTTCCAGAACTTGGTCATCTTAAGACGATGTCTTCAGAGACCTTTTCTTTCCCTTTATCTTTTCTATTCGAGGGTCCGAGGTTCTTTTCAGGCAGTGTCCGATTCCCCAGCCGGATATTTTCGCAAACCACTGGCCCCTCTTCTTTTCCCGAAGTTGACTCTTTAAAGAGAGGGGCAAGCTCTAGCTCCTCATCAGAGTCGCTCCCAAATGTAGGCACTTGTGACCTGGTAGTGTTAACCATGTGACAATTGCCGGCAGTTCTTTCAAGCTCTTTGGTCGTGTTTCTTTTCTCCCGACGAATCTTACGCTTTTCCCGTTTAAAGCGTTGTTGATTAGCGACGTATCCTTGCCACCATCTATCGAAAGCCTTGCACTCTTGAGTGGGATGCGAGACCTTCTGATGATATAAGCAATAAGAGGGGTGCATTTCTACCACACCAGTCATTTTTCCTTCAGAGGATGGTAGCTTCATGCCCAATGATATGGCCTTAGCAAACCTCTTTTTTATCTTGAATTGGCTTTTGTCAGCGGTGGAGGCATTTTGCTCCAGCGGGATCATCTCAGCTCTTTCCTCAAGTCGCCGGCGCTTGGCCCTTTCGAATATAGTCGTCTCGCGTTCTCGATTAGTTTTACTTTTCAATCGAGCTTTACTAAGAAACGCGTCAATCCTTTCGATTGATAACTCCGGAACCCTTGACCCAGTATTTGCCCCCAGCATTTTAGTGCCAGAAGTCTTTTCATCGTTCGTGCCAGAATGGGAGATCATATGACAACTCGCCACATATTCCTCGGATTCATCCGATGAACTTTCTCCCTCATATTCTTTTTGAAAGACGTGATCAAGGAAATCTTGGAGCGTAATGGGAGTCCGCGCCTTTTGGTTGTATTCATTCAGTGCGTCGATTTGCTTTTGTAAGTCCGTGCGCTTGTCACCAGGCTTCACGGGCTTCTTAGATTTCTTCTTCTTCTTTTTCGAAGATTTTGACGGCTGGCTATGAACGCTTGAACTACCATCATTGGTCTTCGGAGTCGGACGTGGCTTCAACATCCCCTCAATAACCTGCGGTTCTAAGGGGTTCTTCCACTTGACTGCTAGACAGGTCTGAAGATCATTTAGCATTCTCCTCGTTTTGGCTGATAATACAACCTCCCAAGGAGCTTCTTCAATGACGGAGCATGTTGCCCCCGGCGTATTCGTCCCTTTAGAGGTGTGGGGCTGCGGGGGATTCACCTTCCATTTGTCGGATAGCGCAAATTTGCCCTGGCGGTACTGGTTTTCAAGCCAATTTTTGAAAACGTAACAGTCTTCGATCGGATGTCCTAGCACTCGATGGTAAGGGCAGTAATTGGGCTCGTTGACGTCGTTCGGTTGCAACGGACGTTTTGGATCTGGCAGATTTATGAGTCTGTTGCGCAACGCCAGCTCGAATAGCCTCCTCGTTTTATCGCGGGGGAAGGAGTAAGGACGTCCCATCCTGTCCTCAAGGGGTACGTATGGGCGTGTATTGTTTGGACGAGCAACCGGCTTCGAGTCGCTCGGTTGTTGTTGGGCATTAGCGACAATGATCGCTTTTCCCTTTCCTTTATCGTTTCGGGAGTCCGGCTTCGGGAGAGGGGGTTTATGGCCCATCTGGTCCATCTGCGCTAATTTTTCGATCAAAGCCTGGAAGGTAGTCGGCTTGAAGAACATCATAAACTGTGAAATGGTTGCTTGTGGATCAAGGGTTCCAACAAACATTCCCACCGCAGGGGCTTCTTCTATGCGCTGTTCACACTTAGACCATAGATTACGCCACCGTATAGCGTACTGAACCCATGTCTCGCCGGGTTTTACCCTGGCGTTAATCAGCGCCGTCATCGGGGTACGCTCACTGGCACTTGCAAAACGTTGGGTGAAGAGCAGCTCCATCTCCGCAAAGGTTTTAATAGAGTCGTTGGGAAGCTCAGAATACCATTCGAACGCCGTATCTGATAGGCTTCCAAAGAACTGGCGAAGCAAAAGCTTGTCGTCGCCGCCGGTGTTACCGCAAAGCGCCCTGAACTGGGCAACATGTTGATGGGGATTGCCAGTCCCCTTGTAGACATGGAACTTGGGAATTGTGTAACCCGGCGGGTACTTGATTTGGTCATACCAGCCCAGATATGGCCGCCCCGTTTTTACGACGTGGCCGGCTGCTTCGGCCGCATGATGAACCTTTATTTGCTGGGCTATATATTCGTCCAGATCAGTCTTAGAGATTGTATCCTCTTTAACCGTTGATAAAACGGGCTGAGGGTTTGACGTTTCTCCCCTATCATCCCTAAGGACAATCGGGGGTTCTTCAGTCGGGGGATCTTGTTGTATCATCATCCCTATCATGTCCTGGAAGAGGAGGCCCATACGCTGTATATTGGCTGCTTATTCAGCAGCCTCTTTGTCTCTCTTTTCCAGTACTCGGCGGAGGAACTCGGCGTCGGTCTCTTCCTCTTGGCGTTCATCTAAGGACGTCTCAGGGTTCTCTTTTGGCTCCGTGAGTGCAGCCATTGTAGTCATCATATCCTGGAGCTTTTGTTGCTGCTCCTGAGCCTTGGTCACTGATCGGGTAAGCGGTCGGTGACCCGTAGAAGTACGACTTTCTTCCTTTCCAGAAGTCATATAAACCGTATGAACTGTTATGCCCCCTGACTTGGGGCGTTTAGGTTCACCGCTTTTAAACTTTGTCAGTGTCACGGGAGCTTTCTCTGGCCTTTTTCTTTTGTGGACCATTGAGGTTGAAGGAGCCGTTGAAGTGGGCATCTTAGCATTTGTTGCCCCCTGCTGTTTAATGGGGCGGTTTTTGTCCTTTTCCACCTTTGCCTTTTTCTGGCGATGAAAGTGGTCTGGGTCAATCACAGAGTCTTGAACCCTCCGCCAAACTTTATAAATTTTTGACGATAGCCGTTGAGGGGGCTGTTCCTGTTTTGTCTCCGGAGCTTTTTCCATAGGCGGAGGAGATCTTTTCAATGTAGCAATTGGAGAGTTCTTTCTCACCTTCCTCAGCCATTCAAAGCTGTTCCCAGTTGGAACAGCAGCGTTGACCTCCACCACTGGAGCAGGTGGGGTTAGCCCTGAGGGGGAGTTGCCCCCTGCTTTCCTTACTCGTTGCCAATGGCGACGTCGCGCACGACGAGCCGTTGGGACTGGCTCGGAAATCGAGATGGTTTCTTGTTGCCCCCTGTTTGAGTGTGGGGTAACTGCCGATGTCAGCCTATCGAAGACTGATGCCTTTTGACCAGCTGGGGGAGGAGTGGGAACCGTCAATCTTGTGAAGACCGACTCTCTGATGGGAGAAGCTGCTTTAATGACTTCCAAAGCAGCGGCCGTTGCCCTCTTTGGGACAGCCACTTTATAGTTCTGACCTAGCCTGGTGAAAACGGAGGCTGTCGGTTTAGTAGCGGGCGACCCGTTGACAGGGGTCGTGGTAGAAGTGAGCCGGTCGAACACCGACTTCTTGTTCGCTTCCGGTGCGGATATCGGCATAGAGAAGCTTGTAGGTGGGACCATGGTCCCGAAAAACAGGCCGGTGGTGGCCTGGGTCACCTGTTCTACCGGCAGAGCGAGGAAAGAGGCCGCTTGGGGCCTATATGTTACACCTCTCGGTGAGGTGGAGCGTCCGTTGCAGTGGTGCTTCGCTCATTTGGTGCAGTTAGAATCCATGGATGCTTGAGTTCTGCACCAGACAAAAGACCAAATCTTAGCAACTTGAAATCCAAAGGCAACCATTTAACAAACCGCGATTGGTTCGCGAAGACGACACACGAAATGTGGAGTGGAAAGAGGAAAAGGTCCCACCGGGCGTGCCAGAATCTGTTCCTCTCCGAACGGCGGCCGAGACGTTAGGACGTCCGTGCCTGAGGTTCGGGGCAGATGCTATTTGGTTTTATCCGTCTCTCTCTCCGAAGATGCCAAGTTGATTTATGGCACCGTGTATCAGAGGTTTAGACGGATGCGGCCGATGTAGCAGACTTCGTCAGATTCCCCCTCAGGATGAGGGGTTTTTGATTGTGGGGACGCTCTTCCCTGCAGGCGCAAGCCCCTGCAGTTAATTACGCTACCGTATCACAGTAACAACTTTCTCCTTCTCCAGAATTTCACTTCGTGTCGTGTGTGTTTGTTTTGTTTGTGGTTGCCCGTGGATTGTATACGGAGACTGAGTGATGCTGTCGCCCGTATGACGTGGATTAGTTCAAATCCATATTTGCTTAGATTTGGGTTTGGTGTTTTTAGTTTAAGGATACATTAGGCGCGTTGCGGCTAAGATCAACTTAAACGTTCGTCAAGGATACGTTAGTCCTGTTTTGGACTAAGATCGACTTGACGTAGTGATCGATTTAATATCTGGCCGTCGGGACTCGTCACCTCTCTGACGTCGTTGAGGGATTACAACGACAGGCGTCAGAGGAGTTCAGAGATGTACCCTTGAACCAAAGTTGATTTGGAGTTTTATCATTTATTTAAATATCTAAGGACACGTTAACCGTATTTGGGGCTAAGATCAACTTAGACGGGACCGTTTAGATCCGACAAAAGAGCGTTTGGGCCCTATTGTGCCAGTTTAGGGACGTGGTGGTCCGATATTAGTTTAGGGACATCTCAGTCCATTATTAGTTTAAGGACGTTTCGGTCCAATATTAGTTTAAGAAAGTTTCGATCCAATATTAGTTTAGGGACGTTTCGGTCCGATGTTAGTTTAAGGACGTCTCGGTCCACGAGTTTAAGGACCCCGCAGTCCATATGGGTGTGTGGTCGTTGGGACCCGTCACCTCTTTGACGTCGTTGAGGAATTACAACGATAGATGTCAAAGGAGTTCGGAGATATACCCTCGAACCGGACGTAAATTGATCTAGGAGAGCCATTTTGCTCAGTCAATTTAATTTAAGGACTTATGGCTACGATTGGGCTAAGTCCATTGCTTTTGCATTTCTTTTGCTTTTATTTGGGCTTTGCCCAAAAGGGATGCAGAGCATCAATTTTATTTGGGCCCAGCCCTTTTATTGCTTTGCAATTTATTCTGACCTGCTAGGTCTTTTTGACTTGGGCCTAGCCCTTCAAATAATGCATTGCATTTGTGCAAAGCACCAAGAATCTTTTAGATTCAGGAAAAGAAGTGCAGAGCACTTTTTAATTTCTTGATCCAAATTTAGATCAAAGAAAAGAAAGAAATCTTTTCTTTCTTTCTGTTTCAGAGAACCAGAGGTTCATAGCAAGTGCAAGGCACCATTTTTATTATTTTTATTTATCTATTTATTGAAGATCACTGATCTTGTTTTCTAGATCAATGATCTATTCTTCAAGAGAATCTTCTCTTATCTCAAAGGTTTTTACCTTCTTTTTGTGTTCTCCAGAAATTCTCAAGAGTTCTCTTCTTTCTTCTTCTTTTTTTAAAAACCAGATGATCCCTTGAAATGAGTTTTGGGGTCCTTTTTATAGTGCTCAAAAATTAGTTAAATTTGTTCAATAAATCTTTTCCTGAGTGATTTGGGGAATTTTTCCCACCGTTGGATCTTTGATCCAAAGGCCTCCTGTTTTACAGAAGAAATCTTCTTGTTTTAACAAGAACAGAAAAGATTTCCTTAAATTTTCATTCTGTTGTTGCGCAACTCACCAGCGCGTGACACGTGTCGCGCAATAAGGCGCTTACGCAGCTGTGCTTGCGCAACTGCGCAGACACGTGTCGCGCAGTGAAGCGCTTGCGCAACTGAGCTTGCGCAACTGCGCAGACACGTGTCACTCAACGGTGCACTTGCGCAACAGTGTGTGCGCAACTGCGCAGACACGTGTCGCGCAGAGGTGCGTTTGCGCAGTCGTGCTTGCGCAACCGCGCATACACGTGTCACGCTGCAGTGCACTTGCGCAACAGTGTGTGCGCAACTGCGCAGACACGTGTCGCGCAGCGGTGCGCTTGCGCAGTTGTGCTTTTGCGCAACTGCGCAGACACGTGGCGCGCTGAGGTGCACTTGCGCAACAGTGTTTGCGCAACTGCGCAGACACGTGGCGCGCTGAGGTGCACTTGCGCAACAGCGTTTGCGCAACTGTGCATCGCGCAACGGTGCACTTGCGCAGTTGAGCGTTGCTTTTGCTTTTTAAAGAGCCTTGCTCTGATTGGACGCACTGCCTTGGGCGTTGTGCTGCCGAGTCAACTTCTGACACGTGGCAAATTGCGCGCAGTGCACGGGATCTGAAGCGTTGCTTCTCAATTTTGAATTTTCAAAATTCAAACAGAGCCTTGCTCTGATTGGGGGAACAGGCGTGACCTGCGCCTGGAGAGGACCAGGGCCGATGTTCTGGCAGCCCGTGCGGAGTCTGCGGAGCTTACCAATTCAGCGAATCGGGGCGTCCGCCGTCGCCTGAGTGCATCTCTCCGGGTTGCCGAGAGGAAGCTGGCGGATCTGGCTGATCGCTTCACGGCCATGGAGAAGGAGAGAGACGCCAGCCGGAGGGATGTCGAGGTGGCGCTTCTGTCGGCTCAGGCCGCTGAGGCCCGGGCCAGGAAAGCCGTGGCCGATTATAAGGTGTCAGAGCAGTTTTACGTCGAGCTCGGTGAGTATTCTGCCATCGCGTGGAATAAGGCTCTGGATGCCGTGAAGGAGCAGCTTCCCTATTTCGCCGATGGCGAGCTCCGTGCTCGGGTCCCGCTCCTGGTGGCAAGGCCTCCGGTCGACAACGATGGGGGGAATGAGGCTCCCCCTGGTGGCAAAACCTCCGGTGGTGAAGCTCCCAGAGACGAGGGAAGCGAGGCGCAGGGGGGAGGGGGTTTGCGACTTAGGTCTTTTTGATATTTCCTTGCCCCCCTTTTGTAAGCCTCCGGGCAGTTTGTAAGGCTGGGGAGCCTGAAGTACCCTTTGTAAAGACTGTGCGTTTGATAATAAAACTTCTTCTTTGGTTTCATCGGTCCGCACTTTATCTTCTGTTTGTGCTGCTGGGCTTTCATATCAGGTAGGCCACTTGTTCAGCGACCGTTCGTCGAGTTGACTTCGATCTCCTGCCAAGCGTCGCCGAGGACGGACGGAAGCTGCCCCGTTGCCATTAGGTGAGGGCTTCTGATTTTTGGCGTTGTAGGTAGGCAACTACCAGCTTGGGAGTGCCTCTTGTGAGGGCTTCGATCTCTGGTGTCACGGGTAAGGAGCTACCGGCCGGGGATAGCCGAGCAAGGGCTCGACTGTCTTTGGGAGGACTTTCTGATTTTGGGCGTTGCGGTAGGGAAGCTACCCGCCGGGATCGACTGGGCAGTGAAGCCTTGCGGTTGCCTCTTGCGAGGGCTCTGATCCTTCAGGACGGGGACCGAGCAGGGTTACTGCCCAGTGCCTCTTGGCGAGGGCTTTGATCCCTGTCGGTCATGGTAGGATGCTACCAGCCAGGGATAGCCGAGCAAGGACTCGACTGCCTCTGGGAGGTCTTTGGTCCTTGGCGCGGGAGGGGCTGTAGAAGCCTACCAAGGACCCTTGGCCGGGTGGGGTTACCGCCTGGTGCCTCTTGGTGAGGGTTTTTGTCCTGAAGGATAGCCGAGCCAGGTATCCTCGGGCTCGACTACCTCTGGGAGGGCTTTCTGATCCCCGGCGTTGCAGCAGGGAAGCTGCCCGCCGGGGATAGCCGAGCGACGGTCGGGCTCGACTGCCTCTGGGAGGGCTTTCCGATCCCTGACGTTGCGGTAGGGAGGCTACCCGCCAGGGATAACCGAGCAGGGTAGCTGCTGGGTTGCCTCTAAGGAGGTCTTTGGTCCTTAGCATCGGGAGGCTGTAGGAAGCCTACTAAGGATAACCGGGCAGTCGGGCTACGCGGCCGCCTCTTGGCAAGTGCTTTGGATTGTAAAGACGAAACTCTACTCGGGACGATTCGACGTTTCTTTATTCGTATGGACAGGATTTTTAGAGAACGTTTTACATCATCTTTGCGAAAGGAAAAAAGAGGGGGTACACACTCACTGGCCTTAACCTCACTGGTATAGCTTGAGCTTCTCGGCGTTGTAAGGCCGCGGAAGTTTTCGCCCGTCCGCATCTTGTAGGCGGTAGGCTCCGCCGGGGAGCGTCTTAGAGACGAGGAAGGGACCATCCCACTTTGGGGAGAACTTGTGAAGCCGGCCTTGGTCGATGAACTCGTTTCGCCGTAGGACCAGATCCCCGGTCTTGAAGGAGCGGTGTTTGACCCGAGCATTGTAGTATCGGGCCGTTTGTTGTTGATAAGCGGCAGCTCTGATCTGAGCCCGGTCTCTCTTCTCCAACAAGATGTCCAAGTTGGTCCATAGCGCCGAGCTGTTTGTGTCATCGTTGAAGTGCTCGACCCGGTGACTGGGTAGCCCGATCTCCGCCTGGACCATCGCTTCGGTTCCGTAGCAGAGGCTGAAGGGGGTCTCCCCGGTGGGAGTCCTTTTTGACGTGCGCAGGGCCCATAAGATCCGGGGTAGTTCTTCGACCCAACTGCCTTATCGCCCTTCTAGGCTGGTCCGGAGACCTCTGAGGACGTCTCGGTTAGTGACCTCGGCCTTCCCGTTGCATTGGGGATGCACTACCGTGGCGAACTCCATGAGGATATGGTATTCTTTGCAGAAGTCTTTCACTTTTTCGTTCTCGAAGTTTGTCCCGTGGTCGGTGATGATACACCTCAGGATGCCAAACCGGAGTATCAGGTTGTTTTGCAGGAACTTGATGGTTGTGGCGGCATCCGGTTTCCTGATGGGGACGGCCTCGATCCACTTGGTGAAGTAGTCCACCACGACGAGGACGTATTTGTGCCCGCCTGTTCCGGTAGGGAACTGGCCGATCATATCCAATCCCCACTGGACGAACGGCCATGGGGATGTTAGGGCAGTCAGCTCGGTAACCGGGAGGCGGGGAATGCTGCAGTGAAGCTGGCATCTCTTACACCTCCTGACTAGCTTCAGGGCGTCCTCGTGCATAGTGGGCCAGTAGTACCCCTGGAGCAACGCCTTTTGGATCAAGGTTCGAGTCCCCTGGTGTGCACCGCCTACCCCTTCATGGATTTCCCGAAGGACGTAGTCGGCTTCATGGGGGTCAACGTACCAGAGCAGGGGCTGAGTGAAGGCCTTATTGTAGAGGTTCCCGTTGCTCCAGACGAAGTGGCGGGTTTTGGCCCGGAGACGGCGGGCGGCTGCCCGGTCCTCTGGGAGCGTGCAGTCCTTCAGGAATTCCATGAGGGGCTTCCTCCAATCCTGGTCGCTCTCCTGTGCCGCGTACACGTGGAGTGCCGTCACTCCGTCTCCCACGCTGGGTTAAGGCAAGGTTTCAAAGAGAATAGACCGCTTATTGTCAGCCGAGTATAAAGAAGCCAGCTTGCTCAGGGAGTCTGCTTGGGCATTCGGCTGCCTGGGTATTTGTTCTACCTAGACTTCGTCAAAGTTCCTTCAGAGTTTCCTCACTTCGTCTAGGTACTTCATCATCAGAGGCTCCCGAGCTTCGAAGCGGCCGGTCACTTGACCGATAATAAGGGCAGAGTCGTTGCGGATTCGAATTATCTTCAGTCCCAGTCCGGCGGCCATGCGCAGTCCGGCCAGGAGGGCTTCGTACTCTGCCGTGTTGTTCGAGGCTTTGAAACCAAGCCTCAAAGAATACTCCATCTCTGCTTCGTTCGGGCCCCGATAATGAGGCCGGCACCGCAGCCTTCCTCGGTAGAAGACCCGTCGACGTAGATGACCCACTCCGGAACCGAGCCATGCCCTTCCGCGACGGGACACTGGGTTACGAGGGGCGGCGCGGACTCCGGCTTCTTTCTAGGGATGGTGTATTCAACGATGAAATCGGCCAGGGCCTGCACCTTGATGGCCTGCCTCGGGCGATACTTTATGTTAAACTGAGATAGCTCCCACCTCCATTTTTCTAACCGGCATGAGGATTCCGGTGATGCTAGGATAGCCCCCAACGGGCGCTCGGTGAGGACGATGATGGTGTGTGCTTGGAAGTAGTGCCGCGGCTTCCTCGAGGCTACCACAAGGGCTAAAACAATCTTCTCTATGGCGGGGTACCTCGTTTCTGTGTCCTTAAACACGTGGCTCACATAGTACACCGGCTTCTGCGCTCCCTCGACCTCCCGGACAAGCACCGAGCCTGCTGCTTGGTCGGATACCGCCAGATACAGCGACAACTCGTCTCCTTCAACTGGTCGGGTGAGCAGTGGCGGCGTTGTGAGGTGCTTCTTCAATTGGTCGAAGGCGGCTTGGCACTCCTCCGACCACTCGAACCTCGGGATTTTCCTCAGTGCCTTAAAGAATGGAAGGCACTTCTCCCCCGACCTGGACACGAAACGACTCAGAGCGGCGACTCGCCCCGTAAGCCGCATGATCTCGACGCTGGTTTTGGGCACGACTATGTTGAGGATAGCGTCGATCTTCTCCGGGTTAGCCTCAATTCCACGGTGAGTGACCATAAACCCGAGGAACTTTCCCCCGGTGACTCCGAATGCGCACTTGGAAGGGTTTAGCTTCATGTTGAACTTGCGGAGCACTTCGAAAGCCTCATCCAGGTCCTTGGCATGGTCGGCCGACGAGATGGATCTGACGAGCATGTCGTCGACGTAGACTTCCATATTCCTGCCGATCTGTGGCTTGAACATGCGGTTAACCAACCTTTGGTATGTGGCCCCGGCGTTCTTGAGGCCGAAGGGCATCACCTTGTAGCAATACACTCCCCGGTCCTTTGTGAATGCGGTCAGATCTTCATCTTCAGGATTCATACGGATTTGGTTGTAGCCGGAGAAAGCATCCATGAAGCTCAACAGCTCGTGGCCGGCCGAGCTGTCGACGAGCTGGTCTGTCCGGGAGAGTGGAAAGTTGTCCTTGGGGCAGGCCTTATTGAGGTCGGTGAAGTCGACGCACATACGCCACTTCTCGCTTGACTTCTTAACCAGAACTATGTTTGCTAGCCACTCCGAGTAGGGTACATTTCCGATGAAGTTGGCGGCGAGGAGCCGATCAACCTCCTCTTCGATAGCCTTCTGTTTGACCGGGGCGAAACTTCTTTTCTTCTGTCTGACGGGTCGGGCCATAGGATTAACCCCGAGCATGTGGGAGATGATTTTGGGATCGATCCCAGGCATGTCAGCAGGCTCCCATGTGAAGACATCGAAGTTGCTTCTGAGGAATCTGATCAGGTCATCTCGCTGAGTCCCCGTCAGGAGCAATCCGACCTGGACAATTTTTCCATGGTCCCCTTCTGTTAGGGGTACCTCGGTCAGAGGTTCGACCGGTGCCCCCACGGACCTCCTTCCACTCGTATCGGGTGTCCAGAGAACCTTTGATGTCGTCACATGCCTCGGCGTCGTCGGCCGGCTGCTCGGGCGAAGACGTTTCAGTAAGGCCTATCTTTGCGACTCGCTGGCTCCCGTTGGTCCGACCTATCCCGCCTCGATCGAGAGGGAACTTTATCGCCAGGTGGTAGGTCGATATCTGGGCCTGGAAAGAGTTCGGCGTCGGGCAGCCGAGGAGGACGTTGTAGGCCGATGGGACTTTTTCTACGATGAAGTCCACAGGAAACATGCGCGTGCGGCCGGGCTTCCCGATCGTGAACTGCAGGGTGACCACCCCTTACGCCGGGATGGAGTGGTTGGTGAACCCCGAAAGGACGTGAGAGGTCGGTTTCATGTCTGCTGGGGTGAGCCCCATACGTAGAAAGTAGTCGTGGAAGAGGATGTCCGCCGAGCTGCCCTAATTGACGAGTATCCGGTGGACCTCATAACGGTGGATTTGGGCCGTGATCACCAGTGGGTCGTTATGAGGCACGAGATCTCCGTCGCCAAAGGTGATGGGCTCACGGCCTCTAGCCATTTTGCTCGGGCGGTCGCCCGCGTCTTCGCTGAGGGGAAAGTGGTGGCTGGAACCTGGATCTTCGGGGCGATTATTCGCCATGTGGATGGAGATCGGAAGACCAACTTTATTTTTGTGGAGTTTTCATTCTCACAGACGGCGCCAACTGATGGAGATCTTTTTCAGATCTCCTTCAGATGTTGTCTTCCGTCGATCTCCCGGTGGATTCTGGAGGGGATCCCCCATTGAATGTGGGTCTCAGTGGATTTTGAGGAGATTTGGTAGTTGGAGGAGTTTGACGCAGGTACCTGCAAAGAAGTCCCGGGGTGGTTTGTTACCAACGAGGACCCACCGACGATCAAGTTAGTACTAGATCCGAGCAGCATAACGGCTAGGTGGAGTAGAAATGGCTTACTTGACCCTTCTGTGATGGGGGTTTATATAGTGGAGGAGGCGCGCAGCAGCAGGCGTGAGAATCTCGCCAGCAGTTACGCTCCCGACGTCACACCCGCGTAGAGAGCGGATCGCCCATAAATGGGGGTCGTGGGGGCGTGGAACGCGGGATGTTACTGCGGGGAATCCGCGCATGGCAAGATTCACGGAGCTGCGGTTACGCCTGTGAGTGGCAGAACTGGTCGGAGGGTCAAGGAAGACAGCTTTGGCAAAAGGGCTCGGGGACGAGCGAGAAGGTCGAGGAGACTTGGTCTGGCAGCTGCCCGGGGCGAGCTGAGGGGCCGGGGAGGCCAATATGCGGGGAGCCCTGAGGAGGGCTAGTTTGCGCTGGCCGGACGGGTACAGGGGCGGCATGGCCTGCCTTTGTGGGCCCTTTCTTCTGAGTTCTGGGGCGTGCCGTCCGCCACGTGCCCTGATCCTGAGGGTCGCCAATATTGAGCATTATCAAAGACGATACACTCGAGAATGCCGATTCAGGCGATAGTTTTGTCCGAAGAAACTAAAGATCAAGTCTTGCTAAGACAAGATACGTAGAGTGGTGTAGTTTGTGAAACTAAATGCTCTCTTTTAATCCTCAAAACTCAAGAGAGAGAATTGAGGAAAAAGATGAAGAGGTAGCAACTCAAGAGAAAAAACTCAAGTGAAGAAAATATCAACCATTCTCCAAAAAATATCCTACACTCCTTTTCTCATTCTTATCTCTTCTCATTAGAAACAAAAGAGTGGGTGTGTGGGTTGTGACTTATTAGTGTGGGTCACAAGCCCACACAACTCTAAAAGAGATAAGAATGAGTGAGTGTGAGAGAGGCCACCTCATTTAGGTACACATATACACACATATACTTGTGTGTATATAAACAAGTATACTCAACCCTGTATTTATAATAAATACGTATACCGTGAAGGGTTCCTAGCAAAGACAGCAAGGTTTCGGGGGGCATCGTGCATACCGTTTTAAAAAAAAAATTCGTTACAAAGAACCCAACGCTAGAATCGTTAACTAGAGATATAGACCGAACAAGAATGCAAACAACTTTACATCTAAAAGGATCGAGAATACAACCTTTGTAGACGGTCCTTCTCTTCAATATGCTCCATGTAGTAGTCCCGCGACTCCACAAGGCTTCTCTTGAGACTTTGAACAAGCTTCCTTTGTAGCCTTCGCACCAAAGATGATCCACCTCGAAGCTCCTACTAGTTCAAGCTACCACTACACTAAACCCTTTAGTGTATGAAACACATCACACTAATTTGCTAAAATGGTGTGAGATGATGAAGTAGGGGATGTTAAGAGCTCACTAATTTGTGCCCAATCTTCATGATTCACATCACATGTGATGGTTGAAGCTTGAGGAAAATCAAAAGGAGGAAGAAGAAACAAGAGCAAGCATGAGAGAAAAAAATGGCTAAGTCTTTTTGGAATGAACATAAATGAAAATAATATCAAGACCCCTCACTCATTCAAGCATGGAATTATGCAATATTAAATTGCAACCATGCTTGAATAGTGAGTCAAGAATGAATAAAGAAGTATATAACCCATGCTTGCAACCATGCTTCAACTTTACACCTCATTTCTATTTTCACAAAATAGAAAAGAAAATACCATGCTTCATTTTAATATATATATATATATCATATATATTAATATATATATATATATATCATATATATTAATATATATTTAATGAAGATTAATTAGTTAATATATAATTATATCACATATAATTTATATTATATTATTAAATCAACATTTGATCTAATAATCCGATTATATCGTATACGATCAACTAATATCATTTATCTGTATATCATATTATCGAATCAACACTTGATTCGACAATTTGGTTATATCATATATAACCGAACTGATAACAGATGACTACCAGATTACAATACGGTATCATATACTCGTATTTAATCAGGCCCACACACATATCACATATGTGTCCTACTTCGTTTCGCTTGAACCAGGGAACTTCTGTATGGGACTCTAAAGACTCGTCAATACGCCGGCAGTAGGTGATGATCATATCAGTCACCTACAAGCCGTCAGCGGTACTAGCTGGACGTAACGGCTACCCGGGTATTGAGCGATATGAAGATCAACAAGCAAGCCTTTCCACAGTCTCCATGAAGCCTATCAGTAATACTCCCGTACAGTCCGGTCTCTTCGTCTGATATGTCGTATATCATGTCCAGGGGTGGAAATCGTCAGACCCCAGTAACGTGATAAGTCATGCCGATGTGAGGCTCATGACAGGTCGAGAAACTACTGATAACACTTATCAGTAGATCTCCATATCAAAACTGGACAGGGACTTCCAGTTATTGCCAATCGAGCATAGCGCAACATTAACCCCCAATACCGGGAGAGACGAAACCCCTCCTATCGCTCATTGCTTCCATACGACTCGGGACTGTACCCAAAATCCACCTGTTTGCACGACTCCTCTTGAGCGTGGTAGGGAGGAAATCAAAGCACGGTGGGAGCCGCACTAAACTCTATCACGATCTCGGGTCTATAGACTAACATGTACCAGTGTCACCAGAGGACTGCTATCTGACGATAGGTATACTACCACATAGGAGTCCTCGGTGAGTCCTGTTCAGTGTACCCGGTCTCCACTGAGCACCCGTATACCATCTCTGATGTCAAACACCAATGGATGTGGGATCATCCATCGCCCATCATATGGGTCAAGAAGCGCACACGCTTGTCTACTCTAGAATATTGATGTCCTATTTCGATATTCTCTCGACTAGGAACAATTAAATGATGTACTTGTGAACTACCCTGGCCCCACTAGTATGATCTCCATCATAGTCCTGGTAGTCAAGTACATATCCTAAAGGCTTTATCAACATGTGAGAGCAAGACAGTATAACAATATATAAGTCTACATGTTAAGATAAAGGTAACCAGATAGCATAATATCATGTCGAGCAAGAAAGTCATCTTTATATATATCCAAGCATCCACTATAATTACATCATGTGTACAATAATGGCCTCTAGGGCATACATATAACTAACAATCTCCCACTTGCACTAAAGCCATGTGTTGTAGTATCTCATACCCAGCATCCCAAAGAGTCTCTCAAATTGCGTCTGGGGGAGGGCCTTCGTGAGTGGATCCGCTATGTTGTCCTTCGTGTCAACTCTCCTGACCTCGATCTCCCGGCAATCTACTATCTCCCGGATCAGGTGATACCGCCTCAGAATATGTCTGGATCTCTGATGGGACCGGAGTTCCTTGGCCAAAGCCACCGCTCCATTGTTATCACAATACACAGGTATTGGATGCTCAATGGACGGAACCACACTAAGCTCAGCAATGAACTTCTTCATCCAGACAGCTTCTTTGGCAGCATCGTTGGCAGCGATGTATTCAGCCTCCATCGTCGAGTCTGCAACGGTGTCTTGCTTGGAACTCTTCCAACACACCGCCCCTCCGTTAAGGGTAAAGACAAAACCCGAGACCGACTTACTATTGTCCTTATCACTTTGGAAGCTCGAGTCGGTAAAGGACTCCACTTGGAGTTTACCGTTACCGTACACTAAGAACATCTCCTTAGTCCTTCTTAAGTACTTGAGAATGTTCTTAACAGCTGTCCAGTGATTCTCTTCTGGATCTACTTGATACCTACTCACTACACTTAGTGAGTACGCTACATCGGGTCTGGTACATAGCATCGCATACATGATAGAGCCTATTGCCGAAATATAGGGTATCCCTTGCATGCGAGTTCTCTCCAAATCAGTATTGGGAGACATCTCTTGGAGAGAGTGAGTCCAGAGATCGTAGGTATGTTCCTACACTTGGACTCTTCCATACTAAACCTCTTTAGTACGGTGTCTATGTACCTAGACTGGGAAAATCCCAGTATCCGTTTAGATTTATCTCTATAGATCTTAATCCCTAAAATGTAGGAAGCATCACCTAGATCTTTCATTGAGAATCTTTGTGATAAGAAGAGCTTGACCGAGTGCAGCATAAGAACATCGTTTCCTATCAAGAGTATGTCATCCACGTACAATACGAGGAAAACGACCTTACTCCCTGCAACCTTCTTGTATATACAAGGTTCATCTATATTTTTGATGAAGTCAAACTCTTTGACTACCTTATCAAAACAGATGTTCTAACTCCGCGATGCCTGCTTTAACCCGTAGATGGATTTAAGCAGCTTGCACACCTTTCCACTTCTCCCACTGTCTACGAAGCCTTCCGGCTGAGTCAGGTACACACTTTCTTCTAAATCAACATCCATTTGCCAGATTTCGTAGTCATGATATGCAGCGATGGAAAGTAGGATCCGGATGGACTTAAGCATAGCCACTGGAGAAAAGGTTTCATCATAATCCACACCTGGTCGTTGACGAAAACCTTTTGCAACAAGTCTAGCTTTGAAAGTCTCAACTTTTCCATCTATACCAAGTTTCTTCTTAAAGATCCATTTGCTCACAATAGGTTTTACCCCTTCAGGAGCAACTTCCAAAGTTCATACTTTGTTGGTGTACATGGATTCCATCTCAGACCGCATTGCATCCAGCCATTTCACAGAGTCCCCACTCGTGATGGCCTGCTCGAAGCTAGTTGGGTCATCATCTTCCATGATGCAATCCTCGCTTCCACCATCAACGAGAAAACCGTAGTATCTCTCAGGCGGATGATGAATCTTACTAGATCCGCGGAGAGGCTGGGGTTCGTTGGGAACTATTGGATCCTCTGGTTCCACCAAATCGTCAGTTGTACTCTGTGCTGCTGGAACTTCTTCCAGTTCTACCTCACTACCACTAATTTCTTTTACAAGAAATTCCTTTTCTAAAAAGGTGGCATGCTGAGCAACAAACACCTTTTGTTCCTCAGGGTGGTAGAAGATATGCCCTCGCGAGTGTTTGGGATATCCTACAAATTTGCACAGAACTGACCTTGCCTCGAGTTTGTCCGGATTTTTCTTTTTGACATAGGCCGGACAACCCCATATCTTAATGAAATTAAGACATGGTCTCTTCCCATTCCATATCTTATATGGAGTGGTAGGTACAGATTTGGTCGGAACTTTATTCAATAGGTATGCAGCTGATTCAAGCGCATAATCCCAAAAGGAAATAGGTAACTCAGCAGTGCTCATCATAGAGCGCACCATGTCTAATAGGGTGCGATTCCTCCGTTCCGATACACCGTTGTGCTGTGGTGTATATGGAGGAGTAAGTTGAGAGAGAATCCCATTCTCTTTTAGATAGTCAAGTAATTCTGTGTTCAAGTATTCACCTCCTCGATCAGATCGAAGGATTTTAATACTTTTACCCGTTTAGTTTTCGACTTCGGATTTATATTCCTTGAATTTCTTAAAAGCTTCAGACTTGTGTTTCAACAGGAACACATGACCGAATCTTGAGAGATCGTCAGTGAATGTAATGAAGTACGAAAAACCATTTCTGGCATGCGTAGACATGGGACCGCATATATCACTATGTATTAGTCCCAAGAGTTCCGAAGCTCTTTCTCCGTGTCCACTAAACGGAGTTTTGGTCATCTTACCTTTGAGTCATGACTGGCAAGTGTCATAAGATGAAAATTCAAACGGATTCAAATATCCATTTTATGCAATTTAGCTAGTCGTGTCGCATTGATATGACCTAGTCTACAATGCCACAAGAAGGATTCGTTCATTTCTGAACTCTTCCTCTTGTGTGTGTTTTGTACGTTAAGAACTGTATTTTGATTCAGAACGTACAATCCGTTACATAACGCACTAAACCCAATCAACACTTGATTTAGGTAAACGTTTATAACATTATTCTCTACTACAAAGTTATATCCTTCTTTATCTAATAAAGATATTGATATTAAATTGCATATCATAGAGGGTACGTAGTAACAGTCGTTCAGGATCAATGTATTCCCTGTTGGTAATACAAGGTGCTATTTACCAACTGCTTTGGCTGCAACATTTGCACCATTCCCTACTTTTAGGGAATGATCATATTTTCCCAGTTCTATACCTTTCCTCAGCCCATGCAATATATTGCATATATGGGATCCCGATCCGGCATCTAATACCCAGGACATAGAGTGAACTGAGAAACAGTTCTCCGTAACTAACACACCTGAAGAAGATGCATCAACATGCTTATTCTTCGTTTGGGTGGCGTGGGAATCCGTATAAGTTCCTATTTCCTGCTCGGACTTATAACACTTATAAGTTGGAGCGGGACCAACGTTCCCCTGCTCAGTATAACAAGCAGGTTCGGTCAATACATCTATATTATTATCTTGATTAAGGCGTGACATTGGTTGCTGCCAGGAGAGAGAGAAAAGGAAAACGTGTTAGCGTGCGCTCTTTACAAGATTAGATTGGTCATTATCTTATCTAATCAGGACATCTCCCACTGTTTTTATCAAATTTTCCTTCAAACCCTAAAAAGTAAGATTAGTCGGGATTAATTACACCTTACAAGTTCTCCAATCTTTCAGCCAGACCAGTACCGGTACTTTGAGGGAGGTTCCCCGTGTTTTCGCACGGACCTAATTAAAGTAAATCTCGTTTTCCCAGGGGCGTAACCCCGTTAACACCTTTCTAGACACCTACTTGATTGGCTAATTGTGATGTGTAAAACTCTCCCAGGAGTAACTCTTACTCGCAGTGGGTATCGGGATCCAACTATCTCATAGAAGGTATGCAATCTCATTGCAAATTTCAACACTTGAAATTCCCGATAATACTTTTGCCCCTAGCAACTTATGACCTTAACATAGTCAACAAATCATAAGCGCTAGCCAAGTTCAACCCGTCATTTCCCGATTGAATTAAACCCACTTGTACGACCCTTAACATAGTCAACAAAGTCGCACGACTACCCTAATCCAATCGCATCTCATACTTTAGAAGATAAACACTAATTGGCTACCGCACACTACGCCTTAACATAGTCAACAAACGTAGCACGAATACTAAGTAGTATTTATCTGAAATGACGGAGGGTTACGACAGGTTTTTAAGAAAACCATTAGCGTAATGAACTTGATATTGTTGCATAATCGAGTGATTTTGAAAAGGAGTGCTTTTGAGGCTTTTACTAGTTCCGCTAAAATGGTCACTCCCGGTGAAGGGATCTCGGCTCTTACCTCATCGAATGAGGTGCTGGATATTCTACAAGGAATACCGCTATGCAAAGCAAGAACTATAGAAGCAATCAAAAAACTAAACCGAGTGATTTGTAGCATTTGCTAGTTTTGCTAAAGAGGTCACTCCCGGTGAAGAGATCTCGGCTCTTTCCTTATCAAATAAGGTGCTAGATATTCTACAAGGAATACCGCCATGCAAAGCAAAAACTAGAGCTGCCATTTTTGAAAATTTGATTCTACAATATCTTTAGGTTTCTTTTCTTTCATTAATCTCATTAATGAAGTCCCATCAATTAAGCTTCCTAAGCATCACAGAAGAAACGAAAATACATCGCACATATAAAATGATCACATCACAGAACATCAGCAGCAGAAGATATCATATGAAATATTGGATATACTAGGAATTCCGTGTTTTAAGTTAAGCCAGAATAAAACACGGATTCCACGGTCGTGATGAATAGCCAAACCCACACCCCTAGACCCCAACGAGAGCGGCAAGCAACCCTACCAATTCTAGAGTTAGGAGACCCAGACTCGACTCCTTGAGTTGGTCTCCCGCTGGACTCTAGAACCCGGTTACTTGTGCTCCCCGCCTTCGGTCTATCCTAATGCGGAAAAGTAAATAATAAAACAATGGTGACATCATCCTCAACCCGGAAGTGCCCCAATAAAAGAATATTACATACAATGAATTTTACATGAATGAAAATAAAAACTCTCATCTCACATAAAACCCCCGGCTATTCAAAACGCGACGATCCAATATAACATATCCAAGCAACACATAACATCACATGTTATCAAAATAGTTAGACGATGTTAAACGTTCCGATCGAATCAGTAAACACCCAAAGTTACCCAAAAATCTCAACACTTGAGCGTAGTTTAAAAGTATCCATCACATGCCACAGTATCAATGGACCAGCCGTAGAAGGGTCAACCAACGCCTCACATGTGGCACAGCTAAACCATCACGAACCTTAGGGTTCAGTGGCGGTTCTGACGGTCACATAATCGAGTTAAGGTTTCGTTCTTCTAGAGGGTTCATCGAATAACTTGCACGATATTTGAATGTTTCAAACTATGGAAAAGATCCAACTCTTGAATAAATTTCCAGCGAGGGTCAAAGTGGGTATTTGATATCCGTTCGAATTTTTTAACACTGTCTAAACTAACCCGAAAACTGTTAAAATTACGACTACTAAATACTCCCAGTTGCTGTTTTGGTAAATAAACATCACATGCAAATTTAGCAAAAATAAACAACACCTGAAACACCAAAACCCAGAGACCAGGACACACTACAAAACTCATCCCCAAATTCCTTAAGAAATCCGGCGACGCCGGAATTTCATGCTTGGTCGCCGGCCAAAATCCGAGCATTGGGGGTGTATTTTGTACTGTGTTCTTATATTGTCCCATACTACATTCTGCACTTGTTTAAATAATTTTTTGAAAACTTTTAAAATTCGACAGAAACTGGAATTTTAGGGTTTCAAGATTCGGAGTTTTTCGGTTTCGTAGTTCAACGCAATCCGTCTAATTTTCTAGTTTGGCTCTGATACCACTGAAGGGCTCCTAGCAACGACAACAAGGTTTCAGGGGGCATCGTGCATGTCGTTTTTTTAAAAATTAGTCGTTACAAAGAACCCTACACTAGAATCGTTAACTAGATATAGACCGAACAAGAATGCAAACAACTTTACATCTAAAAGGATCAAGAATACAACCTTTGTAGACGGTCCTTCTCTTCAATATGCTCTGTGTAGTAGTCCCACGACTCCACAAGGCTTCTCTTGAGACTTTGAACAAGCTTCCTTCGTAGCCTTCGCGCCAAAGATGATCCACCTCGAAGCTCCTACTAGTTCAAGCTACCACTACACTAAACCCTTTAGTGTATGAAACACATCACACTAATTTGCTAAAATGGTGTGAGATGATGAAGTAGGGGATGTTAAGAGCTCACTAATTTGTGCTCAAGCTTCATGATTCACATCACATGTGAGGGTTGAAGCTTAAGGAAAATCAAGAGGAGGAAGAAGAAGCAAGAGCAAGCATGAGAGAAAAAATGGCTAAGTCTTTTTGGAATAAACATGAATGAAAATAATATCAAGACCCTTCACCCATTCAAGCATGGAATTATGCAATATTAAATTACAATCATGCTTGAATAGTGAGTCAAGAATGAATAAAGAAGTATATAACCCATGCTTGCAACCATGCTTCAACTTTACGCCTCATTTCTATATATTAATATATATTTAATGAAGATTAATTAGTGAGCTAATGATATTAGTCAATATATAATTATATCACATATAATTTATATTATATTATTAAATCAACATTTGATTTAATAATCCGGTTATATCATATACGACCGACTAATATCATTTATCTGTATATCATATTATCGAATCAACACTTGATTCAAAAATTTGGTTATATCACATATAACCGAACTTATAACAGATGACTGCCAGATTACAATACGGTATCACATACTCGTATTTAATCAGGCCCACACACATATCACATATGTATCCTACTTCGTTTCGCTTGAACCAGGGAACTTCTGTGTGGAACTCTAAAGACTCGTCAATACGCCGGCAGTAGGTGATGATCATATCAGTCACCTACAAGCCGTCAACGGTACTAGCTAGACGTAACGGCTATCCGGGTATTGAGCGATATGAAGATCAACAAGCAAGCCTGTCCACAGTCTCCATGAAGCCTATCAGTAACACCCCCGTACAGTCCGGTCTCTTCGTCTGATATGTCGCATATCATGTCCAGGGGTGGAAATCGTCAGACCTCAGTAACGTGATAAGTCATGCCGATGTGGGGCTCATAACAGGTCGAGAAACTACTGATGACACTTATCAGTAGATCTCCATATCAGCCCTGGCCAGGGACTTCCAGTTATTACCAATCGAGCATAGCGCAACATCAACCCCCAATACCGGGAGAGACGAAACCCCTCCTATCGCTCATTGCCTCCATACGACTCGGGATTGTACCCAAAATCCACCTGTTTGCACAACTCCTCTTGAGCGTGGTAGGGAGGAAATCAAAGCACAGTGGGAGCCGCATAAGACTCTATGATGATCTCGGGTCTATAGACTAACCTGTACCAGTGTCACCAGAGGACTGCTATCTGACGATAGGTATACTACCACATAGGAGTCCTCGGCGAGTCCTGTTCAGTGTACCCGGTCTCCACTGAGCACCCGTATACCATCTCTGATGTCAAACACCAATGGATGTGGGATCATCCATCGCCCATCATATGGGTCAAGAAGCGCATACGCTAGTCTACTCTGGAATATTGATGTCCTGTTTCGATATTCTCTCGACTAGGAACAATTAAATGATGTACTTGTGAACTACCCTGGCCCCACTAGTATGATCTCCATCATAGTCCTGGTAGTCAAGTACATATCCTAAGGGCTTTATCAACATGTGAAAGCAAGACAGTATAACAATATATAAGTCTACATGTTAAGATAAAGGTAACCAGATAGCATACTATCATGTCGAGCATGAAAGTCATCTCTATATATATCCAAGCATCCACTATAATATACATCATGTGTACAATAATGACCTCTAGGGCATACATATAACTAACATACCGTATTTCTACTAAAATATGAATACCATATTTATACCGAAAATACAAAATACGTGTATTCATATTTAGAAAGAAATACATGTATTTGTATGAAAGCACAAATACACGTATTCGTATAAATACCGTATTCGTATTAAAATACAAATACCCAAAAGAGAGCAATATAATACTAGTATCAAAACTGTCTGTTTTTCAAATCTACCTGTTTTTCAAACCTGCTAGTACTACTAAACCGTCCGATTAAAACACGTGTATAAATACACGTGTTCAATCGAACACCCATGCGTAAAACCATACGCAAACTACACCGTTTCGCCTGAACCGGAAAACTCTCTGTGTGGGACTCTAAAGACTCGACAATGCGCTGGTAGTAGGTTTAACCACAAGCGCGTCAGTGGCACTAGCTGTACGTAACGGTTACCCAGGTATCCGTCGAAGGGAATATCGACACGATAACTCGTCCGAAAACCCTACTGAGCTTATAGGTGACATTCTCCATGCAGTCCGGTCTGTTCTTCTAAGAGTATCGCATATCGGGTCTAGAGGGTTGGTAAACGTCAGACCCCTAATAGCGCAATAAGTCGTGTCAGTGTAGAACCAATTACACCTTGAGAAACTACTGGTGTACCTACTAGTAAATCTCACTTGCCCTGACCAGAGACTTTGTGTATTGGCTAACCGTACACAACACGATATCAACTCCTAATACCGGAAGAGAAGAATCCCTTTTATCCCCTACCGCTTCTAAGTGCTTTGGGCTTGCACCCAACTACTACCATTTGCATGACTCATTTGAGCCGTGGTAGGATAGTAATCTAAGTACAGTGGAAACACACTCGAGACGAATAGTGATATCAAATCAACGGACTGATTTGTACTCATGTCACCGGGGAACTGCTAATTGACGATAGGTATAATACCAACCAGCAGTTCCTAACGAGTCTGTCCAGTGCAAATCATAACCTAATGAGCACCTGTATACTATCTTTGGTACCGTATACCAATGGTTGAGGGACAGGCCACCTCCCCCGACGGGGATAAGAAGCGTATACACTAGTCTACTCTGAAGTATCAATGTCCAGTCTTGATAATCCTATGACTTGGGACAAGTTTAAGGATGTGCTTATAGACTACCCAGCTCCCACTAATATGTATGTCATCACAACGCTGGTAGTCAAGCAAATATCTTAAGGGCTCTATCAACATATATTAGTGATATGTTAAAAGAAACACATACATATGTTAAGATAGACTCAAACCAGATAGCATACTATCATGTTGAGCAAGACTGTTATTATATCTGTATATATCCCAAGCTTTCAAAATATAATATACAATCTAGTACTATACAATGGCCTCTAGGGTATATATCACTAACAATCTCCCACTTGCACTAAGGCCATATATTAGCATATCACAGACCTAACATCTTGAATAGCCCCTCGAACTGCGTTTGAGGGATGACCTTTGTGAGTGGATCTGCAGTATTGTTCTCCGTGTCTACTCTCCGCACCTCGATCTCCCAGCGATCCACTATCTCCCTGATCAGGTGATACCGCCTCAAGATATGTCTAGACTTCTGATGGGACCTTGGTTCCTTCGCTAAAGCTACAGCCCCGTTGTTTTCACAATACAAAGGTATTGGATCAACAATGGACTGAACTACCTGAAGTTCTGTTATGAACTTCATCATCCATACTGCTTCTTTCGCGGCGTCACATGCAGCGATATACTCTGCCTCCATCGTCGAGTCAGAAACGGTGTCATGTTTGGAGCTCTTCCAACAGACCGCCCCTCCATTAAGGATGAAGACATAACTCGACATGGATTTGGAGTCATTCTTGTCACTCTGGAAGCTGGAGTTAGCAAACGCCTTGATCTGGAGGTCTTTACTGCCATACACCAAGAACATCTCCTTAGTCCTTCTCAAGTACTTGAGAATGTTCTTTACTGCTATCCAGTGCTTCTCCCCAGGGTTTGACTGATACCTGCTTACCACGCTCAGTGCGTAAGCAACATCTAGTCTGGTACACAACACCGCATACATTATAGATCCTACCGCAGAAGCGTGGGGTATAATACTCATGCGATCCCTTTCCAAATCAGCATTGGGAGACATTTCTTTGGAGAGGGTGATCTCATGACAAGTCGGTAGATTACCATGCTTGGAATCTTCCATACTAAATCTTTTCAGTATGGTGTCAATGCACATGGACTGTGAAAGTCCTAACATCCTCTTAGATCTATCATTATAGATCTAGATCCTCAGAATGTAGGAGGCATCACCCAGGTCTTTCATGGAGAACTTCTGTGATAAGAATCCTTTGACCGATTGTAGCATAGGAATATCATTTCCTATCAAAAGAATATCATCCACGTACAAGACGAGAAATACTACAGTTCTCGCTACAATCTTACTATAAATGCATGGTTCATCTGGATTTTTGATAAAGTCAAATTCTTTGACCATCTTATCAAAGCAGATGTTCCAACTCCGTGATGCTTGCTTTAATCCATAAATGGATTTAAGCAATTTGCACACTTTTCCGCTGCTCCCACTCTCAATGAAACCCTCTGGCTGATCCATATAAATACACTCTTCCAAATTTCCATTTAGAAAAACGGTATTTACGTCTATCTGCCAAATTTCATAATCATGGAAGGCAGAAATGGCAAGTAGGATCCGAATGGATTTAAGTATAGCCACTAGAGAAAAGGTTTCATCATAGTCCAAGCCAGGTCTTTGACGAAAACCTTTTTCTACAAGTTTAGACTTATAGATTTCAACCTGTCCATCTGCACCAATCTTCTTTTTGAAGATCCATTTGTAGCCTACGGGTTTTACCCCTTGAGGTGCAATGTCCAAAGTCCAAACTTCGTTGGTGTACATGGATTCCATTTCAGTCCGCATTGCATCCATCCATTTTACTGAGTCTTTGCTCACAATGGCCTGCTGGAAACTAGTCCGCTCATCATCATTGATGATGCAATCCTCTCTATCCCTATCTACGAGAAAGCCGTAGTATCTCTCGGACGGATGAGACTGCCTACTAGATCTGCGGAGTGGCTCAGGGACATCCGGTTCTTTTGAAACTTCTGGTTCTACCATACTTTCAGTAATAGATTGCGGTTTTGGAATTTCTTCCAGTTCTATTACGCTCCCACTTATTTCTTTTACAAGAAATTGAGTCTCCAGAAAATGGGCATACCGAGAAACAAAAACCTTTTGTTCCTCTGCATAATAGAAAAGATACCTTCTGGATTTCCTTGGGTATCCCACAAACTTACACAGTACTGATCGTTTCTCGAGCTTGTCCGCATGCTGCTTTTTGACAAAAACTGGAAATCCCCATATCTTAAAATACTTAAGATAGGGTTTCTTCCCACTCCACATTTCATATGGTGTGGTAGGCACTAACTTAGTCAGAACTTTGTTCAAAAGATATGCGGCAGATTCTAATGCATAGCCCTAGAAGAATCACGGTAACTCAGCATTACTCATCATGGAATACACCATTCCGCCTTTCCGATACACCGTTATGTTGAGGTGTGTATGGAAGAGTAAGCTGAGAGAGAATTCCATTCTCTTTTAAATATTCCAGGAACTCGGCACTTAAGTATTCACCACCTCGATCAGATCGAAGTGCCTTGATACTTTTGCCTGTTTGTTTTTCCACTTCATTCTTGTATTCCTGGAATTTCTCAAAGGTCTCAGATTTATGTTTCATCAAGAATACATGTCCATACCTTGAGAAAACATCCGTAAAAGTAATGAAGTAGAAATAACCACTTCTTGCATATGTAGACATTGGACCACACACGTCGCTGTGTATGAGTCCCATGAGCTCATTGGCTCTTACTCAGTGTCCAGTGAACAAAATATTTATCATATTTTCTTTGTGACATGATTGACGACAGTCAACGGTAGTGTAAAACATCCCTAACCAATCCATTCCCAAAAAAACGTCAAAGTTTGATATGTCCAACAATTTAAAATTTGCATAGAACTCTCGGCCGCAGACTACTAATGAGCACTGATCATACCCCAGGGTTGCTTTCAAAACATCGTTCCCCGAACTGACGTTCCAGTTTGAAACGAGAGATTTAACTGGGATCACATGAGTTCTCACGAACCACTGTAACATGAAGCAATGCAACGCCCCATTATTGAATAACGTGAGTGCAGGTAAGGTGGCTACTAGTACTGTACCTAGGTTGCGTAGGATAGGTTTAGGTATAGGAAGGAATAGAAGAATGCTAAAATTTGAAATGGCTGAAAAGGAAGAAAAGAAATTTACCGGTGATAACCTAACCCATAGCCTCGGCCTTATCGACCGGCATAGTAAAGGCCTGGCATTTAGGTACGTTCATCTGTGCCTGATTGTACACTCGTCACTGATGGGGTAAGGGATGTCCGCACTGAGGTGGTGCATGTAGAGATTAACGGGAAGGGGGAGCTTGTATAGCTGGTCTAGGAGTGAAGGTTGTACCAGTTCTATTCTGTGGGCATGCTCCTAAAGCGTGTGTAGGTGATCCACAAATCAGACAAAAATCATTGGATCGACGACAGTCCTTGACTTGATGTCCCTGTCTCTTGCAGTAACTACAGAAGTCTGCCCTACGATTGGTAAAAGACCCTCCTGGCCTCCTAGGTGGACCTGTAAAAGCCGGCCTCGAGGAGGCTCCTCCAGTGATCTGGCTAGCGGGGCATTTCATTTCAGCCGACTGTGGCGTTCCTTTCTTCTTGATCACAGCTTCATAGTGACGGGCTGCCTTCAAAACCGCTTCATGAGTTAAGTAATCTCCCATCTCTAGGGCATCCTAGATCTCGAGATCTAAGCCCTGTTGAAAACGTCTAGCACGAATCTCTGCGGTAAGAATCAGGTGGGAAGCGAACCTGATTCAACATGGGTATTAAAAATGTTTGTATGATTACGAAACAACGAATTTCAAAACGATAGATTTACCTGCTGAGCATAGTGAATTCAGTGTTGTGCTTATCTACCGAATTAACCCATATGGATCCTTGTTGCGGGTGCACGAACTATTGTTCCATCTCGAAATGTGCGATTTCCGGGAAGTACTTAGCATCGAAGAGCTCACGAAATTTTTTCCACTCAATAGGTTATGGAATCCAACTCTCTTCTGCCTTCCGCCAGACCCTGGCATTATCGGTCACTTGAAGTTTCGCAACTTGAACCCAAGCTGCTTCTAGAACTTGAGGTGCCGCTGGGTCATTCTCGATATTCTGAGCCCATTCTTCATCCTCTAGAGGGTTATCTTTCTCAGAGAAGTTCCTCGCGTGTAACGTCCGGAATTGCTTCACTTCTGGTGCTTCTGCTTCGGGGCAGACGAAACCCAGACGAAGGATAGCAGTTAACTCCTGCTAAATCATGCCTTGGGCCTGTTGACCCTTGAGTAGGCTCTTGATAGTCTCTAAAAGCATCGTCTGTTCAGTGGGTGGAGTTTCATCAACAAGTGGTGGTGGTGGGATTTCTCCGTTGGTGTTAATATGATCAGGGGAATCCATCACTTTAGACAGAGAAAAGATAAATTAGAATAGATTCATAGAATTTGAAATGCAAGGAATGTAAAAGTTGTCGGATTCCATATTTTTTGTATTGCATTGCTTACAATGTTCATACAGATCTGACCTGCACGGGCCACCAAAAAAACCTTTCACGCCCCGCTTCCCAAAGAACGGTAACGGGTATGTGACAATCTCGCGACTTATTTATTTTGAGAATGTCATTTCTCGCAACAAATAAGCTAAGCGTAATAAGCAATATAATATAAAAAAGAATAAACATGATAATAAAACTCCAACAACAAAATTGTTACATCCAGAGTTTCAAACCAATAACAAGATATCTGATTACAAGAAAAGATAATATAAATAAGCCTTAACAAAGAGGAATACAGAAAAGAAAATGCTGAAAGGAAACCAGTCATCTGCTTATGATGCAAGTTGATTGTACTCCTCTTCCGTTGCTTCTATCTTCTCTGTCTCAAAGTCACCTGACGAACATTCCAAGAATAAAAAGAAAACATGGTGAAATACCTGTCAGCGAACTTGTGCTCGTGTAAGTCCCCAAAAGAGGTGTGAATTAAACAAATAAAGTGCAAGCCGATATGTAATATAGCATGAATGGAAATCATTATTATTTGAACAAGTATGACATGGTAATGTACATGGCAATTATATGATACGTCAACATGGCAATATAGTATAGCATGAATTGGTCAATGTAAGCATGTAATAAGTGTAAATGGTGAACATGAAGTGAATGTCAATGTGTCCTAACAGGTCTCTACAAGGTAAACTAATCTAACGATAGTTTAAGTGTGAATGTCAACCAATCTCAAGTGTATTATCAAATCCAAGGATAGGGCCCCAGGGGCAAAGAATCACGGGCCCGAATCAAGAATCCCAAGAGTAGGACCCCAAGGGCAAGGAAACACGGAGCGTCATAATTATAAATTGTGTTAGTATTCATGAATTCATATACTAGGGGGAGTCCTAAGATTTCGTTAGATTCAACTCAAACTACCCCAACACCCCGCATAATTAATCTATAGTTAATGTTACATGTTTTGCCCAAAACCATGAAAATATAAGAGAGAGTGTACAAGTTCTTCTTTCAAGTTGAGTTCATATCAATTGCTTGTATTCATGTCAAAAGCAAATATTCCTGTTAATTTGTATTCATGTTTCTAGGCAAATCGAGTTAAGTATGTAGTATGGTGTTCATACAATTCATGTATATAAGAAATGATTATCGCATATCATAGGATGAGTTAAGTATCGTAACTAGGTATTTACATAATTCATAGCTAAAGTAACTAAGAAGTCATATGTTATGAGTTAAGGAAAGTATAATATCATATTACATGTGAGATATTGATTCAGTGTAAATATCAGTTTTAGACGGCTAAGTATACTTGAGACGGCTCATAAATCATTATACAATCATGTTTTAAGTCTCTGGTTGAATGAGATGGCTCAAAATGTTCTTGAGCCGGCTATACATAATTTTGAGACGGCCCAATAAGAATTGAGACGGCTCAACAATGTGTGAGAAGTGATATGTTTTCTTTGTTTCTATGAGATAGCTCATGGTTAAGTATGAACCGGCTCACGCCATGTCAAAAATGGGTTTTACCTTCTGGATGTATGAGACGGCTCATATTTTGTTGAGCCGGCTGAAAGCCTGTTCGTTCAGACGATCAAGTTCTGATGTTCGGTTATATTTCGCATGACGATGTAGTGTAATTTTATGCTCATTTCACAGTGTCAAATATATATGTTTTCTAAATTTATAACATATATAAATTGTCATTAATATGGTAGTCAATTAGGTGATTACTGATTTTAACTAGAATGACAATTAAATTTAACAAATTTATGTATAACCAAATTTACGCATAAAAATCATATTTCATTAAGGATTTCTATGAAACAACAGCAACGATTTTGTCGACGAGTCCAGACAGGGAAAAGAGAGGGATGAAGAGAGAGAGAGATGGAAGAAAAGACTTACTCACGTCGCGATTCAGTATAACAACCGAACCACCGTTTGAAAGAAAAGAGAACTTGATCGAAACTACGACGTCTAGATGAAAGAATTTTCTATTGGGTTGTAGAAATTCTTAGAGTAGGATCTCAGAGAATATTGTTCAGAGGAGAAATAGGTTTTGATGGTTATGGGGAAAAATGGAAGAGAGGGAAATAATTTTAAGCTTGAGAAATTAGAAGATATTTAAGGGTCATTAAAAGAAAATTTAATGGGGGAATTGAATGGGTTTGAGGTTATCAAAATTTAATTAGCGGTTTAAAGAAATGAAAGGGTGGTTTTAATGGAGGAACGAACAGTTATGAGGCCAAGGAATTCATTAAATGGGTGTCTGAGACGTTTCAGCTTCGAACGAGACATGAGCTGGCTCAAGAGTAGTTTGAGCCGTCTCATGCAGAGAGTGAAAAAACATAGCATTTCAGGCAAGGTTCGAGACGGATCAAGGTTGTTTTTTAGCCAGCTTAAGCGAACAAAGAAAGCATGATCATTGAAACTGATACAAGAGCCAGCTTACAAGGCTCAAGGAAACAAAGAAAGCATGATCATTGAAACTGATACACGCTCATACTATTTTGAGCCGGCTCACATAAGTTTTTAAGAGTTTAAATATTATTAAATTCTTGAAACGAAACAGAGTACACGAAATTTAGAGTTGTTACAAAGACCATTTCTAAAAATTGTCCTATTAAAAACAGAAAACAAAACGTGTCGAAGAATGTTTCCTTATGTTTTGCCTTCTTTTATCAAGAATCTATATATCTATATAAATTTAGATTTTTGTCATTAATAGTAATAATAATAAGAATAGTAATAATAAAAATAATAATACATGTCTTTTAATGTTAATATATCTATATAAATTTAGGTTTTACCATTAATAGTAATAATAATTAATAGTAATAGTAATAAGAACAGTAATAATAAAAATAATAATACATGCCTTATAATGTTATAATAATAAGAATAAGAATTTATATCTATCTATCTATCTATTCATATAAATTTATATTTTTGTCACTAATAGTAATAGTAATAAGAATAGTAATTTATATATCTATATAAATTTAGGTTTTTGCCATTAATAAGAATAGTAATGTACATATCTTTATAAATTTAGGTTTTTGTCATTAATAGTAATAGTAATAAGAATGGTAATAATAAAAATAATAATACATGCCTTATAATGTTATAATAATAATCTATCTATCTATATATCTATATAAATATAGTTTTTTACTATTAATAGTAATAGTAATAAGACTAGTAATAATAAAAATTAATAGTAATAGTAATCTATATATCTATATAAATTTAGGTTTTTGCCATTAATAGTAATAGTAATAAGAATAGTAATTTATATATCTATATAAATTTAGGTTTTTGCCATTAATAAGAATAGTAATTTACATATCTTTATAAATTTAGGGTTTTGTCATTAATAGTAATAGTAATAAGAATGGTAATAATAAAAATAATAATACATGCCTTATAATGTTGTGATAATAATCTATCTATCTATATATCTATATAAATTTAGGTTTTTGCAATTAATAGTAATAGTAATTGTTGGATATAATGCCCTCAGAGTCAATTATTGGATCACAGGCACGTGATTGCAATGATTGAGGGAGGACCTATGCCGGTAGGATAGTCTTACTCAAAATGATAGTATGCTATCTGGTTTATCTTTATTATCGTGTACCGCTTTAGGTGACCTTACAGGTCACTATTACACATTGATAGAGCCTTTAGGATTCTTGCTTGACGGCCAACAGTATGATGGCGATCATATACGTGGGAGCTGGGGTCTATAAGCACATCCTTAAAAGGTCCCTAGTCGTGAGAATTTCGAGACTGGGCATCGATACTCCATTAGTAGACTAGTGTATACAGTCGAGACCCCGACGAGGGACGGTGGCCGGTCTCACAAGCCATTAGTGTCAGTTGGTTCACCTAAGATGTATACAGGTGCTCATTGGGTTATGAGTACACCGGACATGACTCGACGGGAACATGCTAGTTGGTATCATACCTGACGTCAGATAGCAGTTCCCTGGTGACATGTGTACAGGTTAGTTCATTGACCTGAGATCGTCATTTGTCTCGTATGAGTTCCCATTGTACTTTGATTACTACCCTACCACGGCTCAAAGGAGTCATGCAAACATGTTTTAGTTGGGTACAGTCCCGAGCCACATGGAGGCAGTGAGCGGATCGGCAGGGGTTTCGTCTCTCCCGGTATTGGGGGTGAGATCGCGCTGTGTCTAGGAGAGCCATTACACGAAGTCCTTGGCCAAGGCAGAAGATTTACTGGTAGGTATTCCAATAGTATCTCAGGGTGTTCTGGGCTACACTCCGACACGACTTGTACCGCTTTTGGGGGTCTGACTTTCACTAACCCCTTAGGCCCGCCATGTGATGCTCATAGACGAACGGACCGGACTGTATGGATATTGTAACTGACAGGCTCAGTAGGGTGTCAGGATGAGTTCGCTCATCGACCTCCCTTTTGGTCAATGCCTGGTTGCCCGTTACGTACAGCTAGTACCACTGACGTGCTAGTGGTTAAATCCACAGTCAGTGTATTAAAGAGTCTTTAGAGTCCACCACAGACTGTTTCTCAAGTTTCGGGCGAAACGTTGTAGAGACCGTATGATATATGGCAGGGTCCAATCATATACGCGCAGTAGTGCACGGATCATGATCGGGCGGATCATACTAGTGGGCTTTGGTTTAGGCCGGATCCTAGTATTAGATTTGTTAGATTACTTTAGTCTCATCGCATTTACATTCAGTCGGAATGCGGATGCAGGTATGTATATACAGGTGAGGGGTATCCTTGTGATCCGTCACGAGTTTACTTTAGATGTTACCGTATCTTTTTATTGTTGTAAACATTTGGGTTAATGTTTACATATGGATATTATGAGCTAGATATCACGATTTGGAGCATTTATTGTGACACATGCACAAGTGGTGACTCATGGTCTCTTTTCTTGTGCATGTGTCACATTATGTGATAGTTTTGTGTGATGAAATGATAAGAGGAGAAAGAAGGGCAGCCATATGATATTGGGTGAGCTCTTGTATTTTTCATACTACTCACTCTCTCATTATATCATATAACACATAACAAAAGAAAGCTTCTTTCTTCTTCTTCCTCCTCTAGCTCACCATTTCCTCCAATGGCATCATCTCTAACCTCCATCCATACAATGGATGCAAGAGACAAAGTGATCACAAACATTCTCTACATCACCTTAGACACGTCGGCTAACACACTTCGTGCCCGAGTTGCTTCGGATGAAGCGGGAGCCCGTAAAAAGAATCGATGATGTGGTGCCCTTTCCGACGAGGAGATCGAGACCGGAGATGCCGCGAGGATCTTGGGATGGTGGCCAAAGACCGAAGGACACGGATCGATCGGTATAGCTTTCCAACCCTCTCTCTAGATAGCTAGTTGTAGGTTAATGGTTCGATCCGGGAAAAAGCATACGATAGCGCCGGTTTCTAGTTTGAAAAAGTTTCGTTTCCGCATTTTGTCCTCGGAAAGACGGACGGGGCGCTACCGTAGTCTTACATGGTATCAGAGCCACGCAATTAACCTTTACTAGCTTGCTCTAACGTGTTTAGAATTTTGATCGAACGAAAATTCCGAAACCGCGATTCTAAGCCATTATGTTTCTGTCGAATTTTTTTTGTGCTCTAAAATTTTTTTTGGGTATGTCAGAAAATCAGGCAGGGTTTTTTAGGAGAACTGAGAAAATTTGGTGAGCTGAACCCCCCGTAGCGCCGCGAAACCGTGGCCGTACCCACTCGTTGGCCGCGGTTCCGCCGCAGTCCTGTAGCCACAGTGCACCAAATTTTCTGAGGTGGTCTCTGACTTGGAATTCGGGTTTCTGGTAATTTTTATTTTGGGCCCAGATTTGTTTGAGTACTGGGTATTGTGCTTGGGGCCCTGTTCATAACAGAATATTGCATTTTATACCGCCCATTCTTATGCTCGTGTGTTTATAGGTAGGTGCTTTTAATTCGTGTTTGTTACATATTTACAGATTATAGGTTTCCAGTACAAATATTGCAAATCAAGACAAAATCTCCACAGTTACACCAAATACAGAACATCTGTTGACAACAGATAAAAGCCGGGTTCCGGTTATCCATATCCGTCCAGTGCTGCGTACCGGTTCCAGAGACAAGACATATGACAGCGGTCATTCGTGTCTCGGACAAGCACAGAGCACGAGAGGGGCTGCACAAGAATCAATGGGTGCGCGGAGCTCGAGGGAGATAGAAGTCAAAAGTGAAGAAAATAATGCAATCTTGGACTAGAAAATCTGAAGATATTCTGGATGATTTTGTGCAGTTTAATGTTGGCAAACACTAGGAAAAAGTGAACCAGGGGATACGACAAAAGTTGATAGCCTAACACCCCTAAAGGGCCGCGGATCCGCGGCCGTATGGTGTCAGAAGGTGGTGTGTTTTTAGGGGCAGTTTGGTACTTTTATATGGAGCCATATTCGTGCCCTAGGTTTTCATTTCCCTGCCTATAAATACTCCAGAACTGAGCCAAGCCAAAGGTGTCCATTCTTTTAGTCTCTTTTTGTTAGGTTTTAGTCGTCTTCTTCTTCTTCTTCATTCTTTCCTCCATGAAAATTGTAGTGAGAGCTTTTTGAGTGGAAGATCAATGAAGATGAGGGTTTTTGTATCATTCTCTTTTGTTTAGTTTCCCCTTGAGATTTTTGCTTCCTCTTGATCTTTCAACCTCTTCATTGAGCTTGAAAGGTTAAGGGTTAGTTATTGATTTCAAGGGTTGTATTTTCTTATGGAATTAGTGCTTCATTTCACATGCGTTCTTTACCCTTCCCTTGATCTTGCAACCTCTTGATTGAGCTTGCAAGTTTAAGGGTTGGCTATTGATCCCATGCTTGTCTTGAGTTCTAGTTTCTAGTTTCCAGTTTCCTTTCTTGCTTTTTATTATCTTGTAATTACTTTCTTGCATTTTTCATTCTTGTCTTTAATTACTTGCAATTTAATTCCATGCACTTTAATTACTTGTTTGTAATCTTTTCTTTTCTTTGTTCTTTTCTTTTCGTTCTCTCTTTTTGGTTCGTTTTTGTGAATGGTTGTAATTATCATTGTTAAGAATAAATACGGTATTGTAAGTTAAGATTTTCTTTTCTCATTTCCTTTTCCCATTATTTTCCATTGAACTCCGTCCAAACCATACGCAAGCGCTCCGTTAGCTACCCTACCCCAACAAGGTAACGGTGATTCCTAACCGCGACCGGTTGCGTTCGGTTTGGCCGGAGGCGAAAGCAAGAGACAAGAACGGAAGGACAAGGGTAAATAAGCCGTATTCCACGAATACCGCGCTTAAATCCCCTAATCCACGTTGTTGCCGATTTCTCTAGCTTCAATTGGTCAAGACTCGGCTCAAAAGTTTTGAGTACGGATTTCTTTAGTTTACATTTTCGTATCTTTTCTTAACAATTTTATACTTGCAAATAATACACATAGGTTAGATTGAACAAACTCATACATATTCTTTATTGACTCGTCTAAAACAAGAACGAAAATACAACCATCTCCCTGTGGATCGACCCGTGCTCAACCGGCTAGCTGCATAGCGACACCGTCCTGATCGCGGTTAACTTTTAATTCTTTTAACCAAATGGCGCCGTTGCCGGGGAGACGGTAGCGTATTTTCTTTCTTGTTATTCGGGTTAATATTCTTTTTGTATATATTTATAAAAAAAAATATATTTTTGTTTTTTTTGATAATTTTTGTGGGCAAGTGTGCAGATTTTTGCGTATTTGCAAACTGCGATTGTGGGGAGCAAAGTGTACGTTCAAGGTTAAGGTGATTACGAAGTATAGTGCCAAAGATCCGGGTAGTTTGACCCGCGCAAGCGAACTTTTCAAGCTTACCGGATTTGATTCAACGGGGGTTTCCTAACCCAAAAACTTAACGGTACGTATTTTACTAACACCTTCTTCTCAAATCCGACGCTTCCAATATACTATTCTTTGCAGGATTCTTTGCAAGTTCGCTAGCAAACGCTAAAAATTGACTAACCCGTATTTGTTGCAGCGCCATGCTTAAACTAAAAAACGATTGTTTGATTCTTTATAGAATTTTTTGAATTGCGCATTGCATACATTAATACGGACTTAAGGGCAAGCGAACCTCACAACATACGGTAAAGGATTTCATCACCTTTTCCGTGGCCCACAAATCACGAACTTAAGCATAACGTTTACCCGCACAAATTTTAAAAGAAATTAGACTTTAAGCCTTAAGGACTTCGCGCTCACTAGGAGAAGTTAACTGTGTTTAGAACCTCGCTTAACGGTATATTGTTTACGGGGTGTCTAGGAAAGCGTTAACGGTGAAACCGCCAAAAGAGAAAGGGTTATTTAATTAAGGAACTTCGCGAAAGCGTTGGAAAACCTCCCCTTATCTCTGCACTTACCTGGCCTCGTGATCAGTGTATCTTGAGCCCGTTTCTCGACACAGTTTTACTTCGACAATCAAGTTCTGGAGCAGGTCTAGTTGACCTAGGCGAACCCTAGAACGATTAGGTGTGTGGTATTTTTGTGTCGTGATTGTTTTTGTCCATATTCTTTTTGTGTGTATATTTCATTCTTCTGTTAATATATAAACTAAAAATATATATATATATATATATCACATTCTTTTTCCCCTCCTTTCCTCTACCTTTCTTTCTCTCTCATCATATCATGGGTACCCCACCTCGCAAAACTCTTGCCGAACTTTGGTACCCACAACCAGACATTACTTCTTACGGTTCTTGCTTTGGCCAAACATCGAATGACCCCTCCATGCCCAAAGTTTCACTGAAAGATCGCATAGCAGCGTCTAGGACAAACACTTGCACTCCTCATTCCACTTTTTATCAACCTTTTCAACCTCCCCCACCCGCTTATGTTGATACCCCTTTTGCAAGTCGTCCTTTGTCCATCGCTGAACAAATTGAACAATCTCGTAGCCGATCTTTCACTCCTTTCACCACCACAGATTCTTGGGATCAACAATTCCATTCACCTTCTTATCCAATTGTTGATCCTGCTCCTGTCCAGCCATTCAATTCCTACCAGTCATACCCTACTTTTGCACCTTCCCTAGACATTGCTTCAGAACCGCCATTTGGGAGTTTTCAGTACCCAAACAACTTTGAATCCTTGACTGAAACCCCTTTTCAACCCATGTCTAGTCTGGAACAGTCGTTGGAAAACTTTAGGGTAGCATCAAGCCAACAGATGATGGATTTGAATGCGTCCATGGCCGCCCTCATACAACCTAGTGACCCGGTAGCTAGTTTTCTACTAGCTCCAAAATTTTCAATGTATGATGAGGCGGCAGGACAGGTTGTGAATTTGAGTGGAGAGAGTGAGATGTACCCCCTTCCAAATCAAACCTACCCGTCCCAAATTGAATCCCACAACTCCTGTTTTGAAAGTCTATCGAGTATCCCACCTGATTTAATTGAAGATAGAATGATGAATGAGTTGTGCGACTTCGTAGTATTTGATTTGCCCGATTGTGAAGGGTCTCTTCCAAGTGAAACCGATCCTAAACCTTTTGACCTCTACACCTCCACTTTAGAACCTGAATCGATTAATATCCATGCTTTTGTTGAGGTGTCAGAGAATTTTGATTTTCACTTGATTAAGGATATTGACGCCGGGAATATTTTGGATTATGAACCCGTAGATTTGGCTGAGTTTGTCTCTTCAAATCATCATCCCGAGTCATTAAATGTTTTTCCCGAACCCCATATGCATCTGGATTTTGAAGAGAAGTGCATGGATGTGCTAAATTTTGAGGAGAATATTGAGGATAGTTTTGAGGATGAACCAGTTTTGCTTGATGAGTCGGATTTTCCAATTCATCCTGTTCCTTCCACTGACTGTGTACACCCTCCTGAACCTTTAACCGATAACCTTCCACAACCACTCCCCTCCACCTTTTCCATCGTTCCGACCATGCAAGAAACCGTCTCACTTTCATTTCGTATGTCTGGTTTACCAAGTTCGGCGTACCCATGGTTTCTCACGAATCTTGAGGGATTTGACCCCATTTCTCGACGGATAAATATATTAGCACAATCGCTTTTCACACATCGGTCATCACAAATTTTGCTAATCTATTTACTCCATTTGCACCCTCAAGTTCGTATTCCACTTCTTTTTCCCTTCCGCCATTCTTCTTTCTCTCATATACCGAGACCGTATACCACTTCTATCTCCATACGGTCTCGCGTATTCTCCATCTCTTTTCTCTACGCCTTCTTTCACCAGCCACTGGTTTATCGAGATAAAATCTTTGAATGGTTGGTATTAACTTTTGGCCTGTGTAAGGCCTTGTATAGATTGATACTGTTCTTTCCCCCCTAATCCTGAACTTCAACGCTTAACAGTGGAAACACTGTTTCACTTAAGTTTGGGGGGGGGGGCTATTTTTTTGTATATATTTTTTGTTTTCCTTTTTGTTTTGTATATAATTTGTTTTTAGGGAGCGCCGGCAATTTTAACCCTCTTGGTATAGCCTGACAGTGAGGGCACTGTCAAGTTTAAGTTTGGGGGTGTGCTCGGTAAGCTTTCTTCCTTCGCATTCATTTGTATATTTCGCATTTGCATACTTTATTAAAAACCCACAAAAATTGAAAATTTTCCAAAAAATATAAAAACTTTGTCGTCAAGTTAGCTAATAGGGTAACTTAGATTTTTATTCTGAAAGTTTAGTTGATATGTTAGAAATAACTAAATTCTAGACTTAGGGATTGAAAATCCTTAAAATAACCCTCATTCTGTCTGACTTTGGTAAGTATACGTCCTTACAGTTTTTTGAGTTCAGTTCTTGAGTTAAGTCAAGATGAAGGGAAAGTATTGAAGCTTTACTGGAGAATAAGTCTGAAAAATAGTTTCTTTGCTTGAGTTCAAATTTAGAAATTATATACCCTACAAACTGCACTTACACACACCTTGAAACTTGGGATAGTAAAGGATACCTAGAAATACTCTTGCCTAAAAGCCTAGTATGAAAGAAAAAACGGTATTTAAAGCTAAACACCAAAAGAGCATATTGAAAAATATATCCAGTCTTGAAAAAGAAAAAGAAAAAGAAAAATAAAAAGAAAAAATAGAATAAAGTCAAGACCTGGAAACTGCTATTTACGCTTTAAAGTTCACACATTCAGTAATCGGTCATTAGTGCCTCAAGAAGCATTAATAGTCGCATGAAAGGTGTGTGAGCAAATCCGTCCATCCTTAATGAAAAGAAGTAGTATTAGGTATTAGGGCAAGGGTATTATAGCTTGAATTGAATTCTTGAGTGTAGGGGTGCAAATATACACACACGTAGGGGTATACAATAGATGTTTGGATAAAAGATAGAAATAAAGAATAAGACTTGTGTTTTCTGTAAAGTTGATAAAAATCCCTGATTTGAGGCTGCACTTTAGAAGGAAAACTCAGGAGATCCAAGGTTAAATAGATAGGAGGTGTGAGAAATAAGGGTTGGATATTTCTAACTTAGGATGATAGAATTTCTAACATAAATATTAAATTGTAGGAGTAGAATCGATGTTAACTTATAACACTAGCTTGACGGGATTTTGTGGGTGTAATCCGCTGAAAACCCTCGGGAGACAACACTCCTCCTACTAGGGACACCTAGAGGTTTAACGGCTTGTTGCACGTGCTCAGTGCAATCGCGTTCCCTGCGAAAGTGCGGTTAGGATTTTCTTTTTTGTGAATAATTGGTTTTGCTCGGGACGAGCAAAAGTTAAGTTTGGGGTATTTGTTCATAACAGAATATTACATTTTATACCGCTCATTCTTATGCTCGTGTGTTTATAGGTAGGTGCTTTTAATTCGTGTTTGTTACATATTTACAGATTACAGGTTTCCAGTACAAATATTGCAAATCAAGACAAAATCTCCACAGTTACACCAAATACAGAACATCTGTTGACAACAGATAAAAGCCGGGTTCCGGTCATCCATATCCGTCCAGTGCTGCGTACCGGTTCCAGAGACAAGACATATGACAACGGTCATTCGTGTCTCGGACAAGCACAGAGCACGAGGAGGGCTGCACAAGAATCAATGGGTGCGCGGAGCTCGAGGGAGATAGAAGTCAAAAGCGAAGAAAATAATGCAATCTTAGACTAGAAAATCTGAAGATATTCTGGATGATTTTGTGCAGTTTAAAGTTGGCAAACACTAAGAAAAAGTGAACCAGGGGATACGACAAAAGTTGATAGCCTAACACCCCTAAAGGGCCGCGGATCCGCAGCCTAAGCATGCTTAGGCCGCGGAACCGCGGCCGTATGGTGTCAGAAGGTGGTGTGTTTTTAGGGGCAGTTTGGTACTTTTATATGGAGCCATATTCGTGCCCTAGGTTTTCATTTCCCTGCCTATAAATACTCCAGAACTGAGCCAAGCCAAAGGTGTCCATTCTTTTAGTCTCTTTTTGTTAGGTTTTAGTCGTCTTCTTCTTCTTCTTCATTCTTTCCTCCATGAAAATTATAGTGAGAGCTTTTTGAGTGGAAGATCAATGAAGATGAGGGTTTTTGTATCATTCTCTTTTGTTTAGTTTCCCCTTGAGATTTTTGCTTCCTCTTGATCTTTCAACCTCTTCATTGAGCTTGAAAGGTTAAGGGTTAGTTATTGATCTCAAGGGTTGTATTTTCTTATGGAATTAGTGCTTCATTTCACATGCGTTCTTTACCCTTCCCTTGATCTTGCAACCTCTTGATTGAGCTTGCAAGTTTAAGGGTTGGCTATTGATCCCATGCTTGTCTTGAGTTCTAGTTTCTAGTTTCCAGTTTCCTTTCTTGCTTTTTATTATCTTGTAATTACTTTCTTGCATTTTTCGTTCTTGTCTTTAATTACTTGCAATTTAATTCCATGCACTTTAATTACTTGTTTGTAATCTTTTCTTTTCTTTGTTCTTTTCTTTTCGTTCTCTCTTTTTGGTTCGTTTTTGTGAATGGTTGTAATTATCATTGTTAAGAATAAATACGGTATTGTAAGTTAAGATTTTCTTTTCTCATTTCCTTTTCCCGTTATTTTCCATTGAACTCCGCCCAAACCATACGCAAGCGCTCCGTTAGGCACCCTACCGCAACAAGGTAACGGTGATTCCTAACCGCGACCGGTTGCGTTCGGTTTGGCCGGAGGCGAAAGCAAGAGACAAGAACGGAAGGACAAGGGTAAATAAGCCGTATTCCACGAATACCGCGCTTAAATCTCCTAATCCACGTTGTTGCCGATTTCTCTAGCTTCAATTGGTCAAGACTCGGCTCAAAGGTTTTGAGTACGGATTTCTTTAGCTTACATTTTCGTATCTTTTCTTAACAATTTTATACTTGCAAATAATACATATATGTTAGATTGAACAAACTCATACATATTCTTTATTGACTCGTCTAAAACAAGAACGGAAATACAACCATCTCCCTGTGGATCGACCCGTGCTCAACCGGCTAGCTGCATAGCGACACCGTCTTGATTGCGGTTAACTTTTAATTCTTTCAACCAGGCCCACTTCGGGAAATTTTGTCGATCGAAAATTTAAATATGTTCACAGTATTTACATTATATCTGCGACCATGAATGTCATTTAATCGGTAAACCCTGTCTAATTGCTATATCCCTTTTAAACGGATTTGCGAATGTGACATTCACGTTGATGTTCTGTGTTGTGCTGTGATGTTGCGGATTTGTCGTGGTGGATAGCATGGATGCAATGTTAGTACAGTTTGGTATTATTTGTACTTTTGATATTGCGGGGCGAGCGTCCGACATGTGGACTGCCGTCACTGCCTGTTTGTATATTATTCTTTTGGGGCACGACCGGGCTGAGGTCGATGTACCCGTTGTATATATTTTACTTTCTGTACTAGGATTACCCCGCGGAGGGGTGCATGGGTAGCCGGATTCTAGAGGGCAACGGGCCCGCATCTCATGGCTTTAAGACGGAGGGGGCTTCACTCTAGAATTGGCGGGCTATTCGCCGCACTCGTAGGGGGTACAGGTTGACCCAAGGAGAGGTGCTTAAGTTACCGGATTCCGTGAAATGCTGGGTGGTCCATTCACTTTGCTGTAGGGGGCTGCCTCGCTTCAGGTTTTGGCGGGTAACTTGTCGCGCCCGTAGGGGTCTAGGATTTCTTTGCACAGGCTATCCACAAGACCAGGGGAACGTCGGGTTTCAGTAGCGGCTCTATGAAACCCGGGGATCCCAGATTATCTGTATTGTTCTGTGATGCTTATTACTCTTTGTGATGTTGCATTTTATCACGCCTTGAGCGATTATTATATATTGATATATATACTAATAGATATTGTTTATGTTTTACACACGCGCTAGTCCAGTCCCCGCTCTGTCGTTAGTTAAGTAACCTAACGGGTGATGACGGGACCCAGTGGCGAATGCGGATGGTATATACGTACATCGTATTTTCGTTATTTTGTGGTGTGATTAATTGATGGGACTGCGTTGATTCGGATCAATGTAAGCTAAACAAACCTGTTTGATGTTGTTGGAACATTTTTCAAAAAGCTGTTATTGCAAGGACGTTCTCTTTTGTTTTGCACGGTGGTATTCGGTTATGAATATCCAGCACCTCAGTCGACGAGGCAAGGGCTGAGATCCCTTCACCGGGAGTGACCCCTTGGACAAAAGTTTGTGTCAGGGTAATAACTTCACTATAGCCGATTGCCTTTTTTGCTTTGCATCGCGGTATTCAGTTGGAATATCCTGCACCTCATTCTACGGGGAAAGAGCCGAGATCCCTTCACCAGGAGTGACCTCTTTAGCGAAGGTTTTCGCCACTATATTTTTATAAAAAGCTATGCAGTTCCTTCAATGATATCAAGTTCGTTACGTTAAAGGTTTTTCGCCAAAAACCAACCGTAGCCCTCCGTAATTTCTTACGGGTATTATTTAGTATTCGTGTTGCGTTTGTTGACCTAGTCAAGACGTAGTGTTCGGTAGCTAAGTGATGCTTGTCTGTTGCATAAATGGGATTGGTTAGGACAGTCGTGCGGCCTTGTTGACCTAGTCAAGGGCACGTACGGGTGGGTTTAATGCAGTCCAGAATAATGACGGGTTGAACTTGACTAGCGGTTTATGGTTTGTTGATCTAGTCAAGGTCATAAGCCGCTTGGGGTAAAAATCATATCGGGAGTTTCTAAAGAAACTGAAACTTGCCAGATATGCGCATACCTTCTGGAGTGTGATAACGTGAGTGGATTCCATCACGTTATCATGCGATGATAGTTGGATCCCGATTCCCACTGATGAGTTGGTTTACTCCTCTGGTAATCCCGACTAATTCTTCTTTCAGGTTTGGAGGAGAATGTGAGGTTACAGTAGGAGGTTTCCTGATTAGATAAAGTGATAACCATTCTGATCTAGGTTAGAGTGCACGCGGAGTATTTCTTTTCTCTCTCTCTCTTTGGCAGCGACCATGACCCGACCCTTGACTATGACTCAGTGATCAAGTTAACCGAACTTTCTTAAAACACTGGCTTTTGGATTGTCTGAGTTGCATTCCTCATTGCCACTCCTACTTTTACCCTTTTCTCCAGAACACCCCGTATTATTATGAACATCCACTTCCATTGGATAAAACCATCGTATGGTTATATACGAACTCGAAGGAACTTGTTCCAGATTCGAAGATGGTTTCCAGTTCTGGAGAAAATGAATAGGACTATTCAGTTGTCTTTTCCTTTTACCTTCTCTCAGGTTGTGAGTGCTCCTTGGATTAGGATGGTACACCTGTTATGCTAATTGGATATTCTTCATCCAAACCATAGGCAGGTGCCGAACAGTAGGGAATGAAGAAAACCGATTAGCCTAACGATGGTGTACAGAAGGTAATAAGTTAAGACAAATAAAGGGATTAGAAAGAGGGCAAAGTAAATTGCTACTGCTATTCACGATCAAACCAAGTATTTTATCGCCACTCCTACTTCACCTTTGTATTTCTCCAGGACACTCCGTATCACTACGAAGATCCACAGTTATTTGGATACTCCATCGTATGGTTATATACGAACTCGAAAGAACTTGTTCCAGTTCGGGTATGGATTCTGGTTCAGGAGAAATATGAATAAGGTTTATTCAGTTGTCTTTTATCTTTACCTTCTCTCGGGTTGCGAGTGCTCCTAGGATTAGGACAGTACACCCATTATGCTTATTGGATAGTCTTCTTCCAAACCATAGGCTGGTGCCGAACGGTAGGGAAGGAAGAAAACCATTTAGCCTAAAGGGGTGTACAGAAGGTAATGACTAAAGACATATAAAAGGATATGAAGAGATGGCAAAGAAATATATGGTTACAGTTGTGAATCTGATAATGGAAGAGGCATTACTAGGAATATCCGGATACTCCTTCAAAACATTTACATGTTTCAGTTTAACTGTGTATTATTAAAAGAAAACTGATTTCCCTGTTAGCCCTTGCTCCAGGGTATGTATTTACCAGGTTTGATTCTCATATCTATATGGTTTTACAGATGATGAGTAGGAGTAAGTTATTGGGAATTGGGTGATCATCCTCATTATATCGGGATTCGTTGTAATTGGTGATATTTGAGGAAATCGCCTGGGTTGTTTGCCGGACGGCAAATATTTGGTTTTGAATATCCGTTGTTATGCACCAATTTCAAATTGATATATCTGTACATTTATTTTCATAAAGTGAGATATAACTTTTTGAAATTATGTCCATAACATTTACCTATATCAGTGGATGGTTAGGTAAGGAGCATTAAACAGCGGTGTAATTCTTCTTCACCATAAGTACAGTTTTCAACCTACGACACACAGGGAATGAGTTATTAGACTCAGGGGACTTATATAGAGTATTGTATATTATCCAGTGTCCATTAGGACAGAGGGGTTGGTACTCGTACTGTAATACCCAGCCCCTTTTATACTAATATCTGTATTTTTGTTATTCTTGAATTTTATTTAATTTATTTAATTTTATTTCTTCTAAACCCCAAACCCTAATCCCAATGCCTCATTTTCTTTTCCCATTTATATAAACCCATTTTTTTCGGCCCAACTCTTTATTCCCAAATTATTTAAATTCCCCGGGCCAAACTCACCAAGCCCACTCTTCTATTTCCTCAATTAGCCGGCCCCCTTTCCAATCCTCTATAATTTCTTTTATAAAAACCTCATCCCATTCTTTTATTAAACCTAATCCATTTTAAAATCCCCCAGCCTTTTCCATCCCAGCCCTGCAGCCCACAAACTTTCATTTAATTAAATATAGTTTTCTCTGGCCCAAGTCTTCACCGGAGCCCGCCAGCCCGTTCTCCCCTCAGCCGCTCACCTCAACCCGACCCGGCCCACTACCCCCTCCTCTTCCCCAACGGCTACTTCCTCTTCTCCTCCTCGCTCGACCCACCTCCTTCGCCCCCGCCCACGCTCGCACGTGCACCGTTACTCCCCTCGACGCGCAACTCTCTAACCCCTGTCGCCCTCATCTCCTTCTCACTCTCCAACTCTATCTCAAAAAAAACTTTCCTTCCTCTCAAAACTTTCCCACGAACCCACACCCGCAGCCTCCGCCAACTTCTTCACTCGCCCCACCGCCGATGGCGATGACCACAACCCCTCACCACTCTCCCTCGCTCATTCTTCCTCCACTCGAGAATCCCAACGCACCCGTGCCACGACCACACCACCGTCGTACCCATCACCGAACCCCTCCTCCTTCGCCACGTCACCTCCACCGATCACGACTCCCTCTCCCCGACCGCTCTCCACCGACGACGACCCGAACTCACCACCGCCTACCTCCTCCATCGACCGAGCACCTCCTCACCTTCTTCCCCCTTCAGCTCCCTCACCCGACCTTCTCTCTCATCACCTCAATCTCTGTCTCCCTCACTCCCGTTCTCCCTCTCTCGAGCCCACGCCCACGCCTCCTCCGTCGCCATCACCCCACTCCGCCGGCCATCTCGTCGGGCCCCTCGTCACCGCCCCTGCAATCTCCCTCTCTCTTTCTCGATCTCTCTTTCTCTCTCTGTGTTCTCTCTCTCTCTCTCTCTCTTGATCTCTCTCTCTCTCTGTCTCTCCCTCTCTCTGCAATCTCTCTCTCTTTCTTGATCTCTCTCTCTCGCCCTTCTGGCAACCCCCACTGCACATCACCGTCGCTAAGTCACCGCCGACGAGCCCCTACAAACCACCGCACAACCACCATCGCTACAAGCCCCCAAGCTTCAAGCCAAATAGCCCGGCAATTCATCGAACACCTGCAACCGTTGGAAAATCCGCTATTCCAGCCACTGTCATCGCCGTCCAAGCCATCTCCACCATCATTGTGCCCATCGCCGTCGTCGACGCAGCAACCATCGCAACGCCAGCGCAAGTCCGTTGCACTCACCGAGCCATCAAGCACAAGATCAAGCTCTACCGAAGCCAACCCTTGTCGTGTTTGCGGTCGTGCCGCTGACGCTGCCGTGTATCGCCAGAACATCTTCAGGAAAGTATTTATACTTGCTACATGCTAATCTAATTACATTACAAACTCAAATCGTATAGACTGCTAATTTACAATTGGTGATAACACATGTGATATACTTGTTCGATGTGTGACCTCAATGAAAATATTCGTCTAATTTGACGGAATTGGTTTGTCTATGCTGTCCCATGAAGTGATGAATGCGGTGTATAAATTTCACTGGATAATACGATTATTAACGACTAAAACGATTACCCCCAAGTATACCTGTAAAACTGGAAATTCTTGTATCTGAAAACCGTTAGAACCACCATAAATTATGTACATACTGGAATGATGCGTTCAAGGGCTTAAATCGAAGCCGACTCGACGAACTATAGCCCTATGCAAGTTTCTAATGGTTTATGTATTTAAATTGTGATAATATTTAGATCGGAGTGCGACTCTGGATTGCAGTCCAGAGCGACTCCAGTTGTTGTTTACTGTCCCGTAAAGGGGTACCACCCTGTTTCCTTAACTCGTAGACTGCGGAACTCCGCAGTTTATTAAAGGTGAATCTGTTAGCTAGATAACACAAGTAGTTTCTTTCTGTTTCGTCATCGGTTTCTATTTAATCTGTAATTTAAAAGATCGGGACGTATAACAGTCCCAACAGAATCAGAATTGACATACTAGTATTGAACAGCTTATAACTCATAACGTACATACGCGATTGAGGATCCATATGTTGCGTTGAAAACCTTACTGAAAAACCTAGATTTCATTCAACTGTAGCATTGCTAAATTCTGATCCCAACTAGAATTAAAATGCGTTGCGAAATGGACTTCCGATTCTGAAACCGGATTTCCAGCCGTGAACGCTTAAAATGAAATGGCCATAATTAGTGATCCTGAAACCCGATTGACATGAAACCAAATTCGCTGGATAGATAATCAAACATACTATTTATTCCCCATTCATTGTTTCGCTAAACTATACACGTATGATTGCTGATAAATTATGTAAGTGGTAGAATACTGTTTTATGACATCTTAATTACGCTTTACATACTGTCTCCTCATCATAACATGCATATGTGACTGCATTGATAACCTAGTGATCATGTGCATTATCCAGTGTTAGGTATTAGTGATGATTGTGTCAAGTACGTAGTGTTCGTGCATGAGTGAATAAGTGGAAGTGACATGTACTTGTACACAATCAGTGAACCTTATTATTCTATTGCATTGTCGACGTCTGTGGGACACATGTACGTGTGACTATAAGTGGTATGGGACACTTATGGAAGCTCTTGCATGGGTGTCATAGATAAGGCACCAGACACTGCCATTTATCTTGAGTATTAGTCGGGACGTGCTTGATGGAGATCCTGTCTCCAGTTCTCACGCAGACTTGTTACAGACCGATTGGTATTTGAGGTTATGGTCAGCGTTTGATGTAGACCACGGGGTGTGGGGCAGTTTGAGTGTGAGTTCAACAGAATCTCGGGAGTCCCATGCCGGCTTATATATATGGAGATTTACAGGGTACATGATTATTACCGTGAGTTACATGTTGGGCCCGTGGTCCCTTGTCCTTGGGTCCTACCATTGGGTGGAGGACACTCACGAGTGGTTGACTCTCACACTTGGACTGACGATAGGCTTAGTGACCTGTACAGTGAGACTTAGAGACTGATAGGGATGATAGCATCGATATACATTACTTACTGTGTTGACATACCTGGCATATTATTTTACTGCTTTTACTGTTCTACTGCATTGATTACTCAATGTTTATACCTCTACTGTCTTGATTTACTGTTATATATCCGTTATTACTGTTCGAGTTACCACTTGCATTTTTATATATATTGCTATCGTGTCGCTCTGACGACCTGAGTATGCATGCTCAGTTTGAGGAGTGGATTTAGCCGGGACCAGGGCCAGACGTACATCACGGACATCTTGATTAGCTATCCAGAGTTATTCCCTTTTGTTTCCCTTCAGGTCAGTTCTTTATATTGTTTTGTTTCAGTTACTGCATTTCTCATTACCTGCACTTTATTTACTGATTACCACTTAAAGCTAGAAGCCGAAGTGTGACTACGGCATGATATTTCCTTGACCGTAGGAGCATGGCCGGCCTTGTTAACCCCTCGTATTCCGTATTTTGGGAAGCGGGGTGTGACACGTATTATATTCTGTTTACTTGCGACTTCTCTAGTTCTTGGACATGTGTTTCGTAGAAATACAAGATCCAAGTTTTGAGAAGTTATAAGTATAAGAATAAATTAGAGAACCAGGTATTGCAAGTATCAGGATTCTTCAAGGTAATCGAAGATGTAGATACTTATGTATGATATTCAGTTGATAGTAATGGTTTTTGAGAAACCTGTTTCTCTTTCAGGTTACTCATATTTGGATGCAGTCCTGAGTTGAGTAATATTGATCGGCCTCTCTCCATTTAGTTGACATGCACTGGAGACAGCTGCATGATTTGAATTTGGTACCAATTAAATCAGTGCCTCTGTTTCTATATTGGATATAAAATAGTTCATATCTTAACAATGTTAAGGTACGGGGAGTTGTCTGACTTATGCTTAAAACCAGACTCTGGATAACTTAAGGCACGTTTCTGTAATGGCTGTTTGTGGGTTGACCCAGGCTATGACGAGGGTTGACTTTCTACCATCAGGAAGATCAATAGTGATATTGTTCTTGACTCGCCACAGTTTTAATAAATATGGATTTTTTCAGAAAACAGTAGTGGGAGTATGGTAGAACTGGAAGTGATTCCAGAACTACAAACGATTACTGAAAATTTGATAAGAACCTAAAGATTCAATCTGGTTTGACATTCCATTGGCCACTCCGCAGATATGGTGGGTAACCTCAATCACCCGAGAGGTACTCCGGTAGCCTTAAGGACGGTGACAGGGAGGTTCTTGTTTACCCAGACTTGCCATTGCTGTTGTTCCAGACTGTGAGACCCGGCAGGAGGATGAGTATAGCGTCGTTCTAAACTAGCTTTAGAAGTGTACGTGTATATAACTCTGCCAGAGGGTTGTCGTAGTCAGTGGGAGCAGCGGAAGCATAGTGGACAAGTAGCTTATGTCTATTTATAGACTAAAGCAGATATAGCGGAGATAGATCATCTATTTCTGATGTGACAGTCATAGGTTTGAGTTCATCAGAATAGGGGATGGATCTGTTAAGAAAGTAGTAAGGTGTGATGTCCTGGTATTTGGATGACATACATAGAGTAGGAAGTGAAATTCCTATACTACGATCGGTTATACTTTGGTTGTCACACAGTAGTTTCTCCACAAAGGACATGGATTTTATATCAGACATTCTGGTTACTAGATCTACGGTTTTAGATCTAAATTTGGGTAGTTTCCCAACCTGGGTACTTAGACAACATTCTAAAGGTATTTAAAATGGATGACTCCTGGCACGGTAGTGTACCTGCAGGTAATGGAGTCACCCTCTCTAAAGGTGTCTTACAGACTAAAGGGGAGAGGGATGTGCATGATTGACAGATCACTTGCTTAGGCAATTAAGTCAATCATGAGATGTCAAGTACCACACCAGACGTTGTTTCTGCACTAAATGCAATAAATTGATATTGATCTTATCCTGGAGAAACGTTCGGAAACAGTTTTAGAACATAAGTGGATGTTCTAGGGATATGATAACAACAGCCTCTTTTACGAGACAGTTATCATTCCAGGCTTCCAAGGTGACCTGGATGACAGAGTGACTGCCAGAGTTGTAGTTTACCCTCTGATGAGGGGCAGTATTTTGGACAGGTGGTCCAGACGGATACTGAGGGAGGTATGGCGCAGGATACTGATTAAGTTCAGTTGACGAAACAGTCTAAGAAGTTTGGATTTGGAGTTCATTTATGAACTAGGTCCCGTCAGATATCCAGACATATTCTAAGACAGGTATTGCTCATTTCGGGAGATGGCTTTCTCCACGAACTTGAAATAAAGAAAGACATAGAAAGAAACATTAGGGCGGATCCATTCACTGAGGCTATTCCTCGAACGCAATAGTTTCGCAAATGGGCTTTGTGAAACTGATCAGTAGAGGAGTTGGGTGTTCGGTATCACACGGGCTGTGAGTATGCGACATCGCAATAATTATCTTTAAGTGCAAGTGGGAGATTGTTAGATATAGTGCCCTCAGAGTCAATTATTGGATCACAGGCACGTGATTGCAATGATTGAGGGAGGACCTATGCCGGTAGGACAGTCTTACTCGAAATGATAGTATGCTATCTGGTTTATCTTTATCATCGTGTACCGCTTTAGGTGATCTTACAGGTCACTATTACACATTGATAGAGCCCTTAGGATTCTTGCTTGACGGCCAGCAGTATGATGGCGATCATATACGTGGGAGCTGGGGTCTATAAGCATGTCCTTAAAAGGTTCCTAGTCGTGGGAGTTTCGAGACTGGGCATCGATACTCCATTAGTAGACTAGTGTATACAGTCGAGAACCCGACGAGGGGCGGTGACCGGTCTCACAAGCCATTGGTGTCAGTTGGTTCACCTAAGATGTATACAGGTGCTCATTGGGTTATGAGTACACCGGACAGGACTCGCCGGGAACATGCTAGTTGGTATTATACCTGACGTCAGATAGCAGTTCCCTGGTGACATGTGTACAGGTTAGTTCATCGACCTGAGATCGTCATTTGTCTCGTGTGAGTTCCCACTGTGCTTTGATTACTATCCTACCACGGCTCAAAGGAGTCGTGCAAACATGTTTTAGTTGGGTACAGTCCCGAGCCATATGGAGGCAGTGAGCGGATCGGCAGGGGTTTCGTCTCTCCCGGTATTGGGGGTGAGATCACGTTGTGTCTAGGAGAGCCATTACACGAAGTCCTTGGCCAAGGCAGGAGATTTACTGGTAGGTATTCCAGTAGTATCTCAGGGTGTTCTGGGCTACACTCCGACACGACTTGTACTGCTTTTGGGGGTCTGAATTTCACTAACCCCCTAGACCCGCCATGCGATGCTCATAGACGAACGGACCAGACTGTACGGATATTGTCACTGACAGGTTCAGTAGGGTGTCAGGATGAGTTCGCTCATCGACCTCCCTTTTGGTCAATGCCTGGTTGCCCGTTACGTACAGCTAGTACCACTGACGTGCTAGTGGTTAAATCCACTGCCAGTGTATTAAAGAGTCTTTAGAGTCCACCACAGACAGTTTCTCAAGTTTCGGGTGAAACGTTGTACAGGCCGTATGATATATGGCAGGGTCCGATCATATACGCGCAGTAGTGCACGGATCATGATCGGACGGATCATACTAGTGGACTTTGGTTTAAGCCGGATCCTAGTATTAGATTTGTTGGATTACTTTAGTCTCATCGCATTCGCATTCAGTCGGAATGCGGATGCAGGTATGTATATACAGGTGAGGGGTATTCTTGTGATCCGTTACGAGTTTACTTTAGATGTTGCCGTATCTTTTTATTGTTGTAAACATTTGGGTTAATGTTTACATATGGATATTATGAGCTAGATATCATGATTTGGAGCATTTATTGTGACACATGCACAAGTGGTGACTCATGGTCTCTTTTCTTATGCATGTGTCACATTATGTGATAGTTTTGTGTGATGAAATGATAAGAGGAGAGAGAAGGGCAGCGATATGATATTGGGTGAGCTCTTGTATTTTTCATACTACTCACTCTCTCATTATATCATATAACACATAACAAAAGAAAGCTTCTTTCTTCTTCTTCCTCCTCTAGCTCACCATTTCCTCCAATGGCATCATCTCTAATCTCCATCTATACAATGGATGCAAGAGACAAAATGATCACAAACATTCTCTACGTCATCTTAGACACGTCGGCTAGCATACTTCGTGCCCGAGTTGCTTCGGATGAAGCGGGAGCCCGTAAAAAGAATCGATGATGTGGTGCCCTTTCCGATAAGGAGATTGAGACCGGAGATGCCGCGAGGAGCTTGGGATGGTGGCTAAAGACCGAAGGACACGGATCGATCGGTATAGCTTTCCAACCCTCTCTTTAGATAGCTAGTTGTAGGTTAATGGTTCGATCCGGGAAAAAGCATACGATAGCGCCAGTTTCTAGTTTGAAAAAGTTTCGTTTCCGCATTTTGGCCTCGGAAAGACGGCCGGGGTGCTACCGTTGTCTTACAGTAATCAGAATAGTAATAATAAAAATTAATAGTAATAGTAATCTATATATCTATATAAATTTAGGTTTTTGCCATTAATAGTAATAGCAATAAGAATAATAATAATAAAAATAATAATGCATGCCTTATAATGTTGAAATAATAATCTATATCTATATAAATTTAGGTTTTTGCAATTAATAGTAATAGTAATAAGAATAGTAATAGTAATAGTAATAATAATAGTCTATCTATCTATATAACTTTTTATTTTTGCCATTAACAGTAATAGTAATAAGAATATTATTAATAAAAATAATAATACCTACCTTATAATGTTATAATAATAATAAAAATAAGAATAAGAATAGGTTTTTGCCTTTTATATATATATATATATATGCCATTAATTTTTGCCATAAAACTATATATATATATGCCATTAAATTTTGCCATAAAACTATATATATATATTTATATATATATATGCCATTAATTTTTGCCATAAAACTATTAGAATGATGTTTAATTTATTTGATTTAGTGTGTACAATAATTTTTTTTCTTTTTGCAGGATGATACAAAAGATTTTGTTATGACTTCAAAACTATTATAATGATGTTTAATTTATTTGATTTAGTGTGTACAATAATTTTTTTCTTTTTGCAGGATGATACGAAAGATTTTGTTATGACTTCAAAGACTGCCAAGTTGATTGGCACAAGGCATGTGTCAACTAAGGGTTAGCATTTTTTTAGACCATGAAATTTTTGTATGTAATAAAATCTTAAAAAAGACTGATTCCATTTTCAAGATGAAAATTTACACCTAATTGCTTGACTGTCAAATTTATATATATATATTTGGTTGTACTTAATTATTGAATTTCAATTCTTCATGTTGGAAGAATTTTTTAGCTGATTTTGCGATGTCTGTAAATGCCTCAAAACTTAAATTTTGTTAACTTTTAATATACTCTGTGTATTTACAGATTGGATGAAAAAGAAGATGAGATTGCTCTTTCATCAAGGTGAAAATTTTGCTAAAGTTAAATTTTAGTTGAAATTGATTTTAAATTCTATTCTTGCTAAATATTGATTTTTAATGATCGATATTTGAATAAAAATATATACCATAAGTTTTTTATACCATCAATTATTGTTTTCTCATTTTTATATTGATTGCAATTAATATTATAAAAAAAATCCTCTCCCATGACCACTTAGATAAGATCTTGGATTGGCCGCTAAATAGAAATGAAAACTGTCTATAAAAATGAAAACGGCTATAAAATAAAGAAGGTAAAATTTTAATATTTAAAATAATGAGCATAATCATGCGGCCCTTATAAACCTAGTATTTCATTAAAACAAAAAAGGAGAAGAAAAAGTCGGTACTTTTTCCATTATTCACAGCATGCAACCCAAGGTAGTATGTAGAATCATAAGAGAAAAATCACATTCTTCTTGAACATATAACAATTTCTCCAACGAATGGAATGAGAAATAAAGGATGGAAGCCCACTGATGGAGGTCCTTTTCAGATCTCCGTCAGATGTTGTCTTCCGTTGATCTCCCGTTGGACTTTGTTGATTATCTACTGTAGCGTGTGGGTCTCAATGGGATTTGATGAAAGAGGTGGTATGAGGAGTTTGGTGCCGAGTACCTGCTGTTCCCCTCCGAACGGCGGTCAAGACGTGAGGACGTCTTGCCTGAGATTCGGGGTAGATGATATTTGGTTTTATCCGACCACCTCTCTGAAGATGCCAAGTTAATTTATGGCACCGTATATCAGAGGTTTAGACGGATGCGGCCGATGTAGCAGACTTTGTCAGATTCCCCCTTGCTTGAGGGGTTTTTGATTGTGGGGACGCTCTTCCCTGCAGGCGCAAGCCCCTGCAGTTAATTACGCTACCGCATCGCGGTAACAACTTTCTCCTTCTCCAGAATTTCACTTCGTGTCGTGTGTGTTTGTTTTGTTTGTTGTTGCCCGTGGATTGTATACAGAGACCGAGTAATGCCGTCGCCCGTAGGACGTGGATTAGTCCAAATCCGTATTTACTTAGATTTGGGTTTGGTATTTTAGTTTAAGGATACGTTAGCCATATTGAGGCTAAGATCGACTTAAACGTTCGTTAAGGATACGCTAGTCTGATTTGAGACTAAGATCAACTTAACGGGATCGCTTGGATCCGACAAAAGAGCATTTGGGGGCTCTATTGTTCTAGTTTAGGGACGTAGCGGTTCATAGGTAGTTTAAGGACATTTCAGTCCATTGCCAGTTTAGGGACGTGGTGGTCCATATTCCAGTTTAGGGACGTGGTGGTCCATCGCCAGTTTAGGAACGTGATGGTCCATATTCAAGTTTAGGGACTGTTTCCTGATTTAAAATCAAAAAAAAAAGCTTATGGGAAAAGCTTCAGAAGGAGGGGCCACGTGCTTACACGTGACCAGCAGTCACGTGTTGACACGTGACATATAAAAGCAGTGGAAAAGGGCTCATTGATTCCCTGATCAAGTCAGAGAAAAGGTTCCCTAATCAAGTCAAGAAAAAGGGCTTCAGATGAGGTCACGTGTTGGCACGTGACGCTCAAAGGAGAAGACTCGTGCTACAGTTGAGTCAAGGAAAGGGGCTCCTAACAGGGGGTCACGTGTTCACACGTGACCAATGGTCACGTGTTAACACGTGATGACTAAAACAGCAACCAGAAGACAGCGCAGAAAGAAAGAAGACTCTTCATTCCAAAGAGGGTCACGTGTCCACACGTGACCATGGGTCACGTGGTCACACGTGACCGGCTTTCAAAGCCCATTTTTGACGACAGAATTAAATTCTGAAGGAAATTTGAATCTTTCCAAAGGAAAGTGATTATCTGGGACCAATCAAATTAAAGATTCAGAGATGATTAAATATCATCTATCTATGGAAAATCTCGGGTTTGGAAAGATTTCCCCCTTAAATCTAACCAAAATAACAAAGGAGAATCTCTGGATTTAAAATCCAATGGTGGATAAATTTCACCTAATAATCCAAAGGTCCAGAACGAATGAAGGATGCAAATCAAATCTCTCAATGAAGATTCATCGAAAACTGATTGATTCGGCTGCTTCTCCTATAAATAGGAGCCAGGACATAAAAATATACATACATACGCAGGGGGAAGAAAAAGGAGAGAGCCTTGATACTTTGAAGGAACTTGGATCTTCTGCAAAAGAAAACCCTAGGTAAGAAAGGGAAGGCTTTCTGAAAGAAAGAGAATTCACTTCTCAACAGAGTTTAACTCTGATATATGAAACAGAAGAACATATTTCTTCTCTCTTTGATAGAGGATCTGTAAAGAGCACATCTCCCCTTGAAGTTGAGAATTTAATTCTCGATGGGTTGAGATCCAGCCATGCAGATCCAAAACATAGAGAGGGAATGCAAGCGCAAGAATTTAATTCTCACAAAACTATAGGAATTCAATTCCTTTAAAATAAAATTAGGGCTTGACCCTGTATCATGGGAATTTAATTCCTTCAGAGCAAAGAGAAACAGGGTTTAACCCTAATTAAGAACCTAGTTCTGTTGAAACAGCGGGAATTTAATTCCCTTAATCATAATTTAACAGAGAATGGGAGTTCAATTCCTTAAAAGCTTTTATTAGGGTTTAACCCTATTTCAGTTCTTCACATATATAAGGAATTTAATTCCTACAGAAAATTCAGAGTTCAACTCTTCAAAAGAAGCTAGGAATTTAATTCCTTTGAAATTATTGTCAGGGTTCAACCCTACGAGAAATTTAATTCCTGAAAGGGATTAACAGATTTTCTAACAACCACAGAAAAGAAGAGTCACGTGTCACCACGTGACCCCCCCCCAAAAGATCTACAGAAAGCCCTTTGAGGCAGTGCCTCACGTGACCCACGTGACCCTCGGCAGAAGCGTTAACATATAAGCATTTGAATACCCGTCACGTGAGGGCACGTGATACGTTGAAAGATGCAATAATCTCAGCAGAATGAATGGAGAGAGGGCGCTCTCACGTGTCGCCACGTGACCCCTCTTGCTTTAGTGTTTAACACTAAGTTGGAACTCCTGAATCCAGTGTTAAAACATTGTTGGGCTGCAGTGTTCAACACCAATCAAAGAACTTTACTTGCAGTGTTCAACACTGAATACCCTAGTGTTTAACACTAATTTGAGAGCTCCGTTGCCGATGCCTGATACCGATCTGTTTTAGTCTTTAACACTAATTTAAAAGCCTTTTCGCTGGTGTTTAACACCAATTATCTTCTAGTGTTAAACACTAACTTGTCAAGCTCATTCCCAGTGTTCAACACTGATTGCTCTGTAGTGTTTAACACTAGGCTTTGGCCTGATTGGCTAAAGGGATAGAGGCAAAGCCTCTCCCTCAATGGACCAACAAGAAGCCAATATTCCAGACCTGACTGGACTTAGCCCAAGCTGGCCATAAGTCCTCAATTCGTAATTAACTGGGCTAATGGGCTCATAACATAATTAATTGGTCTTGATCCCAAATTGGGCCAAGAACTACTTAAGCCATTCCGGTTCTAGGGTACATCTCTTCACTCCTTTGATACTTGGCATTGTAATCCCTCAATGTCTTCAAAGAGGTGACGGGTCCCGATGACCACTCATGATATGGACTGTGGGGTCCTTAAACCCATGTCTAATGCAAAATTCCTGGTTACGTGGAACGCGGATAACGTCACTCTTTGACCCCGTGGAAAACGTCCAGAGCGGATCCTGGTCCTCGCAGAGCACGGCAGTGAACCCGTGTGAAGCATCCAGAGCGGAGCCTAGTCCTCGCCTAACGCGGCAGTGAACCCGTGTGAAGCATCTAGTGCAAAATTCCTGGTTACGTGGAACGCGGATAACGTCACTCTTTGACCCCGTGGAAAACGTCCAGAGCGGATCCTGGTCCTCGCAGAGCACGGCAGTGAACCCGTGTGAAGCATCCAGAGCGGAGCCTAGTCCTCGCCTAACGCGGCAGTGAACCCGTGTGAAGCATCTAGTGCAAAATTCCTGGTTACGTGGAACGCGGATAACGTCACTCCTTGACCCCGTGGAAAACGCCCAGAGCGGAGCCTGGTCCTCGCCAAGCGCGGCAGTGAACCCGTGTGAAGCATCCAGAGCACATACCGGACTGTGGAGTCCTTAAACCCATGGACTATGACGTCCTTAACCTTGACCGAGATGTCTTAAAACTAACAATGGACCGCAATGTCCTTAAACTACCCATGGACCGCAATGTCCTTAAACTACCCACGGACCGCAATGTCCCTAAACTAGAACAATAGAGGCCCTATATGCTCTTTTGTCGGATCTAAACGGTCCCGTTTAAGTTGATCTTAGCCTCAAAGATGGCTAACGAATCCTTAAACCTTCAAGCAGACTGGACTACGAATCCCCCCAATTGACTCTGGCTCGAGGGTACATCTCTGAACCCCTCTGACACCCGTCGTTGTAATCCTTCAACGTCGTCAGAGAGGTGACGGGTCCCGACAGCCACACACGTACGATGGACCACTATGTCCCTAAAACTGGAACGACGGAGTCCAAACGCTCCTTTGTCGGATCTAAACGATCCCGTTAAGTTGATCTTAGTCTTAAACTAGACTAACGTGTCCTTAACAAATGTTTGAGTTGATCTTAGCCTCAAGCATGGCTAACGTATCCTCAAACCAAACCCCCAAACCCAAATCTAAGATAACTCGGATTTGGACTAGTCCACGCCCTACGGGCGACGACATAACTCAGTCTCCGTAAACGATCCACGGGCAATAAAACATAAAACAAAAACACACGACACGAAGTGACCATCTGGAGAAGGAGAAAGTTGTTACCAGCGATGCGGTAGCGTAATTAACTGCAGGGGCTTGCGCCTGCAGGGAAGAGCGTCCCCACAATCAAAAACCCCTCAAACGAGGGGGAATCTGACGAAGTCTGCTACATCGGCCGCATCCGTTTAAACCTTCGAGACATGGTGCCATAAATCAACTTGGCATCCTCGGAGAGGTGGACGGATAGCACCTATTGGCATCTGCCCCGAACCTCAGGCGAGACGTCCCCACGTCCCGCGTGTCTTTCGGAGGGGAACAGATTCTGGCACGCCCGGTGGGACCTTTTCCTCTTTCCACTCCACACTTCGTGTGTCGTGATTCGCGAACCAATCGCGGTTCGCTAATAGTTGCCCTTGGGTTTCAAGATACTAAGAATTGGCGCCTTGCTTATTGCAGAAAGAAAAGGATCGATGGCTTCTACTTCTGCGAAATCCTCCAACTACTCAAGCTGTAATTACGACCAACGCTTTGCCTCACCAGGAGGTATAGCCTATGGACCCCAAGCTGCTTCGTTGTTCACAATGCCGGTGGACCAGGTGACTCGAGCCACTACCGGATTGTTCTTTGGGACTATACTCCCACCATCAAACTTCCCGGCGCCGGTGATGACAAAGGAAGCTCTCAAGAAGTTGGTCTTTGACCGTCTTGCCCCTGCCGCGGCTCCTCTCAACGAGTCGCCCAATGTCAATGCCTCGGTCTTCTCTAGATTGGGCCAGAAATCCTGTGAACTCATCACGGGACCTATGATCTCAGAGAAGGCTGCTTCTAAGAAAGCGGCCGCTCCTGCCTCCGAAATCGCCAAGGCGGCTTCTCCAGCCAAGAAGTCGATCTTCACAAGATTAACGGCTTCAGCTCCCGCTCCTGCTGCACAAAGGACATCGGTCTTTGACAGGCTAACACCAGCAGCGACCCCCCACCTACACAGGGGGCAAGACGAAGCCATTCTCACCGCTGAACCAGCACCGTCCGCTCGACGTGCTCGACGTCGTCATTGGCGCCGAATAAGGAAGGCTGGGGGCAACTCCCCCTCCGGATTGACTCCACCAGCCCCGGTGGCAGAAGTTAATGCTGCTGTTCCAACTGGGAACAGCTTCGAGATGCTAAATAAGGTGCGAAGGAATTCCCCTACTGCAGTGCTAAAGAGGTCTCCTCCCTCATTAAAAAAGGTTGTGGAAATAGAATCAGAACAGCCCCGATCTCCTCAACAGCTGTCTTCCAAAATCTATAAGGTTTGGCGGCAGGCCCGAGACTCGATCGTCGATCCAAACTTCTCCCGCCAGCACAAGAAGCTAAAAATCCAACCGGAGGCCGGTCATCAGGCTAAACCCCGAAAGGCTATCTGGACGCCCACCTCAACGGCCCCCTCAACCTCCATGACTCACAAAAGGAGGAGGCCAGAAAAGATCCCTCACCATGCAACAACAGCTAAAAGCACTGAGCCCAAACGCCCGAGGTCTGGGGATATGGTGGTGCACACTGTTTATATGGCTTATGGAAAGGAGGAAAGCCGCACTTCTACGGGCCACCGACCGCTAACCCGATCCGTGACGAAAGCCCAGGAGCAACAGCAAAAGCTCCAAGAAATGATGAATGCTATGGACGCACTTACCGGGCCAAAAGAAAGCCCAGAAACGTCCTCAGACGCACGCCAGGAGGAGGAAACCGACGCTGAATTCCTTCGCCGGATACTGGAGAAAAAGGACAAAGAGGCTGCTGAACAAGCAGCCAACATACAACGTATGGGCCTTCTCTTCCAAGATATGATAGGAATGATGATCCAGCAGGACTTGCCCGCCGAAGATCCCCCAATCGTTCTTGAAGACGACCGAGGAGAAACGTCGAATCCACTGCCGGCCCTCTCAACGGCCAAGGAGGAAGCAATCTCTAAGGCGGACTTGGCTGACTACATAGCCCAGCAAATCCGGGTCCATCATGCGACTGAGGCAGCTGGTCAAGTCGTGAAAACGGGGCGGCCGTATCCAAGCTGGTACGACCAAATCAAATACTCGCAAGGCTATACGATACCAAAATTCCACGTATACAAGGGGACCAGCAATCCCCATCAACATGTCGCCCAGTTCCGGGCCCTCTGCGGTAACACCGGCGGGGATGATAAACTGTTACTCCGTCAGTTCGTTGGCAGCTTATCAGAAACAGCGTTCGAATGGTATTCGGAACTCCCGAACGATTCCATCAAAACGTTCGCTGAAATGGAGTTGTTATTCACTCAGCGGTTCGCAAGTGCCAGCGAGCGCACTCCAATAACTGCATTGATTAACGCCAGGGTAAAACCAGGCGAAACCTGGGTCCAGTATGCTATACGCTGGCGGAATTTGTGGTCGAGATGCGAACAACGCATTGAGGAGGCACCCGCAGTGGGCATGTTCGTGGGAACCCTAGACCCCCACGCAACTATCTCCCAGTTTATGATGTTCTTTAAGCCAACCACATTCCAGGCTTTAATCGACAAGTTGGCTCAGATGGACCAGATGGGTCATAGACCACCTCCCCCGAAGTCGGAACCTCGGAATGACAAGGGTAAAGGGAGGGCGACCTTCATCGCAAATGCCCAACAGCAACCTAACGCCCCGAAATCGGCAGATCAATTGGAAGAAAGACGCCGATATTATAATGAGAAGATGAAATGTCCCTACTCGTTCCCACGAGACAAGACGAAACGGCTATTTGAGCTGGCAATACGCAACAGACTTATAAACCTGCCGAATCCAAGGCGACCGCCACAACCCACCGAGGTGAATAACCCTAGCTATTGCCCTTACCATCAAACGGTAAGTCACCCGATTGAAGATTGCTTCGTCTTCAAAGGATGGATTGAAGATCAATACCTCCAGGGAAAGTTTGTACTATCCGAGAAGTGGAAGGTGAGCCCACCACAACCGCATACTCCTAAGAAAACAGATACACCGGGGGCAACCTGCTCCTTTATTGAAGAAGCTCCATGGGAGGTCGTACTATCAACTAAAACCAAAAGAATGCTGAGAGACTTTCATGCGTGCCCTGCGATCGAATGGAAGGACCCTCTTGAACCTCAAATTATCGAAGGGATGTTGAGGCCCCGCCCAACTACGAAGACTCGTGATAAGGACCCGAATACTCACGCCCAGCCGTCAAAAGCTTCGAAGAAAAAGAAGAAGAAATCCAAGAAGCCCGCGAAGCTTGGAGACGAGCGCACGAAATTGCAAAAGCAAATCGACGCGCTGGAAGAATACAATCAAAAGGCGCGAACCCCTGTCACACTGCAAGAGTTCCTCAACCACATCTTTCAAGAGGGAGATGATGAAGAGAGCTCATCGGATGAATCCGAAAAGTATGTGGCGAGTTGTAACGTAATCTCCCATTCGTTTACCGATGATGAGAAAACGCCTGACACTAAGAAGCTGGATGCAGAACCTGAACCAGAGCGTGCGTGGCTGACAAATGAAATGATCAATGCCTTTCTAGACGAGATTCGTCTAAAAAGTAAAGCGGATCAGGAGCGTGAGATGGCAACGTCAGAAGGAACCAAATGCAGGCGACTGAATGAAAGAGTTGAACTACCCCCGCCAGATCAAAAGGCATCCGAAGTAGACAAGAAGATATTCAAGACGAGGAAAAGGTTCGCCAAAGCCATGTCAATGGGAATGAAGCTACCACCCTCAGAAGGAAATACACACGATGGGGCGGAGAGGCACCCTAATTACTGCGCATATCATCGGAGAATCTCACACCCCACGGAGGAGTGCGACGCCTTTAAAATATGGTGGCAAGGATATGTTACTCGTCAGCAACATTTTAAGCGCATGAAACGCAAGAGCCGTCGGGAGCGAAGAAGTACTGTCGAAGGGCACAACAGGACTACTGGCAACTGTTACATGGTTAACGCCGGGGGGTCACAAGTTCTCACCTTTGGGAGCGACTCTGATGAAGAAATGACTCTGGGCCCTCTCTTTAAAGAATCCGTTTTAGGGAAAGAGGAGGAATCGGAGGCCTGCGAGAACATCCAGCTGCGCAATCGCACACTCCCAGAAAAGAATCTCGGGCCCGTGAGCAGAAAAGATAAGGGAAAGGAAAAGGTCATTGAAGATATCACTTTAGATGACCAAGTCACGAAAGAACTAACTACCAGAGACCCTCCTAAGAAGGGTAAGGTGGACTATAACATCCTCGCGCACTTAAGGAAGCTACCTTCTCAGCTTAGCATCCTTGATGCCCTCCTATTGTCAAAAGAATCGCGAGACTCACTAATTAAGGCGTTGCAAGAACCTGAACAATTCCAAGCCTTCCTCGCCACTGAAAAGATGAAGGACGAACTGGAGGAAGTGCATACGGCCGACGTCACTTTCGGTGATGAAGACCTCCTTCTCGGGACGTGCGACCATAACCGTCCCCTATATGTCTCCGGATACTGCCATGATATCAAGATAGGAAAGATCCTGGTGGATAATGGATCCTCCATCAATCTCCTTAATGTTCGGGTGTTGAAGGAGATCTGCATGAGTGTGCAACATCTCGCTCATGACAAAATTACTATCTCCGGTTTCGATTCACAATCGTCACGGACTCTCGGATCTGTGATACTAACATTACGCTTTGGATTTCTCGTCACAGACATCAAATTTCATGTCATTGACGCCAAAACCTGCTACAACGCCTTGCTCGGTCGTCCTTGGCTACACGAATACAACATCGTCCCTTCTACACAACATCAGTGTATGAAGTACTTTAAGGATGGTTTCGAGTATACCGTAACAGGAGAGTTAAATCCATTCTCCGTGAACGAAGTCCGCAAATACGAAGATGCGAAATACTTTTTTCCAGACTTCGAAGATACAGAAAGGTGTCGCGACCCGGAGAACAAAGCCGCCGCCACCATCCCTGTTTTCGGAAGCGATACCGAAGAAGAGGAAGAGATAGTTTATACAGGGCCATCTCAGCGTAACAACCCGGGAACGTCCGCCCCCATACTGGTCTTCGGAAGTGATTCAGAGGATGAAGTTAATGCAGTGTTCTCCAATCGGCTGTCAATACAAACACCTCCTGGCGATGACCATAGCTTGCAAATCACCATGGTACCGTGAGAACACTACAAGGATCTCGACACGCTTCAAGCTCACAATGTGCAGGACCTGCAAACGTTTTACGTCCCTCCCAGGCGAAGGGGTGAGAAGGTGATCCTATTCTACCGATCCTCAGAGTCGAAAGTAGAGAAAGAGATCTGGCATGGCGCAAATGCTACACCCGACAGGCTCCAACCCATCCGTCTGCCCAGATACTATACAAATGGATTAAAGAAGCTATTGAAGCGCCAAGGAGTACCCTTAAAACAAACTGTTCGACAGGCTCGGTTCTACAACAGGATTTGGGATGTCCCTGGAACCCAACGCAAATTGCCCAATGGGAAAATGGAAACACTTGGGCTTGGATACGCGAGAACCGGAAAACGGGAGCGGGCCTACAGCAGCTACGCTATATATACCTTTGATGAAGAAGGGGACGCCCTGTCAGGAGATGCCGACCCCTCATCAAAACTAGACCCCGCGATTGAAGCGCCAAGTCCGTCGTTTGAAGAACGAACGGGCAAGCCTATAAGGAAAGTGGGTCAGAAAGCTCGGGAAGACCACGGCCGCGAAACGGCCATCTACGAGAAGGCCAGGACGCAACGTCTATTTCAACAGATTGCAAAAGACAAAGATGTTCATCTTCGTCAACCCATCATGCGAAAGGCCCGATGCGGGGACGGAAATAAGTCAAGAAGCGGAAAGAAGAGCCGACGACAACGACGTAGGATTAGAGGGTTACAGGTACTGCGCGGCTCGGATTCGTCCCTCATGGAAAAGACGAGTCGAGCGTACTCCTTCCCCCGAGACAAGACGGAGAAGTTACTCAAGCTCGCTTTAAAACATCAAATGATCGCGCTTCCAGAATCTAGACACCCTGAGCAAGCTAACAAGGCTTCTCGTCTGAGCTATTGCTCTTATCACCGAGCTATAGGACACCCCACCGAAGACTGCTTCACCTTCAAGAACTGGGTCGAGGACCAGTACCAACGGGGCAGATTCGCTTTATCCAACAGCTGGAGGGTAACGCCGCCACAAAAGCATGAACCCAAGGCCGCAAGAGCAAAACCGGATCCACCTCAGTCCTGGGAGCGGATTTGCAGCTGTTATACGATCGCAATATTAAAAGAAGAGCGCGAGAACGTGGATGACCTTCCCCGGTGCTTTGAGAACAGCAATGATGAGGTGATCTCAGAATTTCCGCCAGCTCCGAAAGAACTGGAAGATGGTATACATACTACGGCAGATAACCTTAGGAAGATTGAGTTGGGATCGGCAGATGACCCGCGACCGACATTTGTCAGCGAGCTACTCTCTGAAGAAAAGGTGGCCGCGTTAAAGAACGTGCTTCTACGGCATAAAGACTGCTTCGCGTGGAACTACTCCGAGATGCCAGGGTTAGATCCGGAGGTTGCTGTGAATAAATTAGCAATATCTCCAGATATCAAGCCAGTCAAGCAGGCGCCAAGAAGGATGCGACTCGAGCTAGAGATGAGCATCAACGCCGAAGTCAAGAAGCTGATCGATTCTGGATTTATTCAAGAAGTTCAATATCCCGACTGGATCGCCAATATCGTCCCGGTAATGAAGAAGAATGGGACGGTACGCATATGCGTGGATTTCAGGGATCTCAATAAAGCCTGTCCAAAGGATGATTTCCCAGTACCGGTAACCGAGCTAATGATAGATAACACGTCCACTCACGAGGTTTTCTCCTTTATGGACGGTTCGTCAGGATACAATCAGATAAAGATGCATCCCGAAGACCAGAAGCACACCGCTTTCCGGACCCCTTTGGGTATATTTTGCTACAGGGTTATGCCCTTTGGTCTAAAGAACGCTGGCGCTACCTATTAAAGGACCATGACAAAGATCTTCGATGACCTTATACATGACATCGTTGAGTGCTATATCGATGACCTCGTAGTAAAGAGCATGTCATACGAAGAGCATTTAAAGCATCTGGAGACTGTGTTTCAACGCCTCCGGCAATATAATTTGAAAATGAATCCCCTCAAATGCGCGTTCGGAGTCTCCTCGGGCAAATTCCTGGGATTCATCGTTCGACACCGAGGTATTGAAATAGATCCGTCAAAGATTAAAGCGATCATGGAAATGCCTCCGCCAAGAACCCTCAAACAGTTGCGGTCTCTCCAAGGGAAGCTCGCATACATCCGGCGATTTATCGCAAATCTTTCAGGCAAATGCCGCCCCTACAGTCACCTGATGAAGAAGGGAACCCCATTCGTCTGGGATCAAAAATGCCAAGGTGCACTAGACGAGATCAAGCAGTACCTGCAGAACCCGCCGGTATTGGCTGCGCCGGTCAAGGGAAAACCCCTCATTCTTTGTACAACCGCCCTCGAAGGTTCCTTGGGCGCATTATGGGCGCAAGAGAACGATCAGGGGAAAGAGAGAGCACTCTACTACTTAAGTCGAGTTCTACTGGGGGCAGAAAGCAATTACTCTCCCATTGAAAAACATTGCTTGGCATTAATCTTCGCGATAACAAAGCTCAGGCACTATGCGTTGGCACACGAAGTCTGCCTCATCTCGAAGGTGGACCTTCTTAAATATCTGATGTCAAAAGCCATATTGACGGGACGACTCGCTAAATGGGCCCTGCTCTTGATGGAGTTCTCGATAATCTATCAACCTCTCAAGGCAGTGAAAGGCCAGGCCATTGCTGACTTCCTCGCTGAGCACCCGATACCGGCCGATTCTCCTCTGAATTGTGATTTGCCAGACGAGCATGCATTTGATGCGATTAGCGACGGAAGCACCCGATGGGAACTCTATTTCGATGGAGCGTCCTCCGTAAAGAAACAGAAAAAAGGTATCCCAATGATCAAATCAGGGATAGGCCTCATCTTTGCAACTCCACAAGGAGGGATAATGCGCTTCGCCTTCTCCTTAACAGAGCCGAGGACAAACAATGAGGCTGAATATGAAGCTCTGATAGCAGGCCTCGAAATCGCCATCGACATGGGAATTGAAGACCTCCTTATATACGGGGACTCTCAGCTAGTTGTTAGTCAAGTAAATGGTGACTACCAAACGTGCAAGCCGGAGTTGGTAAAGTACGGCGAAAAGGTGCAACAACTGTTGGCCCAAATTCCCTCCTATATTTTAGAGAACATACCGCGCGCGGAGAACAGCAAAGCAGACGCGTTGGCCAAACTTGCTAAAGAACTGGCTGACGAGAACCTCGATGATGTCAGAATCGTGGTACAAAGCCGTCGAGTGCTCACCCCGGCAGAAATACCCCCGGAATTATATAAAGAGGGAGCGACTGAGCAGACGACCCTACAAATAAAAGACCAAGAGAAGGCCGAGGACTGGAGGGAAGTCATCATAGACTACTTTAAGTCCCGCCGAATGCCCAAAGAAGCGTCCTCAAGACATCAGCTTATGAAACGAGCTCTATCTTTTGCTCTCGTCAACGATACTCTATACAAGAGATCGTTTGATTCTCTATGGCTGAGATGCTTAGGATCTGACGAAGCAGAAAGAGTCATTCAGGAAGTTCATGACGGACTTTGCGGTTCTCACCAAGCAGGCCCGAAGATGAAGTTAAAGATTAAACGAATGGGCTACTACTGGCCCACGATGATCCAGGACTGCCTCGAGTATGCGAAGCAATGCCACTCATGCCAGATTCATGGAGACTTCATCCACCAACATCCGAATCCACTGCACCCAACGGTGGCCAGCTGGCCATTCGAGATGTGGGGGACTGACATAGTCGGCCCCATTGAGCCAGCATCATCTCGGGGACATCGTTTTATCCTGGCGACAACTGATTACTTCTCCAAATGGGCAGAAGCAGTACCACTGAGGGAAGTGAAGATGGAGAATATCCTCCATTTCTTCAAGACGCACGTCATCTATCGGTTTGGAACCCCACGGCGGATTATCTCCGATAACGGGCCAGCCTACAGAAGCCATAAGATTAGCCGCTTCGCGCAGCAGCACAATATAGACTGGAGGTATTCTTCAGTTTACAACCCACAAGCTAACGGTCTGACCGAGGCCTTCAATAAGACCTTGACGAAGATCATAAAAAAGACCGTTTCCCGGAATAAGAGAGACTGGCACGAGAGGCTGCAAGAGGCCCTTTGGGCTTATCGAACTACATTCAAGACAACCACGAACACAACGCCGTACGCATTGGTATTTGGGACGGAAGCAGTACTCCCCCTCGAGATAGAGTTACCCTCTCTACGAGTAGCAGTCCACCACGAGCTGACGGACGAAGAAAATGCTCACCTTCGGCTTGAGGAGCTTGATGCCCTCGACGAAACCCGACTCATAGCGCAACAACATCTGGAAGCCTACAAAGCAAAGATGACGCGCTCGTACGAAAGATTGACCAGGCCGAGGACATTCCGCCAAGGCGAACTCGTGCTAGTGGTCAAGAGATCTATGATCCCCAATCGTGCCAAACGGGGAAAATTTGAGCCAAACTACGAAGGCCCTTACATCATAGACAAGGTCTACCAGGGTGGAGCCTATCTACTCATGGACATGCACGGTAAAAGGCCTTTCAGGCCAATAAACGGCCGTTTCTTAAAGAAATACTACGCTTAATGAGCCATAGCCTGGGTCAATGATAGATGACGACGACTATGTCCGCTCGCTATCTTCCTAGGCTCAGACTTTACAAGCAGCAGCCGGCCTTCCCGTAACGACGGACCGAAACATCCCTAAACTAACGACGGACCGAAACATCCCTAAACTAACAACGGACCGAAACGTCCTTAAACTAAAGACGGACCGAAACGTCCTTAAACTAACGACGGACCGAAACGTCCTTAAACTAACGACGGACTGAAACGTCCCTAAAACTACTACCGCAGCATCGTCAGGCTGACGAGATAAGAAAGAAAAAATAAAATATATAAAAGAAAAGCGGTATGTCCATAAGCAAAATGGGCACGGATGAAAACCCGACAGGGCCCCGTGAGTAAAAACAGCAGGACTACCGGCGAGTGTTTGTGAAAACCCGAAAGGGCGCAACCTCGTTAAAAGACACTTATAGGGTCCTCTCGACCTTGTAAGGAGAAACCACCCGCGTGAGATCCTTATGACTCACAAAGGAGCAACACACTTAGGAACCCTTACGATTCCTAAGGAGAAAATGCACTTACGAGATCCTCACGACTCGTAAGGAGAACTCTCTTATGGGACCCTCACGGCTCATGAGACTTGAAAGTCTTAAGTTACAGAAACCTAAACCTGCTCTTAAGCAAATCCTCCACAATCTTCGATATTGCCCTACAAGCGGCTCGTACTGACCCTTGTATACAATCCACGGGCGCGAATAAACATTTCCCCAGCAAAGTCCAACCCTTGTAGGTCCTCTCGATCCATAAGGAGAAAGCCCTCTTGTAGGATCCTTACGACTTACAGAGGAGCACACACTTAGGAATCCTCACGATCCCTAAGGAGAAAAATACACCTGCAAGATCCTCACGACTTGTAGGGAGAAACACTTTTGTGAGACCCCTACGGCTCATGAAGTCAAAGCCTTGGTCGACAGGACCCTTAACCCTGTTTGCTGAGCCACCTTTGTTCATCATCGACAAAGGCAGATGATGATTCGCTCCTGGCAACATTCCAGTTGTAGCAATGCTGATGCTGAAATCGGTATCTAAAAATCCAAGCTTGCAGCGAAAAAGCTAGCGAGCCTCACATGCATACGAAATAGCCGAAATGATGGGGCGACTTGCAATAAAAAGCAGCAAGTAAAAATGTATGCATGACAAAATAGCCGAAATGATGGGGCAACTCGCAATAAAAAACAGCGAGTGAAAATAAATAAATAGCCGAAATGATTGGGCACCGCGAAAAAATAGCCGAAATGATGGGGCAATCGCGACCTTCGCGATATAAAAGCTGAAATGATAGAGCATCGCGGAAAAAGAAATAAAATAAAAGTGAAATCCTCGCCCTACAGGTGATGTTACATCTAACCCTGTATACAATCCAGGGGCGCAATCAAAGAAGGGATCATACTCCTCCCCCGAGTTTCATCATAAGGAGAAGCCAAATCTCGGCGGTTCACAGATAGCCTAGTGATCACCACCGCGGCATTCGTCTCGATACAGCAGACGCGATACCAGCAAACGAAGCGAAGGCCAAATTCCTAGCTTCAACGTCTTGACGACGCAACATCACCGAAAGGAGTCACGGCAAAATCCCTGGTTCCAAACCTCGACGGTTCACCAACAACCTAGAGACAACCACGACATTCGTCTCGATACAGAGGACGCAATGCCAGCAAACGAAGCGAAGGCCAAATTCCTAGCTTCAGGGTCTTGACAGCAAGTCATATAAAACCTGAAAGACAATCGGAGATCATCCTACACCAGCGCGGAGTGGTCACCACCCTGACGTTCGTTTCGATACAGCAGATGAAATGTCACCCCAGCGTTCTTCCCCCAGCAGGATTCGGACGCGACAAAGCAAACGAAGCGAAGGCCAAATTCCTAGCTTCAACGTCTTGACGGTAAGTCATGTAAAACCGGAAAGACATTCAGAGATCGTCTCATACCAACATGGAGTGATCACCACCTCGACGTTCGTCTCGACACAGCAGTCACAACATCAAGCGAAACAGAACAGCGGCAACCCCAAGTTCCATGGCTCGGCGATACATATCACCAAGAGTCAAACCTCCATCCCGTGAAATGTAGATACAATCAACAAACTTCCTGGTTACGTGGAAAGCGGATAATGTCACTCTTTGACCCTGTGGAAAACGTCCAGAGCGGATCCTGGTCCTCGCAGAGCACGGCAGTGAACCCGTGTGAAGTATCCAGAGCGGAGCCTAGTCATCGCCGAGCATGGCAGTGAACCCGTGTGAAGCATCTAGTGCAAACTTCCTGGTTATGTGGAACGCGGATAACGTCACTCTTTGACCCCGTGGAAAACGTCCAGAGCGGATCCTGGTCCTCGCAGAGCACGGCAGTGAACCCGTGTGAAGCATCCAGAGCGGAGCCTAGTCCTCGCAGAGCACGGCAGTGAACCCGTGTGAAGCATCTAGAGCAAAATTCCTGGTTACGTGGAAAGCGGATAATGTCACTCTTTGACCCTGTGGAAAATGTCCAGAGCGGATCCTGGTCCTCGCAGAGCACGGCAGTGAACCCGTGTGAAGCATCCAGAGCGGAGCCTAGTCCTCGCCGAGCACGGCAGTGAACCCGTGTGAAGCATCTAGTGCAAACTTCCTGGTTACGTGGAACGCGGATAACGTCACTCTTTGACCCCGTGGAAAACGTCCAGAGCGGATCCTGGTCCTCGCAGAACACGGCAGTGAACCCGTGTGAAGCATCCAGAGCGGAGCCTAGTCCTCGCCGAGCACGGCAGTGAACCCGTGTGAAGCATCTAGTGCAAACTTCCTGGTTACGTGGAACACGGATAATGTCACTCTTTGACCCCACGGAAAACGCCCAGAGCGGAGCCTGGTCCTCACCAAGCACGGCAGTGAACCCGTGTGAAGCATCCAGAGCAAATACCGGACTGTGGAGTCCTTAAAATCCACGGACTATGACGTCCTTAACCTCGACCGCGATGTCTTAAAACTAACGATCAACCACCCCTATTCCTTACAGATTTTTGCCTCGGTTTAAGGGTACATCTCTTCACTCCTTTGATGCCTGGCATTATAATTCCTCAACGTCTTCAAAGAGGTGACGGGTCCCTGCAACCAAACATCGGACTGTGGAGTCCCTAAATCCACGGACTATGAGGTCCTTAACCTTGACCGTGATGTCTTAAAACTAACAGCGGACTGTGGAGTCCTTAAATCCACGGACTATGAGGTCCTTAACCTTGTCCGCGACGTCTTTAAACTACAATATCTGGAGAAACCCCTGACTCCGTAAAACACGGACAAGGGTAACCGCATCCAGCATTTACAAGTCCTCACGACCGGGAGGAAAACTCTTTATGAGATCCTCGTGGCTCGTAAAATGCAGAAGTCTTAGGAAGCAGATCTTAACCCTGAATCCTGAGCCATCGCTGTCCTGCAAGGAGATCAAGATAGAATATCCGCAGAATGCATTCAATAAAAAGGGGACACACCGTTGAAAGGAAAATTGTATCTTTTATTCATAAGCCAAAATGGATACAAGGCGCGATTCATGAAAGAAACAAAAAGAAAGATACTCTCATGAGTATGTACAAAAAAAAAAAAAAGGTACAAGTCCTCAAGCCGGCGGGCGATGCAATAATTTTACCAGCTCATCATTCTGTTGCTGAGCCACGGCTTCATGACGCAAGATCTCCAGAAGACGAGCCTACGCCTGAGCTTGCTGAGCCTGATACGAAGCAAGCCGAGCTTCGAGCTCTTTCTCGGTGGCTTTATGAGCCTCGACCCTCTCACGAGTGAACGTGGCGGCTTTATCGAGAGCCACCACCTCTTTGATGGATTCCTGAAGCACCCGCCACAGTTCATACGCTTTATTGGCCCTGGCTGTGAGATTGGCTTGAAGCTCGCCCAGCGCCTTAGAGGCTAGCTCCCTCTCCGAGAATTTGCGGCCAAGCCTCTTCTCACATGACGTCATGTTTGCCGCACATCGTGCTATCAGACCTCGCAACTCCGCTTTTGCAGCCACGGCTCCCGAGGAAAGGCGAGAACATTCGAGAGCATACAAACAAGCTTCCACCTTCCTACAGAACTCCACCCAGACCCGCACCACCTCCTCGCTATGATAGGTGGCGAGAAAAGGAAGAGAGCCGTTAGCTTCAGCGGCAAACGCTTCGGCTGTGGTCGCACTACCAGCACGGAGCTCCTCGACGAAAGAAGATAGGGAGAGAAGGCTCAATTGGGCCAAGCGTTCTGAAGCCCGCAAAGCGTAAGGGCCGGGCGGCATCACAATGCGCGATTCCAAAGCCATGGAGACTGGCAGGGCTGTTCAAATTTGGCAAATGTTGGTAAAACTCTTAGACGCAGAACGAACGAGACTATAATAAAATATCACTCACCGACAGTCATGCAAGTAGGAGCTGAAGGTTCCCCTGGCCCTTCAACGACCTCGACCACATCGTCGGCTTCCAAAACTAGAAGAGACATCAACGTCATTTCGCAAAATAGTAACAAGGCTATGGTAAAAAAAAATGGCGAATGACACTAACCTTGCCCAGAGGAAAGGACAATACGCTGAGGAGGGATCGCCTGCGGAGCTGCCATCTCCAATAAACGCTGAAATGATTGACGAGGCGACAGATCCACGATCGTGGCTGCCAAACCGCGCAATTCTGGGAAAGATAAAAGATTTCAGACTATGAAGGGGTTACTAAATTAAAACGCAGAGGGATACCTTCAACACTCCTCCCATTCTGAGCCGGGGGGATAGCAGCTTCAACGGTCTCCGCCGTGACCTCAGGCTGTAACAAAGGGAGAGGAGTCCCGACTACCTCGCTTCCATCCCTTGAGCCGGCCTTAGTAATAGCCATTGGGGCGGCGGCCTCCAAGGGAGCATCCCCCAAAGGAGCAAGCACTCCCTGACCAAGAACCGCCGCTGGAGGTTCTATCATGAAAGGAGCAGCCTCATCAGCCCTCTCCACATCCGGCAAAGCTTCATTAAGAACTTCGGCGGGCTTTAGCTTTAATGGGCCAGTAGGGAGCTCCCCTAGCGTCGAAGATTCTGCACGATTCAAACAAAAATAATGATACATACCCACGAGCATAAATAATCGAAAAGATTACAAAATAAGCACAACATACCTATACGCAAAGAAGCCCTCAATATGACTTCTTCAAGCCGCTTCTCCTTCTCAAGGAGATAAGCTCGCCGAGGTTCAAGGGTAGACTCATGACCGCCGGTCCATAAAGAAAGTGCATCAGCTGCGTCTTCCGAAGCGGCCTGCTTCAAAGCCCTTTCCCCCCATTCCTCCAAAGGGCCGATAAATCGCCGCCGAATCCACGAAGGGTCCTCGTAAAAAATTACAGCAGGATAAGACTTCTTTGGAACCTTAGCGTTATGGGACGCGTCTTTTGAACGCCGTATGGCCTCAGCCAACTGTGCAGCCTCCTCATCAGCCGAACTCGGGAAGAGAAGTCCAGCGTTTGACTCTTGCAAGGCCAAGGGTTCGTCTTCAAGGATGGGCTCAGACTCCACCACGGAATCAAGCGGGGCGGTAGCCGCTTTCCTCCGCCGTTTAGACCCAGAACCGGTCGCTGAAGATGACCGCTTCCTCCCTCGCGAAGCCTTAGGGCGACGCTGGCCCACATCGCCTTCAACGCCCTCGTCCCTGTTACTCTCACTCGGTGCCACGACCAAGGACGACATCGCCGTCGTCGACGCCACGGGGGGCGGTGCCGCTACCGGCAGAGGTGCTACTACTGGAGCCCGTCTACCTCGCGATCGGGAACCCAAAGGCATACCAGCTGTCGGAGTAAGATCTACCCCTGACTCCCCCGGAATGAGGGCGGCGCCAATCTCCCTCAAAGGGAAGCGGACTGGAACCCTTGGTCGCAGCTTAGCTCCCAAAACCTGAGGAGGGGAGTCGTGACCAAGAAGAACCCTTCTTTCTTCAGCAATAATTGGGGTGATTCGATGAAGATACCAGCCCGTAAATGCACCTACGCATCGGGGCATGTACTCGGCTTCGGGGACCATGAAATGAGAGCTGGTGTTCAACCTCACAAAATGATGAGCGGCATCGCGAACAGCGTCGAGCGAAGGGATCGGGGCAACTATAAAAGCCTCAAAGGGAACACCCTGGTCATATCCAAGCTGCCGGGCAAATCGATGCGGATTGTACCGCATAAAAAGAGCTGCACTATCCTGGCGAAACACCAAGTAGCCCGGTCTAATTGAATACAAATGCGTGGCCTCTCGGGGCTTCAGAGAAGGCACGTTGTCCTTTGACTGGTCCCAAAGTTGCTGAACGGGACCCGAAGGAGAAGACAGAACCCGATCATTAAAAACTAACCCGCCGGCGGTGGCGTGAGGGGAAATCAACACCCGAATAGCCCCAAATTGAGTTGGATCGGCAGCAGAAGCACCCACCAGTCGCATAAGTCGCGGGAAGGTATAGGCGTCGTAAAAAGCGGGCCTCTGATGCATAGCAAAAGACCCCAGCACATGCATTTCGATCCATGACGTGAAATAATGAAGCGAAAAGTTCACTACGTCCATGCCAGGCGTAGAAGTATTAGCTGCGGTGCCCAATCCATTATATAGGTGCGCCAAGGCCGGGATGCCGATGGCCAACCGCATCCCCTCAGCAATACGATGAGCCGGGTAGATGACCGAGGCTCTCATGAAGCGGCGATGCATGGGGATAACGAACCAACTGAGCCAGACGCTAACAAACCCCACAAAGAACGTCTCCTCGTCCATGCCTGGGGCAGCAATGGATTCAAAAGAGATTGGCGATATGATAGGGATGTAATACTGAGGTAGATCTGATTCGTTGGTCGGCAACCTCTTCGGGCCAAACCCAAAGGGGTCCCCAATGTTGGCAAACTTCGGGGCTGTCTTCGATAAGGCGTCCTCGCGAATGAAACAAGCAATGAAGCTCTTGAAGGTAACGCCCTGCTCCTCGGACTCGGTGAACAATCGGTCAAAGATGCCTAGGGCCTTAATTAAACTGGGACGCTTGTGGCGAATAGCATTCTCAGCAGACAGGCCGTCAACTGGGGCGGGCTCGGGCTCAAAAACATACTCGTCGGGAGGTAACAACTCCTCATACAGATTACCCCTTATCGGTAACCCCGAGATATCATAAAATTCGGTCAGAGAAATCGAAACCTCGCGATCTCCCAGAATGAAAGTATTAGTGGGAAGATTCCACTGGTTCAAAAACGCCTTGACCCACCAGGCATGCGGGGACTTATAATGGAATAGCGACGCGTATACGGCCTGGTAGAGCCCGACTTTCTGCAACCGCGCCCGATGGGCAGAAAGGATGTAACGAGCCCAGAGAAGGTAGCCCGTAGGATGCCTAGGAGTGAGCCCTATCTTATAAATTTGCCCCCACGGGTGGGCCTCACCCTGGCAGATACGCCGTCCCAAGATGTCTATGGCTGGAATCGGATGGTTCGGAATGCCGGTCGTCGAAGGCTCCAGCCTCCCCGTTGGAGTCCAGTTGGGCATTTCCACAGCAAAAGCTGTCCTCGGAGGATCCATCGGTAAAAATGGGAAAGTGGGCTCCGTCGGCACCGCGCAAAGAAAGCTCCGGCGACCCTGAATAATCTGATTGTACCAAGGTCCCCATTGAAGAAGATTGGTGCAGTTCGGGTCATGGGCCCGAATCATCGCCATCGCTTCCTCATCAGACGGCGACTGAGGAAAAGCAGCCTCTGAGCGAGAAAAGGGAAAGCGCGGAACAGAAGCCATCGCACCTGAAATCCAATAAAGGAAGACCGTTAGAAGAAAAGTCAGCAACGTATATTCATGCATAAACATGAAGACTAATTAAAGAAAGCAACATCATGGTTATTTGGAGTCATTGGCTACAAAACATATGGGTCCCACAGAATCCGAATGACGGCTCATTAATAATTTGGCCACAGCGTTACAATAAAACAAAGGGAATATCCTCAAAGAGTGACGACCATGCACATTTTCCCCCAACAGAAGCTGTCTCGGGCTCTACAATGAATCTAGCAAAATCAAAGGAATTAAAATCTCACCAAAAGACATCATTACAAAGCGCCCATCGCATTAATTGCAGGAAGAACCGCCTAGGGCTAGGAGACCTCAGGAAGCCTCCATGCGAAGAAACTGAGTTCTTCATAGGAATTAAATTCCTTATTAGGAAAAAGGGAATTAAATTCCCAGGAATATTTTTGATGGAATTAAATTCCATGGAGTTGAAACGCCATCATCATCTCCCCAAAGATCACCTAAACCCTAAGAGATCTACAGTTCGAAGGTTAGGTGGTTTCCTGTTCTTATGGAAAAACTTGAAGAAAAATGGGTTCTTTGTGAAACACTTAACGCGGATTTAAAATCCAAAGAGTTCTTTTAAAGACGAAGGCGCTTTGGCCGTTCAACATTATTATCTGAGGAGAAGGGATCCGTCAACAGAGTTAAACTCTGGGAAATGTTCAAGACAGAGAACTAAGCTCTGGAAGCGAGAATTAAATTCTCAAAGAGGAAGTTCTCAGAAAAGAAGATGAGCAAAGTGAAGACTCCTATGAAGAGACAGCGGTATTTATAGAAGACAATGGAAACGTTTCATCTCCCCGGATCCCTAGAGGAATCCAACGATCGCAAGAGGTGACAGCGTTGCACTCACGTGCAGACACGTGAGAACAACGCTGTGGGGGCATTTGTTTCCTGATTTAAAATAATAAAAAAAGCTTATGGGAAAAGCTTCAGAAGGAGGGGCCACGTGCTTACACGTGACCAGCAGTCACGTGTTGACACGTGACATATAAAAGCAGTGGAAAAGGGCTCATTGATTCCCTGATCAAGTCAGAGAAAAGGTTCCCTAATCAAGTCAAGAAAAAGGGCTTCAGATGAGGTCACGTGTTGGCACGTGACGCTCAAAGGAGAGGACTCGTGCTACAGTTGAGTCAAGGAAAGGGGCTCCTAACAGGGGGTCACGTGTTCACACGTGACCAATGGTCACGTGTTAACACGTGATGACTAAAACAGCAACCAGAAGACAGTGCAGAAAGAAAGAAGACTCTTCATTCCAAAGAGGGTCACGTGTCCACACGTGACCATGGGTCACGTGGTCACACGTGACCGGCTTTCAAAGCCCATTTTTGACGACAGAATTAAATTCTGAAGGAAATTTGAATCTTTCCAAAGGAAAGTGATTATCTGGGACCAATCAAATTAAAGATTCAGAGATGATTAAATATCATCTATCTATGGAAAATCTCAGGTTTGGAAAGATTTCCCCCTTAAATCTAACCAAAATAACAAAGGAGAATCTCTGGATTTAAAATCCAATGGTGGATAAAATTCACCTAATAATCCAAAGGTCCAGAACGAATGAAGGATGCAAATCAAATCCCTCAATGAAGATTCATCGAAAACTGATTGATTCGGCTGCTTCTCCTATAAATAGGAGCCAGGACACAAAAATATACATACATACGCAGGGGGAAGAAAAAGGAGAGAGCCTTGATACTTTGAAGGAACTTGGATCTTCTGCAAAAGAAAACCCTAGGTAAGAAAGGGAAGGCTTTCTGAAAGAAAGAGAATTCACTTCTCAACAGAGTTTAACTCTGATATATGAAACAGAAGAACATATTTCTTCTCTCTTTGATAGAGGATCTGTAAAGAACACATCTCCCCTTGAAGTTGAGAATTTAATTCTCGATGGATTGAGATCCTGCCATGCAGATCCAAAACATAGAGAGGGAATGCAAGCGTGAGAATTTAATTCTCACAAAACTATAGGAATTCAATTCCTTTAAAATAAAATTAGGGCTTGACCCTGTATCATGGGAATTTAATTCCTTCAGAGCAAAGAGAAACAGGGTTTAACCCTAATTAAGAACCTAGTTCTGTTGAAACAGCGGGAATTTAATTCCCTTAATCATAATTTAACAGAGAATGGGAGTTCAATTCCTTAAAAGCTTTTATTAGGGTTTAACCCTATTTCAGTTCTTCACATATATAAGGAATTTAATTCCTACAGAAAATTCAGAGTTCAACTCTTCAAAAGAAGCTAGGAATTTAATTCCTTTGAAATTATTGTCAGGGTTCAACCCTACGAGGAATTTAATTCCTGAAAGGGATTAACAGATCTTCTAACAACCACAGAAAAGAAGAGTCACGTGTCACCACGTGACCCCCCCAAAAGATCTACAGAAAGCCCTTTGAGGCAGTGCCTCACGTGACCCACGTGACCCTCGGCAGAAGCGTTAACATATAAGCATTTGAATACCCGTCACGTGAGGGCACGTGATACGCTGAAAGATGCAATAATCTCAGCAGAATGAATGGAGAGAGGGCGCTCTCACGTGTCGCCACGTGACCCCTCTTGCTTTAGTGTTTAACACTAAGTTGGAACTCCTGAATCCAGTGTTAAAACACTGTTGGGCCGCAGTGTTCAACACCAATCAAAGAACTTTACTTGCAGTGTTCAACACTGAATACCCTAGTGTTTAACACTAATTTGAGAGCTCCGTTGCCGATGCCTGATACCGATCTGTTTTAGTGTTTAACACTAATTTAAAAGCCTTGTCGCTGGTGTTTAACACCAATTATCTTCTAGTGTTAAACACTAACTTGCCAACCTCATTCCCAGTGTTCAACACTGATTGCTCTGTAGTGTTTAACACTAGGCTTTGGCCTGATTGGCTAAAGGGATAGAGGCAAAGCCTCTCCCTCAATGGACCAACAAGAAGCCAATATTCCAGACCTGACTGGACTTAGCCCAAGCTGGCCATAAGTCCTCAATTCGTAATTAACTGGGCTAATGGGCTCATAACATAATTAATTGGTCTTGATCCCAAATTGGGCCAAGAACTACTTAAGCCATTCCGGTTCTAGGGTACATCTCTTCACTCCTTTGATACTTGGCATTGTAATCCCTCAATGTCTTCAAAGAGGTGACGGGTCCCGATGACCACTCATGATATGGACTGTGGGGTCCTTAAACCCATGTCTAATGCAAAATTCCTGGTTACGTGGAACGCGGATAACGTCACTCTTTGACCCCGTGGAAAACGTCCAAAGCGGATCCTGGTCCTCGCAGAGCACGGCAGTGAACCCGTGTGAAGCATCCAGAGCGGAGCCTAGTCCTCGCCTAACGCGGCAGTGAACCCGTGTGAAGCATCTAGTGCAAAATTCCTGGTTACGTGGAACGCGGATAACGTCACTCTTTGACCCCGTGGAAAACGTCCAGAGCGGATCCTGGTCCTCGCAGAGCACGGCAGTGAACCCGTGTGAAGCATCCAGAGCGGAGCCTAGTCCTCGCCTAACGCGGCAATGAACCCGTGTGAAGCATCTAGTGCAAAATTCCTGGTTACGTGGAATGCGGATAACGTCACTCCTTGACCCCGTGAAAAACGCCCAGAGCGGAGCCTGGTCCTCGCCAAGCGCGGCAGTGAACCCGTGTGAAGCATCCAGAGCACATACCGGACTGTGGAGTCCTTAAACCCATGGACTATGACGTCCTTAACCTTGACCGAGATGTCTTAAAACTAACAATGGACCGCAATGTCCTTAAACTACCCATGGACCGCAATGTCCTTAAACTACCCATGGACCGCAATGTCCTTAAACTACCCACGGACCGCAATGTCCCTAAACTAGAACAATAGAGCCCCTATATGCTCTTTTGTCGGATCTAAACGGTCCCGTTTAAGTTGATCTTAGCCTCAAAGATGGCTAACGAATCCTTAAACCTTCAAGCGACTGGACTACGAATCCCCCCAATTGACTCTGGCTCGAGGGTACATCTTTGAACCCCTCTGACACCCGTCGTTGTAATCCTTCAACGTCGTCAGAGAGGTGACGGGTCCCGACGGCCACACACGTACGATGGACCACTATGTCCCTAAAACTGGAACGACGGAGTCCAAACGCTCCTTTGTCGGATCTAAACGATCCCGTTAAGTTGATCTTAGTCTTAAACTAGACTAACGTGTCCTTAACAAATGTTTGAGTTGATCTTAGCCTCAAGCGTGGCTAACGTATCCTCAAACCAAACCCCCAAACCCAAATCTATGATAACTCGGATTTGGACTAGTCCACGCCCTACGGGCGACGACATAACTCAGTCTCCGTAAACGATCCACGGGCAATAAAACATAAAACAAAAACACACGACACGAAGTGACCATCTGGAGAAGGAGAAAGTTGTTACCGCGATGCGGTAGCGTAATTAACTGCAGGGGCTTGCGCCTGCAGGGAAGAGCGTCCCCACAATCAAAAACCCCTCAAACGAGGGGGAATCTGACGAAGTCTGCTACATCGGCCGCATCCGTTTAAACCTTCGAGACATGGTGCCATAAATCAACTTGGCATCCTCGGAGAGGTGGACGGATAGCACCTATTGGCATCTGCCCCGAACCTCAGGCGAGACGTCCCCACGTCCCGCGTGTCTTTCGGAGGGGAACAGGGACGTGGTGGTCCATATTCCAGTTTAGAGACGTGGTGGTCCATCGCCAGTTTAGGAACGTGATGGTCCATATTCAAGTTTAGGGACGTGGTGGTCCATCGCCAGTTTAGGGACGTGGTGGTCCATCATTAGTTTAAGGACGTTTCGGTCCGACATTAGTTTAAGGACGTTTCGGTCCACGAGTTTAAGGACCCCGCAGTCCGTGTTGATGTGTGGTTGTCGGGACCCGTCACCTCTCTGACGTCGTTGAAGGATTACAACGACAGGTGTCAAAGGAGTTCGGAGATGTACCCTCGAACCGGAGGTAAATTGATTTAGGGAGCGACCGTGCTCAGTCAATTTAATTTGAGGACTTATGGCCACGACTGGGCTAAGTCCAATTTCAATATTCTTTTGTCTTTGGCCTATTGGACCTGTGCTAGGGCCTTGCCCCCTCACTGCATTATTTTTCTTTGTTTTAGTTGGGCCCTGCCCTTTTATAAGTGATGCAGAGCATCTATTTTGTTTAGGCTCTGCCCTTTTTAAAATGCATAGCATTTTTTATTAGGCATGTTAGGCCTTTTAATTGGGCTCTGTCCCTTTTCTTAATAATGCAGAGAATTAAATACTCTGACAGTGCCCCACATAGCTTGTCAGGCGCTTTGCGCAAATTAAAGAGCGCAAGCGCATGTGGAAGTGACACGTGTCACGCTCTGATGAGCGCAAGCGCAACAGCGCAGTGCGCTGCGTCAGTGCGCTGCGCTGTTGCACTACTGACACGTGGCGCTTCCTGGCGGCTTGCGCAATAGTGCAGTTTTGGCAAGTGCTAGGCACTGTTCTTATTCTTTTGGATTAATTTTAGATCAAAGAAAACAAGTTTTTTCTTGTTTTCAAAGAACCAGTGGTTCATAAAAAGTGCAAGGCACTGTTATTGTTTATTTTTCTTTTTTTTTCCTGGAAGATCATTGACCTTGTTCTTAGATCAATGATCTGTTTTTTAAGAGAACTTTCTCTTTTTCTAAAGGTTTTTACCTTTTCCTTGAAACTTCTTCAGAGTTCTCTCTGTTTGAAGCTCTTGATTTCTCCAGAATGTTGATGCCTTTGAGTTGAGGTTTGGGGTCCTTTTTATAGTGCCCATAAATCAGTTAAATTTGTTAAAGAGATCTTTCTCTGAGTGATTTGGGGAATTTTCCCCACCGTTGGATCTTTGATCCAAAGGCCTCTGTTTTACAGAAGAAAATCTTCTTGTTTTAACAAGAACATAAAAGATTTCTTTAAAATCTCAATTCTGTTTTGCGCAAACACTCCAGCGCGTGACACGTATCGCGCAGCGCAGCACTTGCGCAGTTGTACTTGCGCAACTGCGCAGACACGTGCCGCGCAGCGCAGCGCTTGCACAACTGCGCAGACACGTGTCGCGCAGCGCAGCGCTTGTGCAGCTGAAGCGTCGCCTCCTTTACTTTTTATTAAAGAGCCTTGCTATGATTGGACGCACTGCTTCGGGTGCTGCGCCGACACATCAACTTCTAACACGTGGCGCGTTGTGCACAGCGCACGGGATTTTGAAGCGTTGCTTCAGAAAATTTGAATTTTTGAAATTCAAACAGAGCCTTGTTCTGATTGGGGGAAACAAATGCCCCCCACCGTTGCGCTCACGTGGCGCGCACGTGAGTGCAGCGGTGGCAAGATCCTGGCCGTTGGATCAAAATGGGTAAGTTGAAGAGGCGCAGGCGCCTATAAATAGGACCCTTGGTTCTTGGTAAATTCCACCGTTTTCTTGAATCTTGAATCCCAGAGCCTTGCTCTTGCTTAAGAACTTTTTAGAGCCTTGCTCTTTTTAAAGAACTTTCAAAGTTCAGAACCTAGCACCATCTTAGGTAAAAAAAATTTAAAATTAAATTAAGTTTAATTAACCGAGCCTTACTCTCTTAGATCTTTTGATCTAAAGAAAACCCCTTTGAAGTCTCATTAACAGAGCCTTGCTCTAAAAAATCTACAGATCTATAGAGATCTTGTTCATGGGTTTTAACCCATGAACTGAGCTTCGCTCATAGATCAAATGTAGATCTTTTAGATCTAAACATGGAGAGCTTCTAAATGTTTTCATGGATCTTTAAGATCCCAAATTTTTAATCTTTTAGGAGTTAAAATTTCCTTTCTGAGGGATTTTTCCATCATTATTATAGAGCTAGGCTCTCCTTTTTTTTTAAATAAACTTTATCCCTTTGAGACCAGAGTTTGACAAATGTCACTCTGTGACAGAGCTTTGCTCTAAAAGAGGAGATTTTCTCTTTGTCTCCAGGGACTTCCCATCAATGAGGATATTCTCTTGGGGATCTTTTCATTAATTGACAGTCTCATCTAATGATGGGATTGTCTTATTAAATGATGCACCGTCATCCAGATTTTGTGGGTCCCCTACCCACTGCATTGCAGTGTGGTGTAAGATTTTAAAATGTCAAGCGTTGGAACACTAACAGTTATTTTTGTCTTTCTAGAGGAAACATGTCTGCCAACTTGTCTTTCTCATTTGTTCGCTCGGAGGGAGGATTTCCCCATGCACCAGAGGACCGGGTGGCGCTCGCTCTTATTAAGGATCATGACCCCGAGCACAAAAACCTTCACCTGTGGGGAAAGTGGTACAATGAAATTATCCAGGGTCGTCGCGGTTTCAGTTCCGCCACGCCATCTGAGCCCATAATTACGATCCCCTATGCGGACGAACCCCCGGTGAAGTATGCCGTGGAGGTTAAGAATTGGAATTCGGATGACCTCCTCCAGCCTGCAATTGGCGCTATTCCTGTGCAGCCACCGCCGGCAATAGACATTCTAGGAAGGCGAATCTGTCAGGGTGAAGCACGCCCTTGGGGACAGGCTTACAACATTGGATTGGTCCCGCGATCGCCCGCTGGATATTTACAGTGGGCTCGGTACATCTTATCGGCTAAAAGGACTCATTTGACGAAGATCCGTTTGTTTTCGGCAATCTAAGTTTCGCTCTTCGAATATCCTTCCCCTCCAACGTGGTGGATTAAAGCTTTTATCGAGCAATGGAATATCCCCACCCACACTTTCTTGATGACGGATATGGAGGTCTCTATTTCTTTGGAAGAGTTTGCCGAACTCTCTGGTTTGCCAATGAGGGGGGAACATTATGAGGAGTTGCTCCCTCCTGACGAATACGTCCTTACTACTAAGCCGCTGGTATTTGACCTGCCTCCGGAGAACGCCGTTCAGCATCAGTATCCGGGCTTGGTGAAGGTGTTGGAGATTTATGAAGGACTCCATATGGAATCGGGCGATCGGGGCGTCAGTTTCACAGATTTTATTGCCCGCTTCATTCGCCAGGAGTTCCTATCAGAGAGGAGTGAGAAGTTCGCCCAACTCGATGACCCTTTCGGTTTCGGCTTGGACCGCCGACTCGTATCGGAGAATGATCAAAGGGATTTTTATCTCCCCGGCGCTGCCATCGTCCCTTTCTCAGAAATCGCCGTCCCGGGCATGGATGAGGAGACCTTTTTAATTGGGTTCTTAGGCTTGTGGCTATGCAGCTTTGCGCTCCCTATGCACCCGCGCCACATGCGGCCCTCTGTCTTTTACCCAGCGCATCGGATGGTGGGTGGTTTGCAGTTATCGGTAGGAATCGCCAGGCTGGCTTACCTTTATAATGGATTTAGCGTAGCGGCGGACGCTAGTGAGCCTGGGGTGCAGCCCGCTAACTTCCCGATGCACTATTTCACCTCCTGGATGGAGATGCACGTGCAAGGGGTGTTCGGCGCCCATAAGATTCCTCCGTTCTTTGATAAATGCAGACTCCCGAGAGTCATGCGGTTGGTCGGCGCTTCAATTGTGGTTGCATCCCCACGGGAGTCTAGGGGGCTGCTCCTACGTCCACATCTGGTCGGAGCGAAGGTTTCCTTTGTGGATACGGTCATAACCATAGGCTCAGAGACCACTAAGTCAGTAGTGCGACTGCGCGATGATTTTAAGGATGGGGCTTCCATATTGAAGGCTCGGGAAATCCTCCACCTCTACTCCATTCGGCCGGGCTATGTAGTGTTTAGGCAGAATGAGACAGCACTCTTTATGAGGTATAACCCGCACCGGTTTGCTCAGCAATCGAGCTACAACCAAGGGATCCCGATGGAAGCTTTTTTGGAAAAGCCCGTGGTCAGCCGAGAGGGGATAAAGAATGCAATGCACCATTTCACACGGCTTAACACGGGTTCCTATTTCTTTATCAACGAACCCAGCTGCGTCCCTAAGATGCTCAACACGTATGTGGCTTGGTATGCGCATGCGATGGGCCCAGTTATCTTAACGGAGAAGCGCATGCTGGTTGACCGTAGGGGTGCGCCTCCTGGCAGTGATCGCAAGGCCCCCTTGAACCCAAGGATTCCGGTCGTTCCTCCGCTAAAAGATGCCGAAGTCGATCGACCACGCATGTTGAGCCCCCCGCGTGGATTGCCGCTGCCTGCTATGGTGAATGCACTACCGGCGCCCCGTGCTCCCACGAAGACGGTTAATGTAATATCGCCAGAGTCCAGCGCAGGAGTGGATATCGGGACCCGCCGCTCCAAGGTGCCTGCCAAGCGCAAATCAATTCCAGGTGCATCTAGAGCTAGCGGGTAAAAGAAGAAGAAGTCGATCCTTTCCCTCGACGCGATCCTCAGTTTAGAGCCTGAGGCCCCTCTCACCGAAGGAATAAGTGAATATGGCAGCAATAAGGGCTTCTTGGTAGACCCCGCAAACACCAATTTGGCGGCCGCTATTGCAGCTTCTGAGCGATCGGCAAGGCTCGAAGCGATGTTAAGCAAACTCGCTGAGTCAGGTAACCATTAGCTGCTTTCTTCGTCACTTTATCGCACTTTTTATCATTTTAACTAATACTTTCTCCCATTTTCAACAGGCGTCTCTACCGAAGAAGCTATTGCTGCCTCTTTGAAAACATTCCAAGAGGAGGAGGAGAAACGTGCTCTAGCGGGCGCCGGTATGTCCCATTTCTCCCTTTTAAAAAAAAAGAGATTTTGTTATCTTTTTCGATGGTCAACCTAACTTTCTTCCTTTGTTTCTTGGCAGGGGCTACACCGGTTGATGCGGGGATCCTCCCCAAGCCTGTTACTGAAGTTCCAATCTCGTCGGGGTTGCCGCAAGAGCCTCGACTTGACAAGTCGACGAGGGATGCCTTGAAGAATTTGGAGGCATCCCTGTACACGGACGAGGACGCTTCACTGAAAAAGGTTCTGGTGAGATCCGTCTCAACGGCCCGGGAGGAGGGAAAGCGGCTAAGGCGCGAGGCGAAGGCGCGCAGGGCTACTTTGGCCACGGGAGCGGGCCCGAGCACTATCCCTCGTGCTGATACTCCCTCCGAAGAGGCCCCTATCGCCCTATCTACTGCTCGCAGGCAAGTGGCGCGCGCGGTTCGGAGTGCAAATGATAAATCCTCTTCAGGTAACATTTCTTTCAGAATCTTGTTGTAAGAATTATAAAGCCATCGGTTCTTATGTATTCTATCCTGCAGGGCCAAGTCCGACCGAGGGGGAGGCGGAGACCGTTGAACCTAGGGAAACAGAGGAGGCAGTACCTGCCGAACTCGAGCTGACGGTGGGCAACGTCGTTGGGGCTACGGAGCCTGAAACAGAGGTTGAGGGATCTGCAGCCGAGAAGGTCATTGATGTCGATCCTGAAGTGGCGGCAGATGAAATGATCGTTATAACCAAGCCGAGGGTAATGGTGGGCGAGGCGCTTGAGGCTAGCGACCTCGTGGTGACGGTGGATGAGACAATGGCGACCGCTGAGCCCGAAGAAGCAGCGGGTGAGATAGGCGCGACCCTTAGGGACGAGCCAGCCGCTCTTTCTCAAGAGTCTGGCAATGCTCCAATTATTGCTCTCCCCGTCTACGGTCTTCCGTCGTCTCCGGGTCGAGCAAGTACGACAACAGCCCCTGTCGAGTCCGGTGACGAGGCTATGGGAGGAGGACTCGTATCGATGGAGGAGGGAGACGCCTCCGTTTCGGCTGGCGGCTCATCAGGTAAATTTCGAGTTACTGTCACTCCTTTTTTATATCTTGCGATCTTTTCTAACAAGTTTGTCTTTGTTTTCAACGCAGGTGCGGCCAGTGCCGATACTCCATTGCTCGAAGGAGCACCATCAACTACTGCCTTGGTGGTGGTCACCTCCCAGCCTTCCCTTATGCCATTGCAAATGTTGGAAGGTATGGATTTGCAACTCATTAGTTTATTTTTCAGCCGCATAATTTATGTACTAAAGTCGTACTACTGTGTCTTTTCAGGAGTGCTTTTTGATCATATCCATCAGGTGTTGCTTCCGCACTTCTCCTTCCCGTCTGAGCTCGCTTCCCCTCCAGTGGCGTTGGTGAGTATATTTTCCATTTGATGTCTTTCTTTTTTCAGTAATGGGATTATTTCTGACTTTTCCTCTTCTTGATTGCAGTGGTACAAATCGAAGGAGGGGATGCAAGACCGGCCACGCCACCGGCCCCTCCGGCTTTGCCGTCTGCTGCAGCTGGTATAGTAAATTTCTTTATTGATGACTCTTCTATATCTCTTGAACCGTCATTTTACTACGTTTTGTTTTGCAGCTATCGTTCCGGCTCCAGTCCATCTTGAGTCTCGCATTCTTTCGCCGGCAGGCCCCTTCCTGAAACGTCCATATTCAAAGGGTGTCGTGATGAGTTTGGACATGCTGAGCGGGTATATTGAAGAGCTTAACGCAGACGCTCCCCCACCTGCCGCAGATTTTGCTGTGAAGGTTAACCCAATGTTGGCGGCGCTCGTAAACTTTCATAACAAAGGTTTCGTCGAATCTTGGGTTAAGCACTGCAGGGAAATCGAGGCCTGCCTGCATCGGCTGGAGTCGACGCGTCCTTCCCCTGAAATTTTGGCCATGGGTACTCAACGGACAGCCTGGCTCGAGCAGAGCACTTCTTATTTCCGCCATTTGGAGCAAGAAGCAGCTTTAAGGTTGAAGGAACGTCAGGAGTCTTCAAGTGCAACTGCTCGTCTACGTGCCAAAGTTGAGGCGAACGCTGCCGAAGTGAAGGTCGTCTTTGAGGGCCTTCTGGCACGTATTACCAATGGGCTAGCGCTGAAGCGGAAGCTTGATGCCGCCGAGCGTGATGCCCGAAGCCGCAAAGTAGCTCAGCAGGTTATTGGGGAGCAGCTCACATCCTTGATGCAGCAACGGGCTCGAGTGGAGGCCGAACTGGCAGTGGCGGCTGATCAGGAGAAGGCGTGGAAGGAAGTGTGTGAGCAATTGATAGAGCTATTCAAGAGGCTTCCTTCTCCTTGAACATTTTGTATTACTTACACACTTGTAATAATTTTTTTTTTGCATAGTATATACACATTCTTTGTTCTTCATATGATTCGCCTTGTATTTGATTGAACTCATGAATAAAGATATACATTTTCTCCTTTGCAATGTCTTGTATGCTCTTTTGCTTTTTGCCTTCTCTTATTATCAGCATGTTGTCTTTGATAAACATAATTGGCAGATAACTTAGTTTTTTCCCAGAGATAGCGATGGCTTAGGCCGCAGGTTCAGATCTGCTGCCTAATACTTTTCAACTCTATGAGCCGTGAGGGTCTCATAGAGACTTTTCTCCCTACGGATCGAGAGGATCTCATAGGTGGATTTTCTCCTTAGAAATCATGAGGATTCCTAAGTGTGTTTTCTCTTATAAGTCGTAAGGATCCTATAAGAGAATTTTTCCCTCTTACGATTCGAGAGGACCCGTAAGCGGTTGTTTCCCTCCTTGTCGAAACTCAACTTTGGAGAGTGAGACCCGTGAATAGTATGCAAGAGATCGTTTTAGATCGACTTGCAGGGTCCCATTGTTCAGGAAGCAAGTTTTTTAGTCCCTGCTGCCTGAGGCTTCATCTTGTAAGTTGAGACGAATCGGGAATTTACCGCGGAGACACTGGTTTCTCTGCGAGCCGACGCGAATCAGGAGGCTCTCGTCAAGGATTGTTTGTTTCCCTGAGTTGAGGTATTTTCCAGGGATTATTTGTTTCCCTAGCGCCAAGGATTATTTGTTTCTTTGGTGTTGAAACGATTCGAGAATTTCCCACGGAGGCACTGGTTGCTCTGCGAGTCGACGCGGATCAGGAGGCTCTCATCAAGGATTGTTTGTTTCCCTGAGTTGAGGTATTTGCTAAGGATTATTTGTTTGCTTAGCGCCAAGGATTATTTGTTTCCTTGGTGTTGAAACGAGTCGAGAATTTCCCACGGAGGCACTGGTTGATCTGTGAATCGACGCGAATCAGGAGGTTCTCGTCAAGGATTGTTTGTTTCCCTGAGTCGAGGTATTTGCTAAGGATTATTTATTTCCCTAGCGCCAAGGATTATTTGTTTCCCTGGTGTTGAAACGGGTCGAGAATTTTCCACGGAGGCGCTGGTTGCTCTGCGAGTCGACGCGAATCAGGAGGCTCTCGTCAAGGATTGTTTGTTTCCCTGAGTCGAGGTATTTGCTAAGGATTATTTGTTTCCCTAGCGCCAAGGATTATTTGTTTCCTTGGTGTTGAAACGAGTCGAGAATTTCCCACGGAGGCATTGGTTGCTCTGCGAGTCGACGCGAATCAGGAGGCTCTCGTCAAGGATTGTTTGTTTCCCTGAGTTGAGGTATTTGCCGAAGACACTGGTTTCTTCGGAGTTGGGATGAATCGTCAAGATTTGGCTTCGTTTTCTGGCGGAGCCTGTTGGGAAAGTATGGTTCCCTCTTCGTTTGCGCCCTTGGATTGTATACAAGGATCGATGTGATCTTAACTGTAGGGCCAAAGTTTTATCATCATTTTTTTGTTTTATTTCCGCGATGCTCTATCATTTCAGCTTTTATATCGCAAAGGTCGCGATTGCCCAATCATTTCGGCTATTTTTCGCGGTGCCCAATCATTTCGGCTGTTTATTTTTTTTTCACTCGCTGCTTTTTATTGCGAGTTGCCCAATCATTTCGGCTGTTTATTTTGTTTTCACTCGCTGTTTTTTATTGCGAGTTGCCCAATCATTTCGGCTATTTTGCATGCATACATTTTTACTTGCTGCTTTTTATTGCAAGCTGCCCCATCATTTCGGCTATTTCGTATGCATGTGCGGCCTACCGTCTTTTCACCGTAAACCTGAAATTAGATACCGATTTCGGTATCAGCACCGCTTCAACTGGGATATTGCCAGGAGCGAATCATCATCCGCCTATGTCGATGTCGAACAAAGGTGGCTTAGCGACCAGGGTTAGGGTCCTGTCGACTAAGGCTTTTGACTTCATGAGCCGTAAGGGTCTCACAAAGGTATTTCTCCCTACAAGTCGTGAGGATCTTGTAGGTGTATTTTCTTCTTAGGAATCATGAGGATTCCTAAGTGTTCGTTTCCTCTGTAAGTCGTAAGGATCCTTCAGGAGGGTTTTCTCCTCATAAATCGAGAGGATTTATAAGGGTTGTTCACCATGCGAACATATCCCCAGTCACGGATGAGACTTGGTTGGGGAAATGCTTATTCGTGCCCATGGATTGTATATAAGGGTCAGTATTAAGCCACTTGTAGGGCAATATCGAAAGTTGTGGGGGATTGCTTAAGCACAGGTTTAGGTCTCTATAACTTAAGACTTTCAAATCTTATGAGCCGTGAAGGTCCCATAAGAGAGTTCTCCTTGCGAGTCGTGAGGATCTCGCAGGTGTATTTTCTCCTTAGGAATCGTGGGGATCCCTAAGTGTGTTGCTCCCTTGTGAGTCGTAAGGATCTCACGCGGGTGATTTCTCCTTACAAGGTTGAAAGGACCCTATAAGTGTCTTTTAACGAGGTTGCGCCCTTTCGGGTTTTCACAAACACTCGCCAGTAGTCCTGCTGTTTTTACTCACGGAGCCCTTTCGGGTTTTCATCCGTGCCTTTTTTGCTTATGGACCTACCCCTTTTTTAATTCTTTTTATATATTTTTTTTACGAGGTCGCGCCCTTTCGGGTTTTCACGAACACTCGCCGGTAGCCCTGCTGTTTTTACTCACGGAGCCCTTTCGGGTTTTCATCCGTGCCCTTTTTGCTTATGGACATACCGTTATTTTTTTTATCATTCATTTTTTTTACTTTCTTTTCCTTTTTTTCTATTTTTTTTCTCTCGTCGGCCTAAGGATGCTGCGGTAGTAGTTTAAGGACATTTCGGTCCGCTATTAGTTTAAGGACGTTTCGGTCCGTCATGAAGAAGGCTGGCTACTGCTTATAAAGCTTGAGCTTAGGAAGATAGCGAGCGGACATAGTCGTCGTCATCTATCATTGACCTAAGCTGTGGATCATTAAGCGTAGTATTTCTTTAGGAAGCGACCGTTTATTGGCCTGAAAGGCCTTTCACCGTGCATGTCCATGAGTAGATAGGCTCCACCCTGGTAGACCTTGTCTATGATGTATGGGCCTTCATAGTTTGGCTCGAATTTTCCCCGCTTGGCGCGATTGGGGATCATAGGCCTTTTGACCACTAGCACGAGTTCGCCTTGGCGGAATATCCCTGGCCGGGTCAATCTTTCATATGAGCGCGTCATCTTTGCTTTATAAGTTTCCAGATTTTGTTGCGCTATGAGCCGGGTTTCATCAAGGGCATCAAGCTCCTCAAGCCGAAGGTTAGCATTTTCTTCATCTGTTAGCTCGTAGTGGACTGCCACTCATAGAAAGGGTAACTCTATCTCGATGGGGAGTACTGCTTCCGTCCCAAATACCAACGCGTACGGTGTTGTGTTCGTGGCCATCTTGAACGTAGTTCGATACGCCCAAAGAGCTTCTTGCAGTCTCTCGTGCCAGTCCTTCTTATTTCGGGACACCGTTTTCTTCATGATTTTTGTCAATGTCTTGTTGAAGGCCTCGGCTAGACCATTAGCTCGTGGATTATAAACCGAGGAATATCTCCAGTCTATGTTATGCTGTTGCGCGAAGCGACTGATCTTGTGGCTTCTGTAAGCTGGCCCGTTATCGGAGATGATCCGTCGTGGGGTTCCAAACCGATATAGGACGTGCGTCTTGAAGAAATGGAGGATATTCTCCGTCTTCACTTCCCTCAACGGTACTGCTTCTGCCCATTTAGAGAAATAGTCGGTCGTCGCCGGGATGAAACGATTTCCCCTGGACATGCTGGTTCGATGGGGCCGACTATGTCAGTTCCCCACATTTCGAATGACCAGCTAGCCACCGTCGGGTGTAGCGGATTTGGATGCTGATGGATGAAGTCCCCATGGATTTGGCATGAGTGGCATTGCTTCGCATATTCGAGGCAGTCCTGAATCATCGTGGGCCAGTAGTAGCCCATCCGTTTGATCTTCAACTTCATCTTTGGGCCCGCTTGATGAGAACCACAGAGTCCGTCATGAACTTCCTGGACGACCCTTTTCGCTTCGTCAGGTCCTAAGCATCTCAGCCATAGAGAATCAAATGACCTCTTGTATAGAGTATCATTGACGAAGGCGAAAGGCAGAGCTCGTTTCATGAGCTGATGTCTTGTGGACGCTTCTTCAGGCATTCGGTGGGACTTAAAGTAGTCTATGAAGACTTCCTTCCAATCCTCGGCCTTTTCCCAGTCTTTTATTTGCAGAGTCGTCTGCTCAGTCGCTCCCTTTTCTTCCGGAGATATTTCTGCTGGGGCAAGCACCCGACGACTTTGTACCACGATTTTTACGTCATCGAGGTTCTCATCAGCCAATTCCTTAGCGAGCTTGGCCAATGCGTCCGCTTTGCGGTTTTCCGCGCGCGGTATGTTCTCCAAAGTATAGTAGGGAATTTGGGTCAACAGTTGCATCACCTTTTCGCCGTACTTCACCAACTCTGGTTTGCACGTTTGGTAGTCACCGTTTACTTGACTAACGACCAGCTGGGAGTCTCCATATATAAGGAGGTCTTCAATTCCCATGTCGATGGCGATCTCGAGGCCTACTATCAAAGCTTCATATTCGGCTTCATTGTTCGTCCTCGGCTCTGTTAAGGAGAAAGCGAAGCGCATTATCCCTCCTTGTGGAGTCACGAAGATGAGGCCTGCCCCTGATTTGATTATAGGGGCGTTTTGTCTGTGCTTCTTCACGGAAGATGCTCAATCGAAATAAAGCTCCCATCGGCTATCATCACCATCGATCGCATCAAACACATGTTCATCTGGAAGATCGCAATTTAAAGGAGAATCGGCGGGTATCGGATGCTCAGCGAGGAAGTCGGCGATGGTCTGGCCTTTCACTGCCTTGAGAGGTTGATACGTTATTGAGAACTCCATCAAGAGCAGGGCCCATTTAGCGATTCGTCCCATCAATATGGCCCTTGACATCAAATATTTAAGGGGGTCCACCTTCGAAATGAGACGGACCTCATACGCCAATGCATAGTGCCTGAGCTTTGTTATCGCGAAGATCAACGCCAGGCAGTGTTTTTCAATGGGGGAGTAGTTGCTTTCTGCCCCCAGTAGAACTCGACTTAAGTAATAGAGTGCTCTTTCTTTCTCTTGATCGTTCTCTTGTGCGCATAATGCGCCTAGAGAACCTTCGAGGGCGGTTGTATAAAGAATGAGAGGCTTTCCCTTAACCGGAGCAGCCAACACTGGCGGGTTTTGCAGGTACTGCTTGATTTCGTCTAGTGCGCCCTGGCATTTTTGATCCCAGACGAATGGAGTTCCCTTCTTCATCAGGTGGCTGTAAGGACGGCACTTGCCTGAAAGGTTGGCTATAAATCGCCGTATATACGCGAGCTTCCCTTGGAGAGACCGCAGCTGTTTGAGAGTCCTTGGCGGAGGCATTTCCATGATCGCCTTGATCTTTGACGGATCTATTTCGATACCCCGGTGTCGGATGATAAATCCCAGGAATTTGCCCGAAGAAACTCCGAATGCACACTTGAGAGGGTTCATCTTCAAGTTGTATTGTCGAAGGCGTTGAAATACGGTCTTTAGATGCTCGAGATGTTCCTCGTACGATTTGCTTTTAACCACGAGATCGTCGATATAGCATTCGACGATTTTGTGTATAAGGTCATCGAAGATCTTCGTCATGGCCCTTTGGTAGGTGGCACCGGCATTCTTTAAACCGAAGGGCATCACCTTGTAGCAGAATATACCCAAAGGAGTCCTGAAGGCGGTGTGCTTCTGGTCTTCGGGATGCATCTTTATCTGATTATACCCTGACGAGCCGTCCATAAAGGAGAAAACGTCATGAGTGGACGTGTTGTCTATCATCAGTTCGGTGACTGGCACTGGGAAATCGTCTTTCGGGCAGGCTTTATTGAGATCCCGGAAGTCCACGCATATGCGCATTGTCCCATTTTTCTTCATTACCAGGACGATGTTGGCGATCCATTCAGGATATTGAACCTCCTGGATAAAGTCAGAGTCGATCAGCTTCTTGACCTCGGCATTAATGCTCATCTCTAGCTTGAGCCGCATTCTTCTCGGCGCCTGTTTGACCGGCTTGACGTCCGGGGATATCGCCAATTTGTGCACAGCAATTTCTGGATCTAATCCCGGCATCTTGGAATAGTTCCATGCGAAGCAATCTCTGTGCTGCATAAGCAGGTCTTTTAATAAAGCCACCTTCTCTTCAGACAGCAGCTCACTAATGAATGTCGGTCGCGGGTCATTCGTCGTTTCCAACTCAATTTTCTTAAGGTTATCCACCGTGGTATGGATTCCGTCTTCCAGCTCTTTTGGCGCTGGTGGAAATTCTGAGATTACTTCGTCGTTGCTGTTTTCAAAGCACCAGGGAAGGTCATCCATGTTCTCGAGCTCTTCTTTTGATATCGTTATCACATAACAAGTACGAATTCGCTTCCAATCCCAATGTGGAACTGGTTCTTCTTCCGTGGCCTTGGGTTCGTGCTTCTGTGGCGGCGCTACTCTCCAGTTGTCGGACAGAGCGAACTTGCCAAGCTGATACTGATCTTCAACCCAATTCTTGAAGGTGAATCAGTCCTCGAGAGGGTGCCCTATCACTCGGTGATAAGGGTAATAGTCTGGGTGTGAGACCTCGCTTGCTTGTTCGGGGTGTTTAGACTCCGGCAGTGTAAGCATCTGATGTTTTAGAGCGAGGTCAAGTATTTTCTTCGTCTTGTCCCGAGGAAAAGAGTATGCTCGACCTATTTTTCTCATGAGGGATAGATCGGAACCGCTTGGTTCCCGCTTGCGCGGCCTTTTAGCCCCGCTTCATTGCTGTTGAGCGCCTTTTTCGCGTTTCGACTTGTTTCTGCCTCTGCGTCGGGCCTTCTTTATAACAGGTTGACAAGGAGCGGCATTTTCATTTTTCACAGCCTGTTGGAGGAGGCGTTGCATTTTGGCTTTCTCGTAGATGACCATTTCGCGGTTATGGTCGTCTCGGACTTTTTGACCAGCTTCCCTTATAAGTTTGTCCATTTGTTCTTCGAACGACGGACTGGGTACCTTCGCATCTGGAACTTTCACTGGTTCAGGATTAGCTTCCTCCTACTGAACGTCCGCTTCTTCATCGAAGTCATACATGACATAGCAGCTGTTTAGTAGCTCTTGTTTCTTGGACCGGATGTATCCAAGCCCTCTTGTTTCCATTCTCCCGTTAGGCAGTTTGCGTTGAATCCCGGGAACGTTCCAGACTTTGTCATAGAACTTGGCTTTTCGAACGGTCTGCTTGAAGGATATCCCCTGACGCTTCAGCAGCTTTTTCAAGCCTTCCGTATAATATCTGGGTAGACGGATGGGCTGAAGCCTGTCCAGCGTAGGATCTGAGCCATGCCAGATTTCTTTCTCCACTTTGGTTTCTTTAGAGCGGTAGAATAGAATTGCTTTTTCGCTTTCTCGTCTGGCAGGGATATAGAACGTTTGTAGCTCCTCTACATTGTAAATATCAAGTGCATCCAATTCTTTATGATGTTTAAGCGGCACCATGGCGACTTGTAGACTTTGTTCTTTGTTAGCGGACATTCGTATTGAAGGCCGAGCTGAGAATATAGCATGGACCTCATTTTCCGAGTCACTACCAAAGATCAACGTAGGAGCAGATGGTCTCGGCTTGTTGTATTGGGGTGGACCCGTATAAACTATCTCCTCCTCTTCTTCAGTATCACTGCCGAAGACAGGGATGGTGGCATTAGATTTGTTCTCCGGCTTGTGACACCTCTCCGTGTCTTCGAAATCAGGTAAGAAGTATTTGGCATCTTCATATTTGCGGACCTCATTCACAGAGAACGGGTTCAGTTCTCCCGCCACGGTATACTCGAGACCATCTTTAGAATACTTCATGTTGTGTAGAAGGGATGACGTTGTACTCGTGTAACCACGGTCGGCCGAGTAGAGCGTTGTAGCATGTCTTGGCGTCTATGACGTGGAACTTAATGTCCGTGACGAGTAGCCCGAAGCGTAGCGTCAGTATCACAGACCCAAGAGTTCTTGATGACTGGGAGTCGAACCCGGAGATAGTGATCTTGTCCCGAGCAAGGTGCTGGACGCTCATGCAGATTTCTTTTAACACCCGCACATTGAGGAGATTAACGGAGGATCCATTTTCGATCAGGATCTTGCCTATCTTTATATCGTGGCAGTATCCTGAGACATAGAGGGGGCGATTGTGTTCGCACGTCCCAAGGAGAAGGTCTTCATCACCAAAAGCGACATCGGCCGTGTGCACTTCCTCCAATTCATCTTTCATCTTTTCCTCGGCCAGGAAAGCTTGGAATTGCTCCGGATCTTGTAGTGCCTTGATCAACGAATCTCTCGCCTCCTTTGATAACAAAAAGGGCGTCAAGAATGCTGAGCTGTGAGGGCAGCTTCCTCAGATGTGCTAAGATGTTATAATCCATCTTATTCTTTTTCGGTGGGTCCTTGGCGCTTAACTCCCCCAGAACTTGGTCGTCTAGGGCGATATCCTCAGAGACCTTCTCTTTTCCCTTATCTTTTTTATTTGAGGGTCCGAGATTCTTTTCAGGCAGCGTCCCATTCTGCAGCCGAATATTTTCGCAAACCTTCGGTTTTTCTTCTTTTCCCGAAGTGGACTCTTTAAAGAGAGGGGCAAGTTCCAGCTCTTCAACAGAATCGCTCCCGGATGTAGGCACTTATGACCCGCCGGTGTTAACCATGCAACAATCGCCAGTAGTTCTTTTAAGCCCTTCGGTCGTATTTCTTCACTCCCTACGAGTTTTGCGCGTCTCCCGCTTAAAGCGTTGTCGATGAGCAACATATCCTTGCCACCATCTATCGAAAGCTTTGCACTCTTCAGTGGGGTGCGAAATCTTCTGATGATATAAGCAATAGGAGGGGTGCATTTCCATTTCGCCAATAATGCTTCCTTCGGATGATGGTAGCTTCATGCCCATTGATATGGCTTTAGCAAACCTTTTCCTCATCTTGAATTTGCTTTTGTCCGCAGTGGGTGTACTTTGCTCCAGCGGGAGTATCTCAATTCTTTTGACAAGGCGCTGGCGCTTGGCCCTTTCAAATATTATCACCTCGCGTTCTCGATCAGCTTTACTTTTCAACCGAGCTTCATTAAGGAATGCGTCAATTACTTCATCTGATGGCCCCAGAATTTTTGGTTCAGGTTCTGCCCCCAGCGTTCCAGTACAAGGAGTCTCTTCATCGTCCATGAACGAATCAGAAATCACATGACAGCTCGCCACATATTCTTCAGATTCATCAGATGAACTTTCTCCCTCATCTTCCTCTTGAAAGACATGATTGAGGAACTCTTGGAATGTAATGGGGTTCGTGCCTTCTGGTTGTATTCCTCCAGCGCGTCAATTTGTTTTTGCAAGTCCGTGCGTTTGCCGCCAGGCTTCACGGGCTTCTTAGATTCCTTCTTCTTCTTTTTCGAAGATTTTGACGGCTGGTTGCGATTGCTCGGGCCACCACCATCGATCTTTAGAGTTGTACGTGGTTTCAACATCCCCTCAATGATCTACGGTTCCAACGGGTTCTTCCATCTAATCGCTGGGCATGCCTGAAGGTCATTTAGCATCCTCTTTTTCTTGGTTGATAATACAACCTCCCAAGGAGCTTCTTCAACGACGGAGCATGTTTCCTCCGGCGTATTCGTCCCCTTAGAGGTGTGGGGTTGCGGGGGATTCACTTTCCATTTGTCAGATAACGCGAATTTGCCCTGTCGGTACTGGTTTTCAAGCCAATTTTTGAAAACGTAGCAATCTTCGATCGGATGGCCCAGTACTTGATGATAAGGACAGTAGTTGGGCTTATTGACATCACTTGGTTGCAACAGACGTTTTGGATCCGGCAGATTTATGAGTCGGTTGCGTAACGCCAGCTCGAATAACCTTCTCGTTTTATCGCGGGGAAAGGAGTAAGAACGTCCTAGCCTCTCCTCAAGGGCCACGTACGGACGCATATTATTTTGAAGAGCAACCAGCTTCGAGTCGCTCGGTTGTTGCTGACATTAGCGACAACGACCACTTTTCCTTTCCCTTTGTCATTTCGGGAGTCCGGCTTTGGAAGAGGGGGTTTATGGCCCATCTGATCCATTTGCGCTAGCTTGTCAATCAAGGCCTGGAAGGTAGTTGGCTTGAAAAACATCATAAATTGTGAGATGGTTGCTTGCGGATCAAGGGTTCCCACAAACATACCCACTGCGGGAGCTTCTTCAATGCGCTGCTCGCACTTCGACCATAGGTTCCGCCATCGTATAGCATATTGAACCCATGTCTCGCCCGGCTTTACCCTGGCGTTAATCAGTGCCGTCATCGGGGTGTGTTCACTGGCGCTTGCAAAACGCTGAGTAAACAACAGCTCCATTTCCGCGAAGGTCTTGATAGAGTCGTTCGGGAGCTCAGAGTACCACTCGAACGCCGTATCTGATAAACTTCCAATAAACTGGCGAAGCAACAGCTTGTCGTCACCGCCGGTGTTGCCGCAGAGTGCCCTGAACTGGGCAACATGCTGATGAGGATTGCCCGTCCCCTTGTAGACATGGAACTTAGGAATCGTGTAACCCGGTGGGTACTTGATTTGATCGTACCAACTCGGATATGGCCGTCCTGTTTTTACGGCCTGGCCGGCTGCTTCGGTCGCATGATGAACCCGTATTTGTTGGGCTATGTACTCGTCCAAATCAGCTTTAGAGATTGTATCCTCTTTAGCCATTGACAGAGCTGGCGGAGGATTTGATGTCTCTCCCCTATCGTCTCCAAGGACGATCGGGGGCTCTTCGGCCAGAGGATCTTGTTGTATCATCATCCCTACCATGTCTTGGAAGAGGAGGCTCATACGCTGTATGTTGGCTGCTTGCTCAGCAGCCTCTTTATCCTTCTTCTCCAATATTCGACGAAGGCATTCGGCGTCGGTTTCTTCCTCTTGGCGTTCATCCGAGGACGTTTCAGGGTTTTTCTTTTGGCCTGGTAAGTGCGGCCATAGCGTTCATCATCTCTTGGAGCTTCTGCTGCTGCTCCTGCGCTTTAGTCACTGATCGCGTAAGCGGTCGATGACCCGTAGATATGCGACTTTCCTCTTTACCAGACGCCACATAGACGGTATAAACTACAATGCCCCCTGACTTAGGGCGTTTGGGTTCACCACCTTTGATATTTGTCGCCGGCGCGGGGGTTTTCTCCGGCCTTCTTCTTTTATGGACCATAGAAGTTGAGGGAGCCGTTGCTTTGGGCACCCTGGTGACTGTCATCCTTTCCTGTTTGATCAGACGGTCTTTTTCTTTTTCCACTTTCGACTTTTTCTGTTGACGAGAGCAATCTGGGTCAATTACAGAGTCTTGAACTCTCCGCCAAACTTTATAAATTTTTGAGGACAGCCGTTGAGGGGGCTGTTCTTGCTTCGTTTCTGGAACTCTCTCCGCGGGCGAAAGAGATATTTTCAATGTAGCGGTTGGAGAGTTCTTACGTACCCTCCTCAACAGTTCAAAGCTGTTCCCAGTTGGAACAGCAGCGTTGACTTCCACCACTGGAGCCGGTGGAGTTAGCCCTGAGGGGGAGTTGCCCCCTGCCTCCCTCACACGTCGCCAATGGCGACGTCGAGCACGACGAGCCGTTGGGACTGGCTCAGAGATTGAGACGGCTTCTTTTTGCCCCCTGTCTGAATGAGGCGTCGCTGGTGTTAGCCTCTTAAAGACTGAGGTTGTCTTTTGAGGGATGATATTCAACCTGTCGAAGACAGACCCTCGAGCAGGGGCAGTAGCAGGAACATTCAGTCTTGAAAAGACTGACTCTTTGACAGGGGAAGCCGTCTTGACGACTTCTGGAGCAGCAGTTATTGCCTTCCTCGGGACAGCCAATTTAGAGTTCTGATCCAGCCTCACGAAGACAGAGGCTGCTGGTTTGGTAGTGGGCGACCCGTTGACAGGGGCTATCGTAGCAGTGAACCGGTCGAAGACCGACTTCTTGTTCACTTCTGGTGCAGGTATTGGCATAGAGAAGCTTGTAGGCGGGATCATGGTCCTGAAAAATAGGTCGGTGGTGGCCTGGGTCACCTAGTCTACTGGCAGAGCGAGGAAGGAGGCCGCTTGGGGCCCATATACTACACCTCCAGGGGAGGTGGAGAGTCCGTTGCAGTGGCTCTTCGAGCAGTTGGTGCGGTTAGAGGCCATTGATGCTGGAGTTCTGCGCCAGGAAAAAGACCAAATCTTAGTAACTTGAAATCCAAAGGCAACCATTTAACAAACCGCGATTGGTTCGCGAGGACGACACACGAAGTGTGGAGTGGAAAGAGGAAAAGGTCCTACAGGGCGTGCCAGAATCTGTTCCCCTCCGAACGGCGGCCAAGACGTGAGGACGTCTTGCCTGAGATTCGGGGTAGATGCTATTTGGTTTTATCCGTCCACCTCTCTGAAGATGCTAGGTTGATTTATGGCACCGTATATCAGATGTTTAGACGGATGCGGCCGATGTAGCAGACTTTGTCAGATTCCCCCTCGCTTGAGGGGTTTTTGATTGTGGGGACGCTCTTCCCTGCAGGCGCAAGCTCCTGTAGTTAATTACGCTACCGCATCGCGGTAACAACTTTCTCCTTCTCCAGAATTTCACTTCGTGTCGTGTGTGTTTGTTTTGTTTGTGGTTACCCGTGGATTGTATACGGAGACTGAGTAATGCCGTCGCCCGTAGGACATGGATTAGTCCAAATCCGTATTTACATAGATTTGGGTTTGGTGTTTTAGTTTAAGGATACGTTAGCCATATTGAGGCTAAGATCGACTTAAACGTTCGTTAAGGATACGTTAGTCTGATTTGAGACTAAGATCAACTTAACGGGATCGCTTGGATCCGACAAAAGAGCATTTGGGGGCTCTATTGTTCTAGTTTAGGGACGTAGTGGTCCATAGGTAGTTTAAGGACATTTCGGTCCATTGCCAGTTTAGGGACGTGGTAGTCCATATTCCAGCTTAGGGACATGGTGGTCCATCGCCAGTTTAGGGACGTGGTGGTCCATATTCCAGTTTAGGGATGTGGTGGTCCATCGCCAGTTTAGGGACGTCGTGGTCCATCATTAGTTTAAGGACGTTTCGGTCCGACATTAGTTTAAGGACGTTTCGGTCCACGAGTTTAAGGACCCCGCAGTCTGTGTTGATGTGTGGTTGTCGGGACCCGTCACCTCTCTGATGTCGTTGAAGGATTACAACGACAGGTGTCAGAGGAGTTCGGAGATGTACCCTCGAACCAGAGGTAAATTGATTTAGGGAGAGGCCATGCTCAGTCAATTTAATTTGAGGACTTATGGCCACGACTGGGCTAAGTCCAGTTTCAATATTCTTTTTTCTTTGGCCTATTGGACCTGTGCTAGGGCCTTGCCCCCTCACTGCATTATTTTTCTTTGTTTTAGTTGGGCCCTGCCCTTTTATAAGTGATGCAGAGCATCTATTTTGTTTGGGCTCTGCCCTTTTTAAAATGCATAGCATTTTTTATTAGGCCTGTTAGGCCTTTTGATTGGGCTCTGTCCCTTTTCTTAATAATGCAGAGCATTAAATACTCTGACAGTGTCCCACATGGCTTGTCAGGCGCTTTGCGCAAATTAAAGAGCGCAAGCGCATGTGGAAGTGACACGTGTCACGCTCTGATGAGCGCAAGCGCAACAGCGCAGTGCGCTGCGCTGTTGCACTGCTGACACGTGGCGCTTCCTGGCGGCCTGCGCAATAGTGCAGTTTTGGCAAGTGCTGGGCACTGTTCTTATTCTTTTGGATTAATTTTATATCAAAGAAAACAAGTTTTTTCTTGTTTTCAAAGAACCAGTGGTTCATAAAAAGTGCAAGGCACTGTTATTGTTTATTTTTCTTTTGTTTTTCCTTGAAGATCATTGACCTTGTTCTTAGATCAATGATCTGTTTTTTAAGAGAACTTTCTCTTTTTCTAAAGCTTTTTACCTTTTTCTTGAAATTTCTTCAGAGTTCTCTCTGTTTGAAGCTCTTGATTTCTCCAGAATGTTGATGCCTTTGAGTTGAGGTTTGGGGTCCTTTTTATATTGCCCATAAATTAGTTAAATTTGTTAAAGAGATCTTTCTCTGAGTGATTTAGGGAATTTTCCCCACCGTTGGATCTTTGATCCAAAGGCCTCTGTTTTACAGAAGAAAATCTTCTTGTTTTAACAAGAACAGAAAAGATTTCTTTAAAATCTCAATTCTGTTTTGCGCAAACGCTCCAGCGGGTGACACGTGCGCGCAGCGCAGCGCTTGCGCAGCTGTGCTTGCGCAGCTGCGCAGACACGTGTCGTGCAGCACAGCGCTTGCGCAGCTGTGCTTGCACAACTGCGCAGACACGTGTCACGCAGCGCAGCGCTTGTACAACTGAAGCGTCGCCTCCTTTACTTTTTATTAAAGAGCCTTGCTCTGATTGGACGCACTGCTTCGGGTGCTGCACCGACGCATCAATTTCTGACACGTGGCGCGTTGCGCGCAGCGCATGGGATTTTGAAGCGTTGCTTCAGAAAATTTGAATTTTTGAAATTCAAACAGAGCCTTGCTCTGATTGGGGGAAACACCTGCAAAGAAGTCCCGGGGTGGTTTGGTACCACAAAGGACCCTCCGACGATCAAGTTAGTGATGAGATCCGAGCAGAGTGACGGCTTAAAAGAGTAAAGAATGGCTTACTTGACCCCTCTGTGATAGGGGTTTATATAACGGTGGTGGCACGCAGTAGCTAGCGCGGGAATCTCGCCGGCAATTACGCTCCCGACGTCACGTCCGCACGGAGAGCGGATCGCCCCTTAATGGGGATTTTGATAGCGTGGAACGTGGGATGTTGCCGGCGTAAAATCCGTGCATGGCGGGATTCGCGGAGCGGCGGTTACACCTGTGAGGGGTGGAGTTGGTCGGAGGGCCGAGGAAGACGGCCTCGGCGGGAGCTTGAGGACGAGCGAGGAGGCCGAGGAGTCCTGGTCCTATGGAAGCTCGAGGCGAGCTGAGGGGCCGAGGACGCTAACTCGCAAGGGGCACCGAGGAGGGCGAGCTTGTGCTTATAGAGCGGGCATAGGGTGGCCTGGCCGACCCCTGTGGGCCCTTTCCTCCGAATCCTGGGACACGCCATCTTCCACGTGAAAGGTTCCTAGGCACTCTCAAGAGGTCTCACAAGGCATCAACCATGCCAATTTCAAAAATTACGGTGCCGAGAAACCCTAATACGGGTCGTTGGCTAGAAGTTTAGGCGAAAAAGAAACTAGTTAACAACTTAACTAAATGGTAAACGGAAATACAACCTTTGTAGATCCAGTTCTCCACCTCCATGGCTCCGCGATGAAGTCTCATCGCTGTACAAATCGGATCTTGGGCCTCTAGCGTCGGTTTCATCGGAGAAAAAGCGGGCTAGGTCATCGACGACGATGCCGAAGATGATCTACGTCGAGGCATCGCTAGATCAAGCTCCAACTTCACCAAGTCAAGAAAACTTGTGAAGGAAACACCCTATACTACTTGGCAAGAGATAGAGGATGAAGAAATAGGAAGTGGGTTCACTTTAGAATTGGATTTCTCACTCATTTTCACATTCCACCATTGTTGGTAGAAAGCTTTCTTCAATGTTGAAGATGAAGAAGAAGAAGAAAGAATATCATAAGTATTATTCAAAAAGGATAAATAATATGAATACTTATCATATCCTAACCTTAGTTAAGTGTAGAGAATAGATCATGGTTTGTTTAAATGGTTAGGGTTAAGCATGAAGACAAAATGGTTAGAAAGTCAAACCTTCATGAAGATTCAACTACAAACAAAGAAAGCCACCATTTTCTATTTATTCTTTCCAAAATAAATAAATAAGAAAGAAAAGCAAAACCCTAATCATTAACTTAACCATGGTTTAATCTTTACACTTAACCAAGTTAACATGCATCATCAAACATGATACAATCAAGTGCACAAAAGTATATCACATATACAACTTGTGCAAAGCAAGCGAGAAAATCCATTTAAAATGAACCAATACTAGTTAATGCAAAGTAATATATCAAATATATAATTATACATTAAATCATTAAATCAACACTTGATTTAACGATCCGGTCATATCGCATATAACCGACTAGTATCCTATGTATCGGCTTATCGAATCAATCCTTGATTCGATATCTAGGTTATATCGCATATAACTAATCGATACATTCATCACGAGAATAGAATACGGTATCACATACACGCATTATTCTCGGTCCCGCACATATCTCATATGCGCTCCTATTTCGTTTTGCTTGAGCCAGGAAACCTCTGTGTAGGACTCTAAAGACTCGTCAATACGCCGGCAGCAGGTGATGATCATATCAAACACCCACAAGCCGCAAGCGGTCTGCTAAACGTAACGGCCACCCGGGTAGTGAGCGATCAGAATATCGACGAGCAAGCCCGCTCATACTCCTGTGAATCCAACCAGTAACACTTACCGTACAGTCCGGTCTCATCGTCTGATATGTCGCATATCTCGCCTAGGGGTGGTAAACGTCAGACCCCAATAGCTCGATAAGTCGTGTCGATATAAGGTCTATAACAGTTTGAGAAACTACTGGTAACACTTACCAGTATATCTCAGCAACCCTGGCCAGGGATTTCCGGTTATAGCCAATCGAACACAGCGCAACATCAACCCCCTATACCGGGAGAGACGAATCCCCTCCTATCGCCCATCGCCTCCATGTGATTCGGGACTGTACCCAAAAACCACCGTTTTGCACGCCCTCTTGGACGTGGTAAGGTGGAAATCAAAGCACAGTAGGAATCACACAAGACTCTATGACGATCTCGGGTCAACAGACTACTCTGTACCAGTGTCACCTGAGAACTGCCATCTGACGTAAGGTATAATACCATTTGGGAGTTCTCGGCGAGTCCGTCCAGTGTACCCAGTCTCTACTGAGCACCCGTATATCATCTCTGATGTCAAACACCAATGGATATGGGATCATCCATCGCCCATCGGTATGGGTCGAGAAGGTACACGCTAGTCTACTCTGGTATATCGATTCCCCGTCTCGATATACCCACGACTAGGGACTTTGAAGGATGTACTTATGGATTACCATGTCCCCACTAGTATGATCCGCATCATAGTCCAGGTAGTCAAGTACACATCCTAAGGGCTTTACCAACATGTAATAGAGAGACAATCTGTGTACACGTTAAGGTAAAGAGCAACCAGATAGCATACTATCATGTCGAGCAAGAAAGTCCTCCCTATATATGTCCCAGCATCCACTACAATATACATCCTATGTACAGTAATGGCCTCTAGGGCATACATATAACTAACAATCTCCCACTTGCACTAGGGCCATCTGAAGCAGTGGTTGTAGTATCCCATACTCAACCATCCCATAAAAGTCTCTCTCTGGGAATAGGCCTTCGTGAGTGGATCCGCCGCGTTGTCCTCTGAGTCTACTCTCCTTACCTCGATCATCCTGGAGATCAAACATCTCCATGATCAGGTGATACTGCCATAGATTATGTCTGGATCACTGATGGGACGGACGTTCCTTGGCATAAGCCATAACTCCATTGTCACACAATGGGAGGAACATAGTTCATCTCATGAACCAATATACACCCAAACAACCTCTTTGGTAGCATCTTAAGTAGCGATGTATCCTGCCTTTATCGTCTAGTATGTCACGGTATCTAGCTTGGAACTCTTCCAACATACCGTCACTCTACTGAGGATTAAGACAATGCCTGTGACTGACATTTAGTCGTCTTTATCACCCTGGAACACTTCCAGCGATTCTCCCCAGGATCGATTGATACCATCTCACTACAACTAGTGAGAATCCTAACATCCAATTAGATCTAACTCATAGATCTAAAACCCAGGATTTAGTAGGTATCAAATTTTGATCCTATATGGAGAATCATAGTGATAAGTGGAGATTGACCGAGCGTAGCATAGGAAACTCCTTTCTTATCAAGAGTATGCCATCCACGTACTCTACGAGGATCACCACCATACTCCCTACTACCTTTTTGTTTATAAAAGGTTCATCTACCATTTTGATGATGTCAAACTCTTTGACTAACACATCAAAACAGACGTTCCAACTCGGCGATGCCTGCTTTATCGTATAAAGCATCTTACACACGTTTCCGCTGCTCCCACTGTCTACGAGGCCCTCTGGCTGTGTACTTATAGACGCTCTCTTCCAAAACATCATTTAGAAAAGCAGTCATGACACCCAACCACCAGATATCGTAGTCATGGTATGTAGCCGTGACAAGTAGGATCTGGATGGACTTAAGCATAGCTACTTGAAAAGGTTTCATCATTATCCGCACCTGGTCAATGATGCAAACTTTTAACAAGTCTAGCTTTGAAAGTCTCAACTTTTCCAAGTACACCAAGTAATCTTCTCAAGATATACTTGCTCCTGATGGGGATTTAACCCTTCAGATATAGCAACCAAAGTCCATACTTTGTTGGTGTATAAGGATTCCATCTCAGATCGATAAACATCCAGCCATTCTTACAGAGTCTCACTCCTGATGGCCAGCTCGAAACTAGTTGGGTCATCATCTCATGATGTAATCCTCGTTCCACTGTCATAGAGAAACCGAAGTAACTCTCAGGTGGGTGAGGAACCCTACTAGATCGGCGGAGAGGTTGAGGTTCGTTGGAAACTATTGAATCCTTTGGTCCTGTCAAATCATCAGCTGCAGTTTGTATAGCTGGAACATTTCCAGTTCTACATAACAGACTTTGCCTCGAGTTTATCCGGATTTTGCTTTTAGACATAGGCCGGACAACCCCAAATCTTAACAAGCTTAAGACATGGGCTCTTCCCATACCATATCTCATATGGAGTGGTAGGCAACTGATTTGATCGTGACCCTATTCAATAGGTATGCAGCTTCTCAAGTGCATAACTCCCTAAAGGAAATAGGTGACTCAGTAGTACTCATCATAGAGCACACCATATCAAATAGGGTGTCTCTGCTCCGTCCCGATATACCATTGTGCTATGGTGTATAGGAGGAGTAATGCTGAGAGAGAATCTCATTCTCCTTTAGAATAGACCAGGAATTCTGTGCTCAAGTATTCTCCTCCTTGATCTCATCAAAGGACATAATACTTTTACCCGTATTTTGGTTCTCTACTTCTAACTTATATTCTATGAATATCTCAAAAGGTTCGGACTTTTGTTTCAACAGGAACATATGTCGAAATCTTGAGAGATCATCAGAGAACGTAATGAAGTATAAAGAACCAGTCTTGGCATGTGTAGACAGGGGACCTACATACATCAACATGTATCATCCCAAGAGTTCACTAACTCTTTCTCTGTTTCCAATAAACAGGGCTATGGTCATCTTATCTCTGTGACATGACTGGCAAGTTTCACAAGATGTAAATTCAAACTGATTTAAATATGCATCTAAATGTAACTTAGCTAGTCGGGTCGCATCGATATGACCTAGTCTACAATACCTTAAGAAGGATCCGTTCATTTCTGAACTCTTCCTCTTGTGTGTGTTCCGTATACTAAGAACTGTAGTTTGATTTAGAACATCAATGCTTTTAGATAACGTGCCTGAACCGATCAACTTTTGATATAGGAAATGTTCAAAACATTATCCATCAATATAAAATTTTATCATTTCTTTACTAATAAAGAGACTGATATGATTTTGTATATTAGGTTCGGTATCTAATAACATTCGTTCAGAATCAATGTATTACAATACAAGGTGACAGTAACCAACAGACTTGGCTGCAACTCTTGCCCCGTTTTCTGTCTCATGAAACTTATCACCCGTTCTCAGTTTTTCTACCTTTTTGCAGCCCTATGTAACAGATTACATATCTGGGATCCTGATCCGGTATCATATACTCAGGATGCAGAGGATACTGAGAAACAGTTCTTTGTAATGAACACACCTGAAGATGATGCATCAACATGCACTCTCTTCGTTTGGGCGGCACGGGAAATCTGGTATTCCCCAATTTCCTGCTCTGTCTTATAACAATTATAAGTTGGAGCGGAACCAACGTTCCCCAGCTCAGTATAACAAGCGGGTTCGGTCAATAATCTGTATTATTATCTTGATTAAGGCGTGACATGGTCGCTACCAGGAGAGAGAGAGAAGAAAACACTCAGCGTGCGCTCTTTGCAAGAATAGATTGGTTATTATTTTATCTAATCAGGATGGCTCCCACTGCTTTTTATCAAATCTTCCTTCAAACCCTAAAAGGAAAGACTAGCCGGGATTAATTACACGCTACAAATTCGCCAATCTTTCATCCAGGCCAGTGTCGGTACTTTGAGGGAGGTCCCCCGTGCTTTCGCACGAACCTAATTAATGTAAACCTCGTTTTCCCAGAGACGTAACCCTGTTGACACCTTTCTAGACACCTACTTGATCGGCTAATTGTAATGTGTAAAACTCTCCCAGGAGTAACTCTTACTCGCAGCGGGTATCGGGATCCAACTATCTCATAGAAGGTATGCAATCTCATTGCAAATTTCAACACTTGAAATTCCCGATAATATTTTGCCCCTAACCTCCTATGACCTTGACAAAGGCCAACAAACCATAGAATGCTAGTCAAGTTCAACCCATAATTTCCTGAATGAATTAAACCCATCCGCACGGCCCTTGACAAAGGCCAACAAGGTCGCACGACTACCCTAACCCAATCTGCATCATATGCATAAGCAGATAAGCACCAGTTAGCTACCGCACACTGCGCCTTGACAAAGGCCAACAAACGCAGCACGAATACTAACTACTACTTATCTGAAATGACGAAGGGCTACGACAGGTTTTTCTGAAAACCTATTGCGTAATGAACTTGATATCGTTGTAGGATCGAATGAATTTTGAAATGGAGTGTTTTTGAGGTTTTTCTAGTTTTGCTAAAGGAGTCACTCCCGGTGAAGGGATCGTCGGTCCTTTCCTCGTCGAATGAGGTGCAGGATATATCATATATATCACTGTGCAAAGCAAAAACTCTTAAAAGCAATCAAAAGACAAACCGAATGTGTAGCATCTGCCAGTTATTGCTAAAGGAGTCATTCCCGGTGAAGGGATCTCGGTCCTTTCCTCATCGAATAAGGTGCAGGATATATCGTATATACCGCTGTGCAAAACAAGAACTGTAGCTACCTGTTTTATTTTGAAATTCGATTCTACAACATCTTAGGTTTCTTTTATTTCATTAATCTCATTAATGAAGTCCCATCATTTAAGTACCTAAACATCACAGATAAATACGACGTACACTTATGCCATCCGCATTCGCCTCGATGTCCCCTCGTGCACCGTTAGGTTAGGTAACTAACGGCAGAGCGGGGCAGGGCTAGCGCGGGTGTAAAACATAAGTAACATCTATATAATATATCATATATACTATATACAGCATTTATCACAGAACATCACATGATCACATCACAGATATCACAGCAGAAGAATCATATGAAATATCGGATATACTAGGACGTCCGTGTTTTTAATACGAGCCAGTATAAAACACGGATTCCACGGTCGTGATCAATAGCCAAACCCACACCCCTAGACCCCTACGAGAGCGGCAAGCAACCCTACCAATTCTGGAGTTAGGAGACCTAGGCTCGACTCCTCGAGTTGGTCTCCCACTGGACCCCAGAACCCGGTCACTTGTGCTCCCCTCCTTGGGTCTATCCTAGTGCGGAAAAGTAAATAATATACAAACGGTGACATCTTCCGCAACCTGGAAGTGCCCCAATAAAAGAATATTACATACAAATTTTTACATGAATGAAAATGAAAAACACTCATCTCACATAAAAAAAACCCGGCTATTCAAACACGACGATCCAATATAACATATCCAGCAACACATAACATCACATGTCATCAACGTAAGTAAATATGCGCATCCCAATTGTCGTTGACATATAGCAACGAAACCGGCGATATCACATATTACACTTACGGTCACAGAAAAGAAAGTGTAAAACTACAACAGTTGGAATCCGCAACCTCCCTAGACATCGCATGCCTAATCAAATGAATTCCTTAGACATCGCATGCCTAACAATTATAAACCCCGCATTTTAGTCTCATTATCGAAAACTCTTTTCAATATCAAGTCGGGGAATTCAACAAGATTCCCGACATCCTGATCGAATGCTCGTCGCAAACTTTAGTAGGCGGCCGCACCCCCGATGCCGTCGACAAAGTGCACCAAGGCGGAACACCGCTGCCGCGAGCACCCGAACGGATGCTTTCGGCGACGGGGTTCTCCTACAGTCACTTGGTCGGGGCTATGGAGTGAGGCTGTCTATTAAGTTTACCCGACGAGTATCCGCGTACGCTACGTGATTGCGACGGAGTTTTGATCACATCAAAATTCCGTGGCAACCGATCAAGTGAGACTAAACCGCTAGATTTATAACATTCATTCAGTTATCTCATAACTGTTTGTGAATTCCAATTATTGTATCACATTCCAGATAATTAGAAAATGTTAAACTTTCCGATCGAACAGTCAAACACCCAAGTATTCCCGAAACAGATCAACATATGAAACAAGTTTAAAAACATCCAGTTCATGCCTCAGTACCAACGGTCCAGCCGTAGAAGGGTCAAGCCAACGCCTCACATGTGGCACGTCGTACTGCCCCAAACCCTAAGGTTCAAAGGGCAGTTCAAGACGGTCACATAATCGAGTTAAGGTTTGTTGTCTTCTAGAGGGACCATCGCGTTACTTGCACTACTTAGAACGTCGTTAAACTACGGAAAGATCCAACACTTGGAAATTTCCCGACAGGAGAAAAATTGGGTATTTATATCTGGTCGAACTTTTTAACATATTCAAAAATTATCCGGAAAACACATAGACAAAATTAGACAATCCGATCGAATCTACAAACTCCCAATATAATCCAGAAAACTCAACTCTTGAATAAATATTAAAAATTCCCAGGAAAACCAGCACTGCAAAGTAGGAGTTACTGTGCAAAATTCAATGCATGAAGAGACTAAAGGGCCGCGGAACCTCCGCATTAGCATGCTAATGCCGGGATTCCGCCGCTCTTTGGTGGACTTAGGTGCTCGAACTTCACAGTAATTCTTAGAAATACCTGTTGATTTTTCTGCATATTTTTAATTCTCAAAAATCCACAAATTCAGAAAATGTCCAGAGAGCATGGAAATATTGGGGTTTCGGTTCGATCGGACTTCAAACTCCGTCTAGACTTCGCCTAAGGCTTTAGCTAGGCTCTGATACCAGTGAAAGGTTCCTAGGCACTCTCAAGAGGTCTCACAAGGCATCAACCATGCCAATTTCAAAAATTACGGTGCCGAGAAACCCTAATACGGATCGTTGGCTAGAAGTTTAGGCGAAAAGGAAACTAGTTAACAACTTAACTAAATGGTAAACGGAAATACAACCTTTGTAGATCCGGTTCTCCACCTCCATGGCTCCGCGATGAAGTCTCCTCGCTGTACAAATCGGATCTTGGGCCTCTAGCGTCGGCTTCATCGGAGAAAAAGCGGGCTAGGTCATCGACGACGATGCCGAAGATGATCTACGTCGAGGTATCGCTAGATCAAGCTCCAACTTCACCAAGTCAAGAAAACTTGTGAAGGAAACACCCTATACTACTTGGCAAGAGGTAGAGGATGAAGAAATAGGAAATGGGTTCACTTTAGAATTGGATTTCTCACTCATTTTCACATTCCACCATTGTTGGTAGAAAGCTTTCTTCAATGTTGAAGATGAAGAAGAAGAAGAAAGAATATCATAAGTATTATTCAAAAAGGATAAATAATATGAATACTTATCATATCCTAACCCTAGTTAAGTGTAGAGAATAGACCATGGTTTGTTTAAATGGTTAGGGTTAAGCATGAAGACAAAATGGTTAGAAAGTCAAACCTTCATGAAGATTCAACTACAAACAAAGAAAGCCACCATTTTCTATTTATTCTTTCCAAAATAAATAAATAAATAAATAAGAAAGAAAAGCAAAACCCTAATCATTAACTTAACCATGGTTTAATCTTTACACTTAACCAAGTTAACATGCATCATCAAACATGATACAATCAAGTGCACAAAAGTATATCGCATATACAACTTGTGCAAAGCAAGCGAGAAAATCCATTTAAAAAGAACCAATACCAGTTAATGCAAAGTAATATATCAAATATATAATTATACATTAAATCATTAAATCAACACTTGATTTAACGATCCGGTCATATCGCATATAACCGACTAGTATCCTATGTATCGGCTTATCGAATCAATCCTTGATTCGATATCTAGGTTATATCGCATATAACTAATCGATACATTCATCGCGAGAATAAAATACGGTATCACATACACGCATTATTCTCGGTCCCGCACATATCTCATATGCGCTCCTATTTCGTTTTGCTTGAGCCAGGAAACCTCTGTGTAGGACTCTAAAGACTCGTCAATACGCCGGCAGCAGGTGATGATCATATCAAACACCCACAAGCCGCAAGCGGTCTGCTAAACGTAACGGCCACCCGGGTAGTGAGCGATCAGAAGATCGACGAGCAAGCCCGCTCATACTCCTGTGAATCCAACCAGTAACACTTACCGTACAGTCCGGTCTCGTCGTCTGATATGTCGCATATCTCGCCTAGGGGTGGTAAACGTCAGACCCCAATAGCTCGATAAGTCGTGTCGATATGAGGTCTATAACAGTTTGAGAAACTACTGGTAACACTTACCAGTATATCTCAGCAACCCTGGCCAGGGATTTCCGGTTATAGCCAATTGAACACAGCGCAACATCAACCCCCTATACCGGGAGAGACGAATCCCCTCCTATCGCTCATCGCCTCCATGTGATTCGGGACTGTACCCAAAAACCACCGTTTTGCACGCCCTCTTGGACATGGTAAGGTGGAAATCAAAGCACAGTGGGAACCACACAGGACTCTATGACGATCTCGGGTCAACAGACTACTCTGTACCAGTGTCACCTGAGAACTGCCATCTGACGTAAGGTATAATACCATCTGGGAGTTCTCGGCGAGTCCGTCCAGTGTACCCAGTCTCTACTGAGCACCCGTATATCATCTCTGATGTCAAACACCAATGGATATGGGATCATCCATCGCCCATCGGTATGGGTCGAGAAGGTATACGCTAGTCTACTCTGGTATATCGATGCCCCGTCTCGATATACCCACGACTAGAGACTTTGAAGGATGTACTTATGGACTACCATTTCCCCACTAGTATGATCCGCATCATAGTCCAGGTAGTCAAGTACACATCCTAAGGGTTTTACCAACATGTAATAGAGAGACAATCTGTGTACACGTTAAGGTAAAGAGCAACCAGATAGCATACTATCATGTCGAGCAAGAAAGTCCTCCCTATATATGTCCCAGCATCCACTACAATATACATCTTATGTACAGTTATGGCCTCTAGGGCATACATATAACTAACAGTGTCCTGATCTAGGAGATCGCTGATCTTGAGCATCATCATTAGCCCCCCACTCTTGTCCCGACCAGCTAGTAGGTCGGGGCAGGAATGGACTGCCAGGTCTCCCGGGGCGAGCTCCTTTCTCGAGCTTAGTCGGGACGAGTCCTCGGGCCGTCGGTTGTCTTTTCCGCTAGTGAATCAAGGTGAGATCTTTGCATTTAAAGAAGTCACGCCGGTTCGTGCACTCTGCAACTGAAGCGACGGTCCACGCGTCAAGCACCGATTGGCCGACGCTACATATGCAGGCCTGCGGCGTCAGATAAGATGTGGTACTGCGCAGGGCCGACACGTGGAGCGATCGGAGCCGCTGGTCGAGGGGGGTGTTTCGGCGGGAGATGACGGTCGCCGTTGGATGAAGCCGTATGCAGCAATAAACAGGGGTGGGGCCCGCCCCAGGGCCCCCAATCTTTCATTTTTCCTCCTCCTTGAGTCGTTGCTGCTCGGCGTTCTTCTTTCTTTTGAATACATGGTTCGCTCTCACTTTTCGGGCTACTTGCGCCAGAAGGAGGCTCGTAGCGTGGCCGAGCCCCCGGCAGGGCCGTCTGCTTCATCGACGGCATCTAGTGGTTTCTCCGGCGGCGGCCAGAGACGTCCACAGTTACCCGAGCCCCAGACGGGGGACAGAGGGAAGGGCGAGGGCAGGCCCTCTCTCAAGAGGAAGAGGACGGTTTCTCGCGCGTCGTCGTTGAGGGTCCCCGAGGGAATTTCCGTGCAGGAGGGGGCGCCGTCTTCACGGTTCCGTCTGGACTTTCCGTTGCCGCTGGCCTGCTCGCCGGGATGGAGGAGTCGGCCGGGGGAGAGCTTCCGCACGGCTCCCTGAGGGATCAATTAGAGGCCATGGTCCAGGGGCGGTCCAGGTACGAACCCCTTTACGTGTATTTCTCCTGGTATACCTTTCTCTGGCTCGGGGGCCTCCTGGTTTCTCATCAGATTTCTGTCAGATTCTTCAACACTGCGCCCTTACCATTCGTATGGAGGCCGAGGAGGAGTTCCACGCCCCGAGGCCAGTGGAAGCGTTCCCTTCAGAGGTCGAGGTTTTACGACGTGACCTACGCCTGGAGAAGGCAAGGGCCGACGTCTTGGCAGGCCGGGCGGAGGCTGCGGAACTTTCCAATTCAGCGAATCGGGGCATCCTTCGTCGTCTGAATGCGACCCTGCGGGTTGCCGATAGGAAGCTGGCAGATCTGGCCGAACGCTTCCCAGCCTTGGAAAAAGAGGGGGACGCCGGCAGGGGAGATGCTGAGGCGGCGTTGCTGGAGGCCCAAGTTGTCGAGGCTCGGGCTAAAAGAGTTGTGGCCGATTATAAGGCGTCAGAGCAGTTTTACGTCGAGCTCGGGGAGTATTCTTTCTTCGCATAGAACAAGGCCTTGGACGCCGTTAATGAACAGCTTCCTGAGTTTAACGATGGTGAACTCCATGCTCGGGCCACGCTTCCGGCGGCGAGGCCTCCGGTGGGAGACGGTGAGGGGAGTAGGGCGCGCCCCTGGTGGCAAAATCTCCGGTGGTAGAACCCCTGGCAGGCCGTGATGCCAGTGATGAAGGGACCGAAGTAAGCCTCCAGGCAGTCTGTAGGGCTGGGGGAGGCCCCAGAATACCCTTTGTAAAAACCTTTCTTTTGGTAATAAAAGAAAATCCTTGTTTCGTCGGTTAGCATTTCATCTTCTGTGTGTGAAGGACGTTCGTAGGATATCTTTGCTTGTACCGTTGTGTTCTCGTGCCAGGTTGGCCATCTGTCTGGCAATCTTCCGTCGAGTTGACTTCAATCACTAGCCGACGAGCATGTCGAGCGCTGCCGAGGAGGTATCCTCATGGGCCCCAGAGTCGGGGGAGATTGTCTAGACTTGGATAACTTGATGTCTTTCCCTGGTGTATCGGATCCTCCATGGGCCACATGGCATCTTTGACTTCGAGCATCGACCACCAGCCGGGGGTGATTGGGCAGGCTAGCTGCGCAGTTGTTTCTTGCAAGTATTACCGGTCCCTGGCGTTGTGGTAAGGAAGCTACCCGCCAGGGAAGACCGAGCGGGGTAGATGCTCGGTAACTCCTTGCGGTGGCCTTGATCTTTGGCGTAGGGGGGTTCCGTGAGAATCCTATTAAGGATAACCGAGCAGTGAAGCTGCGCGGTTGCCTCCTGGCGAGGGCTTAAATTCCTGTCGGTTGTGGTAGGAAACTACCATCCGAGGATAGCCGAGCAAGGACTCGACTGCTTCTTGGAGGACTTTGGTCCTTAGCACTGGAGTGGCTGTAATAATCTCGCTAAGGATGACCGGGCAGAGAAACAGCGCGGTAGCCTCTTGGCGAGGGCTTTAACCTCTGGCGTCGGGGGTAGGTAACTACCAGCCTGGGATGGAAGAGCGGGGTAACCGCTCTGGTGCCTCTTCCAAGGGCATTCTGATCCCTGGCGTCGTGGGTAGGGAGCTACCAGCCAGAGTAGACCGAGCAGGGTAGATGCTCGGTTGCCTCTTGCGAGGGCTTTCGATCCTTCAGGACGGGAACTAAGCAGGGTTACTGCCCAGTGCCTCTTGGCAAGGACTTTGATCCCTATCGGTTGTGGTAGGAAGCTACCAGCCGGGGATAGCCGAGCAAGGACTCGACTGCCTCTAGGAGGACTTTGGCCCTTAGTGCGGAAGGGGCTGTAGAAGCCTACCAAGGACCCTTGGCCGGGCAGGGTTACTGCCTGGTGCCTCTTGGCGAGGGCTTTTGTCCTGAAGGATACCCGAGTGAGGGATCCTCGGACTCGACTGCCTCTGGGAGGGCTTTTTGATCCCCGGCGTTGTGGCAGGGAAGCTGCCCGCCGGGAATAGCCGAGCGAGGGATCCTCGGGCTCGACTGCCTCTGTGAAGGCTTTTTGATCCCCGACGTTGTGGCAGGGAAGCTGCCCGATGGGGATAGCCGAGCGAGGGATCCCCGAACTCGACTGCCTCTGGGAGGGCTTTTTGACGATGGGCAGTGCGGTGCACGGTCGCACCGTGGTGAGGGCCTTGGGTTGTAAAGGGGGAACTCTACTGGGAAAAAAGATTCGACGTTTCTTTATTCGTATGGTCAGGAATTTCAGAGAACTCTTTACACCATCTTTGCGAAAGGGAAATTTCGGGGTGGGGTGGGGGTGGCAACACTCGTTGGTATAGCTTGAGCTTCTCGGCGTTGTAAGGCCGCGACAGCTTCGTCCGTCCGCGTCTTGCAGGCGGTAGGCTCCACCGGGGAGCACTTCGGAGACGAGGAAAGGACCCTCCCATTTTGGGGAGAACTTGTGAAGCCTGCCTTGGTCGATGAACTCGTTCCTCCGTAGGACCAGGTCCCCGGTCTTGAAGGAGCGGCGTTTAACCTGAGCGTTGTAGTATCGGGCCGTCTGTTGCTGATAGGCAGCGGCTCTGATCTGGGCCCGATCCCTTTTCTCCAACAATATGTCGAGGTTGGTCCGTAGCGCCACGGTGTTTGCGTCATCGTCGAAGTGCTCGACCCGGTGACTGGATAGCCCGATCTCCGCTGGGACCATCTGTAATACCCAGTCCTTTTGAATACCAATATTCGTATTTTTGTCACTCTCAAAATTTATTTATTTATAATTATTATTTGTATTACTCTAAAAACCCAAATCCTAATCAAATCTTATATCTTTTAATTTTCCCTAACCCAAACCCTCATTCCCTTCATCTTTTATTATCCCCTTTCTTTTTCATTTTTAGCCCAGCCGTTACTTTCCCCAAGCCCAGAGCCGGCCCACTCCTCTAATCCTTTTCTCATTCACTTAAAATCCCAAGCCCGGCCCCTTTCTTTTCTCTACTATCTTATCCCTTGGCCCGAGCCCATTTTCCCTCCCCAGCCCATTAAAATAACAATTATCCCACCTCATTTCTTTTAAATCCCTTCAAATCCAAACCCAAATCTCCTCTATAAACTCCTATTAAACCACCAAGTTAATGCCACTTTAATCCCAATTAATTTCCCCCATTAATCCCTTTTAAAATCCTATTAATCACCACTTAATTCTCATTCATTCTATTCCCCCTCTCTCATCTCACCCATGTTCTTTCTCTCTAATTCCCTCTCTCTCTCAATTTCTCTAATTCTCTCTCTCTCTAATTCCTTCTCTCTCTCTCTCTCTCTAATTCTCTCTTCCTCTCTCTCTAAATTTCTCTTCCTTTATCAGCGTCTCACCCTCCCTCACATCAAATCAAGGAACAGCGTGAAGCAGTGAAGAAAAGGAGGGCACGAAGAGCAGCTAGATCGAGTGAAATTGTCGGATTCCAAAGGACTGAGCCGGTGCTGCGTTCGTGGCGCGATCGTGCTGATACCACTGCAGTATTATTGTCGACACATTTCCAGGCAAGTACTTTTACTTGCTACTTGCTATATATTCAAGTTACAAATTTAAATTACATAGATCGTAAAATTACAGTTTCAGATCGATTATGTGTCAAACCTGTTCGATGTGTGATTCCTATGAAAATACTTGTCTATTTTGAAGGAATTAGATTGTCCGTCTTGGCCCGTGTAGTGATAAATACCTTGTATAAATTTCACTGGATAATATGACGATTACCGACTAAAACGACTACCCCCAAGTTTGCCTGTAAAACTGGATATTTCCTGTAGCTGAAAACTGTAAAAATCACCATAAATTATATACATACTGTAATGATGCGTTCGAGGGCTAAAATCGAAGACAACTCGACGAACTTTAACCCTATACTAGTTTCCAGATATTTCTGTACTTAAACTGTGACAAAATTTGGATCGGAGTGTGACTCTGGACTGCAGTCCAGAGCGACTCCAGTTGTTGTTTACTGTCCCGTAATGAACACCATCCTATTTCCTTAACTCGTAGGTTGCGGAACTCCACTGTTATTTATAAGAGAATGTGTTAGATAGACAACACAAGTGGTTTCATCCTGTTTCGTTATCGTTTGTTATTTAATCTGTAATTTAATAGATGCGGACGTATAACAGTCCAGAACAGATTCTGAGATGACATATTAATGTTAAACAGTATATAACTCCTGACGTGCAGATGCGATTGAAGATCCGTCTATTGCGTTGAATACCTTACAGAAAACCCTAGATTTCATCCAACTGTAGCGTAGCTAAAATCAAATCCCAATTGATGTCTTTCCGCTCTTTCCGCGGTATCCAACTGACCGGCGCCCCACGGACCTCTTTCCGCTCGTCCCGGGTGTCTAGGGATCCGTTGATGTCATTGCACGCATCGGCATCGTCAGCGTGCTGCTCGGGCGAAGATGTCTCTGTAAGGCCTATCCTCGCGACCCCCTGGCTCCCGTATGCTCGACCTATCCCGCCACAATCGAGGGGGAATTTTATCGCCAGGTGGTATGTCGAGATCTGGGCCTGGAGGGAGTTCAGTGTCGGGCGGCCGAGGAGGACGTTGTAGGCCGACGGAACCTTCGCTACGATGAAGTCCACAGGCAGCGTACGCGTGCGGCCGGGCTCCCCGATCGTGAACTGCAGGGTGACCACCCCTTGTGCCGGGATGGAGTGGTTGGTGAACCCCAAGAGGACGTGGGAGGTCGGTCTCAGGTCTGCTGGGGCGATCCCCATACGCAGGAAGCAGTCGTGGAAGAGGATGTCCGCCGAGCTGCCCGAATCGATGAGTATTCTGTGGACCTCGTACCGGTGAATTTGGGCTATGATCACCAGCGGGTCACTATGGGGCACAGATGTGCCGTAGAGATCCTCGTCGTCAAAAGTGATGGGCTCTCAGCCCCTAACCCTTTTGCTCGAGCGGTCGCCGGGGCCTATAGGACGGCAGCCAGCGGGGAGGCTGACGACGTTGAGTGAGGGCCCGTCCACGTCTCCGTAGTGAGGGAGGCAACAGCGGGCATTTGGATTTTCAGGGGGATCGATGGCCATGTGGGCGGAGATCGGATGGCCAACTTTTTTTTTCGTGGAGTTTTTTCGTGTTCCCATAGATGGCGCCAGCTGATGGAGGTCCTTTTCGGGTCTCCGTCAGATGTTGTCTTCCGTTGATCTCCCGGTGGACTTTGTTGATTATCTCCTGTAGCGTGTGGGTCTCAATGGGTTTTGGTGGAAGAGGTGGTATGAGGAGTTTGGTGCCGAGTACCTGCAAAGAAGTCCCGGGGTGGTTTGGTACCACCAAGGACCCTCCGACGATCAAGTTAGTGATGAGATCCGAGCAGAGTGACGGCTTAAAAGAGTAAAGAATGGCTTACTTGACCCCTCTGTGATGGGGGTTTATATAACGGTGGCGGCACGCAGCAGCTGGCACGAGAATCTCGCCGGCAGTTACGCTCCCGACGTCACGCCCGCGTGGAGAGCGGATCGCCCCTTAATGGGGATCGTGATGGCGTGTAACGTGGGATGTTGCCGGCGTAAAATCCGCGCATGGCGCGATTCGCGGAGCAGCGGTTACGCCTGTGAGGGGTGGAGTTGGTCGGAGGGCCGAGGAAGACGGCCTCAGCGGGAGCTCGGGGACGAGCGAGGAGGCCGAGGAGTCCTGGTCCTATGGAAGCTCGAGGCGAGCTGAGGGGTCAAGGAGGCTAACTCGCAGGGGGCACCGAGGAGGGCCAGCTTGTGCTTACAGAGCGGGCATAGGGTGGCCTAGCCGACTCCTATGGGCCCTTTCTTCCGAATCCTGGGATACATCATCTGCCACGTGTCCTGATCTAGGAGATCGCTGATCTTGAGCATCATCACCCACTCATTCAAAATAGGAAAATTTTGGGGAAATTGAACACTAATTGATTTTGCTCTCGTAGATTTTTACCATATTGATCCCTTTTCTTATTTCTCCATGAATGAATAATCACATTCCTTTAAAACATGTAACAATTTCCACAAAATAAAATGAGAAAGAAAGGATAAAATCAAATACATTCAAACTAGGAAATCGTTTGAGGAAATTGAACTCTTACCATGCACTTGTTGGGTGAGGTTGCTAGTAAGACCAAAAACAAATTAAATTAATAATTTTTCAAGGAATAATATTTAACTATGTTTGCTAAGCATGCACCCTATTAAACAAATAAGCAAAATTAAGAAGAACAAGGTTCCGAGTTGCCTGGGACGGAAGCACGCCAAATGATCGCTGTCCTAAGAACAGAATTAGCCGTCTCTAGCACAGGACTCGCCGACGATCTGTTCCCAATATACGACCGTCCCACCAACAGGGACTCCACCCGAAGTGCAGTAGGATGAAGTGTCGAACCGGTCGCTGACCCTCGTCGCTCAACAAGAAAAAAAGTGGCCCAAACCCGATCTGGACAGAGGCAGCAGCAGCAGTGGAGAGCAGAGGAGATGCTCACTGAGAGCAGAGCAGATGCTCACTGAGAGCAGAGCAGAGCAAATGAGCAGATGCTCACTGAGAGCAGAGCAGATCAGATGAGCAGCTCGCTGAGAGCAGAGCAGAGCAGATGAAGAGAAGAGCTCGCCGAGCAGAGCAGTAGAAAGCTCGCCGAGCAGAGCAGAGCAGTGGAGAGGAGAGCTCTGATGAGAGGAGAGATGTTTTTTTGTGTATTGAACCAACAGAAAACAAAGAGAAGGGGTGCTCCTTATATAGGCGTCCCCATTACTGTCAGCCTTAAGCCCATTACTGCTCATCAATACACAGATTAATGCAAGCCCAACGTCTCTGTCCTCCAACGGGCAGAAACGCCTGCATTAAAGTTTCAACAGTACACTCTTAATTACGATCCTATAGCTGCTGCAATGGTCCAGTAACGGGTCCAAACAAATTCATTTTTTGTGCAAAAGGAAAAACAAAAACACACATACGAACCGGGCTCGGGATCGGGACGGACGGCGCGCGCGCGTGTGTGGAGAAGTCCAGGCCCACTAGCCCTTGAACTATTTCAAGAGACTAAGACATATCCTCATATATAAAGACAGAAACACCCTATTGCCTAGGCGATGTGGGACTAAAGAAAAAGGAAAAATAGATTTTAAACCATTAAATAAAGCATAAAATCCATCGGCACTGATTGCTCTCTAAATTTTTACAAATAACCCGGTCATGAAAAAGACAAAGCTTTCCAAAAGGTGTTAAAAAAGCCTCATCTTTTTCTCTATGATGCTCATATTCAGTGTACCTAGTGTAAGTGTATATATGCTCTTTACCATGACAACTACGGTTATGCGGAATCAAAAACTTTAAAAACTTAAACACAATACACTAAAATCTCAGGATATAAGTACAAACACTAAACTAAACAAACCCTAATTAGGAGTTTTAGCTATTAGGTTGGGAATATAACCTTTGTAGGCGGTCCTTCCGATCTTGAAAAGTGGACACCACAAGCTCCTTAGGTTGATAGAACGAGCTCTCGAATTCGATCTTCCGCGTCAAAGACGATCCACCCGAGCATGTCGATTCAAGCGACAGTTTCGTCCGAAGTAACTAAAGATCAAGTCTTGTTAAGACAAGATACTTGGAGTGGTGTACTTTGTGAACAAAATGCTCTCTTTTAATCCTCACTAACTCAAGAGAAGAAAATGAGGAAGAGGAAGAAGAGGTAGCCACTCAAGAAAAATATCAAGAGTGTGATAAAAATCAACCATCCAAAATTCTACACTACACTCTCATTCTTATCTCTTCTCATGCAAAACAAAAGAGTGAATGTATGGGTTGTGAGTCACAAACCCACACAATACTAGAAGATGTAAGAATAAGAGAGAGAGTAAAAAGAAGTCATCTCATTAGATATACATATACACACACTTATAAATAAATGCATGTATATAAATAAGTATACATAAACCCGTATAAATACGTATACTATATTTCTACCAAAATACGAATGCCGTATTTGTATCGAAAATACAAAATACGCATAATCATATTTAGAAAGAAATACATGTATTTGTATCAAAACACAAATACTCGTATTTATACAAATACATGTATTCGTATAAATACCGTATTCGTGTTAAGATACAAATACCCAAAAGAGAGCAATATAATACTAGTATCAAAAGTGGTTGTCTTTCAAATCTGCTAGTATTACTAAACCGTCCGATTAAAGCACGTGTATAAATACACGTGTTCAATCGAACACCCGTATATACGCAAACTACACCATTTCGCCTGAACCAGGAAACCCTCTATGTGAGACTCTAAAGACTCGACAATACGCTGACAGTGGGTTTAAGCACAAGCACGTCAGTGGAACTGGCTGTACGTAACGGTTACCCAAGTATCTATCGAAGGGAAGATCGACACGATAACTCGTCTAAAAACTCTACTAAGCCTATAGGTGACTTCTCCGTACAGTCCGGTATGTTCGTCTAAGATTATTGCATATCGAGCCTAGGGGGTGGTAAACGTCAGACTCCTAATAGCGCAATAAGTTGTGCCGGTGTGGAACACAATACACCCTGAGAAACTACTGTTGTACCTACCAGTAAATCTCACTTATCCTGACCGGGAACTTTGTGTATTGGCCAGCCGTACACAGCGCGATATCAACTCCCCATGCCGGGAAAGACGAATCCTTTCTAACCCCTACTGCCTCCAAATGCTTCGGGACTACACCCAACTACTATCTGTTTGCACGACTCATTTGAGCTGTGGTAGGGTAGTACTCTAAGTACAGTAGGAACACACTCGAAATGAATAGTGATGTTAAGTCAACAGACTAAATTGTACTCATATCATCGGGGAATTGCTAACTGACGATAGGTATAATACGAACCAGCAGTTCCCACCAAGTCCGTCCAGTGTAACTCATAACCCAATGAGCACATGTATACTATCTTTGGTACCGTATACTAATGGCCGCGGGACAAGCCACATCTCCTGACGGAGATAAGAAGCGTATACACTAATCTACTCTGAAGTATCGATACCCAATCTCGATAATCCTACGACTAAGGACAAGTTTAAGGATGTGCTTATAGACTACCCAGCTCCCACTAGTGTAACTGTCATCACAATGCTGGTAATCTAGCAAAAATTCTAAGGGTTCTATTAACATGTATATTAGCGATATGTTAAAAGAAACATATACATATGTTAAGAGATATTATACTGTCGTATTGAGCCAGACTGTTATTATATCTGTGAATATCCTAAGCTTCCAAAATATAATATACAATCCAGTATTATACAATAATGGCTTTAAGGACATATATCACTAACATCTACTATACCAGATAGTTTCTCTCACTCAGAATTAGCTGAATCATAAGTATAATCATATTTGGACCTACTTAAATGAGGACATGAAGGCCTTAATTAATACCGGAGAAAATTAACTCTATCTCTTCTCTCTCTTTATTTCTTTATGAGAATGATTTCGTCTGCAGAATCTGATGATCGTTTTGAATCGTTATTAAGCCTCCCACTACACTCACAACCTCTCTATTCACATACACCATGGGCTTCACCTTCACCATAACAAAGTCACCTCATGAATTCATTCTTCCTTCAAAGCCCACACCATTCCACACTCTCCCACTCTCCTTCATGGATAGATTTCGGTCCCTATTTGAGCTCATTCTTGTGTTTGGACATGGCAAGATCCCTACAAATCTCATGAGGGAAGCTTTGCATGAGATCCTGGTTTCTTACTACCCGGTCGCTGGCCGGGTTTTCAACAACCCGACAAGCGCCAAGCCAGAGGTTGCCTGCAGCGATGACGACGTGGTGTTCGTTGAAGCATTGGCGGATTGCAGCCTTGAAGATGTTGAGTATCTGGATGCTCCTCCTCTCATGATCCCTAAGGAGCAACTTCTTCCTTTGTTGAATGAAGGTGACGATGATAGTTAAGGGTGGCAGTTTTATGATGCAGGTGTGTGTGTATTATATCTTTTCAATGGTATTTTACGATAGCATTGTATTCTTAGAGCACCTTATTCTTCAACCATCATGTTTTGATGATCGTATAAACTACTACGTCATTTTCAATCTCACCATGATGAATGACTGAAGATCAGCAAGTACGTGATCTATAGCATCAGGGGCTGAGCCAAAGCTTGGAAAAAATTACCATACATGTTTAATTAGCACTAAATTTATTATACTTGCTATGAAAATTTCTATAAAATGCACTTAATTAACACTATATTATCTACAAAATACTATATTTGCTCTTGTTAATATTGGTCTTACTAAATGTGTTTAATTAAATGAGCAAACAAATTTATTAACAAGGAAATTTTTTAATTGATTAGCTAAAAGATTAATACTTCCTTAGAATCACTGCATACTAATTTTAGCCCTTTCAAATTAGGAGCAGTGGTGCCTTTCTAAACTTTAGTGGTATATATAGACATTAATGTGTGATTTGATTTTGATAAATGGAGTTAGTTTTTGTCAGTATAAAATTACTTATATTATTATAAGAAATAATCAATACTCTTGCAACTAATAATAGATTCTTAAGCTATTCATATTTTCACTATGAAACAAAAAAATTCGAATCAAGAATTTAATAAAATAACATTAATATTACATCAATTCAAATATTGTTCTTATGAAAGATCTTGGCCCTACCAAATTTTCTGGCTCCACCCTCCAAAAGCATAGTGTAAAAGAGAGTTAGCGTTTAAATCCTGCTTGCTTTAGATTACAACTATTATTCCAAAAATGGAAAAAATTATATCGAGTATAATTAGACCTAGATATTTCTTGGTTGGTTTAACTAGTTTTTTGCTTGGTGCAAGTGTGTTATATATCAGGTATGAGCAAAAGAGATGATTTTTAAAATATAGTTAGAATAATAGATACTTTTAATGAGTTTTAATAGATATATTTAATCATATGAGGAGATAAAAATAGATGCTGTTTTTTCTTGTTAAAACTGTCTCTCTTGCCCCTCTGAATGTTTTCATGTAAGTAGCAAGAAATTATGTAAGGAATTAATATAAGAAACTCATGGACTCTGCAGGTTACCAAATTCGCTTGCGGTGGATTCACTGTCGGCATCAAATTCAACCATGCGATTTTCGACGGCACAGGAGTATCCCAGTTCATCAAAGCAGTTGCCGAGAAATCAAAAGGACACATGGAACCCGCAATCAAACCAATTTGGCGCTGCGATTCAATCCCAGACCTAATCTGGCAACACTCCAACCACTAAGCCCCACGAGCCCTACCAACCTATGATGTCGTTCGCCACGTCATCGACGTCCCCATGGACTACATCAAACAAATCAAAAAAACAGGTTATGGACGGCGCCATGAAATCATTACGCTATGTTGTCTGAAATCTGGTTTCATTAACTCGTTTAAGGCATGTATGGTCTGACAACCCAAGAATGAACTTGTACATGGACTATAGTCCAGAACCGAATATGGTATATTTTGGTAAACAATCTTATGGTTTGATAAATAGTGTTATGATTTGATAAATAATGTTATGGTTGAATACCAAACAACGGAGTGAGCGCTAGCGCGATATTGTCTCGGCTAGAACAAGCTGTTACATCCTCCTACTCGGTTTGCCTCTTCGGATAAAATAAGTTAATAAAATCAGAATGTATGAGATAGGGTAAAACTGGTATGTTTGAAAAAACAACTCTATTAAAATAAGTCTGGGCTTTAAACATCTTGAGAACAATTTCGAAAATACCGAGGGTTAAAGATAATTCACTTCTCAACATTGGGCTCGGAAATAATTTTCCTCCTTTTAAAACTAAGGCGATGGTATTTATCTACAATTTACACAAGCTGCAATATTTGTCTAAAAGAAGTTTATAGCATATGGCATTTTAGTGAAATCTAAGCTTCTCTTTTCAACAGAGAGAGAGAGAGAGGGGGGGGCATCTTCTTGCATTGATCTAACTATAAAATTAGGGTTTCTTTTTCATCTCCTTGTAATTGCTGAGCGATTTGAGCAAAGCAATTGTTGGTAGCGAGCGAGATCCCTCTTCGTCTTCTCTCCAGGTACATTTATTAAAATTACTGTTTATTTTTCAGATTATTTACTTATTTTCTCTCATTTGTTTCTGCTTCTTTTTTGTTTTGCACATTTTATCAATCCCAAAAAGTTTGCCCTAATTAAACCTATGAGATCAAAAAACCCTAACCGACTTGTATCCCAAATTTTTAGACACAAAACATGCAATGAGCTGCTAGAATGTTAGAAATACTCCGTGATTATTCGAAGTACTCCCTTTCATTTTGCAGCATGTATAAATGCACGATTCAAATAGACCCACATCAGAAAATTGAAAGAATTGGCTGTTTTAAGCTTTTGAAAATAGCTGGCAATGATTTCTTAGCATTCAGAAGTAATTACTCGTTTCATCCCGTATGTTGTTTCATCACACCCTAATGTTTTTACATGTATTAGGTAATCTTGTGTCGGACTTTGACCTATCAATTTAAGTTTTGGGACAGATTAGGTTGTTGCACCGTTGCACGTCTGAATATATGATGGTATTCACTAGTTGACTTCACGTGAACCCTAATCAATCCTAACAGGTGGTATCAGAGCCCAATGTGAGAGTCAATTACACATCGTGTAACATAAGATGATCTGGGAGAACTAGATTGATGGTCAATGATATGCAAGTGTATAGTCCCACATCGAAAATTGAGTGGAAATTTCATGACATAAATTAAAGTTAGCATAGACTTACTGATTTAAGATTTTGGATCAGATTTGGTCTCGGACGAGATGATGCCTTAACTGGTTGGTTCTCCGAGATGAATCCGAACACTACATTTCTATTGATATTTTAAGGTAATTGTTTCTGCAAGTCATTGTAAAATTGCTGAAAGTGGCGAGCTTAGGCCCATCCGTTCTCATATTATATACCATTGTATGAGAAGAGAGCAAGATCATTATTTACAACTTTGCTAAACATCAATTTTTTTGTCGATTTTACTTTTTCCAACTTATCAAAGAGCTACACCCACCCAAGTCATGTGTCCAATTCAAATGCTCTGTTTATTTGTGTTAATGTTTTACATTTGTACATTTGTTTTCATCCTGACAGCTTTTTTGGACGTAAACAGTATTTTTCTTGCATTCAAATGAAACACATTACAGTCTGACTTCAGGAGAGCTCTAGTCTGTTGCTTTGTTTCAAGCGATCACCTGATACTATGCGAATACTAATGACTTCTCTCTTCTGGTTCATTATAATATATTTTCATAGCTTCGTCATCAGATGCCTCTCTCCATCATCCAGACATGTTAGTTTTTTTGCTCACATTATTACCGGGCAAAATTACTCAAAATACCTTCAAACTTTCGCTGTTTTCCATTAAACTGCCTTGCAAGTTTTTTTAAGGGTATATTAGTGAAAACAATAATTGCTTAAATACAAAGTTTGAGGGATTTACTGTAATAACATTTTAAAGGTAGTTTAATGAAAAAACGATAGCTGAAGGTATTTTAGAGTGATCTGGCCCTGTAACTAATTCATGTGCCCAAGTCTTCAAAGAACAAACTTATGCTTTCTTTGTACCTCACTTTTATATGATTTCAGGCTCGATATCAAAGAACGAAAAGGGCCAACGCCTTTACCATTTGCATGATCTCAAGGAATTTGTATGGTATGAAGTCAAGATATCTTACCAAGCTTCTGTATGTTCTTCTTTCTCACCATTTTCCTTTTTCATTATGAACTTTGACAAAATAAATATAGCCTGATTCAATTTTTATGTAACTATAGATACCAGCAAACTTCTTCCTACAATTGAAGCAAAATGCATCGGAGCTTTCAGTAAACAAGAATAGACGATTACTAAATACGGAGAAAATAATTTTCAAGACTGATGGTCATAATTGGGTATGTATATATATATGCTTGGTTTATTCATTCATATATTTTCAATGCAGAATTCGCATTAAATTCTAGAAAGTTATCGATGCAGATTGCAATTAGGGATGAGATGTATGTTCTTGTAACTGTGGAGGCTGCTGGAGTTGTTGCGAAGCCCCATTTGCATGAGAGAGATGTTGTTTTGTTTAATATTGGTAAACTACCTTTCCCTCCCCTCCATGGTATTTAAAATTATTTCTTGTAATACTTTTCCTGTTTGTGTACTGTTGTTTCTATCTCAAAGTTAAGCTCAAGCTGGTTTTGCAACAAAGAAGAGTATTAATGTAAATTCCATAGTTCCTAGTCCTACTTTGTCGCCGGTTCGCTTCCCTAAGGGATCACACACACACAAACACACAGGGATCAACTTTGGGATGTTGGTGAACAATTTTGCCACTATTGGAAAGAATGAGAAGTTCTCTTCGTAATGGTTTGCACAAATCCCAATGGTGGATCTAATGTCAAGAAACTTGACAGTATTTGTTTCCAAATTATATCGATAGGGTAACTAGAGTTTGACAATAGGATATCCTATCAACTTTTTAGCCATTAAATCTGTGTTGGGGTGTGAAAAATAATGCCATCATTGGAAAGAGTGAGAAGTTATCGTCATGGTGGTTTGCACAAATCCTAAAGCGGAGCTAATGTCTAGAAAGTTGATAGGATTTGTTTCCAAATCCTATATGTAAAATCCTATTCAAACATATTTTATTTCTAACTTGATAGGGATTATCACATTGTATTCTAGAAGCACTATCGACCTAAACCAATTTGCTTTGATTTTATGAACAATATCCTCCATAATCTCAATTAATGGGTCCCAAGCTATAATGATTATTATTCTAGTGCCCCATCATTGATAAGTATACTGGACTTCTCACAATTGTACCAGCCACATTCATAGATTTGCTTCGTTGAACAGTAAATTGATAAATTCCTTAGATTCTATGATTACGTTAGAAATTATCGACTAATTCAGCATAATTGGCAACATCAACAGACAACAGGACCATATCGTTTTCGTTTTCTTTTCCTTTTTCTTTTCCGAAAATAAGGTCCTTATCTTGAATAGGCTTAGAAAGTTCAATGTAGTTTTGTGTAATTTTTTTCTTCTTCTTACATATAGTGAACTCGTTCTTTATTTTACAGTGGATATGGCAATCAAATAGTGAACTAGCTCATTAATTTAGAAAGAATTCTGCTGATGGTAACTCAAAGAGGCATTTTCTATGTTATTTTCTTTTCAGTTGGCGATGAACTATTAGCTGGGATCCCTTATAAAGCTTGGTGGGTAGGTGCCGCGGCCGTTCTTTGTCTGATCTTTGCATCAATGTTGCCATGTTTCTTGCTGTCGAATCTGCTGCTGCTCAAACATCGAAATCGGCAATCTAGTGATAATCCAACTGTGGCAAAGTCTTCATATAACACACACACACACACACACACATATATATATATATAATTTTTTTTCCTTTTTTTTCTCTTTTTGGAATTAAAATTTGTAATATGTCTAAATTTCTTGTTAACTAATCTTCATTAGTAAAATCTTCTGTTGGCATGCTTGAGTTGAAAAGCTGAATGAAAAAACTTTTGCGACTTGTAGACTTGTAGAGTGTGTACGTATAAAAGATGTCATATGTTTTGTAAGAATATGTTTAATAAACATTATTACAACGTTTATAACATTAGTGTTATTTTTTGGACACAGTAAATTTATAATCAAACGGTATCGCTCTCCTGATATTCTAAAAGAACCAGTAATTGGGGTGGGAGGAGATTCCATCCAAGTTAGGGCCTGTTTGGTTGCAGGATTATGGATTTGGATTTGGATTGTAGAATCCTGAGATTCCATAATTTTGTGTTTGATTGATGGATTTGAATTTCTAGGATTCTTTTGTTTTTTACGGGGGACTCATCACAAAACAAGGATTCTTGAATCTTAAAAAATTTCAAGGATTTTCAAGGAATAGACACTATTCATTGTACTTTTAGATGGGATCCGTGTACTTTATTTATTTAATAATCCTTTCTGTATCTCTCTCTCTAAAATCCTCAAATCCAAATTCCACATATTTTTCACCAACCAAACAAAGATTACAAGGATCTACAAATCCAATACTAGGAATCCAACACCAACCAAACAACAAATTACCAAATCCAGAAATTTCAACCGTACTATTTTGGAATCCAAATTCCATAATCCTGCAACGAAACATGCCCGAAACATGCCCTAAAGAACGCAAAGTGATTCATTAAATATCAAATGATATTGCAAAGTTTTTTTAACGTTTACATATTACCTCTCTCAAAAACAAACAAAGGGTGGGACACAAATTATAGCATTCCAAGTCTCAACAATAAATATCTTTTTAATTGGTATCATTAGTTAATTATGCGAATTAATTAGAATAATGGTGGGATCAAGATGTGTCATCCCACATCTTGTTGCCGTCCAACTCACCATTACTTGGATGGCATCATCGGAGGGAACAATTTTTTGAAGAGCCGTCCATTTTTATTTAACGATGAAGATGCATATAGGATGATAACCCTTGACCCCATCAACAATTAATAAAACACCATTCAGTTTGTCTCGTACTGGACCCCATCAACGAGGGGCCGCCGGTCCATTGAGACTTTAATGATATGTTTGAAAGATATATGAATTATTTTTTAACCGGTCAACTAGAAAATATTTAATTGTTTCTCATTATGGCAAGATCAAAAGCTATTCTACTGTTTTAATTATAGAAAATGGCACTTCTGTATACCGATAAAACATAATTAAACATGTTTTTGTTTTTGTTTTGAAATGCCTATTAGCGATGGCCTTTGTGGAAGATGAGGCGATACCAGCAGAGCAGGAAATATCAGCGGAGGATTTGGCGTATGCACATGTCCAAGTGAAGCTCAACCCTACTCACCATTAGTCTATGGGAACTCACGATAAAACTTAACCTTATCTTTTGGTTGATATAAGACTTATGATATCTTGTGACTTACCGTGTGTGTATCTTGATTGTTAATTTGAGACGTCAATATTTTCTTAATGAATTTATTATTGTGTGATAGACGCTTAGCGTGTCTATATTGGAGAGAAGTGTTTCTCGGTATAGATATGTCACGGGTCTCATCATTTTTCTGCTATTGTGTATTTATTTTGGAAAGCTGGGCGTGACAAGTTTGATCAAATTAGGGCAAACGTTTAAATAATTTTGTTAGTTTTTTATTTTTATTTTTTTGTATTTTCGGATTGTATCTTTAAATTAACTAGATATCTTTAAATTAACTAGATTTACGGAAGATCGAGAAACTTTGTGTTGAATCAATTGGATTTAGTCAATAAAAGAGAGGGACAAATGAGATTTGAAAGCTTGCAGAAAAAATGAGAGGGGGAGGAGGAAGCGAGGCCGGGGATGGAAGGAGGAAAAATGGAAGACTAGGATTGTAGTTCTGATTTTTAATTTTTGTTCCATTCAGATTGATGCGTGGGATAATTTTTAAGGATGGAGCACTCATTTTATATATATAAAAGTTTTAATTGGAACATTTTTTATTTTAGCTCCAATCCAAGATCTATTCATCACTAACACTAAATTTAGAACTTTAAATTACAGTTCTAATTGACTAATATTAAGTAATATATCGTCCCCGGTATATTTCAGTTCTAACTCTCATGCATTGACCCCTGAGAGAATTGATTGTGAGGCTTTTCTTAATTATCGAATTATATGATTAAAAAAAAAGATAATCATTCATCAATGAACGAGTGATCAACATTTTTGGAGTTTGTAGTATGAAAATAAGGTTTTTTTTTATTTACAGCCATCCTAAAACATAACAAATTCCTTTCTACCCCATAAATTTGGTATTTACTTTTTACCCCCCAAAATAATAAGATACATCATTTTAACCCCCTTACGATTTCCATAAATTTTAACGGCATAAAATCAAATTTTTCTTTAAAATATCCCAACCTCTTTTCTTATTTGGAAATACACAATTTCTTTCCCAAATTGAAATTAAAATTTAGGTTTCTTATGTATCTTTCTCAAAATAGGCCACGAAATCAGGAGCATTTTCAACGTTCTTCTCTAGCCGTGAAGAAGTTGAATGTTTCTGCGGCCTTACTTGTTATTTTCGAATAAAAGGTAAATCTAAAATTTATGGAGAAAAATTAAAGTTAAAGTTAACGGGTTTTTTCCTGACGAAAATCGTAAAGAGGGTAAAATGATGTGTCTTATTGGTTTTGGGGGGTAAAAAGTAAATACCAAGTTTGGAAGCTTACAAGAAAATTTGCTATGTTTTTGATTCCTGCTCCTAAAAAACCCCTAAGGTAAAAAGCTTTTCAATATCTTGAGAAATAGAATCGTTTGATACCTTAAATGCTTTACATGCACCCCATCAAAAAAATAATAATATTTAAATAATAACAATTTTAATAATAAATACATAAAAATAAATAACAACGACAACAAATTATAATAAATAAGTAGTAATAATAAAATCCTATGTCTATAAAATAAGAAAATGAGGCATCTCTCTTCAATTGATCAACCTAAAATTCCTTTTTCACAAACCCTCATTAAACACCATGAGCTTCACCATAACAAAGTCACCCCTTCAATTCATTTCCCCTGCAAAGCCCACACCATTCCACACCCTCCCTCTCTCTTTCATGGACAAGTTGCCCAACACTAGATTCTTCCTTGAGCTCATCCTTGTGTTTAGCACTGGCAAAGGCCCTGCAAAACTCATGAGGGAAGCTCTGGCCGAAACCTTGCTCCTCTACTACCCGGTCGCAGGCCGGCTCTTCGACAACCCGACCAGCGGCGAGCCGGAGGTTGCGTGCAGTGACGACGGCGTGGTGTTTCTCGAAGCGTCGGCGGATTGTAGCCTTGAAGATGTTGAGTACCTTGATGCTCCTCCTCTCATGATCCCTAAGGAACAACTTCTTCCTTCGTTGAATGAAGGTGACAATGAGAATGGTGTCATTTTTATGATGCAGGTATTGACTAATCTTCTAGCTATTTTCTTCAGTGGCAATTTACATACATTCACATGATATTTCTAAAGCAATTTCCTTCAAGCATGTCTTTTCCATTACACCAAAACTTTAAAATTATGATGAGAATCGAGTGTTTCATATTTATATTCTAACATATTTATATTCATATTTATATTCTAACATATTTATATTCTAACATACTATCATCACTGAATGTAGACAAATACAAGGAACAGAAATAATATAGTGATAAATCCATTGCCATCTAGGAAGAGGTTTAGGGTTCAAACAATGTTGCATTAGGTTATGCATGATTGTTTATGTTGCGGCAAGACGACAACGAACCCAAACACAAACGATGAAGAGAAAAAACAAAACCACGGGCAAATAGAAAATACGGGTACTTACAAATTGGAGAAGATGAAGCATTATTAATAATCAAATTCGGAGGAGTATAAAAGCGGTGAACGATTACAAATTCCTCAAACAAAACCTTAGATCTCATAAACAAAAGGATTCTCTCAAATAACAAAAGTTATCTCAAAAACTCTCTCTAGGGTTGCTACAAAGTTTCTTATTTATAGCATACAAAATATTTACCCAAAAAACTAATTTCCTAACCAAGGTATTTTTAACCGGCCCGGTACGACAGACGTCTGCTGAAGGAATGGGCAGACGTCTGTCCAAGTATCGTCGAATCCATAGAGTTTCACAAGACGTCTGAACAAGAGTGTTCAGATGTCTGGCCTCCACATCCAAAAAGATCAGAGTGCTCGAAAACGTCTGACCCTCATCGAGGCAGACGTCTTCCCAAATTATGCTCACGCATTCAGAGCACAGGCTGACGTCACGTCTTTCTTGTAGATATCGTCAAATCTTCATATAGACCTACTACCGAGGGACCTGTATGGTTCATGCAGAACGGACCTGTATGGGCCACCATAAATGTAACACCTCATGCTGCAGTATGGATGGTATTGTCCGCTCTGGCCGAAACCGTACGGTTTTTTCCTTTGGAGCAAACCAAACTCGAATGGGGCCACTTCTCAGGAGGTCACCCATCCTAGGATTTTCCTAGCCCAAGCACGCTTAAGTGTCGGTTCACCCTAAAAGGCGTCTCTGCATTGAAGAGTGGTATCATTCCATTTGTAGTACAGATCTTCCATCTTTCGAAATGTGTTTCAGGGACCGATCTCATTGTTCTAGAGTATGTCTCATGAACTCAAGAAATGACCCCCACTGATTCAAGAGGTGGCCCCCGTCCTTTGGCGTGACACTTTTTTCTGTGCGGCACTTTGTTTCGGAAGCAAGGACCGGGGCCCGACAGATTGCTTCCTTAACAACCGCAACAACTGCTATATATTCTATCTCCATCATAGACAACACAACCGTAAGCTATAACGAAACATGCCAACTGATGACACATCCTTCCAAGGAGAATACATAGTCGGTGATCGATTTTCGTTTATCAAGATTACCCGCATAATTGGAATCGTTGAATCCAACCAGATTGTCGTTGTTCCTCCTAAACACCAACACCACGTCAGACGTACCTCGCAGGTATCGTAAAATCCATTTCATATCTTGCCAATAGCTCTTATCAGGAGATGCCATATAGCAACTAACAACACTAACAGCATATGAAATGTCGGATCGTGTGTAAACCATGGCATACATAATGCTACCCACCGCACTCGCATACAGAACATTCGACATATACTTAATCTCATTTTCTGTTTACGGTGATAAACGAGTTGAAAGTTTGAAATGAGCTGCTAACAGAGTACTTACAGATTTAGCGTCTGCCATGTCGAAATGCTCCAAAACTTTCTCAATATATCGTTGTTGAGACAAGTAAAGTTTTCCTTCCTAACGATCGCACCTAATCTTCATACCAAGTATTTTCTTGCCCGCTCCTAAATCCTTGGTCTCAAACTTGCCTTTCAACTGTTCTTTCAAATTCTGAATATCAACCATATACCTTACTACTATCAATATATCATCAACATAAACTAGCAAGTATATGAAAGAACCATCGACAAGTTTTTTCGAATAAACACGGTCGTCGTTCTTACTTCTCATAAACCCGATATCTATCATGAAGGAGTCAAACTTCGTATACCAACGTCTAGGAGACTGCTTCAAACTTAGAAAGACTTCTCTAACAAACAAACGTGGTCTTCTTTACCTTCAACTTCAAACCCTTTGGGCTGTTGCATGTAAATCTTCTCTACCAAATCGCTATGTAAGAATGTTGTCTTTATATGGAGCTGCTTAAGCTTCCAATCTTGCATAGCTACCAAACTGAGGAAGAAACATATAGAGGCGTGTTTAACAACCGGAGAAAATATCTCATTGAAATCAACACTTAGAACCCGCGAATAGTCTTAGCTACCAACCTTGCCTTATATCTTGTATCAACCACCCCTTGGTCACCTTATTTCTTCTTGAAAATCCACTTGCAGCCAACTACTTTCTTTCCTCTTTCGGGTTTCATGAGCTTTCAAGTCTGGTTCTTATGAAGAGACTCAATCTTTTCATTTATAGCGACTAACCAACGAGCTGATTCATCGAATGAGATGGCTTATTGATAGCTTGTCGGCTCGCTACTATCAACTGTCTTTGCAACAGACAGCGCATACGCCTCTAGATCATCGTAGCCATATCTTTGTGGCGCTCTAATATCCTTTCTTTGTCGGTTACGAGCAAGAAAATACTCCTCGTCATGGGAGTGCTTATCATGAGCTTCTTCAGACGATGGTGAAGGAGAAATCTCCTACAAACCAGGGCTTTCACTGACCTCAATATCAACTCTCGGCTCATCTTTCTTCGAATCGTCTTCAGCTGGAGATTCCACAATTTTCGGTTTCAACATAGCAGATTCTCACATCTCTACTAATCATAAATTTTGGCGATTTAAGATCCAAACACCACAATCTATAACCTTTAACGCCGGTAGTATAACCGAGAAATATACATTTTTTCACTCGAGAATTCAACTTGCCTTCACGTCAATATGCATAAGCGGGTCAACCAAATACTTTAAGTGTTGAATAATAGACGTACTTCCCTGACCACACCTGCTCTGGTGTCATATTACCTAGCGTCGTATAAGGTGACCGACTCATAATAGATCACGCCGTATTTACTGCTTCCGTCCAAAACTCCTTTTCGGGCTGTGCATTAGACGACATGCACTGCGCTTTATCCAAAAGAGTCTGGTTCATACGCTCGGTGAATCCGTTTTGTTATGGTATGTAGACAACGGAATGATGCCGAACAATCCCTTCATTTTTGCAGAATTCATTGAAATCTCTACCGCAGAATTCTAACCCGTTGTCTGTCCTTAATCTCTTGATATGCTTGCATGTCTGCTTCTCAAGCAACGTCTTCCATTGTTTGAACGTAGCAAACACATCACTTTTGTGCTTCAAGAAGTAGACCCAAACCTTCCGGAAAAAATCATCAATGAAGATAAGCAGATACTAGACACCACTTTCTTTAGAAGCAACCAGAGAGGGTCCCAAAAAATCCGAATGGATATAATCTAGAGTACCATTCGTGTTGTGCACCACCGAAGTGAAACTAACACGTTTTTTCTTCCCAAAGACGCAATATTCATAAAACTCTAGCTTCATCGTACTCTTCCCACCAAGTAGACCATGCTTCGACAACTCGGCCATACCTCTCTCAATCATATGCCCGAGCCTCATGTGCCATAATCTGGTAGTTTTCGAAACTTTCATAGATTTGGATGATGAAATAGGTACCAATCCAGAAGTCGTCAAACCCTGCAATGAATAGGGGTGTTTACCGGGTCGGGTTAGACCCGTTACCCGTCCGAACCCGCCCGCCATTGACGGGTAAAATGGCTGTGCAAAACCCGCCTGAAATTGACGGGTGCAAAACCCGAACCCGCCCGCATATGAATAGGGTGGGTTTTAAATTTTTTATAGCCCACCCGGACATGCACCCGCACCTGCCCGCAAACCCTTATCGTCCCGCAACCGACCCAAATCCGCTCGCTTCTTTAACATTTGAGCCGTTGATAGGTTTAATTTTAGGCTAAGATTAAACCCTAAACCTAAATAATTTGTTTAAACTCTATTCTCACTTCTCGTATCTAAAATTTAATTAAGCGCCATCCTTTTTTAATCTCCTCTATCTTCTCATCACTTTCCATCTTCTTAAATTACCAAATCTTGTTAGTTCTCGATCATAGAATTTAGTGAAGAAAGCTACGATTTCAATTTCTAAAATAAAAAGATTATAGAAAACTATAACTTCACGACAAAATGGTGAGAGAAAATTAGGGTTTTATGGTTCATTACTTAATTTCATTTAAATTATACATTAAATTTGTATGTTAAACCCGTTATTATCTGAAACCGTGTTTAACCCATCCAAATTAATTAAAACCGAACCCGAGCCCGAAACCCGCCCGAACCCGTTGGGTTTGGGATCGGGTTTATTGAAAGTATGTCTTAGCATCTCTATTAGGGTTCTATGAGTATCAAGTATGCAATTTTAAAAATCTAGAAGGCTAAGTATACTAATTAAGAATTGAACTAGAGAGTTAAGGTTTCAAAGTTAAGCAAACAAATTTTAAACTAAGTAAAGAGAGTCTACAACCTTTGTAGTCTAGTCTTTCACTTCTAAAACTCTAAGTAGTAGTCCCTAGAACTCTTCTTTGACTCCACTTGAAGGATGGAGCAAGCTTGCTTGTAGTCTTCGTCGTCGAAAATGATCCACCTTGAGGCAACCCACACTCAAGCTCACACTTCACTAATCAAGGTATTGGTGAAGTTAACAACCTAAACTAATTTGCTAGAGTAGTGTAGCTTGATGAAGTAGAAATTTCGCTCACTAAAATTAATTCTTTTCTTTTTCTTTTTCTTTTTCTTTCGTTTTCTTAACCCTAGAAAATGACTAGAGAGGAGATGAAGATAATGATAAATATCTTAGAAGTAAGAGAGTGAACCTTTAGGATAGAAGAGATTAAGATAATGATAAATATCTATGAATAAAATAAGAAGGGAAGCTGAGTCATGGCTTCTCAATGCTTCTCTAAGCACCTAAAGAACCATGACTCATTCTTCTTTTCTTTATCTCAGATATTTAAATCATTATCTCATCATCTTTTCCCTAATGTGATTCTCACACATCCTAGTTCTATATATCATAAACCATGATACAAAAAGTATATATATCAAATATATATAATAAGAAGAAAAGAATTAAGTGAGCTTTATATTAGTTAATATATAAATATATATCAAATTATTAAATCAACACTTAATTCAATAATCCGGATATATCATATATAATCCGGTTAATATCAAATATATATATATATATATATATATATCATTAAATCAACACTTGATTTAATAATCCGGCTATATCATATATAATCAGCTAATATTTAATATTATTTAATATATATATATATATATCAAATTATTAAATCAACACTTGATTCAATAATCTGGTTATATCATATATAACCTGACTAATATCAAATATATTAATATATATATATATATGTATGTATGTATGTATGTATATATGTGTGTGTGTGTGTCAAATCATTAAATCAACACTTGATTCAATAATCCGGTTATATCATATATAACCCGGCTGATATCAAAAAAATGCTAGATTAGAATACGGTATCATATACTCATATTTAATCAAGCTCCCGCACATATCTCCATACGTGCCCTAGTTCGTTTCGCTTGAGCTAGGAAATCTCTATGTCGGATTCTAAAGACTCGTCAATACGCCAGCAGTAGATAATAATCATATCAGATACGCATAAGCCGTCAGCAGTACTAGCTGGACGTAACGGCTACCCAAGTATTGAACGATTAGAAGATTAACAAGCAAACTTGTCCAAACTCCCGTAGAACCTATAAGCAATATTTACCGTACAGTCCGGTCTCTTCGTCTGATATGTCGCATATCGAGTATGGGGGGTGGAATCGTCAGACCCCAATAACTCGATAAGTCATGCCGATGTGTGGCCTAAAACCTTTCAAGAAACTACTGATAACACTTATCAGTAAATCTCATCAGCTCTAACCAGGGACTTGCTGTTATACCCAATCGAGTATAGCGCAACATCAACTCCCAATACTGGGAGAGACGAAACCCCTCCTATCGCTCACTACCTCTGTGTGACTCGGGACTGTACCCAAAAACCACCTGTTTGCACGACTCATTTGAGACATGGTAGGGAGAAAATCAAAGCACAGTGGGAACCGCACAAGACACTATGACGATCTCGGATCTACAGACTAACCTGTATAAGTGTCACCAGAGAACTGCTATCTGACGATAGGTATGGTACAATCTAGGTGTTCTCGGCAAGTCCTGTTCGGTGTACTCATTCTCCAATGAGCACCTATATACAATTTTTGATGTCAAACATCAAAGGTTATGGGATCAACCATCGTCCCATAAAGGGTCAAAAAACGTACATACTAGTCTACTCTGGAATATCGATGTCATGTCTCGATACTCCCTCGACTAGGAACTGTTAAAGGATATGCTAGTGGACTACACAAACCCCACTAGTACGATCTGCTTCATAGTCCTGATAGTCAAGCCAACATCCTAAAGGCTTAATCAATATGTATTAATGAGATAATAAAGTAAAACAGGTGCACATGTTATGATAAAGAGCAACCGGATAGCATACTATCATGTCGAGCAAGAAAGTCCTCTATATATATGTTCAAGCATCCACTATAATATACAATAATGGCCTCCAGGGCATATATATTCCTAATAATCTCCCACTTGCACTAAGGCCAGTTGTTATAGTATCGCATACCCAACATCCTAAAAAGTCTTTCGAACTGTGTCTGGGGGAGGGCCTTCGTGAGTGGATCCGTCGTATTGTCCTTCGTGTCTACTCTCCTGACCTTGATTTCACGGCGATCAACTATCTCCAGGATCAGGTGACACCGCCTTAGAATATGTCTGGATTGCTGTGCAGGGTTCCCTAGTGCCCGCGATGCAGCAGAATCGCGGACGGCGAACAAAAATTTTGAGCAAACACGAAGGAACCCCGAACCTAGAATCGATCCAAACTCCTAAACTAGCAAACCAAGCATGCAAAGATACGGAATACAACCTTTGTCGCATGTCCACCCAATTGTGGAAGACCCCTCCAAGCTCGTAGCCGCCGGAAACACGCTTGAGCATCGATCACCCTTGCCGAAGACGATCCACCCGAGGGAACGCAGAGGAGGCTCTAACCGACGACCCAAAGTTGCTAGGTTTGGATGGCCGGTGATATAGAAATACTTCACTATATTTTTCTCTCTAGAATCTTGCTTGAAAATGGAAGCAAGAAGAAGAATGAGATGGAGAAGATGAAGCAACCATGGACGAGATGAAGAAAATCTCATCAAGTCTCATGAAGAAAAAGTATGGCTACACAAAAATCAACCATGCACAAATAGTGCAACCAAATGGATTTAACAATAAAAAAACAAGCCATGCTTTTCTTCCATGCTTGGACCCATGCTTCATGTCTCCAACTTTACACATCATTATCCTTTTTATTTTTCTAAAATAGAAAAATAAATATGAGATCATCTTCTTCTAAAAGAATTCCCGTATAAATACGGAATACTTCACCTGGTATATGTATCTCTACATATACGCATATCTATATAAAAATACGGATAGCATCAAAGAGAGAAAATGAATAGTGAACAATAATACTAAAATATATGTATCAAAATACATATAAAATTATTAAATCAAAACCTGATTTGATAATCCGGCTTAATCCTAAGCCGGATAGTATTATCAACCGTCCGATTAAAGTCCGGGTATCGCGTACACGTATTTAATCGGACCCCTGCACGTAACAACGTACGGCTCCTACATCCGTCGCCTGAACCGGAAAAACCCTCTGTGTGGGACTCTAAAAACTCGACAATACGCTGGCAGTGGGTTTAACCACAAGCACATCAGCGGCACTAGCTGTACGTAACGGCTGCCCAGATACTTGTCGAAAGGGGGGTCGACAATCAAGTGCGTTCTTACCCTACTGAGCCTGAATGTAACAATCTCCATACAGTCTGGTCTCTTCGTCAAAGAGTATCGCATATAGGGTCTACGGGTTGGATAACGTCAGACCCATACTAACCCGATAAGTCATGTCTGAGTCTAGCTCATCACCAACTGAGATACTGTTGATCAACTATCAGTAAATCTTTCCCACCGTGGCCACGGATTTATGGTGATAGCTAACTGAACACAGCGCGACATCGACTCCTAATACCAGGAGAGAAGTATCCCTGACATTCGACCACTGCCTCCATGTGGCTCGGGACTGTACCCAACTAAAACCTGTTTGCACGACTCCTTTGAGCCATGGTAGGGTAGTAATCAAAGTACAGTGGGAACTCACACGAGACAAATGACGACTTCAGGTCAAAGGACTAACCTGTACTCATACCACCTTAGAACTTCCATCTGACGATAGGTATAATACCATCTAGAAGTTCTTGGGGAGACCGTCTAGTGTACTCACTTCCAGTGAGCACATGTATACTATCTTAGGTGACACAACACCAATGGTTTGTGAGACCGGCCACCGCCCCTTGTTGGGATCTCGAAGCATATACACTAGTTTACTCCGGAATATCGATGCCCAGTCTCGATACTCCCACGACTAAGGACATTTAAGGATGTGCTTATAGACCACCCAGCTCTCACGTATATGATCGCCATCATAATACTGGTAGTCAAGCAAGAATCCTATGGGCTTTATCAACATATAATAGTGATCTGCCATACCACATAATGTATGTACATGATGATAAAGACAAACCAGATAGCATACTATCATTTTGAGTAAGACTGCCATACCCGTATAGGTCCTCCCTCAATCATCACAATCGCGTGCCTGGGATTAAAATAATTGACTTAAGGGCATTATATCCAACAATCTCCTACTTGCACTTAAGGCTAATTATTGCGGTATCGCTTACCCACAGCTAGTGTGCTACCGAATACCCAACTTTTCTACTAATCAGTTTCTCAAATCTCGTTTGAGGAACAACCGTGTTCGAGAAATAGCCTCAGTGAGTGGATCTGAAAGGTTCCTAGGCACCCTAATGAGGTCTCACAAGGCATCGAACATGCCATTTTTCAAAAATTCGGTGCCGGGAAACCCTAGACTATGGATCGTCGGCTAGATTTCTAGGCGAAACAATAAACTAGTTAACACTTAACTAAGAGATACGGAAATACAACCTTTGTAGATCCGGTTCTCCACCTCCATAGCTCCGCAATGAAGTCTCCTCGCTGTCCATAACAAGTCCCGGGCTCTAGCGCCGGCTTCATCGGAGAATAGACGGGCTAGGTCATCGACGACGTGCCGAAGATGATCTACGTCGAAGCATCACTAGATCAAGCTCCACCTTCACCAAGCCATGAAAACTTGTGAAGGAAACACACTCTACTACTTGGCAAGAGGTAGAGGATGAAGAAATAGGAAGTGGGTAGACTTTAGAATTGGATTTCTCACTCATCTTCATCAATCACCATTGATGAAGTGGAGGTTTCTTCATTGAAGATGAAGAAGAAGAAGAAGATAAAGTTATGATAAGTTAATTAAAAATAGATAATAAAATGAACACTTATCATAATCTTAACCTTAGTTAAGTGTAGAGAATTGACTAAGGTTGGGTTGAATGGTTAGGGTTAAGGATGAGAACAAAAAGGTCAATAAGTTAAAGCTTCATGAAACTTCAACTAAAAACAAATGAAGCCACCATTCATTTATCTTTCAATTTATTCAAAATGAATAAATAAATAAGATAAATGAATAAGTAAAAACCCTAATCAACAACTTAACCAAGGTTAATTCTTTACACTTAACCTAAAAAGCATGTATCATCAAACATGATACAATCTTGTGTACAAAAGTATATCACATATACAATGTGCACAAACCAAGTGAGAAAATCCATTTAAAGTGAACCAATACTAGTTAATGCAAAGTAATATATCAAATATATAATTATGCATTAAATCATTAAATCAACACTTGATTTAACGATCCGGTCATATCGCATACAACCGACTAATATCCAATGTATCGGTTTATCGAATCAATCCTTGATTCGATAACTAGGTTATATCGCATACAACCATTCGACACATTCTTCGCAAGAATGGAATACGGTATCACATACACGCATTATTCTCGGTCCCGCACATATCTCATATGCGCTCCTATTTCGTTTCGCTTGAGCCAGGAAACCTCTGTGTAGGACTCTAAAGACTCGTCAATACGCCGGCAGCAGATGATGATCATATCAAACACCCACAAGCCGCAAGCGGTCTGCTAAACGTAACGGCCACCCGGGTATTGAGCGATCAGAAGATCGACGAGCAAGCCCGCTCACACTCCAGTGAATCCAACCAGTAACACTACCGTACAGTCCGGTCTGATCGTCTGATATGTCGCATATCTTGCCTAGGGGTGGTAAACGTCAGACCCCAATAGCTCGATAAGTCGTGTCGATATGAGGTCTATAACAATTCGAGAAACTACTGGTAACACTTGCCAGTAAATCTCAGCAACCCTGGCCAGGGATTTCCTGTTATAGCCAATCGAACACAGCGCAACATCAACTCCCTATACCGGGAGAGACGAATCCCCTCCTATCGCTCATTGCCTCCATGTGACTCGGGACTGTACCCAAAAACCGCCGTTTTGCACGCCCTCTTGGACGTGGTAAGATGGATATCAAAGCACAGTGGGAACCACACAAGACTCTATGACGATCTCGGGTCAACAGACTACTCTGTACCAGTGTCACCAGAGAACTACCATCTGACGTGAGGTATAATACCATCTGGGAGTTCTCGGCGAGTCCGTCCAGTGTACCCAGTCTCTACTGAGCACCCGTATATCATCTCTGATGTCAAACACCAATGGATATGGGATCATCCATCGCCCATCTGTATGGGTCGAGAAGGTATACGCTAGTCTACTCTGGTATATCGATGCCCCATCTCGATACACCCACGACTAGGGACTTTGAAGGATGTACTTATGGACTACCATGTCCCCACTAGTATGATCCGCATCATAGTCCAGGTAGTCAAGTACACATCCTAAGGGCTTTACCAACATGTAACAGAGAGACAATCAGTGTACACGTTAAAGTAAAGATCAACCAGATAGCATACTATCATGTCGAGCAAGAAAGTCCTCCCTATATATGTCCCAGCATCCACTACAATATACATCCTATGTACAGTAATGGCCTCTAGGGCATACATATAACTAACAATCTCCCACTTGCACTAAGGCCATCTGTAGCAGTGGTTGTAGTATCTCATACTCAACCATCCCATAAAAGTCTCTCTCTGGGAATAGGCCTTCGTGAGTGGATCCGCCGTGTTGTCCTCTGAGTCTACTCTCCTAACCTCGATCAGCCTGGAGATCAACCATCTCCATGATCAGGTGATACTGCCTTAGAATAAGTCTGGATCACTGATGGGACCGTCGTTCCTTGGCATAAGCCACAACTCCATTGTCACACAATGGTAGGAACGTAGTTCATCTCATGAACCAATATACACCCAAACATCCTCTTTGGTAGCATCTTAAGTAGCGATGTATCGTGCCTTTATCGTCTAGTTTGCCACGGTATTTAGCTTGGAACTCTTCCAACATACCGTCCCTATACTGAGGGTAAAGACAATGCCTGCGACTGACATTCAGTCGTCTTTATCACCCTGGAACCCTTCCAGCGATTCTCCCCAGGATCTATTGATATCATCTCACTACAACTAGTGAGAATCCTAACATCCAATTAAATCTATCTCATAGATCTAAAACTCAGGATTTAGGAGGTATCATTTTGATCCTACACGGAGAATCTTTGTGATAAACGGAGATTGATCGAGCGTAGCATAAGAAACTCCTTTCTTATCAAGAGTATGTCATCCACGTACTCTACGAGGATCACCACCATACTCCCTACTACCTTTTTGTTTATACAAGGTTCATCTACCATTTTGATGATGTCAAACTCTTTGACTAACTCGTCAAAACAGATGTTCCAACTCCGCGATGCCTGCTTTAATCCTATAAAGCATCTTGCACACGTTTCCGCTGCTCCCACTGTCTACGAAGCCCTCTGGCTGTGTACTTATAGACGCACTCTTCTAAAACATCATTTAGAAAAGCAGTCATGACACCCAACCACCAGATATCGTAGTCATGGTATGTAGCCGTGGCAAGTAGGATCTGGATGGACTTAAGAATAGGTACTGTAAAAGGTTTCATCATTATCCACGCCTGGTTGATGACGAAAACCTTTAACAAGTCTAGCTTTGAAAGTCTCAACCTTTCCATCTACACCAAGTAATCTTCTCAAGATATACTTGCTTCTGATGGGGATTTAACCCTTCAGATATAGCAACTAAAGTCCATACTTTGTTGGTGTATGAGGATTCCATCTCAGATCGCTAAGCATCCAGCCATTCTTACAGAGTCTTACTCCTGATGGCCAGCTCGAAACTAGTTGGGTCATCATCTCATGATGCAATCCCCGCTCCCACTGTCATAGAGAAACCGAAGTATCTTTCAGGTGGGTGAGGAACCCTACTAGATCGGCGGAGAGGCTGAGGTTCGTTGGAATCTACTGAATCCTTTGGCTCTATCAAATCATCTGCTGCAGTTTGTATAGCTGGAACATTTCCAGTTCTACATAACTGACCTTGCCTCGAACTTGTCCGGATTTTGCTTTTAGACATAGGCCGGACAATCCCAAATCTTAACTAACTTAAGACATGGGCTCTTCCCTTTCCATATCACATATGAAGTGGTAGGCATAGATTTGATTCGAACCCTATTCAATAGGTATGCATCTTCTCAAGCGCATAACTCCCAAAAAGGAAATAGGTAACTCAGTAGTACTCATCATAGAGCACACCATATCATATAAGGTGTGATTGCTCCGCCCCGATATACCATCGTGGAATGGTATATACGGAGGAGTAATGCTGAGAGAGAATCTCATTCTCCTTTAGAATAGTCCAGGAATTCCGTGCTCAAGTATTCTCCTCCTCGATCTCATCATAGGACATAATACTTATACCCGTATTCTGGTTCTCTACTTCTCGCTTATATTCTGTGAATATCTTAAAAGGTTCGGACTCAAGTTCCAACAGGAACATATGACTGAATCTCGAGAGATTATCAGAGAATATAATGAAGTATAAAGAACCAGTCCTGGCATGTGTAGACAGGAGACCTTACATACATCATCATGTATCAGTCCCAAGAGTTCATTAACTCTTTCTCTGTTTCCAATAAACAGAGCTATGGTCATCTTATCTTTGTGACATGACTGGCGAGTTTCACAAGATGTAAATTCAAACTAATTTAAATATGCATCTTTATGTAACTCTAGCTAGTCGGGTCACAGTGATCTGACCTAGTCTACAATACCTCAAGAAGGATTCGTTCATTTCTGAACTCTTCCTCTTGTGTGTGTTCTGTATACTAAGAACTGTAGTTTGATTTAGAACATCAATGCTTTTAGATAACGTGCCTGAACCGATCAACTTTTGATATAGGAAATGTTCAAAACATTATCCAACAATACAAAATTTTATCGTTTCTTTACTAATAAAGAGACAGATATGATTTTGTATATCAGGTTCGGTATCTAATAACATTCGTTCAGAATCAATGTATTAAAATACAGGGTGACAGTGACCGACAGACTTGGCTGCAACTCTTGCCCCGTTTTCTGCCTCATGAAACTTATCACTCGTTCTCAGTTTTTCTACCCTTTTGTAGCCCTATGTAACAGATTACATATCTGGGATCCTGATCCGGTATCATATACCAGGATGCGGAGGATACTGAGAAACAGTTCTGTATAATGAACACACCCGAAGATGATGCATCAACATGCACTCTCTTCGTTTGGGCGGCACGGGAAATCTGGTATTCCCCAATTTCCTGCTCTGTCTTATAACAATTATAAGTAGGAGCGGGACCAACATTCCCCAGCTCAGTATAACAAGCGGGTTCGGTCAAATATCCGTTTTATTATCTTGATTAAGACGTGATATGGTCGCTACCAGGAGAGAGAGAGAAGAAAACACTCAGCGTGCGCTCTTTCAAGAACAGATTGGTTATTATTTTATCTAATCAGGACGGCTCCCACTGCTTTTTATCAAATCTTCCTTCAAACCCTAAAAGGAAAGACTAGCCGGGATTAATTACACACTACAAGTTCGCCAATCTTTCAGCCAGGCCAGTGTCGGTACTTTGAGGGAGGTCCCCCGTGCTTTCGCACGAACCTAATTAATGTAAACCTCGTTTTCCCAGAGGCGTAACCCCGTTGACACCTTTCTAGACACCTACTTGATCGGCTAATTGTAATCTATAAAACTCTCCCAGGAGTAACTCTTACTCGCAGCGGGTATCGGGATCCAACTATCTCATAGAAGGTATGCAATCTCATTGCAAATTTCAACACTTGAAATTCCCGATAATATTTTACCCCTAGCGTCCTATGACCTTGACGGAGGCCAAACAACCCATAGTCCGCTAGTCAAGTTCAACCCGTCATTTCCTGATTGAATTAAACCCACCCGCACGACCCTTGACGGAGGCCAAACAACGCTGTACGAATACCCTAATCCAATCGCATCATATGCAAGCAGATAAGCACTAGTTAGCTACCGTACACTACGCCTTGACGGAGGCCAAACAACCGCAGCACGAATACTAACTAGTACTTATCTGAAATGACGGAGGGCTACGACAGGTTTTTCTGAAAACCTATTGCGTAATGAACTTGATATCGTTGTAGAATCAAATGATTTTAAAATGGAGTGTTTTTGAGGATTTTCTAGTTTTGCTAAAGGAGTCACTCCCGGTGAAGGGATCGTCGGTCCTTTTCTCGTCGAATGAGGTGCTGGATATATCATATATATCGCTGTGCAAAGCAAAAACACTTAAAAGCTATCAAAAGACAAACCGAGTGTGTAGCATCTGCCAGTTATTGCTAAAGGAGTCACTCCCGGTGATGGGATCTCGGTCCTTTCCTCATCGAATAAGGTGCAGGATATATCGTATATACCGCTGTGCAAAGCAAGAACTGTAGCTACCTGTTTTATTTTGAAATTCGATTCTACAACATCTTAGGTTTCTTTTATTTCATTAATCTCATTAATGAAGTCCCATCATTTAATGTACCTAAACATCACAGATAAATACGACGTACACTTATGCCATCCGCATTCGCCTCGATGTCCCCTCGTGCACCGTTAGGTTAGGTAACTAACGGCAGAGCGGGGCAGGGCTAGCGCGGGTGTAAAACATAAGTAACGCCTATATAATATATCATATATACTATATACTGTATCTATCACAGAACATCACATGATCACACCACAGATATCGCAGCAGAAGAATCATATGAAATATTGGATATACTAGGACGTCCGTGTTTTCAATACGAGCCAGTATAAAACACGGATTCCACGGTCGTGATGAATAGCCAAACCCACACCCCTAGACCCCTACGAGAGCGGCAAGCAACCCTACCAATTCTGGAGTTAGGAGACCGGGACTCGACTCCTCGAGTTGGTCTCCCACTGGACTCCAGAACCCGGTTACTTGTGCCCTCCTCCTTGGGTCTATCCTAGTGCGGAAAAGTAAATAATATACATCAACGGTGACAACTTCCGCAACCTGGAAGCGCCCCAATAAAAGAATATTACATACAAGTTTTTACATGAATGAAAATGAAAAAACACTCATCTCACATAAAAACCCCCGGCTATTCAAACACGACGATCCAATATAACATATCCAGCAACACATAACATCACATGTCATCAACGTAAGTAAATATGCGCATCCCAATTGTCGTTGACATATAGCAACGAAACCGGCGACATCGCATATTACACTTACGGTCACAGAAAAGAAAGTGTAAAACTACAACAGTTGGAATCCGCAACCATCTCAGACATCGCATGCCTGACCAAATGAATTACTTAGACATCGCATGCCTAGCAATTATAAACCCCGCATTTTAGTCTCATTATCGAAAACACTTTTCAATATCAAGTCGGGCAATTCAACAAGATTCCCGACATCCTGATCGAATGCTCGTCGCAAACTTCAGTAGACGGCCGCACCCCCGACGCCGTCGACGAAGTGCACCAAGGCGGAACACCGCCACCGCGAGCACCAGAACGGATGCTTTCGGCGACGGGGTTCTCCTATAGTCACTTGGTCGGGGCTTTGGAGTGAGGCTGTCTATTAAGTTTATCGGCGAGTATCCGCGTACGCTACGTGATTGCGACGGACTTTTGATCACATCAAAATTCCGTGGCAACCGATCAAGTGAGACTAAAGTGCTATGTTTATAACATTCATTCAGTTATCACATAACTATTGTGAATTCCAATTATTGTATCACATTCCAGATAAATAGAAAATGCTAAACTTTTCGATCGAACAATCGAACACCCAAGTTTTCCCGATACAGATCAACACATGAAACAAGTCTAAAAACATTCAGTTCGTGCCTCAGTACCAACGGTCCAGCCGTAGAAGGGTTAAGCCAACGCCTCACATGTGGCACGTCGTACTGCCCCAAACCCTAAGGTTCAAAGGACAGTTCAAGACGGTCACATAATCGAGTTAAGGTTTGTTGTCTTCTAGAGGGTCCATCGAGTTACTTGCACTACTTAGAATGTCTTTAAACCACGGAAAAATCCAACACTTGGAAATTTCCCGACAGGGGAAAAATTGGGTATTTATATCCGGTCGAACTTTTTAACATATTCTAAAATTTATCCGGAAAGCCACACAGACAAAATTTGATAATCCGATCGAGTCCATGAAATCCCAAAACAACCCAGAAAAATTCAACTCTGGAAAAAATATTAAAAATTTCCAGGAAAACCTGAACTGAAAACTAAGAATTAAGGTGCAAATTTCGAAGCACAAAACGACAAAAGGACCGCGGATCCGCCGCATGAGCCTCCTGTAAGGCCGCGGATCCGCGCCCCCTTTATGGAATCACGTGCTCGAATTTTGCAGTAAACCTTATATCTTCCTGCTGATTTTTCTGAATATTTTTAATCTGGAAAAAATCACGATTTTGAAAATTGTCCAGAGAGCTATTTTAGGGTTTTGGTTTTGATTCGATCGGAGTTCAAATTCCGTCTAGACTTCGTCTAAGGCTCTAGCTAGGCTCTGATACCAGTGAAAGGTTCCTAGACACCCTAATGAGGTCTCACAAGGTATCGAACATGCCATTTTTCAAAAATTCGGTGCCGGGAAACCCTAGACTATGGATCGTCGGCTAGATTTCTAGGCGAAACAATAAACTAGTTAACACTTAACTAAGAGATATGGAAATACAACCTTTGTAGATCCGGTTCTCCACCTCCATAGCTCCGCAATGAAGTCTCCTCGCTGTCCATAACAAGTCCCGGGCTCTAGCGTCGGCTTCATCGGAGAATGGACGGGCTAGGTCATCGACGACGTGCCGAAGATGATCTACGTCGAAGCATCACTAGATCAAGCTCCACCTTCACCAAGCCATGAAAACTTGTGAAGGAAACACACTCTACTACTTGGCAAGAGGTAGAGGATGAAGAAATAGGAAGTGGGTAGACTTTAGAATTGGATTTCTCACTCATCTTCATCAATCACCATTGATGAAGTGGAGGTTTCTTTATTGAAGATGAAGAAGAAGAAGAAGATAAAGTTATGATAAGTTAATTAAAAATAGATAATAAAATGAACACTTATCATAATCTTAACCTTAGTTAAGTGTAGAGAATTGACTAAGGTTGGGTTGAATGGTTAGGGTTAAGGATGAGAACAAAAATGTCAATAAGTCAAAGCTTCATGAAACTTCAACTAAAAACAAATGAAGCCACCATTCATTTATCTTTCAATTTATTCAAAATGAATAAATAAATAAGATAAATGAATAAGTAAAAACCCTAATCAACAACTTAACCAAGGTTAATTCTTTACACTTAACCTAAAAAGCATGTATCATCAAACATGATACAATCTTGTGTACAAAAGTATATCACATATACAATGTGCACAAACCAAGTGAGAAAATCCATTTAAAGTGAACCAATACTAGTTAATGCAAAGTAATATATCAAATATATAATTATGCATTGAATCATTAAATCAACACTTGATTTAACGATCCGGTCATATCGCATACAACCGACTAATATCCAATGTATCGGTTTATCGAATCAATCCTTGATTCGATAACTAGGTTATATCGCATACAACCATTCGACACATTCTTCGCGAGAATGGAATACGGTATCACATACACGCATTATTCTCGGTCCCGCACATATCTCATATGCGCTCCTATTTCGTTTCGCTTGAGCCAGGAAACCTCTGTGTAGGACTCTAAAGACTCGTCAATACGTCGGCAGCAGATGATGATCATATCAAACACCCACAAGCCGCAAGCGGTCTGCTAAACGTAACGGCCACCCGGGTATTGAGCGATCAGAAGATCGACGAGCAAGCCCGCTCACACTCCAGTGAATCCAACCAGTAACACTACCGTACAGTCCGGTCTGATCGTCTGATATGTCGCATATCTTGCCTAGGGGTGGTAAACGTCAGACCCCAATAGCTCGATAAGTCGTGTCGATATGAGGTCTATAACAATTCAAGAAACTACTGGTAACACTTGCCAGTAAATCTCAGCAACCCTGGCCAGGGATTTCCTGTTATAGCCAATCGAACACAGCGCAACATCAACTCCCTATACCGGGAGAGAAGAATCCCCTCCTATCGCTCATTGCCTCCATGTGACTCGGGACTGTACCCAAAAACCACCGTTTTGCACGCCCTCTTGGACGTGGTAAGATAGAAATCAAAGCACAGTGGGAACCACACAAGACTCTATGACGATCTCGGGTCAACAAACTACTCTGTACCAGTGTCACCAGAGAACTGCCATCTGACGTGAGGTATAATACCATATGGGAGTTCTCGGCGAGTCCGTCCAGTGTACCCAGTCTCTACTGAGCACCCGTATATCATCTCTGATGTCAAACACCAATGGATATGGGATCATCCATCGCCCATCTGTATGGGTCGAGAAGGTATACGCTAGTCTACTCTGGTATATCGATGCCCCATCTCGATACACCCACGACTAGGGACTTTGAAGCATGTACTTATGGACTACCATGTCCCCACTAGTATGATCCGCATCATAGTCCAGGTAGTCAAGTGTTGGAGATAGTGCCCTCAGAGTCAATTATTGGGTCACAGGCACGTGATTGCAATGATTGAGGGAGGACCTATCCCGGGAAGACAGTCTTACTCGAGATGATAGTACGCTATCTGGTTTACCTTTATCATCGTGTACTGCTTTAGGTGACCTGACATGTCGCTATTGCACGTTGATAGAGCCCCTGGGATTCTTGCTTGACTGCCAGCAGTATGAGGGCGATCATATAAGTGAGAGCTGGAGTCTATTAGCACATCCTTGAAAGGTCCCTAGTCGTGGGAGTTTCGAGACAGGGCATCGATTCTCCAGAGTAGACTAGTGTATACAGTCGAGACCCCGACGAGAGGCGGTGGCCGGTCTCACAAGCCACTGGTGTTAGTTGGTTCACCTAAGATGTATACAGGTGCTCATTGGGTTATGAGTACACCGGACAGGACTCGCCGGGAACATGCTAGTTGGTCTTATACCTGACGTCAGATAGCAGTTCCCAGGTGACATGTGTACAGGTTAGTTCATCGACCTGGGGATCGTCATTTGTCTCGTGTGAGTTCCCACTGTGCTTTGATTACTACCCTACCACGGCTCAAAGGAGTCGTGCAAACAGGTTTTAGTTGGGTACAGTCCCGAGCCACATAGAGGCAGTGAGCGGATCTTCGGGGGTTCGTCTCTCCCGGTATTTGGGGTGAGGTCGCGCTGTGTCTAGGAGAGCCATTACACGAAGTCCTTGGCCAAGGCAGGAGATTTACTGGTAGGTATTCCAGTAGTATCTCAGGGTGTTCTGGGCTACACTCCGACACGACTTGTACCGCTTTTGGGGGTCTGACTTTTACCAACCCCCTAGGCCCGCCATGCGATGCTCATAGACGAACGGACCGGACTGTACGGATATTGTCACTGACAGGCTCAGTTGGGTGTCGGGGTGAGCTTCCTCATCGACGTCCCTTTTAGTCAATAGCTGGTGGCCCGTCACGTATTGGCTTATACCTCTGACGTGCTAGTGGTTAAATCCACAGCCATAGTATTGACGAGTCTTTAGAGTCCACCACACTTTCAGTTACTCAAGCTTTCGGGCGAAACGCTGTAGAGGCCGTATGGAGATATGGCAGGGTCCGATCAGATACGTGCGGTATTGCACGGATCAGGATCGGACGGTTTTGTACTAGTGGCCGTATAGTTATATGGCAGCGTTCGATCAGATACGTGCGGTATTGCACGCATCAGGATCGGACGGATATTACTAGCCGGCTTTGGCTTAAGCCGGTCCTAGTTTAGTACAGTGTAGATTTTGTCTCATTGCATTTGTATCCGGACGGAATACAAATGCGGGTGTGTATGCACAGTGTGGGGGTTTTCCTGTAATTTATTACGGGACCAGTTTTCTGGAGTTGCCAGTTTGCTTTCCGTTCCGGCCGGTTTTTCTTTGTTCTTTCCCGGCCGGACTTTTCCGATGGAGGGACTAATTTGCAATTGTGCAAATTGGTATTTGTGGAGGACTTATTTGCATAAGGGTTGACATGATAAGCATCTTTGCTTTTCATGATTTGATGAGATTAGAAATGATTTGAGGTTGATGTAAGTTTTGTGATAATTATGTTTGGATGTGGTCACCCTCCTCCTTTTTACTACACTCACCTCCCTCTTGCTTCATATTGTTTTCCTCCACCATTTCTAAAGAGGAGAGATTATTATCATGGTTGGAAAAATGAAAGAGAGAAGAAGAAGAGAGGAAGAAAAATGAGAGTGATTCATTTTGTGTATATCATTCTTCATCTCATTCCATTGCTAGAAAATTGAAAGCACCAATTTTCTATACACCATTCCTCCATCTATGGCAACCAACCCCAAAGTGAGACATACATTCTACACTACACTTCCTACAGCATATCTTGGACGCGTCGGGTAGCCTACTTCGCGCCCGAGTTGCCTCGGTATTGAGGTGGGAGCCCGTAAAAGTTCCCGGCTTCGTGGTGCCCTTTCCGACGAGGAGGAGACGGACGGAGATCCCGCGAGGAGATCGGAGTGGAGATGAAGACCGGAGGACTCGGATCAGTCGGTATATCTCTAACTCATTCTCTTGTTAGCTTAGACTAGTTTAATGGCACGATCCGGGGTTTAGTGCGCGGTGGTGCCGGTTTGCAAAGTCCGCAAAATTAAAGTTTTTCACCGTTTCCGCGTTTGGCCGTCGGATTGACGGCCGGGGCGCCGCCGTGCACTCACAGTGGTATCAGAGCCTCGCCATTAACTTCGTCTAGCTTTCGTTTGATGTGTTTTACGTTTCCGATCGAACAAAATCCCGAAAACGCATTTTTCATGCTCATCAGTTTCTGTTGAATTTTTTTTGAGTCCAAAAATTTTTCAGGTTGTCTCAGAGTGATGTGCAGGGAATTTTAAGGTTACTGTAAAAATTTGGTACCACGAACTCACCATACCGCCGCGGAAGGGCGGCCAAACCCCTGCTTTGGCCGCTCTTCCGCCGCGGAGGTAACTGTTCACGCTCCCAAAATTTTGCAGTATATTTCTGAGTTGAAAATGTGGTTTTTGGAATATTAAAATTGGGCCCAGGTTTTCTGTGAGTGGTACAGTTTTGATTGGGGGCCCACTTGTTAATTTTTGGTCAATCGGAAAAATTTTAAACACATTTTTCACAGTATTTACATTATATCTGCGACCGTGAATGTCACTCGATCGGTAAATCCGGTCTAACTGCTATAGCCCGGTTAGACGGATTTGCGAACGTGACTTTCACGTTGATGTTCTATGTTTATGCTGTGATGTTGCGGATCGGTCGTGGGGGATAGCCTGGATGCAATGCTAGTACTGTGTTGTTGTATTATGTACATTTGATATTGCGGGGCGAGCGTCCGACATGTGGACTGCCGTCACTGCCTGTTTGTATTATTCTTTTGGGGCACGACCTGGTTGCGGTCGATGTACCTGGTGTATGTATATTTTACTTTCTGTACTAGGATTACCCCGCGGTGGGGTGCACGGATAGCCGGGTTCTGGAGGGCAACAAGCCCGCATCTCATGGCATTGAGACGGAAGGGGATTCACTCTGGGATTGACGGGCTATTCGCCGCACTCGTAGGGGGTACAGGTTGACCCAGGAGGGGTGCCCAAGTTGCCGGATTCCGTGGAGTGCTGGGTGGTTCATTCACGGCGCTGAAGGGGGCTGCCTCGCTTCAGGTTTTGGCGGGTGACTTGCCACGCCCGTAGGGGTCTAGGATTTCATTGCACAGGCTATCCACACGACCAGGGGAACGTCGGGTTTCAGTTGTGGATCTGTGAAACCCGGGGATCCCACATATCTGTATTGTTCTGTGATGCTGTACATTTCTGTGATGTTGCATTTCTTTCACGCCTTGAGCGAATATAATATATTGGTATACATATTAGTAGATGTTGTATATGTTTTACATCCGCGCTAGTCCAGTCCCCGCTCTGTCGTTAGTTAGCTAACCTAACGGGTAATGACGGGACCCAGTGGCGAATGCGGATGGCATATATGTACATCAGTATATTTTCGTTCTTTTTGGTGTGATCAAATGATGGGACTGCATTGATTCGGATCAATGCAAGTTTAAAAACAAACCTAATCTGATGTTGTTGGAACACTTTTCAAAAAGCTGTTATTGCAAGGACGTTCACTTTTGTTTTGCACCGTGGTATTCAGTTGGAATATCCTGCTCCTCAGTCGACGAGGCAAGGGCCGAGATCCCTTCACCGGGAGTGACCCCTTGGACAAAAGTTTGCGTCAGGGCAATGATTTCACTATAGCCGATTACTTTTGCTTTGTATCGCGGTATTCATTTGGAATATCCTGCACCCCATTCTACGGGGAAAGAGCCGAGATCCCTTCACCGGGAGTGACCTCTTTAGCAACGGTTTTCGTCACTATATTTTTAAAAGCTATCCGTTCCTTCGACGATATCAAGTTCATTACGTTAAAGGTTTTCGCCAGAAACCATTCGTAGCCCTCCGTCATTTCATATGGATAGTCAATAGTATTCAAGCTGTGTATGTTGGCCAAAGTCAAGGCACAGTGTTTGGTAGCTGTTGGTTATTCATATGCAGCATAGATAGATGCGTTGGTTTGGAACAGTCGTACTGCCATGTTGGCCAAAGTCAAGGGTATGTACGGGTGGATTCAAATTAACCTGGAGAATGACGGGTAGAACTTGACATGTGACTTATGATATGTTGGCCAAAGTCAAGGTCATAAGAGCATGGGGCAGAAATCCACATCGGGAGTTTCAAAAGTACTGAAACTTGCCAGATATGCGCATACCTTCTGGAGTGTGATACCGTGAGCGGATTCCGTCACGTTGTCATGCGATGAGAGTTGGATCCCGATTCCCACTGATGAGTTAGTATACTCCTCGGGTGACCCCGACTAATTCTTCTTTCAGGTTTGGAGGAGAATTTGAGGTACAGTGGGAGGATTCCAGATTAGATAAAATGGTAACCATTCTGATCTAGGATAGAGTGCACGCTGAGTGTTTCTTTTCTCTCTCTCTCTGGCAGCGACCATTGACCCGACCCTAAGATTTTGACTCAGTGACCAAGTTGACCGAACCTTCTTAACACCGGCTTTTGGATTGTCAGAGTTGCAAACCTCATTGCCACTCTTGCTTTTACCCTTTTCTCCAGGACACCCCGTTTTACTACGAACGTCCACTTCCATTGGACAAAACCATCGTATGGTTAGATACGAACTCGAAGGAATTTATTCGAGGATGGTTTCTGGTTCTGGAGAAAACGAATAGGATTATTCAGTTGTCTTTTCTTTTCACCCTCTCTCAGGTTGCGAGTACTCCTTGGTTTAGGAGTAGTACACCTATTATGCAAATTGGATAGTCTTCTTCCAAACCATAGGCTGGTGCCGACCGGTAGGGAATGAAGAAAACCAGTTAGCTTAAATGGTGTACAGAAGGTATTAAGTTAAGACAAAGCAAGGGATTAGTAAGAGGGCAAAGTAAATTGCGACTACTATTCACGACCAAACCAAGTATTTCTTCGCCAATCCTAAATCACCTTTGTATCTCTCCAGGACACTCCGTATTACTACGAAGATCCCATTTTATTGGATAATCCATCGTATGGTTATATACGAACTCGAAAGGAACTTGTTCCAGTTCGGGGATGGATCCTGGTTCAGGAGAAATAGGAATAAAGTACATTCAGGTGTCTTTTATCTTCACCTTCTCTCGCGATGCGAGTGTTCCTAGGATTAGGACAGTACACCCTTTATGCTTTTTGGATAGTCTTCTTCCAAACCATAGGCTGGTGCCGAACGGTAGGGAAGGAAGAAAACCATTTGGCCTAAAGGGGTGTACAGAAGGTGATGACTAAAGACATATGAAGGGATTTGGAGAGGTGGCAAAGAATTATACGGTTATAGTTGTGAATCTGGATAATGGATGAGGCATTACTAGGAATACCAGGATACCCCAACGAAACATTTCAATGTTTCAGGTTCACTGTGTACTGTTAATGGAACACTGATTTCCCGATTAGACACTTGCTCCAGGGTATGTATTTACCAGGTATGATTCTCACATCTGTATGGTTTTACAGATGATGAGTGGGAGTAAGTTATTGGGAATTGGGTGATCATCCTCATTATATCGGGATTCGTTGTAATCGGTGATATTTGAGGAGATCACCTGGGCTGTTTACCGGTCGGCAAATATTTGGTTTTGAATATCCGCTGTTGTGCACCAATTTCAAATTGATATATCTGTACGTCTATTTTCATAGAGTGAGATATACCTTTTGATATTATGTCGATGACATTTACCTATATCAGTGGATGGTTAGGTAAGGAGCATTGAACAGCGGTGTAATTCTTCTTAACCATAAGTACAGTTTTCGACCTACGACACACAGTGAATGAGTTATCTGACTCAAGGGACTTATACAGAGTATTGTATGTTGTCCAGGGTCCATCAGGACAGAGGGGTTGGTCCTCGCACTACATTCAGTTTACTTATGACTTCTCTAGTTTTTAGACAGGTGTTTCATGGAAACACAGGGTCCGAATTTTGAGAAGTTATAGGTATAAGAATAAAGTAGAGAACCAGGTGTTGCAAGTATCGGGATTCTTCAAAGTGATCGAAGATGTAGATACTTGTGTATGGTATTCAGTTGATAGTAATGATTAAGAGAACTTGCTTCTTTTTCGGGTTACTCAAAATTGGAAGTATTCCTAAGTTGAGTAACGCTGATCGGCCTCTCTCCATTTAGTTGGCATGCACTGGAGATAGCTGCATGATTTGAATCTGGTTCAATTAAATCAGTGCCTCTGGTTCTATATTGGATATAGTACAGTTCATATCTTAACATTGTTAAGGTACGGGGAGTTGTCCGGTTTATGCTTAAAACCAGACTCTGGATAACTCATAGGCACATTTCTGTAATGGCTGTTTGTGGGTTGACCCAGGCTATGACGAGGGTTGACTTTCTACCATCTGGGAGATCAATAGAAATATTGTTCAAGACTCGCCACAGTTTTATTAAAAATGGATTTTTTTCAAAAACAGCAGTGGGAGTATGGTAGAACTGGAAGTGATTCCAGAACCGCAAACGATTACTGAAGATTTGATAAGGAACCTAAAGATTCAATCTGATTTGACATTCCATTGGCCACTCCGCAGATAAGGTGGGTAACTTCAGGCACCCGAGAGGTACTCCGGTAGCCTCAAGGACGGTGACAGGGAAGTTCTTGTTTACCCACACTTTCCATTGTTGTTGTTCCAGGCTGCGAGACCCGGCAGGAGGATGAGTATAGCGTCGTTCTAAACTTGCTTTGGAAGTGCACGTCTATATGACTCTACCAGAGGGTTGTCGTAGTCAGTGGGAGCAGCGGAAGCATTGGTGGACATCAGGCTTATGTCAATTTATAGACTAAAGCAGATATAGCGGAGATAGACCATCTATTTCTGATGTGACAGTCATAGGTTTGACGTCATCAGAATAGGGGATGGATCTGTTGAGAAGGTAGTAGGAAGTGATATTCCTATACTACGATCGGTTAGACTTTGGTCGTCACACAGTGGTTTCTCCACACAGGACTTGGATATATATCAGACATTCTGGTTACTAGATCTATGGTTTTAGATCTAGATTTGGGTGGTTTCCTAATCTGGGTACCTTGACAGCATTCTATGAGTATTTAGAATGGACGACTCCTGGCATGGTGGTGTACCTGCAGGTAATGGAGTCACCCTCTCTAAAGGTGTCTTACAGACTAAAGGGGAGAGGGATATTCATGATTGGCAGATCATTTGCTTAGGCTATTGAGTCAATCATGAGATGTCAAGTACCACACCAGATGTTGCTCTTGCACTACATGCAATAAGTTAATATTGATCCAATCCTGGAGAAACAGTCGGAGGCAGTTTTAGAACATAAGTGACTGTTCTAGGGATATGATAACGAAAGCCCCATTCGGGAAACAGTTATCATTCCAGGCTTCCAAGGTGACCTGGATGACAAGGAGGTTGTCAGAGTTATAGTTTTCCTTCTGACGAGGGGCAGTATTTTGGACAGGTGATCCAAGGCAATACTGAGGGTGGCATGGCGCAGGATACTGATTAAGTTCAGTTGACGATACAGTTGAGGAAGTTTGGATTTGGAGTTCATTTATGAGCTAGGTCCCATCAGACATCCAGACATTCCAAGACAGGTATTGCTCTTTTCGGGAGATGGCTTTCTCCGCGAACTTGAGATATAGAGAGACATAGAAAGAAACATCAAGGCGGATCCACTCACTGAGGCTATTCCTCGAACGCATTAGTTTCACAAACGAGTTTTGTGAGACTGACAAGTAGAGGAGTTGGGTGTTCGGTATCACACGGGCTGTGAGTATGCGACATCGCAATAATTAGCCTTGAGTGCAAGTGGGAGATTGTTGGAGATAGTGCCCTCAGAGTCAATTATTGGGTCACAGGCACGTGATTGCAATGATTGAGGGAAGACCTATCCCGGGAAGACAGTCTTACTCGAGATGATAGTACGCTATCTGGTTTACCTTTATCATCGTGTACTGCTTTAGGTGACCTGACATGTCGCTATTGCACGTTGATAGAGCCCCTGGGATTCTTGCTTGACTGCCAGCAGTATGAGGGCGATCATATAAGTGAGAGCTGGAGTCTATTAGCACATCCTTGAAAGGTCCCTAGTCGTGGGAGTTTCGAGACAGGGCATCGATTCTCCAGAGTAGACTAGTGTATACAGTCGAGACCCCGACGAGGGGCGGTGGCCGGTCTCACAAGCCACTGGTGTTAGTTGGTTCACCTAAGATGTATACAGGTGCTCATTGGGTTATGAGTACACCGGACAGGACTCGCCGGGAACATGCTAGTTGGTCTTATACCTGACGTCAGATAGCAGTTCCCAGGTGACATGTGTACAGGTTAGTTCATCGACCTGGGGATCGTCATTTGTCTCGTGTGAGTTCCCACTGTGCTTTGATTACTACCCTACCACGGCTCAAAGGAGTCGTGCAAACAGGTTTTAGTTGGGTACAGTCCCGAGCCACATAGAGGCAGTGAGCGGATCTTCGGGGGTTCGTCTCTCCCGGTATTTGGGGTGAGGTCGCGCTGTGTCTAGGAGAGCCATTACACGAAGTCCTTGGCCAAGGCAGGAGATTTACTGGTAGGTATTCCAGTAGTATCTCAGGGTGTTCTGGGCTACACTCCGACACGACTTGTACCGCTTTTGGGGGTCTGACTTTTACCAACCCCCTAGGCCCGCCATGCGATGCTCATAGACGAACGGACCGGACTGTACGGATATTGTCACTGACAGGCTCAGTTGGGTGTCGGGGTGAGCTTCCTCATCGACGTCCCTTTTAGTCAATAGCTGGTGGCCCGTCACGTATTGGCTTATACCTCTGACGTGCTAGTGGTTAAATCCACAGCCATAGTATTGACGAGTCTTTAGAGTCCACCACACTTTCAGTTACTCAAGCTTTCGGGCGAAACGCTGTAGAGGCCGTATGGAGATATGGCAGGGTCCGATCAGATACGTGCGGTATTGCACGGATCAGGATCGGACGGTTTTGTACTAGTGGCCGTATAGTTATATGGCAGCGTTCGATCAGATACGTGCGGTATTGCACGCATCAGGATCGGACGGATATTACTAGCCGGCTTTGGCTTAAGCCGGTCCTAGTTTAGTACAGTGTAGATTTTGTCTCATTGCATTTGTATCCGGACGGAATACAAATGCGGGTGTGTATGCACAGTGTGGGGGTTTTCCTGTAATTTATTACGGGACCAGTTTTCTGGAGTTGCCAGTTTGCTTTCCGTTCCGGCCGGTTTTTCTTTGTTCTTTCCCGGCCGGACTTTTCCGATGGAGGGACTAATTTGCAATTGTGCAAATTGGTATTTGTGGAGGACTTATTTGCATAAGGGTTGACATGATAAGCATCTTTGCTTTTCATGATTTGATGAGATTAGAAATGATTTGAGGTTGATGTAAGTTTTGTGATAATTATGTTTGGATGTGGTCACCCTCCTCCTTTTTACTACACTCACCTCCCTCTTGCTTCATATTGTTTTCCTCCACCATTTCTAAAGAGGAGAGATTATTATCATGGTTGGAAAAATGAAAGAGAGAAGAAGAAGAGAGGAAGAAAAATGAGAGTGATTCATTTTGTGTATATCATTCTTCATCTCATTCCATTGCTAGAAAATTGAAAGCACCAATTTTCTATACACCATTCCTCCATCTATGGCAACCAACCCCAAAGTGAAACATACATTCTACACTACACTTCCTACAGCATATCTTGGACGCGTCGGGTAGCCTACTTCGCGCCCGAGTTGCCTCGGTATTGAGGTGGGAGCCCATAAAAGTTCCCGGCTTCGTGGTGCCCTTTCCGACGAGAAGGAGACGGACGGAGATCCCGCGAGGAGATCGGAGTGGAGATGAAGACCGGAGGACTCGGATCAGTCGGTATATCTCTAACTCATTCTCTTGTTAGCTTAGACTAGTTTAATGGCACGATCCGGGGTTTAGTGCGCGGTGGTGCCGGTTTGCAAAGTCCGCAAAATTAAAGTTTTTCACCGTTTCCGCGTTTGGCCGTCGGATTGACGGCCGGGGCGCCGCCGTGCACTCACATCAAGTACACATCCTAAGGGCTTTACCAACACGTAACAGAGAGACAATCAATGTACACGTTAAAGTAAAGATCAACCAGATAGCATACTATCATGTCGAGCAAGAAAGTCCTCCCTATATATGTTCCAGCATCCACTACAACATACATCCTATGTACAGTAATGGCCTCTAGGGCATACATATAACTAACAGGATCCGCTATAATATTTTAACTTCTTCTCTCTATATCTTAACTTTGCAGAGATCAAAAATCTCCCAAACTTAGCGATACCCCGCCACAAGAATTTATCTGGATACCTGATAGGACCAAGTTCATCAATGAACAACTCCTATCCAACAAACTTCTTTGGTTGTATCCTCTGTTGAGTTATAACCAGCATCCTGAACCATACCTACCTCAGTATCCCTATCGAAACACTATCCAATATACCGATCCTCAAAAGAGGCTAAACTCAAAACTTGACAGTATCCATGTCAACCAGGTCACCTTGGAAGCCATAACCGATAATCGCCTCCCGGAGGAGGTTGCCGTTACCAAATACCAAGAACATCCTCTTATGTTCTTTACTGCTTCCTTTTGTTTCTCAAGGATTGGATTAATATCTGCTTATTGCAACTAGTGCAAAAGCAATATCTGGTGTTGTACAAGACTATGCATGATTGACTCAATTGCCTAAGAAAATGATATGGCATTCATACCTGCCCCTCTCTTCATCAGTCTAAAAGACATCTCTTTAGAGATGGTGACTCCATCACTTGCGGGTACACCAACACGTCAGGAGTTGTCTATTCTAAAATACTTTAGAATACTGTCTAAGTACCCAATTTGGGAAACTTCCCAAATCTAGATCTAAAACCATAGATCTAGTCACCAGAACTCCTGATATACTATCCATATCCAACGTGGAGAGAACATTGTGTGACAACCAAAATCTGACCGATTGTAATATAGGAACATCACTTCCTATCCGGAGTATGTCATTTAAATCATGAACAGTACTCCCTACATCCTTCTTACTAGGTTCATCTTTTGTTTCGATAAAGTCAATCATCTTGACTGTCACATCAATAACAGATGATCTGTCTCCACTATCCTCACTTTAGTCTATGAATAGACATAAGTATCTTACACACCTTCCGCTGCTCCCACTGACTACGATAACCCTCTGGCAGAGTCATATACACGTGCACTTCCAAAATCCCATTTGGAAAGACGTTATAGTCACCCACCTGCCAGATATCATAGCCATGAACTGTATCAACGCCAAAACATATCCATATAGACTTCAGCGTAGACCTTAAAGTAAAAGTCACATCACAATACACAACGGGTATTTGATGAAAACTCTTTACAATAATTCTAGCCTTATTAGGTAAGCACCTTTCCACTTGCACAAATCTCGAAAGATCTACTTGCTCCTAATGGATTTTACCTCTTCAGGAGCACCCAGCAAAGTCCAAAATCCATGATTTGCTGAAGTGCGTAGAGTCCATCTTGGGTATGAAATACCTGGTCACCTAGAAGTTACCACTTCCTGCTGATAACAAGTAGGGGAATAGCAGTGTCAAGTCATATCCATATGGACTTCAGCATAGTATCTTTCCACCTGCACAGATCTTGAAAGATCTACCTGCTCCTAATGGGTTCTACCCCTTAAGGAGCACCCGGCAAAATCCAAAATCCATAATTTGCTGAAGTGCTTGGAGTGCATCTTGGATATGAAGTATCTGGCCACCTGGAAGTTTCCACTTCCTATGACCTACTGATAACTAGTAAGGCCATCATTACCATGATGTCGACCTCCTTGTCACCGTCTACGAGAAAACCGAAGTGTCTCTCCGGTGTCTGAGGTCACCGACTAAAATCTGTGAAGTTACTAATGGTTTGTCAGGTCCAAGTGAATCCTTAGGTTCTACTAAATTTTCAGTAACCGTTTGTGGTTCTGGAATCACTTCCAATTCTACCATACTCCCACTAGTTTCTTTTGCAAAAATATCCTTTTATAAAATGGTGGCGAGTCAAGAACAATGTAACTATTGATCTTGTAAATGGTAGAAACAAAATCCCCGCTAATGCTTAGGATAATCCACAAACCGCCATTACTGAAGCGTGCCTCGAGTTTGTCCGAATTCTACTTTTAAACAGAAACCAGATAACTCCATATCTTAACAACCTGAAGATATGCAACCATTTTATGTCCATTTAGAATCAAGGCACAAATTTAGATGGAACCAGATTCAAAAGTCATGCAGTTGTTTTCAGTGCATATCACCTAATAGAAAAAGGCCAATACAGCATTACTTATCATGGAGCACGTCCACTGATGTGTAACCTATAAGAGAATCAAGTTCTCGATATTACTATGTGGAATACCTAGCATAAGTATCTACATCTTCGATCATCTCGAAGAATCCTGATACTTCCAACGTATGGTTCTCTATTTTATTCTTATACCTACAAACTTCTCAAAATTTTCGACCTTGCATTACTACGAATGTGTGTCTAACACCAGAGAACTCATAGGTAATCATGAATGAAGTAAGAGTACCAATCTCTTATCCCGAAGGATACTGGACAACATACACTTTCATGTATAAGTCCCAAGAGTATACCAACTCAAATTCTGTGTTTTGTAAATTGAAACTGTATCTTGGTTAAGAATATCTTACACCGTTATTCAATGCACCTTACCTTATCCCGAACTGATAAAGGTAAATGTTTACAACACAATTTTCAAAATGTATATCTCACTTTATAAAAATAAAGGTACAGATATTTCATTTTAAAATTTGGTGCATAACAACGGTTATTCAATACCAAATATTTGCCGTCAGGCAAAAACCAGGCGATTTAATCCAATATCACCAATTACAACGAATTCCGATATTGAGGATCAAATTGCCCATTTCCTAATATTCTGCTCCTACTCATCATCTGTAACACCGTACATGTGTGAGATCCAAAACTGGTAAATACATACCCGGGAGTCAGAATTGATTGGGAAAACAGTTCTCTATTACATGTACACAAAAATACTGAAACATGAAAATGTTTCATAGGGATAGTCAGGTATTCTTAGTAGTGCCTTTTCTATTATCCAGATTCATGACAGTAGTCGCAATTTCTTTTACCCTCACTTCGGTCCCTTTATATATCTCTACTTCTTACCTTCTGCACACCGTCCCTACGCTAACTGGTTTTCTTCCTATCCTACCTTTCGGCACCAGCCTAAGGTTTGGAAGAAGACTATCCAATAAGCGTAATGAGTGTACTCTCCTAATGCAAGGAGCTCTCGCAACCTGAGAGAAGATAAAGGGAAGAGACAACCGAATAATCCTATTCAATTTCATTAGAACCTGTGGCCATTCTCAACTGAAGTAACTTCTTCGAGTTCGTATGTAACTATACGATGGTCGTTCCAAGCAATATGGATCATCATAGTGATACGACGTGTTCTGAAGAAATACAAAAGGTAAAGTAGGAGTGGCAGGGATATGTATAACTTTGTTGCGAATCAAGACAAACCAAAGCCAAAATGTGTAAAAAGGTTCGGTCAAATTGGTTCATGAGTTATTAAGGTAAGTCATGGGTCGCTATACTATAGAGAGAGAAAAGAAACACTCAGCGTGCACTCTATCAAGATCAGATTGGTTATTACTTTTTCTGATCAGGTTGGCTCACACTATTTTCTCGAATTCTCCTTCAAACCCTAAAAGGAGAACTAGTCGGGATCATTTAAGTGAAAAATCTCCCGAGGAGTAATACGTACTCATCAGTGGGAATCGGGACCCAACTATCATCATGTGATAACCTGATGGAATCCACTTAAGTCATCACACTCCAGAAGGTATGCGCATGCCTGGAAAGTTTCCCGTATGTTTAAAACTCCCGATATGGTTTTTACCCTAAGCGTCTTATGACCTTGACGAAGGCCAACAAATCATAAGTCGCAAGTCAAGTTCTACCCGTCACTGTCCTAATTAATCTAAACCCACATGTACTTGCCCTTGACGAAGGCCAACAAGGCTGTACGACTGTCTTAGATTAATGCATATCCATGCAACAGAAAAATAATATATAGCTACCATACACTATACCTTGACGAAGGCCAACAAACATAGCATGAATACTAGGCGCTACCCGTCTGAAATGACGGAGGGCTGCGGCTGGTTTTTGGCGAAAAACCTTTAATATAATGAACTTGATATCGTTGAACGAACTCGAGTGGCTTTGAAATGGAGTGGCTTAATCTCCGCTTTTTAAAACTAGTAACATAAACTTTTGCTTAAGAGAGAACTCCCAATGAAGAGATCAAGGCTCTTCTCTTATAGAATGAGATGCGTGATATTCCTAACCGAATACCTTTATGCTAAGCAAAAGAATACGACCATGAGTTTTGAAGAAAACCAAATAGTTTTAAAATTGGTTCCGACAACATCATTTAGGTTTATTTTTCCTTGCATTATTTCGATAATGCGTTCCCATCATTTTATGTTTCCAAGCCACAAAAGAAACAACCAAAATAAATTGTTTTTTATATGCCATCCGCATTCGCCACGGGGCCCCGTCATGCACCGTTAGGTTAACTAACGGCAGAGCGGGGGCTGGATTAGCGCGGATGCAAAACATATAGAAGTATCTACTATAATATATATATATATATATATATATATATATATATATATATATATATATATATATCAACATCGCAGGCAGATAATGGTCATCACAGACAGATAAAAAACATCACAAGCATGCGAACAACAATATGGAATAGCGGATAATCTAGGAACCCCGCGTTTCATTTGAGCCATAAATGAAACGCGACGTTCTCCGGTCATGTAGATAGCCAGTGCAATGAAGATCCTAGACCCCTACGGGTGCAGCAAGTTACCCGCCAATCCCCAAAATGAGGCAACCCCAATCAACAAAGTGATTGGGCTATCCAGCACTTCACGGAATCCGGTAACTTGAACACCCCTCCATAAGTCAACCTATACCCCCTACGAGTGTGGTGAATAGCCCGCCAATTCTAGAGTAAGGCCACCCGATCTCAACGCCATAAGATGCGGTTCCGTTGCCCTCTAAAACCCAGCTATTTGAGCACTCCTCCGCGGGGTAATCCTAGTACAGAAAAGAAAATATATATACAACGGCAACATCGACCTCAACCCGGCCGTGCCCTAATAAATGAATATACAAACTGGAAGAAACGGCAGTCCACATGTCGGACGCTCGCTCCGCAATAATGAATATACAAATGAATCTGAACTGTACATCTAACATTGCACACAAAGCTATCTATCATGACAATCCGCACAAACCATAACCAGATATATATACAGAAACAAGTAACCGAAACAAGTGTGTAACCCCGTCTAATTGAGCATATAGCAATTAGACAACGTTAACAACACATCCACCCACGCAAACGAATTCACGACATTAGAATTCCAAAACACAATTAGCGCACATCCCAAATTTACCGAGGATAAAAAACCAAGTGCACTAAGCATCCAAAAAGATCGAGTTTTTAGCCAATTCGGAAGTCCGAATCAATACGAAACGTGCCCGAACCTTCGCGGGGAGTTAGAGCATGAAATTAACTTCAAGTCGGGGGCCTAGAGAGGGTACCCCACCCCCGAGGCCACCATGAGGTGGCCAGTGGATGAGGCAGACCCGAAAGTACCCATGGGGGGGCAGTTTCGGGTCCCCACCGCCAAGACCGCCTTGTTATGGTCTTGGGGAGTGGGTCCAGCCGTTCGGTCCCCTCGGGTGCCCACACATCACCCTGCAGCTTCTCGGTTCAAACTGAGAGCCCGTGGGGTGTGCAAACATCTCAAAACTAAAAAATTCGGGACTGTTTTTTCGACAGTTTTCGATGCCCGAAAAAACGTGAATTCTAATGTCATAACTAGCTAGTTTAAAGTGTTTGGGAAGCTCTGATACCATTTCAGGGTTCCCTAGTGCCCGCGGCGCACCGGAAGCGCAGACGGCAAACAAAAATTTCGAGCAAACACGAAGGAACCCCGAACCTAGAATCGATCCAAACTCCTAAACTAGCAAACCAAGCATACAAAGATACGGAATACAACCTTTGTCACGTGTCCATCCAATTGTGAAAGACCCCTCCAAGTTCGTAGCCGCCGGGAATACGCTTAAGCATCGATCACCCTTGCCGAAGACGATCCATCCGATGGAACGCGGAGTAGGCTACGACCTAAAGATGCTAGGTTTGGATGGCCGGTGATGTAGGAATACTTCACAATATTTATCTCTCTAGAATCTTGCTTGAAAATGGAAGCAAGAAGAAGAAGGAGATGGAGAAGATGAAGCAGCCATAGAGGAGATGAAGAAAATCTCATCAAGTCTCATGAAGAAAAAGTATGGCTACACAAAAATCAACCATGCACAAATAGTGCAACCAAATGGATTTAACAATAAAAAAACAAGCCATGATTTTCTTCCATGTTTGGACCCATGCTTCATGTCTCCAACCGTACATCTCATTACCCTTTTTATTTTTCTAAAATAGAAAAATAATTATGAGGTCATCTTCTGCTAGAAGCATTCCCGTATAAATACGGAATACTTCACCTGGTATATGTATCGCTATATATACGCGTATCCGTATAAAAATATGGATAGCACCAAAGAAAGAAAATGAATAGTGAACAATAATACTAAAATATATGTATCAAAATACATATATAAATTATTAAATCAAAACCTGATTTAATAATCCGGTTTAATCCTAAGTCGGCTAGTACTATCAACCGTCTGATTAAAGTCCGGGTATCGTGTACACGTATTTAATTGGACCCCTGCACGTACTAACGTACGGCTTCTACATCCGTTACCTGAACCGGGAAAACCCTCTGTGTGGTATCCTAAAGACTCGACAATACGCTGGTAGTGGGTTTAACCACAAGCATGTCAGCGGCACTAGCTGTACGTAACGGCTACCCAGGTACTTGTCGAAAGGGGGGTCGACAATCAAGTGCGTCCTTACCCTACTGAGCATGAATGTGACAATCTCCGTACTGTCCGGTCTTTTCGTCAAAGAGTATCGCATATCGGGTCTAGGGGATGGATAACGTCAAACCCCTACTAACCTGATAAGTCGTGTCTGAGTCTAGCTCATCACCAACCGAGATACTACTGATCAACTATCAGTAAATCTCCCCACCGTGGCCACGGATTTCTGGTGATAGCTAACAGAATACAGCACGACATCGACTCCTAATACCAGGAGAGATGAATCCCTGAAGTCGACTACTGCCTCCATGTGGCTCGGGACTGTACCCAACTAAATCCTGTTTGCACGACTCATTTGAGCCGTGGTATGGTAGTAATCAAAGTATAGTGGGAACTCACACGAGACAAATGATGACTTTAGGTCAAAGGACTAACCTGTACTCATGCCACCTGAGAACTTCCATCTGACGATAGGTATAATACCATCTAGAATTTCTCGGCGAGTCCGTCCAGTGTACTCACATCCAGTGAGCACCTGTATACTATCTTAGGTGACACAACACCAATAGCTTGTGAGACTGGCCACCGCCCCTCGTTGGGGTCTCGAAGTGTATACACTAGTCTACTCTAGAATATCGATGCCCAGTTTCGATACTCCCACGACTAGGGACATTTAAGGATGTGCTTATAGACCTCCCAGCTCTCACATATATGATTTCCATCATAACGCCGGTAGTCAAGTAAGAATCCTATGGGCTCTATCAATATGTAATAGTGATCTGTCATACTATATAATGCATGTACATGATGATAAAGACAAACCAGATAGCATACTATCATTTTGAGTAAGACTATCCTACCCGTATAGGTCCTCCCTCAATCATCACAATCGCATGCCTGCGATTACAATAATTGACTTGATGGCACTATGTCCAACACGCTGATGGGACCGGGGTTCCTTGGCCAAAGCCATAGCTCCATTGTGATCACAATACAAGGGTATCAGATCTTCAATGAATGGAACCACACCAAGTTCAATAATGAACTTCTTCATCCAGACAGCCTTTTTGGTAGTATCGTTGGTTGCGATGTATTCAGTCTCTATCGTCGAGTCTATAACGGTATCTTTTTTGGAACTCTTTCAACATACCGCCCCTCCCTCCATTGAGGGTGAAGACAAAGCCCGAGACATACTTAATGTCATCCTTATCACTATGGAAGCTCGAATCGGTAAAGAACTCTACTTGGAGTTCTCCGTTACTATACACCAAGAACATCTCTTTAATCCTTCTCAAGTATCTAAGAATATTCTTCACGGCTACCCGGTGCTTCTCCCCTAGATTTGATTGATACCTACTTACCATACTAAGTGCGTAAGAAACATCCGGTCTGGTGCATAACATCACGTACATGATAGACCCAACTATAGAAGTATAGGGTATCACGTTCATGCGAGCCCTTTCCAAATCAGTCTTGGGAGACATATCTTTGGAGGGAGTGATTCCTGAACAAGCGAGTAAATTACCACGCTTAGAATCTTCCATACTAAATCTCTTTAGTATGGTGTCTATGTACCTGGATTGGGACAATCCCAACATTCTTTTAGATCTATCTCTATAGATCTTTATCCCCAGGATATAGGAGGCATCACCGAGATCTTTCATGGAGAACTTTTGTGATAGGAAGAGTTTGACCGAGTGCAGCATAGAAACATCATTTCCTATCAAGAGTATGTCATCCACGTACAATACGAGAAAGACAACTTTACTCTCTACTACATTTATATATATATATATACATGGTTCATCTACGTTTTTTATGAAGTCAAACTCTTTGACTGGTACATTAAAATAGATGTTCCAACTCCGCGACGCCTGCTTTAATTCGTAAATTGATTTAAGAAGCTTGCACACCTTTCCGCTGCTCCCACAGTCTACGAAGCCCTCTGACTGTGTCATATACACGCTCTCTTCTAAATCACCATTTAAAAAAACGGTCTTGACGTCCATCTGCCAGATTTCATAGTTATAGTACACAGCAATGGCAAGTAGGATCCTGATGGACTTAAGTATAGCCCGTGGAGAAAAGGTCTTATCATAGTCGACACATGGTCGTTGACGAAAACCTTTTGCTATAAGTCTAGCTTTGAAGGTCTCAACTTTTCCATCTACACCAATTTTCTTTTTGAAGATCCACTTGCTCCCAATGGGTTTTACCCCTTCAGGAGAAACTTCCAAAGTCCATACTTTGTTAATGTACATGGATTCCATCTCAGATCGCATAGCATCCAACCATTTCACAGAGTCCCCACTTGTAATGGTATGCTTGAAACTAGTTGGGTCATCATCTTCCATGATGCAATTCTCGCTCCCACCGTCTATGAGAAAACCACAGTATCTCTCAGATAGATGAGAAACCTACTAGATCTGCGAAGTGGCTGAGGTTCCTCAAGGACTATTGAATCCTCCGGTTCTACCAAATCTTTAGTTGTAGTTTATGTATCTGGAATTTCACCTCATTACCACTAATTTTTTTTACAAGAAATTCCTTTTCTAAAATGGTGGCGTGTTGAGTAACAAACACCTTTTGTTCCCCAATGTGGTAGAATAGATATCCATGTGAATTCTTTGAATATCCTACAAACTTGCAAAGAACTGATCATGTTTCGAGTTTGTCCGGATTCTGTTTTTTAATATAGGCCAGACAACCCCATACTTAACTCGTTTAAGATATGGTCCCTTTCTACTCCATATCTCATATGGTGTTTTAGGCACAGATTTTGATGGAAGTTGATTCAATAGGTATGCAGATGTCTCAAGTGCATAGCTCCAAAAAGAAATAGGTAACTCAGCAATACTCATCATAGAGCGCACCATATCTAATAGGATGCGATTACTCCGCTCTGATTTACTATTATGCTGTGGTGTATACGGAAGAGTAAGCTGAAAGAGAATCTCATTCTTTTTTAGATAATCTTGGAATTCCGTGCTTAAGTATTCACCTCCACGATCAGATCGAAGGATTTTAATACTTTTACTCATCTGGTTCTCTACTTCACTCTTATATTCCTTGAATTTCTCAAAAATTTCATATTTGTGTTTCAACAGAAACACGTGTCCAAATCTTGAGAGATAATCGGTGAACGTAATAAAGTATGAGGAACCATTCCTGGCATGTGTAGACATAAGACCGCATACATCACCATGTATCAGTCTCAAGAGTTCAGTAGCTCTTACTCCATACCCCGTAAACAGAGTTTTGGTCATCTTTCCTTTGAGACCGGACTAACAAGTTTCATAAGATGTAAATTCGAACGGTTCTAAATATGCATTCTTATGCAACTTAGCTAGTCTGGTCGTATTGATATGACCAAGTCTACAGTGGCACAGAAGGCTTTGTTTATTTCTGAACTTTTCCTCTTGTGAGTGTTTTGTATATTTAGAATTGTATTTTGATTTAAAACGTATAAACCATTACATAACGGTACCAAATCCAATCAACACTTGATTTAGGAAAATATTCATAATATTTTTCTTCAATACAAAGTTATATCTTTCTTTATCTAATAAAGATATGGATATTATATTGCACATCATAGATGGTACGAAATAACAGTCGTTCAAAATCAATATATTACCATTTGGAAATATTATATGATATTCGCCGACAGCTTCGGCAGCAACAATTGCTCCATTCCCTACTCTGAGAAACATATCACCCTTTCCCAGTTCTCTATTTTTCTTTAACCATTGTAACAAATTACAAATGTGGGATCATGATCCAGTATCTAATACCCAGGACGTTGAGCAGACTGAGAAACACTTTTCAATAACTAACACACCCGAAGAGGATACATCAAAATGCTCTTTTTTCGTTAGGGTTGCGTGGAAATCATTGCATTCCCCTATCTCTTATCCATACTTATGACAGTTGTCATAAGATAGGACGGAACCAACATTCCCCAGCCCAGTATAATAAGAGGGTTCGGTCAATACATCCATGTTATTATCTTGATTAATGCGTGACATCTCGCTATCTAGAGAAAGAGACAAAAACACTTTAGCATGCGCTCTTGCAAGATTAGATTGGTTGTTATCATATCTAATCAAGATAGCTTCTACTCGTTTTATCAAATCTTCCTTCAAAACCTAAAAGATAAGATTAGCAGGGATTAATTACACTCTACAAGTTCGCTAATCGATCACCCAGGTTGGTGTTGGTATTCCGAGAGAGTCTCTCCGTGCTTTCGCATGGAACTAATTAAATAATCTCGTTTCGGCAGGGGCATAACCCCGTTAACACCTTTCTTAGACACCTACTGAATTAGCTAATTATAAAGTGGAAAACTCTCTCAGAAGTAACACTTACTCGCAGTGGGTATCGGAATCCAACTATCACATAGAAGGTATGCAATCTCATTGCAAATTCCAACACTTGAAATTCTCGATAATTGTTTTTACCCCATGCGGTTTATGACCTTGACAAGGTCAACAAACTATAAACCGCAAGTCAAGTTCAACCCGTCATTTTGTGACCGATTTAGACCCACCCGCACGACCCTTGACAAGGTCAACAAAACCGTACGACTGCCCTAACCAATCGCATCATTATACGGCAGAAATGCACTAATCGGCTATTGAACACTATGCCTCGATAAGGTCGACAAACGCAACACGAATATTAAATAGTACCTATCTGAAATGACGGAGGGCTACGACTGGTTTTGAAAAAAACCTTTAACGTAATGAACTTGATATCGTTGTAGAATCTAGTGATTTGAAAAGAAGCGGTTTAAGCTCCGATTTAAAAATCGAGTAGTTTTCAAAACAAACCGAGTGGGTTGTAGTATATGCTAGTTTTGCTAAAGAGGTCATTCTCGGTGAAGAGATCTAGGCACTTTCCTCATCGAATGAGGTGTTGGATATTAATAATGGAATACCGCTATGCAAAGCAAGAACTAGAGCTACCTTTTTGAAAAATTTGATTCTATAACATCTTTTAGAATTTTTTTCTTTTCATTAATCTTATTAATGACGTTCCATCAATTATGTTTTCTAAATATCACAGAAGAAACGAAAATAAAACACACATATATGCCATCCGCATTCGCCACAGGGACCCGGGTCTTCACCGTAACGTTATTTAACTTACGGCAGGGCGGGGTCAAGACTAACACGGATGCAAAACATTTATAGTGTCTGTTAATATATCATATATATAAGTAGCATTCGTCTCACGCAGTTATATGATCACATCACAGTACAGAACAGTAGAAGCAGATATATGAAATATAGGATATATTAGGAGGTCCGTGTTTTAGATTAAACCAATAACGAAAAATACAGATTCCATAGTCGTGATGAATAGCCAAGCCCACACCCCTAGACCCTTACGAGAGCGGAAAGCAACCCTGCCAATTCTAAAGTTAGGCAACCGCTCTCGACTCCTCGAGATGGCCTCCCTCTGGACTCTAGAACCCGGTTACTTGTGCTCTCCGCCTTGGGTATATTCTAATGCAGTAAAGTAAATAATATACATTGAATGGAGACAACAACCTCAACTCGGAAGTGTCCCAATAAAAGAATATTATATACAATTATTTACATGAATGAAAATTAAAAAATTCTCATCTCACGTAAAACCCCCGGCTATTCAATCACGACGATCCAATATAACATATCGATAGCAACATAATAACATCACATGTCATCAACGTAAGTAAATATGCGTAACCCTAATGTTGTTGTTGTATAGCAACGAGATCGGGGACACTGCCACATATTACACTTACGGTCGCAGAAAAGAAATGAAAACTACAATAATTAGAATCCGCATCTATAGACATTATAAACCCGGATTATCACATATTCCGAATTTCATGCCTAACCCTATAAACCTTACATTTAAGTCTCGAATTGAAAACACTTTTCAAAGATTAATCCGGGCAATTCAATAAGATTCCCGATTGATGATTTGAAGGCTCGTCGGGAACTTTAGTGGATGGCTACACCCCCGAGACCGTCAACGAAGTGAACTTGGGCGGAACACCGTGGCCGTGAGAGCACTCGAGTGGATGCGCTTGGCCACGGGGTTCTCATATAGTCACTTGGTCGGGGCAAAGGGGCATGGCTGTCTACTAGTGTCTCCTGGTGAATATTCGCGTACGATACAAGATTACGATGGAATTTTGATCCAAATCCAAACTCCGTGGTAATCCATCATTTGAGACTAAAATGCGAGATTTACAAATCGATAACTAGTTTTCACAAAACTAATCAATGTGGATTCCAAAAAATTGTATCTCATAACCAAAGAAATATAGACGATGTTAACATTTCGATCTATATTTCAAACAACAATAATTCACAGAGTCCTCAAGCACTTGAGCCTCATTAAAAATATCCAGAAAATCCAAAATGCCAAGATGAAGCAGTAGAAAAAAAACAAGATTCTGACTCCTCAAGTAAGCGGTGGAACCGCGGCCAAGACATGGTCTAGGCGGCGGTTCCGTGACCACTTTGAGGAATTAGAGTCTCGTATTTCTTGTGCCTTCATAGAATTACCTGCACGATTTTATTAGCATTTTTAATCTTGAAAAAATGAAATTTGAAAAATTGGACAGAAACTACTAAAATTTCGTGTTTAAAACGTCGATCGAATACTTTAACTTCGTCTAATATATTCATAAGCCCCTAACTTGGCTCTGATACCATGAAAGTATGTTTTAGCACATCTACTAGGGTTCTATGAGTATTAAGTATGCAATTTAAAAAATCTAGAGAGCTAAGTATACTAAATAAGAATCGAACTAAAGAATTAGGGTTTCAAAGTTAAGCAAATAAGTTCTAAACTAAGTAAAGAGAGTTTACAACCTTTATAATCTAGTCCTTCACTTCTAAAATTCCAAATAGTAGTCCCTGGGACTCTTCTTTGACTCTATTTGAAGGATGGAACAAACTTGCTTGTAGTCTTCGTCGTTGAAAATGATCCATCTTGAAGCAACCTACACTCAATCTCACACTTCACTAATCAAGATATTAGTGAAGTTAACAATCTAAACTAATTTGTTAGAGTAGTATAGATTGATGAAATAGGAATTTTGCTCACTAAAAATAATTCTTTTCTTTTTCTTTTGCTTAACCCTAGAAAATAACAAGAGAGGAGATGAAGATGAACTTAGAAGAGAGTGAACCTTTAGGATAGATGAGATTAAGATAATGATAAATATTTATGAATAAAACAAAAAGAGAAGATGAATCAGGGCTTCTTAATACTTCTCCAAGCACCTAAAGAACCATGACTCATTCTTCTTTTCTTTATCTCATATATTTAAATCATTATCTCATCATTTTTTCGCTAATGTGGTTCTCACACATTCTAGTTCTATGTATCATCAACCATAATACAAAAAGCATATATATCAAATATATATAATGAGAAGAAAAGAATTAAGTGAACTTTATATTAGTTAATATATAAATATATATCAATTATTAAATCAAGACTTGATTCAATAATCCGGTTATATCATATATAACCCGGCTAATATCAAATATATATATATATATATATCAAATCATAAATCAACACATGATTCAATAATCCGGCTATATCATATATAACCGGATAATATTTAATATTAGTTAATATATATATATCATATATCATATATATATATATATATAAATATATATATATCAAATTATTAAATCAACATTTGATTCAATAATCCGGTTATATCATATATAATCCGGCTAATGTCAAATATATGAACACACACACACACACACACACACACACACACACATATCAAATCATTGAATCAACACTTGATTCAATAATCCGGTTATATCATTATATATATATATATATATATATATCAAATCATTGAATCAACACTTGATTCAATAATCCGGTTATATCATATATAACCCGGCTGATATAAAAAACGCTAGATTAGAATACGGTATCATATACTCATATTTAATCAAGCTCCCGCATATATCTCCATACGTACCCTATTTCGTTTTGCTTGAACTAGAAAACCTCTATGTGGGACTCTAAAGACTCGTCAATACGCCAGCAATAGGTAATGATCACATCAGATACCCATAAGCCGTCAGCGGTACTATCTGGATGTAACGGCTACCCAGATTTTGAACGAATAGAAGATCAACAAGCAAACTTGTCCAAACTCCCGTAGTGCCTATAAGCAACACTTACCGTACAGTCCGGTCTCTTCGTCTGATATGTCGCATATCGAGTCTGGGGGGTGGAATCGTCAGACCCCAATAACTCGATAAGTCATGCCGATGTGTGGCTTATAACTTTTCAAGAAACTACTGATAACACTTATCAGTAAATCTCATCAGCCCTGACGAGGGACTTGCTGTTATAGCCAATCGAGTATAGCGCAGCATCAATTCCCAATACCGGGAGAGACGAAACCCCTCCTATCGCTCACTACCTCCATGTGACTCGGGACTGTACCCAAAAACTACTTGTTTGCACGACTCATTTGAGCCGTGGTAGGGAGGAAATCAAAGCACGGTAGGAACCATACAAGACACTATGACGATCTCGGGTCCACAGACTAATCTGTATAAGTGTCACAAGAGAACTGCTATCTGACGATAGGTATGGTACTATCTAGGAGTTCTCGGCAAGTCCTGTTCGGTGTACTCATTCTCCAATGAGTGCCTGTGTATAATCTTTGATGTCAAACACCAATGGTTATGGGATCAACTGCCGTCTCATACAGGGTCAAGAAATATACACACTAGTCTACTCTGGAATATTGATGCCCTGTCTCGATACTCTCTCGACTGGGAACTGTTAAAGGATGTGCTTATGGACTACACAAGCCCCATTAATATGATCTGTAGCATAGTCCTGGTAATCAAGCCTACATCCTAAGAGCTTAATCAACATGTATCAATGAGATAGTAAACTAAAACAAGTGCACATATTAAAATAAAGAGCAACCAGATAGCATACTATCATGTCGAGCAAGAAATTCCTCTATATATATGTCCAAGCATCCACTATAATATACAATAATGGCCTCTAGAGCATACATATTCCTAACATTTATCTACCCATTGTAACGGGTGGGTTTAAAGTACCTAAAAAACCCGCTCGATATAGCGAGTTCGGATTCATTTATAGTCAAAAACCTGCCCAACCCGACCCATGCACACCCCTAGCAATGAATATAAGGACCCTTTATTCAAGCCCATCATCACAACGAGAGTGCCTTTGGTTACCTTCAAAACTCCACTTTCAGCAGAAAACTTGTAACCCTTGTCGTCGAGTGCACCTAAGAGATGATATTCTTCGTTAAGTCAGGTACGTGCCTAACTTCCGCCAATGTCCTCACAACACCGTCAAATATCTTGATTTGGATCGTCCCTTTGCCAATAGCTCGACACAAACTATTGTTGCTCATCAAAACCACTCCGCCATCAATGGACTCATAGATGGTAAACAAATCCATATTGGAACACATGTGGTAAGAACAACCTGAATTCATGACCTACTCATCCTTGGATCGATGTGTGTTATCGAGAACCACAATAAAATCTCCTTCTCCTTCCGCTATACTCGCTTCAGCAAAAGACTCCTTCGATTTGTCTTCCTACTTTAGCTTATTCTGCAACTTGTAGCAATCGATTCTGAAGTGCTCTTTCTTCTTACAATAATTGCAGGTCATGTTCTTAGCCTTAGATTTCGACCTCGACTTCTTTCTATTTTCTTCCGAATCTCCCTTCTCCGCACGCCCTCAAACAAATAAGCCAGACGACGAACTATCGCTTCGGTAGAAGTCAGCTCCTTATCGATCTCCTCTTTGTTCATCAAATTCTTCTTGACATCCTTGATTGAGATCGTATCTCTTCCATAAACCATGGTGTCATGAAAGTGGTTATATAAGGATGGCAATGAACACAACAAAAGAAGAGCATGGTCTTCATCATCAATCTTACCCAGATCTGTAATGATTGAATTAAATTCATCGACGTGAGATTTGATTGGAGTGCCTTCTGACATACAAGTGTGTAGAGACGCTGCTTCAACATGAATCGATTCGTGAGAGATTTTCTTAAATATAACTTCTCCAATTTCTTCCACAAATCAGCCGCCGTCTTTTTTACCAAAACTTTTTGTAGAACTTCATTTGTCAAACATAAGTGAATATTCGTGAGAGCCATCTCATCCATCTCCTCCCAAGATTCCTCTGTCAGAGTGGAAGGCTTTTTATTCTTTCCTAGAATCGCCTTCTTCAAATTGTTTTGAGTCAAAACGGCAACCATACGGACTTGGCACAAACTGAAACTCATATTTCTATCAAACTTCTCAATATCGAACTCTATAATTGTCGGAGACATATGTAAGATCAAATCAAAACACAATGTACTAACAGACCCTAAACTTCAAAATCACGATCTAAAAAAGTGAGGGAGAGAACGTAATTGTCGTTACCCACCGTTGACCTAGATCTCAATATTGAAGACCTAATGGTTCGATCCAAAAGATTTCAAACAACAACAAAAGGCTCTAATACTAGTTTGTTACGGCAAGACAATCACGAAGCCAATCCAAAACGATAAAGAGAAGTAGCACAAACCCAAATAAATAGAAAATATGAGAACTTACAAATTGGTGAAGACGAAGCTTTATTAATAATCAAATTCGGAGGAGTAGAAAAGCGGTGGACGATTACAAATCCCTCAATCAAAACCCTAGATCTCACAAACAAAAGGGTTCTCTCAAATAACAAAAACTATCTCAAAAACTCTCTCTCTCTATGGCTGCTATAAACTTTCTTATTTATAGCATACAAAAGATTTATCCAAAAAACTAATTTCCTAACTAAGGTATTTTTGACCGGCCCAGTACGGCAGACGTCTGCTGAAGAAATGGGTAGACGTCTACCCAAGTATCGTCAAATCCACAAAGTTTCACCAAACGTCCGAACAAGGATGTCCAGACGTCTGACCTTCACATCCAAAAAGACCAGAGTGCTCGAAGACGTCTGACCCTTATTGAGGAAAACATCTTCCCAAAATATGCTCGCGCATACAGAGCACAGGCAGACGTCTGGAGCTAAAGCTCCAGACATCTGTTTTATAGATAACGTCAAATCTTCATATAGCTTTGCGATAATGCCGAATCGTTGGAAATCAATATGAGTCGAATGTAAGGCATACATAACAATTTATCCCCAAAGGAAATAGATAACGAAAATAGTTATATCAAAGATAATTTTTTTGATTAATTTCAAATCTTATTTCCAGATAACAAAAATAATCATTGCCTTTTGAAAGCGTTACCCTTGATATTGATAGAATTAGGATCAATTTTGTAGGTATTTAGTAGAGGAATATTTGATTTTGGGTAGAGATTAATATGTTCTTGTAAGAAAAAAGAACAATAGAGAGAATGAGATAGATAATTATATGGTAGCTATCATCCTCTTTACATTCATACATAATGTTTAACAAGTAGGGTTTTTGTCCCATTAAATCATGACCCATAGTTGGGGTTCATCACAACCTTATTTTCAATCCACTAGATGACAAACTTAATAACCATATACTTTAACCTAATAAAATATAAAATTCATGAAAACTAAATAGTCAAATAGTCAAAATACTAACAATACTTTAATTTTAACATTCCCCCTTAATGCATTGTTTCTTGATGCCCATCAATTCTCTAAAGAGTTGAAACTTTGCTTTGGGTAAAGTATTCGTGAAAATATCCGCAACTTGAACTTCGATCTTGATGTAGTCCACTTCGACATCACCTTCATTAACCGCCTCTTGGATGAAATGATGTTTGATCGCAATATATCTTGTACGACTATGTTTGGTGTGTTTTTTCAACATAGTAATAGCGGATTTGTTATCACAAAATATTGGAGTTGGTACTTCTTGTTTCTCACCAAAATCTTCCAAAATCCTTTCAAGCTACATAGCTTGGGACGTAGCCAATGATGCCGATACATACTCGGCCTCGGCCGATGACAATGCCGCCCTATCTTGCTTTTTGGACATCCATAAGATGACGTCGGATCTAAGTGAAAAAACATATCCCGAAATGCTCTCATACCATCAACACATCCGGCCCAATCACTATCACAAAATCCAACCAACTTTGGTTGCACATTTCTTTCATACATGAGCTCATGCTCAAGTGTGCCTTTTATAGAGCGCAATACTCCTTTAGCCGCGTCAAAATGAATTTGACTTGGTTTGTGCATAAATCGTGACAACAAACAAGTGGTAAACATGATATCCGGCCTCGTAGGCGTGAGATACATCAAACTCCCAACCAAGCTTCTATAATTTGTAAGATCAATTTCTTTACTCCCATCCTCTTTTTTCAATTTTTCATTCACAACCAAAAGAATATCAACCGGGTTGCAATCATCCATCCGGAAACTTTTGAGAATGTTTTGCGCATATTTTCTTTGGAAAATGAAATCTCAATCAAAGTTTTGATGAATTTCAATTCCCAAAAAATAATGCAAAAGGCCCATATCATTCATTTCATATTTTTTCATTATATCTTTTTTGAAATCAAGAATCATACTCTCATCGTTACGGGTAAAAACCAAATTATCAACATATAAGAAAACAATGAGAATATGAGAGTTGTCTTTTCTTTTGATGTATAAAGTGGACTCATTTTTCCTTCTTTCAAATCCATTCTCTCTGAAGTATGCATCAATTTGGCTATACCAAGGTCAGGATGCTTACTTCAAACCATACAAAGCTTTCTTCAATTTGTAGAATTTTTTCTCATCTCCTTCGGCAATAAACCCTTGAGATTTCTCTACATATAATTTCACTTTTGATACATCATTTAAAAAAGTGCATTTGACATCCAATTGGTATAAATAACATTCCTTTTGTGCGGCCAATGCTATGAGAGCTCTAATTGTGTCGAGTCCAGCTACCGAAGCAAATGTTTCATGAAAATCAATGTTGAGAGTATCCTTTTGCGGCAAGCCTCACTTTATGTTTTTTAGTGGACCCATCTAGTTTGAGCTTTGTTTTGAAGACCCATTTCACATAGCCTCTTTTTCTTTCGATTTCTCTACAAGTTCCCACGTTTTGCTCTTTTCAATCACAGCAATTTCATCTTCCATAGCTTTCCTTCATGCTTCTTCTTTAACGGATTCTTTAAAGTTTTTCGGTTCAACGTCCATAAAATTGCAACTTGCATAAATATCGTTAAGCGACCTCATTCTTATAGGAGATGAACTTGAAGATGATAAGCTTGAGCTACTTCGAGAATTTGAACTTGGCGAATCTTGAACGTCACAACTTTCATTTTGCATACTTTCCGGTAAGGTCAACAATAATGGCATTATCTTTGGCCTTTTCTTCTTTCCAATCCCATTGGGACATTTCATCAAACACAACATCTCTATTAATTATCACATTTTTTTGTTCAAGCTAAAAAGCATATAGCCTTTAGATCTCGTGCTACAGCCAAGGAAAATACATTTTTCACTTGCTTGATTTAGCTTGTGCCTCCTCTTTCGGAACATGTGCATAGCATATGCAACCAAACATCTTCAAGTGATTGACCACTGGCTTTCTTCCATTCCATATTTCAAATGGAGTGTGATTTTCTAACGCTTTTGTAGGACACCGATTCATCAAATAACAGCTTCAGCCTAAAAGCTATTTGGAAGTTTCTTTTCATGCAACACCGACCTTGCCATTTCCATTATAGTTCGATTCTTTCGCTCCGCTGTACCGTTTTGTTGTGGGGTGTACGCCACCATTAATTGCCGATCGAAACCAACATTTTCACAAAAAGTTTCAAATTCATTGGAGTTATACTCTCTAACTCTATCACTTCTTAACACTTTAATAAAGTTGCTCGCTTTGCTTTTCAACCAAATTTTTTAACTTTTTGAAAATAGTGAATGCTTTGTTTCTCGAAGTACACCCATGTCATTCTCGAATAATCAGCTACAAAAATAATGAAATATTTGTTTCTGGATTGAGTGGGTGTGTTCATCGGACCACATACATCGGTGTGAACAAGCTCTAATGGAGATTTCGATCTCAAAACATTATCTTTAGAAAAAGAATCTTGATGTTGATTACCAAGAGCACAACCTTCACATACATCTTGCATTTTTTCAATAATAGACAAACCATACACCATATCCTTTTCATGTAAGATTTTCAAATTATGAAAATTTAAATGCCCATACCTCCGATGCCATATCCATGAATGATCTTGTACATTGGCCCTTAAAGCAACATCATGAACATATTGAAAGGTGAGTGGAAAATTGCGCTTTTCTCCGTCTTTACATTAACCACAAGTTGGCCCATTGCATTTTTATCAAATATTTTGCAAGCATTGATCTCAAAATAAAGAGAATAACCATGCTCCACAAGTTGCCCAACACTAAGCAAATTTGTATCTAACTCTGGCACAAGCAAGACATCTTTAATCTATTTGGTTCTCTTCTTTGTTTTTATAGGATACTTTTGCCTTTTGTTTGCACCAAGGCACCATTTCCCATCTTAACTTGAGAGGTCGATGAAGCATTCATATCCACGAATAAGCTTTTGTTGTCGGTCATGTGGTTGCTACAACCGCTATCAACATACTATACATCATTTTTTTCTTTGGAGGCGGAATGACGAGCATAGAACATGTGCCCATCACTATTGTGCTCTTCGAAAAAATTTGCTTGTTGATTTCCTTTAACGCGACAATCCTTTGAAGATACCCAAATGTCTTGCAATTTTGACATTAAGGCTTTCTTTTGAACCACCAATTTTTCTTCACTTGGCTATTTCTTTTGCAAATATTACATCTTTGATGATTTAGCTCTGATTTGGTCTTTTATCATAATTGTTTCTTCCTCTTCCTCTTCCTCTTCCGAAACGACCACCTCTTGATATTCACCTCCATAGTTTGATTGCTCTCTTTCGTTTTCGTTAGAAACATTTAATTTAGATTAAAAGGCACTTTCCAAAGAAATTTCATTATGCCTACTCAACCTCTTTTCATGAGATTCAAGAGAGCCAATCAACTCATGAACATTCAACTTGCTCACATCTTTTGACTCCTCAATAATTTCAACAATAAAATAATATTTTTGAGTCAAACTAATCAACTTTTCAACAATTTTTTGCTCCATAATAATTTCTCTATATGTTTTCATTTGATTAACCACCTCCATAATTCTAGAGAAATAAGCTTGCACATTTTCGGACCCATTCATCTTTAAATTTTCAAAATCTTTTCGTAGAGTATAAAGTTTGATGGATTTTACTTTCGTAGAGCCTCGAAATGCCACTTGTAGAATATCCCATGCTTCCTATGATTTAGTGCAATTGATGATCCTTGGAAAAATTGTCTACGATACGCCTTATTGAACGAAGAAGAGGGCTTTGGCATCGTTCTTTTAATTTTCTTGGACTTGTTGTTTTTGGGCATGTGTAAGATTTGCTATGGATTCGGATTCTTCATACCCAATATACACCAAATCCCAAATCTATTAAGAAAGAAAGAGAGTCTTCAGCTTCACACGCCAAAAATCATAAATTATCTCCACCAAGTATTGAAAGTTGGGGTTGATGTAAACTCATGCCGAGATTGATTTCAGTTGTCATTGAGCTTGCCTTTGTTGGGTCTTGTTTTCCCTTCAAAGCACCTCACTTTCTCCGATTGATGATGAATTCTTGCTCTTGATACCAATTTGATAAAATTAGGATCAATTTGTAGGTATTGAGCAGAGGGATATTAGATTTTGGATAGACATTAATGTGTTCTTGTAAGAAGAAGAAAAAATAAAGAGAATGAGATAGATAGTTCAATGGTGGCTATTATCCTCTTTACATTCATACATAACTAGTATTTTACACGTGCAATGCATGTTGGTTATTGAAAGAGATAGTGTGGGTAATTAGTAGAGAAATTTGCATAGTTGGTTATTGAAAGAGATAGTATGGATAGTTAGTAGAGAAATTTGCATAGTTGGTTATTGAAAGAGATAGTGTGGGTAGTTAGTAGAGAGATAGCGAAAGTAGTTAGCTATTTTTTTTCTAATTTTCTCTTCTTTTTTGTACTAGAAAAAGGAGAAAATTTATCATTGAAATTGAATTCTTAATTTTGGAAACACTTCCTATCAGCATTATAATAATAGACTCCTATCAGCATTATAATAATATAGATCGAGATAGAGATAGAGATGTTTAACAAGTAGAGTTTTTGTCCCATTACATCATGATCCTTAATTTAGGTTCATCACAACCATATATTCAATTCGCTAGATAACAACCTTAACAATACACTTTAACCTAATAAAAAATAAAAGTCATGAAAACTAAGAAGTCAAAATACTAACAATGCTTTAATTTTAACAACCATACCTATATAAATTGTCTCTGTCACTAAGTTAACAATTTCTAAACTATATTTCCCTTTAGCATGGCTAGTGTTTGGCGTGCAAGTGGTCGTGTTTATTAGGTATCATTGGCAAAACGAAAAGGGATATCGTTAACCATCATAGTTTTTCACTAAAATGGTATAAAGTATTTTTATTACAGTAAAAAATCATAAACAACGGTTTTCAAGGAAGTTTTTCAATAAAAATACCCTCAAAAACAGCACTTAACATGTTTTGATGTAACTAAAACATCAGTAAGGTACTTTAGTGAAAAACCATGATATTTAAGGGTATTTTAGTGTAATTTACCCAAAGCGAAAAGATTTAAGAAGAATTTTTTTTTAAAAAAAAATCTTAGAATACTAAATACTTTTAATGGGTTATCTATAGAGATTTAAGATATGTGAAGACATAGAAAAATGTTATTTTTTCTTCTTGGATATATGTATCTTTCTTTCAACTTTGAATGTTTAATGCAGCAGCAAAAAACTAAACTATGTTAAGGAATAAATAAAATAAAATAAATTCATGGACTCTCAGGTTACCACTTTCACCTGCAGTGGATTTGCCGTCGGCATCAAATTCAACCACACGATTTTTGATGGCATAGGAGTAAGCCAATTCATCAAAGCAATCGCCGAGAAATCAAAAGGACACAACGAACAGACGATCAAACCAATCTGGCGTCGCGATTCACTCCCCGGCCCTCTGAGTCTCGCAACACAACTCCAACCAATACAGCCTCTACCCACCCTTAGTCTCGTGCCCCATGTCATCGACATCTCCTTGAGCTACATCGACCAAATTAAAAATCAGGTCATGTTGGAGACCGGAGGTCAGAAATGCACATCATTTGAAATTGTCCTGGCAAAGATATGGCAGGCGCGAACACGAGCAATCAATCTGGACCCAAATACTGTAATGACTCTGAGATTTGCTGCAAACGTGCGTCGAGAGTTTGGTAATCTGATAGCTCAAGATGAAGGCTACTACGGCAACTGCATTTCCCTTGTAACCATACAAGAACCAAAAGCGCGCATTGAGAATGCAACCGTCACTGACATTGTCCGATTTATTGGCAAAGCGAAAGCAAATCTGTCGGGCAAGTTCTCGAAATGGTTGAAGGGAGATGAAGATGAGGAGAAGATGGAAGTGAAGATAGGGTATGAATTGTTGGATGCAGCGGATTGGCGAAGGATGGGGATCTTCGAGGTGGATTACGGGTGGGGGCCGCCGATGAGTGTGATTCCGACGTATGAGAGTGTGAGTGCCGGGTTGTGTTTTGTGCTGAACCGGCCTGTGCCGAGAGTGGGAGTTCGTTTGATGGCGCAATGTGTTGAGAAGGAACACTCTGAAGCTTTTTTGCAGGAGATGGAGGCGGCCAAGGCTGAGCAATGATACATGTTGATCAATTAGTTTGTTTAGTTTTTTATGAGATAATAAATTTCATAAAGCACCATAGAATTTTCAGTACTTTTATATAGCATCGTTGAATTTGAAAAATGTCATGATCTCTCATTAAACCGGCAACGTTGTGGCAGACTTGGCAAAGGTTGCCGCGGCACCTAGAGAACTGACCGAAAAGTTAAGCCGTCAATTAAAACATCTAAGTAAACAAACGGCAGGTTGATTTGCAATTAGATATCAGCTTTTCAACCCGGTTCGAACCCAGGTCTCCTTCCCCAAACTCAAACACCCCCACCAATGGGACCCCGAATTAGATAGTAGTTGGTGCATGAAATATGTTTGTTGTTTAAGTAGTCGGTGCATGCAAAACTCTTTTAGGCAGTTAACTGAAAAAGGCTCATAGTTAAAGGTAGTTTCGTGAAATTCAGCGCAACAAAATGATGTATCATGGCTTGAAGTATTTAACCTCGATCAGCTATCAAGACTGTGCTGTACCAAACCATACAGGAACAATTTCAAAATCTTTACACATGGGAAGCAATATTTCTTCTTCTTGACATTTACAAACCAAATGATGCCATATGCCCAATATATAACATTTACAAAGAAAACCAAGCATTCTGAAGCACAAGCCATGGTTTTTATTGTCATAAATGGCATTGTAGATACATTTCTTCTTCGATTTCTCGTGGGAAGAAATGAAAAGTTACAAGACTCAAATGTCAACATATACATACAATAGAAGGAAGAGGAGAGATAAACTCTAGCTCACATATTGTTTTTGGAGAAGGTTAGCGCAAAATGTCAAGTCGAAACCTGCTTCAGGAGAGTCCCCGATGCAGTCGAAGATTGCATCCGCTGTCAAGAAGTCCTCTTCAGCGGTATAACTGTGAGCAAGCCATCAATACCGAAAGCAAAGGACACATTTGAATCGCAGGCAAGAGAGAAGGGGCAAAAAGAAAATCCGAATACTACATCCTGCTAAATGATCGGGAGCAACTCGTGATGTTGAACTGGACTTGCCAAGTCCGAAATTAATTTTCTCACTACTAACAAGAAATCCAATTTCTGGATCAAGTTGCATTTGGAAAAAATATTTTTGCACGCAGCATTCAGGTCGACACAAACAAGGTCGACTCTTGCAAATAATTTTTACGATCAGCTTTTTAAAATAACTTTTTAAACAAAGGATTTTCTAAATATATTGCCCTTATGATTTGAGATTGAGGTATGGAACCTTTTTGTCTTTTTTTTTTGCAAGACATTATATCTTTACATCGATGGCTCAGAAACAGCATGATGCATGTAATGGTATCATAAAATATAAAAAGTTCAGCTTACCCGCTCTTTGTTATTATGCATTTCATTCCCGCGGCTTTGGCTGCTGCAAGACCAATTGCACTGTCCTCTACCACAACACAACTGAAAGCATAAGAAATGAAGTAAATTAGCGTAGAACTGCATCAAAAGCTCTCCAATTCAAAATGGAATTCTATATAAAAATTTAAAATTTAAAAAAATGGTGTTTCATGTGTGTGCGCGCGCGCGCACACATACACTAAAAATTCAGAATCTGCTGATTGAGCAAAAACGAATATGACATACACTAAAAATTCAGAATCTAGCAAAAGAAATGGGACTGCAATTTCTACTGTCTTGGGTTGCAATGATGTATATGTTTACTCGAAATATAGTAATTCATGAATGATGCTATTTTCCTGGTGTCATAAGAGATATGTGTGTTTCCATTTTCCATTTCTTATTTAAAGTACTTAAACATAAATTGTAATTAAATTACCTTGATGGTTCAATGCCAAGAGTATTTGCAGCTAGGAGATATATGGCCTGCCGATAGAGGAAACGAATAGATTACTAAACTTTTCATTGAAGAATGTTGTAAGGTTTTGTGCAAAGAAAGATCGGCATTTGATGCACGTAGATGTATGCCATTCATATGTACTTTCAGAAGTCACCAATTTCATGAAATAAATATCATAATAGAATTTTTTCAGCTTGTATATATGAAGGTAAGGTAAGGTTGCAGGGCATATACTTCTTCAAGCAAGAATATGTATGTTTGAAGATATCACAGTAATCAAATTATATATAAAAGCATAACAAATTTTATCAAGATTTAACCTAACAAAGTAAACCTATGAACTATTGCAAATCATGTGTCACAGATCTCAGAAACTGTTCTTATGGAGAAGTACTTACAGGAGATGTGAGATTTTTTTAAATGCAGCATGTCAAATATGAAAAGGAAATAAAAACAGGAAAACAAGCGACGCCTTAACCACAAAGAAAGAAAGAAATGAAAGAAGGGATTATAACCAGGATCACAATGTGGATTGGCAATAATATGAATGTTAAGGTATATGAAGGTTTAATAGTCATGCGATATGGAAACCTGACTCAAAAAACAGTTTCTGGGTGAAGTTTTTTCTTTTTTTGAAAATAATCTAAACAATCAATAATGTAGAATATGTAAAACAAGCGTTGCATCCAAGTAATAGTGGTTGGAGTTATATTTTTTATTTTTCGCAAAAAGAAGGGAAAAAACAGCTGTTGTGGTATGTTAAGACCAAAAAAAATTGTAACAATCAACTTTTTAAAATCTTGAATTCACCATTTGAATAATTATGCATTGAAAAGAATAATTGATGAAAATCAATGAAACAATGTTGTGTTACAAACAAAACAAGTTGACCATTAAGAAAAGGAAGAAAGTTCTGACCAGAAAAATTAAAGAATTAAAAATTTCACAAGCGAAAAGGTAAATCAATAAATACCGGATCAGGCTTCTTACGAGGAACCACGTCTCCTGCAAATATTTGTATCTTCTCTGCTCGTTCAGGGCCTAATAAGAATGAAACTATGGCTGAAACCTACCAAAAACAAAATGCAAATATTAGTTAGTAGAAATTCAAATGCTGGATATTTAAAGATAACAATGATGGCAAAGCAAATATCTAGGACCATTTGGGAGGAGTCTAGAAGAAGGTGAAGCATGAAAACGGTAAATATTCTGTGCAAAATTGCATTCATCATTGATGCATCTTATAAGCCAAATGTGTGTGTGTGTGTGTGTGTGTGTGTGTGTGAACATATGAGTTTAACTGACATAAGATTCCTTTAATATATCATCAAAAACAACAATAGATTTTTGAATCCTCTAAAGTTATATATTTTTAATTAGATAAATAACTAATCTGATCATAGGTGAACCCTGAATATTTGCATGTGACTTAAATTCTGAAACCTGATAATGCATACCGCCTTCTCGTTTGAAGTACTGCACACAGCAACTTTTACTCCTTTTGATAAAGCCTCATCAATCAACCTAAGGAAATTCAAGGATGCCCCCAGAAAGATTAGTTTAACTCATGACTGTACAGTTATTTGATAGTGTAAGTGTTTAAAAAAATTAGAAAAATAGAGATATTGAGTATTGTAATTAATAGTATCAGGCTTGATGAAGACAACATGATAGAAAAAAGGTGCAAAACTAACGATAGGCGGGCCTAAGTTGTTTTTGATCTCGTAAACTATGTTTCCAATGGTATTTTCAATTTGATGAGAGTTGGCTTCAAAACTGTATGTGAGGGGGGGGGGGGGGATGTTTCCATCAACAAGAGAACAAAGACGTGCAAATCTAAGAACCTAACCAGATACAATATTTCATTGACAACATGAAATAGGAAGTGGTTTTTTCTTTTCAATGAAATAGGAAGTGTTACAATACAGAAAATACAAGTTAGAGATATGAAATAAGTATTTTCAGAAAAGAGGTGAAAGTAAAATAGCTCCATATCCAATTCTTAAAAAATCTTTCTTAATCATATGTCAGCGGCTAAATCTGACATATCCTACTGAAGAAACCTTCTTCCTCTTCAAAGTGCTTGTCTAAAATTCCATCATAGAATTGATAATCTTAATCAGAAGTTAATGAAGGGTTAAGTTGAAAACTCTAACCTCGCGACCCCAGGCCGAAGCGGAAGCAGCTTCTTCTCAATAAGGACCATAAATAGTTCTGTTTTCCTTTTATGAAGAGAAGCTATAAATTCTTTTCTTTCTTCTTCTGTTTTTGGTGCTTTATCTGGCCACCCCGTCTTGTTAAAGTATGCCGTCATTCTACAGATGTGTAACAGTGTAACAAATTAGAAAATTATCAAAATGAGAAAAGAACCATAAGAAAATCTAAATTCAAGAAGCAATCACATCTTTATACCACCACAGAATAAATTGAAAATTGAAGAGAGGTTGATTGCATAGAAAGTATTTTATAGATGAAAGATATAGTGATAATAGGAAAATTTCAATTTTGAAGTCGGTCATTGTTCCATTCTTCATTGAGATTTTGTAAAACTTTCCAATATTTTTCAACTAAAAAGGCACTTCTTGATCCAGAAGGAAATCAAAGGCATATTGATTTCAACTAATGAATAAAATTATATCAGAAGTCCATTCTTTATAACTTATTAGTATAATTCCTACTTAATTACAAAAATGCAATCTGAAAATATATGATAGCGTACCTCTCCTTTCCACCGCCAATCTTGAGCAATTCACCATACAAATCTACATCCCAGCTGACTCCTAGTTCCTTCTGTGAAAACAGCTCCAAATGTTAAAAAAGGAAAAAGCTTTTACCTAAACAGACTGATCACTTATTGTCAAATTCCTTCATATAGTTTATGTTCATTGGGTTGGTTTTTCTCAATACAATATTTCTTAAGTTTGTAGACTATAGAATCTACATCAAGCTCAATCAGTGATGCTAGACAGCTGGTTGCAAAACTTTGTCAAATCCACCCGGATTTTGTTGCTGAGCGATGAAAAAGAAAGTCTATTGGTGAATCAAATATGTGGAGATTTTACTGCTCGGTCGTCTTCGTGGTTGAATTTTATTTTCCAAAGATGCCTATCATATATATCGTATATCTTATTTCAGTTATTTGGCAAACGTTGTAAAGTTATCTAAAAAAAATAACTTTCTCAAAACTTTCATTGACCTCCATTTGTGTTTAGCAAGTGACAGGAAATCTAAAACCTAAGAGTGCAACTTTCCATAATTAGTTTATTCATACAACCTCCCAAAATTGGGAAAATTGGTAGAATTCCCTAAATTCCAATGCCCCAAACAGCAATCCCCAATTTTCGAAATACAAATACAATGAACAAAAAGCAAAACCCTAATTTTTTTTCTCACCTCAGCAAAGGTGTCATTGAAAGAGATCCTGTGGCCATCCTTCTCTGTATCAACCAAAACCCCATCACAATCGAACAGCAAAGCCGAAGGAAGAGAAGGCGAAGGCGATGGCGACGCAGCAGCAGAGCAAATCATCCTTCTTCTTTGATCCACCACCGTTTTCATATCACAAAATGAAGAAGAAGAAGAGGGCATAAAGTTGATGTTTTTAGCCCTAAATTGGAAGGAAACAAAAGACCTATTGTTAGCAAGTAGAGATGAAGAAGAAGAAGTGGGTCTTTTGGGGATGAAGCAAGAAGAAGATGCTGCTAATGGAGCTGTTGCAGCCATTGCTGGATTCTTTGCCAAAAAAAAAAAAATTCGAAACTGAGATAAAAAGAAACAAATTTTGATAATTTGTAGCATACACAAAAAGGACAAGAAGCTTATCCTTTGAAGTGCTTGAACCCGCCACAAATGCCAAACTGATGAAACTGCCTTTTATGATAGCATTTTAGTATCAAGCTTTGATTTGAAGGTAATTCAGTGGCTCGACTTGTATTTTTATCCCCACTTTTGTACTCAATCACTAACCGTTAATGTTTGTGGAATCTAACGGGTTCGATAGGTAAAAATAATAAGTATGAAATGAACTTTAATCATGAAGGATTTTAATCTCCCGTTTGTAAAGCTAGTGCTTGAGATTTACGAGACTAGACTAGATTTTTGAAAGTTTCGAGCTTCCGGGAAATGGCGAGGGTTGCTTCAGGTAAGCATTGGTCGGCGGTTTTGACGAGATAAATTTTTGGGAAACTCGTTGCAATTTGGTCAGTATTAACTTTGAGATAGATCTTAAGAAGGTTTTTGCACAAATATATATATATTTGAGCCATATCAAAGTGACATTCGGCTATATCTAAGTTGAGAGAAAGATTTAAATAGCCGATAGGTATTCAAATCATATGAAAATTATAACTGTTGCATATATATTTTAGGATATGAAAAAGGCTAAATTTTTAGGTTATATAAAATGAAATGGTTTCAATTAACTTGAAAATTGATATATGATAACAATCATCATCCTGATTATCTAGAAAATGCCGGATGGTTGGCCTTCTTCTCTCACCTCTACTTCTTTGCTTACTCCATGCATGGCTAATATTCCCATGTGATGGTTTTCTCTTTTTAATAGAAAAGTTGAGAAAAGCATAAAATTCTTCCAATCTAATCTCCACGTGAAGCTATCAACATCATCAACAACAACATTTTATAATATTTCAATTGACTTAATGATATTCAAATTTTGAACATCCTCCCTTTCCCTCTCTATAACTTTATTATCACATCTTAGGATTAAATCACATAATATGTATTCAAAGTTATAAATCATAAAATAAAGTATCGCGTGCAAACTAGCATGATTAACACATTTATTCTTATCAAGGTTTTCTCATATATAACCCATGAAACAACAGAAAAATAATAATTAAAATCATTGCATTCCATTGAATTCTCTCCTAAAAAGCTCGTATTATCACCCAAAATAAAAAGAGTAGACTTGTAACAAAATTCCTGTGCTTTGAGATGATACATTCTTCAAGTTACATAAGGAATCTGTACTCAAGAAACTATATTTCTCAATATCAGTACACTCTGTACAATATTTTCCTCAAGTTAAAAAAATTAGAAAAGACAACACGGCTGCATCATGTAGCACATTGATGCATATTTTGTTGTTGAAAAGGATCATCGCTGCACTGGACACAGCTTATCCGTGGAGAAAAATCTTGTCCGGTGCACTCGAAGCTCTCAGATTGGGTATAGGCTTCTTCTTTAAACCTTACTGAGTAACTCGATGACCAGTAATCCGTTGCCAGATTCTACAAAAATAATAGGAAACGACGAGCAAAGCTTATGTAGTTTATCATGTATAGCACTTATACCCACACGAGAGATTAATTAGCACAAACACACCTCTTTAAAACACTCAAATTCAACTCTCTAATCAATTAAGATGATAGCCTGATTTAACCCTAGAATTTGTTTGGGTTGTTTAGAGAAGAATCTGAGTATTTTTAAGAGTCGTGGTCGCTGAACAGAGAGAGTGTTTGTGCTACAACTTATCCTTTAAAAATATTGGCTTTATTAATTCATTCGTAAAATGGTAAGACTATAGAAAACATACCGTTTTCAGAAGTTGGATCACCTCACTTGTAGCATGATTGAAGAGATCCGGGTGAGAAAGATCGCACGTGCCTAGAATTTCTTGGCGGGTTTTATGTGATATATTTACTTCCATTTCCGTGCCTGTATGATGATGGATCAAGTCTTAGCATAAGATTCTGGCAAATTAGGATACATTCCAACAATATACCATTAAATATCATCCCCTTTCACTAAACAACCTTTTAGATTTTTATTGCAGTAAGTTTATTAAAGTGCAACATAAAAGGGTATATTAGTGAAAGGCTCCCGTAAAACCAAAATTTAAGGGATTTTATTGTAATAAAACAGACAATGTATATTTTAGTGAATTAACCTGCTAAATTAAGCATCTTAATTATCACAAAAACATCAATGCATAAGAATTTCACTTCAGATATTTCAAGCTCATAAAACAGGTGCAACAATTCTCTTTGGATATGAAGAATTGAATTTTAATTAAGGTTAAATTGCAGAAAACTCCCTATCCCTTTCTCATATATCAAGATACCATCTACATTTATAATTAGGAAGAAAGTAGCAAGAGCGATGATGATGATGACGACAACGGAGACGGCGGCATGGGAGCGTGTAATTAACAATTTCAGGGTTAGAGCTTCAAAAACACCGGTTCCTTGAAATGAAGTGTAAAATTTATTCGCTAAACAGATAACCATAATTTTATCGTAATTCATGTCCATTAAACACCCTTTTTCCCTCAAATAAAGATAATTGATATATTTCCTTCATTTTTTTTATTAAAGTGGAAGAAACCTCCCTTACTTTTGCCTGATTGGCTAAGCCTATAAAAGGTTAATAAGAAATGACAGGAAAATGAATATATATAAATAAATTTTGACAGAGCCATCAGGAGTACTGCAGATCTTTAAATGAGAGGGAGATTCCTACTGATCGAGCAAATGCGAGGGAGGCTTCCTGCAATTTAACCTTTATCTATTTAACAACCACAAATTTATAGCAGAAAAAATAAGAGAGAAGATTATGCCCGTCGCATATTTGGCAATAGAGAGTAGGGGAAAATAGCTTACCAGCAACAATATATTTCTCGATTATGTGCCTTGCCATATACACTCTTCGTACAGTGTCATTGGCCGGTATCTTGCTCAGTTCAAGTACTTCTTCGAAAAAATGAACACCCTCTCCAGCTAAACAACTAATAATTAAATAAGAAAAAAGAACATATTATACATTTTTCCATTTGATTGGCGAAGATAAAAGTTAAAGAGAAATATATAAAAACCTGTCAGCAAATGCCATGAAAGATTGCCGAAATCTCTTATTTGCCAGCAACTTGTCAAAAGGCTGGTTTAAATCCCCAACTTTTGCAGTTGATATCGGCATAAGAGATCCACTGTCTGCTGTAATTCCTAAAGCTTCGCTCATTGTTGTGGCTTCTAAAGTCTCTCTTTGCCTTAAACTTATTTGAGAAAGCAACGGTTGAGAAATTGACATTGAAAAGAAAACCAAAACAAGAATGCTTGCCTGTAAGGAAAACAAAAGAAGAAAGGGCCACACTGTGAGATGAAAACTTAAACTACCATTATGTATCCTGGCTGGAAATCTGAGGACAAAAGATGATATGATGACTCAGAAAAATATTCACTGGCTCCAATAAATGGCTTTACAAGTTCAATCATCGAGTTGAGGCTCTTCAAACTGATAGCCCGCTTAGTATGCTCAATCACTCAACCACTGAGCTAAATTGCTATATGAGTTTAAACCAAGGTTTCAAAAATCTCGGTATTGGTGCTGGACCTATATTGGTTGCGGAAAATCATTTTTTGGAATTGGATTCGACCTTCTCAGCTGTATCGGCGGTCTCGGATAGGAATATCGGAGTTTTATATTGTTTGACTACATATTTTTTTAGATCAATAAATTTTTAAATAAATAGTAAAAATGATTATAAATAGTATGGCATACTTTTCAGCAATTAACTATGTCTTGAATGGTTCTTAAATACATAGTAAAATTAACTATACACTTATTGGCATTTTTCCATTAATGATGTCAGGTAAACAAACAACTCATCAATAACTCATTAAAAAGCCTACTAAACTTGATACTAAAACCCACTAATTAATTGTTAAAACCAGTACTAAGATTTAAATCACAATATCAGTACTCTGACGGTGGCCGGTCATTTTAGGGATCGGAATCAACCATCTCAGAGTAGAATTAACCATGGTTAACTCAGATAAGCCATTTAGTACAATGGGTTGATGCAACCACTGGGCTAAATTGCTGCTATCGATGTAAACCCATTTTGATCACTTCCAAGTCGAAAGTGTATGTGAGCACCTCTGGAGTGTAGCATATAAGTCTTTTTGATTTATGAAAAACTTAAGGCTCAAATATCACACCCACAATTCACCCCATTAAAAATTGAGAATCATGTTTACAGAAAGGAAACTGTATTCATATTACAAATTCTGAACTCCTAAGTGGTTAAAACCCAGCTGTTCAATTCATTCTGACCAAGACCAGCGGGAAAACAGAATAATGGAAGAACACCATACCATTAGTAATAGCAAAAATCTAGAAGAAATCTGAACCCATGATATATCTTCACGGACTTCATTCACAGTATAAGCAGCAATCCAAAGTCCTGATGCGGAAGTTCATATAAAAATTATGGACAAAAAATTGAGTATAAGATGACAACCATACTTTGATCATTCTCAGATACCTGAGGTAAAAATTGACAGAATATGCACTGTAAATTGGATAGAACTAAAGTATGCTCATTGCAGACAATGACATGGGAATTCTTTGTGCCATAGAGTTGACTACAACTCCCGTTAGCAAATCTATCATATTTCCCTTACTTCTAATTATTTCTCCTCAAAGTATGAGATTTGAGGATGCTATTTGGCCATATCATCAATCCCTCTCTTGTCCACAATATACTGAACTACGAATCTGGCACTATTTTTAAAAAAGGTCGGACATGGGACTAAATTGTCTCAAGCATTTGACAAAATGAGGACATAACTTTACAGACCTAAGCAGGCAAAAATATAAGACGATCCACAAAACGGAATATAAAAACAATAAAAGTACCTTCAAATTTTCATATTATCATAAATACCCTAAATAAATTCTACAAATAAATACCATGCACTTAGTAAACTGCAAATGATTACGTTGAACTTTCCATGTTTTTCAGTTTAATGCCTTAACTGTTTTTTGGTGAAATAACATAGAGGTGCATAATGGTAAAAAGAATTAAATACTGCATAGTCTATTAAATTCAGAAAGTTCAAAATATGTATTTGTAATTTGCTAAGTGTATTTATTTGAAACATGATGAAAATTTAAGGTACTTTTGTAAGAAACCTAGAAACAATTTAAGGACATACCTATTGCAACGGTTGAGACGATGATCCCCCGTAACAAATCTTTAAATTCATGGAACTTGAACTCAATATGACGAACTGATCTTGTGATGCCAATCAATGCAACAACATATAATGCATGTATGCATACAACTGCTATAACCCATTGTCTCCCCATGTGGCACAAGTGGTTTAGAGGTTTTTTCAAGTGAACAACTGCAAAAAATAGTCATTTGTGGAGGTAATCTGTTTAAATTGCTTGCATAAACTATAAAAGAGTGGAGAGATTAGAAAATTGCTTAAGCAAGTTTCTGATGCATGATTGTAGGCTAAATTACACAAAACTAGCCTTAGCAATGTGCGTTTTTTTCACCAAATTATGATAAACTTCTCTTATTATTATTATAATAAGCTCCCTTACAGTAATACATATAAGGGGGTTTTCCTACTAAAAAATCCCTTGAAAACTGAAGTACAAGAGAATTTACTGTAATACAAAACTTAAAGGTAATTTAAAATAATGCTAGTGATAGGTTAGTGTAATTTAGCCAAGATTTTATGCAAAGAAGCTTGATTCAAAGGTTTTGTGTAAGTTGAAGAAACTTCAGTATAATATAACTTACACGCTGCCCCGCAAACCCATGGTAAGACAATCAATGGAAGTAACACATATGATTTGACTGGAGGTAGTCGTCGCCTGTAATATAATTAGTTTAGGAAGAAGGTACATGAATCATATATCAAAATTTCTAAGAACCTTCATATGAAGAAATGTTTGGTTATATACATATATAATATAGACAGATACTTAACATTATATGAAGAATGCAATAAAAAGGCTAGATAATATATACTTAGGAGTTATATAGTAGGGTTAATTGCGTATACGCCCCTCATCTCTACCTCGTCTAGCATTATTCAAAATGCCACAAAAGAAATGCAGCTTTGTTGCATGCAACAATGCAAAATTGCAAATAAGAAAGCTTAAATTCACTGGTTAGATGATTTCAACTTTTGTTGAAGGATTTCCAAATCAAAATCGCTATTTGTGTTTGGTTCAGTTAAAAACATGTAAAATGCAACATTTCTTGCATATTTGCTTAGGTGGCATATGATAATGACCATGTTCACAATTCCCAAAGTTGCAACAAATGTTGCAAGATTTGTAGCATATTGCAACTCCATTTCCAAAATAAAACTCATGTTGGTAATCAAACATGCAAAATGGAGTTTTTTTTGCAACAAGTGTAGTGTAGCTCTGTTTCCAAGAACCAAACAGCCTCTTCTCACCCGTCAACTGCTTTATTGGCACATGATACCCCTGAGACGGTCAACCGTCAGTAAAATATCCTCTTCTATGTCATTTCAAGACCAACTCCAAGGGTATCATATGCACTCATGAACCAGGGTGAAAAGTGTTGAATGACATATTCATGAATATTAAATGCACTTGATAATGCAGAAGGCTGTATGTTCATGCAAAATATCCTCTTCTATGTCATTTCAAGACATACTCCAAGGGTATTATGTGCTAATGAACCAGGGTGAAAAGTGTTGAATGTCATATACATGAATATTAAATGCACTTGGTAATGCAGAAGGCTGTATGTTCATGCAAAAAAATTCAACTTACTTGACAAACACATGATATAGTTGATATGCCTGTACTATGCGGCAGCTCATCAACAAACCATATCCAAATGGGCCTTCAATCCATACTGATTTTTTTCCCCAATTTGTTAGTCTCAGAACTTTCACTTATCAAAACAAACAGCAGCAAAATTACACAGAAAACACATAATTCAGAGTTCACAGCAAGCAAGAAAGAAAGAACCTGCCCAAAAATAGCACGATTGCCAAAGATGACTCCTATTCAAGTCGAAAAAATTCATTGACATCTGTACGTAGTGAATAGAAGTACTCAGACAAGCAAAGAAAAGGTTGAAGTAGTATGCTAAAAAGAAATGGAAAGGAAAAATACCACAAGAGAAATTATCATATTGATGCTTCCAATAATCTGAACAAGTATGAGCCAAAATCCACTAGACTTTCTGCTGACGGTCTTCTGAAGCAGAAAGGGAAGAGTCGCCCGAGCAAGAAGTCTGGATGAATCAGAATTAACACTATTATAAAAGTGAAACCGGGTAACTGTTGGCAGAAGTGGCAAAATAATAAATTTTATAATAACATCAACTATAAATCGTGTACTGAGATTGGGCCATCTCCACTAAAGTTTACATAAGTAACATAAGTAAATAAACAAGTAATAGATATACCATAAGCATCATATATTGTAATGTTTATGTTTAGTGTACTCATATTGTTTCTAGATTATAATTAAATGGTAAGGGTGTCTAGTAACTTCTGAGATGATTATGAAATATAAATAAGTGTTAGTTGCTTAAACCAAGCTGTAAACAATGATTTCTCAATACATTGGTCTGAGTCAATTTATTGGAAAGCCTGCTAGCAATCCATCTTTTCATTCATATCCTTTCTGTGATGTCGTTCGAAAACCAGCTTGCATGGACACGGATACAGGGACACAGATGCGACACGATACAATACGACGACACGACAAAATCCTAAAATGTAGGATACAAGAACACGACTATATATATAATCTTATAAAAATAAATAAGATCTCAAACTATTATAACAACATTAAACAAGGGAAAATTAACAAGTCTAACCTGCTATACGCGACTAACATACAAAAAATATGTTTATACGCATATGACACGCATAAAACACATACTAGGTACATGACATATATACAATGCGTCCTATACGTGTCGTGTAAGTGTCTTACAAGTGTCGGTATCCGATACATGTCGGACACGGATACAACAACCCGTTGGAAGTGTCCGTTCAACCTAAGCAGCATCCCCTGATTGCAAGCTTTTCGGCTGATAGTGTGTAGGTGTAGCTTGCAATCCAGAATTAAGGTGCATTGTCATGCTTTCATTTTTCTAATTAACATATCTATGGGTATCATCTACTCTTCCGCTAGCAACCCTATTCGAGTCACCAAAATCTTGTTCATGAGCCTATAATGCAATATCTCTTTTAAGCCTCTACCACTGCACCAAACCCTCGAAGTTGTACAGAGAGGATTGAGGGACATATTGTTATAATATACTCTTAACACGCACCTACAGGTTGAGCGCCCCTTTTATGGGCCAAACCTTAGGCCTTTAGAACAAAGGTATATTCTTGAAGTGCGCAATTTAATTGAGCGCTGGTTGGAATTGAACCTGTGTTACTCTTACGAGTTGCGCCATTTTAAAATCCCTGACGCTGCACCAAAACTGCTTGCTCAACAAGAACCTCTAAGACCATCATTAAAATGCAGCTACCAACTTTATTTTAGGTCCTTTAGGGTTAGAGCAAGTTCCACTCTTATACGTAGCGTCCATGGGTGGGAACTCTGGTACTAACTAAAAGGATGATCAAAGCGATGCTAAGGCCTGTTTGTTTCCAAGGAGTTTGCAGATTTAGGAGTTCCGACTCCTGATGTTAGACCGGAGTTCAAAGTTTTTTGTTTGTTTTGTCAGTGAAGCCAGCTCCTAATTTCCTACGTGGCAGGGCTAAATTAAGAGGTCGAAGTCGGAGCTTTTTGGGTGGAGTTAGGCCACAGTTCGTCGCATCGAGTGCTTTTTATTTTGTAATATCGCTCCTCTTTTAACTACATATTTCCCTCCATTTTCATTTATGAGCTCGTAATTTCTTTTAGATACTCTACCATACACAAACTCCAAACTCCTAATTTAAAGCACCTTTTAAAACAAACACAAGAATTTAAAACCTGCACTCATTTTTATGCACGACTTCTAACTCTTAATTTTTAACTCCCTGCAAACAAACATGCCCTTAATATCCATCCCAACCCCATGACCCGATTTCAAGGAAGACTTGGATGCATCTAAGGAAAATCTAGATCACAAGCTGATGAGCTATCGTGTGAGATTCACAACCAAAGCTTTCGCAAATCATAGAAATTTTAAATACCAACCAACCAATCAAATTAACAACCTACAGTAGACATGGACACAAGATACAGGCTTCCTCCTCACATAGAAATGGCAATACATGAGAAAAACCCATCAGAAATAACACCCAAAAATTCACTAAGCTCGCTGAAATAACACCATAAATACTTATACTTCACCGAATAATTTTAAAAATAAGAAATAAAAAGAACCCATCAAAGATAACAAGTGAAAATAGAAAGTTACATGAGCAGAGAGAGGATTGAGATCGCAATGGCGATGTAATCGCTTGGGCAGCCACCAGAGACGGCGCAGCTTCTGCCCATTTGAGGAAACTGAAGTCGCTTGCACATTCACATGAGCCATTGAGATGAGTTTAATTTGATGCCTCCGTTTTTTTCCCCTTATTTTTTGGCCTCAAAAAAGGAATTATTTTTTTTTTCATTAAAAAAAGGGTCTTTTTCCTTGATGAAAGATGATGAAGGATTTGGTCTCCAAATTTTTTCAGGTTTTCGTCAGACTTGTCAACATGTGCGACCTTGTGGCTTGACTTGAGATTTGACAGCGGGGCCCACAGGCCACTTGGACTATTTTCAGCTGGGCTGAAGGATGGCCCCTTAACCTATCAGCCTTGGAATCCTACCGCTATCTCTCTACCAAAAAAAAACAAACACCAGGACATACTTGTTTGGTACTAGTACTAATGTTTAGGAGAAGTGGATTCTATTATTTTGTCTCTTAGATAGATTATGATAGAAATTCAAGCGGATGGGTACAAAATTACTCGCCCGTAAATGCAAGCCAAGACATACCCTATCTACCAACCCGCCGGATTCAAATAAATTGCCGGGTTGGTGGTTCGTTACAAGGTATGGGACAGAAACGCAATTTTGGAACCCGTACTGTTGTCGTCGCTTTTACAGCCAGTCACCGACCGCAATGCCTAGCATCGCCCGTTGCCGTCTGTTCGTTGTCGATTATTGTTTAACAGCCGTCCCCCTCAATCGTTCGCCGATTGACATCTTTTCTGTTATCTTCTCTATAATCATAACCCTCGTTGTTCATTGCTGTTTTGCGCATATCCAATCATGTTAATAAACTGCTTTCTTGAATCATCCTAGAAATTTATGGTTTCTGCCAATCTTTCCGTTCCGTGTCTCTAGCGCAGGATATTCCACAAACTAAATATTGATTTGATTTAAATCTTATAAAAAAATTAAAATAGGAAACAGGAATACCACTTCCTTCCGTTTTTAAATATCTAATTATGTTTTCTTATAAATAAAAATAATAATAAAATAAGACTGGTCTTCTTTAAAATATCTAATTATGAAACCACTTGGCTATCATACGCTGATATCAATCGAACTCTCATTATATCAAAAACAAAAACAAAAAAGCTCGCATCTTTGGACCCTTTCCCTTCTCTACTGCCCTTTTATTTAGGGTTTGCGTTTAGGGTTTATCAATTTCGAATGTGGCCTTTCAAAAAGATGCCAATTTCTGATGCAGAAACCCTAGGCCTAGGGTCGGGCTTAAGATTGGAACTCCCATCTCCCAATTCCACCAGCATTGAAGAAACCCTAACTTCCGAATCCAACGACCTGAAGCTCGAGGAGAAGGCGGAAGCAAAATCCGAGGAAGATGAAGAAAAAGCGGAGGATGAGCCTTCGGCTGCTGGAAATTTGGTTGCTTCGGGTTGGGACGAAGAGATCATACAAGAGACGAGTTGGGATCGAGAGATCATACAAGAGTGCAATCAAGTGAAAGGGAATAACTGGGGCTGGGATCAGGAGTTCACTGAATCATCGGAAGGGAATCAAAAGAAGGATTTTGAGCCTTCCGTCGATGAGAAGTTTGATGGTTGGGGTTGGGATCAGGAGAATGGAGGAGGTGATGAGAATGTGAGATCAAAAGAAGAGAAGGGGCAGAAGAACTGGTTTCCGTTTCGGGCGAGATCGAATGAGCCGGATTTCGCGAATTATATGAAGATGGGGACGCGCAAGTATGGAGTGAACCGCAAGTTCAACCATCCACCTAGTAAGACGAGGGGCAAGGTATAAATTTGATCCGTGCTAAGTTTTTGCATTTGTATTTCAGTGTAGGTAACATGATGTTTTGGATTTTGACGTTGGGTAATTGTTATGTAGGTGAATTTCAGAAATCCTTCGGCGTCGGTTCAGGTGAGCATTTGGTGATATTTGTCTTCCTTTCAAGATGATAGTATGCTATCTGGTTTATCTTTATCATCGTGTACTGCTTTAGGTGACCTCACAGGTCACTATTGCACGTTGATAGAGCCCCTAGGATTCTTGCTTGACTGCCAGCAGTATGAGGGCGATCATATACGTGGGAGCTGGAGTCTATAAGCACATCCTTAAAAGGTCCCTAGTCGAGGGAGTTTCGAGACAGGGTATCGATACTCCAGAGTAGACTAGTGTATACAGTCGAGACCCCGACGAGGGGCGGTGGCCGGTCTCATAAGCCATTGGTGTCAGTTGGTTCACCTAAGATGTATACATGTGTTCATTGGGTTATGAGTACACCGGACAAGACTCGCCGGGAACATGCTAGTTGGTTTTATACCTGACGTCAGATAGCAGTTCCCTGGTGACATGTGTACAGGTTAGTTTATCGATCTGAGATCGTCATTTGTCTCGTGTGAGTTCCCACTGTACTTTGATTACTACCCTACCACGCTCAAAGGAGACGTGCAAACAGGTTTTAGTTGGGTACAGTCTCGAGCCACATGGAGGCAGTGAGCGGATCTGCAGGGGTTCGTCTCTCCCGGTATTGGGGGTGAGGTCGCGCTGTGTCTAGGAGAGCCATTACACGAAGTCCTTGGTCAACGCAGGAGATTTACTGGTAGGTATTTCAGTAGTACTCAGGGTGTTCTGGGCTACACTCCGACACGACTTGTACCGCTTTTGGGGGTCTAACTTTTACCAACCCCCTAGACCCGCCATGCGATGCTCATAGACGAACGGACCGGACTGTACGGATATTGTCACTGACAGACTCAGTAGGGTGTCAGGATGAGTTCGCTCATCGACGTCCCTTTTGGTCAATACCTGGTAGCTCGTTACATATGGCTAATATCTCTGACGTGCTAGTGGTTAAATCCACAACCAAAGTATTGACGAGTCTTTAGAGTCCCCCATAGACCGTTTCTCAAGTTTCGGGCGAAACGCTGTAGAGGCCGTATGGAGATATGGCAGGGTTCGATCATGTACGTGCGGTATTGCATGGATCATGATCGGACGGATAATACTAGCGGGCTTTGGTTTAAGCCGGATCCTAGTAATTGTACAGTGTAGATTTTGTCTCATTGCATTTGTATTAAATGCGGGTATGTATATACAGTCGCGGGGTTTTCCTGTAATTTATTACGGGATCAGTTTTCTGAAGTTGCCAGTTTGCTTTCCGGTTTCGGCCATTTTCCTTTGTTTCTTTCTTTGGCTGGATTTTGGTGGAGGGGGTTATTTGCAATTGTGCAATTAATAAAGGAGAAGACTTTTTGTGGCACATGGTTGGTTCATCATGATTCTAGCTTCCATTGACCTCCTTTTGTTCATCACTGCTTTTGATGGGATTTGGATGAGACTTGGTTGTGATGATGATTCCTCATCATCACCTTTTCTCTCTCTCTTGGATGATTGATCAACCCCATTCATTTTTCCCTTGCATATTATTATGGCCGGCCACTGTTGGAGAAGGGGAGGTTTTGATTCACTTCATTTTTTGATGTGGGAAAAATATGGTTCTCATTTTCTTGGCTTGCAACAAAAATTCCTAACCTTCTCCAAAAAGGCTTTCTCCTTCATCTCCACTCCTAATGGCAACTTCACATTCCCTAGAGACAAAAGAGTTCTACACTTCATCTACAACAATTCTTGGACACGCCGACTCGCCAACTTCATGCCCGAGTTGCCTCGGTCCAGAGGTGGGAGCCCGTAAAAGAACCGTGCGATGTGGTGCCCTTCCGACAAGGAGATGAAGACCGGAGATTCCGCGGGGAGATCAGGACGACGACGAGAAGACCGAAGGACACGGATCGCTCGGTATATCTCTCTACCCTTTCTCTTGTTAGCTAGGAGTAGGTTAATGGCCCGATCCGGGATTTTAGTGCGCGGTGGTGCCGGTTTACAAGTTTCGTAAAAATATCATTTCCGCATTTTGGCCTCGGATTGACGGCCGGGGCGCCGCCGTGCACTTACACTGGTATCAGAGCCACACTATTAACCTAGTCTAGCTTGATCTAGTGTGTTTAAAACTTCGATCGAACAAATATCCCAAAACTGCATTTTCAAAGTATCAGTTTTCTGTCGAATTTTTTTTGGCTCGGAAAATTTTTCAGTGTGTTGCAGAAATACAGGCAGGGTTTTTAATGGAATCTGGGAAAATTTCGTGGAGTGATCTTCCTCTTTAGCCGCGGAACCGCGGCCGTACTACTTTGGCCGCGGTTCCGCCGCAATAAAAAAGAAACACTGCACAAAATTTCTTCCAGTGATTCCTGAGTTGAAAATGGGGTTTTTGGAATATTCTGTTTAGACCCAGATTTTCTTTGAGTGCTACAGTTGTGCTTGGGCCCCACTCCGGAAAATTTAGTCGATCAAAAATTTTAAACATGTTAGTTCACAGTATTTACATTATATCTGTGACCGTGAATGTCATTTGATCGGTAAATCCTGTCTAACTGTTATAGCCCTTTTAGACGGATTTACGAACGTGACATTCACGCTGATGTTCTGTGTTGTACTGTGATGTTGCGGATTGTCATGGTGGATAGCCTGGATGCAATGGTAGTACAGTTTGGTTTATTATGTACATTTGATATTGCGGGACGAGCGTCCGACATGTAGACTGCCGTCACTGCCTGTTTGTATATTATTCTTTTGGGGCACGACCGGGGTGAGGTCGATGTACCGGTTGTATGTATATTTTTACTTTCTGTACTAGGATTACCCCAAGGTGGGGTGCACGGATAGCCGGGTTCTAGATGGCAACGGGCTCGCATCTCATAGCGTTGAGACGGAGGGGGCCTCACTCTAGAATTGGCGGGCTATTCGCCGCACTCGTAGGGGGTACAGGTTGACCCAGGAGGGGTGCCCAAGTTACCGGATTCCGTGATGTGCTGGGTGGTCCATTCACGTTGCTGAAGGGATTGCCTCGCTTCAGGTTTTGGCGGGTAACTTGTCGCGTCCGTAGGGGTCTAGGATTTCATTGCACAGGCTATCCACACGACTAGGGGAACGTCGGGTTTCAGTAGCGGCTCTATGAAACCCGGGGATCCCAGATATCTGTATTGTTCTGTGATGCTTATTACATTTCTGTGATGTTGCATTTTATCACACCTTGAGCGAATATTATATATTGATATATATACTAGTAGATGTTGTATATGTTTTAGATCCGCGCTAGTCCAGTCCCCGCTCTGTCGTTAGTTAAGTAACCTAACGGGTAATGACGGGACCCAGTGGGGAATGCGGATAGCATATACGTACATCATTATTTTCGTTCGTTATTGGTGTGATCAATTAATGGGACTGCGTTGATTCGGATCAATGCAAGCTAAACAAACCTATTCTGATGTTGGAACAATTTTCAAAAAGCTGTTATTGCAAGGGCGTTTTCTTTTGTTTTGCACAGTGATATTCAGTTGGAATATCCTGCACCTCAGTCGACGAGGCAAGGGCCGAGATCCCTTCACCGGGAGTGACCCCTTGGACAGAAGTTTGCGTCAGGGCAATAACTTCACTATAGTCGTTTACTTTTGCTTTGCATCGTGGTATTCAGTTGGAATATCCTGCACCTCATTCTACGGGGAAAGAGCCGAGATCCCTTCACCGGGAGTGATCTCTTTAGCAAAGGTTTTCGTCGCTATATTTTTATAAAGCTATCCGGTTCCTTCAACGATATCAAGTTCATTACGTTAAAGGTTTTTCGCCAAAAACCATTCGTAACCCTCCGTCGTTTCATATGGATAGTCAATAGTATTCAAGCTGTGTTTGTTGGCCAAAGTCAAGGCACAGTGTTTGGTAGCTATTGGGTATTCATATGCAACATAGATAGATGCGTTGGTTTGGGACAGTCGTACTGCCTTGTTGGCCAAAGTCAAGGGTAGGTACGAGTGAGTTCAAATCAACCTGGAGAATGACGGGTAGAACTTGACATGTGACTTATGATTTGTTGGCCAAAGTCAAGGTCATAAGAGCATGGGGTAAAAATCACATCGGGAGTTTCTAAAGAAACTGAAACTTGCCAGATATGCGCATACCTTCTGGAGTGATAACGTGAGCGGATTCCGTCACGTTATCATGCGATGATAGTTGGATCCCGATTCTCACTGATGAATTGGTTTACTCCTCGGGTGATCCCGACTAATTCTCCTTTCAGGTTTGGAGGAGAATTTGACGGTACAGTGGGAGGTTTCCTGATCAGATAAATTGATAACCATTCTGATCTAGGTTAGAGTGCACGCTGAGTGTTTTCTTTTCTCTCTCTCTTTGGAAACGACCATGATCCGACCCTTGACTATGACTCAGTGACCAAAATTAACCGAACCTTCTTATACTCTGGCTTTTGGATTGTCAGAGTTGCAAACCTCATTGCCACTCCTACTTTTACCCTTTTCTCCAGGACACCTCGTATTACTACGAACGTCCACTTCCATTGGATAAAACCATCGTATGGTTATATACGAACTCAAAGGAATTTATTCGAGGATGGTTTCCGGTTCTGGAGAAAACGAATAGGACTATTCAGTTGTCTTTTCCTTTTACCTTCTCTTAGGTTGCGAGTACTCCTTGGTTTAGGAGATAATACATCTATTACGCAAATTGGATAGTCTTCTTCCAAACCTTAGGCTGGTGCTGAACGGTGGGGAATGAAGAAAACCAATTAGCATAACGATGGTGTATAGAAGGTATTAAGTAAAGACATATCAAGGGATTAGTAAGAGGGCAAAGTAAATTGCGACTGCTATTCACGACCAAACCAAGTATTTCATCGCCACTCCCACATCATCTTTGGATTTTTCCAGAACACTCCGTATCACTACGAAGATCCACGGTTTATTGGATACTCCATCGTATGGTTATATACGAACTCGAAAGGAACTTGTTCCAGTTCGGGGATGGATTCTGGTTCAGGAGAAATAGGAATAAGGTTTATTCAGGTATCTTTTATCTTCATCTTCTCTCGCGTTGCGAGTGCTCCTAGGATTAGGACAGTACACTCATTACGCTTATTGGATAGTCTTCTTCCAAACCATAGGCTGGTGCCGAACGGTAGGAAAGGAAGAAAACCATTTAGCCTAAGAGGGTGTACAGAAGGTAATGACTAAAGACATATGAAAGGATGTGGAGAGATGGCATAGAAATATACGGTTACAGTTGTGAATTTGAATGATGGAAGAGGCATTACTAGGAATACCCGGATATCCCTTCGAAACATTTACATGTTTCAGTTTCGCTGTGTACTGTTAAAAGAAAACTGATTTCCCAATCAGCCCTTGCTCCAGGGTATGTATTTACCAAGTATGATTCTCATATCTGTATGGTTTTACAGATGATGAGTGAGAGTAAGTTATTGGGAATTAGGTGATTATCCTTATTATATCGGGTTTCGTTATAATTGGTGATATTTGAGGAAATCGCCTGGGTTGTTTGCCGGACGGCAAATATTTGGTTTTGAATATCCGCTGTTATGCACCAATTTCAAATTGATATATCTGTACGTCTATTTTTATAGAGTGAGATATACCTTTTTGAAATTATGTCTATGACATTTACCTATATCAGTGGATGGTTAGGTAAGGAGCATTAAACAGCGGTGTAATCCTTCATAACCATAGTACAGTTTTCAAACTACGACACACAGGGATTGAGTTATCAGACTCAAGGGACTTATACAGAGTATTGTATGTTGTCCAGTGTCCATTAGGACAGAGGGGTTGGTCCCCGTACTATATTCGGTTTACTTATGACTTCTCTAGTTCTTAGACAAGTGTTTCGTAGAAACACAAGGTCTGAGTTTTGAGAAGTCATAGGTATATGAATAAAGTAGAGAACCAGGTGTTGCAAGTATCGGGATTTTTCAAGGTGATCGAAGATGCAGATACTTGTGTAGGGTATTCAGTTGATAGTAATGTTTAAGAGAACTTGCTTCTCTTTCAGATTACTCATAATTGGAAGCACTCCTAAGTTGAGTAATGCTGATCGGCCTCTCTCCATTTAGTTGACATGCACTGGAGACAGCTGCATAATTTGAATCTGGTTCAATTAAATCAGTGCCTCTGGTTCTATATTGGATATAGAACAGTTCATATCTTAACGATGTTAAGGTACGGGGAGTTGTCCGACTTATGTTTAAAACCAGACTCTGGATAACTCAAGACACGTTTCTGTAACGGCTGTTTGTGGGTTGACCCAGGCTATGATGAGGGTTGACTTTCTACCATGTGGAAGATCAATAGTGATATTGTTCCTGACTCGCCACAGTTTTGACAAAAATGGATTTTTTCAGAAAACAGTAGTGTGAGTATGGTAGAACTGGAAGTGATTCCAAAACCGCAGACGATTACTGAAAATTTGATAAGAACCTAAAGATTCAATTTGGTTTGACATTCCATTGGCCACTCCGCAGATACGGTGGGTATCCTCAGGCACCCGAGAGGTACTCCGGTAGCCTCAAAGACGGTGACATGGAGGTTCTTGTTTACCCAGACATGCCATTGCTGTTGTTCCAGGCTGCGAGACCCGGCAGGAGGATGAGTATAGCGTCGCTCTAAACTAGCTTTAGAAGTATACGTGTATATGACTCTGCCAGAGAATTGTCGTAGTCAGTGGGAGCAGCGGAAGCATTGGTGGACAAGTGGCTTATGTCTATTTATAGACTAAAGCAGATATAACGGAGATAGATCATCTATTTCTGACGCGACAGTCATAGGTTTGACTTCATCAGAATAGGGGATGGATCTGTTAAGAAAGTAGTAGGGTGTGATGTCCTGGTATTTGGATGACATACACAGAGTAGGAAGTGATATTCCTATACTACGATCGGTTATACTTTGGTTGTCACACAGTGGTTTCTCCACATAGGAATTGGGTATTATATCAGACATTCTGGTTACTAGATTTATGGTTTTAGATCTAGATTTGGGAAGTGTCCCAATCAGGGTACTTAGACAACATTCTAAAGGTATTTTAGAATGGACGACTCCAGGCACGGTAGTGTACCTGCAGGTGATGGAGTCACCCTCTCTAAAGATGTCTTATAGACTAAAGGGGAGAGGGATGTGCATGATCGGCATATCACTTGCCTAGGCAATTGAGTTAATCGTAAGATGTCAAGTACCACACCAGATGTTGTTTTTGCAGTGAATGCAATAAATTGATATTAATCCAATCCTGGAGAAACGATCGGAAGCAGTTTTTAGAACATAAGTGGATGTTCTACGGATATGATAACAACCGCATCTTTTAGGAGACAGTTATCATTCCAGGCTTCTAAGGTGATCTGGATGACAGAGAGGTTGTCAGAGTTATAGTTTTCCTTCTGACGAGGGGCAGTATTTTGGACAGGTGGTCCAGGAGGATACTGAGAGAGGCATGACGCAGGATACTGATTAAGTTCAGTTGACGATACAGTCTAAGAAGTTTGGATTTGGAGTTCATTTATGAGCTAGGTCCCATCAGACATCCAGACACATTCTAAGACAGGTATTTCTCATTTCGGGAGATGGCATTCTCCGCGAACTTGAGATATAGAGAGACATACAAAGAAACATCAAGGCGGATTCACTCACTGAGGCTATTCCTCGAACGCGATAGTTTCGCAAACGGATTTTGTGAGACTGATTAGTAGAGGAGTTGGGTGTTCGATATCACACGGGCTGTGAGTATGCGACATCGCAATAATTAGCCTTGAGTGCAAGTGGGAGATTGTTGGAGATAGTGTCCTCAGAGTCAATTATTGGATCACAGGCACGTGATTGCAATGATTGAGGGATGACCTATACCGGTAGGACAGTCTTACTCAAGATGATAGCATGCTATCTGGTTTATCTTTATCATCGTGTACTACTTTAGGTGACCTCACAGGTCACTATTGCACGTTGACAGAGCCCCTAGGATTCTTGCTTGACTGCCAGCAGTATGAGGGCGATCATATACGTGGGAGCTGGGGTCTATAAGCACATCCTTAAAAGGTCCCTAGTCGAGGGAGTTTCGAGACAGGGCATCGATACTCCAGAGTAGACTAGTGTATACAGTCGAGGCCCCGACGAGGGGTGGTGGCCGGTCTCACAAGCCATTGGTGTCAGTTGGTTCACCTAAGATGTATACAGGTGCTTATTGGGTTATGAGTACACCGGACAGGACTCGCCGGGAACATGCTAGTTGGTCTTATACCTGACGTCAGATAGCAGTTCCCTGGTGACATGTGTACAGGTTAGTTCATCGACCTGAGATCGTCATTTGTCTCGTGTGAGTTCCCACTGTACTTTGATTACTACCCTACCTCGCTCAAAGGAGACGTGCAAACAGGTTTTAGTTGGGTACAGTCCCGAGCCACATGGAGGCAGTGAGCGGATCTGCAGGGGTTCGTCTCTCCCGGTATTGGGGGTGAGGTCGCGCTGTGTCTAGGAGAGCCATTACACGAAGTCCTTGGCCAAGGCAGGAGATTTACTGGTAGGTATTCCAGTAGTATCTCAGGATGTTCTGGGCTACACTCCGACACGACTTGTACCGCTTTTGGGGGTCTGACTTTTACCAACCCCCTAGGCCCGCCATGCGATGCTCATAGACGAACGGACCGGACTGTACGGATATTGTCACTGACAGACTCAGTAGGGTGTCAGGATGAGTTCGCTCATCGACGTCCCTTTTGGTCAATACCTGGTAGCCCATTACGTATGGCTAATATCTCTGACGTGCTAGTGGTTAAATCCACAACCAAAGTATTGACGAGTCTTTAGAGTCCCCCACAGACCGTTTCTCAAGTTTCCGCCGAAACGCTGAAGAGGCCGTATGGAGGTATGGCAGGGTTCGATCATGTACGTGCGGTATTGCACGGATCATGATCGGACGGATAATACTAGCGGGCTTTGGTTTTAGCCGGATCCTAGTATTGTACAGTGTAGATTTTGTCTCATTGCATTTGTATTCGGTCGGAATACAAATGCGGGTATGTATATACAGTCGCGGGGTTTTCCTGTAATTTATTACGGGATCAGTTTTCTGAAGTTGCCAGTTTGCTTTCCGGTTTCGGCCATTTTTCTTTGTTTCTTTTTTTGGCTGGATTTTGGTGGAGGGGGTTATTTGCAATTGTGCAATTAATAAAGGAGAAGACTTTTTGTGGCACATGGTTGGTTCATCATGATTCTAGCTTCCATTGACCTCCTTTTGTTCATCATTGCTTTTGATGGGATTTGGATGAGACTTGGTTGTGATGCTGATTCCTCATCCTCATCTTTTTTCTCTCTCTTGGATGATTGATCAACCCCATTCATTTTTCCCTTGCATATTATTATGGCCGGCCACTGTTGGGAAGGGGGGGGTTTGATTCACTTCATTTTTTGATGTGGGAAAAATATGGTTCTCATTTTCTTGGCTTGCAACAAAAATTCCTAACCCTCTCCAAAAAGTCTTTCTCCTTCATCTCCACTCCTAATGGCAACTTCACAACCTCTAGAGACAAAAGAGTTCTACACTTCATCTACAGCAATTCTTGGACACGTCGCCTCGCCAACTTCGTGCCTGAGTTGCCTCGGTCCGGAGGTGGGAGCCCGTAAAAGAACCCGGCGATGCGGTGCCTTTCCGACGAGGAGATGAAGACCGGAGATTCCGCGGGGAGATCGGAACGACGACGAGAAGACCGAAGGACACGGATCGCTCGGTATATCTCTCTACCCCTTCTCTTGTTAGCTAGGAGTAGGTTAATGGCCCGATCCGGGATTTTAGTGCGCGGTGGTGCCGGTTTACAAGTTTCGTAAAAGTATCGTTTGCGCATTTTGGCCTCGGATTGACGGCCGGGGCGCCGCCGTGCACTTACAATTTAAGCATATAGTGGCTTTTACTGTTAGTTAGCAATTCCTTAATTATTTGCTGGTTTTGATATGGTGAGTCTCGACTCTCCATGTTGGTTCATTTTTAACTTTATGTGCATATATCATTGGGTTTGGATGGTTTTCCTGGTCCATTACATTCCTTGCAAGGGTTTAGTCATTGTTTATCCTAAATCATATTGGTTATATCTGGTTTGTGGACAATAAAGGAAAGGAAAAATGGTGAATTTTTGATTGGTTATAACCAAATGGATGCGGTTGTAGGAGGGTGACCAGTAAGAATTGATGAAAGAAAAGGATTCATGTACCCAACCCAAAAAAAATGTGGGACAAACTGTAAAGGCTTGTAGATGCTGCCCTGTATATTTATTGAATAGTTTGCATTGGATCTGGTGAATTAGTGCTCATATTATTGCACTTAGGAACCTTTTAGTCTGGTTTTGCAATTTCGAAGTTGCTCGTGGGTCATGCTATTTGCTGCTTGGATGGCCTCTTGGATCATCTTTGCTAACACATGAAGCCATGTTAGGGTCATTACTCTTTACTGCTTGGACTCCTAGAAATATCACTGCTCCAAGAACATGCTTCAATACACTATGCAGGGGGTAATTTGTGATGGTGCCTGCTTGTTTAGTGGATTACTCCCAAATGTGCTTTTTTGGAAGCAGGTATTTGGGATTTTACTCCTTTTCTATGCTCAACATGATTGGATATCCTTGGCGAGGGAATCATTGAATGTGCACATTCTAATGTATTCTTTCTTCCCAGAAGGGTTTGTAGCTATCGCTTGTTCACCCATTTATGCTCAGACTTCTGATTTTCTGTCCTTTCAATTTTTTGATCAACTTTTAATTCTTTTAATGACTATTTTCATGTGGAAGGGTGGAATGTGTTGATTATGTGATCAATACTTAGGATTATCGATGCCATTTCCTATCTTCTTAGGAGATTATTAAGTATTTGTTCTTACATTTGTTTTTAAATTTTATTTTAAAGGCTGTTGAGCTTAACGGCAATGGAACTTCCTCAGTAATGGCTGGGCAAGATCATGAGGTCAGGACATTTGTTCCTTTAATGTTCTTATATTATTTAGTACCGCTAAAGTTCATTTGTTCAATGATTTCAATTTGTCGTTATTGATATAACCAGTTGTTATTCTTTCCTTAGTTTCTCGTGTGGTAATGCACTGAAAGCATGTCATGGTTTCCTTATTTCCGAAAAGGAAATATATGATTATATGTGTCTATTAAGTATCAATGTTGGATAATACGAGCTTCATATTTGATATTTTTGTTTTGATTTCTACAATGAATTGTAGATACTGCTGAAGGATAAAGGATAACAAATTTATACTTAATTTTTGCTGCAAGGATATATTCTTTTTGTCCATCTTCTTTTTTGGTTTCATTTTTTTTCATATACTTTACTGAGGATAAATGGAAACAAATCAAAAAAAAGTTGGATATGAATCCCCCCCCCCCCCCTCAATAAACTGTCTTTTCTTTTTCTATTCAAATAAAGAATAGAGAAGTAAGATGACCCAAATTGTCCTTTTTCTTCCAAGTATCCAAACTAAATCAATAGTAGCCGGTAATACAGTATATTGCCCTGAAGAAATAAACTTTTTTTTGGCTGGTCCTTTTTTTGGATGTGTGGGGTGTTGACAGGCCTTTCTGGATTTAAACACCTGTTAGTACAATAGCTTATAATCTAATTTACTTTTGAACAGTGTTGACAGTGTATATATTCTTGATGTTATGTGGCGAATTACTTGGAATGGAAATCTTCTAGGCAATCTGTTTGATGGAAGTGCATTTTTTGCACTTTACGGTGCCCTTGATTTTGGAAATGAATAACTTGTTGGCTTAGTTTTAGGATGATGTAGAATATTCATACTTCCATTTGTCCTGTAAACCATCTATAGTGCAGAACTAACGTAAATGTATTTTTTTGTTGTGTGACAAATTTATCTATTTATCATGAGGGAGAAAGGGAGGGTCGTTTATTCTTTTTTTTTTTCAAACAGTAAATATCTTTGTATCATCCTGCATTGATTAACCTCAGAATCGGTGCAGTTGCACTGTTTTATATTTAATGTTATCCTTTTTGCAGAACGCTTACAGAGATAACAAAAGGGGGTTTCTTTCAGAAAGCAATGGGCAAATGGATTGCAAGGTCTGAATTCCCTTTGACACATGCTTTCAATTGAGGGAAAATTGTTTTCCGGCCCAGTTTGGAGAGATGGATTATTTTTAAACCCATGAAGTTCCAAAATTGTGAAAAACCCCTAAAATATACTTTGACGTTATTTTAAACACAAAACCCTGATTTGTATACGTATTTATGCATGCGTTGCCTATAATACCCTTTTAATATTTTTTTAAATATAAGAACATGAAATTATTAGGTTTTTCGAAGATACTAGAACACGAATTTTTTTTATTATCTACCAATGGTTTTTCATTGCTTCTTTATTATTCTCTTTACCATTGCTTACCCTAATTTCTTTTCTAAACTCCTTTTTTAATGTTGCTTGCCCTACTTTCCGACTTCTTTATTGTTCCCTCTTTACTATTGATTGCCCTAGTCTTAACCGTCATAGGAATGGAGATACCGGAATGGGGAGAAGAGATTGAAGGATTGGGAGCAGAGATGGGGGAATCGGAGAATTGGATCTGAAATTAGAGAATTGAAAGAGAAGATGCAGAAATTGGAAACATGGATACGGGAATCGGAGAAATTGAATTGGAGATGAGCGACTTGAAAACATAAATGCAGATTTTAGGAGAGGAGATTGGGAAGAAAAAAATAGGGAATTGAGAGAGAAGCATCTAGAAAGGAGCGAATCATTATAGCCGCGAGAGGAAATCATACGAATAATATTTTTTAGAGAATAATCATATGTGTATTTGATTAAAAAGAATGAGGATAAAGCTGGAATTTTTGCAAAAATATCCTAATTATAATACACACTATCTATTTTAGGCTTGAAACGTCCGTATTTTGTAAGTATTGGGGTTTTTCGCAATTTTGGAACTTTGGGGGGTTTAAAAATAAGTCTATCCAATCCGGGCTTGGGAACAATTTTCCCTTCAATTAAAGTGCACTCATGTACTTTTAGGTGTTGAGGTTTATATGTCGCTGCCATTATTTTCATACAATTTGGAAAGAAAAACGTTGTATTGGGTTCTTGTTACTTAGTATACAATTCGTATGCTGTCGTGCAAACTTCTGATATGACATTCTTCAGTAGAATATTTTGTTTGGGTTAATCCTTGCCTTCTACAGATAAGTGCTGTGATACTCTATGAACAAGGCAACGTTTTCCTTGTAAACCTTTTGTTATATAAATTTACATTTGGCTTTTAGCATATAATTTCCTGTGTTTTGTCTCCTTGTGTTATGCTTATATCCAAGAGAGCATTTATGATGTTTAATTTTTTTGTGTCTTTCTTTCAGAAACCTGCTTATTGTGGATTGCAAACTAATTTATTTCAAGCTTTTCAAAATATGTGAATTTTGTTTATTTTCCATAAATGGGAGAATGTGTATGGAAATGGATGTAACTTATTTGTTTTTTGTTCTTTGTATTTATTTTCTATAAAAAAAAACTTGAGTTATATGCTTAAACCATCTTTCTACTAAAATTTCCTTTTAGGTTTTTATTGGATAACTATGACAGTATGTGAAGTCCAGATTACATGTAATTTTTCCTTTCCTTCGGGTCTTACCAGTTCTATGATAACTTTGCTGTTCACATAAGGAAGAGCTTATCCTGGTCGTGATCATTTTGTTGAAGCCTTAGTTTTTATTGGATTACTACGAACCTGTTTCTTGATCAATTTTAGGGTTTATGTCTGAAGAAACGGTGTTTCCCTAAACCCTCGTTCTTCAAAAGTGGTTCCTGCATGCTACAATGGTTTGTGCCGGTTATTGTTGGTGAAAAATTATACCTCTATCAGCAAGTATCAATAACTGTTCTGATTAGCTTAATAGAGGAGCTTGTTGAAGGGTTAGCAGTTCTAACCTACTATCGACCATTTAGACGGTCTCCTTTATATCATTTTACTGATTTGTCTGATAATTAATATTTATTTACAGAGCATCAAACTGTCTAATTTTAGTTGCGTTATGGTATAAATTTCCTTTGTTGATGGTAGCTTTGCAAACATTTATCTCTGATTAGATTAATAGAGATAAAATTCGCGGCGTATAAAAACATCTGTTTTGCACATCATGACTCTTTTTGGTGATAAAATTCATGGTGCACTGAAAGTGTTTCCTAAAATATTGTACTTGTGAATATTGTTAGATGCATTGCTCAGCTTAATATTTTCCCATATGGATTTCTTTCCTAAAACGATACTAACAATTCGTTTACCATCTTTAAACCTTTTTTCATTATCAGTTCGCTTCTTTTTCTGAAACAGAATCTATTTTGCAGTATTACTCAATGCCAGGTGGTTGCAAATATGGAAGTGCGTGCAAATACAATCATAAAGAAAAAACTGAAGTTCCGGCTGAGTTAAACTTTATGGGCCTTCCATTGCGGCCAGTGAGTCTTTCATTGTCTTGGCAGTTTGTCGACTGTTATTTTAAATATTGGCAATGTTGTAGAACACATTCGTTCTTTAATTTTATGTCACATAATCGGAGTACAAGGTAAACACTGAAATGAATATTTAAGATATGTACATACATTCATATATAAAAAGAAGTCACGAAAAATCAGAAATGTTAAAATGAAAATTGTCGATAGAGAGAGAAGAAAGATCTAAGCCTTTCCTCGGTGGAGTCTAAGTTTGGGTATTGGGCTTGAATTTGGGTACTCTAATCTATGAGCTGTCTGATTAAATGGATATCCTCCCACTTTGTATAGGGCTAATCATACAATTACTCACCTGTTTAATTCTATTCAATGCAGCTGCGAGTCGACAACATTTAAGGGCTGTGATGTTGTAAAAAGTTGCCTGGGCGGCCGTAGGCGACAACGGTGTCCAACCGTCCTATTTTTCAATTAAGCGGTTGGGCGCCTAGTGAACGATCAACCGCTTGCTCCAGATTGCCTAGCAGGCAATAAAGCAGCCAGACTGCCTACGTGGACGATTAAGTGGCCTAGACCGCCTAGGTTCAAACCGCTTAATTGTTTAAGTTTATATCGCTAAGCGGCCCAGTCCTTTTAATTGTGTTAAGTTTTTTAGATTTATAGAACCAGTATAATTTGATAATATTATGCACATTCATTATACTATTAATAACATTTTTCATAATTTTTCCTTGCCTTCAATGTAATTTTTTGAATTCTGAATAAAGGCTTGTTGTTGTATTATGATTGTGTGCGCGCGCGTGCCCACGTCCGCCCCTTCTAATCAAAAAAATACTAAAACTGCTTAAGCTGCCTAGGCGGCTAGCTGCTAGGCAGTACCCCAACCGTCCAGCTTCACATAACGCTTTTTAAAACCAAGAGGGCAGGTTATTAGGCCTTTTAAACCTTGTTTTATTACACTGAATATTAGAAATAAACCCAAGAATGTGCATATGTTTAGCCTTGTGGATTATCAAGTACCTATTACTGAAGATTAATTATCATTGCAGGGTGAAAAAGAATGCACCTATTACATGAGCACCGGCAGCTGCAAATTTTCAACCAATTGTAGGTTTCACCATCCTGATCCGATCGCTGTAGGTGGCCAGGGGCCTTCAGGATATCAAAATGGCGGATCTCAACCATTTGCTTCACCAGCACAACTGCCTATGGCACCGTGGCCCTTGCAACGAAACCCAAACAAGCCAATTCCATACTTAGAGCCATCACCATCTTATGTTACGGGGTACTATTTACCTCCTCAAGGGCTTCATGCAAATCCAGAATGGAATGGATATCAGGTATTGCTCTAACCATTTGCGCGCAACCTACTCTACTTGAAGGTATTGTTACCTCTTGTAAACCATTCCAGCCATCAAATTGCATTAGTGAAATTTTGAGAAAATATTTTATACCCTAGCACACTTGGTGATAGACTTATTATTATCAAAAACCATAGATTATTTCTACAGTTACATCTGATAGAAGGTATTGGGCATTATTTATTTCATGGGCATGCTTGTAGGGATAGAGTTTATTGCCTTTTTATATGATATGTAACTAGTTGCTAAGACAATATGCTGCACATCTATTTCATAAATGTGCCACCGAAGTTTTTGGACATATTAGTAATTTAGGTGTAAAATACTGGTTGTAGCATGCCTTGAACATGTTATGAAAATTCTGTAGGGGAGGAAATTTCTTTGAGGCCCTGTTTGGCAATGGTGTTGGGTTTAGATAACCGGAGTTTCATAAAGCTATCTAAACCTAATTTCAGAATCCTAACTATGCCATGTTTGGCTCTCGTTTTGGAGTTTAGAAAACTCCGGTTATGTAAACTCCAAAGTTTTGATAACCCGTGTTTACTAAACTCCAATCCAAGTAGAGTTTTCTAAACTCCAAAAAATGAGAAGAAAACACTCACTCTGGAGTTTAGAAAACGAGTTTAGAAAACTCCTAAGCAAAACCTTGGGGTTTAGATATCTCTATTGCCAAACACCTCATTAAAGTTAAAAACTTAAAATTTAAAGTGGAGTGGAGTTAGGGCCTTGCAAACTAGAGTTTGCATTCCTCTACTTTGACTTGAAAATAAACTCCGTTTATCCCAAGATTTCCAACTCTATACCTAAACAGGGCCTCATTATTTATGGCTTTGACATGACTTGACTTAGAACTTTGTCACAAGTCCCATGCCTTCCTAACTCTCCTCGTCATCTTTAATCCTATATGATTGTGCTCAGTCGAAAATGTTGATAGACTATAACAGAACTTGAAATACAAAAGATATTTAATTATTTATGTACTCTCATGTGGTTTCCAATGCTATGGATAATACTGGATGTTGATAATCTATAAGATAATGTCTTCTTTCTTTTAGGAATTTAGTTAGACCTGAGTCAATATCCATAGGATGCATGATACATCCAACAACCATTTTGTGAACAATCTGGTGTCACTAATGATTCGGTTCATCTACTAATAAGATAATTTATGCCTATTGTGGTCTTAGTTTCCCTGATAACATACAGAACAGACTCTGTATTGATTGTTTGCGTAAACATGATCTTGGTAGTTCATGAAAGAAAATCATATTGTGCTTGTATACTCATATGATTAATTCTTTTTTGTTATTTAATCTTTATTGACTTGCCTATCTATGCTCATAAATTAACACATTTTTTGATGCATTATCTGTTGACATATATGTTTTGTGAGGATTTAGGCTCCAGTAAACCCAGTATTTCCAGCAGAAATGAATATGTTACAACCTCCGTCAGCTTCTACAATGAAAGATACTTCACACAAAGGAAATTTCTCTGCTCCAAAGAAGGCACTGGATGCCGAATATCCTGAGAGACCTGGCCAAGCAGAATGTCAATATTTCATGAAAACTGGGTCTTGTAAATTTAAATCAGCATGTAAATATCATCATCCAAAAAGCCGCATGTCGAAAACATCTGCTGAAGTCAATCTCAGCATTGTTAGCTTGCCTCTCAGACCTGTAAGTTATATACATGTATATAAATTTCTTTCCGAAAATTTTAACCTAATCAAGTTATCGCCTTTTGTTTGTTTTCCTTGTAGACCACACATAGTAGTTAAATAATCTGAAATAGCAGCCCTTTTAAGAGGGTTAGTTTTGGTGCAATGGGAAACATGCAGCATTTGTTGCACGAAAAAATTCCAAGTACATAATTGGTTGCGGTATTTGGATTCCATCGCATATGTTTGGTTATGTGCAAAGGTTTGGGATTTGGTGTTGAAGCTGCAACTGTAACTTTTTTTAAAAATAATGTGGCATTGTTGACATGGCATGCCTTCAATCAATTTCTAATGAGTTGAAGCATTTGTTGCAGCTAATTGGGCTGCAGTATCTGCTAAAGTTTTTTTGGGGTGTGTTTTCTTCTCTATTTCCAAATCCTAATAAACATGTTTGTAATCAAAGATAAATGTTGCCACAAATGCTGTATTTCCTCACAGCCAAACAACCTAAGTAGTTTGTTCCAATGGCTCCGACTATTCTAGTATAATCTCTGAAAGGTTATAGTCAACTATTTACACCTACTGTGGCATAGAGTTGACGAGGCATATCCTTATTGGATTTGTATCCCTATTGAATTTGTGATGTTCATGCAACTCTTTTGGCACATCCTAGAATTTATATTTTGTTCTAGATGAGCTGAACATGTATTTAATTGATAAGACACCAAAAAATAATCACTACAAAATTAGTTCTGTTTTTAGTCTCAATTTAGATTATTTTTTCTCATTATGCATAAAATTGCATATATTTCAAAAAACAACAAAAAATTAGCATATCCCAGCAAATTGTATCCCAGACTAGGGGAAAATTGCAAATTTGACTCATTGTGACCTGTATGTAGTATACAACCCTTTATATTGCTTAACTTCCTATGTGTATTTTTTTTTTTCCTTTTTTCTTTTTTTTTGGCTAGGATCAACCTACATGTACACATTTCAGTCGCCATGGAATCTGCAAGTACGGCCGTTCCTGTAGATACAACCATCCAATGGATTCCAGTCCTTCAGCACCTCCTGCTTCTCAAATTGTATTTAAACAGGGTGAGGTTACAAATGAAAGCAGTCCTGATCCAGTTCAGGAGTCTGATTGGTGATTGTGTGTGCACCTCTGCTCATACCACCTCAGCATACTTGAAATGCCCCCCTTATTTTGGGTTAATTTTTATTGTTATTTAAGCAAAGGAATCCAACTTTTGTCTGCTTGAATGTGAAAGATGTTTTAACTTATCACTTGTAGTATTACATTCTGTTTACTGCTTACATTTTCCTTTTCTCGCTTTCAGCCTTTTTGCCCCTGTATAAATATGTATCAATATGAAACAATAATCTGCAAGATCTGTTCAAAATTGCTTGGAAGCTTATTGCAGGCACTTAATTAGCTTGTGTTTTACGCGGTGGGATGATTATTGCAAGATTATTGCGGGCACTCATCAAAATTGCTTGAGCTTGCTCTGTGTGTTGCAATATGATATTTATTTGGTGTTGAAAAGTTGGCACAAGAGATGATGGTATGCCCGCTGTTAATATTGTCCGGCCTTAGTTTCGACGGGAAACCAAACTTGGTTCTGGTAATATTGTTTGAGCAGATTTTGACTTTTTGCAGAGAGAAATTGGTCAGTGCGCGCTGCTGTGTCGGATGCTTTTGGGGGCTTGCAGTTCTGCTATAATGTGTTAAAATCGCTGCAAAGCAGAGGTAGATTGATGAGAACCAACTACCTTCGATGTGCCATATGGGATAACCAGTTAGATTTTATCAGAGCATCCTTGCGGGTTTTTTGCTTCAGAAAAAGGCATTGAATTTGAGTTCAGAGTGGTGATTAGCGAATCCTTTTGCAGTGTGCAAAAAATTTGGGGTGATATGGAGCAGCATAAGAGGAATCGAATAGCTCATTTTTGTTCGTTGGTTTCTCTCTTTTTGAATAGTTCATTCTTGTTCGTTGGTTTCTCTCTTTTTAATCAGAGGGCAAGCTAGGTTTTAATCCAAGACCTTCCAATCAACAGCAAGAGACTTTAATCGCTTTACTACTAGCCTACAGTGGCACTCAAAAAACTTGAATGGTTTCTGCTAGTGAAAGCATAAGAGGTTGCTCCAGTGCACCATTCAAGCCTTCAAGCAAAGCATTCACCAACCACTTTCAGGCTCTAAAGCTCAACATTGGCCAATTAATTAGCAGCACGTAGGACTAATGATAGTTTAGATCCCACTTTTAAAAATAGAATTAGAATAATTTTCAGCCTTTCTAAAGTTCTTGTGGCCACTTTGGAGAAATTATCTAAAGACCTTTTCTTTCATTTTTAAATACTAACATTAGGAGATCAAATCTCTCGATCAGACAATTGATACATTCATCAAATGTATATTATCAATGATAGGAAAAGGTAGGGAGTGAAAGTCGGGTTGGATTTGACCCGAACCCGACCCGGTTTTTCCGGAATTTTTGGACATCCAATACCCGTCCGAACCCGATCGGATGGGTTGAAGATTAGATAAAATAATTTCGGGTTGGATATTAAATCCACCCGTCCAAACCCTAAGCCCGGTCCAAACCAAACCCGCTTCCTATATCCGATCCAACCCAATATATTAAATAGACATCTGATTCTAAATATTATAAAACACCTATTGAAATTTATTGTAAATATATAGTTAGTACATTTTTTATGTGTAGTTTATAAAACTATCAAATATAATTCATATCACATATAATTCATATGGTTTATGGTTTTATGTAAACATAAATTTTGGACATATATATTTGGTGGCTCAAATATTATATTTTTAAATTTTTAAATAAATTATAATAGGCAAAACCGGAACCCTGTAAAAACCAACCCACCCGCATAAACCTGAAACCCGAGATTGTGGATTCGTATTTAGCGCATTATAAACTCATCAGGTTTGGACAGGCTTTGGGTTTAGGTTTTAATTTTCGGGTCGGATAAAAAAATTCACCCCTAGGAAAAAGTAACTACAATAACCAGTGTAGGATAAATATATAAATATGAGACCCTCATTCATTATTCAGATACTCTACAAAATGATACAAATTACACTCAGCTGTCTTAATCAATTCTTTCAGGCAAACAGAATTCTAGCACTCAACTCTAACCGCGCCTTCATCAAAACTCTGGAATTCCAAAAACACGGGCAGTGTCGTCACTGGAAACAGAAACAAGCGAATTGCCATCCTTGGACATGGCCAGTGATTGAATGACATCGTCATGGCCATTATATGTTCGCATGCAATTCCCAGAGAGGCTATCCCAGACTCGAACCTTTCCATCAATACAGTCTGTAGCCACATATCGTGATGCGCCTAGCCATAATAGGCATGTTATGCCTTCCTGTGGGAACCCAAAAAACATGATGAGATTAACATAGAAAAAGTACAAAAAATATAATTGTTGAAACATAGCCCAAATGTCCAAATCTATGGATGAGATCTATTTCTGCCAAATTCCTCAATCTGACAAATGGAGAAGTTTGTTATCTCTATGGATGAATTTATTTAGGGTACAGTTCAGGAAATACCCCACTTTTGGCCATATCGCAGGAAATGACACTCTTTTTAGAACCTGCACTTTACAACATGGTTTTAAATTTTGGCCGATCCCAAATGACTCATGCCGGTTACAGAGAGGACTGTCGAGTTCCGGTAGCGAGATTGATACCGAGATTTGAACTTTAGTATTGGCCTCTCCAATTAATTATTGGGTTTTCATATTAAGTTTATCAATGGGTTGGTGGGTTTATTGATGGGTTATTAAGTTTATTAATGAGTTAATGGTTTGTTTGACTTTATGAATTGCTAAAAAAAAGTCAGAAAGTTTATAGTTAACTTTACAACATAATTACAAAAGTCATTCTAGTTAATTACTAAAAAGAATGTCAATTTTTTTATACTTATCATTAGTATTTATTTAATTAGTTGATTAATATTTAACAATTCTTTTAACCAAACAATAAATAACCCATTATTCCAAGCTGAGATGTCTTATATCGAGATGGCCAATTCCGATCCCTCTCATATATGTGGATGAGATTATATCACTTGAGCTGTCTCAGGCCTCACAAATGGAGTTTGTCATCTCTACGACTGAATTTATCTACCACAACATTGTGTGGGCCCCACAGACGAGGTTTAAATTAATTTATATGTAGCCTACTCCATATGCTTGGGATAAAAGGATGCCTTGTTGTTGTTGTTGTTGTTGTTGTGCAATGCCTGTGCAATTTAATGGGAATAAATCTCATGGAGATGACAAACCTATTCAATTGGGTTTGTACATGTTGGAACAAATCGGTGGAGACATCCAAAAAGAAACAATGAGAAGCTATTACTTACTTCGTGATCACAAGTGCAGCGTACAGATGAACGCTGTAGATCCCAGATAATAAGCTTCTGATCCATACTTCCAGTTGCACACCAAGGGCCACTGTAAGCCAAAGATAAAACGATCGTCATGTTAAGTAAATTAAATGACAATTTGGGAGACTACATGCACATCAGAGTCAGCTTATATACAATGTCACCATGCAGCTTTTGTCAAGCTATGTTTAATCGATAAGCAAATTTTTTACATGGAAACACTATCATTATTGGAGAAAGAGGGGGAAAATTTATAAAAGAAAACATATTGCCTACATATATATTGATAATCATTAGAGAAACAAAAAATGATGGTTTATAATACTATTGAAATTGAGGGCAGGCATGTGAGGGAGATTATGCATCTGAAAACTATATGCAAGTTGTCCGGGATATTGTTGACAATTGTTGTACATTATCACTAGCATTATGAAAGCATTTTGGTTTAATCACAATTTGCTCGCTACTCATATAGCAAATGCAAGAAGCCTGTACCCAGCAGGGCAACAAGTGAAATAGATGATCTACACAGATAAACTATGCAAATGAACAAACAAGTTGTCCTTATTTTATTCGTAATACATTACTGTGTGTATGTAATAACCAGGCATTAACATTTTAACAGAATCGATTGATTAATTGTATCATTGCATAACTAGTCGGGTAATGTATGCAAGGGACATTGATTAGTTGCACAATTTGCAATTCAGACGATTGAAAAAACAATCTAAGAAGTTTGGTTTTGAATTCTTCCCCAAATTTCCTATGCATCATCTAACTGTAGGTCTTTAAGCAAATCTTTGAACTTTGATGCACTTCAATCCTCGATATGATGCATTGATGCTTTTAGCATTTTGGTGTAAATTTTGGGTTTGATGTTTGTTATGATACTCAGCTCATGTATACTCTCCGTTGGATCCTTTTTCCTTCGTTTTCGCTATTATAATTCTGTCTACAGTTTTATATTGAAAAACAGGTAAATGGACGTACAAAGCTAAGAGTTTGCTTATTTACAGGAGGATGGAAAATCAAACTAATGTAAGGATGCTAAATGTGCAAGATAATCATACCTTGCTGAAAGTCCAATGCACTCGACAGAGCTGGAGTGAGCAAGTAGAGAACCAACCACCTAGAAAAGCAATTAAGAGGTAAAATTATGGCAGTGGCTTCTGAAACTATATATGATGCCTACGTCTAAATATACTTGCCTTTTGTCAAATAACAAGCTTACTAACTCAGAATACAGGACTAATGTGTTGGGTCCAAATTTAACTTGTTTTAACGATGTCCCATTTAAGTAGCTGGTCAAAGAATCAGTTTCATTTTAAATCATCAACTTTAAAAGTGTAAGCCATTGTTAAGGTAAAAGTAATGGGGAAGATGCAACTGGCTTCTAAGCTATTTCATACATGGAAATATTAAAGACCATAGACTTCTTTAGTGGATGGTAATTTGCTCCCCTCCCTTCTTAGCAACTCTTATTGAATAAGCTTTTTTATTCGTCTTTATTTGGATATCATTATTTTTAGGCTTATTTTCAGAAAACTACCAAATACTTTCACCCTTTGGTAACAAACTACAAATGACATTTAGGACTGTAAAATACCATGATGACTAATGGTCAAACCCGGTCAACACTTAACGATGTTAAGCGTACATATTTCCCTTCTAATAATTAAAATTAATTATATTAAATTATTAATGATTATTTTATTAATAATTTAAATAATAATTAATTAAACACTTACCAGCGACGACGGCGATGGAGGTGGGTGATGGTGACAGTGGTGGCAAGAGAGTAGGGTGGTGAAGGTGGCTAGGGTTAGGTTAGTTTAGAAAGAAGAAGAGATGATGGCCCGGCTAGGGAAGCGGTGGTGACAAGAGAGGAAAGCGATGGAGGTGGCTAGGATTAGGATTATGGGGCTAGGGTTTGGGTTAGGGCTAAGGAAGAAGAAGAAGAAGAAAACTAAGAATATGAAGGGGAGGCGGCAAGGTGGCTAGGAGAACAATGGCGAGATGGCTAGGGCGACAACGAAGAGAGAGGAGGAAGGTGGAAGTGGCTAGGGTTAGGGAGGAAGAAGAGGAAGATGATGATGATAAAGGGGAAGTTGATGAAGGGAGGCAGCAAGGTGGCTAGGGGGCAGGACTGCATGAGTGGGGTGGCGAGAGAAAGGAAAGAAGAAAGATGAAGAGGAGGTCGACAGTGGCTTGAGAGGGCGCCGTCGGTGGAGTGAAGGGCGGCACGGTGGTGATGGCAGTGGAGGGCAACAATGACAACAACTATGTAAGGGTTAGATGAAACCGCATGAGTGAGGTGGTGAGGGAAAGGAAAGAAGAAAGATGAAGAGGAGGCTGACAGTGGCTTGAGAAGGCGCCGTCGGTGGAGTGAAGGGCAGCGCGGCGGTGATGGCAGTGGAGGGAAACAATGACGACAACTACGTTAGGGTTAGATGAAGAAGGGTATTTCTAGGTTTTCTTTACATTTTTTGATGACATGGCAATTTTAGTGATAGTGGAGGCGTAGCAGTAACGTGGTCCCGTTAGTGCTGATATGGCACAGTTATTCATGACGTTTTTTGGGGGGAGTTTTGAAATTTTTGGTAGTTTGATGCCTAAGGGTTAAACTATTTGGAGGTTTACTGGAGATGAGCCTAATATATAATTATTCTATTCCTAGTCTTTTTGCCTGACCAGCTTCATCTTATTGTGGATTCCTTGTTTATCTGTCTTAGATGAAAGAAAATCAGAACAGTCTTTTTATGATAAGAAATGTGTGAAAACTGCACATGATGCACTAAGAGAGAAGTTGAAAGAGAAATGGTATAGAGAAATGACTCCTTTCTTTATCATATAAGCAGTTTGAGCAATAATTGAACAAAAAACCGGTTAATTCACAAATGAGACAATGCGATAAATGGTATGAGCACCGACCAATTATAGAGCTTGTACTTTATCTTTAAGTGGGCGAAACGATAGAAGCATCAAAGATATATCAGTAATAAACTAAAACTCACCCTCCCAGTTGTTATGTTCACCATGTGGACAGAACCATCTTTTGAGCCAGTAATAGCAATTGTAGAATCAGAGGTTATCGACAAACATGTCAGCCCATCAGTATGATATGGATGACCTACAAAATTTCACATTCAGATATATAAATTACAGAAGAAAGGCATTAACTATTGAATGCTTAAGAGCATGTAAGGGGCAACAATACTATTAGATAATTCAGATTCCCATGCAGTGTGTTTTTATTGGATTTATTTTCATTTGGCAACTGCCAACTACTGAGATACATAGGAAAGTGCAACATACAGCACGATAATAACCAAAAAATAGTAGTGGTAGTAGCAGTAATATTTCTGCCTTAGGTTAAAACCCTATGGCGGTGGTTTCAATATTTCCAAGTATAAGCATAGTATATAAATGAAAAACATGAGGTCAAGAATAGCATAATCAAATAATATGGAAAATTAATAAAACCATCGTTTACTGGAAGAACTTTTCAACAGTAGCAATTATGCATGACGACATTGCTTAAAGTCCATGTAGGGAGGAAACTGTCTAGGACAAATACAGACCGTGATATAATGAATTCAACAAAAAGCTATATATCATACCTCTAACAGCATGAATACTCTCCCCGGTTTTGGGATTCCATATTCTTAATGACGTATCTTCAGAACCAGTGCAAATAATTTTACCTTCAAAGCAAATAAATGAAATTTTCTTCATCCAGATAGATGGCACAAAACTTAAAGCAAAAACCAGCATCGCCAAAAGTATTGATATACCATCAGGTGTGAAGTCGCCACAGGTGACACTGCTACCATGACCAGAAAATGTGGTTAGCAAGGCACCTTTGTCAGCATTCCACAACCATACACTAGCATCTTCTGATCCTGATAATATTAAGTGTCCTCTAGGATGCCATTTGAGCCACTGAACAATACAAGAAAAATGTATAAACGTAGATGAGCTGATAATAGAACAGAATTCCCGGGATTCGAATTAAAATATTAGAAAGATTGAAATAAAATAGGGTAGTTGCACAAAACGCCTACACAGTTTACCCCATAGAGCATTTATACCCTCTCAAGTGACTTATTAGCGCAAATACCCCCTCTGCTCATCAACTAAAACCCTAAAAATAACATTCAAATTCTATTATGAAAAACTTGAATGATTGTCTAATTTGACTCTCGAGGGGGGGCGGCGGGTAGAAGCACTCCATGGGGTAAACTCCAGGGTTTTATTGTACAATTAACCCTTTATTTCAATTTTGTGGTCTCACCTCAACGCTACCCCCTGAACCTTCGAGTGAGTGCAAGGCTCTCCCTGATGTTGTGTCCCATACTTGAATAAGTCCATCAAAACTTCCAGATGCAAGTAGTTGTCCATCAGAACTGAAGGCTAAGGTAGAAACCGTATCTCCATGACCTTCAGAGGATAGGCGCAATTAAAATTAGAAGCCTACATTAACATCAGCCAAATAATTTAGCATAACTATTCACCTATGAATTAGAGGCTGACCAAAAACGTGCACAGATATACCAAATAAGAAAACCATCTAGCCACAGTTTTATGACGGAACAGAAAGTGATTACGAAATTCAGCATCATGCATTGTTCCTTAGAGAGGCCTGCATTGACTATTGTTAAATTTCTATAGATTTGAGACGGGTTCACATATGGCATCCCCATTTACACAGGAACTCATCTGCCTTGATCTCGTGACTTCACATATTGATAATTCCAATGATTTATGACTCCCTCTCTTCAACAAATAAATTAACTTTAAAAACTCAGCACCGATTAGTAATGATCTTCTACAGAATTTTAGCATCTTCTTGCCCCATTGACTTTAACATACTCATGTACCGAGCTATCATGATTCACAATTGGTCATTACAGGTGTGTTATAGCCCTTCAAATTTCCAATCTGTAATGATATGATTAATCACCGTCTTATTTATTATTTGCCAAAATTAGTTGTTCTCGGTTATGTTATATAACAAATGGATTTTTCTTCTTTTTGTTGAAATTACTTATATAACTCTTTACTTGATGCTTATCAAAGTTACTCGCTCTCGGTACACTATAAGTCTATAGCCCACAATTTTTCTTCTTTATCGATCAAATAACTTTTCCATCATTCAACTTATCAAAATTAGTCATCTTTGTGCGATATAACCCATGGATTTACTTTTTCTTTGATAGAAAATGACTTAATCGCCACTTAATTAATTCTTATAAGAGATCAAGAGAATCAAAAACACAGTGACTAGCATGTGTATTCTCCATTGCTCAAATTGTAATACAAATTAGCCGTATAAATGTTTTAGCCCGGATCCAACAACATCTTGGAATTATTCATTTTGAGTATGTGCTCAATAACTCATTGTTATTTTTCTAAAAGGACAAGAACAAAGATCTAAATCAATTTAAAAGCTTGTTGAGTGGCCATATTCTTATTAAACGCTCAAAAATCGCGCTCGGTTCTCCCTCGTTCTATCCTCTATAAGAAAGCCCTCCAACTTTAGAAAAAGCAGCTCATTTCTATCCTGTCTCTTATATCATAGATAGATACTAAAGTTGAAGATGAAGCTGACACAATTATACCCGGCAGATTTAAGTTTTTACTATAAAAAAAATCAGACCTTGAAGCTCTAGCAATGGACCTTCAGACCCAATCCTCCACAAGAATCCCTTATCATCTTTACCTCCAGTCGCCACCAGAGATTCATCAATTGGGCTGCACGCAACAGCAAAGAGCTCGTCTTCGCCGCAAAAAGAACCCTAGCGATCGGTAATCGAGCTGAAAATCATCAAATAAAACTCTTAAGGGATCAAGAACTCACCTTTGTGGCCCCTGAACACATACGAAGAATCATCGGGCTCGTCGTCGGGGTCCGAGTCCATTCCATCGTCGTCTCGATCGGGAAGATCTAATTTTTTTGTGGGAAAAAACGAGAATGAGAGAGAGAGAGAGAGAGAGGAATGAAGTTGGAGAGAGAGAAGAGAGAGGGTTGCCTTCTTCATCGATGGGGATCTCTTGGATGACGTCGTCTTCATCCAAGAAAACCTCTTCTCCTTCGTCGTCGGACTCGTACGGTGCTCCGCCGCCGCCGCCGCTGTTCATTCTCGCGCCCTTTCTCTGTTTCCAACAGTCGGCTATGACCGTTTATTTTAGGGTGTAAACGGGTCGGATCCGTTTGAGATCTTTCCTATCGGGTTCGGATCTTCAAGGGATGGGATTTGTACCGTTCCAATTTATTCTTCAATTTCATTTTATATATCCACCATAAAATTGAGCAGAGTATTTTATGTTGATCAAGAAGCCATCTTTTAAGTAAAAAAATTTAAAGGTTGCTCTAGTTATGGGATATGTTTTATATCGGTAAGTTGTTGTATTTGCCCATTTCTGATGCAATAAAAGAAGTGTCGAAAATCACCTTTTTATTTATTGCATGTCCTATGATCAGTTAATCTAGATGAATAGTATTAAAAAGGTTGATGCATTGTTTTGGCTTTGTGATTTGTGATCAATTAAGGGGGTTTTCTCTCCTATGACGTTGATGATCATGTATTTTTTCCCTTTATTTTTTTGTATGGGAGTCATGAGTATAGCTTAAAAGCATAATGCATTGTCTTTGATTTTACAATAGAGGAAAAGCGGGCTTGGAACAGGTGCATGTGAAGTCCGAGGCATGCCCCGCATGCCCCGGCCGTACCCAAGCCCTCTGTTTTACCATGAAGTGGGATTCACATGAGCTATGTCTAAAATTCAAATAATAAATCAACTCTAATATTATTATAACTATTACTTTCTGGGTCCCCAGTTTAAAATTTGATTTGGACCAATAAACGTTACGCCACATATCATTCTAACAGAAAACAAAATCGAAATAATAAATCAACACAAAAAAAGAAGAAAAATAAACCAAAACCACACAAAAAGATATAAAATGATTTTGATAAAACTGCTTATCTAATAAAAAAAATACCTTTTATTTCATGAATGAAAACTAATTTTAGATCATGGATTAAAACAACCATCACCGATAGCTAAACAATAAAAAGGAAGAAGAAAAAGATGAACAAGGAAGAAGAGTTGCCGAGCAGGTGATGGAGCAAAGCAAACACTTCATTTATTATTTTTTTTCCGTATGCTTCTTGTTACGATGGACTTGTTGGTTTTTCTAATTTATAATTTTCAAGGTTTAATGTTTAGATGATAGACTTGATTTCAATTCTAACTTACTTATTTCATTTTAGAGTACTTTGTTTGAGAATCCGTGATGATATAAAGATGATTTCTATTCTTAAAATATGATTTACAATTACATCGATTGAGGTATGTGATAATGCTCGATATTGGTGACTGCCAAGATCAGGACACGTGGCAGATGACGTGTCCTAAGACTCAGAAGAAAGGGCCCACAGGGGCCGATCAGGCCACCCCGTGTCCGACCTGCAAGCGCAAACTAGCCCACCTCTGGGCCCCCTGTGAATTAGCCTTCTCGGTCGCTCAGCTCGCCCCGAGCTGCCACAAGACCAAGACTCCTCGGCCTCCTCGCTCGTCCCCGAGCCCCCGGCCGAGGCCGCCTTCCTCGGCCCTCCGATCAACTCCACCACTCACAGGCGTAACCGCCGCTCCGCGAATCTCGCCATGCGCAGATTCTACGCCAACAACATCTCACGTTCCACGCTATCACGATCCCCATTAAGGGGCGATCCGCTCTCTGCGCGGGCGTGACGTCGGGAGCGTAACTGCCGGTGAGATTCTCGCGCTTGCTGCTGCGTGCCACCACCGCTATATAAACCTCCATCACAGAGGGGTCAAGTAAGTCATTCTTTACACTTACGCTGTTACTCTGCTCGGATCTCATCACTAACTTGAGCGTCGGAGGGTCCTCGGTGGTACCAAACCGTCCCGGGACTTCTTTGCAGGTACTCGGCGACAACCTCCTCGCCCCACCTTCTCCTCTCAAAACCCATTGAGGATATATATACGGTCTTAATATATAGCATACACGTGCAATACACCGGTTTTCATAACCGGATTTACGGCAAAAATTGATAATTGAGAAAGACAGAAAATTCCTAAGATCTTTACATGATATTCAAAATACGCCGAGTGTTGAAGAAGCGTAATATCAACAACTATTAGATGGTTTTAGACGTAAGAAAAGTCACCGAAGAAGATCAAACAACACTTATTGGAAATCATCCAAAACGTGTATATCATTGATAAGGCAAGTCAAAAAATATGGTATTTTCATGTTAAAGAGCCCGAGAGCAAAATGCAGGTCAAACAAAAGATATTTGCTCTAAACAATTGTGGAAAGTTGTAGATTTTGAAATCCAAACCCAAAATACGCTTTTAATGCATCTCCCATCCTATTTCCCGATTTTGGTACGTCTCTCCCGTTCGCTCATCGCCATCCAAACCCCTTGGCCCACTCCGCATCCACGTGTTCTCCACCCGCCCCCTGGTTCCCCTCACCCTGCGGTATACTCACCACCCTCACCCCCTATATAAAACACACCCTTTTTGCCCCCCAATTCGCGAAGCTACATCGTAATAATACAATAAAACAAAATTACCGAAATGGCCGCTGCTAGGGCTCTCCTCCGCCGCCTCCCCTCCGCCTCCGGTGCCGGCGCCCCCTGCCGCCTGATCCTCTCACAGCCCCACTCGTCTCAGGCTCAGCAGCAGCCGGCGGAGCCTACAACGAAGCCGCAGAAGCTGAAGACGTTCTCGATCTACCGATGGAACCCAGACTCGCCGGCGTCGAAGCCGGAGCTGAGGAGCTACACGATCGATCTGAACGACTGCGGGCCGATGGTGCTGGACGCGCTCATCAAGATCAAGAACGAGGTGGACCCCACCCTCACCTTCCGCCGCTCCTGCCGCGAGGGGATCTGCGGCTCCTGCGCCATGAACATCGACGGCGACAACGGCCTCGCCTGCCTCACCAAGATCAAGGCCGACGCAGCCGGGGGAGGGGCTTCGTCATCGTCGATCACGCCGCTGCCGCACATGTTCGTGGTGAAGGATCTGGTGGTGGACATGACCAATTTCTACAACCAGTACAAGAGCGTCGAGCCCTGGCTCAAGAGGAAGGATCCGCCGCCGGAGGGCAAGGAGGTGCTGCAGAGCAAGAAGGATCGCGCGAAATTGGACGGGATGTATGAGTGTATCTTGTGTGCCTGCTGCAGTACCTCGTGCCCGAGCTATTGGTGGAACCCCGAGAGCTATCTTGGGCCCGCGGCGCTGCTTCATGCTAACAGGTAATGGTTTTTGATTTGGGTTAATTGCTTGATCGATCGATCGCTTTAGTAGGTTAAAAATTAGATCTTTAGGGATTAACAGGCTAATTTTGTATGAAACTAGGAATAATTCACCTTTGTTGTTTATTGATGTTATATTTTGGTTGGATTGGATTTGATTTAAAAGTTGGCGGTTTTAGAATTGGGCAATTTTGATTAGCTTATTTGCTTGATTGATAGGTTTGGTGGGTTAAAAATTAGATCTTTAGGGATTAGGATTTAGGGTTCGATGGTGGAATGTGTGAGTTTATGATCTCTTGTGGATTTAGGGTGGTGGTTGATAATTAAGGACAGTTGTGGCTTCTTATTCTTGTGCATCTCAAATTTGTTTGGGCGGAACCGTTATTAGGGTGGTTTGTAGGTTGGATCAGGCAAAGTTACATTGTGTTTAGTGGAGATTCTGATTACAGCCGTGGGAGTAAGTAATGCGGGTAAAACTTTTGCCAGTGTTGAGATATATAGTTAATTCTGCTTTGGATAATTGGTCGATTGATAGTATCTGAGGCTTGGAATGGTGCCTTTCATGATTAGGTTGTATAAATTAATGGTGAAATGCTTCTAATAATTTGAGGTAGCAATTGATAATTAGGAACATTTAGGGGCTACATCTTATCTTGCACCTGGAATATAAATATCCAAGTCAGATGCTATCTGGTGATTTGTGTTTTGGGATAAGTTATACTTATATTACTTCATTGGAGGTGCAGAAGCTGCAGACTGTTAGCGATTTTGAATAAAGTGGCTAATTTTTGCTAGAGTAGAATTATTTGTGGATACTGCTGCTGACTGATAGAACGGGTTTGTAGCTTTCATTCATTGTTTTAGATCGCTGGGATCTTGAATCTAGTAATTCTGAGTTGTGAGATTCTGGCAGTTTTATTGATTGTGAGTTGAGTTTAGATAACCGGAGTTGAGTTTAGATAACCGGAAATAGAGATGAAAAACACCCCAAAAAAATAAATTTTTTAATAAATACCGCAGCCCAATTAGCTGCATCAAATTCTTCAACTCATTTGAAATTGTTTGAAGGCATGGCATGTCAGCAATGCCGCATTTTAAAAAAAAAAGTACAATCCCGAACCTTTTGAACCTAAAGAAACATTTGATTTGCGTGAAATCCAAATAATGCAACCGACAATGTATTTGGAATTATTTCGTGCAACAAATGCTGCATGTTTAACGATATGATCCGTTTAAGTTGATCATCCTATCCTCAAATATGTGTATGAAAAATCAAGGGATTTAAAGATCTCTAGCATATGCATCAATGGGTGCAAAAATGAAGGTCTTTCGATAATGCAACATAAACGTCATCCGATGCATAGACTATAGGTCTTTAAATCCTTTGATTTTTCATATACATATATTTGCGGGTAGGGTAATCAACTTAAATGGATCTAATCGATAAAATATGTCATAGATCGGCAGTTCCTGTTTTTAAAAAACGTGGACCGATTGCAATGGATCACTCCCATATATATATATATAACTTATAGGTCTGAGAGGCAAGCCAACAGGGCTGAGATTGACTTCAGCAGATGTTTTCGACATGCGACATTTTGGATGATGATATTTACACGCTGATTTAAATTTGCAAGTGTCACGACCCGAAATTGGCACGTGACGGCCCTAATACTACGCAACGTCTACATGCGTAATGCAGTAAAAGAAAGCCAAAACCCAGAAATCTAAACCATTAAAATACCAGAAAAGATAAGAAACATTGTTTAAAAGTCTTTGAAATCATAACCCAAATTCTTTAAAAGTCCAACTTTATTTCCTTTAAAATTTTGGCAGCACCTCCTTTGTAAAAGCTAGCCCCAAAAATGGGTACAACATAAATATAAAGTAAAGCATCCCCAACGGGAGCAAATCCACGCCCAATGTCGGAAAACAACCACCACAACAAATATACGACGCCGTAGCGAAGAAATAGAAGACGATAGAAAGGAAACTGTATAAAAGACAACAAATCCAACATAATATACAACATCGTCCTCACCAAGTCTCTAAGTCAATATGAAAATAGTAGATGGAGAGTACATGGATACAACGAATATACAATACAACGAATAACCACAAAACCCACCTAAGCAAAATGCACACTGTGAGCTGATGTGGTATCCGTAGCAAAAGATGATAAGATGTGTGATAATAGCCTGTCTCTGACTATCCTGAGGAACACCTGCAAACACTGTGGCACAACGGGGGTGAGTTGCCAACTCGTGAATAGTAAATAACATATACAGGTAATCGCAAGTATGCACGTAAAGCGTGAATCTAAGATATGCAATTAACAGTAATAACATGTCATATGAATGCAGAATAATGGAAAGTACACTAGCAGGTACAACCAATATATATAAAGCAATAATGATATGACAACGGTATGCAATAATCATGCGATAGGGATATGAGAATGTAAATGTGCAATAATCATGAAAGGTACACTAACAGGTACTACTAGTACATGAAGCAATGCACAAACAGATAAGGTGAGGTATGGAGTGAAGTATGTCATTTCCACGGAATCCTGACATCGTGGTAGGATCACAATTCAGCAAGACAATTTAAATCCCAATTTCTCAAATCAGCCCCCAAATTGGCTCTCATATTATCTAAGTATCACATCTCCTCAATTGCACAATATCAAGTATATCTCATATATCCCGAATGTACAACCTCAAGTATATCTCATATATATCGAATGTACAAAATCAAGTGGATCTCACATAACTCGTATGTACAATATCAAGTATATCTCACATATCTCGAATGTACAACAGCAAGTAGATCTCATATATCTCGAATGTACAATATCAAGTAGATCTCACATATCTCGTATGTACCATATCAAGTATATCTCACATATCTCGAATGTACAACAGCAAGTAGATCTCACATATCTAACCAGTATCCAATCTCAAATGAATCTCTTATATCCCGAATCAAATCTCCAGCAAAATTCTAACATCCTAAATATAATGGCGTAAATAAATATGATGAGGTCAATACACATATATTAGCGTCTCATTCCACTAATATTGGTGTAAAGGTATATATAACAGCGGCTCAATCCCCTATTATATATACAAATGAGTAATTAGAAATATCATGAAACCAATGTGCCAAGTATCGACATAGAAATGCTGATCCATCATGTGCTGTCTCCATGACTGGCCCCCCCGATAGGTACGTATCATACGCTATCCCGAAAGCTCGAGTGCCTAGCTCTGACCCTCGTCTCTCGACGTATCTATACGTACATGACTCCCGTCGGTATCCACATGATAGCTGCTGAGTCATTGGTCCTGTCACCGGATAGTATGGTTCCCCTAAACTTCATCGCCTGACACCACGACATGGTTCTTGCTTCGGGTACCTCCGGGCCCCACCATGTACCCGCACACGGACCCCTCCTTTTCTCGCGTGGGGTATACACATCGTAAACGACAAAATCTCAAGGTGGCTGCTGAAATATCATATCAAGGGAAACCGGGTTTTTCAAATAATGCATAATTTTATGAACTACCACGGTTCCCAAATCCAGAAAACATCATGAAAAATCCATATCTCAATGCGAAAATCCATGAATAAAGTATACGCATCATAATCTGAATGCGAGCATATAGAGGAAAAACAGCAATTAACTGTAACAAGTTAATATAATATCATGCGGTTCTTAATCTCTCCAATTCTAAAATAACATCAAGTAAAGGTAAACATGTAGCTATAACCAGATATATGTGCAACATAAAGGTATAGCAAGATATATGTATCTACCTATAAGTAATGATGTAGTATACCCCATGGGTATAAGAATAGTATGTGCAAGGTATACCTATAGCTATGACGTAAAGTGTGCATGTACCTATCACTAATGGTACAATACTCCATAGGTATACAGATAACTAGCATGTAAGTATGTAGGTATACAGGTATGCTATAAGTCAATGCGTAAAGAAATATGAATCAAAGTCTCAATGTCCCTAACCAAGCAATGTTATATCTATAAGTGGGTTATGCGTGACATGGCAATTATTGACGGTGTGTGTAGCATACAATCAGTGCTCGTGCAACATGAATCGTCAATAATATGTGCAGTGTCATACTACTACTAGTCCAGGCACAACTACATCTAAGTAATAGGGTAAATGTGCAATTCTAACAATAACGTAGAATATGCGACAAGTAATAAAATCTCTAGCCCTGACGCATAACGCCATGCGGGCGATTCCCCTGTAGATGTTAAATCTATTCACCAACGCTCCAAGCTAGGTGAATCCTACCACCTGTTTCCCCCTGTCGTAGCGTTTGAATTCCCCGCTTGCGAACCTAAAATTTCATAAACACATCACATAAGCATATATTCTATATCGACGAAAAGACATCGAAACGCAAGAATAACGCCTTGAAAATTACACTGCGCGCTTAGCGCATCTAACGCGCACGACATCGGCCAAAAATCTTAACTAGGGTCGCCAAACTACGAAACACCTAGTCTAGATTCCGATCGTCCCGATCGCGCATTCAAAACACAATAATGACGTGGACTCGAAAATAAATAACGTCGCAACGTCAAAAGAAACCCACGCCTAAAAGTTACCGAAATCTAGTAAGCAGTATTTATCTTTATAGCACAAAACTACAAGTTTTACCAAAACTATAATTTACAAACATCTTCAAATAGCAAGGTTAAACCATTTAAACCATTTCAATATTTTTAAACTTGCTTAATTAAGCTTTAGCAAAAACCTAGTAAGCAAAAACCCTTAATTAGACAAAGTAGTAATTAACAAAAATTAGCATTTTCTATGAGGTTAAGCCTTTCCAATTCACAAATTAACACTTCAATTAAATATTAAACACTTAAATTAAGCTTTAACCTTAACTTGAATTTCTAAAACCATTACTAGAATTTTGAAACATGAAATTTAAAGGTTAAACTAACATCTAATTAAGCTAGCATAAAGATTTAAACTTAACAATTAGAGATTAGGGTTAGGATTTTATACCTTCAAGAACACCACTTGAATCAAGGATAAAACCAAACTTTAGCCTCCAAAATCCTCACTAGAATGAAGATCCAAGCAACTTTTGTGAAGAAGAAAGAAGGTTTTGGATTTTATTTGAATTTCTATGAATTTATTTGGATTTTTCATGATTTATTTGTAAAAGAAATGATGAAAAATGAGTGAGGAAGAACAAGGAAAGCAAAGGGGAGAGAGGGGTTGGCCAAATGATGAAGGATTGGGATTTTGGTGAATTGTAGAATTTTCTAAAAGAAAATAGAATAATAGTATAATAAAACAAAAAGCTTATGTTCATACTACTTTTCTTTTTCTTTATTTTTTTAAAAAATAAATCCTTTCACCATAAAAATCTAGATATTTAAAAAGAAGGTTCTAAAATAATTGTAGTGATAATTTCCAAGAATTTTCATTTAGAAGAAATTTCCCGATTTACGTGCATATTTTTACCGGCTAAAATAATATTTTATTTGGGAAAAAATCTATCTGAACCAAAACCTCCCAAATACCCCTAAAGTTCGCGCACAAGCTTTATTTTAGCTAAAATAGATGCCGGTAAGCTTATACGGACGTTTGATCGAAATCGGGTTAAAACGGGAAAAACCGACAATTTTGCCCTAAAACGGGAAAATTCGCAAGACGATTTCTGAAACGTTACAGCAAGACCCAATTTTCATGAAATATTGACATTCTGCTTGGCCAGGCCTCTCAGGATATTCGGCATCCGGTGCCTTTTTTGGACCAGAGAAATTTCTGTTGTGTGAAGTATTTTTCATTGTAGAAGCTGACGGAGGTTGTAACATTTTCATTTCTGCTGGAAATACCGGGTTTACTGGAACCTAAATCCTCACAAACATATATGTCAACAGATAATGCATAAAAAAATGTGTTAATTTATGAACATAGATGGGCAAGTCAATAAAGATTAAATAACAAAAAAAGGATTAATCATATGAGCATACAAGCACATTATGATTTTCTTTCATGAACTACCAAGATCATGTTTATGCAAACAATCAATACAAAGTCTGTACTGTATGTTATCAGGGACACTAAGACTACAGTAGGTATATATCTTCTTGTTAGTAAATGAACCAAATCATTAGCCCCACCAGATTGTAAACAAAAATGGTTGTTGGATGTGTCATGCATCCTATGGATATTGACCCAGGCCTGACTAAATCCCTATAGTTACCTTATAGATTATGAACATCCAGTATTATCCATAGCATTGGAAACCACATGAGAGTACATAAATATCTTTTATATTTAAGTGCTGTTAAAGTCTACCAACAATATCGCCTGAGCACAATCATATAGGATTAAAGATGATGAGATGAATTATGAAGGCATAAGACTTGTGACAAAGTTCCAAGTCAAGTCATGTCACAGCCAGAAATAATGAGGCCCTGTTTGGGCATAGAATTTAGGGTAACCGGAGTTTATTCTTTAGTCAAAGTAAGAGGGAATGCAAAACTCTAGTTTGCAAGGGCCTACCTCCACTTTAAATTTTAACTTTAATGTGGTGTTAGGCGATGGAGTTATCTAAATCTCAGTTTTGTTTAGGAGCTTAGTAAACCCCAAAGGGAGTGTTTTCTTCTCTTTATGTTTTTGGAGTTTTGAATACTCTAGTTGGATTGGAGTTTAGTAAACTCCGGTTACCTCAACTTTGGAGCTTACGTAACCGGAGTTTTCTAAAATCCGGAATGAGAGCCAAACATGGCATGGGTAGGATTTTGGAATTAAGTTTAGATAACTTTATGAAACTCGGGTTATCTAAACTCAACTCACAATCATATAGGATTTTGTCAAGGTATGAATAAAGTGACTAGGACTCTTGTCGGATTTGAGGGTTTGTGATGCTTTAGGACCTAGAGGATTATTTCCATGGTGTAAAAGCTCGATCTTTTCATGTTTTGTGCAAGCTTATATATGATTAATTTACCAGTTAGGCATCAGTTTTAGTAAGTAGTGTTTTATTTATTCATTTATTCAATACTAGGATTTCAGAGCAGTTGATGCTACAAAGTTTGCAAGTTATTGAATTTGATTCTGCCAAGTGATTGCTAGGGTACTTTGGGTTTTTTTTTTCATTTAGTTCGTGGATCTGAGTGGTCTATACATCAGTAGGTTACTCTAGATTGAGATTTGTCAGATGTTTTCAAGGTGAAATTTATTTTTTGTTGGCAAGGATCTTGCATGGTATTAATTATTAGTTTAAAGGAGTTTATGGGTATGCGAAAGACAGGATATTAACTTGTAGACAAGCTTCAAATTGGTGGCTGCTTGAAACTTGAAGCAAATTTGCTTTCATTTAATGTAATTTATAACGAAATGAATGTATAAGTCATGATCCTAGCGATTTGCTTTCATTAACCTTTGAATCATGGATGTTCGTTCTTCGCATCACTAAGATATTTTTCAGATTACTCGTGGATGAAAATATGCATCCTGACATTTAGTATATTTGTGTTGTAGCAAAGTAGCTTTGATTTTGTAGAAGTTTTTTAATCTCTTTCATATATATTTTTTATTAGATGCAAATGATTTTACATTAATTAGCGATCACGATGGTTTTCTAGAGGACTTGGGCCCTGTTTGGGAATGGGGTTAAGTTTTCTTAACTATAGTTTCATAAAGTTAGCTAACCTAAACTCCGAAATGCTAAATTTGCCTTGTTTGGCAACCATTTTGGAGTTGAGATAACTATAGTTATTTCAACCCATAGGTTAAGATAACTGCAGTTATCTCAATTCCAATCTGATTAAAGTTTTGTAAACTCCATTTTTGGAGTTTGGAGCTTGCAAACCATAGTTTTGCATCCCTGCCTCCACTTAAATATAAACTACAGTCATCTCAACTCCATATCCAAACAAGGCCTTAATCTTTCATTTTGCCTTGTGTAACCAATGACCTTGCCTGTCTTGATAAGGCTATGAAGAAACTATTACCTAATTGTATGACTGGATATCATCGTTTTGTCAGCCGAAAATGCTGCCAAATTCTTGGTGAGGATGTTGTGGACATTATAATGGACTGCTATGAAACCTATAAGGCTAATTGGCATGGGATGCAACATGCTTATGGTTTCCCATTTTGTTTACATAAGTAAAACCCTCTAATGACATCAGTGAAATGGTCTGTAGGCCATAATCAAAGCACTTCCTTGACACTTAACGGACACTTTGACTCGTGTGGGATGCTTCCGTGATACGAATTCCAGTTTCGAGAAAACACATCCTATGTTGTTAATGCTTCCTTATATCAAAATTTTCCTTAAAATTTACCTATGAACTCGATTTTCCTTTTGAAACTATATTGTAGTAATATTCTAGATTTAATTTAATGTAGAACATGCAATTTAGTGTTCTCCTCGGTGAATAATAAGGAGAAAAAACTAAAAGCCAATACTTAGTCCTCTATATTTATGCAAATAGTGCTTATCCCATTCAAATATTTCTCCTCATTTTTATCAGGACTCAATATGTGCTACTCTCTCTCTCTCTCTCACACACACGCGTGCGCGCACATATGTCTTTGTAGCGTTTGTATTTGTGTTGTATCCATGTCACAATCTGTACCAGTTCAATGTAGCACTGGAAGGTTAATAACTAGATGTGAAGCAAATTTTACTGAGAGAGAGACTGATGTCTATAGAATAAGACCTGTCACCGATTTCTTCATGAATTCAATGCTTTGGAAACCCTTGTGCATGATTCTAGCGATCACACTTCATTTGATAAAGCGTAATCATCTCAGAAAGGAAGCAGAGGATGCCATGTGTTGGCACACAGCTTCCTCTTCTTTGGCACAATCATGAAAAAAGGAAAGCAAGAAGAGGAAAAGGAAATTTTTTTTGGGGGGGGGGGGGGTTGTTCAAGCATATTACAAGATGGCAATGGCATATTGTGGCTTTCAAAGTTACTTTCGTATCACTTTGTTTCAATTTACTTGTCCTTCTGGCCATCATTCCTTTGTTTCAAATTATTTGTTCTATGGGAAAAATAACGAGCACATTTGAAAATCTACTCCTATAGTTAATGCAGTTTGAATGTAAATAACCAGAACTATGAACTTTTTGAAACAAGAAAACTGTTTGTCCATTTTTAGATCCTAATACAAGGACAAGCTATAACTTTGAGACGAAACAACTTTTCTCTTTCTCACCCATGCTTCTTGCATTTCAGGTGGATTCAGGACAGCAGGGACCAGTTTACCAAAGAACGGCTCGAGGCAATCAACGACGAGTTCAAGCTTTACCGATGCCACACTATTAAGAACTGTGTCCATGCCTGCCCTAAGGGATTGAATCCTGCGAAGCAAATTGAGTCCATCAAAAAGCTTCAGTTGCGGTCCTAATTCTGATTTTCATAGATCCATTCTGCTCCAAGACATTTTGTTAATGCACTCGACTGAATGCATTGTTGCTGTCGTAATAAAAAGTAATAGCGTGTGCATGCATGATTCCTATTCCTATGATCTTTTGTATGTTCAGAATTTTTTATAGTAATGTTGAAGCTGCTGTGCTTTTCTTCCGGAGCTATCATGTTAATTTGGCTGCAGAGTAGATGGCCACGTTAAATAGTTGGCAGAGAAATGTTTGTGCTTCTCAGAATTTCCTTTATTCTGAGATTCATTTAATTTTTTGTTGTATTTAAATATTTCAGCATTTTTTGAAATTATGTTGAAGCTGCAGTTTCACCATCATGAATATGGATAGTTGAGAAATGTTTGTGCCAGTTGAGAAGGGTTTGTTCTGAATTTTTCTGTTATTTATGAATGAATGTCTCTTTTGTCATAGGTGATGTATTAGGTTGTGACGTAAAGCTATTTTACTTGGCTTAGAATTGGTGGTTTATTCAATGCTACTTCTGTTTAGGTTGCTTAGAATTGGTGGTTTATTCAATGCTACTTCTGCCCCGATTAAAGAGCAGCCACAATCGCACTATTGTATTTTCAATTCTATGTTTGAATCGTCTTGAGAAACAAAACTATTCAAATTTTACAGGGTTTTCACTCCATTTGATGTCAATTATACCAGTGAAATCAACAGAGGAAATCTGCAGAGCAAGAACCAAGGAAACATGCAGTGAAAAAACAATTTGATACAACAATTAAATAATATGGATGTTTCCATCTATCTTGCAATTGATGCTGCAAGTAACAAAACATTTTCAACTAGAAACAAATCAAATTTCTTTAGCACGTCACTGTGGAAACTCTATGAGACATCCACAGCACCCTGTAGCTGCTTATGCAGCAAGCACTGTACGGGATTTTGCAAATATTCCCTTCCTTTTTTTTTCCAGTACAGTGGTAAAAACATTCAACTAAAATATGATGAAAAGTTCTAAGTGCAGTCATTGTCTCTCATTTCTTAGACCTGTACCCCGGCTTAACCCCTTCCGCACTGGAATATATAGCAGTTCATAACTGGTAATGTGATCAAATATCTCGATTGTCTTTTCTGTTGTGCTTTTGGATAAGAAAACGCGTAGTTGTATCAGAAAAGCATGTTCATGCTTTGCTCGTGTATGCAAATCCTTTCATTCTGTCGGGAATTAATATATATTGTTTACTAGGTCGAATCACCACAACCTGCAAAAAATTGAATGACACACTGAAACCTGTGTAAGAAATAAAGAAAAAGAAAAGAGTTTAGGCTAAATTGCACTAAACTACCCTACTTTTGCTAGTTTCAGTACACTCCCTTAACTTTGGTTTTAAGGGAGTTCCTTTTTAACTAAAACACACTTATATTTAACACTTTTAAGAGAGCTTACTAGAATAACTAAACTTTAAGGTGATCAACTGAAAAAAGCATATAGTTAACAGAAGTTTAGTGAGATTTAGACGGGATTTATGCCACCAAGATACTATATTCAGGAATTTCTATGTCAAGGTTTGACTCGTTAAAGTTGATAGAGATCCCACTTCCTCCAATCTTTTACGAACTGAAGAATGAATCGACAATAATTACTAGACACACAGAAAAGAAACTACTATAATCTTGTTGGCTAGCTTAATCATCAAGCTCCATTATTAGCCACCATGCGCTGGGTGTTTGGAAAGATTTATCTCATGTTGCGCACTAATCTATAATTTATTATACTTTTCATATATTTAAACAACTAGAAATAATTTACTCAAAGTAACAAAGAAAGCCAATTGTTTGCCCCCACGAGAAACGATAGAATTACATCAGTATATATCATCAAAGGCGTCACACATGCTTAGAGTCTCAAAAGAAAGTAGAAACCATCATTACCGAGAATTAGAATTACTGTAACAGATAGATCCTTTCTAGCTTAGTTATACTTGACATAATATAAAATGCAGATGTTGAACAGTTGCAAATGAACAAATACTGATAGATCAGTGCATATGAAAATAGAAATCTTCATTGTTAACATGAAATCATTGATAATTTGATTGTGTTGATGATGAGTATCGAAATCACGATCAAGTATTGAACATTCAGATCCATTAATCCACTAGCCGAAAGGATAACAGATTTTACAAAATATCACAAGAAAGTATGTTACCTGTGAAATATAAAAGCTAGGATCATCTCTTCTGCGGTTTTGATGTATAGTTCCATAAAATGCCCCCAATTAGATTATTCAGTGAATGAGCTGCCATTGGCACAACAACACTCGAAGAAATAATTGTGGCAAAACCATATGCCAACCCCACAAACGATGCCCTGAAACGAAAATTAATTCTAGATAGTATATCGGGATGACAAATATCAACATTTATATTGATATGCATTTGCATTTGTATACGAACAGGGTCCCCATGCGATGAGCTGGTACGAAGTCAAGACAATCATATTAATTTAAAAAAAAATTATATGATTTGTAAGTTTTAATATCTCATATTTATAAACTGCATATGTAAATATATGAAAGATTAACTTACAAATACTTTTGGCAATTTTCTTCAGCTTTTCAATATTTACCTTCCTATAGCGTATGAAAATTGTGAATTTTTTTAAAAATCTTTTTAAAATAATTATTTTTCTTCGGTTTTTCAATATTTTGTATGTTATCGCGAGAATCATGAAATCTACAAAAATCCCAAAATTTTTCGTTATCTTCAAGTTTTTAACTATTGCACCCTATAACACACCAATATGGTGAAATTTTAAAAATCCTAAAATTACGGTTTTCCAACATTTCGCTTGGCACAAGAAAATCAAGAAATTTTCATAAATAAAATATTTTTTTCTTAGATTTTTCAATATTTTCATGCAGTAGCACATGAAAATCATGAAATTTTCAAAAATCTCAATTTTTTTTGTTTTATTCGGCTTTTTAATATTTTGCATACCACATGATAATCGCGAAATTTACAAAAATTCCAAAATTATTTGTTTTCTTCAAATTTATAATTTTTGTACGCTATGACATGCAAATTGCGTAATTTTCATGTCATATCAAAATTTTATATTTTCTTCGGTTTTCAATATTTTACTTGCTTATATATCACACGAGAATCGTGAAATTTTCAATGATCAATAAAATTTTCGGTTTTTTCAATCTTTCACTACTTTGAAATCCGCACACGAAAATTGCGAATTTTATAAAAATCTCAAATTTTCTTTTTTTAAATTTTAATATTTTGCTTGTTATATAACAACGAAACTTGTGATATCTTCAAAAATCCCAAAATTTTCCATTTCCTTTAAATTTTTAATATTTTGCATGCACGTGAAATTTTCAAATATGTCCGTTTTTTGTTTTCTTTGGTTTTTCATTATTTTGCTTGTTATAACACACAAAAATCATGAGCTGTTCAAAAATATCGAAATTTTCTGGAATCTTCCATTCTTCAAAAGTCGCTAAATTTAAAAATATCTCAAAAAAAATGAGGTTTTACAATTTTTTTGTATGCATATATAGCTCACGAAATTCATGAAATTTTCAAAAATCTCAAAGGTTTTTGTTTCCTTTAGTTTTATATTATTTTGTTTTAGACTTGATTCTAGAAAAAACTACCAAATATTTTGGCATAATTACGAGATACTACCAAATTCTTGTTAAATACATGAGAAACCGCCATAAAACTTTCAAAAACTATGAAAAAACCACGTTAAATAAGATGTCATATCAGCAATAATCACAAGAAACTACCACAAAACTTTCAAAACATGGTAATTTTCCGTAATTTAGCGATAATTTGGTATTTTCTTGTAACCGAGGTAAAAAATTTGGTAATTTCTTGGAATTAAGCCTTTTGTTTATATAGAGCATGAAAATTATAATATTTTTAAAGATCCTAAAATTTTCTTATTTCTTCGGTTTTTCAACTTGCAATACAAACGAAAATCACAAAATATTCAGAAATCTAAAAAATGCTGTTTTCTTATTTTTTTGCCATTATTTTGCATGCTATATATATAGACGACAAAAATCATGAAAATTCAAAAGTCTCGTAATTTTCTATTTTCTTCAGTTTTCCATTATCTTACTTGCTCATACTTTTAAAGAACTTCATGATATCAAGAAGACAAAAAGCTATATGAAATAAAAAAAGAAAAGAAAAGGTCATTGATTGCTATTAAGATATTAAGAACCTAACAAAACAAAAAAATTCGGTCCGAGCGACTGAGACTTCGGTGACTGGGAACAGTTGGTAACACATGAAAATTATGAAAATTTTAAAAAAAATCCTTTAAAGAAATTATTTTCTTCAAATTTTCAATATTTTGTACGCTACAACACATGAAAATCGGGAAATTTTAAAATATCTCAAAATTTCTGTTTTCTTTTATTTTTCAATATTTAGTACGTTATAGCATACGAAAATTGAAAAATCTTCAAAAATCTCAAGAATTTTTTGTTTTCTTTAGTTGTTAGTATTGTTTGCACACGAAAATCGCGAAATTTTCAAAAGTCTCAATATTCTATTTTTCTTCGATTTTTCTATAGTTTACATGTTTGAACAAGAAAGTCGCAAAATTTTCAAAAATCTTATCTTCTTCAATATTATGCATGCATATTACACACAAATCATGAAATTTTCAAAAACCTTAAAATTTTTATTTCCTTCAAAATTTTAATATTTTATGTGATATATAGCACTTAAACCCACCGTTGCCGGTCCCAAGTCCGGATGAGAAAGGGTGAGGGTTGTGGTAGGCTTGTGACAGCCAACGTAAAACTTTGTCACATTCTATGACATGAACCAGAATCAGAATATCGTTGGGGCGTCCCCTACTCAACGTAAAACTAAGGCCAACGAAGGAATGAAGTAGATGACTCGATTCTAGATTTTGCTTTATCTTATGACTTGATCTTAGCAAACACCTGGTTTAGGAAAAGAGAGTCCCACCTTATCACTTTTAGGAGCGGATCAAATGCTAGTCAAATAGACTTTTTTCTGACGAGAAGAATAGATAGAGGTTGTTGTATCGACTGTAAGGTAGTGCCAGGTGAGAGTGTAACTACTCAACATAGACTTTTAGTTCTAGATTTTCGATTTAGAAGAGAACCTAGGAAGATTAGACGTAAGGTAGAGCCTAAAATTAAATGGTGGCGATTGAAAGAAGGTAATCAAAATGCTTTTATAGATCGTGTAGTACAAGAAGCGGATTGGCAGTCGGAAGATGATCCAGACAAAACATGGAATAAAATGGCTAGTTGTATCAAGAAAGTAGCTAGAGATCTACTTGGTGAGTCGAGAGGTGGTGCTCCACCATCTAAGAACATATCATGGTGGAATGAAGATGTAAAGGCTGCTATTAAAATTAAAAGAGATTCTTATAAAGATTTGAAGAAAAGTAGAGATGTGGAGAGATTTGAGAAGTACAAAATGGCTAAAAAGGAAGTTAAGAAAGCTGTTCGGGAAGCTAAATCTAAGGTCTACAAGGAGGTGTACGAGAAATTAGACACTAAAGAGGCTGCAAATGATATATACCGGATTGCTCGAATGCGGGAAAGGAAGACTAGAGACTTATGTGCGGTGAAGTGTGTCAAAAATGAAAATCAGAAGGTTTTAGTTCGAGATGAGGATATCAAGGAAAGATGGAGAGATTATTTTGACAAATTGTTCAATGAGAGCTTTACTAAGAATTTGGATGGACTTGTCATTCAATCTCAAGATATAAATCGTGATTTCATGCGTAAAATAAGACTTACTGAGGTTAAAGAAGCTTTGAACAGAATGGGTTTAAGAAAAGCGGTTGGTCCTGACGGGATTTCTATCGAGATTTGGAGATGCTTAGGAGAAATAGGCGTTAAATGGCTGACAGATCTGTTTAATAAGATTTGGCAGACAAAAAAGATGCCAAATGAATGGAGGAAAAGTATCCTTGTACCTATCTACAAGAATAAGGGTGACATTCAAAGTTGCTCAAACTACCGTGGAATAAAACTAATGTGTCACACCATGAAACTTTGGGAGAGAGTGATTGAACACAGGCTAAGGAAGGATATTAAGATAACAGAGAACCAATTTGGGTTCATGCCTGGACGATCGACGACAGAGGCGATTCATTTGCTTCGTCAACTTGTCGAGCGCTTTCGAGAGAGGAGAAGAGATTTGCATATGATATTTATTGATTTAGAAAAAGCGTACGACAAGGTACCTAGAGAGGTATTATGGGGGACAATGATGAAAAAGGGGGTCCCCGTCAAGTATATTGACATAATCAAGGATATGTACGACGGAGTAGTGGCAAATATCAGAACTTGCGGTGGCTTAACAAGTGATTTTCCGATTACTATTGGTTTACATCAAGGATCTGCATTAAGTCCTTTCCTGTTTACCATCGTGATGGATGAGCTTACTAGAACTATCCAAGATGAGGTCCCTTGGTGTATGCTATTCGCTGATGATATTGTTCTAGTAAATGAGACGAAAGCAGGGGTTAATGCCAAATTGGAATTATGGAGACAAACATTGGAATCTCGGGGATTCAGATTGAGCAGGTCCAAGACAGCATATATGCACTGCAAATTTAGTAGCCAGAGAAGTCAAAACCATATTGGTATAACATTGGAAGGGCAAGAGATATCACCGAGCGACCAGTTTAGATATCTAGGTTCCATCATCCAAAGGAATGGGGAGATCAATAGTGATGTTAATCAAAGGATCCAAGCTGGTTGGTTGAAATAGAGGAGTGCAACAGGGATTTTGTGTGATCGTAACTTTCCGTTAAAATTGAAAGGGAAGTTTTATCGGAGCGCTATTCGGCCTGCCTTATTATATGATACAGAATGCTGGGCTCCTAAGAAGCATCATACACAGAAGATGCACGTAGCGGAGATGCGCATGCTTCGTTGGATGTGCGGTAACACTAGAAAAGACAAGGTGCGAAATGAGGATATTCGTGCAAAAGTTGGTGTGGCACCCGTAGAGGAGAAGATGCGGGAAAACCGGCTTAGATGGTTTGGTCATGTGCGACGCAGACCTATGGAAGCACCGGTTCGACGAATAGATACTCTCGATATGGGTAATGGCAAAAGGGCAAAAGGGAGACCGAAGAAAACATGGATGGAGGTGATACGAAACGATATGGTTGCCAAAGGACTCAATGAAAGTATATTGTTCGATAGAAGTGAGTGGAGACAGAGGATTCATGTGCTGGACCCGGCGTGATTCTCATGTTGGTTCATGTAGCCTACCCCATATGCTTGGGATAAAAGGCTCAGTTGTTGTTGTTGTTGTTGATGATGTGATATATAGCACTTGAAAACAGCGAATTTTTAAGATATCAAAATTTTATTTTTGTTTGGTTTTCTATATTTTTTTTTTTGCAATACCAAACAAAAATTGCATAAGTTTTAACTTAACTCCCAATTTTTTCCGAATTTTCAATATTCTGTATGCTATAACTCATGAAATTTTTCAAATTTTTTGCCAGTAAAATCTTTGCAAGAGAAAAAATAGAAAGTGATTTTAAAGAAGAGGCCGATCAGATTTTTTCCACCATATAAGTTTAGCTATATGGGATAAAAAAGAGATAAATATTAAGTTGGGAGTCAACAAAAAATATTTCATGACCTAAATGTGGTAAGAGAATTAAATATGGGCTTGATAACGATTTTCTTATGCTATATAGTATACAAAATATTGAAGAACGGTAGAAAACAGAATATTTTGAGATTTTCATGTGGTGCATGCAAAATATTGAAACACCGCAGAAAACAGAAAATATTTGGGATTTTTGAAATTTTCGTAATTTTCGCTTGAAATAGCAAAATATTGGAAAAACCAAACCAAATAAAAAAAATTAGATTTTTGAGAATTTCTTGCTTTTCGTGTGCTAATAGCAATCAATATTGCGAATTTTAAGAAAACAAAAAAATTGGGATTTTTTTAAAATTTCATAATTTTCGTATCATAAGGGAAAACTCGAAAAACAGTAGGAGCCATCCTAATTAAATGAATTAATAAATCAATCTAATTTTGCAAGAGCGCATGCTGAGTGTTTCTTTCTCTCTCTTGGCAGCGACCATGACCGACCTTAAACTAACTCATAAAACCAAGTAAACCAAACCTTTTTTTATAATGCATGACTTAGAATGTCTTGCTGCCCTAACTTATGACAAGGTCATATATACCCTTACCATTCATACTTCCACTTCACCACTCTAGAATCCAGAGATCCATGATGAATGGAATCGAGATTGTGTGGTGGCCTAGTTCCTCGTGTTAGACTCCATAAGCAAAGAGTTGCAGAGAAGAGGATGAACGTTTAGTCTATTCTTCTCAATACAAAAGAGGTTGTATGGAGCCATCTCGTATAGTTAAATATGAGATCTCGAAAAAATTGTTTCTATCAAGGATGGTCACTGATTTCGCTATGGAGAATGAATTATATATTGATATAATCCTACCGTCTCTCCCCTCCACATTCTCTCAAGTAGAGAGCTCCTTCAATAAGAAAAATATACCGGTTATGCTTGTTGGATAGTTTTCTTCCAAACCCAAGGCTAAACCTAAAATGAAGGGAAAGATGAAAACTAACCAGCCTAAAAGTGGTGTATGGAAAGTAAGACATAGAGACATTAAAAGGGGTCGTAGTTGAAGATAATTCAAAATTTTGGGATTTTTAAGAATTTCATGAAATACGTTTGTTTTTTACATGCAAAATATTTTTAAAAAAACATATTTAGATATTTGAAAATTTCGCGATTTCATTTGTTGTAGAAGGAAAATATTGAAAACCTAAAGAAAAATCATAGCAAGGTGCAATTTGTAATTTCTGGAAAATTGAGGGTCTAACACAAATTTGTAGCCATCTATATCTAAGCTAGATGAGGGAATATTCCCTAGAATTTTCTCATATAGCTTTCTTTTATATAACATAGATGGAGGGCACAAGCAGGTGGCACACTCCAAGCAAAATAATGAGGAATTTTTTTTTCCATGGTTAGAAGAGAATGAGGGAATTAGTTACCTTACTATTGCAAAAAAGGAGTAAATAATTGCAGAAAACCATTTTGCCATATAGAATGATATCACCCTCTTTTTAAATGCTGCATTTCGCTTCAATCTTTTTTTGGTGGGAAAATGGCAAAAATTCAGGAACATTTTGATAATAAGGTCGTTGAAAAATCAACAGTTAAAATAAGAGGGAAAAGTGCAACTTTTGAAAAGAGAGGGTGGTATCCTGTTATACGGGGAAAACAAGGCGGTTTCTTAAAATTAGACTTTAAAAAGATGGAATGTCTTTCTATTCGTTGTTCATGACAAGGCAATTAGTAATACTACAGAAATTTTATCGTATTATACTAGCAATGTTGTAGCATGCAGGATCAAATATTCAAAATATTTACCAGACCGCAAAGGAGTATCTTCGGCCACTACCCAAGTGAAGAGCTCCGAAAACCGCACCAAATACAAGGGCACTTTTCCAATTGAGTCCAAATAGTGGGAGCAGTGCCCCACGAAAAAGCAGCTCCTAAAATAGTAAAGCATAAGACCAAGCCCTCATCAAGATAGCGCAATAGTTAAGTTGTGACAAGAAACGTTGGTGTCTCAAATTGAAATCCCAATTTGATTATTTGCAAGTAATGTCAAGAAAGATCTTCATACATTGAAAAAGAAATAATATTTAAAATAATTTTTATCTATAACTATTATAAACTATTAAATAACTACTTTTTAATAACGAATTCAAGTCATCAGGCCAACAGACGTCTGACCATGACGACAGACGGCTGTCCCTTTCAGGTCAGACGTCTGATATTAGCTAGGAACTCATAGAGCGCAGCCAGACGTCTGGATTTCTAACAGAGCGTAACCAAACGTTTGCACTTGTGCAGGGCAAACGTCTGGACCTGCATGACCAAAATAGTTTGGAAAGATTTCTGAATATTTGTTTAGAGATTTTGAGAGATTAGATTGTGAGATTTAATTGTAACAGAATATTTGAGAGATTGATTTGGTTGTAACAAATATTATATATGAAATAATATATAAAGGAAAGCCACAATAGAGAAGAATCTTTAAGGCTTCTTCTTCCTTCAATATCTCCTTCTTTCTCTATCTCTTGCTATTTCTTCATGGTATCAGAGTCATAAAGGCAACGCTATTAAATTTTTTCTTCTCTCTATATTTCTACAACTACAACGACAACCAATCAAGATCAATCCTCCGTCTAATCAACTCCGTTTCTCTTCCCTAATGCATCGTCGCCCTTTTCAATGCATGGTCCGAATGTCATGTCACTTCTCCATATCAAAATCATCCGCGACAACTATCTTGGCTGGAAGATGCAGTTTGAAGCCATCCTCAAGTCTCAGGGATACATGGGCATCGTCGACGGCACAGAAAAGTGCCCGCCCATGACTATTCCTGATGAACAAAATCTGCTTGTTCCAGCATACAATCCGGCATATACTGTATGGATCCAAAAGGATCGATTGATCGTAAGTTGGATGGTAACATCTCTGACTGAGACTCTAGTTCCTTTGGTGGTCGGTCGAACTACAGCACAGGCGGTATGAGAGACATTTGCCAAATCCTTCGCATCGCACTCTCGCGCTCGTATCCTTCAACTGAAGACACAACTTCGGAATATCGAACGAGGATCTGCCTCTATCACAGAGTACATTCAGAACATCAAAACTAACTCCGACAATCTTGTGGACATTAGACATAGAATTTCCAATGCCGATCTCGTCATGCATGTTTTGGCCGGCCTGGGATTAGCCTATGAATCCTTTGTTTCTGCTATCACAACCCGCATAGATGATATCTCGTTTGAAAATCTGCATGGCATGCTACTTGCACACGAGAGCCTTTACCAGCACCAAGATAAGTCTATTGATACTACTCCCTTTCCATCTGTCAACACCGCACCATGGGCTATGGAAGTTCCTCTTCAAATTCCTATCATCGTGGCTATAACACCGAGCCCAGCGGTCGTGAGGGACGCACTTATGGCCGGGGTCGAGGCCGAGGCCGAGGCCGCGGTCGTGGTTTTCCTCGATGCCAAATTTGCATGACAACTGGCCACTATGGCAATAGCTGCTCACGACGCTTCAATTAGACTTTCTCTAGCGGTCTAAGGGATGCTTCATAATTTTCTGCTCCGCGGTCTCAGAATAGTAGTCTCAGAATGGAGGATCAGATAGGTACTATCAAAGACAGGCACCACAGACCTGCACCATATATCATGTTGTTGTAAGTCTACGCTAGCGCCCCGGCCGTCTACAGACGCCAAATGCGGAACAAAAACTTTTAAACTGGCGCTATCGTATACTTTAACCCGGATCTGCCATTATTGCTAAACTAACAAACTGTAAAGAGTGTAGGAAAGTTATACCGAACGATCCAAGTCCTTCGTTCTTCAACCATCATCCCACGCTCCGTTGCGGCTGCTCCGATCTCGTCGATCTCCGATCTCCTCGTCGAGGTGGCACCACATGATCGGTTCTTTAAACGGGCTCCCGCCTCTGACTCGAGGCAACTCGATCGTCAAGTTTGCTAAAAGAGACGACCAAGATTGATGTAGAGAATGAGTAGATGACTTTGTCTCACTTCGTCCAAATCCGTGGACGATCGGTTAATGAAGTTGCCGAGGGAATCGGGTGATGGAATGAAATGGACTGTGAAATTCCATACACCGATAAAAGCTATCATAATCTTTTCTTTCTAAAATGAAAACTCAAGTCAAGTGAGGAGGAGAGAGAAGGCCGGCTTCTTTATATGATGGAGGGAGGTGACCGTAGGAGGAGGGAGGTGACCACAAGCAAAAGCTTCTCACTTAATATCCTAAGGAAAACAAGAAGCATTAATAACAAAGCATGAATCACTAATAACACCTCATCACACCTTTAATGCAACCAATTAGAACACAACACCAATAAACCTAGTCATCAAATTCTAGAACCTTCTAGAAGCACGACTCATCATATCTGAAGAAAAGATAAATCCGTCTTTAACCAAATGTTAAAAGACGGCTGATAGAAAACTGGAAACTGGCAACTTCCAAAAGTGATCCTGAAACGACTTTCAGGAAAACCCCGAAACTGTATAAATATACCCGCATTTGTATTACGACCGAATACAAATGCAACTGAGACAAAGATATTATACCTACTCAATATAATACTCGGATCCGGCTTAAACCAAAGCCGACCAGTATTATCTGTCCGAAAAATAACACGTGCGTAAACGCACGTGCATTTTTCGAACCCTGCCATAAAACCATACGGCCTCTACAACGTTTCGCCCGAACTTGGGAAACTGTCTGTGGGGGACTCTAATGACTCGTCAGCACCCTGGCAGTGGGTTTAACCACAAACCGTCAGCGGCACTAGCTATGCGTAACGGCTGCCCATGGACTGACCTTAAGGGTGGCCGAGGAGCGAACTCAAGGGAGACCGATGAGCGAACTCCTCCGAAAACCCTACTGAGCCTAACAGTGACAATGTATATACAGTCCGGTCCGTTCGTCAATGAGTATCGCATATCCTGCCTAGGGGGCTAGCAACGTCAGACCCCCAATAGCAGTATAAGTCGTGTCGGAGTGAAGCCCAAATACACCCTGAGATACTACTGGAGTACCTGCCAGTAAATCTCCTACCATGGCCATGGATTTGTGTAATGGCTCTCCTAGACACAGCACGATCTCGCCCCCAATACCGGGAGAGACGAATCCCCTGCCGATCCGCTCACGTGCCTCCATATGGCTCGGGACTGTACCCAAAAGCTACCTGTTTGCACGACTCCTTTGAGCCGTGGTAGGGTAGAAATCAAAGCACAGTGGGAACTCACACGAGACAAATGACGACCTCAGGTCGATGAACTAACCTGTACACATGTCACCAGGGAACTGCTATCTGACGGTAGATATAATACTAACCAGCAGATTCCCGGCGAGTCATGTCCGGTGTACTCATAACCCAATGAGCACCTGTATACATCTTAGGTGATCCAACTGACACCAGTGGCTTGTGAGACCGGCCACCGTCCCTCGTCGGGGTCTCGACTGTACACACTAGTCTACTCCGGAGTATCGATGCCCTGTCTCGAAACTCCCACGACTAGGGACCACAATTAAGGATATGCATATAAACTACCCAACTCTCACGTATATGATCGCCATCATACTGTTGGTAGTAAAGCAAGATCCTAAGGGCTCTATCAAAGTGTAACATGCAATCAGTCACCTGAACATGTACACGACTGATAAAGGCAAACCAGATAGCATACTATTATTTCGAGTAAGACTGTCCTACCGGGATAGGTCCTCCGCAATCATTGCAATCACGTACCTGCGATCCAATAATTGACTATGAGGGCACTATCTCCAACAGTTGTCACATACACCTCCATCATATCACTCGAGTGGTCCAAGTGTTGCTTCTTCTGACTGGTACCCTGACTCGGGGACAACTCATCACATCACGTCAAACTACATTTAACTTCTCTCGGCAGACCTTTACAAAGGTAGGGATACAGTATGCGTAGGTATGGTACATGTTTGCATATTCTTAACTATGGTCACATAGCAATTCTATCGTCTTCTCGATCACTTCACATGCACAATGTTCTTCATGTTTTTTCGATAACGAAAATCTCTTATCTATTGATAAATTTACTAAAGATAACAATATTATTTTTGAGTTTTACCCGTTTGATTGTTTTGTGAAGGATCCAAAGTCGGGGACAGTTCTACTTCAAGGCCACCTCAATAATGGACCGTACCAATTGGCTCTTCCAAATGTCTCATCTTCCACTGCGCTTATTGGTGAATGTACCTCTACTTTCTCATGGCATGCTTGTTTAGGTCATCCTGCTTTAAAACTGTAGTCAGGATTCTATTTGGTTTTCATTTACCAACTGTTAAGAGTCGTAGAGAGCCAGTCTGTTCTAATTGCATGAATGCCAAAAGCCATAAACTATAATTTGAATTTTCATCAACGGTGTCTTCGGCACCATTAGATTTAATTTATTCTGATGTTTGGGGCCCTGCCCCTATTTTATCTCACAACGGTTCCGTTACTATGTTATTTTTGTTGATGACTATAGCAAATTTACCTGGTTGTTTCCGATACGTAATAAGTCTGACTTATTTGATATCTTTTGTCGCTTTCAACGTCATGTTGAACGTTACTTTAATGGGAAAATACGTATGTTTCATTCTGATTGGGGTGGTGAATATCAATCCCTTCATCGTCATCTAGCCGCGGAGGGTATCCTCCATCATGTTTCCTGCCCCAACATTCCCGAACGAAACGGGAAAGGAACGCGAACATCGTCACATTATAGAGACCGCTCGTGCTCTTCTTGCTCACGCTTCCATCCCTTCTTATTATTGGGATGAGGCTGTCCAAACCGCATTCTTTCTAATTAATTGTCTCCCTACACTAGTCATTCGCAACGACACCGCTCTGCATAAATTATTTGGTCACCATCCTAATTATACCTTCCTCCGCATATTTGGATGTGGGTGTTATCCTTGGTTTCATCTCAACGCCCTATATAAACTTGCTACTCGTTTCGATCGCCATGTGTTCATGGATTATAATACTTAACACCATGCTTACTGTTGTCTTCACGTACAATCCGGCTGAATGTAAGTGTCCAGGCATGTTATTTTTTTATGAAAGTTGCTTCCCCTTTTTAGGTTCATTTTCTCCTACAAGTTTGCTGCAGAACACTGAGCCCCTTCCAGGAGCGGGCATCCTTAGCTCTGACCCTATTCCAAGCCCAGCATTACCAATAGTGTCGGCCACCGCCTCCCCTCATGCGGCTGGCATCTTTGGGGCCCCCATACCAGTCGCTACAACTTGCTCAACTCAGCAGCTCGTCTATGGTCGCTCCTTCTCTAGCAAGCTCCCATAAACTCCCAATCCTGCTCACCCTCGTGCTCCTTGGTCGCCACCTGCGGATGAACCCGGTCCCAAACTTTCAGCACAATCCTTCCCGCTCCCGGATTCCCCTTCCACCATCTCGCCGAGCACTTCCAATGAGCCCCCTATTCTTCGCATGTGCTCTCCTGCCGACATCCATGCCTCCACTGACACGATCGTTGATTCTCCACCACCTCGTGCGCTCACTAGCAGTCACGCATTACCTTCAACACTTCTTGCTACTGCTTCGGTCTACCCACCTGCTTTACCCAGGCATCTAAGGATCCGTCATGGCATGCAGCTATATCCTCAGAATTCGATGCTCTACTTCGCAATAGAACATGGTCGCTCGTCCCTCTCCAATCCCAGTTCAATATCGTCGGGTGAAAATGGGTGTTTAAGCTGAAACATCGTGCTAATGGTTCGATTGAGCGTCACAAGGTGCGGCTCGTGGCCAAGGGGTTTCGGCAATAACCCGGTGTCGACTATTTTGACACTTTCAGTCCAGTTATCAAGATCACCATGGTTCGCTTGATTCTTGCAATTGCGATCAGCTCGGATTAGCTAGTGCGGCAGTTGGATGTATTGAATGCATTTTTACATGGTCATCTTGAGGAAGTGGTCTATATAGATCAGCCTCGGGCTTTACTCAACATCAATTTTCCAATCATGTCTGTCGACTGTATCGTTCTCTTTACAGACTTCGTCAGGCTTCTCGTGCTTGGTTCAAACGTCTGAGTACTTGACTCCTTCAGCTCGGCTTACTTGGTTCCAAGACCGATAATTCGCTGTTCTTTCGTTAGAACCGATGCTCCCAAATTTATGTTGATAATATTCTAATCATTGGTTTCGATTAAAGGGAAGTTGCTGACCTTATTGTTTCTCTTCAACATGAATTATCCATTCGTGGCCTTGGCGCCGCTCGTTATTTTCTTGGGATCGAACTCTGTCCTCATCCCGATATCTCAATCTCAATATATTATGGATATTCTTAAGCGGTCCAAAATGACTGCCGCACGCTGATGTCCACACCCATCGCTACTGTCACGACTACCGATGATCCGCTTTCTACTCCCATTACCGATCCTTCTATGTACCGCAGCACTGTGGGCGCTCTTCAATATGTCAACATCACTCATCCCGATGTCTACTTCGCAGTCAATCAAGCCTGTCAGCATATGCACGCTCCTACTGAGCACCATTGGTCGATAGTTAAGCGCATCCTCCGCTATCTTCAAGACGCGCGCTCTTATGGCCTTCTCAACCGAGATTCGCTTCGACATCTGCATGCTTTCAGTGATGCTGACTGGGCTGCGAATATTATGGATCGTCGTTCCACCAGCGGCTATACTATCTTCTTAGGTCGCAATCTCATTTCATGGAGCTCCAAGAAACAAGCAACGGCTACTCGTTCAAGCATAAAAGCTTAATACAAGGCACTTGCAAATGCCACGGCCGAGCTCATTTGGCTTCAATCCTTACTTCATGAGCTAGGATTCAATCATTTCCTATCGGTGTTGTGGTGTGATAACATTAGTGCTACGTACCTTGCCGCTAATCCGGTTTTCCACGCTTGCACTAAACACATTGAAATTGATTTTCATTTTGTTCGTGAACGTGTCGCTGACAACCAACTTATTGTGCGCTACATCTCCACTTGGGATCAACATGCCGACACACTCACCAAGCCACTCTTGAGACAACACTTTGTCGAATTGCATTTCAAGCTCAATGTCGTCCGGCCGTCGTTTAGCTTGAGGGGGCGTAATAACAAATCCAAGCCATCAGGACAACAGACATCTGACCCTTCAAGTGAGACGTCTGACCATAACGACAGACGTCAGTCCCTTCCAGGTCAGACATCTGGTATTGACTAGGAACTCACAGAGCGCAACCAGATGTCTGCCCAGACGTTTGGATTTCTAATAGAGCGTAACCAGACGTCTGGACTTGTGCGGGGCAGACGTCTGGCTCTGCATGACCAGAATAGTTTGAAAAGATTTCTGAATATTTGTTTAGAGATTTTAAGAGATTAGATTGTGAGATTTAATAGTAACAGAATATTTGAGAGATTGGTTTGGTTGTAACAAATATTATATATGAAATAATATATAGTTTGGAAATGGAAAGATTTCTGAATAACCAGACGTCTGCACTTGTGCGAGGCAGACGTCTTGTCAATTCTTTTTTCCATAAGTGGAACTTATATTTATGTGATCACCCATCCAAAAATTCTAGTATCTCATAACTCTCTTGGTTACTATAAACGATCCAATTGTTCCCCAGTTGGGTCTTCAAGCCAATTGAATCCTTGCATGTAATATAATTCTAAGATAAGTTGGTTCAATATTCACCTCGCTAATCCCAGAAAGAAACGCCACCACAATATAATCCAAGGGCTCCAATGAACCAAGGACCTAGGACAATAAGAAAAAATCACCATAAGAGCAAATCTTTACTTCTTCCATCTTTTTTTTTAATAATATATTTGTGATAATATTCAATGAAGTAACGGAATCTTAAGACCATATTGTGATCATACTTGTTGATTTGCAGCTTCACTGGATTCTGCAAAATCCGGCCATGTCTTTAATAGCACGTAACGACAAGATGTTATCAGTATAATGAGTCCCGTGATCAATTCGATGTGCCAGAGCTCAAAACCAACTGGTGGAAATTTTGTCCAAAAACAAAACAACTGGTGAAATGAAACCATCTTAGGGAGAAAATAAATGCACAATCCTGAAAACGCCCATAATAATTGTAAAGCCAAGGAGATGTTTCAAAACATATAATGTCCACATGTTACAAATATAACTGATGCCATGGTCAAATTCTATATGAATCAGCCAGAGCAGCCTATGTTAAAGATGTTAGGCTAAATTACACTAAAATGCACTTAACTGTCACTATTTTCACTATACTACCTTATCTTTTTATTACAGTAAATTACCATAAACTTTGGTTTTAAGGGATTTTTTCACTTAAATATATATCCTTCACTGCAGTGTTTTAAGGGAGCTTACTGTAATAGAAAAGAAAACTTAAGGTAGTTTAGTAGAAAACAGGTATAGTTAAGGGTATTTAAGTGTAATTTGGCCAGGATGTTTTACTTATGGCAAGGAGAATACAAGACTTACATGATACTTCTGTGGATGCATCAAAGATTGCCAATCCTTGGATTGATGCAATGTGCGAAGCCTGTAACCCAAAAGCAGCATAGGAACTGATAACTTAATCCATTACGAGAGGAAATGCAAAGTTTTCAAGCAAAATATGACCATATTGGCACAATGTTGGTTTCCTTGCTATATAAATCATGTGGAACTCCCAAAGCAATAATGAACTTGGTAGTAACTAATCCACTTTGGCAAGATCAGTTGGAAAGTTTTCAAGCTTTGTACAACAAACACTTTTATGAGTCGTGTTGGACAGACATCGGCACTCGACTATTATTGTTATTTATGTACTATTTTAGCCTTGGTTGTATTACTCTATAGCGTGGTGGCTATAGAGCGAGGATGAGAGGTGAAAGGTCTTGGGTTCAACGCCCCACCAAGTCATTTTAAGAAGGTTGAAAATAACAATTTGTAATTGTAGACAAGTCAGGGGTGGTCTGTGCTCCTGCAGCCCTTTGAAGCCCACTTTATCCCAATGTCATTTTTTTAAAATTTGGTTTCGAATATTGGAATGGTTTTTTCCCCAACCAACAGCTTTGAATTGCCAGTTTCGACAAACTTATTTTATTGGACAAATTCAAGTCCCATAATCTCCGTTTTAATCAATCAAATGAGAATGGATATTGCTTTAAAAGGTCAAGATTACACTAACATTGTTAAATCTTCGTGCTGCGATAGCATTCCATGTCGTATTACCATTCATGTCTTTCAAGGTATAAACTTTAGAAAGTATATGTGGTTTAGTGCAACAGAAAAGAAAAGGCCCATAGGCATCTCTTGAAAGGCTATATAATGGGAGGGAACAATTCAACAACTTCTGATCAGATATGGCCACATTAATGTGTTGCATTCATTTGTTTATAGTAATTCTTAGGTTCATTCTAAATTATTATTTCAAGTGGGCAATATAAATATTTTACTTCAGTTATGTTTAGATTGTGTTAGAATGTAAAATCATATCTCCCGACCCACACCAACACTCCATTTTTCAAGTTCTTGCCACCCGCACAAAAGCTCTCAAATTATGGTAAGGGTAAGTAGATATAATTTTATAGTCTATCATGGGGTTCAACACGCTTTTTATATATGGGCCAAAACCTAGGGTTTTGCACAACAATATTGTCTAATTTGCTATTTTAATACATGTGTAACGTAATCTGAACCTGATTTTCTCTTATACCGTTTTAAAGTCCATGCCACTACCGCACCGAAAAATCCTAGTTATGATGATGGTAGAGATATAATATCATATTCAAACAGATTATACTTTTTAGAGAACAATAAAAATTCAACGTAAACGTGCAGCAGTTTACATGACAAGCCAAAACTTTGAAAGGAAGCCAACCTGTCGAATTAATGCACCCAAAGCAAGTAGCAAGCTAGATGTTATGGTGCAAGCTTGAAGAACAGAACTCCTTGAAGAGATTCCAATCGCGCTATCTTCGCCCAGCTTTCGATCAAATGGCTCAGCATTAGTATCATCATCGTCATCATCACCATCCTTAGCTTGAATATTACTTGATGTATCCTCACGGTCACGGTCCCTTGGAGGAAGTTTTGTACTTTGAAAAGTTCTTGTTTTGGATGTTTTTCCGATTTTTGCTCTCTTCTCGAATTTACGCGACGAAACACCTTTAACTTGCATAACAACACCCTACAAGAACAAAGGTTGATTACATTAAAAGCGGAGCGATCCGTAGTCACTTCAACCGTAAACTTTTCATGAAGAATTTTCCTTAACTGATTAAAACCAAATCACGATTTACAAACTTTTAAACTATTAGGATAAAACAAGAGAATGGAGTGCAAAATAGTACTTACATTGCATGGATTAACACGTAAATCATTCCTTGCAAAATAGAAGGCACTAGATTTCATACCTGATTTAATATTCATTTCACACAAGGAATCAAGTCAATTAACAAATGGAAAGCCACTTCAGAATATTTAGCATAATCAAGAACTCAGAGTATATAAGTTGAGCAATTCAGAGATTACGCAAGTTATGCAAGGGCAACATATATAGGTTGATCTAAGCGAATACACATCTTGTTGGTATTAATGTATAGGCGCTTGACTCATCACTGCTTCCCATTAATTAATTAAGCATGTTGGCATTATTCTTTTCATGGTCAATATTTTTCCAACGCATCATTCACTGCCATGTTTAATTTTCCAAGGGACACCATATTCATTTCAATTATTCTTGTGACCGTTTGATCCATTTGATTGCTGCCCTCACAAAAATTCATTTGGTTGATTCAATTACATAATTGTGCATTTATTTCCCATTAATCACAAAACATCTATATGTATCTCTTTATACCAGAGTGAGTATACTCTCGATTCTCCACAACCCAGACAAAAATCCAAAGGAAAAATTACATAGAAGAAACTCCAATTCCCTTCCTCGTTCTCCTCTCATCTCTTCATCAAATTACAAAATCTATTTTCTCATTTCTCATCGTGATACCGGAGCCGTTTAAAACTGTTCATAAGTGGCAGTAATCGAGTGCACGATTATTCACGGAGACCGTTGAATCCTGGGGAGTAGCACGTTGGGTACTTGTGCATCCGGTCAAGTTCACCGAGAAGGATGCGGAACTACTTTTAAGAACAGAGTAATTTTTGCTCGCCTCGGTCTCTATCTAAAATCGCGATAAGCAATGTACTTTCTATCTTTAATTTATTTTATTGTGCAGTAATTTAATCTGGTACGTAGTTAAGTTATTTAATTAATTTATTAGTATTGTCCAATTATGTATTCTAATTTTTCCAACAATCTTAGAAGTAGTCTACTATGGATATTGCTATTATTTCTGTGAAGACCTTTTCTACTGCCTCAAAAATCGAACCTTTTAATGTATCGATTTTCAAAAGTAGGATAGAAAGAGCCTCTTCTGTTTTAGATAATTTCAATATCACATTTGTCTTGTCTGAGTCCAAAGCTCAGGAAGAAAAGAAAGGAGATATTATTACCTCTGAGGTCAACATGGCCACGAACATATACGAATCGGTGGTAGACACTGAGACTACCAGGCGTGTTTGTGGAATTATAAGTGCTTTCTCTCCCTACATTATTGTGGGAGAGGGCGAAGAACAAGTGTTCATGGGCGATTTGAAGCCCTCGCCTGTTATCGGCAAGGGGAAAATCCTCCTTTAGCTGACTTCAGGAAATGTCCTCTCTCTTAATAATGTATTACATGTTACTGATATTCGTTACAGTTTAATTTATGTGTCACTTGATCAGTCGAAAATATTGTATTTTTAACACATCAATTTTCCTACTATTTGCAATCATCTAAAAGTGTTCGGTATGAATATAGCACATATTAGCAAATTGTTTGTAAAATACCAAATAACATGTGTTATATATTATAACCGGCATTTTGAGGGAAATTGAGTGTTTATTATTACACGCATGATCTTTGTGTAGCGCAACACTTGTCTCGAGATTTTGTGCAGGAAATTCCAGGAAAAGAGCTGAAACTGCTAAAAGTGCTGATAAAAATACGCCAAGTCCAAGACTTGTGATCTGGCAGTGAACGAAAGAGTATAAAAATATTCCAGATATAAAATAAGTCCCCAAAGATCAGCACCAAGACAGCCTGGAAGTTTCACACAAAGTTGCCACCAAAAGACCGCGGATCCGCGGCTTAAGGGGCCTATTCGCGGCGGATCCGCGACGCTGTGAGACACGTCATCACATCAAATTTCTCCACGTGGCTTCTCATAACGGCAAATGCTTCCAGAAGACTCGTGAAGACCACGTAGTTTCATCCAGAAGGCTCGGCCTAACAACCTTACCCAAGAATATTCCTCATTCTAGAATATTCCCTCCAACAAACTTTTTCTAGAAACCTTTCTCTAACAACCTAGCTTTGGAGGGAAGATTCAAAATGAGGGATTATAAAATGAGATCTAGATCTAGGGTTTGGGGGTTGTTCATTTTGGAGGGAAAAATTGTAGATCCAAATCAAATTCAAATCAAATTGAGTGACACAATTTGATCGAAATCAAGATCTATCGAGTGCCGATTCAAGCAAGAAGCCATCGATCCTTTTTGGAGCAACGCCGATCGTTAACCGAGCAAGTGATCCAAGACGATTCGTGACTCATGGAGACGATGCGAAGCTAATTCGACGATCGAGTTCCTTCCTCAATTCTTGTAGTTCGTGAGCGAATTGTAACGGAATTGTTGAATAATAAAAGGTGAAATTTCTTTATCTTGCTTATCTTTATATTTGAGCATTATGATGAGTTTTCGATTCTTGATTGATTTCTCTGTTATAATGTTTGAGTAAAAACTCCGCTCGTGGAGGAATCGAGAGAATAGATAGATGATGATGATTACAATCTTGAAACGATTTTTAAGTCCTATGAGTTTTGTAAACTCTAGAAAATTGAATCATCAACAACCTAGTTTTGAGCGACATACTTTATTGAATGTTTTCGCTCTTAATTAGAAATCAACGATTGGTGATTGAATTTCCTAGAGGCTAGAGTTTGAATGATAACCAACGAAAGGACAAGGGATGATGATGGAGAAACCCTAGTTTCTTCGAGAGATCCCTAATCCTCATTGATCATCGATCTAGCAACAAATCATCAATGGATAGGAATACGTAATCACAAGTCTTCATCCTCACTATCGATTCGATCGATTCTTACGAGCTTCATTACAAATCTTGATAGTTCATTAGATTTGGACATCTTCTAGAATTTTATTGATTCTTGATCTTTAGATCTAGTTCTTTACTATTCTTGAAACTAAATTTCAAAATTCTTGAATCAATTTTCTTGCAATTTTTCTTTTATATTTTCATTTCGACTCATCAAAAACGAAAGCGAGCAAAACACACATCTCAGTGGACGATCCGTATTCATTAACGCGCTACATCGACACCGTTAATTGATTGCGGTATAAATTTCTTTGGTTGTGATCTCTACACATTTTCAAAACACGACACACAAAGAATGATTCAATCAAATGGCGCCGTTACCGGGGATGTGTGCTATTTTGTTCGTTTTTGTTATTTGAGTGGAAAAATTATTATTCCATCAATTTTTAGATCAAAATTCGTAACAAGCGCTTAACGATTTGTTGCGAGGAAATCTGGAATCTGTGGAGCGAGAGGAAAATTTTTCAGAGTATCTCAAGGAGTTCAGTGAGTGAACAGAAACCTTTGTACCAAATTTTTGTGCAGGGATCTTGGAATCTCGCGGCGGATCCGCGGCATAGGGGGACTTTTGCGGCGGAACCGTGGTGAGATGAAAGCTTCACTGTTTCAAAACTCTTCAGGTCTAATTCTCACTTTCTTATCTCCTCCCTGCTCTTCTCCAATAACCATTTTCTGCAGGTTTCTTTGCAAAAATTCGCAGCGCCGTAAAAAGAAAAAATTATTGTGTGTTTGATCTTGGTTGTTTGCATATTTTAATACGGAAATTAAAGGGCACGACCAAATTCAGATTAGGCGAGGAATTCATTACCCTTCCTAAGCCCCAAAAATCACAAACTTGCATCCGCATTACCCTTCATTAATTAAAAGAAATCTAGACAAGACTCTAAGGACCGTCGCGCTCACTTAGGACAGAAAGAGGTCGTGGGTAATCTATTGCTTATACGCGTTTCTTTTGTGGTGTCTAAGGCAAATGTGTCTAAGGCAAGTGGTTACTTAATTAGGCCCACTACTTACGTAGTGGAGAACCTCCCACTTACCTGGCACTTACCTGGCCACAGAAGGGATAAAGAGATAGTAGAGGATTGATCCTGCGACTTGTCTTCTGGAAGTCTAGGAGCACTCTAGTGACTTGACCTAGATGGCCACTAGATTTAGGGTTGCTTGTGCATTTTTGTGATTTGATTTTTCAAAAACCGTATTTTTCAAAACAAACACCAACCACCTTTCCTCTAATTATCACCAACGTTGCCACTTGTGCTACAACCATTTAGCACATGTTAGGCTGGACACGGGATTCCATTTCTCGTCTTGTCCGCGTTTATTTTATCGACGCCAGAGTCAGTAATTCTTCGTCTTCTTTCCCACCATCCACCACGACCGCGATGGACGGATTTCCATCAAACTTTAACACCACTCTGCCACCGCCCGCAGGTGCGCAGAATCCTCTACGCATTTCTCTCCAAGAGAGATACTATCCTACACGTGTTCCCCTTCCCACCTGTCTTTATATACCACCAGCCAATAGGGACAATTTCGAAATTAAACCCCAATTCATCAAACTTTTACCCAAATTTCACGGGCTCGAGTCTGAAGACGCATACGTTTTTATCACCAAATTTGAAAACGTATGCGCTTTGATGGGTAATTCACAACTGTCTTTGGATGTTCTGCGTTTACGTTTTCTCCCATTCACTTTGTGCGATTTAGCCGAGAAGTGGCTTTACAACACACCCGCAAATTCTATTTCAACATGGGACTTAAATTTTCACAAATCAAATGGCACATTTGCCGAGGAGATGGTAACTTTATTTTTCTTGTTATTCGGGTTGATCTAACATAAACATAAAAAAATAAAAATTAAAAAATGATAAACCACATCTTAATATGATTTATGATGTTTGTTTAAGTTGTGTAGGTAATCTGGAGCATCTGGCTGAGCTTACGGTGAATACAAGTGCTTAAACCAGGAGCAAAGGAGTAGGAGTTTAGTGCCAAAGAATTGGGAAGTTTGGCCCAAAGAAAGCGGCGGAACCGCTTGTAAATCCCCGTTACCATCTTAATAAAAGTTTTCCTATTTTCTAAATCCCAGAGATTTCCTTTCCTTTTCCTCGTATATTTTGGTAGGAAGGTGGTTGCTTGAATTCCAATATTTAAATTTTCCCAAACCCTAAAAGTCAAGACCCAGAATTAAAACCAATTTGGAAAACCAAAACTAAAACAAGTAAAATATTTTACTTTAAACCCTCAGCCCATTTAAACTTTTCCCATTTAAAATTTACCCAGCCCGTTCTAACCTCAGCGCACTCACCCAAAAATTTAAAGTTTAAAATGAAATTCCTATTTAAAACCTTCAGCCCAATGAAATAAAATAAATAATTAACCCCGGCCCACTCTTCATCTCAGCCCGGCCCGTCTCCTTTTAGCCCGCCTCCTCAACAGACCCGACCCGACACGCTACTATTCCCTTCCCTCTCCAACGGCTCTCCTTCTTTCCCGCTCACCCCCTTCAATCCGCGACCCGTCTCCTCCGCCGCAGCTCGCGTCCACGCCCTCGCAGTGCCGTTGCCCCGTCGCTTCCTATCACACCCTCACCTCTCTCTTCTCTTTCATTTTCGAAATCCCTAACTCTCTCCATCCACCAAAAACTCACTAAGCACCCAACTTCCCTCGAACCCGCTGCACCCTCGACGCCGGTGATCACCCATCTCTTCGTCGACCCCACTATTCTCCCTCGCTCACTTCTCTCCACAAACTAAGCTCCCTACACCGCCTCCAGCCCTCCATCAACCCAACCCCCTGCACACCAACCCCTGTACACCAACCCCACACCCGAGCTCGGCCACCTACGCTCGACGCCGGCGAACTCCCCACCACATCGCCGACCATCCTACGCCCTCCTCGTCATCAGCATTAACATCCACACCCCCTAAACCTACACAACCGAGCCCACTATCTCTCTCTCTTTCAAGTCCCAACCACCAAGCCTACGAGCTCACTGTGTACGTCGCCGGAGCGACGCCGTCGACCGTCGTCGACCCCAGCACACTCCCTGAGATCCACAGAGCACCCTCCGCTTCCAGCAAGCACAAGGCGTCACCGGGCCACTCCGACGTCAAACCTGAATCGCGAGCCAAGCCCGCGCAAATCGTTTCACGATGTACATCGCGCGTTCGTGACGCCGCTGTTGCCGTGCAACCCCGAGACGTTTCCAGGCAAGTGTTTTACTTGCTACATGCTAATATAATTGTGATACAAACTTAAATCATTTAGTTTATAATTTACCGATTCCCGATATATTATGTGACCTATGTGTTCGATACTAGACCCCAATGAAAATAATTGCTTGATTTGACGGAAATAGATGTTTTCTGTTGGCCCATATAGAGACGAATATCGTGTATAAATTTCACCGGAAAATACGACTGTTAGTGACTAAAATTGATACCCCAAATATACCGTTAAAACTAGAAATTTCCTGTATCTGAAAATGGTTAAAATTACTGAAAATTATATACATACTGGAATGATGCGTTCGAGGGCTTAAATCGAAGCCGACTCGACGAACTTTAATTCTATGTAAACTTATGATGTTTTCGGTACAGTAACTGCGATGATATCTAGATCAGAGTGCGACTCTGGACTGCAGTCCAGAGCGACTCTGATTACTGTGTACTGTCCCAAAATGTGTGTCACTTTGTTCCCTGAATTCGTATGTTACGGAACTCTGTAGTGGATTAAATATGGATCTGTTAGCTAAACAAAACAAGTGGTTTCATTCCGTTTCATTGCCGTTTGCTATTTAAATTGTAATTAAAAGGGCAGGACGTATAACTGTCCAGAACAAATTCAGAAGTGACATACTGATGTTAAACTGTGTACAACTTTCGACGTACAGACGCGATTGAGGATCCGTCTGTTGCGTTGAATACTCTATTGAAAACCCTAGATCTTATTCAACTGTAGCATCGCTAAATTCTGAACCCAACTGGGCGCAATTCATGTCGCGAAACGGACGTTCAGTTCTGAAACTGAATTTCCAGCCGCGAGCACTTAAAATGAAACAACTGTATCTTAAAAACCGGAATCCCGATTGAACTGAAACTAATTTTGATGAATTGCTGACTGAGTGTTCTATTTATCGTATTTGTATCATTTCGTTAAATTCTAAACATATGAATTTATGCAATTTTTGTAAGTTAATGACATGCATATTGATTCATAACATACTTAGCTTATTGATGGCATACATACATATATCACACCCCAATTGTCATATACTTAGTGCTAGTGCGTGTTAGAGTCAGTGGACATTGCATTATCGTGCGTGATTGATATTGGTTTAGGAGTGACAAGTACACCAATGGGAAGTGAATATTCGTGACCGTGATTGATACAGTGAATAGTGATAAAACCGTGCCATTGGTATATTTGTACACAACTAAATCAAGATTCTATATAGTGTAAACCTGGGGATAAAGGGGAAATCGAAATGGAAAGAGAATCGTATTTAGCGGAACCGTGTTTTAGAGGATGATCATTCGAGCAGCGATATATATATTAGGTAGGATCTAGCGATCCGGCTGACAGGGTTATGTCCCGGGCATGTGGGCCGTTGTCTCGGGTATGTACGAGACTCCTGTTAAACATGATCCTCCTTCCACTATACGATTTCAAACATGACCTAGAGACAGATAGGGACACAGATCATATTCTGCATCATATAGTGACAGTGATTACTCACATTGTACTTTCACTAGTATTACCTCTTTTACATGTTTCATCTTATTATAATAATATTGTTATTGTGTCGCTCTGACGACCTGAGTATGCATGCTCAGATTCCGTGGAAGAACCAGCGCAGGAGACAGATCTACCTTTCGAGCTCACAGAGATATAGTCTGGTGTACTTTCTTCCTTTACTGCTTTCCATAAAAGTGATCGTGAGATTGAACTTGGTTAATAATTGTTCTTGTTATTTGTAATTTGTGAACAATGGATTTTAATGTAATAAATTAGTGATGTGATTCCTTTACTACTGTGCTTTATTTACTGATTACCATGTAATGCTAGAAGCCGAAGTGTGACTACGGCGGGATGATTCCTTGACCGTAGGAGCATGGCTGGCCTAGTCATCCCTCGTTTTCCGTATTTTGGGAAGCGGGGCGTGACATGGTTTAGTTGGTATCAGAGACGTGTTTAGTATCAAGGGATAACATTAACTATACTGTATTACGTTATTCTTGTTTCACTACTCTTGATTTTTATCCTTAAATCTGATCTCATCCTTTTGAATCTTTCAGTGATATGACGTCCCCAAACGACCCCTCCTCGGACTCTAGCACTCAGGACCGCACAGAAAGAATACTTAGTGCACTGACCTCTCTCGCGGAAGCTCAGGAAAGGAAGACAGATTTACTCGCTGAGGGACTCAGGGCGATTACCGCCGCAGGAGGACCCTCCGCACTCATTACCACTCCCGAGGGCGCTACCCCACCAGCTTTTCATGCTAGGACTGGTACCGTATCAGACTTCCGACGGTTACATCCAGCTGCATTCACAGGGCTAGCTGAACCCCTTAAGGCTGAGCAATGGCTGGTGAACACGGAGAACTTATTGACAGCCGCCAGGGTTCCAGAGGAAGATATGGTGGACGTGATAAAGATACAATTGGAAGATGAAGCCCGTACATGGTGGCTGGTGGAAGAAAGCAGACTAGACGGGCCGATTGAATGGGGCAAATTTAAGGAATGTTTCCTAGATCATTATTTTCCTTCCACAGCCAAGGCAGAAATGGAGGAAAGATTTATTCTTTTGAAGCAGAATGGATGCCCAGTGGACATATATGCGGCAGAGTTCAACCGTCTGAGCCGTTTTGCTCCATACATGGTTGTCTCAGAGGCCACCAGGGCCAGACGCTTCCTTCAGGGGTTAGATTTCGAGTTGCAGCAGTTGATTGCATCGTTGGATTTGCAGACTTTCGCACAGGTACTCAACGCGGCGAGAGTTCAAGAGCAATTGATTAACAAGTTCAGGAGACCCCCAGTCGTTCCAGCACGTACTCACGTGCCTTCTCGAGGAGCCATACCGGTTCACAGGTCTGGAACGACACAAATGAAGCGCTCGTTCGTACCACAGCATCGCCCCCAGAGACAGGGCATAGTTTGCGGCTATTGTGGTAGAGGTGGGCATACCCAGAAGGACTGTCGCCGTGCCAAGGGACAGTGTTTGATTTGCGGATCCAGTCAGCACAAGATTAGCAGTTGCCCTGAGCGGGCAGAGATACAGGGAGGTTCTGGACCGCCACAGCAGAGGCCACAGGAGCAGAGGCAACCCTTTACAGGTCGCGGTCAGGGACGGGCTTTCACCTTGACCGCCGAGCAGGCAGAGGCGTCAGTAGACGTTGTTACAGGTACTCTACTCGTATATTCCTTGCCAGTTAGAGTACTATTTGATTCGGGAGCATCGCATTGTTTCTTGTCTGGGCATTTCACTGATATACACTCCATACCACATGAACCACTAACCAAGGGATGGGAAATACATACGGGTAATGGCATTATAATATCTAGTTGAGAATGTAGGTTATACCCGGTTGTAGTGTGTGGCAGGGAATTCTATGCGAATTTCCTTCTGATTGGGACAGGCAGTTACGACGCAATTCTCGGGATGGATTGGATGAGCACTTTCCATGCAGTTATCGATTGTCGTGCAAGAAAGGTGATCTTCCGCATTCCCAATCACCCGGAGTTTATTTTCGAGGGCGGAAGCAAATCTTTGGAGCCAGCCAAGTACAGAGCCAAGCCCAAGGAGCTGACAGCTATGGAGATTGATAAGAGCCCAGTCCCAGAAATTGTTCGGGACTTTTTAGACGTATTTCCTGAAGATCTACCAGGTCTACCACCTCCTCGGATTTTGGAGTTCTCGATCGATTTGACTCCAGGTACAGCCCCAGTATCCAGAGCCCCATACAGAATGGCACCAGTTGAGTTGGCGGAATTGAAGAAGCAGGTTGAAGAACTATTAGAGAAGGGGTTTATTCGGCCAAGCGCTTCACCGTGGGGAGCACCAGTTCTGTTAGTAAAGAAGAAGGATGGATCGCTGCGAATGTGTATAGATTATCGGGAGCTGAACAAGGTCACAATAAAGAACAAGTACCCAATCCCGCGCATTGACGACCTATTCGATCAGCTAAGTAGAGCCAAGGCATTCTCGAAGTTGGACCTCCGTTCTGGATATCATCAAATCAGAGTAGCAGCCGAGGATGTATGCAAGACGGCTTTCAGGACCCGATACGGACATTACGAGTTCCTTGTGATGCCGTTCGGTGTTACCAATGCCCCAGCAATATTCATGGACTTGATGAACAGGGTGTTCGCAAAGTACTTGGACACGTTTGTCGTTGTGTTTATCGACGACATACTTGTCTACTCGAAGACCCGGGAAGAGCATGCTGAACATTTGCGCACGGTCCTACAAATTCTTCGGGAAGAGAAGTTGTATGCGAAGCTAAGCAAGTGTGAATTCTGGCTCGACAAGGTTCAGTTTTTGGGACATATTGTTTCGGGCGAAGGCATCTCGGTGGACCCGGCAAAGATAGAAACTGTCAGAGATTGGCCAAAGCCGAAGTCAGTGGCTGAGATCAGGAGCTTTCTGGGATTGGCAGGTTATTATCGGAGATTCGTCCAAGATTTCTCAAGAATCGCTGAACCATTGACGAGGCTGACACGGAAGGACGTACCGTTTACATGGACAGAGGAGTGCACTCAGGCATTTGACACACTAAAACTGAAGTTAACCACGGCGCCTATTCTTACAGTACCAGATGATTCCGGTGGTTTGGTGATACACAGTGATGCCTCAGGGAAGGGATTAGGCTGTGTTCTAATGCAGCACGGCCGAGTGGTTGCTTACGCCTCTCGACAACTGAGAAACCACGAGAAGAACTACCCTACGCATGACTTGGAGTTAGCTGCGGTAGTCTTTGCGTTGAAGATTTGGAGGCACTATCTATTGGGTGAGAAAGTGGAGGTGTACACAGATCATAAAAGTTTGAAGTACGTTTTCACTCAGAAGGAACTAAACATGAGGCAGCACCGATGGCTAGAACTGATGGCAGATTATGACTTGGACCTTCAGTATCACCCGGGGAAGGTGAATGGTGTACCAGATGCGCTCAGTCGCAAGCTAACGGTCATGATGTTGACCGATCAGAGGAGCATTATTGAGGACTTTCAGAGACTTGAACTTGAAGTCGTTACGCCGAACGCACTCAGTCAACTTTGGCAACTACAGGTGCAATCTTCTCTGGTAGATCGCATCAAGATTGCACAAGCGGATGATCCCCGATTGCAAAAGTTCAGAGAGCAAGTGGAAGCCGGACTGAGAACGGATTTGATTATACATGAAGATGGCTCTCTGAGATTCGGTAGCAGACTCTGCGTACCCAAGGGAGATGTTCGAGAAGAAGTATTGGCTGAAGCACACAGTTCAGCTTATTCTGTGCATCCAGGAGGTACAAAAATGTATCAGGACCTAAAGCAGCACTTTTGGTGGAACGGAATGAAGCGGGAAATTGCGAGATTCGTATCCAGATGCTTGGTTTGTCAGCAGGTGAAGGCGGAACATCAGAGGACAGCAGGATTATTACAACCACTGCCGATACCAGAATGGAAGTGGGAGCACATTACCATGGATTTTGTGACGGCCTTACCACGGAGCCCTAGGGGCAATAACGCCATTTGGGTTATCGTCGATCGCCTCACGAAAGCTGCACACTTCCTACCTTTCTGAGTGGGACAGTCGACAGAATCACTGGCAGAAAGATATATGCAGGAGATTGTACGACTTCACGGTGTTCCAGTCAGCATTGTGTCAGACCGGGACACGAGATTCTTGTCGCACTTTTGGAAGAGCTTACAGGAGAGCTTGGGTACCCGCCTTAAATTCAGCACAGCTTATCACCCACAGACGGATGGACAATCCGAGCGTACGATTCAGACGCTCGAGGATATGTTGAGAGCCTGTATGTTGGACTTTCAGGGTTCCTGGAAGAACCATCTGCATCTAGTCGAGTTCTCTTATAACAATAGTTATCAGGCTAGTATTCAGATGGCTCCTTTTGAAGCACTATACGGGCGGAAGTGTCGATCCCCAGTATGTTGGGATGATGTGGGAGAACGAAGGTTACTGGGCCCCGAACTCATTGTTCAGACAGTCGACAAGGTCCAAATGATCAGGCAGCGTATTAAGATGGCTCAGGATCGACAGAAGAGTTGGGCATATACCAGCAGGAGGGCACTAGAATTCGAAGTCGGAGATCACGTATTCTTGAAGATTTCCCCTACCCGTGGAGTTATCAGGTTCGGAGGCCGGGGAAAGCTCAGTCCCCGTTTTATCGGACCTTTTGAGGTGCTAGAGCGAGTAGGAGAGGTGGCCTATCGACTTGCCTTGCCTCCATCGCTAACTGGTGTGCACAATATCTTCCACGTGTCACAGTTGCGGCGTTATGTTCGGGATGGGAGCTATGTCCTGGACCATTCGGAGCTAGTTTTGGGTACCGATCTGTCATACGAGGAGCAGCCCACTACCATTCTCGACCGCAGAGAGAAAGTGCTGAAGAATAAGGTCATTCCTTTAGTCCGAGTGTCTTGGGACGGTCGTTCCCCAGGAGAATCCACCTGGGAGCGGGAGGAAGATATCCGTGATCGTTATCCATATCTCTTTGTTTAGTACATTGTTTCCTTGTATCCTTGTTAAATTTCGAGGACGAAATTTTGTTAAGGGAGGTATGATGTAAATCCCCGTTACCATCTTAATAAAAGTTTTCCTATTTTCTAAATCCCAGAGATTTCCTTTCCTTTTCCTCGTATATTTTGGTAGGAAGGTGGTTGCTTGAATTCAAATATTTAAATTTTCCCAAACCCTAAAAGTCAAGACCCAGAATTAAAACCAATTTGGAAAACCAAAACTAAAACAAGTAAAATATTTTACTTTAAACCCTCAGCCCATTTAAACTTTTCCCATTTAAAATTTACCCAGCCCGTTCTAACCTCAGCCCACTCACCCAAAAATTTAAAGTTTAAAATGAAATTCCTATTTAAAACCTTCAGCCCAATGAAATAAAATAAATAATTAACCCCGGCCCGCTCTTCATCTCAGCCCAGCCCGTCTCCCTTTAGCCCGCCTCCTCAACAGACCCGACCCGACCCGCTACTATTCCCTTCCCTCTCCAACGGCTCTCCTTCTTTCCCGCTCACCCCCTTCAATCCGCGACCCGCCTCCTCCGCCGCAGCTCGCGCTCACGCCCTCGCAGTGCCGTTGCCCCGTCGCTTCCTATCACACCCTCACCTCTCTCTTCTCTTTCATTTTCGAAATCCCTAACTCTCTCCATCCACCAAAAACTCACCGAGCACCCAACTTCCCTCGAACCCACTGCACCCTCGACGCCGGTGATCACCCATCTCTTCGTCGACCCCATTATTCTCCCTCGCTCACTTCTCTCCACAAACTAAGCTCCCTACACTACCCTTCGCCTCCAGCCCTCCATCAACCCAACCCCCTGCACACCAACCCCTGTACACCAACCCCACACCCGAGCTCGGCCACCTACGCTCGACGCCGGCGAACTCCCCACCACATCGCCGACCATCCTACGCCCTCCTCGTCATCAGCATCAACACCCACACCCCCTAAACCTACACAACCGAGCCCACTATCCCTTTCTCTTTCAAGTCCCAACCACCAAGCCTACGAGCTCACTGTGTACGTCGCCGGAGCGACGCCGTCGACCGTCGTCGACCCCAGCACACTCCCTGAGATCCACAGAGCACCCTCCGCTTCCAGCAAGCACAAGGCGTCACCGGGCCACTCCGACGTCAAACCTGAATCGCGAGTCAAGCCCGCGCAAATCGTTTCACGACGTACATCGTGCGTTCGTGACGCCGCTGCTGCCGTGCAACTCCGAGACGTTTCCAGGCAAGTGTTTTACTTGCTACATGCTAATATAATTATGATACAAACTTAAATCATTTAGTTTATAATTTACCGATTCCCGATATATTATGTGACCTATGTGTTCGATGTTAGACCCCAATGAAAATAATTGCTTGATTTGATGGAAATAGATGTTTTCTGTTGGCCCATATAGAGATGAATATCGTGTATAAATCTCACCGGAAAATACGACTGTTAGTGACTAAAATTGATACCCCAAATATACCGTTAAAACTAGAAATTTCCTGTATCTGAAAATGGTTAAAATTACTGAAGATTATATACATACTGGAATGATGCGTTCGAGGGCTTAAATCGAAGCCGACTCGACGAACTTTAATTCTATGTAAACTTATGATGTTTTCGGTACAGTAACTGCGATGATATCTAGATCGGAGTGCGACTCTGGACTGCAGTCCAGAGCGACTCTGATTACTGTGTACTGTCCCAAAATGTGTCACTTTGTTCCCTGAATTCGTATGTTACGGAACTCTGTAGTGGATTAAAGATGGATCTGTTAGCTAAACAAAACAAGTGGTTTCATTCCGTTTCATTGCCGTTTGCTATTTAAATTGTAATTAAAAGGGCAGGACGTATAACTGTCCAGAACAAATTCAGAAATGACATACTGATGTTAAACTGTGTACAACTTTCGACGTACAGACGCGATTGAGGATCCGTCTGTTGCGTTGAATACTCTATTGAAAACCCTAGATCTTATTCAACTGTAGCATCGCTAAATTCTGAACCCAACTGCGCGCAATTCATGTAGCGAAACGGACGTTCAGTTCTGAAACTGAATTTTCAGCCGCGAGCACTTAAAATGAAACAGCTGTATCTTGAAAACCGGAATCCCGATTGAACTGAAACTAATTTTGATGAATTGCTGACTGAGTGTTCTATTTATCGTATTTGTATCATTTCGTTAAATTCTAAACATATGAATTTATGCAATTTTTGTAAGTTAATGACATGCATATTGATTCATAACATACTTAGCTTATTGATGGCATACATACATATATCACACCCCAATTGTCATATACTTAGTGCTAGTGCGTGTTAGAGTCAGTGGACATTGCATTATCGTGCGTGATTGATATTGGTTTAGGAGTGACAAGTACACCAATGGGAAGTGAATATTCGTGACCGTGATTGATACAGTGAATAGTGATAAAACCGTGCCATTGGTATATTTGTACACAACTAAATCAAGATTCTATATAGTGTAAACCTGGGGATAAAGGGGAAATCGAAGTGGAAAGAGAATCGTATTTAGCGGGACCGTGTTTTAGAGGATGATCATTCGAGTAGCGATATATTTATTAAGTAGGATCTAGCGATCCGGCTGACAGGGTTATGTCCCGGGCATGTGGGCCGTTGTCTCGGATATGTACGAGACTCCTGTTAAACATGATCCTCCTTCTACTATACGATTTCAAACATGACCTAGAGACCGATAGGGACACAGATCATATTCTGCATCATATAGTGACATAGTGATTAGTCGCATTGTACTTTCACTAGTATTACCTCTTTTACATGTTTCATCTTATTATAATAATATTGTTATTGTGTTGCTCTGACGACCTGAGTATGCATGCTCAGATTCCGTGGAAGAACCAGCGCAGGAGACAGATCTACCTTTCGAGCTCACGGAGATATAGTCTGATGTACTTTCTTCCTTTACTGCTTTCCATAAAAGTGATCGTGAGATTGAACTTGGTTAGTAATTGTTCTTGTTATTTGTAATTTGTGAACAATGAATTTTAATGTAATAAATTAGTGATGTGATTCCTTTACTACTGTGCTTTATTTACTGATTATAATGTAATGCTAGAAGCCGAAGTGTGACTACGGCGGGATGATTCCTTGACCGTAGGAGCACGGCTGGCCTAGTCATCCCTCGTTTTCCGTATTTTGGGAAGCGGGACGTGACACCGCGGCTAAAGAATACACTAGGCGGCGGAAACGTGGTATCTCATCTCCAAATTTTTCTGGTGACTTCTTTTCTTCTTTTCTTCATTTCACCCCCTCTGAAGCTCCAATAATCTACTTGCAGGATTCTTTGTAAACAGCGCCAAAAACAAAAAATATCGTTTTGCGTGTTTTAGATTTTTGTGTGTTATTGATTTGCATGATTTAAACTGATATTAAAAGACAAGAAACCCAAATTCATATTAGGTAGGGACTCATTACACTTCCTAAGCCCCAAAAATCACAAAACGAACATACGTATCACCTTACATTAATAAAAATAAATATCTAGACCCAGCCTCTAAGGAAAATCGCGCTCAATCAGGATAGAGAAGGGGCATGGGTAATCTGTTACTTATCCACATCTTTCTTGTGGTGTCTATAAGGCAAGTGGTTATTTAATTAGGTTCGCTATTACGGTGATTCGTATAGTGGATACCTCCCACTTATCTGGCACTTGCTTGGCTGCAAGAAAGATAAAGAGGTGATAGAGAATTTATCCAACGTCTTGTCCTTTGAAAGTCTAGAAACGGTCTAGTGATTTGACCTAACTCTAGGGACTGTTTGTGCATTTTGTGATTGATTGAATCAAGTCTTGCGTCCGTCATTCTTGCTAAAGCAAAACATTCTTAAAATCTTTCTCACCACTTTCTCACACGCTGCCACGTGCACTAAACCCGCTTAATGCATGTTCGGTTGGACACGGAATTCTAGCGTCCGTTTAGTCCGCGTTTTCGCTATTGACTCTGAGGTCGATACTTCTTCACCTATCACGTCTCCCGAGATGGACGAACCTCCACCTGGTTTTAACAACACCACGATACCACCACCTTTAGGTGCACAAATTCAAACGCCACCATGCATCGCTCTCCAAGACCGATGCTACCCCACACGCGGACCCCTTCCTGCGTGTATGTTTCTTCCATCAGTCAATGAGGATAACTTCGAAATGAAACCCCACTTCATCAACTTGTTGCCCAAATTTTACGGGTTTGAATCTGAGAATGCCTATGTTTTTATAACCAAATTTTAAAACGTATATGCAATGATGAGCACCACCAACTTTCGGGGGATGCTATGCGATTACGTATTCTCCCTTTTACCTTTTGCAATCTCATGGAGAAGTGGCTTTATAGCACCTCCTCACATTCCATTACCAGTCGGGATGAATTTGTTAAAGCATTCCTTAAAAAAATTTATCCTAATCATAAGACTGCCCACATAAGGAGCGAGGTCAATCAGTTTGTCCAACTTCCCAACGAGCCATTTTGGAAATGCTTTGAAAGGTTCGAAGATCTCCTTGTCTAATGCCCTCATCACGGATTCGAAAAATGACAACTTTACCAAATTATATATGAGGGTGTTAATCCAGCGACAAAACAAATGCTAGAAACCATTTGTCAATGTCATCTCATGTCAAAATCCGACGATGAGGCATCGCAATTTCTTGAAGATCTCGCCGAACAAACACTACAGTGGGAGAGCACAAGACCGACAACACCATCTTCATCTCCATCTAAGGCATGTATCCATCAGCTCGACGCTTCCATCGCAATGAAAGCCGAAATAGCTGCGATGCAAAAAAAACTCGAAGCTATTGAGAGTAAATTTTCTTCAGCCTCCCTTAACCAAGTTTCTTTTCCCAAAACCATGTGTGATTGCTGTTTTGACTCGTCACATTTAACTGAAGAATGTCCTTTGAATCATCCGTCTCAAGGTCAAGAACAAACTAATGCTCCTGTTCAGCAACGACCTAGAAACGATCTTTATTCATCCACGTATAACCTAGGATGGAGGAATCATCCTAATTTTGCTTGGAACCAAAACCAAACTCAAAACCAAAATCAAAATCAGTTCCAAAATAAAAACAACTACCAAAGGCTTCCTTCACAGCAGCAACAACCACCACAACAACAAATTCAGCAGCCCTTTCAACCGCAACCATTCCAAAATCCGGCCAACTTTGTCCCTTATAAAAATTCTTTCCAACCATAAAATAATATTCCTCCTTCCGGCACCGACAAAGTCTCCGCACTCGAAAGAAGCTTAGAACCTTTTATCAAACAATCCGCGCAAACGTCGGCTAATTTAATTTCTTCTATCCAATCGTTAGTACCACACCGCGTCTCACGGTGAAAGCATCAAATCTATCGAAGCACAAATTGCATATTTAAACGCAGCCGATGAGTGAAAGAAAGAAAGGGAAATTTTCGTCTCAACCTTTACCAATTCCCGGCCACCCACAAAACGCTAACGCTATTCTTAACCAACAAAATGATAATGTGAGTGTCGTAACTACGTTGAGATCAGGAAGAATGTTGAACAACCATGTTGGAAAACAAGTTGATGAATTCGATGACACCGCGGTTACTATTTCTACTTCTTCTAATCAATCATCTTCTTCCAAACCCATTCTCCGTTCTCCACTGGGCTCAAACTCTCCGTCCACTTCTTTGAATGGATTGCCTTCTCAGGCTACCCCAACTCCAGTTTTGGGATCCATTCCATCTCCACAAACTTCTCCCCAAGTGTTGGACCCAACCCCTTTTAATAAAACTCCTTTTCCAAACCGGTTGAGACCCAACAAACCAAGTCCACAGATGGAGAAGGTCGTGGAAATGTTTAAGCAAGTTAACATTAATATTCCTCTCTTAGATACTATCCAACAAGTTTCATCCTATACAAAAATTCTTAAGGACTTGTGCACTAAGAAAAGGAAAACTCAAGTACCTAAAAAAGTTTTCTTAGTGAGTGATGCGAGTGATGCTCTTACCCAAAATTTGCCCAAGAAACATAAGAACCCCGGTTGTCCTACAATTTCTATAACTATTGCGGGTTTAATCGCGCTCTTCTCGATCTTGGTGCTAGTGTTAACTTGCTCTCTTATTCTATTTATGAGCAATTAGGCATAGGAGAGTTGAAACCCACGCGCTGTACTCCTTAAATGGCCGATCGATCTATCACGCACCCTAGAGGTAAGCTAGAGGACGTGTTGATTTAAGTCAGGGAATTTATATTCCCCGTGGACTTTATAGATTTAGATACACAGCATATGGCGAATCCACGGAACCAAACCCTGATGATTCTTGGTCGACCATTTCTCGCAACCTCAAATGTGGTGATCAATTGTCGTAACGGTTCCATGAACCCATCCTTTGGGAAAATGACAATTGAACTTAACATTTTCAGGTTAGGAAGTCATCCCTCCGAACTTTCTGTTCATATGATAGATATATGTTCCGTCCACGAGATAGCTCTCGACAGTTGTGAATTTGAGGAGTTTTTTGTTCTATGACAATGATCTCGACGCCACTAGTGCGTTATTGTTTGATCCTGCCGCTTCTTATACGAATAGGAAATACGAAAGGTTCACTTTCCTTGATGATCTTGATTCATAAGACCCTTCTGTCAACGAGTCACCCCCGAGTTCGAATCCTTCGACTTTTCGGACGAGTTAGTTTAGCTATCCGAGTCGGAGCCTCTCATAGAGTCCGTTGAGTTCGAGCATCGATCCCTTACCCTACCTTTTATCGTCTCTCCGCCGACACTTGAACTCAAGCCGCTGCCGTCTCATCTTAAGTATGCATATTTATATGAGAATGAGTCTTTGCCCGTCATCTCTCAGCTTCTCTAGCCTTAGAGTAAGAGAAAGCCCTTCTATCTATCTTGAAATCAAATCGGCAAGTTTTCGGTTGGACAATGGAGGACATCAGAGAGATTAGCCTCTTGATTGTTGAACATCATATCCATATGATGGATGAGGCCAAACTAGCCCGTGATCCACAAAAACGGTTGAATCCCGTCATAAAAAAGGCGGTGAAGAAGAAAATCATCAAATGCTTAGATAGTGGTGTTATTTACCCAATATCTGATAGTCAGTGAGTGAGTCCTATTCACGTTGTCCCTGAAAAGTCTGGCATCACGGTTATAACTAATGAGGCAAATGGGTTGATTCCAACTCGCACCCAAACCGGATGGCTAGTGTATTGATTTTAGAAAACTCAATGCCGCGACGAGGAAAGATCACTTATCTCTACCTTTCATTGACTAGATGTTGGAACGCTAAGCTGGGTATGAAATCTAATGTTTCTTAGACGGTTACTCAAGCTATAACCAGGTTCCCATCGCCGATTAGGATCAAGATAAGACAACTTTTACTTGTCCTTTCGGCACTTTCGCTTATATACGCATGCCTTTTGGGTTATGCAATACTCCTGATATATTTCAGCTGTGTATGATGGGATATTCTCTGACATGGTCGAGAATTTTCTGGAGATATGCATGGACGATTTCTCCATCTTTGGGAATTCCTTCGAGGAATGCTTACGTCATCTTGACGCTGTTCTTACCCGCTGTAAGGACAAGAATCTAACTTTGAATTGGGAAAATTGTCATTTCATGATTCAAGAAAGTATTGTCTTAGGGCATATCATCTCATGAAATGGTATTGAGGTTTACAATGCTAAAATAGATATCATTTCCAACCTTCCTCCTCCAAAATGCGTCAAAGATATACGATCCTTTCTTGGCCATACCAGTCTTTATAGACGGTTCATCAAGGATTTTAGCAAAATTGCTAGACTCTTAACTCTTCTCTTGGCCAAGGATATAACTTTTCACTTCGACCCGGATTGTTTGGCTGCTTTTGAATCGCTTAAACGTTCCCTCACTACCGCCCCCGTTCTATCATCTCCAGACTGGAATCACCCTTTTGAGTTTATGTATGATACATCCAACTTTGCTATCGGTGCAGTCTTAGGACAGCACATCGATAAGATGCCGCATATCATTTATTATGCAGGTAGGACCTTGAAGGATGCCCAAATGAACTATACAACCACCAAGAAGGAACTCTTGGCAGTTGTCTTTGCATTAGAAAAATTCAGGACCTATCTAATTGGCTCACCAGCAATAGTTTATACCGATCATTCTGCCTTAAGGCATCTTTTCGCAAAGAAGGATGCTAAATCCAGGCTAATATGTTGGATCCTCTTATTACAACAATTTGACCTTGTCATAAGAGACAAAAGTGGATGTGAAAATTTCGTAGCCGACCAGCTTTCACGACTTCCTTCTTCACCAACGTTGACATTTCCAATAAACGATTTTTTTTCCGGACGGACATCTCTTGACCTTATCTTGCGAACCTTGGTTCGCTGATATCGTGAACTATTTAGCAACGGAACTTCTACCCAGCGAATGGTTAAATCAAGACAATCGCAGATTTTTATCCCAGGTAAAACATCTTTATGGGACGAACCTTATTTGTTCAAGTATTGTCCCGATCAGATCATTTGCCGGTGTGTCCCAAATAATTTCAGGAGTTTGTTGTCCTTCTGCCATGATCAAGCATGTGGCGGTCACTTTGGCCTAAGAAAAACTGCGGAAAAAGTTTTGCAATGCGGTTTTTATTGGCCAACGTTATTCAAAAATGCACATGATTATTGCAAAACTTGTTCACGGTGTCAGCACAGGCCGGATTTCACGGAGGAACGAGATGCCGCTCCAACCAACCTTGGTTTTTGAGATATTTGATGTGTGGAGAATTGATTTCATGGGCCCGGTTCCCAACTCTTTTGGAAACTTATACATTCTCTTAGCGTTTGATTATGTTTCTAAATGGGTTGAAACAATACCGAGCCGTACTAATGACAACAAGATTGTCGTTAAGTTCCTTAAAGAAACTATCTTTTCTCGGTTCAGGCACGCTCGCGCTATCATTAGCGACAATGAGACTCATTTCTGCAATCGGTATTTCGAGACTTTGATGCGGAAATATTCAATCAACCATAAACTTTCTACGCCCTATTATCCAAACGAGCGGGCAAGCGGAGATCTCCAATCGACAGATCAAGCAAATTTTAGAGAAAACGGTTTCTACCAACTGTAAAGATTGGTCCTCTAAACCGACTGATGCTCTTTGGGCATTTCGTATTGCATATAAGACCAATCTTAGTATGTCTCCTTATCGACTTATGTTTGGGAAAGCTTGCCACCTCTTTGTCGAGATCGAACATAGGGCGATGTGGGTAATTAAAAAGCTTAACTTCGATTTTGACCAAGCGGGAAGCTATCGGAAGCTGCAATTAAATGAGCTGAACGAGCTTCGTGATGAAGCCTACGATAACGCGGTTATAGTAAAGAACTGGACAAAGGTGTTTCACGACAAACACCTTTTGCTAAAGACATTCACACCAGGACAACAAATTCTTCTTTACGATACCCGTCTCCATCTTTATATGGGTAAGCTGAGATCTCGTTGGATGTGACCTTTTGTAGTGCGGTATGTATACCCGCACGGTGCAGTGGATGTAGAAAATCCTAAAGATGGTTCCCTTTTCAAAGTAAATGGGCATAGATTAAAACCGTACTTTTCCGCTGACCTATCGGAGGAGCTTCTATTCTTGCAGGAGTCGCTTTATCATGACTAACTTTCCTCCGCCTCTCCTCTATGCTTCAGTTTTCCAGCCATAAACAGTGGCAACACTGTTTCAACTAAGAATGGGGGTGTGTATATTAGTAGTTCCATAAAAAATATGTGTGTGCTAAGAACAAGTTTGGGGGAGGCTTTCCATTTGACCAACTATTGACCCTATCATTCTCCACCCAAGTCTTCAGGTTTTTGAGCTCGAACAACAGCATCAGTGGGGACACTGTTGCAAACAGGTCTGGGGGGAGGTTTGTATTTATTCACGTATCATTTTGTACTACATTAAAATTAAAAAATATTTAAAAAAAATAAAATAAAAATATATAAGAAATAAAATTAAAAAACTAAGGAAAAAATACTTGTTGTCAAGTTAGCTAGTGGGAAACACAGATTCAAAATCCGACAGTTCAGATTGATAGGTTAGAAGTAACTAAATCTTAGGATTAGAAGTTGAAAACCCGAAAAATAATCCTCCTTGAGTTTCATTGTAGCAAATATACGTCTTTACATTACATTACATGTGTCATGGTGTTTTGAAAACTAGATGACGAGTTTGATATGTCTAAGTTCAAACTTTGCAAATTTTCTTAAGATCAAACAAGCTTGTTTGGAAATAAGTAATTATGAGCATGATTCATGAGCAAGATTAATATGAAGGGAAATTATTGAATTTTTTATGAGAACCAAGTCTGAAAAATAACACATCTCGAACTTAATTGGAGTGATTATATATCTTTTCCACACTTACACGTCTTTGATTTTAGGATGAAAAGCATAACCCGAAGTATCTCCGTTGCTTTTTTTCCTAAGAATTCTCATGAATAAAATAAGTCTATGTTTTGTGGCCTTGGTGATCTGGGCAATTAAGTCCTTGGGGTTTCTTTATACATAATGCCCTAAAACCATCTGGTTTGGAAGTCATTGACCCAAACCTCGTTAAGAAATCTCGAAAGCCTAATAAAACAAGTCAAGAAAATGTTCTCTCCAAGTTAAAAGTCCTCGCGGTTCCTTGAGGGAGAATAATCTTAGTTAAACACGAATTTCAAGTATAAGATATAAAACTTTAAAAGAGAATTTAACGGGGACATGAAAAGTTTAAATTGAAGTTACAAGACTAAAGACTATTGCACGTTCATAAATGTGTATGAACGAAAACATGTGAGAGGTGGGGTGAAGAATAAGGCCAAGTCTTTGTCAAAGACGAAAAAAATCCCAGATTTGAGACTAAGCTGTAGAATGAAAACTCAAGAAAACTTAAGGACTTTATAAGCTCGTGAGATACTTTAGAAACTTGTTCCCGGTTTTTATTGAAGGCATGAAAACTTTTAATTGGAAATTTTGAAAAAAAAAATGACACTATCTGCACAAGCACATAAAGACATATATGCGTTTAAGTTAAATAAAAAGTGAGACGTGAAAATATGGGTTGAACGCTTCTAGGTTATAAGTTAGGATGATAGAATTTCTAATTTAGATACTAAACATTAGGATTAGAGTTAAGATTAACTAATGAACTAGCTTGACTGGATTTTGTGGATGTAATTCGCTGAAAACCCTCAGGAGACAACACAAAAAGTGAGGCGTGAAAAATAAGGGTTGAACGCTTCTAAGTTATAAGTTAGGATGATAGAATATCTAACTTAGATACTAAACATTAGGATTAGAGTTGAGGTTAACTAATGAACTAGCTTGACTGAATTTTATGGGTGTAATCCGCTGAAAACCCTCAGGAGACAGCACTCCTCCTATTAAGGACACCTAGAGGTTTAACGGCGTGTTGCACGAGCTAAATATAATCGTGTTGCCTATGAAAGTGTGCTATGTTTTTTTTTTCGTTTAAAAATAAAACAGTTTGCTCGGGACGATCAAAAGATAAGTTTAGGGATATTTGATTAGTCATATTTATTGCATATTTTTACGGTCATTTTCCCTATTATTATTAATTACTAAATGATGTTATTTGTAATTCAAGAACATATGTGGGTTTTTGTGAAAAAGGATTTTGTCATATGTTTCTTAAATTATAATTAATATAATTGGGAATTAAAGGTGCTGTTTCCTGATTTAAAATCAGGAAAGCTTCTGGGAAAAGCTTCAAAAAGGGGCCACGTGCTTACACGTGACCAGCAGTCACGTGTTGACACGTGACATATAAAAGCAGCGGAAAAGAGCACATCGGTTCCCTGATCAAGTCAAGGAAAAGGCTTCAGAGGAGGTCACGTGTTCCCACGTGACCAGGGTCACGTGTTGGCACGTGACCAGGGTCACGTGTTGGCACGTGACGTTCAAAGCAGCAGACTCGCTCTCCAATTGAACCAAGGAAAAAGGCGCCAAACAAGGGTCACGTGCTCACACGTGACCAGGGGTCACGTGGTAGCACGTGACGGCTAAGCAGCAGAAGAAGGCGGAGTCCAAAAGAAGAAAAAGGCTCGTTCCAAGAGAGTCACGTGTCCACACGTGACCATGGGTCACGTGGTCACACGTGACCGGCTTTCAAAGCCCATTTGGCTAACAGAATTAAATTCTGAAAGAGATTCAAATCTTTCCAAAGGAAAGCAATTATTTGGAACCGATCAAATTAAAGATTCAGAGATGATTAAATATCATCTATCTATGGAAAATCTCGAGTTTGGAAAGATTTCCCCTTTAAATCTAACAGAGATAACAAAGGAGAATCCCTGGATTTGAAATCCAATGGTGAATAAAATTCACCTAATAATCCAAGGGTCAAAAACGAATGATGGATGCAAATCAAATCTCTCAATGAAGATTCGTCAAAAAACTAATTATTCGGCTGCTTCTCCTATAAATAAGAGCCAAGAGGTACAAAAAAAGAGAGATATACGCAGAGGGAAAAAAAAAGGAGAGAGCCTTGATACTTTGAAGAATTTGGAGCTTCTGCAAAAAGAAAACCCTAGGTAAGAAAGGGAAGGCTTCCTGAAAGAAGGAGAATTTAATTCTCAACAGAGTTTAACTCTGACAAAATAAAAAAACAGAAGAACATATTTCTTCTCTCTTTGATAGAGGATCTGCAAAGTGCACATCTCCCCTTTAGGTTGAGAATTTAATTCTCAATGGGTTGAGATCCTGCCATGCAGATCCAAAACATGGAGAGGGAATGGAAAAACGAGAATTTAATTCTCACAGAACTATAGGAATTTAATTCCTCTAAGATAAAAGTAGGGCGTGACCCTGTGTTATGGGAATTTAATTCCTTTGGAACAGAGAGAAACAGGGTTTAACCCTAATTAAGAACTTAGTTCTGTTGAAACAACGGGAATTCAATTCCCTTAATCATAATTTAACAGGGACTGGAAGTTTAATTCCTTAAAAAGCTTTTATTAGGGTTTAACCCTATTCAGTTCTTCACATAAACGAGGAATTTAATTCCTACAGAAGATTCAGGGTTCAATTCTACTCCAGAATATAAGTCTTCAAAAGGAAGTAGGAATTTAATTCCTTTGAAAATTAAAGCTCGAGGAATTTAATTCCTGAAAAAGGATCAACAGATTCTCTAAACAATATACATGGAGGCAGGGTCACGTGCCACCACGTGACCCCCTCAAAAGATCCACAGAAAGCCCTTTGAGACAGTCCCCCACGTGACCCACGTGACCCTTGACGGAAGCTCTAACACAAAGGCGTATGAATGCCCGTCACGTGATGGCACGTGATGCTCTGAAAGATGCAATAATCTCAGCAGAATGAATGGAGAGAGGGCGCTCTCACGTGTCGCCACGTGACCCCTCTTGCTTTAGTGTTTAACACTAAGTGGGAACTCCTGAATCCAGTGTTAAAACACTGTTGGGCTGTGGTGTTCAACACCAATCAAAGAACTTTACTTGCAGTGTTCAACACTAACTACCTTAGTGTTTAACACTAATTTGAGAGCTCTGTTGCCGATGCTTGATACTGATCTGTTTTAGTGTTTAACACTAATTTGAAAGCCTTGTTGCTGGTGTTTAACACCAATTATCTTTTAGTGTTAAACACTAACTTGTCAACTTCATTCCCAGTGTTCAACACTGATTGCTCTGAAGTGTTTAACACTAGGCTTTGGCCCAATTGGCTAAAGGGATAGAGGCAAAGCCTCTCCCTCAATGGACCCACAAGAAGTCAATATTCCAGACATGATAGGACTTAGCCCAAGCTGGCCATAAGTTCTCAATTCATAATTAACTGCGCCAATGGGCTCATAATATAATTAATGGGTCTTGATCCTAAATTGGGCCAAGGACTATTTAATCCATTCCGGTTCTAGGGTACATCTCTTCACTCCTTTGATACTTGGCATTGTAATCCCTCAATGTCTTCAAAGAGGTGACGGGTCCCGACGACCACCCATGATATGGACTGTGGGGTCCTTAAACCCATGTCTAATGCAAAATTCCTGGTTACGTGGAACGTGGATAATGTCACTCTTTGACCCCGCGGAAAACGCCCAGAGCGGAGCCTAGTCCTCGCCGAGCACGGCAGTGATCCCGTGTGAAGCATCTAGTGCAAAATTCCTGGTTACGTGGAACGTGGATAATGTCACTCTTTGACCCCGCGGAAAACGCCCAGAGCGGAGCCTAGTCCTCGCCGAGCACGGCAGTGAACCCGTGTGAAGCATCTAGTGCAAAATTCCTGGTTACGTGGAACGTGGATAATGTCACTCTTTGACCCTGCGGAAAACGCCCAGAGCGGAGCCTGGTCCTCGCCAAGCACGGCAGTGAACCCGTGTGAAGCATCCAGAGCACATACCGGACTGTGGAGTCCTTAAACCCATGGACTACGACGTCCTTAACCTCGACCGAGATGTCTTAAAACTAACAACGGACCGCAATGTCCTTAAACTATCCACGGACCGCAATGTCCTTAAACTACCCATGGACCGCAATGTCCTTAAACTACCCATGGACCGCAATGTCCTTAAACTAGAACAATAGAGCCCCATGTGCTCTTTTGTTGGATCTAAAAGGTCCCGTTTAAGTTGATCTTAAGATGGCTAACGTATCCTTAAACCTTCACACAGACTGGACTATGAATCCCCCCAATTAACTCTGGCTCGAGGGTACATCTCTGAACTCCTCTGACATCCGTCGTTGTAATCCTTCAACGTCGTCAGAGAGGTGACGGGTCCCGACGGCCACACATACGATGGACCACTATGTCCCTAAACTGGAACAATAGAGCCCAAACGCTCTTTTGTCGGATCTAAACGATCCTGTTAAGTTGATCTTAGTCTCAAAGTTAGACTAACGTATCCTTGACAAATGTTTGAGTTGATCTTAGCCTCAAGTATGGCTGATGTATCCTCAAACCAAACCCCCAAACCCAAATCTAAGATAAACACGGATTTGGACTAGTCCACGCCCTACGGGCGACGACATAACTCAGTCTCTGTAAACAATCCACGGGCAATAAAAAACGAAATAAACACCCACGACACGAAGTGACCATCTGGAGAAGGAGAAAGTTGTTACCGCGATACGGTAGCGTAATTAACTGCAGGGGCTTGCGCCTGCAGGGAAGAGCGTCCCCACAATCAAAAACCCCTCAAACGAGGGGGAATCTGACGAAGTCTGCTACATCGGCCGCATCCGTCTAAACCTTCGATACACAGGTGCCATAGATCGACTTGGCATCTTCGGAGAGGTGGACGGATAGCACCAATTAGCATCTGCCCCGAATCTCAGTGCCAAGACATCGCAGTCCTGTGCGCCGCCGTTCGGAGGGGAACAGGTGCATATCATATTATAATAAATATCCATGAATTCTTAACCATTAAGTAATTTATTTGTGAATGAATTGTTGGAATATTTTCTCAAATAAAATAAATGCTACTAATGATTTGATTTGAGATATTGTGCAGATATTAAAGTAAAAAATCAGTTCAAGACTACAAATATGAGTAAGGGATCCAAATCAAATCAAGTCAGCAAATCAAATCTGCCAAATTTAGGAGCAATTAAAGATTCTTGCAATTACAAAATAAAACAATAATTTCAGGATTTTATCATCGAAAAGATCTCCTAAGATCGAGAGAAGCGGAGGAAAAAATTTAGAGACGCGATCTCACCAAACGGCGGCGGTTCAGCGGCCATATTAAGCAATAGGCGGCGGTTCCGCGGTCAAATCATGGCCGTTTGATAAACTTTTTCATGGGCATGATCGTCTTTTCACATACGTCGAGATAACATCTAGGGTTTCAAGTTCCAGAGGCTATATAAACGACTGAACAGCAATGAAGAAAGATTATCTAGGGTTTTTAGTATTTTTAGCACCTTTCTTTTAGCAAATTAAATTTTGTAATGCAAATTTTTATTAATAAAAGGTAGAGTAATTTTTATTTCTTGTCTTTTTACTTTTCCGCAATTTATTTCTTCGCATCTAATTTTATTAGTTAAATTGAATTGTTTTTAATGGATTTCATCTTCTTCCTCCTTTCTCGTCGATTTCGATTTTGAAGCGATGATGCTAACGAAAGAAACTCTTTACTTTTTGTAAGGGATTTTTAAAGCTAGCTTTATAATATATTTCTCAACCGTTTTCTCTTTTCTTTTTTATTTAATGGGTGAGTAATTTCCTCGCTCGTTAGGTTTTAGGAAAAAGGAGTTTGAAAGATGGAAAAATCTTTTGCACTTTCGCTTAACCCAGCATATGAATCTAAAACTTTTTCAAAGATAAACCACATCTCTCCTTTTGGACGCTTTATCCTTCCATGATAGTTGCGACCCAATTTTCGAGACAAGTTGTGAGAACTTTGCTAGAGGCTTGAGATAATAATAATCAATGAAAGGACAAGGATCAATGAAGGGAATCGTTAGTACCCCTTTAATTCCTAATCCCCATTGTTAGCAATTATCCTCGGATAAATTCAATAAGTGGGCAAAGATAAAAAATTTAATAAATCTCTTAAACAACCTAAATCCGAAAACCCTAATGAGATCTTCTAACATTAATATTTTCAAACCTCTTTTAGATTAAAAACAAAAAATCAAACCCTTTTCTATTAACTCGTCTAAAACAAGATTAATAATTTACCATCTCCTTGTGGACGACCCGTACTCACTATCGGCTAGTTATTTACGACACCGTTATTGATTGCGGTATTTAAGACACTTTAAAACTCAAATTTTCACAAATCAACAGTTCTACTCCGCCTTCCATCATCGTCGAAGCCTTATCTGCGCGGATCGACAGGCTCACGGCGATGGTGGACACGCTCGCTCGTGTTCAAACGGCCGGCCATGCTCGCCAAACCGCCGTCCCCACTCCTTGGAACAACGGCGTGCGCGAGGAGGCGGAGGAGCGCGTTCAAGCCTTCGACCTCGCTCATGCCAATCTCGATGTCACGGAATACCGGCGTGCTAATTCCGGTAGTCACGACCCCCATATGAGAAATGATTCCATGACTCGTTGGACGCCGGACAGTTCAACACCGAGATCTCGGGAGCGCTCCGATTATCGCTTCAACGCTCGCTACGCTCTCTCGCCCCCTGAAGAGGCGTCAGTCAGGTCACCTGTTTCCAAGCAAGACCAACGTCACCGCTCATCGAGACCGCGCACATAGCGAACATCGGGGCCAACCACGAAGGGTGTACCCCGAGGATCTGATGAACGTGATAGAACGAAGCCGAAACCGCTCCATCGTGCAAGTCTGGAGCAGATATAACAGACACTCCGACTATGGAGAATCCTCGGGGTACCAACAGCGAATCGAGGTCCTCTAGAAGAAAATTGAGGACATGCGATCAGCCACCCGTTCGTCCGGAGGGTCGGTGAAATACGCGGATTTTCTCACGAGACCCTTCACAGAGCAGTTATTATGTTAGCACGTCTCGTCTCGAAAAAAGCCGCCCAAGGTGGCCCTCTTCGACAGGAAGTCCGACCCAAAGGACCACCTGGACACGTTCACCACGGGCATGAGCTTTCAAGACAACTCGGACACAGCTCAGTGCCGAGCCTTTCTCACCACCCTCATCCAGGCCGGGCGAGAATGGTTCCGCGACCTTACTCCGCGTTCAATCGCAACCTTCGACGAGCTGACTACTCAATTACTCGGTTATTTCGTTGGCAACCGACGGTAGAAAAGGACGGTCGACTGCTGTTCACCATCAAGAGCGAGAACAGAGAATCTTTCAAAGGTTATATCACCCGGTTTTATAATGCCCTTCTGCAAGTACCCTAGCACCGTGACGAAACGATCATCACCACCTTGAGATCAGGCCTTAGGCATAAAGAGTGATTCCGCTCTTTTGCATTAGTGCAACCCAAGACCATGGCCGAGATAAAAGTCTGGACCGCGCAGGAGATCCAACTCGAATCTAAAGTGAACGCCAACCTACCCTGCGGGGACCGGACGGACCGAAAGAAACGAGACTGAGAGGAGGAGAAAAAGATCAATCGTCCGAAACCTTATTCTCCGAGGTTTCACGAGCACACCCCTCTGAAGGTCTCTCAGGCCGAGCTGCTAGAGGAGGCAAAGAGTGAGAGATTCTTCAAGCTCTCACCGATGATCCAAAGGCCGGATAAATGACTCTGCGGCCTATACTGTGCCTTTCATCGGTCACAGGGGCACCCCACCGAGAACTGCAAACAACTCCGTGATTATATCGAAAAGCTGATCCACTCCGGTCACTTAGCAAAGTACCTACGAGAAAAACGTCAAGCGGATCGGGAGCAAGGAGACCAACCTCCATCTGGAGAGTTGACGGTCGGGCAGATCATGGTCGTCTCTGCTGACTCGGCTCCGAGCAACGAGGACACCCGTCGTATCAGGCCGGTCATGACCTTGAATGATCCTCCCTCCAAGAAGTGTAAGAAGGTTGTTCCCATGACCTTCACCGATGAAGATCTTCATGGCATATCCCTCCCGCACAATGATCCCCTGGTGATCACAGCCCGGGTAAATCAGTACGAAGTCTTGAGAATCCTAGTTGACTCGAGAAGCTCGGCGGATATCTTATTTTACGACTGTTTTCAGCGTATGGGATTGAACCCGTCAGATCTCCAACCCATCTCGCACGTCCTCTCCGGGTCTACAAACCACTCCGTCCAAGCCGAGAGAACGATCATCCTGCCTTTCAACACAGAGGAGGCCGGAGGATCCGAACCATGTCGGTGAGTTTCCTCTTCGCCCGGGTTCCTTCATCCTACAACATACTCTTGGGCCGCCCCACTTTGAACGAACTCCAAGCTCAGATCTTGACCTACCACTTCGTGCTCAAGTTCCCTCTGGGCGATGGGGGAATAGGTCGGGCCTATGGAGATCAGCAAACCTTCAGGGTTTGTCTCACCTCGACGATTCCCGAGAACAAAGAAGTTGATGTTTCCGGGGAACCGTGTGATCCTTGAGAATCTCTAAATACACGTGATGACAAAAAGGATATTCGGGGTTCCCCGGTGGAGGCTTGTCCGAGATTCCTCTCAAGGAAGGAGACAACAGCCGAACTGTCCAGATCGGCTCCCTCTTGACCGGGGAAACTCAGGACAACCTTATTCGGTTCCTCCGAAGCAATTCTGACGTATTTGCTTGGACTCCTGAGAACATGCCGGGAATCGACCCCAATGTAATCTCCCACAAACTCGAAGTTGACTCAAAAGCCCGGCCGATCCGACAAAAGAAAAGAAATTTCGCGCCTGTTAAACAGAAGGCGGTCGGTAAGGAAGTGGACTGACTACTCACGGCTGGCTTCATCAGGAACCTAGACTATTCGGCTTGGCTAGCCAACGTAGTTGTGGTCAAGAAAGCAAACGGGAAATGGCGCATGTGTGTCGATTTTACCGATCTGAATAAGGACTGCCCCAAAGACAACTACCCGCTCCCTCGAATAGATCAACTAGTTGACAGCTCGGCCGGTCACGAGCTGCTGAGCTTCATGGATGCCTTCTTTGGTTATAACCAAATCCGGATGAACCCGACCGACGAAAAGCTCACCGCCTTCACCACCGATCGAGGAGTCTGCTGTTACAAAGTAATGCCATTTGACCTCAAAAACGCTTGGGCAACGTACCAACGGCGGATCAACAAGCTGTTCAAGCCACAAATTGGAAGAAATATGGAAGTTTACGTCGATGATATGCTCGTAAAGTCCACTATGTCGGCCGGGCATACCACGGACCTCGACGAGACCTTTGCGGTCCTACGGAAGTACAAAATGAAGCTGAATCCAGCTAATTGTGCCTTCGGGGTCATGGGCGGAAAATTCCTTGGATTCATGGTCACACATCGAGGAATCGAGGTAAACCCTGAGAAGATTAGGGCCAACATTGACATGGCGACGCCCAAGAGCAATGTTGAAATCATGCGGCTCACGGGCAGAGTAGCCGCTTTGAGTCGGTTCATGTCTAGATCCGGCGAAAAATGCATGCTTTTCTGTAGAGCCTTAAGGAAAATCCACGGGTTCGAGTGGTTTGAGGAGTGTCAAGTCGCCTTTGAGCAGCTTAAGACTCATCTGACAACGCCCATGCTTCTCATCCGACCAGCGGAAAGAGACGAGTTGTTGCTATATCTGGCCGTCTACGGAGAGGCTGACAGCTCCGTGCTCATCAAAAAATCCGAGAGGATATAAATGCCAGTCTACTACGTCAGCCACATTTTCAAAGACATGAAGACCAGGTACCCGGTTATTGAAAAGATAGTCTTAGCGCTCGTCGTCACCTCCAGGAAACTACATCACTATTTCCAAGCTCACACGATCACCGTTCTCACCGATCGACCCCTGGGGAACATTCTCGGTTCCCCCGAGTCATCGGGCCGATCGGAGAAGTGGAGATGGGCATCGTCACAATTTGACGTACGGTACCGGCCAAGGAAATCTATTAAAGCACAAGCCCTAACCGATTTCGTGGTCGAATGCACCTTTCTCAACAAAGAAGAAGTGCCGACAAGGGATCCGAACCCGCAACCCTCGGTCGAAGAAAAGCTCGGTCCGATTCTGGACTGGGTACTCTAAGTGGACGGCTCCTCCACAGAAGAGGGGAGTGGGGCTGGGCTGGTTATCCACGGTCCAAATGAAGCCGAGATGGAATACTCCCTACGGTTCGACTTCAAGGCCTCGAACAACGCCACAAAATATGAAGCCTTATTGGCCGGCCTACGAATCGCCTCCGGGGTAGGGCTAAAGAAGATCAGAATCCGCATGACTCCGTGCTGGTCGTCGACCGAGTGACCGGACGTTTCGAAGTCCGGAAACCACTGATGATGAAATACCTAGCCGAGCTAAAAAGGCTATGGAAGAATTTCGATGAGGTCCAAGTGGAACAGGTTCCTCGAAGTTTGAACACCGAGGCGGACGTCTTGAGCAAGCTCGCCTTCTTTTATTCGACCAATCGCAAGAGAAACATCCTCTTCGAAGTCCTGCCGCAACCCGGTATCGAAAATAAAGAAGTGATATACCGGATCTACACCACTCAAGGGGATATCCCAAATTGAAGAAAGCCCATAGTGGAGTTCCTTAAGGACAGAGTACTCCCTGAGGACTGAATCGAAGCACGCCGGCTCCGCATAAAAGCTCGTCACTTTGTATGGTGTAAGGGAAACCTGTAAAAAAAGTCGTACACCCAACATCTACCCAGATACGTCGATTCCGACGAAGCAAAGTACGTTCTTCGATAGATACATGAAGGAGGTGGTGGGGTGCATCAAGAGGCCCGCAGCCTAGTTCAAAAGACACTGTTAAAGGGCATTACTGGCCAACTATCCACCAAGACGCAGAAAAGCTAATAAGAAGGTGCAAAACATGTCAACTCTTCGACAACACTCCTCGGTTACCAACCACTGAGTTATCACTGAGTTCCCTTGGCCATTTGCGCAGCGGGGAGTGGATATGATTGGCCAACTCCCTACTGGCATAGGTGGGCACAAATACATCCTTATCGTTGTGGACTACTTTACGAAATGGGTCAAAGCCACGCCGATCAGGAAACCGGAAGCCGCCTCCACAATGAGGTTCCTACAGAACAATGTAATTACCCGATTTGGAATTCCAAGGTGCGTCATCACCGACCACGAAACCAACTTTGAAAACGACAATGTCAGAGAATTCTACAACGACTATCACATATTGGTGAAGTTCTCCGCGGTCGTACATCCCCAGTACAACGGGCAAGCCGAGATAGCAAACCAAGATGTCATCCGGGGCCTCAGAGCTCGCCTAGAAGGGAGACATGGCAGATGGGTCGAGAAACTACCGTGGGTGTTGTGGGCATTGCGAACGTCAAAGAAGACACCCATGAGGGAAACCCCGTTCAGTCTCTATTATAGCACGGAGGCAATGGTCCCCGCAGAAATCGGCCTTCCCAGTTATCAAGTCGAGCACTTCGACGACTAGGCCAATGTCTTGACCCTTTGAAGCAACTTAGATATCTTATTAGAAAAGAGAGACCGGACGCAAATAAGGATGGTCGCATATCAGCAACAGACCGTCCAGTATTACAATGCCCGGGTCAAGCACCGAGCATTCAAGACAGGAGACCTAGTCCTACGACGAAATGAGTTCAAGGACCAAGGGCACAAGTTCTCCCCGATGTAGGATGGCCCCTTCCTCGTGACCGAAGTATTGCCCGGAGGAGTCTACCGCCTCTAAGATTCCTTGGGGCGCATCTTTCCACAGCCATATAACGCTGAAAAGCTCAAATTGTATAGATGAATTTGTACTCTCTTGAATAATAAGATTCCTTCCGAACTAAGCCATCACGCGAGCAGATTCCTGCTCCGTCTCAAGGCCGACGGACAGCCTACTGTACGTCACATCCGCTCACGAAGGGTGGATTCCTGTCCGTCCAATCCCATGAACCCTAAGCCTTCTCATGAGCATGGGGCTGTCTCCAGCCCGGCTTAGAGACAAGAAAGGTCTCCCTGGCCAATCTTTTGCCCAAGTGCACAAAGGCATGGCTACGCCTGCACCTGCAGGAAGCCGACCTAAGTCTCGCTCCGTCAGTCTTACCCCGGTTCCGGGGTGAAAGAGTGGATAAGAAGCATCGACCTACCCATACCCACGTTTGCAAAGGAAAATTTTCTGCGATCGACACTCTGATTCATAAAGAAATTCATAAACAAAGGATAAAATTTTATTGATAAGAGATATTCTCAGCTCTCCGGCCTTAATAAAGCGACCGGCCGCACGCAAAAGATAAGGAAAAATATTCATTAACTATTACAGCAAAGGGGGAAGAGGATCAAGAAAGCATTGGTTGTGGTATTCGAAGCAGAGATCCTCCAAACGAGCCCAAGCGGCATCCCATCGCTCCCTCCGCCGATGCCCGTGGACCCGAGTAGCTACGGTTCTGCCAGGGACTACCGCTGCCGAGCATGAAGCTATGATCAGCCGTTGTTGGAAGGTTCGGTGAAGGATATCTATCGAGCGGTCCTTCCTGCTCTTCGAGATCATGCTCAACTCATGGGCAGTGCACATCTTATCAACGGACTCCTCCAGAGCTTACTGAGAGAGCATCCCGAAAAAATCGGGGGAGGATCTCCAGATCGCATAGATGAGCATTTGCAGGACGGAAGATCGGCACGGTAGCAAACGCCGGCAGTGACGCTCCAGACAATTTACCACGGCCTCATATGTCACCTCGAAACGGTCAAAGTCATAATGGTAGATGTCACGCCCCGCTTCCCAAACTATGGAATACAAGGGGTGACAAGGCCAGCCATGCTCCTACGGTCAAGGAAATATCCTGACGTAGTCACACTTCGGCTTCTAACATTACGTGGTAATCAGTAATCATAGCACAGATAAGAAAAATGCAGTCACTAAATACTATCGGAACAAATAAAAGATATACTAGATAGAGATCAAGGGAAGGATAGCGCTGGCGTGGCTGATCTAGGTGTCCGCGATATTCTCGAGGTACGACCGATCCTGATCCGAGCTAAGTCCACTTTTCACTCTGAGTATGCATACTCAGGTCTTCAGAGTGACACAATAGCAATATATATATATATATATATATATATAAACATATGTAAACACATGCAATGATGATGAACATGAAACAGTAAACATGGAGTGATGATATGAGCATGAAGTAACCGGTACAGGTAAACAATAAAGCAGGTATATCGAATCAGTATCAATGCATGTCCATGTCACTAAACCTATCCGTCTCTAAGTCTCACTGTCCAGGTCGCTAAACCTATCGTTAGTCCAAGTGTGAACGTTAACCACCGCAGGAGTATCCCAACCCAAGGGTAGGCTCCAGGGGCAAGGGAACACGGGCCCGAATCACGCTCACTAATAATCAGTAATATCACCCATATGACTCCCAAAATCGTTGTATATGCCGGCAGTAGGACTCCCGAGATTCCGTTGATCGAACTCACACTCAAACTACCCCACACCCCGTGGTCTACATCAAACACCGACCATGAACCCAAATACTAGTCGCTCCATGACAAGTCTACGCGAGAACTGGAAGCAGGGTCTCCATCAAGCATGTCTCGACTGGTATCCAAGATAAATGGACAGTGTCTGACGCCTTAGCTATGACACTAATATAAGTGCTTCCATAACCATCCCATTCCAGTTATAGTTACACTTATATATGTCCCATAAACGTCGACAATGCAATAAATTAACTAGTTCCGCTGATTGTGTACAAGTACGTGTCACTTTCACTTATTCATCCACACTTTCATACTAACGTACTTACCATAATCTAAACACTAATATCTATCACTGGGTAATGTATCACGGTCACTAGATTATCAATGTTTATGACCACTATTCAAATGAGGGTATAACCGCTACATGATATGATGAGAATGCAATTAATTACGATATGAATAAAAAATCAGCAGCCAGTGTCCTACCACTTGCATAATTTACTATAAATCACACGCGCAGAATTTAGCAAAACAATATAAAAGGGGTAAGCAGTATATTTAATTATCTGTACAGAAAAATTGGTTTCGTGTCAATCGAATTTCAGGTTTGCCAGTTACGGTCACTTCATTTTAAGTATTTACTGCTGGAAATCCAATTTCTGAACTGAAAGTCTGTTTCGTAACACGCTTTACTCCCGGTTGGGAGCATAATTCGGCGACGCTGCAGTTGGATAATATTTAGGTTTAACAGTTATGTTTCCAACGCATCAGACGGATCGATAATATCCGTTGTGTGCTGGGAGATATATTCAGTTTAATATCAATGTGTACAAACTGTCACTGCAGAAAACTGCAGGATATGTCGACGATCTAAAATACTTTTAAAATAGGAAAAATTATTTAAATTGAATGAAACTAACACCATTATTTAGATAACTTGATTATCTACGCTATGATATAGGACTCCGCGTTTTTTTAAAGATTTTTACAGGGGTGTATATACATCTAAAATCAGGTGTCGTCGGAAAATACTGCCCTGGACTGCGGTCCAGAGCCGTATTTCTCTCAAGTTTTCAATATCATATCAAGATCATATTAAATAACAATTTGCAGAGAGTTCTAGGTTATCTAGTCGGATTCGATACGAACCCAAGAAAATCGCATTTCGATTTGTATTTAATTTACTATTAATTTTACAATATGTACGGTGATTTCCAGATTTAGCGTCGGTTCTCGGGGATATCATTTCAATATAGAAACGTTTAACTTTTAGATCCCAACATGTAGTTAATTATCAGTACACGATCTATATATCACGAAACGAGAGTTTTAATTGAGCGGAACAGATATATATATCAAAAGGTGATTATCGAGTTTTAATAATCATAACTATGGGGTTTTATAACAATTTATCACATATACATACATAAGTATATTTAAGTATATGTAGCATGATAGCAAGTTCAGAAACTTGCCTGGCGACGGCGCAACGACGGCGACACGGTAGAGGTGGCAACGACACGAGCACCGGCACGGGCAACGACAACGGCAGCGACACAAGCACTAGCACGGGCAGCAGCAACGACAGCAAGCTCGGTTGGGCTCGGCTAACGGCGACTCCGCGAGGTCGGCGGTGCTGGTGGTCGTCGGAGGTGGAGGGCGGTGATGCTCAGGTGGCTCTGGGACGGTTCTAGGCTAAGGAAAGTGAGGGGTTGAGTGTTTGGAGTTGAGTTCGAGGAGGAGAAGAGACTGCTGGGTTGCAAGGAGGAGAAGGGGTGAGGCAGAAGAGATGACGGTGGTCCAGGGGCAAAGGCGAGATGATGTTGATGGTGGCTGGCTCGGAGCTCCGTTGGAGGTAACTGGGCTCGGGCAGCTCGTCGTGAGGTGGGGGTGACGTCGAAGAGGTGGTGAGAGGAGGCGATGGCAGTTAGGCGGTGGAGCTGTTGATGGAGGTTGGGGAGCTCGTGTGTAGCTATGGGAGGTCGATGGGTTGCGGTGAGGTTGTGGAGGGGAAAGGCCGAAATTGGTCGAGTGTCGCGGCGGTTCAGGGATGCAAGGCTGAGGGTGAGAAGAGCTCGGTAGTGTTTGTGTTCATCAAGAACGAGAAAGGGTTGTCGGAGGTGGAGGCAGTGAGAGGAGAGAGGGGACGGTGAGAAGCAACGGAGGTGGAGGGGAGGAGGTCATCGGTTAGGAGATGATCGGAGGTGGTCACAGTGGCTTAGGGCGGAGAGGATGGTGCTATGGAGTGGGGTCGTTGGTCACCGTTTTAGCTTGGGTTAGTTGGTGACGGTGGAATGGAGGAGAGAAAGAAGGGGGTAGAAGGGGAGGAGAGATTGTGAGAGAGAGAGAATAGGAGCGGCGAGGGGATCTTGAGGGAACAGTTAGGGTATGGACAAGGTCGTGGCGACGTTGGAGAGGCGCGAGTCTCATGGGGGTGAGTGCGAGCGTGGGGGAGAGTCGTTGGGGTTGTTGAGGAAAGCGAGGACGTGGTCGCTGGGGTGGAGCGGGTCGTGGGGAAATTTGGCGCGAGGAGCGAGGAGTTGGCGAGAGAGGAGCGGGTCGTGGGGCTCATTGCGAGGGAGGCGGGAAAAAGGAGAACGAGAAGAAGAAGAAGCGGGTGAGGGTGTAACAGGTCGGGTTCGGGTTGGGTTAAATCGGGTCGGGCGCAGGGAAGTGGGCTTGGGCTGGGGTTTGGGTTAGGATAAATAATAAAAGGTTTAAGATTTAGGTTAGGAAATTAAAATTTGAAATTAAATTTAGAAAAATTAGGAAAAATAATAATTGTAAAAGTTTGAAATAGAAATTTTTGGGGAAGTATTTATTTAAACTACAGAAGATATTTATAATGGAACTGGATATTACAGTAGAAGTCGTCGCGAGATACGATATCTCGAATGGTGTACGCATGGTCGGCCATCAAGGAAAAATGAATTACACAAAGTCGACAAAAGTGCCCTAGAGGGGGGACTCAACGAAAATTCCCTAACGGTCGAGATCTCTTGTTATGGTACGAATTGCGGAGTATCACATCTATCCAATCCTGGTTGTTGGCTCCCTCCCTCTCACCCGAATCAGGGAAGATTGAACAATATCTTCAGGAGATCCGCAGGTATCTCGAGATACCCGCCATATGCCACGTAGCACCGGGAATCAAGGAGGCACAAACATTGAAGTCATGGCGATCCAACTGCCCGTTGACCAGTTCACACGAGTGGACTCCTGATCTAAAGCCCTCATCACGAGGCTGTCGGGCAGCTTCCTGCTCGGCCCATCTGGGACGCGTAGTTTCCTGCCCAACAGCGTTGTGGATCCAAAGCCCTCATCACGAGGCCGCCGGGCAGCTTCTTGCTCGGCCCATCTGCGGCGGGTAGCTTCATGCCTAACAACGCTGTGGATCCAAAGTCCTCATCGCGAGGCGGCCAGATATCTTCCTGCTCGGCCCATCCGTGGCGGATAGCTTCCTGCCTAACAACGTTATGGATCCAAAGTCCCCATCACGAGGCGACCAGGTAACTTCCTGCTCGGCCCATCCGCGGCGGGTGGCTTCCAGCCCAACGACACCATGGATCCAAAACTCTCTTCATGAAGCCGCCGCGGAGCTTCCTGCTTGGCCCCAAATGGCCGGCCCAACTCTAACCCCACTCGAATCCGAAGGAGTAATAGCACCGGTCTACCTATACTTGGTTTTCACTCGTCTCACGTTACCCCAAATCTGGGGTGAGGAGCGGACATCAGTCAACCTATGCTTAGTATTCGCCCGTCTCACGTTATCCCGAATCCGGGGTGTGGAGCGGACACTGGTCTTGTGTTCGCTCGTTTCACGTCATCTCGACTCCGGGATGAGGAGGGGAACCGGTCTATCCACACTTAAGAAATATAGGAGAACGAAAACATTACACTCAAGCACATCAAGGACGAACTAACAATACTTTATTAATATTTCAAGTTATATACAAGGTATTATAAGCTTTTCAGCTTTACAAAATGCCCGAAGGCTTACAAAAAGAAGAGCAGGAAGAACGACGACTTCAAACCACCTTCTCGACCAAGGCCTCCCCGTCGTCCGCCTGCCCGGCACCTCCGCCGGCTGCCCCGCCTCCACCTGCCTGCTCGGACCCTCCGCCAGCAGCTTTGCTTCTATCTGCCGGCTCAGTGCCGCCACCGTAGGATCCTTCCTCCGCAAACGGATACCTCACGCTAAGCTTCCGGTCGTCGAACCCGGACACCATCTACTTGACGGCATCGAGGGTATTGTGTCACCCGACAGCTGCGGAATCTGCAAGGTTGACGTAGAATTGGTTGGACGCCTTGTAGTCTTCTACGGCCTTCTCCGCTCTATCCTCGGCCCACTTCGCCATCTCATGGGCCATCCGGAAATCCCTCTTACCCTCTCGCTGCTTCCTCATGGTTTCGAAAAGCTCGTTAATCTCGCCGACCCGGGCCTGAATAGCCCGGTTAGACTCGGTCAAGGCCCGGTGAGACTCCTTTAGCCTCGTGGCCTTCAAACCCTTCGATACCGGTCTCGACTCAAAAGAGGCAGCATTATCCTCGGCCTCCTTCAGTTTGACGAGGAGCTCTTCCTCACACGAGGATGACTCTCCGGTCTTTTTCATCGCCGGAGCAACATTCTCGGCCTCCACGGCGGCTAGGAGGGCACAATGTTGAAGGACCTGCTGGAAAACACGAACATTCGTCAGAAACTAAACAGGAAAAACCACTTGGAAATTTTTAATTTTTTTTAGAATTACCAACCTGGACAGCTCTTCAGCTATCGCCGGGACTTGGGCCTTCATAGTACCACAAGGAATCCTATCCCCCAATGTCTTCTCCATGTCCGTCAGCAAGCTATTGGGCACGGAAAGCCCCGACGGCACCTCAGTACAGAAGTCGCTCTCATGCGCTTATATCATGACCGGGGGCGGCCGAGAAACCACTTTCTTAAGTCTCTTGGCCGGAGACCCAGCGGAGAGGAGGGAGCTTCCGGTCTGGCCCGATGAGCCTGTTCCCGGGCATACTTCTGCCCTCCACTCCTGCGCTCTTTCGAGATGGGAGGAGTGGCGATGACCTTAGTGAGAGGACCCTGCCAGGGCTCCGCCCCCGGCGTGGGCTTGGATGAACTAGTGCCGCCGCCCTTCCTTCCCTGCACTTTGGCGGCCAGGGCAGCCATGATCTACGACCGATCCATGGACTCAGCGAAATAAAACAAAAGAAAAGATCAGCAATAAGAACAAATTACGTTAAGCCTAAATTAATCGGCGAAGTCCTAACTTACCATCGAAATGCGCGGGACTGAGTCCCGCCCAGCTCAGAGTCGGCTCGGAAAGCAAGGTGTTGACCCGCTGGATCATCTCCTACCCCGACATGACCCCCGCCTCCAGGGCACTTGACTGCTTGGCCCTTGGGCAATCCGCCCTATGCCACTTGGTGAGCACTGGTCATTTCTCTCCTTTCGGAGGGCCAACATGATAGTTGTATGTATGCCCTAGAGACCATTGCTGTTGTATATTACGATGGATGCTTGGACATATATAGGGAGGACTTTCTTCCTCGGCATGATAGTATGCTATCCGGTTAGTCTTTATCTTAACATGTAGACTTGTATTGTAACACTGCCTTTCTCTCACATGTTGATAAAGCTCTTAGGATGTGTACTTAACTACCAAGATTATGATGCAGATTATACTAGTGGGGCCAGAGTAGTCCACAAGTACATCCTTTAATTGTTCCTAATCGAGAGTGTATCGAGATGGGGCATCGATTATCCAGAGTAGACTAGCGTATACGCTTCTTGACCCATTTGATAGGCGATGGATGATCCCACATCCATTGGTGTTTGATATCAAAGATGGTATACCGGTGCTCAGTGGAGACTGGATACACTGAACAGGACACGCCGAGAACTCCTAGATGGTATTATACCTAACGTCATATAGCGGTTCTCTAATGACACTGGTACAGATTAGTCTGTAGACCCGAAATCGTCATAGAGTCTTATGTAATTCCCACTGTGCTTTGATTTCCACCTTACCACGTTCAAGAGAGCGTGCAAAACGGTGGTTTTTGGGTACAGTCCCGAGTCACATGGAGGCAATGAGCGATAAGAGGGGATTCGTCTCTCCCGGTATTGGGGGTTGATGTTGCGCTGTGCTCGATTAGCTATAACAGGAAGTTCCTGGCCAGGGCTGATACAGAGATTTACTGGTAAGTGTTATCAGTAGTTTCTCGACCCGTTATGAGCCTCGCATCGGCACGACTTTGTTCCCCTCCGAACGGCGGCCGAGACGTTAGGACGTCCTGTGCCTGAGGTTCGGGGCAGATGCTATTTGGTTTTATCCGTCTATCTCTCCGAAGATGCCAAGTTGATTTATGGCACCGTGTATCGGAGGTTTAGACGGATGCAGCCGATGTAGCAGACTTCGTCAGATTCCCCCTCAGGGTGAGGGGTTTTTGATTGTGGGGACGCTCTTCCCTGCAGGCGCAAGCCCCTGCAGTTAATTACGCTACCGCATCGCGGTAACAACTTTCTCCTTCTCCAGAATTTCACTTCGTGTCGTGTATGTTTGTTTTGTTTGTGGTTGCCCGTGGATTGTATACGGAGACTGAGTAATGCCGTCGCCCGTAGGACGTGGATTAGTCCAAATCCGTATTTACTTAGATTTGGGTTTGGTGTTTTTAGTTTAAGGATGCATTAGCCACGTTGCGGCTAAGATCAGCTTAAACATTCGTCAAGGATACGTTAGTCCTGTTTTAGACTAAGATCGACTTGACGTAGCGATTGATTTAATTATCTGGCCGTCGGGACTCGTCACCTCTCTAACGTCGTTGAGGGATTACAACGACAGGTGTCAGAGGAGTTCAGAGATGTACCCTTGCGCCAAAGTTGATTTGGAGTTTTATCATTTATTTGAATATCTAAGGACACGTTAACCGTATTTGGGGTTAAGATCAACTTAGACGGGACCGTTTAGATCCAACAAAAGAGCGTTTGGGCCCTATTGTGCCAGTTTAGGGACGTGGCGGTCCATTGCCAGTTTTAGGGACGTGATGGTCCATTATTAGTTTAGGGACGTTTCGGTCCGTCGCCAGTTTAAGGACGTAGTGGTCCATATTCCAGTTTAGGGACGTGGTGGTCCGTCGCCAGTTTAGGGACGTGGTGGTCCGTCGCCAGTTTAGGGACGTGGTGGTCCGTATTCCAGTTTAGGGACGTGGTGGTCCGTCGCCAGTTTAAGGACGTAGTGGTCCATATTAGTTTAGGGACGTTTCGGTCCGTCGCCAGTTTAAGGACGTAGTGGTCCATATTAGTTTAGGGACGTTTCGGTCCGTCGCCAGTTTAAGGACGTAGTGGTCCATATTAGTTTAGGGACGTTTCGGTCCGTCGCCAGTTTAAGGACGTAGTGGTCCATATTCCAGTTTAGGGACGTGGTGGTCCGTCGCCAGTTTAAGGACGTAGTGGTCCATATTAGTTTAGGGACGTTTCGGTCCGTCGCCAGTTTAAGGACGTAGTGGTCCATCTTTAGTTTAGGGACGTTTCGGTCCAATATTAGATGAGTGGTCGTTGGGACCCGTCGCCTCTTTGACGTCGTTGAGGAATTACAACGACGGATGTCAAAGGAGTTCGGAGATGTACCCTCGAACCGGATATAGGTTGATTTAGGAGAGGCATTTAATTTAAGGACTTACAGCCAAGATTGGGTTAAGTCCAATTTTTATTTTTAGGCTCTGCCCGATTAGAAGAATCGATTTAAACAGGGCTCCGCCCCTTTCATTATTTTGCAAGTCTGATTTGGGCCAAGCCCTTTTAATGAGTTACAAGAACTCAGGAATTCTCTGAACAGGGCCTTGCCCTTTTTAAATAGTGAGTTTCAGAACTTCTCTTTTTTTTTTTTAAACAGGGCCTTGCCCTTTTATCTGCAATTCAATTTGGGCCAGGCCCTTTTAAATAATGAGTTTCCAGAAACTCAGGAATTTTTCCAAACAGGGCCTTGCCCTTTTATTGTTTTAATTTGGGCCTGACCCAAAACAAAGGGTTGCAGAAACCCTAGAAATCTTCAGTTTGAAGAATTCAAGTGCATGGCACTTTTGATTTGAATTTGGATCAAAGGAAAAACAAGTTCTTGTTTTCTCCTGATCATACAGAACCTAGGGTTCATATTAAGTGCAAGGCACTATTTATTATTTTTTTTTTTAGAACCAAGGGTTCATATTAAGTGCAAGGCACTATTTATTTTCTGTTCTTCAGAAATTTTACCTTCTTCTTTTTGTTTCTTCTGTGTTCTTGATTAATTTTCAAGAGCTTTCCTTTGATGATTGACTCTCTCTCTAATTCTCTCCCCCTGATTATCTGATTGATGCCCCTTGAATGAGGCTTGGGGTCTTATTTATAGTGCCCACAAATTTGTTGGACTTGTTAACAAACTCTTTCCTGAATAATTTTGGGAATTTTCCCACCATTGGATCTTTGATCCAAGGGTTCCTGTTTTACAGGAGAACAGAAAAGATTTATCTAGATCTTCATTCAGTTGCTGCGCAACTCAACAGAAAATGACACGTGTCGCGCATCCGAGCACTTGCGCAGTTGCGATTGCGCAACTGCGCAGACGCGTGTCGCAAATCCATGCGTTTGCGCAGCTGGGATTGCGCAACTGCGCAGACACGTGTCGCGCATCCGTGCGTTTGCGCAGCTGCGACTGCGCAACTGCGCAGACACGTGTCACGCATCCGTGCGTTTGCGCAGCTGCGACTGCGCAGACACGTGTCACGCATCCGTGCGTTTGCGCAGCTGCGACTGCGCAGACACGTGTCACGCATCCGTGCGTTTGCGCAGCTGCGACTGCGCAACTGCGCAGACACGTGTCACGCATCCGTGCGTTTGCGCAGCTGCGACTGCGCAACTGCGCAGACACGTGTCACGCATCTGTGCGTTTGCGCAGACACGTGTCGCGCATCGGTTCGTTTGCGCAGCTGCGGCTGCGCAACTGCGCGGACACGTGTCGGGCATCCATGCGCTTGCGCAGACACGTGTCGCCCATCCGTGCGTTTGCGCAGTTGCGACTGCGCAACTGCGCGGACACGTGTCGTGCATCCAAGCGCTTGCGCAGACACGTGTCACGCATCCGTGCGTTTGCGCAGTTAAGTCTTTAATTAAGTTTTCTGAAGAGCCTTGCTCTGATGGGACGCGCTGTTTCGGGCGTTACGCTGCCCATTCAGCCTCTGCCACGTGGCAAATTGCGCATTGCGCACGGAAACCGAAGCGTTGCTTCGAATTTTGAATTTTCAAAATTTCAACAGAGCCTTGCTCTGATTGGGGGAAACAGATGCCCCCCCACCGTTGCGCTTACGTGGTTTCCTAACGTGAGCGCAGCGGTGGTAGACTCCGGACCGTCGCGCCATATTTTGGAAGCTGAAAGGGCACTTGATGCCTATAAATAGGACCTTTGGTCCTCGAAATTTTTTTTTTTTTTTTTATTTTTTTTTTTTTTTTATTTTTATTTTTTTTTTTACCACTTCAAGAATTTTGACTCAGAGCTTTGCTCTTGCTTAAGAATTTTTAGAGCCTTGCTCTTGATTTTTTTCTTCCAAGAACTCCAGAGTTCATAACCATCATAGGTAAAAATTAAATTAAATTAAAGCTGATTAATAGAGCCTTGCTCTCCATAGATCCCTGATCTAAAGAAAACCTATTTGGGGTTTCATTTAGCAGAGCTTTGCTCTAAAGAGGTCCAAAGAGAACTCAGGAGAATCCTGTTAGGGTTCCATTAATAGAGCTTTGCTCTATAAAAGATTTTTCTTATATCTTCTTAATTAATGGAGTTTTGCTCCTCCCAACTTATATGGGACTTTAGAATATTATTATTATTATATCATTTTTTTTCCAGAGCGGAGCTCTCAATATTTTCAGGGAATTTTTCTCAAATTCTCCTCATAACTGATTTTGACTGGTGTCGCTCCTGTCTGCAGAGCATTGCTCTCGAGGAGTTTAACTTTTAACTTTCTGTATTTCCTTGTTTATTAATATCCCTGTATTGTTTTCTTCAGGTATTATGGCGGTGCGTCTATACAGCTTGCACGAGTTCATCACTTATGAGGATATCCATGTACAGGGCCGTCAACAGAACCAGGAGTTTACGGACGCTCAATGTGCAGAGGTCATGGGTCGCCTGAATGCCAGCGGTGGCTGGTTGCTATCTCGTCGTTCGGCCCTTTTGAAAGTCGTGTTGGGGTCAATATGGAGAGCACTCCCAGGTCTTCACGAGGCCTTACCGCTCAATGCGCTAGATGATGCCGAAGACAAGATGCATTCAGTGTACCTGACGGGGCTGATTTCGAAGAAACGGCGAAACAACCTCGTTGACATCCTACATCAAATCTTTCAGCAGACGACAATCGTTGCTGCTTATCGAAGGCCGGAGGGGCTTGCCGATGATATTGACACCGAGGAGCGCGAGAGGCTGCGCATAAGAATAATTAGAAAGGCCAAAAGAAGTTTGGACGGCCTTACTTTTGAATTCCTCAATCCCTGCCCCGGATCTGAAGTTATTCCATTGTAATAATGTTTTCCTTTTACCGCTTTTCAAAATTGTAAGAATTTTCGCCAATATGAATGGAAACTTTTTACTTCAGCTTCTCTTATTTCCCGTCCTGAGTTTTCTGTCCATGCATAAATGAATGCGTCACGCATGCCAGATCAAATGTAGACCGGATATTCTCTCTGTCATCTTCTTTCTTTTAAAGTCAGCAGGCTGTCTTAATAACCATGGTTGATGGATGTCTAAAACGAGTATTCTGACTTCCTCAGGAAATAGCGATGGCTTAGGCCGCAGGTTCAGGTCTAATGCCCAAGACTTTTCAATTCTATAAGCCGTGAGGGTCTCATAGAGGCTTTTCTCCCTACGGATCGAGAGGATCTCACAGGTGGATTTTCTCCTTAGGAATCGTGAGGATTCCTAAGTGTGGTTTTCTCTTATAAGTCGTAAGGATCTTATAAGAGAATTTTCCCTCTTACGAATCGAAAGGATTCGTAAGTGGTTGTTTCCCTCCTCGTCGAAATTCGACTTCGGAGAGTGAGACCCGTGAATAGTATGCAAGAGACCAATTTGGATTGACTTGCAGGGCCCCATTGCTCAAAAAGCAAACTTTTCAATCCTTGCTGTCTGAGACTTTATCTCACGAGTCGAGCCGCCTCGACAATTTTTCACAAGTCGAGACGAATCGAACGTTTCTCGCAAGAACATTTTAACGTCGCATTTAACCTCTGCTCTTTACGACAGAAGCCCGTTAAGGTCGGTGGTACTTAGGGTTTTGGCCATCGTACCGTCGCATAAGCTGATATAGTCCTCGATAGGCAATCGTGCTGTTCGAGTAGCCCTGCGACTGCCGTGTCTCTGATCCCTTCGGGGGCTGGACAAGACGTCTTCAAGCAATCCTCCTTGGCAGTTTGACCGTCGGAAGAGCAAGCGCTAGGAATTTGCCATGCCGCTTTTTACTTGAGGTTAGGCTCATTTTGGAGAGCCCCGATGAGTCATAACCACTCCGCGCTGGTGTGGGATGATCTCCGATAGTCTTTCAGGCTTTATATGACTTGCCGTTAAGACCCTGAAGCTAGGAATTTGGCCTTTGCTTCGTTTGCTGGCATTGCGTCCTCTGTATCGAGACGAATGTCATGGTGGGAACTAGGGATTTTGCCGTGGCTCCGTTTGTTTGATGACGTTGCGTCTGCTGTATCGAGACGAACGTTGGGGTGACATCTAGTCTGCTGTATCGAGACGGACGCCGAGGTTGTCTCTAGGTTGCTGGTGAACCGTCGAGGTTTGGAACTAGGGATTTTGCCGTGGCTCCATTCGTTTAATGACGTTGCGTCTGCTGTGTCGAGACGAACATTGGGGTGACATCTCGTCTATTGTATCGAGACGGACGTCGAAGTAGTGACCACTCTGTTCTGGTGCAAGATGATCTCCGATTGTCTTTCCGGTTTTATGTGAGTTACCGTAAAGACGTTGAAGCTAGGAATGTGGCCTTCGCTTCATTTGCTTTATCATGTCTGAATCCCTGCTGGAGGAAGAACGCTGAGGTTGACATTTCGTCTACTGTGTCGAGACGAACGTCAAGGAGGTGACCGCTTCATGTGAGATGGTCTCCGATTGTCTTTCCGGTTTTATGTGAGTTACCGTAAAGACGTTGAAGTTAGGAATGTGGCCTTCGCTTCATTTGCTTACACTGCGTCTGAATCCCTACTGGAGGAAGAACGCTGGGGTCGACATCTCGTCTGCTGTATCGAGACGGACGTCGAGGTGGTGACCACTCTGTGCTGGTGCGAGATGATCTCCGATTGTCTTTCCGGTTTTATGTGAGTTACCGTAAAGACGTTGAAGCTAGGAATGTGGCCTTCGCTTCGTTTTCTTTGGTGTGTTCGGATCCTGTTGGAGGAAGGACCTCTCGTCTGCTGTATCGAGACGAACGTCGAGGTGGTGATCACTCTAAGCTGGTGCGAGATGATCTCCGATTGTCTTTCAGGCTTTTTATGACTTGCCATCAAGACGTATGAAGCTAGGAATTTGGCCTTCGCTTCATTTGCTTTGGCGCGTCCGAATCCTGCTGGGGAAAGAACGCTGGGGTGACATTTCATCTGCTGTGTTGAGATGAACGTCAAGGTAGAGCTGGGATTTTGCCGCCGCTCTGCTTTGTTTTGACCGTGAGGTCTTTTGTCGGCGTTGTATCCGAATGCTGAGGTGGAGCTGGGATTTCGCCATCATTCCGCTTTGTTTCGACTATGGGGTCTTATGTTGATGTTGCATCTGCATCCTGATGAACCACGAAGGAACGCCATTGTTGACATTGCGTCTGCTGTATCGAGACGAATGCTGAGGTGAAGCTGGGGTTTTGCCATCGCTCCGCTTTACTGACCATGGGGTCTTTTGTTGACGTTGCATCTGCATCCTGCTGGACTGCGAAGGAACGCCGTTGTTGACGTTGCGTCCACTGTATCGAGACGAATGCTGAGGTGAAGCTGAGATTTTGCCATCGCTCCGCTTTACTGACCATGGGGTCTTTTGTTGACGTTGCATCTACATCCTGCTGGACTGCGAAGGAACGCCGTTGTTGACATTGCGTCCACTGTATCGAGACGAATGCTGGGGTGAAGCTGAGATTTTTGCCATCGCTCCGCTTGATGGTGTAACATCTGTGTCCTGTTGGAATGAGGAGGCATACCGTTGTTGGTCTCCAAGATGTAGATGTGGCCATTGAGATTTGGAACTAGGGACTTTGTCATGGTTCCGTTTCGTTGCGATTCTGAGGTCAGTTGTTGACGTCATGTCTGCATCTGGTTGGAGTAAGGAGAAACGCCGTTGGTGATCTCTAAGTTGTCGATGTTAACGTCGAGACCCTGAAGCTCAGGATCTTCATTCGCTTCATTTGTTGACATCGTGTCTGTAATATTGCAACAAATGTCGAGAAGGTCTCTAGGTTATCTATGAACCGTCGAGATTTGGCTTCGCTTTCTGGTGAAGCCTGTTGGGAAGGTATTGTTCCCTTTTTATTTGTGCCCCTGGATTGTATACAGGGATCGATGTGATTTCACCTGTAGGGCAAAAAGTTTCATTCTTTCATTTTTTTATTCTTTCCGCGATGCTTTATCATTTCAGCTTTTATATCGCGAAGGTCGCGATTGCCCAATCATTTCGGCTATTTTTCGCGGTGCCCAATCATTTCGGCTGTTTACTTTATTTTTACTCGCTGCTTTTTATTCCGAGTTGCCCAATCATTTCGGCTATTTTTCTTTTTACTCGTGCATACATTTTTACTTGCTGATTTTGTTTGCAAGTTGCCCCATCATTTCGGCTATTTCGTATGCATTTTTTTTGTAGGGGATTTGGGATCTGATACCAATCTTGGCATCAGCATCGCTGCGACTGGGATATTGCCAGGAGCGAATCATCATTTGCCTTGAAAGGACTTGGAATTTGATACCGGTTTAGGCATCAGCATCGCTGCGACTGGGATATTGCCAGGAGCGAATCATCATTTGCCTTGAAAGGACTTGGAATTTGATACCGATTTAGGCATCAGCATCGCTGCAACTGGAATATTGCCAGGAGCGAATCATCATTTGCCTCTGTCGATGTTGAACAAAGGTGGCTTAGTAAACAGGGTTAAGGGTCCTGTCGGCTAAGGCTTTTGACTTCATGAGCCGTAAGGGTCTCACAAAGGTATTTCTCCCTACAAGTCGTGAGGATCTTGTAGGTGTGTTTTCTCCTTAGGAATCGTGAGGATTCCTAAGTGTATGTTCTCTTATAAGTCGTAAGGATCTTACAAGAGTGTTATCTCCTTATGAGTCGAGAGGACTCACAAGGGTTGTTTACCGTGTGGACGTATCCCCAGTCACGGATGAGACTTGGTTAGGGAAATGTTTATTCGCGCCCGTGGATTGTATACAAGGGCCAATATCGGACCACTTGTAGGGCAATGTCGAAAGTTGTGGGGGTTGCTTAAGCACAGATTTAGGCCTCTGTAACTTAAGACTTTCAAATCTTATGAGCCGTAAGGGTCCCACAAGAGAGTTCTCCTTACGAGTCGTGAGGATCTCGCAAGTGTATTTTCTCCTTAGGAATCGTGGGGATCCCTAAGTGTGTTGTTCCTTTGTGAGTCGTAAGGATCTCACGCAGGTGGTTCCTCCTTACAGGGTCGAGAGGACCCTATAAGTGTTTCTCAACGAGATTGCGCCCTTTCGGGTTTTCACAAACACTCGCCGGTAGTCCTGCTGTTTTTACTCACGGAGCCCTTTCGGGTTTTCATCCGTGCCCATTTTGCTTGTGGACATACCGTTTTTTTTATTCTCTTTTTTTTCTTTTTTTTTTTTCTTTTTTTTTCTTTTTACCACGCCGACCTGAGGATGCCGCGGGTTGATAGTAGTTTAACGACGTTTCGGTCATTTGCAAGTTTTAGGACATTGCGGTCCGTCGTTAGTTTAAGGACATCTCGGTCCGTTGTTAGTTTAAGGACGTTTCGGTCCGTTATCCAGTTTTAGGACGTAGTGGTCCGTTAGGCTTTCTCTATGAATGAGCATGATGCCCCCGGCGTGTCCATATTTTTCGGAGCATGCGGTTGTGGTGGGTTCACCTTCCAAATTTCGGACAACGCGAACTTGCCCTGTTGGTATTGGTCTTCAACCCAGTTCTTGAAGACGTAGCAATCCTCGATCAGATGACCTACCGTTTGGTGGTAAGGGCAATAATTAGGATTATTAATATCGCCTGGCCACAACGGACGTTTTGGACTCGGCAGATTAATGAGTCTGTTGCGCACTGCCAGCTCGAACAGTCTCCTTGTTTTATCTTGCGGAAAAGAGTAAGGGCGTTCCAACTTTTCCTGGAGGGATTGCCGCTTGTTGTTTTGGCAAGCAATCGGTCTAGGGTCACCTGATTGTTGATGAGTGCTGGCGACGAGGGCCTTTTTTCCTTTTCTTTTATCCTTTTTGTTCGATCCTTTGTTTACGGGGCCGGGATTCTTTCCGAGTAGCATGCGATTGCATGGCTGAACGTTCTCGCAGCTTCTCAATTCCTTTATTTTTGAAATAGATTCCCCGAGGGAAGAGTTGGGGGTAGCTTCTTTGTCAGAGTCGCTTCCAAAGGTGATAATTTGTGATCCCTTGAAGTCGGCTATATGACAGTCGGCGGTGGCACTTTTGCGCTCATCTATCGCATTTTTCCGATGTCCACAAGCTTCACACTTTGTCCTGTCGGAGTGTCGCTTTTGAGCGACGTACCCTTGCCACCAACAGTTAAAGGATTCGCAGTCTTCGGTAGGATGTATGATCTTCTGATGATATAAACAGAAGTTAGGATGCATCTCTACCTCAGAGAAAGGATTTTCTTCGGAGGGCGGTAGCTTCATTCCTACTGATAGAGCTTTGGCAAACCGTTTCCTCGTCTTGAATTTGTTTTTACCCGCAGTGTATGGCTTTTGATTTGACGGGAATACCTTGGTTCTTTCCAGTATGGCCATTTCATGCTCTTGATTGGCTTTTGCTTTCAGACGAATTTCATTTAGGAAGGCATCGATCAACTTGTCTGACGGCCGCAGAATTTCTGTTTCAGGGTCCGCCATTGATTTCTCAGCGCAAGGGTCCTCCTCATCATCCGTCAGTGAATGAGAAATCACATGACAAGTCGCTACGTAGTCTTCGGATTCATCCGATAAGTTTTCTCCATCGTTTTCATCCTTGACAAAAGAACAAGTTGCCCCCGGCGTGTCCGTCTTCTTTGGAGAGTGCGGCTGTGGGGGGTTTACCTTCCAGCTTTCAGATAGCGTGAACTTGCCTTGCAGGTATTGATCCTCGATCCATCCCTTAAAGACGAAACAATCCTCAATCGGGTGACTTACCGTTTGGTGGTAAGGGCAATAATTGGGATTATTAAGATCGCCTGGCTGCAACGGACGTTTTGGATTCGGCAGATTAATGAGTCTGTTGCGCACTGCCAGCTCGAACAATCTTCTCGTTTTATTCTGAGGAAACGAGTAATGACGTCCTAGCCTCTCTTCGAGGGATGGGCGTGGACGCACGTTGTTTTGGCGAGCGACCGGTTTTGAGTTGCTCGACTGTTGCTGAGCGTTGGCGACGATGATCACTTTTCCTTTCTCATTTCGGGGATCGGGTCTTGGAGGAGACGGTCTATGGCCCATCTGGTCCATTTGGGCTAATTTGTCGATCAAGGCCTGGAAGGTGGTCGGCCTGAAGAACATCATGAATTGCGAGATGGTCGCTTGCGGATCGAGAGTGCCCACAAACATGCCTACCGCAGGTGCCTCTTCTATGCATTGTTCGCATTTCGACCATAGGTTCCGCCATCGTGTTGCGTACTGGACCCACGTTTCGCTTGGCTTTATCCTGGCATTTATCAGTGCTGTTATCGGAGTGCGTTCACTAGCACTCGCGAATCTTTGTGTAAACAGCAGTTCCATCTCTGTAAATGTTTTGACAGAGTCGTTAGGTAGCTCCGAATACCATTCAAAGGCTATTTCTGCTAAGCTGCCGACGAATTGTCGTAATAACAATTTTTCATCGCCTCCAGTATTGCCGCATAAGGCCCTGAATTGAGCGACGTGCTGATGCGGATTCCCTGTCCCTTTATATACGTGGAATTTAGGGATCGTATATCCTGGCGGGTAATTGATTTGGTCATACCAGCTCGGATACGGTCGTCCGGTTCTAACAGTTTGCCTAGCCGCTTCATTCGCCTGATGAACCCGGATCTGCTGGGCTATATATTCGTCTAGGTCAACTTTGGGGATTGCCTCCTCCTTGGCTGTTGATAGAGCCGGCGGAGGATTTGACGTTTCTCCCCTGTCGTCTTCAAGGACGATCGGAGGATCTTCAGCAGGAAGGTCCGGCTGTAACATCATCCCTACCATATCTTTGAAGAGGAGCGCCATCTGCTTTATGTTAGCCGCCTGCTCTGCAGCTTCTTTGTCCCTCTTTTCGAGGACTCTGCGTAAAAAGTCAGCGTCGGTTTCTTGTTCTTGACGCTCATCCGAAGACCTTTCAGAGCTTTCTTTTGGCTCAGTGAGTGCAGCCATTGTAGTCATCATTTCCTGAAGCTTTTGTTGTTGCTCCTGGGCTTTCGTCACGGATCGGGTGAGCGGTCGGTGGCCTGTAGAAGTGCGGCTTTCCTCCTTTCCAGAAGCCATATAAACAGTGTGCACCACCATGCCCCCAGACTTGGGACGTTTATGTTCGGCGCTTTTATACTTCGCCATGTTCACAGGGGCTTTTTGTGGCCTCCTTTTTTGAGTGATTGGAGTTAAGGGAGCCGTTGTAGTGGGCACCCAAGTAGCTTTTGCTTTTTGTGGTTTGACAGAGTAACCCTTCCCCTGCCGAACCTTCATCTTTTTCTGTCGTCGGAGGCAGTCTTGATCGATCACCGACTCTTGGACCTGTCGCCAGACTTTGTAAATTTTAGAGGACAGCCGTTGAGGGGGCTGCTCTAGCTTCTTCTCTGGAGTATTCTCCACAGGTGAAGGAGTTCGTTTCAATATCGCAGTAGGAGAGTTTCTGCGCACCTTGTTGAGCAGTTCAAAGCTGTTCTTGGTTGGAACAGCAGCATCGATCCTCACCATCGGAGTTGGAGGAGTAAGTCCAGAGGGGGAGTTGCCCCCAGCCTTCCTCACTCGGCGCCAGTAGCGACGTCGGGCATGTCGTGCTGATGGAGTTGTTTCAGCTATAGGGGTGACCTCCTCATGCCCCCTGTGTTGGTCAGAATATACCGGTACCAGCTTTTTAAAGATCGACGTCCGTTGAACGGGGACGGCCAACCTGTCAGAAGCGGGCTTCCGAACATGGGAAGCAACCTTGGTGACTTCGCCAAGAACGGGAGTTGGAATGGCTATCCGCTTCGGTATAACGCCTTCTGGTATGGCAGGCTTCTTCATGAGCCTGTTAGAGCTCTGGCCTAGTCCGTTTAAAACTGAAGCAGTGGAATTGGACGACCCGTTGAGAGGTGTCGCGGCAGTGGTGGGTCGATCGAAGACCGACTTCTTTGGAGCTTCTTGCAGTGTCATTGGGGCGTCGAAGCTCATTGGTGGGAGCATAGTCCCAAAAAATAGTCCAGTCGTGGCTTGAGCCACCTGCTCCACCGGCATTTTGAAAGGGGAGGCCGCTTGGGGCCCATAAGTCACTCCTCCAGCAATGACGGAGCGAGAGTTGTTGCTGCAGGCGATGCAGTTCGAAGCCATTGATCTTCTGTTTTCTGCACGGAGCAAGACACCAAATCTTAGTACCTTGAATCCACAGGCAATTACAGCAAACCGCGATTTGTTCGCGAACACGACACACGAAGTGTGGAGTGGAAAGAGGAAGAGGTCCCACCGGGCGTGCCAGAATCTGTTCCCCTCCGAACGGCGGCCGAGACGTTAGGACGTCCTGTGCCTGAGGTTCGGGGCAGATGCTATTTGGTTTTATCCGTCTATCTCTCCGAAGATGCCAAGTTGATTTATGGCACCGTGTATCGGAGGTTTAGACGGATGCAGCCGATGTAGCAGACTTCGTCAGATTCCCCCTCAGGGTGAGGGGTTTTTGATTGTGGGGACGCTCTTCCCTGCAGGCGCAAGCCCCTGCAGTTAATTACGCTACCGCATCGCGGTAACAACTTTCTCCTTCTCCAGAATTTCACTTCGTGTCGTGTATGTTTGTTTTGTTTGTGGTTGCCCGTGGATTGTATACGGAGACTGAGTAATGCCGTCGCCCGTAGGACGTGGATTAGTCCAAATCCGTATTTACTTAGATTTGGGTTTGGTGTTTTTAGTTTAAGGATGCATTAGCCACGTTGCGGCTAAGATCAGCTTAAACATTCGTCAAGGATACGTTAGTCCTGTTTTAGACTAAGATCGACTTGACGTAGCGATTGATTTAATTATCTGGCCGTCGGGACTCGTCACCTCTCTAACGTCGTTGAGGGATTACAACGACAGGTGTCAGAGGAGTTCAGAGATGTACCCTTGCGCCAAAGTTGATTTGGAGTTTTATCATTTATTTGAATATCTAAGGACACGTTAACCGTATTTGGGGTTAAGATCAACTTAGACGGGACCGTTTAGATCCAACAAAAGAGCGTTTGGGCCCTATTGTGCCAGTTTAGGGACGTGGCGGTCCATTGCCAGTTTTAGGGACGTGATGGTCCATTATTAGTTTAGGGACGTTTCGGTCCGTCGCCAGTTTAAGGACGTAGTGGTCCATATTCCAGTTTAGGGACGTGGTGGTCCGTCGCCAGTTTAGGGACGTGGTGGTCCGTCGCCAGTTTAGGGACGTGGTGGTCCGTATTCCAGTTTAGGGACGTGGTGGTCCGTCGCCAGTTTAAGGACGTAGTGGTCCATATTAGTTTAGGGACGTTTCGGTCCGTCGCCAGTTTAAGGACGTAGTGGTCCATATTAGTTTAGGGACGTTTCGGTCCGTCGCCAGTTTAAGGACGTAGTGGTCCATATTAGTTTAGGGACGTTTCGGTCCGTCGCCAGTTTAAGGACGTAGTGGTCCATATTCCAGTTTAGGGACGTGGTGGTCCGTCGCCAGTTTAAGGACGTAGTGGTCCATATTAGTTTAGGGACGTTTCGGTCCGTCGCCAGTTTAAGGACGTAGTGGTCCATCTTTAGTTTAGGGACGTTTCGGTCCAATATTAGATGAGTGGTCGTTGGGACCCGTCGCCTCTTTGACGTCGTTGAGGAATTACAACGACGGATGTCAAAGGAGTTCGGAGATGTACCCTCGAACCGGATATAGGTTGATTTAGGAGAGGCATTTAATTTAAGGACTTACAGCCAAGATTGGGTTAAGTCCAATTTTTATTTTTAGGCTCTGCCCGATTAGAAGAATCGATTTAAACAGGGCTCCGCCCCTTTCATTATTTTGCAAGTCTGATTTGGGCCAAGCCCTTTTAATGAGTTACAAGAACTCAGGAATTCTCTGAACAGGGCCTTGCCCTTTTTAAATAGTGAGTTTCAGAACTTCTCTTTTTTTTTTTTAAACAGGGCCTTGCCCTTTTATCTGCAATTCAATTTGGGCCAGGCCCTTTTAAATAATGAGTTTCCAGAAACTCAGGAATTTTTCCAAACAGGGCCTTGCCCTTTTATTGTTTTAATTTGGGCCTGACCCAAAACAAAGGGTTGCAGAAACCCTAGAAATCTTCAGTTTGAAGAATTCAAGTGCATGGCACTTTTGATTTGAATTTGGATCAAAGGAAAAACAAGTTCTTGTTTTCTCCTGATCATACAGAACCTAGGGTTCATATTAAGTGCAAGGCACTATTTATTATTTTTTTTTTTAGAACCAAGGGTTCATATTAAGTGCAAGGCACTATTTATTTTCTGTTCTTCAGAAATTTTACCTTCTTCTTTTTGTTTCTTCTGTGTTCTTGATTAATTTTCAAGAGCTTTCCTTTGATGATTGACTCTCTCTCTAATTCTCTCCCCCTGATTATCTGATTGATGCCCCTTGAATGAGGCTTGGGGTCTTATTTATAGTGCCCACAAATTTGTTGGACTTGTTAACAAACTCTTTCCTGAATAATTTTGGGAATTTTCCCACCATTGGATCTTTGATCCAAGGGTTCCTGTTTTACAGGAGAACAGAAAAGATTTATCTAGATCTTCATTCAGTTGCTGCGCAACTCAACAGAAAATGACACGTGTCGCGCATCCGAGCACTTGCGCAGTTGCGATTGCGCAACTGCGCAGACGCGTGTCGCAAATCCATGCGTTTGCGCAGCTGGGATTGCGCAACTGCGCAGACACGTGTCGCGCATCCGTGCGTTTGCGCAGCTGCGACTGCGCAACTGCGCAGACACGTGTCACGCATCCGTGCGTTTGCGCAGCTGCGACTGCGCAGACACGTGTCACGCATCCGTGCGTTTGCGCAGCTGCGACTGCGCAGACACGTGTCACGCATCCGTGCGTTTGCGCAGCTGCGACTGCGCAGACACGTGTCACGCATCCGTGCGTTTGCGCAGCTGCGACTGCGCAACTGCGCAGACACGTGTCACGCATCTGTGCGTTTGCGCAGACACGTGTCGCGCATCGGTTCGTTTGCGCAGCTGCGGCTGCGCAACTGCGCGGACACGTGTCGGGCATCCATGCGCTTGCGCAGACACGTGTCGCCCATCCGTGCGTTTGCGCAGTTGCGACTGCGCAACTGCGCGGACACGTGTCGTGCATCCAAGCGCTTGCGCAGACACGTGTCACGCATCCGTGCGTTTGCGCAGTTAAGTCTTTAATTAAGTTTTCTGAAGAGCCTTGCTCTGATGGGACGCGCTGTTTCGGGCGTTACGCTGCCCATTCAGCCTCTGCCACGTGGCAAATTGCGCATTGCGCACGGAAACCGAAGCGTTGCTTCGAATTTTGAATTTTCAAAATTTCAACAGAGCCTTGCTCTGATTGGGGGAAACAGACTTATCAAGTTATTGGGATCTGACGTTTACCACCCTTAAACTAGATATGCGACATATCAGACGAAAAGACCGGACTGTATGCTAGTGTTGCTGTTGGATTTACATGAGTATGGACAAACTTGCTTGTTGATTTTCTGATCGCTCAATACCCGGATAGCCGTTACGTCCAGCTAGTACCGCTGACGGCTTGTGGATGACTGATATAATCATTACCTACTGTCGGCGTACTGGCGAGTCATTAGAGTCCTACACAGAGGTTTCCTAGCTCATGCGAAACGAAGTAGGGCACATATGTGATATGTGCGGGATCGAAATTAATACGTGTATGTGATACCGTATTCCATTCTCACGATACAGATTATATGAGATATAACCGGATTGTTGAATCAAGTATTGATTCAATGATATGTTATATGTATATGTGATATGCATATAAATGATATTAGTCGGTTGTATGTGATACAGCCGGGTTATTAAATCAAGTGTTGATTTAATAATTTAATGTGTAATTATATATTTGATAAATTAATATATATTAACTAATATTAGCTCACTTAAGAAAATGTTTTCTCTTTGTACATTTAATATATGTGTGATATATGTTAATGTATGTATTTTTGTGTCATGCTTGATGATACATACTATATGGGTGTATGAGACTTATACCATATTTAAGATAATGTGAGGTTTTAATTATTAAGGGTAAATCAAAATTATGTGGAAAATTGACATGGTTGTGAAGCTTGTAGAAGCTTATAGTAACCATTGACTTAGTCCACTAATTTTGTTTTACTCTAGATATTTATTAACCTAACCATTATGTTTAGCCATGGTTTAGTCTTTACATGAGTTATATGAGATATTTTACTCACCCATGATTCGCATATGATCATTCTAGAGATCATTTTTTTCATCTCCCCCATTGCTCTCTAGCTTTGAGTGAGAAGAAAAAGAGAGAAAAATAATTCTAAAGTGAGCAAAATTTTTACTTCACCAATCTACACTAGACTAGCCATTTAGTATAGATTGTTTGCTTCACTAATAGGGATTCTTCGACGTAGATCATTTTCGGTCTCGAAGACTTCAAGCAAGCTTGTTCCTTTCGCCTTGTGAACCATTACTAGAGTCCGGGAAATCACTACTTGGAGCGAAGGGACTACTACACGGAGCTTTAGAAGTGAAGGACCGGTCTACAAAGGTTGTATTCCTCATTCACTTAGTGTAATGTTTGATTACATGCTTGCTTACTCCTAATCCACTAGTTAAATACTTGGTTATGGGTTGCTTAGCACTCTATATTTTTTAAAATTGTATACTTGATGCCCTAGAAAACATAGTAAGGGTGCTAAGGAACCTTTCAGTGGTATTAGAGCTGAGCTAGAGAATTAGACGATATTAGTAGAATTACGAAACCGAAACAACTCTGAAACCTCGAAACAAAATTCATAGTTTCTGTCGATTTTTAGAAGTTCTCTGAATTTTTTTTAAATAAGTGCAGAATGTTACATATGATGTAACATGAATACCACAGAAAATTGAGCCCCTTTCACCGGACTTTTCCCGGCGAAATGAGGTAAAAAACTGGCATGGCCGGTTTTCTTGATGGATTTTGGCTTCAATTTTTTTTGGTATTCCGGTTTCTGTGGTTTGGTGTTTCAGATATTGTTTGTTTTTACTAAAATTGCATGTGATGTTATCTTTCTGTAAAGGCAATTCGGAGTGTTTCGTATTCGTGATTTTAACATCGTTTCGAGTAACTTAGATGATGTTAAAAAGTTCAAACGAACATCAAACTCCACCTCCAGATTGCTCTCTGGAAATTTTTCAAATGTTGAAATTTTTGGGTTTAAAAATGTTTAGAAAATTGTGCAAAGTATTGTGTGGACCTCCAAGAAAAACGAACCCCTAACTCGACCTAACGCCCGCGGAACCGCAGCCAAAAGGTGCTTTTAGCGACGGTTCTGCGGCGCCGTTGATGAGGCTTGGGACGTGCTCTCTTGTGTTGGTCCGTATGTTCTTGTGGTACTGTCTGGGAATTTTTGAATCTAACTCAAGTGTTGAGTCCTCTGAGAATTTTGGGTGGTTGATCGATCGATCGAAAAGTTTAATATCGTCTAGGTTTTATGAATGTGATACAATATTTGGAATCCACAGTAATTAGTTTTGTGAAAACTAGTTTGAATTTTGTAAACCTAGCAATTTAATCTCATTTGATCGGTTATCACGGGTTTTTGATATGGATCAAAACTCTGTCGCAATCACGTAGTGTACGCGGATACTCGTCAGGCCACGCCCCAAAGCCTCAGCCCCGACCAAGTGACTATAGGAGAACCCCGTTGCCAAAAGCATCCTCTCGGGTGCTCGCGGCCGCGGTGTTCCGCCTAAGTGCACTTCGTCGACGGCATCGGGGGGTGCGGCCGTCTACTAATGTTTCCGACGAGCATTCGATCTGATTGTCGGGAATGTTGTTGAATTACCCGACTGGTTATTAAAAAGTGTTTTCAATATTGAGACTAAAATGCAGGATTTATAAGGTTAGACATGAAATTCGGAATATGAGATATTCCGGATTTATGATGTCTAAGGAATTCATTTGGTTAGGCATGAAATCCGAAATATGTGATATTTCGGGTTTATGATGTCTAAGGTGGTTGCGGATTCCAATTGTTGTAGTTTTCATTTTCTTTTCTGCGACCGTAAGTGTAATATGTGGTGTGTCGCCGGCTTCGTTGCTATACGTCAACGACAATTGGGATACGCATATTTACTTACGTTGATGACATGTGATATTATGTGTTGCTGGGATATGTTATATTGGATGGCCGTGTTTTTGAATGGCCGGGGTTTTTTGCGTGAGATGAGAGTTTTCCATTTTCATTCATATAAAAACTTGTATGTAATATTCTTTTATTGGGGCATTTCCGGGTTGAGGATGATATCACCATTGATATATATTATTTACTTTTCCGCATTAGGATAGACCCATTATGGGGAGCACAGGTAACCAGGTTCTAGAGTTCAGTGGGAGACCATCTCAAGGAGTCGATGCCGGGTCTCCTAATTTTAGAATTGGTAGGATTGCTTGCCGCTCCCGTAGGGGTCTAGGAATGTGGGTTTGGCTATTCATCGCGACCGTGGAACCCGTGTTTTTACTGGCTTAATTTAAAACACGGAATTCGTAATATATCCAATATTCCATATGTGGACTTCTGCTGCTGATATTCTGTGATGTGATCACTTTATATGATGAGACGAATGTTGTTATTATATATATGATATATAATAAACGTTGCTTATGTTTTGCACCCGCGCTAGTCCCGTCCCGCTATGCCGTTAGTTAAGTAATCTAACGGTGCATAACGGGACAATGTGGCGAATGCGGATGGCATAAGCGTACGTTCTATTTTCGTTTCTTTATCTGTGATGCTTAGGAAGCATAAATGATAGGACATCATTAATAAGATTAATGAAAGGAAAGAAACCTAATGATGTTGTGGAATCAAATTTTTAAAAAGGGTAGCTCTAGTTTTTGCTTTACATAGTGATATTCCTTGATGAATATCCAGTACTTCACTCGATGAGAAAAGAGCCGAGATCCCTTCACCGGGAGTGATCTCTTTAGCGAAACTAGCAGATACTACAACCCACTTGGTTTTGTTTTTTGACTGCTTCTCTAGTTCTTGCTTTGCATAGTGATGTTCCTTGATGAATATCCAGCACCCTATTCGATGAGAAAAGAGCCGAGATCCCTTTCACCGGGAGTGACCTCTTTAGCAAAACTAGTAAAAACCTAAAAAACAAACCTTTTCAAAATCACTCGATTCTACGACATCAAGTTCATTATGCAAAAGGTTTTCTTAAAAACCTGTCGTAGCCCTCCGTCATTTCAGATAAGTACTACTTAGATTCGTGCTACGTTTGTTGGCCTGCGTCAAGACGTAGTGTGCGGTACCTATTTAGTGCTTATCTGTTGCATATGATGCGATTGGATTAGGATAGTCGTGCGACTTTGTTGGCTTGCGTCAAGGGTCGTGCGGGTGGGTTTAATTCAATCATGAAATGTAAGCGTTGAACTTGACTAGCGGCTATAGTTGGTTGGCCTGCGTCAAGATCATAGGACGCTAGGGGCAAAATATTATCGGGAATTTCAAGTGTTGAAATTTGCAATAAGATTGCATACCTTCTATGAGATAGTTGGATCCCGATATCCACTGCAAGTAAGAGTTACTCCGGGGAGAGTTTTACACATCACAATTAGCCGATTAAATAGGTGACTAGAAAGGTGTTAACGGGGTTACGCCCCTGAGAAAACGAGGTTTATTTTAATTAGGTCCATGCGAAAGCACGGGGAACCTCCCTCAAAGTATCAACACTGGCCTGATCGAAAGATTGGCGAACTTGTAGGGTGTAATTAATCCCGGCTAGTCTTACCTTTTAGGGTTTGAAGGAAAATTTGATAAAAACAGTGGGAGTCATCCTGATTAGATAAGATAATAACCAATCTAATCTTGAAAGAGCATATGCTAAGTGTTTTCTTCTCTCTCTCCAGGTAGCGACCATGTCACGCCTTAATCAAGATAATAATATGGATGTTTTGACCGAACCTGCTTATTATACCGAGCTGGGGAACGTTGGCTCCGCTCTACCTTATAATTGTTATAAGTCTGAGCAGGAAATAGGAGAATATCCGGATTTCCACGTGACCCAAACGAGGAATGTGCATGTTGATGCATCTTCTTCGGATGTATTCATTACCGACAACTGTTTCTTAGTACACTCTACATCCTGGGTATGAGATACCGGATCAGGATCTCACATATGTAATATGTTATATAGGCTAAAGAAAAGTAGAGAACTGAGAAAAGATGATCATTCTCTAAGAGTAAAGAATGGTGCAAGTGTTGCAGCCAAACCAGTTGGTGAATATCATCTTGTATTACCAAATGGGAATATATTGATTCTGAACGAATGTTATTACATACCGAACCTGATATACAATATTATATCGGTTTCTTTATTGAGTAAAGAATGATGTAATTTTGTATTGCAGGATAATGTTATGAACATTTTCCTGAATCAAAAGTTGATTGGATCAGGCACGTTATATAATAGCATATACATTCTAAATCAAACTACAGTTCTTAACGTACAGAACACACACAGGAGGAAGAGTTCAGAGATGAATAAATCCTTCTTGAGGTATTGTAGACTAAGTCATATCAATGCAACACGACTAGCTAAGTTACATATGAATATTTGAATCCGTTCAAATTTACATCTTATAATACTTGCCAGTCATGTCTCAAAGGCAAAATGACTGAAACTCCGTTTACTGGACACGGAGAAAGAGTTACCGAACTCTTGGTAATGATACATGGTGACGTATGCAGCCCTATGTCTACACATGCCAGGGTTGGTTCTTTGTACTTCATTACATTCATCGATGATCTCTCAAGATTTAGACATGTGTTCCTGTTGAAACACAAGTCTGAAGTTTCTGAGAAATTCAAGGAATATAAGTGCGAAGTAGAGAACCAAATGGGTAGAAGTATTAAAGTCCTTCGATATGATCGGGGAGGAGAATACTTGAGCACGGAGTTCCTGGATTATTTAAAAGAGAATGAGATTCTCTCTCAGCTTACTCCTCCGTATACACCACAGAACAACGGTATATCGAGACGGAGGATCCGTATCCTATTAGATATGGTGCGCTCTATGATGAGTACTGCTGAGTCGCCTGTTTACTTTTGGGGTCATGCGCTTGAGAAGCCGCATACTTATTGAATAGGATTCCATCCAAATCAGTGCCTTCCACTCCATATGAGATATGGTATGGAAAGAGACCATGTCTTAAACGAGTTAAGATATGGGGTTGTCCGGCCTATATTAAAAAGCAAAATCCGGACAAGCTCGAGGCAATGTCAGTACTGTATAAGTTTGTTGGATATTCCAAACATTCGTAAGGGTACATCTTCTACCAAACTGAGGAGCAAAAGATGATTTGTTTTTTCAGCATGCCACCTTTTTAGAAAAGGAATTTCTTATGGAAGAAATTAGTGGTCATGAGATAGAACTGGAAGAAGTTCCATCAAGACAAACTAACAGCTGATGATTTGATAGAACTGGAGGATTCAATAGTTCCCGACAAACCTCAGTCTCTCTGCAGATCTAGTAGGGTTCCTCCTCCGCCTGAGAGATACTATGGTTTTCTCAATGACAGTAGAAGCGAGGATTGCATCATGGAAGATGATGACCCAACTAGTTTCGAGCAGGCCATCACAAGTGGGGACTCTGTGAAATGGTTGGATGCTAAGCGATCTGAGATGGAATCCATATACACCAACAAAGTAAAACCCATCGGGAGCAAGTGAATCTTGAGAAGATTCATGGTGTAGATGGAAAAGCTAAGACTTTCAAAGCTGGACTTGTTGCAAAAGGTTGTCGTCAATAACCAGATGTGGATTTTGATGAAACCTTTTCTCCAGTGGCCATGCTTAAGTCCATCCGGATCCTACTTCCATTGCTGCATACCATGACTACGAAATCTGGCAAATCGACGTCAAGACCGCTTTTCTAAATGGTGATTTAGAAGAGGGCGTGTACATGACACTGTCAGAGGGCTTCGTAGACAGTAGGAGCAGCGGAAAGATGTGCAAGTTGCTTAAATCAATATACGGATTAAATCAGGGATCGCGGAGTTGGAACATCTTTTTTGATGTGGCAGTCAAAGAGTTTGACTTCATCAAAATGGTAGATGGACCTTGTATATAAAAGAAGGTTGTAGAGAGTAAGATTGTCTTCCTCGTATTGTACGTGGATGACATACTCTTGATAATAAATGGTGTTCTATGCTACACTCGGTCAAGCTCCTCTTATCACAATGTTTCTCCGTGGAGGATCTGGATGATGCCTCCTACATCCAGTAATTAAGATTTATAGAGATAGATCTAAGAGAATGCAACATACTCACTAGGTGTAGTGAGTAGGTGTCAATCAGATCCTGGGGAGAAACACTGGATAGCTGTGAAGAACATTCTTAAGTACTTGAGAACCACTAAAGAAACGTTCTTGGTATTTGGTAATGGTGAACTCCATGTGGAGTCCTTTACAAATTCGGGCTTCCAGAGTGATAAGATCGACTGTAAGACAGTCACGGGTTTTGTCTTTACCCTCAGTGGAGGGACGGTGTGTTGGAAGAGTTCCAAGCTAGATACCGTGGCAGACTCGACGATAAAGGGTGAATACTTCGCTGTCAACGATGCTACCAAAAAAGTTGTCTGGGTATAGATGTTCATGAGATGAACTTGGTTCCTACCATTGTGGTGACAATGGAGCTATGGCTTTGGCCTAGGAACCCCGGTCCCATCAGTGATCCAGACATATTCTTAGGCATTATCACCTGATCAGGGAGATGGTTGATCTCCGGACGATTGAGGTCAGGAGAGTTGACACGAAGAATGACAGGGCGGATCCACTCACCTAGGCCAAAACCCCAGATACAGTTTGAGAGTTCTTGGGACGTTGGGTATGAGATACTACAACAACCGACCTTAGTGCAAGTGGGAGATTGTTAGTTGTATGTAAGCCCTAGAGGCCATTGTTGTACATGATTGGAGGCCATTGTTGTACATGATTGTATATTACAATGGATACTTGGATATATATAGGGATGACTTTCTTGCTCGACATGATAGTATGCTATTTGGTTACTCTTTATATTAACATGTAGACTTGTATTGTGATACTGTCTTTCTCTCACATGTTGATAAAGGCCTTAGGATGTGTACTTGACTACCAGGATTATGATACAGATCATACTAGTGGGGCCAGGATAGTCCACACGTACATCCTTTAATTGTTCATAGTCGAGAGTGTATCGAGACGGGACATCGATATTCCAAAGTAGACCGGCGTATACGCTTCTTGACCCATTTGATAGGCGATGGATGATCCCATATCTATCGGTGTTTGACATCAAAAATGGTATAATAGTGCTCAGTGGAGATTGGGTACACTGAACATGACTCACCGAGAACTCCTAGATGGTATTATACCTAACGTCAGATAGCAATTCTCTGGTGACACTGGTACATGTTAGTACCCGAGATCGTCATAGAGTTTTGTGTGATTCCCACTGTGCTTTGATTTCCAACTTACCACGTTCAAGAGAGCGTGCAAAACGGTGGTTTTTGGGTACAGTCCCGAGTCACATGGAGGCAATGAGCGATAGGAGGGGATTCGTCTCTCTCGGTATTGTGGGTTGATGTTACGCTGTGCTCGATTGGCTATAACAGGAAGTCCCTAGTCAGGGCTAATACAGAGATTTACTGGTAAATGTTATCAATAGTTTCTCGATCCGTTATGAGCCTCACATCGACACGACTTATCAAATTATTGAGGTCTGACGTTTAGCACCCCTAAACTAGATATGCGATATATCAGACGAAGAGACCGGACTGTACGGTAGTATTGCTGTTGGATTCACAGGAGTATGGACAAACTTGCTTGTTGATCTTCTGATCGCTCAATACCCGAGTAGCCGTTACGTCCAGCTACTACCGCTGACGGCTTGTGGGTACTGATATGATCATCACTTACTGCCGGCGTATTGACGGATCATTAGAGTCCTACACAGAGGTTTCCTAGCACATGCGAAACGAAGTAGGACACATGTGATATGTGCGGGGCCGAGATTAATACATGTATATGATACCGTATTCCATTCTCGCGATACAGGTAATATGAGATATAACCGGATTGTTGAATCAAGTGTTGATTCAATAATATGTTATATGTATATGTGATATGCATATAAATGATATTAGTCGGTTGTATGCGATACAGCCGGATTATTAAATCAAGTGTTGATTTAATAATTTAATGTGTAATTATATATTTGATATATTAATATACATTAACTAATATTAGCTCACTTAAGAAAATGTTTTCTCTTTGTACATTTAATATATATGTGATATATGTTAATGTATTTATTTTTTGTGTCATGCTTGATGATACATACTACATGGGTGTATGAGACTCATACCATACTTAAGATAATGTGAGGTTTTAATTATTAAGGGTAAATCAAAATTAGGTGGAAAATTGTCATGGTTGTGAAGCTTGTAGAAGCTTGTAGTAATCATTGATTTAGTCAACTAATTTTGTTTTACTCTAGATATTTATTAACATAACCATTATCTTTAGCCATGGTTTAGTCTCTACATGAGTTATATGAGATATTTTACTCACCCATGGTTCACATATGATCATTCTAGAGATCATTTTCTTCATATCTTCCATTGCTCTCTAGCTTTGAGTGAGAAGAAAAAGAGAGAAATAATTCTAAAGTAAGCAAAATTCTTACTTCACCAATCTACACTAGACTAGTCATTTAGTATAGGTTGTTTGCTTCACTAATTCATCAATTAGTGAAGAGGTAGCTTGAGTTAGGGATTTTTCGACGTAGATCATCTTCGGTCTCGAAAACTTCAAGCAAGCTTGTTCCTTTCATCTTATGAACCCCTACTAGAGTCCGGGGAATCACTACTTGGAGCGAAGGGACTACTACACGGAGTTTTAGAAGTGAAAGACCGGTCTACAAAGGTTGTATTCCTCATTCACTTAGTGTAATGTTTGATTGCATACTTGCTTACTCCTAATTCTTTAGTTAGATCCTTGGTTATGAGTTGCTTAGCACTCTAGGTTTTTTAAAATTGCATACTTGATGCCCTAGAAAACATATTGAGGGTGCTAAAGAACCTTTCACAACAAACACGGACTTCTCCTTCCACTCGTGGATGGAAGAAGAAACGATCACAACCCCTGACTCGGCCATCCGACCCGTATGCTTTTTAAAAGAAAGATAAACCCAGCTCGGTTCGTTCTTACGAGTACCGGGATGATTTTTGTAGGAAAGGAAGGAGAGGAGAAGACTTAAGTTGAGGGGAATTCGATCAATTTTCAATCGGACCAGAAATCCGAGAAGAATTCTCCATGAGTTCGGCACTAACTGGCCCGGGACAAGTTGAAAGCAATGGATGACGACACAAATCTCGGATGAGAAAGGCAGACACATCTCTGCTCGGAACGCCTCCAAGTACAAAACAATCTCATTGCCCTGTACCTGGTTTGTCCGCTCACTCTCCCTGTCCAGACGAAGCGAGTAGCCAGGGATATGGAAACGAGCCTGGATATCTGAAAGTTCGTCCGACCGATTCAACATCAAGGGCGCATCGCGAGTATTCTCAATGCGCGCCTTGCGGTCCCTTTTCGCCACCCGACGACGAAGAATAAAGGCATCACCACCCTTGGGGACGAGCCCGACGCGGAGGAAGAAGAAGAACTTCCTCGGCTATCAGAAGCCGAGGAAGAGTAAGATGACTCACTAGGCTCGGCTTCAAAGGCTGAAGCCTCATCGCCAGACTCGACCCTAACCACATTAATAGAAGTATTAGAGAAAGACATCTAACCTGATTCAAGAAAAAAGTGGTTAAGGGTGGATTTTGGATGAGGATCCGACCTAATAAATCAAACGCCGAGCGATCCTCAGATGACAGGAGGCAAGTGAAGCAAAGGTGTTTCCTTAGGAAGGGTCTCCCCTATTTATACACTCAGCAAAAGCCATCCGACGGCCCAAATCCGCTCCCGCCAAAATGAAGTGTTGCGCCCATGGCTCTGATGACGCCACGCGGCAACCAACCACTGGATGTCTCCCTCTTCACATGGATCAAGCTGGCGGAAGCGACGACTCACAATCCGCCACCTATTTGTGGCCACGTGGTGTGAAGATCGACGGCCTAAGCAAGCGAAACAACGTCTCCTTTATGGTGCCGCCATTTTACTGATCCGCTGACATCATCGTGGATACACGCGAAAATTAAGGCGTTCCGTGAAATGCCTCGTGGATCCGAAATCGATGAGACACGGCCACCAAACGACCCATCGTTTCCAGACAACCCACAACGAAGAATTCTCGGCACCAAGCTTGACGGTGAAGACCGAGCTGACCACTCTCGAGCCGATCCATAAATAGGTCGGAACGAGAGTGTGGGCCAATGATAATACTCATAAGCTGGAATTTCCCAGATCACGGCACGTAGCAGATGATGTGTCGTTCTCGTAAGCTCGCTAGGTTCCTGAGGGCTGCGGAGCTAGAATAAGTACGATGCCTTAGGAACATTTCTCGACACCTGGTCTCCGAGATTTCATCCGACCCTTCGAAGACCTTCCCGGAGTACATTCTTTATTCACCCAGCAACCGGCCAACAGCTCGCCTCCGAGCTATCCTACAGTCGAGCTTCCTCAGCCTCCTCGCTCGTCTCCGAGCTGTCACCGAGCTGAGCTTCCTTAGCTTCCCTGTTTGGCCGTGAGCATGGAGCCCGAGTGTTCCCGTAACGGCTCCATGTATCTCACCACGACGAGATCTCCACCGCTCCACGTCCCGTTTCCAACGCTAGCGTATCTCGTCATTAATGAGCGCATCCCGCCATCAACACGAAACGTAACGGACGGCGAGAATCTCACATCGGCTCACTCCATGCGACCGTTAGATAAACCCCTCTTCCAGACATCTTAGATATCTCGAACTCATTCCCATATACCGCTACTCTGCCCTAATATTCCTCGGTACTGACTTAATTATCGGAGTGTACTACGGTGGTTTACTACCCGGGACTTCCCTTGCAAGTAACTCGGCGTCAACAACAACCAACAGCCCATTGAGATCCACACGCTCAACACTCATCTCAAATCTCAACCGTTCTGCAGCAAGATCGACGAAGAACAAATATCTGAGGGAGATTCCGACCTCCATCACTTAAGAACTATAGCAATTTATTGAAACGCAAAACTTACATCCAATTTTGTGGAACATAAAATAATCAAGAGCTTTAATCAACACAAATGCACTTAAACACGAATCTATTGCATAAAGTTGAGTTCTTTATACTAACAAAAAAAATTACCTATTGAAGAGAGAGATGAGCCGTTATCAAAAGGGGTGTGTCCGCTCCTCGTCAATGGATTCATGGTAAACATTGCAAATCTACAAATAAGAGCAACCCACTGTGAAATTAGTCTAATGGGTTCCTTTCTAAGAACTCAAGAACCCAAATTTTTATGGAGAGAGAAGGGAGAGAGAGAGAGAGAGAGAGGGACCTTTCTTTTGTGTTGAGCAACAGGAATTAGCAATGGCCCAAGGAGAAAAAGCCTTGGATTTAATGAGCCTGTAGTTTATCTGGAAAAATATATAACTAAAAAATCTCTCTCAAAATCTTCAGGGCATTATATAAAGTCTCTGGTCTTCGAAGTAGTATGAGTTTACTGTAGCTACGGTTGAAAGTCAGGTTGGGTTTGATCCGTACCGGACCTGGCCCAGTTTTTCCGGGTATTTTAGATATTCCATACCCACCCGAACCCGATCGGGTTGTTGATTAGATAAAAAAATTGGGTTGGGTATGGGTTTAGTGTTAAACCCGCTCCGGAACCAAACCCGCTTTATATATCGGACCTGACTCAATATATTTCACTTCAAATGCTATAATGTGAATATTATAATTTAATTGTATGATGTCTAATTTTTAAATGTAACCTACAAATCTATCATATATAAACTATATAGTTTTATCAAATAAATAAATATATATATATATATATATATATATATATATATATATATATATATATATATATAAACACGCAGAGAGAGAGAGGGGCCTGGGAGGTTTTTTTCGTTAGATGGCGTAAAAAAACTGCAACTTCCACCATGTTATTCGATGATCGGCACTGGCCATCTTAATTTTCATCGTCTAATATGCTGATACACCAGATTTCATGTGAATCTAACATCTTTTCACCGTTGATTTAGTAATGTCGAAAGTTCTATTGTCGGTAAACCGTTAATTTTGCACTTACTAAATCAACGGTGAAAAAATGTTAGGATCACATGAAATTTGGTGTATCGGCATATTAGAGGATGTAGATCGAGATGGCATATGCTGATAGTCCAATAAAAAGACGCAGATGTAATTGTTTGATGCCATCTAACGAAAAAGCCTCCTACAGTCTATTTCGAGGCCATAGGAGGGGATTTCCTTCTATGGCGTCAAAAAATGCACCCTCCAAATTTTTTTCAACGATCGGCATATATCACCTCCATCTTTATCATTTAAACCGTGGATACACAAATTTCATGTGATTATACCATTCTTTCACCGCTGATTTAGTTGGTGCAAAACTAATGGTTTACCGACAATAAAACTTTTTACAATTCTAATTCAACGGTGAAAAAGTGGTGGAATCATATGAAATTTGGTATATGCACATTTTAGATGATAACGATGATGATGATGGATGCCGATCGTCGGAAAATATGGTGGAGGTTGTATTTTTTCGGCGCGAAATCCCCTCCTATGGGCTCTTTCCTCTATTATTCTCATATATATATATATATATATATATATATATATATATACATATATATATATATATATATATATTTGATTATTTATAACAGGCAAATACCGAAACCCACAAAAACCGATCCGCTCGCTTAAACTCGAAACCCGTCCGATACCCGAAGTTGCGGGTTCAGGTTTAACACATTGTAAACCCGTCGGGTTTGGAAGGGTTTTGGGTTTAGATTTTAATTTTCGGGTTGGATATAAAATTTGTTTAAAACCCATCCAACCGGCCCGCTTTCACGCCTAACTGTAGGGGTGGTTGACCACGATCTATCCACAATATCTGTTGAAAATGTCTTAATTTGATCCGTCGGTTTATTTGCATCATCCGAGTTGCTCAGTCGGTTTCTTTAGTTGAAGCTAACAAGAAATCAGAATTCTCGCCAGAGTTTTTTCTTTTTTGTTAACTTACCGAACAACTATGGAATGATTTATATTGTTATTAAAATGATACAGTACATCTTCCCTATTATAGCCAGAACACAAGAAGCACATATAGCGCCTTCAATTTGAAATCGGCCAAAAAGGTCCAAAAGATAACAAGAATTTGCTTAATTTTTGTGTAAATAAAATGCATACTTGCCAAACTAATACGTGATACTTTAATTCAAAATTAAGCCAATGAAATGATTTCAATCCCTACGCTGTCGATCATTTGTGATCTTTTTATAAAAAATACTCATACAAAATTGAGATTTACGAAATTTTTTTTAAATCTTCCGACTTTCTTCATGCACGTGCCTACCATATGCCAAAACACGTGATATCCAGCACTGAACCGATTTTAACTGGCATATCAGACAGAAAAATACGATCGCTGCAAGAACTGCAATAGACTAAGATTATCCCTTCATTTCAGGAGCACTGAAAAGTTAATTGATGAATTCAACAGCATAAGGGGTGAAAAGAATGGAGGAGATTAATTACTACCACTGCTATGTGTAAAAGGGAAAAAGATGAAATCACAAAATATTATTGTAATTATACATGCTATTATACAATTGTAAAAATTATGATGTGATAACGGTAATTCAACTGTTTGCTTGGGGATGTCACAAGATGGTGCCCAACAACCATAGGTGCAAGAATATCCAATATGCGATGAGCCCTAACCTTGCTCGTGGCCGGTTCATCAAAATCCGCCCACCAGAAACCCTGCACATAAACATCCAGATTTAAAATTCTCAATACTAATATTTTTTGCACGTGCAGTATAAATATGTTGGGTAGTAAAAAAGATTTTATAACCTTTTCAAAGATCATTAGCTGTTATGGTAAATATTTTTGTAAAAATTATGGGTAAACGGCACTAAAATACCCTTATTACCACTGTTACCTTAAAGTATTTTTATGGGGTATTCAAGCAGAAATACTATCAGGTCAAACTTGAAATCAGCACCAACAGCTACAAATAAAAAACTGAATAAAATATGCCCGTGATAGAAAATCTGATACATTGGTAAGGTAAATTAGATGCATGGTTAAGAGGGGTGCAAATTCTCTTAGAGTTTTAGACAAGCAAACAAGCTCTTTAACAGGAGCTAGATGTGATTGAGGTTCATAACTTCAGGGTAAGATAATAAAGTTCAGCATCATCACCCTCAATCCGAAAGAAAAATCCATGTATATGAGAAGGTTTCATTCTTTGAATATGTGTCTGTACTTGATAGTTTTCAGTCAGTTTTATGGCTACTGTTGTTTTATATCATTATTTTATACATTCTCAAAAAAGCAATCAGCATTCAACAACATATGCTAGTTTCGGATTATTCGCTGAAGCTCACTACCACTAATAAGAAAGGATTTCACAGGATAATCGGAACCAAGTAAAGATTTTTGATGATTTAAGAAAATATAAAATAAGTGATTAAAATCAGAACACTAAACAATAAGTTAAAACGAAAACAAGACATCGACTTGAGAACCGGCTTACCAAAAACTATCCACCCTATCTGCAACCAACTTTCCCTGCTTTGGAATGAGACCGGATGCATTCAGAGATTTAAAAACATGGCCTGCGAAGAGAAAAGAAATGGGGAAATTTATATTGCAACCCCAAGGTGACGTGTGACCATCTACATTGAGAAAAACATAAGCTGACAACATGCCAAACCTTTATCATCAATTTCTAGGGCAGAAATTAACCGATCTGACTCGGAATCAATATTGAGAACAAGATGGTCATTTGATGACCCTTTCCGCAATGTTCTCACATGAGCAGCCGGTGGAGATATTGAATTCTTTCCTAGTGCTCCCTGATATTACCATCTTATTGTCAGTATATTTGTGTTTATTGTTATGGTATCGAAATTTCGTAGAAATAAGCAAAAAATGAAGTGACCAAGAGGATTTGGTATAGCTATGATCTATATATTGTTTGAGGGTCTACAATTGAAGCTGCTCACTAAGAAGATTAACAAATGATATGAGACGAGGAAAGAGATGTATTTATGTTTGCATGTGTTTTAAAGAAGCTTATAATATGACCCATGTGAAGATTATTTGATTGATATAACAAAAGAAAAGTGCATAGGAACCATGTGATGTGGTGTGAAAGCAAATCTAGGCCATATAAGCATGTAGTCCATCAAGGATCGATCTTAAGTCTTCACCTGCTTGCATTAATTAATAATGAACTTATATATGCAGAATGTTTATTTGCCAATGATTTTGTAATAGTTAGGACAAACTTAAAAAGGGATGATTTTGGAATTAGAAATATTGAGAGAAGATTGAGAATCTAAATGATTTCAAGTTGGACAAAAAGGGTTATATATTACATGAGCCTTAATAAAAGTACATAAGGAGATGAAGGTGAAATGTATGCACATTCATATTTATGTCAAGAAATATGTAAGAGCGGTCATTTTCTCTCGGGTAAATTTTATAAAGCACAACCGAACTTTCAGGGTTTTTGTTATAGCACTATATAAGTTTTATCGGGACGCTATTCGACATGCCTTATTATATGGTACAAAATACTGGCTCCTAAGAAGCATCATACACAGAAGATGCACGTAGCGGAGATGCGCATGCTATGCGCTTCGTTAGATGTGTGGTAGCACTCGAAAAGATAATGTGGGAAATGAGGATATTCATGCAAGAGTTGGTGTCGCACCTGTGGAGTAGAAGATGCGGGAAAACATGCTAAGATGGTTTGGTCATGTGCGACGCAGACCTATGAAAGCACCAGTTCGATGAATGGATACTATCGATATAGACAATGTCAAAAGGACGAGAGGGAGACCGAAGAAAACATAGATGGAGGTGATACAAAAAGATATGGTTGCCAAAGGCCTCGATGAAAGTATATTGTTCGATAGGAGTGAGTGGAGGCAGAGGATTCATGTGTTGGACCCGGCGTGATTCTCATGTTGGTTCATGTAGCCTACCCCATATGCTTGGGATAAAAGGATTAGTTGTTGTTGTTATGAACCCCCTTGACTTGGCAATATTGTATGAAAATGTTAGTTTCGTTAACTCGTTTAAGACATGAGTGGATTGAATAACCCCAAAATGACCTTATATGTGGATTGAATAGCCGCAAAATGAACTAAATATGGCATTTTTAACAAAAATACATTGACAAAACTACCCTCGAAGTAGGGTTCATGGCGTTTTTAAAGTTCGACGGTGCTACCTCAAAATACCTGAAAATTCGTTGGTGCTTTATGAAGTTTATCCTCTTCTTTACTGGGAACAATTCCTATTCATGAGCAAGTTGAGAAGAATGCTTTCATGTAAGTAGCCAAGGCAGGATAGTTTTGGTTCAAGAGAAAATTTCAACTTAACCACTTATACACAACGGTGGTCCCTCACCCACAACCCTGATCGATGAACAACAATTTCTAAAAGATATCATAACAAAAAATGATTGTACTGTTTAAGAGTCACAGATAGAATCAAATCAAGGAAAAATGGATCTTGTCACTTGTTATAGTTTGGACTTGTACAATTGAGATGGTTTGAGCATCAGCAATTATGACCAATTATTGTGCCACTTAGAAGAATGTGAACATAGATGAAACAGTGGATAGCAAGTGTATGATAAACGAACACAAAGTGCAGACAGAAAAACAAAGATCTAGTCTATGTTAATTTAGCAAAGTAAGTGGCCTTTGTAAAACTGGAATATTAATTTTAGCAGCCCAAAGAATAAAGTTTCTTCTTTGTTGTCATTCCTGTTGTTGTTTTGCTGATGTTGCCTTTATGTAGAAATTTTATATAAAAAAAACGCACCACACATCACAAAGATTAAATATGGTAGATTACACTAAAATACGTTTAACTATTGCTGTTTTTTGTCAACCTACTTTAAAGTTTTCTTATTACAGTAAACTCCCAAAGTATTTTATTTCAAGGGAGTTTCTTTTGCACTAAAACGCCTTAAATATAGATTTTTTAAGAGCGGTTACTGTAATAAGAAATAACTTCAAGGTAGTTTAGTGAAAAAAATTATAATCAAAGGCGTTTGAGTGTAATTTAGCCTAAAAATATTAAGAACGTCACAGATCAGAAAGCACAAAAAATGCAGATCATACCACGTCCTCAATTTCAGATATCTCTGAACCTGTTGCTGCTATAGGTGCATCAAAAACAGTCCTTTCTTTGACAACATTCTGTTGTGCAGCCCGGGCATTTATTGAGTCTTCAAGAAATTTGTTCTTTGTCGATAATTCGTCAACAAACTTTTCAGTGATCTGTAACTTAGCTCCCAGTTCTTGCATTCTGGACTTGGAAATTTCAAGTTCGTTATTTGAAGTTATCATCATTTTTTCCAACACTGGTATAAACCCTTTGGCATAAGAGGGCTTCTGATCTTCAGATAAGTTATTCCCTCCATATTTTTTTATTATCTTATCCAAACCAACAGTCAACTCAATCAAGTCTAATTTTTTGGATTCCAGATCCTGATAAGTATTACTAACGGTCTCAGTAGCTTTCTTTTGATGTTCAATTTCACGAACATGAGAATCCAGAATCAATTGCATATCTTCCTTCTCATAAGTCAAATTTTCCACCATGTGCTGCAAGTCAGTGAAATTATCTAGTACGTAAAATAGCTTGTCCACAGGGCTTGAGATAGGAACTTGTTGAATCTGTGATTTTGACTCATCAGAAGCAATTGACATGTTATTTACTTTCTCAATAAGGGCTTCCATTTGATCTTCTGTTAGTAACCTTTCACCTTCCCCTGAAATGATGAAAGAGTAAGTGTGACAGAGAGGAGGGGGGGGGGGGGAAGCGAAGTATTTTTGTGCAAGAAACTGAATTACCTCTATTTGTCAAAGTCGAAGCATTCTGCGGAGATGAAATCTCTGCCTCTTTGTCCATCAGCATATCCTCTTTCGCCTGATAATCTTCTAACTTATTTTTCATCTCGCTGCAAATGTTTTTCAATGCTTCAAGTTCCCTCTCCAACTCTAGAAGTCTCTCTTGGCTTGATTGCCTATCTTGAATGGCAGTTTCAGTTGTTACGTCAGCTTGCTCTAATTTGTTCTTCAAATCACTGACAGAAGTTACTAAAGCTCGGTTCTGCTGTTCCAATTTATCTGTAGTTAGCTTCAAGGATTCGCTGAAATTAAGCATGCAAATGAATTCATCCTTTGTTATTTGTAGATCTTGTGATACGATTGCAATATGATCGTCCATGTATCTAGATAAACCTTCGAACCAGTTGCCAAGAAGTTCACGGAAACCTTCAACAATTTTAGACAAGGTTGTGGCATCGTCTAGCCCCTTTGTACTAATCTTTCTATCATCTATTCCATCACTAATGAAGTCTTCAAACTTTTGAAGGGAAGAAAAATTTGGAAAATCAGAAACCTGCAGCAAATTACAGAGGTAACAGGTGGGTCAGTAGCATGCCTGTGAAAAATACTGATGATGATGATGATGATGATGATGATAAAACATCGATATTATCGTATTAGCCCCCTGAAACTTGATATTTACATTTTAACCCCCTAACACAATTAAGCTACCTAATTACACCCCACTACATTAAAACAACATCCTTTTGGAATAGTCCTCTACTCTGTTTACATTTGATGGCGGCATTGCACGAAAAATGTTATAAACCATAATTTTCTATTAATCTTCATCCTTACTCAATTTATATCAACTTAGGGCTATTTTCGAATAAGGGAAAATTAATGTTTTTCCTTCTTCTATAATTGGACATGAAATCAAACATGAGCTCCACCATAACACCACCACAACATCAATTCTTCTTCTATAATTGGGCATGCGATATGTATAAGCTTATTTGGCAAAAAAAAAGGTATGTATAAACTTAGTTCTTCATTTTCCATCACCTTATTGGGTTTTTAGGGTAGAAGATGAGTGTTGGGGTTGGGAAAAATGGGTTTGGGATTAAGAATGGAAGATCTCAGAGAAAATGTTGGGTTTTAGAGATATTGGTTGAAGTTAGAAGATGAGAAATGAGAGTCATCTGTTGGATATTTATGGTACTTAAGGGTACTAGATGAGAAATGAAAGCGAACTTTTGAGTTTTTTAAGGTTATTGAAATGGGAAGATGAGTAGTAAAAATAAAATTGCTAACTTTAGAGCTATTGAAGGCGAATGATGAAAATTAAGATAAGATTGTTAGATTTTAGGGTTAATATAGATCTAGGGTTCGTAAAGATTAAAGATGAGAGAAATAGAGAAGGGTTATTGCTATATTTTAGGTTTTTCAATGTAGAAGATGGGTAATGAAAGATGCTTTTTTTTCATTTTGGGGTATTAGAAGTAGAGTAGATTAAGGTTTAATTGGTTAGCCTTTGAATATCAGAGTTTTTAAATGAGGTTTAAATATTACAAACATAAATTTGATGGACGGAAACCTTTAAGGGACTATATGGTTTAACTTCAATATTTAATGGGGGCAAAAGTCATTACCGATTTTTAAGAGAGTAGTAAGATGATATGTAAGTTTTTTTCTCTTCCTTTTTTTTTGGGGAGGAAGGAGTTGGTGGGGGGGGGGGGGGGGGGTAAAAGTAAAGAATCCTTATATAAAAAAATGACAAAAAGAAAGAAAGATAACGCCTTTAACAAACTTAAGGAAAAATAGAAACTACCTCAAAACCAGTGTGAACAGGTAGGCCCTTTGAAGTAAACTGGTCATGTAGGCCCTGAATAAGAATCCCCATATGTTGCAGAACCTCAGTCTTTGTCCTAAATTCTTCGGTCATTAAGGAGAATAGGTCTTCATCCTTGATAAGCATCCGAATATTCTCAATGTTACTGACCAACTTGGCATTTAAAGCATTTATCTGTTGTTGGCTTTTGGATTTTATTTCATCTTTTTCTGCCTCAAGATTAGAGATACTGCTAGATGATTGTGCTAACGAGTCTTCCAGTGATCTTATAGTTGCATAGGCATCTTCTAACTCGATAGTCTGCATGGAGCATTCCTCTTTCATTTTTTCTAGTTCTTCTTTAATATTCATTTTACCAAGTTGATCCTCTAGTGCCTTTATAGTTGCATAGGCGTCTTCTAACTTGCAGGCCTGCATAGAGCTTACCCCATTTAATTTCTCTAATTCTTCTTCAATATTCACTTTAACAAGTTGCATATCCTCCTTCTCCTGAGCAATGTCGTGTATACGCTTTTCTGCCATAGATAGCTCTTCCTTTAGTGATTCCATAGTTGCAACTGCATCAACTGACTTACTGGCTTGCAAGGTAGCTTCAGATTTTGCTTCCTCTAGCTCCTGTTGTAGATTAGCCTTAGCAACTTCTGATTCATGGATGTACTCTGCAATCCAAGACAGCTTTTCTACAGGCTTTTCAAAGGTTTTGTTGGTAGGAAGAGCCATGTCTTCTATATACTCAACCAAATTTTGTAACGTATTGCTGCTTTCCAGCAAAAGCTTTTCAGTTTGTACACTCATGTCCTTCAAAGAAGCAATATCAGCCTCAAGCTCTTGAATCTGTTCTGAATAAGCAGATAAACATTTTATCTGTTCTTTGTACTCAGCTATAGCAGATTCCTGAAGCTGAAGATCCTCTTTAAGCTTTTTAATTTCTGAGTTCTTTTCATCCAGAGAGTGCTTGAAACCTTCACGCTCTTGCACCAGGCCCTTTCCTTTCTTCACTGCCATGGATAATTTTTCCCTAATCAAAGAAGACTTCTCCTCAACTCGCTCAAGTTCTTTTTGCAGGGCTTCTTTCTCATTTCTCAAAGTAACTACTTCCTCTGATGCTCTTCTCAGCTCATTTGAAAGACCCCTTATCTCCGACTTACTACTTATCTCTTCTTCTAGTATATTCTCGCATAACATCAGCTCAAGATATTTTATGTACAGCAAACTTTGCATCTCTTCAAATTTCTCTCCCTCGATAGGGGATGTCTTAATTCTTTCGCTGATTGTAGCAATACATTTTTCAATCAACAGTTCAGTCTCAAGAGGAAGTTGATCATCCAAACTTCTTGCAGATATTGCTTCTAGCTCATTCATCGGCCCATCCTTCTCCAACGAAATTGAAGTCAGAGTTTCAGCAATCTTTTCATATTTATGCTTGAGGTCATCATGTGCAGCTTGTAACGAGTCTTTCTCCTGTTTTACTTCCAAAAGGGACGTTGCCAGGCGATCCATTTCCTTGTGTGCCTCAGATGACTCTGATTCATGTGATGCCATAACAACCCTCACACTAGCAATTTCTTCTTCCAGCTTGACTATATCCTCCTTAGCCTGGGTAAATGATTTCACTAGCCATTCAATTTGAGTGTCTAATTCAGTAGATGAAATGGTTTCAGGTAGGTCAATGGAAGACACGATACCTTTTACTTTGTTGCTCTCAAACATAATTGCATCGAATTTATCTTTAAGGTTGACAAACCACTTCACTCTATCTACAACCGCCATGGTGAACAAGTTGTCTTCTGAATCAACATGCTGCATTGTTTCTTCTATATCCTTAAGAACCCCGTCCCTCTCGGAGAGCGAGAACTCAAGAGAACTAACCAAAGTTTGTGTACGTTTTAACTCATTAGTAGTGGTTATGGCAGTCTGTAAGTTATCTGACTTATCTTGCAACTCTAGCTGGCACTTCTCGAGCTCATTGGTCTTCTCAGCTAACAACATCTTCAACTCTTCGACAATGCTTTCAGGAGCCTGTATCTGTTGCAGTTCCTGCAGGCGACTGTCAAACTCAACAGTCTTCTGAGTTAATGTCTGCCTTAGCTCTTCTAAAGCATCAGATGACAGTTGCAACTCCAACAAACTCTTTTCGAGCTCACCGTTCTTCTCAACCAACAATTGCTGTAGCTCCTCACGGTTGGTTTCCGCATTGTTTAAGGCATCAGACTTCTGTTTCAATTCCAGCAAGCACGTATCAAGCTCATTAATCTTCTCAGCCAAGGACTTCTTTAAAACCTCAGCACTAGATTCCATATTCTCTAAGGCTTCAGATTTCTGTTGCAGCTCCAGCAAACACTTCTCAAGCTCACTCGTCTTCTCATATAATGACTGGTTCAGTTCCAAAGCACAGGCTTCAGAAGTCTGTAAAGCAGTAGATTTCTGTTGCAACTCCAGTAAAGCATTCTCCAACTCGTTTGTTTTCTCAGTCAACAGATGCTTCATCTCCTCAGTTCCAATTTCTGAAGCTTCCAAGGCACTAGACTTCTGTTGCAACTCCAGCATAGAATTCTCCAGCTCTTTTGTTTTCTCGGTCAATAGCTGTTTCATCTCCTCGGTACTAGCTTCTGAAACTTCTAAGCAAGTAGACTTCTGTTGCAACTCCAGCAAAGAATTCTCCAGCTCATTTGTTTTCTCAGCCAATAGCTGCTTCATCTCCTCGGTACTAGCTTCTGAAGCTTCTAAGGCACTAGATTTCTGTTGCAACTCCAGCAAAGAATTCTCCAGCTCATTTGTTTTCTCAGCCAATAGCTGCTTCGTTTCCTCAGTACTGACTTCTAAAGTTGCTAAGGCACTAGACTTCTGTTGCAACTCGAGCACACACTTCTCAAGCTCACCCATTTTCTCAGCTAATGACTGCTTCAATGCATCACGGTGCTGAACCAATGATTTGCCCTTAGTAACTGCTATACTAAGCTTTTCTCTGGCAGCTGCCAGCTTGTTCTCGGCCTGTTCAAGGTCCGTCTTTGTTTTATTAGTTTCAACATTGGCCATTTCCAACCCTTCTTTCATCCTATTAACCTCTTCAGCAAATCTTCGGTTTTCATCTTCAAACTCACTTATTTTTTCCAACAGTGAAGCTTGCTTTCTCTTACTTTCAAGCAACTCCTCACGAACAATACTAAAAACAGAACTGAATTCATTTACTTCAGACATTAACAGCTCAGGCCTTGTCTCTGCGAGGAACTGCCTAAGCTGCTGAGTCTCAGATAATAACTGTGAATACTTTTCTATTTCATATGATGATTCTTTCAATGACTCAGTCCAAACTTCTCGAATAGATCCCATATAGGAAACGACCACATCTTGGCACACATTTGACTCTGCTAGTTTCAGTTTGAGGTCCTCCACCTCTTCCTCTTTAGTATGAAGAACAGAATTAAGCCCCTTAGCGGCATCCTCCAAATTCGACTGGACATCGATAATACTGTTCAAATGAGATATGATATTGGAGCAATCGTTTACCATTGCATGCAATGGCGTTGGTGACATAAAAGCTTCATCCTCATGAAAATGCATAGCTGACTCCTCGTTAGTAGTGCCAGGTGAGGATCGCTGATGAATCAATTGTTGAAGTTGGTGACGAAGGCTAGAGACTTCCCTCCCAAAAACTTCCCTTTCTTCCTGCAAATACACATGTTTGGACTAAATCATCTTATCATTTTTGCATAAGGGATGAAATTAGTCTTCTTTGAAATTAGTGTTTCATATCCCTAAACTTAGAATCTTCTATTATTCGAAGGAACTCAGGACCAAAACTATCAATATCTACAGTGTAAAAGTCATAAAATAGGTCAAGAGGCATCAAAATGATCGTCACATTATTATGTTCTGACAAGGCCAATTAGCGGAGGAGAACTATTCAAGTTCATATCGCTCCGAGCTTTGCAGGGGCACCTACTAATTTTAACGTAATTGGGACAAACAAGCAGGAATAAGCATCTCATCACTTCAACCGCCGAGGGTATAAACATGATTTTTTTGCCCCCTAGCTCAAGAGTGCCCAACAAAAATGCATCTTGACCACTACATAATTATGAATGACGCGATAAACTGCAATTATGGTCTCTTTGTTTCAATTTCTATATTCGGAGAAGTAATGATGCATTCCCTTTATCTAGGAACATTTCTATAATGGACCCTTCTCAAAATATTCGAGAATATTCCTCGGATTTAAAGTAAGTCTAATCTAACAATCATTTTAGTAAACAAACTTGTAATCATTCAATTTTCAACCTCATTTTATCAGCATCGATAAGCATGACAAAGTCTCGCGCGGGTATAGTCAATTAGTGGAGATGTGCAAATTGCTCTACAATACAACAATTAGCTTTTGTGCCAAACTTTCAGGATAATCTTCTCGACTAACCTTAACGACTGACATATCGTTTTTCCTAGACTAAAAATTCAAAAATTGCAAAGTAAATTCAGCAAAGATAAAATTCAGACCTTGTACTTCCTACACTGAGCCATTGTCTCGTCAAGCCGATCCCTCAGCCCCTCCATCTCCCGCTCGTCCCCCGTGAACCTCAACCTCGATATCAACCTCGAGCTCTCGCTCTCGCCGGAGCTCTCCCCATACTCTACCATCGCCACCGAATCCTCGAGCCCCACGCTCCTCGCGCTCCCCAGCTCCTCAGGCGCGTCCACGAACAGATCCGAGCCATCAATATTCACAAGAACGCCGCCGTCGTCCCCCTGCGCGTGATCTTGATTGTGAGGGATCTCTACAAGAACTCCATCGCTGGTGGTCGATTCATCTGACGACTGATGGGCGTTGCTTGGGGATCCAGGATGGTGAGCGCTTCGATTCGATTTGGGATCCTCTTCTTCCTCCTCTTCGTTGCGGCGGCGGCTACTGCTTGAGCTGCTCGATTTGGGCGAATCTGAATCCGACGAGCTCGGCGCCATTGATGGAGGCGAATTGAGAATCTGAGATCTGAGAATGGAGAATTTGGGGATTGGGTGATGGGGTTGATGATTGGGCGAGTTGAATTATGGGGGCATAAAATGTGGTTTTTGATTCAAGATCTAGCATGCGCTTGTTATAAGAGAGGACGAGTTAATATGTGAAGATGAAGTAATTATGTCCCTTTGGTTAGACTTTCTACATTTCAGTCCCTAAAATCTGGAATTTAACTGGTAGGTCCTCTAATTCCTGTTGACGCGGCAAAGGGCTGTTCATTGGGTTGGATGGGCCTGAATCCCTTCCGCACCCGTATTTGACGGGTAAGAATCAGAACCCGCAGCCGTTCGCTGTCCGAATCCAACCATACCTAACCCGAATTTGTTCAAACTTACATGTAATTATTTCGCTGTTGCGCTTTGTAGTCGGTTATCTAACTTAAACTTTAACATCATGTTTACTCTTTTTTGAGATTTGCATTCTAAAATGTAATTACGGGTTGGCTTTAGGAGTTTTAAATTTGTATGATTTATCCAAGTTTTTTTTGGTTTGGTTACTTTAGCTGTCTAGGCTTGTGAATGAGTTTTTCTCCCCCATATATATCAAACGTAAAGTTCTATGCATAACACCCGATGCTTGTCGAAACCTACGCTAATCAGCCCAAGCCTTTAGGATGCAGTGCGGGTTACAAACCCGTTTCAACGGATGGATATGACAGGGTTGAGCAATCCATCCACAATAACGGTTTCGAATGGATTGATAATGGTGGGGTTCGGTGCCCGTGCCGCGGAGGCCGCAACCGAGGCGGAAGCGGAAAAAAAAATTACACGAGCACCAAACACCCGTAAAACCCAGAATATGATCCAAAAATCTAAACTAGCTAACTAGAAATGCAAGGGTCCAGAAACAACAACCTTTGACGCGTGCCCACCGAATTGTGGAAGACCTCTCCAAGCTCGTAGCCGCCGGGATCGCGCTTGAAAGTCGACAACTCCCGCCGAAGAAGATCCACCTAAGAGAAACCGGAAGATGTTAGTTATATGTATGCCCTAGAAGTCATTATTGTATATATGCTATATATAATAGTGGATGCTTGGACATATATAGGGAGGACTTTCTTGCTCGACATGATAATATACTATCTGGTTACTCTTTATCTTAACATGTACACTTGTACCGTCTCTCTGTTATATATTGATAAAGCCCTTAGGATGTGGACTTGACTACCAGGACTATGATGCAGATCATACTAGTGGGGCCAGGATGGTCCACAAGTACATCCTTTAATTGTTCCTAATCGAGAGAGTATCGAGACAGGGCGTCGATATTCCAGAGTAGATTAGTGTGTACGATTCTTGCCCCTGTATAGGGCAATGGTTGATCCCACAACCATTGGTGTTTGACATCAAAGAATGTGCACATGTGCTCATTAGAGAATGGTGTTCAGTCGAAAATATTGTGCATTTGATATGACATTTTCCTTACTATTTTTATATAATAAAATGTGTTTATTATAAATATGACACATATGAGGGTTTATCTGTAAAAATATTATTTTCATGTGTTTATATATTATAATTAACATTATGAAGGAAAATGTAAGCATATAATATCTATAATATTTAGTCCATTTAAATATACTTACCTTATCAAATATCATTAACCAATTCTCTTAAAACAATAATATCATATCAAATGGTTAGGATAATATCTCAATAAAAACAAACTCTACCAACATTATTTATTGATATATTGTGCAGGAATTATATCAGTACTGGAATCATGGAGATCCGAATTATGAAGATCAAATCTGCCGAAATATTAGAGTAAATCGAAGAAATCAATTCTGGCAATGACTTAGAGAAGATTTCCAAATTCCAAATATTCAAAAGATCACCACATGACAACTGAATGAATCTCCAGAAATTTGAGCCAAAGATCCCACCAAAGCGCGGCTAAACCGCGGCTAAAATGAGCATATTGCATCGGTTCCGCCGCAATATTGAGGGGTTGGGATTTGGGAATTTTTGGGTAGGATCCTAACAACTAACCCTAATTCTGGAGATCTAGGGATTTCAACTTCTGTGACTATAAATAGAACCGAGAGACTCATTTGGAAAAATTATCAAACCGACTAGATCACAAAGTTCAAGACGGCTCAAGAATCTAGGTTAATCATCAACTGTTCATCTACCTCCTTAAGAAGAGATTGAGAAGCAAACTAGGATTTTGTAATCACTTTCTAAAGGAATAAAGTGTAATTGATCAAGTTGATTAATAAAGATAGTTGTTTTATTCTTATAGCATTTTATTTTCTTTATTTTCTTCATGATTTCTATCTTTTCTTTTCCCAGCATGCGTGAGTAATTCTCCGCTTGTTAGGGTTCGTAGGATTATGGTAGATTAATGGATGATGAAGATCCTTAAATTCTTTTTACGTCCTATAAAGTTTATGAACATTACCAAAAGAATCATTAACATCCTAATCGGGCGCACTAACAATTCATTGGGAGCCACGACCGCGATTAGAGATTAGATTAACGATTGTTTTGGTAAAAGATAGACATGAACGGAGATCTATGTCAAGGTAGAGGATAAGAGTGGGAACTCTTTTCCCTTCAGAAACCCTAATCTACATGCATCACTGTCGATCTAGTTTTAAATCTATTAAAGGATATGTAACACCCTAGTTCATTTATACCAATTCTATATTGGGTATTTCTTTATTTATGGTTATTTCTTGATTTATTGTATTTTGGGTGCGAATAGTGTAATTGACATCTGTATTTGCATCCGACCCGACCCGCATGCTGGAAACCCGTCTTGATTTCTATTTATATTTTATCCCGGCTAGTTATGAGAATCCGTGCACTTTCATGTTGTATATCTGCATTATATCTAACATCTGCATTTTTCAATATAACAAGTAAATTCAAATAAAATATTTTAAAAATATCCAGCATGGCCTGCATCATACCCCGAACCCTGTGGTGGCATCCGTACATCTTGTTCTCATCCCGTTCAGTGAAACAGACTCGTTTGGATAGCTACGTGCACGCTACGTGCATCCGTTCTTGGGGGTATGCATTTTCGTTACCCGGATATCCTATTGTGGTTTTGGTTTATACGTATATTATCCGTATTTTCAAACCATAATTTTAGACCCAACTCAGGCATATTTTGGAGTAATTTTGTATTAGCAAGAAAACTCAATTTTTCTTAATATTATATTCTTTATATAATAACTGTCTATAAATTCGTTTATAACTAAAATATATTTTCGAATATATACTTTAATCAGATATCTCTCTCTCTCCTCTCCTGACTCTCTCTCTCTCTCTAACTGAATATTATATATATATATATATATATATATATATATATATATATTTGTACCCTATGTTAAAACCTACCCCACGTCTCTCTTCTTTCTCCCTCCTCTTCTTTATCTTTCTTTTTCTTCCGCCTCCTACTCAAAACCCACGCTCGCGCTCACCCTGCCATGCTTCGCCGTTGCCGCCCATCTTCCCGACCTTTCCGCCTCGACCTCGTCTCTCTTCTCCTTTCCCGACTCACCTCCCTCTCTCGTCCCCGACAGCCCACACCCACCTCAAACGAGAACACAAGAACCCGACAGCTAAAAACCCTACCCAGAACCCTCACCTCTCCTGCACACCCCACCTCCACCGCCGGCGACCACGCTCATCATCGCCTCCCCCTCGACCTCGCCTCCATCATCTCATCACCAACCTCCCCATCTCTCTTCTCACTACCGACAACCCCGCTGCAACCTAACCCAAGAACCCAAAACTCGCGAACCTTGTCATCGTCGTCGTCATTTCCTCACCGCCGGTGACCCCGACACCATCACCCCCTTGCCACCTCCTCTGACCCGAGACAACCCCATTGAACAGCCACAACCCTTCTCTTTCCTCCTCTTCTTCTTCTCTCTTCTCTTGCTTTCTTGATTTCTTGGGTTCCGGTCGTCGCCAGAGCAGTGACCGTCACCGACGATCTGGGTAACCCTGTGGACATCTCCAGCCAGCGTGGTCGTGTCCTTGCTTTGCTCGGTTCAGTTCTGTACGCGCGCGTGTGCATCACGACATTTACCGACATTAGACGCGGTGTACGCACCCCGTATTAAGATCCGATCAGGCAAGTTTATCTTGCTACATGCTATGATATATATTTGCATCCATATGAATAAAAATATCACATGTTTACTGCATTGTACATCCATGTTACTGTTTGACTGCTTTCAGATAGCCGTTCGTATCCGTATCATTTATTACATATCTAGTTGAATGCAAGTTTATATTGCTACATGCTATACACTATATTTTACATCTATATGTATAAAATGATTACATGTTTATTGCAATTCACATCCATGTTATAGTTTTACCGTTTTCCGATATCCATTCATATCCGTGTTATTGATTATATATCAAATTGCATGCCATGTCATATTATATCATGTTATCGTTACAATAGCACCCCATGCTTGATAATGTACATCATACGTAGTTATAGAGTAGTAGATGTAATCCCTGATAGACATTTGTGCATCTATGTTTTACTGTGCATCCGTACTTTTACCGTGATTCGATACTTACTACATTTTACTGTTGGGCATCCATTTGATACATATGCACTACCTGACATGACTTGATATATCACTGCTTGACTTGATATCTGATCCTGTTTCTAATGCCGACAATCCTGACTTGTCGTTCTGACGGACGTATCCTGTTGTCTACATAGACAAACCTGTACCTGTTTGATCCCGTTTTGGCATTAGCTCCAGATTATCAATACCTGACTAGAACACATAACCTTGGGGGTATGGGGAAATCAAAAGCGTAACTGAAGTATAACTTAAAAGGGTATTACTTGATCTGTGGTCCCGGGGGATAACGAGACATATTCTTTGAGTTTCATGGAGGAGTACACTAATTGATTTCAAACAAACTTTAGAATAGTTAACCCAGTAGCACAGTTCAGATTGATCACTGCACGTCAGATATACTGATACACTTCACTGTTCTATATCCGTGTTTACTCATTACATTCATGTTACTATTTATAATTCATGCCTGCATATCTCGTTACATCATGGTTGCTTGTTATTATTGCTATTATGACGCATTGACGTCTGGGTTTTGCATGGCCCAGATCCTTTATTTCTTTCGCAGGCTGATCAGGAGTATTTCAACCGACAGGCCGAGCAGTGAGGATCCTGTTAGTATTTAGCTTTGTTTGGTTTAGTTTTATTTCCGTACTTTCATTTCCTGATGTGAGCCCGTATTTGGGACGCACTTTCCAGATGTTATTGCTTATTGGATTTATTGCTTCCACATTTATATTTCTTGACTCGTTTATTCTGGCATATGGACATGTACTAGATAGATTATTTATTTTTACTGTTCTTGATATCTTATAGACAGCCGTAATGTGACTGTGGAGTGATATTTCCTAGCCATAGGTAGCATGGTTGGCTCTGTCATGTGCCGATCTTAGCGCACTCTGGGAAGCGGGGCGTTAGGATTTAGGTTAGTAGGGTTTGATTCTTTTGTAGTTGGGTATTGGACCCAATACACAAATCAGAAAACCTGTAATTAGGAACATGTCCTGCCACATTGTTGTCGTGATCCTTGAATCTTATCTTTCTCTTGACCCTTGTCTTGATTGGGAAATATTTTCTCATGCGGAATTTATTCTGCAGTATTGTGATTTGTAATCACCATTGGATCATTGATCCGACGATGCTCTGATTTACAGAGCAAAATCTTTTTGTTTGGAAAGATTCTGAAGAATGTTTTCTTAACAGAATTTTATTCTGGTAACTTGATGATTTATCATCTTCGTTGGGTCTTTGATCCAACGTGGGGAACATTTAGTTCCAGCGCTAGCGCTCTCGTGCTTTGCATGTGAGCGCTGCATCAGAGTCTTTGACTCTAGGGGCTAGCGCACTTAGTGCTAGCGCTCTCGTGCTCTGCACGTGAGCGCTGCGTCAGAGTCTTTGACTCTTAGCGTTGGCGCTGCTGGCACACTTAACGCTAGCGCTCTCGTACCTTGCACGTGAGCGCCGCAGCAGAGTCTTTGACTCTTAGCGTTGGCACATTTAACGCTAGCGCTGCTATAAAGCGTCGCTTCAATTCAAATTTCAAAATTTGAACAGAGCTTTGCTCTAATTGGAGGAAACACCCGCCACAGAAGCATATTCCCAAAAAGGTGGATGAACCGTAGGCATCATGCTCGCTCGTGAAAGAAACTCCATAGGAAATCGTTCTTTCAGTAAAGACCAAAAGAATGCTGAAGGATCTACAGGCATGTCCGGCAGTCTGGTGGAAAAGCCCATTTGAACCTGTAATCATCGAAGGGATGCTGAAATCGCTTCACGTACCTGAAGTTGTTGACAAAGGGCAAAATCCTAAAGTCAAGCCTTCAAAGTCTTCGAAGAAAAAGACCAAGAAGCTTGTGCAGCCTGCCGAGTATGATGACAAGAGCACAAATATACAAAAGTACATCGACGCGTTGGAGGAGTACAACCAGAAGGCGCGGATACCAGTCACCCTCAAAGAGTTCCTCAAGTATATTCTTGTAACGAAGATAGTGACAACGATGAGGAAAATGACTCATTAAGAGAAACCGAAGACTATGTAGTAAGTTGCCACATGGTCTCCCATTCGTTGTTAAATGACGAAGAAAATCCCTCAGCGTCAGAAAACAATGCAGATGAACTGGGGGAAGAATCGGCGCTAAAATCCCCGGAACTGCCAGAAGACCTGATCGATAGGCTGTTAAATGAAGCCTTTCGAAAAAGCACAGCTGACCGAGAACGCGAAACAGCCATATACGAAAAAGCTAAGCATCAGCGTCAGGATGAAGAAGCTGCGACAAGGGTGAGTCGTAAAGTACTCCAACCAAACTGAAGCACCCTTGCCAAAAATAAGAGCAGGATCAAGGCAGAGAAGTGGTTCGCCAAAGCCCAGTCAATGGGAATGAAGCTGCCACCTCTCGTAGGAAACACTCCCAGGGTCATATGCCTCGATGGAGAGGATTTACATTCAAACTACTGCTTATATTATCGGAGGATTACCAACCCCACCGAAGAATGCAGTGTCTTCAAGAAGTGGTGGTAAGGATATGCTGCCCATCAAAAACATTTCAAGAGGATGAAGCACGAAGCTCGTCGACATCGCAAAAGTGCGGCAAGTGCGCATGAGAAAACGACTAGCAACTGTCATATGGTTGATATCAGTTTGGAAAGGGAAAAACCCCAAGTTCCTACCTTCGAGAGCAATTTTGAGGATGAAATAACCCTCAGCCCGCTTTTCAAGGACTCCACCTCCAAAAAAGAAGAGGGAGAGAAGAATTGTGAGAACATTCAGCTGCGTAACCGCACGCTGTCTGAGAATAACCTCGGACCTACAAACAAAGGTTCGAACAAAAGAGACAAAGGAAAAGAAAAAATCCCTGAGGAAATCACCCTTGATGATGGAGTTGTCAAAGAGCTCACAGCTAGAGCCCCGCCTAGAAAAAACAAGGTGGATTACAATTTCCTAGAACATCTGAGGAAAATACCCTCACAGTTGAGCATATTAGATGCTCTCCTCTTTTCCAAAGAGACACGAGAGTCTCTAATCAAGGCATTACAAGAGCCCGATCAGTTCTAAGCTTTCCTCACAGAAGAGAAGATGAAAGATGAGCTGGCAGAGGTTCACACAGCTGACATTACATTCAGCGATGAAGATCTCCTGCTCGGTACGTGCAAGCATAACCGCCCGTTATACGTCACCGGGTACTGCCACGACATCAAAATAGGGAAAATCCTTGTCGACAATGGATCCTCCGTCAACCTTCTCAACGTGAAAGTACTGAAGAAGATTTGCATGATCGTTTAGCACTTGGCTCAGGACAAAATTACCATCTCCGCGTTCGATTCACGGTCATCACGGACACTTGGATCCGTAATTCTGATGTTACGCTTTGGCTTGTTCGTCACTGATATCAAATTTCACGTCATTGATGCCAAGACTTGTTATAACACTTTGCTCAGCAGGCCCTGGCTGCATGAGTACAACGTCATCCCTTCTACACAACATCAGTGTATGAAGTTTTTCAAAAATGGCTTGGAATACACCGTCACGGGGGAGCTAAACCCGTTCTCGGTAAATGAAGTCCGAAAATATGAAGACGCAAAGTACTTCCTACCAGATTTCGAAGATACGGAAAGGTGTTATAAGCCAGAGGATAAACAGAAATCCATCACCACCATCCCGATCTTTGGGAGCGATACCGAGGAAGATGAAGAAATAGTCTACTCGGGGCAACCCCAAGCCAACAAGCCCGGACCATCTACTCACATTTTGGTCTTTGGCAGCGACTCTGTGGATGAGGCCAATGCAGAGTTCTCCATCCGCCCGCTAGCGCAAACCCTCGCCGGAGCAGATCAGTGTCTGCAAATCACAATGGCTCCGCCTCGGCATTATAAGGAAATTGATTTGCTCGATAAATATAACGTCCAAGAACTACAGACTTTCTACATCCCTCCCAGATGAAGAGGTGAAAAGGCGATCCTCTTCTACCAATCTACGGAGACCGGAGTAGAGAAAGAAGTCTGGCACGATACCGATTTTGCACTCAACAGGCTTCAACCAATCCGTCTGCCAAAATACTACACGAAAGGATTGAAAAGGTTGTTAAAATGCCAAGGTGTACCCCTAGAACAAACTGTTCGGCATGCCCAATTCTACAAAAAGATTTAGGATATCCTGAAACCCAGCGAAAGATGCCTAACAGGAAGATGGAGACAACCAGGCTAGGATACGTTTGGTCCAGGAAACGGGAGCAGTTCTACAGATTCCGCGTCATAAATAGTTTCAGCGAGGAGGAAAACACTCTTCCAAATGGCCCTGATGTTGAAACAGAGCGAAATCCCGCTCTAAGAACGTTAAGTCCGTCGCTCGAAAAATAAATAAACAAGCTAATAGAAGAGGCTTGTCAAAGGAGTCGAGACAACCACAACCGCGAAATGGCTATCTATGAAAAATCTAAGACACAACACCTCAATCAGCAGTCTGCAGGAAAGGAAGACTACAATGCCCTCCATCCCCAGCTCGCTGTATGTCCTCACAAAAAGGAAAAATCCCAAAATAAAGGCAAAAATAGGACAAAGAGCTCAAATAACGTTCGAAAACAACGAAGCGGATCCAAGAAGCCTTGCAATCGAGGAAAAATTGATTGGAACCCTTCCTTTATAAAGAAGATGGGTCGGGAATACTCTTTCCTCCAAGACAAGACGAAGAAAATATTCAACCTTGTCATAAAGCACCAAATGATGACACTTCCGGAGTCTCGGCACCCCGAACAAATAAACGAGGTCCATCACCTGGATAATTGCTCCTATCACCGAGCAATAGGTCATCCCCTTGAAAACTGCTTCACCTTCAAAGACTGGGTCGAAAACCAGTATCAACAAGGCAGGTTCGCTTTATCCGACAGCTGGAGGGCAACCCGTCGCAAAAGCATGATCCAAAGAAGACCTATACCATGAGGATAGGACCCGCTCAACACAAAAAATGGAAGCGAACTCGTACTTGCCATATGACAACACTCTCAAAGGAGGGAGGGCATGGGACTATGGATGACCTCCGCATGTGCTTCGCAAATGAAGACGAGAACGAGGTGATCTCCGAGTTTTCACCGGCACCAAAAGAGATGGAAGATGGGATACATACTATGGCGTCCAACCTAAGGAAAATTGACTTAGGGACAGAAAATGATCCGAGGCCGACATTCGTCAGTGAGCTGCTATCTAAAAAACAGGTAGCCACATTAAAAGACGTGCTCATGCAGTATAATGACTGCTTCACATGGAACTATTCTGAAATGCCGGGTATAGATCCAAAGGTAGCAGTACATAAACAGGCCAAATCATCGGACATGAAGCCAGTCAAACAGGCGCCAAGAAGAATGCGGCTCGAATATGAGATGAGTATAAATGCTGAGGTCAAGAAACTAATCAACTCCGGCTTCATCCAAGAGGTTCAATACTCTGACTGGATCGCTAACATCGTCCCGGTTATGAAGAAAAATGGGACGGTCCACATCTGCGTGGACTTTCGGACCTCAACAAAGATTGCCCGAAGGATGACTTCCCAATACCTGTTACCGAGCTGATGATCGATAACACGTCTACCCATGAGGTCTTCTCCTTCATGGATGGATCTTCAGAATACAACCAAATAAAAATGCATCCTGAAGACCAAAAGCATACCGCCTTCCAAACTCCGCTGGGCATATTCTGCTACAAGGTGATGCCTTTCGGTTTAAAGAATGCTGGCGCTACCTACCAGAGGACCAAGACGAAGATCTTTGATGACCTCATCCATGAGATTGTCAAATGCTACATCGACGACCTAGTGGTGAAGAGAAAGTCTTACGAGGAATATTAGGAACATCTAAACGCAGTGTTCCAACGCCTTCGGAAGTACAACCTGAAGATGAATCCTCTGAAATGCGCGTTTGGAGTCTCCTCAGGCAAATTTTTAGGATTCATCATACGGCACCAGGGTATCGAAATCGATCCCTCAAAGATACAAGCAAGGGTGCAAGCAACTAGTGAAGCCTGTGCTCTCGATTCATTCATCTCAATCTCATCAAGGCGATAACGGAAATGCCTACACCAAGGACCCCCAAAAAGCTGCGATCCCTTTAAGGAAAGCTCGCATATATCCGGCGGTTCATAACCAACCTCTCCGGAAAATGCCGTTCCTACAGCCATCTGATGAATTAAAGGGACCCCGTTCGTTTGGGATCAAAAGTGCCAAAATGCACTAGACGAAATCAAGCAATACCTGCAAAATCCGTCGGTGTTGACCACCCCGGTTAAGGGAAAACCCCTTATTCTATATACAACAGCCCTTGAAGGTTCTCTGGGCGCGCTATGGGCACAAGAGAATGATCTGTGAAAGGAGAGAGCTTTGTACTATTTGAGTCAAGTTCTTCTGGGGGCAGAAAAAACTACTCCCCCATCGAAAAGCATTGTGTTGCACTGATCTTCGCGATAATGAAGATCAGACATTACGCCTTGGCACATGAGGTCCATCTCATATCAATGGTGGATCCTCTCAAATATATGATGTCAAGGTCCATATTAACAGGAAGGCTTGCCAAATGGGCCCTCCTCGTGATGGAGTTCTCGATAACGTATCGACCTCTTAAAGCTGTGAAAGGCCAGGCCATCGCCGACTTTCTCGTCGAGCATCCAATACCAGCTGACTCCCTCTTAAATTGTGAGTTGCAGGATGAACATGCGTTCGACACAATCGAAGGAGAAAAGGAAGAAAATGATTCCCGATGGGAACTCTACTTCGATGAAGAATCTTCCATGAAGAGGTGAAAGCAAAACACCCCCATACTCAAAGCCGGGATGGGCCTTATCTTCGTGACTCCACAAGAAGGGATAATGCGTTACACCCTTTCCTTAACGGAGCCGAGGACTAATAACGAAGTTGAGTATGAAGCTTTGATAGCAGGTCTAGAGATCACTGTCGACATAGGAATCAAAAACCTCCTCATATATGGAGACTCCCAGCTGATCGTTAGCCGATAAATGGCAACTATCAGACATGCAAGACAGAGCTGATAAAGTATGGCGAAAGAGTGCAACAACTATTGACACAAATCCCCTCCTACATCCTGGAGAGTATACCACGGGCAGAAAATAGCAAGGCGGATGCATTGGCAAAATTGGCTAAGGAATTGGTCGACGAAGACCTCGACGACGTAAGGATTATCGTGCAAAGCCGCCGGGTTCTCGCGCCAACAGAAATATCTTCGGGGGACTTAACAGAGCCATCTGAAGGAAAAAAATGACCAACAAGTATCCCTCCAAATAGAGGACGAAGAAAAGGTTAAGTATTGGAGGGAAGTCTTCATAGACTACTTCAAATCCCAACGATCGCCCAAAAATGCGCCGTCTAGACATTAGCTCATAAAATGAGCTTTGTCTTTCGCCTTCGTTAATGATACTCTCTATAAGAGATCGTTCGACTGTCTATGGCTAAGATGCCTGGGTCCGAAAGAAGCAAAGAAAGTCGTTCAAGAAATTCATGATGGACTCTGCGGTTCTCACCAAGCTGGGCCAAAAATGAAGTTGAAGATCAAAAGAATAGGTTATTATTGGCCTACAATGATTCATGATTGCCTCGAATATGCGAAGCAGTGTCACTCGTGCCAAATTCATGGGGACTTCATCCACCAGCATCCAAATCCGCTACACTTAACAGTAGCTAGTTGGCCGTTCGAAATGTGGGGAACCGATATAATTGGCCCCATTGAACCAGCATCGTCCAAAGGACATCGGTTCATACTAGCAACGACCGACTACTTTTCTAAGTAGGCGGAAGCAGTACCACTAAGGGAAGTGAAGACGGAGAATATCCTCCATTTCTTCAAGACACATGTCATCTATTGGTTCGGCACTCCGCAAAAAATTATCTCGGATAATGGGCCATCCTACAGAAGCCATAAAATCAGCTGCTTCGCACAACAACATAAGTTAGATTAGAGATACTCTTCAGTCTATAATTCTTGTGCCAACGGTCTAGCTGAAGCTTTCAACAAGACCTTGACAAAAATTATAAAGAAAATGGTGTCCCGAAACAAAAAAGACTGGCACGAAAGGCTGCATGAAGCTATCTGGGCATACCAAACAACGTTCAAAACGGCCACGAATACAACATCATACGCGTTGATATTCGGCACGGAAACAGTGCTTCCCCTAGAAATAGAACTTCCTTCTCTATGAGTAGCGGTTCAATATGAGCTAACAGATGAAGAAAACACTCATCTTCGGCTTGAGGAGCTCGATGCCCTCGACGAAATTCATCTTAAAGCACAACAAAACCTGGAAGCTTATAAGGTAAGGATGACATGTTCATATGAAAGACTGACTAGGCCGAGAACATTCTGCCAAGGAGAGCTCGTGCTAGTCATCAAAAGACCGATGATCTCCAATCGTGCACAACGGGGGAAATTCAAGCCAAACTATAAAGGCCTGTACATCATAGACAAAGTCTACCAAGGTGGAGCCTACCTGCTCATGGATATGCATAGCGAAAGACCCTTCCGGCCAATAAACGGCCGATTCCTAAAAAAATACTATGCCTAACGAGTCATGACCTAGGTCAATAATAGATGACGACGCTCGTGTCCGTCGCTATCTTCCTGAGTCAAAAACTCTGAGAGTTGTATGCAAAGGAACTCCTTCGCCCCAAACATGGTGAGGACGGACCGAGATGTCCTTAAACTAAAAATTCACCCCAAATATGGCGACATCGGATCGAGATGTTCTTAAACTAAAAATTCACCCTAAACATGGCGATGACAGACCGAGATATTCATAAACTAAAAATTCGTCCCAAACATGGCGATGACGGACCGAGATGTCCTTAAACTAATTATTCGCCTCAAATATGGCGATAATGGACCGAGATGTTCTTAAACTAGAATCTCGCCTCAAATATGGCGACATCGGACCGAGATGTCCTTAAACTAAAACTTCGTCTCAAAAACGGTAATACCGGATCGAAATGTCCTTAAACTAATTACTCGCCTCAAATATGGCAATATAGGACCGAGAAGTCTTTAAACTAATTATCTGCCTCAAACATGGTAATATAGGACCGGGATGTCCCTAAACTAAAATTTCGCCTCAAATATGGCGATATAGGACTAGAACGTCCCTAAAATAGCGCATCGCTCTAAAAACGGCAATCCACTCCCTTGAGATCTATATTAGAATCAAAGTCCAAACGGCGGAGGTTGCAACTCAAGTCCCACTGGCGACGCAGCTACTTTAGCGATGAAGCCAGCCCCAAATCCCACCAGTAAATAGATGGGTCACCCGTGACGAAGCTATTTTCGAGAGTTCCATCGCCCCAAATCCACAAGCAAAGTGGGAACAGATGAAAACCCAAAAGGGTGCCGTGAGTAAAAACAGCAGTATTGCCGGCAAGGTTGTGAAAACCCGAAAACGACGCAAACTCATAAAATAAAAAATTCATATGCACTTGCAAAGTCCTCCCGACAGTGTGAGGAGAAAATACCCACGTGAGATCTTTACGAATCAAAAAGGAGCAACAAACTTAGGAATCCTCATGATTCCTAAGAAGAAATTACACTTTCGAGATCCTCATGACTCGTAATGAGAATTACCCTTATGAGATCCTCACGGCTCATAAGATTCAAAAGCCTTAAGCTATAGAGATCTGAACCTATTCTTAAGCCGTCACATTCTCCAAATTTTCCCTACAGGCGGTCCAATATTGACCTTTGTATATAATCCATGGGCACAAATAAATATTTCCCCCACCAAGTTCCACCAATAGTGAGAAATGTCCCTATATGGTGATTTACACTTGTAAGTCCTATCGACTTATAAGGAGTAAACACTCTTGGAAGATCCTTACGACTTACGAGAGAAAATATCGCGTAGGAATCCCCACGATTTCTAAGGAGAAAATGCACTTACGAGATCCTTTCAACTCATAGGGAGAAATACCTTTGTGAGACCCTTACGGCTCATAAAGTCAAAAGACTTAGTCGACATGATCCTAACCCTATTTACTAAGCCACCTTTGTTCAAATCGACAAAGGCAAATGATGATTCGCTTATGAAAATATCCCAGTTGCAGCGATGCTGATGCCTAAACAGGTGTCAAACTCCAAGGGCTTTCACGGCAAACGATGATTCGCTCCTGACAATATCCCAGTTGTAGCGATGCTGATGCTAACATTTGTATCAGATTTCAAACTCGCAATAGAAACAACAACGAGTAGCAAAAAAATGCATATAAAAACAGCCGAAATTATGGGGCAACTTGCAATAAAAATCAGCGAGTAAAAAAATATATGCATATAAAAAAAACAGCCGAAATGTTTGGGCAACTCGCAATAAAAAGTAGCGAGTAAAAATATAAAAAATATCCAAAATGATTGGGCACCGCGAATAAAATAGCCGAAATGATTGGGCAGTCACGACTTTCACGACATAAAAGCTGAAAAGATAGAGCATCAAGGAAATAAAAAATAATAGAAAATGAAATTTTCTCTGCCCTGCAAGTATGTCCATATTGACTCTTGTATACGATCCATGGGCACAAATGAAAGAAAGGGATCCATATTTTCCCACCAGGCTCTGTCAAAGGGAGAGTCAGATCTTGACGGCAATATCTACAGCCTAGAGATCAGCTCGACGTTCTTCTCATTCCAATAGGGTGCGGATATGACGTCAACAAAGGCTCCAAAGAGCCAAATAAAAAAAGAGTGACGACAAAATCCTAAACTCCAGCTCGACGTGCTTCTCATGCCAACAGGATGCAGACGCAACGTCAACAAAAGACCCAAGGGTTGAAACAAAAAAGAAGCCATGAAAAAATTCTAGCTCCAAGTCTTGACGGTGCATATACAACCTAGAGACTATTCCGGCGTTCCTTCTCAGTGCAGACGCAACGTCAACAAAAGACCTAAGGATCGAAGCAAAAATGGAGTAATGGCAATATCCTAAACTCTAAGCCTTGACGGCACATATATAACCTAGAGACCATCCCGATATTCCCCCTCATTTCAGCAGGATGCAAATTCGGCTATCAAATGAAAATGGAGCAATGTCATATTCCTAGCTCCGGACTTCAACTGCAATACATACAGCATAGAAGTCTTACAGATGTCTACCCTACTTTAGCCAAGAATCGGCGCGACATCGTCAAAACAAAAAAAATGAAGCAACTGCATATTCCCAGCTTCGGATCTTGAAGGCAACTCATATAAAACCTAAAAGACTATCGGAGATCATCCCACACTAGTGCGGAGTGGTTATGACTCATCGGGGCTCCAAACTAAGCCTAACCTCAAGTAAAAAGTGTCATGGTAAATTCCTAATGTTTGCTCTTCCAACGATAATATAACCTAAGGAGATTACTTGAAGACGTCTTATCCAGCCCCTGAAAGGATCAGAGATACGATAGTCACGGGGCTACTCGAACAACGGTTTAAAGACCGCATATCGAGGAATACATCAGCCAACGCGACGATGCCACGAACTAAAACCATATTACCATAAGCCTAACGTACCTCCGTCGTAAAGAATGAGGGTTATCTGCATATAACGTTAGGACAAGTTTGCCTGTAAACCCATGGGAGGTAAACTAAAAACACTCCGAAATGAGTACATAAACTAGAGACTTCGAAACGAGTGAGAAAATGAGTACATAAACTAGAGACTTCGAAATGAGTGAATAAACTACAAACTCTAAAATGAGTACATAAACTAGAGACTCTAAAACGAGTGAATAAACAACAAACTCCGAAATGAGTACATAAACTAGAGACTTCGAAATAAGTACATAAACTAGAGACTCCGAAATGAGTGAATAAACTAGAAACTCCGAAATGAGTGAATAAACTAGAGTCTCCGAAATGAGTGAATAAACTAGAGACTCCGAAACGAGTGAATAAACTACTTTACGCCAAGTCAAGACATCACAGGACAGGGAGGCATAAACATGAAATAAAATATGTCTTTTATTCATAAATCAAAATGAATACAAGATACAAGAAGAAAAAAAGGGAGAAAATATACAACAACAAAAATTTTAAGACGATGGGCGGTTCAATAAGCCAGCGAGATCATCATTTTTCCGCCGGACTTCCACTTCAAGCTCTATCAACGCCGCGAGCTAAATCTCTGCTTGTGTTTGTTGATTTTGGTATAAAGAAAATCGACTCTCAAGCTCTTTCTCGGCAGTCTTGTGGGCCTCGAACATCTCGGTGTGAAAATGACGACTTTATCGAGAGCCACCACCTCCGTAATGGTCTCCTGAAGGATCCACCAAATTTCATAAGCTCGAGTAGTCTTGATGGTGAGCTGGGCTTGAAGTTCCCTCAAAGCCTTTGAAGCCAACTCTCTTGCTGAAAACTTCCGGCTGAGCCTATTCTCATAAGACTGGAGATTGGCCGCGTACCGATCGATCCACCCACACAACATGGTCTTTACGGATAGGATATCAGAAGGGAGGCGTACGCATTCAAATCCATGTAGGGAAGCCTCCACTTGACGACAATACTCGACCCAAGTACGCACGAGCTCCTCGTCGTGATATGTGGCAAGAATAGACAAAGAAGCGTTGGCTTCAACAGTGAATTCTTTAGCCGTGATGGAAGTGCCAGAGCGAAGATCTTCAATAAGAGTCACCGGTGAATGAACACTCTGTTTTTCCATCCTCTCAGACACGTGTCGGGCGTAAAGGCCCGACTGCATGGAAATCCAGGACTCTAATGGAGTCAGGGTGGGCAAAACTATGAAAATACATGTATGGTTAGTCACATTTCCGAACGTAGAATAAGTAAAAGAATGCCAATGCTAAGGCATCACTTACCCATGTCCATAGAAGGCGGATTTGAGAGATCCCCAGGTCCATCGAGAACTTCAACTTCGTCGTCAGCCTCTAAGGCTGTGATTTAAAATAAAGGGCACATCAACATCATTATGAAAATATAAAACGGAAAGGAAAAATAATACCAACCTTGGCCAGAGAAAAGGACGATACTCTGGGGGGGGTATTGCATGCAGGGACGCCATATCAAGTAAACGCTGGAAGGTTTCTTCCGGAGAAAGATCTACAATAAAAGAAGCCAGCTCCCGCAATTCTAAGGAAAAGAAAGGGTTATACATGTGGAGAGGTCGTTGAAAACAAAAATATATATGTAGATTACCTCTGATGCTTCGGCCATCCTGGACTGGAGGGATAGCAGCTTCCGCAATCTCCTCTACACCCTCTGGTGCGTCACTGGAAATATTTACAGAGTCTATGGCCGGTCTAGTGATCTCCGTTGGAGGAATAAAGGCCGTCACCATAGGCTCTGTGGCGCGATCTGGGATCGAAACTACGCCCGCCATAGAAGGCCCTACAAATAAAAAATCTGTAAAAACGAATGTGATATGAAACTTATCTACTGACAAGGACGTAAAAAATACATACTGATACGCCAGGGAGCCTGAAGAATGACCTTTTCAAGCCGCTTCTCTTTTCTGTTTAGTCGCACTCATCGGGCTTCGATTGAAGGTATGTCCCTACCCGCCTTTAGAGCGGCCTTGTCTTCAGAAGAAGCTGAGATTGGCTGTTTGAGAGCCCGTTCTTCTTCCAGCGTTAGAGGAACCACCGGTAACATAGCCGAGGCCGGATCAACATCTCGGAATTCAATTGGGGGAAAGCATCCCTTCTTGAGGCGCACGTTTTCAGCTTCATCCTCTGAACGCTTCAAAGCCTCGGCCAACTGAGCGGCTTCCTCGGCGGATGTACTAGGAAAGAGGAGACCGTCGTCTGGTTCATGCACAGATATAGGCTCATCCTGAAGGGGCTCAGACTCAAGCAAGGCATCGAGTATACCGGCGACCGATTTTTTCCTCCTTGTAGGGCCTAAGCTAGCACTAGAAGAAGGGCACTTCCTCCCCTTCGGCAATTTTGCACGGCGCTGCCCAACCTCGCCTTCGGTATCTACTTTTGGTGATGCTACTGCTGGTACTTTATCAGGAATCTCTGCCCCGGCCCTAGTGCGAACCGGCATACCAGCAGTACAGGTGACTGATTCCGCCCGAGCGACTTTAGGAATAAGCACTGGTTTGTTGGCTATAGTGCCTTCAAGGCAATTATTGTAATCGTAGGCAGGTGATTATGATGATTGAGGGATGACCTATACAGATAGAACAATTTTACTCGAAATGATAGTATACTATCTGGTTTGTCTTTATTATCATGTGCATGCATTATGTGGTATTACAGATCACTATTACATATTGATAGAGCCCATAGGATTCTTGCTTGACTACCAGTATTATGATGGCGATCATATACATGCGAGATGGGTGGTCTATAAGCACATCCTTAAATGTCCCTAGTCGAGAGAGTATCGAGACTGGGCATTGATATTCCAGAGTAGACTAGTGTGTACTTTTCAAGACCCCGACGAGGTGCGGTGGCCGGTCTCACAAGCCATTGGTGTCTGTTTGTCACCTAAGATAGTATACAAGTGCTGATTGGGTTATGAGTACACTGGAAGGACTTGCCGGAAACATACTAGTTGGTATTATACCTATTATCTAATAGCAGTTCCCAGGTGACATATATACAGGTTAGTCTGTCGACCCGAGATCATCATTTATCTCGTGTGAGTTCCCACTATGCTTTTATTACTACCTTACCACAGCTCAAAGGAGTCGTGCAAACAGGTTTTAGTTAGGTACAGTCCCGAGCCACATGGAGGTAGTGAGCGGATCATCGGGGATTCGTCTCTCCCGGTATTGGGGGTTGATGTTGCGAGGTGCACGTGTGGCCATCACAAGAAATCCTTGGCCAAGGTAATCGAGAATTAATGATTTGGATCAATTGTTTCTTAGTTGGTGATGGGCTTCATACCGACATGAAATATCGCGTTATTAAGGGTCTGACTTTATCCACCCCCTAGATTCAATATGCGTTACTCTTAGATGAACAGACTGGACTGTACGGAGATTGTCATGGATAGGCTCCGTAAGGGTTCGGATGAGTTTGCTTGTCGGCCTTCCTTTCGCTCAATACCTGGGTAGCCGTTACGTACAGCTAGTGTCGCTGACGTGCTTGTGGTTAAACCCACTGCCAGCGTATTGACGAGTCTTTAGAGTCCCACACAGAGGGTTTCCCTGCTTCGGGCGAACGATGTAGAGGCCGTATGATTTTATGGCGGGGTTCGATCATATATGTGCACTTATGCACATATCATGATTTGGACGGATAATACTAGTGGACTTTGGTATAAGCCGGATTCTAGTATTATATTATTGGATTATTTTCGATTCTTTGTATTCGTATTTTTCGGAATACGGATACGGGTATATATATACGGATGATGGGTATTCTTGTAATTTATTACAAGATTACATCTAGAAGATGCCACCTCATTTTTGTTTTAACCATTTGGCCACTTCCAGAAGATTTCCTGTTTTCTACATGCGGTATACTCTCCAGGATGTAGGAGGGGATTTGTGTCAACAGTTGCTATACTCTTTCGCCATACTTTATCAGCTCTGGCTTGCATGTCTGATAGTCGCCATTTACCTGGCTAGCGATCAGCTGGGAATTGAAAGGTTACGCTAGCGCCCCGGCCATCCAACGTGGCCAAATGCGCAACAAATTTTTTTCTAACGATTAGAACATATCGCTAGAATAACCTTTAACCCGGATCTTTCTATAAACCTATCTAGAAAAACTAAATGAGATGAACTAACTACAATGAAAGAAGTCTCACCAAACGATCCAAGTCCTTCGGTCTTCTTTCCTCTTCGTTAGCTCCAAGTGGCCACCTTAAACATGCTTGATCTTCTTTGTTGGCTTCTTTGGTTCTCACCAATCATGCTTGATCTTCGTTAGCTCCAAGGGGTAATATCTTACACAACAAGAAAAAAATGGGTGTATCTATCGACCTATACAATAATGAGGGTACGGATCTAAAGTCTCGTACGACATATTACTCATTATACTCATAAATACACACACACACACACACACACACACATCTCAAACCACATTTGTATAAACGTCATATCTTATTAATTTCACAACACCTCAATCTCAATCTCGTGTCGTGTTTATCGATCTCGATCTCATATCATACCATTATCAACTCATTCTTGTTCTCTTTCAATTCGTACCTATCATGATTCACTTCCCATTTCATATTCTCAAGCAAATATATCCATTAATGTCAACTTTATCATAACTATAATTTAAAACACAATCTTCCATATCAATGATTGCGTGGTGCTATACACCATCCACCCGACTTCCCCCGTAGATATAAATCTACTCACCTGCTAAACTCCTCTCTTAGCCGAAATCGATGTGCTTCGTCGTTTCAGAAGTCCACGCGAAGGTACCTATAATCAATACACAATCGCAATTCTATTAAAACCAATATCCGAAAACCGATACGACACACGTATTCGCTCATAGGTTAAAACCTATAGGTTTGCATGCAAATCAACCAAATAACCCTCGTCCGTTGACGTACAAACGTCCAACGACGGAATCAAATCCAAATATAAAAACCACGCATTCCAAATATAAAAACCAAGAATTCACATATCGGAAAACATAGCCAAAATACTCTCAAGTACTTCCCAGATTTTGGCTCAGGTAAATAGGGACTAAACAAGCAAGTACAGGGGATAGGTTATAGGGTAAGTGAGCTACAGGAAAAACCACATCACCATAGGAGATAGGGGTTCGGCGACATCACCCAAAAATCCAGTCTCGCCGGTCTATGTAGGGAGAAACGGGTTTGTACTTATGTGGTGGTCTTCTAGTGGTCTATCTAGGTTAATGGATTTGTTTGATTTTCTTAGAAATACCCCAGATAGCTCCAGATACCCTATAGGCCTTTAGGTTCACAAAACCGACACGGAACAATTTTAACTTCGTATATCTAGTTCTATTCTCTTTTCTGGTCTAGCAAAGCAATCTCTAAGGTCTTGAAAACACTCACTAAACCTCTATTTACCACTTAACAGCAACTTGGAATTTTCTAATATCACATATCCTAATTATATCAAATTCTAAACTAAACTAGGATATTTAACATAAACACTAAACTAAAGTGAAGAGATTACCTCATTTGCAACTAAATAAAATTCTTAAGTTGTCCAAATTCCTCAAAATCCAAACTTGAATGGTTCTAAGGGTTTAGGATAGGCTTGTGCATGTTTTATGTGAAGGTGGCATGAGGTTTTGAGAAGGAATTAGAGATGAGGCATGGAGGTAGTGAAGTGAAGGAGCATGGAGAAGTTGAGTTGAATAAACAATGGTGGAAGGAAAGGGGCAGCCAAGTCTAACCCTTAAGCTCACTCTCTCACAAATATCCATTTTGTTTCATCTCTCTTTTTTTTCTCAATCATAACTCTTTCTCTCTTCTTTTCTTTTCTTTGTTTTTCTTTTCCTTTCTCATTCTCTTCTATTTTTCTCACAAATTCACAAGTCACAAAAACAAAAACAACATGCACATGACATGGTGCACTAGTCATGGAAAAATGTAAAAAAATACGGATTTGGCCAAAAATCCGATAAATATCATTATAATAAATAAATCATTTTAATTTTCGATAAATTTCTAAATATTGGTATATATTTATACCATTTTACGAAAAATCCCTATTTGCAAATCGAATAGTTTTCGTGAAATATATTATTTTAATATTAAATTTCCAAAACTAATATTTTATATTTCTGAAATGTTACAGTCTTCCCCCCTTAAATAAATTCGGTCCCCGAATTTAAATTTAACTCCCCAAATACAAAAATATTTCAATAATCAGCTCAAACCAACGGGTCTCCGAAATCACGAAAGATACTGGAATACCACAGCGTATCATGTACGCCTGAAAACGAGTACGAAACTCAAAATCAAACTCCGTCAGGCATAACGCAATCATCGCGGTTATAAAAGAAATACGAATATCGAATTCCACTACCGGAATCCAAATGCACTATAGTCAAATCGTATTACGTATATAGCATGCATCTTCGTAAAACCATTTTAAAAACTGAATAATTCATGCGAAATCTTTCCCAAATCGCCGTGCTATGCGTAGCTCACGACACAAGTGGCGGACAATCATTTGTAAAGTAGTAAATATATACTTATATATGTTTTGCTCAAATTATACGTCCCGCCATTTTGAAATATTCCAGAAGGTTCCCCTTGAAAAATTTCGTGTCACTCGCGGACACGTAGGAAATAGCGAGACTATAGCTCCTTTTTGAAAACCTCTAGGTAACTTTTTATGCATGCAAAAGTATTCAGGCACTGTCCTCAGACCAGTCCTGCTCGACTACTATATAACATAGTATCCATCATCAAAACGCGATACTCATAAATAAAATCAGTCTCAAGAGGCGTATCCAACATCACATGCGTTTGGTGCGCACGGAAATCAAATCCAATATAAGTGCCAAAAATATGCACAAAAGTAAAACTAAGTGCAACGGGTGTGCACGAAAGCATCTGTCCAGTGCAACGGATGTGCATGACAACAATATTAAATGCATCTATAGTGCACGAAAATCTCAACCCAGTGCAACTAACATGCACGAACGAAAATCCCAATCGAGTGCATCCAACATGCACGAATAAAAATCCCAATCAAGTGCATCCAACATGCACGAATAAAAATCCCAATCAAGTGCAACTAACATGCACGAATAAAAATCCCAATCGAGTGCATCCAATCATGCACGAATAAAATTCCAATCATGTGCATTCCAACATGCACGAAAATCTAAATTAAGTGCGTCTGGTCCGTATAAAACATCTAGTACAATAGTGTGTACGATAATGAACGTCAAGTGTAGACGTGCACGAAAACATAAATCTGGTGCAACAAATGCACGAAATACAAATCTGGTGCAACCAATGCACGAAATACCTCTGGTGCAACCAATGCACGAAATACAAATATGGTGCAACCAATGCACGAAAACTCATCAATATCCCAAATGCTCACAAAAACGACACCGAGTATACCAAGATGTATAGAATCATTAACGTGTGCAACTGTGTGCACAAAACACGTATCAATACACTGCAAGCACATATAAGCTATACCGAGTGCATAAGTAAAGGTAAGTGCATATAACATGCACGAAATCAAATCAACAGTATCGAATCCACGAAACCATAAATACGTGCTACGAAGGCACAAATCGATACCAAGTGCAATAGATATCCACAAATCATAAGCCCATGTAGCAGTGTATAAAACATAATCAAGTGCAATAACTGTGCACAAAAATATAAATCTCCAGTAGGTGCAGCCATGATGCACAAAAACATAAATCACGAAACCTAATCATTGAAACTCAAGTCCAAGCGATAAAAGCGTGACACTCGGATCACAAAACGCAAATCTCAATAACTGACATTGAGGTACACCTCCTACAATGTCAAAAAATGCTGGTACGCCCAAGCTAGTAGAGCAAGATCATCTACTTACCTCCTGCTCACAGTATGGCGTCTTCGGTCTCTGGGTTCCCGTTTTCTCTGTGGATTACAAATCTCACGATCTTTCTGCTCGTCGGCCCAGTCAGGTGTACTAACGGAACAGTCCCGCTCTGGAACTCCTCGGATCACCGTTTGTCCAATCAACATGACCATTCTCAATGGCACATTACTGACGGCGGCATTTGGCCCTCTGAATACGCATGCTATAACTGATCCTGGGTGCAAGTCTTTATCGCTGCGGTGTCCTAGAAAGAACCTGCTCATGGCTTCTTCCGATCTCACCTATGCCGAACTATACGAAGGTTGACACTCTTGCTTTACTCTTTTCTCATAACCGGACAGCTATGTCCTCAGCACAGCTTCCATCTGGAATTTGGCTGTATCTAACACCTCTGAACACATATCAATCCTCTGGCATCAACGGAGAGTAACAACCGCTCGTTAACATCTCGCACGAACCTCTTATTCCACTCGTCTTTATTATCATCCACTTCGACGTCATCTCTTGATGTCTTCATGTTGCAATCCATTCTCGGCTACGATCAATCTGGAGTCTCTCACACGGACTCGAAATTACGAACTCAGTACCTTCATCACTCTGTAGAAAATATCTAGCCGAACACATCCTCGGGAACTTGTCCAAATCATCGGAGGAATACACTTTATTCGTCCGTTCTCGATCAACTCACAACGCATCTGGTGAGGTCCTTCTATCTGAAACTGGTCAACTTACCAATCTCACATCGGAGTATCCAACGAACAACATCCTTTCTTGCGCGATATAATTTAGATCTAAGTAAGATCCTTCAACTGGAATTATTCAACTCAACCGAGCCTGCATCGGCACATCAAATCTGATTAATCATAATAGTCGCTCCACTCGAGATAGAGTAGCTACCTCCTGTCACATCTCTTCCTGAAAGCTCCAGCGGTTTCAGCTCATAAACTCTGGAAATGACATCCCATAAATCTCAGCAACAGCTGGGTAATCTGTCTGCACAGTAGACAACATCACAATTTCTGAGGTATGTTGTACATCAACAACCCTCTCAATCCGGCAGCCTCTATCAATGGCCCGATCATCCGGTGCAAAACTGAACACTCTCCTCAAACGAGAGATCACAACACAACACTATACCTACACGTCCCTATGTCAGCAGAAACAACATCATGGTCAGTTCTCGTCCATGACGAGCTCACCCTGATCGCAACACTAGCAGCAGTTCAATCTGCGCTCAAAATGGTGACAGGAACCACAAGCAGGTATCGAAGAAGATAGATCAATGAATGAAAGAAATCAACAGATCCCAAATGGACATATGATCAAAGGAACGAATAGTATCATAGATCTCAAGATAAGTACATCCTAAGGTTTCTTAAGTGGAGTATCGTATTGTAAATATGCCGCGGAACATACGTACGGTATGTCACTCTACTTAAGCTACCTACTCCATCAATCAAGGTCAACCTATGAAACGAAAGTTCGGGTCTAATACCCCCCATCAAGTCTAAGTTCCGTAAGGTCAAGCCTAGGTTCTGAAATATATACGCCCTAGACTCTGCATAGTCAAACCCAGACTCAAACCAAGGTTAAACCAAACGCTCTGATACCAACTTTGTCACGACCCAAAATTTAGCGCGTGACCGGCACTTAAATTATGCAACGTCCAAAGGCGTGGCGTAAATCAAGTATGCCAAAGCCCAGAAAATCTAAACCTTTTTGCGGAAAATAGTAGGGGTGCAGTGTTGAAATAATGGTGTAATGAATCATGTTTTGTCTTTAAAGATTTGGGCAGCACCTCCCTTATATATTTTGATCCAAAAACATATACACAATAATATATAGGCATCCCTAAGCGGGAGCTAGCTCTTCGACAACTGCCGGAATCACAACCACGCAACAACATATATACAACGCCCAACGACGAAGATCAACCCAGAATGAACAATAAGTAAGCAAGACATCAAAACTCGAGAAGCGAACATAAACCCATCGCTATAAGTCTTGCACAATACCCAAGTCTGAATAGGTCTACCAATATACAATTTCTAGTCTCTGATTTGATCTGATGTGATGGAGTTTATCTAGATACAATTGAATATAATAGTACGAGAGTGGGCATGATCCAACATGTGTCCCACCTACCAAAGCAAAACACCCTGGATGAAGCTGTGTGCCGGCGATACCGCAACTGATCCCAAGCGGTCAAACCTGCAAGAATTGTGTCACAACAGGGGTGAGTTGCCAATCGTGAGTAGAAAACATCAGTAAGTAGAAATCGAATAAAACAATGATTTCCTAGGTCACTATATCCTGAAGGTAATACTATGATATCCAGGATGGCCACAAATGCATATATGTCAACAATCGATCAATACAATGACATATATATAAAACATCCGACATCATATGCCTGCATACATGTGGATATCATCCACGTGTTCATCAATGACACAAAACAATATCATGGAACCTGAGTGTCCCACACTGACACTCGAACATCATGAAAACATAAGCCTGTATATTTATATATGAGGATATCAACACGTGTGTCTATCAACGACACATCAAAATCATGGAATCTGAGTGTCCAATATCAACACTCGAAACATCAAGAAACCCGTGTCCATCATCGACAGGTAAATTCTCATATCTCGGGCTCCGTCATCCGGATCAGCCCATATCACGACTACGGTCGGTATCCTCCAGATATCCGCCGCGCCAAACTATCTCGGGCTCCATCAGTCCGGATCGGCCATATCATCTCACGACTCTAGTCGGTATCCTCCAGATATCCGCCGAGCCCAAAACTATCACCGGTAGGTAGTGTTCCTACTGCCAGGCTCATCGTCTGCATCTCGATCTTCTTGCCCCGGGGTACCTCACCGGGTCCACCATGTACCCGCAGACGGTGCCTCCCGCTCTTCGAATCGGGTATACTCACTGCTCAGAACCGAGAAAACTCATGGTGGACACCTCAAAATATCATATCTAGAGAAACCGCGTTTTAAAGCAATACATAATTCCATTTGAAATATAACTGCGGTCCTCAAATCCAGAGATCTCATAAAAACAACATCTCAATGCATATAACCATAAATTATGATGTATGCAACATAGAGCAGTAATATGAGCATATCGAGTATATCATGCAAGCATGTCAAGTGATAGTACTGAACAATGAGTGTACTTTTTACTTTTAAGATTATATCATGATAGGGCAGTTCTCCTGTATAAATGGCACGACAATTCTACTGTATAAGCGACATGGCAATTCTACTGTATAAGTGACATGGCAATTTCCGATGAAGAATGTGTGTGAGCCGGTAAATCTGTGTATGTGTAACATGCGCATCAACGGTAATTATGCAGGTGTACTAGCAAATGATATCATATAGCATTAAATACTGGAACGTAGTATGTACATCACTAGGGGTAATATCTTACACAACAAGAACAAAAAATGGGTGTATCTATCTACACAAGAATCATACGATCACTTTTAAACAATACACATCATCGCTTTGAAAATAGGTATGGTTCAGGTGGCAATCTTTATATCGGCGATCCCGCCTCATAACATCCGATATGACAATAATTATCGATCATCATCCTCAATTCACTAGCGCGGATCAATCATCCGGTACATCTTATCGCATACGGTAATCCATCGTACGGGGTCATCAAACAGAATAGGGAATCTATCGACCTATACAATAATGAGGGTATGGATCTAAACTCTGGTATGGCATACTACTCATTATACTCACACACACACACACACACACATCTCAAACCACATTTGTATAAACGTCATAGCTTATTAATTTCATAACACCTCTATCTCAATCTCATGTCGTGTTTATCGATCTCGATCTCATATCATACCATTATCAACTCATACTTGTTCTCTTTCAATTCTACCTATCATGATTCACTTCCCATTTCATATTCTCAAGCAAATATATCCATTAACGTCAACTTTATCATAATTATAATTTAAAACACAATCTTCCATATCAATGGTTGTGGGGGTGCTATACACCATCCACCCGACTTCCCCCGTAGATATAAATCTACCCACCTGCTAAATTCCTCGCTTAACTGAAGTCGATGTGCTTCATCGTCTCGGAAGTCCACGCGAAGGTACCTACAATCAATACACAATCGCAATTCTATTAAAGCCAATATCCGAAAACCGATACGACACACGTATTCGCTCATAGGTTAAAACCTATAGCTTCGCATGCAAATCAACCAAATAAACCTCGTCCGTTGAAGTACAAACGTCCAACGACGGAATCAAATCCAAATATAAAAACCACGCATTCCAAATATAAAAACCAAGAATTCACATATCGGAAAACATAGCCAAAACACTCTCAAGTACTTCCCAAATTTTGGCTCAGGTAAATAGGGACTAAACAAGTAAGTACAGGGGATAGGTTATAGGGTAAGTGAGCTACAGGCAAAACCACATCACCATAGGAGATAGGGGGTCCGGCGACATCACCCAAAAATCCGGCCTCGCCGGTCTAAGTAGGGAGAAACGGGTTCGTACTTCTATGGTGGTCTTCTAGTGGTCTATCTAGATTAATGGACTTGTTTGATTTTCTTAAAAATACCCCAGATAGCTCCAGATACCCTGTAGTCCTTTAGGTTCACAAAACCGATACGGAACAATTCTAATGTCGCGTATCGGGTTCTATTCTCTTTTCTAGTCTAGCAAAGCAATCTCTAAGGTCTTGTAAACACTCACTAAATCTCTATTTACCACTTAACAACAACTTGGAATTTTCTAAGATCACATATCCTAATTATATCAAATTCTAAACTAAACTAGAATATTTAACATAAACACTAAACTAAAGTGAAGAGATTACCTCATTTGCAACTAAAGAAAATTCTTGAGTTGCCCAAAGTCCTCAAAATCCAAACTTGAATGGTTCTAAGGGTGTAGGATAGACTTGTGCATGTTTTATGTGAAGGCGGCATGAGGTTTTGAGAAAGAATTGGAGATGAGGCATGGAGGTAGTGAGGTGAAAGAGCATGGAGGAGTTGAGTTGAAGAAACCAATAGAGGAGGAGGGAAAGGGGCAGCCAAGTCTAACCCTTAAGCTCACTCTCTCACTCACAAATATCCCCCTACACTCACTCTCTCACTAATATCTATTTTGTTTCATCTCTCTTTTGTTTCTCACTCATAACTCTTTCTCTCTTCTTTTTTTTGTTTTTGTTTTTCTTTCTCATTCTCTTCTCTTTTTCTCACAAATTCACAAGTCATAAACACAAAATCAACATGCACATGACATGGTGCACTAGTTATGGAAAAATGTAAAAAAATACGGATTTGACCAAAAATCCGATAAATATCATTATAATAAATAAATCATTTTAATCTCCGATAAATTTCAAATTATTGGTATATACTTATACCATTTTACGAAAAATCCCTATTCGCAAATCGAATAGTTTTCGCGAAATATATTATTTTAATATTAAATTTCCAAAAATAATATTTTATATTTATGAAATGTTACACCTATGAAGGGATCTCGGCTCTTGCCTCATGGAATGAGGTGCAGGATATTCCTAACCGAATACCGCTATGCAAAGCGAAAGAATATAACTATAGTTTTTCGAAATTTGTTTCAACGACATCTTTTAGGTTTCTTTTCTTGCATTAATCAAAATTAATGCGGTCTCATCAGTTAATCCTATCACACTACAAAAAGAACGAAAATACAATGTACGTATATGCCATCCGTATTCTCCACGGGGCCCCGTCATCACCCGTTAGGTTACTTAACTAACGACAGAGCGGGGGCTGGACTAGCGCGGGTGCAAAACATATACAAAATCTACTAGTATATATATAATTATATATAACATTCATCCCATGCATGATAATAAGCAATATCACAGAATCTCAGCCAACAATACAGAAAGGTGGATAATCTTGGAGCCCCGGGTTTTATTTGAGCCGCAAATAAAACCCAACGTTCCCAATCGTGTGGATAGCCTGTGCAATGAAAACCTAGACCCCTACGAGCGCGGCAAGTTACCCGCCAATCCCAGAAGTGAGGCAACCCCCTTCAAAAGAGTGAATAGGCCACCCAACACTTCACAGAATCCGGTAACTTGGACGCCCCTCCGTGGGTCATCCTATAACCCCTACGAGTGTGGCGAATAGCCCGCCAATTCTAGAATGAATCCCCCTCCGTCTCAACGCCTTGAGATGCGGGCTTGTTGCCTTCTAGAACCCGGCTATTCGTGCACTCCACCGCGGGGTAATCCTAATAAAGAAAATGAGAATAATATGTACAAACGGTGACATCGACCTTTCGTGCCCCAAACAAATAATATACAACTCGGCAAAGATGGCGGTCCACATGTCAGACGCTCGCCCCGCAATAACAAATTTACAAATGAATACAAACTATACTAAACCATTGCACCACCGACTATCCACCACGACAATCCAGCCACAATATCAGCACAATCACATAACATCAACGTGAATGTCATGTTCGCAAACTCATCTAAAAGGACTTATAGCAGATAGACGGGTTTATCGATCAAATGACATTCACGGTCGCATATGCCAATCTAAGTACTCATAACAATTAAACAGTTGTTAAAATATAACGGGTTCGAAACACTCCAAATTGCCTCAAACTGAAAAACAACAGAACATCAAATTTGGGCAAAAACAAACAACACCTGAAACCCAAACTCCACGAGATAAGAACCCAGACCAAAACACGAGGCAATCCACCACAGGAAAACCGGTGAGGCCGGATTTTTCAAGGGTGTGGCCAGCCAAAACTTGGTAGAATTGCATCGTTTTTGTTCTGGGTACATCTCATAGTCAAAAGATCATTCTGCACTTGCTTAAAAAATTTTTTGAAGCCTCTGAAAAATTGACAGAAACTGGAAGTTTGGTTTCAATCTTTTGGAGCTGTTTCGATTTCGTTGTTTTAACATTATTTAAACTTTCTAGTGTAGGGTTTATGGGCTGCCTCTAATACCATGAAAGGTTACGCTAGCGCCCCGGCCATCCAACGTGGCCAAATACGGAACAAATTTTTTTCTAACGATTAGAACATAGTGCTGGAATAACCTTTAACCCGGATCTTTCCATAAACTTATCTAGCAAAACTAAATGAGATAAACTAACTACTATGAAAGAAGTCTCACCAAACGATCCAAGTCCTTCGGTCTTCTTTCCTCTTCGTTAGCTCCAAGTGGCCTCCTTGAACATGCTTGATCTTCTTTGTTAGCTCCTTTGGTTCTCCACGATCGATCTTGCTCTCCGGTCCTCCTTTGTCGTAGATGATCCACCCGAGGGATGTGATCCATGGCTCTAGCTCCTAACTAGGTGTCAATAGGAGCAACTAGAGAACTTGGGTTGCTAATCCAAGTTGTCTAGGATATAGTGTGAAGATCTAAGTGTTTACTATCTCTTTCTTTTCTCTTCACTTGTTTCTTGATCAGTCGAAAATATTGCATTTTTAACACATCAATATCCCTACTATTTGCAATCATCTAGAGGTGTTCGGTATGAATATAGCACATATTAACAAATTGTCTGTAAAATACCAAATAACATGTGTTATACATTATAACCGGCATTTTGAGGAAAATTGTGTGTTTATTATTGCACGCATGATCTTTGTATATCGCAACACTTGTCTCGAGATTGTGTGCAGGAAATTCCAGGAAAAAGAACCGGAAATGCTAAAAGTGCTGATAAAAATACGCCAATCCAAGACTTGTGATCTGGCGGTGAACAAGAAAGTATACAAAGATTCCAGACATAAAATAAGGTCCTATGGATCAGCACCAAAACACCCTGAAGTTTCCATGCACCAAGCTTTCCAAACGGCCGCGGATCCACGGCCGAATGGGCCTATTAGCCGCGGATCCGCGGCCACGTGGAGATATTATCGGCAGATTGACTTCTCAGGCTTCTCCTTTCATTTGCCTAACCTCTTCAATACACTTCAGTCTCCAGAGATCTCCAGAAGCTTCCGTCCTAACAGCTAAGCTTCTTGTACAAGCCTAATACCTCCAAGCTTTTCTTGTAAGCTACATAACTAACTCAACCTAGAAACTTCTACTCAACTACCAAGCTTGCAAGAGAAGCTAAACCTAGATTAGCTTCTAAAGGAAGCCAAACCTAATCAAGCTTCTAGTGGAAGCTAAAGAAGAAGGCTATAAAAGGGGACCCAAGGCTTCATCACAAAGGTTGTTCAACAATTCACCCGCAAGTTGAGTGACACAACTTGCGCATCATCCCTCAATAAAATTTTGTTGATTAGCATTCAAATTCTAGCCTCTAGGAAATTCAATCATCGATCGTTGATCTCTAATTAAGAGCGAAAACATTCAAGAAAGCATCTCGCTCGAAACTAGGTTATCGATGATTCAATTTCCTAGAGTTTACAAAACTCATAAGACTTAAGAATCGTTCAAGAATTTAATCATCGTCATCTATCTATTTTCTCGATTCCTCCACGAGCGGAGTTTTCACTCAAACATCACGACAAAGAAAACAATCAAGAATTGAGAACTCATCATAATGCTCAAATGTAAAGAAAAGCAAGATCAAGATTTTTCACCTTTTCATTATTCAACGTTTCGTTACAATTCACTCAAAAACTACAAGAATTGAGAAGAGAACTCGATCGTCGAACTAGCTTCGCATCGTCTTCGTGAGTCACGGATCATCTCGGATCTCTTGCTTGGATGAAGATCGGCGTTGCACCAAAAATGCTTGATGGCTTCTTGCTTGATTTTGTACTCGGTGATCTTGAATTGGCTTTTGGAATTGGAATTGGGCTAGGGTTTTGAGTTGCAAGTTGTGTCACTCAACTTGCGGAATTTTGGCTCAAATTTCAACAACCTTGTAATGATGCCCATGGGTCCCCTTTTATAGTCTTCTCCTTTAGCTTCCCCTAGAAGCTAAGTCTAGCTTCCTTTAGAAGCTAAGCTAGGTTTAGCTTCCCTTGTAAGCTTGGTAGTTATGAAGGAAGCTTCTAGATTAAGATAGTAAGCTAGCTTGCTTGAGAAGCTTGGTAGGTATTAGGCTTGCACAAGAAGCTTGGCGGTTAGAAGAGAAGCTTCTGGAGATCTCTGGAGACCAAAGTGTCTTGAAGAAGTTTGCCATTTGAGGGGAGAGCTCTGAGATAGGATTCGGCCGATGATGTGTCAATGTGGCCGCGGATCCGCGGCGGATCGGCCCATTCGGCCGCGGATCCGCGGCGGATCGGCCCATTCGGCCGTGGATCCGCGGCCGTTTGGTAGGTTTGGTGCATGGAATTTTCTGTGCTGAATTGTGTTGGCCTCATGGTACTTTTATGATGTCTGGAATATTTTTATACTTTCTTGTTCACTGCCAGATCACAAGTCTTGGACTTGGTTTATTTTTATCAGCACTTTTAGTGCTTCCGGTTCTTTTACCTGGAATTTCCTACACACAATCTCGAGACAAGTGTTGCGATACACAAAAGATCATGCGTGTAATAATAAACACATAATTTCCCTCAAAATGCCGGTTATAATATATAACACATGTTATTTGATATTGTACAGACAAATTGCTAATGTGTGTTATATTCATACCGAACACCTTTAGATGATTGCAAATAGTAGGGAAATTGATGTGTTAAAAATGCAATATTTTCGACTGATCAAATTCCCCCAAACTTAATTTTGGTCGTCTCGAGCAAACTTGTTTTATTAGAAAGAGAAGGAGAAAATATAAGAAAAAGAAAAACTAACCAGCACACTTTCATAGGCAACACGATTGCACTGAGCACGTGCAACAAGCCTTTAAACCTCTAGGTGACCCTAGTAGGAGGAGTGTTGTCTCCTGAGGGTTTTCAGCGGATTGCACTCACAAAATCCCATAATAAAAGGAAGACCGTAAAAGTTACATATAAAGATAAGAATTATAAAAGAAAGACTTTAAAAATCAGAGTTTCCAACTACACTAGCTTTTCGGTTGTCATGAGCCCTATCTTAATAGTCATGAAAAGATGTTAGAAATCACATCATCCCTCAATAAAACATCGTCTTTATTCTTCATTCCTATCTTTCTTCCAAACATCGATCATATACTCCTACGTGTGTGTAAAGAACATCCCTACACCCGGAGAATTCAATTCAAGCTATCATACTCTTGTCCATCTGCCTCAGTTCTTTTTAATTTGATGAGTATTTAGATGGGTTTGCTCACACATTTTTCATGCGACCGTTAATACTTCTTAAGGTACTAACCGACCGATTACTCATGTTCTTGCTTATTAGGCGTATTAGTATTTTCCTCGTCTTGCATCACCTAAGGCTTAGCAGTGACTCCCAGACCAGTTGGTCTAAGGCACTAGGTGATGAAGCACCCTCGCTATATTTTTTTATTGCTGCCTTGGTGATAAAAAAACCGGTGTTCATTTTTTTCTTAATACCATTTTATCTTTTATTCATTTATTATTTCCTTCATACTTTGGCTTTTAGACAAGAGCATTTCAAGGTATCCTCTACTATCCCGAGCTTCAAGACGTGTGTAAGTGCGTATAGTAGGGTATCAACGTTCAAATGTTTGGCTTCCAGAATAGGAACTATTTTTCAGACTTATTTTTATCCTCAGATTAGTGACTTCTTTTATCTTACTAACCCTTGGGACAACGGCTCATAACTAATTATTACTAGTTTCGTTTAAGAAAACTTCTAATTTTCTTGGTTTTCTTAAATTTTTCCAATCTTTTGGATGTAATTTTTCACTATCTAATATTTTATTATCTTATTTATGTACAATTTTTTTATAGGTTTTGTATATGTTTTGTGCTTATGCAAAGTATGATGCAAAGTGATGCGTAAATAAGCACAAATCTCCCCCAAACTTGTTTTCAACAGTGTCCTCACTGTTGTCTTCTGCTAAACCTCAAAAAACCTGTAAGATTGGGAGACATTATTAATGGGGGCAAGAATAAGTGAAAGTGAAAATCCCCCCCCAAACTTATTTTTGGCTCACAATTTTGAGGACAACTTTTATTTTCAAGAGCCAAAAATATACCCCCCCAAACTTGAGTTAAACAATATTAATCTTTTGAAAATCACAAGAGGGGGTCAAAGTTACTGGTCAATGCCAAGCTTTGCAAAGTCCGAAAGTCAACACCAACCATTCGAAGATTTTATCCGTGTAGTGCACCGGTTGGTGAAAGAACATGTTGTATAGAGCCAAGAAGAAGTGGGGAAAAGATAAGTGGTATGAAAGAATGTGTTTGCGCCTCATTTTGGAGAGACGACACAGTGATTGTGATGGATTACTCACATTTATGTGATTGTCAAGAAGAAGGGGTGGATGTTCAATTTCTTTTTCTTGGAGTTGATTCATCTCAACACCCGTGTCTTTTAAAAATGCGAGTTCATCAGCGAAAATTTCCTCAAAACTCTCATCGATACCCCGAAGAATAATGTCATTACAAAGCGCGGGGTGATCTTCAGACTCCAAAAACGGTTCATAATCAGTGTTAGTTGTTGACCCGGACAACTCGTTGGAAGAGTCCGTATGTGTATGATACATAGTTGGGTCAAACAACAACATATGAAAAGAGTCAAGATCAGTATCATGAGGCTGATCAAATTCGCTGCTGTCGACATCCATTAATTCGACAGAACAGACCTGAGCAGAAGGTTCGGAGGGTACACTTCCCAACTTGTAAATGTTCAGCTCAATTGACATCTTCCCGAAAGATAGGGTCATAGAGCCGTTACGACAGTTGATTATAGCATTGGAAGTGGCCAAAAAGGGGCGACCAAGGATCATCGAAATTTGATTCCGTGGGTTAGCTACAGGCTGTGTATCAAGTACAATAAAGTCCACAGGGAATACAAATTTCCCGATTTTTATCAACACATCCTCAAGTTCACCCCTAGGTTTGGTGATTGATCAGTCGGCCATCTGGAGAGTTATGTTCGAGGGATTTAATACTCCGATACCTAGTTGCTCATAGACTGAATATGGAAGCAGGTTAACACTTGCGCCAAGGTCAAGTAGAGCATGGTTAATGTGTTTATCCCCAATAGAAATCGAAATAGTAGGACAGCCAGGGTCCTTACGTTTCCTTGGTAATTGTTGGGGAAAAGCCGTGTTTACAGTACTCGACATGAAAACTTTTTTAGGCACTTGAGTCTTCCTCTTATTAGTTGTAAGACCCTGTTCTTTTATACGCCTAAAATCCGTATTTCCCTTTTTAAACCAAATTTTGTTATTTAATAAAACCCAAATCCCATAGTACCCAAAATGTCCCAAATTATTTCCACCAAGCCGGCCCCATTCTTTTCCCTTAATTCCTTATTCCCCAAGCCCATTTCTTTATTTGTTTCATGGATTTAAAATTTCATTCCCTTCAGCCGTAGCCCAGCCCAGCCCTCTCTAAATATTTAATCCTTTTTCTTAATTTTTCCCGAGCCCACTCTCTTAGTTTCTCCAATTAATTTTCTTTTATTCTTTTGGCCCGGCCCACTTTTTCTCCTCAGCACCCACGCCCGCTTCACCCACGACCCGACCCGCCTCTACACCCCTTCTTCCTCCAACAGCTATTTTCCTCCTCTCGCGCGCTCGATCCACTTCCTGCGCCTCCGCCGCAACCCACGCCTGCGCCTACGTCGCCGCTCGTCACGCGCGACGCCCGCGAGCGTTACAACCACGATGCTCACCCCCTCGTCTCCCCATTCTTTCCCCTCACTTCCAGCACTCCCTCGCCCTCCTCTCTTTCCTTTCTCCTCTCTCCCCCGCACCATCGTCGTCGTCGTCATCATCACCATCGTCACCGTCGTCATCATCATCATCGTCGCCGTCCCAACCCAACTTCATCACCATCACCCCGCTTCACCATCCTCACTACCCTCCAACTCCCGACACCACCCACGACGTCGGCTAGCGCTCCACTACGTCTCGTCGACCACCTCTCTCCCCTCATCTTCTCGCCGCCGGCGCTTCCCCCTGCTCACGATCTCCCCTAATTGCAACATCCCTCTCTTTCTCACCCTCTCCGTCTCTTTCTCAATCTCTGTGCTCTCTCTCTCTCTCTCTCTCTATCTAACCTCTCTACTTCTCTCCCCCTCATTCTATCCCTCTCTTTCACTCTCTATCTCTCTGTCTCTCACTCCCCTCTGGTTTTCTCCCTCACTCTCTGTATCTCGTCTCTCTCTCTCTCAGTTCTCTCTAACTCTCTCCCTCTGTGTCCTCTCTCTCTCATTTCTCTCTCTCTCTCTCTCTCTGGCACTCTCTCTCCCTCTCTAAACCTCACCCGTCTTTCCATTCTCTATCAACCTACTACCACCATACGACATTGGCCGAGCCGCAACAGCCCATTCCCAAGCTCGAGCCACACCCAAGCCTAGCCGAGACTCGTCGCGTGGTTGCTACCCCGTGCCCGGGACGTGTCACTACTGCCTTCGCTACCGCGCCGTCAGTTCACCGTGTCCAGGCAAGTATTTTACTTGCTTACATGCTATATACCCAAGTTACAATATTTAATTACGTAGATTATAAAGTTACAATTTTAGAACAATAGTGTGCCACACCTGTTCGACGTGTGTTCTCAATGAAAGTACTCATCAAATTTGACAGAACTCAATTGTATAATCTGGCCCGTAGGGTTGTGAATGTAGTGTGTGAATTTCGTTGGATAATATGACCGTTAACGACTAAAACGACTACCCCCAAGTTTACTAGAAAAACTGGAATTTTATTGTACCTGAAAACCGTTAAAACCGCCATAAATTATACATACACTGGAATGATGCGTTCGAGGGCTCAAATCGAAGCCAACTCGACGAACTTTAACCTATACTAGCTTCCAGATATTCCTGTACTTAAACTGTGTCGATATTTGGATCGGAGTATGACTCTGGACTGCAGTCCAGAGCGACTCCAGTTGTTGCTTGCTGTTCCGTAACGGGTACCACAGGATTTCCTTAACTCGCAGGTTGCGGAACTCCGCTGTTTATTGTAGGTGAACCTGGTAGATAGACAACACAAGTAGTTTCATTCTGTTTCGTTATTGTTTGTTATTTAATCTGTAATTTAATAGATCGGGACGCATAACAGTCCCAACAGAATCAGAAATGACATATTAATCTTAAACAGTGTATAACTCCTGGCGTATAGACTCGATTGAAGATCCGTATGTTGCGTTGAAAACCTTACTGAAAACCCTAGATTTCATATAATTATAGCGTCGCTAAAATCTGATCCCAACTGGGGTTAGAATGCATTGCGAAACGGACTTCTGATTCTGAAACCGGATTTCCAGCCGCGAGCGCTTAAAATGAAATGGTTATAATTAATGATCCTGAAACCCGATTGGCGTGAAACTGAATTCGATCGATAGATAACTGAACATACTAATTATTACCTGTTCATCATCTCACTAAATTGTAACCGTATGATTTATGATAAATTGTGCAAGTGGTAGATTATTGATTGAGGACATCCTAAACATGCTTTATATATTGTTTACGTATCATATCTTACACCTGTCATTGCATTGATAACCTAGTGATAACGTGCATTTACCCAGTGTTAGATTTTAGTGATGATTGTGGCAAGTACGTCAGTGTTCGTGTATAAGTGATTAAGTGAAAGTGATACGTACTTGTACACAATCAGTGAACCTTATTGTTCTATTGCATTGTCGACGTCTGTGGGATACGTGTACGTGTGACTATAAGTGGTATGGGACACTTATGGAAGCTCTTGCACGGGTGTCACAGATAAGACACCAGACACTGCCATTTATCTTAGGTATTAGTCGGGATGTGCTTGATGGAGGTCCTGCTTCCAGTTCTCGCGCAGACTTGTCACGGACCGATTGGTATTTAGGGTTATGGTTAGCGTTTGATGTAGACCACGGGGTGTGGGGTAGTTTGAGTGTGAGTTCAACAGAATCTCGGGAGTCCCATGCCGGCTTATATATTTAGGGAGATATATGGAGATTTACAGGGTATGTGATTATCACGGTGATATACATGTTGGGCCCGTGGTCCCTTGCTCTTGGGTGGAGGACACTCGCGAGTGGTTGACTCTCACACTTGGACTGACGATAGGCTTAGTGACCTGTACAGTGAGACTTAGAGACTGATAGGGATACTGGCATTGATATACCTTATATACTGTGTTGACATACGTGACATATCGTTCTACTGCTTTTACTGTTCCGCTGCATTGATTACTGCATGTTCATAATTATACTGCCTTTGATCTACTGTCATATATATCTAATATCACTGTTAGAATTGTCACATGATTTTATATATATTATATTGCTATTGTGTCGCTCTGACGACCTGAGTATGCATGCTCAGTGTGAGGAGAAGATTTAGCCTGGACCAGGACTAGACACACTTCACGGACATCTTGTTAGCTATCCAGAATTATATCTTTTGTTTCCCATCAGGTCAGTTCATTTTACTGTTTTGTTTTCAGTTACTGCATTTCTCATTACCTGCGCATCATTTACTGTTTACCATGAAAAACTAGAAGCCGAAGTGTGACTACGGCAGGACATTTCCTTGACCGTAGGAGCATGGATGGCCTTGTCTACCCCTCGTATTCCGTATTTTGGGAAGCGGGGCGTGACATTAGTGCACAAGTCTTTGAGAATTTTCGCATAAGTCGGGACTTGTTGTATAGCATCTAGGAGAGGGATGTTGATATTAACCTGTTTAAAGATTTCTATGATCTTCTCCATTTGCGGACTCGGTCTGTTTCCCCTTAACCGATTCGGATAAGGAGCTTTAGCAATAAGATCGGGGTCCAACATTGGAGAAGATCGTGTGGGTAAGAACGATCTAAGAATAGGAGTGGGGATCGTCTTTGGTGGGCTAGAAGAGGTTTGCTGAGGTGTCGAGTCTTGGGGAAAACAGGGAATAGGCTCGGAAGAAAATGGTGGGGTAGACGAACTGGGGTCAGAAGGAGAAGAAGAAGTGGAAGGAAAAGTCTCAGCCGGGGTATCATCGATTGATTCTTCATTATTATCAATCTCTTCACCAACATGATTGTCAAGCACTCTTCCAGATCTCAACGTGGTGATAGCGTTCACATGATATGAATAGCCAGGATTGGGTAAAGGTTGAGCTGGAAGTTTCCCTTTCTCTCTAGCACTCAATTTGGCATTTATACGGGCAATTTGTGCTTCCATCGATTTAATATTTTCATTTTGAGAGACAATGCTCTTCATCATATTATCGAAGGAAGATTGAAAACTTGCCGTCTCTTGGATGGATTGTTTCATAAAAGTATCCAAGGTTCGTTCGAGTGCAGAGGAATTATCAGTACCGGCCATTTGCAAAGAATTTTCATATGGTGCAGAAGTGTTGGCCGGATTTTGAAAGTTTTGTGATTGGTAGGGGTGCTGACTCAATTGAAGTGGCTGCTGTTGTGGTAGAGGAGCCCTTTGAAAGTTGTTTTGGTTTGGAACCGTGTTTTGATTTTATGATTGGTTCCAAGAAAAGTTAGGGTGGTTCCTCCAACCCTGATTATACGTGGAAGAATACAGATCGTTTCTAGGTCTTCGTGTGAAAGCAACATTGATATGCTCATGACCTTGAAACGGAGAATTTAAAGGACATTCTTCCGTAAGATGTGATGGATCAGAACATCATCCACAGACAGTTTTGGAGAGTGACATCTGATTTAGGGCGGCTGCTAAAAATTTATTTTCCATAGTTTCGAGTTTCTTTTGCATTGCTGACATTTCAGCTCTAACTCCTATGGAAACATCAGATTGGTTATTGCCACCCCTAGACGATATTTGACTTACACTCTCCCACTGTAAAGATTTTTCAGCGAAATCTTCTAAGAATCTCCAGGCTTCACCATCATCTTTAGTCATGAAGGTGCCTTGACACATGGATTCAAGGGTCTGTTTTGTGGTAGGATTAATGCCCTCATATATGATTCTGCACAGATCCCATCTAGGGAATCCGTGATGTGGACATTGAACTAACAGATCCTTGAAGCGTTCAAAACACTTCGAGAATGGTTCATTTGGAAGCTGGGTAAATTGATTTATTTCGCTACGGACTCGAGCTATTTTATGATTGGGGTAGAATTTCTTTAGGAAAGCTGTTACGAATTCTCCCCAGTTCGAAATAGAATGTGCGGCTGTGTTATAAAGCCATTTCTTTGCTATATCGCACAAGGTGAATGGGAGAAGACGTAGACGCATAGCATCCACAGAAAGCTGTGAAGTACCCATCATAGTGCATACATTTTCAAATTTGGTAATAAAGACATATGCGTCTTCAGACTCGAGACCGTGATATTTAGGTAGAAGATTGATGTATTGGAGTTTTATTTCAAAATTGTCCCCATTGGCTGGTGGAATGGTAAGACAGGTCGAAAGAGGACCTCGCATAGGATAATATCTCTCTTGGAGAGAGATGCGGGGTGGATTCTGCACATCTGCGGATGGTGGCAGAGTAGTGTTAAAGGAGTTCGATAGAGAATTGTCCATCGAAGTGGGTGTGGTGGTGGGTAAAGAAAAAGTAGATGTAGAATTACCGACTTCGGAGTCGATAGGAGGAACGCGGACAAGACGGAAACTAGAATCCCGTGTCCAGCCGAGCATGAACTAAATGGTTTAGCACAAGTGACAGCGTTGTGATAATTAAGGAAAAGATGAGTTTGGTGTTTGTTTTGAAAAAGTACGGATTTTTTTGAAAAATCAAATCACAAACATGCACAAGCAACCCTAAGTCTAGTGGTCACCTAGGTCAAGTCTCTAGACCGCTCCTAGACTTCCAGAAGACAAGTCGCAAGATAGATCCTCTACTGTCTCTTTGTCCCTCCTGTGGCCAGGTAAGTGCCAGGTAAGTGGGAGGTTCTCCACTATGTAACTAGTGGGCCTAATTAAGTAACCACTTGCTTTAGACACACTTGCCTTAGACACCACAAAAGAAACGCGGATAAGCAATAGATTACCCACGACCTCTTTCTGTCCTAAGTGAGCACGACGGTCCTTAGAGTCATGTCTAGATCTTTTTTAGTTAATGAGGGTGATGCGGATGCAGTTTTGTGATTTTTGGGTCTTAGGAAGGGTAATGAACTCCCCACCTAATCTGAATTTGGTCTTTTCCCCTTAATTTCCGTATTAAAAATGCAAACAACAAAGATCAAACATGCAACAAATTTTCTTTTTGTAGCGCTGCGAATTTTTGCAAAGAATCCTGCAGAAATTGTTAATGGAGCAGAGCAGGGAGGAGATAAGAAAGATAGAAGTATACCGAAAAAATTTGGAACAGTGAAACCCTCAATGCGCCGTGGATCCACCGCGAGATTCACCTAATGGCCACGGTTCAGCGGTCTGATGACGAGATTACTGCACAAAATTTTCAGGAACTGTTCCAGTTCACTCCCTGAACTCTCTGGAATATTCAGAAAATTTTTCCTTTTGCTCCGATGATTCCAGATTCCCTCGCAAAAATCACAACAAATCGTTAAGTGCTTGTGCGAATTTTGATCTAAAAATTCTGATGGAGTAATAAATCTTTCAACTCAAATTTCAAAAACGAACAAATTGGCACACTATCCCCGGCAACGGCGCCATTTGATTGATCTTCGATTTCGATGTCGTGTTTTGAAAAAGTGTAAAGATCACAACCAAAGAAATTTGTAAACCGCAATCAATAACGGTGTCAATTATAGGTTCGTTAGCGAGTGCGGATCGTCCACAGGGAATGTGAGATTTGATCGTAATTGTTTTAGTTGAGTTGAAAATTAAAAGGTAAAAGAAAATTGCAATAAAATTGATTCAAGATTTATGAGTTTTTATTTTCAAGAAACTTAAAGAAAGTAAAGATCTAAAATCAAGAATCAAGAATTGTTCCCAAATTGTTTGAATTATCAAGATTTGTAAAGAGGCTCGTAGGAATCGATCCAATCTATAGTGATGATGAAGAATTAGGATTACAAATTCTTATCTATTGATGATTTATTGCTATATCGATGACGATCAACGAGAATTAGGGATCTATCGAAGAAACTAGGGTTTCTTCATCATATCCCTTGTCCTTTCGTTGATTAGTATTCAAATTCTAGCCTCTAGGAAATTCAATCATCGATCGTTGATATCTAATTAAGAGCGAAAACATTCAAGAAAGCATCTCGCTCGAAACTAGGTTGTCAATGATTCAATTTCCTCGAGTTTACAAACCTCATAAGACTTAAGAATCGTTCAAGAATTTAATCATCATCATCTATCTATTTTCTCGATTCCTCTACGAGCGGAGTTTTCACTCAAACATCATGACAAAGAAAATAATCAAGAATTTAATATCAATCAAATGGCGTTGTTGCCGGGGATGTGTGCTATTTTGTTCGTTTTTGTTATTTGAGTTGAAAATTTACTATTCCATCAGAATTTTTAGATCAAAGTTCGCAACAAGCGCTTAAGGATTTATTGTGATTTTTGCGAGGGAATATGGAATCATCGGAGCAAAGGGAAACATATTCAGATCATTTCAGGAAGTCCAGTGGAGTAAAAGGAGCATCTGTACAAAATTTTGTGCAGAGATCTCGTCAACTCACCGCGGAACCACGGCCATAGCGAGCATTTCACGGTGGATCCGCGGTGATATTGAAGCTTCAAAATTTCATTTCTCTGTGGTAACTTCTATACTTTCTTATCTCCTCCCTGCTCTGTCCATTAATCAATTTCTGCAGGTTTCTTTGCAAAAATTCGTAACGCCGCAAAAAGAAAAAAATTGTGCGTGTTTGATCTTGGTTGTTTGCATTTTTAATACGGAAATTAAGGGGCAAACACCAAATTCAGATTAGGTGGGGAGTTCATTACCCTTCCTAAGCCCCAAAAATCACAAAACTGCATCCGCATCATCCTCATTAACTAAAAAAGATCTAGACATGACTCTAAGGACCGTCGCGCTCACTTCGGACAGAAAGAGGTCGTGGGTAATCTATTGCTTATCCGCGTTTCTTTTGTGGTGTCTAAGGCAAGTGTGTCTAAGGCAAGTGGTTACTTAATTAGGCACACTACTTACGTAGTGGAGAACCTCCCACTTACCTGGCCACTGTTTCCTGATTTAAAATCAAAAAAGCTTATGGAAAAAGCTTCAGAAGAGGGTCACGTGCTTACACGTGACCGGCAGTCACGTGTGGGCACGTGACACCTAAAAGTATCGGCAAGGCAAATTCAGTTTCCCAAATACATCAATGAAAAGGGGCTTCAGAAAGGGTCACGTATTCCCACGTGACCTGGGTCACGTGTCGGCACGTGACATTTAAAAGCAGCGGCAAAGACACAACGGTTCCTTGATCAAATCAAGAAAAAGGCTTCAGAAGAGGTCACGTGCTCCCACGTGACCAGGGTCACGTGTTGGCACGTGACACTCAAAACATCAGACTCATTCTCCGGTTAAATCAAGAAGAAGGCTCCATGCCAGGGTCACGTGCTCACACGTGACCAATTGTCACGTGGTGGCACGTGATAGCTAAGCAGCAACCAGAAGACAGAGCGTAAAAAGATGGAAGAAGGCTCGTTCTAAGGGGGTCACGTGCCCACACGTGACCAAAGGTCACGTGGCCACACGTGACCGACTTCAAAGCCCATTTGTTAACATAATTAAATTCTGAGAAAAGAACTCTCAAATCTTTCCAAAAGCAACCGATTAAATTAAAGATTCAGAGGTGATTAAGTATCATCTATCTATGGGAAAATCTCGAATTTGGAAAGATTTCCCCTTTAAATCTAACAGAAATCACAAAGGAGAATCCCTGGATTTGAAATCCAATGGTGAATAAAATTCACCTAATAATCCAAAGGTCCAGAACGAATGATGGATGCAAATCAAATCTCTCAATGAAGATTCGTCAAAAAACTAATTGGCTCGGCTGCTTCTCCTATAAATAGGGACCAAGAGACACACAAAAAGGGAGGAGGAGAGAAAAAAAGATAGAGATACACGCAGAGGGAAGAAAAGGGAGAGAGCCTTGATACTTTGAGGAATTTGGATCTTCTGCAAAAAGAAAACCCTAGGTATGAAAGGGAAGGCTCCTTGAAAGAAAAGAGAATTTAATTCTCAACAGAGTTCAACTCTGATGTAAAACAGAAGAACATATTTCTTCTCTCTTTGATAGAGGATCTGTAAAGCGCACATCTCCCCTTGAAGTTGAGAATTTAATTCTCAATGGGTTGAGATCCTGCCATGCAGATCCAAAGCATAGAGAGGGAATGGAAGCACGAGAATTTAATTCTCACAGAACTATAGGAATTTAATTCCTTTAAAATAAAATTAGGGTTTGACCCTGTGTTATGGGAATTTAATTCCTTCAGAATGAAAAGAATTAGGGTTTAACCCTAGTTAAGAACTTAGTTCTGTTGAAACAACGGGAATTTAATTCCCTTAATCATAATTCTTTAACAGAGAGTGGGAGTTTAATTCCTTAAAGCTTTTATTAGGGTTTAACCCTATTCAGTTCTTCACATATATGAGGAATTTAATTCCTATAGAAAATTCAGAGTTCAACTCTATCCCAGAATATAACTCTTCAAAAGGAACTAGGAATTTAATTCCTCTAAAATTATTGTCAGGGTTCAACCCTACGAGGAATTTAATTCCTAAAAGGGATTAACAGATCTTCTAAACAACTACAGAAAAGCAGGGTCACGTGTCACCACGTGACCCCCCCAAAAGATCTACAGAAAGCCCCTTTGAGGCAGTGCCTCACGTGACCCACGTGACCCTTGACAGAAGCTTTAACACACAAGCGCTTGAATGCCCGTCACGTGATGGCACGTGATGCTCTAGAAGATGCAATAGTCTCAGAAGAACAAATGAAGGGAGGGCGCCCTCACGTGCTACCACGTGACCCCTCTTGCCTCAGCGTCTAACGCTAAATTGGAACCCCTGAGCCCAGTGTTAAACACTATTTTGCCTTAGTGTTCAACACTAATCAAAGAGCTTTCTTGCAGTGTTTAACACTGAATTTCTTAGTGTTTAACACTAAATTAAATCTCTGTTGACAGAGTTTAACATTAATTTTCTTAGTGTTTAACACTAATTTGAAGCCTCTGCTGCTAGTGTTTGACACTGATTTGCTCTAGTGTTTAGCACTAATTTGAACCCCCTGTTGCTGGTGTGTAACACCAACTGTCTTTTAGTGTTAAAACACTAACTTGATCCCAGTGTTCAACACTGCTGAATTAACGTTGGCCCAATTGGCTAAATGGATAGAGGCAAAGCCTCTCCTTCAAGGGACCACCAGGAAGCCAATATTCCAGACATGATTGGACTTAGCCCAAGCTGGCCATAAGTCCTCAATTCGTAATTAACTGGGCTAATGGGCTCATAACATAATTAATTGGTCTTGATCCCAAATTGGGCCAAAGACTATTTAATCCACTCCGGTTCCAGGGTACATCTCTTCACTCCTTTGATACTTGGCGTTGTAATCCCTCAACGTCTTCAAAGAGGTGACGGGTCCCGATGACCACGCATTGATATGGACTGTGGGGTCCTTAAACCCATGGACTACGACGTCCTTAACCTCGACCGAGATGTCTTAAAACTAACAATGGACTGAGGGTCCTTAAACCCATGGACTACGACGTCCTTAACCTCGACCGAGATGTCTTAAAACTAACAATGGACTGTGGGGTCCTTAAACCTATGGACTACGATGTCCTTAACCTCGACCGAGATGTCTTGAAACTAACAATGGACTGTGGGGTCCTTAAACCCATGGACTACGACGTCCTTAACCTTGACCGAGATGTCTTAAAACTAATATTGGACCGCAATGTCCTTAAACTACCCATGGACCGCAATGTCCTTAAACTAGAAATGGACCACCACGTCCCTAAATTGGAACAATAGAGCCCCGCATGCTCTTTTTTCGGATCTAAACGGTCCCGTTTAAGTTGATCTTAGCCTCAAAGATGGCTAACGTATCCTTAAACCTTCAAACAGACTGGACTATGAATCTCCCCCAATTAACTCTGGTTCGAGGGTACATCCCTGAACTCCTCTGGCATCTGTCGTTGTAATCCTTCAACGTCGTCAGAGAGGTGACGGGTCCCGACGGCCATACATACGATGGACCACTATGTTCTTAAACTGGAACAATGGAGCTCAAATGCTCTTTTATCGGATCTAAACGATCCCGTTAAGTTGATCTTAGTCTCAGGCCAGACTAACGTATCCTTAACAAACGTTTGAGTTGATCTTGGCCTCAAGTATGGCTAACGTATCCTCAAACCAAACCCCCAAACCCAAATCTAAGATAATATGGATTTGGACTAGTCCACGCCCTACGGGCGACAACATAACTCGGTCTCCGTAAACAATCCACGGGCAACAAAATACAAAACAAACACACACGACACGAAGTGACCATCTGGAGAAGGAGAAAGTTGTTACCGCGATGCGGTAGCGTAATTAACTGCAGGGGCTTGCGAGGGAAGAGCGTCCCCACAATCAAAAACCCCTCAAATGAGGGGGAATCTGACGAAGTCTGCTACATCGGCCGCATCCGTTTAAACCTTCGATGCATGGTGCCATAAGTCAACTTGGCATCTTCGGAGAGATGGACGGATAGCACCAATTAGCATCTGCCCCGAATCTCAGGCGAGACAGCCCGCGTCTCGGCCGCCGTTCGGAGGGGAACAGATTCTGGCACGCCCGGTGGGACCTTTTCCTCTTTCCACTCCACACTTCGTGTGTCGTGATTCGCGAACCAATCGCGGTTCGCTAATGGTTGCCCTTGGGTTTCAAGATACTAAGAATTGGCGTCTTGCTTATTGCAGAAAGCAAAGGATCGATGGCTTTTACTTCTGTGAAATTCTCCAACTGCTCAGACTGCAATTGCGACCAACGCTTTGCCTCGCCAGGAGGTATAGCCTACGGACCCCAAGCCGCTTCGTTATTCACAATGCCGGTGGACCAGGTGAATCAGGCCACTACCGGATTGTTCTTTGGGACTATACTCCCACCAACAAGCTTCACGGCGCCGGTGCTGACAAAGAAAGCTCCCAAGAAGTCGGTCTTTGATCGTCTTACCCCTGCCGCGGCTCCTCTCAACGGGTCACCCAACATCAGCGCCTCGGTCTTCTCTAGATTGGGCCAGAAATCCTGTGGACCCATCATGGGGCCTACAATCCCAGAGAAGTCTGCTTCTAAGAAAGTGACCGGTCCTGCTCCTGAAGTCATCAAAGCGACTTCCCCTGCCACAAAGTCGGTCTTTACAAGATTGACGGCTACAGCTCCCGCTCCTGCTATCCAAAGGACGTCGGTCTTTGACAGGCTAACACCAGCAACGACCCCCCACCTACACAGGGGGCAAGACGAAGCTATTCTCACCGCTGAACCAACGCCGTCCGCTCGGCACGCTCGACGTCGCCACTGGCGCCGAGTAAGGAGGGCTGGGGGCAACTCCCCCTCGGGGCTAACTCCACCAGCCCCGATGGCAGAAGTTAATGCTGCTGTTCCAACGGGGAACAGCTTCGAGACGCTAAATAAGGTGCGAAGGAATTCTCCTACTGCAGTGCTAAAGAGGTCTCCTCCCCCATTAAAAAAGGTTGTGGAAATAAAATCAGAACAGCCCCAATCCCGTCAACGGCTGTCTTCCAAAATCTATAAGGTTTGGCGGCAGGCCCGAGACTCGATCATCGATCCAAACTTCTCCCACCAGCACAAGAAGCTGAAAATCCAACCGGAAGCTGGTCACCAGGCTAAACCCCGAAAGGCTGTCTGGACGCCCACCTCAACGACCCCCTCAACCTCCATGGCTCATAAAAGGAGGAAGCCAGAGAAGATCCCCCAGCATGCAACGACAGCTAATAGCACTAAGCCCAGACGCCCTAAGTCTGGGGGCATGATGGTCCACACCGTATACATGGCGTCAGGAAAAGAAGACAGCCGTGCGTCCACGGGTCATAGACCGCTTACACGGTCGGTGACCAAAGCCCAGGAGCAACAACAAAAGCTCCAAGAAATGATGAATGCTATGGCCGCACTTACCGGGCCAAAAGAAAGCCCAGAAACGTCCTCAGACGCACGCCAGGAGGAAGAAACCGACGCTGAATTCCTTCGCCGAATACTGGAGAAAAAGGACAAAGAGGCTGCTGAACAAGCGGCCAACATACAACGTATGGGCCTTCTCTTCCAAGATATGATAGGAATGATGATCCAGCAGGACCTACCCGCCGAGGATCCCCCAATCGTTCTTGAAGACGACCGAGGAGAAACGTCAAATCCACCACCAGCCCTCTCAACGGCCAAGGAGGAGGCAATCTCTAAGGCTGACTTGGTTGACTATATAGCCCAGCAAATCCGGGTTCATCATGCGACTGAGGCAGCTGGTCAAGTCGTAAAAATGGGGCGGCCGTATCCAAGCTGGTACGACCAAATCAAATACCCGCCAGGCTATACGATACCAAAATTCCACGTGTATAAGGGGACTGGCAATCCCCATCAACATGTTGCCCAGTTCCGGGCCCTCTGCGGTAACACCGGCGGTGATGATAAACTGTTGCTTCGCCAGTTCGTGGGCAGCTTATCAGAAACAACGTTCGAATGGTATTCGGAACTCCCGAACGATTCTATCAAGACGTACGCTGAAATGGAGTTGTTATTCACTCAGCGATTCGCAAGTGCCAGCGAACGCACTCCAATAACAGCATTGGTTAACGCCAGGGTAAAACCAGGCGAAACCTGGGTCCAGTATGCTATACGTTGGCGGAATTTGTGGTCGAGATGCGAACAACGCATTGAGGAGGCACCCGCAGTGGGCATGTTCGTGGGAACCCTAGACCCCCACGCAACTATCTCCCAGTTTATGATGTTCTTTAAGCCAACCACATTCCAGGCTTTAATCGACAAGTTGGCTCAGATGGACCAGATGGGTCATAGACCACCTCCCCCGAAGTCGGAACCTCGGAACGACAAGGGTAAAGGAAGGGCAACCTTTGTCGCGAATGCCCAACAGCAACCTAACGCCCCGAAACCGGCAGATCAACTGGAAGAAAGACGCCGGTACTATAATGAGAAGATGAAACGTCCTTACTCGTTCCCACGAGACAAGACGAAATGGTTATTCGAGCTGGCAGTACGCAACAGACTTATAAACCTACCAAATCCAAGGCGACCGCCGCAACCCACCGAGGTGAATAACCCTAACTATTGCCCTTACCATCAAACGGTAAGTCATCCGATTGAAGATTGCTTCGTCTTCAAAGGATGGATTGAAGATCAGTACCTCCAGGGGAAGTTTATACTGTCCGAAAAGTGGAAGGTGAACCCACCACATCCGCATACTCCTAAGAAAGCAGATACACCGGGGGCAACTCGTTCCTTTATCGAAGAAGCTCCATGGGAGGTCGTACTATCAACTAAAACCAAAAGAATGCTGAGAGACCTTCATGCGTGCCCTGCGATCGAATGGGAGGATCCTCTTGAACCTCAAATTATCGAAGGGATGCTGAAGCCCCGCCCAACTACGAAGACTCGAAATAAGGGCCCAAATACTCACGCCCAACCGTCAAAATCTTCGAAGAAAAAGAAGAAGAAATCCAAGAAGCCCGTGAAGCTTGAAGACGAGCACACGAACTTGCAGAAGCAAATCGACGCGCTGGAAGAGTATAATCAAGAGGCGCGAACTCCTATCACACTGCAAGAGTTCCTCAACCACATCTTTCAAGAGAGAAGTGATGGAGAGAGCACGTCGGATGAATCCGAAGGGTATGTGGCGAGTTGTAACGTAATCTCCCACTCGTTTACCGATGATAAGAAAACTCCTGGCACTAAGAAACTGGGGACAGAGCCTGAACCAGAGCGTGCGTGGCCAACAGATGAAATGATCAACGCCTTTCTAGACGAGATTCGTCTAAAGAGTAAAGCGGATCAGGAGCGTGAGATGGCCGCATCGGAAGGAGCCAAATGCAGACGACCGAACGAAAGAGTTGAAGTGCTCCCGCCAGATCGAAAAGCATCCGAGGCAGACAAGAAGATATTCAAGATGAGAAAAAGGTTTGCCAAAGCCATGTCAATTGGAATGAAGCTACCACCTTCGGAAGGAAACACGCTCGATGGGGTGGAGAGGCACCCTGATTATTGCGCATATCATCGGAAAATTTCACACCCCACAGAGGAGTGCGACGCCTTTAAGATATGGTGGCAAGGATATGTTGCTCGTCGGCAACATTTTAAGTACATGAAACGCAAGATTCGTCGGGAACGAAGAAGCACTGTCGACGGGCGCAACAGAACTACTGGCAGCTGTTACATGGTTAACACCGGGGGGTCATAAGTTCTCACCTTTGGGAGCGACTCTGATGAAGAAATGGCTCTGGGCCCTCTCTTTAAAGAATCCGTTTTAGGGAAAGAGGAGAAATCGGAAGCCTGCGAAAACATTCAGCTGCTCAATCGCACACTCCCAGAAAAGAATTGTTCATAATATAATATTGCATTTTGTATTCCCCATTCTTATGCATTTTACAATAAAAACAGGTGCTTTTGACCCATGTCTGCTACATGTTACAGATTACAGGTTCTTGGAGCAAAGACAGTGAAAAACACAAAAGACGACACAAAAGAAGGACTTTTGACCAACAATTAGGAAGATCTTAGTAAAGCCCGGCAGAAGAACGGTTCACCATCAACAAGGCAACTCAAGATCCAAATTTGCACGAAAGACGGGTAAAAGATCCATTGCAAAGTGTTTACTGAAGATCTGGAATCACTGCAGAAGCCCAACTGATAAAAGGAATAAAGAAATGAAAACCCCAAAAGAACTTGAAGAATACCAGAAAAGCCCATCAGTTGATCTCATCATTGGGCCGCGGATCAGCGGCCTAAGCGCTCCCATGCCGCGGATCCGCGGCCGTCTTGTGCCCGTGCGCAAATGAAAATTTACCAAAATTATGTGGCGGCTGTGGAAAGATTTTCTACGGGTATATTTGTAATTGTAGACATGCGGTGCAATTGTTGCCCTAGGGTTTCTATGTCCTATAAATAGAACCCAAGACCTTGTATTTTCTTATGCCTCTACTCATGAATAAAATTCTGTTTTCTTGAAGTTAGAGCGCATCAAAAGTAAGTAGGTTATTTTCTTTGCAGTAGTTGTAATTTTTTATCTGCACTTATTTTCTCGCCTTAGTTTAAATTAGTTTAGTTTTTATTAACTTGCAATCGATGTCTTCTTTCTTTAATAAATTCTTGTTTTCTTTCATCCCCTCAATGAGCGAGTAGTTTCCTCGCTTGTTAGGGTTAGGAATAGGGAAGGATTTGAGAGATGAAGATCTCTCATCTCTTTTCATTGCTAAACTTTTATGAACATTAGAACTCCATGCATACCTTTTTATTCCGCGCCCTACGACACTTTTACCCTCAAGGTAACGGTGATTCCATAGTCTAAAGGCCCGGATTTTAAGGTTTTCTATGGAGGTTAGGGTAAAGATTAAGAAAGGAAGGACAAGGATCTAGAGGAAGAATCAATCTTCCCAATCATCCTAATCCCCTTTGTTAATATTTACCATAACTCTAATATGATACATTTAATTAATAGCAATGGAAAGAGATGTAGATCTTTGTTTACCAAATTTTCCCTAGACCTAATCCTAGCAAGTTTCTAATCCTAGTCTCATATAACTTCAATTTTTAGGTTTAATTATAAATCCAAACACCATTTGGAATTAACTCGTAAGAACTTAAAGAAAATTTTCACATCCCTGTGGACCGACCCGTAATCACCGGCTAGCTTCAAGCGACGCCGTTCTTGATTGCGGTAAATAATTTTGATCGACAAAACCTCTCTTAATCAAATGGCGCCGTTGCCGGGGATGGCGTAAAATTTTCTTTTTGTAATTTCGGGTTAATATAAAATATAAAAAAATCATAAAAATCTGAAAAATTCCAAAAAAAATAAAAAAATTTTATCATCTTTTATTGTTTGAAGGGTTCTCTTTGTGAATATTTGCAGATTTGACGGATCTGAAACAACACAGAAAGGGAAACAGAAAAAGATACATCAGAACAGGAGGAGATTGGAAGTACAGAGCAGCTGAAGAAATCCAGAGACCTGAAGCCTCCAAACCACCGCGCTTCCGCCGCATAACCCCACCTCGCGCCGCGCTTCCGCCGCATACTGGAGTCTTCTCTGAGAAATTTTTGCACTGTTTGTTTCCTATTTCCCTCCTCTTCAAATCCCCATATATCTTCTGTCAAATTTTCTGCAGGATTCTTTGCGCTAAAAATCTTCTTCCCCCTCCCAATAATTGATTTTCTGCAGGATTCTTTGCGCCGCGCTAAAAAGCAAATTGATTGCAAGTGATTTACTGCTTTGCATACTTTAATCTGACTATAAGGGGCTATTGACCAATTCAGATTGGGTGGGGATTTCATCACCCTTCCCAGGACCCCAGAAATCACTTAAAGCATTTGCATTGACCACTTTTAATTTAAAAAATATTAGACTCAGCCCTAAGGACGTCGAGCTCAATAGGACAGAGGACTAGTATAGGCATCGGCCGTTTATCCTAACCGACATTGCGGTGACTAGGCTGGTGGTTTTTAATTAGGCCCACTGTCGTGGTGGTTCCTTCCCACTTACCTGGCCGTACTTGTCCGTGAAGAGGCGGTTTGAGGTCCTATTTCTAGCCCTTTGGAACAGTTAGGAGCTGTCTAGCTGACCTAGGTGACCCTAGACTTAGGCCTGATTGTGCATGTGTGGTTAATTGCATTTGTGTCACTAGTCTCTTTTCAAAATCTTTTTGCAAAAGCTCACTTAAAAAGAAAAAAAAAGGGAAAATCTTTTCAAAACTTGCAACTTGTCGCTAAAGAATCTTTGCACTCACTTACACCACTTCTTCTCATTGACGTTTTCTTACCTTCACATTCTGTCTTTCATCTTTCGACTACACTAACCCTTTTAGTGTATGTCCGGTTGGACTAGGGACCCTAGCGCCCGATTAGTCCGTGTTTCGTTGGTACCGACCGACGAACCTTTCGACTCCGAAGTCGAAATCTTGTCCACTTCTTCACTTTCACCATCACATTCTTTCGAAGATATGTCGGGATACGATCCTAACAACACCTTACAGACGAGAAGGATTCCACCTCCGCCAGGTGCGAATAACCCGAATCTTCCGCCTGTCGAAGCGCCCGCATGAGTCGCGCTCCAGGATCTTTTCTACCCCATCCGCACCGCCCTCCCTACTTGTCTTTCACTTCCACCGGCTAATGGGGACAATTTCGAGATCAAACCCCACTTCATCAACATGCTGCCTAAGTTTCATGGTTTGGAATCCGAAGATGCATATATCTTTATCAACAAATTCCAAAACGTTTGCGCCATGATGAAAACTACCCAATTAAGTGATGACGCTATAAGGCTAAGGGTCATTCGTTTCACCTTATGTGACCTAGCCGAGAAGTGGCTATACAGCACCGCATCACACTCAATTAGAAATTGGGACGAGTTTGTGAAAGCTTTTCTTAAAAAGTTCTATCCTCATCACAAAACTGCAAAAATCCGTAATGAAATCATTCAATTTTCACAGCTTCCTGCCGAACCATTTTGGAAATGTTTTGAAAGATTTAAAGACCTTCTCGTTCAATGCCCTCACCATGGAATCGAAAGATGGCAACTTTGCCAAACCTTATACGAGGGATTGAACCCGGCAACGAAGCAGTTGCTAGAAACCATTAGTCAAGGTCACTTTCTTTCCAAATCTAGTGAGGAAGCGTGGCAGTTTCTTGAGGATCTTAGTGAGCAAACGATTCAATGGGAGAGCACAAAGACCACATCATCTTCTTCTATTGGTCAACCTAGGGCAGGCATACATCAAGTAGAGATGTCAATTTCTATGAAGGCCGAGATGGCCGCTCTTACGAAAAAGCTAGAAGCGCTTGAGACCAAAATCTCAGCACCTTCTCCTGCCCCTGTCATGCCCCCACGAACTGTTTGTGCTTGTTGTTCGGATCCATCACATCTCACCGAAGAGTGTCCTTACACTGCATCTACTCAAGGACAAGATCAAGTCAATGCTGCCTTTCAGCAACGACAAAGAAATGATCCATACTCTTCGACATACAATCCGGGTTGGAAGAGCCACCCTAATTTCGCTTGGAACCAAAATCAACAAGTCCAAGGAAACAATAATTTTCAAAGAGCTCCTCCTCCACAACAACAAGCACCTCCACAAGCTCAATTTCAGCAGCCTCCCCAACAGCAACCTTACCCTAATCAGATGAACAATTTTGTGCCCAACAATTTTGTTCCCCCTCAAAATGCTGTTAGCTCGCTCGAAAGAAGTCTAGAAGCATTCCTAAAGCAATCTGCACAGTCCACGGCTAGGATAGAGACTTCTATTCAATCTTTGGTGCAAAACAGTGCCTCACACGATCAAAGCATCAAAGCTATTGAGGCACAAATTGCACAACTCAACGCAGCATTGAAAGAGCGAGAGAAAGGAAAACTTCCGTCTCAACCACTCCCAAATCCCGGTCACGCACATGTTGCACATGAACAGCAGAATCATAACGTGAATGCTGTGACCACGTTGAGATCCGGAAAAGTGCTGCAAAACAATGTGGGTATTCACCGTGACACCTCTGCCGGTGGTTCTTCATCTTCTTCGTTAGAGCCTATTCTCCATCCTTCACACGGCTCTACTTCTTCTAGCTCGAACGGACCCTCTCCTCACAACACGAACACATCTACACGGAGTTCCGTTCCAACTCAACAATCTGATCCACAAAAATTGGACTCAACAACCTTTCAAAATGTTCCTTTTCCAAATCGGTTGAGATCCAATAAACCAACTCCACAAATGGAGAAGATTGTAGAGTTGTTCAAACAGGTTAGCATAAATATCCCTCTTTTGGATGCAATCCAACAAGTTCCTTCATATGCTAAAATCTTAAAGGACTTATGCACCAAAAAGAGGAAGTCACAAGTACCAAAGAAAGTTTTCGTGGCTAGTGCTGTTAGTGATGCTCTTGTCAATTCTTTGCCCCCAAAGCACAAGGACCCCGGTTGTCCTACTATTTCGATCACAATTGGGAACAAGACCATCAATAGAGCACTATTAGATCTTGGTGCTAGTGTCAATTTGCTACCCTATTCGGTGTACGAACAATTAGGCGTTGGAGAGCTCAAGCCTACTCATTGCACTCTCCAAATGGCTGACCGATCAATCACCCACCCTAGGGGAGAGTTGGAGGATGTGTTAATTAGAGTTGGGGATTTCATTTTCCCCGTGGACTTTATTGTTATGGATACACAGCCTGTCGCTAACCCCCGTAATCAAATTCCGGTGATACTTGGTCGACCATTCCTCGCGACTTCTAACACGGTAATCAACTGTCGTAATGGTTCAATGAATCTATCTTTTGGCAAGATGACAGTTGAACTTAACATTTTCAAGTTAGGAAGTCAGCCTTGCGAGCCTAATTCTAGCGTACTTGATGTGTGCTCGATCTATGAGATCGCGGAGGAGGACTGTGAGTTCGAAAATTTCATGTTTGATCACAGTAATATTGACGCCACTAGTGCGTTCCTCCTAGAATCCGACACAGCTTTCACGACGGACAAAGATTATGAGTGTTTCACCTTTGTTGATGATCTTGAAGACTCTCCACCCGAGTTTGAGTCTTTTGTTTTTTTGGATGAGTTAGTTGAACCATCCGACTCGGTAGCGTACACTCAATTTGAACCTTTGATGGAATCCTTCGAGTTTGAAACAGTTACTCCATTGTTACCGTCCATTATTTCACCACCTAAACTCGAGCTAAAGCTTTTGCCATCGCACCTAAAATATGCTTATCTAGGTGAAAATGAGACCTTACCAGTTATCATCTCGGCCTCTCTAGCTCTTGAGCAAGAGAAGGCTCTTTTAACGGTCTTATACAATAATCGGCAAGCTTTCGGCTGGTCTATGGCAGACATCAAGGGGATTAGTCCCTTCATAGTCGAACATCATATACACTTGATGGATGATGCCAAGCCGGCAAGGGATCCACAAAGACGCCTCAACCCCATCATGAAGGAGGCGGTCAAGAAGGAGATTGTTAAGTGTCTTGATAGCGGTATCATTTACCCTATCTCGGATAGCCAATGGGTTAGCCCCATTCATGTCGTGTCAAAGAAATCGGGCATCACGGTCATCACCAATGAGGCAAATGAGTTAATTCCCACTCGCACCCAAACTGGGTGGCGAGTTTGCATCGACTACCGGAAACTCAATGCCGCGACAAGGAAGGACCACTTTCCTTTACCATTCATTGACCAAATGCTAGAACGATTAGCAGGGCACGAAGTCTACTGCTTTTTAGATGGCTATTCCGGTTATAATCAAGTCCCCATAGCCAAAGAGGATCAAGACAGGACTACATTTACTTGTCCCTTTGGCACTTTTGCTTATCGTCGCATGCCCTTTGGGTTATGCAATGCACCCGCTACATTTCAGCGGTGTATGATGGGGATCTTTTCGGACATGGTGGAGAAGTTTTTGGAAATCTTTATGGATGATTTCTCCATTTTTGGTGACTCCTTCGATGAGTGTTTACGACATCTTGACGCAGTTCTCACCCGCTGTAGGGAGAAGAACCTAACTTTGAATTGGGAGAAATGCCACTTTATGGTACGAGAAGGCATTGTCTTAGGACATGTAATCTCGCAAAACGGCATAGAGGTAGATAGAGCTAAAATCGAAGTCATTTCTAATCTTCCTCCTCTTAAATGCGTCAAAGATATCCGAGCTTTCCTTGGCCATGCCGGTTTTTATAGACGGTTCATCAAGGACTTTAGCAAGATTGCTAGACCCTTGACTCTCTTGTTGGCCAAGGACACTACTTTTGTTTTCGACTCAACTTGCATGAAAGCGTTCGATTCTTTGAAACACTCACTCATTTCTGCGCCCATCCTTTCATCTCCAGACTGGACGCACCCTTTTGAAATTATGTGCGACGCATCAGATTTTGCCATTGGTGCTGTTCTTGGACAGCACATTAACAAGATGCCGCATGTAATTTACTACGCTAGCCGAACATTAAATGAGGCCCAATTAAACTACACAACAACAGAAAAAGAGTTTTTAGCGGTTGTGTTTGCACTTGAAAAATTTCGGCCTTATTTGATCGGCTCTCCAGTTATAGTGTACACGGATCACTCAGCTCTTCGCCACCTTTTTGCGAAGAAGGATGCTAAGTCTAGGCTGATACGTTGGATCCTTTTGCTGCAAGAATTTGACCTTGTTATAAGGGACAAAAAGGGATGTGAAAACGTAGTGGCCGATCACCTTTCACGACTTCCTTCTTCGCCCACACTTGAACTGCCTATCACTGATGCTTTCCCTGATGAGCAACTCTTGACCGTTTCTTGCGAACCATGGTTCGCCGATATTGTAAACTACTTAGCCACCGGCTTGATACCTAACGATTGGTCGAAACAAGACAAACTAAGATTTTTGTCCCAAGTAAAGCACTTTTACTGGGATGAACCTTATCTTTTCAAATATTGTTCCGACCAAATCATTCGCCGGTGTGTACCTGAAAATGAGGTCAAGAGTGTGCTGTCTTTTTGCCACGATCAAGCATGTGGCGGGCACTTTGGCCCAAAGAAGACAGCCGAGAAAGTTTTGCAGTGTGGTTTCTATTGGCCACGACTCTTCAAAGATGCATTCGAATACTGCAAAACTTGCTCCCGGTGCCAACACTTGGGCCGGATATCGCGGAGAAATGAAATGCCGCTCCAACCGATTTTGGTTGTAGACATTTTTGATGTTTGGGGTATAGACTTCATGGGACCATTTCCTAACTCTTTTGGAAATGTGTATATTCTTTTGGCTGTTGACTATGTTTCAAAATGGGTTGAGGCTGTGCCTAGTCGAACGAATGATAACAAGGTTGTCGTTCGATTTCTAAAAGAACACATCTTTTCTCGATTTGGGCACCCTCGCGCAATAATAAGTGATAATGGTTCTCACTTTTGCAATAGGACTTTTGAGTCCCTAATGCGCAAATACTCTATCACACATAAGCTGTCAACGCCATACCATCCCCAAACATGTAGGCAAGCCGAGATCTCGAATAGACAAATTAAGCAAATCTTGGAGAAAACGGTTTCTAAAAACCGTAAAGATTGGTCACTAAAATTGATCGATGCACTATGGGCTTTCCGTACTGCATACAAGACCGATCTCGGCATGTCTCCATACCGGCTTGTTTACGGGAAGGCTTGCCACCTTCCAGTAGAAATTGAGCACAAGGCATTTTGGGCCATTAAAGAGCTGAATTTATCTTTAGGAGATGCGGGCAGCAATCGAAAGCTGCAATTGAATGAATTGGAGGAGCTGCGGGATGAGGCATATGATAATGCCGTGATTGCTAAGAATCGAGTTAAGGTATTTCATGATAAAAACCTTTTGCGAAAGACATTTACACCGGGTCAACAGGTTTTATTATATGATACTCGGTTACACTTTCATCCCGGCAAGCTCCGTTCCCGATGGAGAGGACCTTTTGTAGTCCGCACCGTTTATCCGCACGGTGCGGTTGATCTTGAGAATCCAGAAGACGGTACTTTATTCAAAGTAAATGGACATCGATTGAAACCGTTCTTCTCAGCGGACCATTCGGAGGAGCTCCTGCTTTTGCAGGAGCCGATTTACACCGATTGATTTTCCTCCACCTTCACCCTCGAATTTCTTTTTTTTTTCCAAAACTTTATTTCAAATAAGTTTGAGGGTGTGTATACTATGTAAATATAATAATAAGCAGGAACTCGCCGATATTATCAAACCACTTGGTGCAGCATGACAGTGAGGACACTGTCCATTATAAGTTTGGGGGCATGTTCGGTAAGTTTTCCTTTTGCATTCATATGTATATTTCTGCATTGCATCTTTATATAAAAATCATAAAAATTTGAAAAATTTGAAAACATAAAAAAAATTAGAAAACAGAAAAACCCATAAAAATTGAAAAATTTCAAAAATTATAAAAATTAATGTATTCAATTTTGGTTAATTGACTTGAGTTTGATAAATAGGTCAACTGGCTGGGAACAACTAGATCTTAGACTTAGCAAATTAAAAACCCTAAAAATAACCTTCCTTAGAGTTTAACTGTGGAAAGCATATGTCTTTGTAGGTTATCTAGAAATAGGCAAATTTTGGGTTCAGTTCTTGGGCTAAGTCAAAACGAAGGAAAAGTATTAAAACTTTTATTAGAGTATAAGTTTGAAAAATAGTTCCTAGCTTAAGTCTAGATTCTGAAAATGTATACCCTACAAAATGCACAAACACGCACCTTGAAACTTGGATTAGTAGAAGAGACCTTGAAATGCTCTTGTCTAAAGTCCTTAGTATGAAAAAGTGTGAATAAAGAAAAAAAAAAGAAAAAAATGGACACTAGTTTTTGTGATTACTTAAGGCTGTAAAAATAGAAAAATATTTAGCGAGGGTGTTACTGCTAAAAGCCTTGGGTGTTGCAAAACTAGGAAGTACGCCTTAAAATGCTAACGCATCTTATAATCGGTTGTTGGTATCTCAAGAAGTATTAACAGTCGCATGAAGGATGTGAAAGCGAAATTTCACAAGTGCTTTGGACAATGGACGGGGGTACGATTGCTTGATTTGAATTTCCAAGTGTAGGGGTGATACTTACACACACGTAGGGATATGTGATTCGAGTTTAGATAAGAGAAGGGAATGAAGAATAGAACTTGTGTCTTTAATAGAGTTGATAGAAATTCCTAAGTGGAGATGCAACTCTAGAAGGAAAACTTAAGAAATGCTGAAAGCTAGGTAATTCTACAGGATATATGTAATCTTAAGTTAAATAATGAGGAAGTGTGAAGAATATGGGTGGATAATTTGCGGGTCGACGATAATAGAATTCCTTGTTAGAAAACCTAAATGGAGAACAAAAGTCGAGAAACCAAGTTGATAGGATTTTGTGGGTAGTATCCGCTGAAAACCCTCAGGAGACAACACTCCTCCTACTAGGGACACCTAGAGGTTTAACGGCTTGTTGCACGAGCTCAGTGCAATCGCGTTTCCCTGCGAAAGTGTGGCTAGGTTAGATTTTTATTTAAATAATCAGTTTGCTCGAGGGCAAGCAAAAGATAAGTTTGGGGGTATTTGTTCATAACATAATATTGCATTTTGTATTCCCCATTCTTATGCATTTTACAATAAAAACAGGTGCTTTTGACCCATGTCTGCTACATGTTACAGATTACAGGTTCTTGGAGCAAAGACAGTGAAAAACACAAAAGACGACACAAAAGAAGGACTTTTGACCAACAATTAGGAAGATCTTAGTAAAGCCTGGCAGAAGAACGGTTCACCATCAACAAGGCAACTCAAGATCCAAATTTGCACGAAAGACGGGTAAAAGATCCATTGCAAAGTGTTTACTGAAGATCTGGAATCACTGCAGAAGCCTAACTGATAAAAGGAATAAAGAAATGAAAACCCCAAAAGAACTTGAAGAATACCAGAAAAGCCCATCAGTTGATCTCATCATTGGGCCGCGGATCCGCGGCCCAAGCGCTCCCATGCCGCGGATCCGCGGCCGTCTTGTGCCCGTGCGCAAATGAAAATTTACCAAAATTATGTGGCGGCTGTGGAAAGATTTTCTAGGGGTATATTTGTAATTGTAGACATGCGGTGCAATTGTTGCCCTAGGGTTTCTATGTCCTATAAATAGAACCCAAGACCTTGTATTTTCTTATGCCTCTACTCATGAATAAAATTCTGTTTTCTTGAAGTTAGAGCGCATCAAAAGTAAGTAGGTTATTTTCTTTGCAGTAGTTGTAATTTTTTATCTGCACTTATTTTCTCGCCTTAGTTTAAATTAGTTTAGTTTTTATTAACTTGCAATCGATGTCTTCTTTCTTTAATAAATTCTTGTTTTCTTTCATCCCCTCAATGAGCGAGTAGTTTCCTCGCTTGTTAGGGTTAGGAATAGGGAAGGATTTGAGAGATGAAGATCTCTCATCTCTTTTCATTGCTAAACTTTTATGAACATTAGAACTCCATGCATACCTTTTTATTCCGCGCCCTACGGCACTTTTACCCTCAAGGTAACGGTGATTCCGTAGTCTAAAGGCCCGGATTTTAAGGTTTTCCATGGAGGTTAGGGTAAAGATTAAGAAAGGAAGGACAAGGATCTAGAGGAAGAATCAATCTTCCCAATCATCCTAATCCCCTTTGTTAATATTTACCATAACTCTAATATGATACATTTAATTAATAGCAATGGAAAGAGATGTAGATCTTTGTTTACCAAATTTTCCCTAGACCTAATCCTAGCAAGTTTCTAATCCTAGTCTCATACAACTTCAATTTTTAGGTTTAATTATAAATCCAAACACCATTTGGAATTAACTCGTAAGAACTTAAAGAAAATTTTCACATCCCTGTGGACCGACCCGTACTCACCGGCTAGCTTCAAGCGACGCCATTCTTAATTGCGGTAAATATTTTTGATCGACAAAACCTCTCTTAATCAAGAATCTCGGGCCCGCGAATAGAAAAGATAAGGGAAAGGAAAAGGTCACTGAGGATATCACTTTAGATGACCAAGTCATGAAAGAACTAACTACCAAAGACCCTCCCAGGAAAGGTAAGGTGGACTACAATATCCTAGCGCACCTAAGGAAGCTACCTTCCCAGCTTAGCATTCTCGATGCCCTCCTATTATCAAAAGAAGCCCGAGATTCACTAATTAAGGCGCTACAAGAACCTGAGCAATTCCAAGCCTTCCTCGCCACTGAAAGGATGAAGGATGAACTGGAGGAAGTGCATACGGCCGACATCACTTTCGGTGACGAAGACCTCCTTCTCGGGACGTGCGACCACAATCATCCCCTATATGTCTCTGGATACTGCCATGATATCAAGATAGGCAAGATCCTGGTGGATAATGGATCCTCCGTCAATCTCCTTAATGTTCGGGTGTTGAAGGAAATCTGCATGAGTGTGCAGCACCTCGCTCGTGATAAAATCACTATCTCCGGTTTCGATTCACAATCGTCACGGACTCTCGGATCTGTGATACTAACATTACGCTTCGGACTTCTCGTCACAGACGTCAAATTCCATGTCATTGACGCCAAGACCTGCTACAACGCCTTGCTCGGCCGTCCTTGGCTACACGAGTACAACATCATCCCTTCTACGCAACATCAGTGTATGAAGTACTTTAAGGATGGTTTCGAGTATACCGTAACAGGTGAGTTGAACCCATTTTCCGTGAACGAAGTCCGCAAATACGAAGATGCGAAGTACTTTTTGCCAGATTTCGAGGATACAGAAAGGTGTCGCAACCCGGAAAACAAAACCGCCGCCACCATCCCTGTTTTCGGGAGCGATACCGAAGAAGAGGAAGAGATAGTTTATGCAGGGCCATCTCAACGCAACAACCCGGGGACGCCCGCCCCCATGTTGGTCTTCGGAAATGATTCAGAAGATGAAGTTAATGCCGTGTTCTCCAATCGGCTGTCAATACAAGCACCCCCTGGCGATGACCATAGTTTGCAAATCACCATGGTACCGCGAGAACACTACAAGGATCTCGACACACTTCAAGCTCACAATGTGCAGGACCTGCGAACATTTTACGTCCCTCCCAGGCAAAGGGGTGAGAAGGTGATCCTATTCTACCGATCCTCAGAGAAAGTAGAGAAAGAGATCTGGCATGGCGCGGATGCTACACTCGACAGGCTCCAACCCATCCGTCTGCCCAGATACTATACAAATGGATTAAAGAAGTTATTGAAGCGCCAAGGAGTACCCTTAAAACAGACTGTTCGACAGGCTCGGTTCTACAACAGGATCTGGGATGTCCCTGGGACTCAACGCAAATTGCCCAACGGGAAAATGGAAACACTTGGGCTTGGATACGCGAGAACCAGAAAACGGGGACGGGCCCACAGCAGCTACGCTATATATACCTTTGATGAAGAAGAGGACGCCCTGTCAGGAGATGCCAACCCCTCATCAAAACTAGATCCCGCGATTGAAATGCCGAGTCCGTCGTTTGAAGAACGAATGGACAAGCCTATCAGGAAAATGGGTCAAAAAGCTCGGGAAGACCACAACCGCGAGATGGCCATCTACGAGAAGGCCAAGACGCAACGTCTATTTCAACAGGCTGCAAAAGACAAAGATGCTCATCCTCGTCAACCCGTTGTACGAAAGGCCCGACGCAGAGACGGAAATAAATCAAGAAGCGGAAAGAGGAGCCGACAACAACGACGCAGGATTAGGGGGTTACGTGATCGGGTATTGCGCGGCTCGGATTTGTCCCTCATGAAGAAGATGAGTCGAGCGTACTCCTTCCCCCGAGACAAGACGGAGAGGTTACTCAAGCTCGCTTTAAAACATCAAATAATCGCGCTTCCAGGGTCTAGACATCCTGAGCAAGCTAACAAGGCTTCTCATTTGAGCTATTGCTCTTATCACCGAGCCATAGGACATCCTACCGAAGACTGCTTCACCTTCAAGAACTGGGTCGAGGACCAGTACCAACGGGGCAGATTTGCTTTATCCAACGGCTGGAGGGTAACGCCGCCACAAAAGCACGAACCCAAGGCCGCAAGAGCAGAACCGGATCCACCTCAGTCCTGGGAGCGGATTCGCACCTGTTATACGATTACGATATTAAAAGAAGAGCGCGAGAACATAGATGACCTTCCCCGGTGCTTTGAGAACAGCGATGATGAGGTGATCTCAGAATTTCCGCCAGCTCCGAAAGAACTGGAAGATGGTATACATACTACTGCAGATAACCTCAAGAAGATTGAGTTGGGATCGGCAGATGACCCGCGACCGACATTTGTCAGCGAGCTGCTATCTGAAGAAAGGGTGGCTGCGTTAAAGAACGTGCTTCTACGGCATAAAGACTGCTTCGCGTGGAACTACTCCGAGATGCCAGGATTAGATCCGGAGATTGCTGTGCATAAGTTAGCAATATCCCCGGATATCAAGCCAGTCAAGCAGGCGCCAAGAAGGATGCGACTCGAGCTTGAAATGAGCATCAACGCCGAAGTCAAGAAGCTGATCGATTCTGGATTTATCCAAGAAGTCCAATATCCCGACTGGATCGCCAATATCGTCCCGGTAATGAAGAAGAATGGGACGGTACGCATATGCGTGGATTTCAGGGATCTCAATAAAGCCTGTCCAAAGGACGATTTCCCAGTACCAGTAACCGAGCTAATGATAGATAACACGTCCACTCACGAGGTTTTCTCCTTTATGGACGGTTCGTCAAGATACAATCAGATAAAGATGCATCCCGAAGACCAGAAGCACACCGCTTTCCGGGCCCCTTTGGGCATATTCTGCTACAGGGTTATGCCCTTTGGTCTAAAGAACGCCGGTGCTACCTATCAAAGGGCCATGACAAAGATCTTCGACGATCTCATACATGACATCGTCGAGTGCTATATCGATGACCTTGTAGTGAAGAGCATGTCATACGAAGAGCATTTAAAGCATCTGGAGACTGTCTTTCAACACCTTCGGCAATATAATTTGAAGATGAATCCCCTCAAATGCGCGTTTGGAGTCTCCTCGGGTAAATTCCTGGGATTCATCATCCGACATCGAGGTATCGAAATAGATCCATCTAAGATCAAGGCGATCATGGAAATGCCTCCGCCAAGAACCCTCAAACAGTTGCTGTCTCTCCAAGGGAAGCTCGCATACATCCGGCGGTTTATCGCTAATCTTTCAGGCAAATGCCGTCCTTACAGTCACCTGATGAAGAAGGGAACCCCATTCGTCTGGGATCAAAAATGCCAAAGCGCGCTAGACGAGATCAAGCAATACCCGTAGAACCCGCCGGTGTTGGCTGCTCCGGTTAAGGAAAAACCTCTCATTCTTTATACAACCGTCCTCGAAGGTTCTTTAGGCGCATTATGGGCACAAGAGGACGACCAAGGGAAAGAAAGAGCACTCTACTACTTAAGTCGAGTTCTGCTGGGGGCAGAAAGCAACTACTCTCCCATTGAAAAACATTGCTTGGCGTTAATCTTCGCGATAACAAAGCTCAGGCACTATGCGTTGGCACATGAAGTCCGTCTCATCTCGAAGGTGGACCCTCTTAAATATCTGATGTCAAAGGCTATATTGACGGGTCGACTCGCTAAATAGGCTCTACTCCTGATGGAGTTCTCAATAACGTATCGACCTCTTAAGGCAGTGAAAGGCCAGGCCATTGCCGACTTCCTCGCTGAGCATCCAGTACCTGCTGGTTCTCCTCTGAACTGCGAGTTGCCAGACGAGCATGCATTTGATGCGATTGGCGGCGGTAGTACCCGATGGGAACTCTATTTCGATGGAGCATCCTCCGTAAAGAAACAGAAACAAGGTATCCCAATGATCAAATCGGGGATAGGCCTCATCTTCGCAACTCCACAAGGAGGGATAATGCGCTTCGCCTTCTCCTTAACAGAGCCGAGGACAAACAATGAAGCTGAATACGAAGCTCTGATAGCAGGCCTCGAGATCGCCATCGACATGGGAATAAAAAATCTCCTTATATACGGGGATTCCCAATTGGTCGTTAGTCAAGTAAATGGTGACTACCAAACGTGCAAACCAGAATTGGTGAAGTACGGCGAAAAGGTGCAACAACTATTGACCCAAATTCCCTCCTATACTTTGGAGAACATACCGCGTGCGAAAAACAGCAAAGCAGACGCGTTGGCCAAACTTGCTAAAGAACTGGCTGACGAGAACCTTGATGACGTCAGAATCGTGGTACAAAGCCGTCGAGTGCTCGCCCCGGCAGAAATACCTCCGGAATTATATAAAGAAAAGGGGGCGACTGAGCAGACGACCCTACAAATAAAAGACCGTGAGAAGGCTGAGGACTGGAGGGAAGTCTTCATAGACTACTTTAAGTCCTACCGAATGCCTGAAGAAGCGTCCTCAAGACATCAGCTCATGAAACGAGCTCTATCTTTCGCTTTCGTCAACGATACTCTATACAAGAGATCGTTTGATTCTCTATGGCTGAGATGCTTAGGACCTGGCGAAGCAGAAAGAGTCGTTCAGGAAGTTCACGACGGACTTTGCGGTTCTCACCAAGCAGGCCCAAAGATGAAGTTAAAAATTAAACGGATGGGTTACTACTGGCCCACGATGATCCAGGACTGCCTCGAGTATGCGAAGCAATGCCACTCGTGCCAGATTCATGGAGACTTTATCCACCAACATCCGAACCCACTACATCCAACGGTGGCTAGCTGGCCATTCGAAATGTGGGGGACCGACATAGTCGGCCCTATCGAGCCAGCATCATCCCGGGGACATCGTTTTATCCTGGCGACAACTGACTACTTCTCCAAATGGGCAGAAGCAGTACCGCTGAGGAAAGTGAAGACGGAGAACATCCTCCACTTCTTCAAGACGCACGTCATCTATCGGTTTGGAACCCCACGGCGGATTATCTTCGATAATGGGCCAGCCTACAAAAGCCATAAGATTGGCCGCTTCGCACAGCAGCACAATAAAGACTGGAGATATTCTTCAGTTTACAACCCACGAGCTAACGGTCTGGCCGAGGCCTTCAATAAGACCTTGACGAAGATCATAAAAAAGACCGTTTCCCGGAATAAGAGAGACTGGCACGAGAAGCTGCAAGAAGCCCTTTGGGCTTATCGAACTACATTCAAGACGGCCACGAACACAACGCCGTACGCGTTGGTATTTGGGACGGAAGCAGTGCTCCCCCTCGAGATAGAGTTACCCTCTCTACGAGTGGCAGTCCACTACGAGCTGACGGACGAAGAAAACGCTCACCTTCGGCTTGAGGAGCTTGATGCCCTCGATGAAACCCGGCTCATAGCGCAACAACATCTAGAAGCCTACAAAGCAAAGATGACGCGCTCGTACGAAAGATTGACCAGGCCGAGGACATTCCGCCAAGGCGAACTCGTACTAGTAATCAAAAGACCTATGATCCCCAATCGTGCCAAGCGGGGAAAATTTGAGCCGAACTATGAAGGCCCGTACATTATAGACAAGGTCTACCAGGGTGGAGCCTATCTACTCATGGACGTGCACGGTGAAAGGCCTTTTAGGCCAATAAACGGCCGCTTCTTAAAGAGGTACTATGCTTAATGAGCCACAGCCTGGGCCAATGATAGATGACGACGACTATGTCCGCTCGCTATCTTCCTAAGCTCAGACTTTACAAGCAGCAGCCGGCCTTCCCCTGGACGACGGAACGAAACGTCCTTAAACTAACGACGGACCGAAACGTCCTTAAACTAACGACGGACCGAAACGTCCTTAAACTATCGACGGACCGAAACGTCCTTAAACTATTGACGGACCGAAACGTCCTTAAACTAACGACGGACCGAAACGTCCTTAAACTATCGACGGACCGAAACGTCCTTAAACTAACGACGGACCGAAACGTCCTTAAACTATCGACGGACCGAAACGTCCTTAAACTATCGACGGACCGAAACGTCCTTAAACTAACGACGGACCGAAACGTCCCTAAAACTACCACCGCAGCATCCTTAGGCTGATGAGATAAAAAAAGAAAAAAGAGAAAAAGAAAGAAAAAAAAACGGTATGTCCATAAGCAAAATGGGCACGGATGAAAACCCGAAAGGGCTCCGTGAGTAAAAACAGCAGGACTACCGGCGAGTGTTTGTGAAAACCCGATAGGGCGCAACCTCGTTAAAAGACACTTATAGGGTCCTCTCGACCTTGTAAGGAGAAACCACCTGCGTGAGATCCTTACGACTCACAAAGGAGCAACATACTTAGGGATCCTCACGATTCCTAAGGAGAAAACGCACTTGCGAGATCCTTACGACTCGTAAGGAGAATTCTCTTATGGGACCCTCACGGCTCATAAGACTTGAAAGTCTTAAGTTACAGAAACCTAAACCTGTTCTTAAGCAAATCCCCCACAACCTTCGATATTGCCCTACAAGGGGCTCAATACTGACCCTTGTATACAATCCACGGGCACGAATAGACATTTCCCCAGCAAAGTCCCACCCGTGACTAGGGATATGTCCATATGATGAGCAACCCTTGTAGGTCCTCTCGACCCATAAGGAGAAAGCCCTCTTGTAGGATCCTTACGACTTGCAGAGGAACATACACTTAGGAATCCTCACGATCCCTAGGGAGAAAATACACCTACAAGATTCTCATGACTTGTAGGGAGAAATACCTTTGTGAGACCCTTACGGCTCATGAAGTCAAAAGCCTTGGTCGACAGGACCCTTAACCTTGTTTGCCAAGCCACCTTTGTTCAACATCGACAAAGGCAAATGATGATTCTCTCATGGCAAGATCCCAGTTGTAGCAGTACTGATGCCGAAGTCGGTGTCTAAAATCCAAGCTTGCGGCGAAAAAGCTAGCAAGCCACACATGCCTACAAGATAGCCGAAATGATGGGGCAACTTGCAATAAAAAGCAGCAAGTAAAAATGTATGCATGAAAAATAGCCGAAATGATGGGGCAACTCGCAATAAAAAGCAGCGAGTAAAAAGAAAAATAGCCGAAATGATTGGGCACCGCGAAAAATAGCCGAAATGATTGGGCAATCGCGATTTTCGCGATATAAAAAGCTGAAATGATAGAGCATCGCGGAAAGAATAAAAAAAAATGAAAGAATGAAACTTTTTGCCCTACATGTGAGATCACGTCGATCCCTGTAAACAATCCAGGGGCACAAACAAAGAGGAAACCATACCTTCCCAACAGGCTCCATCAGAAAGCTAAGCCAAATCTCGACGGTTCATAGACAACCCAAAGACAACCTCGACATTTATCGCAATATTGCAGACATAATGTCAATAGACGAAGCGAAGGAAGGTCCCTAGCTTCAGGGTCTCGACGTCAATATCGACAACTTAGAGATCACCAACGGCGTTTCTCCTCACTCCAACCAGATGCAAACGTGACGTTAACAATCGACCCCAGAGTCGCAACAAGAATGGAACCATGGAAAAGTCCCTAGTTCCAAATCTCAATGGCTACATCTGCAGCCTGGAGACCAACGACGGTGGGCCTCCTCATTCCAGCAGGACACAAGTGTTACACCATCAAACGGAGTGACGGCGAAGTCCCAGCTCCACCTCAGCATTCGTCTCGTTATAGAAAACGAGATGTCAATAGCAGCGTTCCTTCGCAGTCCAGCAGGACGCAGATGTAACGTCAACAAAAGACCTCATGGTCGAAACAAACGGAGTGACGGCGAAATCCCAGCTCCACCTCAGCATTCGTCTCGTTATAGCAGACGAGATGTCAACGACAGTGTTCCTCCGCAGTCCAGCAGGATGCAAATGCAACATCGACGAAAGACCCCATGGTCAGCAAAGCGGAGTGACGGCAAAATCCTCGCTCCACCTTAGCATTCGTCTCGTTACAGCAGATGCAATGTCAACAGCAGCATTCCTTCGCGGTCCAGCAGGATGCAGACACAGCGTCAACAAAAGACCTTACGGTCAAAACAGACGAAGCAAAGGCCAAATTCCTAGCTTCAGGGTCTTAACGGCAAGTCATATAAAACCGGAAAGACAATCGGAGATCATCTCGCACCAGTGTGGAATGGTCACCACCTCTACGTTCGTCTCGATACAGTAGACGCAACATCACCAAAAGGAACAGCGGCAACTCCCAGTTCCATGACTCGGCGATATACAGATCACCGAGAGTCAAATCTCCATCCCGTGAAATGCGGATACAATCAGCAAAATTCCTGGTTACGTGGAACGCGGATAACGTCACTCTTTGACCCCGTGGAAAACGTCCAGAGCGGATCCTGGTCCTCGCAGAGCACGGCAGTGAACCCGTGTGAAGCATCCAGAGTGGAGCCTAGTCCTCGCCGAACACGGCAGTGAACCCGTGTGAAGCATTTAGTGCAAAATTCCTGGTTACGTGGAACGCGGATAACGTCACTCTTTGACCCCGTGGAAAACGTCCAGAGCGGATCCTGGTCCTCGCAGAGCACGGTAGTGAACCCGTGTGAAGCATCCAGAGCGGAGCCTAGTCCTCGCCGAACACGGCAGTGAACCCGTGTGAAGCATCTAGTGCAAAATTCCTGGTTACGTGGAACGCGGATAACGTCACTCTTTGACCCCGTGGAAAGCATCCAGAGCGGATCCTGGTCCTCGCAGAGCACGGCAGTGAACCCGTGTGAAGCATCCAGAGCGGAGCCTAGTCCTCGCCGAACACGGCAGTGAACCCATGTGAAGCATCCAGCGCAAAATTCCTGGTTACGTGGAACGCGGATAACGTCACTCTTTGACCCCGTGGAAAACGTCCAGAGCGGATCCTGGTCCTCGCAGAGCACGGCAATGAACCCGTGTGAAGCATCCAGAGCGGAGCCTAGTCCTCGCCGAACACGGCAGTGAACCCGTGTGAAGCATCTAGTGCAAAATTCCTGGTTACGTGGAATGCGGATAACGTCACTCTTTGACCCCGCGGAAAACGCCCAGAGCGGAGCCTGGTCCTCGCCGAGCACGGCAGTGAACCCGTGTGAAGCATCCAGAGCAAATACCGGACTGTGGAGTCCTTAAAATCCAGGGACTATGACGTCCTTAACCTCGACCGTGATGTCTTAAAACTAACGATCAACCACCCCGATTCCCTACGGATTCTGCCTTGGTTTAAGGGTACATCTCTTTACTCCTTTGATACCTGGCGTTGTAATTCCTCAACGTCTTCAAAGAGGTGACGGGTCCCTGCAACCAAACATCAGACTGTGGAGTCCCTAAATCCATGGACTATGAGGTCCTTAACCTTGACCGTGATGTCTTAAAACTAACATCGGACTGTGGAGTCCCTAAATCCACGGACTATGAAGTCCTTAACCTTGACCGTGATGTCTTAAAACTAACATCGGACTGTGGAGTCCCTAAATCCACGGACTATGAGGTCCTTAACCTTGACCGCGACGTCTTTAAACTACAATACCTGGAAAAACCCCTGATTCCATAAAACACGGACAAGGGTGACCACATCCAGCACTTACAAGTCCTCACGACCTGTAAGGAAGAAAAACTCTCTTGTGAGATCCCTACGACTCTCAAAGGAAAACCCGCTTAAGGATCCTCACGATCTTTAAGAAGAACTTACACCTATGGGATCCTCTCGACCCATAGGGAGAAAAACTCTTTATGAGACCCTCGTGGCTCATAAAATGCAAAAGCCTTAGGAAGCAGATCCTAACCCTGTATCCTAAGCCGTCACTGTCCTGCAAGGAGATCAAGATAGAATATCCGCAGAATACATTCAATGAAAAGGGGACACACCATTGAGAGGAAAAATGTATCTTTTATTCATAAACCAAAATAGATACAAAGTACAACTTATGAAAGAAACGAAAAAAGGAGATACTCTCATTCATGAGTATGTACAAAAAAGGGAGAAAAGATACAAGTCCTCAAGCCGGCGGGCGGTGCAGTAATTTTACCAGTTCATCGTTCTGTTGCTGAGCCACGGCTTCATGACGCAAGATCTCCAGAAGACGAACCTCCGCCTAAGCTTGCTGAGCCTGATACGAAGCAAGCCGAGCTTCGAGCTCTTTCTCGGTGGCTTTATGAGCCTCGACCCTCTCACGAATGAACGTGGCAGCTTTATCGAGAGCCACCGCCTCTTTTATGGACTCCTGAAGCACCCGCCAGAGTTCGTATGCTTTGTTGGCCTTGGCTGTGAGGCTGGCATGAAGCTCGCTCAACGCCTTGGAAGCTAGCTCCCTCTCCGAAAATTTACGGCCGAACCCTTTTCTCGCACAACAATATGTTCGCTACGTGTCGCTCTATCAGGCCACGTAAGCTCGCTTTCGTGACCACAGCCTTGGAAACAAGGCATTTACAAGACCGTATAAATGGGCTTCTGGTCGACGGGAATAATCGATCTAAAACGCGCTCACATCACCTGACGTGAAAGGCAACAAGAGAGATTTCCGACATATTTCAAGCATGCGTTCGCAATCATATGAGTATTCAAAAAAAATAATAATAATAGCATTTGCAATCGCATGAACGTTCATAATGCCCAAAAAGGTCTGATGCGCAGGAAAGTGATGATAGCATTTGCAACTAAAGAAAGTTCTCATGAGAAGAATATAAAGTTTATTTATGCAAGCGGAAACATACATACTAGTACCAAGCCTACATGGAAGTTCGGCATAAAGCGTAAAAAAAGGAGGGACTAATTTAAAAATGTTCTACGCTAACGGAAAAGGTCACCAAATATGGGATCAACGGCACAGGGGTTAACAAAGCAGAGGACAAAATTCTCCATCTCTCTCTCTGCTTTCTCCAGCACATCAAAGCGACGGTTCTCACGAGGAGTCGCTCCCCATCGATTGGCGCCGTGTTCGTCCGTGAAAGCAGACATAATAGCTCGCCGGGCCTTGATCTGGCTCAGCAGATGAATTGAGCAATCCTTCAAAGCCTGAGTAATCAGGCACGCTTCATGAAAACCCTCGAGCTTTTCTTCCGCCGCGTCGAGCATCGCCAGGGTCATCTCCGCCGGGTGAGGAGGGATGTCGGCAAGCACGGCCGTGAGAATCATCCGGAGCCAGAGGGAACCCATCGGGAGGGGGGACCCCCTACGGATCGAGAGTTCATGCATGGCTGAGTCGCATTCGTTGTCGGTAAGGAGGGGATCCACTAACCGAGCAGCAAAGCGGGGGACCATCTCCTCAATAGGAACTTCCCATGGCTGTCGACGAGCATGAGGGCGATTGTAGGCCATGGGGCTCGTTTGTTTCTCAAGACAAGTTACTCCAAGATAAAAAAAAATAATAATATAAATCTCTTTGTGAAGGGAAAAGAAAGCTATAGCCTCATATATAAAGAAGTGCATTAAGTGCTGTGCGCGGAAAATCTTGCATGGTGAAGCTATTTCCAAGGCCCGAAAAAGGAAAGGCATCGAAAATCAAGGAGATGGAACTATTTCCAAGGCCCTTTTTTCTGCGTCTGATATTGTGCACTGAAAATAGGGCATGGGAAGATTTTGTGAACAGCCCCGTCAAGGGACCCCACGTGCAGAATACGTGAGGCCTAAACCTGATGTACACTAAAAAAAAAAGAAAATGGAGTAGCACCCTGCATATTGAAAGCACCAACAACAACAGTAGCAAAATAATAAAATCCCAGAGAAAGGCATGCAAACATGGAAAGACATAATAAAACTTGTCACCGAATCTTTCAAGAAGTTCATACAAAATAAAGAGGACACGTTTACAATGGTAAGACTTCAGACGCGGGGCATGGGTTGAGAAACTCAAGATTAACTTTGTCCAAGATTCTCCAAGCATTTCGAACCTCCCGAGTGTGCTTCCTCTCGCGGTCGCAAGCGTCGGGATCCTCACGAATGTCCTCCACCCTCCGATAGGCGGCAAGTATGGCTGACTGCTGAAAGACTTGGTGCAAGAGATCGATGAGGTGATCTCGCCTCCTCTTTGAGATCAAACCCATCAGGTACACCGAATGCACCTTATCCTCAGCAGTGTCCAAGGCCCCGAGCGGTATGCCGGTGCAAAAGAGAGGAAGTGCCTCCCGGATCGCCAGCACGATCAGCCTCAGAAGAGAAGAGCGACGGGGGAGTAGCCGATGGTTGTACTCGTCAAAGCGGCTCATGATCTCGGCACACTGAGCATCGGTGAACTCCTGGTTCTGACTGCGGCCCAGTGCACGAATATTCCCATAGGAAATGATCTCGTCAAGACCATACAGATGGGCATCCATGATACCTGAAATAAAGGTCATGAGAATCATTAGAAAGTTCCTATTTCATTAATTGCAGGAGAACAACCTCGGGCCAAGAGACCCCAAGAAGCCTCCGTGTGAAGAAATCGAGTCCTTCATTGGAATTAAATTCCTTATTAAGAAAAGGGAATTAAATTCCTAGAAAGCATTTTTGGGATGGAATTAAATTCCATGGAGTTGAACCGCCATCATCATCTCCCCAAGGATCATCCGACCCTAAGAGATCCACTGATGGAGGTTAAAGAAATTGAAGAAAAATGGGTTCTTTGTGAAATCCTTAATGTGGATTTAAAATCCAGAGAGTTCTTTTAAAACGAAGGTGCTTCAGCCGTTCAACATTATTACCTGAGGAAAAGGGATCCTTCAACAGAGTTAAACTCTGGAAAATGTCTGAGACAGAGAACTAAGCTCTGGAAACGAGAATTAAATTCTCAAAGGAAAAAGCTCTCGAGGGAAGAAGATGAGCAAAGTGAAGGCTCTTCTGAAGAGACATGGGTATTTATAGAAGGCGATGGAAACGATTCATCTCCCCAAATCCCTAAAGGAATCCAACGGTCACAAAAGGTGACAGCGTTGCACTCACGTGCGGACACGTGAGAACAACGCTGTGGGGGCATTTGTTTCCTGATTTAAAATTAGAAAAGCTTATGGAAAAAGCTTCAGAAGAGGGTCACGTGCTTACACGTGACCGGCAGTCACGTGTGGGCACGTGACACCTAAAAGTATCGGCAAGGCAAATTCAGTTTCCTAAATACATCAATGAAAAGGGGCTTCAGAAAGTGGGTCACGTGTTCCCACGTGACCTGGGTCACGTGTCGGCACGTGACATTTAAAAGCAGCGGCAAAGACACAACGGTTCCTTGATCAAATCAAGAAAAAGGCTTCAGAAGAGGTCACGTGCTCCCACGTGACCAGGGTCACGTGTTGGCACGTGACACTCAAAACATCAGACTCATTCTCCGGTTAAATCAAGAAGAAGGCTCCATGCCAGGGTCACATGCTCACACGTGACCAATTGTCACGTGGTGGCACGTGATAGCTAAGCAGCAACCAGAAGACAGAGCATAAAAAGATGGAAGAAGGCTCATTCCAAGGGGGTCACGTGGCCACACGTGACCAAGGGTCACGTGGCCACACGTGACCGACTTCAAAGCCCATTTGTTAACAGAATTAAATTCTGAGAAAAGAACTCTCAAATCTTTCCAAAAGCAACCGATTAAATTAAAGATTCAGAGGTGATTAAGTATCATCTATCTATGGGAAAATCTCGAATTTGGAAAGATTTCCCCTTTAAATCTAACAGAAATCACAAAGGAGAATCCCTGGATTTGAAATCCAATGGTGAATAAAATTCACCTAATAATCCAAAGGTCCAGAACGAATGATGGATGCAAATCAAATCTCTCAATGAAGATTCGTCAAAAAACTAATTGGCTCGGCTGCTTCTCCTATAAATAGGGACCAAGAGACACACAAAAAGGGAGGAGGAGAGAAAAAAAGATAGAGATACACGCAGAGGGAAGAAAAGGGAGAGAGCCTTGATACTTTGAGGAATTTGGATCTTCTGTAAAAAGAAAACCCTAGGTAAGAAATGGAAGGCTCCTTGAAAGAAAAGAGAATTTAATTCTCAACAGAGTTCAACTCTGATGTAAAACAGAAGAACATATTTCTTCTCTCTTTGATAGAGGATCTGTAAAGCGCACATCTCCCCTTGAAGTTGAGAATTTAATTCTCAATGGGTTGAGATCCTGCCATGCAGATCCAAAGCATAGAGAGAGAATGGAAGCACGAGAATTTAATTCTCACAGAACTATAGGAATTTAATTCCTTTAAAATAAAATTAGGGTTTGACCCTGTGTTATGGGAATTTAATTCCTTCAGAATGAAAAGAATTAGGGTTTAACCCTAGTTAAGAACTTAGTTCTGTTGAAACAACGGGAATTTAATTCCCTTAATCATAATTCTTTAACAGAGAGTGGGAGTTTAATTCCTTAAAGCTTTTATTAGGGTTTAACCCTATTCAGTTCTTCACATATATGAGGAATTTAATTCCTACAGAAAATTCAGAGTTCAACTCTATCCCAGAATATAACTCTTCAAAAGGAACTAGGAATTTAATTCCTCTAAAATTATTGTCAGGGTTCAACCCTACGAGGAATTTAATTCCTAAAAGGGATTAACAGATCTTCTAAACAACTACAGAAAAGCAGGGTCACGTGTCACCACGTGACCCCCCCAAAAGATCTACAGAAAGCCCCTTTGAGGCAGTGCCTCACGTGACCCACGTGACCCTTGACAGAAGCTTTAACACACAAGCGCTTGAATGCCCGTCACGTGATGGCACGTGATGCTCTAGAAGATGCAATAGTCTCAGAAGAACAAATGAAGGGAGGGCGCCCTCACGTGCTACCACGTGACCCCTCTTGCCTCAGCGTCTAACGCTAAATTGGAACCCCTGAGCCCAGTGTTAAACACTGTTTTGCCTTAGTGTTCAACACTAATCAAAGAGCTTTCTTACAGTGTTTAACACTGAATTTCTTAGTGTTTAACACTAAATTAAATCTCTGTTGACAGAGTTTAACATTAATTTTCTTAGTGTTTAACACTAATTTGAAGCCTCTGCTGCTAGTGTTTGACACTGATTTGCTCTAGTGTTTAGCACTAATTTGAACCCCCTGTTGCTGGTGTGTAACACCAACTGTCTTTTAGTGTTAAAACACTAACTTGATCCCAGTGTTCAACACTGCTGAATTAACGTTGGCCCAATTGGCTAAATGGATAGAGGCAAAGCCTCTCCTTCAAGGGACCACCAGGAAGCCAATATTCCAGACATGATTGGACTTAGCCCAAGCTGGCCATAAGTCCTCAATTCGTAATTAACTGGGCTAATGGGCTCATAACATAATTAATTGGTCTTGATCCCAAATTGGGCCAAAGACTATTTAATCCACTCCGGTTCCAGGGTACATCTCTTCACTCCTTTGATACTTGGCGTTGTAATCCCTCAACATCTTCAAAGAGGTGACGGGTCCCGATGACCACGCATTGATATGGACTGTGGAGTCCTTAAGCCCATGGAATACGACGTCCTTAACCTCGACCGAGATGTCTTAAAACTAACAATGGACTGTGGGGTCCTTAAACCCATGGACTACGACGTCCTTAACCTCGACCGAGATGTCTTAAAACTAACAATGGACTGTGGGGTCCTTAAACCCATGGACTACGACGTCCTTAACCTCGACCGAGATGTCTTAAAACTAACAATGGACTGTGGGGTCCTTAAACCCATGGACTACGACGTCCTTAACCTCGACCGAGATGTCTTGAAACTAACAATGGACTGTGGGGTCCTTAAACCCATGGACTACGATGTCCTTAACCTTGACCGAGATGTCTTAAAACTAACATTGGACCGCAATGTCCTTAAACTACCCATGGACCACAATGTCCTTAAACTAGAAATGGACCACCACGTCCCTAAATTGGAACAATAGAGCCCCGCATGCTCTTTTGTCGGATCTAAACGGTCCCGTTTAAGTTGATCTTAGCCTCAAAGATGGCTAACGTATCCTTAAACCTTCAAACAGACTGGACTATGAATCTCCCCCAATTAACTCTGGTTCGAGGGTACATCCCTGAACTCCTCTGGCATCTGTCGTTGTAATCCTTCAACGTCGTCAGAGAGGTGACGGGTCCCGACGGCCATACATACGATGGACCACTATGTCCTTAAACTGGAACAATGGAGCTCAAATGCTCTTTTGTCGGATCTAAACGATCCCGTTAAGTTGATCTTAGTCTCAGGCCAGACTAACGTATCCTTAACAAACGTTTGAGTTGATCTTGGCCTCAAGTATGGCTAACGTATCCTCAAACCAAACCCCCAAACCCAAATCTAAGATAATATGGATTTGGACTAGTCCACGCCCTACGGGCGACGACATAACTCGGTCTCCGTAAACAATCCACGGGCAACAAAACACAAAACAAACACACACGACACGAAGTGACCATCTGGAGAAGGAGAAAGTTGTTACCGCGATGCGGTAGCGTAATTAACTGCAGGGGCTTGCGCCTGCAGGGAAGAGCGTCCCCACAATAAAAAACCCCTCAAATGAGGGGGAATCTGACGAAGTCTGCTACATCAGCCGCATCCGTTTAAACCTTCGATGCATGGTGCGATAAGTCTACTTGGCATCTTCGGAGAGGTGGACGGATAGCACCAATTAGCATCTGCCCCGAATCTCAGGCGAGACAGCCCGCGTCTCGGCTGCCGTTCGGAGGGGAACAGATTCTGGCACGCCCGGTGGGACCTTTTCCTCTTTCCACTCCACACTTCGTGTGTCGTGATTCGCGAACCAATCGCGGTTCGCTAATGGTTGCCCTTGGGTTTCAAGATACTAAGAATTGGCGTCTTGCTTATTGCAGAAAGCAAAGGATCGATAGCTTCTACTTCTGTGAAATTCTCCAACTGCTCAGACTGCAATTGCGACCAACGCTTTGCCTCGCCAGGAGGTATAGCCTACGGACCCTAAGCCGCTTCGTTATTCACAATGCCGGTGGACCATGTGACTCAGGCCACTACCGGATTGTTCTTTGGGACTATACTCCCACCAACAAGTTTCACGGCGCCGGTGCTGACAAAGAAAGCTCCCAAGAAGTCGGTCTTTGATCGTCTTACCCCTGCCGCGGCTCCTCTCAACGGGTCACCCAACATCAGCGCCTCGGTCTTCTCTAGATTGGGCCAGAAATCCTGTGGACCCATCATGGGGCCTACAATCCCAGAGAAGGCTGCTTCTAAGAAAGTGACCGGTCCTGCTCCTGAAGTCATCAAAGCGACTTCCCCTACCACAAAGTCGGTCTTTACAAGATTGACGGCTACAGCTCCCGCTCCTGCTATCCAAAGGACGTCGGTCTTTGACAGGCTAACACCAGCAAAGACCCCCCACCTACACAGGGGGCAAGACGAAGCTATTCTCACCGCTGAACCAACGCCGTCCGCTCGGCACGCTCGACGTCGCCACTGGCGCCGAGTAAGGAGGGCTGGGGGCAACTCCCCCTCGGGGCTAACTCCACCAGCCCCGATGGCAGAAGTTAATGCTGCTGTTCCAACGGGGAACAGCTTCGAGACGCTAAATAAGGTGCGAAGGAATTCTCCTACTGCAGTGCTAAAGAGGTCTCCTCCCCCATTAAAAAAGGTTGTGGAAATAAAATCAGAACAGCCCCGATCCCCTCAACGGCTGTCTTCCAAAATCTATAAGGTTTGGCGGCAGGCCCGAGACTCGATCATCGATCCAAACTTCTCCCACCAGCACAAGAAGCTGAAAATCCAACCGGAAGCTGGTCACCAGGCTAAACCCCGAAAGGCTGTCTGGACGCCCACCTCAACGACCCCCTCAACCTCCATGGCTCATAAAAGGAGGAAGCCAGAGAAGATCCCTCAGCCTGCAACGACAGCTAATAGCACTAAGCCCAGACGCCCTAAGTCTGGGGGCATGATGGTCCACACCGTATACATGGCGTCAGGAAAAGAAGACAGCCGTGCGTCCACGGGTCATAGACCGCTTACACGGTCGGTGACCAAAGCCCAGGAGCAACAGCAAAAGCTCCAAGAAATGATGAATGCTATGGCCGCACTTACCGGGCCAAAAGAAAGCCCAGAAACGTCCTCAGACGCACGCCAGGAGGAAGAAACCGACGCTGAATTCCTTCGCCGAATACTGGAGAAAAAGGACAAAGAGGCTGCTGAACAAGCGGCCAACATACAACGTATGGGCCTTCTCTTCCAAGATATGATAGGAATGATGATCCAGCAGGACCTACCCGCCGAGGATCCCCCAATCGTTCTTGAAGACGACCGAGGAGAAACGTCAAATCCAGCACCAGCCCTCTCAACGGCCAAGGAGGAGGCAATCTCTAAGGCTGACTTGGTTGACTATATAGCCCAGCAAATCCGGGTTCATCATGCGACTGAGGCAGCTGGTCAAGTCGTAAAAATGGGGCGGCCGTATCCAAGCTGGTACGACCAAATCAAATACCCGCCAGGCTATACGATACCAAAATTTCACGTGTATAAGGGGACCGGCAATCCCCATCAACATGTTGCCCAGTTCCGGGCCCTCTGCGGTAACACCGGCGGTGATGATAAACTGTTGCTTCGCCAGTTCGTGGGCAGCTTATCAGAAACAGCGTTCGAATGGTATTCGGAACTCCCGAACGATTCTATCAAGACGTTCGCTGAACTGGGGGCAAAAACATTAACCGTCTTATGCGAAAATTCTTAAAGACTTGTGCACTAGGAAGAGGAAGATTCAAGTGCCCAAAAAGGTCTTCATGACTAATAATGTTAGCACTTCTTTTACCCTACAGTTACCAAAGAAACGTAAGGACTCAGGATGTCCTACGATATCGATTTCTATTGGGGGCAAAAACATTAACCGTGCTTTACTTGACCTGGGCGCAAGTGTTAACCTGTTTCCATACTCTGTCTATGAGCAGTTAGGGATTGGAGAGTTGAAACCAGCTCATTGCACTCTCCAAATGGCAGACCGTTCAATCACCAAACCTAGGGGTGAACTGGAGGATGTGTTGATAAAAGTCGGGAAATTTGTATTCCCTGTGGACTTTATTGTTCTCGATACACAACCTGTACGGAACCAAATTCTGGTGATTTTGGGTCGACCATTCTTTGCCACTTCCAATGCTGTCATTAACTGTCGAAACGGTTCAATGAACCTATCTTTTGAAAAAATGACAATTGAACTGAACATCTACAAAATTGGAAGTCAGCCATCTGAACCCTCTACTCACATACTTGATGTTTGTTCTGTCCACGAGATTGCTCCCGAAAGTTACGAAGTTGATGAACTTTGCTTTGAAGATCTCGACGACACTAGCACATCAATGTTTGATCTTGCACATCTTAGTGAGGACACTCTTTCCACACTTGAGTCTGACACTCTTGACTCATCACCTTCTGAGTCTGTACCCTATGCAGGCTACGAGCTTCTTTGTGACTCTGAATATCATTCGATTACTCCACCTTCGATAATTTCTCCGCCAGCATTAGATCTCAAACTTTTACCTTCTCATCTTAAATATGCATATTTAGGTGAGAACGAGTCCTTACCGGTGATCATATCCGCTTCTCTAGCATCAGAGCAAGATAATGCGCTTATGACAATATTGAGATCTAATAGGCAGGCGTTTGGTTGAACTATGGCTGACATCAAAGGGATTGGTCTCTTGATAGTTGAACATCATATACATTTGATGGATGAAGCCAAGCCAACCCAAGAACTACAGAGACGGTTGAACCCCGTAATGAAGGATGCGGTGAAGAAAGAAATCGTCAAGTGCCTTGACAATGGTATCATTTACCCAATCTCTGATAGCCAATGGGTGAGTCCAATTCATGTCGTCCCTAAGAAATCTGGCATCACAGTCATTACAAATGAGGCAAATGAGTTAATCCAGAAACGCGCTCAAACTGGGTGGCGTGTATGTATTGATTACAGAAAACTCAATGCCGCAACGAGGAAAGACCATTTTCCTCTACCTTTCATTGACGAGATGCTAGAACGCTTAGCTGGATGTGAATATTATTGCTTCATGGACGGATACTCTGGCTATAATCAGGTCCCTATTGCCAAGAAGGATCAAGATAAAACCACATTTACTTGTCCTTTTGGTACCTTTGCTTATAGACGCATGCCCTTTGGGTTATGCAATGCTCCCGCTACATTTCAGCGGTGTATGATGGGAATATTCTCGGACATGGTCGAGAATTTTTTGGAGATTTTCATGGACGATTTCTCGATATTCGGAGATTCTTTTGCTGACTGCCTATTACATCTTGACGCAGTTCTTACTCGTTGTAAAGAGAAGAACTTAACCTTGAATTGGGAAAAATGCCATTTCATGGTCCAAGAGGGAATTGTGCTTGGACATGTTATTTCACGAAAAGGCATTGAGGTTGACAAAGCTAAAATAGATGTCATTCAAAACCTTCCTCATCCCAAATGCGTCAAGAATATACGATCCTTTCTTGGCCATGCAGGCTTTTATCGGAGATTCATTAAGGATTTTAGCAAAATTGCTAGACCTTTAACTCTTCTCTTGGCCAAGGACAAAACCTATCACTTTGACTCGGATTGTGAGGCAGCATTCGACTCACTCAAACACTCTCTCACTACATCCCCCGTTTTATCATCTCCAGATTGGAACCACCAGTTTGAGCTTATGTGTGATGCATCAGATTTTGCAGTTGGTGCAGTCTTAGGACAACACATTGAAAAGATACCACACGTGATCTATTATGCAAGCAAGACCCTGAATGATGCTCAAATTAATTATACAACTACCGAAAAAGAACTTTTGGCAGTTGTATTTGCATTAGAAAAATTCAGGCCTTACTTGATTGGCTCACCAATTGTTGTGTACACGGACCACTTCGCCTTGAAATATCTTTTGGCGAAAAAGGATGCTAAAGGTAGGCTAATACGTTGGATCCTTCTATTACAAGAATTTGATCTTGTTATTAAAGATAAGAAAGGATGTGAAAATGTTGTAGCCGACCATCTTTCGCGCATCTCTTCTTCACCAGTGACCCTGCCGATCAATGATTATTTTCCGGACGAACAACTCTTGAATGTATCCGATGAACCTTGGTTCAGGGATATTGTGAATTATCTTGCCACGGGACTTCTCCCCTGCGAATGGTCAAAACAGGACAAATATCGATTTCTATCCCAAGTAAAACACTTTTACTGGGATGAACCATATCTGTTTAAGTATTGTCCTAGATCATTTGCAGGTGTGTCCTTAATGATGAATTCAAGAGTGTTCTATCTTTTAGTCATGATCAGGCATGTGGAGGTCATTTCGGTCCTAGAAAGACGGCGGAGAAGGTTTTGCAATGCGGTTTTTATTGGCCGACTTTGTTCAAAGATGCATTTGATCATTGCAAAACCTGTGCATAGTGTCAACACACGGGTAGGATTTCCCGGAGAAATGAGATGCCACAGCAACCCATCTTAGTGGTTGAAATTTTCGACGTTTGGGGTATTGACTTTATGGGTCCTTTTCCCAACTCCTTTGGGAATCTGTACATATTGCTTGCGGTTGATTACGTCTCAAAGTGGGTTGAAGTTATTCCTTGTCGCACTAATGACAAAAAGGTTGTCATTAAGTTCTTAAAAGAAAACATCTTTTCGTGATTTGGACACCCACGCGCTATCATTAGCGATAATGTGACACATTTCTGCAATAGGTCTTTCGAGACTTTGATGCGAAAATATGCAATCAACCACAAATTTTCCACACCCTATCATCCCCAAACGAGCGGGCATGCTGAGGTTTCAAACAGACAAATCAAACAAATTCTGGAGAAAACTGTTTTTAAAAATCGAAAAGATTGGTCAACCAAATTGACGGATGCTCTTTGGGCATTCTGAACTGCATATAAAACCGATCTAGGGATGTCTCTATACAGACTAGTGTTTGGGAATGCTTGTCACATTCCGGTCGAGATTGAGCACAAAGCAATGTGGGCCATTATAGAAATCAACTTTGACTTAAAACAAGCCTGTAACTTTCGGAAGCTGCAATTAAACAAGCTAAGCGAACTCCGCGATGAAGCTTATGATAATACTGTAATTGTAAAGAATCGGACTAAAGTATTTCACGATAAAAATATTTTGAGAAAAACTTTTACACCTGGTCAACAAGTCCTTCTTTATGATTCATGACTCCATCTTCATGCGGGTAAGCTACGATCTCGGTGGAAAGGACCTTTTGTTGTGCGGTCTGTGTACCCGTACGGGGCAGTTAAGGTTAAAAATGTTGAAAACGGTATAATTTTTAAAGTAAATGGATATAGATTAAAACCGTATTTTTCCACTGACCCCTCGGAGGAGCTCCTGTTTTTACAGGAGCCGCTTTATAATGACTAATTTTTCTCCACCTCACCTCCATAACTTGGTAATTTTCTCACATCTTTAGAATGGATGTGAGTCAATTTGTAAATAAATTTTAGAAAAATAAAAAAAATATATATATAAAAAAAAGTTATAAAAAGTTTTGAACTTGAATAAGTTTGGGGGAGGATTTTCACGATCATATTTATTGCCCCCATTAATAAATTTCCTCCTAGGCTTACAGGTTTTTGTGATCTAGCGGTTGGCAACAGTGAGGACACTGTTGAAAACAAGTTTGGGGGTGGTTTGTGCTTATTTTCGCATCATTTTGCATCATACTTTGCATAAGCACAAAAATTTTAAAAACATATAAAAATTTAAAAATATTTTCAAAAGATAAAAATATTTAATATTTAATATAATAAAAGACTAGATAATGAAAAATTACATCCATGAGATTGGAAAAATTTAAGAAAACCAAGAAAATTAGAAGTTTTCTTAAACGAAACTAGTAATAAGTAGTTATGAGTCGTTGTCCCAAGGGTTAGTAAGATGAAGGAAGTCACTAATCTGAGGATAAAAATAAGTCTGAAAAATAGTTCCTATTCTGGAAGCCAAACATTTGAACGTTGATACCCTACTATACGCACTTACACACGTCTTGAAACTCGGGATAGTAGAGGATACCTTAAAATGATCTTATCTAAAAGCCAAAGTATGAAGGAAATTATAAATGAAAAAAATATAAATGGTGAAGAAAAAAATGAACACTGATTTTGTTATCACCAAGGCAGCAATAAAAAAATATAGCGAGGGTGCTTCATCACCTAGTGCCTTAGACCAACTGGTTTGGGAGTCACTGCTAAGCCTTAGGTGGTGCAAGATGAGGAAAATACTAATACACCTAATAAGCAAGCACATGAGTAATCGGTCGGTTAGTACCTCAAGAAGTATTAACGGTCGCATAAAAAATGTGTGAGCAATCTCATCTAAATATTCATCAAATTAAAAAGTACTGAGGTCGATGGACAAGAGTATGATAGCTTGAATTGAATTCTCCGAGTGTAGGGATGTCTCTTACACACACATAGGGGTATATGATCGGTGTTTGGATGAAAGATAGGAATGAAGAGTAAAGACGATGTTTTATTGAGAGATGATATGATTTTTAACATCTTTTCATGACTATTAAGATAGGGCTCATGACAACTGAAAAAATAGTATTAGTTGGAAACTCTAATTTTCAAAGTCTTTCTTTTACAATTCTTATCTTTATATGTAACTTTCACGGTCTTCCTTTTATCATGGGATTTTGTGGGTGCAATCCGCTGAAAGCCCTCAGGAGACAACACTCCTCCTACTAGGGATACCTAGAGGTTTAAAGGCTTGTTGCACGTGCTCAGTGCAATCGTGTTGCCTACGAAAGTGTGCTAGTTAGTTTTTCTTTTTCTTTATTTTCTCCTTCTCTTTTCAATAAAAACAAATTTGCTCGAGACGACCAAAATTAAGTTTGGGGAATTTGATCAGTCGAAAATATTGCATTTTTAACACATCAATTTCCTTACTATTTGCAATCATCTAGAGGTGTTCGGTATGAATATAACACATATTAGCAAATTGTCTGTAAAATACCAAATAACATGTGTTATACATTATAACCGGCATTTTGAGAAAAATTGTGTGTTTATTATTGCACGCATGATCTTTGTATATCGCAACACCTGTTTCAAGATTGTGTGCAGGAAATTCCAGGAAAAAGAACCGGAAATGCTAAAAGTGCTGATAAAAATACGCCAAGTCCAAGACTTGTGATCTGGCAGTAAACAGGAAAGTATACAAAGATTCCAGACATAAAATAAGGTCTTATGGATCAGCACCAAAACACCCTGAAGTTTCCATGCACCAAGCTTTCCAAACGGCCGCGGATCTGCGGCCGAATGGGCCTATTAGCCGGGGATCCGCGGCCACGTGGAGATATTATCGGCAGATTGACTTCTCAGGCTTCTCCTTTCATTAGCCTAACCTCTTCAATACACTTCAGTCTCCAGAGATCTCTAGAAGCTTCCGTCCTAACAGCCAAGCTTCTTGTACAAGCCTAATACTTCCAAGCTTCTCTTGTAAGCTACATAACTAACTCAACCTAGAAACTTCTACTCAACTACCAAACTTGCAAGAGAAGATAAACCTAGCTTAGCTTCTAAAGGAAGCTAAACCTAATCAAGCTTCTAGGGGAAGCTAAAGAAGAAGGCTATAAAAGGGGACCCAAGGCTTCATTACAAAGGTTGTTCAACAATTCACCCGCAAGTTGAGTGACACAACTTGTGCATCCAAACCCTAGCCCAAATCTAATTCCAAAGGCCAATTCAAGATCACCGAGTACCAAATCAAGCAAGAATCCATCGAGCCTTTTTGAAGCAACGCCGATCTTCATCCGAGCAAGTGATCCAAGATGATCCGCGACTCACGAAGACGATGCGAAGCTAATTCGACGATCGAGTTCTCTCCTCAATTCTTGTAGTTTTGAGTGAATTGTAACGAAATGTTGAATAATGAAAGGTGAAAACTCTTGATCTTGCTTTTCTTTATATTTGAGCATTATGATGAGTTCTCAATTCTTGATTGTTTTCTTTGTCATGATATTTGAGTGAAAACTCCGCTTGTGGAAGAATTGAGAAAATAGATAGATGATGATGATTAAATTCTTGAACGATTCTTAAGTCTTTTGAGTTTTGTAAACTCAAGGAAATTGAATCATCGACAACCTAGTTTCGAGCGATATACTTTCTTGAATGTTTTCGCTCTTAATTAGAGATCAACGATCGATGATTGAATTTTCTAGAGGCTAGCATTTGAATGATAATCAACGAAAGGACAATGGATGATGATGAAGAAACCCTAGTTTCTTCGATAGATCCTCTCGTTGATCGTCATCGATCTAGTAACAAATCATCAATAGATAAGAATTTATAATCCTAATTCTTCATCATCACTATCGATTGGATCGATTCCTACGAGCCTCATTACAAATCTTGATAATTCATCTGATTTGGACAATTCTTGATTCTTGATTCTTGATCTATAGTATTTTGTGATATTAGATCTAGTTCTTTACAATTCTTGAAACTAAATTTCAAAATTCTTGAATCATTTTCTTTTCTTCGTTAATTTTCAACTCGACTAAAACAATTACGATCAAATCTCACTTTCCCTATGGACGATCCGTATTCATTAACGCGCTACATCGACATCGTTAATTGATTGTGGTATAAATATCTTTGATTGTGAACACTTTACATTTCATCACAACTTAGACGATAAATTATTTCTCAACTCATGAGTGGATAGTAAAGAGGAAGATGATGAAGATGGAGGAAACTCAAGAGGAGGGAGGAAGGAGGAGCAAAAATGGGAGCTCAAAAATAATGAAGCATGCAAGTGAGAGAAAATCAACACAATGGTTTTGTGTATCAATTTCTTGAATAAACAATCAACAACCATACTTCAATAGTAACTACAAATGAATTAAAAATTCATTTGTTAACTATTGAAGCATGGTTATCACCATTCATCCCATACCTCACACTTTACACCTCATTTCCATTTATCAAATAAATGGAAAAAGCATAATGAGGTGGCCACCTTCTACAGGGTAATCTGTAATAAAATACGGATTACAGTCTGCTGTATATACATACATGCATTCGGATAAAAATACGAATGCCTAAAGAGATAGAATAACACGAAGAACGTAATACTAGAATATACATATCGAAATACATATATGTAAATAATCAAATCAATACCTGATTTAATTATCCGGCTCAAACCCGAGCCGGCTAGTATTACCAACTGTCTGATCGAAAGTCCGGGTACAAAGTACATCAATCGATTGGAACCCTACACGTATCCAATATGGCTACTATATCATTTTGCCTGAACCAGGGAAACCCTCTGTGTGGGATTCTAAAGACTCGACAGTACGCCGGTAGTGAGTTACTGGATAAATCCATAACCACAAGACCGTCAGCGGCACTAGCTGTATGTAACGGCTACTCGGGTACCTGTTGAAAAGGAAGGCCGACGAGCAAACTCATTCGGATCCCTACTGAGCCTATCTGTGACAATCTCCGTTCAGTCTGGTCTCTTCGTCTGAGAGTATCGCATACCGGGTCTAGGGGGTGGTAAATGTCAGGCCCTAGTAACCTGGTAATTCATGCTGATGCGGCTCAGGACCAATCAGGAAAACTACTGATCAGTCTATCAGTAAATCCCAACTGCCTTGGCCAAGGTCTTATGGTCCTGACTAATCGAACACAGTGCGATATTGACTCCCAATACCAGGAAAGAAGAATCCCCGACAATCGCTCACTGTCTCCATGTGGCTCGGGACTGTACCCAACCAAAACCTGTTTGCACGACTCAGTAGAGCCGTGGTAGGATAGTGATCAAAGCACAGTGGGAACTCACACGAGACAAATGACGATCTTAGGTCCAAAGACTATCTTGTACTCATGTCACCTGAGAACTTCCATTTGACGATAGGTATAGTACCATCTGGAAGTTCTCGACGAGTCTGTCCGGTGTACTCACCCCCAGTGAGCACCTATGATCTTAGGTCTAACGACCAATGGTTGCGGGACCAAACCATCGCCCCTCGTCGGGGTTTAGAAACGTATACACTAGTCTACTCCGGAATATTGATACTCCGTCTCGATACTCCCACGACTAGAGACCATTTAAGGATGTGCGTACCGACTACCCAGCTCCCACAAGTATGATCGCCATCACAACGCAGGTAGTCTAGCAATGATCCTACAGGGTTTATCAACATGTACAAAAGATATGTAATAGTAAGTAAAACATGCACATGTTAAGATAAAGACAAACCAGATAGCATACTATCATATCGAGCAAGACTGTCCTGTACATATATATGTCCAAGCATCCATATGTATACATATACAATAATGGCCTCTAGGGCATACATATCCAACAGGAATCTCCTGAAGAGGTCTTTAATTCCCATGTCGATAGCGATCTCTAGACCTGCTATCAAAGCTTCATATTCAGCCTCGTTATTAGTCCTCAGCTCTATTAAAGAGAGGGCGTAATGCAATATCCCTCCTTGCGGAGTCACGAAGATAGGCCCACCGCGGCTTTGATTATGAAGGTATTTTGCTTTCGCCTTTTCCCGGAAGATGCTCCATTGAAGTAGTGTTCCCATTAGGAATCATTTTCTTCTTCTCTTCTTCGATTTTGTCGAACGCATGTTCATCCGGCAACTCGCAATTTAAGGGGGAGTTAGCTGGTATCGGATGCTCTGTGAGAAAGTCGGCAATGGTCTGGCCTTTCACTGCTTTGAGGGGTCGATACGTCATCGAGAACTCCATCAGGAGGAGGGCCCATTTGAAAAGCCTTCCTGTTAGTATGGCCCTTGACATCAGATATTTGAGAGGATCCACCTTTGATATGAGATGAACCTCATGTGCCAAGGCGTAATGTCTGAGCTTCGTTATTGCGAAGATCAGTGCCAACCAATGCTTTTCGATGGGGGAGTAGTTGTTTTCTACCCTCAGGAGAACTCGACTCAAATAGTACAGAGCTCTCACATTTCCTTAATCGTTCTCTTGTGCCCATAGCGTGCCTGGAGAACCCTTAAGGGTAGGTATATATAAGATAAGGGGTTTTCCCTTAACCGGAGCGGTCAATACCTGTGGATTTTGTAGGTATTTCTTGATTTCGTCTAGTGCATTTTAGCACTTCTGATTACAAATGAACGGGGTCCCCTTCTTCATCAAATGACTATAGGGATGGCATTTCCGGAGAGGTTGGCTATGAACAGCCGGATATATGCGAGCTTTCCATGAAGAGATCGCAACTGTTTATAGTTCTTGGCGTGGGCATTTCCATAATCGCCTTGATCTTTGAGGGATTGATTTCGATACCCCGGTAACGTATGATGAATCCTAGGAATTTTCCTGAGGAGACTCCAAACGCACATTTTAGAAGATTCATCTTCAGATTATACTTCCGAAGACGTCGGAACACTATTTTTAGATGTTCCCAATGTTCCTCGTGAGATCTGCTCTTTACCATAAGGGCGTCAATGTAGCATTCGACGATCTCGTGTATGAGGTCATCGAAGATCTTCGTCATGGCCTTTTGGTAGGTAGCGCCAACGTTCTTTAAACCGAAGGGCATTACCTTATAGCAGAATATGCCCAGCGGAGTCGGAAAGGCGGTATGTTTTTGGTCTTCAGGATGCATTTTTATTTGATTGTATCCTGAAGATCCATCCATAAAGGAGAAGACCTCATGGGTAAACGTGCTATCGATCATCATCTCGGGAACAGGTACTGGGAAATCATCATTCGGCAAGCTTTGTTGTGGTCCCGAAAGTCAACGCAGATGCGCATCTTCCTATTTTTCTTCATCACTGGAACGATGTTAGCGATCTAGTCGAGATATTGAACTTCTTGGATGAAGCCGGAATCGATTAGTTTCTTGACTTCAGCGTTGATACTCATCTCAAGTTCGAGCTGCATTCTTCTTGGCACCTGTTTGACTGGTTTTATGTTCGGTGATATGGCCAGTTTATGTACTGCCACCTTTGGATCTAGACATGGCATTTCGGAATAGTTCCACACGAAGCGGTCTTTATATTGCATGAGCACGTCTTTTAACGTGGTTACCTGTTTTTCAGATAGTAGCTCACTGACGAATGTCGGCTTCGGATCATTTTCTATCTCTGAGTCAATTTTTCTTAGGTTATCCGCCGTAGTGTGTATCCCATCTTCCAGCTCTTTTGGTGCTGGTGGAAACTAGGAGATCACCTCGTCTTCGTCTTCATTTGCGAAGCACATGTGGAAGTCATCCATAGTCTCATGCCCTCCCTCTTTTGAGAGTGTTATCATATGACAGGTACGAGTTCGCTTCCACTCTTGATGTTGAGCTCGTCCCATCCTCATGGTATAGGTACTCTTTGGCTCATGCTTTTGCGGCAGGGTTACCCTCCAGCTGTCGGATAAAACGAACCTTCCTTATTGTTATTGGTCTTCTACCCAGTCTTTGAAGGTGAAGTAGTCTTCGAGCGGATAACCTATTACACGGTGATATGAGCAATAATCCGAATGGTGGACATCGTTTTTTGTTCGGGGTGCCGAGACTCCGGAAGTATCATCATTTGGTGCTTCATGACAAGGTTGAATATTTTCCCCGTCTTGTCTTGGGGAAAGAGTATTCCCGACCCATTTTCTTTATAAAGGACGGGTTCTAATCGACCTTTTCTCGATTGCACGGCTTTTTGGATCCGCTTCATTGTTTTCGAACGTTGTTTGCATTCTTTGCCCTGTTTTGCCTCGATTTCAGGATTTTCCCCTTTCGCAAGGACATACAGCGGGCCGGGGATGAAAAGCATTATAGTCTTCCTTCTTCGCAGATTGCTGATTGAGGCGCTGCGTCCTGGCCTTTTCATAAATGGCCATTTCACGGCTGTGATTGTCTCGGCTCTTTTGACAACCTTCTTTTATTAGCTTGTCTATTTGTTCTTCGAGCGACGGACTTAACGTTATTTGAGTGGGATTTCGCTCTGTTTCAACGTCACGGCCATTTGGTAGAGCGTTTTCCCCTCACTGAAGCTGTTTATGACGTGGCAATCGTGGAACCGATCTCGTTTCTTGGATTGAACGTATCCGAACCCGGTTGTCTCTATCTTCCCATTGGGCATCTTTCGTTGAGTCCCAGGAATATCTCAAATCTTTTTGTAGAATTGGGCTTATCGAACAGTTTGTTCGAGGGGTACACCTTGGTGTCTTAACAACCTTTTCAATCCCTCCGCATAGTATCTTGGAAGACGGATTGGTTGAAGCCCGTCGAGTGCAAAATTGGTACCACGCCAGACTTCTTTTTTTTACTTTGGTCTCCTTAGATTGGTAGAAGATGATCGCCTTTTCACCTCTTCGCCTGGAAGGGACGTAGAATGTCTGTAGTTCTTGTATGCTATATGTATCGAGTTCATCAAGTTCTTTGTAATGCCGAGGCGAAGCCATTGTAATTTGTAGACTCTGATCTGTTCCGATAAAGGTTTGCACTGACGGGCGGATGGAGAACACGGGGTTGGCCACGTCCTTTGAGTCGCTGCCGAAGACCAAAATAGGAGTAGATGGTCTGGGCCTATTGTTTTCTTTCTGGGGTTGCCTCGAGTAGACTATTTCTTCATCTTCCTCGGTATCGCTCCTAAAGATCGGGATAGTGGCGACGGACTTCTCTTTATCCTCTGGCTTATGACGCCTTTCTGTATCCTCGAAGTATGGTAGGAAGTATTTTGCGTCTTCATATTTTCGGACCTCGTTTACAGAAAATGAATTTAGCTCCCCTGTGACGGTGTATTCCAAGCCGTCTTTGAAATACTTCATACACTGATGTTGTGTAGAAGGGATGATATTGTACTCATGTAACCAAAGCCTGCCGAGCAAAGCATTATAGCAAGTCTTGGCGTCAATGACTTGAAATTTGATGTCAGTGACGAGCAGCCCAGAGCGTAACATCAGTATTACGGACCTAAGCATCCATGACAACTGTAAGTCGAACCTGAAGATGGTAATTTTGTCTCGAGCTAGGTACTGAACGTTCATGCAAATCTCTTTCAGCACTCTCACGTTGAGAAGGTTGACGGAGGATCCGTTGTCGACAAAGATTTTCTCTCTCTTGATGTCGTGGCAGTACCTGATGATGTATAATGGGCGATTATGTTCGAACGTACCGAGAAGAAGATCTTCATCGCTGAATGTAATGTCAGCCATGTGGACATCTGCCTGTTCATCTTCTCTTCCGTGAGAAAAACTTGGAATTGATCGGGCTCTTGTAATTCCTTGATCAGAGAATCTCGTGCCTCTTTGGACAGGAGGAGAGCATCCAATATGCTCAGTTGTGAGGGTATTTTCCTCAGATGTACTAAGACATTGTAACCCACCTTGTTTTTCCTAGACGGGTCCTTCACTGCAAGCTCTTTGACAACTTAATCATCAAGGGCAATTTCCTCAGAGATGTTTTCTTTCCCATTGTCTTTTTTGCTCGAACCTTTGTTGGTAGGTCCGAGATTCGTTTCAGGAAGCGTGCGGTTACGCAGCTGAATATTCTCGCAGTTCTTCTCTTCATCTTCTTTTCTCGAGGTGGAGTCTTTGAAGAGAGGGCTGAAGGGTGTAGGGTGTTTTTTGGCACCCCATTGAGATGGGAATGCGCGCGCTTGTCCGTCATGTATAGATTCCCTCTGCCTGGGGCAGGCCGGGGTTTATTGATTGTGGGGATCTGAGTCTCCGGCAGCCGCGAACTAAACTGTCGTTAATTACCCCTCGCCTTTGAAGCGAGAGAACCTCTGATTGACGGGTCAAACTGGTCATGCGAACTCAATGTGCAGAGTGTGTGTATTGTGTTTTGAGGGGTCTTGGGTATATCGGGGACCTCGCAGAATTTACGGGGGTCCCACGTGTTTTGAGTGTGGAATGTGTATAAAAAAATAAGATAATAATAATAATAAAAAATAAAAATAAAAAAGGGTAAGTGGCGTTCTAAAAAAGCGTGGGAGCTGGCACCTCACGTGCTTGGCACGCGCGGGCTCTGGGCGCCTGCAGGAAAAGGGTCTTAGCCCCTATACTGGGAATTGTACTCTCGATTGACTTTTGGAGTTAAACTCCTAAAAAAAGGGAAGAGGGGCTTAGCCCCTGCACAGGGAGTTGTACTCCCCGGTTGACTTTTGGAGTTAAACTCCTAATAAAAGGATGCATAGAGAGTTGTACTCCCCTGTTGGCTTTAGAGTTAAACTCCTAAAAAAGGGATTTATTATTTTATATATTATTATTTTTTTGTGGAGGTAAACTCCTGAAAGATTTTTGGAGATGATGAAAAGGGACCCCTTTCTTCTCCTTTGAGCCCTGGGTTTTCTCTTGAGCCTTAGATCTTCCCAAAGTAGGATTTTTGGAGATGGGTCTCCTTCTTCCTCCTCTCTGTTGGCTGGATCTTGGAGAAAAAAGATGGTGAGATTTAAAAATCTTCCTTTTTAGAGATCTGATGGGAGATCTAAGCTCCCTTTTGTGGGTTTTATGGTGAAAAACTATTCCTTTTTGGGAAAAGAAGAGTGAAACTCTTGATTTAATTTATGAAAAAGGAAGAAGGTTTAGAACCTTGAGAAAAGAGAAGGAGGCACAGAACCCTAGACTTTTTTTTTGAAAGAATGAAAAGTTGTTCTTCATTTTTTTCATCATGTTTGCCTTTATAGGCTACACACTTTACATATAGCCCTTTGGGTTTTACCAAATGGCACTTGTGCCACCCCATACCTTATGTGCTTATCTTTTTTTCGCACATAAGCCATGGGGTTTACAAAATTTTGTCTTCTTGCCCATTTCTCATATATTTATTTATAAAAAAAAGAATTATATTAAACTAATTTATGGCTTCATTCTTTTTGTCATGGGGCCGGTCCCTTGCATGCTCGGTCTTGACCTGGACTTGGGCCCACTGGCTTGGGGTTGTCTTTGATTTTTACTTGGTCAACTGGGGTGTAATTTTTGTCCCCAACAAAGTGCCCCCATCAATAAATGCATACCGCGTGTGGGGGTTGTGTGCATGAAATTGATGGATCTTGCTCTGTATGGAGCTTGATTTGGTTCCCGTTTTGACGACGTGGAGGTCGATGCTGCCCTTTTTGCGACGTGGATGGTCGGTGCTGCCCTTTTTATGACGTAGATGGTCGGTGCTACCCTTTTAGCGATGTGGATGGCCGGTGGTTCCATTTTAGTGACTCGGAAGGCCGGTGCTGCCCTTTTAGCGACGTGGACGGTCGGTGCTGCCCTTTTAGCGACGTGGATGGTCGGTGCTGCCCTTTTAGTGACGTGGATGGTCAGTGCTGCCCTTTTGGCAACTTGGAATGTCGGTGCTTCTCTTTTAACGACTTGATTTGACTTGCTCCGCTTCTTGCGGTGTCGGGGTTTGATTTGACTTGCTCCGCTTCTTGCAATGTCAGGGATTGGATTTAACTTGCTCCACTTTCTACGGTGTCATGGTGGGATTTGACTTACTCTGCTTTTTGCGGTGTGGGGATTCGGCTTGTTTCCAAGGTGGAGCTTGATTCCGCCATGGAGGTCGCTGGTTGACTTGATTCCGAGACAGAGCATAATTCCGACAGGGAGGTCGTTGGTCGACTTGATTCCGAGGCAGAGCATAATTCCGACGCAGAGATTGTTGATTTGATTTATTTTAGGAGTTCTCTACCCATCCAGTGGGACTTTTGAGCTTGGAAGCACTACCGGATATGACAATGATTTGATCTGTTTGATTTCTGCCTTATTTGGCGGGACTTTTGAATTTGAGAGGAACTTGGAATTTGGATTTTTTTTGGAATCATTCTTGCTGCACTAGAATAATGCAAAGAGAAACTTATCATTTACCTTTGGGAAAACTTAGGATTTGGGTTTTTGGTCAGCATCAGCACCAGTAACACTGAAGCAATGCCAGGAGCGACTCATCATTTGACCTTGGAAGACTTGGGATTTGTGTTTTTGGTCGGCATCAGCACTGCTAACACTGAAGCAATGCCAGGAGCGACTCATCATTTTCCCTGAGAAGACTTGGGATTTGGGTTCTGGGTCGGCATCAGCACCGCTAACACTGAAGTAGTGCCAGGAGCGACTCATCATTTGTCGTTGCCCATTGGGGAGCAATGGCTTAAGAGACAGGTTTAGATCCCTATCACCTAAGGATTTTCAATTTTATGAGTCTGTTTCCTGATTTAAAATCAGAAAAGCTTATGGGAAAAGCTTCAGAAAGAGGGGTCACGTGCTCACACGTGACCAGCAGTCACGTGTTGACACGTGACATATGAAAACAGCGGAAAAGGCTCATGGGTTCCCTGATCAAGTCAAGGAAAAGGTCCACGGATCAAGTCAAGAAAAAAGGGGTCAGAAGAGGTCACGTGTTGGCACGTGACGCTCGAAGCAGCAGACCGGTCCTTCAGTCGGATAAAAAAGAAGGAGGCTCCTAGCAGGGGTCACGTGTTCACACGTGACCAATGGTCACGTGTTAACACGTGATGACTAAAACAGCAACCAGAAGACAGCGCAGAAAGAAAGAAGACTCTTCATTCCAAAGAGGGTCACGTGTCCACACGTGACCATGGGTCACGTGGTCACACGTGACCGGCTTTCAAAGCCCATTTTGATGACATAATTAAATTCTGAGGGAGATTTGAATCTTTCCAAAGGAAAGTGATTATCTGAGACCAATCGAATTAAAGATTCAGAAGTGATTTAAATATCATCTATCTATGGAAAAATCTCGGGTTTGGAAAGATTTCCCCTTTAAATCTAACCGAAATAACAAAGGAGAATCCCGAGATTTAAAATCCAATGGGGGATAAAATTCACCTAATAATCCAAAGGTCCAGAACAAATGAAGGATGCAAATCAAATCTCTCAATGAAGATTCATCGAAAACTGATTGATTCGGCTGCTTCTCCTATAAATAGGAGCCAAGAGACACAGATATGGATATATATAGGCAGAGGGAAGAAAAAGGGGAGAGCCTTGATACTTTGAAGGAACTTAGATCTTCTGCAAAAGAAAACCCTAGGTAAGAAAGGGAAGGCTTTCTGAAAGAAAGAGAATTCAATTCTCAACAGAGTTTAACTCTGATATATGAAACAGAAGAACATATTTCTTCTCTCTTTGATAGAGGATCTGCAAAGTGCACATCTCCCATTTAGATTGAGAATTTAATTCTCAATGGGTTGAGATCCTGCCATGTAGATCCAAAACATAGAGAGGGAATGCAAGAATGAGAATTTAATTCTCGCAGAGCTATAGGAATTCAATTCCTTTAAAATAAAATTAGGGCTTGACCCTGTATCATGAGAATTTAATTCCTTCAGAACAAAGAGAAACAGGGTTTAACCCTAATTAAGAACTTAGTTCTGTTGAAACAACGGGGATCCAATTCCCTTAACCATAATTTAACAGGGACTGGAAGTTTAATTCCTTAAAAAGCTTTTATTAGGGTTTAACCCTATTCAGTTCTTCACATAAACGAGGAATTTAATTCCTACAGAAGATTCATGGTTCAATTCTACTCCAGAATATAAGTCTTCAAAAGGAAGTAGGAATTTAATTCCTTTGAAAATTAAAGCTCGAGGAGTTTAATTCCTGAAAAAAGATCAACAGATTCTCTAAACAATATACATGGAGGCAGGGTCACGTGCCACCACGTGACCCCCTCAAAAGATCTACAGAAAGCCTTTTGAGGCAGTCCCCCACGTGACCCACGTGACCCTTGACGGAAGCTCTAACACATAGGCATATGAATGTGTAGGGTTCCTAGGCACTCTTGTGAAGGTTCTTAAGGCATCAAACATGCCCGGATTAAATTTTAGACGTGCCGAACAACCCAAAGCCGGGATCTTTGCTAGATTATTAGGGTTTAATATGCAAGATGATAACTTTTATCTAAGTGTGAGGGATTACAACCTTTGTAGTCCGCTCCTTCACTTCACAAGCTCCGAGTAGAAGTCCCTTTGCCGCGATCCACGATCTCCCGGACTCATGAGAGGCTCCACGATTCGAACGATCCATTCTAGCTTGTCGTAATCCAAATCTCCGATGATCTACCTTGAAGTTGCTTCGACTCAAGCTTTCTCACTCAAAAGAGAAGAACACCCTAATCCCAAGGGCTAGATGAGATGAGGATGAGAGAGTAGTGATTTTGCTTTCTTTTTATATCATTTTCTCATATTTTATCATCACTTAAGAAAATCAAGCAAGCTTTTCTTTCAAGAGAGAAGAAGAAGATGATAATGGAAAAAGAATAATGAATAATCTTTTTTTCTTTTGTGATGAATAGAAATATAAACATATGATTGAATTATTAACCATGGTTAAGGATGATTGGATGAGAACAAGTAGAGAAACAACTAGGGTTAGGGTTTGGTTGAGTTAATAATGTGTCATCACAAAATATCCTAACCTTGACAAAAGAAATAGCTTCTAGAAGGAACTTGAAGCTACTAACCCTAATCAAACCCTAACCTCAATTAATCATCCTTAAACATGTTTAACAATTAATCATATCATGTCACAATAATATATATCACATATATATTATATATTTGCAACAAAAGAAAATAATACAATTAACATATATCGCATATATATCAATGTATCATCCCGCGAGAAAATGAAATAATAAAGTAAGCCAATATTAGTTAATATAATAATATATCATATATATTATTATATATTAAATCATCGAATCAACACTTGATCCGACGATCCGGCTATATCGAATATAACCGACTAATATATCATATACCGATTTATCGAATCAACACTTGATCCGATGTCCCGGTTCATATCTAAATATCGCGAGAATATAATACGGTATCCCATATCGCATTATTCTCGTTCCTGCGCATATCACATATGTGCCACTACTCTGTTTCGCCTGAGCCAAGAAACCTCTGTGTAGGACTCTAAAGAATCGTCAATACGCCGGTAGCAGGTGATGATCATATCAAACACCCACAAGCTGCAAGCGGTCAGCTAAACGTAACAGCCACCCAGGTATTGAGCGATCAGAAGATCAACAAGCTAGCCTGTGCGTTCTCCTGTGAATCCAACCAGTAACACTCCCGTACAGTCCGGTCTGTTCGTCTGATATGTCGCATATCAAGTCTAGGGGTGGTATACGTCAGACCCCAGTAACCGATAAGTCGTGTCGATGTGTGGCTCATAACGGGTCGAGAAACTACTGGTAACACTTACCAGTATATCTCTATATCAGCCCTGGCCAGGGACTTCCAGTTATAGCCAATCGAACACAGCACAACATCAACTCCCTATACCGGGAGAGACGAATCCCCTCCTATCGCTCATTGCCTCCATGTGATTCGGGACTGTACCCAAAAGCCACCGTTTTGCACGCCCTCTTGGACGTGGTAAGGTGGAAATCAAAGCACAGTGGGAATCACACAAGACTCTATGACGATCTCGGGTCTTCAGACTACCCTGTACCTGTGTCACCGGAGAACTGCCATCTGACGTGTGGTATATCACCATCTGGGAGTTCTCGGCGAGTCCGTCCAGTGTACCCAGTCTCCACTGAGCACCCGTACACCATCTCTGATGTCAAACACCGATGGATATGGGATCATCCATCGCCCATCATATGGGTCAAGATGCGTATACGCTAGTCTACTCTGGTGTATCGATGCCCTGTCTCGATATACCCTCGACTAGGAACAGTTATAGGATGTACTCATCGACTACCGCGGCCCCACTAGTATGATCTCATCATAGTCCCAGTAGTCGAGTACAAGTCCTAAGGGCTTTATCAACATGTGAGAGTAAAACAGTAAACCAATACAAGTCAACATGTTAAGATAAAGTGAAACCAAATAGCATACTATCATGACGAGCAAGAAAGTCATCTCTATATATAACCAAGCATCCATTATAATATACATCATATGTACAACAATGGCCTCTAGGGCATATACATAACTAACAATCTCCCACTTGCACTAAGGCCAGCTGCTGTAGTATCTCATACCTAGCATCCCGAATAATCTCTCAAACTGTATCTGGGGAATAGCCTTCGTGAATGGATCCGCAGTGTTGTCCTTCGTATCTACTCTCCTGACCTCGATCTCCCGGCGATCAACTATCTCCCTGATCAGGTGATACCGCCTCAGAATATGTATGGACTTCTGATGGGACCTGGGTTCCTTGGCCAAAGCCACAGCTCCATTGTTATCGCAATACAGAGGTATTGGATGCTCAATGGATGGAACCACACCAAGTTCACTAATGAACTTCTTGATCCAGACAGCCTCTTTGGCAGCATCGTTGGCAGCGATGTATTCAGCCTCCATCGTTGAGTCTGCAACGGTATCCTGTTTGGAACTCTTCCAACATACCGCCCCTCCATTGAGGGTAAAGACAAAACCCGAATGCGACTTAGAGTCGTCCTTATCACTTTGGAAGCTGGAATCGATAAAGGACTCCACCTGGAGTTCTCCGTTACCATACACCAAGAACATCTCCTTAGTCCTTCGTAAGTACTTGAGAATGTTCTTCACTGCTGTCCAATGACTCTCTCCAGGATCTGCTTGATACCGACTCACTACACTTAGTGAGTATGCTACATCGGGTCTGGTACATAGCATCGCATACATGATAGAGCCTACTGCCGAAGTATAGGGTATCCCTTGCATGCGAGCTCTCTCCAAATCAGTCTTGGGAGACATCTCTTTGGAGAGAGTGAGTCCAGAGATCGTGGGTTGGTTCCCACGCTTGTATTCTTCCATACTAAACCTCTTTAGTATGGTGTCAATGTACCTGGATTGGGACAATCCCAGTATCCGTTTAGATCTATCTCTATAGATCATGATTCCCAATATGCAGGAGGCATCACCTAGATCTTTTATTGAGAATCTCTGTGATAAGAAGAGCTTGACTGATTGCAGCATAGGAATATCATTTCCTATCAAGAGTATGTCATCCACGTACAATACGAGGAAGATAACCTTACCCTCTGCTTCCTTCTTATAGATACAAGGTTCATCTATATTTTTGATGAAGTCAAACTCTTTGACTACAACATCAAAACAGATGTTCCAACTCCGCGATGCTTGCTTTAACCCATAAATGGATTTAAGCAGCTTGCACACCTTTCCGCTGCTCCCACTATCTACGAAGCCCTCTGGCTGAGTCATGTACACGCTCTCTTCTAAATCACCGTTTAGAAAGGCGGTCTTAACATCCATTTGCCAGATTTCGTAGTCATGGTATGCAGCAATGGCAAGTAAGATCCGGATGGACTTAAGCATAGCCACTGGAGAAAAGGTTTCGTCATAATCCACACCTGGTCGTTGACGAAAACCTTTTGCTACAAGTCTAGCTTTGAAAGTCTCAACTTTTCCATCTACACCAAATTTCTTTTTAAAGATCCACTTGCTCCCAATGGGTTTTACCCCTTCAGGAGCATTTTCCAAAGTCCATACTTTGTTGGTGTACATGGATTCCATCACAGATCGCATTGCATCCAGCCATTTCACAGAGTCACCACTCGTGATGGCCTGCTCGAAACTAGTCGGTTCATCATCATCCATGATGCAATCCTCGCTTCCACCATCAATGAGAAAACCGTAGTATCTCTCAGGTGGACGAGAAACCCTAGTAGATCGGCGGAGAGGCTGGGGTTCGTCGGGTACTACTGAATCCTCTGGTTCCAATAAATCATCTGTTGTAGTTTGTTCTGCTGGAACTTCTTCCAGTTCTACCTCAGAGCCACTAATTTCTTTTTCAAGAAATTCCTTTTCTAAAAAGGTGGCATATTGAGAAACAAACACTTTTTGTTCCTCAGCGTGATAGAATATATATCCATAAGAATCTTTTGGATATCCTACAAACTTACATAGAACTGACCGTGCCTCGAGTTTGTCTGGATTTTGCCTTTTGACATAGGCCAGACAACCCCATATCTTAACTCGTTTAAGAGATGGTCTCTTTCCATTCCATATCTCATATGGAGTGGTAGGCACCGATTTAGTTGGAACTCTATTCAATAGATATGTGTCTGTTTCCAGCGCATAACCCCAAAAGGAGATAGGTAACTCAGCAGTGCTCATCATAGAGCGCACCATATCTAATAGTGTGCGATTCCTCCGCTCCGATACACCGTTGTGCTGTGGTGTATAAGGAGGAGTAAGCTGAGAGAGAATCCCATTCTCTTTTAGATAATCCCGAAACTCATTACTTAAGTATTCACCTCCTCGATCAGATCGAAGAATCTTAATACTTTTGCCCGTTTGATTCTCTACTTCGTGCTTATAATCTCTGAATTTTTCAAAAGCTTCAGACTTGTGTTTCATCAGGAACACATGTCCGAATCTAGAGAGATCGTCAGTGAATGTAATGAAGTAGGAAGAACCGTTCCTGGCATGCGTAGACATGGGACCGCATACATCACTATGTACCAGTCCTAAGAGTTCAGTAACTCTTTCTCCGTGTCCACTAAACGGAGCTTTGGTCATTTTTCCTTTGAGACATGAATGGCAAGTATCATAAGATGATAATTCGAACGAATTCAAATAACCATCTCTATGCAACTTAGCCAGTCGTGTCGCATTGATATGACCAAGTCTACAATGCCACAAGTAGGATTCGTTCATATCTGAACTTTTCCTCTTGTGTGTGTTTTGTATATTGAGGACTGTATTCTGATTTAGAATGAATATGCCATTATGTAACGAGCCTGATGCAATCAACTTTTGATCTAGGAATATGTTCATAACATTATCCTGTATTACAAAATTATATCCCACTTTACTCAATAAAGAAACTGATATAATGTTGCACATCATGTTCGGTATATAATAGCATTCATTTAGAATCAGTGTATTACGACTTGGTAATACAAGGTGATATTCGCCAACTGCTTTGGCTACAATACTTGCACCGTTCCCTACTTGAACGGAATGATCACCTTTTCCCAGTTCTCTACCTTTACGTAGCCCATGTAACTGTTTACATATGTGGGATCCTGATCCGGTATCTAATACCCAGGACGTAGGGTGAACTGAGAAACAGTTCTCAATAACTAACACACCCGAAGAAGATGCATCAACATGCATGTTCTTTTGGGCGGCGTGAGAATCTAGATATTCTCCTGTTTCCTGTTCAGTCTTATAACTCTTATAAGAAAGAACGGGTCCAACGTTCCCTTGCTCAGTACAATAATCAGGTTTAGTCAATACATCCATATTATTATCTTGATTATGGCCTGAAATGGTCGCTACCTGGAGAGAGAGAGAAGAAAACACTTTAGCGTATGCTCTTGCAAGATTAGATTGGTTATTATCTTATCTAATCAGGATGTCTCCCACTGTTTTTATCAAATCTACCTTAAAACCCAAAAAGGTAAGATTAGCCGGGATTAATTACACCTTACAACTTCGTCAATCTTTCAGCCAGATCAGTGTCGGTACTTTGAGGGAGGTTCCCCGTGCTTTCGCACGGACCTAATTAATGAAAACCTCGTTTTCCCAGAGGCGTAACCTCGTTAACACTTTTCTAGACACCTACTTGATCGACTAATTGTCCTGTGTAAAACTCTCCCAGGAGTAACTCTTACTCGCAGTGGGTATCAGGATCCAACTATCTCATAGGAGGTATGCAATCTCATTGCAAATTTCAACACTTGAAATTCCCGATAATATTTTTACCCCTAGTGTCTTATGACCTTAACTATGGTCAACAAATCATAAGCACTAGTCAAGTCCTACCCGTCATTTCTTGATTAATTTAGACCCACCCACATGACCCTTAACTATGGTCAACAAAGTCATATGACTGTCCTAATTAATCACATCTTATGTTATCTAGGAAAACATCACTTAGCTACCGTACACTGCGCCTTAACTATGGTCAACAAACGCAGCACGAATACTAAGTACTCTATTTTCCTAAAATGACGGAGGGTTACGCAGGTTTTTCAGAAAACCCTGAGCGTAATGAACTTGATGTCGTCGTAGAATCATGTAGTTTTTGAAAAGGAGTGTTTTTGAGGCTTTTCTTAGTTTCGCTAAAGGGGTCACTCCCGGTGAAGGGATCGTCGGCCCTTTCCTCATCGAATAAGGTGCAGGATATATCATATATACCGCTGTGCAAAGCAAAACACTAAAAGCAATCAAAAGACAAACCGCGTTTTGTATCATCTGCCAGTTTTGCTAAAGGAGTCACTCCCGGTGAAGGGATCTCGGTCCTTTCCTCATCGAATAAGGTGCAGGATATATCGTATATATCGCTGTGCAAAGTAAAACTGTAGCTACCCTTTTTATAAAGATTTTGATTCTACAACATCTTTAGGTTTCTTTTCTTTTATTAATCTCATTAATAAATATCCCATCAGCTTATGCTTCCTAAGCATCACAGAAGAAACGAAAGCAGTAATATTTATATATCAGCATATATATATAGTATAAGCATTCGTCTCAGGCAGTAATATGATCTCATCACAGAACATTGCAGCAGAAGAACATATATGAAATATTGGATATACTAGGACGTCCGTGTTTTCAATACGAGCATGTATAAAACACGGATTCCACGGTCGCGACGAATAGCCAAACCCACATCCCAAGACCCCTACGAGAGCGGCAAGTAACACTGCCAATTCTAGGGTTAGGAGACCCGGTCTCGACTCCTCGAGATGGCCTCCCACTGGACCCTAGAACCCGGTTACTTGTGCTCCCCACCTTGGGTCTACCTAATGCGGAAAAGTAAATAATATACACTGGTGACAGCAACCGCAACCAGGAAGTGCCCCAAATAAAAGAATATTACATTACAAATGAATTTTACATGAATGAAAATAAAAACCCCCATCTCACATAAAACCCCCGGCTATTCTGATCGCGACGATCCAATATAACATATCACAGCAACACATAATATCTCATATCATCAACGTAAGTAAATATGCGCATCCCAATTGTCGTTGACATATAGCAACGAAACCGGCGATATCACATATTACACTTACGGTCACAGAAAAGAAAGTGTAAAACTACAATATTTGGAATCCACAATCACTTTAGACATCATAAATCCGAAATATCACATACTCCGCATTTCATGCCTAACTCTATGAATTCCACATATTGTATCACATTCCAGATAAATATACAGTATTAAACTTTCCGAACAGATAATCAAACACCCAAAATTTCCCAAAGTGCTCAACTCTTGAGCGGAGTTCAAATAATCCCAGAATATGTTACAGTACCGGTGATCCAGCCGTACGCCTCACATGTGGCACGCCGTACTACCCTAAACCCGAAGGTTCAAAAGGCAGTTCAAGACGGTCACATAATCGAGTTAAGGTTTGTTGTCTTCTAGAGGGTCCACCTCTTAACTTGTACAATTTTCCCGAAAGATTTAAACCCGAATAAATTTCAACACTTGAAAGTTTGCCATACCGGGAAACAGTAAGTTAATGATGTCCGTTTAAATAGTTTAACAGTTTCTAAATATCCGGAAAGAAATACGAATTTAAAATTTCCGATCGAGTCTACTATTACAAAACAAACCCCAGAATTTTAAACACCTGGAACAGATTAAAAATACCCAGAATATTCAGCAAGTACCTACGGTTAAAACCATGAAGCCACGTGTCCCAATCCTACAGTGCCGCCGCGGAACCGCCGCGAGATCCATGTTCCTGCCGCGGATCCGCGCTCCGTTGGTTGAATTGCGGGCACGTGTTTCATGGTAATTCTTAGAATTACCTGCTGATTTTTTTACATATTTTTAATTCTGAAAAATCCCAAAATTTAAAAAATTTCCAGAGAGGGGTCCATTTTGTTCGTTTCGGGTTCGATCGGAGTTTTAACTTCGTAAATACATCGCCTAATGCTCTAGCTAGGCTCTGATACCACTGTAGGGTTCCTAGGCACTCTTGTGAAGGTTCTTAAGGCATCAAACATGCCCGGATTAAATTTTAGACGTGCCGAACAACCCAAAGCCGGGATCTTTGCTAGATTATTAGGGTTTAATATGCAAGATGATAACTTTTATCTAAGTGTGAGGGATTACAACCTTTGTAGTCCGCTCCTTCACTTCACAAGCTCCGAGTAGAAGTCCCTTTGCCACGATCCACGATCTCCCGGACTCATGAAAGGCTCCACGATTCGAACGATCCATTCTAGCTTGTCGTAATCCAAATCTCCGATGATCTACCTTGAAGTTGCTTCGACTCAAGCTTTCTCACTCAAAAGAGAAGAACACCCTAATCCCAAGGGCTAGATGAGATGAGGATGAGAGAGTAGTGATTTTGCTTTCTTTTTATATCATTTTCTCATATTTTATCATCACTTAAGAAAATCAAGCAAGCTTTTCTTTCAAGAGAGAAGAAGAAGATGATAATGGAAAAAGAATAATGAATAATCTTTTTTTCTTTTGTGATGAATAGAAATATAAATATATGATTGAATTATTAACCATGGTTAAGGATGATTGGATGAGAACAAGTAGAGAAACAACTAGGGTTAGGGTTTGGTTGAGTTAATAATGTGTCATCACAAAATATCCTAACCTTGACAAAAGAAATAGCTTCTAGAAGGAACTTGAAGCTACTAACCCTAATCAAACCCTAACCTCAATTAATCATCGTTAAACATGTTTAACAATTAATCATATCATGTCACAATAATATATATCACATATATATTATATATTTGCAACAAAAGAAAATAATACAATTAACATATATCGCATATATATCAATGTATCATCCCGCGAGAAAATGAAATAATAAAGTAAGCCAATATTAGTTAATATAATAATATATCATATATATTATTATATATTAAATCATCGAATCAACACTTGATCCGACGATCCGGCTATATCGAATATAACCGACTAATATATCATGTACCGATTTATCGAATCAACACTTGATCCGATGTCCCGGTTCATATCTAAATATCGCGAGAATATAATACGGTATCCCATATCGCATTATTCTCGTTCCTGCACATATCACATATGTGCCACTACTCTATTTCGCCTGAGCCAAGAAACCTCTGTGTAGGACTCTAAAGAATCGTCAATACGCCGGTAGCAGGTGATGATTATATCAAACACCCACAAGCTGCAAGCGGTCAGCTAAACGTAACAGCCACCCAGGTATTGAGCGATCAGAAGATCAACAAGCTAGCCTGTGCATTCTTCTGTGAATCCAACCAGTAACACTCCCGTACAGTCTGGTCTGTTCGTCTGATATGTCACATATCAAGTCTAGGGGTGGTATACGTCAGACCCCAGTAACCGATAAGTCGTGTCGATGTGTGGCTCATAACGGGTCGAGAAACTACTGGTAACACTTACCAGTATATCTCTATATCAGCCCTGGCCAGGGACTTCCAGTTATAGCCAATTGAACACAGCACAACATCAACTCCCTATACCGGGAGAGACGAATCCCCTCCTATCGCTCATTGCCTCCATGTGATTCGGGACTGTACCCAAAAGCCACCGTTTTGCACGCCCTCTTGGACGTGGTAAGGTTGAAATCAAAGCACAGTGGGAATCACACAAGACTCTATGACGATCTCGGGTCTTCAGACTACCCTGTACCTGTGTCACCGGAGAACTGCCATCTGACGTGTGGTATATCACCATCTGGGAGTTCTCGGCGAGTCCGTCCAGTGTACCCAGTCTCCACTGAGCACCCGTACACCATCTCTGATGTCAAACACCGATGGATATGGGATCATCCATCGCCCATCATATGGGTCAAGATGCGTATACGCTAGTCTACTCTGGTGTATCGATGCCCTGTCTCGATATACCCTCGACTAGGAACAGTTATAGGATGTACTCATCGACTACCGCGGCCCCACTAGTATGATCTCATCATAGTCCCAGTAGTCGAGTACAAGTCCTAAGGGCTTTATCAACATGTGAGAGTAAAACAGTAAACCAATACAAGTCAACATGTTAAGATAAAGTGAAACCAAATAGCATACTATCATGACGAGCAAGAAAGTCATCTCTATATATAACCAAGCATCCATTATAATATACATCATATGTACAACAATGGCCTCTAGGGCATATACATAACTAACAGAATGCCCGTCACGTGATGGCACGTGACGCTCTGAAAGATGCAATAATCTCAGCAGAAAGAATGAAGGGAGGGTGCTCTCACGTGTCGCCACGTGACCCCTCTTGCCTTAGTGTTTAACACTAAATCGAAACTCCCGAATCCAGTGTTAAAACAACTGTTGGGCCTTAGTGTTCAACACTAATCAAAAAAACTTTACTTGCAGTGTTCAATACTGACTACCTTAGTGTTTAACACTAATTTGAGGGCTCAGTTGCCAGTGCTTGATACCGATCTGTTTTAGTGTTTAACACTAATTTGAAAGCCTTGTCGCTGGTGTTTAACACCAATTATCTTCTAGTGTTAAACACTAACTTGTCAATCTCATTCCCAGTGTTCGACACTGATTGCTCTGTAGTGTTTAACACTAGGCTTTGGCCCGATTGGCTAAAGGGATAGAGGCAAAGCCTCTCCCTCAATGGACCAACAAGAAGTCAATATTCCAGACCTGACTGGACTTAGCCCAAGCTGGCCATAAGTCCTCAATTCGTGATTAACTGGGCCAGTGGGCTCATAACATAATTAATCAGTCTTGACCCCAAATTGAGCCAGGGACTACTCAAGCCATTCCGGTTCTAGGGTACATCTCTTCACTCCTTTGATACTTGGCATTGTAATCCCTCAATGTCTTCAAAGAGGTGACAGGTCCCGATGACCACTCATGATATGGATTGTGGGGCCCTTAAACCCATGTCTAATGCAAAATTCCTGGTTACGTGGAACACGGATAATGTCACTCTTTAACCCCGTGGAAAACGTCCAGAGCGGATCCTGGTCCTCGCAGAGCACGACAGTGAACCCGTGTGAAGCATCCAGAGCGGAGCCTAGTCCTCGCCTAACGCGGCAGTGAACCCGTGTGAAGCATCTAGTGCAAAATTCCTGGTTACGTGGAACGCGGATAACGTCACTCTTTGACCCCGTGGAAAACGCCCAGAGCGGAGCCTGGTCCTCGCCAAGCACGGCAGTGAACCCGTGTGAAGCATCCAGAGCACATAATGGACCGCAATGTCCTTAAACTACCAATGGACCGCAATGTCCTTAAACTACCAATGGACCGCAATGTCCTTAAACTACCCACGGACCGCAATGTCCTTAAAAAGTATCCATGGACCGCAATGTCCTTAAACTACCCATGGACCGCGATGTCCTTAAACTAGAACAATAGAGCCCCTATATGCTCTTTTGTCGGACCTAAACGGTCCCGTTTAAGTTGATCTTAGCCTCAAAGATGGCTAACGAATCCTTAAACCTTCAAGCAGACTGGACTACGAATCCCCCCAATTAACTCTGGCTCGAGGGTACATCTCTGAACCCCTCTGACACCCGTCGTTGTAATCCTTCAACGTCGTCAGAGAGGTGACGGGTCCCGACGGCCACACACATACGATGGACCACTATGTCCCTAAAACTGGAACAATGGAGTCCAAACGCTCCTTTGTCGGATCTAAACGATCCCGTTAAGTTGATCTTAGTCTCAAACTAGACTAATGTATCCTTAACAAATGTTTGAGTAGATCTTAGCCTCAAGCGTGGCTAACGTATCCTCAAACCAAACCCCCAAACCCAAATCTAAGATAAACGCGGATTTGGACTAGTCCACGCCCTACGGGCGATGACATAACTCGGTCTCCGTAAACGATCCACGGGCAATAAAACATAAAACAAAAACACACGACACGAAGTGACCATCTGGAGAAGGAGAAAGTTGTTACCGCGATGCGGTAGCGTAATTAACTGCAGGGGCTTGCGCCTGCAGGGAAGAGCGTCCCCACAATCAAAAACCCCTCAAACGAGGGGGAATCTGACGAAGTCTGCTACATCGGACGCATCCGTTTAAACCTTCGATACATGGTGCCATAAATCAACTTGGCATCTTCGGAGAGGTAGACGGATAGCACCAATTGGCATCTGCCCCGAACCTCAGGCGAGACGTCCCCACGTCCCGCGTGTCTTTCGGAGGGGAACAGATTCTGGCACGCCCGGTGGGACCTTTTCCTCTTTCCACTCCACACTTCGTGTGTCGTGATTCGCGAACCAATCGCGGTTCGCTAATAGTTGCCCTTGGGTTTCAAGATACTAAGAATTGGCGTCTTGCTTATTGCAGAAAGCAAAGGATCGATGGCTTCTACTTCTGCGAAATTCTCCAACTGCTCGAACTGCAATTACGACCAACGCTTTACCTCGCCAGGAGGTATAGCCTATGGACCCCAAGCTGCTTCGTTGTTCACAATGCCGGTGGACCAGGTGACTCAAGCCACTACCGGATTGTTCTTTGGGACTATACTCCCACCATCAAGCTTCGCGGCGCCGGTGATGACAAAGGAAGCTCTCAAGAAGTCGGTCTTTGACCGTCTTGCCCCTGCCGCGGCTCCTCTCAACGAGTCGCCCAATGTCAACGCCTCGGTCTTCTCTAGATTGGGCCAGAAATCCAGCGAACTCATCACGGGACCTATGATCTCAGAGAAGGCTGCTTCTAAGAAAGCGGCCGCTCCTGCCTCCGAAATCGCCAAGGCGGCTTCTCCAGCCAAGAAGTCGATCTTTACAAGATTAACGGCTTCAGCTCCCGCTCCTGCTGCACAAAGGACATCGGTCTTTGACAGGCTAACACCAGCAGCGACTCCCCACCTACACAGGGGGCAAGACGAAGCCATTCTCACCGCTGAACCAGCACCGTCCGCTCGACGCGCTCGACGTCGTCATTGGCGCCGAATAAGGAAGGCTGGGGGCAACTCTCCCTCCGGATTGACTCCACCAGCCCCGGTAGCAGAAGTTAATGCTGCTGTTCCAACTGGGAATAGCTTCGAGATGCTAAATAAGGTGCGAAGGAATTCCCCTACTGCAGTGCTAAAGAGGTCTCCTTCCTCATTAAAAAAGGTTGTGGAAATAGAATCAGAACAGCCCCGATCTCCTCAACGGCTGTCTTCCAAAATCTATAAGGTTTGGCGGCAGACCCGAGACTCGATCGTCGATCCAAACTTCTCCCGCCAGCACAAGAAGCTAAAAATCCAACCGGAGGCCGGTCATCAGGCTAAACCCCGAAAGGCTATCTGGACGCCCACCTCAACGGCCCCTCCATGACTCATAAAAGGAGGAGGCCAGGAAAGATCCCTCACCATGCAACAACAGCTGAAAGCACTGAGCCCAAACGCCCTAAGTCTGGGGGCATGAGGGTGCACACTGTTTATATGGCTTTTGGAAAGGAGGAAAGCCGTACCTCTACGGGTCACCGACCGCTTACCCGATCCGTGACGAAAGCCCAGGAGCAGCAACAAAAGCTTCAGGAAATGATGAATGCTATGGCCGCACTTACCGGGCTAAAAGAAAGCCCAGAAACATCCTCAGACGCACGCCAGGAGGAGGAAACCGACGCTGAATTCCTTCGCCGGACACTGGAGAAAAAGGACAAAGAGGCTGCTGAACAAGCGGCCAACATACAACGTATGGGCCTTCTCTTCCAAGATATGATAGGAATGATGATCCAGCAGGACCTACCCGCCGAGGATCCCCCAATTGTTCTGGAAGACGACCGAGGAGAAACGTCAAATCCACCACCAGCCCTCTCAACGGCCAAGGAGGAGACAATCTCTAAAGCTGACTTGGCTGACTACATAGCCCAGCAAATCCGGGTCCATCATGCGACTGAAGCAGCTGGTCAACTCGTGAAAACGGGGCGGCCGTATCCGAGCTGGTACGATCAAATCAAATACCCGCAAGGCAACACGATACCGAAATTCCATGTGTATAAGTGGACCGGCAATCCCCATCAACACGTCGCCCAGTTCCGGGCCCTCTGCGGTAACACCGGCGGGGATGATAAACTGCTACTCCGTCAGTTCGTTGGCAGCTTATCAGAAACAGCGTTCGAATGGTATTCGGAACTCCCGAACGATTCCATCAAAACGTTCGCTGAAATGGAGTTGTTATTCACCCAGCGATTCGCAAGTGCCAGCGAACGCACTCCAATAACTGCTTTGATCAACGCCAGGGTAAAACCAGGCGAAACCTGGGTCCAGTATGCTATACGCTGGCGGAATTTATGGTCGAGATGCGAGCAACGCATTGAGGAAGCACCCGCAGTGGGCATGTTCGTGGGAACCCTAGACCCCCACGCAACTATCTCCCAGTTTATGATGTTCTTTAAGCCAACCACATTTCAGGCTTTAATCGACAAGTTGGCTCAGATGGACCAGATGGGTCATAGACCACCTCCCCCGAAGTCGGAACCTCGGAATGATAAGGGTAAAGGAAGGGCAACCTTTGTCGCGAATGCCCAACAGCAACCTAACGCTCCGAAACCGGCAGATCAATTGGAAGAAAGACGCCGGTATTATAATGAAAAGATGAAGCGTCCCTACTCGTTCCCACGAGACAAGACGAAACGGTTATTCGAGCTGGCAATACGCAACCGACTTATAAACCTACCAAATCCAAGGCGACCGCCACAACCCACCGAGGTGAATAACCCTAGCTATTGCCCTTACCATCAAACGGTAAGTCATCCGATTGAAGATTGCTTCGTCTTCAAAGGATGGATTGAAGATCAATACCTCCAGGGGAAGTTTGTACTGTCCGAGAAGTGGAAGGTGAGCCCACCACAGCCGCATACTCCTAAGAAAACAGATACACCGGGGGCAACCTGCTCCTTTATTGAAGAAGTTCCATGGGAGGTCGTACTATCAACTAAAACCAAAAGAATGCTGAGAGACCTTCATGCGTGCCCTGCGATCGAATGGAAAGACCCTCTCGAACCTCAAATTATCGAGGGGATGTTGAAGCCCCGCACAGCTACGAAGGCTCGGGATAAAGGCCCAAATACTCACGCCCAACCGTCAAAATCTTCGAAGAAAAAGAAGAAGAAATTCAAGAAGCCCGCGAAGCCTGGAGACGAGCACACGAGCTTGCAGAAGCAAATCGACGCGCTGGAAGAATACAATCAAAAGGCTCGAACTCCTGTCACACTGCAAGAGCTCCTCAACCACATCTTTCAAGGGGGAGATGATGAAGAGAGCTCGTCGGATGAATCCGAAGAGTATGTGGCGAGTTGTAACGTAATCTCCCACTCGTTTACCGATGATGAGAAGATTCCTAGCACTAAGAAGCTGGAGGCGGAACCTGAACCAGAGCGTGCGTGGCTGACAAATGAAATGATCAAAGCCTTCTTAGACGAAATTCGTCTAAAAAGTAAGGCGGATCAGGAGCATGAGATGGCGACGTCAGAAAGAACCAAATGCAGGCGACTGAATGAGAGAGTTGAACTACCCCCGCCAGATCAAAAGGCGTCCGAAGTAGACAAAAAGATATTCAAGACGAGGAAAAGGTTTGCCAAAGCCATGTCAATGGGGATGAAGCTACCACCCTCGGAAGGGAATACACACGATGGGGCGGAGAGGCACCCTAATTATTGCGCATATCATCGGAAAATCTCACACCCCACAGAGGAGTGCGACGCCTTTAAGATATGGTGGCAAGGATATGTTGCTCGTCGGCAACATTTTAAGCGCATGAAACGCAAGAGCCGTCGGGAACGAAGAAGCACTGTCGACAGGCGCAACAGAACTACTGGCAGCTGTGACATGGTTAACGTCGGGGGGTCACAAGTTCTCACCTTTGGGAGCGACTCTGATGAAGAAATGACTCTGGGCCTTCTCTTTAAAGAATCCGTGTTAGGGAAAGAGGAGGAATCAGAGGCCTGCGAGAACATTCAGCTGCGCAATCGCACACTCCCAGAAAAGAATCTCGGGCCCGTGAGCAGAAAAGATAAGGGAAAGGAAAAGGTCATTGAAGATATCACTTTAGATGACCAAGTCACGAAAGAACTAACAACCAGAGACCCTCCTAAGAAGGGTAAGGTGGACTATAACATCCTCGCGCACTTAAGGAAGCTACCTTCTCAGCTTAGCATCCTTGATGCCCTCCTATTGTCAAAAGAATCGCGAGACTCGCTAATTAAGGCGTTGCAAGAACTTGAACAATTCCAAGCCTTCCTCGCCACTGAAAAGATGAAGGACGAACTGGAGGAAGTGCATACGGCCGATGTCACTTTCGGTGATGAAGACCTCCTTCTCGGGACGTGCGACCACAACCGTCCCCTATATGTCTTCGGATACTGCCATGACATCAAGATAGGCAAGATCCTGGTGGATAATGGATCCTCCGTCAATCTCCTTAATGTTCGAGTGTTGAAGGAAATCTGCATGAGTGTGCAACACCTCGCTCGTGACAAAATTACTATCTCCGGTTTCGATTCACAATCGTCACGGACTCTCGGATCTGTGATACTAACATTACGCTTTGGACTTCTCGTCACAGACATCAAATTTCATGTCATTGACGCCAAAACCTGCTACAACGCCTTGCTCGGTCGTCCTTGGCTACACGAATACAACATCGTCCCTTCTACACAACATCAGTGTATGAAGTACTTTAAGGATGGTTTCGAGTATACCGTAACAGGTGAGTTGAACCCGTTTTCCGTGAACGAAGTCCGCAAATACGAAGATGCAAAATACTTTTTGCCAGACTTCGAAGATACAGAAAGGTGTAGCAACTCGGAGAACAAAGCCGCCGCCACCATCCCTGTTTTCGGGAGCGATACCGAAGAAGAGGAAGAGATAGTTTATGCAGGGCCATCTCAGCGTAACAACCTGGGGACGCCTGCCCCCATACTGGTCTTCGGAAGTGATTCAGAGGATGAAGTTAATGCTGTGTTCTCCAATCGGCTGTCAATACAAACACTTCCTGGCGATGACCATAGCTTGCAAATCACCATGGTACCGCGAGAACACTACAAGGATCTCGACACGCTGCAAGCTCATAATGTGCAGGACCTGCAAACATTCTACATCCCTCCCAGGCAAAGGGGTGAGAAGGTGATCCTATTCTACCGATCCTCAGAGTCGAAAATAGAGAAAGAGATCTGGCATGGCGCAGATGCTACATGCGACAGACTCCAACCCATCCGTCTGCCCAGATACTATACAAATGGATTAAAGAAGCTATTGAAGCGCCAAGGAGTACCCTTAAAACAAACTGTTCGACAGGCTCGGTTCTACAACAGGATTTGGGATGTCCCTGGAACCCAACGCAAATTGCCCAACGGGAAAATGGAAACACTTGGGCTTGGATACGCGAGAACCGGAAAACGGGAGCGGGCCCACAGCAGCGACGCTATATATACCTTTGATGAAGAAGAGGACGCCCTGTCAGGAGATGCCGACCCTTCATCAAAACTAGACCCCGCGATTGAAGCGCCAAGTCCGTCGTTTGAAGAACGAACGGGCAAGCCTATCAGGAAAGTGGGTCAGAAAGCTCGGGAAGACCACAGCCGCGAAATGGCCATCTACGAGAAGGCCAGGACGCAACGTCTATTTCAACGGACTGCAAAAGACAAAGATGTTCATCCTTGTCAACCCATCATGCGAAAGGCCCGACGCGAAGACGGAAATAAGTCAAGGAGCGGAAAGAAGAGCCGACAACAACGACGTAGGATTAGAGGGTTACAGGTACTGCACGGCTCGGATTCGTCCCTCATGGAAAAGACGAGTCGAGCGTACTCCTTCCCCCGAGACAAGACGGAGAAGTTACTCAAGCTCGCTTTAAAACATCAAATGATCGCGCTTCCAGAATCTAGACACCCTGAGCAAGCTAACAAGGCTTCTCGTCTGAGCTATTGCTCTTATCACCGAGCCATAGGACATCCTACCGAAGACTGCTTCACCTTCAAGAACTGGGTCGAGGACCAGTACCGACGTGGCAGATTCGCTTTATCCAACAGCTGGAGGGTAACGCCGCCACGAAAGCATGAGCCCAAGGCCGCAAGAGCAGAACCGGATCCATCTCAGTCTCAGGAGCGGATTCGCACCTGTCATACGGTTACGATATTAAAAGAAGAGCCCGAGAACATAGATGACCTTCCCCGATGCTTTGAAAACAGCGATGATGAGGTGATCTCAGAATTTCCGCCCGCTCCGAAAGAACTGGAAGACGGTATACATACTACTGCAGATAACCTCAGGAAGATTGAGTTGGGATCGGCAGAGGACCCGCGACCGACATTCGTCAGCGAGTTGCTCTCTGAAGAAAGGGTGGCTGCGTTAAAGAACGTGCTTCTACAGCATAAAGACTGCTTCGCGTGGAACTACTCCGAGATGCCAGGATTAGATCCGGAAGTTGCTGTGCATAAATTAGCAATATCCCCAGATATCAAGCCAGTCAAACAGGCGCCAAGAAGGATGCGACTCGAGCTAGAGATGAGCATCAACGCCGAAGTCAAGAAGCTGATCGATTCTGGATTTATTCAAGAAGTTCAATATCCCGACTGGATCGCCAATATCGTCCCGGTAATGAAGAAGAATGGGACGGTACGCATATGCGTGGATTTCAGGGATCTCAATAAAGCCTGTCCAAAGGATGATTTCCCAGTACCGGTAACCGAGCTAATGATAGATAACACGTCCACTCACGAGGTTTTCTCCTTTATGGACGGTTCGTCAGGATACAATCAGATAAAGATGCATCCCGAAGACCAGAAGCACATCGCTTTCCGGACCCCTTTGGGTATATTCTGCTACAGGGTTATGCCCTTTGGTCTAAAGAACGCCGGCGCTACCTATCAAAGGGCCATGACAAAGATCTTCGATGACCTCATACATGACATCGTTGAGTGCTATATCGATGACCTCGTAGTAAAAAGCATGTCATACGAAGAGCATTTAAAGCATCTGGAGACTGTGTTTCAACGCCTCCGGCAATATAATTTGAAAATGAATCCCCTCAAATGCGCGTTTGGAGTCTCCTCGGGCAAATTCCTGGAATTCATCGTTCGACACCGAGGTATTGAAATAGATCCGTCAAAGATTAAAGAGATCATGGAAATGCCTCCGCCAAGAACCCTCAAACAGTTGCGGTCTCTCCAAGGGAAGCTCGCATACATCCGGCGATTTATCGCAAATCTTTCAGGAAAATGCCGCCCCTACAGTCACCTGATGAAGAAGGGAACCCCATTCGTCTGGGATCAAAAATGCCAAGGTGCACTAGACGAGATCAAGCAGTACCTGCAGAACCCGCCGGTATTGGCCACGCCGGTCAAGGGAAAACCCCTCATTCTTTATACAACCGCCCTCGAAGGTTCCTTGGGCGCATTATGGGCGCAAGAGAACGATCAGGGGAAAGAGAGAGCACTCTACTACTTAAGTCGAGTTCTACTGGGGGCGGAAAGCAATTACTCTCCCATTGAAAAACATTGCTTGGCATTAATCTTCGCGATAACAAAGCTCAGGCACTATGCGTTGGCACACGAAGTCTGCCTCATCTCGAAGGTGGACCCTCTTAAATATCTGATGTCAAAAGCCATATTGACGGGACGACTCGCTAAATGGGCCCTGCTCTTGATGGAGTTCTCGATAATCTATCAACCTCTCAAGGCAGTGAAAGGCCAGGCCATTGCTGACTTCCTCGCTGAGCACCCGATACCGGCCGATTCTCCTCTGAATTGTGATTTGCCGGACGAGCATGCATTTGATGCGATTAGCGGCGGAAGCACCCGATGGGAACTCTATTTCGATGGAGCGTCCTCCGTAAAGAAACAGAAACGAGGTATCCCAATGATCAAATCGGGGATATGCCTCATCTTTGCAACTCCACAAGGAGGGATAATGCGCTTCGCCTTCTCCTTAACAGAGCCGAGGACAAACAATGAGGCTGAATATGAAGCTCTGATAGCAGGCCTCGAAATCACCATCGACATGGGAATTGAAGACCTCCTTATATACGGGGATTCTCAGCTAGTTGTTAGTCAAGTAAATGGTGACTACCAAACGTGCAAGCCGGAGTTGGTAAAGTACGGCGAAAAGGTGCAACAACTGTTGGCCCAAATTCCCTCCTATATTTTAGAGAACATACTGCGCGCGGAAAACAGCAAAGCAGACGCGTTGGCCAAACTTGCTAAAGAACTGGCTGACGAGAACCTCGATGATGTCAGAATCGTGGTACAAAGCCGTCGAGTGCTCACCCCGGCAGAAATACCTCCGGAATTATATAAAGAGGGAGCGACTGAGCAGACGACCCTACAAATAAAAGACCAGGAGAAGGCCGAGGACTGGAGGGAAGTCTTCATAGACTACTTTAAGTCCCGCCGAATGCCCAAAGAAGCGTCCTCAAGACATCAGCTCATGAAACGAGCCCTATCTTTCGCTCTCGTCAACAATACTCTATACAAGAGATCGTTTGATTCTCTATGGCTGAGATGCTTAGGATCTGACGAAGCAGAAAGAGTCATTCAGGAAGTTCATGACGGACTTTGCGGTTCTCACCAAGCAGGCCCGAAGATGAAGTTAAAGATTAAACGAATGGGCTACTACTGGCCCACGATGATCCAGGACTGCCTCAAGTATGCGAAGCAATGCCACTTATGCCAGATTCATGGAGACTTCATCCACCAACATCCGAATCCACTACACCCAACGGTGGCCAGCTGGCCATTCGAGATGTGGGGGACTGACATAGTCGGACCCATTGAGCCAGCATCATCTCGGGGACATCGTTTTATCCTGGCGACAACTGATTACTTCTCCAAATGGGCAGAAGCAGTACCACTGAGGGAAGTGAAGACGGAGAATATCCTCCATTTCTTCAAGACGCACGTCATCTATCGGTTTAGAACCCCACGGCGGATTATCTCCGATAACGGGCCAACCTACAAAAGCCATAAGATTAGCCGCTTCGCGCAGCAGCACAATATAGACTGGAGGTATTCTTCAGTTTACAACCCACGAGCTAACGGTCTGGCCGAGGCCTTCAATAAGACCTTGACGAAGATCGTAAAAAAGACCGTTTCCCGGAATAAGAGAGACTGGCATGAAAGGCTGCAGGAAGCCCTTTGGGCTTATCGAACTACATTCAAGACGGCCACGAACACAACGCCGTACGCATTGGTATTTGGGACGGAAGCAGTACTCCCCCTCGAGATAGAGTTACCCTCTCTACGAGTAGCGGTCCACCACGAGCTGACGGACGAAGAAAATGCTCACCTTCGGCTTGAGGAGCTTGATGCCCTCGACGAAACCCGACTCATAGCGCAACAACATCTGGAAGCCTACAAAGCAAAGATGACGCGCTCGTACGAAAGATTGACCAGGCCGAGGACATTCCGCCAAGGCGAACTCGTGCTAGTGGTCAAGAGACCTATGATCCCCAATCGTGCCAAACGGGGAAAATTTGAGCCAAACTACGAAGGCCCTTACATCATAGACAAGGTCTACCTGGGTGGAGCCTATCTACTCATGGACATGCACGGTGAAAGACCTTTCAGGCCAATAAACGGCCGTTTCTTAAAGAAATACTACGCTTAATAAGCCATAGCCTGGGTCAATGATGGATGACGACGACTATGTCCGCTCGCTATCTTCCCAGGCTCAGACCTTACAAGCAGCAGCCGGCCTTCCCGTAACGACGGACCGGAACGTCCTTAAACTAACGATGGACCGAAACGTCCTTAAACTAACGACGGACCGAAACATCCTTAAACTAGCGACGGACCGAAACGTCCCTAAACTACTACCACAGCATCATTAAGCTGACGAGATATAAACAAAAAAAAAGAGTATATAAAATAAAAAACGGTATGTCCATAAGCAAAGTGGGCACGGATGAAAACCCGAAAGGGCTCCGTGAGTAAAAACAGCTGGACTACCGGCGAGTGTTTGTGAAAAACCCGAAAGGGCGCAACCTCGTTAAAAGACACTTATAGGGCCCTCTCGGCCTTGTAAGGAGAAACCGCCTGCGTGAGATCCTTACGACTCACAAAGGAGCAGCACACTTAGGGATCCTCACGATTCCTGAGGAGAAAATACACTTACGAGATCCTCACGACTTGTAAGGAGAACTCTCTTATGGGACCCTCACGGCTCATGAGACTTGAAAGTCTTAAGTTACAGAAACCTAAACCTGTTCTTAAGCAAATCCTCCACAACCCTCGATGTTGCCCTACAAAGGACTCAATACCGACCCTTGTATACAATCCACGGGAGCGAATAAACATTTCCCCAGCAAAGTCCCACCCGTGACTAGGGATATGTCCATATAATGAGCAGCCCTTGTAGGTCCTCTCGACCCATAAGGAGAAAGCCCTCTTGTAGGATCCTTACGATTTACAGAGGAACACGCACTTAGGAATCCTCACGATCCCTAAGGAGAAAATACACCTGCAAGATCCTCACGACTTGTAGGGAGAAATATCTTTGTGAGACCCTTACGGCTCATGAAGTCAGAAGCCTTGGTCGGCAGGACCCTTAACCCTGTTTACTAAGCCACCTTTGTTCAAACATCGACAGAGGCAAATGATGATTCGCTCCTGGCAACATCCCAGTTGTAGCGGTGCTGATGCTGAAATCGGTATCTAAAATCCAAGCTTGCAGCGAAAAAGCTAGCGAGCCACACATGCATACGAAATAGCCGAAATGATGGGGCAACTTGCAATAAAAAGCAGCAAGTAAAAATGTATGCATGACAAAATAGCCGAAATGATGGGGCAACTCGCAATAAGAAACAGCGAGTGAAAATGAAATAAATAGCCGAATAATTGGGCACCGCGAAAAATAGCCGAAATGATGGGGCAATCGCGACCTTCGCGATATAAAAGCTGAAATGATAGAGCATCGCGAAAAAAGAAATGAAATAAAAGTGAAATCCTCGCCCTACAGGTGATGTTACATCTAACCCTGTATACAATCCAGGGGCGCAATCAAAGAAGGGATCATACTCCTCCCCCGAGTTTCATCATAAGGAGAAGCCAAATCTCGGCGGTTCACAGATAGCCTAGTGATCACCACCGCGACATTCGTCTCGATACAGCAGACGCGATACCAGCAAACGAAGCGAAGGCCAAATTCCTAGCTTCAACGTCTTGACGACGCAACATCACTGAAAGGAGTCACGGCAAAATCCCTGGTTCCAAATCTCGACGGTTCACCAGCAACCTAGAGACAACCACGACATTCGTCTCGATACAGAGGACGCAATGCCAGCAAACGAAGCGAAGGCCAAATTCCTAGCTTCAGGGTCTTGACAGCAAGTCATATAAAGCCTGAAAGACAATCGGAGATCATCCTACACCAGCGCGGAGTGGTCACCACTCTGACGTTCGTTTTGATACAGCAGATGAAATATCACCCCAGCGTTCTTCCCCCAACAGGATTCGGACGCGACAAAGAAAACGAAGCGAAGGCCAAATTCCTAGCTTCAACGTCTTGACGGTAAGTCATATAAAACCGGAAAGACATTCAGAGATCGTCTCATACCAACATGGAGTGATCACCACCTCGACGTTCGTCTCGACACAACAGACACAACATCAAGCGAAACGGAATAGCGGCAACCCCAAGTTCCATGGCTCCGCGATACATATCACCAAGAGTCAAACCTCCATCCCGTGAAATGCGGATACAATCAACAAACTTCCTGGTTACGTGGAACGCGGATAACGTCACTCTTTGACCCCGTGGAAAACGTCCAGAGCGGATCCTGGTCCTCGCAGAGCACGGCAGTGAACCCGTGTGAAGCATCCATAGCGGAGCCTAGTCCTCGCCGAGCACGGCAGTGAACCCGTGTGAAGCATCTAGTGCAAACTTCCTGGTTACGTGGAACGCGGATAACGTCACTCTTTGACCCCGTGGAAAACGTCCAGAGCGGATCCTGGTCCTCGCAGAGCACGGCAGTGAACCCGTGTGAAGCATCCAGAGCGGAGCCTAGTCCTCGCCGAGCATGGCAATGAACCCGTGTGAAGCATCTAGTGCAAACTTCCTGGTTACGTGGAACGCGGATAATGTCACTCTTTGACCCCGTGGAAAACGTCCAGGGCGGATCCTGGTCCTCGCAGAGCACGGCAGTGAACCCGTGTGAAGCATCCAGAGCGGAGCCTAGTCCTCGCCGAGCACGGCAGTGAACCCGTGTGAAGCATCTAGTGCAAACTTCCTGGTTACGTGGAACGCGGATAACGTCACTCTTTGACCCCGTGGAAAACGTCCAGAGCGGATCCTGGTCCTCGCAGAGCACGGCAGTGAACCCGTGTGAAGCATCCAGAGCGGAGCCTAGTCCTCGCCGAGCATGGCAATGAACCCGTGTGAAGCATCTAGTGCAAACTTCCTGGTTACGTGGAACGCGGATAATGTCACTCTTTGACCCCGTGGAAAACGTCCAGAGCGGATCCTGGTCCTCGCAGAGCACGGCAGTGAACCCGTGTGAAGCATCCAGAGCGGAGCCTAGTCCTCGCCGAGCACGGCAATGAACCCGTGTGAAGCATCTAGTGCAAACTTTCTGGTTACGTGGAACGCGGATAATGTCACTCTTTGACCCCGTGGAAAACGTCCAGAGCGGATCCTGGTCCTCGCAGAGCACGGCAGTGAACCCGTATGAAGCATCCAGAGCGGAGCCTAGTCCTCGCCGAGCACGGCAGTGAACCCGTGTGAAGCATCTAGTGCAAAATTCCTGGTTACGTGGAACGTGGATAACGTCACTCTTTGACCCCGCGGAAAACGCCCAGAGCGGAGCCTGGTCCTCGCCAAGCACGGCAGTGAACCCGTGTGAAGCATCCAGAGCAAACACCGGACTGTGGAGTCCTTAAAATCCACGGACTATGACGTCCTTAACCTCGACCGCGATGTCTTAAAACTAACGATCAACCACCCCTATCCCTTACAGATTTTTGCCTCGGTTTAAGGGTACATCTCTTCACTCCTTTGATGCCTGGCGTTGTAATTCCTCAACGTCTTCAAAGAGGTGACGGGTCCCTGCAACCAAACATCGGACTGTGGAGTCCCTAAATCCACGGACTATGAGGTCCTTAACCTTGACCGTGATGTCTTAAAACTAAAATCGGACTGTGGAGTCCCTAAATCCATGGACTATGAGGTCCTTAACCTTGACCGCGATGTCTTAAAACTAACAGCGGACTGTGGAGTCCTTAAATCCATGGACTATGAGGTCCTCAACCTTGACCGCGACGTCTTTAAACTACAATATCTGGAGAAACCCCTGACTCCGTAAAACACGGACAAGGGTAACCGCATCCAACACTTACAAGTCCTCACGACCGGGAGGAAAACTCTTTATGAGACCCTCGTGGCTCGTAAAATGCAGAAGTCTTAGGAAACAGATCTTAACCCTGAATCCTGAGCCATCGCTGTCCTGCAAGGAGATCAAGATAGAATATCCGCAGAATGCATTCAATAAAAAGGGGACACACCATTGAAAGGAAAATTGTATCTTTGATTCATAAGCCAAAATGGATACAAAGCGCGATTCATGAAAGAAACAAAAAGAAAGATACTCTCATGAGTATGTACAAAAAAAAAGAGAAAAGATACAAGTCCTCAAGCCGGCGGGCGATGCAGTAATTTTACCAGCTCATCATTCTGTTGCTGAGCCACGGCTTCATGACGCAAGATCTCCAGAAGACGAGCCTCCGCCTGAGCTTGCTGAGCCTGATACGAAGGAAGCCGAGCTTCGAGCTCTTTCTCGGTGGCTTTATGAGCCTCGACCCTCTCAAGAGTGAACGTGGCGGCTTTATCGAGAGCCACCACCTCTTTTATGGACTCCTGAAGCACCCGCCAGAGTTCATACGCTTTGTTGGCCTTGGCAGTAAGACTCGCCTGAAGCTCGCTCAGCGACCGAGCCCCTTCTTCTCGCACAACAATATGTTTACCACGTGCCGCCCTATCAGGCCATGTAAGCTCACTTTCGTGACCACAACCTTGGAAAGAGGACATACACGCTTAAGATCGCATAAATGGGCTTCCGATCGACAGCGATAATCAATCTGAAACGCGTTCACATCACCTGGTATGAAATGCAATGAGAAAATTTCCAATGTTTATCCTATCGAGCATGTGTTCGCGATTATATGAGCATCCGAAAAAGAAATAAAATTCAAGGCATTAATTTGCATGCGACATGATGACAATGTTGATAATTAGAAGAAGCTTTCATAAGAGGAACACAATGTTTATTCATGCAAGCGAAAACATGCATACGAGTACCAAGCCTACATGGGAGTTCAGCATAAAGCATACAAAAGAGAGGACTAATTTAAATACACAACGCTAACGGAAAAGGTCACCAAACACCGGATCAATGGCGCAAGGGTTAACAAAGTAAAGAACAAAATTCTCCATCTCCCTCTCCGCTCTCTCCAGCACATCGAAGCGACGATTCTCGCGAGAAGTCGCTCCCCATCGGTTGGCGCCATGCTCGTCCGCGAAAGCAAACATAATGGCTCGCCGGGCCTTCATCTCGCTCAGCAGATGAATTGAGTAGTCCTTTAAGGCCTGAGTAATCAGGCACGCTTCATGAAAGCCCTCGAGCTTTTCTTCCGCCGCGTCGAGCATCGCCAGGGTCATCTCCGCCGGGTGAGGAGGGATGTCTGCAAGCACGGCCGCGAGAATCATCTGGAGCCAAAGGGAACCCATCGGGAGGGGAGACCCTCTACGGATCGAGAGCTCGTGCATGGCCGAGTCACATTCGTTGTCAGAAAGGAGGGGGTTCACCAACCGAGCGGCAAAGCGGGGGATCATCTCCTCAAGAGAAACTTCCCATGGCTGTCGACGGGCATGAGGACGATTACAAGCCATGGCACTCGTTTCCCTCTCAAGAAAAAATATATATATGATATGAATCTCTCTGTGAAAGGAAAAGAAAGCTATAGCCTCATATATAATGAAGTGCATTAAGTGCTATGCGCGGAAAATCTTGCATGGTGAATTTATTTTCAAGGCCTAAAAAAAAGGAAAGGTATCGAAAATCAAGGAGATGGAACGATTTCCAAGCCCCTTTTTCAGCACCTAACATTGTGTACTGAAAATATGGCATGAGGAAAATCTTGTGAACAGTCGTATCAAGAGATCTCACGTGTAGAACACGTGAGGCCCAAACCTGATGTGCATTTAAAAGGAAGAATATGGAGTAGTACCCTGCATATTAAAGCACAAACAACAATAGTAGCAGAATAATAAGATCTCAGAGAAAAAGCATGCAAACATACAAAGACACAACAGAACCTATCATCCAGACTTCAAGAAAGCCATACAAAATAAAAAGAAAACTTTTACAATGGTAAAACTTCAGATGCGGGGCATGGGTTGAGAAACTCAAAATTAGCTTTATTCAAGATCTTCCAAGCATTTCGAACCTCCCGAGTATGCTTTCTCTCACGGTCACAAGCATTGGGGTCCCCGCGGATGTCCTCTACCCTCCGGTAGACGGCAAGTATGGCTGATTGCTGAAAAATCTGATGCAAGAGATCAATGAGATTATCCCGCCTTCTCTTTGAAATCAAGTGCATCAGATACACTGAGTGTACTTTATCCTCGGCGGCGTCCAATGACCCAAGCGGCACACCAGCACAAAATAAAGGGAGAGCCTCCCTGATCGCCAACACGATCAGCCTCAGAAGAGAAGAGCGACGGGGGAGTAGCCGATGGTTGTACTCGTCAAAGCGGCTCATGATCTCGGCACATTGAGCATCGGTGAACTCCTGGTTCTGACTGCGGCCCAGTGCACGGATATTCCCATAGGAAATGATCTCGTCAAGACCATACAGATGGGCATCCATAATACCTGAAATGAAGGTCATGAGAATCATTAGAAAGTCCCTGTTTCATCAATTGCAGAAGGACAACCTCGGGCCAAGAGACCTCAAGAAGGCTCCACGTGAAGAAACTGAGTTCTTCACAGGAATTAAATTCCTTTTAGAAAAAGGGAATTAAATTCCCGTAAAAACATTTTGTTGAAACGGGATCGGATTCCATAGATTGTCATCACCACTTCCCTAAAGATCATTTAAGCCCTAAGATGTTTACAGTTTGAAGATTAGATGGCTTTCTGTTCCTATTGATGAATTTGAAGGGAATGGGTTCATATTAAAAGGGTAAAAACCCTTGTTTTGGATTTAAAATCCGGAGAAATGTGAAGGTCCATCGTTGTCCAAGAACATCACCTGAGGAAAAGGGATCCGCCAACAGAGTTAAACTCTGGAAAATGTCAAGACAGAGAACTAAGCTCTGAAAGCGAGAATTAAATTCTCAAAGAAAAAGTTCTCAGAAGAAGAAGATGAGCAGAGTGAAGGCTCCTATGAAGAGACAGCGGTATTTATAGAAGACAATGGAAACGTTTCATCTCCCAAATCCCTAAATGAATCCAACGGTCACAAAGATGACAGCGTTGCACTCACGTGCAGACACGTGAGAACAACGCTGTGGGGGCATTTGTTTCCTGATTTAAAATCAGAAAAGCTTATGGGAAAAGCTTCAGAAAGAGGGGTCACGTGCTCACACGTGACCAGCAGTCACGTGTTGACACGTGACATATGAAAACAGCGGAAAAGGCTCATGGGTTCCCTGATCAAGTCAAGGAAAAGGTCCACTGATCAATTCAAGAAAAAAGGGGTCAGAAGAGGTCACGTGTTGGCACGTGACGCTCGAAGCAGTAGACCGGTCCTTCAGTCGGATAAAAAAGAAGGAGGCTCCTAGCAGGGGTCACGTGTTCACACGTGACCAATGGTCACGTGTTAACACGTGATGACTAAAACAGCAACCAGAAGACAGCGCAGAAAGAAAGAAGACTCTTCATTCCAAAGAGGGTCACGTGTCCACACGTGACCATGGGTCACGTGGTCACACGTGACCGGCTTTCAAAGCCCATTTTGACGACAGAATTAAATTCTGAGGGAGATTTGAATCTTTCCAAAGGAAAGTGATTATCTGAGACCAATCGAATTAAATATTCAGAAGTGATTTAAATATCATCTATCTATGGAAAAATCTCGGGTTTGGAAAGATTTCCCCTTTAAATCTAACCGAAATAACAAAGGAGAATCCTGAGATTTAAAATCCAATGGGGGATAAAATTCACCTAATAATCCAAAGGTCCAGAACAAATGAAGGATGCAAATCAAATCTCTCAATGAAGATTCATCGAAAACTGATTGATTCGGCTGCTTCTCCTATAAATAGGAGCCAAGAGACACAGATATGGATATATATAGGCAGAGGGAAGAAAAAGGGGAGAGCCTTGATACTTTGAAGGAACTTGGATCTTCTGCAAAAGAAAACCCTAGGTAAGAAAGGGAAGGCTTTCTGAAAGAAAGAGAATTCAATTCTCAACAGAGTTTAACTCTGATATATGAAACAGAAGAACATATTTCTTCTCTCTTTGATAGAGGATCTGCAAAGTGCACATCTCCCCTTTAGATTGAGAATTTAATTCTCAATAGGTTGAGATCCTGCCATGTAGATCCAAAACATAGAGAGGGAATGCAAGCATGAGAATTTAATTCTCGCAGAGCTATAGGAATTCAATTCCTTTAAAATAAAATTAGGGCTTGACCCTGTATCATGGGAATTTAATTCCTTCAGAACAAAGAGAAACAGGGTTTAACCCTAATTAAGAATTTAGTTCTGTTGAAACAACGGGGATCCAATTCCCTTAACCATAATTTAACAGGGACTGGAAGTTTAATTCCTTAAAAAGCTTTTATTAGGGTTTAACCCTATTCAGTTCTTCACATAAACGAGGAATTTAATTCCTACAGAAGATTCATGGTTCAATTCTACTCCAGAATATAAGTCTTCAAAAGGAAGTAGGAATTTAATTCCTTTGAAAATTAAAGCTCGAGGAGTTTAATTCCTGAAAAAGGATCAACAGATTCTCTAAACAATATACATGGAGGCAGGGTCACGTGCCACCACGTGACCCCCTCAAAAGATCTACAGAAAGCCTTTTGAGGCAGTCCCCCACGTGACCCACGTGACCCTTGACGGAAGCTCTAACACATAGGCATATGAATGCCCGTCACGTGATGGCACGTGACGCTCTGAAAGATGCAATAATCTCAGCAGAAAGAATGAAGGGAGGGTGCTCTCACGTGTCGCCACGTGACCCCTCTTGCCTTAGTGTTTAACACTAAATCGAAACTCCCGAATCCAGTGTTAAAACAACTGTTGGGCCTTAGTGTTCAACACTAATCAAAAAAACTTTACTTGCAGTGTTCAACACTGACTACCTTAGTGTTTAACACTAATTTGAGGGCTCAGTTGCCAGTGCTTGATACCGATCTGTTTTAGTGTCTAACACTAATTTGAAAGCCTTGTCGCTGGTGTTTAACACCAATTATCTTCTAGTGTTAAACACTAACTTGTCAATCTCATTCCCAGTGTTCGACACTGATTGCTCTGTAGTGTTTAACACTAGGCTTTGGCCCGATTGGCTAAAGGGATAGAGGCAAAGCCTCTCCCTCAATGGACCAACAAGAAGTCAATATTCCAGACTTGACTGGACTTAGCCCAAGCTGGCCATAAGTCCTCAATTCGTGATTAACTGGGCCAGTGGGCTCATAACATAATTAATCAGTCTTGACCCCAAATTGGGCCAGGGACTACTCAAGCCATTCCGGTTCTAGGGTACATCTCTTCACTCCTTTGATACTTGGCATTGTAATCCCTCAATGTCTTCAAAGAGGTGACGGGTCCCGATGACCACTCATGATATGGACTGTGGGGCCCTTAAACCCATGTCTAATGCAAAATTCCTGGTTACGTGGAACACGGATAACGTCGCTCTTTGACCCCGTGGAAAACGTCCAGAGCGGATCCTGGTCCTCGCAGAGCACGGCAGTGAACCCGTGTGAAGCATCCAGAGCGGAGCCTAGTCCTCGCCTAACGCGGCAGTGAACCCGTGTGAAGCATCTAGTGCAAAATTCCTGGTTACGTGGAACGCGGATAACGTCACTCTTTGACCCCGTGGAAAACGCCCAGAGCGGAGCCTGGTCCTCGCCAAGCACGGCAGTGAACCCGTGTGAAGCATCCAGAGCACATAATGGACCGCAATGTCCTTAAACTACCAATCGACCGCAATGTCCTTAAACTACCAATGGACCGCAATGTCCTTAAACTACCAAGGACCGCAATGTCCTTAAACTACCAATGGACCGCAATGTCCTTAAACTACCCACGGACCGCAATGTCCTTAAAAACTACCCATGGACTGCAATGTCCTTAAACTACCCATGGACCGCGATGTCCTTAAACTAGAACAATAGAGCCCCTATATGCTCTTTTGTCGGACCTAAACGGTCCCGTTTAAGTTGATCTTAGCCTCAAAGATGGCTAACGAATCCTTAAACCTTCAAGCAGACTGGACTACGAATCCCCCCAATTAACTCTGGCTCGAGGGTACATCTCTGAACCCCTCTGACACCCGTCGTTGTAATCCTTCAACGTCGTCAGAGAGGTGACGGGTCCCGACGGCCACACACATACGATGGACCACTATGTCCCTAAAACTGGAACAATGGAGTCCAAACGCTCCTTTGTCGGATCTAAACGATCCCGTTAAGTTGATCTTAGTCTCAAACTAGACTAATGTATCCTTAACAAATGTTTGAGTAGATCTTAGCCTCAAGCGTGGCTAACGTATCCTCAAACCAAACCCCCAAACCCAAATCTAAGATAAACGCGGATTTGGACTAGTCCACGCCCTACGGGCGACGACATAACTCGGTCTCCGTAAACGATCCACGGGCAATAAAACATAAAACAAAAACACACGACACGAAGTGACCATCTGGAGAAGGAGAAAGTTGTTACCGCGATGCGGTAGCGTAATTAACTGCAGGGGCTTGCGCCTGCAGGGAAGAGCGTCCCCACAATCAAAAACCCCTCAAACGAGGGGGAATCTGACGAAGTCTGCTACATCGGACGCATCCGTTTAAACCTTCGATACATGGTGCCATAAATCAACTTGGCATCTTCGGAGAGGTAGACGGATAGCACCAATTGGCATCTGCCCCGAACCTCAGGCGAGACATCCCCACGTCCCGCGTGTCTTTCGGAGGGGAACAGAGTCGAAGGGGTCTCATAAAAGCATTTTCTCCCCACGAGTCGAGAGGATCTCGCAGGTGTATTTTCTCCCTAGGAATCGTGGGGATTCCTAAGTGTGTTGCTTCTTTGTGAGTCGTAAGGATCTCACACAAGGATTTTCTCCTCATAAGATCGAGAGGACTTTGCGAGTGTATTTTATCTCTTTTCACGAGTTTGCGCCCTTTCGGGTTTCTACAAACTCGCCGGCAGTCCTGCTATTTTTACTCACGGAGCCCTTTTGGGTTTTCATCCGTGCCCGTTTTACTTGTGGACATACCTTTTTTTAGCTTTATCGCCTGTGGTACATTAAATGTAGTCTCGTCGGTGGGACTTTGGGAGAGATAGGGGTCATTTACGCATGCGGATTGTATACGGTTTTACAGGATGTATGATCCAGACCGTAGGGCCAGTGTGCTCTATTCATCTGGGACTTGGAGCATTCACGCATAGTATTTCTTGAGGTATGGGCCATTGATGGGTGGCATGGGCCTTTCTCCCTCGGCGCTTATTAGTTGGTAGGATCCTCCGTTGAACACTTTCTCGATAATGTATGGCCCTTCCCAATTTGGCTCGAATTTTCCCTTAGCATGTTGATCGGGGATGATCGGCCTTTTGAGGACCAACACCAATTCGCCTTTCTTGAAAGCACGGAGATGGGTCATCTTGTCATAGGCCCGTGACATTTGAGCTTGGTACAGCTCCAGATTTTGCTGTACCGCGAGCCTTTTTTCTTCGAGGGCGTCGAGCTCTTCGAGCTGAAGGAGTACATTTTCCTCCTTCGTCAACTCATGCTGAATGTCCATTCTTAAGCTTAGAACTTTTATTTCGAGAGGGAGGATTTCTTCCACTCCGAAGAGTAAAGAGTATGTAGTGGACTGAGTTGGAGTACGGTGCGTGGTACGATATGCCCACAACGCTTCACGAAGTTTGAGATTCCAGTCTCTCTTGTTGGCTGAAGCATTTTTCCTCAGGAGCTTGCATAGAGTTTTATTGAAGGTTTCGGCTAGACCATTGGCTCTTAGATTATAGATGGAGGAATATCTCCAGTCTATCCTGTGTTGAATAGTGAACCTTGAGATTTGAAGCTCTTGAAAGAAGGCCCATTGTCAGAAATGATTCTTCTTGGTGTACCGAAGTGGTAAAGAATATTATACCGGAAAAATGTCAAAATATCTTCTGTCTTGATTTCTTTTAGCGGGACAGTTTCAGCCCATCTGGAGAAGTAGTCTGTTGCAGGCAATATGAACCGGTGTCTTTTAGATGATGGAGGATCAATTAGGCCAACTATGTCGGTGCCCCAAACATCGAAGGGCTGCGACGCCACCGTAGGATCCAATGGATTGGGATTATTGTGAATGAAATCACCGTGAATTTAGCAAAGATGAAATTTCTTTGCATGCTCTTCGCAATCCTTTATCATGGTGGGTCTGTAATATCCATGCCGTTTGATCTGAAGCCGCATTTTGGGGCCGGACTGGTGAGCTCCCCAGACGCCTGAGTGGGCTTCTTTCATGACTTTTTGGGCTTCGACCGATGACAGACACTTAAGCCAGAATTGGTCATATGATCTGCGGTATATTATTTACAAACATGTATCGGAGGGCTCTCTTCTTCAGCTGAGTCCTCGCAGATTTTTCTTCGGGTAGCTTATTAAATCGGAGGTACTCTATGAAGGGTTCTTTCTAATCGAGCTCGTCTTGAATGATCAGAGCTTCTTCGGAAGGATTGCTCTTTTGTTCTGCACTTTACTCTTCTCGAAAAGAGACTGGGGACAGAATTTGCTGGCTCCTGACTGTTATCAGAATCTCATCCATATCGGGATCAGCCAGCTCCTTGGCTAAGTGAGCGAGTACGTCAGCTTTTCCATTCAATGCCATAGGAACTCTTATTAGTTCAATGTGGGAGAACTGTTTCATGAGCTCCACCACCAGGCTTCTGTACCGAGCAAACTCGGGTTTGTATATCTTATAGTCGCCGCTTACTTGGTTGATGACAAGCCGGGAATCACTGTAGACCCGTAGCCGAAGGATTTCCATTTCTATGGTGAGCTCCAAACCAACTATCAGAGGTTCGTACTCAGCCTCGTTGTTTGTACGAGGCTCGGTGAGAGCAAAAAATGTCGTAGGGTTCCCATCAACGGCATAATGAACACCAATACTTGTTGGAGATAGTACCCTCAGAGTCAATTATTGGATCACAGGTACGTGATTGCAATGATTGAGGGAGGACCTATCCCGATAGGACAGTCTTACAAAAGATGATAGTATGCTATCTGGTTTACCTTTATCATCGTGTACTGCTTTAGGTGACCTTACAGGTCGCTATTACACGTTGATAGAGCCCCTAGGATTCTTGCTTGACTGCCAGCATTATGAGGGCGATCATATACGTGGGAGCTGGTAGTCTATAAGCACATCCTTAAATGGTTCCTAGTCGTGGGAGTTTCGAGACAGGGCATCGATTCTCCAGAGTAGACTAGTGTATACAGTCGAGACCCCGACGAGGGGCGGTGGCCGGTCTCACAAGCCACTGGTGTCAGTTGGTTCACCTAAGATGTATACAGGTGCTCATTGGGTTATAAGTACACCGGACAGGACTCGCCGGGAACATGCTAGTTGGTCTTATACCTGACGTCAGATAGCAGTTCCCTGGTGACATGTGTACAGGTTAGTTCATCGACCTGAGGATCGTCATTTGTCTCGTGTGAGTTCCCACCGTACTTTGATTACTACCCTACCACGCTCAAAGGAGACGTGCAAACAGGATAGTTGGGTACAGTCCCGAGCCACATGGAGGCAGTGAGCGGATCTTCAGGGGTTCGTCTTTCCCGGTATTGGGGATGAGGTCGCGCTGTGTCTAGGAGAGCCATTACACGAAGTCCTTGGCCAAGGCAGGAGATTTACTGGTAGGTATTCCAGTAGTATCTCAGGGTGTTCTGGGCTACACTCCGACACGACTTGTACCGCTTATGGGGGTCTGACTTTTACCAACCCCCTAGGCCAGCCATGCGATGCTCATAGACGAACGGACTGGACTGTACGGATATTGTCACTGACAGGCTCAGTAGGGTGTCAGGATGAGTTCGCTCATCGACGTCCCTTTTGGTCAATAGCTGGTAGCCCGTCACGTATGGCTAATACCTCTGACGTGCTAGTGGTTAAATCCACAGCCATAGTATTGACGAGTCTTTAGAGTCCACCACACATTCAGTTACTCAAGTTTCGGGCGAAACGCTGTAGAGGCCGTATGGAGATATGGCAGGGTTCGATCAGATACGTGCGGTATTGCACGGATTAGGATTGGACGGTTAGTACTAGAGGCCGTATGGGTATATGGCAGGGTTCGATCAGATACGTGCGGTATTGCACGGATCAGGATCGGACAGATAATACTAGCGGGCTTTGGTTTAAGCCGGATCCTAGTATTGTACAGTGTAGTTTTGTCTCTTTGCATTTGTATTCAGTGGGAATACAGATGCGGGCATGTATATGCAGTAGTAGGGTTTTCCTGTAATTTATTACGGGATCAGTTTTCTGAAGTTGCCAGTTTGCATTCTGTTCCGGCCGGTTTTCTTTTATTCCTTCGCGGCCGGACTTTTCCGATGGAGGGACTAATTTGCAATTGTGCAAATTAGTCTTAGTGGAGGGGTTTCTTGCAATTTGTGGCATCATGATGGTTCTTTAATCATTAGATTCCATTTGCATCTTATCCTTTGATTAGAATGGATTAGAGTTGATTTGAATGGAAATGACATTGTTATCATTGCTTTTTGATATGGTCACCCCTTTTGCTTTTACTACCATCACCTCCCTTCTTGTTATTGATTCATATTCATTCCCACCACCATTCTCACTTGATGAGGTCGGCCACTTGAGGGAAGAAGAAAAAAAAATGAGAGGTTTTCTTTTTGGAGTGGTGGCATTCTATTCTTCATCTCATTTTCTTGCTAGAAAATTGAAAGCACCAATTTTCTTCAACCTCTACCTCCATCCTCCATGGCAACTAAACCCCAAAGAGACATAGAATCTACATTAGCCTACAGCAAATCTTGGACGCGTCGGCTAGCCAACTTCGCGCCCGAGTTGCCTCAGTCCAGAGGTGGGAGCCCGTAAAAGATTCCGGCTACGTGGTGCCCTTTCCGACGAGGAGGAGATGAACGGAGTTTCCGCGGGAGATCGGAGTGGGACGACGAAGAGAAGACCGGAGGACTCGGATCACTCGGTATATCTATTCCCCATCTTGTAGTTAGCTAGATCTAGTTTAATGGCCCGATCCGGGTGTTTAGTGTGCGGTGGTGCCGGTTTGCTAGTTTGCAAAATTAAAGTTTATCACCGCTTCCGCATTTGGCCGTCGGATTGACGGCCGGGGCGCCGCCGTGAACTTACAGTGGTATCAGAGCCTCGCCATTAACATAGTCTAGCTTTGTCTAATGTGTTTTACATTTCCTATCAAACAATTTTCCAAAAACCGTATTTTTCTTCACATCAGTTTCTGTCGAAATTTTTTGAAGTCCAAAAATTTTTCAGGTTGTCTCAGAATGATGTGCAGAGAATCATAAGAACACTGCAAAAATTTGGTAACGTGATCCTTCCGTACGACCGCGGAACCGCGGCCTTAGCCCCTCTTTGGCCGCGGTTCCGCCGCAGGAATTTGGCTTCACTTCACCAAATTTTTGCAGTGGGCTTGTGGGCTGAAAATAGGGGTTTTGGTATACTTTGTTTGGGCCCAGAATTTCTGTGAGTGCTACAGTATTGCTTGGGGGTCCACTTGGTAAAATTTAATCGATCGGATATTTTAAACACATTAGTTCACAGTATTTACATTATATCTGCGACCGTGAATGTCACTTGATCGGTAAATCCAGTCTGACTGCTATAGCCCGGTTAGACGGATTTGCGAACGTGACTTTCACGTTGATGTTCTGTGTATTGCTGTGATGTTGCGGATCGGTCGTGGGGGATAGCCTGGATGCAATGGTAGTACAGATTTGGTTGTATTATGTACATTTGATATTGCGGGGCGAGCGTCCGACATGTGGACTGCCGTCACTGCCAGTTTGTATTATTATTTTGGGGCACGACCAGGTTGCGGTCGATGTACCCGGTGTATGTATATTTTACTTTCTGTACTAGGATTACCCCGCGGAGGGGTGCACGGATAGCCGGGTTCTAGAGGGCAATGGGCCCGCATCTCATGGCATTGAGACGGAGGGGGCTTCACTCTAGGATTGGCGGGCTATTCGCCCACTCGTAGGGGGTACAGGTTGACCCAGGAGGGGTGCCCAAGTTACCGGATTCCGTGAAGTGCTGGGTGGTCCATTCACGGTGCTGAAGGGGACTGCCTCGCTTCAAGTCTTGGCGGGTGACTTGCCGCGCCCGTAGGGGTCTAGGATTTCATTGCACAGGCTATCCACACGACCAAGGGAACGTCGGGTTTCAGTAGTGGCTCTGTGAAACCCGAGGATTCCAGATATCTGTATTGTTCTGTGATGCTGTACATTTCTGTGATGTTGCATTTTTATCACGCCTTGAGCGAATATAATATATTGGTATATATATTAGTGTATGTTGTATATGTTTTGCATCCGCGCTAGTCCAGTCCCCGCTCTGTCGTTAGTTAGCTAACCTAACGGGTAATGACGGGACCCAGTGGCGAATGCGGATGGCATATACGTACATCAGTATATTTTCGTTCTTTGTGGTGTGATCAATTGATGGGACTGCGTTGATTCGGATCAATGCAAGATAAACAAACCTATTCTGATGTTGTTGGAACACTTTTTCAAAAAGCTATTATTGCAAGGGCGTTCTCTTTTGTTTTGCATCGTGGTATTCAGTTGGAATATCCTGCTCCTCAGTCGACGAGGCAAGGGCCGAGATCCCTTCCCCGGGAGTGACCCCTTGGACAGAAGTTTGCGTCAGGGCAATAACTTCACTATAGCCGATTGCTTTTGCTTTGCATCGTGGTATTCAGTTGGAATATCCTGCACCTCATTCTACGGGGAAAGAGCCGAGATCCCTTCACCGGGAGTGACCTCTTTAGCAAAAGTTTTCGTCACTATATTTTTATAAAGCTATCAGTTCCTTCAACGATATCAAGTTCATTACGTTAAAGGTTTTCGCCAGAAACCATTCGTAGCCCTCCGTCGTTTCATATGAATAGTCAATAGTATTCAAGCTGTGTATGTTGGACAAAGTCAAGGCACAGTGTTTGGTAGCTATTGGGTATTCATATGCAGCATAGATAGATGCGTTGGTTTGGGACAGTCGTACTGCCATTTAGGCCAAAGTCAAGGGTAGGTACGGGTGGGTTCAAATTAACCTGGATAATGACGGGTAGAACTTGACATGTGACTTATGATATGTTGGCCAAAGTCAAGGTCATAAGAGCATGGGGTAAAAATCCACATCGGGAGTTTCAAAAGAACTGAAACTTGCCAGATATGCGCATACCTTCTGGAGTGTGATGACGTGAGCGGATTCCGTCACGTTATCATGCGATGATAGTTGGATCCCGATTCCCACTGATGAGTTGGTTTACTCCTCGGGTGATCCCGACTAATTCTTCTTTCAGGTTTTGAGGAGAATTTGAGGTAACAGTGGGAGGTTTCCAGATTAGATAAATTGATAACCATTCTGATCTTGGTTAGAGTGCACGCTGAGTGTTTCTTTTCTCTCTCTCTGGCAGCGACCATTGACCCGACCCTAAGACTATGACTCAGTGACCAAGTTGACCGAACCTTCTTAACACTGGCTTTTGGATTGTCAGAGTTGCGAACCTCATTGCCACTCCTACTTTTACCCTTTTCTCCAGGACACCCCGTATTACTACAAACGTCCACTTCCATTGGACAAAACCATCGTATGGTTAGATACGAACTCGAAGGAATTTATTCGAGGATGGTTTCCGGTTCTGGAGAAAACGAATATGACTATTCAGTTGTCTTTTCCTTTTACCTTCTCTCAAGTTGCGAGTACTCCTTGGTTTAGGAGATAGTATACCTATTACGCAAATTGGATAGTCTTCTTCCAAACCTTAGGCTGGTGCCGAACGGTGGGGAATGAAGAAAACCAATTAGCATAACGATGGTGTGCAGAAGGTATTAAGTTAAGACAAAGCAAGGGATTAGTAAGAGGGCAAAGTAAATTGCGACTGATATTCACGACCAAACCAGGTATTTCATTACCACTCCCACTTCACCTTTGTATTTCTCCAGGACACTCCGTATCACTGCGAAGATCCACAGTTTATTGGATACTCCATCGTATGGTTATATACGAACTCGAAGGGAACTTGTTCCAGTTCGGGGATGGATTCTGGTTCAGGAGAAATAGGAATAAGGTTTATTCAGTTGTCTTTTATCTTCACCTTCTCTCGCATTGCGAGTGCTCCTAGGATTAGGACAGTACACCCATTATGCTTATTGGATAGTCTTCTTCCAAACTATAGGCTGGTGCCGAACGGTAGGGAAGGAAGAAAACCATTTGGCCTAAAAGGGTGTGCAGAAGGTAATGACTAAAGACATATGAAGGGATGTGGAGAGATGGCAAAGAATTATACGGTTACAGCTGTGAATCTGGATAATGGAAGAGGCATTACTAGGAATACCCGGATACCCAACGAAACATTTCAATGTTTCAGTTTCACTGTGTACTGTTAATGGAAAACTGATTTCCCGATTAGACACTTACTCCAGGGTATGTATTTACCAGGTATGATTCTCACATCTGTATGGTTTTACAGATGATGAGTGGGAGTAAGTTATTGGGAATTGGGTGATCATCCTCATTATATCGGGATTCGTTGTAATCGGTGATATTTGAGGAAGTCACCTGGGTTATTTGCCGGACGGCAATTATTTGGTTTTGAATATCCGCTATTATGCACTAATTTCAAATTGATCTATCTGTACGTCTATTTTTATAGAGTGAGATATACCTTTTTGAAATTATGTCTACGACATTTACCAATATCAGTGGATGGTTAGGTAAGGAGCATTAAACAGCAGTGTAATTCTTCTTAACCATAAGTACAGTTTTCAACCTACGACACACAATGAATGAGTTATCAGACTCAAGGGACTTATACAGAGTATTGTATGTTGTCCAGCGTCCATGAGGACATAGGGGTTGGTCCTCGTACTATATTCGGTTTACTTATGACTTCTCTAGTTTTCAGACAAGTGTTTCGTGGAAACACAGGGTCCGAATTTTGAGAAGTTATAGGTATTTGAATAAAGTAGAGAACCAAGTATTGCAAGTATCGGGATTCTTCAAAGTGATCGAAGATGTAGATACTTGTGTATGGTGTTCAGTTGATAGTGATGATTAAGAGAACTTGCTTCTCTTTCAGGTTACTCATAATTGGGAGTATTCCTAAGTTGAGTAACGCTGATCGGCCTCTCTCCATTTTGTTGACATGCACTGGAGATAGCTGCATGATTTGAATCTGGTTCAATTAAATCAGTGCCTCTGTTCCTATATTGGATATAGAATAGTTCGTATCTTAACGATGTTAAGATACGGGGAGTTGTCCGGCTTATGCTTAAAACCAGACTCTGGATAACTCGAGGCATGTTTCTGTAATGGCTGTTTGTGGGTTGACCCAGGCTATGACGAGGATTGATTTTCTACCATCTGGAAGATCAATAGTGATACTGTTCTTGACTTACCACAGTTTTAATAAAAATGGATTTTTTCAGAAAACAGTAGTGGGAGTATGGTAGAACTGGAAGTGATTCCAGAATCACAAACGATTACTGAAGATTTGATAAGAACCTAAAGATTCAATCTGGTTTGACATTCCGTTGGCCACTCCGCAGATACGGTGGGTAACCTCAGGCACCCGAGAGGTACTCCGGTAGCCTCAAGGACGGAGGCAGGGAGGTTCTTGTTTACCCAGACTTACCATTGCTGTTGTTCCAGACTGACAGACCCGGCAGGAGGATGAGTATAGCGTCTTTATAAACTAGTTTTAGAAGTGTACTTGTATATGACTCTGCCAGAGGGTTGTCGTAGTCAGTGGGAGCAGCGGAAGCATTGGTGGACAGGTGGCTTATGTCTATTTATAGACTACATCAGATATAGCGGAGATAGATCATCTATTTCTGATGTGACAGTCATAGGTTTGACTTCATCAGAATAGGGGATGGATCTGTTGAGAAGGTAGTAGGGTGTGATGTCATGGTATTTGGATGACATACACAGAGTAGGAAGTGATATTCCTATACTACGATCGGTTATACTTTGGTCGTCACACACTGGTTTCTCCACATGGGACTTGGACATTATATCAGACATACTAGTTACTAGATCTATGGTTTTAGATCTGGATTTAGGTGGTTTCCTAATCAGGGTACTTAGACAGCATTCTAAGAGTATTTAGAATGGACGACTCCTGGCACGGTAGTGTACCTGCAGGTGATGGAGTCACCCTCTCTAAAGGTGTCTTACAGACTAAAGGGGAGAGGGATATGCATGATTGGCAGATCACTTGCTCAGGCAATTGAGTCAATCATAAGATGTCAAGTACCACACCAGATGTTGTTCTTGTGGCAGATGCAATAAGTTGATATTGATCCAATCCTAGAGAAACAGTCGGGAGCAGCTTTAGAACATAAGTAGATGTTCTATGGATATGATAACGACAGCCCCATTCGGGAGACAGTTATCATTCTAGGCTTCCAAGGTGACCTGGACGACAAGGAGGTTGTCAGAGTTATAGTTTTCCCTCTGACGAGGGGCAGTATTTTGGACAGGTGATCCAGGCAGATACTGAGGGAGGCATGGCGCAGGATACTGATTAAGTTCAGTTGACAATACAGTCTAAGAAATTTGGATTTGGAGTTCATTTATGAGCTAGGTCCCATCAGACATCCAGACATTTTAAGACAGGTTTTGCTCATTTCGGGAGATGGCTTTCTCCGCGAACTTGAGATAGAGAGAGACATAGAAAGAAACATCAAGGCGGATCCACTCACTGAGGCTATTCCTCGAACGCAATAGTTTCGCAAAACGAGTTTTGTGAGACTGACAAGTAGAGGAGTTGGGTGTTCGGTATCACACGGCTGTGAGTATGCGACATCGCAATAATTAGCCTTGAGTGCAAGTGGGAGATTGTTGGAGATAGTGCCCTCAGAGTCAATTATTGGATCACAGGTACGTGATTGCAATGATTGAGGGAGGACCTATCCCGATAGGACAGTCTTACTCAAGATGATAGTATACTATCTGGTTTACCTTTATCATCGTGTACTGCTTTAGGTGACCTTACAGGTCGCTATTACACGTTGATAGAGCCCCTAAGATTCTTGCTTGACTTCCAGCATTATGAGGGCGATCATATACGTGGGAGCTGGTAGTCTATAAGCACATCCTTAAATGGTCCCTAGTCGTGGGAGTTTCGAGACAGGGCATCGATTCTCCAGAGTAGACTAGTGTATACAGTCGAGACCCCGACGAGGGGCGGTGGCCGGTCTCACAAGCCACTGGTGTCAGTTGGTTCACCTAAGATGTATACAGGTGCTCATTGGGTTATGAGTACACCGGACAGGACTCGCCGGGAACATGCTAGTTGGTCTTATACCTGACGTCAGATAGCAGTTCCCTGGTGACATGTGTACAGGTTAGTTCATCGACCTGAGGATCGTCATTTGTCTCGTGTGAGTTCCCACCGTACTTTGATTACTACCCTACCACGCTCAAAGGAGACGTGCAAACAGGTTTTAGTTGGGTACAGTCCCGAGCCACATGGAGGTAGTGAGCGGATCTTCAGGGGTTCGTCTCTCCCGGTATTGGGGATGAGGTCGCGCTGTGTCTAGGAGAGCCATTACACGAAGTCCTTGGCCAAGGCAGGGGATTTACTGGTAGGTATTCCAGTAGTATCTCAGGGTGTTCTGGGCTACACTCCGACACGACTTGTACCGCTTATGGGGGTCTGACTTTTACCAACCCCCTAGGCCCGCCATGCGATGCTCATAGACGAACGGACTGGACTGTACGGATATTGTCACTGACAGGCTCAGTAGGGTGTCAGGATGAGTTCGCTCATCGATGTCCCTTTTGGTCAATAGCTGGTAGCCCGTCACGTATGGCTAATACCTATGACGTGCTAGTGGTTAAATCCACAGCCATAGTATTGACGAGTCTTTAGAGTCCACCACACATTCAGTTACTCAAGTTTCGGGCGAAACGCTGTAGAGGTCGTATGGAGATATGGCAGGGTTCGATCAGATACGTGCGGTATTGCACGGATTAGGATTGGACGGTTAGTACTAGAGGCCGTATGGGTATATGGCAGGGTTCGATCAGATACGTGCGGTATTGCACGGATCAGGATCGGACAGATAATACTAGCGGGCTTTGGTTTAAGCCGGATCCTAGTATTGTACAGTGTAGTTTTGTCTCTTTGCATTTGTATTCAGTGGGAATACAGATGCGGGCATGTATATGCAGTAGTAGGGTTTTCCTGTAATTTATTACGGGATCAGTTTTCTGAAGTTGCCAGTTTGCATTCTGTTCCGGCCGGTTTTCTTTTATTCCTTCGCGGCCGGACTTTTCCGATGGAGGGACTAATTTGCAATTGTGTAAATTAGTATTAGTGGAGGGGTTTCTTGCAATTTGTGGCATCATGATGGTTCTTTAATCATTAGATTCCATTTGCATCTTATCCTTTGATTAGAATGGATTAGAGTTGATTTGAATGGAAATGACATTGTTATCATTGCTTTTTGATATGGTCACCCCTTTTGCTTTTACTACCATCACCTCCCTTCTTGTTATTGATTCATATTCATTCCCACCACCATTCTCACTTGATGAGGTCGGCCACTTGAGGGAAGAAGAAGAAAAAATGAGAGGTTTTCTTTTTGGAGTGGTGGCATTCTATTCTTCATCTCATTTTCTTGCTAGAAAATTGAAAGCACCAATTTTCTTCAACCTCTTCCTCCATCCTCCATGGCAACTAACCCCCAAAGAGACATAGACTCTACATTAGCCTACAGCAAATCTTGGACGCGTCGGCTAGCCAACTTCGCGCCCGATTTGCCTCAGTCCAGAGGTGGGAGCCCGTAAAAGATTCCGGCTACGTGGTGCCCTTTCCGACGAGGAGGAGATGAACGGAGTTTCCGCGGGAGATCGGAGGGGGACGACGACGAGAAGACCGTAGGACTCGGATCACTCGGTATATCTATTCCCCATCTTGTAGTTAGCTAGATCTAGTTTAATGGCCCGATCCGGGTGTTTAGTGTGCGGTGGTGCCGGTTTGCTAGTTTGCAAAATTAAAGTTTATCACCGCTTCCGCATTTGGCCGTCGGATTGACGGCCGGGGCGCCGCCGTGCACTTACAATACTATCCCTGTTTTTATCTGCGGGATGCTTGATTTGCTGGAGGTCCTTATTGATGAGTCCCTATCGATGTAGAGCTCCCAACATGGCTCATCATCCTCGAGGTGCAGTACTTGTTCATCGGGTAACTCGCAACTGAGCGGTGACCCTTGTGGTATGGGATGAGCAACAAGGAAGTCGGCGAGGGCTTGCCCTTTTACTGTTTTTTGAGGAGTATAGACCATGTCGAACTCTAGCAGTATGATGGTCCATCTTGCCATTCTGCCAGCTAGGCTTGCCTTGGTCATTAAGTGTTTAAGCGGGTCGACCTTGGAGATCAGCATAACTCGATGAGTGTGCAGATATTTCTGTAACTTCTTCACAGCAAATATCAGAGCCATGCATTGCTTTTCGATCGAGGAATAGTTGTGTTCCGTCCCGACCAAAGTTCAACTGAGGTAGTAGAGGGCATTTTCTTTTCCCTCCTCGTTGCTCTGGGCAAGGAGCACACCGAGTGACTCATCTAGCGTGGCAGTATAGAGAATCAACAGTTTATTTGGAATTGGAGCAGCAAGTACTGGAGGGTGCAATAGGTACTGTTTGATATTTTCGAACGCTTCTTGACATTTGAAGTCCCAGACAAAAGGAGCTCCCTTCTTCATGTGCTTTTAGAAAGGCTGACATCTCTCCGATAGGTTCGAGATGAACCTTCGTTTGTAAGCGAGTTTGCCTTGAAAGGATCTTAACTGTGTCGGATTCTTTGGAAGGGGCATCTCCATGATGGTCTTTATCTTTGATGGGTCAACTTCGATCCCCCGATATCGAACTATGAAGCCTAAGAATTTTTTCGATGACACGCAAAAAGCACACTTCAAAGGATTCATCTTCAGATCGTATTCCCTCAGTCGGGTGAAAACGGTCCTGAGATCTTGGATGTAATCGGCCTTGGCTTCGGTCTTAATGACCAAATTATCAACATAACATTCGACGACTTTATGGATTAAGTCATCAAAGATTTTGGTCATTTCCCTTTGATATGTGGTGCCTACATTCTTCAGTTCGAACGACATCACCTTGTAGCAGTATATTCCCATCGGGGTTCGGAATGCTGTGTGTTTCTCATTCTCTGGCGACATCTTGATCTGATTATACCCAGATGATCCATCCATGGAGGTGAACAGCTCGTAATTTGAGGTTTCGTCGACCATCATTTCCATGACCGGTATCAGGAAATCGTCTTTAGTACATGCCTTGTTGAGGTCCCTAAAATCAACGCAAACTTTGATCTGCCCATTTTTCTTCTTCACCGGGATGATGCATGCGATCCAGTCCGTATATTTCTCTTCTCTGATGAAGCCAGCATCGATAAGTTTCTTAGTTTCTTCAATGACCTTTTCTTCTAGCTCCCTTCTCATTCTTTGAGGAGCTTGTTTGACCGTCTTGGCATCAGGAGATATAGCCAGCTTATGCACGGCCACTTTAGGGGAAAGGTTAGGTATTTCTTTGTACATCCATACGAAGTAGTCGGCAAACTCATGCAGCAGAGCGATTATCTGCTCTTTCGTTTCCTCTGACAAGAGTGAGCTAATGTTGGTCGGCCTTGGATTAACAGACGTTCCCAAATCAATCTCGGTTAGCTCGTCGAAGGTTGCTTGTCCTCCATCTTCATGCTCTCGAGGGGATTCTTCTATCTCAGTTAGCTCATCATCGTCATTTGACCTCTCACTGGCCTCACCAACATAGATCATGTAGCTTGCTTTGGCATCATGTTGAATGAAACTTATACCCTATCTTTCTAGGATTCGTCCATCGATGATTGCTCGGACCTGAGGCGGATGCCATATCCCTTTGTAAAACATCGCTTCGGAGTCCGTTTGATATAGCCGACACCCGCACTTTTTAAAGTATTCCCACATCTCGAGCGCATAATATCTAGGATTGAGGATAACCCTTATGCCTCTCTCATATGGAAGGCATGTCACAGACAAATCGTTCGGGTGCGCGACAAGATTTGACCCATAAAATAGGATGCCCTTCTGTCCACTTTTCCTTCCGGGAACGTAGAAAGTTTTCAGCTGGTCCATGGTGGAGATTGACAATGCATCAAGCTCTTTGCACATTTGCTCCGGCACCCTTGTGACGGCTAGGGACCCTTCTGCAACTTCGAAGGTCTCTCATAGCTTTGCTTGTTGCGTGGGAGCCCCATCTGTATAGCAGTTGCAAGACAGGTTCTCTTCCTCCGACTCTTCCGTGTCGCTGCCTAAACGAGGGCGAATTTTGCTGTCGGATGGGCCTTCGATTTCAGACTCGTCCGTATCGCTAACAAGATGAGGGCGGTTTATGGACGGACGGACGGACTTCCAACGTCGGACTCATCAGTGTCACTGCCGAAATGCGGATGCACTTGGGGTTTTTTTCTTTTGAAAGTGACAGTCGGCTTTGATTTGCTTTTGAGTTTTGAGGCCGTTCTGTTTTTGGTCAGCTATGGCTCAGCAATTTGGAGGTTCACAAAGTATCGAAAATATTCATATCGGACTTCATGCACACCGAATGGCTGGATGTTTACGTCGATGCGTCTTTCTTCTCTATTTTTGGTATATTTCATGCACTGATGTAAAGTTGACGGAACGATGCCGTAATCGTGAAGTCATAGCCTTCCCAGGAGAATCTTATAGGTCGTGTCGGCGTCGATCACGTATATCTTGGCTTCAGTTTGTAGGTCCCCGAACCTGATCGGCAGAGCTATGGATCCCAGAACTGGCTGAAAATTTTGATTGAAACCTTGAATGGCAATTCTTTCCCTTGGCAGATGTCGGATGTCCATTGACAAACTCTTCAGAGTCCGCAAGTTCATGATGTTCACTAAGGACCCTGGATCAATCAATATGTGATTAATCCGATCTTCGTCATTGTACCCTGTCACGTAAAGCGGTCGGTTGTGCTCAGCTGTTCCCAGTAACAGGTCTTCATCTTTAAATGTGACCGTGGCTGTATGCAGAGTGTACTGGGCTTCTTTCATATCAATTTCCGCAAAGCGAGCCTGGTACCGCTAGGGGTTTTGTAGAGCGTGAATGAGAACATATCTAAGCTCCTTAGATAAGACCAAGGCATCGTAGATACTCAGGAGAGATGAAAGCTTTCGGAGATGAGCTAAGATATTATAGTCCACCATGGAAGGACTCGAATTTTCATGAGCTGGTTCTCCGCCATCTTCTTCATTAGCGACTTGTTTTTCTTTCCCTTTTGGGGGCGTTGCCTTGATTTGGTGGTAAAGCTTTGTCGCTTCTAAGATGGATTTGGTTGGCCTTCGTGACGAGCTCTTCGTCCTCCTCAGGAAAACAAAGTTCTTCCTTAGAATCACTACCAAGATGGACGACGTAGCAGGTCACTATAGGGATCTCATTATAAGAGTTTTCTTCTAGCTCCTCCAGAATCTCAGCCGTTTCTACTGGGAAGAACTCCTTCAATTGAATTAGAGTTCTTTCCTTTTGTTCATAGTCTTCGAGAGAATCGATATATTTTTGAATGGTTGATCTCCCTGCAGACTCTTTTTCGCATCGAGCTGCACTTTTCTTCTTCTTGAGCTTTTTCGATTTTGAGCCTGATTGAGCCAAATTGGTAGCTGGAACGGTGGACTCCTTCTGCCCTTCTCATTCTGTTCCGGGCTCTTCCTGAAGTAGCTTTAGTATCTTCTTCATCTTTTTAGACATGTGCATGCTCCATGGAGGCTGCAGCGAGTCAGTTTCATTCTTCAGGATAGCAGGTTCAGCTGTCTGCTCCCAGAAGGTTTCAGCTTGTGTCTGTATGAAGTTGGTGGTTGCAGCTTGATTGTTCACCAACACACTCTTGGACAACTCGATCTCCCCAGTCTTGTACTGCTTCTCGACCCAGTCTTTGAAAATATATCAATCCTCGATCGCATGGCTCACTACTCTGTGGTACGGGCAATATAGAGGATTGTCGGTCATTTTTGCTTCGTGAGGTCTTTTCGACTCTGGCAATTATAGACCGTTGTTCAAGGCATCTTTGAATATCTTGCGGATCTTGTCCCTTCTGAAAGAGTAAATATTGTTCTTTTTCTCCTCTAGGGAAGGTCATTCTCCTCCCAACACTAGATTTCAAGACCGGTTGGTTTTGGATTCGCCTGCCTTTTGCTTGTCTTCATTATCGGATGCATGGAAGACATTGGTATTGCTGGAATTCCCACTTCTACGGTTGTTGTCCCTCTTGCTTTTCCAAGTATTGTCTCTCTGAGAGTCCGGAGAAGACTCTTGTTTCGAGCATTCCAACATTTTAACTCTCTTGGTCAGCTCCTGAAATGTCTTGAGGCCTGCTGTACATAAGAATGAGACCATCCAATTGTTGAGGTTCCTAGTAAGGAGGCTGACGGACTAGTCCTGCTCTAGCGGCGGTTCACACTTGACAGTGAGGTTGTGTCATCGGGCAATAAAGTCCGTGTTTCTTTCGTTTTTCCCCGGCTTGGTTCTCAAAAGGTCAGCGATGGAGATTTTGTCACCAACGCTCATGAATTTTTGCCGAAACAGAGACTCCATTTGGCAGAAAGTAGTGACGGACCCGTCTGGTATACTTGCATACCAGTCGAAAGCGACACTGGTCAGTCTGTTGATAAACTGACGAAGAAGGAGTGCATCATTGCCCCTGTATTTCCGCATGACGCTTTAAAGTGGGCGACGTGTTGATTTGTGTTTCCCGTCCCGTCAAATCTTCCGAACTTAGGAATGACGTAACCGCTCAGGAACTCGATCAGATCGTACTATGCGGGATATGACCGCCCACTACTGCTGATTTCTTTCTGAGCTTTAGTTTCGGCTGCCAATGTTTTAACCTTGCTAGTGACCAAATCCATTATCTGATCTTGTGTTAGCAGGATGGTACTATCTGGGGCCAATGCGTCCCCAGAAGCGGAATATGGCAGGCTTTCGTGTGACTCGCCCAATCTTAGATCCAAAGGGACAGGCATCAGTTGCTTCAGTTAGTCATCGCCTGGCTCATGAGTAGAGACTTGTGCTTGATTGGGAGGCACCCGAGCAATTTGAGCTATGAGCTGCATCACAACGTTCGTTAGGTCATCAATTTTTGAATGGAGCTTGGCTATTTCTTTATCTTTACTCCTGAGCTGTTTTCGAAGCTCTTGAAGCAGCTCTTGCTCTGCAGTCCTGGGGTGGAAAGTCGGCTCTTCCTCGCTGTCTGAGTTTGACTCCATATGGACTAAGGGGTCTTTCCACCTATCGACTTCAGCGAGAGGATTTTGATCATCCGGCGGAGGCGGATGATCTTGGGAAGCAGCGACCACATTCAATCCAGATTGGGCTTGGGATGTGGTGGCTCCATCCTTGCTTTTGCTGCACAAGTTGTCGCTGGGACGCCCGCCCGCCATATAGACCGTATGGATTACATATCCAGCCGTCTTTTCATTATTGGCAGCTGAGTTCATGGATCACTATCGTGGCCTTCCTATTTCGGTAATGGGCAATCGAATGAAGGCAGCTGACCTGACCGGGTTCTTGAATGGTGTTGGAACTTCATTTTTGGCTTTGCCCCGCTATTTTTGTGCGGCACAGAGCGCCTGATAGACTCTTAAACAGATGGTGTCATGCTTTCTCTTTTGGGGCTGGGACACGTCTTTTCGTAGCATTGTTCCGACTGCTGTCTTCTTGATTCTGGTGGTCATGGCATTTTTCTGAATCCACCTCAGAGGTTCGAAGGAATTGTTGACTTTTACGGCCGACTCAGCCGTCGTCATGGGGTAACCCTGCTCTTGGAACCTCACAAGATTCCACTTGGCCGGTGTCCTAGCCTTCTTGTTGGCTCGATATCTGAGCCGCTTCTGTCTCAACCTTTCTGTTTTGAGCACTTGGCAGGTTTCAGCTCTTCAGAAAGCCGCCGTAGACCGATTAACAGGGAGTCCAGAGAAGACACCCACTCGCGCGATTGTTAAGGGTGTTGTCTGAGCTTGCTGGAGATGCTTTGTGGCTTCATTGGTGTTAACGGCCTTGCCCCCAGTTGGAACGGTGTAGTGCCGTTCGAATACGGATCTGCATTTAAGGTGGGATGCTTTGGCGACCATAATGTTCAGCCTCCTGCCTCTTGAGGTCGGTTTGGCCTCTTGGTTTGCCGTGATCTCTTCCATATGAGTGCTTCCGGCAGGGTAGATGATGAAAGAACCAAATTAACGGGATGGTTCCTCCCATTGCCGGCTGAGACTTATAGGGAGAACCACTCGGGCATTGATCTTGACCACGTACTGGATCGGGGTCGTGTCGGAAGCTAAATTCATCTTAGAAGACATCATCGTTGAAAGTTGATTGCTGCACAGAAAAAACATTATTTCAGTACAAACATCGGTATATATGATAAATGAGTTCGCATGAACTCTTGACCCGAGATATGTGAGGAGAGAAGGGTCCCACTAGGCGTGCCAGAATCTGTAGGGTGTTTTTCGTCACCCTATTGAGATGGGAATGCGTGCGCTTTTCCAGCATGTACAGATTCCCCCAGCCTGGGGAAGGCCGGGGTTATTGATTGTGGGGATCCGAATTTCTGTCAGTCGCGGACTAAACTGCCGTTAATTACCCCTCACATTTGAAGCGAGAGAACCTCCGATTGACGGGTCAAACTGGTCATGCGAACTCAATGTGCAGAGTGCGTGTGTTGTGTTTTGAGAGGTCTTGGGTATATCGGGGATTTCGCAGAGTTTATGGGGGTCCCGTTATCCGGATACCGGGCTGGGGGTCAAAGGGCTAGCAGCCCCCTTCCGGGGTGCAGGGTAGTGCCCCCTTATAAATTTTTTTCTAACAGGGGACGTGTTTCCGTGTGGAGTGTGTATTAAAAAATAATAAAAATAATAATAAATAAATAAATAAAGGGTGAGTGGCATCCTAAGGACGCGTGGGCGTTGGGTGCCAACGCCTCACGTGCTTGGCATGTGGGCGTTGGACGCCAACGCCACACGTGCTTGGCGCGTGGGCACTAGGCATCAGTGCCTCACGTCCCGGCCCATGAGCGCTGGGTGCCGGCTCCTCACGTGCTTGGCCCATGAGCGCTGGGCGCCGGCAGAAAATGGGACTTAGCCCTTGTACTAGGAGTTGTACTCCCGATTGACTTTTGGAGTTAAACTCCTGAAAAAAGGGAAGTGGGGATTAGCCCTTGCACAGGAAGTTGTACTCCCCGATTGACTTTTGGAGTTAAACTCCTAAAAAAAGGGATAAGGGGCTTAGCCCCTGCACAGGGAGTTGTACTCCCCGATTGACTTTTAGAGTTAAGCTCCTAAAAAAAGGGATTTATTATTATATATATATATATATATTTTGTGGAGTTAAACTCCCAAGAGATTTTTAGAGATGATGAAAGGGGACCCCTTTCTTCTCTCTTGAGTCCTAGGTTTTCTCTTGAGCCTTGGATCTTCCCAAAATGGGATTTTTGGAGATGGGTCTCCTTCTTCCTCCTCTCTGTTGGCTGGATCTTGAAGAAAGAAGGGGGTGGGATTTAAAAATCTCCCCTTTTAGAAATCTGATGGGAGATCTGAACTCCCCTTTGTGGGTTTTATGGTGAAAAACTATTCCTTTTTGGGAAAAGAAGAGTGAAACTCTTGATTTAATTTATAAAAAGGAAGAAGGTTTAGAACCTTAGGGAAGGAGAAAGAGGCACAGAACCCTAGACATTTTTTTGAGAGAATGAAAAGTTGTTCTTCATTTTTTTCATCATGTTTGACTTTATAGGCTACACACTTCACAAATAGTCCCTTGAGTTTTTCCAAATGGCACTTGTTCCACCCCATACCTTATGTGCTTATCTCTATTTTTTGCACATAAGCCATGGGGTTTACAAAATTTTGGCTTCTTGCCCATTTCATATACATTTATTTCTAAAAAGAAATAATTATATTAAACTAATTTATGGCTTCATTCTTTTTCTCATCGGGCCGGTCCCTTCCATGCTTGGTCTTGACCTGGGCTTGGGCCCACTTGGTTTGGGGTTGACTTTGATTTTGACTTGGTCAACCGAGGTATAATTTTTAACCCCAACAGGGGGTATTTCTTTCTCAGAATCGCTCCTGAAAGTAAGAACTTGGGGTTTTCCCTTACCAAACTGGTATCAACTATATGACAGGTGCCAGTCGTTTTTTCATGCGCATCTGTCGCACTATTTTTCCGTCAACGACCTTCACGCTTCATCATCTTGAAGTGTTTTTGATGGGCAAAGTATCATTGCCACCACTTGTTGAAGGCAGTGCATTCCTCGGTGGAGTGGGTAACCCTCCGATGATGTAAGAAGTAGTTTGGATGTGAATCCTCTCCATCGAGGCATATGACCCCGGGATTGTTTCCTACGAGTGGTGACAGCTTCATTCCCTTTGACAGGGCTTTGGCGAATCGCTTCTCTATTTTGATCCTACTCTTATTTATCGTAGGTATGCTTTGGTTTAGTTGGAGTACTTTACGACCCATCCTTGCCGCAGGTTATTCATCCCGACGCTGACGCTTAGCCTTTTCGTATATAGTTGTTTCGCGTTCTCGGTCAGCTTTGCTTTTTTGAAAGGCTTTGTTTAACATCCTATCGATCGGGTCTTCTAGCAGTTCCGGGGGTTTTAGCGCCGCTTTTGCACCCAGTTCCTCATCATTGTTTTCTGACGCCGAGAGATTTTCTTCGTCATTTAAAAACGAATGGGAGACCATGTGGCAACTTGCTACACGGTCCCCGGTATCTCCTGATGAGTCATTTTTCTCATCGTTGTCACTATCTTCATTCTCAAGAATATGCTTGAGGAACTCTTCGAGCGTGCCCGGTTTCTGCACCTTTTGGTTGTATTGCTCCACCGCGTTAATGTATTGTTGTAGGTTTGTGCGCTTGTCGTCATACTCGGCAGGCTGCACAAGCTTCTTAGTCTTCTTCTTCTTCTTCGAAGACTTTGAAGGCTTGACTTGGGAGTTTTGCCCTTTGTCAACAATATTCGGTGCGGGACGTGGTTTCAGCATCCCTTCGATGATTTCGTGTTCAAGTGGACTTGTCCACCGGACTGCTGGACATGCCTGTAGATCCTTCAACATTCTTTTGGTTTTTTCTAAAAGAACGACTTCCTATGGAGTTTCTTCCATGAGTGAGCATGATTCACCCGGCGCATCCACCATTTTGGGAGTGTGCTTTTGTGGTGGGTTTACCCTCCAGTTATTAGATAGCGCGAATTTCCCCTGTTGATACTGGTCTTCGACCCAGTTGTTGAAGACATAGCAATCCTTAATTGGGTGGCTCACCATTCTGTGATAGAAGCAGTAGTTAGGGTTGTTGATGTCGCCGGGTTGTGATGGATGCCGTGGGTCTGGCTATGTGATGAGTTTATTATGCATTGCCAATTCAAACAGTCTCCTCGTCTTGTCATGGGGAAACGAGTAAGCGCGTCCTAGTCTTTCCTCCATGGATAGGCGCGGACGCATGTTGTTTTAGCGAGTAGCTGGTTTTGGGCTACTCGGTTGTTGTTGCGTGTTGGCAACGAAGGCCGCTTTCCCTTTACCCTTGTTATTTCGAGGGTCCTTATTTGAGGAGAAAGGCCCGTGGCCCATCTGGTCCATTTGGGCATGTTTATCGATCAGAGCCTGGAAGGTGGTTGGTTTGAAGAATGTCATGAACTGGGACACAGTTGTTTGGGGATCAAGGGTCCAGATGAACATGCCCACGACGGGAGATTCTTCAATGCGTTGTTCGCACTTAGACCATAGGATCCGCCACTGGATCGCGTATTGGACCCAAGTTTCTCCTGGCCTTACCATGGTATTGATTAATGCCGTGATCAGGGTGCACTCGCTTGCGCTGGCGAACCGCTGTGTGAACAGCAGCTCCATTTCTGTGAATGTCTTTACGAAGTCATTTGGGAGCTCCGAGTATCATTCAAAAGCCGTTTCTGACAGGCTGCCAACGAACTGGCGAACCAACAGTTTGTCATCGCCTCCGGTGTTGCTGTACAGAGCTCTGAATTGCGCGACATGCTGATGGGGATTTCATGTCCCCTTGTATACATGGAACTTGGGGATCGTATATCCCGGCAGGTACTTGATTTGATCATACCAGCCTTGATACAGTCGCCCAGTTTTGACGATTTGTCCAGCCGCTTCATTTGCTTAATGAGCTCTTATTTGTTGAGCAATATAATCATCAAGAGCAGCCTTGGAGATCGTTTCCTCCTTGGATGTTGATAAAACCGGAAGTGGGTTTGATGTTTCCCCTCTATCATCCTCGATGATTATCGACGGCTCCTCGGCTGGGGGTTCTAGCTGGATCATCATTCCAACCATATCCTGAAATAAGAGCGCCATCTGCTTCATATTAGCAGCTTGTTCAGCGGCTTCTTTGTCTTTTCTTTAGATCACCCTTCGCAGGAACTCTGTATCGGTCTCCTGCTCATGGCGTTGTTCAGCCTCTTTGTCCGGAATTTCCTTCTGTCCGTTAAGTGTTGCATTTTGGTCATCATTTCCTGGAGCTTTTGTTGTTGCTCCTGAGCTTTTGTCAGCGACCGAGTTTGACCAAAAGAAGCACGACTTTCTTCTTTCCCGGAAGTCATGCGGACCGTATGTACGATCATACCCCCAGCCTTGGGGCGTTTGGGTCTATCTCCTTTAGAATTTGCCGCCGCTGGTGGGATTTTCTCCAACCTCGTCCTTTTGTGGGAGGTTAAAGTTGAAGGAGCCGTTGTAACAGGCTTCTGTGTAGAAGAAGTCCCTCGCTGTATGATGGGGGAGTGGTCCTTTTCTTGCCGAGCCTTCAATTTCTTCGGCCGAGGAAAGTAATCTTTGTTGATCACAGAGTCCTGGACTTTCCGCTAAACCCTATGAATTTGCGAGGAGAGCCGCTGATGAGGCTGATCCGGCTTTGCCTGCACTATGACTTCTGCAGGCGGGAGAGATTTCTTTAGCACCGCCGTTGGAGATTTCTTGCACGCCCTCCAGCAGATCAAAGCTGTTTCCGGTTGGAACGGCAGTGTTAACTTCCACCATTGGAGCTGGTGGGGTAAGTCCAGAGAGGGAGTTTCCCCTAGCTTTTCTCACTCGGTGCCAGTGGTGACGACGAGCGTGCCTTGCCGAAGGGACCGCCTCAGCTTTGGACGCGGCTTCTTTATGCCCCCGGCTTTGCTGAGGGGCTGCTGTTGGCGTCAGCCTTTTCAAGACCGACATCCTTGGCAGGGTTTGAGGAGGGCCGGTCAATTTTTCAAAGACCGACTTTCTGGTAAGGGATGCACCTTTGACGACTTTACTTGTAGGAGGAGTTGAGAGGGCTATCCGTTTTGGGGAAGCCTTTTCAGGTATAACGAGCTTCTTTGCGGGCCCGTTCGAGCTTATGCTCAGCCTGTTGAAGACTGAGACACCAGATTTGGACGGCTCGTTGAGAGGGTCTGTTGTGGTCACCAGTCGATCGAAGACCAACCTCTTGAGAGCTTCCTCTTGCGGCGCTGAGGCACCGAAACACACTGGTGGGAGCGTGGTCCCAAAAAGAACAATCCAGTAGTGGCTTATGCTACTTGCCCCACATGCATTGAAAAGATAGAGGCCGCGTTGGGCCCGTAGGTCACTCCTCCAGTTGGGGTAGAGCGAGAGTTTTTGTTGCAAGAGGTGCAGTTGGAAGCCATTGATTTTTTTCTGCACAGGAGCAAGACACCAAATTTTAGTACCTCGAATCCAAGGGTTACCGTAGTGAACCGCGATTTTGTTCGCGAAACACGACACACGAAATATGGATTGGAAAGAGGAAAAGGTCCCACCGGGCGTGCCAGAATCTGTTCACCGCCGAAAGACAGGGATCGAGACGTTGGGACGTCTCGCCTGAATTCTGGGGGCAGATACTATTTGGACTTCTCCATCCACCTCTCCGAAGATACCAAGTTGATTTATGACACCATATATCGGAGGTTTGGACAGATGCGGCCGTTGTAGCAGACTTTATCAGGTTCCCTCTCATTTTATAAGGGTTTTTTTTATTATAGGGACGCACTTCCCTATAGGCGCAAGCGCCTGCAGTTAATTATGTTATCGCATTGCGATAACCACTTTCTTCTGCTCCGGTGGTTCACTTCGTGTCGTGTTGTGTTTTTGTTTCTTTTGGTTGCCCGTGGATTGTATACAGAGACTATTTTATGTCGTCGCTTGTAGGGCGCGGATCAGTCCAAATCCGTATATTTCAGATTTTGGTTTGGTTTATTTAAGGACCATTAATCTGGTTTGAGATTAAGATCTACTTAAATATATGAGCATTTGGGCCCAATTATTTTAGTTTAAGGATATCACGGTCCATTATCACCATGTTTTGGGCGAATATAAGTTTAAGGACATTTTGGTCCATTATCGCCCTGTTTGGGACGGCGCGCCGTATTTGAGGCGACACACTAGTTTAGGGACGTTTCGGTCCAACATTCCCATTTTGGGGACGCAATTTAGTTTAAGGACATTTCGGTCAAACATTCCCGTTTTGGGGACGAATATTTAGTTTAAGAACATTTCGGTCCAACATTCATCTTGCGCACACTGTTCCTCCAATATTAAAAGAGCAAAACTCTGTTGAAATTTAATAGGGCAGCACCTCACGTGCTTCTCACGAGGGCGCCAGTGCCAATGTGCAATGCACATAAACGCTTTCTGAGTAAGAATTAAATTCTTATATGGTGTCGCACGTGCTCATCACGCGGGCGCCAATGTGCAAAGCATAGAAGCGCTTTCTGAGTAAGAATTAAATTCTTATATGGCGTCGTACTGCTTATCATGCGGGCACCAATATGCAAAGCACAGGAGTACCCATCATAAGAATTAAATTCTTAAGGGTGTCCACGTGCACAACGCGTGAACGCCAGCGCCCAAGTCAAGATCAATAGAATTAAATTCTACATAAGAATTTGGGATACTCTCTTTTAAACAGAGCCGTGGGATCAAAAGATCCAATGAAGATGATAAATCATCAAAATATAGAATTAAATTCTATTAGGAGAAAATATCTCCCAAATCTTTCTAAATTAGAAAGATACTCTCGGTTGGATCAATGATCCAATAATAGAATAAAATTCTATTTTGGGAGTATATTCCCTCAATTTTTCTAAACAAAAAAAGATTGCTCTCTGTAAAACAGAGAACCCTTGGACTAAAAATCCAATGGTGATTAAAAAACCACCATTTTACAGAATAAATTCTGTATAAAGAAAAAAATTTCCCCAATTTTTCTAAAAACAAGAAAACATATGCTGTAAAACAAAAGTCCTTGGATCAAAGATCCAACGGTGGGTAAAATTCCCCAAATTAATTTTGAATCCAATTAAATCAATTGGAATCTCTCAATGAGAGATTTTCTCAAAACCAATTAACAATTTGCCTCCACTATATAAAGGACCCAAGATTTCAAGTCTCACAAGAGAGACTAGAGGAGACACATGGAAAGATCTCATAAAAAATCCTCTATAAGCTACTAAAAATTTACAGAAAGCTTGAAAAAAAACATTAGAGAATTAAATTCTCAAGGAGGAAGGCTTCCGTTTGAAAAAGAGAATCGAGGTAAAGAGAACACAGAGATAAAAATATATCTTTTAAGGGTTTAAACCTTCTCAAAGAACTTAGTTCTTTCTCTAGATCAGAGATCCACAAAACAAGTCTCCCACAAGTTGAGAATTTAATTCTCTTCGGGAAGATCTTGTTCTTGGGAATCAAAGATTCAGAAAAGAACTAGGTCTAAAAGAAAAACAAAAGGAAAAAGAACCTATAAAAGAACTTAGTTCTTAAAGAAAAACTTGATCCCGAAACTTCAAAAAACGAAAATCTTGGTGATTATTAATGGTTAAAATGCCATTAACAGAGATTTAATCTCTAAAAAAAGGAAAAAAGACTAACGCCTCACGTGCTTCCCACACGATCGCCGTTTTAACAGCGTCTAGCGCCTCACATGAAAAATACGCAGGCGCCCAAGCAGAAGGCCAGCGCCTCACCTGAAACACACGTAGGCGCTGAATAAAAGTGCTCAGCACTATATAAACAGCCAAAATGGCTAAGTGCTTAGTACTGATTGGGCAGCGTCCAGCGCCGCATGTGCTCCTCATGTGGGCGCCATATAAAAAGTGCTTAGCACTCCATAAATAACCAAAATGGCTAAGTGCTTAGCACTAATTGGGCAGCGCCCAGCACCGGACGTGCTCCTCATGTGGGCACCATATAAAAAGTGCCTAGCACTCCATATATAGACAAAATGGCTAAGTGCTTAGCACTGCTTGGGCAGTGCCCAGCGCCGCATGTGCTCCTCACGCGGGCTCCATATAAAAAGTGCTTAGCACTTCATATACATCCAAAACGGCTGAGTGCTTTGCACTAATTGGGCAGTGCCCATAATTGAATGCTTCACATGATATCCATGTGAATGTCAGAACATCAAATAAGTGCTTAGCACTTTTGCATTAAAAAAGGAGCTGAACAAACAGAGCCCAAATAAGTGCTTAGAACTTTCGAACACAAAAAATACTGAGCAGGCTAAACCCAAATTGGTTTAGTCTCTCTAAAAAAGGTTTTCTTACAACTGAGCCCAAATACTCTGTTGTTGGATCTGAAATAAAAATGATCCTTAAATTTTGCTAAGTTGATCTTAGTCTCAAATATGGCGAACGTATCCTTAGTTAAAAATAAATTGAGCTTAAATGCTCATATGTTTTTAAGTCGATCTTAATCTTAAACCAGATTAACGGTCCTTAAATAAACCAAACCCAAATCTAAAATATACGGATTTGGACTAATCCGCGCCCTATAGGCGACGACATAAAATAGTCTCCATATACAATCCACGGGTAACCAAAATAAACAAAAATACACACGACACGAAGTGAACTGCCGGAGCAGGAGAAAGTGGTTATTGCAATGCAATAACGTAATTAACTGCAGGGGCTTGCGCTTATAGGGAAGAGCATCCCCACAATCAAAACCCCCTCATAAATGAGGGGTAATCTGATAAAATCTGCTATAACGGTCGCATTTGTCCAAACCTCTGATATATGGTACCATAAATCAACTTGGTATCTTTGGAGAGGTGGACGGAGAAGTCCAAATAGCATCTGCCCCCAAAATTCAGGCCAGACGTCCCTACGTCTCGGTCCGGTCTTTCGGCGGTGAACAGATTCCGGCACGCCCGGTGGGACCTTTTCCTCTTTCCACTTCACACTTCGTGTGTCGTGTTTTGCGAACAAAATCGCAGTTCGCTATGGTAGCCCTTGGATTCGAGGCATTAAAATTTGGTGTCTTGCTCATGTGCTGAAAAAATTAATGGTTTCTAACTGCACCTCTTGCAACAGCAACTCTCGTTCCACCCCAACTGGAGGAGTGACCTACGGGCCCAACGTGGCCTCTATCTTTTCAATACCGGTGGAACAATTAGCACAAGCCACTACTGGATTGTTCTTTAGGACCATGCTCCTACCAGTGAGTTTCGGTGCCTCAGCGCCGCAAGAGAAAGCTCTCAAGAGGTCGGTCTTCGATCGACTGGCGACTACAATGGCCCCTCTCAACGGGCCGTCCAAATCTGGTATCTCAGTCTTCAACAGGCTGAGCAAAAACTTGAACGGGCCTGCAAAGAGGCTCGTGATACCTGAAGGGGCTACCCTAAAATGGATAGCCCTACCAACTCCTGCTACGGGCGAAGCCATCATAGGTGCTTCCCCAATTAGAAAATCGGTCTTCGAAAGATTGGCCGGCCCTCCCCAAACTTCAATCAAGATGTTGGTCTTTAACAGGCTGACACCAACAGCAACCCCTCAGCAAAGCTGGGGACATGAAGAAGCCGCTTCCAAAACTGAGGCGGTCCCTTCTAGAAAACACGCTCGACGTCGCCACTGGCGCCGAGTGAGAAAATCTGGGGGTAACTCCCCCTCTAGACTTACCCTACCAGCTCCAATGGTGGAAGTTGACGCTGCTGTTCCAACCGGGAGCAGTTTTGATCTGCTCAGTGTTAGTTATATGTATGCCCTAGATGCCATTACTGTACATACATTGTATATTGTAGTGGATGCTTGGACATATATAGGGAGGACTTTCTTGCTCGACATGATAGTATGCTATCTGGTTATTCTTTATCTTAACATGTACTCTGATTGTCTTTATGTCACATGTTGATAAAGCCCTTAGGATGAGTACTTGACTACCAGGACTATGATGCAGATCATACTAGTGGGGACAGTGTAGTCGCCAAGTACATCCTTCAAATGTTCCTAGTCGTGGGAGTGCCGAGACAGGGCATCGATACTCCAGAGTAGACTAGCGTATGCGCTTCTTGACCCATATGATGGGCGATGGATGATCCCATATCCATTGGTGTTTGACATCAGAGAAGGTATACGGGTGCTCAGTGGAGACTGGGTACACTAGACGGACTCGTCGAGAACTCCAAGATGGTATTATACCTCACATCAGATGGCAGTTTTTTAGTGACACTAGTACAGGTTAGTCTGTAGACCCGAGATCGTCATAGAGTCTTGTCTGATTCCCACTGTGCTTTGATTTCCATCATACCACGTCCAAGAGGGCATGCAAAACGGTGGCTTTTGGGTACAGTCCCGAATCACATGTAGGCAATGAGGGATAGGAGGGGTTTCGTCTCTCCCGGTATAGGGAGTTGATGTTGCGCTGTGTTCGATTGGTTATAACTGGAAATACCTAGCCAGGGTTGCTGAGATTTACTGGTAAGTATTATCAGTAGTTTCTCGAACTGTTATGGACCTCATATCGACACGACTTATCAAGCTACTGGGGTCTGACGTTTACTACCCCTAGGCGAGATATGCGACATATCAGACGAAGAGACCGGACTGTACGGGAGTGTTTCTGGTTGGATTCACGGGAGAATGTACAGGCTTGCTTGTTGATCTTCTGATTGCTCAATACCTGGGTGGCTGTTACGTTTAGCTGACCGCTTGCAGCTTGTGGGTGTTTGATATGATCATCACCTACGGCCGGCGTATTGACGATTCTTTAGAGTCCTACACAGAGGTTTCCTGGCTCAGGAAAAACGGAGTAGGAGCACATATATGATATGTGCGGGACCGAGAACAATACATGTATGTAATACCATATTAGATTCTCGCAATATGAGATATCGGCCGGGTATATGTGATATAACCGGGTCATCGGATCAAGTGTTGATTCGATGAACTGATATAGATTATATTAGCCGGTTATTTGTGAAATAGCCGGATTATCGGATCAAGTGTTGATTCGATAATTTAATGTATAATTATATATTTGATATATTAAATTACATTAACTAATATAAACCCACTTAAAGATTCTTTTTCTCACTCGGGTAATACATTGATATATATGTGATATATGTTAATTGTATTATTTTATTTTGTTACAAAATATATTATATATGTAATATATAATATTGTAACAAGTTAAGGTTACAAATGCAACATGTTTTGTGGAGTTTAAACATGGTTAGGGTTTGGATTAGGGTTAAGCTTTCTTGAAGCTTCTAGAAGCTTTGTTTTATTTTTCAAGCAAATATATTTTGTAAAGATATTTTGTTGATATTTCTTAACCAAACCCAAACCCTTTACCATAATTATTTCTCTACAAGGGTTAAGTTTATATTCATCACAAATTGATTTGCTTCTTCTTCTTCCTTCTTCTTGCTTGAAAAAGCTTTTTAGCTTTTTGAGATGTGATGAAAAATGAGTGAGAAATTGAAAATAAATGAGAGCTAAATTCCTAGTTCATCATCCTCATCTATTCTAATCGCTTAGATTAGGGTGTTTGCTTTGCTAATACTTGATTAGCAAAGCAAGAGCTTGGGCTTGAGTTTCTTCAAGGTAGATCATCTTAGTTATTGAAGATCGGAAGCAAGATTGTACCTTTCTCTTCATGGAGCCTCTCTAGAATCTGGGTACTCGATGATCGCAGCGAAGGGACCTCAACACGGAGCTTTAGAAGTGAAGGAACGGACTACAAAGGTTGTAATCCTAAACTCTTAGAAGTAAAGTTGTTTACTTGCTCTTTGTTTCGCCTAATCTCTAGTCTAAGATCTTGGTTAGGGTTGTTCGGCACATGAAAATTTTGATTTTGGCATGGTTGACGCCTTGTAGAACCTTGTGACTATGCCTAGTAACCCTACAGTGGTATCAGAGCCAAGCTAGAGCTTTAGGCATTGTCTAGACGAAGTTTAAAGTCCGATCGAACCTCGAAACGTCGCATTAGACCCCCTCTCTGGAAATTTTTTAAAATGTTGATTTTTTCTGTATTAAAAATACTCAGAAAATTAAGCAGGGAATTCTAAGGATTACTGTGAAAAACGAACCATTAATCCCCTTAAAGCGCCGCGGAACCGCGACAATACCATGCTATGCACGGCGGTTCCGCGGCCGTACAGGGGTATTAGAGTTAGTTTTCTTCACAGTAATATCCGTAGGTATTTCTGCATGCTTTTGGGAATTTTTAATATTACTCAAGTGTTGAGTTTTCTGGAGATCTTTTGTATTCGTTGATTCGATCGGAAAGTTTGACTTCGTTTAAGTTTTTTCCGGGTAATTTAGAACGTGTTAAAAAGTTCGAACGGATATCAATAACTCACTTTTTCCCCTGCCGGAAAATTTCCAAGTGTTGGATTTTTTCCCTTAATTAAAGAACAATCATAGTCGTGCAAGTAACGCGGTGGACCCTCTAGAAGAACACAAACCTTAACTCAATTATGTGACCGTCTGAACCGCCTCTAAACCTTAGGGTTTGGGGCAGTACGGCGATTCCACATGTGAGGCGTAGGTTTGACCCTTCTACGGCTGGACCATTGGTACTGTGGCATGTGATGGATACTTTTTGAACTCTGCTCAAGTGTTGAGCTATTTGAGAAATCTTGGGTGTTTGTTTATTCGATCGGAAAGTTTAACATTGTCTATTTATCTGGAATGTGATACAATATTTGGAATCCATAAGTAGTTATGAGATAACTAATTTGAATGTTATAAATCTAGCAGTTTAGTCTCATTTGATCGGTTGCCATGGGATTTTGATGTGATCAAAAGTCCGTCGCAATCACGTAGCGTACATGGATACTCGCCGGGTAAACTTAATAGATAGCCACACCCCATAGCCCCGACCAAGTGAATGTAGGAGAACCCCGTCTCCAAAAGCATCCGTTCGGGTGCTCGCGGCAGCGGTGTTCCGCCTTAGTGCACTTCGTCGACGGCATCCGGGGGTGCGGCCGTCTACTAAAGTTTGCGACGAGCATTCGATCAGGATGTCGGGAATCTTGTTGAATTGCCCGACTAGATATTGAAATGTGTTTTCGAGATCGAGACTAAAATGCGGGGTTTATAATTGTTAGGCATGCGATGTCTAAGGAATTCATTTGGTTAGGCATGAGATTTCTAAAGAGGTTGCGGATTCCAACTGTTGTAGTTTTACACTTTCTTTTCTGCGACCGTAAGTGTAATATGTGGTGTATCGCCGGTTTCATTACTATACATCAATGACAATTGGGATACGCATATTTACTTACGTTGATGACATGTTATGTTATGTGTTGCTGTGATATGTTATATTGGATCGTCGTGTTCTGAATAGCCGGGGGTTTTATGTGAGATGAGGGTTTTTATTTTCATTCATGTAAAATTCATTGTATGTAATATTCTTTTATTGGGGCACTTCCAGGTTGAGGATGATGTCACCATTGTATATTATTTACTTTTTCGCATTAGGTAGACCCAAGGCGGGGAGCACAAGTAACCGGGTTCTAGGGTCCAGTGGGAGACCATCTCGAGGAGTCGAGACTGGGTCTCCTAACCCTAGAATTGGCAGTGTTGCTTGCCGCTCTCGTAGGGGTCTAGGGATGTGGGTTTGGCTATTCATTGCGACCGTGGAATCCGTGTTTTATGCAGGCTCGATATAAAACACGGATGTCCTGGTATATCCAATATTTCATATGTTATCTTCTGCTGCAATGTTCTGTGATGAGATCATATTACTGCCTGAGACGAATGTTTATATTATATATATATGAGATATATGTTATATATGTTATATTGCTGATTTCGTTTCAAATGTGATGCTTATGAAGCATAATAAAATGTGACTTCATTAATGAGATTAATGAAACTAAAAGAAACCTAAAGATGTTGTAGAAACTTGTTTAAAAACTGGTAGTTCTAGTTCTTGATTTGCATAGAGGTTTTCTTTGTAGAATATCCATCACCTTATTCGATAAGGAAAGAGCCGAGATCCCTTCACCGGGAGTGACCTCTTTAGCGAAACTAGCAGATGCTACAAACTCGGTTTGTCTTTTGATTGTTTTTATAGTTTTTACTTTGCATAGTGATATTTGTGAAATATCCAGCACCTTATTCGATGAGGAAAGAGCTGAGATCCCTTCACCGGGAGTGACCTCTTAGCGAAACTAGAAAAGACTCAAAAAAACTCCTTTTAAAATCACTCGATTCTACAACGATATCAAGTTCATTACGCAAAGGGTTTTCTTAAAAACCTGTCGTAGCCCTCCGTCATTTCAGATAAGTACTTCATAGTATTCGTACTGCGTTTGTTAACCTTGTCAAGGCGTAGTGTGCGGTAGCTATTTATGCTTATCTGCAAAAGCATATGATGCGATTGAGTTAGGGTAGTCATGTGACTTTGTTGACCTTGTCAAGGGTCATACGGGTGGGTTTAATTCAATCGGGAAATAACGGGTTGAACTTGACTTGCGGTCTATGGTTTGTTGACCTTGTCAAGGTCATAGATCGCTCGGGGCAAAATATTATCGGGAATTTCAAGTGTTGAAATTTGCAATGAGATTGCATACCTTCTATAAGATAGCTGGATCACGATACCCGCTGCGAGTAAGAGTTACTCCTGGGAGAGTTTTACACATTACAATTAGCCGATCAAGTAGGTGTCTAGAAAGGTGTCAACGGGGTTATGCCTCTGGGAAAATGAGGTTTATTTTAATTAGGTCCGTGCGAAAGCGCGGGGAACCTCCCTCAAAGTACCGGCACTGGCCTGGCTGAAAGATTGGCGAACTTGTATAGTGTAATTAATCCCGGCTAGTCTTTCCTTTTAGGGTTTGAAGGAAGATTTGACTAAAACAGTGGGAGACATCCTGATTAGATATATTAATAACCAATCTAATCTTGCAAGAGCATACGCTGAGTGTTTTCTTCTATCTCTCTCCAGGTAGCGACCATGTCACGCCTTAATCAAGATAATAACATGGATGTATTGACCGAACCCGCTTGTTATACTGCACTTGGGAACGTTGGTTCCGCTCCAACTTATAATTGTTATAAGACAGAGCAGGAAATAGGGGATTACTAGAATTCCCATGCCACCCAAACGAAGAAAGTGCATGCGGATGCATCTTCTTCGGGTGTGTTCATTACCGAGAACTGTTTCTCAGTATCCTTTACGTCCTAGGTATGAGATACCGGATCAGGATCCCGCAAATGTAATTTTTTGCATGGGCTACAGATAGGTAGAGAACTGAGATCGGGTGATAAGTTTCAAGAGTTGGAAATGATGCAAGTATTGCAGCCAAGTCTGTTGGCAGTTATCACCTTGTATTATCAGAATACAATGATTAGATACCGAACCTGATATACAACATCATATCAGTCTCTTTATTGTATTGTTGGATAATGTTTTGAACATTTCCTATATCATGAGTTGATCGGATCAGGCGCGTTATCTAAAAGCATAGACGTTCTAAATCAAACTACAATTCTTAACGTATAGAACACACACAAGAGGAAGAGTTCAGAAATGAAAGAATCCTTCTTGAGGCATTGTAGACTAGGTCATATCAATGCGACCCGACTAGCTGAAGTTACATTTAGATGTATATTTAAATTAGTTTGAATTTACATCTTGTGAAACTTGCCGGTCATGTCACAGAGATAAGATGACCACAGCTTCGTTTATTGGAAATAGAGAAAGAGTTAGTGAACTCATGGGATTGATACATGTTAATGTATGAAAGTCCCCTCTAGACTTACCCTACCAGCTCCAATGGTGGAAGTTGACGCTGTTGTTCCAACCAGGAACAGTTTTGATCTGCTCAGTGTTAGTTATATGTTTGCCCTAGAGGCCATTACTGTACATACGTTGTATATTGTAGTGGATGCTTGGACATATATAGGGAGTACTTTCTTGCTCGACATGATAGTATGCTATCTGGTTACTCTTTATCTTAACATGTATTCTGATTGTCTCTATGTCACATGTTGATAAAGCCCTTAGGATGAGTACTTGACTACCAGGACTATGATGCAGATCATACTAGTGGGGACAGTATAGTCGCCAAGTACATCCTTCAAATGTTCCTAGTCGTGGGAGTGCCAAGACAGGGCATCGATACTCCAGAGTAGACTAGCGTATGCGCTTCTTGACCCATATGATGGATGATCCCATATCCATTGGTGTTTGACATCAGAGAAGGTATACGGGTGCTCAGTGGAGACTGGGTACACTGGACGGACTCGCCGAGAACCCCCAGATGAAATTATATCTCACGTCAGATGGCAGTTCTCTGGTGACACTGGTACAGGTTAGTCTGTAGACCCGAGATCGTCATAGAGTGTTGTGTGATTCCCACTGTGCTTTGATTTCCATCATACCACGTCCAAGAGGGCGTGCAAAACGGTGGCTTTTGGGTACAGTCCCGAATCACATGGAGGCAATGAGCGATAGGAGGGGTTTCATCTCTCCCGATATAGGGAGTTAATGTTGCGCTGTGTTCGATTGGATATAACTGGAAATCCCTAGCCAGGGTTGCTGAGATTTACTGGTAAGTGTTATCAGTAGTTTCTTGAACTGTTATGGACCTCATATCGACACGACTTATCAAGCAACTGGGGTCTGACGTTTACCACCCCTATGCGAGATATGCGACATATCAGACGAAGAGACCAGACTGTACGGGAGTGTTACTGGTTGTATTCACGGAAGAATGTACAGGCTTGCTTGTTGATCTTCTGATTGCTCAATACCTGGGTGGCTGTTACGTTTAGCTGACCGCTTGCAGCTTGTGGGTGTTTGATATGATCATCACCTACGGCCAGCGTATTGACTATTCTTTAGAGTCCTACACAGAGGTTTCCTGGCTCATGCAAACGGAGTAGGAGCACATATATGATATGTGCGGGACCAAGAACAATACGTGTATGTGATACCGTATTAGATTCTCGCGATATGAGATATCGGCCGGGTATATGTGATATACCCGGGTCATCGGATCAAGTGTTGATTCGATGAACTGATACAGATTATATTAGTCGGTTAATTGTGAAATAGCCGGATTATCGGATCAAGTGTTGATTCGATAATTTAATGTATAATTATATATTTGATATATTAAATTACATTAGCTAATATAAGCTCACTTAAAGATTCTTTTTCTCACTCGGGTAATACATTGATATATATGTGATATATGTTAATTGTATTATTTTATTTTGTTACAAAATATATTATATATGTGATAAATAATATTGTAACAAGTTAAGCTTACAAATGCAACATGTTTTGTGGAGTTTAAACATGGTTAGGGTTTGGATTAGGGTTAAGCTTTCTTGAAGCTTCTAGAAGCTTTGTTTTTGTTTTTAAGCAAAGATATTTTGTAAAGATATTTTGTTGATATTTCTTAACCAAACCCAAACCCTTTACCATAGTTATTTCTCTACAAGGGTTAAGTTTATATTCTTAACCCATGGTTGCAATTCTAACCTCACACTTGACTTCATTATTCATCACAAATTGATTTACTTCTTCTTCTTCCTTCTTCTTGCTTGAAAAAGCTTTCTAGCCTTTTGAGATGTGATGAAAAATGAGTGAGAAATTGAAAATAAATGAGAGCTAAATTCCTACTTCATCATCCTCATCTAATCTAGCTGCTTAGATTAGGGTGTTTGCTTTGCTAATACTGTAAGTCTACGGTAGCGCCCCGGCCGTCTTTCTGACGCCAAATGCGGAACAAAAACTTTTATAAACTGGCGCTATCGTATACTATAACCCGGATCTGCCATTAACGCTAAAGTAACAAGTTTAAAGAGGGTAGAAATGTTATACCGAACGATCCGAGTCCTTCGTTCTTAACCATCATCCCACGCTTTGTTGCGGCTGCTCCGATCTACTGAATCTCCAGTCTTCTCGTCCAGGTGGCACCACGTCGATGGATCTTTAAACGGGCTCCCGCCTCTGAACCGAGGCAACTCGGACATCAAGTTTGCCAAAAGAGATGACCAAGATTGATGTAGAGAATGAGTAGAACACTTTGTCTTGTTACATCCAAAGCTATGGATGAACGGTTAATGAAGTTGCCTTTTTGGATCGGGTGAAATGAGAAATCAACTTATGAAATTTCCATGAAGCAAATTTCATATATTTTTTTCAAATGAACAACCACGATCTTGTCCAAGAGGGGCCGGCCACTATAAGAAGAGGAGGGGGTGAGTGTAGGAGGAAGAGGTGGTAATCATAAGGTAAAAGATCAAAGAGAAATATCTTAAAGCTTTACAAGAAACATTAATGCTAAAGGTGACTCACTAATACACCTTGCATAAACATTAATGCAACAAATGATTCATATAACCTAGTCATCAACTCATTAAATGCAAATAATGAATCAAGAACACCTCACTAATCCTAGTCACAACTTCTAAAAGTTTCCACACACATCACCCTCCTGACTCACCCAAGTGACGAAAAGATAAATCCGCATTTAACCGAATGTTAAAGCGGGTGATAGAAAACTGGAAACTGGAAACTTCCAAAAGCGATCCCGAAATGAATTTCAGGATAACCCCGTAATAGTATAAACATACTCGCATTTGTATTACGTCCGAATACAAATGCAACTGAGACAAAGATATTATATCTACACAGTATAATACTCGGATCCGGCTTAAACCAAAGCCCACCAGTATTATCTGCCCGAAATATGACACGTGCGTAAACGCACGTGCATTTTCTGAACCCTGCCATAAAACCATACGGCCTCTACAACGTTTCGCCCGAACTTGGGAAACTGTCTGTGGGGGACTCTAATGACTCATCAACACATTGGCACTGGGTATAACCTCTAGCACGTCAGAGGTACTAGCTGTACGTAACGGTTGCCTATGTATTGATCGGAAGGGAAGCTGACGAGCGAACTCATCCAGAAATCCTACTGAGTCTGACAGTAACAATATCTGTACAGTCCGGTCCGTTCGTCTATGAGTATCGCATATAGGGCCTAGGGGCTGGTAAACGTCAGACCCCCAATAGCTGTATAAGTCGTGTCGGAGTGAAGCCCAGAACACCCTGAGATACTACTGGAATACCTTCCAGTAAATCTCGATTACCCCGGCCAGGGATTTCGTGTAATGGCTCTCCTAAACACAGCGCGATCTCACCCCCAATACCGGGAGAGACGAATCCCTGACGATCCGCTCACTGCCTCCATGTGGCTCGGGACTGTACCCAACTAAAACCTGTTTGCACGACTCCTTTGAGCCGTGGTAGGATAGTAATCAAAGCACAGTGGGAACTCACACGAGACAAATGACGATCTCAGGTCGACAGACTAACATATACACATGTCACCAGGGAACTGCTATCCGACGATATGTATAATACCAACTAGCATGTTCCCGGCAAGTCCTGTCCGGTGTACTCATAACCCAATGAGCACCTGTATATATCTTAGGTGATCCAACTAACACCAATGGCTTGTGAGACCGGCCACCGCCCCTCGTCGGGGTCTCGACTGTATACACTAGTCTACTTTGGAGTATCGATGCCCTATCTCGAAACTCCCACGACTAGGGACACTTTAAGGATGTGCTTATAGACCCCAGCTCCCACATATATGATCGCCATCATACTGCTGGTAGTCAAGCAAGATCCTAAGGGCTCTATCAAAGTGTAACAGTGATAAAGACAAACCAGATAGCATACTATCATCTCGAGTAAGACTGTTTTATCGGTATAGGCCCTTCCTCAATCATCACAATCACGTATCTGCGATCCAATAATTGACTTTGAGGGCACTATATCCAACAATCTCCCACTTGCACTTAAGGCTAATTATTGCGATGTCGCATACTCACAGCCCGTGTGATACCGAACATCCAACTCCTCTATTAATCAGTTTCACAAAGCTCATTTTCAAAACTATTGTGTTCGAGAAATAGCCTCAGTGAGTGGATCCGCCCTGATATTTCTTTCTATGTCTCTCTTAATTTCAAGTTCACGGAGAAAACCATCTCCCGAATCGAGTAATATCTGTCTTCGAATATGTCTGGATATCTGATGGGACTTGGTTCATTAATGAACTCCAAATCCAAACTTCTTAGACTGTATTGATCACTGAACCTAATCAGTATCCAGCACCATGCCTCCCACAGTATCCTTTTGGACCACCTGTACATAATACTATCCCTCGTCAGATGGAAAACTATAACTCTGACAATTACTCTATCATCTATGTCACCTTTGAAGCCTGGAATGATAACCGTCTTACGAAGGAGGCCGCCGTCATTAAATCCGTAGAACATGTACTTATGTTCTAAAACTGCTTCCTTGTGTTTTTTCAGGATTGGATTAATATAAACTTATTGCATCTAGTGAAAAATGACGTCTGGTGTGGTACTTGACATCTCACGATTGACTCAATTGCCTACGCAAGTGATCTGCCAATCATGAACATCCCTCTCCCCTTTAGTCTGTAAGACACCTTTAGAGAGGGTGACTCCATCACCTGCAGGTACACTACCATGCCAGGAGTCATCTATTCTAAAATACTATTAGAATACTGTCAAAGTACCCACATTGGGAAACTACCCAAATCTAGATCTAAAACCATAGATCTAGTAACCAGAATGTCAGATATTATATCAATATCCTTTGTGGAGAAACAACTGTGTGACGACCACAGTACAACCGATCGTAGTATTGGAATTTTACTTCCTACTCTGTGTATATCATCCAAACACCAGGACATCACACCCTACTACCTTCTTAACAGATCCATCCCCTATTCTGATGAAGTCAAACCCATGACTGTCACATCAAAAAATAGATGATCTTATCTCCGCTATATGTGCTCAAGCCTATAAATAGACATAAGCTACTTGCCCACTATGCTTCCGCTACTCCCACTGACTACGACAACCCTCTGGCAGAATAATATATACGTACACTTCTAAAGCTAGTTTAGAACGACGCTATACTTATCCTCCTGCCGGGTCTCATAGTCTGGAACAACAGTAGTGTCAAGTCTGGGTAAACAAGAACCTCCCTGTCACCATCTTTGAGGCTACCGGAGTACCTCTCGGATGTCTGAGGTTACCCACCATATCTGCGGAGTGGCTATTGGAATGTCAAACCTGATTGAATATATAAGTCCTATTAAATTTTCCGTAATCGTTTGCGGTTCTGGAATCACTTCCAGTTCTACCATACTCCCACTATTGTTTTCTGAAAAAATCCATTTTACTAAAACTGTGGCGAGTCTAGAACAATATCACTATTGATCTTCCATATAGTAGAAAGTCAACCCTCGTCAAAGCCAGGGTCAACCTGTAAGTGCACGGCGGCACCCCGGCCGTCAATCCGACCCCGGAATGCGGAAACGAAACTTTTCTAAAAACTATAAACCGGCACCACAGAGCACTAAAATCCCGGATCGGGCCATTAACCTAATGCTAGAAAATAAGAGAAAGGAAATAGAGCTATACCGAGCGATCCATGTCCTTCGGTCTTCGGCCTCCACTCCGATCTCCTCGCGGAATCTTCGGTCATCAGCTCCTCGTCGGAACGGGCACCACATCGCCGGGTTCTTTTACGGGCTCCCACCTCTGGACCGAGGCAACTCGGGCACGAAGTTGGCGAGCCGACATGCCCAAGAATACTGTAGGCTAAGTGTAGAATCCATTGTCTCAATGGGGTATGAAGTTTCCTTGTATGGATGTGGAGTAGAGAATGAACTTTTGGAGATGAGCAATGTAATTTTAGCAAGCCAAAAATGAGAACCACACCCAAATGAAATTGCCTCTCTCCTCTCCTTGTAGTGGCCGGCCTCATCTCATGGTGGAGGGAAAAAGAATGATAAATCAAGAGAAGAAAAAGTATGATAATGAGAAGAAAATGGTCACACCATTTTCCAAATCAAATCCAATCTCATTTAATGCAAAAGAGTTGATTCAAAAAGAATCAAATGATACTAGTCATATCATAATCTCTCCTTTCATAAGAAACCCCCTCCACATTGCTAATTTGCACACTTGCAAATTAGCCCCTCCATCAGAAAAATCCGGCCGTGAAGGAACAAAGGAAAACTGGCCGAAACGGAATGCAAACTAGCAACTTCAAAAAAAATGATCCCGTAATAAATTACAGAAAAACCCCGCGACTGTATATACATACCCGCATTTGTATTCCGACCGAATACAAATGCAATGAGACAAAATCTACACTGTACAATACTAGGATCCGGCTTAAACCAAAGCCCGCTAGTATTATCCGTCCGACCTTGATCCGTGTAATACCGCACGTATAAGATCGAACCTTGCCATATCTCCATACGGCCTCTACAGCGTTTCACCCGAAACTTGAGAAAACGTTCTGTGGGGAATTCTAAAGACTCGTCAACACCTTGGTTGTGGATTTAACCATTAGCACGTCAGAGGTATTAGCCATACATGACGGGCTACCAGGTATTGACCAAAAGGGACGTTGATGAGCGAACTCATCCTGACACCCTACTGAGCCTGTCAGTGACAATATCCGTACAGTCCGGTCCGTTCGTCTATGAGCATGGCATGGCGGGCCTAGGGGGTAGGTAAAATTCAGACCCCCAAAAGCGGTACAAGTCGTGTCGGAGTGTAGCCCAGAACACCCTGAGATATTACTGGAATACCTACCAGTAAATCTCCTGCCTTGGCCAAGGACTTTGTGTAATGGCTCTCCTAGACACAGCGCGATCTCACCCCCAATACCGGGAGAGACGAACCCCTGCAGATCCGCTCACTGCCTCCATGTGGCTCGGGACTGTACCCAACTAAAACCTGTTTGCACAACTCCTTTGAGCGTGGTAGGGTAGTAATCAAAGTACAGTGGGAACTCACACGAGACAAATGACAACCTCAGGTCAATGAACTAACCTGTACACATGTCACCAGGGAACTGCTATCTGACATCAGGTATAAGACCAACTAGCATGTTCCCGGCGAGTCCTGTCCGGTGTACTCATAACCCAATGAGCACCTGTATACATCTTAGGTGAACCAACAGACACCAGTGGCTTGTGAGACCGGCCACCGCCCCTCGTCGGGGTCTCGACTGTATACACTAGTCTACTCTGGAGTATCGATGCCCTGTCTCGAAACTCCCACGACTAGGGACCTTTTATGGATGTGCTTATAGACCCCGGCTCCCACGTATATGATCGCCCTCATACTGCTGGCAGTCAAGCAAGAATACTAGGGGCTCTATCAATGTGTAATAGTGACCTGTAAGGTCACCTAAAACAGTACACGATGATAAAGTTAAACCAGATAGCATACTATCATCTTGAGTAAGACTGTCCTACCGGTATAGGTCCTCCCTCAATCATTGCAATCACGTGCCTGTGATCTAATAATTGACTCTGAGGGCACTATCTCCAACAATCTCCCACTTGCACTCAAGGCTAATTATTGCGATGTCGCATACTCACAGCCCGTGTGATATCGAACACCCAACTCCTCTACTAGTCAGTCTCACAAAGCTCGTTTGCGAAACTATTGCGTTCGAGGAATAACCTCAGTGAGTGGATCCGCTGTGCTGTTTCTTTCTATGTCTCTCTTTATCTTAAGTTCGCGGAGAAACCCATCTTCCGAAATGAGCAATACCTGTCTTAGAATGTGTCTGGATGTCTGATGGGACCTAGCTCATAAATGAACTCCAAATGCAAACTTCTTAGACTGTATCGTCAACTGAACTTAATCAGTATCCTGCGCCATGCCTCCCTCAGTATCCGCTTGGACCTCCTGTCCAAACTACTGCCCCTCGTCAGAGGGAAAACTATAAGTCTGACAGACACTCTGTCATCCAGGTCACCTTGGAAGCCTGGAATAATAACTGTCTCCCAAAGGAGGCTGCCGTTATCATTTCCCTAGAACATCAACTTATGTTCTAAAACTTCTTCCGACCGTTTCTCCGGGATTGGATTAATATCAACTTACTGCATCTCGTGCAAAAACAACATCTGGTGTGGTACTTGACATCTCATGATTGACTCAATTGCCTAAGCAAGTGATCTGCCAATCATGCATATCCCTCTCCCCTTTAGTCTGTAAGACACCTTTAGAGAGGGTGACTCCATCACCTGCAGGTACATCACCATGCCAGGAGTCGTCCATTCTAAATACCTTTAGAATGTTGTCTAAGTACCCAGATTGGGAAACCACCCAAATCTAGATCTAAAACTATAGATCTAGTAACCAGAATTTGTAATATTATATCCAAGCCCTATGTGGAGAAACCACTGTGTGACAACCAACGTATAACCGATCGTAGTATAGGAATTTCACTTCCTACTCTGTGTATGTCATCCAAATACCAGGACATCACACCCTACTACCTTCTTAACAGATCCATCCCCTATTCTTATGAAGTCAAACCTATGACTGTCACATCAGAAATAGATAATCTATCTCCGCTATATTTGCTTTAGTCTATAAATAGACATAAGCCACTTGTCCACCATGCTTCCGCTGCTCCCACTGACTACGACAACCCTCTGCCAGAGTCATATACACGTACACTTCTGAAGCCAGTTCAGAACGACGCTATACTCATCCTCTTGCCGGGTCTCATAGTCTGGAACAAAAGTAGTGTTAAGTTTGGGTAAACAAGAACCTCCATGTCACCGTTTTTTAGCATACCGAAGTACCTCTCGGGTGCCTGAGGTTACCCACCATATCTGCGGAGTGGCCAATGGAACGTCAAACCAGATTGAATCTTCAGGTTCTTATTAAATCTTCAGTAATCATTTGCGGTTCTGGAATCACTTCCAGTTCTACCATACTCCCACTACTGTTTTGTGGAAAAAAATCCATTTTTATTAAAACTGTGGCGAGTCAAGAACAATATTACTATTGATCTTCCAGATGGTAGAAAGTCAACCCTCGTCATAGCCTGGGTCAACCCACAAACAGCCATTACAGAAACATGCCTTGAGTTATCCAGAGTCTGGTTTTAAGCATATGCCGGACAACTCCCCGTACCTTAACATCGTTATGATATGAACCGTTCTATATCCAATATAGAAATAGAGGCACTGATTTAATTGAACCAGATTCAAATCATGCAGCTGTCTCCAGTGCATGTCAACTAAATGGAAGGAGGCCGATCAGCGTTACTCAACTTAGGAGTACTTCCAATTATGAGTAACCTGAAAGAGAAGCAAGTTCTCTTAATCATTACTATCAACTGAATACCATTCACAAGTATCTTCATCTTCGATCACCTTGAAGAATCCTGATATTTGCAACACCTGATTTTCTACTTTACTCTTATACCTATAACTTCTCAAAACTTAGATCTTTCATTTCTACGAAACACTTGTCTAAAAACTAGAGAAGTCATAAGTAAACCGAATATAGTACGAGGACCAACCCCTCTGTCCTAATGGACATTGGACAATATACAATCCTCCGTATAAGTCCTCTGAGTCTAGTGACTCATTCACTGTGTGTCGTAGGTTGAAAACTGTACTTATGGTTAAAAGGAATTACACCGCTGTTCAATGCTCCTTACCTAACCATCCACTGATATAGGTAAATGTCATAGACATAATTTCAAAAAGTTATATCTCACTCTATAAAAATAGACGTACAGATATATCAATTTGAAATTGGTGCCTAACAACGGATATTCAAAACCAAATATTTGCCGTTCGGCAAACAACCCAGGTGGCTTCCTCAAATATCACCAATTACAACGAATCCCGATATAATGAGGATAATCACCTAATTCCCAATAACTTACTCCCACTCATCATCTGTAAAACCATACAGATGTGAGAATCATACCTGGTAAATATATACCCTGGAGCAAGTGTCTAATTAGGAAATCAGTTTTCTTTTAACAGTACACAGTGAAGCTGAAACATTGAAATGTTTCGTAGGGGTATCCGAGTATTCCTAGTAATGCCTATTCCATTATCAGATTCACAACTGTAACCGTATATCTCTTTGCCATCTCTCCAAATCCCTTTATATGTCTTTAGTCATTACCTTCTGTACACCCCTTTAGGCCAAATGGTTTTCTTCCTTCCCTACCGTTCGGCACCAGCCTGTGGTTTGGAAGAAGACTATCCAATAAGCATAATGGGTGTACTGTCCTAATTCTAGGAGCACTCGCAATGCGAGAGAAGGTGAAGATAAAAGACAACTGAATAAACCTTATTCCTATTTCTCCTGAACCAGAATCCATTCCCGAACTGGAACAAGTCCTTTCGAGTTCGTATATAACCATACGATGGAGTATCTAAATAACTGTGGATCTTCGTAGTGATACGGAGTGTCCTGGAGAAATACACAGGTGAAGTAGGAGTGGTAATGAAATACTTGGTTTGGTCGTGAATAGCAGTCGCAGTTTACTTTGCCCTCTTACTAATCCCTTTATTTGTCTTAACATAATACCTTCTGCACACCACAATTAGGCTAATCAGCTTTCTTCATTCCCTACCGTTCGGCACCAGCCTAAGGTTTGGAAGAAGACTATCCGATAGGCGTAACGGGTGTGCTATCTCCTAAACCAAGGAGTACTCGCAACCTGAGAGAAGGTAAAAGGAAAAGACAACTGAATAGTTCTATTCGTTTTCTCAAGAACCAGAAACCATCCTCGAATAAATTCCTTTGAGTTCGTATATAACCATACGATGGTTTTATCCAATGGAAGTGGACATTCGTAGTAATACGGGGTGTCCTGGAGAAAAAGGGTAAAAGTAGGAGTGGCAATGAGGTATGCAACTCTGACAAACCAAAAACCAGTGTTTAAGAAGGTTCGGTCAACTTGGTTACTGAGTCATAGTCAAGGGTCAGGTCATGGTTACTGCCAAAGAGAGAGAGAGAAAAGAAACACTCAGCGTGCACTCTAACCTAGATCAGAATGGTTACCAATTTATCTAATCAGGAAACCTCCCACTGTAACGTCAAATTCTCCTCCAAACCTGAAAGAAGAATTAGTCGGGATCACCCGAGGAGTAAACCAACTCATCAGTGGGAATCGGGATCCAACTATCATCGCATGATAACATGACGGAATCCGCTCACGTTATCACACTCCAGAAGGTATGCGCATATCTGGCAAGTTTCAGTTTCTTTAGAAACTCCCGATGTGATTTTTACCCCATGCTCTTATGACCTTGACTTTGGCCAACAAATCATAAGTCACATGTCAAGTTCTACCCGTCATTCTCCAGGTTAATTTGAACCCACCCGTACCTACCCTTGACTTTGGCCAACAAGGCAGTACGACTGTCCCAAACCAACGCATCTATCTATGCTGCATATGAATACCCAACAGCTACCAATCACTGTGCCTTGACTTTGGCCAACAAACACAGCTTGAATACTATTGAATATCCATATGAAACGACGGAGGGCTATGAATGGTTTCTGGCGAAAACCTTTAACGTAATGAACCTGATATCGTTGAAGGAACTGGATAGATTTATAAAAATATAGTGGCGAAAACCTTTGCTAAAGAGGTCACTCCCGGTGAAGGGATCTCGGCTCTTTCCCCGTAGAATGAGGTGCAGGATATTCCAACTGAATACCACGATGCAAAGCAAAAGGCAGTCGACTATAATGAAGTTATTGCCCTGACGCAAACTTCTGTCCAAGGGGTCACTCCCGGTGAAGGGATCTCGGCCCTTGCCTCGTCGACTGAGGTGCTGGATATTCATAACCGAATACCACTGTGCAAAACAAAAGAGAACGTCCTTGCAATAACAGCTTTTTGAAAAATGTTCCAACAACATCAGAATAGGTTTGTTTAGCTTGCATTGATCCGAATCAACGCTGTCCCATCAATTCATCACACCAATAAAGAACGAAAATACGATGTACGTATATGCCATCCACATTCACCACTGGGTCCCGTCATCACCCGTTAGGTTACTTAACTAACGACAGAGCGGGGACTGGACTAGCGTGGATGCAAAACATATACAACATCTACTAGTATATATATCAATATATAATATTCGCTCAAGGCGTGATAAAATGCAACATCACAGAAATGTAATAAGCATCACAGAACAATACAGATATCTGGGATCCCCGGGTTTCATAGAGCCGCTACTGAAACCCGACGTTCCCCTGGTCGTGTGGATAGCCTGTGCAATGAAATCCTAGACCCCTACGGGTGCGGCAAGTTACCCGCCAAAACCTAAAGCGAGGCAGCCCCCTTCAACAACGTGAATGGACCACCCAGCACTTCACGGAATCTGGTAACTTGGGCACCCCTCCTTGGGTCAACCTGTACCCCCTATGAGTGCGGCGAATAGCCCGCCAATTCTAGAGTGAAGCCCCCTCCGTCTCAAAGCCATGAGATGCGGGCCCGTTTCCCTCTAGAATCCGGCTATCCGTGCACCCCTCCGCGGGGTAATCCTAGTATAGAAAGTAAAATATACAACGGGTACATCGACCTCATCCCGGTCGTGCCCCAAAAGAATAATATACATAACAGGCAGTGACGGCAGTCCACATGTCGGACGCTCACCCCGCAATATCAAATGTACATAATAAAGCAAATTGTACTACCATTGCATCCAGACTATGCCCCACGACCGATCCACAATATCACAGCACAACACTGAACATCAACGTGAATGTCACGTTCGCAAATCCTTCTAAAAGGGCTATAGCAGATAGACAGGATTTACCGATCAAATGACATTCACGGTCGCAGATATAATGTAAATACTGTGAACTAACATGTTTAAAAGTTTCGATCGATCAAATTTACCGAAGTGGGCCCCAAGCACTACTGTAGCACTCAAAGAAAATCTGGGCCCAAAAAGAATATACCAAAACCCCCTTTTTCAAGTCAGAGAACCACTGTAGAAATCTGGTACATTGATGACACTGTTCCGCGGCGGAACCGCGGCCAAAAGGGGGTTACGGCCGCGGTTACGCGGGGCTACAGTGGCATCACATGACCATTTTTCTACAGTGTTCACCAGAAACCCTGCACGTATTTTTCCCATATACCAAATAATTTTTAGAGCAGAAAACAAAATCGACAGAAAGTGCACTTTTGAAATCGGGTTTTCGGAAAATCCGTTCGATCGAACTTGTAAACACGTTAGAGCAAGCAAGACTAGGTTAATGGCGTGGCTCTGATACCATTGTAAGTGCACGGCGGCACCCCGGCCGTCAATCCGACGCCGGAATGCGGAAACGAAACTTTTCTAAAAACTAAAAACTGGTACCACCGCGCACTAAAATCCCGGATCGGGCCATTAACCTAATGCTAGAAAACAAGAGAAAGGAAAGAGAGCTATACCGAGCGATCCGTGTCCTTCGGTCTCCACTCCGATCTCCTCGCGGAATCTCCGGTCTTCAGCTCCTCGTCGGAACGGGCACCACATCGCCGGGTTCTTTTATGGGCTCCCACCTCTGGACCGAGGCAACTCGGGCACGAATTTGGAGAGCCGACGTGTCCGAGAATACTATAGGCTAAATGTAGAATCCATTGTCTTAATGGGGTATAAAGTTGCCTTGTATGGATGTGGAGTAGAGAATGAACTTTTGGAGATGAGCAATGTAATTTTAGCAAGCCAAAAATGAGAACCACACCCAAATGAAATTGCCTCTCTCCTCTCCTTGTAGTGGCTGGCCTTATCTCATGGTGGAGGGAAAAAGAATGATAAATCAAGAGAAGAAAATGTATGATAATGAGAAGAAAATGGTCACACCATTTTCCAAATCAAATCCAATCTCATTTAATGCAAAAGAGTTGATTCAAAAAGAATCAAATGATGCTAGTCATATCATAATCTCTCCTTTCACAAGAAACCCCCTCCACATTGCTAATTTGCACACTTGCAAATTAGCCCCACCATCAGAAAAATCCGGCCGTGAAGGAACAAAGGAAAACTGGCCGAAACGGAATGCAAACTGGCAACTTCAAAAAAACTGATCCCATAATAAATTACAGAAAAACCCCGCGACTGTATATACATACCCGCATTTGTATTCCGACCGAATACAAATGCAATGAGACAAAATCTACACTGTACAATACTAGGATCCGGCTTAAACCAAAGCCCGCTAGTATTATCCGTCCGATCTTGATCCGTGCAATACCGCACGTATAAGATCGAACCCTGCCATATCTCCATACGGCCTCTACAGCGTTTCGCCCGAAACTTGAGAAAACGGTCTGTGGGGAACTCTAAAGACTCGTCAACACTTTGGTTGTGGATTTAACCACCAGCACGTCAGAGGTATTAGCCATACGTGACAGGCTACCAGGTATTGACCAAAAGGGACGTTGATGAGCGAACTCATCCTGACACCCTACTGAGCCTATCAGTGACAATATCCGTACAGTCCGGTCCGTTCGTCTATGAGCATCGCATGACGGGCCTAGGGGGTTGGTAAAAGTCAGACCCCCAAAAGCGGTACAAGTCGTGTCGGAGTGTAGCCAGAACACCCTGAGATATTACTGGAATACCTACCAGTAAATCTCCTGCCTTGGCCAAGGACTTCGTGTAATGGCTCTCCTAGACACAGCGCGATCTCACCCCCAATACCGGGAGAGACGAACCCCTGCAGATCCGCTCACTGCCTCCATGTGGCTCGGGACTGTACCCAACTAAAACCTGTTTGCACAACTCCTTTGAGCGTGGTAGGGTAGTAATCAAAGTACAGTGGGAACTCACACGAGACAAATGACGACCTCAGGTCGATGAACTAACCTGTACACATGTCACCAGGGAACTGCTATCTGACGTCAGGTATAAGACCAACTAGCATGTTCCCGGCGAGTCCTGTCCGGTGTACTCATAACCCAATGAGCACCTGTATACATCTTAGGAGAACCGACAGACACCAGTGGCTTATGAGACCGGCCACCGCCCCTCGTCGGGGTCTCGACTGTATACACTAGTCTACTCTGGAGTATCGATGCCCTGTCTCGAAACTCCCACGACTAGGGACCTTTTAAGGATGTGCTTATAGATCCTGGCTCCCACGTATATGATCGCCCTCATACTGCTGGCAGTCAAGCAAGAATCGTAGGGGCTCTATCAACGTGTAATATCGACCTGTAAGGTCACCTAAAACAGTACACGATGATAAAGGTAAACCGGATAGCATACTATCATCTTGAGTAAGACTGTCCTACCGGTATAGGTCCTTCCTCAATCATTGCAATCACGTGCCTGTGATCCAATAATTGACTCTGAGGGCACTATCTCCAACACAACCCACAAACTGCCATTACAGAAACGTGCCTTGAGTTATCCAGAGTCTGGTTTTAAGCATAAGCTGGACAACTCACCATAGCTTAACATCGTTAAGATATGAACTATTCTATATCCAATATAGAAATTTTGGCACATATTTAATTGGAACCAGATTCAAATCATGCAACTGTCTCCAGTGCATATCAACTTAATGGAGAAAGGCTAATCAGTATTACTCAACTTAGGAATCCATCCAATTATGAGTAACCTGAAAAAGAAACTAGTTTCTCAAAACCATTAACTGAATACCAATCACAAGAATCTACATCTTCGATTTCTTTGAAGAATCCCGATACTTGTGACTCCTGGTTTTCTACTTTATTCCTATACCCACAACTTCTCAAAACTTAGACATTGTATTTCTACGAAACACTTGTCTAAAAACTAGAGAAGTCACAAGTAAACAGAACAGAGTATGAGGACCAACCCCTTTGTCCTGATGGACACTGGACAACATACAATACTCTATATAAGTCCGCTGAGTTGAATAACTCAAAACCTGTGCGTCGTAGGTTGAAAATTGTACCCAGGCGATTTCCTCAAATATCACTAATTACAAAGAATTCCGATATAATGAGGATGGTCACCTAATTCCCAATAGCTTACTCCCGCTTATCATCTGTAAAACCATACAGATGTGAGAAGCATACCTGGTAAATACATATCCTGGAGCAAGGGTTTAATTGGGAAATCAGTTTACAATTATCAATGCACAGTGTAATTGAAACATGAAAATGTTTCGAAGGGGTATCCTGGTATTCTTTGTAATGCCTCTTCCATAATCCAATTCATGACTTTAACCGTATATTTGTTTGCCATCTCCCTAAATCCCTTTATTTGTCTTTATTCATTACCTTCTGTACACCATTGTTAGGCTAAATGGTTTTCTTCCTTCCCTACCGTTCAGCACCAGCCTATGGTTTGGAAGAAGACTATCCAGTAAGCATAATAGGTGTATCCTCCTAAACCGAGGAGTACTCGCAACTTGAGAGAAGGTGATGATAAAAGACAACCGAATAATACCTTGTTCTATTTCTCCCGAACTGGGAAAAAAAAGCAAAGGTGAAATAGGAGTGGCGATGAAGTATGCGGTTTGGTCGTGAATGATAACAGTCGTAATTTACTTTGCCCTCTTTCTAATTCCTTTATTTTGTATTTAGTTATTACCTTCTGTACACCCTACTTAGGCTAATTGGTTTTCTTCATTCCCTATCTTTCGGCACCTGCCTATGGTTTGGAATAAGACTATCCAATAAGCGTAATAGGTGTACTCTCCTAAACAAAGGAGCCCTCGCAATCTGAGAGAAGGTCATAATAGAAGACAACTGAATAAACCAATTCTATTTCTCCTGAACCTGGATCCATCCTCGAAGAAATATCTCCGAGTTCGTATATAACCATACGATGGATCTATCCAATGGAAGTGGATATCCGTAATAATACGGGGTGTTCTGAGAAATACAAAGGGTAAAAGAAGGAGCGGCAATGACTTATGCAACTCGTACAATCCAAAAGCCATTATTTTAAGAAGGTTCGGTCAACTTGGTCACTGAGTCATAGTCTAGGGTCGGTCAAAGGTCGCTGCAAAAGAGAGAGAGAAAAGAAACACTCTGCGTGCACTCTAACCTTAGATCAGAATGGTTATCACTTTATCTAATCAGGAAACCTCCCACTGTAATCTCAAATTCTCCTCCAAACCTAAAAGAAGAATTAGTCGGGATCACCCGAAGAGTAAACCAACTCATCAGTAGGAATCGGGATCCAACTCTCATCGCATGATAACATGATGGTATCCACTCACGTTATCACACTGCAGAAGGTATGCGCAAGTTTGGCAAGTTTCCTGTATGTTTGAAACTCCCGATGTAATTTTTATCCTATGCACTTATGACCTTGACGTAGGCCAACAAATCATAAGTCACATGTCAAGTTCTACCCATCATTGTCCAGGTTAATTTGAAGCACCCGTACAAGCCTTTGACGTAGGCCAACAAGGCTGTACGTCTGTCCCAAACCAACGCATCTATCTATGCAACAAATGAATACCCCAACAGCTACCAAACACTATGCCTTGACGTAGGCCAACAAACATAGCTTGAATACTACTGACCATCCATAAGAAATGACGGAGGGCTACGGCTGGTTTTTGGCGAAAAACCTTTAACGTAATGAACTTGATCTCGTTGAAGGAACCTGATAGATTTTTATAAAAATATAGTGGCGAAAACCTTTGCTAAAGAGGTCACTCCCGGTGAAGGGATCTCGGCTCTTTCCTCGTCGAATGAGGTGCAGGATATTCATAACCGAATACCACGATGCATAACAACTTGTAATCGACTATAGTGAAGTTATTACCCTGACGCAAACTTCTCCCCAAGGGGTCACTCCCGGTGAAGGGATCTCGGCCCTTGCCTCATCGAATGAGGTGCTGGATATTCATAACTGAATACCTCTATGCATAACAAAAGGAAACGTCTTTGTAATAACACTTTTTAAAATTGGTTCCAACAATATCAAATATAGGTTTGTTTTATCCTTGCATTGATAAGAATCAATGCAGTCCCATCAATTAATCACACCAGAAAAGAACGAAAATAAAATGTATGTATATGTCATCCGCATTCGTCACTGGGTCCCGTCATTGTCCGTTAGGTTACTTAACTAACGACAGAGCGGGGACTGGGCTAGCGTGGGTGCAAAACATATACAACATCTACTAGTATATATAAATATATAATAATCGCTCCAGGCATGATAAATGCAACATCACAGAAAAGTAATAAGCATCACAGAACAATACAGATAATTTGGGATCCCCGGGTTTCACAGAGCCGCTACTGAAACCTGACGTTCCCTTGGTCGTGTGGATAGCCTGTGCAATGAAACCTAGACCCCTACGGGTGCGGCAAGTTACCCGCCAAAACCTGAAGCGAGGCAGCCCCCTACAGCAAAGTGAATGGACCACCCAGCACTTCACGGAATTTGGTAACTTGAACACCCCTCCTTGGGTCAACCTGTACCCCCTACGAGTGCGGCGAATAGACCGCCAATTCTAGAGTGAGGCCCCTCTACCTCTCAAAGCCGTGAGATGCGGATCCGTTGCCCTCTAGAACCCGGCTATCCGTGCACCCCACCGCGGGGTAATCCTAGTACAGAAAAGAAAATATATACAACGGGTACATCGACCTCAGCCCGGTCATGCCCCAAAAGAATATTATACAAACAGGCAGTGATGACAGTCCACATGTTGGACGCTCTCCCCGCAATATCAAATGTACAAATAAATCCAAACTGCACTACCATTGCACACTGCTATCCACCACGACAAATCCGCAACATCACAGCACAACACAGAACATCAACGCGAATGTCACGTTCGCAAATCCGTCTAAAAGAACTATAGCAATTAGACGTAATTTACCGCTCGAATGACATTCACGGTCGGAGATATAATATAAGTACTGTAAACTAACACGTTTAAATTTCGATCGACAAAATTTCCCGAAGTGGGCTCCACGTACATCTGCTGTACAGTAACAAAATCTGGGCCCAAAAGAAATATTCCAGAAACCACAATTCACTGTATAGAATCCCCAGAAGAAATTTGACCCTCTGAAGCTCCAAGACGGCCGCGGATCCGCGGCCAAAGCATGGCTTTGGCGGCGGTTCCACGGCCGTCCGGACGAGTCAGAGTATCGGATTTCTGCTGTGTTCTTCAGAAAGACTGCTCGTTTTTCTGTGATGCTCAAAATAATTTTTAGACCTGATTTAAAATCGACAGAAACTTTGTACAGAAGATTGTAGTTTTGCGAAAATCCGTTCGATCGATGTTTTAAACGCGTTAGCACTAGTTAGTAAAGCTTAATGGCGAGGCACTGATACCAATGTAAGTCTACGGTAGCGCCCCGGCAGTCTTTCAGACGCCAAATGCGGAACAAAAACTTTTATAAACTGGCGCTATCGTATACTATAACCCGGATCTTCCATTAACGCTAAACTAACAAGTTTAAAGAGGGTAGAAATGTTATACCGAACGATCCGAGTCCTTCGTTCTTTAACCATCATCCCATGCTTTGTTGCGGCTGCTCCGATCTCCTAAATCTCCAGTCTTCTCGTCCAGGTGGAACCACGTCGATGGATCTTTAAACAGGCTCCCGCCTCTGAACCGAGGCAACTCGGACATCAAGTTTGCCAAAAGAGATGACCAAGATTGATGTAGAGAATGAGTAGAACACTTTGTATCGTTACATCCAAAGCTATGGATGAACGGTTAATGAAGTTGCCATTTTGGATCGGGTGAAATGAGAAATCGACTTATGAAATTTTCATGAAGCAAATTTCATATATTTTTTTCAAATGAACAACCATGATCTTCTCCAAGAGGGGCCGGCCACTATAAGAAGAGGAGGGGGTGAGTGTAGGAGCAAGGGGTAGTAATCATAAGGTAAAAGATCAAGGAGAAATATCTTAAAGCTTTACAAGAAACATTAATGCTAAAGGTGACTCACTAATACACCTTGCATAAACATTAATGCAACAAATGATTCATCTAACCTAGTCATCAACTCATTAAATGCAACCAATCAATCAAGAACACCTCACTAATCCTAGTCACAACTTCTAGAAGCTTCCACACACATCACCCTCATGACTCACCCAAGTGACGAAAATATAAATCCGCATTTAACCGAATGTTAAAGCGGGTGATAGAAAACTGGAAACTGACAACTTCCAAAAGCGACCCCGAAACGAATTTCAGGATAACCCCGTAACAGTATAAACATACCCGCATTTGTATTACGTCCGAATACAAATGCAACCGAGACAAAAATATTAAATCTACACAGTATAATACTCGGATCCGGCTTAAACTAAAGCCCACCAGTATTATCTGCCCGAAATATGACACGTGCGTAAACGCACGTGCATTTTCCGAACCCTGCCATAAAACCATACGGCCTCTACAACGTTTCGCCCGAACTTGGGAAACTGTCTGTGGGGGACTCTAATGACTCATCAACACACTGGCACTAGGTATAACCTCTAGCACGTCAGAGGTACTAGCTATACGTAACGGTTGCCTATGTATTGATCGGAAGGGAAGCTGACGAGCGAACTCATCCAGAAACCCTATTGAGTCTGACAGTGACAATATTCGTACAATCTGGTCCGTTCGTGTCACGACCCGCAGGGTACGGAACGTGACTGTCACTTAAGTTTACGAAACGTCTCAAGACGTCCGTAAAATAAGTAAGCCAAAGCCCAGAAACCAAAACCAAATAAGCAAAAGAGTGAAGAAAACCCAATCAATTGAAAGCGAGTTTATCAAATAAGTCATATAAAACCTTTTTAAAAACAATATCAATTTTTCCGAAAATTTCGGCAGAGTCTTCTTTGTAAATACTGGCCCCCAAAATGGGTACAACAAGAATATGTATAAATCCAACAAATAAGGCTTCCCCAAGCGGGAGCTAGCTCTTCGCCACAAGGCGGTCACAAATCCCACGCAATATAAAACAACAACATGCAAAATAATCATAAAGAAGCATGAGAAAAACAGCATGTCGACTCAAGTGAGCTCGACCCCAAAATACAGCATAAAAAGTCCACAAATCTCACAGTCTCACCTCTAGGTCAACATACAACAATACTGGTAGATACAGTAGATGGAGTACTCTAGATACAAAGAATATACAAGATGGTACAAAAATAATAATACAACCCACCTACGAGCAAAACCCTCGAGTCCTGGCAAAAGAGGCAAAAGAAGCGGTGCGCCCGCCGCTACTGTGCTGACGGAGCGGACCTGCAAAAGACTGTGGCACAACGGGGGTGAGTTGCCAACTCGTGAGTAATAAATAACATCTATAGAGGCTATCGCAAGTATGCACACAAGCATCCTAGCATCTAAAATACAGGTATGGCAGGACATAATAACAGGTATGTATGCAATATGAATATACTAGCAGGTATGAATGCAAAGTGGATCAACTCGTGATCTGAATGTGTAAGTACAAGAAATCATGTTTTTCCTTTAGGAATCTCTTTTGAAATACCAGCGCAATACCGATAAAATCAACCAGAACCTGTGTCCAGCAACGACACCTCAAAACTATGACAAATCTCATATATCCATGTCATAGTATCTCTGGCCTCAGCCATCCGGCTGACCCATCTCAATATCACTATCTCAACATCTCACGGCCACGGTCGGTATCCTCTGGATATCCGCCGTCCCAAACAGTCACCGGTAGGTAATCCGTCCCCTGCCAGGCTCATCGTCAGCAACACGAGCTTCTTGTCCCGGGGTACCTTACCGGGCCCACCATGTACCCGAGACGGTTCATCCAACTCCTCGAAACGGGTCTTGAAAACCACAGCAAACTCATGGTGGACGACACTTACATCACTAGAAAACCGCAATTTACATATTTTAAAAATATAATAAGTTTAGAAATTTTGCGGCTTTCCCCCGAAATCCAGAAATATCACAAAATCTCAAGAAATCCTCACAAATGCATATGCCAATGATAATGAATGCATATGGTATCAATAATCAAGTTGCGATGTATGATTGATAGACTAGGCATGAACAAATAACATGATGAGGTACATGCACATGATTAGCAATCTTATGATTTCATTTTAAGGAATTAAAGGCAATAGCACAGGTTAAAGCATCAATTATAGTAAAAGGTTTCAAATTATAGGTTATCTAGTGTGGTGGCATGGCAATTACCAGGGCGTGTGTGTAAGCATGAATAGTGCTCGTGCTGCATATAAAAACCCTGGTAATGGTGCAGGTGTCCTATAGAATGGGTTCACATATGTAGGTCAAATAAGGCATGGATGTAGTTACTAATATCACTAAAAACTTAACTACTTAAACTATCGGGAGACTTGCGCCATCCAAACGATAGTCCCCCGTAGATGTTAAATCTACTCACCGGAATCCCTAGCTAGTCACGTCCAATCACCGCTTTCCCTTTTCGTGCCGCGTCTGACGTCTCCGCGACCGAACCTGGAATTTACATCAATACCAAACATAGGTTACATATCAAGAACGACGCAAATCCCAAACGAAAATAATAACGTTCACAAGCTAGGTACAACGTGCACAAGGTGCGCGGAACACACGCGAAAATCGCAAAAACTAACTAAAATCGTCGATTTGGTCGCCCGGCAAAGCTAAAACCCGCTCACTAAAAAAAAACCGCACTCACACATCCTAAATGTCATAGGATAAGCCAATACAATCATCAAGATATCAAAAATAATTCATCACATAATTTTATAACAAAACTAGTAAGCACAAACATTCCAAAAATCGGCGCAACATCGCCGTTTTGCGATAAAAAGGACTACAACCTAGCATAATCACCCAAGTCACACCATTAGATAGCCACTACACAAAATTTCAACACATTAACTATGCTTCAAAACCTATACTCCACAACCAACCCTTTCTTGATTTTTATCAATAGCAATTGCAATTAAAAAACCATACTAGAAAAACTTAAACTAACACTAATTTGAAACCCAATAGCAAGTTCACCTCTTAGATTTAGGTTAGCAAAACACTAGCTAGCAAAATAAATTAATTAACCTAATAATGGTTTTCTAAACCCTAATTAAAATTCAAGCCATGAACTAAAAAAACTAGATTAGAAATTAGCACTAAAATTAACACTTTCAAGTTCTAATTAACACACTTTAAACTACAAATTAGCCAAGGATTTAAATTATACCTCAACTAGAGATCTAGCAAGAACAATATGCCTCCAAAGATGCCATCTTTCTCCAAGATTTGAACCAATTAAGTTAGAGAAGAGATGGAATAAGGTTTTGCTTTGAAATTGTGAAGGAAATTGTGAAGGAAATTGTGGATTTATAAGGATTTTGAGGTGGAATTTGATGAAATTTGATGATGAAAAGAGATAGACAAGAAGAGGGAGGGGGCTGCTGTAGAATGCAGGAATTCTCGGCTGAAATGGAGGAGTGGGGATGGTGTGGGTGTTGTGGGGAAAAGCCCAAGTCAACCCACTCAAATCAAAGCACACATAATTCCAAATTTACCCCTTTAAAACCCTTATCATATCATTTTGTTCAAATGAGATGGGGAAATTTTTTTGTGGGCTTGCTGCTGAGGTGGGTCCGGCCAAGAGGTGAGGGAAGAGTGAATGGGGTTTTACAAAAAAAAATTTATGCAAAAAGACCCCCTACAAGTACAAAATTGCAAGTTTTAGCTTAAATTCAATAAATTTCGTTTTCCATAATAAAAATTAGTTAAAACTTAAAATAAAATACTAAAAATTTATGTTACAACTAGATTTTAATTAACATGATTTTAAAGCTTAAATTTATCCCATTTAAGGTTTTACAAAAAAAAATTTATGCAAAAAGACCCCCTACAAGTCCAAAATTGCAAGTTTTAGCTTAAATTCAATAAATTTCGTTTTCCATAATAAAAATTAGTTAAAACTTAAAATAAAATACTAAAAATTTATGTTACAACTAGATTTTAATTAACATGATTTTAAAGCTTAAATTTAGCCCATTTAAATTTGTATTTATCGCTAATTTAATGTATTTTCTTACCGGCTTAAAATAATATTAAAAAATTGAAAAATAGGGAAAAAAATTTAAATGACCAAAAATTAATAAGTAACTCATTAGCCACTAAAAACTAGCAATTAGCTATCCAAATTAGGTATAATTAGTCCTAAACTGCAAATAACAAAAAAAGACGGTTTACGGAAAAATACCGAATTTTCACCGATTTTCAGGAAAACACCAAAACGACTTTTCAAGACGTTACAATCTTTCCCTCTTAAAGAAATTTGGTCCCCGAATTTAAAAATATAACTACGCGTACCTTCAAAGAGATGGGGATATTTCTTCCTCATCTCGCCCTCGGTCTCCCAGGTGACCTCCTCGCTGCTCGGGCCACGCCAAAGGACCTTGACGGTCGGTATAACTTTCGATCTCAACTTATTCACCTGCCGATCCAAGATGGCCACCGGCTGCTCTGCAAAAGAAAGGTCGCGCTCTAGCTGGACTGTCGGGTGCTGAATCGCATGCGAAGGGTCGTGAAGGTACTTGCGGAGCATCGAAACATGGAAGACGGGGTGAACATCGGGAAAGATGGGTGGAAGAGCCAAACGATATGCAACTGCGCCGACACCCTCGAGAATCTCGAAGGGACCCACAAATCTGGGACTAAGCTTTCCTTTTCGCCCAAATCGCATCACGCCCTTCATCGGAGAGACCCTCAGAAAAACATGATCGCCAACTGCGAACTCTAGCCTGCGACGGCGCCTGTCTACATACGATTTCTGCCTGCTCTGAGGTGCTCTCATCCGGTCTCGAATCAACTGTATCTTCGCTGTCGTCTCCTCAACAAGCTGCGGCCCCAATATACTGCTCTCGCTGAGCTCTGTCCAACAAACGGGCGATCTGCATCTCTTCCCATACAAAGCCTCGAAAGGTGCCATCTGAATAGTATCCTGGAAGCTGTTGTTGTAGGAGAACTCCACTAAAGGTAAATGATGATCCCAGCTACCGCCGAAGTCTAAAACGCACGCTCTGAGCATGTCCTCGAGAGTTTGAATGGTCCGTTTTGACTGTCCGTCGGTCTGCGGGTGAAACGTTGTGCTGAAGCTCAAATGAGTGCCCAAAGCCTCCTGAAGTCTCTGCCAAAGTCGGCTGGTGAACTGGGTGCCACGATCTGACACGATACAAGTCGGTACGTCATGCAACCGTACGATCTCGTCGATGTAAAGCTGGGCATACTGAGCGAAGCTGAAAGTGGTCTTCACTGGCAGGAAGTGAGCCGCTTTCGTCAATCGATCTACGATCACCCAGATGGAGTCGTACCCTCGACTGGTCCTGGGTAGACCCACAACGAAATCCATTGAAATCTGCTCCCATTTCCACTCCGGAATGGGTAACGGCTGTAGCTCTCCTGCGGGTCTCTGGTGCTCGACCTTGACTTGCTGACAAGTCAGGCATCTCGATACAAACTTCGCAATGTCCCTCTTCATCCCGTCCCACCAGTAGGTCTCTCTCATATCATGGTACATCTTGGTGGAACCGGGGTGGACACTATACACTGATCAGTGTGCCTCCTCAAGAATGTCGCGCCGCAATCCATCAGCATCTGGTACGCACAGTCTAGATCCATATCGTAAAATCCCCTGATCATCAATCACGAACTCGGAAACTCTGCCCTGTCCCATCTGTGCCATGATCTCTGAGCAACGGCCGTCTCTGCGCTGTGCCTCATATATACGGTCAAGCAACTGTGGGCGTGCACGAACATGCGCGAGCTGTCCCTCTGTCTGAGTGAACTCGAACTCAACTCGGCTGTCGCATAAAATCTGCCAATCTGCTGACGACTGCCTCTGCACTACGCGCAAATAGGATAGACTACCCCCGGGCCTCCTGCTCAAAGCATCTGCCACAACATTCGCCTTGCCTGGGTGATATAAGATCTCGCAGTCGTAGTCTTTCACCAACTCCATCCAACGACGCTGTCTGAGGTTCAGGTCTCGCTGCTGAAATATGTATTTTAAGTTCTTGTGGTCTGTGAATATTTGGCACTACTCGCCATATAGGTAATGTCGCCAAATCTTCAGTGCAAAGACCACTGCAGCCATCTCCAAATCGTGAGTGGGGTAGTTCTGTTCATGCTTCTTCAACTGCCGAGAAGCATAGGCGATCACCCGGCCATACTGCATCAATACGCATCCTAACCCCACTCTCGAAGCATCACAGTAGACCACAAATCCGCCTGATCCCGAAGGCAAAGATAATACCGGCGCCGTAGTCAAACAAGTCCGTAGCTGCTGAAAATTGCGCTCGCACTCTTCTGTCCAAACGAAAGGAACTCCCTTCCGGGTCAAACCGGTCAAAGGTGCAGCTATACGGGAGAAGTCCTGAACAAAACGTCTGTAGTAGCCCGCCAGGCCTAGAAAACTACGGATCTCAGTAACCGATGTAGGTCGAGGCCACTGCTGAACAGCCTCAATCTTCTTCGGGTCCACACATATGCCGTCTCTCGTAATCACGTGACCCAAGAATCCAACGCTGTCCAGCCAGAATGCACACTTGGAGAACTTTGCGAACAGCTGGTGCTCCCTCAGAGTCTGTAACGTAATCCGCAAGTGCTGCTCATGCTCCTCTCTGCTCCGGGAGTACACCAAGATATCGTCGATAAACACGATGATGAACAAGTCAAGATACGGCCTGAATGTACGGTTCATCAAATCCATGAATGCTGCTGGGGCGTTGGTGAGTCCGAACGACATCACCAAAAACTCATAGTGGCCGTAGCGCGTGCGGAAAGCCGTCCTCGGTATATCCTCCTGTCGAACTCGCAGCTGATGGTATCCTGATCGCAAGTCGATCCTCGAAAAATATCCCGCACCCTGAAGCTGGTCGAACAAATCATCAATGCGTGGCAACGGATATCTGTTCCGCACGGTAACCTTGTTCAGCTGCGGTAGTCGATGCATAAGCGCAAACTTCCGTCCTTCTTCTTGATAAACAGGACCGGAGCACCCCACGGAGAAACACTAGGTCGAATAAGCCCCTTATCTAACAAATCCTGCAACTGATCCTTCAGCTCTCGAAGCTCTGCCGGGACCATCCGATAAGGCGGTATAGAAATAGGCCCCGAGCCGGGAATCAAATCAATGCAGAACTCAACATCGCGCTCAGGTGGTAGCCCAGGTAGCTCATCAGGGAAAACATCAGGGAACTCACAAACAACCGGGACCCGGTCCAATGGAACCTCTGCAGCTCGAGTATTATAAATAAACGCTAAGAATCCCTGACATCCCTTCCGCAAGAGCTGACCAGCGTGAAGAGACGAAATCAAGCTGGGAAGGGTGACGCTGCGGTCTCCCTGAATAACAAGGACTGGCTCTCCCGGATAGATAAATCTGACTGCCTTCTCACGGCAGTCCACCGAAGCATAACAAGTGGCTAGCCAATCCATGCCCAGAAGCACATCAAAGTCCATCATATCGAGGAGAATCAAATCAACCGATGAATCCCTCTCCCTGATACGAACGGAACACAATCGAAATACAAAACGAGCGACAAACGACTCGCCTACCGGAGTAATAACAACAAGAGGATGATCTAACAACGACGACTCACGGCCCAACATCGGTGCAAAGTGTGTAGAGACGTACGAATGTGTGGAACCTGGGTCAAATAATACCCGTGCGTCGAAAGAGCAAACTGGCAAGGTACCTGTCACAACGGCATTGGATGCCTGCGCATCCTGCGGTGTCAAAGCAAATACTCGGGCCTGTCCTCCACCGATAGCGGGCTGACCTCGACCTCTGCCTCCTCGTCCTCTCTGAACAGGACCGCCGCGTCCACGGCCTCTGGGTGCACCTAACTGGCGTGGAGCATCGCCTGTGGTAGGAAGTAGGGCTCTCTGGGGAGGGGGTGGTGATGGTGGTAGGGTCACATGCGGAATGGTCACCGCTCCCTGTCGTCTCGCCGGACAGTCTTTGACAAGATGGTGCGGACTCCCGCACCCAAAACACCCTGGCGACAGCTGCTGTCCCTGGGGATATGAACCATATAACTGACCCCGTCCAAATCCTCTGCCGGGCCCATCCCTCGGAAAGAATCTGGCACGCTGCCTCTGAGACGGCACCTCGGTGCGAATCCTCTTCGGCCCAGAAACGGCCGAAGTCTGTGATATGCGTGCCTCCATCCGTAATGCCGTATCCATAGCAGCTGAATAAGTGTCGTAGTGCTGGGCGCCAATGGCAAGATATAGCTGGGCATCAAGTCCGTGTACGAACCTCTTCACCCTCTTCGCTTCGGTATTTACCAAGTACGGGGCATATCGGGACAACTGCGTAAACTGGACGTCATACTCAGACACCGTCATCCCAGGTGTCTTGACCAAGGCCTCGAAGCTACGAGCTCTGGCGTCACGAACGCTCTCTGGGAGGAAACGAGCTAGAAAGACCGCTGTAAACTCGGCCCAAGTCATAGGCGGTAGACTTGCAGCTCGACCTCTCAAGACTGACTCCCACCATATCTGCGCGAGACCCTCTAGACGGAAACTCGCAAGCTCCACCCATCGATCATCCGAACATCTCAGCGAACGGCAGATCCTGGCTAAACTATCAAGGAACGTCTGTGGGTCCTCCGCTGCCTCGGTGCCGGTGAATACTGGAGGTCTCAGCCTCATGAAATCCTGCAGTGAAACCGGGATGGTCACGGCGGTAATAGTAGGAGCAGGTATCATGGTAGTCTGGGATGTAGTAGGTGCGTCATCCGGTCTCGGTGTACGACTGGCTGCAACTAGGGATCCTACCATCTGACGTAGCTCCTGCATACTTCCCATCATCTGTCGCAACTCCTCCATACCAGTCTCAAGCCATCCATACGGCCTGGGGAAGGTGGATCGGTCTGTCCTTGCGGCACAGGCATACCACCCTGCTCATAGTCTCGGACGAGCCAGCTCGAATCTCGTCTCGGGCGGCAGCCCTCTGTGCCCTCGTAGCCTTCGGCGGCATAGTGGCTGATACAGGAAAAAGGATAATAAGAACAATGCAATAGAATCATAGGATACACGGAATTGAAGAAGGAATTTCAAGCAAGTATATCCTAAAGTCACTTAGGCGGAGTACCGTATCGCAAGTATGCCGCGGACATACACACGCTACGTTACCCTACTTAAGTCACTTACTCCATCTACCAAGGGTCATCCTACACTTAAAAAGGTAAAACCTATTGCTCTGATACCAACTTTGTCACGACCCGCAGGGTACGGAACGTGACTGGCACTTAAGTTTACGAAACGTCTCAAGACGTCCGTAAAATAAGTAAGCCAAAGCCCAGAAACCAAAACCAAATAAGCAAAAGAGTGAAGAAAACCCATTCAATTGAAAGCGAGTTTATCAAATAAGTCATATAAAACCTTTTTAAAAACAATATCAATTTTTCCGAAAATTTCGGCAGAGTCTCCTTCGTAAATACTGGCCCCCAAAATGGGTACAACAAGAATATGTATAAATCCAACAAATAAGGCTTCCCCAAGCGGGAGCTAGCTCTTCGCCATAAGGAGGTCACAAATCCCACGCAATATAAAACAACAACATGCAAAATAATCATAAAGAAGCATGAGAAAAACAGCATGTCGACTCAAGTGAGCTCGACCCCAAAATACAGCATAAAAAGTTCACAAATCTCACAGTCTCACCTCTAGGTCAACATACAACAATACTGGTAGATACAGTAGATGGAGTACTCTAGATACAAAGAATATACAAGATGGTACAAAAATAATAATACAACCCACCTACGAGCAAAACCCTCGAGTCCTGGCAAAAGAGGCAAAAGAAGCGGTGCGCCCGCCGCTACTGTGCTGACGGAGCGGACCTGCAAAAGAGTGTGGCACAACGGGGGTGAGTTGCCAACTCGTGAGTAATAAATAACATCTATAGAGGCTATCGCAAGTATGCACACAAGCATCCTAGCATCTAAAATACAGGTATGGCAGGACATAATAGCAGGTATGTATGCAATATGAATATACTAGCAGGTATGAATGCAATGTGGATCAACTCGTGATCTGAATGTGTAAGTACAAGAAATCATGTTTTTCCTTTAGGAATCTCTTTTGAAATACCAGCGCAATACCGATAAAATCAACCAGAACCTGTGTCCAGCAACGACACCTCAAAACTATCACAAATCTCATATATCCATGTCATAGTATCTCTGGCCTCAGCCATCCGGCTGACCCATCTCAATATCACTATCTCAACATCTCGCGGCCACGGTCGGTATCCTCTGGATATCCGCCGTCCCAAACAGTCACCGGTAGGTAATCCGTCCCCTGCCAGGCTCATCGTCAGCAACACGAGCTTCTTGCCCCGGGGTACCTTACCGGGCCCACCATGTACCCGAGACGGTTCATCCAACTCCTCGAAACGGGTCTCGAAAACCACAGCAAACTCATGGTGGACGACACTTACATCACTAGAAAACCGCAATTTACATATTTTAAAAATATAATAAGTTTAGAAATTTTGTGGCTTTTCCCCGAAATCCAGAAATATCACAAAATCTCAAGAAATCCTCACAAATGCATATGCCAATGATAATGAATGCATATGGTATCAATAATCAAGTTGCGATGTATGATTGATAGACTAGGCATGAACAAATAACATGATGAGGTACATGCACATGATTAGCAATCTTATGATTTCATTTTAAGGAATTAAAGGCAATAGCACAGGTTAAAGCATCAATTATAGTAAAAGGTTTCAAATTATAGGTTATCTAGTGTGGTGGCATGGCAATTACCAGGACGTGTGTGTAAGCATGAATAGTGCTCGTGCTGCATATAAAAACCCTGGTAATGGTGCAGGTGTCCTATAGAATGGGTTCACATATGTAGGTCAAATAAGGCATGGATGTAGTTACTAATATCACTAAAAACTTAACTACTTAAACTATCGGGAGACTTGCGCCATCCAAACGATAGTCCCCCGTAGATGTTAAATCTACTCACCGGAATCCCTAGCTAGTCACGTCCAATCACCGCTTTCCCTTTTCGTGCCGCGTCTGACGTCTCCGCGACCGAACCTGGAATTTACATCAATACCAAACATAGGTTACATATCAAGAACGACGCAAATCCCAAACGAAAATACTAACGTTCACTAGCTAGGTACAACGTGCACAAGGTGCGCGGAACACACGCGAAAATCGCAAAAACTAACTAAAATCGTCGATTTAGTCGCCCGGCAAAGCTAAAACCCGCTCACTCAAAAAAAACCGCACTCACACATCCTAAATGTCATAGGATAAGCCAATACAATCATCAAGATATCAAAAATAATTCATCACATAATTTTATAACAAAACTAGTAAGCACAAACATTCCAAAAATCGGCGCAACATCGCCGTTTTGCGATAAAAAGGACTACAACCTAGCATAATCACCCAAGTCACACCATTAGATAGCCACTACACAAAATTTCAACACATTAACTATGCTTCAAAACCTATACTCCACAACCAACCCTTTCTTGATTTTTATCAATAGCAATTGCAATTAAAAAACCATACTAGAAAAACTTAAACTAACACTAATTTGAAACCCAATAGCAAGTTCACCTCTTAGATTTAGGTTAGCAAAACACTAGATAGCAAAATAAATTAATTAACCTAATAATGGTTTTCTAAGCCCTAATTAAAATTCAAGCCATGAACTAAAAAAACTAGATTAGAAATTAGCACTAAAATTAACACTTTCAAGTTCTAATTAACATACTTTAAACTACAAATTAGCCAAGGATTGAAATTATACCTCAACTAGAGATCTAGCAAGAACAATATGCCTCCAAAGATGCCATCTTTCTCCAAGATTTGAACCAATTAGGTTAGAGAAGAGAGGGAATAAGGTTTTGCTTTGAAATTGTGAAGGAAATTGTGGATTTATAAGGATTTTGAGGTGGAATTTGATGAAATTTGATGATGAAAAGAGATAGACAAGAAGAGGGAGGGGGCTGCTGTAGAATGCAGGAATTCTCGGCTGAAATGGAGGAGTGGGGATGGTGTGGTTGTTGTGGGGAAAAGCCCAAGTCAACCCACTCAAATCAAAGCACACATAATTCCAAATTTACCCCTTTAAAACCCTTATCATATCATTTTGTTCAAATGAGATGGGGAAATGTTTTTGTGGGCTTGCTGCTGAGGTGGGGCCGGCCAAGAGGTGAGGGAAGAGTGAATGGGGTTTTACAAAAAAAAATTTATGCAAAAAGACCCCCTACAAGTCCAAAATTGCAAGTTTTAGCTTAAATTCAATAAATTTCGTTTTCCATAATAAAAATTAGTTAAAACTTAAAATAAAATACTAAAAATTCATGTTACAACTAGATTTTAATTAACATGATTTTAAAGCTTAAATTTAGACCATTTAAGGTTTTACAAAAAAAAATTTATGCAAAAAGAAGTCCAAAATTGCAAGTTTTAGCTTAAATTCAATAAATTTCGTTTTCCATAATAAAAATTAGTTAAAACTTAAAATAAAATACTAAAAATTTATGTTACAAATAGATTTTAATTAACATGATTTTAAAGCTTAAATTTAGCCCATTTAAATTTGTATTTATCGCTAATTTAATGTATTTTCTTACCGGCTTAAAATAATATTAAAAAATTGAAAAATTGGGAAATTTTTTTAAATGACCAAAAATTAATAAGTAACTCATTAGCTACTAAAAACTAGCAATTACTTATCCAAATTAGGTATAATTAGTCCTAAACTGCAAATAACAAAAAAGACGGTTTACGGAAAAATACCGAATTTTCATCGATTTTCAGGAAAACAACAAAACGACTTTTCAAGGCGTTACAGTTCGTTTATGAGTATCGCATATAGGGCCTAGGGGCTGGTAAACGTCAGACCCCCAATAGCTGTATAAGTCGTGTCGGAGTGAAGCCCAGAACACCCTGAGATACTACTGGAATACCTTCCAGTAAATCTCGATTACCCTGGCCAGGGATTTCGTGTAATGGCTCTCCTAAACACAGCGCGATCTCACCCCCAATACCGGGAGAGACAAATCCCTGACGTTCCGCTCACTGCCTCCATTTGGCTCGGGACTGTACCCAACTAAAACCTGTTTGCACGACTCCTTTGAGCCGTGGTAGGGTAGTAATCAAAGCACAGTGGGAACTGTCACGCCCCGCTTCCCAGAGTACGCAAGATTGGGCACGTGACATAGCCAACCATGCTACCTGTGGGTAGGAAATATCCATCCACAGTCACATTACGGTTGTAAAGATATCAAGAACAAAATAATAAACTAATCTAATACATGTCCAAGTCCATAATAACAAGAATCAATAAACAATAAGTGCGGAAGCAAATGATTCAATACAATAAATAAACAGTACGTCCCATAATGCGGGCTCACATCTGGAATGAAATGAAAATAAATAAACTAAACCCTAAGGGACTCACAGTTCAGCCTGCTGGCTGAAGTACTCCTGCTCGGTCGTCGATAGTGGTAAGGAATCTGGGCCATGCAAAACCCAGACGTCAGCGCGTCATGTCAACCAAATAGTATAATATAAACATAGTAATAAGCAATGCAGGTATGAACATGAATAAAGCAGTACTAAGAAATAACAGAGCAGGGTAATGTGCAGTGGTGACTAAACTGTCCTATCAGGTTTCTACTCTATAGTCTTTGAAATCAATTGATGAATCGTCGATGTAACTCAATAGTATCCCGTGCGTGCCCGGGACCACGGTCAAGGTCCTCGGGGCTGAATCCGAGACGTGCCGCTAAGCAGTAATAGGTAGCTGGATGGATGAGTGATGTCAGCATCATCACTCCGGGGCTGGCCAAGCCCGTAAGACTGATCAGAACAAGTATCGAACTGTTGAGTTACAAGTCGGTTCCACCTTTGATTTCCCCATACCCCCAAGCTATGTATGTCAGGTCAGGTATTCAGTAGTCAAGGACTAATGCCAACACAAAATCCGGTAAAAGTAGGTCTGTCTGGATAGACAGCAGGAATGGTCAGGTTTGTCGGCATCAGGCATGAAATCAGGTAACAGGTCAGGTCACGTTTGAACAGGTTGAGTCGATATGTACAGGGTGTCATGTCCGGTGTATCAGTACATGTGTCAGGTGTATCAAGATCGGTCAATATGTAGTGCAATCAAATGTATGCTGATAACAGGTATAGTAACGAATAAAGAACAACAGCAGGAACAGCAAATAACAATATTATTCCATGTAAACACAGTGATGCTTTGTATTCTCTTATTAACAGGTTCAAGCACCCTTGGGGTGCAATAATCACAGTGTAGCGCGATATAAATAACAGCAGACAATAAAGATATAAGTGTACGACTATTATCCTCTAAATATTAAAATAATTAGCAGGTAGTCGTTATTAAGGGTATGTGGCAAAATACGATTTAGGTGGCAGTATTATAATATACATCATATTTCATCCAATGAGACGAGTAGCAATACTTAATTAATATAGCAGGTTTGTGATTCAAACATTTAATTAGTTTAAGGTAGCATGTAGCAAGAAATCTTGCCTCGACGGTTTCGCAAACCGGAAAGCACGGATGCGACGTCGGCAGAAAACACGAGACGGGTGCACGGACTTCGGATCGAGTCCCAACAGAGAACAATGGGATCACACGGACCAGGGTACTTCGCTGGAGCGTCGGGTTCAAACGACGGCACGGTCGGAAACCGGCAAAAGTCAAAAGTAACGAAGTTAGCAAACGCGATAAACATGAGCAATCGACCAGCGAGGGGTTTCGCACAAAAGGAAGGACAAGGAAAGCTTACAGGGAGACACCAGGGGTAACCCCGGCGGGCTCGACGGCGCTGGAACGCCGGCGAGGCAGCAACGGCGGCTGCGAAGGCCTGAACAACCTCTGGTTCGCTGGAGAGGGTGGTGCGACGAGTAGAGGAGGGTGGTGGTCGGCTCTGGTGAACGAGGGGGAAAGGATGTGGTGCGGGTGACGTCGACGAGGGTCGACGGCGCGGTTCCCGGCGACCCGGGATTGGTGCGAGGGTCGGGCTCGGGTCTGGTGGTGGTCCGGCGAGGGGAGGAGGAAGGCGACAACGAGGTAGGGACGAGGAGGAAGAGAGGGAGTCGCGGGCGTCGTCGGTGACTGGAGGCAGCGTCGACGACGAGACCTGCGGTGGTTGGTGGCATCGTCGGGGTTGGGTGCAGGCGCGGAAGAGAGCGGAGGAAGGAGGAAGAGGGTGCGGTAAGGCTGAGGAGGTGTTGACGGCGACGGCGAGGTCGCGGTGGGGGTCGGTGGCGCACGCACGAGGAGCTAGGGTTAGGGCTGCGAGATGTTTCTCGCGATGGGAGGAAGGTGAACAGGGGCGGCTGCATGAGGGAAAAATTATATATATAGGAGGAGAGAGGGAGAGAGTTTGTTAGAGAGAGAGAGAGAAAGAGAATGGAGAGAGACAGAGAGAGAGTGGGAAAAGGTGGGGCCCACGAGGGATTCTAACCTCACGCGATTGGCTGAGGGAAAGATTGTGGGTAAAAAAAATAAATAATTTAAAGGGATTTGAAGGGATTTAACGTAGGATTTAGGTAACGAATTTATATATATATAGTTTAATATATTTAAACAAACGGGCAATTTTGGCGCTAAATGAAACATTTCCAAATCGCGCCCGGGTTGTGCCCAAATGTTCCAAATTCAAATTATATGATTTTAAGCGAGTTCCGAATTTTGAAAAGAGGTGTTTAATGATTAAAATGCATGCCCCCAAGTCGGACACTTGCACGCGCGCGTAGTCGTCCAAACTTGCCCGTTTCGCCGAACGGGACGGAATCTCGACACGCGGACGCTACCACGCGACTAGTGGCGACGAGTAGGCCAACCTGGATAGTTTAAATTTTATTTTAGGAGTTAAACTTTGTTATGTGCCAAAATGACTTAACCGGTTAGAATTTTGCAAAAAGCACCAAACAAACAGGATAATTGGAATGAGCAATACATAACCTTCAACTAGTAATATAAATAGTATTATTGGGCTCGGGTGTTACATCATACCCAACTACAAAAAGAATTTCGTCCTCGAAATTCCAAGAATACAAGATAGCTACTACTGGAAAAGGTGAGGGAATTTCTGCCGGATCTCGTCTTCTCGCTCTCAAGTGGATTCTCCATGCGATCGATTACCCCAAGAAACTAGCACAAGAGGGATAACCTTGTTCTTAAGAACCTTTTCTCTTCGATCCTTGATTTCAACTGGTCGCTCCTCAAAGGTTAGGTCCTCCCGTACAGTCAACTCCGAATGATCCAAGACATGAGTCTCATCACGAACATACCTCCGTAGTTGAGACACGTGGAACACATCGTGCACTCCTGCTAATGACTGTGGTAACGCCAAACGGTACGCTACCTCTCCAACACGCTCCAATATCTCGAAGGGTCCAACGAATCGAGGACTAAGCTTTCCCCGACTTCCAAAGCGAATCACCCCTCTAGTCGGTGATATCTTCAGGAATACCAAATCACCCACGGCGAACTCTAGAGGTCTTCTTGACGTGTCGGCCCAACTTTTCTGTCTGTCTTGAGCTGCCTTCATATGCTTCATGATTGTATTCACCTTCTCGACTGTCTGTACCACCAAATCTGGTCCTAGTAACCTTCGTTCACCAACATCATCCCAACAAACCGGTGAACGGCACTTACGACCATACAACGCTTCAAACGGAGCCATCTGAATAGTCGCTTGGAAGCTATTGTTGTACGAAAACTCCACCAGGTGTAGAAGATCCTCCCAAGAACCTTTGAAGTCCAACATGCACGCCCTCAACATATCTTCAAGGGTCTGGATCGTTCTCTCCGATTGTCCATCAGTTTGAGGATGATAAGCTGTACTAAACTTCAATCGAGTCCCCAAACTTTCTTGTAAACTCCTCCAGAAGTGCGACAAGAACCGAGTGTCCCGATCGGACACGATGCTTACCGGCACTCCATGCAATCTGACAATCTCCTGCATGTATCGCTCTGCCAAAGTCTCTGTCGATTGACCAACCCGAAAAGGAATAAAGTGAGCTGCTTTGGTCAACCGATCGACAATCACCCATACGACATTGTTGCCTTTTGGACTCCGCGGTAAGGCCGTCACGAAATCCATGGTTATATGTTCCCACTTCCACTGAGGAATCGGAAGTGGTTGCAACAAACCAGCAACCCTTTGGTGTTCAGCCTTGACTTGCTGACACACCAAGCACTTAGCCACGAAGCGAGCAATTTCCCGTTTCATACCTTCCCACCAGAAGTGCTGTCGAATATCTCGGTACATCTTTGTCCCTCCTGGATGTACAGAGTAAGCTGAACTGTGTGCCTCCTTCATAAGCTCTTCACGCACATCTCCTTTTGGCACACACACACGGCTACCATATCTCAACGAACCATCTTCGTGGATCAGTAAATCGGTTCGTAGTCCGGCTTCAACCTGCTCTCGAAACTTTTGTAGTCTAGGATCCTGCAATTGCGACGCTTTAATCTTCTCAACTAATGACGATTGCACTTGCAATTGCATCAACTGTCCCGTAGCATGTGGTAGCACAACCTCCAAGTCAAATCTCCGAAAATCCGCAATGATCTCCCTCTGTGCAGTCAATATCTGAATTGCTGGTAACCGACTTAGCGCATCTGGCACGACGTTAACTTTTCCCGGATGGTACTTAATGTCAAGGTCGTAGTCGGCCATCAGCTCCAACCATCTGCGTTTCCTCATGTTCAACTCCTTCTGAGTGAATACATACTTCAAACTCTTGTGATCTGTAAAGACTTCGACTCTCTCGTCCAAAAGGTAGTGTCTCCAAATATTCAGGGCGAAGATCACGGCTGCAAGCTCTAAGTCATGAGTCGGATAATTCTTCTCATGAGTCTTCAGTTGTCTCGATGCGTAAGCGACGACTTTCCCATTCTGCATCAGAACACATCCCAATCCTTTTCCGGATGCGTCGCTGTGAATCACCAGTCCTCCCGAATCATCCGGTACGGTTAGGATAGGGGCGGTCATCAACTTTTGCTTCAACGTCTCGAAGGCCAATGCACATCCATCCGTCCAAACAAACGGTACCTCCTTGCGCGTGAGCTTGGTTAACGGCTCAGCTACACGAGCGACGTTCTCCACAAATCTTCTGTAGTATCCGGCGAGTTCAAGAAAACTTCTTATCTCAGCAACATTCTTTGGAATAGGCCAATCTCGAACTGCTGCAATCTTTTCGGGATCGACGGCGATTCCATTGCCCGACACGACATGCCCCAGAAACTTCACCTCTTCCAGCCAAAATTCACACTTACTCAACTTCGCAATAATTTCTCTTGTCTCAGCGTCTGCAGTGCGATCCTTAAATGCTCAGCATGCTCCTCCGGACTCTTCGAGTACACCAGAATATCGTCGATGAATACCACAATAAACTGGTCCGAGAATGGTGAAAAGATCCTGTTCATCAAATCCATGAATATTGCCGGCGCATTAGTCACTCCGAAGGGCATCACCAAATACTCGAAATGTCCATATCTAGTTCGAAACGCCGTCTTGCAAATGTCTTCTGCTTTTACTCGGACCCGGTGATATCCTGATCGCAAAGCCAATTTCGAGAATACCCTCGCGCCACTCAGCTGCTCAAAAGTTCTCCAATGCGAGGGATCGGGTGCTTGTTGTAATAGTCACCCGGTTCAATTCTCGATAATCCATGTACATCCCACTCGTTTCTTAACTCCTTCCAATTCCACCGGTGCCATCGGATAATACGATTTTGGACACTGGCGCTGCACCTGGAATGAGGTCAAACGCAAACTTCACATCTCGCTTTGGAGGTAAGCCTGATATATCTTCAAACACATCCAAAAGTCACGAACAACTGCTGGCTCTTCATTACTATCCACTACCATAGGCGCAAGAACATTGTTCGTCGGCCTAGCCCTAAACTTGACTGGCCCGACAGAACCGCTTCTTTACCGCAACTGCTGTCTGCATCGTTGGCCGCGAAAGGCCCAGCGAGACTACTGAGTCTCGTCCACTCTGCTGCACGCACGTCCACGGTTGCTCCATTCAGCCTTAGTCCGATAAATTTCTCCTTCATTTTCTCCCGTGCAGCCCGCGGGAAGCGTTTCTCCAGGAAACTTTTAGAGAAAAACAGCCCAACTGATTGGCTTGGGCAGGCAGGTCTCCTCCACAAGCCATCACTCTCGGCGTAAACCACTAGCCGAAAGCGCATCACAACAACTCTCTTGTCCTCTGGGATCTGTGCCGCAATCAGCAATTTCTCCGTGTCACTAGCCACTGCTCGGCTGGCAACGGCTCCTCCAGACCAGTGAAAGTAGACGGATCCAAAAGTCTGAAATCTGCTACGGTCCTTACTCGGTCAACCGGTCTAGTTCCAACATCGTTTACAGACTGCTGAACGATCTGCAAACCTTCCCGAAACAGGTCCGCTTGCTGCTGGGTCAGCTCGGTCTGTTTCTTTAGATTCTCCAGCAATCCCCTTATCACTCTACGCCTGGCGGCTAAGACCGCACGTCTTTGGTCCATCTTCAAATTCTTACCGGCCATATTCCTGGAAATCAAGGTACCCAACATTAGCATGATGATAGATTCTGAGTATAGATCAAGGCTAGAACTCCAAGATACTTAAATAGAGTACAGCATTGTAGCTATGCCGCGGTATCATAGCCGCAATTACTTAACTCTACCCAAGTCACCTAAGTCCTAGAGATAACAAGAAGTTAGGTTTTTGAGTTGACAAATGCAAAGTAAGTTTGCATGTCGACATGATTCGGAAGAAATGATTCAAAATTGGTAAAACGGTCAAGGTGGCTGGACATGTTTCCTAATCACGGGTGTTCCGATTCGTGTATTGGATACAATACCCAACTACAAAAGAATCAACCCAACTAACCTATGGCTCTGATACCAAAAGAACCATGTCACGCCCCGCTTCCCAGAGTACGCAAGATTGGGCACGTGACATAGCCAACCATGCTACCTGTGGGTAGGAAATATCCATCCACAGTCACATTACGGTTGTAAAGATATCAAGAACAAAATAATAAACTAATCTAATACATGTCCAAGTCCATAATAACAAGAATCAATAAACAATAAGTGCGGAAGCAAATGATTCAATACAATAAATAAACAGTACGTCCCATAATGCGGGCTCACATCTGGAATGAAATGAAAATAAATAAACTAAACCCTAAGGGACTCACAGTTCAGCCTGCTGGCTGAAGTACTCCTGCTCGGTCGTCGATAGTGGTAAGGAATCTGGGCCATGCAAAACCCAGACGTCAGCGCGTCATGTCAACCAAATAGTATAATATAAACATAGTAATAAACAATGCAGGTATGAACATGAATAAAGCAGTACTAAGAAATAACAGAGCAGGGTAATGTGCAGTGGTGACTAAACTGTCCTATCAGGTTTCTACTCTATAGTCTTTGAAATCAATTGATGAATCGTCGATGTAACTCAATAGTATCCCGTGCGTGCCCGGGACCACGATCAAGGTCCTCGGGGCTGAATCCGAGACGTGCCGCTAAGCAGTAATAGGTAGCTGGATGGATGAGTGATGTCAGCATCATCACTCCGGGGCTGGCCAAGCCCGTAAGACTGATCAGAACAAGTATCGAACTGTTGAGTTACAAGTCGGTTCCACCTTTGATTTTCCCACACCCCCAAGCTATGTATGTCAGGTCAGGTATTCAGTAGTCAAGGACTAATGCCAACACAAAATCCGGTAAAAGTAGGTATGTCTGGATAGACAGCAGGAATGGTCAGGTTTGTCGGCATCAGGCATGAAATCAGGTAACAGGTCAGGTCACGTTTCAACAGGTTGAGTCGATATGTACAGGGTGTCATGTCCGGTGTATCAGTACATGTGTTAGGTGTATCAAGATCGGTCAATATGTAGTGCAATCAAATGTATGCTGATAACAGGTATAGTAACGAATAAAGAACAACAGCAGGAACAGCAAATAACAATATTATTCCATGTAAACACAGTGATGCTTTGTATTCTCTTATTAACAGGTTCAAGCACCCTTGGGGTGCAATAATCACAGTGTAGCGCGATATAAATAACAGCAGGCAATAAAGATATAAGTGTACGACTATTATCCTCTAAATATTAAAATAATTAGCAGGTAGTCGTTATTAAGGGTATGTGGCAAAATACGATTTAGGTGGCAGTATTATAATATACATCATATTTCATCCAATGAGACGAGTAGCAATACTTAGTTAATATAGCAGGTTTGTGATTCAAACATTTAATTAGTTTAAGGTAGCATGTAGCAAGAAATCTTGCCTCGACGGTTTCGCAAACCGGAAAGCACGGATGCGACGTCGGCAGAAAACACGAGACGGGTGCACGGACTTCGGATCGAGTCCCAACAGAGAACAATGGGATCACACGGACCAGGGTACTTCGCTGGAGCGTCGGGTTCAAACGACGACACGGTCGGAAACCGGCAAAAGTCAAAAGTAACAAAGTTAGCAAACGCGATAAACATGAGCAATCGACCAGCGAGGGGTTTCGCACAAAAGGAAGGACAAGGAAAGCTTACAGGGAGACACCAGGGGTAACCCCGGCGGGCTCGACGGCGCTGGAACGCCGGCGAGGCAGCGACGGCGGCTGCGAAGGCCTGAACAGCCTCTGGTTCGCTGGAGAGGGTGGTGCGACGAGTAGAGAAGGGTGGTGGTCGGCTCTGGTGAACGAGGGGGAAAGGATGTGGCGCGGGTGACGTCGACGAGGGTCGACGGCGCGGTTCCCGGCGACCCGGGATTGGTGCGAGGGTCGGGCTCGGGTCTGGTGGTGGTCCGGCGAGGGGAGGAGGAAGGCGACGACGAGGTAGGGACGAGGAGGAAGAGAGGGAGTCGCGGGCGTCGTCGGTGACTGGAGGCAGCATCGACGACGAGACCTGCGGTGGTTGGTGGCGTCGTCGGGGTTGGGTGCAGGCGCGGAAGAGAGCGGAGGAAGGAGGAAGAGGGTGCGGTAAGGCTGAGGAGGTGTTGACGGCGACGGCGAGGTCGCGGTGGGGGTCGGCGGCGCACGCACGAGGAGCTAGGGTTAGGGCTGCGAGATGTTTCTCGTGATGGGAGGAAGGTGAACAGGGGCGGCTGCATGAGGGAAAAATATATATATAGGAGGAGAGAGGGAGAGAGTTTGTTAGAGAGAGAGAGAGAAAGAGAATGGAGAGAGACAGAGAGAGAGTGGGAAAAGGTGGGGCCCACGAGGGATTCTAACCTCACGCGATTAGCTGAGGGAAAGATTGTGGGTAAAAAAAATAAATAATTTAAAGGGATTTGAAGGGATTTAACGTAGGATTTAGGTAACGAATTTATATATATATAGTTTAATATATTTAAACAAACGGGCAATTTTTGCGCTAAATGAAACATTTCCAAATCGCGCCCGGGTTGTGCCCAAATGTTCCAAATTCAAATTATATGATTTTAAGCGAGTTCCGAATTTTGAAAAGAGGTGTTTAATGATTAAAATGCATGCTCCCAAGTCAGACACTTGCACGCGCGCGTAGTCGTCCAAACTTGCCCGTTTCGCCGAACGGGACGGAATCTCGACACGCGGACGCTACCACGCGACTAGTGGCGACAAGTAGGCCAACCTGGATAGTTTAAATTTCATTTTAGGAGTTAAACTTTGTTATGTGCCAAAATGACTTAACCGGTTAGAATTTTGCAAAAAGCACCAAACAAACAGGATAATTGGAATGAGCAATACATAACCTTCAACTAGTAATATAAATAGTATTATTGGGCTCGGGTGTTACAGGAACTCACACGAGACAAATGACGATCTCAGGTCGACAGACTAACCTGTACGCATGTCACCAGGGAACTGCTATCCGACGATATGTATAATACCAACTAGCATGTTCCCGGCGAGTCCTGTCCGGTGTACTCATAACCCAATGAGCACCTGTATACATCTTAGGTGATCCAACTAACACCAATGGCTTGTGAGACCGGCCACCGCCCCTCGTCGGGGTCTCGACTGTATACACTAGTCTACTTTGGAGTATCGATGCCCTGTCTCGAAACTCCCACGACTAGGGACACTTTAAGGATGTGCTTATAGACCCCAGCTCCCACATATATGATCGCCATCATACTGCTGGTAGTCAAGCAAGATCCTAAGGGCTCTATCAAAGTGTAACAGTGATAAAGACAAACCAGATAGCATACTATCATCTCGAGTAAGACTGTTTTATCGGTATAGGCCCTTCCTTAATCATCACAATCACGTATCTGCGATCCAATAATTGACTTTGAGGGCACTATATGCAACAAATACTTGATTAGCAAAGAAAGAGCTTGGGCTTGAGTGTTTTCAAGATAGATCATCTTAGTTATTGAAGATCGGAAGCAAGATTGCATCTTTCTCTTCATGGAGCCTCTCTAGAGTCTGGGTACTCGATGATCGTAGCGAAGGGACCTCAACACGGAGCTTTAGAAGTGAAGGAACGGACTACAAAGGTTGTAATCCCAAACTCTTAGAAGTAAAGTTGTTTACTTGCTCTTTGTTTCGCCTAATCTCTAGTCTAAAATCTTGGTTAGGGTTGTTCGGCACATGAAAAATTTGATTTTGGCATGGTTGATGCCTTGTAGAACCTTGTGACTGTGTCTAGTAACCCTACACTCAGGAGGGTGTGCAAGAACTCTCCAATGGCTGTGCTAAAAAAATTGCCCCCGCCTGCAGAAGCCACAGTGTAGGCGAAACCGGAGCAGCCTCATCAACGGCTTTCCTCGCAAATTCACAGGGTCTGGTAGAAAGTCCAGGACTCAGTGATCAACAAAGATATCTCTCCTCTGCCGAAGAAATTGAAGGGTAGGTAAGAAAAGGACCACTCCCCCGTCATACAGCAAGGGACTTCTTCTACACAGGCGCCTATTACAACGGCTCCTTTAACTTCAACCTCCCACAAAAGGACGAGGATGGAGAAAATCCCACCGCCTGCAGCAAATCACAAAGGTGATGGACCCAAACGCCCCAAGTCTGGGGGAATGATCGTACATACAGTCTACATGGCTTCTGGAAAAGAAGAAAATCGTTCTTCCGTAGGTCATCAACCGCAAACTCGGTCGCTGACAAAAGCTCAGGAGAAACAACAAAAGCTCCGGGAAATGCTGACCAAAATGGCAGCACTTACCAGATAGAAAGAAAGTCCGGATCCAGCTGCCGAACAGCGCCAGGAGCAGGAGACCGACACAAAGATCCTGCGAAGGGTGCTCAAAAGAAAAGACAAAGAAGCCGCTGAACAAACCGCTAACATGAAGAGATGGCGCTCTTGTTTCAGTACATGGTTGGAATGATGATCCAACCAGAACCCCCAGCCGAGGATCTGCCGATAATCATCGAGGATGATAGATGGGAAACATCAAACCCTCTTCCGGCTTTATCAAAAGCCAAGGAGGAAATGATCTCCAAGACTACTCTTGATGATTATATTGCTCAACAAATAAGAGATCATCAAGAAAATGAAGCGACTGGCCAAATGTCAAACTGGGCGACCGTATCCAGGCTGGAATGATCAAATCAAGTACTCGCCGGGATACACGATCCCTAAGTTCCATGTATACAAGGGGACAGGCAACCCTCATCGGCATGTCGCGCAGTTCAGAGCACTGTGTGACAACACCAGAGGCTGGCATGATCACACTTGAAGAGTTCCTCAAGTATATTCTTGAGAACAAAGATAGTGACAACGATGAGGAAAATGACTCATCAGGAGATACCGGGGACCGTGTAGCAAGTTGCCACATGGTCTCCCATTCGTTGTTAAATGACTAAGAAACTCCCTCGGAGTCATAAAACAACGCGGAGAAACTGGGTGCATAATCGACGCTAAAATCTTCGGAACTGCCAGAAGTCCCGATCGATAAGCTGTTAAACGAAGCCTTTCAAAAAAGCAAAGTTGACCAAGAATGCGAAACAACATATACGAAAAGGCTAAGCGTCGGCGTCAGGATGAAGAAGTTGCGCCATGGATGAGTCGTAAAGTACTCCAACCAAACCAAAGTATACCTGCGACAAATAGGAGCAGGATCAAAACAGAGAAGCGGTTCGCCAAAGCCTTGTTAATGGGAATGAAGCTACCACCTTTCATAGGAAACACTCCCGGGGTCATACGCCTCGACGTAGAAGATTCACTTCCAAACTACTGCCAATATCATCGGAGGGTTACCCACCCCACCCGAGGAATGCAGTGCCTTCAAGAAGTGGTTGGCAAGGATATGTTCCCCATAAAAAACACTTCAAGAGGATGAAGCGCGAAACTCGTCAACGACAAAAGAGTGTGATAGATGCGTGTGAAAAAACGACTAGCAACTGTTACATGGTTGATACCGGTTTGGAAGGGGGAAACCCTAAGTACTTACTTTCGGGAGCGATTCTGAGGACGAAATACCCCTCAGCCCTCTCTTCAAAGACTCCACCATCGAAAAAGAAGAGGAGGAGAAGAACTGCGAGAATATTCAGCTGCGTAACCGCACGCTTCCTGAGAATAATCTCGGACCTACAAACAAAGGTTCGAGCAAAAAAAACAAAGGGAAAGAAAAAATCTCTGAGGAAATTGCACTCGACAATGGAGTTGTCAAAGAGCTCGTAGTGAGGGACCCGCCTAAGAAAAATAAGGTGGATTACAATGTCCTAGAACATATGAGGAAAATACCCTCGCAACTGAGCATATTGGATGCTCTCTTCCTGTCCAAAGAGGCACGAGATTTTCTGATTAAGGCATTACAAGAGCCCGATTAGTTCCAAGCTTTCTTCGAGGAAGAGAAGATGAAAGATGAACTGGCAGAGGTCCACGCAGCTGACTTTACATTTAGCGATGAAAATCTCCTCCTCGGTACGTGCGAACATAATCGCCCATTATAAGTCACCGAGTACTTCCACGATATCAAGATAAAGAAAATCCTTGTTGACAATGGATCCTCCGTCAACCTTCTCAACGTTAGAGTGCTGAATGGGATTTTCATAAAAGTTCAGCACTTGGCTCGAGATAAAATTACCATCTTCAGGTTCGACTCACAGTCATCACGGACGCTTGGGTCCATAATACTGACATTACGCTTTGGGCTGCTCGTCACTGACATCAAATTTCATGTCATTGACGCCAAGACTTGCTGTAACGTTTTGCTTGGCAGGCCTTGGTTACATGAGTACAATGTCATCCCTTCTACACAACATCAGTGTATGAAGTATTTCAAATACAACTTGGAATACATCGTCACAGGGGAGTTAAATCCATTCTCCATAAACAAGGTCCGAAAATATGAAGACGCAAAGTACTTCCTACCAGACTTCAAGGATACGGAAAGGTGTCATAAACCGGAGGATAAACAGAAGTCCGTCTCTACTATCCCGATCTTTAGGAGCGATACCGAGGAGGATGAAGAAATAGTCTACTCGGGGCAACCCCAAAAAGAAAACAACAGGCCCGGACCATCTACTCCTATTCCGGTCTTTGGCAGCGACTCTGAGGACGAGGCCAACGCAGTATTCTCCATCCTCCCATCAGTGCAAACCCTCGCCGGAGCAGATCAGAGTCTGCAAATGACAATGGCTCCGCCTCGGCGTTATAAAGAACTTGATGCCCTCGATACATACAGCGTACAAGAACTACAGACTTTCTACGTCCCTCCCAGATGAAGAGGGGAAAAAGCGATCCTCTTCTACCAATCTACGGAGACCAAAGTAGAAAAAGAAGTCTGGCATGGTGCCGATTTTGCGCTTGGCAGGCTTCAACCAATCCGTCTGCCAAGATACTGCGCGGAGGGATTGAAAAGGCGGTTAAGATGCCAAGGTGTACTCCTCGAACAAACTATGTGACAAGCCTAATTCTACAAAAATATTTGGGATATTTCTGGGACTCAGCGAAAGATGCCCAACGGGAAGATGGAGATAACCGGGCTCGGATACGTTCAGTCCAAGAAACGGGAGCGGTTTCACAGGTTCCATGTCATAAACAACTCCAGTGAAGGGAAAAACGCTTTTCCAAATGGCTGTAACGTTAAAACAGAGCGAAATATCGCTCTAAGAACGTTAAGTCCGTCGCTCAAAGAACAAATAGACAAGCTAATAAAAAAAGTTTGTCAAAAGAGTCGAGACAATCACAGCCGCGAAATGGCCATTTATTAAAAATCTAAGACTCAACATCTCAATTAGCAATCTGCAGAGAAGAAAGACTATAATGCTTTTCATCCCCGGTCCACTGTATGTCCTCATGAAAGGGGAAAATCCTAAAATAGAGACAAAAACAGGGCGAAGAACGAAAACAATGTTTGAAAATAACGAAGCGGGTCGAAGATGCCGTGCAATCGAGAAAAGATCGATTGGAACCCATCCTTTATAAAGAAGATGGGTCGGGGATACTCTTTCCCCCAAGATAAGATGAGGAAAATATTCAACATTGTCATCAGGCACCAAATGATGACACTTCCAGAGTCTCGGCACCCTGAACGAATAAACGAGGTCTACCATCCGGATTATTTCTCCTATCACCGAGTAATAGGTCATCCCCTCGAAAACTGCTTCACCTTTAAAGACTAGGTAGAAGACCAATATCGACAAGGCAGGTTCACTTTATCCGACAGCTGGAGGGTAACCCCTCCACAAAAGCATGAGCCAAAGAGGACCTATACCATGAGGATGGGACCAGCTCAACATCAAGAGTGGAAGCGAACTCGTACCTGTCATATGATAACACTCTCAAAAAAGGGAGGGCACGAGACTATAGATATCTTCCACATGTGCTTCGCAAATGAAGACAAGCACGAGGTGATCTCCGAGTTTCCACCAGCACCAAAAGAGCTGGAAGATGGGATACACACCATGATGGACAACTGAAGAAAAATTGACTTAGGGACGAAAAATGATCCGAGGCCGACATTCGTCAGTGAGCTACTATCTGAAAAATAGGTAGCCACGTTAAAAAATGTGCTCATACAATATAAAGACAACTTCGTGTGGAACTATTCCGAAATTCCAGGTCTAGATCCAAAGGTGGCAGTACATAAACTGGCCATATCGCCGGACATAAAACCAGTCAAACAGGCGCCAAGAAGAATGTGGCTCGAACTCAAGATGAGTATCAACGCTGAAGTCAAGAAACTAATCGACTTCGTCTTCATCCAAGAGGTTCAATATCCCGACTGGATCGCTAATATCGTTCCAGTGATGAAGAAATATAGGACGGTGCGCATCTGTATGGACTTTCGGGACCTCAACAAAGCATTCCCAAAGGATGATTTCCCAGTACCTGTTACCAAGCTAATGATCGATAATATGTCTACCCATGAGGTCTTCTCCCTCATGGACGGATCTTCAGGATAAAATCAAATAAAAATGCATCCTGAAGACCAAAAACATACCGCCTTCCGAACTCCGTTGGGCATATTCTGCTATAAGGTGATGCCCTTCGGTTTAAAGAACGCTGGCGCTACCTACCAAAGGGCCATAACGAAGATCTTCAATGACCTCATCCATAAGATTGTCGAATGCTATATTGACGACCTTGTGGTAAAGAGCAGATCTCACGAGGAGCATTGGGAACATCTAAAAATAGTGTTCCGACGTCTTCGGAAGTATAATCTGAAAATGAATCCTCTAAAATAAGTGTTTGGAGTCTCCTCAGGAAAATTCCTAGGATTCATCAAACGGCACCGGGGTATCGAAATCGATCCCTAAAAAATCAAGGCGATTATGGAATGCCCAGGCCAAGAACTGTCAAACAGTTGCGATCTCTTCAAGTAAACCTCGCGTATATCCGGCGGTTCATAGCCAACCTCTCCGGAAAATGTCGTCCCTATAGTCATTTGATGAAGAAGGGAACCCCGTTTGTCTGGGATCAAAAGTGCCAAAATGCTCTAGACGAAATCAAGCAATACCTGTAAAATCTGCCGGTATTGACTGCTCCGGTTAGGGGAAACCCCTTATTATATATACAACAGCCCTTGAGATTTATCTAGGTGCGCTATGGGTACAAGAGAACGATCAGGGAAAGGAGAGAGCTCTGTACTGTTTGGGTCGAGTTCTTCTGGGGGCAGAAAATAACTACTTCCCCATCAAAAAGTATTGCCTGGCACTGATCTTCGCAATAACGAAGCTCAGACATTACGCCTTGGCACATGAGGTCCATCTCATATCAAAGGTGGATCCTCTCAAATCTCTGATGTCAAGGGCCATACTAACAGGAAGGATTGCCAAATGGGCCCTCCTCCTGATGGAGTTCTCAGTGACGTATCGACCCCTTAAAACAATGAAAGGTCAGGCCATAGCTGACTTTCTTGCGGAGCATTCGATACCAGCTGACTCCCCATTAAATTGCAAGTTGTCGGATGAACATGCATTCGATGCGATCAAAGAAGAGAAAGAAGAAAATGATTCCCAATAGGAACTCTACTTCGATGGGGCATCCTCCGTGAAGCAACGAAAGCGAAACACCCCCATAATCTAGGCCGGGATAGGCCTTATCTTCGTGACCTCGCAAGGAGGGATATTGCGTTACGGACTTTCCTTAACGGAGCCATGGATTAACAACGAAGCTGAATATGAAGCTTTGATAGTAGGTCCAGAGATAGCTATCGACATGGGAATCAAAGACCTCCTTATATATGGAGACTCCCAGTTGATCGTTAGCCAAGTAAATGGTGACTATCAGACCTGCAAACTAGAGCTGATAAAGTATGGAGAAAGAGTGCAGCAACTGCTGAAACAAATCCCCTCCTACATCTTGGAGAGTATACCGCGTACAGAAAACAGCAGGGAAGACACATTTGCCAAATTGGCTAAAGAACTGGCCGATGAAGATTTAGATGACGTAAAGATCATTGTGCAAAGCCACAGGATCCTCGCGCCAACAGATATATCTTTTGAAGACTTAATAGAGCCATTCAAAAGAAAAGAAACAACCAGACAAGTATCCCTTCAAATAGAGGACGAAGAAAAGATCATCGACTGGAGGGAAGTCTTCATAAACTACTTCAAATTCCAACGAATGCCTAAAAATGTGTCGTCTAGACATCAGCTCATGAAACGAGCTCTGTCCTTTGCCTTCGTCAATGATACTCTGTATAAGAGATCGTTCGACTGTCTGTGGCTAAGATGCCTTGGACTAGAAGAAGCGAAGAGAGTTGTTCAAGAAACTCACGACGGACTCTGTGGTTCTCATCAAGCCGGGCCAAAGATGAAGCTAAAGATAAAAAGAATGGGTTACTGTTGGCCTACAATGATTCGGGGTTGCCTCGAATATGCGAAGCAGTGTCACTCGTGCCATGTACACGAGGACTTCATCCACCAACATCCAAATCCGCTACACCCAACAGTGGCTAGCTGGCCGTTCAAAATGTGGGGAACCGATATAATTGGCCCCATTGAGCTGCCATCGTCCAAAGGACATCGGTTCATACTGGCAACAACCGACTACTTCTCCAAGTAGCAAGAAGCAGTACCACTAAGGGAGGTGAAGACGGAGAACATCCTCCATTTCTTCAGAACCCATGTCATCTATCGGTTCGGCACTCCACGACGAATTATCTCGGATAATGGACCGGCTTATAGAAGCCATAAAATAAGCCGCTTCACACAGCTATATAAAATAGATTGGAGATACTCTTCAGTCTATAACCCTCGGGCTAACGGTCTAGCTGAAACTTTCAACAAGACCTTGATAAAGATTATAAAGAAAACGGTGTCCAGAAACAAAAAAGACTGGCATGAAAGACAGCACGAAGCTCTCTGGGTGTACAGAACAACGTTCAAAACGGTCACGAATACAACACCATACGCGTTAGTATTTGGCACGGAAGCAGTGCTTCCATTGGAAATAGAACTCCCCTCTCTACGAGTAGTGGTTCGGTACGATCTGACAGATGAAGAAAATACTCATCTTCGGCTTAAGGAGCTCGACGCCCTCGATGAAACTCTCCTATAGCACAACAAAATCTGGAGGCTTATAAGGAAAGGATGACGCGGTCATACTAAAGACTGACCAGGCCGAGAACATTCCGCCAAGGCGAACTCATACTAATCGTAAAAAGACCAATGATCCCCAATCGTGCAAAACGGGGGAAGTTCGAGCCAAACTATGAAGGCCTGTATATTATAGACAAAGTCTACCAAGGTGGAGCCTACCTGCTCATGGATATGTATGGCGAAATACCCTTCCGGCCAATAAATGACCGATTCCTCAAAAAATACTACGATTGACGAGTCACGGCTTAGATCAATGATAGATGACGACGCTTGTGTCCGCTCGCTATCTTCCTGGGTCAGAACCCCGAAAGTAGTATCCAAAAATCTCCATCGCCTCAAAAATAGCAACAAAGGACTGAAATGTCCCTAAACTAATAATGGACCGAAACGTCCTTAAACTAGCGTTCGTCCTAAAAATGGGAATGTTTGACCGAGACATCCCTAAACTAATAATGGACCGATACGTCCTTATACTAGCGTTCATCCCAAAAACGGGAATGTAGGACCGAAATGTCCCTAAACTAATAATGGACCGAAACGTCCTTAAATTAGCATTCGTCCTAAAAACGGGAATGTCAGACTGAGACGTCCCTAAACTAATAATGGACCGAAACGTCCTTAAACTAGCGTTTGTCCCAAAAACGGGAATGTCGGACCGAGACGTCCATAAACTAATAATGGACCCAAATGTCCTTAAACTAACGTTCATCCCCAAGATGGGAATGTTGAAAAGTCCCTAAACTAAAAATTCGCTTCAAACACGGCGATAATGGAGTGAAATATCCCTAAACTAGCGCATTGCCCCAAATTCGGAGATATGCTCTCTTGAGATCTATATTGCAACCGAAGTCCCAGCGGCGAATGCTGCAACTCAAGTCCCACTGGTTATACAGCTACTCCAGCGGTGATGCCACCCCTAAGTCCCAACGGCAAACAGATGGGTACCTACAGCGAAACTACTCTCGGGTATTCCATCATTAAAAAAATGGTATGTCCACGAGCGAAATGGGCACGGATGAAAACCTAAAAGGGCGCCGTGAGTAAAAACAGCAGGACTACCGGCGAGCTTGTAAAAACCCAGAAGGGCGCAATCTCATAAAAAAAATAAAAAATAAAATACACTTGCCTAGTCTTTTCGATCTTGTGAGGAGAAAATACATGCATGAGATCCTTACAACTCACAAAGAAGCAACACACTAAGAAATCTACACGATTTCTAAGGAGAAAATATACTTAAGAGATTCTCACGACTCGTAAGGAGAATTCCCCCTATGAAACCCTCATGGCTCATAGAATTCGAAAGTCTTAGGTTACAGAGATCTAAACCTATTCTTAAGCCGTCATATCCCTAAGTTGCCCTACAAGCGGTCTAATATTGACCCTTATATACAATCCACGGGCATGAATAAACAATTCCCCACTAAGTTCCACCAATGGCGAGAAATATCCCATATAGTGAACGACACTTGTAAGTCCTATCGACTTATAAGGAGAAAACACTTTTATAAGATCCTTACGACTTGCAAGGGAAAACACCACTTAGGAGTCCTCACGACTTCTAAGGAGAACGTACACCTATGAGATCCTCTCGACTCGTAGGGCAAAATACCTTTATGAGACTTTTACGGCTCATAAGTCAAAAAACCTTAGTCGACATGATCTTAACCCTGTTTGATAAGCCACTTTTGTTCAAATCGACAATGGAAAATGATGATTCACCCTGGTAATATCCCAGTTGTAGCGATACTGATGCCTAAATAGGTATCAAATTTCAAGTTCTCGCAAAGGCAAATGATAATTCGCTCCTGGCAATATCCCAGTGGTAGCGATACTGATGCCAGGATTGATATCAGACTTTAAATCCCCAACTCAAAAAAGGAGCCGAAATGTTCGGTCAAATTGCAATAAAAAGCAGCGAGTAAAAACAAAAACAACCGAAATGATTGGGCACCGCGATAAATAGCCGAAATGATTGGACAATCGCGACTTTCGTAATATAAGAAGCTGAAAAGATAGAGCATCGCGGAAATAAAAAATAAAATAAAATAAAATTCCCTCTGCTCTGCAACTACTTCCATACTGACTCTTGTATGCCATCCATGGGCTTAAATGAAAGAAAGGGAACCGTATTTTCCCACTAGGCTCCTTCAAAGGGGAGAGCCAGATCTTGATGGCAACATCTACAGCCTAAAGATCGACTCGACGTTCTTCTTATGCCAGCTGGGTGTAGACGTGTAACAACTCTAAACTTTCTGTACAAAATTTTTGTAAAGTACAGAAAGGAGCACCTTAGCCTTTGCACAATTTAAAAGTATTTCTTGTTTAAGAATAGTAAGAAAGCACTTGTAGCTCATTGGTAAAGTCTTACACTGCTGTGACATAGCCCCTGTGTTCAAATCCCCCCAACCGCATATTATTTTTAAAGATTTTTCTTTTAAACTTTTTGGAAGCCCAAAAGTTTACATGTGCAATACACGTAAAAATGAAAAATCACAGAAAACAAACATTTGGAAAATGTTGTATGTACTGAGTAGGATGCATGGCAAGAATCCAGACCCCACCCCCACCAAATTGACCTGCGAGATAGACTTATGGGCCGGCGCCGCCGGGCCCCTAGTGGGGAATGCTCCCAAATTTTCCCCCAACACCCCTGGCCTCCCCGCACAACTCCTCTTCTGTTTTTTTTTCCTACAATTAACCAGAGGATTAAAAATCACCATTAAACCAATATTTTAATGCATTTTAATTCTCATTTTTAATTCCCTAAACCCTAATTCTATCCTATAAATACCACCCCACACCCTAGCCATCTCTATTATAAAATCTATCATCAAAACTCTTAAATTTTTCCAAGTCAATTTAGTTGTACAAGTAGAGTTAGTCCAAGGTCATCTTCAGGCGACGACTCGGGAAAAATATGGCGACACCGCGATTCCACGAAGCTCTCAAACTCTTCCTCTACCTCCCCTCTCCCATCTAATCCAGTAAGTCCCCTCTCCTTTTCTCACTTATTGACTTAAAAAGTTCTCTTCTCAAAACTCATCGGAAGCGGAGTTATTCCGACTTCTAATTATAATTTTGTTAAAAACACAATTTTTCTTAATAACCAAACATCAACATTGTTACATCTTATTTAGTAATCTTAAAACAAACATTTAGAATAAGTTTCAATTCAAAATACAATGTTATACAACTTTTATTTCAATTTTATGGTTAAATATCACAAAGTTTACTTACGGCATCATTTCATCATATTTTCTCATATTACCTTTAGAAAACTCACGAGGTAATGATTTAGCTCATCACAACACTCATCATGACATAGCACGATGGGTTTTGGAATAATATTTTGTGGGATAAATACAATTTTACAATAAAATACCTTAAACCAATAAAACTGTACAACCTATTTTGGGGAACCCGATTTGGATGGTGCAGGTTATCGCACATTCTCGGAACTAGTAGAGCGAGATGCAGACCTCCTCACGGAGTATCCGATCTCGATGGAATTTTTAATACAATTTTCAAGAAAAACGTGAATTTCTATTTAATAAATAAAATTTATTTTTAATAATTATATATATAATATTATCAAACTATCTATTATAAATATATAATAAATTCCATGTTTTCTAAATAAAAGAAAATAATCACAAGTTTCAAGAAAATACCATTATCAATCCATACAATTCTAATTTACACAAAAATACCATATATTATTAAAGGTAGGTTCACTAGAATACCTCACTTTTAAAATCTACATTCATGAAAACTCTAAATACGATAAATAAATGCTTGAGCTTTATTTTGAAAGTTTATCAAAACTATTTTTTATAAAACACCCTCAAGTTTATTAATTTACAATAAGGACACTAGTAAATATAGGTTTAAGCAGGACCGATTCTCTTGAGCCTCAAGGAATCAGAGAAAGTGGGTACTTGCCTATTTAAGGTAGGAAACTAAACCGGGGTTATCAATACGGTAATTGGCTTAGAAAAAGTCACAAATCCTGCCGTCCATGTGCAACAGTTACCGATAATTCCAAAACCTAATTCAGGAATCAAATTCTGTTTAAGTGTCTGACTCAGACAGGGTCTCAGTCAAATCTGAATACAATTCCAATCTATATACAATTCAAATATAACTCCAATACATCATGAATCCATATATGTTGGAACTTGAACATGAATACCAAAATACTATCAAATACCAACATAACTCGACTGGACCGAACCATGGATATATATTGACTTGATTACATGACTATTCGTTTATATCCTTATCTGTTTACATGAACAACTAATATCATGGTTTCAGCAAGTCTTACATCTATAAAACAACACAATATACATTACTGGGTTTTTAAAGGGGTAGACTAGTATGGAATGTGTTAAAAATGGCACGAGATGGTCATTAAAAGACGTAACTAAACATCCATTGTCGTTGTTCCGTGGAGTTTGACGGAGCCTTGTACTACGGGTTACCTTAGTCCACGGGATAGATGGACTCCTCTCGTAAACACTAATATCTTCTGTACCAAGTTACAAACAACTACGTTAGTATAGCGAACATAATCTTTTATACTTTACATGTTCTATTCTCTGTCTATTCTTCTCTATCTATTGGGACTTACCGAGCGATTGTTCACTGATGACATTCCTTTTCTATTCTTTCTTTAGAATGTTATCAGGAGGACCCGACTCTCTGGAGATCGAGCCCAGCTCAGAAGACTTGGAGCAGTTCATCGAGGACCCCAAGCTGTAGTTCACTTGTATATACTTTTACTTCAGTTCATGCCATTGTTTAAGCATTGCTTTCCAGCATTGTATTTACTTTCCAGTTGTATTGTAAAGAATGTTTAATCAATAAAAAGTTGTTGTTCATTTATATCTCATGTCTTTCTTGTGTACATTTATTATATTGCTTATTTACACTTACCATATTTACTTCTGAGTAAATATGTCGTGGACCTTGTCACGTCTCCTTATCCGTACACCGAGAAGCGGGGCATGACAGGTTTTGTTGGTGGCCCATGCAGGTCATTTCTGCATGAAGTCATACCATGCATGGTCAGTTCTGCATGGAAACCTAAGCAATATATCACAAGAATTATAAGAACAGCAACTATACATTCTTTACATTTCCTACTCTTTGAATCTATCCAAACCCTATTTTTTTCTTTCAAGGTTATGGATTCCCCGAACAATACGAGCACGAACACCAATGGTAACACCACACCACATCTTCTACCACTTACACCTATCGTAGCAGCTCCTATCAACGAGCAGACGGTATTGCTTGAGGCAATTAAGAGCCTCTTGGAGGGACAGCAGTAGCAGACTGATATTTTATTGCATCGCCCAGAATCTGAGGCACCTGGAGTGAAGCAATTTCGGGAACTACATCTGAAGCAATTCTCTGGGAAAGAGAACCCCTTGGAAGATGAAGAATGGACTCAATCGATCGAAGACGATCTGGCAGCAGCACAAGTGCTGGGTAAGGGTTGTGATGGTGCAACTTACAGATAACGCCAGAGTATGGTGGAAGGCGGAAGAAAGCCGTCTTGCCCAGCCGATCGAATGGAAGATTTTTCACGAGATGTTCGACGCAAAATATTTTCCCGAGACTGCCCGAATCAATATGGAGCAGCAATTCATCCACTTGCAACAAAGTTCGATGTGGACCAAATCTGTGAATGAGTATGATGCTGAGTTCACTATATTGAGCAGGTTCGCGGCACATCTCATACTGACTGCTGAGATCAGGGCCAGATGATTTCAGTAAGGGTTGGACCAGAGAATCCAAGCTGCTTTAGCTACAGGGGATTTCCTGACCCATGACCTAGCTTTGAAGGCTGCCCGAAGATATGAGGCAGTGGTGAAGAAGAAGGACATACCCTAATCTTCCGATATAAAGCGCCATGCTACTCAGATAGTAGGAGGATCCTCTTCCAGGCCACCGTTTGTACCCAAGGGACCGGAAGTAATATTTAACCGGCAAAGTCTAGACTTTTGCTATTAATGTAAGAGGGATGGACACCTGTTGAAGGACTGCAGGCGCGCAAATGGTATGTGCTTAGTTTGTGGCGCATCCACTCACGATATTGGGACATGTCCTCATAAACGTAACCAAGTTCCAGTACACATCAACTATCCGTAGCGGCCAACTATTCAGGCATATGCACCTTATCTTGCTCTTCCAGCTCCACATGGACCTCCTGCACAGCTACTCGCCAATTCCATCAGGTACTGAGGAACATGCCTCGAGAGCAGAGGAACATGCCCCAAGGACAGAGGAATGTGCCTCCAGCTCAGAGGAATGTGCCTCCAGCTAGGAGGAACATACCCCGGTGTCAGGCCTTCACATTAGCGGCAGTAGAAGCCGAGGTTATAGACCAAGGTAACAATGGTAATTCCCTTCAATCTTTTCAAACCCTTGTATCATCTAGTTACTTTTCATGCACTACCAGTATTTCTTTCACCACCGCTATCACCAAATTTTATTGAACCCGTTACAACTTCCTTCTATAAATTTCGAGGATGAAATTTTTATAAAGAGGGTAGAATGTAACAACCCTGAACTTTCTGTACAAAATTTTTGTAAAGTACAGAAAGGAGTACCTTAGCCTGAGCACAACTTAAAAGTATTTCGTATTTAAGAACAGCAAGAAAACACTTGTAGCTCATTGGTAAAGCCTTGCACTGATGTGACATAGCCCCTGTGTTCAAATACCCCCAGCCACATATTATTTTTTAATAATTTTTCTTTTAAACTTTTTGGAAGCCCAAAAGTTTACACGTGCAATACACATAAAAATGAAAAGTCACAGAAAACAAACATGTGGAAAATGTTGTATGAACTGAGTAGGACACGTGGCAAGAATCCAGACCCAACCCCACCAAATTAACCGGTGAGATAGGCTTATGGGCCGGCGCCTCCGGGCCCCCGTGGGGAATGCTCCCAAATTTTTCCCCAACACCCCTTAGCCTCCCCCACTACTCCTCTTCTGTTTGTTTTTCCTGCAATTAACCAGAGGACTAAAAATCACCATTAAACCAATGTTTTAATACATTTTAATTCTCATTTTTAATTCCCTAAACCCTAATTCTATCTTATAAATACCACCCCACACCTTAGCCCTCTGTATTCTGAAATCATCATCAAAACTCTTAAATTTTTCCAAGTCAATTTAGTTGTACAAGTGGAGTTAGCCCAAGGTCATCTTCCGGCGACGACTCGGGAAAAATATGGCGACACCGCAACTCTACGAAGCTCTCAAACTCTTCCTCTACCTCCCCTCTCCCATCTAATCCAGTAAGTCCCCTCTCTTCTTCCCTCTTATTGACTTAAAAAGTTCTCTTCTCAAAACTCATCGGAAGCGGAGTTATTCCGACTTCCAATTCTAATTTTGTTAAAAACACAACTTTTCTTTATAACCAAACCTCCATATTGTTACGTCTTGTATAGTAATCTTAAAACAAACATTTAGAACAAGTTTCAATTCAAAATACAAAGTTATACAACTTTTATTTCAATTTTACGGTTAAATACCATAAAGTTTACTTACGGCATCATTTCATCATATTTGCTCATATTACCTTTAGAAAACTCACGATGTAATGACCTACCTTATCACAACACTCATCATGACACAACACGATGCTTTTGGAACAATATTTTATGGGATAAATACAAATTTACAATAAAATACCTTAAACTAATAAAACCGTATTCTTTAAGATTATTTTAATTAAATTCGTTGCAATTAAACCTCTACAACCCATTTTGGGGAACTCGATTTGGATGGTGCGGGTTATCGCACATCCTTGGAACTAGTAGAGCAAGATGCAGACCTCCTCACGGAGCATCCGATCTCGATGGAATTTTTAATACAATTTTCAAGAAAAACGTGAATTTCTATTTAATAAATAAAATTTACTTTTAATAATTATATATATAATATTATCAAACTATCTATTTTAAATATATAATAAATTCCATGTTTTCTAAATAAAAGAAAAGAATCACAAGTTTCAAGAAAATACCATTATCAATTCATGCAATTCCAATTTACACAAAAATACCATATATTATTAAAGCTAGGTATTTATTCACTAGAATACCTCACTTTTAAAATTTACATCCATGAAAACTCTAAATACGATTAATAAATGCTTGAGGTTTATTTTGAAAGTTTATCAAAACTATTTTTCATAAAACCCCTTTAAGTTTATTAATTTACAATAAGGATCCTAGTAAATATAGGTTTATGCGGGACCAATTTTCTTGAGCCTCAGGGAGCTGGAGAAAGTGGGTGCTTGCCTATTTAAGGTAGGAAACTAAACCGGGGTTATCAATACGGTAATTGGCTTGGAAAAAGTCACAAATCCTGCCGTCCATGTGCAGCAGTTACCAATAATTCCAAAACCTAATTCAGGAATCAAATTCTGTTCAAGTGTCTGACTCAGACAGAGTCTCAGTCAAATCTGAATACAATTCCAATCTATATACAATTCAAATATAACTCCAATACATCATGAATCCATATATGCTGGAACTTGAACATGAATACCAGAATATTATTAAATATCAACATGACTCGGCTGGACCGAACCATGGATATATATTGACTTGATTACATGACTATTCATTTACATCCTTATCCGTTTACATGAACAACTGATATCATGCTTTTGGCAAGTCTTACATCTATAAAACAACACAATATACATTACGGGGTTTCTAAAGGGGTAGACTGGTACGGAATGTGTTAAAAATGGCACGAGATGGTCATTAAAAGACGTAACTAAACATCCATTGCCGTTGTTCCGTGAGGTTTGACGGAGCCTTGTACTACGGGTTTCCTTAGTCCACAGGATAGATGGACTCCTCTCGTAAACACTAATATCTTCTGTACTAAGCTACAAACAACTACGTTAGTATAGTGAACATAATCTTTTATACTTTACATGTTCTATTCTCTGTCTATTTTTATCTATCTCTTAGGACTTACCGAGCGATTGTTCGCTGATGACATTCCTTTTCTATTCTTTCTTTAGAATGTTGTTAGGAAGACCCGACTCTCTGGAGATCGAGCCCAGCTCAGAAGACTTGGAGCAATTCATCGAGAACCCCGAGCTCTAGTTCACTTGTATATACTCTTACTTCAGTTCATGCCATTGTTTAGGCATTGCTTTCCAGCATTGTATTTACTTTCCAGTTGTATTGTAAAGAATGTTTAATCAATAAAAAGTTGTTGTTCATTTATATCTCATGTCTTTCTTATGTATATTTATTATAATGCTTATTTGCGCTTAGCGTGTTTACTTTTGAGTAAATACGTCGCGGGTCTCGTCATGTCTTCTTATCCGTACACCAGGAAGTGGGGCGTGACAAGACGCTATGTCAACGAAGACTTAAGGGTCGAATAAAAGAAGAGTGATGGCAAAATCATAGCTCCAAGTCTTGACGGTACATATAAAACCTAGAGACTGTCTCGGCGTTTCTTCTCATTCCAGCAGGATGCAGACGCAACGTCATCATCAAAAAGAAGAAGAAAGACCCAAGGGTCTAAAGCAAAAAATGGAGTGACGACAAAATCCTAGCTCCAAATCTTAATGGTTCATATACAACCTAGAGACTATCTCGACGTTCCCCCTCATTTCAGCAGGATGCGGATGCGAGTATCAAATAAAATTGGAGCAATGACATAGTCCTTGCTCCGGACTTCAATTGCAATACATATAGCATAGAGGTCCTACAGATGTCTACTCTACTTCAGCAAAGAATCAACGCGATATCGTCAAAGCAAAAGACAAAGTGATGGCATATTCCCAGCTTCGGGTCTTGACGACAACTCATATAAAGCCTAAAAGACCATTGGAGATCATCACACCCCAGAAGGGTGCGGTTATGACTCATCGGGGCTCCATATTGAGCCCAATCTCAGGTAAAATGCGTCATAGAAAATTCCTAACACTTGCTCTTCTGGAGATAATATGACCTAAGGAGATTACTTGAAGGCTTCTTGTCCAGTCCCCGAAGGGATCAGAGACACAACAATCGCGGGGCTACTCGAACAACGGCTTAAACACTGCACATCGAGGAATATATCAGCCAACGTAACGGTACCACGGACTAAAACCTTAGTACCACAAACCTAACAGACCTCTGTCGTAAAAGGAATAGGGGTTATCTACATACAACGTTAGGAAAAGTTTTCTTGTAAACCTAAGGGATGTAAACTAAAAATACTCCGAAATGAGTGAATAAACTAGAGACTCCGAAATGAGTATATAAACTAAAGACTCCGAAACGAGTGAATAAACTACAAACTCCGAAACGAGTACATAATCTAGAGACTCTGAAACGAGTGAATAAACTACAAACTCTGAAACGAGTAAATAAACTAGAAACTCCAAAACGATTGAATAAACTAATTAGCGCTAAAGTAAGACATCAAACATAGAGGAGCGCATGCCAAAAAAAAATGTTGAATATTTTATTCATGAATCAAAGTGTTTGAAAGATTCAATTTGTATAAAAAAAGGAGGGGGGAATACAATTCTAGCCTTTAAGAAGGCGGGGCTTTCAATAAAATGGTGACCCGCTCACTCTCTTCCCGCAGCTCCACCTCACGTGCTACTATTGCAGCCAGCATTGCTTCAATTCAGGCCTATTGTTGCAAGCATGATGAAACCTTCTCAGCGATTTCCTGCTTAGCCGCTTTGCAATCTCGTGTTCCCCGCTCGGTAGAGTCGATGTGCTGCCTCAGCGCCATACCCTTAGAAACACATTGCTGGAGATTCCCAAAAATAATTTGAAGCTGCGCGGCGTTCGCTTCGACCTGGGTACGCAATTGGCCGGATTCACCAGAAGCTGTCTCATATTCCTTTTGCCTCAGGGCCAACTTCTGCTCGAAATATTGAATTGAAGCGGCACTTTCCTCGATCCATGCGATCAGTTGAGCCTTCGAGGTTAATACTTCAGGTGTAAGACGCTTGTGCTCGATCTCGTGGGGACAAGCCTCAATTCTCCTACAATAGTCAATCCAAATGCCGACGAAGTCTTCGTTGTTGAAGGTCACAAGCATCGCTAACTTAGGGTTGGCCTCATCCGCAAAGTCCACAGCAGAAGTGAGAGCTTCGACGTTAAAGTCTTCGATGAATTCGCTTAGCATCCACCTGCTATTTTTCGCACCCCTGGAGGACTGACGCTTAGTGAACGACCCCGCGGGTATAGATATGCGAGACTCAAGAGGAGCCGAAGCTGGTGTGGCTGCTGCAGAACAAACTACGCATAAAGAAGGGTCAGATTTCGACCTAAGAATGAAAAAGGACGATGACGAAAGAGATCCAACATACCAGTAGTCGAAAGTGGCAAATCAGGAAGCTTGGGAGGCTCTGCTATTCTTTCGTTCTCTCCTTCGAGCCGTAAGACTGTGGCCAATACAAGAAAAGCTTAGTAACAGAAAGATTGCTTGTGAAAAGATGAAATAAGAGATGAAGAATATACTAACCAACACCCGAAGGAGGAACGAATTCTGATTGGAAGGCGAAATGCGAGCTTAGCATTTGGCATAAGTGGTCAAAAAGCATTCCTACAGGATTGCAACAATATATGGTAAAGAAATTAGTCCAAGAAATAATATCTATACTGAAATAAGGAATTGAAAAATCTTTACCTTCCGTCATTAAACCCAAGCGAACTCAGGGGGCACAAAAGAGAGATGTAGAAGAGTGACAGTCATGGCAACGGCTGACAATGATTCTTCAATCAGCACAGCACCGGGGTTTACCCCACCTATATTCGGAATAAAAGAAATATCAGTGAATATGTTTACCAAGATTGAGAACCTAAAAGAAATAACACAAGGAATACCTGACGGGACAGAGACCATAGCGGTGTCTGGAGAGCCACTAACCATGATGGCTTCCTCGGTTTCCAGCATCACCGGGGAGATGGATTCAACGTCAACACCTTCGTCTTCCGAATCAATAAGGGCCATTGTCATGCTCGCATCACCTGTAGATGCCAGGGATCTACAGGGGGAGGAAACAGCAGTTGGAGCAGTCCTTGGTTTGACAGGAAGGCCTGATGCCCCAGACTCTTCAAACACGAGCACTTCACTCACTACGTTACTACTTAAACTCGACCCTGCCACATCATTCAAGGACAAATGTGTTATAATTCGAGAAAAATTACTGTAAGAAGAAACCGGGAAAAGTAAACAAGTCTTACTGGTTTTCATGGGGGTCATACATTGTTTTACCTTGAAGTGACCACTCGGCCTCTTCACGAGCCGCACGCGAAACCTGCCTATGAGTGGTGGACAAGGTAGGAGGGATGTCCTTCATGGGAACGTTAGAGGATCGAGCATCACTTGAACCAGCGCCTGCGGTCAAGTTAGCCTAACGCTCCCTGGCTACATGCTTCTTGCATTTACTCTCATCTTTGGCTGTACGGATAGATCTCATCAAAACCTCCGACAGGAGAACGTCTTTGTCTAAATGAGGCTCGGCTTCCAGATTTTCTACAACATCCATCATAGGTTGCTTTAGCAACGCCTCTCGGGGAGGCCCCGGATGATGACAACCATAGTCGGTGGCTCTGAAGGCTCCTCTGCACCACTATCTGAGGATGGAATTGTACTCAGAACAACACGAGTTATGATGGTTTCTATAATAGAAAGAGGAAGGGAGTCAGGGTGTGAACGAAATGAACTGAATATGTAAAGGTGTCGTGAAATGAATCATACTAAGACCCATGGAAGCGCGAAGCCTCTCCTCTTCCTCAAATGTCTTGAGAGACACCAAGAGAGCCTCTCCAGTGGAGATTCCTGTTTAGAAAAAAGCGTTAATAAAGCATAATAAATTCAAAAAAATGTGTACAGAAAACTGTAAATGGAATATACCAGATGCCGCAAGAGAAGCAAGCACTGCTTGCTCGAGGGCTAATCTCTTAAAAGTCTCGATAGCGGCTTGAAGATCAGTAGCGGCATTCTCATCGATAGAGACTTCGAACAGACCAACGTTGGTGCCGTATTCGGCTAAGCCTTTGCTATAAGGAGCATGTGGCTCCTGACCGAATACAACGTCAGCTGAGAATAATGATTTCTTCTTCTTCTGCGAGCCGGCACCAACACCCGATGACAAAAGTTTTCGCTTGACGGGCTTTTTCGGACGGCGAGTTCCCATCTCCGATCCGATACCTGACTCAGAGGATGCCATGGTTGCCACGGTCATAGAAGCACTTACATACAGTCATGTCTTAACCGGAAAGGCTTGAGGAATTACAGCCATGGCACCCTCTCTTAAAGAGGGACGGACAATTGCTCGTCGTTTCAGCGGGACCGCAAGATTACTGGCCGGGATAGAATCTTTATGGTCGAGAAGCATCTGCCTTTCCTCTTTAATGACGGCACCCAAGGCATGCTAATACCAAGCATTCAAGGCCTTCGGGATATGACTCGACTCACTAATCAAGAAATGACACCCCGTATTTAGCTGCATGAAGTGATGTGCCGCGTTGCGAACGCTCTCTTCTGTAGCAACCGGGTCAATAAGGAACACTTCAAGGGGAACATCTTGGTTGTAACCGGATTGCTGGGCGAAACGATGCAGGTTATATCTCATAAATAACACTATGGAATCCTGTCTAAACACGAGGAAACCCGGCCTGATGGAATACAAATGAACGATTTCTCGGGCCCTTAATGTAGAAGCTCCGTCCTTGAAGACATCGTGGAGCGGCCGGATTACCTTGGAGGGTTCCTAACCAATGGTCAGGACCCTGTCGATGAAGGCTATGCTGTCCCAAACCATGCGCGGGCGAAGAAGCAATCGCCGAGCCTCTCGCTGTGTTGGGTCGAGAGAAGTAGCATCGACCAATTGCATAACCCGAGGAAAGTTATATCCTTCATAAAATCTGGGCCGTTTATGCATACCAAAAGGACCCAGAACGTGCATATCGATCCACGACATGAAGTAGTGAAGATTTACGGGCTGCAAACCCGGCTGAGTGGTGTCGGCCGCTATACTCAGACCATGATATAAGTGAGCCAGTCCTGTGACCCCAATAGCCATACGTGTCCCCGCAGCGATGCGATGGCCGGATAGAAGATAAATAGTCTTATGTAGTGAGGGTGCATCGGGAGCGCAGACCAGCTCAGCCACAAGCCAATGAACCCCATAAAGAACGTCTCCTCATCAATGTCCGAAACGACAATCTCTACGAAAGCGACGGTGGGGGTATCCGGAATGAAGAATTGCTTTAAATCCGCCTCTGCGGTTGGCACTTTGTCTGAGCCAAAGCCAAAGGATTATCGAGCTTGGCAAACTTTTCAGCTTTCTTCGATAAAACCTCTGGCCAGAGGAAACGGGCAACAAAGTCAGTAAAGCTAACGCCATGCCCCCCGGACTCCAAGAAAAAGCTCTCATATATGTTCAACACCTTGATCAAGCTCGGAAACTTGTGTTGAACAGAATTTTCTGGGGTAAGACCCATAACCTCTGATTCAGTAGCAAAGACTTACTCATCAGGAGGAAGTATCTCCTCATAATGATTTCCTCTGATGGGTAACCCGCCACGAATTCCTCCAGCGAGATTGATACCTCCCGATCCGATAAGAGAAATGTGTGGGTCAGATACTCCATTGCTCCTGAAAGGATTTAACCCACCACACATGTGGAGTGTGGTAATAAAAGAGGGACGCGTAGATCACTGGATATAACCTGGTCTTCAGCAGCAATGACCTCTTGGCCGAAAAAATGCAATGGGCCCACTTCAGATAACCAGCCGGATGACGGGGGGTCACTCCTATCGTATAGACCTGGCCCCAAGGACGCGCTTCTCCCTGGCATATGCGACGCCCCAGAATATCTAGGTCCATCAGCGGCTGCACTGGTATCGACATCATGGAAGGTTGGAGACGACCTTCCGAGGTCCAGTTGATCTCTACCACTGCGTAAGCGAGCCGCGGAGGGTCAGCATAATAGATTGATGAAATCGGTTTTGACGGCACCATACAAGTGAAGCTGCGCCGGCTCCGGATAATATAACTGCACCACGATCCCCAAAGATGAAGAGACTTTTGCTCTGGGTTGTAATCCCGAATTAGCGCAAAGACTTCTCAATGCGTAGGCGTGTCAGCAAAAGCACTCTCCAAACGGACGTAAGGAAAGAAGGAATCGGAAGCCATATTACCTGAAAAGAAAAACCCGTAGAGAGTTAGCTATCAGCACAATGTAATTAACTACAACTAAGGGCCTTAGCATCTGTACTCCACTGTGGCATATTAAAGTCACTACAGTTAAAAAGGGGGGACCAATGGGCCCCACAAAATCAGGGTGATGCATCATCAATGATGAAACATGCACACATTGTAAGAATCAAAAAGGATTCTCATTAAGCGGTGGAGTTCAAAACTCCCAATGCTCTTGAAGAACGTGTTCTACAACAGATCCAAACCTGTAAGAAGAATCTACAAACAGAAACCCTAAAAAGAAAAGAGGAAAGATGAATAAAATTCCTAAAGATTTTCAAAATTCCCCAGAACTGGAATCAAATTCCTCCGATGAGGGATTAAATCCCAGAAATCCCCATGGGAAATATAATGGAATTAAATTCCAGAGAACCCTCAAAAACCAGAGTTAATAATAAGGAAAAACCCTAAGATCTCCAAAGACCCATGATCTACCAAGATAAAGTTTTTTTCTTAGATCTCTGAGAGATCACTTCAAAAAAAAGAGCCAAGTTCTGTTAATGGGTTTAAGATCCAAAGCAAAAAAATAGTTTCTTCTAAGAGTTAAAAAGTTGGTCATAATCCTTACCAATTTTTTTAGCAGAGTTCAAACTCTAAGAGTTTCTTTGGGCAGAAATCTAAGCTCTGAGAGGAGAATTAAATTCTCAAAGAAGAAGAAGAAAGATGGTGAAACGACAGTCGTCTCAAGAGCCAAAGGCCCTATTTATAAGATGTGAAGGGACAGTTCAACTCCCTAGAAAATCAAACGATGGAAAAAGTGACACCGTTGCACCCACGTGTGAGTCACATAAGAGCAACGGTGGGGGGCATTTGTTCCCCCAATATTAAAAAAGCAAAGCTCTATTGAAATTTAACAGGGCAGAGCCTCACGTGCTCCTTACGAGGGCGCCAGCGCCAATGTGCAAAGCACAAAAACGCTTTCTGAGTATGAATTAAATTCTTATATGGCGTCACGCGTGCTCATCATGCGGGCGCTAATGTGCAAAGAAATGCTTTCTGAGTAAGAATTAAATTCTTATACAGCGTCGCACGTGCACATCACACGGGCGCCAATGTGCAAAGCACAAAAGCGCTTTCTGAGTAAGAATTAATTCTTATATGGCGCCACACGTGCTCATCACGCGGGCGCCAATGTGCAAAGCACAGGAGTACCCATCATCAGAATTAATTTCTTAAGCGGCACCCATGTGGACAACATGTGAACGCCAGTGCCCAAATCAAGATCAATAGAATTAAATTCCACATAAGAATATGGGATACTCTCTGTTAAACAGAGCCGTGGGATCAAAAGATCCAATGGAGATGATAAATCATCAAAATATAGAATTAAATTCTATTAAGAGAAAATATCTCCTAAATCTTTCTAAATAAGAAAGATACTCTCGGTTGGATCAATGATCCAATAATAGAATAAAATTCTATTTTGGAAATAGATTCCTTCAATCTTTCTAAAAAAAAATTGCTCTCTGTAAAACAGAGAACCCTTGGATTAAAAATCCAATGATAATTAAAAAATCACCATTTTACAGAATAAATTATGTATATGGGAAAATATTTCCCCAATCTTGCTAAAAATAAGAAAACATATTCTATAAAACAGAAGTTCTTAGATCAAAGATCTAACGGTGGGTAAAATTCCCCAAATCAATTTTGAGTCCAATTAAATCAATTGAAATCTCTCAATAAGAGATTTTTTCAAAACAAATTAATAATTTGCTTCCACTATATAAAGGACCCAAGATTTCAAGATTTCAAGTCTCACAAGAGAGACCAGAGGAGACACACAGAAAGATCTCATAAAAAATCCCTTATAAGCTTCTAAAAAAATACAAAAAGCTCAAAGAAAAACAATAGAGAATTTAATTCTCAAGGAGGAAGGCTTCCTTTTTAAAAAGAGAATCGAGGTAAAGAGAACACAGAGATAAAAATATCTCTTTTAAGGGTTTAACCCTTCTCAAAGAACTTAGTTCTTTTTCTGGATCAGAGATCCACAAAACAAGTCTCGCACAAGTTGAAAATTTAATTCTCATCGAGAAGATCTTGTTCTTAGGAATCAAAGATTCAGAAAAGAACTAGGTCCAAAAGAAAAACAAAAGGAAAAAGAACCTATAAAAGACCTTAGTTCTTAAAGAAAAACTTGATCCTGAATCTTCAAAAAACGAAGATTTTGGTGATTATTAATGGTCAAAATGCCATTGACAGAGATTTAATCTCTAAGAAAAGAAAAAAGACAAGCGCCTCACGAGCTTCCCATGTGGGCGCCCTTTTAACAGCATCTAGCGCCTCAGATGAAAAACACGCGGGCGCCTAAAGTAGAAGGCCGACACGTCACATGAAACACACGTGGGCGCTGAATAAAAATGCTTAGCATTCTTTAAATAGCCAAAACCGCTAAGTGCTTAGCACTGATTGGGCAGCGCCTAGCGCCGCACGTGCATCTTGTAAGTCGATGTTGTGCACCCCGCGTGTCCGCGGGGAGGCGGAATATGCAAAAAACGATTTTTGAAGGCTCGTAACACCGACTTGAACTCCAGGATCGATATTAAACCCTAACTAGCTATCTGGTAAGAGGTTTAACTACTCGGAAAGAATTTATACCTCACGATACCAAGTCCTTCGGGTCTTCTTCGTTGTCCTCCACCTCGTCGTCAGATCCAAGGATCGAAATAGATCGGGCAACCTGTCACGCCCCGCTTCCCAGAGTATGGGCAGAGGACGCGACGAGGCCGCTACGTATTTATTCTGAAATAAATACACTAAGTGTATCTAAGCAATATAAAAGTAAATGCACATGAGACAAGATATAATAAAACAACAACTTTATTTATTCACATTCTTTTTATACAATGCATGGAAAAGTAAATACATCTGAAAGAAAGCAATGCCCAAACAGTGGCATAACAAAAAAGGAAAAGTACTGAAATAAAAGTGTACAATGTAGCTAGAGCTATGGATCGTATGCAAGCTGGTCCAAGTCCTCGTTAGTAGGCTCAATCTCTGGAAGATCCGAATCACCTGACGACATTCAAAGAAGAAAGAAAGAGAATGTCGTCAGCGAACAAATCGCTCAATAAGTCCCAAAGATAAGGGAGAATAGAATAGACAGAGAGTAAGAGAGAGAGAGTAGCTTTTACAGTTGTATTATATTTTTATATTATTGTATTTAGTGTTAACGATGTTGTTTGTAGCTTGGTACAGAAGGATGCCAGTGTATACGAGAGGAGTCTCTATATGCTAAAGACTAGGGAAAATGGAAGTACAAGGCTCCGTTCTACAACCCGGAACAACGGCAATTGGATTCAGGTTAGGTGTCTTAATCTTGCAGTCTCGTGCCACTTTTAACACCTTCCGTGCCAATCTACCCCTTAAACCCCGCGATGTCTTGATTGTATTGTTTGTAATGTATTTCAACTTGTATTGTCTTGTAATATAGATTGTATAATTGGATGACTTGCCGAAACTATGATATCAGTAAATGGATGTAACTGGAGAATCATGGATGTAACTGGAGAATCATGTAAATGGAAGTATATCCATGGTTCGGTTCAATCAATATAAATTGAATAGATTGAATATATGAATTCATGGATTCATGTTGAATTGTAATGTTGTAAATTGTACTTGAATCATATTCAAGTCAGATTATTAATGAGACTCAGTCTAAGTCAGACAATTAGAAAAGTAAATTGAAGTCCTGATTGTTTGGATGTTATCGGTAACCGTTGCACATGGACGGTAGGATTTGTGTCTTTTTCAAAGACGATTACTGTGTTGATAACACCGTTGTTAAGTTGTCTACCTTAAATAGGCAATCACCCACTTCTCCGGCTCCTTGAGGCTCAAGAGATTGGTCCCGCTTAAATCTATATTTACTAGGGTCCTTAGGATAATTTATAGAACTTGAGGGGGTTTTATGTAAAAATACTTTTGTATAAATTTTAAAATGCACCCCAAGTATTTAATTATCGTCTTTAGAGTTATCATAGATGTAGATTTTATACTTGTGATATTTCTAGTGAAAATAACCTAATTTCATAATATAGGGTATTTAATTGTAATATTGAACTTGTATGGAATTCGTGGTATTTTAATGTAAAGCGATTCTTGTGATTTTTAGAAAAAACGTGGAATATTTATATTATTACAAAATAGATAATTTAATGATATATACACATATATTTATATAAAAATAATATATATATATATATATATTATATTTCTAGAAATCTCATTTTCTTAAGATTTTCGTATTTTAAATCTCTCGAGACCGTATGCTCCTTGCGGAGGTCTGCATCTCGCACTACTAAGTCCAGGGATGTGCGATAATCCGCACCATCCCAGTCGGGTTTCCCAAAATGGGTTGTAGCAGTACTTTGCAAAGATTTATAAAAATACTTAATCCTTTAGAAAACGGTTTTATTAATTCATGGTATTTATTTGAAATGTTTCGTTTTCCCGTATTCTATATTCCCGAAAGATATTGTGCTATGTTGTATATGATTGTTGTGAGGAGCTAGGTCATTACCTCGTGATCTACTTAAAAGTATAACAAGTTTGTGATGTTTAACTGTCGAAATGAAACTACATGGTATATTATGGAAAAAGAGCGGTAAAAGTTACAAAATGAAATATATTGTCATGAAACTTGTTCAACATGTTTGTTAATATTTAATAGTTAACATGTAATGGTTTAACATGATTGTATTAAAGAAAAGTGAGAGTTTTAGGAAGAACCGAATCGGAAATCGGATTTGCTCTGATTCCGTCGGGTTTTAGAAATACGTATTTTAGAAAAGAGTAGAAAAAGGGGAAAGTGGGACTTACGGGTTTCGAACTTAGGGGTGATGAAGAGGAAACGGGAGGAGGCACCGGTGCGTCGTTTCATCGCTGGGAACTCCTAGGGTTGTCGCCGGAAAAATCGTCGGAGCTTCGCCCTTCGCTACTTCAAAAGTACACTAAGGTTCTAGGAAATTCTTGAGAGTTTTGCTCAGAATTTTGGAGTGAGGGGGTGTGTAGGGGTTGTATTTATAGGGTAAGGCTAGGGTTAGGATAGGTGAAAGGTTGAAATGAAAAAATGTGAAAAAATGTATTAAAAGTGGAGTAATTGGTGTTTTAAAGGGTCTCTGTTACTGGTCTAGGGATTTAAACTATCCAGGTGTATAGGGGAGATGAAAAGGCAACTTTTTCCTGTTGGTGACTCGGCGGTCCGGCCGAGTCCGGCCGGCGGCGGCGGCCCGAGTCGTCCAGTCCGCCGGCCGATTCGGCCGAGTCCGGCCGAGTCAGGTGGCAGGAGCTCTCGCTGTCGCTTCATTAGTCCCTTGGTACAGTTAGGTTTTCTAGTGTAGTAGGGTTTTTGTGAGTTATGCACGTGTAAACCCTTGGTATTCTAAAAATTCAAAATAAAACAATATTAAAAATAATGTGGGGTATGGGATTTGAACTCTGGTAGCTTGGTTCAGCAGTGCAAGGTATTACCAATGAGCTACAAGCTCCTTCTTGCTATTAAAAAGCAAAACAAACTTATATCTTGTGCTCAAGCAAAAATACCACTTTTTGTATTTTTGAAAAAATTTCTACAGAAAGTTGTAAAGGAAATTTGGGGTTGTTACATTTTACCCTCCCTATAAAAATTTCGTCCTCGAAATTTGTAAAAAGAAAGTGTAACAGATTCAAGGAAAGTTTGGTGATTGAACATTGGTAGTGTATTAAAAAAATGTGAAAGAACGAAAGAATACGAAGGTTTTGGTAAGATTGTAAAAGAGGTGAGGGAATTTTGGGTTAGGACAGATTCAAAGTTTATGAAATGATAAGGTTCAAGGAACATGAATTGTAAAGAATGTTTTAGTTGATGGTGCTTGTGTTATATTGCTTAGGTTGTTCACGCATAACAAAACTGCATGATGGTATTCCATACAGCTCTGGCCTACATGGGCCGCTAACAAAACCTGTCATGCCCCGCTTCCCAGAGTACGGGCAGAGAACGCGATGAGGCCACTACGTATTTACTCTGAAGTAAATACGCTAAGCGTATCTAAGAAATATAAAAATAAATGCACAAAATACAAGATATAATAAAACAGCAACTTTATTTATTCACATTCTTTTTGTACAATGCATGGAAAAGTAAATACATCTGAAAGCAAGCAATGCTTAAACAGTGGCATAACAGAAAAGGAAAAGTACTGAAATAAAAGTGTACAATGTAGCTAGAGCTCTAGATCATATGCAAGCCGGTCCAAGTCCTCGCTAGTAGGCTCGATCTCTGGAAGATCCGAATCACTTGACGACATTCAAAGAAGAAAGAAAGTGGATGTCGTCAGCGGACAAATCGCTCGGTAAGTCCCAAAGATAATGGAGAATAGAATAGACATAGAGTAAGAAAGAGAGAGCGTAGCTTTTACAGTTGTATTATATTGTTATATTGTTGTATTTAGTGTTAACGTTGTTGTTTGTAGCTTGGTATAGAAGGATACCAGTATATACGAGAGGAGTCTCTATATGCTAGAGACTAGGGAAAATGGAAGTACAAGGCTCCGTTATACAACCCGGAACAACGGCAATTGGATTCAGGTTAGGTGTCTTAATCTTGCAGTCTCGTGCCACTTTTAACACCTTCCGTACCAATCTACCCCTTAAACCCCACAATGTCTTGATTGTATTTTTTGTAATGTATTTAAACTTGCATTGTGTTGTAATATAGATTGTATAATTGGATAACTTTCCGAAACCATGATATCAGTAAATGGATGTAACTAGAGAATCATGGATGTAACTGGAGAATCATGTAAATAGAAGTATATCCATGGTTCGGTTCAGTCAATATAAATTGAATAGATCGAATATATGAATTCATGGATTCATGTTGATTTGTAATGTTGTAAATTGTAGTTGAATCATATTCAAGTCAGATTATTAATGAGACTCAGTCTGAGTCAGACAATTAGAAAAGTAAATTGAAGTCCTGATTGTTTTGATGTTATCGGTAACCGCTGCACATAAGCGGTAGGATTTGTGTCTTTTTCAAAGACGATTACCGTGTTGATAACACCGTTGTTAAGTTGTCTACCTTAAATAGACAAGCACCCACTTATCCGGCTCCCTGAGGTTCAAGAGATTGGTCTCGCTTAAACCTATATTTACTAGGGTCCTTAGGGTAATTTATAGAACTTGAGGGGGGTTTATGTAAAAATACTTTTGTATAATTTTTAAAATACACCCCAAGTATTTAATTATCGTCTTTAGAGTTATCATAGATGTAGATTTTATACTTGTGATATTTCTAGTGAAAATAACCTAATTTCATAATATAGGGTATTTAATTGTAATATTGAACTTGTATAGAATTCATGGTACTTTAATGTAAAGTGATTCTTGTGATTTTTAGAAAAAAGGTGGAATATTTATATTATTACAAAATAGATAATTTAATGATATATACACATATATTTATATAAAAATAATATATATATATATATATTATATTTCTAGAAATCTCATTTTCTTAAGATTTTCGTATTTTAAATCTCTCGAGACCGTATGCTCCTTGCGGAGGTATGCATCTCGCACTACTAAGCTCAAGGATGTGCTATAATCTGCACCATCCCAGTCGGGTTCCCCAAAATGGGTTGTAGCGGCACTTTGCAAAGATTTATAGAAATACTTAATCCTTTAGAAAACGGTTTTATTAATTCATGGTATTTATTTGAAATGTTTCGTTTTCTCGTATTCTATGTTCCCGAATGGTATTGTGCTATGTTGTATATGAGTGTTGTGAGGAGGTAGGTCATTACCTCGTGATCTACTTAAAAGTATAGCAAGTTTGTGATGTTTAACTGTCGAAATGAAACTACATGGTATTTTAATGAAAAAGAGCGGTAAAAGTTACAAAATGAAATATGAAACTTGTTCAACATTTTTATTAATATTTAATAGTCAACATGTAATGGTTTAAAATGATTGTATTAAAGAAAAGTGAGAGTTTTAGGAAGAACCGAATCGGAAATCGGATTTGCTCCGATTCCGTCGGGTTTTAAAATACGTATTTTAGAAAAGAGTAGAGAAAGGGGGAAGTGGGACTTATGGGTTTCAAACTTAGGGATGATGAAGAGGAAACGGGAGGAGGCACCGGTGCGTCGTTTCGTCGCCGAGAACTCCCAGGGTTGTCGTCGGAAAAATCGTCGGAGCTTCGCCCTTCGCTATTTCAAAAGTACACTAAGCTTCTAGAAAATTTCTTGAGAGTTTTGCTCAGAATTTTGGAGTGAGGGGTGTGTGTGTAGGGGTTGTATTTATAGGGTTTGGGTAGGTGAAAGGTTGAAATGAAAAAATGTGACAAAATGTATTAAAAGTGGAGTAATTGGTGTTTTAAAGGGTCTCTGTTACTGGTCTAGGGATTTAAACTATGCAAGTGTACAGGGGAGATGAAAAGGCAACTTTTCCTATTGGTGCCTCGGCGGTCCGGCCGAGTCCAGCCGGCGGCGGCGTCCCGAGTCGGCCGGTCCGCCGGCCGATTCGGCCGAGTCCAGCCGAGTCAGGTGGCCGGAGCTCTCACCGTCGCTTCATTAGTTCCCTGGTATAGTTAGGTTTTCTAGTGTAGTGGGGGTTTTGTGAGTTATGCACGTGTAAACCCTTGGTATTCTAAAAATTCAAAATAAAAGAATATTAAAAATAATGTGTGGTATGGGATTTGAACTCTGGTGGATTGGTTCAGCAGTGCAAGGTATTACCAATGAGCCACAAGCTCCTTCTTGCTATTAAAAAGCAAAACAAACTTATATCTTGTGCTCAGACAAAAATACCCCTTTCTGTATTTTTGAAAAAATTTCTACAGAAAGTTGTAAAGGAAATTTAGGGTTGTTACACAACCTCGACGGTCTCCTCGAGTCAAAGACGATCCACCCGAGAGTCTTTAGTCCGAGCTCCTACCACAAATCCGAGATAACTATGGCCTCTAGTTCGCTAAACTAGAAGTCCTAGGTTGTGTAGAGTGAGAAGATGGAGTGATTTGTCTCTTGGAACCCTAGGATTCTCAACACATGAGAGGTTTAGGGTTTTGATGAAAAAGAAGATCACTGGAGAAAAATGAGAGAGGAGAAAAGAGTTGGATGAAGCTTGACTTCTCATTTGTGATGAATAATGAACCAAGTGAATTATTGATGAGATAAATATTTCACAACAATCTCTCATGGTTCACAAATATCTAATTTGTCAAGTGATGAGTCATCCCCATCCAATAAATATCTCCACTTCATTTACTCACCTCATTATGTTTAATCCATAAAAGAAAATAAACCCTAAATAAGGTGTCTCTTTTAGAAGCTTTCCCGCAAGAATTATGAGAACGCCCATCATCCGTATATACATACCCACAGCCGTATTCCGAAAAAACGAATACAAATAGACAAAAATAATCCAGCAATATAATACTAGGATCCGGCTTAAACCAAAGCCCACTAGTATTATCCGCCCGATCATCATACGTGCATAAGTATACGTAAGTGATCGAAGCCCTGCTGTAAAACCATACGGCTTCTACACCTTTTTCCCGGTGCAGGGAAACTCTTTGTGTGGGACTTTAAAGACTCGACACTACGCTGGTAGTGGGTTTAACCACAAGCCGCAAGCGGTACTAGCTGCACGTAACGGCTACCCAGGTATGTGTCGATAAGAAGGCCGATGAGCTAACTCATCTGAACTCCTACTGAGCCTATCTGTGACAATCTCCGTACAGTCCGGTCTGTTCGTCTAAGAGTATCGCATATTTGGCCTAGGAGGCGGTAATCGTCAGACCCCTAATAGTGCAATAAGTTATGTCGGATGGTAGCCCAAAACACCCTGAGAAACTACTGGAATACCTACCAGTAAATCTCGCTTGCCTTGGCCAAGGACTTTGTGTAATGGCCTTCCAAACACAGCGCAATATCAACCCCCAACACCGGGTGAGACGAAACCTATCTAACCGCCACTGCCTCCAAGTGCTTCGGGACTGCACCCAACTACTACCTCTTTGCACGACTCCTTTGAGCCGTGGTAGGGGTAGTAATCAAAGTACAGTGGGACACACTCGAGGCGAAGTAGCAGTGTCAAGTCGACGGACTAAGCTCTACTTATGTCACCTGGGAAATGCTACCCAACGATAGGTATAATACCCACCAACAGTTCCCGACGAGTCTTGTCCAGTGTACTCATAACCTAATGAGCACCTGCATACTATCTCCAGTACGACGTACCAATGGCTGTGAGATAGACCATCTCTCCTGCTGGGATGAGAAGCGTATACACTAGTCTACTATGGAGTATCGATGCCCCGTCTCGATAATCCTACGACTAGGGACCTGTATAGGATGTGCTTACAGACTACCCAGCCCCCACTAGTGTGACTGCCATCACAACGCTGGTAATCAAGTAAAGATCCTAAGGGCTCTACCAATATGTATAAGCGATATGCTAAAAGAAACACATTCCTATATTGAGGTAGAAACAAACCAGGTAACATACTACCATTTCGAGCAAGACTGTTACTATATCTGTGTATATCCCAAGCTTCCATTAAGTAATATACAAACCAGTATGATACAATAATGGCCTCTAAGGCATATATCACTAACAATCTCCCACTTGCACTAAGGCCATGTATTAGCATATCGCAGACCTAAGATCTCGAATAGCCACTTGAACTGTGTCTGAGGGATGGCCTCTGTGAGTGGATCTGCAGTATTGTGCTCCGTATCTACTCTCCTCACCTCGATCTCCTGGGGATCAACGATCTCCCTGAACAGGTGGTACCGCCTCAAGATATGTCCGGATCTCGTATAGGACCTGGGTTCCTTCCCAAAAACTATAGCGCCGTTTGTTGTCACAATACTAAAGTATTGGATCAACAATGGAAGGAAGCACCTAAGAACTTCCTCATACAGACTGCCTCTTTTGCGGTGTCTCGTGCAGCGAAATACTCCGTTTTCATCGTCGAGTCTGCAACGGTGTTCTGCTTGGAGCTCTCACAACAGACTGCCCCTCCACTGAGGGTAAAGACATAACCCGATATGGACTTGAAGTCATCCTTATCACTCTGGAAGCTGGAGTCAGCAAAGGCCTCGATCTGGAGGTCTTTTCCGCCATACACCAAGAACATATCCTTAGTCCTTCTCAGGTACTTGAGAATGTTCTTTACTGCTATCCAGTGCTTCTCCCCTGGGTTTGACTGATACCGTCTTAGCACGCTGAGTGCGTAAGCAACATCTGGTCTGGTACACAACATCGCATAAATTATAGAGCCTACCGCAGAAGCGTAGGGTATAATCGACATGCGAGCCTTTTCCAAATCAGTATTTTTTTAGACATCTCTTTAGAGAGGGTGATTCTGTGATAAGCCGGTAGACTACCGTGCTTTGAATCTTCCATACTGAATCTCTTCAGTATGGTGTTGATATACCTTGACTGTGAAAGTCTCACCATCCTCTTTGATCTATCACGATAGATCTGGATCCCCAGAATGTAGTTGGCATCACCCAAGTCTTTCATGGAGAACCTTAGTGACAAGAATCCTTTGATTGATTGCAGTATAGGAATGTCATTTCCTATCAAGAGAATGTCATCCACGTTCTCGGCGAGGAATCCTACAGTTCTCGCTACAATCTTACTATAAATGCATGGTTCATCTGGATTTTTGATAAAGTCGAATTCTTTTGACCGTCTCATTAAAATAGATGTTCCAACTCCGCGATGCCTGCTTTAGTCCATAAATGGACTTAAGCAACTTGCACACTTTCCCGCTGCTCCCACTTTGATTGAAACCCTATGGCTGATCCATCTAGATGCACTCTTCTAAATAACCATTTAGAAAAGCCGTCTTTATGTCCATCTGCCGGATCTCATAATCATGGAAGGCAGCAATGGCAAGAAGGATCCAAATGGATTTGAGCATAGCCACTGGAGAAAAGGGTTTCATCATAATCTAAACCAGGTCATTGACGAAAACCTTTTGCAACAAGTCTAGCCTTATAGGTTTCAACCTATCTATCTACACCAATCTTCTTTCTGAAGATCCATTTGCAACCTTCGGGTTTTACCCCTTCTGAAGCAATGTTCAAAGTGCATACTTTGTTGGTGTACATGGACTCCATCTCAGTCCGCATTGCATCCAGCCATTTCACCGCTCTGAATGGCTTGCTGGAAGCTAGTTGGCTCATCATTATCAATGATGCGATCCTCTATATCCCCATCTATGAGAAAACCGTAGTATCTCTCGGGCGAATGAGACTGCCTACTAGTCCTGTGGAGTGGCGCGGAGATGTCCTGTTCTTTTGAAACCTCTGGTTCTACCATACTTTCAGTAACAGTTTGTGGTTCTGGAATTTCTTCCAGTTCTATTGCACTCCCACTAGTTCTTTTGTAAAAATTGATTTTCCAAAAAGGTGGGCATGACGAGAAACAAAAAACTTTTGTTCCTCTGCGTAATAGAAAAGATACCTCCTGGAGTACTTTGGGTATCCCACAAACTTACATGGTACTGAGCGTGCTTCGAGCTTGTCCGCATACTGCTTTTTGATAAAAGCTGGACATCCTTATATCTTCACATACTGAAGATAGGGTTTCTCCCACTCCACATCTGATATGGTGTGGTAGTTATAGTCTTGGTAAGAACCTTATTCAAAAGATATGCAGCTGATTCTAGTGCATAACCTCAGAAGGATCGCAGTAACTCAACATTACTCATAATGGAACGTATCCTATCCAATAGGGTTTTGTTCCGCCTTTCCTATACACCATTGTGGTGTGTATGGAGGAGTAAGCTGAGAGAGAATTCCATTCTCTTTTGAGTAATCCAGGAACTCGGCAATCAAGTATTCACCACATCGATCAGATCTGAGTATCTTGATACTTGTGCCTATTTGTTTTTCCACATCATTCTTTTATTCCTGGAATTTCTCAAAAGGCCTCGGATTTATGCTTCATCAAGAAGACATGTCCTTACCAAGAGAAATTATCCATAAAAAGTAATGAAATAGGAATAACCACTTCGTGCATCTGTAGTTATTGGACTATACACGTCGCTGTGTATGAGTCCTAAGAGCTCGCTTGCTCTTACTCCGTGTCCAGTGAACGGAGTCTTTGTCATCTTTCCTATGAGACAAGATTGACAAGATGCATAAGACTGATATTCGAATGGATCCAAGTATCCCTCTCTATGTAACTTCGACAACCGTGTTTCATTGATGTGACCTAGTCTACAATACTTCAAGAAAGCCTTATTTAATTCTAGAGACTTTCTTTTAAGTGTGTTCTGGATGTTGAAATCCTGAGATTGATTTAATACGTATATATTGTCCTTTAGTATACCTGACCCAATCAAACTTTGATTTAGGTGGGTGTGGACCACATCGCTTACAAACTAGACTAGGTACACACAAACAGTTACGTAGAATCAATATCTGCCCACTTGTCAATTCTAGGTGATATTCCCTACGGATACAGCGTCCATGCTCATTCCGTTAGTAACCCTGAGAATCGCATCACCTTCCCTGATAACTCTACGGTTTTTCAAAGCCTGTAAAGAATTACAGATATGAGATCCTGATTCGGTATCTAGTACCCAGGAAGTAGAGTTAATTGACAAACTATTTTCAATCACAAACACACCCGAAATCGAAGCCACAACGTGGTTCGGATCCTGGATTCTGGCTTTCCAAGCCCTGCATCCCTTCTACCAATACTCTTTCCTGTGATAATAGAAACATCCTTCCTTCCCTACTGTTTGCCTAAAACTTTTGCCATGCCCATCTTTCTATCTTATTGACACCGCCTATCGGCTTTGTGGAGGTCTTCTTCTTCTCACCCTTGGCTTTTGCCTTGGATCTAGAAGATGAAGATTCCCCAATAAGTAGAGCGGGTGTCTCCCTGGTTTCCTTCAGGGTGCCCTCAATTGGAAGTATAACTTTCTTCCCCTGGGCATAAGTAGAAGGTAAGGACTGTAGAATCAAGTCTGTACATGACTCGTTCTCCAACATGGTCTCCAAGTCCGTGAGCTTTTTAATATAGCTGATCATTGTAGGGACGTGGTCCCCTACAGATGACCCGACAGCCAACCTCGCTTGAAGCAATTCTTTCGAGGTCTCATATCTTGCGATACGAGATTGCTCTCCATATAAATCTTTGTTATGGAGGAAAATGGAAACTAAGTCCATCTTCTCGTGCTTCCTCTGGCATACACCATCAACTGAGACCAACACGAGGCACTTGGCATTCGCATAGTCCTTTTTCCCTTGTCTTACAGATATCAACATCCGTGACGGTGGAAACTGGTCCTGGGACGGCGGGGGCTTCAATATTAATGAGGTGGTCCAGCTTGTCATAGGTAATGGACATCTGGACAAACCTTCGCAAGTCAATATAGTATAACTCAGTCATTTTATTATCTAACTGTAACCTAATCTGGTCATCTGGAGGCTGCAATTAGGAGAGAGAAGAAAACACTCAGCATGATGCTTTTGCAAGTTTAGACTGGTTTTTAATTTATCTAAACAGGATGGCTCCCACTGTTTCTCGAATCCTTCCTCAAACCATAAAAGAAGAATTAGTCAGGATTAATCTTACCGTACAATACTTGCTTAACCTTTCAGCCAGGCTAGTGTCGGTACTTTGAAGGAGATTTTACGACGCTTTCGCGAAGTTCCTTAATTAAATAATCTCTTTTCCCTAGAGACGTAGCCCCGCTAACACTGTTCTAGACACATGTTCCCTTATAAAAAAATAAATAATGAACCAAAAAGCGATGGGAAAATTTCCCCAAATGGAGCATCACGTGCCCACACGTGATGCGTCTTGGAGCAAAGATCATAGGTATTGTGCTCAACAAATAAGGCTGAAATTGAGTCTCACGTGCAGGCATGTGAGCATTTATATACAAAGTATATAGGCGCCTTCCTAAAACAAATAACAGGCCAGAGAAGTTCACAAGTCAGCACGTGATGCTCTTTGTTGGGCTTAACTTCGTGGGGGTCACGTGCCACACGTGACATTCCTGAACATCAGCTCACGTGCCAACACGTGATACTTTTCTCTAGGACTGCTATGTATAAGCAAACCGGTCTAATGCTATGGGTCACGTGCTACACGTGGGGGTTACTAATGCCTTCTGAGTCGATAGAATTAAATTCAAAATAAAAGGGATCAAAACCCTGTTTTGGAAAATATTTTCTTGAATCTTCTAAACAAGAAAGAGTATCTGTAAGGCAGAGCACCGTTGGATTAAAGATCCAATGGTGATTAAAAATCACCAAGCTATAGAATAAGCTCTGTATGGGAAAATATTTCCCCAATTTTTCTAAACGAGAAAGATTGTGCTCTGTAAAACATAGCACCATTGGATTAAAGATCCAATGGTGATTAAAAATCACCAAGCTACAGAATAAGCTCTGTATGGGAAAATATTTCCCAATCTTGTTAAAAATAAGAAAAATATATTCTGTAAAACAGAAGTCTCTGGATCAAAGATCCAACGGTGGATAAAATCCACGAATCAATCAAAAAATCTCTCAATGAGAGATTTCCTTAACTAAATCAATAAACTTGCCTCTACTATATAAAGGACTCGAGACTGAAGAGAGAAGAGAGGAGACCCCCATAAGATTTGAGAAAACAAAGAAGGAGAGGAGTTCTCTTTGAAGAAAAAGAAACCCTATGTGAGGAAAAATGCCTAAAGATCATTTTATCTCCTTTTACAAGAGTTTAACTCTTCTAGAAAAAGAACTTAGTTCTTCCTCTGGTTGAGGTCTGCAGAATCAGATCTCCCCACAAGTTGAGAATTTAATTCTCATCAGGGAGATTCTGTTATGCAGTCCCAAAACTTAGAGAAAAGAACTAGGTTTAAAGAATTTAATTCTTCCAAAGACATAGGAATTTAATTCCTCTGATAAAACTAGGGTGTAATCCTTCATAAGAATTTAATTCTTATAAAACAAAGGACTTGAAATTCTCAAGACTAAGATCAAGAACCCCATGCATTTTAGCGTTCAACGCTATAACGACAGATCATGTGTTCCCATATGAGCACCTCTAAAGACCAAAAAGGAATGACTGAGTTCAAGTCACGTGATCCCACGTGACCCCTAATAGTGCTCAGCACTTGTAAAAAGGGAGGGGGAATAAATTAAGAAAGTTCTCATTTTAGGGTGCCTCGCGTGATCCCATGTGACCCCCAATAATGCTTAGCACCTAGAAAAGAATAGGAAGATAAATCCAAAGGAGTGCCCAACTTTGGAGCACCTCACGTGCCCACACGTGATGGCCACAAGGACTAAGTGTTTAATACTTATATACAGATGGGGATTTAGACCCAAGTGCATAACACCCAATTTTCAGGTGCCTCACGTGCCGCACGTGAGCGCTCCAAATTTCATTGTCTAACACTACTTATGAGCCTCACGTGGGAGCACATGAGCGCCAAGTAGATATCAGTGTTTAACACTGTGAGAGGCCAACCTTAGCCAAAATTAGCCAAGTCTCCCGATGCCAAAACCCTTTGACCATCAATCCACTGAGCCCTCCTATACTCAGGTCTCCCCGAATCGATCTTAGTTCCAAAGATGTCCAATGATCTCCTGACACATGGCATCTAAAAGGATGTTCATTCCATCATGATCTCTCCGTTCAATCTGGAGTTCGGTTCAAGGGTACATCTCTCCACACCTCTGATACATGTCGTTGTAATTCTTCAACGATATCAGAGAGGTGGAGGGTCCCGACAACCAACAGCTCTTAGATTCACTCTCAAACCCATGAGCATACCATAATGGACCGTAATGTCCTTAAACTAACAATGGACCATAATGTCCTTAAACTTGCTGTGGACCGCAACGTCCTTAAACTAAAACGATAGTGCCCAAATGCTCTTTCGTTGAATCAAAAATGATCCCGAACCCCCGTTAAGTAAATCTTATTCCAATATCGGATTAACGTATCCTTAACAAATATTTAAGTTGATCTTAATCTCAAATAAGGTTAACGATCCTTAAATCAAATCAGTTCCAAATCTAAGAAAATACGGATTTGGACTAATCCACACCCTACACGCGACAACACAGATTAGTCTCCGTATACAATCCATGGGCAACCAAAAATAAAACAAACACACATGACATGAAATGACCTTCTGGGGCTAGAGAAAGTGGTTATCGCTACGCGGTAACGTAATTAACTGCAGGGGATTGTGCCTGCAGGGAAGAATGTCCCCACAATCATAAAACCCCTCACAACGAGGGGGAATCTGACGAAGTCTCTTACAATGGCCGCATCTGTCTAAACCTTCGATACACGACACCATAAATCAACTTGGCATCTTCGGAGAGGTAGACAGATAAAATCAAATAGCATCTTCCCCCAAATTCAGGCAAAACGACCTACGCGGTTTCGTCCCTATTTTCGGCGGTAAACAGATTTTGGCATGCCTGGTGGGACCTTTTCCTCTTTCCACTCCACACTTCGTGTGTCGTGTTCGCGAATGGATCACGGTTTAATATGGTTGCCCTTGGATTCGAGGTACAAAGATTTGGTGTCTTGCTCCATGCAGAAGAGAAGATGACATCGATGGCTTCTAACTGCACCAATTGCAACAGCAACTCCTATTCCGTCCATACTGGAGGAGTGACTTATGGGCCCCAAGCGGCCTCCATTATCGCGATGTCAGTGGAATAGGTGACTCGGGCCACCACTGGACTGTTCTTCGAGACCATGCTCTCGCCAATGATCTTCAATGATTCAATATCATCACAGGAGGCTCCAAAGAAGTCGGTCTTCGATCGGCTTGCAACTACCACGGCCCCTTTCAACGGGTCGCCCAAGTCTGCCGCCACAGTCTTCGACAGGCTGAGACAAAGCTCGAGTGGGCTCATAAGGAGGCCCGCGATACCTGAAGGGGTTATCCCGAAGCGGATAGCCATTCCAGCTCTAGTAGATGCAATCATCAAAGGGGCTTCTCCTTTTAAGGGATCGTTCTTCACAAAACTGGCCGTTCCAACTCCTGCTGCAGGCGAGGTCGTTAAAAATGCTTTCCCTGCCAAAAAGTTGGCCTTTGCAAGATTGACCGTTCTGTCACGCCCCGCTTCCCAGAGTACGCAAGATTTGGGCACGTGACATAGCCAACCATGCTACCTGTGGGTAGGAAGTATCCATCCACAGTCACATTACGGTTGTAAAGATATCAAGAACAGTAAAATAAACTAAACTAATACATGTCCAAATCCATAATAACAAGAATCAATAAACAATAAGTGCGGAAGCTAATGATCCAATACAAGAATAAACAGTACGTCCCATAATGCGGGCTCACATCTGGAAATGAAATGACATGAATAAACTAAACTCTAAAGAACTCACAGTTCAGCCTGCTGGCTGAAGTACTCCTGCTCGGTCGACGTCAAGGGCACGGAATCTGGGCCATGCAAAACCCAGACGTCAGCGCGTCATGATATCAAGTAATGTAGCATAAACATGGTAATAAACAATGCAAGCATGAACATGAACAAAGCAGTAATAAGAAGTAATAAACAGGGTAATGCGCAGTAGTGACTAAACTGTCCTATCAGGTTTTCTACTCTATAGTCTTTGAAACCAATTGATGAATCGTCGATGTAACTCAATAGTATCCCGTGCGTGCCCGGGACCACGGTCATGATTCTCGGGGCTGAATCCGAGACGTGCCGCTAAGCAGTAAAAGGTAGTAGGATGGATGAGTGATGTCAGCATCAACACTCCGGAGCTGGCCAAGCCCGTAAGACTGATCAGAACAATGTGTCGAACTGTTGAGTTACAAGTCGGTTTCACCTTTGATTTCCCCATACCCCCAAACTATGTATGTCAGTCAGGTATTCAGTAGTCAAGGACTAATGCCAACACAAAATCCGGTAAGAGTAGGTCTGTCTGGATAGACAGCAGGGATGGTCGGGTTGTCGGCATTAGGCAGGAGATCATGAAACAAGTAATGTCATGGTACAACAGGATGAGTCGGTATGTATGTATATGTCATGTGTAGCAGGGTCAGGCCAATATGTAGTGCAATCGGTTATGTGCTCACAACAGGTGTACAATCAAATAATGAACAGCAGCAGGAAACAGTAAATAACCATATTATTCCATGTAAACACAATGATGTTTTGTATTCTTTTACTAACAGGTTCAAGCACCCTTGGGGTGCAATAATCACTGGGTAGTGCAAAATCAATAACAGAACGTAATAAAGCTGTATATGTGTACAATTATTGTCCTTTAAGTAGTAAATGATTGACTGGTAGTTTTGCTATTAGGGTTACAGTGGCAAAATACGGTTCAGGTTACGTATCACGATATATATCATATTCCGTCCAATTGAGCAAGGTAACAACACTAGTTAATATTAACAGGTTTTAGGAGTCAAGTATACTTAATTAGTCTAACATAGCATGTAGCAAGTAATACTTGCCTCAGAACAAGGGTCGAGATGCAGGCGGCCTGATGCACAAGTCACGACACGGTACTGGGTCTAGGCACGATCTGCTGCGCGGTACGGACGCGATCTGCGGCGCGGTTTGGTGCGCGATACGGACGCGATCTGCGGCGCGGTCTGGTGCGCGATACGGACGCGATCTGCGGCGCGATCTGGTGCATGGTACGGGCGCGATCTGCGGCGCGATCTGGTGCATGGTACGGGCGCGATACGGTCACGATCTGCAGCGCGATCTGGTGCACGGTACGGGCGCGATACGGTCACGATCTGCAGCGCGATCTGGACGTGATCCGGTGCGCGATCTGTAAAAGGTGATTTAATGGTTCGTCCGGATGGTCGTCGGTGGCATGGCTCCGGCGACGGTCGGAAACCGAGAATGTAGAAAGAGAAGAAGAAGTTGCCGGAGAAGAAGAAGAGAAAAAGAAGAGGAAAGGAAGGGGCTGGTGCTCTGGGGTCAGAGGTGAAGGAAATGAGGGTGACATCGACGGTGGGCCATTGACGGCAACGATGCCGGCGAGGGTTTTCCGGCAAGGCAAGTGGGCTGTTAGGGTTCCACGAGAGGGAAAAGCTCGGGTGTAGGGTGGTCTCGAGTGCACGGAGACGACGGGGTCGGAGCTCCGGCAAGGGTGCAGGCGAAGTCGGAGGTGCAGGCGTGCAAGGTAAGGGTCGTCGAAATCGGGTGTGCAGGGTTCGTCAGGGTGTTTGCAGAGGCTCGGGAGAAGGAGGGGATGGTGATGAGGGCGAGGCAAGACGCCGGCGAGGGCCGGAGCTCCCACGACGAGGGTGCAGCGAGGGTGTCGTGGTCGTGGGTAGCGGCGTCAGGTGATGGCGGTGGTGGTTGCGGTGATGGGAAGAGGCGGAGGAAGAGAGGAGAAAAGGGGTGGTGACGATGAGGGGTCGAGGGAGTCGGCGATGGCGAGTGGCGAGCGCGGGAGCAGGGGCATGGGTTTCGTGAGCTCGGAGGTGGGAAAATTTGAAGAGGAAGAAAGAAGAGAGGAGAGAGAAAGACGTGGGTAACAGTGTAGGGGAAAATTTTTAAAGAAAATATTAGAGAGATTTGAGATTGGAGAGAGAAACTGTTAGGAAAAAATAAAATAAAAATGTAAATGTGATTATATGCAGAGAGAGGAAGGTGTGCTGTTAAGGAAAATTTTGATTTAGGATTACAAAATATTTTTTTTGTTACAAATGCATATTAATCAGTTAGAAGAATAAAGAATATAATAATAGTACCTTTTGAGATTTTGGTAAATACAAACTTACTCCAAAGCATGCCCGGGTCGGGCCCAAACATTTGAAATTCAAATAATATGATTTTAAGCGAGTTTCAAATTTTAAAATGAAATGTTTTATGATTAAAATGCATGCCCCCAAGTCGGACACTTGTACGCGCGCGCAGTCGTCCAAACTTGCCCGTTTCGCCGAACAGGATAAAATCTCGACGCGCGGACGCTACCACGCGACTAGTGGCGACGAGTAGACCAACATGGACACTTTTAATTTCATTTTAGGAGTTAAAATTTGTTATGTGCCAAAATGACTTAACCGGTTAAAATTTAGCAATAAACCCCAGAAAAACAGAATAATTGGAAATGAGCAATACATGACCCTCAACTAGCAATATAAGTAGTATTATTGGGCTCGGGTGTTACATCATACCCAACTACAAAAGAATTTCGTCCTCGAAATTCCAAGAATACAAGATAGCTAACTACTGGAAAAGGTGAGGGAATTTCTGCCGAATCTCGTCTTCTCGCTCCCAAGTGGATTCTCCATGCGATCGATTACCCCAAGAAACTAGCACAAGAGGGATAACCTTGTTCTTAAGAACCTTTTCTCTTCGATCCTTGATTTCAACTGGTCGCTCTTCAAAAGTCAGGTCCTCCCGTACAGTCAACTCCGAATGATCCAAGACATGAGTCTCATCACGAACATACCTCCGTAGTTGAGACACATGAAACACATCATGAACTCCTGCTAATGACGGTGGTAACGCCAACCGGTACGATACCTCTCCAACACGCTCCAAAATCTCGAAGTGTCCGACGAATCGGGGACTAAGCTTTCCCCGACTTCCAAAGCGAATCACCCCTCTAGTCGGTGATATCTTCAGGAATACCAAATCACCCACGGCAAGCTCTAGAGGTCTTCTTGACGTGTCGGCCCAACTTTTCTGTCTGTCTTGAGCTGCCTTCATATGCTTCCTGATTGTATTCACCTTCTCGACTGTCTGTACCACCAAATCTGGTCCTATTAACTTTCGTTCACCAACATCGTCCCAACAAACAGGTGAACGGCATTTACGACCATACAAAGCTTCAAATGGAGCCATCTGAATAGTTGCCTGAAAACTGTTGTTGTAAGACAACTCCACCAAAAGTAGATGATCCTCCCAAGACCCCTTGAAGTCCAACCTGCATGTTCTCAACGTATCCTCAAGAGTTTGGATCGTTCTCTCCGACTGACCATCAGTTTGAGGATGATAAGCTGTGCTAAACTTCAATCGAGTCCCTAAACTTTCCTGTAAACTCCTCCAGAAGTGTGATAAGAATCGAGTGTCCCGATCGGACACGATGCTCACCGGTACTCCATGCAATCTTATGATCTCCTGCAGGTACCGCTCTGCCAAAGTCTCCGTCGATTGACCAACCCGAAAAGGAACAAAGTGAGCTGCCTTGGTCAACCGATCGACAATCACCCATACTGCATTGTTGCTCTTTGGACTCCGCGGTAAAGCCGTCACGAAATCCATGGTTATATGTTCCCACTTCCACTGAGGGATCGGAAGTGGTTGCAACAAACCAGCAACCCTTTGGTGTTCAACCTTAACTTGCTGACACACCAAGCACTTATCCACGAAGCGAGCGACCTCCCGTTTCATACCTTCCCACCAGAAGTGCTGTCGAATATCTCGGTACATCTTTGTCCCTCCTGGATGTACAGAGTACGCTGAACTGTGCGCCTCCTTCATAAGCTCTTCACGCACATCCCCTTTTGGCACACACACACGGCTACCATATCTCAACGAACCATCTTCATGGATCAGTAAATCGGTTCGTAGTCCGGCTCCAACCTGTTCTCGAAACTTTTGCAGTCTAGGATCCTGCGATTGTGTCGCTTTAATCTTCTCAACTAAGGACGACTGTACTTGCAACTGCATCAACTGTCCTGTAGCATGGGGTAGCACAACCTCCAAGTTGAATCTTCGGAAATCTGCAATGATCTCCTTCTGCGTAGTTAATACCTGAATTGCTGGTAACCGACTAAGCGCATCCGGTACAACATTAACCTTCCCCGGATAGTACTTAAGATCAAGATCGTAGTCGGCCATCAGCTCCAACCATCTGCGTTGCCTCATGTTCAACTCCTTCTGAGTGAACACTTACTTTAAACTCTTGTGATCCGTAAAGACTTCGACTCTCTCGCCCAAGAGGTAGTGTCTCCAAATCTTCAGGGCGAAGATCACGGCTGCAAGCTCTAAGTCATGAGTCGGATAGTTCTTCTCATGAGTCTTCAGCTGTCTCGATGCGTAAGCGACGACTTTCCAATTCTGCATTAAAACACATCCCAATCCTTTTCCAGATGCGTCGCTGTGAATCACCAGTCCTCCTGAATCATCCGGTACGGTTAGGATAGGGGCGGTTATCAACTTCTGCTTCAACGTCTCGAAGGATAAAGCACCTCCATCCGTCCACACAAACGGTACCTCCTCACGCGTAAGCTTGGTTAACGGCTCAGCTAAACGAGCGAAGTTCTCCACAAATCTTCTGTAGTACCCGGCGAGTCCAAGAAAACTTCTTATCTCCGCAACATTCTTGGGAATAGGCCAATCTCGAACTGCTGCAATCTTTTCGGGATCGACGGCGATTCCATCGTCCGACACGACATGCCCCAGAAACTTCACTTCTTCCAGCCAGAATTCGCACTTACTCATCTTCGCGAATAACTTCTCTTGTCTCAGCGTCTGCAGTGCGATCCTTCTTCTTCACTACAAGAACTGGAGCTCCCCAAGGTGAGTTGCTGCTTCGAATCCATCCCTTCCCGAGTAGTTCACCAACTTGTTTCTTAACTTCTTCCAATTCCACCAGTGCCATCGGATAATAAGACTTTGATACTGGCGCTGCACCAGGAATAAGGTCAATCGCAAACTCCACATTTCGCTTCGGCGGTAAGCCCGAAATATCCTCAGACATATCCATAAAGTCACGAACAACTGCCGGCTCTTCTTTACCATCAACTTCTATAGTTGCAAGAACACTGTGTGTCGGCCTAGCCCTGAACTCGAATGGCCCGACAGAATTGCTTCCTTACCGCAACTGCTGTCTACATCGTTGGCCGCGAAAGGTCCAGCGAGACTACTGAGTCTCGTCCACTCTGCTGCATGCACGTCCACGGCTGCTCCATTCTGCCTTAGTCCGATGAACTTCTCTTCCATTTCCTCCCGTGCGGTCTGCGGGAAGAATTTCTCCAGGAAACTTTTAGAGAAATCCGCCCACTGATCGGCCTGGGCAAGCGGGTCTCCTCCACAAGCCATCACTCTCGGACGTAATCCACCAGTTGAATGCGCACCACATCAACACTCTTGTCTTCTGGGATCTGTGTCGCAATCAGCAAATTCTCCGTGTTACTAGCCACTGCTCGGCTGGCAACAGCTCCTCCAGACCAGTGAAAGTAGTGGGACCCAACCGTCTGAAATCTGCTACGGTCCTTACTCGGTCGACTGGTCTAGTTCCAACTTCGTTTACAGACTGCTGAACGATCTGCAAACCTTCCTGAAACAAGTCCGCGTGCTGCTGGATCAGCTCGGTCTGTTTCTTTGGTTTCCAGTATTCCTCTTATCTCTCCAAGCATGGCGGCTTCGTTCACACTCCTCCGGTACGTCTTCAACTTCTTACCTGTCATAATCCTGAACTCAAAACACACAACATTAGCATGATGATAGATTCTGAATGTGGATCAAGGCTAGAACTCCAAGATACTTAAATAGAGTGCTGCATTGTAGCTATGCCGCGGTATCATAGCCGCAATTACTTAACTCCATCCAAGTCGCCTAAGTCCTAGAGATAACAAGAAATCAGGTTTTCGAGTTGACAATGCAAAGTAAGTTTGCACGTCGTAAAAGGTATAATCAGGAAGAATGTGATTCAAGAATGGTAAAACGGTCAATGTGGCTGAACATGTTTCCTAAACACGGGTATTCTGATTCGTGTATTGGGTACAATACCCAACTACAAAAAAATCAACCCGACTAACCTATGGCTCTGATACCAAAAGAACCATGTCACGCCCCGCTTCCCAGAGTACGCAAGATTTGGGCACGTGACATAGCCAACCATGCTACCTGTGGGTAGGAAGTATCCATCCACAGTCACATTACGGTTGTAAAGATATCAAGAACAGTAAAATAAACTAAACTAATACATGTCCAAATCCATAATAACAAGAATCAATAAACAATAAGTGCGGAAGCTAATGATCCAATACAAGAATAAACAGTACGTCCCATAATGCGGGCTCACATCTGGAAATGAAATGACATGAATAAACTAAACTCTAAAGAACTCACAGTTCAGCCTGCTGGCTGAAGTACTCCTGCTCGGTCGACGTCAAGGGCACGGAATCTGGGCCATGCAAAACCCAGACGTCAGCGCGTCATGATATCAAGTAATGTAGCATAAACATGGTAATAAACAATGCAAGCATGAACATGAACAAAGCAGTAATAAGAAGTAATAAACAGGGTAATGCGCAGTAGTGACTAAACTGTCCTATCAGGTTTTCTACTCTATAGTCTTTGAAACCAATTGATGAATCGTCGATGTAACTCAATAGTATCCCGTGCGTGCCCGGGACCACGGTCATGATTCTCGGGGCTGAATCCGAGACGTGCCGCTAAGCAGTAAAAGGTAGTAGGATGGATGAGTGATGTCAGCATCAACACTCCGGAGCTGGCCAAGCCCGTAAGACTGATCAGAACAATGTGTCGAACTGTTGAGTTACAAGTCGGTTTCACCTTTGATTTCCCCATACCCCCAAACTATGTATGTCAGTCAGGTATTCAGTAGTCAAGGACTAATGCCAACACAAAATCCGGTAAGAGTAGGTCTGTCTGGATAGACAGCAGGGATGGTCGGGTTGTCGGCATTAGGCAGGAGATCATGAAACAAGTAATGTCATGGTACAACAGGATGAGTCGGTATGTATGTATATGTCATGTGTAGCAGGGTCAGGCCAATATGTAGTGCAATCGGTTATGTGCTCACAACAGGTGTACAATCAAATAATGAACAGCAGCAGGAAACAGTAAATAACCATATTATTCCATGTAAACACAATGATGTTTTGTATTCTTTTACTAACAGGTTCAAGCACCCTTGGGGTGCAATAATCACTGGGTAGTGCAAAATCAATAACAGAACGTAATAAAGCTGTATATGTGTACAATTATTGTCCTTTAAGTAGTAAATGATTGACTGGTAGTTTTGCTATTAGGGTTACAGTGGCAAAATACGGTTCAGGTTACGTATCACGATATATATCATATTCCGTCCAATTGAGCAAGGTAACAACACTAGTTAATATTAACAGGTTTTAGGAGTCAAGTATACTTAATTAGTCTAACATAGCATGTAGCAAGTAATACTTGCCTCAGAACAAGGGTCGAGATGCAGGCGGCCTGATGCACAAGTCACGACACGGTACTGGGTCTAGGCACGATCTGCTGCGCGGTACGGACGCGATCTGCGGCGCGGTTTGGTGCGCGATACGGACGCGATCTGCGGCGCGGTCTGGTGCGCGATACGGACGCGATCTGCGGCGCGATCTGGTGCATGGTACGGGCGCGATCTGCGGCGCGATCTGGTGCATGGTACGGGCGCGATACGGTCACGATCTGCAGCGCGATCTGGTGCACGGTACGGGCGCGATACGGTCACGATCTGCAGCGCGATCTGGACGTGATCCGGTGCGCGATCTGTAAAAGGTGATTTAATGGTTCGTCCGGATGGTCGTCGGTGGCATGGCTCCGGCGACGGTCGGAAACCGAGAATGTAGAAAGAGAAGAAGAAGTTGCCGGAGAAGAAGAAGAGAAAAAGAAGAGGAAAGGAAGGGGCTGGTGCTCTGGGGTCAGAGGTGAAGGAAATGAGGGTGACATCGACGGTGGGCCATTGACGGCAACGATGCCGGCGAGGGTTTTCCGGCAAGGCAAGTGGGCTGTTAGGGTTCCACGAGAGGGAAAAGCTCGGGTGTAGGGTGGTCTCGAGTGCACGGAGACGACGGGGTCGGAGCTCCGGCAAGGGTGCAGGCGAAGTCGGAGGTGCAGGCGTGCAAGGTAAGGGTCGTCGAAATCGGGTGTGCAGGGTTCGTCAGGGTGTTTGCAGAGGCTCGGGAGAAGGAGGGGATGGTGATGAGGGCGAGGCAAGACGCCGGCGAGGGCCGGAGCTCCCACGACGAGGGTGCAGCGAGGGTGTCGTGGTCGTGGGTAGCGGCGTCAGGTGATGGCGGTGGTGGTTGCGGTGATGGGAAGAGGCGGAGGAAGAGAGGAGAAAAGGGGTGGTGACGATGAGGGGTCGAGGGAGTCGGCGATGGCGAGTGGCGAGCGCGGGAGCAGGGGCATGGGTTTCGTGAGCTCGGAGGTGGGAAAATTTGAAGAGGAAGAAAGAAGAGAGGAGAGAGAAAGACGTGGGTAACAGTGTAGGGGAAAATTTTTAAAGAAAATATTAGAGAGATTTGAGATTGGAGAGAGAAACTGTTAGGAAAAAATAAAATAAAAATGTAAATGTGATTATATGCAGAGAGAGGAAGGTGTGCTGTTAAGGAAAATTTTGATTTAGGATTACAAAATATTTTTTTTGTTACAAATGCATATTAATCAGTTAGAAGAATAAAGAATATAATAATAGTACCTTTTGAGATTTTGGTAAATACAAACTTACTCCAAAGCATGCCCGGGTCGGGCCCAAACATTTGAAATTCAAATAATATGATTTTAAGCGAGTTTCAAATTTTAAAATGAAATGTTTTATGATTAAAATGCATGCCCCCAAGTCGGACACTTGTACGCGCGCGCAGTCGTCCAAACTTGCCCGTTTCGCCGAACAGGATAAAATCTCGACGCGCGGACGCTACCACGCGACTAGTGGCGACGAGTAGACCAACATGGACACTTTTAATTTCATTTTAGGAGTTAAAATTTGTTATGTGCCAAAATGACTTAACCGGTTAAAATTTAGCAATAAACCCCAGAAAAACAGAATAATTGGAAATGAGCAATACATGACCCTCAACTAGCAATATAAGTAGTATTATTGGGCTCGGGTGTTACATCATACCCAACTACAAAAGAATTTCGTCCTCGAAATTCCAAGAATACAAGATAGCTAACTACTGGAAAAGGTGAGGGAATTTCTGCCGAATCTCGTCTTCTCGCTCCCAAGTGGATTCTCCATGCGATCGATTACCCCAAGAAACTAGCACAAGAGGGATAACCTTGTTCTTAAGAACCTTTTCTCTTCGATCCTTGATTTCAACTGGTCGCTCTTCAAAAGTCAGGTCCTCCCGTACAGTCAACTCCGAATGATCCAAGACATGAGTCTCATCACGAACATACCTCCGTAGTTGAGACACATGAAACACATCGTGAACTCCTGCTAATGACGGTGGTAACGCCAACCGGTACGATACCTCTCCAACACGCTCCAAAATCTCGAAGTGTCCGACGAATCGGGGACTAAGCTTTCCCCGACTTCCAAAGCGAATCACCCCTCTAGTCGGTGATATCTTCAGGAATACCAAATCACCCACGGCAAGCTCTAGAGGTCTTCTTGACGTGTCGGCCCAACTTTTCTGTCTGTCTTGAGCTGCCTTCATATGCTTCCTGATTGTATTCACCTTCTCGACTGTCTGTACCACCAAATCTGGTCCTATTAACTTTCGTTCACCAACATCGTCCCAACAAACAGGTGAACGGCATTTACGACCATACAAAGCTTCAAATGGAGCCATCTGAATAGTTGCCTGAAAACTGTTGTTGTAAGACAACTCCACCAAAAGTAGATGATCCTCCCAAGACCCCTTGAAGTCCAACCTGCATGTTCTCAACGTATCCTCAAGAGTTTGGATCGTTCTCTCCGACTGACCATCAGTTTGAGGATGATAAGCTGTGCTAAACTTCAATCGAGTCCCTAAACTTTCCTGTAAACTCCTCCAGAAGTGTGATAAGAATCGAGTGTCCCGATCGGACACGATGCTCACCGGTACTCCATGCAATCTTATGATCTCCTGCAGGTACCGCTCTGCCAAAGTCTCCGTCGATTGACCAACCCGAAAAGGAACAAAGTGAGCTGCCTTGGTCAACCGATCGACAATCACCCATACTGCATTGTTGCTCTTTGGACTCCGCGGTAAAGCCGTCACGAAATCCATGGTTATATGTTCCCACTTCCACTGAGGGATCGGAAGTGGTTGCAACAAACCAGCAACCCTTTGGTGTTCAACCTTAACTTGCTGACACACCAAGCACTTATCCACGAAGCGAGCGACCTCCCGTTTCATACCTTCCCACCAGAAGTGCTGTCGAATATCTCGGTACATCTTTGTCCCTCCTGGATGTACAGAGTACGCTGAACTGTGCGCCTCCTTCATAAGCTCTTCACGCACATCCCCTTATTGGGCTCGGGTGTTACACGTTCCCTCTCAACGGACGTCGGTCTTTGACAGGTTGACACCAACAACACCCCATCAGAGTAGGGGGCATGACAAAGCCACTCCCGTAACTGAACCATTCCCATCTGCACAACATGCTCGACATTACGACTGGCGCCGAGTAAGGAAGGGTGGGGGAAGTTCCCCCTCTGGACTTATCCCACCAGCTCCAATGGTGGAAATTGATGCTACTGTTCCAACTGAGAACAGCTTCAAGCTGCACAGAAACGAGTCCAACCGCCATACTGAAGAAGTCTCCTCCGCCTGTTGAAAACACAACACAGGCGAAGCCGGAACAGCCTCCTCAACGGTTGTCCTCCAAGATCCACAGAGTTTGGTAGAAAGTCCAAGACTCTGTAATTGACAAAGATTACTCTCGCCGACTGAAGAAGACGAAGGCTCGGCAAGAGGAGGACCATCCCTCCGCCATACCACAAAAGGTATCATCTGCATGGGCGCCTGCCGCAACGGCCCCTTCAACTTCGACCTCGCATAAGAGGAGAAGGCCGGAGAAGATCCCCCTGCCCGTGGAAAATTTCAAAGGAAGTGGGCCCAAACGCCCCAAGTCTGCGGGAATGGTTATGCATACCGTCTATATGGCATCCGGAAAATAGGATAGTCGTGCTTCCGTGAGTCATTGACCACTCACACGGTCTGTGACGAAAGCTCAAGAGCAACAACAAAAGCTCCAGGAAATGTTGATAAGAATGGCCGCACTCACTGGACAGAAAGAAAGCCCAGAAGCATCGTTGGAACAACGCCAGGAGCAGGAGACCAACACCGAATTCCTACGGAGAGTGCTTGAAAAGAAAGATAAAAAGGCCGTGGAACAAGCGGCTAATATAAAACAGATGGCGTTTCTATTCTAAGACATGGTTGGGATGATGATCCAACCAGATCCTCCGGCCGAAGACCCTCCAATAATCATTGAAGACGACAGAGGGGAGACATCAAACCTTCCTCCGTCTTTATTAGCAGCCAGGGAGGATACGATCTCCAAAGCTACCCTTGATTACTAAATAGCTCAACAAATACGAGCTCATCAAGCGAACGAAGAGGCAGGCCAGGTTGTTAGAACTGGACGACCTTATCCAGGCCGGTACGACCAAATTAAGTATCCGCCAGGATATACAATCCCCAAATTCCATGTGTATAAGGGGACGAGCAATCCGCACCAACATGTTGCTCAATTTAGAGCTTTGTGCAGTAACACCAGGGGCGATGACAAACTATTGCTTAGGCAGCTTGGCGGAGACAGCATTTGAATGGTATTCGAAGCTTCCGAATGATTCCATTAAGACATTTACAGAAATAGAGCTAATGTTTACACAAAGGTTCACAAGTGCTAGCGAGCACACCCCGATCACGGCATTAATCAATGCTAGGATGAAGCCGGGAGAAACCTGGGTTCAGTACGCAATTCGGTGGCGAAACCTATGCTCGAAGTATGAATAGCGCATAGAAGAAACTCCTGCTGTGGGCATGTTCGTAGGGACCCTTGATCCTCAGGCAACTATATCCCGGTTTATGATGTTCTTCAAGCTGACCATCTTCCAGGCCTTGATTGACAAGCTGGCCCAAATGGATCAGATGGGCCATAGGCCGTCCTCTTCAAAAACAGATCTCCGGAATGAAAAGGGGAAAGGGAAAGCGACCTTTGTCGCTAACGCTCAACAACAATCGAGTGACCCGAAACCGGTGGCTCACCAAAACAACAGACCGCGAGCCCTCGAAGAGAAGTTGAGCCGTCCTTACTCCTTTCCCCGGGATAAAATGAGGAGACCATTCGAACTAGTGGTGCGCAACAGGCTCATCACTCTGCCGGATCTAAGACGCCCACTGCAATCGGACGACGTCAACAATCTCAATTACTGCCCATACCACCAAAAAGTGGGCCACCCAATCGAAGATTGCTATGTCTTTAAAAACGGGGTCGAAGACCAGTACCAATAGGGCAAGTTCACGTTGTCCGAAAACTGGAAGGTAAACCCGCCGCAGCAGCACGCTCCTAAAAAGGTGGATACGCCGGGGGCATCATGCTCATTTGTAGAGGAAGCTCCGTAGGAAATTATCCTTTCGGTTAAAACTAAAAGAATGCTGAAGGATCTTCAAGCATGTCCGGCGATTAGGTGGAAAAGCCCGCTGGAGCCTGAGATTATTGACGGAATGCTGAAACCACGCTCAACGTCAAAAGTTGGTAACGATGGACAAAACCTCCAGGCCAAGCCTCCGAAGTCTTCAAAGAAAAAGAAGAAGGCCAAGAAGCCCGTCCAGCTCGACGGCAATCGTACGGGTCTGCAGAAATACATCTATGCACTAGAAGAATACAACCATGAGGTACGGACCCCAGTCACACTGAAAGAGTTCTTCAAGCATGATCTTGGGGACGGAAACAGTGACATTGATGAAGGAAACGATTCTTTGGAAGAACCTGAGGATTATGTAATGAGTTGCCACATGATCTCTCACTCATCGATAAATGCCAAAGAAGTTCCTGACATAGAGAAACTGGGGGCAGATCCAGAACCAAAATCCATGGAACCGTCAGATGACCTTATTGAAAAGTTGTTGAACGAAGCTCTTCAAAAGTGCAAAGCTGATCGAGAACGTGAAGCGGCCATTTACGAAAAGGCTAAGCGTTAGTGTCAGGCCGAAAAAGCTCCGGTGATGTGAAGCCATGAAGTACCTCAACCGGGTCAAAGTGCCCTTGCCACCGGCAAGAGCAGAATCAAGATAAGGAAGCAGTTCGCCAAAGCTCTGTCAATAGGAATGAAGCTGCCACCTGTCAAAGAAAATACTTCCGGGAGCATGTGCCCCGATGATACGGATCTACATCTGAACTACTGCTTATACCATCGGAAGGTCACGCACCCTACCGAAAAGTGTAATACCTTCAAGAAGTGGTGGCAGGGATACGTTGCCCATCGACAACAATTTAAGCGAATGAAGCGCAAAGACCGTCGGGAACAGAGAAGCATGACAGAAGAGCGTGAAGGAACAGCTGGTAACTGTCATATGGTTGATGACATCCCGACAAGAGCAGAACCTCAAGTTCTTACCTTCAGGAGCGATTCTGACGAAGAAATAGCGCTCGACCCTCTCTTTAAGGAATCCACCTCTGAAAAAGAAGAGGATATGAAAAACTGTGAGAATATTCAGCTGCATAACCGTACGTTTCCTGAAAAGAATCTCAGACCTTCAAACAAAGGTTCCGGCAAAAGGGACAAGGAAAGGAAAAATTCCCTCGGGAGATTGCTCTCGATGATAGAGTTGTCGACGAGCTCACAGCCAAGGACCCGCTCAAGAAGAACAAAGTGGATTACAATGTCCTGGCACATCTGAGAAAGATACCCTCACAATTGAGTATCTTGGACGCCCTTCTCCTGTCTAAAGAGGCACGGGATTCCCTAATCAAGGCGCTACAAGAGCCCGACCAGTTTCAAGCCTTCCTTGTGGAGGAAAAGATGAAGGAAGAGCTGGAAGAAGTCCACGCGGCTGACATCACCTTCAGCGATTAAGATCTCCTCCTCAGAACGTGCGAGCTCAACCGTCCGCTGTATATAACCGGGTACTATCATGATATCATGATACGGAAGATCCTGGTCAACAATAGATCCTCCGTCAACCTTCTCAATGTAAGAGTACTGAAGGAGATTTGCATGAATGTTCAGCATTTGGCTCGGGATAAAATTACCATCTCCGGTTTTGACTCCAAATCATCACAAACGCTCGGGTCTGTAATACTGACATTACGCTTCGGGCTGCTCGTCACTGACATCAAGTTCCATGTCATTGATGCCAAGACTTGATATAACGCTTTGCTCGGCAGGCCTTGGTTACATGAGTACAACATCATCCTTTCTATACAACATCAGTGTATGAAGTAATTCATGGACGACCTCGAGTACACAGTCACGGGGGAGACGAACCCATTCTCCATAAATTAAGTTCGCAAATATGAAGACGCCAAGTACCTCTTACCAGAATTCGAAGACATGGAAAGATGTCGCAAACCGGAGAATAAACAAAAAGCCATCGCCACTATCCCGATAATCGGGAGCGATACCGAAGAGGATGAAGAGATGGTCTAATCGGGAAAACCCCAAGGAAATAGGCCAGGACCATCTACTCCTATGCTGGTCTTTGGCAGTGACTCTGAGGATGAGGCCAACATAGTATTGGTACATACAGCGTACCCCGCGTGTGTCGCGCACCCCGCGTGTCCGCGGGGAGGCGGAATATGCAAAAAATGACTTTTGAAGGCCCGCAACACCGACTTGAACTCCGGGATCGATACTAAACCCTAACTTGCTAACTGGTAAGAGGTTTAACTACTCGGAAAAAATTTATACCTTACAATACCAAGTCCTTTGGGTCTTCTTCGTTGTCCTCCACTTCGTCGTTAGCTTCAAGGATCGAAACGGATCAGGCAACCACGACAGCCCCCTCGAGTCAAAGACGATCCACCCGAGAGTCTATAGTCCGAGCTCCAACCTCATATCCGAGGTAACTACAGTCTCTAGTTCGCTAAACTAGAAGTCCTAGGTTGTGTAGAGTGAGAAGATGGAGTGATTTGTCTCTTGGAACCCTAGGATTCTAAAAACATGAGAGGTTTAGGGTTTTGATGAAGAAGAATGTCACTTGAGAAAAATGAGAGAGGAGAAGAGAGTTGGATGAAGCTTGACTTTTCATTTATGATTGTCACGCCCCGCTTCCCAGAGTACGCTAAGATGGGCACGTGACATAGCCAACCATGCTACCTGTGGATAGAAAAAATCCATCCACAGTCACATTACGGCTGTAGGGATATCAAGAACAGGAAAGTAAACCAACTATCTAATACATGTCCATAAGCCAGAGTAAAAGAGTCAAGAGATAACAATGTGCGGAAGCCAAAAGGTACAATAATGAAACCTGGAAGTAAGACTACATACCGACAGGAACTTCACCGCTCAATCTAACAGCGACAATACTCCTAATCAGTCTGCAACAAGGTAGAAGAATCTAGGCCATGCAAAACCCAGACGTCAGCGCGTCATGTCATCAAGTAATAAAATACAAGCAGGGTAACAGGCAATGCAAATATAATCATGAATGAAAAGCAGGTGTAACAGTAATGTAATCAGGGCGGTGAAAGGGTAGTGTGCAGTGAGTAAACTAAACTGTTCTATTGGGTTATCTATTCTCAAGTCTTTGAAATCAATTTGATGAATCATCGATATAACTCAATAGTATCCCGTGCATGCCCGGGACCACGGTCTACAGACTCTCGGGCTGAAACCGAGACATGCCGCTAGGCACTAACAGGAAGGAGTACAGACCAACGATGTCAGCAGTATCGTCACGAGGCGGGCCTAGCCTCTAAAACTGATCAGTATAAGTGAGCAACTGTCGAGTTACAAGTCAGGATTTCATCATTGATTTCCCTATGCCCCCAAGTTATATGTGTCAAGTCAGGTATTCCGTAATCAAGAACTAATGCTAACACAGGATCAGGTAAGAACAGGTTTGTATAGACAACAGGAACGTTCTGTGAGGACTACATGTCAGGTTTGTTGGCATTAGATACAAGATCAGGTAACGGGTCAATCCATGGTACAACAGTTCAAGTCAAGTAATGTATAAAGGTGTCATGTCATGTCAGGAGTGTACGGTACCATGTCAGGTCAAGTAATATGTGTAGCGAATCATGTCAGGGTGTACAAGATAACATGTGGATGCTCATAATCGACTAACATAATCATGGTTATGAATAAACAAGTATGGTACTATCAGAGCAATAAACGGGCACAGTAACATGATAGTAATAGATGCAGATTAAACTACTCAGTTGCACAGTTATCAGTTTGGCTTAAGGAATACTTTTAACATTTCAGGGATGCAGTATAACACGTGTGGATGATAAAATCATATTAATATGTATTAAAAGCAATCTAGAGATGCAATTGAATGTGAATAAAACTAAAGGTATGCAATCGGTCGTCCGATAGGGCAAGACTACAAAATGGGTAATATAACTAATAAACAATTATGATTATGTGATTTAACATTTAAATGTGATTATGTATGCTTAGTAACTAAATGCAATGGTTACCTTTCATGTCCTAGATCTGAAATAATATAAACATAAGCAAACGGAACGTCGAAATGTTATAAAACGATGTATGGAGTGCTAAATTCAACTACATGTATGTTATAAATATAGAATAGGTATAGAATGATTCAAATAGCATGTAGCAAGATTAACTTGCCTCGGGGATCCACAGATGCACGACACGCAGCAAGAATGCGAGAAAACGACGGAAAATCTCCATTGGGTCGTCTGGATCGTCAGCGTCATGTACGGCTCTGACGATAGCGATCGACAATCCTATCGAAGTACGCACGATCCTCCTTTGCTAAAGTCAAAGGATCTCGGTTCGATGATCAGGGAAATGACGATGAAACGATGCAAGGATCAAAGTTCGGATCTCTGCTAGGCTCAACCTGAACTAGGCTTGGGTAGTGATGCGGCCAAGGGACATAGCGATACTGGCGATAAAGGCTTCGTTAATAGTGAGGGTTGATGCGATGAGTTTTTTCTGCGATGGGATTGGCGGCAAGGGTAGCGATGTTGGTGGTGCTCCAGAGACCGGATAGCTATTTCAAGGCTCAACTCTTCAGCCATTGCAGCCAGGGCCTCTTCTGATATTCTGCTCTCCATACTGTAAGAGGTGCTCCATTGGTGAAGTCTCGCCGAAAGAGATGGAGTCGTGGGCTAACATCGGTGAGGCGGCTGCTGGAGGAAGACGAAGGTGTCGATAGTTGCAGTGTTGGGAGAGGGTCTCGACGTGGTGATGGGTTCTATGGTTGGCTTGGCTTAGGGTTGTCTGGGTTCACAGAGGAGGAAGGGTCGTGATGTTGTGAGGAGAGGGGATGGCGACGGCGAGGTGATGGGTCGCCGTCGATGGGGTCGGTCTGCAGGCGAGAGAAGGGTGTGCAGGGACGAAGGTGCTAGGATTTGAAAAGAAGAAGAATGGTGGTCGTTGAGGACTGAAGAGGGTGAAGGTAAAGGTGTCGGTGATGAAGGTAAGCGATCGTCGGTGATCGGAGCTCCGGCGATGAGGGTTAGGGTTCTAGGTTGATGGGTCGTGTAGTGGGTGCAGGCTCAGTCGGGGATGAAGGAAAGGGGAGAAGAGAAAGAGATAGGAAGGAGGTCGAGGAAGGCGACGAGGGAATGAGGAGCGAGGTCGAGGAAAAATGAGAGGAGGCGGCTAGGTGTTTTGGGTTCTGGGGTTTCCTCGTCGTGGGGTTTAAAAGAAGTGAAGAAGAAGGAAAGAAGAAGGGAGGTGATGCTAATGCATGAAGGAGGGTGAGTGGATCGAGAGGAACAGAGATCGCGATAAGAGAGAGAAGCGCGAGAGGAGAAAGAAACTTGTCTTTTGCGAGGGGAGAGAGAGAGACCGCGAGAATGAGGGAGAGAAGGAGAGAGAGGAGAGGGGAAGAGAGAGAAAGGGAAAAAGGAAGAGAGAGGCTGAGAGAGGGTGAGAGAAAGGGAAAAAGGAAGAGAGAGGCTGAGAGAGAGAGAGAGTTGGGATCAAAAGATAACATATTCGTTTGTTAATTAGTTAAAGATTTTAAAAGATTTATTTAGCTGAATGTTAAGATTTTAAATTAATAATATATTTAGTTAGGTATAAAATTTAAACTGTTTGAACAAAATTAAATATTAAATAATTTGAATTTTGGCGGTATACAAAATATTCCAAAACGCGCCCGGGTCGGGTCTAAAAATTCAGATTAAAAACATGAAAAATATATGCGACTTCCAAATTTCAAAATGAATACTCAGGTAATGAAAAAGTATACCCCCAAGAACGGATGCACGCACGTGCGCGTAGCCATCCAAACATGTCTGTTTCACTGAACGGGACGAGAACAAGATGCGCGGATGCTACCACGGAGTTAGGGGTATCATGCAAGCCATGTTATGTAATTTTAAAATATTTTCTGTGACTTAAAATGTTATATGATAAAAGATGCAATACCATATGAAATGCCAGTATGCACTAACATGAAAATGAACAGTCTAGGTAACAAATCAGGGTAATCTATAAATAAGAGTCAAACGGGTTCAAGCAAGCGGGTCGGGTCGAATGCAGAGTATTATGTAAAATACCATTCGCACCCAAACACGCTAAATCAAGAAAAGACCATGGATAAGTAAATACGGAAACTGGAATTGGTATGAATGAACTCAGGTGTTACATTATATCCAACTACAAAAGAATTTCGTCCTCGAAATTTCAAGAACAAGAAAGGATAATCAATCAAGAAACTACAAAGATAGATGAGAAATCTTCTGTCGGACTTCATCTATTCGTTCCCAAATTGATTCTCCATGTGAGCGATTACTTCAAGAAAACAAGTACAACAGTGATGACCTCGTTCTTAAGAACCTTTTCTCTTCGATCCACAATTGACATCGGTCGCTCCTCAAAGGTTAAATCTTCTCGTACAGTCATCTCCGAAAGATCCAATACATGTATTTCATCTCGAGCATACCTACGGGTTGAGATACAAGAAACTCGTCATGAACATTCTCCAAAAATTGCGGTAACACCAAACGATGCGCCACTTCTCCAATACGCCCAAAAAAAATCTAAAAAGGTCCAACGAATCGAGGACTAAACTTTCCTCGACTTCTGTAACGGATTACCCCTCTAGTCGGCGATATCTTCAAGAATACCAAATCACCAACAGCGAACTCTAGAGGTCTTATCGATGTAACTTTCCAACTCTTTTGTCGATCTTGTGCTGCTTTCATATGATTCCGGATAGTATAAACCTCCTCAACTGTCTTCACAACCAAATCTGGTCCCAACAATCTTCGTTCACCGACATCGTCCCAACAAACAGGTGAACAACACTTGCGACCACATAAAGCTTCGAATGGAGCCATCTAAAAGTCGCCTGGAAACTGTTGTTGTAAGAAAACTCCACCAAGTATAGATAATCCTCCCATGAACCCTTGAAGTCTAACATGCAAGATCTCAACATGTCTTCGAGAATGTGGATCGCTTTCTCCGACTAGCCATCTGTTAGAGGGCGATAAGCTGTGCTAAACTTCAATCGAGTCCACAAACTTCCCTGTAAGCTCCTCCAAAAGTGTGCTAAGAAACGAGTGTCACGGTCGGACACGATGCCTCCCGGTGCTCCGTGCAATCTTCCAATCTCCTGCATTGTACCGCTCTGCCAAAGCTTCTGTTGATTGACCAACTCGAAATGGGATGAAATGAGCTGCCTTGGTCAATCGATCAACAATCACCCAAACTGCATGTTGCCCTTTGGACTCCGCGGTAAAGCTGTCACGAAATCCATGTTTATGTGTTCCCACTTCAATTGAGGAAACGGAAGTGGTTGCAATAAACCGGTAATCCTTCGATGCTCAACCTTAACTTGCTGACACACCAAGCACTTTGCCACAAGCAGGCAATCTCCTGTTTCATGCCTTCCTACCAAAACATTGTCGTATATCTCGGTACATCTTCGTGCCTCCTGGATGTACGGGATACGTGTAACTGTGCGCCTCCTTCATAACTTCTTCGCGAATACCTCCATTGGCACACACAAACAACTATCACAACGAACCATCTTCATGAACCACTAAGCCCGTTCGAAGTCCAACTTCAACCCGTTCTCGAAACTTCTGCAATCTTAGGTCCTGCAATTGCACTGCTTCAATATCCTCGATCAACGATGACTGTACTTGCATTTGCATCATCTATCCCAAAGAATGCGGTAGCACGATCTCCAATCTCGACTCTCCGAAAGTCTTCAATAAGTCCCCTTGGTGTAGTCAACGTCAGAATTGCTGGCAACCGACTAAGCGCATCCGGCAGAACATTAACTTTCCCGGATTGTACTCAAGATCAAGATCGTAGTTAGCCATCAGCTTCAACTATCTTCGTTGTCTCACAATTAGCTCCTTCTGAGCGAGCTCGTACTTTAGGCTTTTGTGATCGGTGAATATTTCGACCTCTTTCGCCCAATAAGTCGTGTCTCCAAATCTTCAAGCGAAAATCCCAGCCGCAGGCTCCAAGTCGTGAGTTGAGTGATTCTTCTCATGGGTCTTTAACTGTCTCAACGCATAAGCTACAACCTTCTCATGCTGTATCAAGACACATCCCAAACCTTTCCCAGATGCGTCGCTGTGAATCACCAATCCTCCGGAACCGTCTGGTACGGTCAAAACAATAGCGGTTATCAAACCTTGCTCCAACGCCTCAAATGCTGACGCATACTTATTCGTCCACACAAATGGTACTTTCTTATGCGTAAGCTTGGTCAGAGGCTCAGCCAAACGAGCAAAATTCTTCACGAACCTTCTATAGTATCCTGCAAGTCCAAGAAACTTCTGATCTTTGCAGCGTTCTTCGGAATCGGCCGGTCTTGAACTGCTGCACTCTTCCCTGGGTAACCGGCGATTCCATCCCCAGCTACGATATGTCCCAAAACTTTACTTCTTCAAGCCAAAACTTGCACTTGCTCATCTTTGCATATAATCTTTCTTGCCTCCAAGTCTGCAGTGCGATCTTCAAGTGTTCTGCATGCTCTTTAATGCTCCTTGAGTAGACCAGAATATCTTCCATGACCATTACTAAAACTGGTCCAAGAATGGTGAAAAGATTCCATTCATCAAGTCCATAAATATTGCCGGTGTATTCGTTACTCCGAAGGGCATCACTAATACTTGTAATGTCCATACTGAGTCCGGAACGCAGTCTTGCAAATATCTTCTGATTTAACTCGGACCTGATGATATCCGAACCGCAAATCCAGCTTCGAGAATACCCTCGTGCCACTAAGCTGCTCAAACGCTTCTCCAATACGAGGGATCGGGTACTAGTTCATAATAATCACTCGGTTTAATTCTCGATAATCATCGCACGCCTTCCCTGTGTCATCTTTTTTCTTTACTAGAAGAACTGGAGCTTCCCAGTTGAGTTGCTGCGGCGAAACCAACCCTTCTCAAATAATTCAGCAACCTACTTCCTGACTTCTTTCAACTCCACTGGTGCCATCGGGTAATATGCCCTTTGAGATTGGCGCTGCACCAGGAACAAGTTCAAGTGCGAACTCCACGTCTCGCCTTGGCGGTAAACCTGTTATGACTTCAAACACGTCCATGAAACTCTCGAATATTGCCGGCGCTTCTTCCTTACCCACTTCCATCGACGAAAGAACATTGTTTGTCGGCCTAGCCCTAAACTCGACTGGCCCGACAGAACGGCTTCTTCCAACAAAACAACTTCCGGATGTCCAGGAATCTGGAGAATCACTTTCCTTTCCTTACCATCAATATGAGCATGGAAAGTGCCGTGAAAGTCCATTCCCAAGACAACAACAAACAAGGGAACGCACTAGCATTGAATAGTCCTAATGCGGGGAAAACAAGAACAAGTAAGATAGCGAGATGACTTCATCCAAAGTCAAGATACTGAAGAGGATCAAGCACGGTAAACATGATTCAAGTTGGCGATAAAACCGAGAGAAGCAAGGTAATATAACGATCATGAAATACGGAAGTGAATCAAGATCAGGATTCCAAGTTACTTAAATAGAGTACCGCATTGTAACCATGCTGCAGTTCATGGGTACAATTACATAACTCCACCCAAGTCGCCCAAATCCTAGTATCAGAATCAAGAAACAGGGAGAAACAATAGAGAACCCAAAAGATTTCAGGTCGAAATGCAAAGTGGTTTGCATATCGCCCAAACGAAGGATCAAGAGAAGGATATGATTCAACAATCACGATAATCAAGGTGGCAGGACATGTTCTTAATCACGAGTATTATGATTCGTGTATTGGGTCCAATACCCAACTACAAAAGAATCAACCCGATTAACCTATATCCTATGGCTCTGATACCAAAAGAACCATGTCACGCCCCGCTTCCCATAGTACGCTAAGATGGGCACGTGACATAGCCAACCATACTACCTGTGGATAGGAAAAATCCCTCCACAGTCATATTACGGCTGTAGGGATATCAAGAACAGGAAAGTAAACCAACTATCTAGTACATGTCCATAAGCCAGAGTAAAAGAGTCAAGAAATACCAATGTGCGGAAGCCAAAAGGTAAAATAATGAAACCTGGAAGTAAGACTACATACCGACAGGAACTTCACCGCTCAATCTAACATCGACAATACTCCTGATCAGTCTGCAACAAGGTAGAAGAATCTAGGCCATGCAAAACCCAGACGTCAGCGCGTCATCTCATCAAGTAATAAAATACAAGCAGGGTAACAGGCAATGCAAATATAATCATGAATGAAAAGCAGGTGTAACAGTAATGTAATCAGGGCAGTGAAAGGGTAGTGTGCAGTGAGTAAACTAAACTGTTCTATTGGGTTATCTATTCTCAAGTCTTTGAAATCAATTTGATGAATCATCGATGTAACTCAATAGTATCCCGTGCATGCCCGGGACCACGGCCTATAGACTCTCGGGCTGAAACCGAGACGTGCCGCTAGGCACTAACAGGAAGTAGTACAGACCAACGATGTCAGCAGCATCGTCACGAGGCGGGCCTAGCCTCTAAAACTGATCAGTATAAGCGAGCAACTGTCGAGTTACAAGTCAGGATTTCATCATTGATTTCCCCATGCCCCTAAGTTATATGTGTCAAGTCAAGTATTCCGTAATCAAGAACTAATGCCAACACAGGATCAGGTAAGAGCAGGTTTGTCTGGATAAACAACAGGAACGGTCCGTGAGGACTACATGTCAGGTTTGTTGGCATTAGACACAAGATCAGGTAACGGGTCAATCCATGGTACAACAGGTAAAGTCAAGTAATGTATAAAGGTGTCATGTCATGTCAGGAGTGTACGGTACCATGTCAGGTCAAGTAATATGTGTAGCGAGTCATGTCAGGGTGTACAAGATAACATATGGATGCTCATAATCGACTAACATAATCATGGTTATGAATAAAAAAGCATGGTACTATCAGAGCAATAAACGGGCACAGTAACATGATAGTAATAGATGCAGATTAAACTACTCAGTTGCACAGTTATCAGTTTGGCTTAAGGAATACTTTTAACATTTCAGGGATGCAGTATAACACGTGTGGATGATAAAATCATATTAATATGTATTAAAAACAATCTAGAGATTCAATTGAATGTGAATAAAACTAAAGGTATGCAATCGGTCGTCCGATAGGGCAAGACTACAAAATGGGTAATATAACTAATAAACAATTGTGATTATGTGATTTAACATTTAAATATGATTATGTATGCTTAGTAACTAAATGCAATGGTTACCTTTCAAGTCCTAGATCTGAAATAATATAAACATAAGCAAACGGATTATCGAAATGTTATAAAATGATGCATGGAGTGCTAAATTCAACTACAGGTATGTTATAAATATAGAATAGGTATAGAATGATTCAAATAGCATGTAGCAAGATTAACTTGCCTCGGGGATCCACAGATGCACGACACGCAGCAAGAATGCGAGAAAACGACGGAAAATCTCCATTGGGTCGTCTGAATCGTCAGCGTCACATACGGCTCTGACGATAGCGATCGACAATCCTATCGAAGTACTCATGATCCTCCTTTGCTAAAGTCAAAGGATCTCAGTTCGATGATCAGGGAAATGACGATGAAACGATGCAAGGATCAAAGTTCGGATCTCTGCTGGGCTCAACCTGAACTAGGCTTGGGTAGTGATGCGGCCAAGGGTCATAGCGATACTGGCGATAAAGGCTTCGTCAATAGTGAGGGTTGATGCGATGAGTTTTTGCTGCGATGGGATTGGCGGCAAGGGTAGCGATGTTGGTGGTGCTCTAGAGACCGGATAGCCATTTCAAGGCTCAACTCTTCCGCCATTGCAACCAGGGCCTCGTCTGATATTCTGCTCTCCATACTGTAAGAGGTGCTCCATTGGTGAAGTCTCGCCGAAAGAGATGGAGTCGTGGGTTAACGTTGGTGAGGCGGCTGCTGGAGGAAGACGAAGGTGTCGATGGTTGCAGTGTTGGGAGAGGGTCTCGACGTGGTGATGGGTTCTATGGTTGGCTTGGCTTGGGGTTGTCGGGGTTCACAGAGGAAGAAGGGTCGTGATGTTGTGAGGAGAGGGGATGGCGACGATGAGGTGATGGGTCGCCGTCGATGGGGTTGGTCTGCAGGCGAGAGAAGGGTGTGCAGGGACGAGGGTGCTAGGATTTGAAAAGAAGAAGAATGGTGGTCGTTGAGGACTGAAGAGGGTGAAGGTGAAGGTGTCGGTGATGAAGGTAAGCGATCGTCGGTGATCGGAGCTCCGGCGATGAGGGTTAGGGTTCTAGGTTGATGGGTCGTGTGGTGGGTGCAGGCTTGGTCGGGGATGAAGGAAAGGGGAGAAACGAAGGAGAGAGGAAGGAGGTCGAGGAAGGCGACGAGGGAATGAGGAGCGAGGTCGGGGAAAAATGAGAGGAGGCGGCTAGGTGTTTTGGGTTCTGGTGTTTCCTCGTCGTGGGGTTTAAAAGAGGTGAAGAAGAAGGAAAGGAGAAGGGAGGTGATGCTAATGCATGAAGGCGGGTGAGCGGATCGCGAGGAACAGAGATCGCGATAAGAGAGAGAAGCGCGAGAGGAGAAAGAAACTTTTCTTTTGCGAGGGGAGAGAAAGAGACCGTGAGAATGAGGGAGAGAAGGAGAGAGAGGAGAGGGGAAGAGAGAGAAAGGGAAAAAGGAAGAGAGAGGCTGAGAGAGGGAGAGAGAAAAGTGGGACCACGAGAGAGAGCTGGAAAGAGAGAGAGAGAGAGAGAGAGAGTTGGGATCAAAAGATAACATATTCGTTTGTTAATTAGTTAAAGATTTTAAAAGATTTATTTAGCTGAATGTTAAGATTTTAAATTAATAATATATTTAGTTAGGTATAAAATTTAAACTGTTTGAACGAAATTAAATATTAAATAATTTGAATTTTGGCGGTATACAAAATATTCCAAAACGCGCCCGGGTCGGGTCAAAAATTCAAATTTAAAATATGAAAAATATATGCGACTTCCAAATTTCAAAATGAATGCTCAGGTAATGAAAAAGTATACCCCCAAGAACGGATGCACGCACGTGCGCGTAGCCATCCAAACACGTCTGTTTCACTGAACGGGACGAGAACAAGATGCGCGGATGCTACCACGGAGTTAGGGGTATCATGCAAGCCATGTTATGTAATTTTAAAATATTTTCTGTGACTTAAAATGTTATATGATAAAAGATGCAATACCATATGAAATGCAAGTATGCACTAACATGAAAATGCACAGTCTACGTAACAAATCAGGGTAATCTATAAATAAGAGTCAAACAGGTTCAAGCAAGCGGGTCGGGTCGAATGCAGAGTAATATGTAAAATACCATTCGCACCCAAACACGCTAAATCAAGAAAAGACCACAGATAAGTAAATACGGAAACTGGAATTGGTATGAATGAACATGGGTGTTACAGTGATGAATAATGAACCAAGTGAATTATTGATGAGATAAATATCTCACAACAATCACCCATGGTTCACAAATATTTAATTTTTCAAGTGATGAGTCATCCCCATCCAACAAATATCTCCACCTCATTTCCTCACCTCATTATGTTTAATCCATAAAAGAAAATAAACCCTAAATGAGGTGTCTCTTCTAGAAGCTTTCCCGCAAGAATTACGAGAACGTCCCTCATCCATATATACATACCGGCAGCCGTATTCCAAAGAATACGAATACAAAGAGACGAAAATAATCCATCAATATAATACTAGGATCCGGTTTAAACTAAAACCCACTAGTATTATCCGCCCGATCATCATACATGCACAAATACACGTAAGTGATCTAAGCCCTGCCGTAAAACCATACGGCCTCTACACCTTTTGTCCAGTGCAGGGAAACCCTCTGTATGGGACTCTAAAGACTCAACACTATGCTGGCAGTGGGTTTAACCACAAACCGTAAGCGGTACTAGTTGCACGTAACGGCTACCCAGGTATGTGTCGATAAGAAGGCCGATGAGCTAACTCATCCGAACTCCTATTGAGCCTATCTGTGACAATCTCCGTACAGTCTGGTCTGTTCGTCTAAGAGTATCGCATATCGGGCCTAGGGGCGGTAATCGTCAGACCCCTAATAGCGCAATAAGTCGTGTCGGAGTGTAGCCTAAAACACCCTGAGAAACTACTGGATTACCTACCAGTAAATCTTGCTTGCCTTGGCCAAGGACATAGTGTAATGGCTTTCCGAACACAACGCGATATCAACCCCCAACACCGGGAGAAATGAATCCTATCTAACCACTACTGCCTCCAAGTGCTTCGGGACTGCACCCAACTGCTACCTGTTTGCACGACTCCTTTGAGCCATGGTAGGGTAGTAATCAAAGTATAGTGGGAACACACTCGAGGTGAAGTAGCAGTGTCAAGTCGATGGAATAACCTGTACTCATGTCACTTGGGAACTGCTACCCGACGATGGGTATAATACCCAACGACAGTTCCCGACGAGTCCTGTCCAGTGTACTTATAACCTAATGAGCATCTGCATACTATCTCCAGTACGACATACCAATGGCTGTGGGACAGACCATCTCCCCTGCTGGGATGAGAAGTGCATACACTAGTCTACTGTGGAGTATCGATGCCTCATCTCGATAATCCTATGACTAGGGACATGTATAGGATGTGCTTATAGACTACCCAACCCCTACTAGTGCGACTGCCATCACAACGCTGGTAATCAAGCAAAGATCCTAAGGGCTCTACCAATATGTATAAGCGATATGATAAAAGAAACACATGCACATATTGAGGTAGAAACAAACCAGCTAGCATACTACCATTTCGAGAAAGACCGCTACTATATCCTTGTATATCCTAAGCTTCCATTAAGTAATATATAAACCAGTATGATACAATAATGGCCTCTAGGGCATATATCACTAACACTCCTCATGTGGATGTTGTTTCTCCCCAATAAAAGAGCAAAGCTCTGTTCAAAATTTGAAAGAGGCAGCGCCTCACGTGCCTTGCACGAGAGCGCCAGCGCCAAGAGTTCAAAACTCTGAGGCAGCATCTCACATGCCTTGCACAAGGATGCCGGCACCAGAACAAAAAGTTCTCTGTCATTGGATCAAAGATCCAAAGGAGATGATAAATTATCAAAATACAGAATTAAATTTTGTTGAGGAAATATTTCTCAAATCTTTCTAAACGAGAAAGATTACTCTATGTACTACAGAGCACCGTTGGATTAAAAATCCAATGGGGATTAAAAATCACCAAGCTACAGAACAAGCTCTGTATGGGAAAATATTTCCCCAATCTTGTTAAAAACAAGAAAAATATTTTCTGTAAAACAGAAGTCCTTGGATCAAAGATCCAACGGTGGATAAAATCCCCAAATCAATTAAAAATCTCTCAATGAGAGATTTCCTAAACTAAATCAACAAATCTACATCTAATATATAAATGACCAAAGACTCCAAGTCTTGTAGAGAAGAACCTCCTCCCCCCATAAACTTCAAGTTTTAAAAAAGAGAGCAAGCAAAAAAGAAAGATTGAAGAAAGAAGAGAGAAGAAGAACTTTCTTCGAGGTAAATACAAGTAATAGAGATCAGAGCATCTCATCTGCATATCCAAGGGTTTAACCTTTATAAAGAACATAGTTCTTTCCCCTGAATCTGAGATCCATAAGACAAGTCTCCCACAAATGAGAATTTAATTCTCGTGGGGATAAATTTGTTCTTAGGGATCAAAGACCCAGGGGAGAACAGAGAATTGAACTCTTCAGAAAAACAGACAAAGAAAGAAACAGCGCCAAGCACCTTACGTGCCCCTCACGTGGGCGCCGCTCAAATAAAGAGTGCTTAGCACTCAATGGTTGGCGCTCGGCACCAAGCGCCTCATATGCCCCTCACGTGGGCACTGCTCAAATGAAGAGTGCTTAGCACTCAATGGTTGGCGCTCTGCGCCGAGCGCCTCACGTGCCCCTCACGTGGGCGCTGCTCAAATAAAGAGTGCTCAGCACTCAATGGTTAGCGCTCAGTGCCAAGCGTCTCACGTTCCCCTCACATGGACGCTGTTTAACATAAAGTGCTCTGCACTCATCAAATAGAGCCCAGCGCCATAAAGAGTGTTCAACATCCCATAAAAAACAAAAAAAGAGGAAAAGTAAAGTGTGAGTATCAGAACCCAGATAAATGCTCAGCATTATTTGCATAGAAAAAGGACGGGGCCCAAGCAAGTGTTTAACACTTTATTAAAAATGAAATTACAAAGACTGGGTGGGCTGAGCCCAAATTGGCCAAACTCCTAATCAACCAAGCCTATGTTCTTTATTGTCCAGATTGGTCTTAGCCCTAAACAAGACTACCAATTTTCTGGTGAATATTCATTGGTTCAAGGGTACATCTCCCCATACCTCTGATACATGTCGTTATAATTCTTCAACGTCTTCAGAGAGGTGGAGGGTCCCGACAACCAACAACTCTTTGGTGCAATCCCAAGCCGATGAGAACATCCCTATAGACCGCAACATCCTTAAATCAACAACGGACCGTAACGTCCTTAAACTAACTATGGACCGCAACGTCCTTAAACTAATAACGGACCGTAACATCATTAAACTAAAGCAATAGAGCTCAAATGCTCTCTTGTTGGGTCTGAATGATCCCAAAATCCTGTTGAGTAGATCTTCGTCTAAAATTAGAATAATGTATCCTTAACAAACATTTAAGTTGATCTTAATATCAAACGAGATTAACGATCCTTAAATCAACCCAAACCCAAATCTAAGAATATACGGATTTGGACTAATCCACGCCTTACGAGCGACAACACAAATTAGTCTCCGTATACAATCCACGGGCAACCAAAAATAAAACAAACACGCACAATACGAAGTGACCTTCTGGAGAAGAAGAAAGTGGTTATCGCTATACGGTAACGTAATTAACTGCAGGGGCTTGCGTCTGCAGGGAAGAGCGTCCCCACAATCAAAAAACCCTCACAAACGAGGGGGAATATGATGAAGTCTGCTACAACGGCCACATCCGTCCAGACCTCCGATACACGGTGCCATAAATCAACTTGGCATCTTCGGAGAGATGGACGGATAAACCCAAATAGCATCAGCCCCCAAATTCAAGCAAGACGTTTGTCTTCTCGGTTTTCGGCGGTAAACAGATTCTGGCACGCCCGGTGGGACCTTTTCCTCTTTCCACTCCACACTTCGTGTGTCGTGTTCGTGAACGAATCGCGGTTTAATATGGTTGCCCCTGGATTCGAGGTACTAAGATTTAGTGTCTTGCTCCTACGCAGAAGAGAAGATGACATCGATGGCTTCCAATTGCAACAGCAACTCCCACTCCGTCCCTACCGGAGGAGTGACTTATGGGCTCCAAGCGGCCTCCGTCTTTGCAATGCCAGTGGAGCAGGTGACTCAAGCTACCACTGGATTGTTTTTCGGGACCATGCTCCTGCCAATAAACTTCAATGCTTCAGTGCCATCATAAGAGGCCCCGAAGAAATCGGTCTTCGATCGGCTTGCAACTACCATGGCCCTTCTCAATGGGCCGTCCAATTCCAGTGCCTCAGTCTTCGAAAAGCTGAGCCTAAGCTCAATTGGGACCGTAAAGAGGCTCGCGTTACCTGAGAAGGCTATCCCAAAAAGGATAGTCCTCCCAACTTCTGCTGCGGGTGAGGTCGTTACAAGTTCTTCCCCTACCCGAAAGTCAGTCTTCGACAGGTTAGACGTTCCCTCTCAACGGATGTCAGTCTTCGACAAGCTGGCACCAACAGCAGCCTCTCATCAAAGCAAGGGGCATAACGAGGTCGCTTCTACAACTAAGGTGATCCAATCCGCAAGACATGCTCGACGTCGCCACTAGCGCCAAGTGAGGAAAGATGGGGGCAACTCTCCCTCTGGACTTACCCCACCAGCTCCAATGGTAGAAATTGACGCTGCTGTTCCATCTGGGAATAACTTTGAACTGCTCAGGAGGGTGCGCAAAAACTCTCCAACCGCCATATTGAAGAAGTCTCCTCTGCCTATTGAAAGCATGACACAGGTGAAGCCAGAATAGCCTCCTCAGCGGTTGTCCTCCAAGATCCATAGAGTCTGGCGGAAAGTCCAAGTCTCTATAATTGAAAAAGAATACTCTCGCCGACTGAAGAAAACAAAGGCTCGGCAAAAGGAGGACCATCTCGCTATCATACCATGGAAGGTATCGTCCGCATGGGTGACTGTTACAACGGCCCTCTCAACTTCGGCCTCCTACAGAAAGAGAAGGCCAGAGAATCAACCACCACCTGCGGAAAATCTCAAAGGCAGTGGACTCAAACGCCCTAAGTCTGGGGGCATGGTAGTACACACGGTGTACATGACTTCCAGCAAAGAAGAAATCCGTACTTCCACGGGTCATCGACCACTTACACGGTCTGTGACAAAAGCTCAGGAGCAACAACATAAGCTCCAGGAGATGCTAACAAAGATGGTCGCATTCACTGGGCAGAAAGAAAGCCCGGAAGTATCGTCTGAGCAGCACCAGGAACAAGAGACCGACACCGAGTTCCTACGGAGGGTGTTAGAGAGAAAGGATAAGGAGTCCACGGAACATGCCGCTAATATGAGGCAAATGGATCTCCTGTTCCAAGACATGGTCGGGATGATGATCCAGCCAGAACCTCCAGCCGAAGACCCTCCGATAATCGTCAAAGACGATAGAGGGGAAACGTCAAACCCTCCTCCGGCTGTCTTAGTAGCCAAGAAGAGACAATTTCCAAAGCTACCCTTGACAACTACATAACTCAACAAATACGAGCTCATCAAGCGAGTGAAGTGGCCGACCAAGTTTTTAGAACTGGGCGACCTTATCCAGGCTGGTACGATCAAATTAAGTACCCGCCGGGATATACGATCCCTAAGTTCCATGTGTATAAGGGGACAGGCAATCCACACCAGCACGTTGCTCAATTCAGAGCTTTGTACGGTAATACCGGGGGCGATGACAAACTGTTGCTCCGCCAATTTGTTGGCAGCTTGTCGGAGACAGCAATTGAATGGTATTCCGAGCTCCCGAATGATTCTATCAAAACATTCACGGAGATGGAATTATTATTCACACAGCGGTTCGCAAGTGCAAGAGAGTGCACCCCAATCACGGCATTAATCAATGCTAGAGTGAAGCTGGGAGAGACCTAGTTTCAATACGCGATTCAGTGGCGTAACCTATGGTCAAAGTGTGAACAACGCATAGAAGAAGCTCCTGTTATGGGCATGTTCGTGGGGACCCTTAATCCTCAGGAAACTATATCCCAATTTATGATGTTCTTGTTAGGTCCACGTTACCCACCCCGGTCCTTTCGGGTAGGCGGAATAGGTAAAACGAAAATTTTCCCTAGCTGGGTAACATAGACCGTTTCATGAAGGATCGTTGCTAAACAAAAACTAACAAATATTCTACAAGTTCTAACTACCATGTAGAATGGCTATACCTTGGTCTTGAACTCCTTCTCTTCTTGTTTTGGTTCTTCCTCTTTCTTGTTCCTCATAGTCGCTTGAACGGATCCTCCTTGTCGTCTCCTCTTTGGCATAAATGGATCCACCCGAGGGTCTCGAAATTGGGCTCCTATCTCAACCTAGAAATGACTAAGGTGTTTGGTTTGCTAAACCTAATACCTTAGATTGAGTAGAGAAGAGTGATGGTGGTTTTGTCTCAAAGGTTCATGATTTCCAACTCATGGAACACTTGAACCTTGAGAGAGGAAGAGGAAGAGGGAGAGCTTTCTTTCTAGGAGAGAGAAAGAGAATGATAGAATGAGCTCTCATAATCCAACCCTTCTCACAAAAGTGAGAATAATGATAATAATAATAATAATTAAGTATATGGTGATGGTTAGTTTCAATGACCATTATCATTTCATGCTATTATTGCTTTTTGCAAACAACAAGCAAGCAAAAGTCATACCCATGAAATGATGATGGTCAACAAGTCCAAAATGGTCAACCGGTCAACAAAGTCAACAAGTCAAAAAAAGTCAAACTTTGAACTCAACCATGGCACAATATTACTTAATTAATATTATTAATCATATATCATATTCTCATTAGGGTTTAAAGAAAGGTCAACGGTCAACAAGTCAACCAAAGCCAAATGGTCAACAACCCTAATGAGAATCCTCTGCCTCTGCCTCTGTCAACTGTGCATACACACCCGTATCCGTGCTCCAAGGAACACGAATACTCTTAGACAAAACCAATCCCAAAACAATTACTAGGATCTGGCTTAAACCAAAGCCCGCTAGTAACTACTGTCCGGACACCAAACGTGCACAAGTGCGCGGATGTGAACGAACCCCGTCGCAAAACCATGCAACCTCTACTCAGCTTTGCTCAAAGGCGAGTAACCCTCTGTGTGGGACTCTAAAGGCTCGACACTACGCTGGCAATGGGTTTAACCACAGGCCGCAAGCGGTACTAGCTGTACGTAACGGTCCCCAGGTAGATGCCGATAAGAAGACTGATGAGGAGAACCCATCGAACTCCTACTGAGCCTGAATGTGACAATCTCCGTATAGTCCGGTCTGTTCATCTGAGAATATCGCATGGCGGGCCTAGGGGGCGGTAAACATCAGTCCCCTAATAGCGGTACAAGTCGTGTCGGAGTGTAGCCCAAAACACCCTGAGAATCTATTGGAAAACCTACCAGCAATTCTCGCTTGCCCTGGCCAGGGACTTTGTGTAATGGCTCTCCTAGACACAGCGCGATATCAACCCCCAATACCGGGAGAGACGAATCTTGTCTAACCGTCATTGCCTCCAAGTGCTTCGGGACTGCACCCAACTACTACCTGTTTGCACGACACAGTAGAGCCGTGGTAGGGTTGTAATCTAAGAACAGTGGGAACACACTCGAGGTAAAGTGACAGTGTCAAGTCAGCGGACTAAGCTGTACTCATGTCACCTAGGAACTGTTAACTGACGATAGGTATAATACTAACCAACAGTTCCCGATGAGTCCTGTCCAGTGTACTCATAACCTAACGAGCACTTGCATACTATTTCCAGTACGACGTACCGATGGATGTGGGACAAACCGTCTCCCCTGCTGGGAAGAGAAGCGTATGCACCAGTCTACTCTGGAGTATCGATGCCCTGTCTCGATAATCCTACGACTAGGGACCAAAATAAGGATGTGCTTATAGACTACCCATCCCCCACTAGTATGATCGCCATCACAACGCCGGTAGTCAAGTAAAAATCCTAAGGGCTCTACCAATATGTTTTTAGCGATATATTAAAAGAAACATATACACACATTAAGATAGAAATAAACCAAGTAGCATACTACTATATCGAGCAAGACTGTCGTAAAACCATATATATATATCCTAAGCCTCCAAAATGTATTATACAAACTAGTACTATACAATAATGGCCTCTAGGGCATACATATCTAATAATCTCCCACTTGCACTAAAGGCCAGTAATTGGTGTACCGCATACCCAACGTCTGCACTAAGGCCAGCTGCCGGCGTACCGCATACCCAATAGCTCAAAAAGTCGCTCGAACTGTGTTTGAGGGAGGGCCTTCGTGAATGGATCCGCTGTGTTGTCTTTTGTGTCCACTCTCCGTACCTCGATCTCCTGGCGATCAATGATCTCCCTGATCAGGTGATACCGCCTTAAGATGTGTCTGGATTTCTGATGATACCTTGGTTCCTTCGCTAAAACTATAGCCCCATCGTTATCGCAATACAAAGGTATTGGGTCAACAATAGACGGAACCACCTGAACTTCACTAATGAACTTCTTCATCCAGACCGCCTCTTTTGCGGCATCGCTTGCAGCAATGTAATCAGCCTCCATCGTCGAGTCTGCGACGGTATCCTGTTTGGAACTCCTCCAACATACCGCCCCTCCGTTGAGGGTAAACACAAAACCCGAGACAGACTTGTTGTCATCTTTGTCACTCTGGAAGCTTGAATCGGTAAAGGACTCAACCCTGAGGTCTCCATTATCGTAAACCAGGAACATCTCCTTAGTCCTTCTCAGGTAATTGAGAATGTTCTTCACTGCCGTCCAGTGGTCCTCACCCGGGTCTGACTGATACCGGCTCACCACGCTCAGCGCGTAAACTACATCTGGTCTTGTACATAGCATCGCATATATTATAGATCCTACCGCCGAAGCGTAGGGTATAGTGCTCATGTGAACCCTCTCCTCGTCAGTCTTAGGAGACATCTTCTTAGAGAGGGTAATTCCATGCAATGCGGGTATGTTACCGCGCTTGGAATCCTCCATACTAAATCTCTTTAGTACGGTCTCTATGTACCTGGACTGCGAAAGTCCCAGTAGTCTCTTGGATCTATCTCTGCAGATCTTGATCCCCAGAATGTGTGAGGCATCACCCAGGTCCTTCATGGAGAACCGTTGTGACAAAAATAGCTTGACCGATTGTAGCATAGGAATGTCATTTCCTATCAAAAGAATGTCGTCCACGTACAAGACTAGGAACACGACAGTTCGTCCTACAATCTTCTTATAGACACAAGGTTCATCTTCGTTCTTGATGAAATCAAATTCCTTGATTGCCTCATCAAAACAGATGTTCCAGCTCCGCGATGCCTGCTTTAATCGATAAATGGATTTAAGCAACTTGCATACCTTCCCGTTGCTCCCACTGTCTGCGAAACCTTCTGGCTGATCCATGTAAATGCACTCTTCCAAACAGCCGTTCAGAAAAGCCGTTTTAACGTCCATCTGCCAGATTTCATAGTCATGGAAGGCAGCAATGGCAAGTAGGATCCGAATGGATTTAAGCATAGCCATTGGAGAAAAAGTTTCGTCATAGTCCACACCAGGTCTTTGACGAAAACCTTTTGCAACGAGTCTAGCTTTGTAGGTTTCCACCTGCCCATCTACACCAAGTTTCCTTTTGTAGATCCATTTGCATCCAACGGGTTTTACCCCAGGTGGAGCAATATCCAAGGTCCACACTTTATTGGTGTACATGGACTCCATTTCGGATTGCATTGCTTCCAGCCACTTATCAGAGTCCCTACTGATAATGGCCTGCCTGAAACTGGTAGGGTCATCTTCTTCCAAGATGCAATCCTCTCGATCCCCGTCTAAGAGAAAACCGTAGTATCTCTCGGGTGGATGAGAAATCCTGCCAGATCTGCGGAGTGGCTGAGGTTCGTCTGGGGTTATTGAATCCAGTGGTTCCTCCAAATTTTCAGTTATATTTTGTGGTCACTGAATTTCTTCCAGTTCTACTGAACTCTCACTAGTTTCTTTTGCAAGAAACTCCCTTTCTAAAAAGGTATCGTGACGAGATACAAACACCTTCTGTTCCTCAGTGTGGTAGAACAGATATCCTAGTGAGTCTTCAGGATATCCGACAAATTTACATAGAACTGATCGTGCCTCTAGCTTGTCCGGTTTCTGTGTTTTTACATAGGCCGGACAACCCCATATCTTAAACCGCTTAAGATACGGATTTCTACCACTCCATATTTCATATGGAGTCTTAGGCACAGATTTGGATGGAACGTAATTCAGTAGGTATGCCGCTGTCTGAAGCGCATGTCCCCAAAATGAAAGAGGCAACTCGGCATTACTCATCATGGAGCGAACCATATCCAGTAGGGTACGATTCCTCCGTTCCGATACACCGTTGTGCTGTGGTGTATAAGGAGGAGTAAGCTGAGAGAGAATACCATTCTCTTTTAAGTAATCTAGGAATTCCGTGCTTAAGTACTCCCCTCCTCTATCAGACCGGAGGATCTTGATACTATTGCCAGTCTGGTTCTCTACTTCATTTCTGAATTCCTTGAATTTCTCAAAAGCTTCAGATTTGTGTTTCATCAGATACATATATCCGAGCCTGGAGAGATCGTCAGTGAATGTGATGAAGTACGAGAACCCACCCCTTGCATGTATAGACATCGGACCACATACATCACTGTGTATGAGTCCCAAGAGCTCTGCTGCCCTTTCTCCATGTCCGGTGAACGAAGATTTGGTCATCTTTCCTTTGAGGCAAGACTGACAAGTTTCATAAGATGAAAACTCGAACGTATTCAAGAGTCCATCTTTATGCAACTTACTTAGTCTTTTCTCTCAGATATGACCAAGTCTACAATGCCACAAGTAGGATTCATTCGTATCTGAATTCTTCCTCTTGCGTGTGTTTTGTACATTGAGAACTGTATTCTGATTTAGAACGTAGATACCATTACACAGTGTACCTTCTGCAACCAGTACCTTATGAAGGTAGATGTTCATGATATTTCTATCAAGAACAAAGTTATATCCATCTTTATCGAGTAAAGAAACTAATATGATGTTGCAAACCATGGAAGGTACATAGTAGCAATCGTTCAAAATCATAGTGTTGCCATTTGGCAACACTATGTGATATTCACCGACGGCTGCAGCATTAACTTATGCTCCGTTCGCTACTCTGAGCGACATATCACCAGGTACAACTCTCCTACTTTTTCTCAGTCCCTGCAATAGATTACAGATATGAGATCCTGATCCGGTATCAAGTACCCAGGAGGTAGGGCTGACCGTAAAGCAGTTCTCAATTACAAGAACACCTGAAGTAGATGCAAAACCATGCTTCTTCTTCAACTGGGTATCCTTGGAATCCAAACAATCCTCTTTCCCTTGCTCATACTTATGACTGTTGCGTAAGTTAGAGCCGAACCAACGTTCCCCAGCCCCGAATAAGAATTTGGATCGGTCAAGCGATACATTTTATTATCTTGATTAGGGCGTGAAATGGTTGCTACCTGGAGAGAGAGAACAGAAACACTCAGCGTGCGCTCTTGCAAGATTAGATTGGTTTATTGATTTATCTAACCTGGATGGCTCCCACTGTTTCCTCAAACTCTTCTTCAAACCCTAAAAGAAGAACTAGTCGGGATTAATCGCACGTCACAATACTTGCTTAACCTTTCAGTCAGGCTTTTGTTGGTACTTCGAGGGAGGTTTTCCAACGCTTTCGCGAAGTTCCTTAATTAAATAACCTCTTTTCCCTGGAGGCGTAGCCCCGCTAACACCTTTCTAGACACCTACTTGGTTTATAGCATTGATTGTTAAGTGAAATATTCTCCCGAGAGTAATCCAACTCATCAGTGGGATCGGGATCCAACTATCATTGTGTAATGACCTAGATGGGATCCACTCTAGTCACTACACTCCAGAAGGTATGCTAAATCTGCAAGTTTCAGTTTCTTTAGAAACTCCCGATGTGGATTTTTCCCCCTAGGATTCAAGTGACCTTGACAGAGTCAATAAATCAAAGAGTCCTAGTCAAGTTCAACCCGTCATTATCTGGATTGCATTAAACCCACCCGCATAACTCTTGACGGAGTCAACAAGGTTATACGACTGTCCTAACCAATCCCATATACTGCTACAAACAAGCAGCACTCAGCTACCGTACACTACGCCTTGACGGAGTCAACAAACGCAGCACGAATACTAAGTGTTACTTGTAAGAAATGACGGAGGGCTACGGCTGGGTTTTTGGCGAAAAACCCGTTAACGTAATGAACTTGATATCGTTGAAGGAACCTGATAACCTTTTTGAAAATTTAGTGGCGAAAACTTTTGCTAAAGAGGTCACTCCCCATGAAGGGATCTCGGCTCTTTCCTCGTCGAATGAGGTGCAGGATATTTCAAACTGAATACCTCGATGCAAAGCAAGAATAATCGACTATAGTGAAGTTATTACCCTGACGCAAACTTTCTGTCCAAGGGGTCACTCCCGATGAAGGGATCTCGGCCCTTGCCTCGTCGACTGAGGTGCTGGGCACTCATAACCGAATACCTCTATGCAAAACAAAAGAGAGCGTCCTTGCAATAACAGCTTTTTGAAAATTGTTCCAACAACGTCTTATTAGGTTTGTTTTTTCTTTGCATTAGATTAATGCGTCCCATCAGTTAATCCTACCATTGCAGAAAACAACGAAAATATGACGTACGCTTAAGCCATCCGCATTTGCCACGGGGCCCCGTCATTACCCGTTAGGTTACTTAACTAACGACACAGCGAGGGCTGGATTAGCGCGGATGCAAAACATAAGCAACGCCTAAATAGATATCATATAGATATATAAACATTCGTCAGATGCAATGATAGCCATTCCAGATCACAGATGAACACATTGGATATACTAGGAATCCGCATTCCGTACGAGCCTGTAACGAAGAGCGGATTACACGGTCGCGATGAATAGCCAAGACCCCACCCTATACCCCTACGGGTGCGGCAAACTACCCGCCAAATACCCGAAGTGAAGCAACCTCCCTCAACAACGTGAGTAGGCCACTCGGCACTTCGAGGTACCCGGTAGTTTGTGCACCCCTCCTTGGGTCTATCCTAGGAGAAAAAACAGTAAAAGAAATTATACAATGACGGCTACAACCCCATCCCGGTTGTGCGGCCATATAAATAATATTACATCAATTACAAATTATATGAATTGAAAGATAAACAAAACTCTCATCTCACAACCCCCGGCTATTCATCCGCGACAATCCAACGAATTCATATACACAATCCAATAACATTACAGATCACAGATATGCACAACCCCACTAATCGACGTATAGCGATTAGCTGACGTTCAGTGCATATATCATATTACAGATATAACCATTTAGCCAAAGTTTGTAGAATTCCGATCAAAATACAAAATTGTAACTACCCCAAAAAATAACATTTTTCTCTGGAAAATCTTGGCAGAAACAAAATATCCCAAAAATCCCAAAATAGCAAACAGGGGAATCTGCAACAAAGTTGAGCCGCGGCCGAGTCAACTCCGCGGCTGAACGCATGGTTCCGCCGCGCTTCCTCAGCGAGTTGGCCGAGTCGGGGTCTCAAATTTCTTGTAAATTCCCAGAAAACCCTGCCTGTATTTTCCATGTCGTATAAAATATTTTTAGGCATGTTTTGAAAATCGACAGAAAATACATTTTCCGGTTTGTTTTCGGGATTCTAAAAAACTTTGCTAACAGTTAGTTGTTGCTTAGCTAGGATCTTATACCACTGTTAGGTCCACGTTACCCACCCCGGTCCTTTCGGGTAGGCGGAATAGGTAAAATGAAAATATTCCCTAGCTGGGTAACATGGACCGTTTCATGAAGGATTGTTGCTAAACAAAAACTAACAAATATTCTACAAGTTCTAACTACCATGTAGAATGGCTATACCTTGGTCTTGAACTCCTTCTCTTCTTGTTTTGGTTCTTCCTCTTTCTTATTCCTCGTAGTCGCTTGAACGGATCCTCCTTGTCGGCTCCTCTTTGCCATAGATGGATCCACCCGAGGGTCTCGAAATTGGGCTCCTATCTCAACTTAGAGATGACTAAGGTGTTTGGTTTGCTAAACCTAATACCTTAGATTGAGTAGAGAAGAGTGATGGTGGTTTTGTCTCAAAGGTTCATGATTTCCAACTCATGGAACACTTGAACCTTGAGAGAGGAAGAGGAAGAGGGAGAGCTTTCTTTCTAGGAGAGAGAAAGAGAATGATAGAATGAGCTCTCATAATCCAACCCTTCTCACAAAAGTGAGAATAATGATAATAATAATAATAATTAAGTATATGGTGATGGTTAGTTTCAATAACCATTATCATTTCATGCTATTATTGCTTTTTGCAAACAACAAGCAAGCAAAAGTCATACCCATGAAATGATAGCCATGAAATGATGATGGTCAACAAGTCCAAAATGGTCAACCGGTCAACAAAGTCAACAAGTAAACAAAAGTCAAACTTTGAACTCAACCATGGCACAATAATACTTAATTAATATTATTAATCATATATCATATTCTCATTAGGGTTTAAAGAAAGGTCAACGGTCAACAAGTCAACCAAAGCCAAATGGTCAACAACCCTAATGAGAATCCTCTGCCTCTGTCAACTGTGCATACACACCCGCATCCGTGCTCCAAGGAACACGAATACACTGAGACAAAACCAATCCCAAAACAATTACTAGGATCTGGCTTAAACCAAAGCCCGCTAGTAACTACTGTCCGGACACCAAACGTGCACAAGTGCGCGGATGTGAACGAACCCCGTCGCAAAACCATGCAACCTATACTCAGCTTTGCCCAAAGGTGAGTAACCCTCTGTATGGGACTCTAAAGGCTCGACACTATGCTGGCAGTGGGTTTAACCATAGACCGCAAGCGGTACTAGCTGTACGTAACGGTCCCCAGGTAGATGCCGATAAGAAGATTGATGAGGTGAACCCATCGAACTCCTACTGAGCCTGAATGTGACAATCTTCGTACAGTCCGGTCTGTTCGTCTGAGAATATCGCATGGCGGGCCTAGGGGGGTGGTAAACGTCAGTCCCCTAATAGCGGTACAAGTCGTATCGGAGTGTAGCCCAAAACACCCTGAGAATCTACTGGAAAACCTACCAGTAATTCTCGCTTGCCCTGGCCAGGGACTTTGTGTAATGGCTCTCCTAGACACAGCGCGATATCAACCCCCAATACCGGGAGAGACGAATCCTGTCTAACCGTCACTGCCTCCAAGTGCTTCGGGACTGCACCCAACTACTACCTGTTTGCACGACTCAGTAGAGCCGTGGTAAGGTAGTAATCTAAGAACAGTGGGAACACACTCGAGGCGAAATGACAGTGTCAAGTCAGCGGACTAAGCTGTACACATGTCACCTGGGAACTGTTAACTGACGATAGGTATAATACCGACCAACAGTTCCCGACGAGTCATGTCCAGTGTACTCGTAACTTAACGAGCACCTGCATACTATCTCCAGTACGGCGTACTGATGGCTGTGGGACAGACCATCTCCCATGCGGGGAAGAGAAGCGTATGCACCAGTCTACTCTGGAGTATCGATGCCCTGTCTCGATAATCCTACGACTAGGGACCAAAATAAGGATGTGCTTATAGACTACCCATCCCCCACTAGTGTGATCGCCATCACAACGTCGGTAGTCAAGCAAAAATCCTAAGGGCTCTACCAATATGTTTTTAGCGATATGTTAAAAGAAACATATACACACATTAAGATAGAAACAAACCAAGTAGCATACTACTATATCGAGCAAGACTGTCATAAAACCATATATATATCCCAACCTTCCAAAATGTATTATACAAACTAGTACTATACAATAATGGCCACTAGGGCATACATATCTAACAGTTCTTCAAGCCGACCACTTTCCAGGCATTGATTGACAAGCTGTCCCAAATGGACCAGATAGGCCATAGGCCGTCCTCTTCAAAAACGGATCTCAGGAATGAATAGGGCAAAGGAAAAGCGACCTTCGTCACCAGCGCTCAACAACAACCGAGTGACCCAAAATCAGTTTCTCGCCAAAACAATAAACCAAGGTCCCTCGAAGAAAAGTTGAGACGTCCTTACTCGTTCCCCGGGATAAAACGAGGAGACTATTTGAGCTAGCGGTGCACAACAGGCTCATCACTCTGCCGGATCCGAGACGCCCACTGCTGCCTGGCGACGTCAACAATCCCAATTACTGCCCCTACCATAGAATAGTGGGCCACCCAATCGAAGATTGCTATCTATTAAAAAACTGGGTTGAGGACCAATACCAGCAGGGAAAGTTCGCGCTATCCGAAAACTGGAAGATAAACCCGCCGCAGTAGCATGCGCCTAAAAAGGTGGATACGTCGGGGGCTTCGTACTCATTTGTAGAGGAAGCTCCGTGGGAAGTTGTCCTTTCAGCTAAAACAAAAAGAATTCTGAAAGATCTTCAAGCGTGTTCGATAATTAGGTGGAAAAGCCTGCTAGAGCCTGAGATTATTGAAGGGATGCTTAAACCGCGCCCAACACCGAAAGCTGGTAACGATAGGCAAAACCTCTGGGCCAAGCCTTCGAAGGCTCCAAAAAAAATAAGAAGACCAAGAAGCCCATGTAGCTCGACGACAATCGTACGGATCTGCTGAAATACATCGACGCACTGGAGGAATACAACCAAAAGGCGCGGACCCCAGTCACGCTCAAAGAGTTTCTTAACCACATCTTTGAGAACGGAGACAGTGACATTGACGAAGGAGACGACTCATCAGAAGAACCCAAGGATTACGTGGCAAGCTGCTACATGATCTCTCATTCTTCAGTGAATGACAAAGAAACTCCCTCAGCGTTAGAAAAGAACATAGAGAAGCTGGGCGCAGAACCGGCACCAAAATCCCTGGAACCGTCAGACGACCTGATCGACAAGCTACTGACCGATGCCCTTCAAAGGAGCAAAGCTAACCGAGAACGTGAAACGGCCATATACGAAAAGGCCAAGCGTAGGCGTCAAGATGAAGAAGCCGCGGTAAGGATGAGTCACAAAGCACTACAACCGGATCGAGGCATACCCGTGTTGGATATATGTATGCCCTAGAGGCCATTATATGATAGTGGATGTATTTATACATGTATATATATATTCAGTGTACATTCTTGCTCGACATGATAGTATGCTATCTGGTTCTTCTTTATCTGACATGTTGACTTGATCATGCTTTTATTCATTCACACATGTTGATAAAGCCCTGAGGATATTGGCTTGACTACTGTGATTATGATGGAGATCATAGTAGTAGGACGTCTATAGTTAATAAGCATATTATCCTAAAATGTCCTTAGTCGTAGGTGTATCGAGATGGGGCATCAATATACCAAAGTAGACTAGCGTATATGATACTAGACCCATAAGACGGGCAATGGATGTTCCCACATCCATTGATGTTTGACATCGAGATTATATACGGGTGCTTAGTGGTGACTGGGTACACTGGACGGACTCGCCGAGAACTCCTATATGGTATTATATCTATCGTCGGATAGCGGTTCTCAGGTGACACTGGTACAGGTTAGTCTGTAGACCTGAGATCGTCATAGAGTCTTGTGTGTTCTCCCACTGTACTTTGATTACCACCTTACCACGGCTCTACTGAGTCGTGCAAACAGGTGGCTTTTGGGTATGGTCCCGAGACACACGAAGACGATGAGCGATAGGAGGGGTTTCGTCTCTCTCGGTATTGGGAGTTGATGCTGTGCTGTGCTCGATTGGCTATATCAGTAAGTCCCTGGCCATGGCTATTGAGATTTACTGATAAGTGTTATCAGTAGTTTCTCGATCTGTTAAAGACTATTCATCGGCATGACTTATTGAGTTATTGGGGTTGGTGTTACCATCCCTAGACTCGATATGCAGCGTATCTGACGAAGAGACTGGACTGTATGGAAGTGTTGCCGGTTGGCTCGACGGGAGTTGTGACAGGTTCACTTGTTTTCTTCTGATCGCTCAATACCCAGGTGGCCGTTACGTTTAGCTGATTTCTTGCGGCTTGGGGGTGCTTGATATGATCATCACCCACTGCCGGCGTATTTACGAGTCTTAGAGTCCCACAATGGAGTTACCTAGTCCAGGCGAAACGATGTGGTGTGCATATGAGATATGCGCGGGGACCTGATTAAATGCGCGTATGTGATACCGTATATTAATCGGGCAGTTTTCTATTGGTCGGGTCGTATGTGATATGACCGGTTTGCTAAATCAAGTGTTGATTCATCATTGACCATAAACTTTTTCACTTTAAACCCTTCTTGTCTTTTGTTGTATGCATGCATGTATGCATTTATTCTTATTGATGCACATATGGATGTGCATGCACACATACATGCATACACTCTTGTATCATGGTTGTTGATACAATGGATGGTGGCAATATAAGACTCACACACTTATATAAATATGTTGATATTTTTTTTTTGGATAAAAGAAAATGGAATTGGATAATTACTCATGGTTGATTATTTTATTCACCCACTAACCTTTGCATTAACCTTGAGTTAATTTCCATGGCCATTTTGCATCCAAAAGAAAATATCTAGATATTTATAAACTAGGGTTAAGAGTGAGATGGAGAAAATATATATATATTCTTTTCTCATTCTTATCTCAACACTTATCATTATCTCTTGAGCTCTCATTTGCCATCTTCTTCTTCCTCCTCTCTCTTGCTCTCTAGCTTTCATAAGTGAGCAAGATAGTGATCAAGTTAGGGTTTTGAAGTGAGAAAACAAACCACATCACCATTCTACACTACTCTTGCACATTAGTTTAGAGTGTTGGCTTCTACTTCTTCTCTTGATCTAGTGAAGCATTTAGCTTGGACAAAGAGGACTCCGGGTGGATCATCGTGGACCTAGAGGATCTCAAGTGAGCTTCTTTCAACACTCAAGTGGTCAAGGAGTCTAGCGTAGGGAGCTACAAAGGTTGTATTCTCAAACCCTAGCTTTTTACCACTTGTGTTTGTGTTAAAGTTTTGTTACCCTAGCTTTTCTAGTTTGATCCTTAGGTTCTTTAGCACCCTATATTTTTTAATATGGCATGTGTAATGCTACCAAATCCTAGTAGTGGTACTGTAGAAACACCTTCATGGTATCAGAGCCTAACTAGAACCCTAGACGATGTTACGACAATACGAAAACGAAAAACTCCGCAAAAATACGGTTTTAGAAACCCTTGAAATTGCTCTCTGTAAATTTTTTAAAAAGTATTCAAAAAATTATTTTAGCAACTGCAGAGTGGCATTTAGGATGATTTAAGAACACAGGTGCAAGACGAGGGGGTGTGCTCGGTTCCTGGCCGGCGACGAGGCCAGAAAATCCGGCGCCGCCGACCCCTTCTTCTCCTCAGCTCCTCGTATTGCACATGTGATCTTTTACTCTTATTCTGGGGTGTCTAGTATTGTTTTGAAGTCCAAAATTGCATGTGATGTAAGTTTGGTATTGGGCTATTTGCGGAATAGTTCGTATTTGTAATTTTATAGTATCGTATTTGTAACTTTGGCGACGTTAAACAGGTCGAACGAATTATCAAATACTCGTATTTTTCCAGGTTGAACGTACTCGATATATAATGCAGGTATTCCTATAGACCCTCTAGAAGAAAGTAACCCTAACTCGAGATGTGACCACCAAACTGCGACGAAACCTTAGGGTTTACCGTAGTTATCGGCGCCACAAATGAGGCTTGGGTCTGCCCTTCTATGGCTGGTCCAATAAATACCGTGGCATAGATTTTGGGTATTGTTTAACGGCGCTCAAGTGTTGAACTTGCTAGGAAATATGGGTGTTCGTTAATTCGATCGAAGGGTTTAACATCGCCTAATAGTATGTGATACTTGTTTCTGCGACCGTAAGCGTAGTATGCAAATCGTCGGTTTCGTTGCTATGTGTCAACGGCAATTGGGGTATGCATACTTGCTTACGTTGATGGCATGTGATGTTATGTGTTGCTGTGTTGTGATGTATTGGATTGTCATGATCGAATAGCCGGGGTTTTTATATGAGATGAGAGTTTTACTTTTCATTCATGTAAAATTCATTTGTAATGTAATATTCTTTTATTTGGGGCACCTCCGGGTTGAGGATGTTGTCACCATTGATGTATATTATTTACTTTTCCGCATTAGGATAGACCCAAGGTGGAGAGCACAAATGACCGGGTTCTAGAGTCCAGTGGAAGACCATCTCGAGGAGTCGAGACCGGGTCTCCTAACTCCAGAATTGGCAGGGTCACTTGCCGCTCTCATAGGGGTCTAGGGTGTGGGATTGGCTATTCATCACGACCGTGGAATCCGTATTTTCTATTGTTGGCTAAATACTAAATACAGAAAATACGGACGTCCTAATATATCCTATATTATCATATCTGTGTTTCTGCTGCCTATATTCTGTGATGTGATCGCTTAATATATCGGAGATGAATGCTATATTATATATGAGATATATAATAGACGTTGCTTATGTTTTACACCCGCGCTAGTCCCGTCCCGGTATGCCGTTAGTGATGTAACCTAACGGTGCATAACGGAACATTGCGGCGAATGCGGATGGCATAAACATACGTTGTATTTTCGTTTCTTTTCTGTGATTGGCTTAAGGACTTAAATGATGGGACTACATTAATATGATTAATGTAAAGAAAATAAACTTAAAAAGATGTTGTAGAATCAGATTAGAAAACCACTCGGCTTTTTACGAAAAAGCTACATTTCAAAACTGCGGAGCTTAAAACACTCCTTTTGAAAACCATTTGATTCTACGATGATATCAAGTTCAAAGCGTTAAAGGTTTTCTTAAAAACCATCTGTAACCCTCCGTCATTTTAGGAAGTAGAGTACTTAGTATTCGTGCTACGTTTGTTGACCTTAGCCAAGGCGTAGTGTACGGTAGCTAAGTGATGTCTTCCTACATTGCATATGATGCAGATTAATTGGGACGGGCATGTGACTTTGTTGACCTTAGCAAAGGGTCATGTGAACGGGTCTAATTAATCAAGAAATGACGGGTTGAACTTGACTAGTGCTTGTGATTTGTTGACCATAACCAAGGTCATGAGTGCTAGGGGTAAAAACCACATCGGGAGTTTTAAGAGTTGAAATTTGCAATGAGATTGCATACCTTCCATATGATGGTTGGATCCCGATCCCACCGTGGGCAATAGTTTCTCCTAGGAGAGTTTTGCAGTTTACAATTAGCTAACCTATTAGGTGTCTAGAAAGGTGTTAACGGGGCTACACCTCTGGGAAGACGAGGTTTATATTAATTAGGTCTGTGCGAAAGCACGGGGAACCTCCCTCAAGTACCGATACTGGCATGGCTGAACGGTTAGCGAAGTTGTAAACTGTAATTAATCCAGGCTAGTTTTATTTTTAAGGTTTGAAAGAAAAACTTGATTAAAGCAGTGGGAGACATCGATTAGATAAGATAATAACCAATCTGATATTTGCAAGGGCTTTCGCTGAGTGTATTCTTTTCTATCTCTTAATGGCAGATACCAATAACAGGACTCAAGCTTCTACTAGATAAAAATAAACTGAATGGGACCAATTATAAAGACTGGATAAGGAATCTTAACATTGCCTTGACTTATGATAAGGTATCATATGTCCTCACGGCTCCAGCCCCGCCCGTCCCAGGGCCTAAATCCTCAGTTGCGGATATTGAAGTCCGCAAGACATGGGACGCTGACTGTGCCACGGCCAAATGCCTCGCGCTTGCATCGATGGATAACACATATCAAAAGCAGCACGAGAATATGGACGTCCACGCCATATTCCTCCATACAAAGGAGTTGTATGGAGAGCAATCTCGTGTCTTACGATACGAAGCATCCAGAAAGCTATTTCAGATGCGAATGGCCCCTGGCACACCAGTAGGAGACCATGTTCTGAAGATGATAGCTCTCATAGAAGAGCTTGAGGACCTTGGGTGGAAAATGGACAATGAGCAATATACGGATATTATTCTGCAGTCTCTCTCCTCCACCTTTGCTCAATTTATAGTTAACTTCAACATGCACAATATGGAGAAGGAACTACCTGAACTCCTTAATATGTTAAGGAGTGCAGAGAGCACGCTGAAATCAGTGAAAACTCTCGTTTTGAGTGTTGGGTCATCTTCCTCCTCTCGCCCGAAAGCTAACGCCAAGGGAAAGATGAAGAAGAAACCCACCAAACCTAAGGGTGGAGTCAAAAAGGCCAAGGGGAAAGACAAGTCCAAAGTTGGGGAATCGGGGAAAGGGGAATGTTATCACTGCCACAAAATAGGACACTGGAAGCGCAACTGCACGGAGTACTTGGATCTCAAGAAGAAGCATGGGGATGCTTTCGCTTCAGGTGTGTTTGTGACAGAAAACTGTTTTTCAATAAACTCTGCTTCCTGGGTATTAGATACCGGTTCAGGTTCTCACATTTGCAATTCTATGCAGGGGCTGAGAAATAGCAAGGTTTTGAAGACAGGTGACCATACTCTCCGCGTTAGAAGTGGTTCCAATGTACATACAGTTACAGTAAGAGAGTATCACTTGGGGTTGCCGTCTGGATGTATATTTGTTTTGAACCCATATTATTATGTACCTAGTATGCTTTGTAATATAATATCCGTTTCTTTGTTAAACAATGAAGGATATAATTTTGTATTGTAGAACAATGTTATGAACATTCACCTGAATCAAATGTTGGTTAGGTATGGTACCCTTAATAACGGGATATACGTCCTAAATCAACACACAGTTTTCAGCATTCAACACACTAATAAAAGAAAACTTTCAGAAATAAATGATACTTTTCTTTGGCACTGTAGACTTGGTCACATTAACGAAACAAGACTAAACAAGTTACACAAAGATGGATATTTAAACCCTTTTGAATATAAATCTTATGCGACTTGCCAGTCTTGTATCAAGGGTAAAATGACCAAAACTCCGTTTATAGGACACGGAGAAAGAGCTACTGAGCTCTTATGCCTCATACATAGTGATGTATGTGGGCCAATGTCTACACAGGCTAGAGGCGGTTTTTCTTACTTCATTACTTTCACTGATGATTTCTCAAGATTCGGTCATGTATTTTTAGTAAAACACAAGTCCGAAGCTTTTTAGAAATTCACTGAATATAAACTCGAAGTAGAAAAACAAACCGGCTTGAGTATCAAAATGCTTCGATCAGATCGAGGTGGGGAGTACCTCAGTACAGGGTTTGCAGACTTCCTAAAAGAGAACGGGATTCTCTCTCAGCTCACTCCTCCTTACACACCACAGCACAACGGTGTGTCAGAACGTCGGAATCGGACCCTATTAGATATGGTTCGTTCCATGATGAGTGATGCTGAGTTACCCATCTCATTTTGGGGGCATGCATTAGAGACTGCAGCGTTTCTACTAAACAAGGTCCCAACCAAAACCGTGTCTACCACGCCATATGAGATACGACATGGGAAGAGACCATCTCTTAAATGAATTAAGATTTGGGGCTTTCCGGCCTATGTTAAAAAGCAGAATCCGGACAAACTCGAGACACGGTCAGTCATGTGTAATTTTGAGGGATATCCAAAGAATTCTTATGGATATCTATTCTACCATAAGGAGGAACAAAAGGTGTTTGTTTCTCAGCATGCCGCATTTTTAGAGAAAGAATTTTTTACAAATGATACAGATGGCAGTGTGGTAGACCTAGAAGAAGTTCTAGAAACACAAATTACAAATGATGACTTGGTTGAACCGGCTGTTGCAACAGAAACTGAGGAACCTCGGCCACTCCGTAGGTCTGGTAGGACTTCTCGCCCACCGGAAAGGTACTACGGTTTCCTCATTGATGGTGATAGAGAAGACTGCATCATGGAGGATGATAATCCTACCAGCTTTCAGCAAGCTATCACGAGTGGAGACTCTGTGAAGTGGCTGGATGCCATGAGATCCGAAATGGAGTCTATGTACACCAACAAAGTATGGACTTTGGACATTGTAACCCCTGGGGTAAAACCTGTGGGGTGCAAATGGATCTTTAAAAGAAAAATTGGTGTAGATGGGCAGGTAGAGACCTATAAGGCAAGACTTGTGGCGAAGGGTGTTCGTCAAAGACCAGGTCTGGACTATGACGAAACTTTTTCTCCCGTAACCATGCTTAAATCCATTTGGATCCTACTTGCTATCGCTACTCATTACGACTATGAAATCTGCCAGATGGACATTAAAACAGCATTTCTAAATGGAGATTAAGAAGAATGTGTTTATATGGATCAGCCAGAGGGCTTCATTGACAGTGGGAGCAGCGGGAAAGCATGTAGACTGCTTAAATCGATTTATGGATTAAAGCAGGCATCATGGAGTTGGAACATCTGTTTCGATGATGTTATCAAAGAGTTTGATTTGATCAAAAATCCAGATGAACTTTGTGTTTATAAAAAGGCTGTAGGGAGAGCTGTCATATTCCTCGTATTGTACGTGGATGACATTCTTCTGATAGGAAATGATATTCCTATGCTACAGTCGGTCAAATATTTCTTATCACTAAGGTTCTCCATGAAGGACCTGGGTGATGCCACATGCATTCTGGGCATTAGGATCTATAGGGATAGATCCAAGAGGTTATTGGGATTGTCCCAAACAAGGTACATCAACACCATCCTAAAAAGGTTTAGTATGGAAGACTCCAAGCGGGGTGCCTTACCCGCTTTCCATGGGGTTACTCTCTCTAAGGACTCTTGCACAAAGACCGATGAAGAGAGAGCTCGCATGAGCATTATACCTTATGCTTCTGCAGTAGGATCTATAATGTATGCGATGTAATGTACATGCCCAGATGTAGCTTATGCACTTAGTGTAGTAAGTAGGTATCAATCCAACCCAGGGGAGAATCACTGGATAGCTGTGAAGAACATTCTTAAGTACTTGCGAAGGACTAAAGAATTGTTCTTGGTGTATGGTAATGGAGATCTCCAAATGGAGGCCTTTACCGATTCGAGCTTCCAGAGTGATAAGGACGACAGCAAATCTATCTCTGGGTTTGTATTTACCCTCAATGGAGGGGCGGTAAGTTTGAAGATTTCCAAACAAGATACCGTTGCAGACACTACGATGGAGGCTGAGTACATTGCAGCGAATGATGCTGCCAAGGAAGCCGTCTGGATGAGGAAGTTCATCTCGGAGCTAGGAGTAGTTCCAACCATTATTGATCCAATACCATTGTATTGTGATAATAATGGGGCTATGGCATTAGCTAAGGAGCCCAGGTCCCATCAGCGGTCCAGACACATCCTGATACGCTTTCATTTGATCCGGGAGATTGTAGATCGCCGCGAGATCGAGATTAGGAGAGTAGACACAAAGAATAACACCACGGATCCACTCACCAAGGCCCTCCCTCAGCCGCAGCATGAACGACTTTTTGAGATGTTGGGTATGAGATACGCCAATAACTGGCCTTAGTGCAAGTGGGAGATTGTTGGATATATGTATGCCCTAGAGGCCATTATATGATAGTGGATGTATTTATACATGTATATAAATATATATATATTCAGTGTACATTCTTGCTCGACATGATAGTATGCTATCTGGTTCTTCTTTATCTGACATGTTGACTTGATCATACTTTTATTCATTCACACATGTTGATAAAGCCCTAAGGATATTGGCTTGACTACTGTGATTATGATGGAGATCATACTAGTGGGACGTCTGTAGTTCATAAGCATATCCTGAAATGTCCCTAATCGTAGGTGTATCGAGATGGGGTATCGATATACCAGAGTAGACTAGCGTATATGATACTAGACCTATAAAATGGGCGATGGATGTTCCCACATCCATTGATGTTTAACATCGAGATCATATACGGTTGCTCAGTGGTGACTGAGTACACTGGACGGACTCGCCGAGAACTCTTATATGGTATTATATCTATCATCGGATAGAAGTTCTCAGGTGACACTGGTACAGGTTAGTCTATAGACCCGAGATCGTCATAGAGTCTTGTGTGTTCTCCCACTGTACTTTGATTAACACCCTACCACGGCTCTACTGAGTCGTGCAAACAGGTGGCTTTTGGGTACGGTCCCGAGACACACGAAGACGATGAGCGATAGAAGGGGTTTCGTCTCTCCCGGTATTGGGAGTTGATGTTGTGCTGTGCTTGGTTGGCTATATCAGTAAGTCCCTGGACATGGCTGTTGAGATTTACTGATAAGTGTTATCAGTAGTTTCTCGATCTGTTATAGACCATTCATCGGCATGACTTATTGAGTTATTGGGGTCGGCGTTACCATCCCTAGACTCGATATGCAGCGTATCTAACGAAGAGACCGGACTGTACGGAAGTGTTGCCGGTTGGCTCGACGGGAGTTGTAACAGGTTCGCTTGTTTTCTTCTGATCGCTCAATACTCGGGTGGCCGTTACGTTTAGCTGACCTCTTGCGGCTTGGGGGTGCTTGATATGATCATCACCCACTGCCGGCGTATTGACGAGTCTTAGAGTCCCACAATGGAGTTACCTAGTCCAGGCGAAACGATGTGGTGTGCATATGAGATATGCGCGGGGACCCGATTAAATGCGCGTATGTGATACCGTATATTAATCGGGCGGTTTTCTATTGGTCGGGTCGTATATAATATGTCCGGTTTGCTAAATCAAGTGTTGATTTATCATTGACCATAAACTTTTTCACTTTAAACCCTTCTTGTCTTTTGTTGTATGCATGCATGTATACATTTATTCTCATTGATGCACATATGGATGTGCATGCACACATACATGCATACACTCTTGTATCATGGTTGTTGATACAATGGATGGTGGCAATATAAGACTCACACACTTATATAAATATGTTGATATTTCTTTTTGGATAAAAGAAAATGGAATTGGATAATTACTCATGGTTGATTATTTTATTCACCTACTAACCTTTGCATTAACCTTGAGTTAATTTCCATGGCCATTTTGCATCCAAAAGAAAATATCTAGATATTTATAAACTAGGGTTAAGAGTGAGAAAGAGAAAATATATATATTTTCTTTTCTCATTCTTATTTCATCACTTATCATTATCTCTTGAGCTCTCATTTGCCATCTTCTTCTTCCTCCTCTCTCTTGCTCTCTAGCTTTCATAAGTGGGCAAGATAGTGATCAAGTTAGGGTTTTGAAGTGAGAAAATAAACCACATTACCATTCTACACTACTCTTGCCCATTAGTTTAGAGTGTTGGCTTCTACTTCTTCTCTTAATCTAGTGAAGCATCTAGCTTGGACAAAGAAGACTCCGGGTGGATCGTCGTGGACCTAGAGGATCTCAAGCGAGCTTCTTTCAACTCTCAAGTGGTCAAGGAGTCTAGTGTAGGGAGCTACAAAGGTTGTATTCCCAAACCTTATCTTTTTACCACTTGTGTTTGTGTTAAAGTTTTGTTACCCTAGCTTTTCGAGTTTGATCCTTAGGAATGTTTCTTTAGCACCCTATATTTTTTAATATGGCATGTGTAATGCTACCAAACCCTAGTAGTGGTGCTGTAGAAACACCTTCAACCCGCGGCAGACAAAAGCAAGTTTAAGATAGGAAAACAGTTCGCCAAAGCTCTGTCAATAGGAATGAAGCTGCCACCTTTCAAAGGAAATACTCCCGGGAGTACGTGCTTCGACAAAGAGGATGTACATCCGAACTACTGCTTGTACCATCGGAAGGTCACACACCCTACCGACGAGTGCAATGCCTTCAAGAAGTGGTGGCAGGGATACGTTGCCCACCGACAACACTTCAAGCGGATGAAGCGTTAAGCCCATCAGGAGCAGAGAAGCACGACAGATGGGTGTAAAGGAACAACCGATAACTGTCATATGGTTGATGCCATCTCAGCAAAAGGAAAATCTCAATTTCTTACCTTCGGGAGCGATTCTGACGAAGAAATAGCCCTTGGCCCTCTCTTCAAGGAACCTATCTCTAAAAAAGAAGAAAAGACGAAGAACTGTGAGGATATTCAGCTACGTAACTGTACGTTGCCTGAAAACAATCTTAGACCCTCAAACAAAGGTTCAGGCAGAAGAGACAAGGGAAAGGAAAAAGTCTCTGAAGAGATTGCCCTCGATAATAGAGTCACTGAAGAGCTCATAGCCAAGGACACGCCCAAGAAGAACAAGGTGGATTACAATGTCCTGGCACATCTGAGGAAGATACCCTCACAATTGAGTATTTTGGATGCCCTTTTCCTGTCTAAAGATGCACGAGATTCCCTGATCAAGGTGTTACAAGAGCTCGAATAGTTTCAAGCCTTCTTTGCAGAAGAAAAGATGAAGAACGAGCTGGAAGAAGTCCACACGGCTGACATCACCTTCAGCGATGAAGACCTCCTTCTAGAAACATGTGAGCACAACTGTCCGCTGTATGTAACCGGGTATTGTCATGACATCAAGATAGGGAAGATCCTGGTCGACAACGGGTCCTCCGTCAACCTTCTCAATATGAGAGTATTGAGGGAGATTTGCATGAATGTGCAGCACTTGGCTCGGGATAAAATTACCATCTCGGGTTTTGACTCCCAATCATCACAAAAGCTCGGGTCTGTAATACTGAAATTACACTTCCGGCTGCTTGTCATTGACATCAAGTTCCATGATATTGACGCCAAGACTTGCTACAACGATTTGCTCGGCAGGCTTTGGTTACATGAGTACAACATCATCCCTTCTACACAACATCAGTGTATGAAGTACTTTAAGGACGGCCTCAAGTACACAGTTAATGAAGTCCGTAAATATGAAGACACCAAGTACTTCTTACCAGACTTCGAAGACATGGAAAGATATCGCAAATCGGAGAATAAACAAAAAGACATCGTCACTATCCCGATATTTGGGAGAGATACCGAGGAGGATGAAGAGATGGTCTACTCGTGACAACCCCAAGGCAACAGGCCAGGACCATCTACTCTTATTCTGGTCTTTGGCAGTGACTCTGAGGACAAGGCCAATACAGTGTTCTCCGTCCACCCGTCAATGCAGACATTTGCTGGAGCTGACAGAGTTTACAAATTACCATGGTTCCATAGCGGCATTACAAAGAACTTGACGCACTTGATACGTACATCGTGCAAGAGCTGCAGACCTTCTACGTCCCTCCTAAGCAAAGAGGTGAAAAGGCGATCCTTTTCTACCAATCCACGGAGACTAAAGTGGAGAAAAAAGCATGGCACAGTGCCAAACCTATGCTCGACAGGAGTCAACCAATCCGTCTGCCCAGATACTACGCAGAGCGATTGAAAAGTCTATTGAGATGTCAAGGCATACCCTTCAAACAGACTGCTCGACAATTCTAGTTCTATAACAAGATTTGGGACGTTCCCGGGACTCAGCGAAAGATGCCCAACGGGAGAATGGAGACGACTGGGCTTGGATACGTTCGGTCCAAGAAACGGGAACGATACCATGGCTGCCATGTCATAAATAAATCCGGTGGAGAAGCGAGAGCATTTCCAGATAGTGCTAATATCGAACCAAAGCGAGATCCCGCCGTGGGAATACTAAGCCTGTCATTCGAAGAACAGATTGACAAGCTAATAAGAAAAGCAGGTCAAAAGGTTCGGGATGACCACAGCCACGAAATAGCCATTTACGAAAAATCCACGACGCAACGTATTATTCAGCAGGCTACGGAGGATGACGATCCCCTTCACCCTCAACCCATTGTGCGCTCTCGTGGCAAAAAGAAAGCCCGACGTAGAAGCAACAATAAGGTAAAGAACGGGAATGACGTTCAAAAACAGCGAAGCGGATTCAAGAAGCCACGCGATCAAGAAAAAGTCAGCTAGAATCCGTCTTTTACGAAAAAGATTGGTCGAGAATACTCTTTCTCTCAAAACAAGACAAAGAAAATATTCAAAATTGTCATAAAGCATCAAATGATGACACTCCCGGAATCTCGGCACCCTGAGCAAGTAAACGAGATCCACCATCCGGCTTATTGCTCCTACCACCGAGCAATAGGACATACTCTTGAAGATTGCTTCACCTTCAAAGACTGGGTCGAAGACTAGTATCAACGAGTCAGGTTTGCTATATCCGACAGTTGGAATGTAACCCCACCATGAAAGCATGAGCCAAGAGCAACCTACACCGGGAAGGAAAGTCCGGATCAACATCGAGCTTGGAAGCGAACTCGTACCTCTTATATGATAACACTTTCAAAGGAGGAGGAACACAAGAATATGGATGACTTCCTCTGCTGCTTCGCAAATGAAGATGAAGACGAGCTGATCTTGGAATTTCCACCGGCGTCAAAAGAGCTGGAAGATAGGATACACAACACGGCAAACAATCTGAGGAAAATTAACTTAGGAACGGAAAACGATCCGAGGCCAATGTTCGTCAGTGAGCTGCTGTCTAAAGAGAATGTGGCTACACTAAAAGACGTGCTTATGCAGTATAAAGAGTGCTTCGCATGGAACTGCTCTGAGATGCCGGGATTAGATCCAAAAATAGCAGTGCATAAATTGGCCATATCGCCGGACGTTAAGCCAGTCAAGAAGGCTCCCACAAGAATGCAGCTCAAACTTGAAATGAGTATCAGTGACGAAATCAAGAAACTAATCGATTCCGGCTTCATCCAAGAAGTACAATATCCCAACTGGATCGTCAATATTGTTCCTGTGATGAAGAAAAATGTGACGGTGCGCAACTACGTAGACTTTCGGGACCTCAATAAAGCTTGTCCGAAGGATGATTTCTCAGTACCGGTTATCGAGCTAATGATAGATAACATGTCCACTCATGAAGTCTTCTCCGTCATGGACGAGTCCTCAGGATACAACCAAATCAAGATGCATCCTGAAGACCAAAAGCACACTGCTTTCCGGACTCCGCTGGGCATATTCTGCTACAAAGTGACGCCCTTCGGTCTGAAGAACACTGGCGCCACCTACCAGAGGGCCATGACAAAGATCTTCGATGACCTCATACACGAGATTGTCGAATGTTATATCGACGACCTCGTGGTGAAAAGAAAATCGTACGAGGAGCACTAGGAGCATCTGAAGATAGTGTTCCAGCATCTTCGGAAATATAATCTGAAGATGAACCCTCTGAAATGCGCGTTTGGAGTCTCCTCAGGCAAATTCGTAGGATTCATCGTACGACACCGAGGCATCGAAATAGACCCATCAAAGATCAAGGCGATTATAGAAATGCCCACGCCAAGAACTCTCAAGCAACTGTGGTCTCTCTAAAGAAAACCCGCGTATATCCAACGGTTCATAGCTAACCTCTCTCGAAAATGCTGCCCCTACAACCATCTAATGAAGAAGGAGACCCCATTCGTTTGGGATCATAAATGCCAAAATGCATTGGATGAAATCAAGCAATACCTGTAGAACCCGCCAGTACTGACCGCTCCGGTCAAGGGAAAGCCCATCATCCAGTACACAACAACCCTTGAAGGTTCTTTACGCATGCTATGGGCACAGGAGAATGATCAGGGAAAGGAGAGAGCTCTCTACTATTTGAGTCGAGTTCTCCTGGGGGCAGAAAACAACTACTCCCCTATCGAAAAGCATTGCCTGGCATTAATCTTCGCGGTAACGAAGCTCCGACATTATGCCTTGGCACATGAGGTCCATCTCATATCAAAAGTGGATCCTCTCAAATATTTGATGTCGAGAGCCATACTAACAGGAAGGCTTGCCAAATGGACCCTCCTCATGGAATTCTCGATAATCTACCGACCTCTCAAGGCAGTAAAAGGCCAGACCATTGCCGACTTTCTCGCAGAGCATCCGATACCCGCCGACTCTCCTCTAAATTGAGAGTTGTCGGATGAACACGCGTTTGATGCAATCGACGGGGAGAATGAAGGGAGTGATACCCGATGGGAACTCTACTTCGATGGGGCATCGTCTATGAAAAGGCGGAAGCAAAGCACGCCCATAATCAAAGCCGGAGTAGGCCTTATCTTTGTGACTCCATAAGGAGAGATAATGCGTTTTGCCCTTTCCTTAACAGATCCAAGAACAAACAACGAAGTGGAATATGAAGCTTTGATAGCGGGTTTTGAGATCGTTGTCGACATAGGGATCGAGAACCTCCTCATATATGGAGACTCCCAGCTGGTCGTTAGCCAAGTAAATGGCGACTATCAGACGTGCAAGCCAGAATTAGTGAAATACGGTGATAGAGTGCAACAATTACTGACTCAAATCCCCTCCTACGTCCTGGAAAGCATACCGCGTGCGAAAAATAGTAAATCGGATGCATTAGCCAAGCTTGCTAAGGAACTGGCTGACGAAAATCTCGATGACGTAAGGATCATTGTGCAAAATCACCGGATTCTTGCGCCAGCAGAAATATCTCCGAAGTCGTCTAAAAGAAAGGGAGCGACTGAACAAGCGGTCTTCCAAATAGAGGAAGAAAAGGCCGAGGATTGGAGAGAAGTCTTTAGAGACTACTTTAAATCCCATCGAACGCCCGAAAACGCATCATCAAGACATCAGCTCATGAAGCGAGCTCTGTCTTTCGCCTTCGTCAATGATACTCTATATAAGAGATCATTCGATTGTTTATGGCTAAGGTGTCTGGGACCAGAAGAAGCAAAAAAAGGTCGTCCAAGAAACTTACGACGGACTCTGCGGTTCCCATCAAGATGGGCCCAAGATGAAGCTGAAGATGAAAAGAATGGGTTACTATTGGCCCACGATGATTCAGGACTGCCTCAAATATGCGAAGCAATGTCACTCGTGCCAAATTCACGGGGACTTCATCTATCAGTATCCAAATCCTCTACATCCAACATTGGCTAGCTGGCCGTTCGAAATGTGAGGAACCAATATAATCGGGCCTATCGATCCAGCGTCATCTAAAGGACATCGGTTCATATTGGCAACAACCGATTACTTCTCTAAGTAGGCAGAAGCAGTACCGCTATGGGAAGTGAAGACGGAGAACATCCTCCATTTCTTCAGAACACACGCCATCTACCGGTTCGGCACTCCGCGATGGATTATCTCGGATAACGGGCCAGCCTACAGAAGCCATAAGATTAGCCTCTTCGCACAGCAACATAAAATAGATTAGAGATACTCCTTATTCTATAACCCCCGAGTTAACGGTCTAGCTGATACTTTCAACAAGACCTTGACGAAGATCATAAAGAAGACGGTGTCCAGAAACATAAAGAACTGGCACGAGAGATTGCATGAAGCTCTCTGGGCTTATCGAACCACGTTCAAGACAGTAACGAACACAATGCCATTCGCGTTAGTATTCGGCACGGAAGCGGTTCTCCCCTTGGAGATAGAACTACCCTCTTTACGACTGGTAGTCCGACATGAGCTGACGGATGAAGAAAATTCCCACCTTCGGCTTGAGGAGCTTGATGCCCTTGATGAAACTCGTCTCATAACACAACAAAACCTAGAAGTTTACAAAGTAAGGATGACGCACTCATACGAAATACTAACTAGGCCAAGAGCATTTCGCCAAGACGAACTTGTGCTAGTTGTCAAAAGACCTATGATCTCCAACCGTGCCAAACGGGGGAAATTCGATCCGAACTCTGAGGACCCATACGTCATAGACAAGGTTTATCAAGGTGGTGCCTACTTGCTCATGATATGCATGGAGAAAGACCCTTCCGACCAATAAACGGCCGGTTCCTTAAGAAATACTACGCTTGACAAGTCACGGCTCAGGTTAATGATAGATGACGACGCTCATGTCCGCTCGCTGTATTCCTGAGTTCAAACTCTATAAGTTGTATCCGGCAAAACTTCGCCTCGAAGCGTGCCATGGACCGAGATGTCCCTAAACTAACAATGGACCGAGATGTCCCTAAACTAACAACGTCACCTCAAACACGGTGATAGTAGAATGCAAGTCCACGAGTCCCAGCGGTGAGGACTGCAACTCAAATCCCATCGGAAAACAGATGGGTCGCATGCGAAGAAACTATTTTCGAGAGTTTCATCGTGCAAAAAAAAAAGGTACGTCCACAAGCAAAATGGGCACGAATGAAAACCCGAAAGGGCTCCGTGAGTAAAAACAGCAGGACTGCCGGTGGGTTCGTGAAAACCCGCAAGGGCACAAACTCGTAAAAAAAATTAATGCATACTTGTAAGGTCCTCTCGACCTTGTAAAGAGAAAATACTTGCGTGAGATCCTTACGACTCACAAGAGAGCAACACACTTAGGGATTCCCACGATTCCTAAGGAGAAATTGCACTTACGAGATCCTCACGACTCATAAGGAGAATTCCCCCTATGAGCTCTCATGGCTCGTAGGATTCAAAAAGCATTAAGCTACAGGGATCTGAACCTATTCTTAAGCCATCACATTCCCCAAGTTGCTCTACAAGCAGTCAATATAGATCCTTGTATACAATCCACGGACACAAATAAACGTTCCCTCACCAAGTCCCACCAATGACGAGGAGTGTCCTCATATGGTGAACGACACTTGTAAGTCCTCTCAATTTGCAAGGAGAAAATACTCTTGTGAGATCCTTACGACTTATGATAGAAAATATCACTTAGGGATCCTCACGACTCCTAAGGAGAAAATACACCTACGAGATCCTCACGACTCGTAGGGAGAAATACCTTTATGAGACCCTTATGGCTCATGAAGTCAAAAACCTTAGTCGGCAAGATCCTAACCCTGTTTGCTAAGCCACCTTTGTTCAAATTAGCAAAGGAAAATAATGATTCGCTCCTGGCCATATTCCAGTCGCAGCGATACTGATGCTAAGATTGGTATCAGATCTCAAGTTCCAAACTCGCAATGAAAATTAGCGAGCCATAAATGCATATGAAATAGCTGAAATGATGGGGCAGCTCGCAATAAAAATCAGTGAGTAAAATATATGCATATAAAAATAGCTGAAATGTTTGGGCAACTCACAATAAAAAGCAGCGAGTAAAAAGAAAATAGCCGAAATGAGTGGGCACCGCGAAAAATAGCCGAAATGATTGGACAATCGCGACTTTCATGATATGAAAAGCTGAAATGAAAGAGCATCGCGGAAAGAAATAAAAAAAATGAAATAAAATTTTTGCCCTGTAGGTGAGATCACATCAACCCCTGTATACAATCCATGGGCACAAACGAAAAGGGAACCATATTATCCTACCAGGCTTCGTCAAAGGGAAGCCAGATCTCGATGGCTACATCTAAAGCCCCGAGATTAACGACAGTGTTTCTTCTCATTTCAACTGGATGCAGACGCAATGTTAACGAAGCGGAGCCATGGAAAAGTCCCCTAGTTCTAAATCTCGACGGTTCACAGACAGCCTAGAGACTACCTCGGAGCCACGGCAAAGTCCCTTAGTTCTAAATCTCGACGGTTCACAGACAACCTAGAGACTAACGCGGACCATGGCAAAGTCCCTAGTTCCAAGTCTCGACGGAAACATCTATAGCCTAGAGATCAACAACGGCGTTCTTCCTCCGTCCAGCAGGATGCAGACAAGACATCAAAACAAACGGAGCCATGACAAAGTCCCTAGTTCCATGACTCAACGGTTCACAGACAACCTAGAGACAACCTCGACATTCATCGCAATATTGCAGACATAGTGTAAATAAATGAAGCCAAGGAAAATCCATCGCTTCAGGGTCTTGATGGCAACTCAAATGAGACCTGAAAAGATTATCGGAGATCATCCCACACCAGCGCGGAGTGGTCATGACTCATCGGGGCTCCCAAACTGAGCATAACATCAAGTAAAAAGCGGCATGGAATATCCCTAATGCTTGCTCTTCCGACGGTAATATCACCTAGAAGATTACTTGAAGACGTCTTGTCCATCCCCCGAAGGGATCAGAGACACGACAGTTGCGGGGCTACTCGAATAGCAAGATTGCATATCGGGGAATATATCGGCCAATGCGACGGTGCGACGGGTAAAAAACCCTAGTACCACAGACCCTAACGGACTTCTATTAGCAGGAGTTAACTGTAATGTTAGGACATCCTTACGAGAACTTCTCAATTCGTCTCGATTCGTAGGAAAAATAATGTTCCTGCGAGAACTTCTCGACTCGTCTCGACTCGTAGGGAAAAGCCTTAGGTAATGGGGATAAGGACCTGTTTCCTAAGCACTGCGGCCCTGCAATTAAGTCCAAGATGGACTATTGGATACTATTCACGGGCCACACTCTTCAAAGTCGAATATCGACAAGGAGGGAAAAAACCACTTACAAGTCCTCTCGACTTGTAAGAGGGTAAAATTCTCTTGTGAGATCCTTATGACTCTAAAATTCTCTTGTGAGATCCTTATGACTCTCAAGAGAAAACGCACTTAGGAGTCATCACGACTCCTAAAGAGAAAATGCACATACGGGATCCTCACGACTCATAGGGAGAAAAGTCTCTATGAGACCCTCACGGCTCATAAAGTTGAAAAGTCTTAGGCGGCAGATCTGAACCTGTTTCCTAAGCCATCGCTGTCCTACAAGGAGATCAAGATGGACTATCTACAGGCCATATTCGCCAAGGTTATATGCCACTCAAATAAAGAAGCTACTTATGAGTCCTCAAAATTCGTTAGAGAGAGAGAGAGAGAGAGAAAGAAAAAAAAATTCGAGCGAGATTCTTGCGACTCAAACACCTTTGATAAAAGAAAGGGAAATTTTTCCATTTATACTTGAGAAAATTTATACATCAGTGATAACAACAAAACAGAAATATCATCATAATGTTTACAATGGCAAGACAATGAATCCTGGGCATGGATTTAAGAATTCAGAAGCAAGGACGAGTAAAATGCTTCTGGCTTCTCTGACCATTTTCTGATGCATTTTCTCACGAATGCAAGCATCGGGATTCTCACTGATATCGTTCATCCTCTGGTAGGCAGAGATTATCGTTGTCTGCTGGAAGACCTGATGCAAAATATCGACAAGATCATCTCGCCGCCTCTTCGAGATCAAGCCCATCAGATATACTGAGTGCACCTTGTCTTCGGTATCATCAAGTGCCTCAAGCGGCATGGCTTCGTTAAATTCGAGAAGTGCTTCCAAAATCGCCCCCACGATAATTTTCAAAAGAGCAGAACGACGGGGTTGTAGTCGACCGTTGTATTCATCGAAGCGACGCATCACCTCAGCGCATTGGGCATTCGTAAACTCCTGGTTTTGACAGCGGCCTTGGACGCGAATATCCTCATAGGAGATAATCTCGTCAAGATCATACAGATAAGAAGCCATAATATCTGGAAAGAAAATTCAGTAAAAGACTGGCAATTAAATATCAAGATTCTTAGAGTCTAAAATAAAAATAGTAGTGACGGCCCATCATTGATGGGGCAGTCACTCATTAATGATGGAATCCTAAGAGGCTCCTCATTTAATGTGAAGTCTCATCGGGTCAAGGAGTTAAACTCCCTCGAAAGCTGTGCTCTACAAACAGAATTTACATCTGTCAATTAAGAAGGGAATAAAATTCCCCAAAAAGTTTCTAAAGAGCTATGCTCTGTAAAAACAATGGTATAATCACCCAAAACCCTCAAAAGCAAACCTTTTTACAGGTAAAATCCCAAGATCTTTAAGATCTGCAAAAAAAATTCTAAGAGTTCTTCATGGAAGATGAACAGTGTTCTAATTAATGGGTTAAATAACCCTAAAAATACATCTTAAAGATCTGTGATCTAAGAAGAGCAAAACTCTGATTAATTGGTTCGATTATAATCCTTACCAAAATTTTGGGCAGAGATCTAAGCTCTGAAAGGAGAATTAAATTCTCAAAAGAAGGAAGAACAAAAGAAGATGAACAGCAGTCATCTCAAGGGCCAAAGGCCCTACTTATAGTCATGAGAAGATGATTCAACTTCCAAGGAGATCCAACGGTGGAAAAGCCGCCACCGCTGCACTCACGTGTAAGCCACGTGAGCGCAATGGTGGGGGAGAATTTGTTTCCCTTAATAAAAGAGCAAAACTCTGTTCAAAATTTGAAAAAGGCTGCGCCTCACGCCTTATATGAGGGCGCCAGCGCAAAGAGTTAAAAACTCTAAGGCAGCGCCTCACGTGCCTTAGATGAGGACGCTGGCGCCAGAACTAAAAGTTCTCTGCCATTGGATCAAAGATCCAATGCAGATGATAAATTATCAAAATACAGAATTAAATTCTGTTGAGGAAATGTTCCTCAAATTTTTCTAAACGAGAAAGATTACTCTCTGTACTACAGAGCACCGTTGGATTAAAAATCCAATGGTGATTAAAAATCACCAAGCTACAGAACAAGCTCTGTATGGGAAAATATTTCCCCAATCTTGTTAAAAACATGAAAAATATCTTCTGTAAAACAGAAGTCCTTGGATCAAAGATCCAACGGTGGATAAAATCCCCAAATCAATTAAAAATCTCTCAATGAGAGATTTCCTTAACTAAATCAGCAAATCTACCTCTACTATATAAAGGACCCAAGACTCCAAGTCTTGCAGAGAAGAACACCCCCATAAACTTCAAGTTTTAAAAAAGAGAGCAAGCAAAAAGGAAAGCTTGAAGAAAGAAGAGAGAAGAAGAGCTTTCTTCGAGGTAAATACAAGTAATAGAGATCAGAGCATCTCATATGCATATCCAAGGGTTTAACCCTCATAAAGAACATGGTTCTTTCCCCTGGATCTGAGATCCATGAGACAAGTCTCCTACAAATGAGAATTTAATTCTCGTGGGGACGAATTTGTTCTTGGGGATCAAAGACCCATAGGAGAACAGAGAATTGAACTCTTCAGAAAAATGCACAAAGAAAGAAACAACACCAAGCACCTCACGTGCCCCTCACATGGGAGCCGCTCAAATAAAGAGTGCTTAGCACTCAATGGTTGGCGCTCAGTGCCAAGCGCCTCACGTTCCCCTCGCATGGGCACCGCTCAAATAAAGAGTGCTTAGCACTCAATAGTTGGCGCTCAGCGCCAAGCGCCTCACGTGCCCTCATGTGGGCGCCGTTCAAATGAAGAGTGCTTAGCACTCAATAGTTGGCGCTCAGCGCCAAGCGCCTCATGTGCCCCTCACATGGGCGCTGCTCAAATAAAGAGTGCCCAGCACTCAATGGTTGGTTCTCGGTGCCAAGTGCCTCACGTCCCCCTCATGTGGACGCTGTTTAACATAAAGTGCTATGCACTCATCAAATAGAGCCCAACGCCATAAAGAGTGTTCAACATCCCATAAAAAATGGGGAAAAGTAAAGTAAAGTGTGAGTATCATGACCCACATAAATGCTCAGTATTATTTGCACAGAAAAAGGATGAGGCCCAAACAAGTGTTTAACACTTTATTAAAAATGAAATTACAAAGACTGAGTGGGCTAAGCCTAAGTTGGCCAAACTCCTAATTAACCGAGCCCATGTGTTCTTTATTGTCCAAATTGGTCTTAGCCCCAAACAAGACTACCAATTTTCTGGTGAATATTCATTGGTTCAAAGGTACATCTCTCCATACCTTTGATACATGTCATTGTAATTCTTCAACGTCTTCAGAGAGGTGGAGGGTCCCGACAACCAACAACTCTTTGGTGCAATCCCAAGCCGATGAGAACATTCATATGGACCGCAACATCCTTAAACTAACAACGGACCGTAAAGTCCTTAAATTAAAGCAATAGAGCTCAAATGCTCTCTTGTTGGGTCTGAATGATCCCAAAATCCTGTTGAGTAGATCTTAGTCTAAAATTACACTAACATATCCTCAACAAACATTTAAGTTGATCTTAATCTCAAACGAGATTAACGATCCTTAAATCAATCAAAATCCAAATCTAAGAATATACGGATTTGGACTAATTCACACCCTATGGGCGACAACACAAATTAGTATCCGTATACAATTCACGGGCAACCAAAAATAAAACAAACACACACGATACGAAGTGATCTTCTGGAGAAGGAGAAAGTGGTTATCGCTATACGGTAACATAATTAACTGCAGGGGCTTGTGCCTGCAGGGAAGAGTGTCTCCACAATCAAAAACCCCTCACAAACGAGGGGGAATCTGACGAAATCTGCTACAACGGTCGCATTTGTCCAGACCTCCGATACACGGTGCCATAAATCAACCTGGCATCTTCGGAGAGATGGACGGATAAACCCAAATAGCATTTGCCCCCAAATTCAGGTAAAACATTTGTCTTCCCGGTTTTCGGCAGTAAACAGATGTCATATAAGAAATGCTTAGCACTCCATAAATAGCCAAAACGGCTAAGTGCTTAGCACTGATTGGGCAGCGCCCAGCGCCGCACGTGCTCCTCATGTGGGCGCCATATAAAAAGTGCTTAGCACTCCATATATAGCCAAAACGGCTAAGTGCTTAGCACTGATTGGGCAGTGACCAGCGCCACACGTGCTCCTCACGTGGGCGACATATAAAAAGTGCTTAGCACTTCATATACAACCAAAATGGCTGAGTGCTCAGCACTGATTGGGCAGCGTCCATAATTGAATGCTTCACATGATATCCATATGAATGTCAGAATGTCAAATAAGCGCTTAGCACTTTTGCATAAAAATGGAGCTGAACAAACAGAGCCCAAATAAGTGCTTAGCACTTTCGAACACAAAAAGACTGAGCAGACTAAACCCAAATTGGTTTAGTCTCTCTAAAAAGGTTTTTTTTTTTTTACAACTGGGCCCAAATGCTCGGTTGTTGGATCTAAAATAAAAATGATCCTTAAAATTTTGCTAAGTTGATCTTAGTCTCAAATAAAGCGAACGTATCCTTAGTTAAAAATAAATTGAGTCTAAATGCTCATATGTTTTTAAGTCGATTTTAATATCAAACCAGATTAACGGTCCTTAAATAAACCAAACCCAAATCTAAAATATACGGATTTGGACTAATCTGCGCCCTACGGGCGACGACATAAAATAGTCTCCGTATACAATCCACGGACAACCAAAATAAACAAAAATACATACGACACGATGCGAACTGCCGGAGCAAGAGAAAGTGGTTATCGCAATGCGACAACATAATTAACTGGAAGGGCTTGCGCCTGCAGGAAAGAGCGTCCCCACAATCAAAAACCCCTCACAAATGAGGGAGAGTCTGATAAAGTCTGCTACAACGGTCGCATATGTCCAAACCTCCGATATACGGTGCAATAAATCAACTTGGTATCTTCGGAAAGGTGAATGGAGAAGTCCAAAGAGCATCTGCCCCTAAAATTCAGGCCAGATGTCCCAACGTCTCGGTCCAGTCTTTCGGCGGTGAACGCGCACGTGTATTTGTTACATAGCAGAGTGAACGATGGTATCATGGAATGCGCCCAAGTGCATTAATGTGGGATGAACGGAGTTGTTGGTTGTCGGGACCCGCTACATCTCTGAAGACGCTGAGGAATTACAACGACATATATCAGAGGTGTGGAAAGATGTACCCTTGCTTTGCATATAGGCGCTCACGTGTTTAACACATGAAACTTGAGCCGTGGGGAATTTTCTCCCCTTTTCTCTCTTTTTTTATGAGGGAACAGAGGCTTTACCAGTGAGCTACAAGTTTCTTCTTACTTTTATTTAACAAAAATAATTTTTAACTCTTACACAGGATGTAATACTCTTTTCTGTACAATAACAAGAAATTTATGTACAGTGAGAGTCGTTACAGATCGGGGATTTATAATATCTTTTAAAACATTATTAAGTTATTAGTTATATGTATATATGTGTATGTATGTGTGTGTATATAATATAAACTTATACATAATATATACATATATATAATAAATATATTTTTCCTATATAAAAAACTATCCCCCTCTCTCTCCCTGTCTCACAAATTCCCTCTCTCTCGCATATCTCTTCCTCTCTCCCTCTTGTTGCCGGCACCCACGTCTCCAACTCCTCATTATCGACCCTATCTCCCGAGCACCTTCGCCACCATCGACTACCTCCTTCCTCTCGACTCCAAATCCATCGCCGGTGACCCCTTCAACCTTTCGCCGCCACCTTCTTCGTCTCGTTTTCCCCATCACCTGAGCATCACCCTAACCTCCTCTCTTTCACCATCTCCGCCGTTGATACCTTCCATCACCCATAATCCCAGCCAATACCTCCGACCACATCGTCTTCTTCCTCTACCGAACCATCTTCTTCAACCCACGACCCCAATTCCACCGCCGGCGCCTCCTAACCCCCTCACCATCTCCCTCCTCATCTCAGCCTTCATCATCATCGTTTCCATCATCTTCATCTTCTCATCTCAAGACTCAAAAAAAAACCGAGCACAACCCTTCACCCAACCCAATAACACCCAACTCCAGCCATCGCCTCGCTCATCGTCGTCGCTGTCCTCGTTGCAGATCTCGCCATAGCAGCAACCCTTCATTGCCGAGACCACCATTGGCAGAAGTTCAGACCGTCATTGACTTCATCTCCGAACCTAGCAAGCTTAGAGGTTGCTTCATATGTGTCGTTGTTCGGTGTTCGTATCCGTATTCGTCACGATCAAGGCAAGTTTACAACTTGCTACATGCTATAGTCTACATAATATATATATATATATATATATATTCGTAATATTATTTTTTATTATTATTAAATCATTTATATCTATATAATCCATATATCGTTAATTAGTTAACAATAAGAAGTTTTATAATTGCATTTTATAATGTTATGTAAATTATATTTATAACTAGTGATTATAACAAACTATTCTAGTTTAGCCAATTCATAAATCGAAGTGTAGGAATTAATATGGTTATTTTTCATTACACTATTTATCGCACCTAGATAACGGTTACAACCGTATTTCATCACGACCTGTTTGCACGATACTATTACAAATAAATATTTTATTTTATTTAATATACTACCTTGACATGTTTATAACCGGTCATCTTATTACTGATATTGCTATCTTGCTTGTACCTATTTACCTGTAATACTTATCGAAGCCAACAATTCTGACTTGTTATCCTAATGGACATGATCAGTTGTCTAGATAGACATGATCTGTTGTCTATATAGACATAACCTGTACCTATTTGTTCCTATGTTGGCATTAGGTAAATATTATTTATACCTGATTTGGAAAATGAAACTGTAACACCCAAGTGCATTTATACGATATTTTATTTGGGGCATTTCAGATCTTGCGACAACTTCTTGTTTATTATTGTTTTTGGGTGCGGATAGTATATTGGATAACTGTGGTTAGTATCTGACCCGACCCACATGTTTGAAACCCATCATGGTTCAAGATTACGTCATATATTTATTAGTATAAAAGATCCGTGCACATCTAGGTTCTATATACATATATGATATATTTTGTATCCGCATATCTTTAAATAATAAAAATAAAAACCAAATAATATATTTTAATATCTAGCATGGAATGTTATCACACCCCATATCATATGGTTGCATCCATACATCGTGTTCATATCCAGATTGATAAAACAGATTCGTTTGGATTGCTACGTATATTTACGTATATCCATACTTAGAGGTATGCATTTTTATTAACCGGAAATCGCATTATGGATTTGGCTTGTACGTATATTCTCCATATCTTAAAACTAGATTTTTAGAAGAGACCCAGGTATTTTTTGGAGTAATTTGATATTAGAAGTTTAAACCCAGAATATATATTATAATATTATTTTCAAAACTTAACAGTATATATATACAAACAAACATATATAATATATATAAATATATTAACTAAATTTTTCCTCATATTCCATTCTCTCTCTTATATCTCTCTCTCTCTTCTCTTATTCACTGTCTCTCTCTCCCTCCTATATATATATATATATATATATATATATATATATATATATATATAACTTAATATATTATTATCACCTTTCTCTCGCTGCTCTCTTCTTCTATTCTTTCTTCTTCCTCGTGATGAACCCGAGAACCCTTGCCTTACATCACCGTCGCCGCCAACCTCCCCACAACCTTGTCACCACCACCTTCTCACCCTCATCACAACCTCCACTGCCTTCTCTCTTCTCCTCTCCCCAAGAACCCACAACCTAAATCCCGATGCCGCCTGTAACCCAAGAACCCCTCACCTCGCTACCGATCACCTCGTCGTCGACCTTACCTCCGTAACATCCCCCTCTTCTCTCCTCTCCATCCCCGAGCCCTGCACCTCTCTCCACCCGACGACCCCAACCCTGCACAGCCCCGATGCCTCCATCCCTCACCGCGGATCACCACCGACCTCGCCGTCGTCTCCTCACCTCTATCTTCTCTCCCCGACACCACAAACCACCACCACCATCGACCTCACCACCTTCCCAACGACCCAACAGCAACCCCAGAAAACCCACTGCCGACGTAGCACCCTCGCCGTCGATGACAGCCCCTCGTCGCCGTCAACTTTTCCTTTGTCCTTGCTTCCCCAGAACTCGACACTATACCCCAGAACACAACATCAACCATTATCTTTCTTCGTGTTCTTTCTTGATCAGTTCTTGACCGTCTCGCCGGAGTCGCACGCGTCGCCGACAATCCGGACGACCAAGTCATCGTCATCGTCCAGCGTAGACATCACGTCATGTCATTGATCAGCCAGGTCCAGTCCTACACGCGCGTGAGTTTGCATCGCGATGTTTATCCGACGTCAGACGTAGCATTCGTACCCCATCGTAAGATCCGATCAGGCGAGTTTAACTTGCAACATGCTATGTTACTATATCGATAACTATATGGATAAAAATAGTACATGTGTTTTATTAAATAGCAAATGTTATAGGTTTATAGTTTTAAGATATTCGTTCGTATCCGTACTGATAATAGCATATCTAGTTGCATGCTGGAACATCATGATATCATTATACTACTATATTGGGACAACGTGTTATCTAGTTTGCATCATACATAGTCATAGACGTATAAATGGTTATTACAGATAGACACATTTGCATCCTGGTATCAGTTTTGTTTACCGTGTTCCGATATTGATTACAGTTTCATATTTGGCACCTATTTGGTTAATATACATCACATGACATGTTCACGACACACTACTTGACTTGTTGCTTGGATCTTGTTACTAATGCTGACAATCCTGACTTGTTGTCCTGAAGGACGTAACTTATTGTCTGCATAGACAAAACATGTACCTACTTGATCCTGTGTTGGTATTAGATTCATATCATCAATACCTGACTTGAACACAAAACCTTGGGGGTAAGGGGAAATCGATAATAAAACCTGACTTGTAACTCAACAGTTCAATACTTAACTGATCAGTCTTTACGGGCTAGGCCAGCTTCTAGATGATGATGCTGACATCATTCAGCTGTACATGCTACCTGTTTACTTCCTAGCGGCACATCTCGGATTCAGCCCAAGAATCTTGACCGTGGTCCCGGGCATGTACGGGATACTATTGAGTACATCGATGATTCTATTAAATTGATTTCAAAGATTTTAGAATAAATAACCTAGAAGTATAGTTTTAGATTACACATCACACATCACATGCATACACATAATTCACTGTTTCATATCTGGGTCATTTATTTATATTCATGTTTACTTATATTGTTATATCCTGGTTATCACCGTTATTTTGATATTATAACGCACTGACGTATGGGTTTTGTATGGCCCAGTTCTTTTACCTTTATCGCAGGCTGAACCCGAATATTTTAGCAATCAAGCCGAGCAATGAGGAATTGATCGTGTATTTAGAGATGTTTAGTTTAGTTTATTTCCACAGTTTTATTTACTTGATGTGAGCCCATATTAGAACATGTTTCAGATGTTGTTTATTGGATTTGATTCGTTTCCACTTATGCATTTTCTTGACTCTATTTACTCTAGCTAATGGACATGTACTAAATAGATTTTATATTTTATTGTTTTTGATATCCTATAGACAGCCGTAATGTGACTGTGGAGGGATGATTTCTAGCCACATGTAACATGGATGGCTATGTCACATACCGTAGTCACCGCATCTTGGGAAGCGAGCGTGACAGAAACCTGGGAAAATGGGGAAATCAAAAGTGTAACTTAAAAGGATATTACATGTTTTCGTGGTTTCATGGGGTAACAGAACAAAATCATTCTTGATTTGTCACGCCTCGCTTCCCAAAATGCGCAGACTGCGGCACGTGACAAAGCCAACCATGCTATCTGTAGCTAGAAATCATCCATCCACAGTCATATTATGGCTGTCTATAGGATATCAAGAACAGTAAAATATAAAATCTATCCAGTACATGTCCATCTGCCACAGTTAATAGAGTCAAGAAAATTCATAAACGGAAACGAATCAAATCCAATAAACAACATCTGAAAACTGTCCCAATACGGGCTCACATTAAAGAAATAAAACTGCAGAAATAAACTAAACTAAACTAAACATCTCTAAAACGCATGTTCAACTCCTCATTGCTTGGCTTGATGGTTAAAGTACTCTTAATCTGCCTGCCATAAAGGTAAAAGAACTGGGCCATACAAAACCCAGACGTCAGTGTGTCATAATATCAAAATAACAGTGATAATCAGGATATAACGATATAAGTAAACATGAATATAAATAAATAACACAGATATGAAACAGTGAGGTATGTGTATGTATGTGATGTATGATGCGTAACCTAAAATTGTACTTCTAAGTTATCTATTCTAAAAGTCTTTAAAATCAATTAATGCAATCCTCATCGTAACCCAATAGTATATATCACGTTCATTCCCTATGGGACCACAGTAACAGTATTTATTCCGTAACGCCCGGAAAAATGGCAAACATGTAATTATTCCGTAACGCTCGAAAAAACAGCAAACAAGTAATGATTATTCCATAACGTCCGGAAAAACGGTAAACAAGTAATTATTCCGTAACGCCCGGAAAAACGGTAAACAAATAATAATATCCTCTTGAGTTATGTTTCGGTTACATTCTTGATTTCCCCTTTTCCCTCCAGGTTTGTGTTCAAGTTAGGTATTGCCAATATAGATCTAATGCCAACACAGGATCAGGTACAGGTTTTGTCTATACAGATAATAAGTCATGTCCGTTAGGAAAACACGTCAATACAATTGGCACTAGTAACAAGATCCAAGTAACAAGTCAAGTAGGGTGTCGTGAATATGTCATGTGATGTATATGTATCAAATATATATCCAATGTGAAACTGTAATCGATATCGGAACACAGTAACCAGCACTGATGTCAGGATGCATATGTGTCTATATGTAATAACCATTTATACGTCCATGACTATGTATGATGCAAACTATATAACACATTGTACTAATATAGTAGTATAATGATATCATAATGTTCCGGCATGCAATCAGATATGCTATTGTCAGTACGGATGCGAACGGATAACGTAACACTGTAAATCGGTAATAGTTGCTTAATAATAAAACAAATGTACTATTTTTATTCATATAGATATCGATATAGTAACATAGAATGTTGCAAGTTAAACTTGCCTAATCGGATCTTATGATGGGGTACGTACGTCACGTTCGACGTCGGATAAACGTCGCGATGCAAACTCACGCTCGTGGAGGACTGGACCTAGCTGATCAATGACGTGACGTGATGACTATACTGGACGACGACGATGACTAGGTCGTCCGGATCGTCAGCAATGCGTGTGACTCTGGCGAAATGATCAAGAATCAAAAAGCAAGAAGAAAGAAGAGAAGAGAAGAGAAGAAGAAGAGCCTGCTGGTGTTCTGGGAACGGGGACAGAGGAAAGGGGCGAGGCGACGTCTTGACAACGATGAAGGCTGTCGTCGACGACGAGAGGCCGTGGGTTCTCTGGGTTACTGTTCGGGGTTGCTGTTGCAGCCGATGGTGATGGTGGTGGTGGTTTATGGCGTCGGGGAGAGGAGAAAGAGGTGAGGAGACGACGGCGAGGTCTGTGGTGATCGGCGGTGAGGTTTCTGGGGTCACGTCGGGGCTGTGCAGGGATGGTCGTGGGTTGGCGTCAAGTGCAGGATACTCGGGGTGAAGGAGGAGAGGTGGAATGGCGGTGGTAACAAGGGCGAGGAGACGATGGTGAAAGTGATGGCGACGACGAGTCGCCGACGATGAGGGTGGAGGTTCTTAGGCCAGGGGTTTGGGTTCTCAGGGTTGCAGGTGGTCGTATGTTGGGCGTCTAGAGTTGCAGGGCTCGGGGATGGAGAGGGAGTAGATGAGGAAGTGGAGATAGTGGTGACGAGGTTGTAGGGAGGTTGGCGGCGACGTGAGATGATGGCTAGGCTTGGGTTCGTCGCGGGCGAAGGAAGAAAAAATAGAGAAAGAAAGGAGAGAGGTGAGGTGTGAGGTTAGGTTAATTAGTATATATATATATATATATATAATATATAATATATATATATATATTAAGAGAGAGAGAGAGAGAGATGCAGTGTGCGAGAGGAGAAAGAGAGGCTGGAAAGAGAGAGATACGTGAGATATATAGAGAAAGAATAGGAATATAAGATTTAGATTATATATATAATATATTTGAATCGGTATAGTGTAAAATATATTATTATATATATATATATATATATATATTATAGGATTATACAGTTAATATCAAATTACTCCGAAAAATACCCGGGTCTCTTCTAAAAATCTAGTTTTAAGATATGGAGAATATACGTACAAGCCAAAACCATAATGCGATTTCCGATTAATAAAAATGCATACTCCTAAGTATGGATATACGTAAATATACGTAGCGATCCAAACGGGTCTGTTTTATCAATCTGGACATGAACACGACATATGGATGCAACCATATGACATGGGGTATCATAACTTGCCATGCTAGATATCAAAAATTATTATCTGGTTATTATATGTATTATTTAAAAGATATGCAGACACAAAAATATATTATACATGTATATAGAATCTAGATGTGCATGGATCCTCTGTACTAGCAAATATATGACGTAATCTAGAACCATGAAAGGTTTCAAGCATGTGGGTCGGGTCGGATACTAACTGTGGTTACCAAATGCACTATCCGCACCCAAAAACAATAATAATCAAGAATTTGTCGCAAGATTAGGAAAATACCCAAATAAAATATCGTATAGATGCACTAGGGTGTTACATTATACCCAACTACAAAAGAATTTCATCCTCGAAATTCCCGGAACAAGAAAAGATAAGAAAACATGGATCTAAGAAAAGCGGTATGGAAACTTCTGTAGGATCTCGTCTTCACTTTCCCAAGTAGATTCTCCATTCGAACGATTCCCCCATGAAACAAGTACTAAAGGGATAACTTTGTTCTTGAGGACCTTGTCTCGTCGATCCACTATCGCCATTGGTCGTTCCTCGTTTGTTAAGTCCTCCCTTACTGTCAGCTCCGAGTGATCTCGGACGTGCATATCGTCTCGAACATACTTGCGGAGTTGAGATACATGAAACACGTCATGAACACCCGCTAAGGATGGTGGTAAAGCCAATCGATAGGCTACTTCTCCAACACGATCGATGATATCGAAAGGCCCCAAGAATCGAGGACTAAGCTTGCCTTGACTACCAAATTGGATTACTCTTCTGGTCGTTGATTTCTTCAAGAATATAAGATCACTAACTGCAAACTCCAGAGGTCTTCGTCCTGTATCAGCCCAACTTTTCGGTCGTTCTTGTGCCGTCTTCATATGACTTCGGATTACGTTAACTTTCTCCATTGTTTGCACAATAAGATCCAGTCCTAATAATCTTCTTTCTCTATAATCGTCCTAACAGATGGGAGAGCGACACTTACGACCATATAATGTTTCGAAGGAAGCCATCTGTATAGTCGCCTGAAAACTGTTATTATAAGAAAACTCCACCAAATGCAAATGATCCTCCCATAAACCCTTGAAGTTTAACATGCATGCTCTCAACATATCTTCAAAAGTTTGGATCGTCCTTTCTGACTGGCCATCTATCTGAGGATGATAGGCTGTGTTGAACTTCAATCTATTCCCCAAAATTTCCAGTAGACTCCTCCAAAAGTGCGATAAAAATTGGGTATCACGATCGAAAACGATGCTTAAGGGTACTCCATGCAATATCATAATCTCCTGCATGTACCGTTCTGCTAAAGCTTCCGTCGACTGACCAACTAGAAACGGTATAAAATGAGCTGCCTTGGTCAATTGATCAACAATCACCCAAACTGCATTATTGCCCTTTGGACTCCGTGGTAAAACTGTCATGAAATTCATGGTTATATGTTCCCACTTCTACTAAGGAATCGGAAGTGGTTGCGATAAACCGGCTACCCTTTGATGTTGAACCTTGACTTGCTGACACACCAAGCACTTCGATACGTAGCGAGCAATCTCCTTTTTCATGCCTTCCCACCAAAAATGTTGTCGCAGATCTCTATACAACTTTATGCCCTCGGATGTACGGAATATGCATAACTATGAGCCTCCTTCATAACTTCTTCACGAACATCTCCTTAAGAAACATATAGATGACTACCATATCGTAACGAACTATCTTCATGAATTAACAAGTCTATCCGAAATCCCGCTTCTACCTGTTCTCGAAACTTCTGCAACCTTAGATTGTGCAACTGCGCTGCTATAATGTTGTCGATCAAGGATGACTGTACTTGCAATTGCATCAACTATCCCAAAGAATGCGGTAGTAAAATTTCCAACTCAAACCTCTGAAGATCAGCTATAATCTCCTTTTGTGCTGTCAACATCCGTATTGCTGGAAACCAACTTAGAGCATCCGGCACTAAATTAACCTTCCCCGGATGGTATTTTAGATCAAGATCATAGTCAGCCATCAGCTCTAATCATCTACGCTGCCTCATGTTAAGCTCTTTCTGTGTGAACACATAGTTTAGGCTTTTGTGATCGGTAAATACTTTTACCCTTTCGCCCAATAAGTAGTGTCTCCAAATCTTCAAAGCAAAAATCACTGCTGCTAGCTCCAAATCGTGAGTTGGGTAGTTCTTCTCATGAGTTTTCAACAGTCTTGACGTATAGGCTATAACCTTCCCATTCTTCATCAGAACACATCCCAAGCCTTTCCCAGATGTGTCGCTGTGAATAACCAACCTTCCGGAACTGTCTGGCACTGTCAAGATAGGAGAGGTAGTCAATCTTTGCTTCAACGCTTCAAAAGCTGACGCACATTTCTCCGTCCATACGAATGGTACCTCCTTTCGTGTTTGCTTGGTCAATAGTTCTGCTATTCGAGCGAAGTTCTCCACAAACCTTCTATGGTATCTGACAAGCCCCAGAAAACTTCTGATCTCCCCTACGTTCTTTGGAATTGGCCAATCATGAACTGCTGCAATTTTTTCAGGGTCAACAGCAATTCCATCTCCGGATACGACATGACCCAAGAACTTCACTTCTCCGAGCCAAAACTCGCACTTGCTCATCTTAGCATATAACCTTTCTTGCCTCAACGTTTGCAGTGCGATTCTCAAGTGTTTTGCATGCTCTTCTTTACTCCTCGAATAGACCAGAATATCATCAATAAATACCACTACAAACTGGTCCAAATACGGTGAAAAGATTCGGTTCATCAAGTCCATAAATATTGTAGATGCGTTCGTGACTCCGAATGGCATCACTAAGTACTCGTAATGCCCATATCGAGTTCGGAACGTTGTCTTACAAATGTCTTCTGATTTCATCTGAACTTGATGATATCCGGATCGCAAATCCAGCTTCGAGACTACCCTCGCGCCACTGAGTTGATCGAATAATTCGCCGATACGAGGGATTCGGTACTTGTTCTTAATAGTCACCCGGTTTAATTTTCGATAATCAATGCACATCCGTCGTGTACCATTCTTCTTCTTGACTAGAAGAACTGGAGCTCCCCATGGTGAATTGCTGCTGAGAATCCAACCCTTCGAAGCCAACCCTTCTCTAACAATTCGACAACTTGTTTCTTTACCTCTTCTATTTCCACTAGCGCCATTGGATAATAAGCCTTTGAAATCGGCGCTGCTTCAGGAATAAGATCAATCGCGAACTCCGCATCTCGTTTTAGCGATAAACCCGAGATGTCTTCGAACACATCCATAAACTCTCGAACTACTGCTGGCGCTTTCTCCTTGTCTGCTTCCATCGACAAAAGAACGGCACCGTCGGCCTAGCCCTAAATTCGACTGGCCCGACAGATCTGCTACCTCCTGAAAATATAAACTCCGGATGTCCGAGAATCTGGAAAATCACTTGCTTTGCCCTACAATAAATGTGAGCGTGGAAAGTGCCAAGAAAGTTCATTCCAAGACAACATCATAGCTGCCAGTATCAATCACCAAGAAATCCGCGAATAGCACTCGTCCGCATATAACAATAGAACAATCCTTGCACTCACTATTAGATATAATCTTCCCATTCTCAGTGTGTATGTCCCAGCAACTAGACAGGGCCGTGTGTGAGATAGAGTGTGCACTAATAAACTTGGATGACATAAAGTAGTGGGATGAACCTGAATCAAATAATGCCAATACGGGAAAATTATAAAAGAGTAGGATATCTGAAACAACTTCGTCTGAAGCCTTGGCCTCCTCGGCCGTCAAAATGAAGGTCCATGCTTGATTAGGCCCCTGAGTAACCTGCTTCTGCTGTACTCTCGGAGCATCACCCTTCAACTGAACTCTCGATGGACAAGCATGCATTTGATGATCAGTAGCTCCACAAATCAGACACTACCTAAGTCTCATCCGGCACTCCCTCCGGAAATGACCCGGTCGTTGGCAGTAGTCACAAAACACACTCCTTCTCTGATTGGATACAATAGGCTTCTTCATAGGCACAATGCCTTGTCTGTTCACCGGGATGCCTCTGCGTACAGGAGCTCGGTTTGGCATAAACGCCGGCTTCCACACTACGACGGCTTGTTGTTGCGTACTCTTCGCTTTCTCCGATAAACTCTGATGTTCTCTAGCTGTCTTAAGAATTTGGGAGAAGGTGGTCAATCCCAGAGATATAATATGTCTCTGAATCTCCATATCCAAACAATACATAAACCTTCATGCCTTATCTGCATCGTTGGCAACCAAAAGCCCGGCAAATCTACTGAGCCGAGTCCACTCAGCCGCATGCGCATCAACGGATCCGCCATTCTACTTCAAGCTAATAAACTTCTCTTTCATTTACTCTCGAGCGGATTGCAAAAGAACTTCTCCAAGAAACTTCGCGAAAACGCTGCTCAACTGATCGGTTTAGTCAGGCGGGTCTCCTCAACGAGCCACCACCCGCGAGCATAATCTACCAATTGGATGCGTACTACATCCATCCTTTTCTCATCTGGAATCTGCAGCAACAAGAAGATTATCCGTATCAACTAGCCACTGCTCCGCTAGCAATGGCTCCTCCAATCCTGTAAATGTGGACGGACCGAGCTTTCTAAAGTCCGCCACGGTGCCCTCATACTGTGCTGGCCCAGGTGCTACTGCGACTACGGACTGCCAGACTGTTCGTAGACCCTCCTGAAAAGCCTCAGCCTGCTTCTGATTAATCTCAGTTTGCTTCTTCTGGCTTTCTAGTATACCACGTATAACTCTAAGCAATGCGGTGTCATCAACACGCCTCTGGTACGATCGCAAATCTCTATCCTCCATGATTCTAAAGTCAAGACACTGAAGAGGATTAGCAACGGTAAACAGGATTCAATAAGCAAGATAGCTATAGATTCAAAACTGGCAAGATAGTAATGTGGCAGGACATATTCCTAATTCCGGATTTCCTGGTTAGTGTATTGAGTTCAATACCCAACTACAAAAGAACCAAACCGATTAACACTAAATCCTATGGCTTTGATACCAAACAAACTCTGTCATGCCCCACTTCCCAAAATGCGCAAACTACGGCACATGACAGAGCCAGCCATGATACATGTAGCTAATAATCATCCCTCCACAGTCATATTACGGCTATGTATAGGATATCAAGAACAGTAAAATATAAAATCTATCTAGCACATGTCCATCTACCACAGTAAATAGAGTCAAGAAAATGCATAAGCGGAAATGAATCAAATCCAATAAACAACATCTGAAAACTGTCCCAATATGGGCTCACATCAAAAAAATAAAACTGTGGAAATAAACTAAACTAAACATCTCTAAAACACACGTTCAACTCCTCATCGCTTGGCTTGATGGTTAAAGTACTCTTGATCTGCCTGCGATAAAGGTAAAGGAACCGGGCCATCCAAAACCCAGACGTCGGTGCGTTATAATATCAAAATAACAGTGATAACCGGATATAACGATATAAGTAAACATGAATATAAATAAATAACACAGATATGAAACAGTGAGGTATGCGTATGTATGTGATGTGTGATGTGTGATGTATAACCTAAAACTGTGCTTCTAGGTTATCTATTCTAAAAGTCTTTGAAATCGATTAATGCAATCCCCATCGTAACCCAACAGTATATATTTCGTTCATCCCCTACGGGACCACGGTAACAATATTTATTCCGTAACGCCTGGAAAAGCGGCAAACATGTAATTATTCCGTAATGCCCGGAAAAACGGCAAACAAGTAATGATTATTCCGTATCGTCCAGAAAAATGGCAAACAAGTAATTATTCCGTAATGCCCGGAAAAACAGCAAACAAGTAATAACATTCTCTTGAGTTACATTTCGGTTACATTCTTAATTTTTCTTTTCCCCCCAGATTTGTGTTCAAGTCAGGTATTGCCAACATAAATTTAATGCCAACACAGGATCAAGCAGGTATATGTTTTGTCTATGCAGACAACAAGTCACGTCCGTTAGGACAATACGTCAATATCGTTGGCATTAGTAACAAGTCAAGTAGGGTGTCGTGAACATGTCATGTGATGTATATGTATTAAATAGATATCCATGTGAAACTGTAATCGATATCGAAACATGGTAACCAGCACTGATGTCAGGATGCATATGTGTCTATCTGTAATAACCATTTATACGTCCATGACTATGTATGATGCAAACTATATAACATGTTGTACTAATATAGTAGTATAATGATATCATGATATTCCGGCATGCAATCAGATATGCTATTGTCAGTACGGATGCGAACGGATAACGTAACATTGTAAATCGGTAATAGTTGCTTAATGATAAAACACATGTACTATTTTATTCATATAGATATCGATATAGTAACATAGCATGTTGCAAGTTAAACTTGCCTGATCGGATCTCATGACGGGGTATGGACGTCACGTTCGACATCGGATAAACGTCGCTATGCAAACTTACGCTCGTGCTGGATTAGACCTGGCTGATCAATGACGTGACGCGATGACTACACTGGACGACGACGATGCTTGAGTTGTCCAGATCATCGGCGATGCATATGACTCCGGCGAAACGATCAAGAATCAAGAAAGAAAGAAGAGAAGAGAAGAAGAAGAAGAAGAGGTTGCTGGTGTTCTGGGACAAGGGACAGAGGAAAGGGGCGAGGCGACATCGTCGACGACGACGAAGGCTGTCGTCAAGGACAAGAGGCCTTGGGTTCTATGGGTTGCTTTCGGGGTTGCTGTTGCAGCCAATGGTGGTGGTGGTGGTTTATGGCGTCGGGGAGAGGAGAGGGGTGATGAGACGACGACGAATTCTGTGGTGATTGGCGGTGAGGTTTCTGGAGTCGCATCGGGGCTGTGCAGGGATGGTCATGGGTTGGCATCAAGTGCAGGGTGCTTAGGGTGATGGAGGAGAGGTGGAACAGCGGTGGTAAGGAGGGCGAAGAGACGAGGATGAAGGTGATGGCGACGGCAAGTCGCCGGTGATGAGTGTGGAGGTTCTTGGGATTGTAGGTGGTTGTAAGTTGGGGGTCTGGAGTTGCAGGGCTCGGGGATGGAGAGGGAGGAGACGAGGAAGTGGAGGCGGTGGTGATAAGGTTGTGAGGAGGTCGGCGGCGACGTAAGGTAAGGGCTAGGGTTGGGTTCGTCGCGGGCGAAGGAAAAAAATAGAGAAAGAAAGGAGAGAGGTGAGAGGTGGGGTTAGGTTAATTAATATATATAATATTTATATATATATTAAGAGAGAGAGAGAGAGAGGCAGTGTGCAAGAGGAGAGAGAGGGGCTGGAAGGAGAGAGCGAGAATAGGAATATAAGATTTAGATTATATATATAACATATTCGAATCAGATTAGTGTAAAATATATTATTATTGTTTCCCTCAATCAGAGCAAAGCTCTGTTCAAATTACAAGGCAGGAAATGAAGCGACGCTTCTGTTTCCCCCAATCAGAGCAAAGCTCTGTTTGAATTTCAAAATTCAAAAATTAAAGCAACGCTTTAGATTCCTTGCGCTGCGCGCTGTGCGCCACGTGTCAAAAGCAAACACGCCAGCACCAGGAGCGCTGCGCCCAAGGCAGCGCACCCCCAATCAGAGCAAAGCTCTGTTTCAAAATTCAAATTTTAAAATGAAGCAACACTTCAGATCACTTGCGCTCTGCGCTGCGCGCCACGTGTCAAACATAGGCGCGCTAGCGCAGTTGCACTGCGCTCTGCGCTGCGCGCCACGTGTCAAACGCAGGTGCGCCAATTGCGCCAGCACTGGAATTTAAATAATAAATTATTAATTAATCAGAATTAAAATTCTAGAAACATCTTTCCAATCTCATTAAAATAAAAAGATTATCTTCTGTAAAACAGAGGCCTTAGGATCAAAGATCCAACAGTGGGGAAATATCCCAGATCAATCAGAGAAAGATCTCTGTAACTAACTTAACAAATCAATTGGCCCTATATAAAGGCCCCTAGACTCCAAGTTTCACAGATATACAGAAGAGAGAGAACCCTCTGCAAACTTTGAGAAAAACTCAAAGAAAAAGAAAGGCAAGCCTTTGAAGAAAGAAGATTATCTTCTTCATCTTTAAAGGTAAAGAATCAAATTCTTGGAAGAACAGAGATGAAATCATCTCATTAAAAAAGAAGAATCCTCTTCTAAAAAGATCAAAGATCTAATAACAAGATCAAGATCTTCAATAAAAAAGAAAAAAGATCAAAGAATGATCTAATCATAAAAGATTTAAAGAAGTAATTTACTTCATTCACAGGTCATTTGATCTATGAAGGCACAGCCTATTAATGAGAGCAAGAACTTTGGTTCTTGAATCTTGAGGTAAAACCTCTTTTAAGAGAACAAAAAAATTTGTTCTTTGATCTGAATTTGACCAAGATGCGCTCTGCGCTATTGGACAGTACCTTGCACTAATGAAATGCGCCTTTGCGCTCCTTGGATTGGCGCACTGCGCCAGAACGCGCCACGTGTCAACCACAGACACAATCTGCGCTTTGCGCTTCTAAAACAGCGCACTGCGCCAGAGCGCGCCACGTGTCATTCACTGGCGCAGCGCACTCAGAAAGCGCAGTGTGCTAACAGACTTGCGCTTAGCGCAGAGCGTGATACGTGTCACTTTCGCATGCGCTAGCGCATTGCGCTCTTTAATTGGCGCAAAGCGCCTGACAAGCCACGTGGCGCACTATAAAACCACTATAAATGCTATGCATTATTAAAAAGGGCAGAGCCCAAGTGAAGGTCTAACAGGCCAAATATAAATGCTATGCGTTTAATTACAGAGCCCAATGCTATGCATTATAAAAGGGCAGAGCCCAAGTAAAAGCCTAATAGGCAGAACATGGATAAAATGTTAAACATTTTCAACTGGGCTTAGCCAAATTTTGGCCATAAGTCCTGAATTTAAATTGAACTGAGCGCAACTGCTCTCCCAATCAATTTACACCCGGTTCGAGGGTACATCTCTTTACTCACATCTGTTGTTGTAATCCTTCAACGTCGTCAGAGAGGTGACGGGTCCCGATAACCACACATTGCCACGGACTGTGGGGTCCTTAAACTCATGGACTATGATGTCCTTAACCTCGACCGTGATGTTTTAAAACTAATACCGGACTATGATGTCCTTAACCTCGACCGTGATGTCTTAAAACTAACATTGGACTGTGAGGTCCTTAAACTCATGGACTGTGATGTCCTTAACCTCGACCGTGATGTCTTAAAACTAATACCGGACTATGACATCCTTAACCTCGACCGTGATGTCTTAAAACTAACAACGGACTGCGGGGTCCTTAAGCTCATGGCCTATGACGTCCTTAACCTTGACTGCAATGTCTTAAAACTAACATTGGACCGTAATGTCCTTAAACTACTTATCGACCGCGATGTCACTAAACTAAACAATAGAGCCCAATTGCTCTCTTGTCGAATCTAAACGATCTCGTTAAGTCGATCTTAGTCTAAAATTAGACTAACGTTTCCTTAACGAACGTTTAAGTTGATCTTAGCCTCACATAAGGCTAATGTATCCTTAAACACAACCCCCCCAAACCAAATCTAAGAAATATATGGATTTAGACTAGTCTACGTCCTACGGGCGACAGCATAACTTAGTCTCCGTATACAATCCACCGGCAACCGAACACAAAACAAACATCGACGACACGAAGTGACCATCTGGAGAAGGAGAAAGTTGTTACCGCGATGCGGTAGCGTAATTAACTGCAGGGGCTTGCGCCTGCAGGGAAGAGCGTCCCCACAATCAAAAAACTCCTCAAGCGAGGAGGAATCTGACGAAGTCTGCTACATCAGCCGCATCCGTTTAAACTTTCGATACATGGTGCCATAAATCAACTTGGCATCTTCGGAGAGGTGGATAGATAGCACCGATTAGCATCCGCCCCCCGATTCAAGCAAGACGTCCAGTCTTCCCGGCTTCCGGCGGTGAACAGATTCTGGCACGCCCGGTGGGACCTTTTCCTCTTTCCACTCCACACTTCGTGTGTCGTATTCGCGAACGAATCGCGGTTTGTTAATGGTTGCCCTTGGATTTTAAGTTACTAAGATTTGGTCTCTTGCTTGGCGCAGAAAGCAAAACAGCAATGGCATTCACCTGCTCGAAGTGCTCCAACTGCAGCTGCAACTCGCGTCCTGCCTCAACTGGGGGCATAACCTACCGGCCCCAAGCGGCATCCCTGTTCACGATGCCGGTGGAACAGGTCACCCAGGCTACTGGGCTGTTTTTCGGAACCATGCTTCCGCCGACAAGCTTCAGCACCCCAGTGCCCGTACCAGAAGCTCCCAAGAAGTCGGTCTTCGATCGACTTACAGTTACTGCGGCCCCTCTCAGCGGGTCGTCCAGCACTAGCGCCTCGGTCTTCTCCAGATTGGGCCAAAATTCCTGTGGGCCCACAATGAAGCTTGCAATCCCAGAGAAGGTTATTCCGAATAGAGTAACCAACCCTGCTCCCGAAGTCGTCAAGGCGGCTTCTCCTGCCAAGGGGTCGGTCTTTACGAGACTGACCGTCCTAACTCCCACTCCCACTCCTGCTACTCAGAGGACATCAGTCTTTAATAGGCTGACGCCGGCAGCAGCCCCTCACTTGAACATGGGGCAAGACAAGGCCATCCCCATCACCGAGTCAATTCCCTCAGCTCGACATGCTCGATGTCGCCACTGGCGCCGAGTGAGGAAGTCAGGAGGCAACTCCCCTTCTGGGCTAACTCCACCAGCCCCGACGGCGGAAATTAATGTTGTTGTTCCAACTGGGAACAGCTTTGAGCCGCTGAATAAGGTGCGTAGGAATTCTCCTACCGCTGTACTGAAAAGGTCTCCCCCTCCACTGGAGAAGGTTGCGGAAGCAAAGCCAGAACGGTCCCCGCAGCGGCTGTCCTCCAAGATCTACAAAGTCTGGCGGCAGGTCCGAGACTCGGTGATCGATCCAAATTTCTCCCGCCTGCACAAGAAGCTGAAGGTCTAACATGAAGTAAGCCATCCTGCCAAGCCACGAAAAGCTGTCTAGGTACCCACTACGACGGCCCCCTCAACTTCGACCGCTCATAAGAAGAGGAAGCCAGAGAAAGCCCCTATGAACGTGGCAGACCATAAAAACGTCGAGCCCAAACGCCCTAAGTCTGGGGGAATAACGGTCCATACCGTTTACATGGCATCCGGGAAGGAGGATAGCCGCGCTTATACGGGCCACCGACCACTCACCCGATCCATTACAAGAGCCCAGGAACAACAGCAGCAGAAGCTCCAGGAGATGCTAACTGCGATGGCCGCATTCACCGGACCAAAAGAAAGCCCGGAGGCGTCATCGGAACAACGTCGCGAACACGAGACTGATGCTGAATTCCTTCGTAGAATGCTCGAAAAGAAAGACAAGGAGGCTGCGGAACAAGTGGCCAATATAAAGCAAATGGCTCTTCTGTTCCAAGACATGGTGGGCATGATGATCCAGCCGGATCCCCCAGCTGAAGATCCTCCGATTATCCTCGAGGACGACAGAGGAGAAACGTCAAATCCACCTCCGGCTCTATCAACAGCCAAAGAAGAAACAATTCCCAAAGCTTCCCTGGATGACTATATTGCTCAACAAATAAGAGTTCACCAGGCAAATGAGGCAGCCGGCCAGGTTGTCAAAACTGGGCGACTATATCCGGGTTGGTATGATCAGATAAAATACCCGCCGGGCTATACGATCCCGAAATTCCATGTCTACAAGGGGACAGGCAATCCCCATCAACATGTCGCCCAGTTCAGGGCTCTTTGTGGAAACACCGGTGGCGATGATAAGCTCTTGTTTCGCCAATTCGTCGGCAGCTTATCGGAGATGGCGTTTGAGTGGTACTCTGAGCTTCCAAATGACTCCATCAAAAATTCACAGAGATGGAGTTGCTATTCACTCAGCGATTCGCGAGCGCCAGCAAACGTACCCCAATAACGGCATTGATTAATGTGAGGGTGAAGCCGGGCGAAACTTGGGTCCAATATGCAATCCGATGGCGGAACCTGTGGTCGAAGTGCGAACAGCGCATCGAAGAAGCGCCAGCGGTGGGCATGTTCGTGGGCACCCTAGACCCTCATGCAACTATTTCACAGTTCATGATGTTCTTTTAACCGACCACGTTGCAGGCTTTGATCGATAAGCTAGCCCAGATGGATCAAATGGGTCATAGACCGTCTCCTCCGAAACCGGAACCGCGGAACGACAAGGGTAAAGGGAAGGCGACCTTCGTTGCGAACACCCAACAGCAGCCCAGTGCCCCAAAGCTAGAGGACCAACTGGAGGAGAGACGACGCTATTACAATGAGAAAATGAAGCGTCCATACTCATTCCCACGGGACAAAACGAAGAGGTTGTTCGAACTGGCTATATGCAACAGGCTTATCCATTTGCTGAATCCCAGGCGACCGCCGCAGCCCAGCGAAGTGAATAGTCCCAATTTTTGCCCTTACCACCAAACGGTAAGCCATCCGATCGAGGATTGCTTCATCTTTAAGGGATGGATCGAAGATCGGTACCTACAAGGCAAGTTTGCGCTGTCCGAGAAGTGGAAGGTAAACCCACCACAACCGCACACTCCTAAGAAGACGGACACACCGGGGGAAACGTGCTCTTTTGTTGAAGAAGCTCCATGGGAGGCCGTGCTTTCAGCCAAAACCAAAAGGATGCTGAATGATCTTCAGACATGCCCGGCGATCAAGTGGAAGAACCCGCTAGAACCCCAGTCAATCGAAAGAATGCTGAAGCCGCGCCCAACTCCAAATATTGGTGGTGATGGCCCAAGCACCCACACCCAGCCGTTAAAATCTTCAAAGAAGAAGAAGAAGAGATCCAAAAAGCCCGTGAAACCTGGCGACAAGCGCACGGACCTGCAGAAATAGATCGACGCGCTGGAGGAGTATAATCAGAAGGCGCGGACTCCCATCACTCTCCAAGAGTTCCTCAGCCACGTCCTTAAGGACGAAGATGATGGAGAAGAATTATCGGACGAATCTGATGATCACGTAGCAAGTTGCCATGTGATCTCTCATTCATCACTAGACAATGAAGAGGCTCCTTGCACAAAAAAACTGGGGGCAGAGCCTGAACTGGAACTTTTGGGGCCGTCAGATGAAATGATCGACACATTCCTCAACGAAGCTCTCCTGAAAAGTAAAGCTGATCGGGAACGTGAGACGGCCATATTTGAAAGAGCCAAACGCCGGGGACTAGATGAAAGAGTCAAGTCACTCCCGCCGAATCAAAAGACATCCGTTGCGGATAAAAAAAAGTTCAAGACGAGAAAAAGGTTTGCTAAGGCCATATCAATGGGAATGAAGCTACCACCCTCCGAAGAAAACACTCCCGGTGAAACAGAGATCCATCCTAGCTACTGCTCATATCATCGAAAGATTTCGCACCCCACCGAGGAGTACCATGCTTTTAAAAGATGGTGGCAGGGATATGTTGCTCACCGGCAACATTTTAAGCGGATGAAACGTAAAACTCGTCGGGAGCAAAGAAGTGCGACTGAGGAGCATAAAAGAAATATCGGTAACTATCGCATGGTCAACACTGGGGGATCGCAAATTCTCACTTTCGGAAGCGACTCTGATGAAGAAATGGCTCTTGGCCCCCTCTTTAAAGAATCCGCATTGGGGAAGGAGGAAGAACCGAAAGCCTGTGAAAACATCCAGCTGCGCAATCGCACGCTTCCGGAAAAGAATCTCGGGTCCACGAGTAAAAAAGATATGGGAAAAGAAAAGGTCTCCGAGGATATCGCCTTGGATGATCAAGTCATGAAAGAACTGATCGTCAAGGACCCGCCAAAGAAGAATAAGGTAGACTATAACGTTCTGGCGCACTTGAGGAAATTACCCTCGCAGCTCAGCATTCTCAACACCCTTTTACTATCCAAAGAAGCGAGAGATTCATTGATCAAGGCGCTCCAAGAACCAGAGCAATTCCAAGCTTTTCTCGCCGAAGAAAAGATGAAGGATAAGCTAGAGGAAGTACACACGGCCGATATCACCTTCGACGACGAAGACCTTCTTCTTGGGACGTGCGAGCACAACCGTCCCCTCTATGTCTCGGGATACTTCCACGATATAAAGATAGGCAAAATCCTGGTCGACAATGGGTCTTCCGTCAATCTCCTCAACGTGCGAGTGTTGAAGGAAATCTGCATAAGCGTCCAGCATCTCGCTCGTGATAAAATCACCATTTTCGGTTTTGACTCCCAATCATCGCGGACTCTCGGGTCTGTGATATTGACATTACAATTCGGGCTACTTGTCACGGATATTAAATTTCATGTCATTGACGCCAAGACATGCTACAACGCTTTGCTCGGCCGGCCTTGGTTACACGAGTACAACATCATCCCTTCTACACAATATCAGTGTATGAAATACTTTAAGGATGGTCTCGAGTATACCGTAACAGGAGAGTTGAACCCATTCTCCGTGAACGAAGTCCGCAAGTACGAAGATGCAAAACACTTTTTGCCAAATTTCGAGGACACAGAGAGATGTCGCAGGCCGGAGAACAAAGCTATCACCACCATTCCTGTCTTCGGGAGTGATACTGAGGAAGAGGAAGCGATGGTTTATTCAGGTCCACCCCAGCACAACAAGCCAGGACCGTCCGCTCCTATGTTGATCTTTGGTAGCGACTCAGAAGATGAGGTCCATGCTATATTCTCTACTCGGCCTCCAATACGAACATTCGCTGATGAAGAGCAAAGTTTGCAAGTTGCCATGGTTCCGCCCGAACATCATAAAGAATTGGACGCGCTTGATACCTACAGTGTAGAAGAGTTGCAGACGTTCTATGTCCCTCCCAGGCGAGAAGGAGAAAAGGCGATCCTATTCTACAGCTCCGGGGAAACCAGAGTGGAGAAAGAAGTCTGGCATGGCGCGGATTCTACACTTGACAGGCTCCAGCCCATCCGTCTACCTAGATATTATACAGAAGGCTTGAAAAGGTTGTTGAAGCGCTAAGGGATACCCTTCAAACAGACCGCTCGAAAAGCTAAGTTTTATGACAGGATCTGGAACGTTCCCGGAACTCAGCGCAAGTTGCCCAACGGGAGAATGGAAGCGATCGGGCTTGGATATGTCCGGTCCAAGAAACGGGAGCTACTCCGCGACTGCTATGTTGTACATGACTTTAATGAAGAAGGAGATGCTCAATGGGAGAGTGCTAATCCTGAACCAGAAAGAGCCCCCGACGTGAAAATGCCCAGTCCGTCGTTCGAAGAACAAATGGACAAGCTTATAAGGGAAGCTGGTCAAAAAGTTCGAGACGACCATAATCGTGAAATGGCCATCTACGAGAAAGCCAGGACGCAACGCCTTCTTCAACAGGCTGTGAAAGATGAAAATGCCCCTCCCTGTCAACCTGTTGTACAAAAGGCCCGACGCAGAGGCAGAAATAAACCAAAGAACGGGAAAGGCGTTCGACAGCAACAAAACGGGATCAGGAAACCACGCGATCCGGAATCGAGCGGCCAGGATTCGTCTCTTATGAAGAAGATGAGTCGAGCATACTCTTTTCCTCAGAACAAAACACGGAAGATACTCGATATCGCCATAAAACATCAACTGATTACACTCCCGGAGTCTAAGCACCCCGAGCAAGTTGGCGAAGTCTCTCATCCGGACTATTGCTCCTATCATAGGGCAATAGGACATCCTCTCGAAGACTGCTTCACCTTCAAGAACTGGGTTGAAGACCAATATCGACAGGGCAGGTTCGCTCTATCCAGCAGCTGGAGGGTAACCCCGCCGCAAAGGCATGAACCCAAATCCACGAGGGTAGAACCAGATCAACGTCGGTCTTGGAAGCGAGCTCGTACCTGTCATGTGATAACGTTGTCAAAAGAAGACCCCGACGGTATGGATAATCTCCCCTGGTGCTTCGAAAACAATGATGACGAGGTGATCTCAGAGTTTCCACCGACCCCGAAAGAGCTAGAAGATGGAATACATATCACTGCAGATAACCTCAAAAAAATTGATTTGGGGACGGCAAGTGACCCGCGGCCGACGTTCGTTAGTGAATTGCTGTCTGAGGAAAGGGTAGCTACACTAAAAGACGTGCTTATGCAGCATAAAGATTGCTTCGCGTGGAACTATTCCGAAATGCCAGGATTAGATCCAGAGATTGCTGTCCACAAATTGGCAATATCCTCGGACGTCAAGCCAATCAAACAAGCACCGAGAAGAATGCGGCTCGAGCTTGAGATGAGCATCAACGCCGAGGTCAAGAAGCTAATCGACTCTGGCTTCATCCAAGAGGTTCAATATCCTGACTGGATCGCCAACATCGTCCCGGTGATGAAGAAAAATGGGACGGTACGCATCTGTGTGGACTTTCGGAATCTCAATAAAGCCTGCCCGAAGGATGACTTCCCAGTACCGGTCACCAAGCTGATGATAGATAACACGTCCACTCACGAAGTTTTCTCCTTCATGGACGGGTCATCAGGATATAATCAGATAAAGATGCATCCCGAAGACCAGAAGCACACCGCTTTCCGAACCCCTTTAGGTATATTCTGCTACAAGGTGATGCCCTTCGGTCTGAAGAATGCCGGTGCCACCTATCAGAGGGCCATGACGAAGATCTTCGATGACCTTATACATGAAATCGTCGAATGCTATATCGCCGACCTCGTGGTGAAAATCTTATCATACGAGGAACATCTCGAGCATCTGAAGATCGTGTTTCAACGTCTTCGGCAATACAACTTGAAGATGAACCCTCTCAAATGCGTGTTCGGGGTGTCCTCAGGAAAATTCCTAGGATTCATTGTCCGACACCGAGGCATTGAAATAGATCCGTCAAAAATCAAGGCAATTATGGAAATGCCTCCGCCAAGGACTCTCAAGCAATTGCGGTCTCTCCAAGGGAAGCTCGCGTATATCCGAGGATTTATAGCCAACCTTTCAGGGAAGTGTCGTCCTTACAGTCACCTGATGAAGAAAGGAACCCCTTTCATTTGGGATCACAAATGCCAAGGCGCGCTGGACGAAATCAAGTAGTATCTGCAAAACCCACCGGTGCTGGCCGCTCCGGTCAAGGGAAAGACCCTTATTCTTTATACAACAGCCCTCGAAGGTTCTTTAGGCGCATTATGGGCACAAGAGAACAACCAAGGGAAAGAAAGAGCTCTCTACTACCTGAGTCGAGTTCTCTTGGGGGCAGAAAGCAATTATTCTCCCATCGAAAAACACTGCCTGGCGTTGATCTTCGCAATAACGAACTTAGGCACTATGCGTTGGCGCATGAAGTCCGTCTCATATCGAAGGTGGATCCCCTCAAATACTTGATGTCAAAGGCCATATTGACAGGACGACTCGCTAAATGGGCATTGCTCCTGATGGAGTTTGCAATAACCTATCAGCCTCTTAAGGCAGTGAAATGCCAGGCCATCGCCGACTTCCTCGCTGAGCATCCGATACCGGCCGATTCCCCTTTGAATTGCGAGCTACCAGACGAACATGCGTTTGATGCGATCGACGGTGGTGGTATCCGATGGGAACCTTATTTTGATGGAGTGTCTTCCATGAAGAAGCGAAAACAGAACGCGCCTATAATCAAATCAGGCGCAGGCCTTATCTTTATGACTCCACAAGGAGGGATAATGCGTTTTGCTTTCTCCTTAACAGAGCTGAGGACGAACAATGAAGCCGAATATGAAGCTTTAATAGCAGGCCTCGAGATCGCCATCGACATGGGAATTGAAAACCTCCTCATATACGGAGACTCCCAACTGGCCGTTAGTCAAGTAAACGACGACTACTAGACGTGCAAGCCAGAGCTGGTGAAGTATGGCAAGAGAGTACAGCAACTGCTGACTCAAATTCCTTCCTACATGCTGGAAAGCATACCGCGTGCAGAAAATAGCAAGGCGGACGCGTTAGCCAAGCTCGCTAAAGAACTGGCTGATGAGAACCTCGATGACGTCAGAATCGTGGTACAAAGCCGTCGGGTCCTCGCACCGGCAGAAATATCTTCGAAGTTGTCCGAGGAAAAAGAAGCGGTTGAGCAGACGGCCCTGCAAATAAAAGACCAAGAAACGGTTGAGGATTGGAGAGAAGTCTTTATAGACTACTTCAAATCCCGTCGAACGCCTGAAGATGCGTCCTCAAGACATCAGCTCATGAAATGAGCTCTGTCTTTCGCCTTCGTCAATGATACTCTGTACAAGAGGTCATTTGATTCTCTGTGGTTGAGATGCCTGGGACCTGAAAAAGCGAGGAGAGTCATTCAAGAAACTCATGACGGACTCTGCGGTTCTCACCAAGCCGGGCCGAAGATGAAGTTGAAGATCAAACGAATGGGTTATTATTGGCCCACGATGATCCAGGACTGCCTAGAGTATGCGAAGCAATGCCACTCATGCCAGATCCATGGGGACTTCATCCATCGACATCCAAATCCACTACATCCGACGGTGGCTAGCTGGCCGTTCGAAATGTGGGGAACTGACATAATCGGCCCCATCGAACCAGCATCGTCCAGAGGACATCGATTCATTTTGGCGACGACTGACTACATCTCCAAATGGGCAGAAGCGATACCGCTGAGGGAAGTGAAGATGAAGAATATACTCCATTTCTTCAAGATACACGTCATTTATCGGTTTGGAACTCCGAGACGGATCATCTCCGATAACGGGCCAGCCTACAGAAGCCACAAGATTAGCCGCTTCGCACAACAGCACAATATAGACTGGAGATACTCCTCAGTTTATAATCCCCGAGCTAACGCTCTAGCTGAGGCTTTCAACAAGACCTTGACGAAGATCGTGAAGAAGACGGTGTCCCGAAACAAGAAGGACTGGCATGAGAGACTGCATGAAACTCTTTGGGCATATCGAACTACATTCAAGACGGTCACGAACACAACGCCGTACGCGTTGGTATTCAGTACAGAAGCAGTACTCCCCCTCGAGATAGAATTACCTTCTCTACGAGTGGCAGTCCATTACGAGCTGACGGACGAAGAAAACGCTCACCTTCGGCTTGAAGAGCTTGATGCCCTTGATGAAACCCGGCTCATAGCGCAACAAAATCTGGAGGCTTATAAAGCAAAGATGACGCGCTCATATGAAAGATTGACCAGACCGAGGACATTCCGCCAAGGCGAACACGTGTTAGTGGTCAAAAGACCTATGATCCCCAATCGCACCAAGCGAGGAAAATTCGAGCCGAACTATGAAGGCCCGTACATCATAGACAAGGTCTACCAGGGTGGAGCTTATCTACTCATGGACATGCATGGCGAAAAACCTTTCAGACCGATAAACGGCCGCTTCCTGAAGAAGTACTACGCTTGACGAGTCACGGCCTAGGTCAATGATAGATGACGACGACTATGTCCGCTCGCTATCTTCCTAAGCCCAAAACTCTACATGTAGTAAACGGCTTACTTTGCAACGGACCGAAACGTCCTTAAACTAACAGCGGACCGAAACGTCCTTAAACTAACAGCGGACCGAAACGTCCTTAAACTAATGACGGACCACTATATCCTAAAACTAGTTGTTGACCGAGATGCCAAGAAGCTATGGCGGATCGCAGCATCCCGAAGATGATAAAAGAATAAAAAAAATGGTATGTCCATAAGCAAAATGGGCACGGATGAAAACCCGAAAGGGCTCCGTAAGTAAAAACAGCAGGGGTACCGGCGAGTCTTGTGAAAACCCGAAAGGGCGCAACCTCGTTTGAAAAAAAAAGAATAAAAAAAAAACGGTATGTCCATAAGCAAAATGGGCACGGATGAAAACCCGAAAGGGCTCCATGAGTAAAAACAGCAGGGCTACCGGCAGGTGTTTGTGAAAACCCGAAAGGGCGCAACCTCGTTAAAAGACACTTACAGGGTCCTCTCGACCTTGTGAGGAGAAACTATCTGCGTGAGATCCTTACGACTCACAAGGGAGCAATACACTTAGGAATCCTCACGATTCCTAAGGAGAAATTACACTTGCGAGATCCTCACGGCTCGTAAGGAGAACTCTCTTATAGGACCCTCACGGCTCATAAGATTTGAAAGTCTTAAGTTACAGAGACCTGAACATGTTCTTAAGCAACCCCCACAACCTCCGATACTGCCCTACAAGTGGCTCAATACTGACCCTTGTATATAATCCACGGGCGCGAATAAACATTTCCCTAACCAAGTCCCATCCGTGACTAGGGATATGTTCACACGATGAACAACCCTTGTAAGTCCTCTCGATTTATAAGGAGAAAACTTTTTTGTAAGATCCTTACGACTTACAGGGGAACATGCACTTAGGAATCCTTACGATTCCTAAGGAGAAAACACACCTACGAGATCCTCATGACTTGTAGGGAGAAATACCTTTGTGAGACCCTTACGGCTCATGAAGTCAAAAGCCTTAGGCGACAGAACCCTAACCCTGTTTACTAAGCCACCTTTGTTCAACATCGACAGAGGCAAATGATGATTCGCTCCTGGCAACATCCCAGTTGTAGCGGTGCTGATGCCAAAATGTAGGGTTCCTAGGCACTCTAGTGAGGTCTCACAAGGCATCGAACATGCCAATTTCAAAAATCATCGGTGTCGAGAAACCCGACTACGGATCGTTGGCTAGAAATCTAGGCGAATAATGAAACTAGTTAACACTTAACTATAAGATACGGAAATACAACCTTTGTAGATCCGGTCCTCCACCTCCACGGCTCCGTAATGAGGTCCTCTCCGCTGTTCAAATCGAAAACCCGGGCTCATAGCGTCGGCTTCATCGGAGGATGGACGGGCTAGGTCATCGACGACGTGCCGAAGATGATCTACGTCGAAGCATCACTAGATCAAGCTCCACCTTCACCGAGCCTTGAAAACTTGTGAAGGAAACACACTCTACTACTTGGCAAGAGGTAGAGGATGAAGAAATAGGAAGTGGGTAGACTTTAGAATTGGATTTCTCACTCATCTTCATCAATCACCATTGATGAAGTGGAGGTTTTCTTCTTGGGTTCAAGGAAGAAGAAGAAGAAATGTTATGATAAGATTAATTGTAAAATGAAAATAATAATAATACTTATCATAACATGACCATGATTAGGTGTAGAGACTAAACTAGGGTTAGTGGGAATGGTTAGGGTTAAGCATGAAACAAAAGGGTGACTTTGGTCAAAGCTTCAAGAAGCTTTAGCTAGAAAACAAATTAAGCCACCATTTTCTCTTAATGCTTATCATTTTCCAAAAAGAATAAATAAATAAATAAGTGAATAAGAAAATGAAAAACCCTAACCATTACACAACCATGGTTTAATCTTTACACAAACCCTAGTTAGCATGCATCATCAAACATGATACAAACTTGTGTACAAAAGTATATCACATATACAATGTGCACAATCCAAGTGAGAAAATCCATTTAAAGTGAACCAATACTAGTTAATGCAAAGTAATATATCAAATATATAATTATGCATTAAAACATTAAATCAACACTTGATTCAATGATCCGGTCATGTTGCACACAACCGACTAGTATACAATGCATCGGTTTATCGAATCAACGCTTGAATCGATAACTAGGTTATATCGCATAAAACCATTCGACACATTGATCGCGAGAATGAAATACGGTATCACATACACGCATTATTCTCGGTCCCGCACATATCTCATATGCGCTCCTATTTCGTTTCGCTTGAGCCAGGAAACCTCTGTGTAGGACTCTAAAGACTCGTCAATACGCCGGCAGCAGATGATGATCATATCAAACACCCACAAGCCGCAAGCGGTCTGCTAAACGTAACGGCCACCCGGGTATTGAGCGATCAGAAGATCGACGAGCAAGCCCGCTCACACTCCAGTGAATCCAACCAGTAACACTACCGTACAGTCTGGTCTGATCGTCTGATATGTCACATATCTTGCCTAGGGGTGGTAAACGTCAGACCCCAATAGCTCGATAAGTCGTGTCGATATGAGGCTCATAACGGGTCGAGAAACTACTGGTAACACTTACCAGCAATTCTCTGATCAGCCCTGGCCAGGGACTTCCTGTTATAGCCAACCGAACACAGTGCAACATCAACTCCCTATACCGGGAGAGACGAATCCCCTCCTATCGCTCATTGCCTCCATGTGACTCGGGACTGTACCCAAAAACCACCGTTTTGCACGCCCTCTTGGACGTGGTAAGATGGAAATCAAAGCACAGTGGGAACCACACAAGACTCTATGACGATCTTGGGTCAACAGACTACTCTGTACCAGTGTCACCTGAGAACTGCCATCTGACGTGAGGTATAATACCATCTGGGAGTTCTCGGCGAGTCCGTCCAGTGTACCCAGTCTCAACTGAGCACCCGTATATCATCTCTGATGTCAAACACCAATGGATATGGGATCATCCATCGCCCATCTGTATGGGTCGAGAAGGTACACGCTAGTCTACTCTGGTATATCGATGCCCCGTCTCGATATACCCACGACTAGGGACATTGAAGGGTGTACTTATGGACTACCATGTCCCCACTAGTATGATCCGCATCATAGTCCAGGTAGTCAAGTACACATCCTAAGGGCTTTACCAACATGTAACAGAGAGACAATCAGTGTACACGTTAAGGTAAAGTGTAACCAGATAGCATACTATCATATCGAGCAAGAAAGTCCTCCCTATATATGTCCCAGCATCCACTACAATATACATCCTATGTACAGTAATGGCCTCTAGGGCATACATATAACTAACACAAAATCGGTGTCTAATTCCAAGCTTGCGGCAAAACTAGTCAGCCACACATGCATATGAAATAGCCGAAATGATGGGGCAACTTGCGACAAAATCAGCAAGTAAAATTGTATGCATGCAAAATAGCCGAAATGATTGGGCAACTCGCAATAAAAAACAGCGAGTAAAAGATAAAATAAATAGCCGAAATGATTGGGCACCGCGAAAAATAGCTGAAATGATTGGGCAATCGCGACCTTCGCGATATAAAAAGCTGAAATGATAAAGCATCGCGGAAAGAAGTAAAATAAAAATAAAAATGAAATTTATGCCATATAGGTGATATTACATCAATCCCTGTATACAATCCAGGGGCGCAAACAAAGAAGGAATCACACTCCTCCTCCCCAGGTTTCATCAGAAGAAGAAGCTAAACCTCGATGGGTCACAGATAGCCTGGAAACCATCTCAGCATTCGTCTCAGCAAAAACAACATCAAGAAAAGCGGAACAGCGGCAACTCCCAGTTCCGTGACTCGGCGGTGTACAGATGACCTAGTCAAATCCCAACTCCGTGAAATGCGGATATAACCAACAAACAAAATTCCTGATCACGTGGAACACGGATAACATCACTTTTGACCCCGTGGAAAACGTCCAGAGCGGATCCTGGTCCTCGCAGAGCACGGCAGTGAACCCGTGTGAAGCATCCAGAGCGGAGCCTAGTCCTCGCCGAGCACGGCAGTGAACCCGTGGGAAGTATCTAGAGCAAAATTCCTGGTTACGCGGAACACGGATAACGTCACTTCTGACCCCGTGGAAAACGTCCAGAGCGGATCCTGGTCCTCGCAGAGCACGGCAGTGAACCCGTGTGAAGCATCCAGAGCGGAGCCTAGTCCTCGCCGAATACGGCAGTGAACCCGTGAGAAGCATCTACAGCAAAATTCCTGGTTACGTGGAACACGAATAACGTCACTTCTGACCCCGTGGAAAACGTCCAGAGCGGATCCTGGTCCTCGCAGAGCACGACAGTGAACCCGTGTGAAGCATCCAGAGCGGAGCCTAGTCCTCGCCGAAAACGGCAGTGAACCCGTGTGAAGCATCTAGTGCAAATTCCTGGTCATGTGGAACGCGGATAATGTCACTTCTGACCCCGTGGAAAATGTCCAGAGCGGATCCTGGTCCTCGCAGAGCACGGCAGTGAACCCGTGTGAAGCATCCAGAGCAGAGCCTAGTCCTCGCCAAACACGGCAGTGAACCCGTGGGAAGCATCTAGAGCAAAATTCCTGGTCATGTGGAACGCGGATAACGTCACTTCTGACCCCGTGGAAAACATCCAGAGCGGAGCCTGGTCCTCACCAAACATGGCAGTGAACCCGTGGGAAGCATCCAGAGCAAACATCGGACTGTGGAGTCCTTAAATCCACGGACTATGATGTCCTTAACCTTGACCGCGATGTCTTAAAACTAACGTCGGACTGTGGAGTCCTTAAATCCACGGACTATGGTGTCCTTAACCTTGACCGTGATATCTTAAAACTAGCAATCAACCCCAACGATTTTACGCTAATTTTACCTTGGTTCAAGGGTACATCTCTTCACTCCTTTGATATTTGTCGTTGTAATTCCTCAACGTCTTCAAAGAGGTGACGGGTCCTAACAACCACACGTTTCACGGACTGTGGAGTCCTTAAATCCACGGACTATGATGTCCTTAACCTCGACCGTGATGTCTTAAAACTAACATTGGACAGTGGAGTCCTTAAATCCACGGACTATGATGTCCTTAACCTCGACCGCGATATCTTAAAACTAACATCGGACTGTGGAGTTCTTAAATCCACGGACTATGATGTCCTTAACCTCGACCGTGATGTCTTAAAACTAACATTGGACAGTGAAGTTTTTAAATCCATGGACTATCATGTCCTTAACCTCGACCGCGATGTCTTAAAACTAACATCGGACTGTGGGGTCCTTAAATCCATGGACTATGATGTCCTTAACCTCGACCGTGATGTCTTAAAACTAACATTGGACTGTGGAGTCCTTAAATCCACGGACTATGATGTCCTTAACCTCGACCGTAATGTCTTAAAACTAACATTGGACTGTGAGGTCCTTAAACTCATGGACTATGATGTCCTTAACCTCGACCGTAATGTCTTAAAACTAACAACGGACTGTGCAGTCCTTAAATCCACGGACTATGATGTCCTTAACCTCGACCATAATGTCTTAAAACTAACAACGGACTGTGGAGTCCTTAAATCCACGGACTATGATGTCCTTAACCTCGACCGCGATGTCTTTAAACTACGGTATCCTGGAAAACATCCAGAGCGGAGCCTGGTCCTCGCCAAACACGGCAGTGAAACCGTGGGAAGCACCCAGAGCAACCCCTGACTCCGTGAAATGCGGATAAGGACAACTTCACCCATCACTTGCGGGTCCTCACGACTCGTAAGGAAGAAAATTCTCTTGTGGGATCCTTACGACTTTCGGGAGAAGACACACTTAGGAATCCGCACGATTCCTAAGGAGAAAACGCATCTACGGAATCCTCTCGACCCGTAAGGATAAAATACTTTATGAGACCCTCACGGCTTATAAAGTTGAAAAGTCTTAGATCGCACTTGCTAAAATCGCATGGCAAACAACACAGCAAAGAGGAAAAGGCAATAAGGAGAACATCTGATCTGCATTTAATTAAGCGTTCGAGGCACACCCATTCATGCATGTGCAAAAGATTCAGAACATGAAATAAAACACGCTAAAATGAGGAATTTGCCATTCATATTGCAAAAAGGTCCTTACAATTATAAAAACAATAAACAAAAATATTATCAAAATAATTACAATGGCAAAACCTCAAATCCAGGACATGGATTGAGGAACTCAAAAGTGACCTTGTCCAAAATTTTCCAGGCCTGGCGAACCATCCTAGTGTGCTTTCTTTCACGATCACAAGCATCGGGATCCCCACGGATGTCCTCTACCCTCCGATAGGCAGCAAGTATGGCAGACTGTTGAAAAGCCTGGTGCAGGAGATCGACAAGATTGTCTCGCCGTCTTTTCGAGATTAGGTTCATGAGATACACCGAGTGCACCTTATCTTCGGCGGCATCCAATGCACTAAGCGGCACGCCGGTACAGAATAGAGGGAGCGCTTCCCAGATCGCTCCCACAATAAGCTTCAGAAGAGGGAAACGCTGAGGAGCAGTTGACCATTGTATGCGTCAAAGCGACTCATAATTTCGGCACACTCGGCGTTTGTGAATTCTCGATTCTGAGAACGGCCGAGTCGGCGGATGTCTCCGTAAGAGATAATCTCGTTGAGATCATACATTTGAGCGTCCATTACTCCTGTAAAAGAAAATCAACAAAATTAGCAGACAGACTGATTAAGCAATTTCTTATTCGAAACAGACACAGGAAGTTAAACTCCTCGAGAGCAATGCTCTACAGACAGGAGTGACACCTGTCAAAATCAATTATGAGGGGAAGTTAAAGAAATCCCCCGAGAACATTGAGAGCTTTGCTCTGAGAAGATGATATAATTCATCAAAAAATAAAATGTCATCTTTAATCTTCAAGATCCATGAAAACCTCTTAAGAGTTCTTCTATATGATTTGAAAGGAGCAAAGCTCCATTAATGAATTAAGAAATCACAAGAAAAATCCTTTTAGAGAGCAGAGCTCTATTAATAGAATCCTAATAGGGTTCTCTTTAGTTCTCTTTAGATATCTTTAGACCTATGGAGCAAAGCTCTGCTAGTGAAACCCTAAATGGATTTTCTTTAGATCAGAGGTCTATTAAGAGCAAGGCTCTGTTAATGGGTAAAAACCTTAATTTCTTAAAATTAATTTAATTTTACCTAAGTTTGGAAAGAGTTCTAACTCTTAAAAGTTCTTGAACGAAAGAGCAAGGCTCTGAATAAAATGGTAATCATCTAAGAGAAAAAAGGTCCTATTTATAGGCATTGAGAGCCGTTTCAACTTCCAAAAGTAGATCCAACGATTGAGATGTTGCCACCGCTGCACTCACGCTTGGGCCACGTAAGCGCAACGGTGTGGGCGCATTTGTTTCCCCCAATCAGAGCAAAGCTCTGTTCAAATTACAAGGCGTGAAATGAAGCGACGCTTCTGTTTCTCCCAATCAGAGCAAAGCTCTGTTTGAATTTCAAAATTCAAAAATTGAAGCAACGCTTCAGATTCCTTGCGCTGTGCGCCACGTGTCAAAAGCAGACACGCCAGCGCCAGGAGCGCTGCGCCCAAGGCAGCGCACCCCCAATCAGAGCAAAACTCTGTTTCAAAATTCAAATTTTAAAATGAAGCAACGCTTCAGATCACTTGTGCTCTGCGCTGCGCTCTGCGTGTCGAACACAGGCGCGCTAGCGCAGTTGCGCTGCGCTCTGCGCTGCACGCCACGTATCAAACGCAGGTGCGCTAGCGCCAATTGCGCCAGCACTGGAATTTAAATAATAAATTATTAATTAATCAGAATTAAAATTCTAGAAAGATCTTTCTAATCTTATTAAAATAAGAAGATTATCTTCTGTAAAACAGAGGCCTTAGAATCAAAGATCCAACGGTGGGAAAATATCTCCAGATCAATCAGAGAAAGATCTCTGTAACTAACTTAACAAATCAATTGGCCCTATATAAAGGCCCCTAGACTCCAAGTCTCACAGATATACAGAAGAGAGAGAACCCTCTGCAAACTTTGAGAAAAACTCAAAGAAAAAGAAATGCAAGCCTTTGAAGAAAGAAGATCATCTTCTTCATCTTTAAAGGTAAAGAATCAAATTCTTGGAAGAACAGAGATGAAATCATCTCATTAAAAAAGAAGAATCCTCTTCTAAAAAGATCAAAGATCTAAGAATAAGATCAAGATCTTCAATAAAAAAGAAAAAGGATCAAAGAAAGATCTAATCATAAAAGATTTAAAGAAGTAATTTACTTCATTCACAGGTCATTTGATCTATAAAGGCACAGCCTTTTGATGAGACCAAGAACTTTGGTTCTTGAATCTTGAGGTAAATCCTCTTTTAAGAGAACAAAAAAAATTTGTTCTTTGATCTGAATTTGACCAAGATGCGCTCTGCGCTATTGGACAGTGCCTTGCACTAATGAAATGCGCCTTTGCGCTCCTTGGATTGGCGCACTGCGCCAGAACGCGCCACGTGTCAACCACAGACACAATCTGCGCTTTGCGCTTCTAAAACAGCGCACTGCGCTCTTAGACTGACGCACTGCGCCAGAGCGCGCCACGTGTCATTCACTGGCGCAGCGCACTCAGAAAGCGCAGTGCGCTAACAGACTTGCGCTTAGCGCAGAGCGTGACACGTGTCACTTTCGCATGCGCTAGCGCATTGCGCTCTTTAATTGGCGCAAAGCGCCTGACAAGCCACGTGGCGCACTATCAGACCACTATAAATGCTATGCATTATTAAAAAGGGCAGAGCCCAAGTGAAGGTCTAACAGAACAAATATGAATGCTATGCATTTAATTACAGAGCCCAATGCTATGCATTATAAAAGGGCAGAGCCCAAGTAAAAGCCTAATAGGCAGAACATGGATAAAATGTTAAACATTTTCAACTGGACTTAGCCCAATTTTGGCAATAAGTCCTCAATTTAAATTGAACTGAGCACAACTGCTCTCCCAATCAATTTACACCCGGTTCGAGGGTACATCTCTTTACTCCTCTGACATCTGTCGTTGTAATCCTTCAACGTCGTCAGAGAGGTGACGGGTCCCGACAACCATACACTGCCACGGACTGTGGGGTCCTTAAACTCATGGACTATGATGTCCTTAACCTCGACCGTGATGTCTTAATACTAATACCGGACTATGATGTCCTTAATCTCGACCGTGATATCTTAAAACTAACATTGGACTGTGAGGTCCTTAAACTCACGGACTATGATGTCCTTAACCTCGACCGTGATGTCTTAAAACTAATACCGGACTATGACGTCCTTAACCTCGACCATGATGTCTTAAAACTAACAACGGACTGTGCAGTCCTTAAGCTCATGGACTATGACGTCCTTAACCTTGACCGCAATGTCTTAAAACTAACATCGGACCGCAATGTCCTTAAACTACTTATCGACCGCGATGTCACTAAACAAAACAATAGAGCCCAATTGCTCTCTTGTCGGATCTAAACGATCCCGTTAAGTCGATCTTAGTCTAAAATTAGACTAACGTGTCCTTAACGAACGTTTAAGTTGATCTTAGCCTCACATAAGGCTAACGTATCCTTAAACACAAACCCCCCCAAAACCAAATCTAAGAAAGATACGGATTTGAACTAGTCCACGTCCTATGGGCGACAGCATAACTTAGTCTCCGTATACAATCCACGGGCAACCGAACACAAAACAAACACCCACGACACGAAGTGACCATCTGGAGAAGGAGAAAGTTGTTACCGCGATGCGGTAGCGTAATTAACTGCAGGGGCTTGCGCCTGCAGGGAAGAGCGTCCCCACAATCAAAAAACCCCTCAAGCGAGGGGGAATCTGACGAAGTCTGCTACATCGGCCGCATCCGTTTAAACCTTCGATACATAGTGCCATAAATCAACTTGGTATCTTCGGAGAGGTGGACGGATAGCACCAATTAGCATCTGCCCCCAGATTCAGGCAAGACGTCCAGTCTTCCCGGCTTCCGGCGGTGAACAATTATATATATATTTTATAGGATGATACAGCTAATATCAAAATACTCTAAAAAATACCCGGGTCTCTTCTAAAAATCTAGTTTTAAAATATGCATAATATACGTATAAGATAAAAACCATAATGCGATGTCATACCCCCAAGAACGAATACGTGTAAATACACGTAGCGATCCAAACGAGTTTGTTTTAACAATCTGGACATGAACACGATATATGGATGCAACTATATGACATGAGGTATGATAACATGCCATGTTAGATATCAAAAATTATTATGGTTATTATATGTATTATTTAAAAGATATGCAGACACAAAAATATATTATACATGTATATAGATTCTAGATGTGCTTGGATTCTCTGTACTAGCAAATATATAACGTAATTTAGAATCATGATGGGTTTCAAGTATGCGGATCGGGTCGGATACTAACCGCAGTTACCAAATACACTATCCGCACCCAAAAACAATAATAATCAAGAAGTTGTCGCAAGATTAGAAAAATACCCAAATAAAATATCGTATAAATACACTAGGGTGTTACATGATTCATACATCTTACATCTGTGATCCCGGGGGTAACGGGATATATCTTGGACCCTGGTCCCGGGGGTAACGGGATATATACTTTTGAGTTAAATGGAGGAATACATTTATTGGTTTCAAATACCTGATTGTTAGTGATTCTGCGTGTTCAAGTTTAGTTAATTACCGCAATCAAGACGGTTTCGCTTGTAGCTAGCCGGTTGAGTACGGGTCGTCCGCAGGAAGATGGGAATCTTTTTCTAAGTGCTTTAACGAGTTAAGTCCAGTTTTCCAGATTTTGTTTGTGATTATCTAAGTGTTAAAATGATATGTAAAGAGAGCTTGTTAGGGTTAGGATTAGGTTAGTTTGAGTTAGGAGTCGCCCACTTCTTTCGTTGCCCCTCTTAATATAGGTATTACGGTAATCGGCAACAACGGGGATTAGCACGACTAGGAAGGAACTTGCGAGTATAAGCTAGGCTTTCCAACGCTTAAGTTCTTCCTTTTGGTGCTTGTCCGTCCGTTCTTGGCTCTTAGCCATAACCTCCGGTTAATTCAACCACAACCGGTCTCACTACGGAATCACTGCTATCATGTAGGATAGAGTGCCGTAAGGAGCGGATTGTGGTTCAATTAACGGGAGTCGAATTAAGATGTTGGGCAAGGAAAGAGTGAGAGAGATTTCCTTCTCTCAAACTTTCCTTATCCTACCCTAACAAGTATGAAACTACTCACACATCATAATGAAAAGAAAACAAAACAAAAGAGGAAGATAGAAAGAAAGAGATTAGAAGATAACAACTAACTATTTACGACCTCACCTTGGCAAGGATCAAGCGTAAGCATCATGGTTGTTTTAAGGATAAAGGAAAAGAGAAAAGAAAGAAACAACAAGAAATAACAACAACTAAGTTAACAAATTAAAATTACAAGCAATTAATAAGAGAACTAAAGAACAAGACAAGCATAATAAGTAAAAGGATCTTCTTTATTCATCATTCTTCACTCTCAAAAGCTCACTACAAGATTTTCAATGGAGAAGAGATGAGAAGGGGAAGAAGAAACAAGTATTCTAAACCTAGAAAAATACAAGATTATGCACCCTTGGCTTCACAAGGTTCTGGGCTATTTATAGGCAGGGAACTGGAAATCTAGGGCAAAATTCTGCCTTTACATGAAAAGACCAAAATAACCCTGAAGTTTCGTCAGCTGAGAAGACCGTACGGCCGCGGTTCCGCGGCCTAAGCCTGCTATTGCCGCGGAACCGCGGCACTTTAGAGGAATTGGGTCATCATTTTTGGTGGGTTTTCCTCGTTTGCTGTGCCCATTCATTTGGTATATGATTTTTCTCAGAATTGCTTCACGATTTTTCCAGAATTTCTGTTGATCAAAAGGTGATTGGATATGGATCTTTTTGTCATGATTTTCTTGAGCTCCGCGTAGATTTCTTGGATCTTGTGTTGCCATTGAGCCTTGTGCATGAAAACGACATTGATTTGCTATTTTGTCTCTCAAACTGGTGTGTGGCAACAGACGGATAAAGAGTGGAGATCCGTGTTTTATCTGTGGTTAGCAGGAAACCGGACTTTGTCGTGTTTTTCCATGAATTTCACCGTTTTAGAGTCGAGAACCTGTATCCTGCAATTGACTAGCAAACACGGCTCAAGAGTACCTACCGATATGCGATGTGATAAAAATTGGGCGGTATGAAAATGTAAAAATCTGATATGAACAAATACCCCCAAACTTATCATTTGCTCGTCCCGAGCAAAGCCAATTTATTCACAAAAAATTTTCTAACCTCGCTTTCGCAGGGAACGTGATTGCACTGAGCATGTGCAACAAGCCGTTAAACCTCTAGGTGTCCCTAGTAGGAGAAGTGTTGTCTCCTGAGGGTTTTCAGCGGATACTACCCATAAAATCCGGTCAAGCTAGTTTTGTAAAATAACTAAGATTCAAACCCTAAAGTTTTGTTTCAGAAAATAACAATTCTATTATCCTAAGTCTAGACTATCGAACCTTTATATTTCACACCTCGCTTCTTATTTAACTACAGATTTTATATGTATTTACGTGCAGTGCAAATAGTGTCGTTAAGTTCCAGAAAGATCGATTTACGTCATCATGTCACACAATAAAGCCCAGATAAAATTTTTGAAAGGATCACATAAGTTTTATAAAGAGTTAAGCATTTTTCAAGTTTCGTTTTCCAGTAAAGTTTCAACTTTAGAATTTCTATCTTCCCTAACAGGAAACTAGGACTTATTCTTCACTCCACCTTTTTCTTGTTTTCATTTCATACACACCTCTGTGAACGTGCAATAGTCTTTATCAAAGAGTAAAACCTTCATATCTCCGCTAAATTTTTATAAAAGCCTGTCTTTTATCAAGATTATTCTCACATAAAGAACCGTTAGGAATTTTAACTCGGAGAGAACACTTGCTTGATTTTGTTTTAATCTGGACTTTCTAGGCTTCTTAGCGAGCTTTGGGCCAATGCACCCAAACCAGTTGGTTTTAGGGCATTAGGTGTAGAAACACCCCAGCGGACTTAATTACTCAAGTTACCTAGGTCCAAAAACAAAAGACAGTTTGGCGTGGAAATCATGATGATTTAATACGAACGGAGATATAACCGGCAGTTCAATTATTTTTTTGGATAAAAGACGTGTTTAGTGGGTTCGGTGTGTAATCATTCCAATCAAGTTTCAGATGGGTTATTTTTCAGACTTAGTTCCGATTAAGGCATCAATAACATTCCTTCATATCCACTTACTTCATAAACTATTCTTGTTATTACTTATTTCAGAACAAACCTATTTGATCCTCAGAAAATCATTTATCTATTTAAAAGTTTTTAAACATAAAAGACTTGTCATCTAATTTCCAAAACTCACGACACGTGTAGTGTGATGTAAAGACGTATATCAGCTATAGTTAACTTCAAAGGAGAGTTATTTTTCAGGTTTTCAAAATCTAAACATAAGATTTAGTTATTCTTATTTTATCAAACAAAACCGTCGAAATGTTGAATCAGAGTCCTCCCACTAGCTAACTTGACAGAAAAGTTTTTATGTTTTTAGAAAATTTTCAGATTTTTATGGATTTATGGGATTTAAATATGCAGATGCAAAATATACATATGAATGCGAAGGTAAGAAATGCGTACCGAGCGTACCCCCAAACTTAAACTGGACAGTGTCATCACTGTCATTGCATGAAGAGATCATTTGAAGGGTCAAAATTGTCGGTTAGCGAAACACAAATTTTTTTTTTATTATTATTTTTTGTTTGTTTTCAAAGAAAAGGAAAGGAAAAAGAATGGAAAAGAATATCCACAAATATATACAAAAGGCTTTATACATACCCCCAAACTTATTTGGAACAGTGTCCACTGTTCTTGGCTGGATAACCGAAGTTTGGTGGTAGGCAGAGGAAGATCATGCAGGGTAAACCGGCTCCTGTAAGAACAGGAGTTCCTCTGTTGGTTCGGCGCTAAGGTACGGTTTTAGTCGATGTCCGTTCACTTTGAAAAATGAACCATCCTTTGGATTCTCCAAATCCACAGCGCCCTGCGGATACACATTCCGCACAAAATACGGCCCTTTCCAGCGAGATCTGAGCTTTCCTGGATGGAAGTGAAGTCGGGTGTCGTAAAGCAGTACCTGCTGACCAGGTACGAAGGTTTTGCGCAAAAGGTGTTTATCGTGAAACACCTTCGTTCGATTCTTAACGACAACCGCGTTATCGTAAGCCTCATCCCTAAGCTCGCTCAGTTCGTTCAGTTGCAGCTTCCGATGGCTGCCCGCATCTTCGAGAGACAGATTCAGCTCCTTTATCGCCCAAAATGTGCGATGCTCTATTTCGACAGGTAGGTGGCAGGCTTTTCCGTACACAAGCCGATAGGGAGACATGCCAAGGTCGGTCTTATAAGCGGTTCGAAATGCCCAAAGGGCATCAGTGAGTTTCAGCGACCAATCCTTACGGTTCTTGGAAACCGTCTTCTCCAGTATCTGCTTGATTTGCCGATTTGAAACTTCGGCCTGCCCGCAGGTTTGGGGGTGGTAGGGCGTAGAGAGCTTATGATTAATGGAATATTTCCGCATCAAGGCCTTGAAAGTCTTATTGCAGAAATGACTTCCATTGTCGCTAATGATCGCTCGGGGGTGCCCAAAACGGGACAAAATGTTTTTTTTAAGGAACCTAACGACAACCTTGTTGTCGTTAGTCCGGCTGGGCACAGCCTCGACCCATTTAGAGACGTAATCAACAGCGAGAAGGATGTACAAGTTCCCAAAAGAGCTGGGAAACGGCCCCATGAAATCTATCCCCCAAACATCGAAAATCTCCACAACCAAGATCGGTTGGAGCGGCATCTCGTTCCTCCGGGATATCCGGCCCATGTGTTGGCACCGGGAGCAAGTCTTGCTATAGTCATGAGCGCCTTTGAAGAGTTGTGGCCAGTAGAAACCACATTGCAAGATCTTCTCAGCTGTCTTTCTGGGGCCAAAATGCCCGCCACATGCTTGATCGTGGCAAAACGACAGCACACTCTTGAATTCCTCGTCAGGGACACACCGACGAATAATCTGGTCGGGACAGTACTTGAACAGATAGGGTTCGTCCCAGTAAAAGTGTTTTACTTGGGATAAGAAACGAAGTCTGTCCTGACCTGACCATTCAGTCGGTAGTAATCCCGTGGCCAAATAGTTTACAATATCTGCGAACCAGGGTTCGCAAGATACTGTCAAGAGCTGTTCATCCGGGAAAACGTCGTTGATCGGAATTGGAAGCGAAGGCGAAGAAGGAAGTCGTAAGAGATGGTCGGCAACTACGTTTTCACATCCTCGTTTGTCCTTAATGACAAGGTCAAACTCTTGAAGCAAGAGGATCCAACGTATTAACCGAGATTTTGCATCTTTCTTCGTAAAAAGATGACGCAGAGCAGAATGGTCGGTGTAGACAATGACTGGAGAGCCGATGAGGTAGGGCCTGAACTTTTCTAAAGCAAATATAACAGCCAAGAATTCCTTCTCAGTTGTTGTATAATTGAGTTGGGCATCGTTCAGGGTTCGGCTCGCATAATAGATTACGTGTGGCATCTTGTTGATGTGTTGTCCAAGGACAGCACCAATGGCAAAGTCGGATGCATCGCACATAATCTCAAATGGGTGCGTCCAGTCAGGTGAAGAAAGAACGGGAGCAGAAGTGAGTGAGCGTTTCAATGACTCGAATGCAGTCACACAGCTCGAGTTGAAGTCGAATGGCGTGTCCTTGGCCAGCAAAAGAGTCAAGGGCCTAGCAATCTTACTAAAGTCCTTGATGAACCGTCTATAGAAACCGGCATGGCTAAGGAAGGCTCGGATATCTCTGACGCATCGGGGAGGAGGTAGATTGGAAATGACCTCAATCTTTGCTTTGTCAACCTCTATGCCATTTTGCGAGATGGTATGTCCTAAGAAAATACCTTCGCGCACCATGAAGTGGCACTTCTCCCAATTCAAAGTGAGATTCTTGTCCTTACATCGGGTAAGGACAGCGTCAAGATGCAGCAAACACTCGTTGAAGGAATCGCCGAAGATGGAGAAATCATCCATGAAAATCTCCAGAAATTTTTCCACCATGTCTGAGAAGATGCCCATCATACACCGCTGGAAGGTAGCGGGCGCATTGCATAACCCAAAGGGCATGCGTCGATATGCAAACGTGCCGAAAGGACAAGTGAATGTGGTCTTGTCCTGGTCTTTTTCGGCGATGGGAATTTGATTATAGCCGGAGTAGCCATCAAGAAAGCAGTAGTACTCGTGTCCGGCCAATCGTTCAAGCATCTGGTCAATGAAAGGTAGCGGAAAGTGGTCTTTCCGCGTTGCGGCGTTGAGTTTTCTGTAATCAATGCATACTCGCCACCCAGTTTGAGTGCGAGTAGGGATTAACTCGTTCGCCTCGTTGGTTATGACCGTGATGCCCGATTTCTTGGGGACAACATGAATGGGGCTAACCCACTGGCTATCAGAGATAGGGTAAATGATACCACTGTCCAGACATTTTACGATCTCCTTCTTCACAGCCTCTTTCATGACTGGATTGAGCCGTCTTTGTGGATCCCGGGCTGGTTTGGCGACATCCATCAGATGAATGTGATGCTCAACGATCAGGGGACTAATCCCCTTGATGTCCGCCATGGACCAGCCAAAAGCTTGCCTGTTGCTGTGCAAGACTGCGAGAAGGGCTTTCTCTTGCTCGGGAGCTAGAGAAGCTGAAATGATGACAGGGAGGGTCTCGTTTTCACCTAAGTAAGCATACTTAAGGTGAGACGGCAAAGGCTTGAGTTCGAGCGTTGGAGGTGAAATGATGGAAGGCAAGATTGGTGCAGAGGTCTCGAACTCAAAGGACTCCAGCAAAGGTTCAAAACGAGTGTAGGCGACCGAGTTGGATGGTTTAGGTAACTCATCCGGAAAGTCGAAGGATTCAAACTCGGGTTGTGCGCGGCTAAGATCGTTCGAGAACGTGAAACACTCGTAGTCGTTGTTGGGCACAGAAACAGCAGTAGGTTCGAGGAGGAGCGCACTAGTGGCGTCAAGGTTATCGTGTTTGAACAGAAACTCCTCGAATTCACACTCTTCAGGGGTGATCTCCTGGATCGAGCAGACGTCCAGTATATGAGCATTAGGTTCGGCGGGCTGATTCCCCAACCTAAAAATGTTGAGTTCAATCGTCATGTTTCCAAAGGAGAGGTTTATCGAACCATTGCGACAATTGATCACAGCATTTGAGGTTGCAAGGAATGGGCGACCGAGTATCACCGGAATTTGATTCCGGGGGTTAGCTACAGGCTGTGTGTCTAATACAATGAAGTCAACGGGGAATATGAAGTCCCCGACTTTGATTAACACATCCTCTAGCTCACCCCTAGGATGGGTGATCGATCGGTCGGCCATTTGGAGAGTGCAGTGTGTGGGTTTCAGCTCTCCGACGCCTAATTGCTCGTATACTGAGTACGGAAGCAGGTTAACACTGGCACCAAGATCTAATAGCGCGCGGTTGATGTTCTTATCCCCAATGGTAATTGAAATCGTAGGACAGCCAGGGTCCTTCCGTTTTTGTGGTAAAGATTGGGTAAGAGCATCACTCACAGCACTAGCCAAGAAAACTTTCTTGGGTACCTGAGACTTCCTCTTTTTCGTGCACAAGTCCTTTAAGATTTTCGCGTAGGACGGGACTTGTTGGACAGCATCTAAAAGAGGAATGTTAATGTTAACCTGCTTGAATAACTCCAGAATCTTCTCCATTTGAGGATTTTGTTTATTAGACCTCAACCGGTTTGGAAATGGAACATTTTTAAAATTGGTTGAGTCTAATGCTGGAGGAGGAGATTGTGGAGTTGGAACGGATCCCAGAACAGGTGTTTTCGCTGAGTGAGAATTGGGTCCATTCAGAGCAGAAGAAGAGGAAGGAGAGCCTTGTGAAGAACGGAGAATAGGCTCAGAAGACGAAGACGAAGAAGAAGAAGAAGAAGAAGCAGCGGCCGGGGTGTCATCGTTGATTCGTGTGCCAATGTTGTTTTGCAGCATCCTTCCCGATCTCAGTGTGGTCACGGCACTCACATTATGGTTCTGTTGTTCAAGAGCAACATGTGCATTATGTGGGTGACAGGGATTTGGGAGTGGCTGGGACGGGAGCTTCCCCTTCTCTCGCTCGCTTAAGGCCGCATTCAGTTGTGCAATCTGGGCCTCGATGGTCTTGATGCTCTGCCCGTGTGCGGCGGTGTGTTGCACTAAGGACTGAATGGAAGACTGGATGTTGGCGGTGGACTGAGTCAATTGTTTAACGAACGCCTCCAGACTTCGTTCGAGCGAGGAAACCTTATCGTTGTTTGACGGAACAAAGTTGTTTGGTGGAAAAGAATTGTTCGGTGCAAAGTTGTTCGTCTGATTTTGAAAAGGTTGGGGTTGGAAGGGCTGCTGAAACTGAGTTTGTTGTTGCGCTTGTTGTTGCGGCGAAGGGGCCCTTTGGAAATTGTTGCCTTGGAATTGATTCTGATTCTGATTCCAGGCGAAATTGGGGTGGTTCCTCCAACCGGGATTGTAGGTGGAAGAGTATGGATCATTCCTCGGTCTTTGCTGGAATGCAGCATTAACCTGATCCTGTCCTTGCGATGGTGGATTGTAAGGACACTCTTCGGTTAAGTGAGAAGGATCGGAACAACAAGCGCAAATGGTACGAAGGGGGAAAATAGGGGTAGGAGCAGGAGAAGAAAATTTGCTCTCTATTGCTTCAAGCTTTCTCGTTATTGCAGCCATTTCAGCTTTCATCGCAATAGAGACATCAAGTTGGTGAATTCCTACCCTAGACTGACCGGTAGAAGTGGAAGTAGAAGAAGAAGAAGTCGGTCTGGTGCTCTCCCATTGTAGCGTTTGCTCCACAAGGTCGTCAAAGAACTGCCACGCTTCCTCGTCAGATTTCGATAGGAAGTGGCCATGACAGATGGTTTCCAACAACTGCTTCGTTACTGGGTTCAGGCCCTCGTATAAGATTTAGCAGAGTTTCCATTTCTCTATACCGTGGTGAGGACACTGAACAAGAAGGTCTTTGTACCGGTCAAAGCACTTCCAGAAGGGTTCAGAAGGAAGCTGAGAGAATTGGTTGATTTCATTGCGGATCCTTGCGGTTTTATGATTCGGATAAAATTTCTTTAGAAACGCTTTTACAAACTCGTCCCAACTGGTTATGGAGTGGGAAGCGGTGCTATATAGCCATTTTTCAGCAAGATCGCATAAAGTGAATGGAATGACCCGTAGACGTATAGCATCGTCCGACAGTTGGGTGGTTTTCATCATGGCACAAACGTTTTGAAATTTATTGATGAAGATATAGGCATCTTCAGATTCAAGCCCATGAAATCATGGAAGCATGTTGATGAAGTGGGGCTTAATTTCAAAGTTGTCCCCATTGGCCGGTGGAAGAGAAAGGCAGGTGGGAAGTGCAGAACGGGTGGGATAGAAACGATCCTGGAGCGCAATTCGCTGCGGCGCTACAACAGGCGGTGGTGGTGGGTTATTGGTCTCCGTAGGAGGTGGAGCCAATCCAGGGGTAGTCAAAGAGATGTTCGGATTAAATCCTGACATCGCGGAAGAAGAGGTTGGTGAAGGTGAAGGTGAAGATGTATGAACAGAATTCCGGTCAACGTCGGAGTTGGCCGGCAAAGGAAGGGGTGAAAGAGGAGTGGACGGAGTTTCGACGTCTGAGTCGATCGCGTAGTCGGTAGCGACTAACGTAACGCGGACTAGGCGGGCGCTAGTGTCCCGAGTCCAAACGGACATACACTAAACGAGTTTAGTATAGTCAAAGCGGAGAAGGTGAGGGTAAGAAAACGTCAATGGAGAAAACGATGGGTGGTGGGTGAAAAATGGATTTGGCGACAAAGGGCAAGTTTTTATAAAAGTTTTTGATTTTTTTTTTCTTTTTTTTTTTAGAAAGATCTTTACAGAAATATGTACGGACTTACGGCTTAAGCAATCACAAACAAGATATGCACAATCACACCTAGATCTAGGGTCACCTAGGTCTGCTAGACAGCTCTTAACTGTTCCAGAGGGCTAGAAATAGGACCTCAAACCGCCTCTTCTCCGTCTAATGCGGCCAGATAAGTGCCAGGTAAGTGGGAGGTTGTCCAACGCTTTCGCGAAGTTCCATAATTAAATAACCACTTGCCTTCGTCACACTTGCCTAGGCACCGCAAAAGTCAGATAGGATAAACGGCCGATGCCTGTAACTAGTCCTCTGTCCTATTGAGCGCGAAGTCCTTAGGGCTGAGTCTAGTATTTTTTAATTAACAATGGTCAATGCATATGCTTTTTGTGATTTTTGGGGTCCTAGGAAGGGTGATGAAATCCCCACCCAATCTGAATTGGTTTCAAGCCCCTTAAGTCCGTATTAATGAATGCAAAGCGATAACAAATCAACTGCAAACAATTTTTATTTTTAGCGCGGCGCAAAGAATCCTGCACAAGAACAGTTTATTGGAAGGGGGAAGAGAATTTGCGCAAAGAATGCTGCAGAAAACACAATTTATTGGAGTCCAGAGGGGTGGGGAGGAGAAAAGGAGGACTTACAGAGGATTTGGGACCCTGAAACCACCAAACGGCCGCGGATCCGCGGCCTAAGCTTGCTTATGCCGCGGTTCCGCGGCAATATGATGAGCTTGGGCTGCGGAAATTTTTGGGTGTGCTCTGTTGGGTGTCCTCTGCTTGTCTGGATGTGCTGAATTTTGACTTGCTCACTGTATCTGCTCCAGATTTTTACAGTAGACCGTTTGCTTCGTTTTGATCCGTCGCGGTGTAGCTGCGAAATATGGGTCTATCTTCCCACGTCTTTGGCACTGAACTTGAACTCCGTATTATCCTGCACACTTGCACAAAAACTAATAAAAAATAACAAGATGATTTTTTTACAAAGTATATATTTTTTTTGTTTTGTTTTTCGGTTATATTTATATTCACAAGTTAACCCGAAATTACACAAAGAAATAAACTACCGTCTCCCCGGCAACGGCGTCATTTGATTGTTAGTGATTCTGCATGTTCAAGTTTAGTTAATTACCGCAATCAAGACGGTTTCGCTTGTAGCTAGCCGGTTGAGTACAGGTCGTCCGCAGGGAGATGGGAATCTTTTTCTAAGTGCTTTAACGAGTTAAGTCCAGTTTTCCAGATTTTGTTTGTGATTATCTAAGTGTTAAAATGATATGTAAAGAGAGCTTGTTAGGGTTAGGATTAGGTTAGTTTGAGTTAGGAGTCGCCCACTTCTTTCATTGCCCCTCTTAATATCGGTGTTACGGTAATCGGCAACAACGGGGATTAGCACGACTAGGAAGGAACTTGCGAGTATAAGATAGGCTTTCCAACGCTTAAATTCTTCCTTTTGGTGCTTGTCCGTCCGTTCTTGGCTCTTAGCCATAACCTCCGGTTAATTCAACCACAACCGGTCTCACTACGGAATCACTGCTATCATGTAGGATAGGGTGCCGTAAGGAGCGGATTGTGGTTCAATTAACGGGAGTCGAATTAAGATGTTGGGCAAGGAAAGAGTGAGAGAGATTTCCTTCTCTCAAACTTCCCTTATCCTACCCTAACAAGTATGAAACTACTCACACATCATAATGAAAAGAAAACAAAACAAAAGAGGAAGATAAAAAGAAAGAGATTAGAAGATAACAACTAGCTATTTGCGACCTCACCTTGGCAAGGATCAAGCGTAAGCATCATGGTTGTTTTAAGGATAAAGGAAAAAAGAAAAGAAAGAAACAACAAGAAATAACAACAACTAAGTTAACAAATTAAAATTACAAGCAATTAATAAGAGAACTAAAGAACAAGACAAGCATAATAAGTAAAAGGATCTTCTTTATTCATCATTCTTCACTCTCAAAAGCTCACTACAAGATTTTCAATGGAGAAGAGATGAGAAGAGGAAGAAGAAACAAGTATTCTAAACCTAGAAAAATACAAGATTATGCACCCTTGGCTTCACAAGGTTCTGGGCTATTTATAGGCAGGGAACTGGAAATCTAGGGCAAAATTCTGTCTTTACATGAAAAGACCAAAATAACCCTGAAGTTTCGTCAGCTGAGGAGACCGTACGGCCGCGGTTCCGCGACCTAAGCCTGCTATTGCCGCGGCACTTTAGAGGAATTGGGTCATCATTTTTGGTGGGTTTTCCTCGTTTGATGTGCCCATTCGTTTGGTATATGATTTTTCTCAGAATTGCTTCACGATTTTTCCAGAATTTCTGTTGATCAAAAGGTGATTGGATATGGATCTTTTTGTCATGATTTTCTTGAGCTCCGCGTAGATTTCTTGGATCTTGTGTTGCCATTGAGCATTGTGCATGAAAACGACATTGATTTGCCATTTTGTCTCTCAAACTGGTGTGTGGCAACAGACGGATAAAGAGCGGAGATCCGTGTTTTATCTGTGGTTGGCAGGAAACCGGACTTTGTCGTGTTTTTCCATGAATTTCACCGTTTTAGAGTCGAGAACCTGTATCCTGCAATTGACTAGCAAACACGGCTCAAGAGTACCTACCGATATGCAATGTGATAAAAATTGGACGGTATGAAAATGCAAAAATCTGATATGAACAATACCCGTAGGATAGTTAATCTAGAAACAGAGACCTTAGGATATACATGACATGTTTGAATACTTATAGCCTGCAGTTATAACACATGTGATTGTTTTGTTTATACTCATACTTTATTTTGCACGTGACATCATATATATTAGACCGTTCAGTTTATTATTATTATTATTATTATTATTATTATTATTATTATTATGGCGCGCTGACATCTGGATCTTGCATGGCCTAGCTTCTTTGACTTTATCGCAGGAAAATCGAGAATATTTTGACAGACAAGCTGAGCACCGAAGAGATTTCTGCTGATTTAGTTTAGTGATGTTTTAGATTTTTTTTTCTAGTTATGGTTTTGTCGTTATGATCCCACAAGGGATGAGGATAGGATATTATTTCTTGTTAGATCTTTATTTGTTTCCGCTAGTTTTCTCGTTATTATTTATTGTAGGAGTTCGGACATGTGATACGCGGATATTTATTTACTGTTCTTGATATCTGATTGACAGCCGTAGTGTGAATATGGATGGATATTTGCTCACCATAGGCAGCATGGTAGGTTTTGTCGCGTACTGTATTTACGCATTTTAGGAAGCGGGACGTGACAAAAAGTTGGCCCGTTAAAAGTTTTATTGGTTATTCAATAATTAGTTATGTGCTAAAATGTTTTTGGTTGTGTGCTAAATGTTTTTGGTTATTGTAATTAATTTATGTCCTAATATATTGTTAATCATTATTAATTGGTTATTGATAGGTTATTACTCATTTCTATAAAATGATAAAACGGTGAATTATGTAAGAAGATTTACTAAAAGACCGTTATATGGATATCCACAGGCATTTTTAATGGTTTTAGGTCAAATCATATTAGATAATTTATAATACACAGAATAAAATACATGCTTATCTTATTTTTAAAATTACATTCAATAATTATTATTTTTCGAACAAAAACTCATAATGTGCTTATATTCCATACAAAGATAAATATAAATACTGACTTTATATATTAACTTTTCTATACCTATATTGTTTATGAAGTAACGTCACAATCCATAAAATCTTTAATTTGTGAAGATTATTTTGAGGTAAAATAAACCGGATCTATACAATTTTTTTATCCCATATTACTTGCATATTAAGTGGTAACGATTATGCATAATGCACATATTTAGGTATAAATATTTTAGATTTTCTTTGATTCCACGCGTTACTTAAGAGGTTAAAGTCTAGTTTTATTATTATTATTTTTTTTTTGTGCACTGGTCCGTAAGCCGTGACCTATACGCACAACACACAGCACACCCACGCACACCACACATAAGCACACAATCACACACGCATTTAGGGATCCACAAATTTGACCAGAAAGCGTTAATTTGTGGCCACTTTCTCTCTTAGAGTTTCTGGGGTTCGAACCCTGCACTCTCCAAGAAGGGAAGTGCACATACCAACCAAGCTATTGTTCATTGGCAGTCTAGTTTTTAATTAAATTCGGGTTTCCTACCTTGTAAATTATGGGGTCTCATGTAAAAATAGAATTCTATCATTTCCTACATCTGGTTAAACGATAGATTAATAAGAGTCTCTAGTTAAATAAAACGCTAAGGTCTCTATTATTATAATGAGAAAACAAGAGAGATATGTGGCACTTTGACATTCTTTTAAGAAAATATTAAAATAGGAATAAAATTTGTATAAATTTATCATAAATAAAGTTGTCCACATCATCCTTCTCAATGTCTATAAATTTAGAAAAAAATGCTTTACCTACCGGGGTTGAAATCTATCACAGTCTATCTAAGAGACAAAATTCATGGGCACACATGTTTGGCACTGGTATCTAGATGACGTAGGTTCCACAATTTCGTCTCTTAGATGGATTAATGTAGGATTTCAAGCCGGGAGGTAAAGGATTGCTCATGAATTTATGCATTTACACTTTAAATGATTTTTTTAATAATGTTCCATGTACATCACATGTACTTTTAACAATCAAATTTCGTGAAGCAATAATTAAATCGGTCCACGTTTAGGGGCTTAGATTAAAAAACCAAAACGACATCTCAGCGGGTGAAAAGGAAGCTGGGTCGGATCTATTTTTCTTCTTTGCTAGTTTAAACCCACCACGATCTGCATCTTCTCGAACAAAATATCAAGCCCTAATCTCCTCCATTCTCCGCTCGTCCTCTCTTAGCGGCGGCGGCGGCGACGGCGGCGGAGAGATCGGCGATTCGCTGCTAATTTCATCTTCTTCTGCTTCTCCTCGAAGGTGGTGTAGCTCGTTCCTGTAGTGATATGTTAGATTAGCTCTTTGATTAATTTGATTTATCATGAGATTTCAATTATTGGATGTATCTGCCATTGGTGTATTTTTTATGTGATGCCGATGGTAGTTTTTTAGCTAAAAGTAGTTTTTTTCCCTCGAGAATTCAGTTTGTTGCTGGATTTTAGACTTTCTCTATCGAAGAATGCCAATGGCGACGCCAACTACTAACTAGGGGTTGATATCCATCGAAAGTTTGCAAGACGGCTGTCACAAGCAGTTTTTCCCCTTTGCCTTCCATTTTTCTTTTTTATTAAATTCTTTTAGTGGATTTTTGTGTTTTTATTTTGTATGTAGTTGTGATCCATGTTTATATTTGGATCCATAAACGGTGTCCACGTGTTTGGATATTTTAGATTAAAATCCGAATGGATACATTTGAGTTAAGAATGTCCGGCGACAAGGGATGCACCTATGTTCCGTTTAAGTAAAACTCTTGGGTTTCATATCAAATGCATGTTTATATGGTTTGGGATATTTTCTCTTCATAATTTTGTTACAAATATTGAGAATTGAAATTTAAAAATAAAAAAAGATTATATAAATGCTGCGATTAGAAAGATAGAGGAGAGATAATGAGAAAAACTCAAGTTTCAAGAAGAGAAAGGTTTAAAAAGCTAGCAAACAAGCTTAGGATGAGAAAAATTAGCCTTGCGCTAATCTTTTTAATCCGGAGGAATGGACATATTTGGGCCCTCCGGGATTTACTCACAAAAACTCATCCGAATATTCTAGGATTGGTCAATTCCGAAGTAAAAACAGAATCTAGACTATTAATCCGACGGACAGCGAGTATCCAAACAAAGCCTTAAATGACTTTAATTTGATCCAGTTAAGTACACACTCAAAATGCTAGTAAGATTCATCGACTATCTTCATTCTTGTCACTTGCATATTTTTACCCCTAATCAGTAATTTTGTTTATGGTAATTTTCTGTTTTGTTTAGTTTTATCGATTATCTTTTGGAATGCTTTTGTGAAATTAGATGCTAGATATTTCTAATGAGCATTGCTAGCTGCTTTTTTCTTAGTGACTTTTGTTTCTGGCTTTGTGCTTCACCTCCAGAAATTATATTTTGCATGTTAAGATTAATTACTGTGGAATATTTCTGTAAAATAATACCATCTATAAATATTTCTGGTGTTTTTTTTTAGAAAATTTTCTGTCGCGCTTTGCTTCAATTTTTGGGTTCCTTTTGCCTTTAGGCGGTGCAAGACTCTGTCACCTTGGCTTTGTCTTTTGATTTTGAACTCTGGGCTAACCGTTTATGTTGCTTAACATCCAGTGAGGGACTTCATGTTCGTAATCAAGCCGATCAAAAAACTTATCAAATGGATAATGTTGTCCTTGAATTTTCTTAACCTAGGACTTAAACTCCTAAATCCATTGTTTTATGTTTAGACTATGTGCAAGAATTTGATCCCACTCAAATATGGAAACGCATTTGTTAGCACGCCATCATATTACTAACTTATATTGTGTTGTTTGCATCATACCATACACATATGAGTCAATAGAGATTTGATATAAACCGGATGCTCATATCGTAGGGAGTTAAAAAATCGGATGATAAGGAACTTGTATTGTGACACGTACACTAATGATAAAGCCAATTCGAGATGTGATGATGTTCAATATTGGCGGTCTCCAAGATCAGGACACATGGCAGATGACGTGTCACAGAACTCAGAAGAAAGGGCCACAGGGGCCGACCAGACCACCCCTGTACCCCGACCTGCAAGCACAAGCTGGCTCACCTCAGAGCCCCCTGAAATTTGGTCTCCTCGGCCTCTCAGCTCGTCCCGAGCTGCCACAAGACCGAAAACTCCTCGACCCTCGCGCTCGTTCCCGAGCTCCTTTGCCAAGGCCATCTTCCTCGGTTCCTCCGACCGACCAACTCCACCACTCGCAGGCGTAACCGCCGCTCCGCAAATCTCGGCATGCGCAGATTCTTCGCCAGCAAAATCCCACGTTCCACGCCATCACGATCCCCATTAATGGGCGATCTGCTCTTTACGCGAGCGTGGCGTCAAGAGCGTAACTGCCGGTGGGATTCTCACGCCCGCTGCTGCGTGCTACCGCCACTATATAAACCCCAATCACAGAGGGGTCAAGTAAGCCATTTTTTATTCCACTTAGTCGTTACTCTGCTCGGATCTCGTACTAACTTAATCGTCGGAGGGTCCTCGGTGGTACCAAACCACCCCGGGACTTCTTTGCAGGTACTCGGCGCTAAGCTCCTCCAAATCACCAATCTCCTCAAAACCCATTGAGACCCACACGGAACGGGGGATCACCTTCAAAATCCACCGGGAGATCGACGGAAGACAACATCTGACGGAGACCCGAAAAGGTCCTCCATCAGTTGGCGCTGTCTGTGGGAACGAAACTCCACAAGAAAATAAAGTTGGCCTTCCGATCTCCATCCACATGGAAAGTAATCACCCTGAAGATCCAGGTACCATCCGCCGCCTCCCCCTCAACGGAAGCGCGGATGAACCTCCCCCGGTGGCCATCATCAACGCCCTCGCCAGCCGAATAGATCGGCTACAGTCCCTCGTGGAGGCGCTCGTCCACGTCCAGACGGCCGGGCTAGGGCCCCAGATCGCCGCTCCTCAGCCTCCAGAAGGCTCTGCCCTCGTCGGTACGGCTGACCATCGGCAGGCTACGACCCCTGGCCACAGATCTCACGGGCCGATACTCCCTGAGGCCCGCTAGGTGCCCCACGGCTCCACACCAAGATCCGCCGCCAGAGAGCCTCACCTCAAGCCTCCTCGCGACCCCTATCCCCCTGAGGAGATGTCGATCACCTCGCCTGTCCACAGGCGTGATCGACACCCCCTCCCTCGACGGGGTCGCACAGAAAGGGCTCGCCACGACGGCTCGAGAGCCACCTCGCCCGGGGATCTGAGGGACCTCATCGAGAGGAACCGGGGCCACGCCCAGACCCAGGTCTCTCACAGCAGAGGCCAGGGATCATAAGGCGCTGAATCCTCAGGGTACCACGGTCGACTCGACGCCCATGAAAAGAAGATCAAGGGCATGCGCCGGGAAGGTAACCTCTCGGGCGACGGGGCTAAGTACGCCGCCGACTCGCTTAACAAGCCGTTTACCGAGGGACTGCTCGCTGTCCATGTCTCCTCGCGCAACAAGCCACCAAAGTTCTCTCTGTTCGACGGGAAAACCGACCCCAAAGATCATTTGGATGCTTTCACCGCGGGGATGAGCTTCTAGGACCATTCCGACGCCGCCCAGTGTAGGGCCTTCCCAGCCACCCTCATCCGCTCTGGTCGGGACTGGTTCCGAGGACTCGAGCCTTGCTTAATCTCGACCTTCGATGAGCTGGCTACTCAGCTCCTCGGCCACTTCGTTGGGAACCGTCGACAGAAGCGCACGGTCGACTACCTCTTCACAATTAAGAGCGGGGACAAAGAGATGTTCAAGGCTTACATCACCCGCTTCTACAACGCCCTCCTCGAGGTCCCCGAGCACCGGGACGAGACCGTCATCACGGCGCTCAGATCTGGTCTGAGGCACAAGGAGTGGTTGCGCTCCTTTGCGTTGGCATAGCCTAAGACCATGGCCGAGGTCAAGGCGTGGACCGAGCGCGAGGTTCAACTAGAGTCCGAGGTGAACGCAAACCTCCTCCGAACAGAACGGTCCGACCAAAAGAAGAGGGCTCGGGAGGAATGGCCGGAGCGTCAGCATCCCTATCACCCGAAGTTTCAGGAGTACACCCCGCTCAACGTCTCCCTTGCAGTGTTACTAGAGGAGGCCCAAGGAGAGGGGTTCTTCAAGTTCCCTCCAATCCCGCGTCAGGCCTCAAAGTGAACCCGGGGCCCTTACTGTGCCTTCCACCGGACGATGGGCCACGCCACGGAGGATTGTAAGCAACTCCGGGACTACATCGAGGAGCTCATCCGATCGGGGCACCTCGCCGCCTACTTGAGGGACAAACAGCAGGCCGACCGCGAGCAGGAGCAGCGTCCCCCTCCCGCCGAGCTGACCATCGGCCAGATCATGCTCGTTTCGACAGATGACCAGTCCGGCGCCCAGGGAGCCCCATACCCGGTGCCGAGCACGGAGACCAATAAGCCTCCGGGGAGCTCGTGCCACACTAATAAGGTCATCTATTAGCATGTGTTAGGTCCACGTTACCCACCCCGGTCCTTTCGGGGAGGCGGAATAGGTAAAACGAAAATTTTCCTTAGCTAAGTAATATGGACCGTTTCATGAAGGATCGTTGCTATACCTTGGTCTTGAACTCCTTCTCTTCTTATTGTGGTTCTTCCTCTTTCTTGTTCCTCATAGTCGCTTGAACGGATCCTCCTTGTCGTCTCCTCTTTGCCATAGATGGATCCACCCGAGGGTCTCGAAATTGGGCTCCTATCTCAACCTAGAGATGACTAAGGTGTTTGGTTTGCTAAACCTAATACCTTAGATTGAGTAGAGAAGAGTGATGGTGGTTTTGTCTCAAAGGTTCATGATTTCCAACTCATAGAACACTTGAACCTTGAGAGAGGAAGAGGAAGAGGGAGGGCTTTCTTTCTAGGAGAGAGAAAGAGAATGATAGAATGAGCTCTCATAATCCAACCCTTCTCACAAAAGTGAGAATAATGATAATAATAATAATTAAGTATATGGTGATGGTTAGTTTCAATGACCATTATCATTTCATGCTATAATTGCTTTTGCAAACAACAAGCAAGCAAAAGTCATACCCATGAAATGATAGCCATGAAATGATGATAGTCAACAAGTCCAAAATGGTCAACCGGTCAACAAAGTCAACAAGTCAACAAAAGTCAAACTTTCAACTCAACCATGGCACAATAATACTTAATTAATATTATTAATCATATATCATATTCTCATTAGGGTTTAAAGAAAAGTCAACGGTCAACAAGTCAAACAAAGCCAAGTGGTCAACAACCCTAATGAGAATCCTCTGCCTCTGCCTCTGTCAACTGTGCATACACACCCGCATCCGTGCTCCAAGGAACACGAATACACCGAGACGAAACCAATCCCAAAAACAGTTACTAGGATCTGGCTTAAACCAAAGCTCGCTAGTAACTACTGTCCGGACACCAAACGTGCACAAGTGCGCGGATGTGAACGAACCCCGTCGCAAAACCATGCAACCCCTACTCTGTTTTGCCCAAAGGCGAGTAACCCTCTGTGTGGGACTCTAAAGGCTCGACACTACGCTGGCAGTGGGTTCAACCACAGGCCGCAAGCGATACTAGCTGTACGTAACGGTCCCCAGGTAGATGCCGATAAGAAGACTGATGAGGTGAACCCATCGAACTCCTACTGAGCCTGAATGTGACAATCTCCGTACAGCCTGGTCTGTTCGTCTGAGAATATCGCATGGCGGGCCTAGAGGGCAGTAAACGTCAGTCCCCTAATAGCGGTACAAGTCATGTCGGAGTGTAGCCCAAAACACCCTGAGAATCTACTGGAAAACCTACCAGCAATTCTCGCTTTCCCTGGCCAGGGACTTTGTGTAATGGCTCTCCTAGACACAGCGCGATATCAACCCCCAATACCGGGAGAGACGAATCCTGTCTAACCGTCACTGCCTCCAAGTGCTTCGGGACTGCACCCAACTACTACATGTTTGCACGACTCAGTAGAGCCGTGGTAGGGTAGTAATCTAAGAACAGTGGGAACACACTCGAGGCGAAGTGACGGTGTCAAGTCAGTGGACTAAGTTGTACTCATGTCACCTGGGAATTGTTAACTGACGATAGGTATAATACCAACCAACAGTTCCCGACGAGTCCTGTCCAGTGTACTCGTAACCTAACGAGCACCTGCATACTATCTCCAGTACGACGTATTGATGGCTGTAGGACAGACCATCTCCCCTGCTGGGAAGAGAAGCGTATGCACCAGTCTACTCTGGAGTATCGATGCCCTGTCTCGATAATCCTACGACTAGGGACCAAAATAAGGATGTGCTTATAGACTACCCAGCCCCCACTAGTGTGATCGCCATCACAACGCCGGTAGTCAAGCAAAGATCCTAAGGGCTCTACCAATATGTTTTTAGCAATATGTTAAAAGAAACATATACACATATTAAGATAGAAACAAACCAAGTAGCATACTACTTTATCGAGCAAGACTGTCGTAAAACCATATATATATCCCAAGCCTCCAAAATGTATTATACAAACCAGTACTATACAATAATGGCCTCTAGGGCATACATATCTAACAATCTCCCACTTGCACCAAAGGCCAGTAATTGGTGTACCGCATACCCAACGTCTGCACTAAGGCCAGCTGCCGGCATACCGCATACTCAATAGCTCAAAAAGTCGCTCGAACTGTGTTTGAGGGAGAGCCTTCGTGAATGGATCCGCTGTGTTGTCTTTTGTGTCCACTCTCCGTACCTCGATCTCCTGGCGATCAATGATCTCCCTGATCAGGTGATACCGCCTTAAGATGTGTCTGGATTTCTAATGGGACCTTGGTTCCTTCACTAAAGCTATAGCCCCATTGTTATCGCAATACAAAGGTATTGGGTCAACAATGGACGGAACCACCTGAAGTTCACTAATGAACTTCTTCATCCAGACCGCCTCTTTTGCGGCATCGCTTGCAGCAATGTATTCAGCCTCTATCGTTGAGTCTGCGACAGTATCCTGTTTGGAACTCCTCCAACATATCGCCCCTCCGTTGAGGGTAAACACAAAACTCGAGACAGACTTGCTGTTATCTTTGTCACTCTGGAAGCTTGAATCGGTAAAGGACTCCACCCTGAGGTCTCTATTACCGTAAACCAGGAACATCTCCTTAGTCCTTCTCAGGTACTTGAGAATGTTCTTCACTGCCGTCCAGTCGTTCTCACCTGGGTCTGACTGATACCGGCTCATCACGCTCAGCGCGTAAGCTACATCTGGTCTTGTACATAGCATCGCATACATTATAGATCCTACCGCCGAAGCGTAGGGTATAGTGCTCATGCGAACCCTCTCCTCGTCAGTCTTAGGAGACATCTTCTTGGAGAGGGTAATTCCGTGCAATGCGGGTATGTTACCGCGCTTGGAATCCTCCATACTAAATCTTTTTAGTACGGTCTCTATGTACCTGGACTGCGAAAGTCCAGTAGTCTCTTGGATCTATCTATGTAGATCTTGATCCCCAAAATGTACGAGGCATCACCCAGGTCCTTCATGGAGAACCGTTGTGACAAGAATAGCTTGACCGATTGTAGCATAGGAATATCATTTGTTACCCTTCGAAAGACGGCGACGACGTGAGGACGTCTCGCCTGAGATTCGGGACAGATGCTAATTGGTGCTATCCGTCTACCTCTCCGAAGATGCCAAGTTGATTTATGGCACCGTATATCGAAAGTTTAAACGGATGCGTCCGATGTAGCAGACTTCGTCAGATTCCCCCTCGCTTGAGGGGTTTTTAATTGTGGGGACGCTCTTTCCTGCAGGCGCAAGCCCCTGCAGTTAATTACGCTACCGCACTGCGGTAACCACTTTCTCCTTCTCCAGATGGTCACTTCGTGTCGTGTGTGTTTATTTTGTGTTTAGTTGCCCGTGGATTGTATATGGAGACTGAGTTATGTCGTCGCCCGTAGGGCGTGGACTAGTCCAAATCCGTATTATCTTAGATTTGGGTTTGGGGGTTTGGGTTTAAGGATACGTTAGCCTCATTGGAGACTAAGATCGACTTAAACGTTTGTTAAGGATACGTTAGCCTAGTTTTTAGACTAAGATCGACTTAAACGGGATCGTTTAGATCCAACAATAGAGCAATTAAGGGAGCCCTGTTGTTTAGTTTAGTGACATCACGGTCAGTAGGTAGTTTAAGGACATTGCGGTCCATAGATAGTTTAAGGACATTACGGTCCAATGTTAGTTTTAAGACGTTGCGGTCAAGGTTAAGGACGTCATAGTCCGTGGATTTAAGGACTCCACAGTCCGATATTAGTTTTAAGACATCACGGTCAAGGTTAAGGACGTCATAGTCCGTTGTTAGTTTTAAGACATTCCGGTCAAGGTTAAGGTCATCATAGTCCATGGGTTTAAGGACTCCACTGTCCGATGTTAGTTTTAAGACATCCCGGTCAAGGTTAAGGACGTCATAGTCCATGGTTTTAAAGACCCCACAGTCCGATGTTAGTTTTAAGACATCCCGGTCAAGGTTAAGGACGTCATAGTCCATGGGTTTAAGGACCCCACAGTCCGTATCAATGTGTGGTCATCGGGACCCGTCACCTCTTTGAAGACGTTGAGGAATTACAACGCCAAGTATCAAAGGAGTGAAGAGATGTACCCTTGAACCAAGGTAGATTAAATAGTCTTTGGCCCAATTTGGGACCAAGACCAATCAATTATGTTATGAGCCCATTGGCCCAGTTAAGTTTGGATTGAGGACTTATGGCCATCTTGGGCTAAGTCCAATCATGTTTGGAATATTGGCTTTCTGTTGGTCCATCGAAGGAGAGGCTTTACCTCTAGAACTTAGCCAATTGGGCTGAAGCTAGTGTTAAACACTAAAGACCAATCAGTGTTGAACACTGGGAATGAGATTGACAAGTTAGTGTTTAACACTAAAAGATAGTTGGTGTTAAACACCAGCAACAGGGCTTTCAAATTAGTGTTAAACACTAAAACAAATCAGTGTTAAACACTGGCAACAGAGATCTCAAATTAGTGATAAACACTAAGGTAATCAGTGTTGAACACTGGTGACAGAGATTTTAATTTAGTGTTGAACACTAAGAAAATTAATATTAAACCCTGTTAACAGAGGTTTAATTTAATGTTAACACTAAGAAATTCAGTGTTAAACACTGCAAATGAAGTTCTTCAATTAGTGTTGAACACTAAGGTAAATCAGTGTTGAACACTGGATTCAGAGGTTCCAATTTAGTGTTAAACACTAAGGCAAGAGGGGTTACGTGGTAGCACGTGAGGGCGCCCTCCCTGTGGAGTTTTTTAGGGGTTACGTGGTAGCACGTGACCCTGCTCCTTTGCATTTTTGTTTAAGACTTAAATTCTTCATTAAATCCCATTTTCTTGAAGAATTATATTCTTAGATAGAGTTGAACTCTAAATTCTTTTCTGTAGGAATTAAATTCCTCATATATGTGAAGAACTGGATTCTATCATAGGGTTCAACCCTAATAATAACTTTAGAGAAATTAAATTCCCATTTTCTCTTAGAGAATTACTCTTAGATAGAGTTAAACCCTTAATTTATATTCTGAGGAATTGAATTCCCATATATGTGAGGAATTAGGTTCTGTCATAGGGTGAAACCCTAATTTCTTCTTTCTTAAGGGAATTAAATTCCTGTTATTTTGACAGAATTAAGTTCTTAATTGGTTATGTTCATTTCGAAGGAATTAAATTCCTATAACATAGGGTTAAACCCTAATTTTATTTCAAAGGAATTAAATTCCTATAGTTCCGTGAGAATTAAATTCTCATACTTCCATTCCATCTCTATGCTTTGGATCTGCATAGCAGGATCTCAACCCAATGAGAATTAAATTCTCAATTCATGGGGAGATGTGCACTTTGCAGATCCTCTACTAAAGAGAGAACTAAGTTCTTCTTTTTAATATAAAAGTTAAACTCTTTTGAGAATTAAATTCTCTTTTTTAAAGGCCTTCCCTTTCTTACCCAAGGTTTTCTTCTGCAGCAGATCAAATTCTTCCAAAGTCTCAAGGCTCTATTTCTTTTTCTCTCTATGTCTCCGTATCTCTCTCTGTATCTCTTGGCTCCTATTTATAGGAGAAGGAGTAGAATCAATTAGTTTTAGTGAATCATTCATTGAGGGATTTGATTTGTAATCATTAGAGATTTGATGTGCATTCATCATTCATTTGGACCTTTGGATTATTGGGTGAATTTTATTCACCATTGGATTTTGAATCCAAAGATATTCCTTTGTTATTTCGGTTAGATTTTAAGGGGAAATCTTTCCAAGTTCAAGATTTTTCCATAGATAGGTGATATTTAATCACCTTTAAATCTTTAATCCAATCAGTTCCAAATAATCATTCTCCTTTGGAAAGATTTGAATGTTGTTCAGAATTTAATTCTGTTAAATAGATAGGCTTTGAAAGCCGGTCACGTGTGGCCACGTGACCCTCGGTCACGTGTGGCCACGTGACCCTCGGTCACGTGTGGGCACGTGACCCCTTGGAACGAGCTTTCTTCTGCTTTCTGCGCTTTGTCTTCTAGCCGCTGTTCAGCCGTCACATGCCAACAAGTGACCCCTGGTCACGTGTGAGCACGTGACCCTTTCTGGAGCCTTTTCTTTGATTTAATCAAGGAGCTGAATCTGCCTTTTTCGCTGCTTTTTAATTGTCACGTGCCAACACGTGACTGCTGGTCACGTGCTAGAACGTGATGCCTCCTCCGTAAACTTTCCTGATTTTAAATCAGGAAACAAATGCCCCCACAGCGTTGTTCTCTCGTGTCTGCACGTGAGTGCAACACTGTCACTTTTGTAACCGTTGGATTCCTCTAGGGATTTGGGGAGATGAAGCGTCTCCATCTCATCCTATAAATACCCATGTCCTTTCAGAAGAGCCTCCATTTTGCTCATCTTCTTCCTTTGAGAACTTTTTCTGAGAATTTAATTCTCTTCTTCCAGAGCTTAGTTCTCTGTCTTGAAACATTTTCAGAGTTTAACTCTGTTTAAAAAGACTCTCTTTCCTCAGGTAATGGTGATCGGTGCGCCTTCATTTTGACAAAACTCACTGGATTTTAAATCCACATCAGGGGCTTCACTCCTTTTTTAACAAAGAACCCATTTTTCTTCAAGTTCTTTAACCAAAATATGAGAACACTTAACCTCCAACAGTAGATCTCTTAGGGTTTAGATGATCCTTTAGGGAAAGATGGTGGTTCAAATCCATGGAATTTAATTCCATTCACAGAAAACATGTTTCTGGGAATTTAATTCCCTTTCTCTCAATAAGGAATTTAATTCCCATGAAGAACTCAGTTTCTTCGCATGGAGGCTTCTTATGGTCTCTTTGCCTGAGGCTGTCCTTCTGCAATTAATAGAACAGAAGTTTGCAATGATATCTTCTGTGGGAATTTAATTCCCTTGATCCTGTTTTGATTTGTTGTAGAATCCAAGGTAGATTTGTCTTCTAAGGGATATGTAGGGCCACCCGCAATCCACTTTTTATTTAATGAGGGTATCCCCTTTGTCTTATTACAACTGCTTGGTCTCATTATTAACGAGCCGTCATCTTGATTCTGTGGGGCCCATGTGTTTTGTAGCCAATGGTCCCAAAAAAAAAGTCTACTGTTGCTTTCTTCAACTAGTCTTCATGTTCATGCATGGATATATATTGTTGACTTTGCTTTTGACGGTCTTCTTTCATTCGATTCAGGTGCGATGGCTTCTGTTCCGTGTTTTTCCTTTACTCGTTCGGAGGCCGCTTTTCCTCAATCACCATCTGACGAGGAAGCGATGGCGATGATCCGGGCTCATGACCCGAACTGCACCAACTTGCTTCTATGGGGAACTTGGTACAGCTATATTATCCAGGGTCGCCGGAGTTTCCTCTGTGCAGTACCGACGGAGCCTACTTTCCCATTCTTGCCGATGGACCTTCCGAGAACGTATTTTGCTGTGGAGATGCCCAACTGGACTCCAACGGGGAGGCTCGAGCCTTCGACGACAGGTATCCTGAACCATCCGGTCCCCGCTATAGATATCCTGGGCGTCGCATTTGTCAGGATGAGGCCCACCCATGGGGGCAAATTTATAAGATAGGGCTTACTCCTCGACACCCCCACGGGCTACCTTCTCTGGGCTCGCTATATCCTTGCCACCCATCATGCGCGGCTGCAGAAGGTCGGGCTTTACCAGGCAATATACGCGTCACTCTTCCATTTTAAGTCCCTGCATGTCTGGTGGGTTAGGGTGTTCTTGAATCAATGAAATCTCCCCACCAACACTTTTATTTTAGGAGATCGCGAGGTCTCGATTTCTCTGGCAGAATTTTATGAAATCTCGGGATTGCCAATCAGGCGTACACTGTATGAGGAGTTGTTGCCTCCTGACGAGTGCGTCTTCGAGCCCGAGCCTGCACCGGTTGACGGCTTGTCTCCTGAGAACGTCGTTCGCCACAAGCGTCCCAGCTTGATCAAGGTGCTAGGTATCTTTGACCGATTGTTCACCGAATCTGAGGAGCAGGGCGTTACTTTTAAGAGCTTCATTGCCTGCTTCCTTCGCGAAGACGTCGTGTCGAAGACAGCTCCGAAGTTTGCCAACATCAAAGACCCCTTTGGGTTTGGTCCGAAGAAGCTGCCGACCACTGAATCGGATCTACCTCAATACTATATCCCCATCATGTCGCCGATGTCTTTTGAGTCCATTGCAGCACCCGGTATGGATGAGGAGACGTTCTTCGTGGGGTTTGTCAGTGTCTGGCTCAGTTGGTTTGTTATCCCTATGCATCGTCGCTTCATGAGAGCCTCGGTTATCTACCCGGCTCAATGTATTGCTGAGGGGACGTGGTTGGCTATCGGCATCCCGGCGCTGGCGCATCTTTACCACGGGTTGGGCGCTGCGGCCAACACTTCCAGCCCTGGCGTAGACGTGGTGAATTTTTTGCTTCATTACTTCACATCCTGGATCGAAATGCACGTGTTGGGGGCTTTCGCTATGCATCAGAGGCCCACATTTTACGATGCCTACCCCTTCCCTCGACTTATGCGATTAGTGGATGCTTCTGCCGCCGACCCGACCCAATTTGGGGCTATTCGGGTGCTGATTTCTCCTTTCGCTGCCGCTGGCGGGCTGGTTTTTAATGATCGGGTCTTGTCTACTCCCACAGGTCCAGTTCAACAACTCTGGGACCAGTCAAAAGACAACGTATCTTCTTTGAAGCCCCGGGAGGCCGCGCACTTGTATACAATTAGACCGGGCTACTTAGTGTTTCGCCAGGACAGTGCAGCTCTTTTCATGCGGTACAACCCACATCGATTCGCCCGACAGCTTGGATACGACCAGGGTGTTCCTTTCGAGGCTTTCATAGTCGCACCGGTCACTTCGCTTGATACCGTTCGCGATGCCGCTCATCATTTCGTGAGGCTAAACACCGGCTCCCACTTCATGGTCCCTGAAGCTGAGTACATGCCCCGGTGCGTGGGCTCGTTTACGGGTTGGTATCTCCATCGGATCAGCCCAATTATTCTTGAGGAAAGGAGGGTGCTTCTTGGTCATGACGTCCCTCCTCAGGTTCCGGGAGCTAAGCTGCGACCGAGGGCTCCGGTCCGCTTCCCTCTGAGGGAGATTGGCACCGCGCTCATTCCGGGGGAGTCAGGGGTGGACCTTACTCCAACAGCTGGTATGCCTCTAAGTACCCGATCGCGGGGTAGACGGGCCCCAGTAGCAGCACCACCGCCTGCGGCAGCATTGCCTCCCGTGGCATCGACAATGGCGGTGTCATCCTCGGTTGTAGCACCAAGCGAGGGTAATAGGGATGATGGTGTTGAAGGCGACGTGGGTCGCCGCCGCACCAAGGCTCCGCGAGGAAAGAAACGGTCGTCTTCGGCGGCCGGTTCTGGATCTAAGAGGCGGAAGAGGGTGGCCACCAACCTACTTGATTCTTTAACGGAGTCGGAGCCCATACTTCCAGATGAGTCGCTGGCCGTGCAAGAGTCGGACATTGGTCTTCTTTTCCTGGGTTCGGCTGCCGAGGAGGCCGCACAATTGGCTGAGGCTATAAGACGTTCCCAAGATGAGTCCCAGAACGTCAGGGTTCCGAAGAAGCCCTATCCTGCCGTAATCTTTTATGAAGACCCTTTATGGATTCGGTGGCGGTTCATTGGCCCTTTGGAGGAATGGGGAGAAAGGGCCCTGAAACAGGCCGCTTCGGAGGATGCTGCGGACACGCTTTCCTTGTGGACCGGCGGCCATGAGTCTACCCTCGAACCCCGGCGAGCACGCCTCCTTGAGAAGGAGCATCAGCTTGAAGAAGCCATACTGAAGGCTTCCCTGCGCATTGGTATGTTTTTATATTTCTTTGCAGTTCTTCAGATTGCTTATGCTTGTATATATGTATCCTTATTTTGTGCGACTTGTGCAGAGTCTTCGGCGATGGGAGAGATCCCCACTGGCTTGCTGCAGCTAGAGCCCGTTGACATTCCCGATGCAGCCTTACTCGATGCGGATGGGGCCGACAATGCCATTCCTCTCGCAATAGAACCTCCGGTGGCGGCTCTTGATTCCAGGGTACTCGCTCCTTTGGGAGAGGTTCCCTCGGTGGCCGCCGTCCCAACGACTCTACCCGAAGGCGGCCCAGAGGTTGAGATGGAGGTAGTCGGGACTACCCTCCCTTTGTTGGAGCCTGAGGTCACGACAGAGGCCGTTGAAGCTGCTATCCCCCCGGCTCAGAATGGGAGGAGTGTCGAAGGTAACCTTCCACGTTTTGAGCTAGTAATCTTTCTGTTACCTGAACTCTTTTGTCTTTTCAGAATTGCGTGGACTGGCGGCCTCCATTGTCAATCTGTCTCCTCGGCAACCCTTCCAGCGTCTTTTGGAAATGGTCGCTCCGCAGGCGATATCTCCTCAACGCATCGTCCTCTCATCTGGACAAGGTGAGTGTTGTTCATCACTTCTCATAGCATCGTTGTTATTTTGCGTATTGACATTGATGTTCTCTACAGTTTTGGAGGCCGATGATGAGGTCGAGGTTCTCGAAGGGCCAGGGGAACCCTCAGCTCCTACTTGCATGACCGTAGGTAAGTGACATTCCGGTATAGCCTCATTTGTTCCTTTGCTTAAGAGTCTTACTAATATTTTTCAACTCTGAACAGCCTTGCCAGCTCCAATAGCGTTGGAATCGCGTGTCGTCATACCGCCCGGCCCTTATGCTTTGCGAGCTTCAGAACACTTGGCCCAATTGAGCCTTGTCTCCCTGTCGTCTTTGATCGAGGAGCTTCGTGCTGGCAGTGCAACCACAGCTGAAGCATTTGCTGCCGAGGCTAACAGTTCTCTTCCTTTTCTTGCCACCTACCATAGCGAAGAGGTGGTGCGAGTCTGGGTGGAGTTCTGTCGGCAGGTGGAGGCTTGCTTGCACGCACTTGAATGTTCCCGTCTTTCCTCGGAGGTCATGGCTGCAAAGGCGGACTTGCGGGGGCTGATAGCGCGGTGCGCGGCAAACATGACATCGTGCGAGAAGAGGCTCGGCCGTAAATTCTCGGAGAGGGAGCTGGCTTCTAAAGCGCTGAGCGAGCTTCAAGCTAATCTTACTGCCAAGGCCAACAAAGCGTATGAACTCTGGCGGGTGCTTCAAGAGTCTATCAAATAGGTGGTGGCTTTTGATAAAGCTGCCACGTTCACTCGTGAGAGGGTCGAGGCTCATAAGGCCACCGAGAAAGAGCTTGAAGGTCGGCTTGCCTCATATCAGGCCCAGCAGGCTCAGGCGGAGGCCCGTCTTCTGGCGATCCTGAATCATGAAGCCGTGGCTCAGCAAAAGCAGGATGAGCTAGCGAAATTGCTAAATCGTCCGTCGGCTTGAAAAACTTGTATCTTTTTTTTTGTACATACTCTTGAGCAAGAGTATTTTCTTTTTGTTCTTTCATGGATTGTAGTTTGTATCCATTTTGGTTTATGAATAAAAGATACAATTTTCTTCTCGACGGTGTGTCTCTTTTCATTGAATGTGTTTTGCGGACAATTTATCTTGATCTCTTTGCAGGGCAGCGATGACTTAGAATTCAGGGTTAAGATCTGCTTCCTAAGACTTTTGCACTTTATGAGCCACGAGGGTCTCATAAAGAGTTTTTCTCCCCATGGGTCGAGAGGATCCCATAGGTGTAAGTTCTTCGTGAGGATTCTTAAGCGGGTTTTCCCTTGAGAGTCGTAAGGATCTCACAAGAGAGTTTTTCTTCCTTACAGGTCGTGAGGACCTGCAAGTGCTGGATGTGGTCACCCTTATCCGTGTTTCACGGGGTCAGGGGTTGCTCAAGGCGTCGTAGTTTAAAGACGTCGCGATCAAGGTTAAGGACATCATAGTCCGTGGATTTAAGGACTCCACAGTCCGATGTTAGTTTTAAGACATCACGGTCAAGGTTAAGGACATCATAGTCCGTGGATTTAGGGACTCCACAGTCCGATGTTAGTTTTAAGACATTCCGGTCAAGGTTAAGGACGTCATAGTCCATGGGTTTAAGGACTCCACAGTCCGATATGAGTTTTAAGACATCACGGTCAAGGTTAAGGACGTCATAATCCGTGGATTTAAGGACTCCACAGTCCGGTATTAGTTTTAAGACATCACGGTCAAGGTTAAGGACGTCATAGTCCGTGGATTTCGGGACTCCACAGTCCGATGTTAGTTTTAAGACATCACGGTCAAGGTTAAGGACGTCATAGTCCGTAGATTTCAGGACTCCACAGTCCGATGTGTGGTTGCGGGGACCCGTCACCTCTTTGAAGACGTTGAGGAATTACAACGCCAGGTATCAAAGGAGTGAAGAGATGTACCCCTAAACCAAGGTGGAATCAATATAGACTCAGGGTGGTTGATCGTTAGTTTTAAGACATTACGGTCGAGGTTAAGGACATCATAGTCCGTGGATTTTAAGGACTCCACAGTCCGGTGTTTGCTCTGGATGCTTCACACGGGTTCACTGCCGTGCTTGGCGAGGACCAGGCTCCGCTCTGGATACTTCACACGGGTTCACTGCCGTGCTCTGCGAGGACCAGGATCCGCTCTGGACGTTTTCCACGGGGTCACAAAGTAACGTTATCCGTGTTCCACGTAACCAGGAATTTTGCACCAGATGCTTCACACGGGTTCACTACCATGCTCGGCGAGGACTAGGCTCCGCTCTGGATGCTTCACACAGGTTCACTGCCGTGCTCTGCGAGGACCAGGATCCGCTCTGGATGTTTTCCGCGGGGTCAAAGAGTGACGTTATCCGCGTTCCATATAACCAGGAATTTTGCAATAGATGCTTCACACGGGTTCACTGCCGTGCTCGGTGAGGACTAGGCTCCGCTCTGGATGCTTCACACGGGTTCACTGCCGTGCTCTGCGAGGACCAGGATCTGCTCTGGACGTTTTCCACGGGGTCAAAGAGTGACGTTATCCGCGTTCCACGTAACCAGGAATTTTGCACTAGATGCTTCACACGGGTTCACTGTCATGCTCGACGAGGACTAGGCTCCACTCTGGATGCTTCACACGGGTTCACTGTCGTGCTCTGCGAGGACCAGGATCCGCTCTGGATGTTTTCCGCGGGTTCAAAGAGTGACGTTATCCGCGTTCCACATAACCAGGAATTTGCACTAGATGCTTCACACGGGTTCACTACCGTGTTCGGCGAGGACTAGGCTCCGCTCTGGACGTTTTCCACGGGGTCAAAGAGTGACATTATCCGCGTTCCACGTGACCAGGAATTTTGTTGATTGTATCCGCATTTCACGGAGTTGGGATTCGACTCTCGGTCATCTGTGCGCCGTCGAGTCATGGAACTGGGAATTGCCGATGTTCCGCTTTGCTTGATATTGTGTCTGCTGCAAGGAGACGGACGTCGAGATAGTCTCTAGACTATCTGTGACTCATCAAGATTTGGCTTTTTCTTCTGATGAAACCTGGGAGAGGAGGAGTGCGATCCTTTCTTTGTTTGCGCCCTTGGATTGTATACAGGGATTGATGTAATATCACCTGTAGGGCATAAAAAAAATTATTTTATTTTATTTCATTTCTTTTTTCGCGATGCTCCATCATTTCAGCTTTTATATCGCGAAGGTCGCAATTGCCCTATCATTTCGGCTATTTTTCGCGGTGCCCAATCATTTCGGCTATTTATTTTATTTTTACTCGCTGCTTTTTATTGCGAGTTGCCCAATCATTGCGGCTATTTTGCATGCATACTTTTTTTTTACTTGCTGCTTTTTATTGCAAGTTGCCCCATCATTTCGGCTTTTTCGTATGCATGTGCGGCCTACTGGCTTTCCGCCGTAAACCTGGAGTTAGACACCGATTTCGGCATCAGCACCGCTACAACTGGGATATGGCCAGGAGCGAATCATCATCTGTCTCTGTCAATGTTGAACAAGGGTGGCTTAGCAAACAGGGTTAGGGTCCTGTCGACTAAGGCTTTCGACTTCATGAGCCGTAAGGGTCTCACAAAGGTATTTCCCCCTACAAGTCGTGAGGATCTTGTAGGTGTATTTTCTCCCTAGGAATCGTGAGGATTCCTAAGTGTATATTCCTCTGTAAGTCATAAGGATCCTACAAGAGGGCTTTCTCCTTATAAGTCGAGAGGACTTATAAGGGTTGTTCACCATAGGGACATACCCCTAATCACAGGTGGGACTTTGCTGAGGAAATGTTTATTCGCGCCCGTGGATTGTATACAAGGGTCAGTATGAGCAGCTTTTAGGGCATTGTCGAAGGTTATGGGGGATTTTGCTTAAGCACAGATTCAGGTTTCTGTAACTTAAGACTTTCAAGTCTTATGAGCCGTGAGGATCCCATAAGAGAGTTCTCCTTGTGAGTCGTGAGGATCTCGCAAGTGTCTTTTCTCCTTAGGAATCGTGAGGACCCCTAAGTGTGTTACTCCCTTATGAGTCGTAAGGATCTCATGCGGGTGGTTTCTCCTTACAAGGTCGTGAGGGCCCTGTAAGTGTCTTTTACGCCCTTTCGGGTTTTCACAAATACTCGCCGGTAGCCCTGATGTTTTTACTCACGGAGCCCTTTCGGGTTTTCATCCGTGCCCCTTTTGCTTACGGACATACCTTTTTTATTTTTTATTTTTTTATTTTTTTTTTACGAGGTCGCGCCCTTTCGGGTTTTCACGAACACTCGCCGGTAGCCCTGCTGTTTTTACTCACAGAGCCTTTTCGGGTTTTCATCCGTGCCCTTTTTGCTTATGGACATACCGTTTTTATTTTTTTTTATTTTTATATATCGGCTTTGAGGTATTGCAATCCACCGTAGTTTATCGACGTCTCGGTCAACGGCTAGTTTTAGGACATAGTGGTCCATTTTTAGTTTAAGGATGTTTCGGTCCGATGTTAGTTTAAGGACGTTTCGGTCCATTGTTAGTTTAAGGACGTTTCGGTCCGATGTTAGTTTAAGGACGTTTCGGTCCACCGTTAGTTTAAGGACGTTTCGGTTCGCCATTAAGGATCCTGGTTACTACCTAGAGTTCGGGCTTAGGAAGATAGCGAGCGGACATAATCGTCGTCATCTATCATTGACCTAGACCTTGACCCGTTAAGCGTAGTATTTCTTCAGGAAGTGACCGTTCAATGGCCTGAAAGGCCTTTCACCGTGCATATCCATGAGTAGATAAGCTCCACCCTGGTAGACCCTGTCTATGATGTACGGGCCTTCATAGTTTGGCTCGAATTTTCCCCGCTTGGCGCGATTGGGGATCATAGGTCTTCTGACAATTAGCACAAGTTCGCCTTGGCGGAACGTCCTCGGCCTGGTCAATCTTTCGTATGAGCGCGTCATCTTTGCTTTGTAAGCCTCCAGATTTTGTTGCGCTATGAGCCGGGTCTCATCAAGGGCATCAAGCTCCTCAAGCCGGAGGTGAGCATTTTCTTCGTCTGTCAACTCGTGGTGGATTGCCACTCGTAGAGAAGGTAGCTCTATCTCGAGGGGGAGTACTGCTTCCGTACCGAATACCAATGCGTATGGCGTCGTGTTCGTGGCCGTTTTGAACGTAGTTCGGTATGCCCAGAGAGCCTCCTGCAGTTTCTCATGCCAGTCCTTCTTATTTCGGGACACCGTTTTCTTTATGATTTTCGTCAAGGTCTTGTTGAAGGCCTCGGCGAGACCGTTAACTCGCGGATTATAAACCGAGGAATACCTCCAGTCTATATTATGTTGTTGCGCAAAGCGGCTGATCTTGTGACTTCTGTAGGCTGGCCCGTTATCAGAAATAATCCACCGCGGAGTTCCAAACCGATAAATGACGTGCGTCTTGAAGAAATGGAGGATATTCTCCGTCTTCACTTCCCTCAGCGGCACTGCTTCTGCCCATTTGGAGAAGTAATCAGTCGTCGCTAGGATGAAACGATGTCCCTTAGACGATGCCGGTTCGATGGGGCCGACTATGTCAGTTCCCCACATTTCGAATGGCCAGCTAGCCACCGTTGGATGTAGCAGATTTGGATGCTGGTGGATGAAATCCCCATGGATTTGGCATGGGTGGCACTGCTTCGAATATTCGAGGCAGTCCTGGATCATCGTGGGCCAGTAGTAACCCATCCGTTTAATTTTTAACTTCATCTTCGGGCCTGCTTGATGAGAACAACAGATTCCGTCATGAACTTCCTGAACGACTCTTTCTGCTTCGTCAGGTCCTAAACATCTCAGCCACAGAGAATCAAACGTCCTCTTGTACAGAGTATTGCTGACGAAGGCGAAAGACAGAGCTCGTTTCAAGAGCTGATGTCTTGAGGACGCTTCTTCGGGCATTCTGTGGGACTTAAAGTAGTCTATGAAGACCTCCCTCCAGTCCTCAGCCTTCTCACGGTCTTTTATTTGTAGGGTCGTCTGCTCAGTCACTCCCTTCTCTTCGGATGATTCCGGAGATATTTCTGCTGGGGCAAGCACCCGACGGCTTTGCACCACGATTTTAACGTCATCAAGGTTCTCGTCAGCCAGTTCTTTAGCGAGCTTGGCCAACGCGTCTGCTTTGATGTTTTCCGCGCGTGGTATGCTTTCCAGAGTATAGGAGGGAATTTAGTTCAACAGTTGTCGCACCTTTTCACCATACTTCACCAACTCCGGTTTGCACGTTTGGTAGTCACCGTTTACTTGACTAACGACCAGTTGAGAATCCCCGTATATGAGAAGGTTTTCAATTCTCATGCCGATGGCGATCTCGAGGCCTGCTATCAAAGCTTCGTATTCGGCTTCATTGTTCGTCCTCGGTTCTGTTAAGGAGAAAGCGAAGCGCATCATCCCTCCTTGTGGAGTTACGAAGATGAGGCCTACCCCCGATTTGATCATTGGGGTACTTTGTTTGCGCTTCTTTATGGAGGACGCTCCATCGAAATAAAGCTCCCATCGGGTATCACCACCGTCGATCGCGTCAAACACATGTTCATCTGGCAAATCGCAATTCAGAGGAGAACCGACAGGTACTGGATGCTCAGCAAGAAAGTCGGCGATGGCTTGGCCTTTCACTGCCTTAAGAGGCTGATAGGTTATTGAAAACTCCATCAGGAGCAGGGTCCATTTAGCGAGTCTCCCTGTCAATATGGCCTTTGACATTAGATATTTTAGGGGGTCCACCTTTGATATAAGACGGACTTCATGTGCCAATGCATAGTGCCGGAGTTTTGTTATCGCAAAGATTAACGCCATTCAATGTTTTTCAATGGGGGAGTAGTTGCTTTCTGCCCCCAGTAGAACTCGACTTAAGTAGTAGAGTGCTCTTTCTTTTCCTTGATCGTTCTCTTGTGCCTATAATGCGCCTAAGGAACCTTCGAGGGCTGTTGTATATAAGATAAGAGGCTTTCCCTTGACCGGAGCAGCCAGCACCGGCGGGTTCTGCAGGTACTGCTTGATTTCATCTAGCGCGCTCTGGCATTTTTGGTCCCAGACGAACGGAGTTCCCTTCTTCATCAGGTGACTGTAAGGACGGCACTTGCCTGACAGGTTGGCGATAAACCGCCGGATGTACGCGAGCTTCCCTTGGAGAGACCGCAACTGTTTGAGAGTTTTCGGCGGAGGCATTTCCATGATCGCCTTGATCTTAGATGGATCTATTTCGATACCTCGGTGTCGGATGATGAATCCCAGGAATTTACCCGAGGAGACTCCGAACGCGCATTTGAAGGGATTCATCTTCAAATTATATTGCCGAAGGCGTTGAAATACGGTCTTCAGATGCTCTAAATGCTCTTCATATGACATGCTCTTTAATACGAGGTCGTCGATATAGCACTCGACGATTTCATGTATGAGATCATCAAAGATCTTTGTCATAGCCCTCTGATAGGTGGCACCGGCATTTTTTAATCCGAAGGGCATAACTTTGTAGCAGAATATACCCAAAGGAGTCCGGAAAGCGGTGTGCTTCTGGTCGTCGGGATGCATCTTTATCTGATTGTACCCTGATGAACCGTCCATGAAGGAGAAAACCTCATGAGTGGACGTATTGTTTATCATCAGTTCGGTGACCAGCACTGGGAAATCGTCCTTCGGGCAGGCTTTATTGAGATCTCGGAAGTCCACACATATGCGTACTGTCCCATTTTTCTTCATCACAGGGACGATGTTGGCGACCCAGTCAGGATACTGTACCTCCTGGATAAACCCAGAATCGATCAGCTTCTTGACTTCGGCGTTAATGCTCATCTCAAGCTCGAGCCGCATCCTTCTCGGCGCCTGCTTGACTGGCTTGATGTCCGGGGATATTGCTAATTTATGCACAGCAATCTCTGGATCTAATCCCGGCATCTCGGAATAGTTCCACGCGAAGCAATCTCTATGCTGTAGAAGCACGTCCTTTAACGCAGCCACCCTTACTTCAGATAGCAGCTCGCTGACGAATGTCGGTCGCGGATCGTCTGCCGATCCCAACTCAATCTTCTTGAGGTTATCTGCAGTAGTATGTATGCCATCTTCCAGTTCTTTCGGAGCCGGTGGAAATTCTGAGATTACCTCATTGTCATTGTTTTCGAAGCACCAAGGGAGCTCATCTATGTCCTCGGGCTCTTCTTTTAATATTGTAATCATGTGACAGGTGCGAATCCGCTTCCAAGACCGATGTGGATCTGGTTCTGCTCTTGCGGCTTTGGGTTCTTGCTTTTGTGGCGGCGTTACCCTCCAGCTGCTGGATAAAGCAAATCTGCCTTGCTGGTACTGGTCTTCCAGTTCTTGAAGGTGAAGCAGTCTTCGATAGGGTGTCCTATGGCTCGGTGATAAGAGCAATGGCCCGGATGAGAAACCTTGTTAGCTTGCTCAGGGTGCTTAGACTCCGGAAGTGCAATCATTTGATGTTTTATAGCGAGCTCGAGTAACTTCTTCGTCTTGTCTCGGGGGAAGGAATACGCTCGACTCATCTTATTTATGAGGGACAAATCCGGGCCGCGCAATACCCGATCACATGACTCTCTAATCCTGCGTCGTTGTTGTCGGCTCCTTTTTCCACTTCTTGACTTATTTCTGCCTCTGCGTCGGGCCTTTTGTACAACGGATTGACAGGGAGGAGCATCTTCGTCTTTTGCAGCCTGTTGAAACAGACGTTGCGTCCTGGCCTTCTCGTAGATGGTCATCTCGCGATTATGGTCTTCCCGAGCTTTTTGATCCGCTTTCCTGATAAGTTTGTCCATTCGTTCTTCAAATGGCGGACTCGGCACTTCGCTTGCGGGGTCTAGTTTTGATGAGGGGTTGGCATTGCGGGACAGGGCATTTTCCTCCTCATCGAAGTTATATACGGCGTAGCTACCGTGGACTCTCTCCCATTTCTCGGATCTCATATATCCAAGCCCAAGTGTTTCCATTCTCCCGTTGGGCAATTTGCGCTGAGTCCCAGGGACCTCCCAAATCCTGTTGTAGAACCGAGCTTGTCGAACAGTCTGTTTTAAGGGTACTCCTTGGCACTTCAATAGCCTCTTTAATCCATTTGTGTAATATCTGGGCAAACGGATGGGTTGGAGCCTGTCGAGTGTAGCATCCGCGCCATGCCATATCTCTTTCTCCACTCTCGTTTCTGTGGATTGGTAGAATAGGATCACCTTTTCACCCTTTCGCCTGGGAGGGACGTAAAACGTCTGCAGGTCCTGCACATTGTAAGCTTGAAGTGCGTCGAGATCCTTGTAGTGTTTCCGCGGCACCATGGTGATTTGCAAACTCTGATCATCGCTAGGGGATGCTCGTATTGACGGCCGACTAGAGAACACGGCATTAACCTCATCTTCCGAGTCACTTCCGAAGATCAACATGGGGGCGGACGGTCCCGAGTTGTTGCGTCGAGACGGCCCAGCGTAAACTATCTCTTCTTCTTCTTCGGTATCGCTCCTGAAAACAGGGATGGTGGCGGCGGCTTTGTTCTCCGGCTTGCGACACTTTTCTGTATCCTCGAAGTCTGGCAAAAAGTACTTTGCATCTTCGTACTTGCGGACTTCGTTCATGGAGAATGGGTTCATCTCACCTGTTACGGTATACTCGAAACCATCCTTAAAGTACTTCGTACACTGATGCTGTGTAGAAGGGATGATGTTGTACTCGTGTAACCAAGGACGACTGAGCAAGGCGTTGTAGCAGGTCTTGGCGTCAATGACGTGAAACTTGATGTCCGTGACGAGCAGTCCGAAGCGTAATGTTAGTATTACAGATCCGAGAGTCCATGATGACTGGGAGTCGAAATCGGAGATGGTAATTTTGTCACGAGCGAGGTGCTGCACGCTCATGCAGATTTCCTTCAACACCCGAACATTAAGGAGATTGACGGAGGATCCATTATCCACCAGGATCTTGCCTATCTTGATATCATGGCAATATCCAGAGACATATAGGGAACAGTTGTGGTCGCACGTCCCGAGGAGAAGGTCTTCGTCACCGAAAGTGATGTCGGCCGTGTGCACTTCTTCCAGTTCATCCTTCATCCTTTCTGCGGCGAGGAAGGCTTGGAATTGCTCGGGTTCTTATAACGCCTTGATTAATGAATCTCGCGCTTCTTTTGATAATAGGAGGGCATCGAGAATGCTGAGCTGAGAAGGTAGCTTCCTTAGGTGCGCTAGGATGTTGTAGTCCACCTTACCCTTCCTGGGAGGGTCCTTGGCAGTCAGCTCTTTCATGACTTGGTCATCTAAGGCGATATCCCCAGTGACCTTTTCCTTTCCCTTATCTTTTCTATTTGCGGGCCCGAGATTCTTTTCCGGGAGAGTGCGATTGCGCAGCTGAATGTTCTCGCAGGCCTCCGGTTCTTCCTCTTTCCCTAAGACGGACTCTTTAAAGAGAGGGCCCAAAGCCATTTCCTCATCAGAGTCGCTCCCAAAGGTGAGAACTTGTGATCCTCCGGCGTCGACCATGTAACAGCTGCCGGTAGTTCTTTTGTGCCTGTCGGTTGTACTTCTTTGCTCCCGGCGAGTTCTGCATTTCATGCGCTTAAAATGTTGCCGGTGAGCGACATATTCCTGCCACCATATCCTAAAAGCGTCGCACTCCTCCGTAGGGTGTGAAATTTTCCGATGATATGAGCAATAATTAGGGTGCCTCTCCGCCCCATCGAACGCGTTCTCTTCCGAGGGTGGTAGCTTCATCCCCATTGACATGGCTTTGGCAAACCTTTTCCTCGTCTTGAACACGTTTTTATTCGCATCGGATGTCTTTTGATCTGGCGGGAGTGCTTCGACTCTTTCGTTTAGTCGCCTGCGCTTGGCTCCTTCCGATGCAGCCATCTCACGCTCCTGATCGGCTTTACTCTTCAAACGAATCTCGTCTAGAAAGGCGTCGATCATTTCATCTGTTGGCCATACAAGTTCTGGCTCAGGCTGTGCCCCCAGTTTCTCAGTGCCAGGAGTTTTCTCATCTTCCGAGTGGGAAATCACATGACAACTCGCCACATGTCCCTCGGATTCATCCGATGAGCTCTCTCCATCATCTTCCTCCTGAAAGACGTGGTTGAGGAACTCTTGCAGCGTGACGAGAGTCCGCGCCTTTTGATTGTACTCCTCTAGCGCGTCAATCTGTTTTTGCAAATCCGTGCGCTTGTCTCCAGGCTTCACGGGCTTTCTGGATTTCTTCTTCTTTTTCTTCGAAGATTTTGACGGTTGGGTGTGAGTATTTGGGCCATCACCACGAATCTTTGTAGTTGGGCGCGGCTTCAACATCCCTTCGATGATTTAAGGTTCAAGCGGGTTCTTCCATTCGACCGCCGGGCACGCATGAAGGTCCCTCAGCATTCTTTTGGTTTTAGTTGATAGCACGACCTCCCATGGAGCTTCTTCAATAAAGGAACAGGTTGCCCCCGGTGTATCTGCTTTCTTAGGAGTATGCGGCTGTGGCGGGTTCACCTTCCACTTTTTGGATAGTGCAAACTTCCCCTGGAGGTATTGATCTTCAATCCATCCTTTGAAAACGAAGCAATTCTCAATCGAATGGCTTACCGTTTGATGGTAAGGGCAATAGTTGGGGTTATTCACCTCAGTGGGTTGTGGCGGTCGCCTTGGATTTGGCAAGTTTATAAGTCTGTTGCGTACTGCCAGCTCGAATAACCGTTTCGTCTTGTCCCGTGGGAACGAGTAGGGATGCTTCATCTTCTCATTATAATACCGCCGTCTTTCTTCCAACTGATCCGCTAGCTTTGAGGCACTGGGTTGCTGCTGAGCATTCGCGACGAAGGTTGCCTTCCCTTTACCCTTGTCACTCCGAGGCTCCGGCTTCGGGGGAAACGGTCTGTGACCCATCTGGTCCATCTGGGCCAACTTGTCGATCAAAGCCTGAAACGTGGTCGGCTTAAAGAACATCATAAACTGGGAGATAGTTGCATGAGGGTCTAGGGTTCCCACGAACATGCCCACCGCGGGCGCTTCCTCAATGCGTTGCTCGTATTTCGACCACAAATTTCGCCAGCGTATAGCATACTGGACCCACGTTTTGCCTGGTTTCACCCTGGAATTAATCAATGCTGTTATTGGAGTGTGTTCGCTGGCGCTTGCGAATCGCTGAGTGAATAGCAACTCCATTTCAGCGAACGTCTTGATAGAATCGTTCGGGAGTTCCGAATACCATTCGAACGTTGTTTCTGATAAGCTGCCCACGAACTGGCGAAGCAACAGTTTACCGTCACCACCGGTGTTACCGCAAAGGGCCCTGAACTGGGCAACATGTTGGTGGGGATTGCCGGTCCCCTTATACACGTGGAATTTTGGTATTGTATAACCCGGCGGATATTTGATTTGGTCATACCAACTCGGATATGGTCGCCCCGTTTTTACGACTTGACCAGCCGCCTCAGTCGCATGATGAACCCGGATCTGCTGGGCTATATAGTCGTCCAAGTCAGCCTTAGAGATTGTCTCCTCCTTGGCCGTTGAGAGAGCCGGTGGTGGATTTGACGTTTCTCCCCTGTCGTCTTCAAGGACGATCGGAGGATCCTCAGCAGGTGGGTCTTGTTGGATCATCATTCCCACCATGTCCTGGAATAAGTGGGCTATTTGCTTTATATTGGCCGCTTGTTCCGCAGCCTCTTTATCTTTCTTTTCCAGTATCCTCCGGAGGAACTCGGCGTCGGTTTCCTGTTCTTGTTGCTGATCCGAGGATGCCTCGGGGCTTTCTTTCGGTCCAGTAAGCGCAGCCATTGCGATCATCATTTCCTGGAGCTTTTGTTGTTGCTCCTGAGCTTTGGTCACCGACCGTGTAAGCGGTCTATGACCTGTGGACGCGCGGCTGTCTTCTTTCCTCGACGCCATGTATACAGTGTGGACCATCCTGCCCCCAGCCTTAGGGCGTCTGGGCTCAGCGCTTTTAGCTTTCGTTGCAGGCCTGGGGGTCCTCTCTGGCCTCTTCTTTTTATGAGCAGTGGAAGTTGAAGGGGCCGTTGAAGTGGGCACCCAGACAGCTTTTCGTGGCTTAGCCTGGTGACTGACTTCCTATTGGATTTTTAGCTTCTTGTGCTGGCGGGAGAAATTTGGATCGATCACCGAGTCTCGGGTCTACCGCCAGACTTTATAGATTTGGGAGGACAGCCGTTGAGGAGATTAGGGATGTTCTGGCTTTACTTCTACAGCCTTTTTCAGCGGAGGGGGAGACCTTTTTAGCACCGCGGTAGGAGAATTCCTCTGCACCTTATTTAGCATCTCAAAGCTGTTCCTAGTTGGAACAGCAGCATTAACTTCTGCCATCGGGGCTGGAGGAGTTAGCCCAGGAGGGGAGTTGCCTCCGGCCTTCCTCACTCGGCGCCAGTAACGACGTCGAGCGCGTCGTGCTGATGGAACCGGCTTGGTGAGGGCGATAGTCTCGTCTTGCCCCCTGTGTAGGTGGGGGGTTGCTGCTGGTGTCAGCCTGTTAAAGATCGATGTCCTTTGGGTAGCAGGAGCGGGAGCTGGAGCCGTCAATCTTGTAAAGACCGACTTTTTGGCAGGGGAAGCCGCCTTGACGACTTCAGGAGCAGGACTGGCTACTTTCTTAGGATCAGCCTTCACTGGGATTGTAGGCCCCATCGCGGGTCCACAGGAGCTCTGGCCCAATCTGGAGAAGACCGAGGCGCTGGTGTTGGGCGACCCGTTGAGAGGGGCCGCGGTAGGTGTAAGCCGATCAAAGACCGACTTCTTGGGAGCTTCCGTTGTCAGCGTAGGAGCGGTGAAGCTCGTTGGCGGGAGCATGGTCCCAAAAAACAACCCTGTGGTGGCTCGAGTGACCTGTTCCACGGGTATTGTGAATAGCGAAGCAGCTTGGGGTCCGTAGGCTACACCTCCTGGCGAGGCAGAGCGCTGGTTGCAGTTGCAGTTGGAGCATTTCGCACAAGTGGAAGCCATTGATTCTTTGCTTTCTGCAATAAGCAATACGCCAAGTCTTAGTACCTTGAAATCCAAGGGCAACCATTAGCGAACCGTGTTTGGTTCGCGAACACGACACACGAAGTGTGGAGTGAAAAGAGGAAAAGGTCCCACCGGGCGTGCCAGAATCTGTTCCCCTCCGAAAGACGGCGACGACGTGAGGACGTCTCGCCTGAGATTCGGGACAGATGCTAATTGGTGCTATCCGTCTACCTCTCCGAAGATGCCAAGTAGATTTATGGCACCGTATATCGAAGGTTTAAACGGATGCGTCCAATGTAGCAGACTTCGTCAGATTCCCCCTCGCTTGAGGGGGTTTTGATTGTGGGGACGCTCTTCCCTGTAGGCGCAAGCCCCTGTAGTTAATTACGCTACTGCACTGCGGTAACCACTTTCTCCTTCTCCAGATGGTCACTTCGTGTCGTGTGTGTTTATTTTGTGTTTAGTTGCCCGTGGATTGTATACGGAGACTGAGTTATGTCGTCGCCCGTAGGTCGTGGACTAGTCCAAATCCGTATTATCTTAGATTTGGGTTTGGGGGTTTGGGTTTAAGGATACGTTAGCCTCATTGGAGACTAAGATCGACTTAAACGTTTGTTAAGGATACGTTAGCCTAGTTTTTAGACTAAGATCGACTTAAACGGGATCGTTTAGATCCAACAATAGAGCAATTAAGGGAGCCATCTTGTTTAGTTTAGTGACATCACGGTCAGTAGGTAGTTTAAGGACATTGCGGTCCATAGGTAGTTTAAGGACATTACGATCCAATGTTAGTTTTAAGACGTTGCGGTCAAGGTTAAGGATGTCATAGTCCGTGGATTTAAGGACGTCACAGTCCGATATTAGTTTTAAGATATCACGGTCAAGGTTAAGGACGTCATAGTCCATTGTTAGTTTTAAGACATTCCGGTCAAGGTTAAGGACGTCATAGTCCATGGGTTTAAGGACGTTACAGTCCGATGTTGGGTTTAAAACATCCCGGTCAAGGTTAAGGACGTCATAGTCCATGGGTTTAAAGACCCCACAGTCCGATGTTAGTTTTAAGACATCCCGGTCAAGGTTAAGGACGTCATAGTCCATAGGTTTAAGGACCCCATAGTCCGTATCAATGTGTGGTCATCGGGACCCGTCACCTCTTTGAAGACGTTGAGAAATTACAATGCCAATTATCAAAGGAGTGAAGAGATGTACCCTTGAACCAAGGTAGATTAAATAGTCTTTGGCCCAATTTGGGACCAAGACCAATCAATTATGTTATGAGCCCATTGGCCCAGTTAAGTTTGGATTGAGGACTTATGGCCATCTTGGGCTAAGTCCAATCATGTTTGGAATATTGGCTTTCTGTTGGTCCATCGAAGGAGAGGCTTTGCCTCTAGAACTTAGCCAATTGGGCTGAAGCTAGTGTTAAACACTAAAGACCAATCAGTGTTGAACACTGGGAATGAGATTGACAAGTTAGTGTTTAACACTAAAAGATAGTTGGTGTTAAACACCAGCAACAGGGCTTTCAAATTAGTGTTAAACACTGGCAACAGAGATCTCAAATTAGTGTTAAACACTAAGGTAATCAGTGTTGAACACTGGTGACAGAGATTTTAATTTAGTGTTGAACACTAAGAAAATTAATATTAAACCCTGTTAATAGAGGTTTAATTTAATGTTAACACTAAGAAATTCAGTGTTAAACACTGCAAATAAAGTTCTTCAATTAGTGTTGAACACTAAGGTAAATCAGTGTTGAACACTGGATTCAGAGGTTCTAATTTAGTGTTAAACACTAAGGCAAGAAGGGTCACGTGCTAGCACGTGAGGGCGCCCTCCCCTGCGGAGTTTTTCAGGGGTCACGTGGTAGCACGTGACCCTGCTCCTTTGCATTTTTGTTTAAGACTTAAATTCTTCATTAAATCCCCATTTTCTTGAAGAATTATATTCTAAGATAGTGTTGAACTCTAAATTCTTTTCTGTAGGAATTAAATTCCTCATATATGTGAAGAACTGGATTCTATCATAGGGTTCAACCCTAATAATAACTTTAGAGAAATTAAATTCCCACTTTCTCTTAGAGAATTACTCTTAGATAGAGTTAAACCCTTAATTTATATTCTGAGAAATTGAATTCCCATATATGTGAGGAATTAGGTTCTGTCATAGGGTGAAACCCTAATTTCTTCTTTTTTAAGGGAATTAAATTCATGTTATTTTGACAGAATTAAGTTCTTAACTGGTTCTGTTCATTTCGAAGGAATTAAATTCCTATAACATAGGGTTAAACCCTAATTTTATTTCAAAGGAATTAAATTCCTATAGTTCCGTGAGAATTAAATTCTCAAACTTCCATTTCCTCTCTATGCTTTGAATCTGCATGGCAGGATCTCAACCCAATGAGAATTAAATTCTCAATTCATGGGGAGATGTGCACTTTGCAGATCCTCTACTAAAGAGAGAACTAAGTTCTTCTTTTTAATATAAGAGTTAAACTCTTTTGAGAATTAAATTCTCTTTTTTAAAGGCCTTCCCTTTCTTACCCAAGGTTTTCTTCTGCAGCAGATCAAATTCTTCCAAAGTCTCAAGGCTCTATTTCTTTTTCTCTCTATGTCTCTGTATCTCTCTCTGTATCTCTTGGCTCCTATTTATAGGAGAAGGAGCAGAATCAATTAGTTTTAGTGAATCATTCATTGAGGGATTTGATTTGTATTCATTAGAGATTTGATTTGCATTCATCATTCATTTGGACCTTTGGATTATTAGGTGAATTTTATTCACCATTGGATTTTGAATCCAAAGATATTCCTTTGTTATTTCGGTTAGATTTTAAGGGGAAATCTTTCCAAGTTCAAGATTTTTCCATAGATAGGTGATATTTAATCACCTTTAAATCTTTAATCCAATCGGTTCCAAATAATCATTCTCCTTTGGAAAGATTTGAATGTTGTTCAGAATTTAATTCTGTTAAATAGATAGGCTTTGAAAGCTGGTCACGTGTAGCCACGTGACCCCTGGTCACGTGTAGGCACGTGACCCCTTGGAACGAGCTTTCTTCTGCTTTCTGCGCTTTGTCTTCTAGCCGCTGTTCAGCCGTCACGTGCCAACACGTGACCCCTGGTCACGTGTGAGCACGTGACCCTTTCTAGAGCCTTTTCTTTGATTTAATCCAGGAGCTGAATCTGCCTTTGCCGCTGCTTTTTAATTGTCACGTGCCAACACGTGACTGCTGGTCACGTGCTAGCACGTGATGCCTCCTCCGTAAACTTTCCTGATTTTAAATCAGGAAACATCATTTCCTATCAAAAGAATGTCGTCCACGTACAAGACTAGGAATACGACAGTTCGTCCTACAATCTTCTTATAGACACAAGGTTCATCTTCGTTCTTGATGAAATCAAATTCCTTGATTGCCTCATCAAAACAGATGTTCCAGCTCCGCGATACCTGCGTTAATCCATAAATGGATTTAAGCAACTTGCACACCTTCCCGCTGCTCCCACTGTCTACGAAACCTTCTGGTCGATCCATGTAAACGCACTCTTCCAAACAGCCGTTCAGAAAAGCCGTTTTAACGTCCATCTGCCAGATTTCATAGTCATGGAAGGCAGCAATGGCAAGTAGGATCCGAATGGATTTAAGCATAGCCACTGGAGAAAAAGTTTCGTCATAGTCCACACCAGGTCTTTGACGAAAACCTTTTGCAACGAGTCTAGCTTTATAGGTTTCCACCTGCCCATCTACACCAAATTTCCTTTTGTAGATCCATTTGCATCCAACGGTTTTTACCCCAGGTGGAGCAATATCCAAGGTCCACACTTTATTGGTGTACATGGACTCCATTTCGGATTGCATTGCTTCCTGCCACTTATCAGAGTCCCTACTGATAATGTCCTGCCTGAAACTGGTAGGGTCATCTTCTTCCAAGATGCAATCCTCTCGATCCCCGTCTAAGAGAAAACCGTAGTATCTCGGGCAGATGAGAAATCCTACCAGATCTGCGGAGTGGCTGAGGTTCGTTTGGGTTTATTGAATTCTGAGGTTCTGTCAAATCTTCAGTTTCATTTTGTGGTCGCTGAATTTCTTCCAGTTCTACCGAACTCCCACTTATTTCTTTTGCAAGAAACTGCCACTCTAAAAAGGTAGCGTGGCGAGATACAAACACCTTCTGTTCCTCGGTGTGGTAGAACAGATATCCTGTGGAGTTTTTAAGATATCCCACAAATTTACATAGAACTGAACATGCCTGAAGTTTGTCCGGATTTTGTACTTTTACATAGGCCGGACAACCCCATATCTTAATACGTTTAAGATACGGCCTTTTACCATTCCATATCTCGAACGGTGTCTGAGGCACAGATTTAGACGGAACATCGTTCAATAGATATGCCGCTGTCAATAGCGCATGTCCCCAAAATGAAAGAGGCAACTCGGCATTACTCATCATGGAGCGAACCATATCCAGTAGGGTACGATTCCTCCGTTCCGATACACCGTTGTGCTGTGGTGTATAAGGGGGAGTAAGTTGAGAGAGAATACCATTCTCTTTTAAGTAATCTAGGAATTCTGTGCTTAAGTACTCCCCTCCTCTATCTGACCGGAGGATCTTGATACTTTTGCTAGTCTGGTTCTCTACTTCGTTTCTGAATTCCTTGAATTTCTCAAAAGCTTCAGATTTGTGTTTCATAAGATACACATATCCGAATCTAGAGAGATCGTCAGTGAATGTGATGATGTACGAGAACCCTCCCCTTGCATGTATAGACATCGGACCACATACATCACTGTGTATGAGTCCCAAGAGCTCTGCTGCCCTTTCTCCATGTCCGGTGAACGGAGATTTGGTCATCTTTCCTTTAAGACAAGACTGACAAGTTTCATACGATGAAAACTCGAACGTATCCAAGAGTCTATCTTTATGCAACTTACTTAGTCTTTTCTCTCCGATATGACCAAGTCTACAATGCCACAAGTAGGATTCGTTCGTATCTGAACTCTTCCTCTTGCGTGTGTTTTGTACATTGAGAACTGTATTCTGATTTAGAACGTAGATACCATTACACAGTGTACCTTCTGCAACTAGTACCTTGTGAAGGTAGATGTTCATGATATTTCTATCAAGAACAAAGTTATATCCATCTTTATCGAGTAAAGAAACTGATATGATGTTGCAAACCATGGAAGGTACATAGTAGCAATCGTTCAAAATCATAGTATTGCCATTTGGAAACACTAGGTGATATTCACCGACGGCTGCAGCATTAACTTGTGCTTCGTTCGCTAGTCTGAGCGACATATCACCAGGTGTAACTTTCCTACTTTTTCTCAGTCCCTGCAATAAATTACAGATATGAGATCCTGATCCGGTATCAAGTACCCAGGAGGTAGGGCTGACCGTAAAGTAGTTCTCAATTACAAGAACACCTGAAGTAGATGCAAAACCATGCTTCTTCTTCAACTGGGTATCCTTGGAATCCATACAATCCTCTTTCCCTTGCTCATACTTATGACTGTTGTCACAAGTTAGAGCCGAACCATCGTTCCCCAGCCCCGAATAAGAATTCGGATCGGTCAAGTGATACATTTTATTATCTTGATTAGGGCGTGAAATGGTTGCTACCTGGAGAGAGAGAAAAGAAACACTCAGCGTGCGCTCTTGCAAGATTATATTGGTTTATTAGTTTATCTAACCAGGATGGCTCCCACTGTCTCCTCAAATTCTTCTTCAAACCCTAAAAGAAGAACTAGTCAGGATTAATCGCACGTCACAATACTTGCTTAACCTTTCAGCCAGGCTGGTGTTGATACTTCGAGGGAGGTTTTCCAACGCTTTCACGAAGTTCCTTAATTAAATAACCTCTTTTCCCTGAAGGTGTAGCCCCGCTAACACCGTTCTAGACACCTACTTGGTTTATGCCATTGATTGTTAAGTGAAATAATCTCCCGAGAGTAATCCAACTCATCAGTGGGATCGGGATCCAACTATCATTGTGTGATGACCTAGATGGAATCCACTCTAGTCACCACACTCTAGAAGGTATGCTAGATCTGCAAGTTTCAGTTTCTTTAGAAACTCCTGATATGGTTTTTGCCCCTAGGACCCAAGTGACCTTGACTGAGCCAACATATCAAAGGATCCTAGTGAAGTTCAACCTGTCATTATCTTGATTGCATTAGACCCACCCGTACGAGTCCTTGACTGAGCCAAAATGACCGCACGACTGTCCTAACCAATCACATTGTATCCTATGGAAAAATATTACATAGCTACCGTACACTACGCCTCGGCTGAGCACGAAATACGTAGCACGAATACTAAGCAATACCAATCTGAAACGACGGAGGGCTACGGCTGGGTTTTGGCGAAAACCCGTTAACGTAATGAACTTGATATCGTTGAAGGAACCTGATAACCTTTTTGAAAATATAGTGGCGAAAACTTTTGCTAAAGAGGTCACTCCCTGTGAAGGGATCTCGGCTCTTTCCTCGTCGAATGAGGTGCAGGATATTCCAAACTGAATACCTCGATGCAAAGCAAGAATAATCGACTATAGTGAAGTTATTACCCTGACGCAAACTTTCTATCCAAGGGGTCACTCCCGATGAAGGGATCTCGGCCCTTGCCTCGTCGACTGAGGTGCTGGGCATTCATAACCGAATACCTCTATGCAAAACAAAAGAGAGCGTCCTTGCAATAACAGCTTTTTGAAAATTGTTCCAACAACGTCTTATTAGGTTTGTTTTTTCTTTGCATTAGATTAATGCGTCCCATCAGTTAATCCTACCATTGCAGAAAACAACGAAAATATGACGTACGCTTATGCCATCCGCATTCGCCACGGGGCCCCGTCATTACCCGTTAGGTTACTTAACTAACGACAGAGCGGGGGCTGGACTAGCGCGGATGCAAAACATAAGCAACGCCTAAATAAATATCATATAGATATATACATATTCGTCAGATGCAATGATAGCCATTCCAGATCACAGATGAACATATTGGATATACTAGGAATCCGCATTCCGTACAAGTCTGTAACGAAAAGCGGATTACACGGTCGCGATGAATAGCCAAGACCCCACCCTAGACCCCTACGGGTGCGGCAAACTACCCGCCAAGTACCCGAAGCGAAGCAACCTCCCTCAACACCGTAAGTAGGCCACTCGACACTTCAAGGTACCCGGTAGTTTGTGCACCCCACCTTAGGTCTATCCTAAGAGCAAAAATAGTAAAAGAAATTATACAATGACGGCTACAACCCCATCCCGGTTGTGCGGCCATATAAATAATATTACATCAATTACAAATTACATGAATTGAAAGAAAAGAAAACTCTCATCTCATAACCCCCCGGCTATTCATCCGCGACAATCCAATGAATTCATATACACATACCATCAACATTACAGATCACAGATATGTATAACCCCCACTAATCGACATATAGCGATTAGCAGACGTACAATACATATATCACATCACAGATATAACCCGTTAGCAAAAGTCTTTAGAAGTTCGATCAAAATACGGATTTTAAACCACCCCAAAAACAAGTTTTGCTTTCTGTAAAATCTAGGCAGAAAAAACATATTGTAAAAATCCCAAAACACCCTACTGAACATACTGCAGGAAAAATTTCCCACGACCGAGTCAACTCGGCCACGGTTCCGCGGCGCTTTGACCGAGTTAGTGGACCATTTTTCTTGCTTGTTCTTAAAAAACCCTGAGCCGATTTTTAGTACATGATTTATTATTTTTTGAACAGAAAATAAAATCGGCAGAAAGTTGATATCTCGGGCATGTTTTGTGATTTTTTCTCCGATCGAACTTCTAGTTACTTTGCTAATATGTTAGATAGTGTTTAGCCTGGCTCTGATACCTCTGTTAGGTCCAAGTTACCCACCCCGGTCCTTTCGGGGAGGCGGAATAGGTAAAACGAAAATTTTCCTTAGCTAGGTAACATGGACCGTTTCATGAAGGATCGTTGCTAAACAAAAACTAACAAATATTCTACAAGTTCTAACTACTATGTAGAATGGTTATACCTTGGTCTTGAACTCCTTCTCTTCTTGTTGTGGTTCTTCCTCTTTCTTGTTCCTCGTAGTCGCTTGAACGGATCCTCCTTGTCGTCTCCTCTTTGCCATAGATGGATCCACCCGAGGGTCTCGAAATTGGGCTCCTATCTCAACCTAGAGATGACTAAGGTGTTTGGTTTGCTAAACCTAATACCTTAGATTGAGTAGAGAAGAGTGATGGTGGTTTTGTCTCAAAGGTTCATGATTTCCAACTCATGGAACACTTGAACCTTGAGAGAGGAAGAGGAAGAGGGAGAGCTTTCTTTTTAGGAGAGAGAAAGAGAATGATAGAATGAGCTCTCATAATCCAACCCTTCTCACAAAAGTGAGAATAATGATAATAATAATAATAATTAAGTATATGGTGATGGTTAGTTTCAATGACCATTATCATTTCATGCTATAATTGCTTTTGCAAACAACAAGCAAGCAAAAGTCATACCCATGAAATGATAGCCATGAAATGATGATGGTCAACAAGTCCAAAATGGTCAACCGGTCAACAAAGTCAACAAGTCAACAAAAGTCAAACTTTCAACTCAACCATGGCACAATAATACTTAATTAATATTATTAATCATATATCATATTCTCATTAGGGTTTAAAGAAAAGTCAACGGTCAACAAGTCAACCAAAACCAAATGGTCAACAACCCTAATGAGAATCCTCTGCCTCTGTCTCTGTCAACTGTGCATACACACCCGCATCCGTGCTCCAAGGAACACGAATACACCGAGATGAAACCAATCCCCAAAACAGTTACTAGGATCCGGCTTAAACCAAAGCTCGCTAGTAACTACTGTCCGGACACCAAACGTGCACAAGTGCGCGGATGTGAACGAACCCCGTCGCAAAACCATGAAACCCCTACTCTGTTTTTCCCAAAGACGAGTAACCCTCTATGTAGGACTCTAAAGGCTCGACACTACGCTGGCAGTGGGTTCAACCACAGGCCGCAAGCGGTACTAGTTGTACGTAACGGTCCCCAGGTAGATGCCGATAAGAAGACTGATGAGGTGAACCCATCGAACTCCTACTGAGCCTGAATGTGACAATCTCCGTACAGTCCGGTCTGTTCGTCTGAGAATATCGCATGGCGGGCCTAGGGGGTAAACGTCAATCCCCTAATAGCAGTAAAAGTCGTGTCGGAGTGTAGCCCAAAACACCCTGAGAATCTACTGGAAAACCTACCAGCAATTCTCGCTTGCCCTGGCCAGGGACTTTGTGTAATGGCTCTCCTAGATACAGCGCGATATCAACCCCCAATACCGGGAGAGACGAATCCTGTATAACCGTCACTGCCTCCAAGTGCTTCGGGACTGCACCCAACTACTACATGTTTGCACGACTCAGTAGAGCCGTGGTAGGGTAGTAATCTAAGAACAGTGGGAACACACTCGAGGCGAAGTGACAGTGTCAAGTCAGCGGACTAAGTTGTACTCATGTCACCTGGGAACTGTTAACTGACGATAGGTATAATACCAACCAACAGTTCCCGACGAGTCCTGTCCAGTGTACTCGCAACCTAACGAGCACCTGCATACTATCTCCAGTACGATGTACTGATGGCTGTGGGACAGACCATCTCCCCTGCTGGGAAGAGAAGCGTATGCACCAGTCTACTCTGGAGTATCGATGCCCTGTCTCGATAATCCTACGACTAGGGACCAAAATAAGGATGTGCTTATAGACTACCCAGCCCCCACTAGTGCGATCGCCATCACAACGCCGGTAGTCAAACAAAGATCCTAAGGGCTCTACCAATATGTTTTTAGCGATATGTTAAAAGAAACATATACACATATTAAGATAGAAACAAACCAAGTAGCATACTACTATATCGAGCAAGACTGTCGTAAAACCATATATATATCCCAAGCCTCCAAAATGTATTATACAAACCAGTACTATACAATAATGGCCTCTAGGGCATACATATCTCACAGCATGTACTTTTCTTTTGGGGCAATGTAAACTCTTCCTAGGGTCTATTGTTAATTTAATAAAGATCAATGGAACATTGCGAAAAAGAAGGAAAGATCTCATTTATTCAAAAAAGGTATTATGGGCTCCTCAGCCATACATACAAAAAGAAAAAGAAAATTACAACAGTGGGAGAAGGGGTGCAGAGAGCACTGCTCATGATACTCAGTAAAGATCTCTGCCAGCCAAGGCCTCACGAGATCCAACCTCTGCCCTCGGTTCCCCCCGCGTGCGTTGACCCTGAGCCTCAGCTCGTCGCACTCGCGAACAAGCTCCTCTGAGCGAGCCAGCCGGTTCGCGGAGATCAGGCCGAACCGCCTCAAAGACCGCAGCTTGCCCATGGCCTAGTCATAGAGCTGCTCGGATAAGGGGTTGTAAAGCCCCGGCGATGCCCTCCAAATGGAGTACATCAGCAGCTGCAGCAGGGAGGAGCATCGAGGGACCAGCCGGCCGAAGTGGTCCTCGATGCTCCCGTAGACCAACTGCACCGTGTCCTCGGTGTTGTTCCCCTCCAAATGGCGGCCGACGATGTGAGGATGTCTTGCCTGAGATTCGGGACAGATGCTATATGGTTTTATCCGTCTACCTCTCCGAAGATGCCAAGTTGATTTATGGCACCGTGTATCGGAGGTTTAGACGTATGCGGCCGATGTAGCAGACTTCGTCAGATTCCCCCTCAGGGTGAGGGGTTTTTGATTGTGGGGACGCTCTTCCCTGCAGGTGCAAGCCCCTGCAGTTAATTACGCTACCGCATCGCGGTAACAACTTTCTCCTTCTCCAGAATTTCACTTCGCGTCGTGGGTGTTTGTTTTGTCTGTGGTTGCCCGTAGATTGTATACGGAGACTGAGTAATGTCGTCGCCCGTAGGACGTGGATTAGTCCAAATCCGTATTTACTTAGATTTGGGTTTGGTGTTTTTAGTTTAAGGATGCATTAGTCGCGTTGCGGCTAAGATCAACTTAAACGTTCGTTAAGGATACATTAGTCATGTTTGAGACTAAGATCAACTTAACGTGATAATCCATTTAATATATGGCCATCGGGACTCGTCACCTCTCTAACGTCGTTGAAGGATTACAACGGCAGATGTCAGAGGAGTTCAGAGATGTACCCTTGAACCAAGGTTGGTTTGGAGTTTTATAGTCCGTTTGAATGTTTAAGGATACGTTAGCCGTGTTTGGGGCTAAGATCAACTTAAACGGGATCGTTTAGATCCGGCAAAAGAGCATTTGGAGGCTCTATTGTTCCAGTTTTAGGGACGTAGTGGTCCATGTTCCAGTTTAGAGACGTGGTGGTCCGATGTTAGTTTAAGGACGTTTCGGTCCAATATTAGTTTAAGGACGTTTCGGTCCAACATTAGTTTAAGGACGTTTCGGTCCACGAGTTTAAGGACCCCGCAGTCCATATTCATATGTGGTTGTCGGGACCCGTCACCTCTCTGACGTCATTAAAGGATTACAACGACGGGTGTCAGAGGAGTTCGGAGATGCACCCTCGAACCAGAGATAAATTGATTTAAGAGAGCAATCTTGCTCAGTCAATTTAGTTTGAGGACTTATGGCCATGATTGGGCTAAGTCCCGTTGAAAAATATTCAACGCTTTTATTTGTTTTTGGTCTGTCAGACCTGTGCTAGGGCTTGGCCTATTTTTCAATAATGCATTGCATTATTTTCTATTTTTTGTTTGGGCTCTGCCCATAAAAGATGCAGAGCATCAATTTATTCTGGGCTCTGCTCATTTATGAATGATGCAAGGCATCTACTTTGTTTGGGCTCTGCCCCTTTTAAAATGCATAGCATTCTTATTATTTTGTTTGGGCTCTGCCCATTTATAAATGATGCAAAGCATCAATTTAATTAGGCATGCTTGGTCTTTTGACTTGGGCCTGGCCCTTTGGGAGATGCATTGCATTTATCAGGCGCTTTGCGCCAAACAGAGAGCGCAAGAGCTTATAGTGCTGACACATGTCGCGCAAGCGCAGTGCGCTGCGCTAATGCGCTGCGCCTGCGCTGCTGACACGCGGCGCGCTCTGGTGGCTTGCGCCAATCCAAGAGCGCAACAGCGCAGTTTACAAGTGCAAAGCACTATGATTTAAGAATCTTTTAGATTCAAGAACCAATGGTTCATAAAAGTGCAAAGCACTATTCGTTCCCTTGATTAATTTAGATCAAAGAAAAACAAGTTTTTCTTTTTATTTCAAGAACCAAAGGTTCTTAAAAGTGCAAAGCACTATATTTTTTTATTTTTGTTTTTTCTCCTTTTTAAAGAACCTGTGGTTCATAAGAAGTGCAAAGCACTGTTTATTATATGAAGATCATTAATCTGGTTTTTAGATCAATGATTTATTAGAAGAAATTTCTTCTCTCTCGTGAAGGTTTTACCTTTTTCTTGAAATTTTTCTCAGTGTTCTCTCTGTTTGAAGCTCTTGATTTTTCAAGAATGTTGATGCCTTTGAATTGAGGTCTAGGGTCCTTTTTATAGTGCCCATAAATTAGTTAAAGAGATCTTTCCCTGAGTGATTTGGGGGATTTTCCCACCGTTGGATCTTTGATCCAAGGGCTTCTTTTTGACAGAAGAAAATCTTCTTGTATTAACAAGAACAGAAAGATTTCTTTAAAATCTTTATTCTGTTTGGCACAGATGCCCCAGCGCGTGACGCGTGTCACGCAGCGCACAGAGGAGCGCAACTGCGCTAGCGCTTCTGCGCTGACAGCGCAACTACGCTGGCGCATCTGCGCTGACACGTGTCGCGCAGCGCACAGCGCAGCGCAATTGCGCTGGCGCATCTGCGCTGACACGTGTCGCGCAGCGCACAGCGCAGCGCATCTGTGCTATCGCATCTGCGCTGACACGTGTCGCGCAGCGCAGTGCTTGCGCAGCTGAAGCGTTGCTTCATTTAATTTTATTTAAAACAGAGTTTTGCTCTGATTGGGTGCACTGTCTTGGGCGCTGCGCTGATCGTCTGCGCCAGACACGTGGCGCGTTGCGCCCGGGATTTGAAGCGTTGCTTCACAATTTTGAATTTTGAATTTCAACAGAGCTTTGCTCTGATTGGGGGAAACAAATGCCCCCCCACCGTTGCGCTCACGTGGCGCGCACGTGAGTGCAGCGGTGGAAAACTCCTGATCGTTGGATCAAGGGGTGGGCTGAAGGGGCGCAAGCGCCTTATAAATAGGACCTATGGCCTTTTAGAAAACTTCACCATTTTCTAGATTTTGATTCCAGAGCTTTGCTCTTGCTTAGAACTTCAGAGCTTTGCTCTCGTTTCCAGAACTTTAGAGATTTGCTCTCATTTTCAAGTTAGAAAACTTTAGGTAAAATTAATCTTGAGTTAAATTAAATTTAATTAACCAATAGAGCTTTGCTCTCATAGATCTTTTGATCTAAAGGGATCCCCATTGGGGTTTCACCAACAGAGCTTTGCTCTCATGAATCCATAGATCTGAAGAGATCTTGTTCATGGGTTTTAACCCATGAGCAGAGCTTTGCTCATGGATCCAAAAATAGATCTTTTTTTATCTAAAAATGAAGAACTTCTAAGAGTCTTCAAAATGTTTTAATAAATTTTCTCATTATCACCACAGAGCTCAGCTTTTTTTTTTTAAGGAATCTTATTTCCCTGAGACCAGAGTTTGACAAGTGTCACTCTGTGACAGAGCTTTGCTCTGAAAGAGGAGATTTTCTCCTTGTCTCTAGGGATTTTTTTATTATTATTATTAGTGGGAATGTTTTCCTGGGGAACAACTGACAATCTCATCCAATGATGAGGTTGTCTTATTAACTGACATATTGTCATCCAGATTTTGTGGGTCCCCCTTCGGTCTTCTACCCGCCACACTGCTGTGTGGTGTAATTAATTAATTTTAATTTAATTTTTAATTTAATTAATTGATTAACGCATTTTCTTTTTTAAACGCCAAGCGTTGAAATTACAACACTAACGGCTAGATTGTTCTTTTGCAGCGATCATGTCTCTCGACACCTCGTTTCCGTTCGTCCGCTCGGAGGAGGGATTTCTCGAGGCGCCCTTGGACCGTGAAGTCCTGGCCATGATTAAAGAGTACGACCCGGAGTACAAGAGTCTCCATCTTTGGGGGTCGTGGTATAACCAGATCATTATGGGTCGACGCAGCTTCACATGCGCAGTGCCGTCCGAGCCCATCACGGCGATTCACTACACTACCCCGCCCTCGGTGCAGTATGCCGTGGAGATGGTGGATTGGACCGCGAACAGTTTTCTTCATCCCGCTATGGATGAGGTTCCGGTTCAGCGTCCCATGGTTTTGGATATCCTAGGACGCCGTATCTGTCAAGGTGAAGCACGACCCTGGGGGCAATCATATAACCTTGGTCTGATTCCCCGCCACCCGATCGGCTATCTTCCGTGGGCCCGGTACATCCTGTCGATGAAGAAGTCGCAGTTGATAAGATTAAGACTGTACACCGCGGTCTACGTCTCTCTCTTCCAGTATCCCACGCTCCCCACTTGGTGGTTCAAGGCTTTCCTGGAGCAGTGGAATATTCCTACCCACACTTTCCTTGCCATGGATCGCGAAGTGTCCATCTCTTTGGAGGAGTTCATGGAGGTATCCGGTCTACCAGTCATGGGGGAACACTATGAAGAGCTGCTCCCGACAGATGGGTACGTCTTCGGTGCTAAGCCGGTGGTAAGGGGGATCACGCCGGAAAACGCAGTTCAACACCAATTCCCGAGCCTAATCAAGGTGTTGAACATCTACGAGTCCCTTTTTATCGAACATGGGAGTCGAGGAGTTAATTTTGAGGATTTCATCGCTCGTTTCCTTTGCCCAAGCGTCATCTCATCAGAAGCTGCTAACTTTGCTACCCTGGATGACCCTTTCGGTCTAGGTTTGGATAACCTGCCGGTGAAGGAGATAGACCAAAAGGGTTTTTTTCTTCCGGACTTCCTGACTATATCTTTTGCAGAAATTGCGGCCCCCGGGATGGACGAGGAGGCCTTTTTCCTAGGATTTCTCGGATTGTGGCTGAGTTGGTTTGCGATCCCAATGCACTCTCATCGTATGCGGCCCTCTGTCTTTTACCCAGCCCATCGGATGGCTATCGAGGTAAAGGTGGCTGTGGGGATCGCCCGCTTGGCGTACTTATACCATGGCCTCAGTCGAGCAGCGGATGCTAATGAGCCCGGGGTACTGCACGTGGTCTTCCCGATGCACTACTTTGCATCGTGGCTCGAGCTACACACGGCGGGTGTCTTCGGCATGCATAAAAGGCCTTTGTTCTTTGACAAGTGCGGTTTTCCTCGCATTATACAGTTGATCGGCGCATCAATTGTAACCCCATCACCGCGGAACGCCAGGGGTTTACTCCTTCGCCCTCATACCGTTGGAGCCGGGATGTCCTTTGTCGATAAGGTATTGACCATTGGAAAGGTGTCTACCACTGCGATGCGGCCATTACAAGATGTCTTTAAGGATGGAGCCTCAGTTTTGACGGCTCGGGAGACTCTTCACTTGTATTCTATTAGACCAGGCTTCCTAGTCTTCAGGAAGGACGGTGTGGCAATTTTCATGAGATATAACCCACATCGTTTCGCCCAACAACTGGGCTACGATCAAGGGGTACCCTTGGAAGCTTTCTTACTGAAACCTGCTGCCAATGAAGAAGGGATAGAGAACGCGTTACATCACTTCATGCGCCTGAACACGGGTTCTCGTTTTTTTATCAGTGCGCCGGCCTGCGCTCCACGACTCCTTAATGTATATAAAGACTGGTACAATCATGCAACAGGAGCCATTATAAAGGAAGAAAGGCGACTGCTGGTTGATCGTAGGGGTACGCCTCCAGGCAGCGACCGCAACGCTCCTTTGGTTCCTAGGACTCCAGTAGTTGCTCCTCTAAAAGAGGTTAGAACCGGGCCCTCGCGTGCGCAGAGTCCTCCACACGGATTGTCGCTCCCTGATATTGCGGATGCACCACCAGCGCCCTGTGCTCCAGTGGAGACGGTGGTTATAGCCTCACCGGAGTCTGGTGTGGGTGCGGACATCGGGACCCGCCGTCCCAAGGTGGCTGCTAAACGGAAGTCGATCCCACGCGCACCTCGGGTCAGAGGGCAGAAGAAAAAGAAGTCGCTCTTCGCTGCGGACGTCGTGTTCGGTCAGGAACCCCATGCTCCCCATGCCGAGGGCCTGATCGAATACGGGACTAACGAAGGATTAGTGATGCCGCCGCCGGACGATACAGACTTGGAGGCTGCTCTCGAAGCTTCAGCGTGGTTGGCGAGGCGTGACGCGTGGCTAGCTAAGCTTGCGCAATCAGGCAACTACTAGTCGCATTTTCTTTATTGCAACATATCCTCTTCATTGCCTTTGACTAACGCTTTTCTTTCTTTTCTTTCAACAGGCATCACTGATGAAGAAGCCATTGCCGCTTCTCTGAAGACTTTCCAGGAGGAGGAACGTCTTAGAGCATCCATGGGCCTTAGTAAGTTTCGATTCATCAAGTTTTCATTTCCCTTGTGTTATGGTCGATCTAACCTTTCCCTTTTAATCACAAGAACCTCAATGCCGCTCCCTCCAAGTGACGCAGATGTTCTACCAGTTGCCGATGTTCCTGCTTCCTCAGGGTTACTGCAGGAGGTTCGTCTTGAAGAGCCGATGAGAGATGCCTTAAAGGCTCTGGAGGCATCTCTGAACGAGGACGACGACGCCCTGAAGGAAGCGTCACAGAGGTCCATCGCGACAGCCCGGGAGGAACGGAAGCGGTCGAGGCGCGAAGAAAAGGCACGAAGGGCTGCCTTGGCTATGGGAGAGGGCCCCAGCACCGTCCCTCGTGCTGATACTCCTTCCCAAGAGGCCCCTGTCGCCCTCCTATCCACTGCTCGGAGACAAGTGGCGCGCGCAGCTCAGAGCGCAAATGATAAATCCACTTCAGGTAATATTTCTCCCAAGATTTTGTTGTAAAAGTTATAATGCCATCGGTTCTTATATATTTTATCTTATAGGGCCAAGTCCGACCGAGGGGGAGGCGGAGACCGTTGAACCCAAGGAAGCAGAGGAGGCGATGATACCTGCCGAACTCGAGCCAACGGTGGGCAACGTTGGTGAGGCTTTGGAGTCTGAGGTGGAGGTTGAGGGGGCTGCAGCCGAGAAGGTCATTGATGCCGAACCTGAAGTGGTGGCAGATGAAATGATCATTATAACTGAGCCCAGGGTGTTGGCGGACGAGGCGCTTGAGGCTGGTGACCTCGTGGTGACGGTGGACGAGACAACCACGACTAATGAACCCGAGGGAGTAGCGGGTGAGGTGGCCATGACTCCTGAGGACGAGCCAACCGCTCCTTCTCTGGAATCTGGGAATGCCCCAGTTATAGCCCTCCCCGTCTATGGTTCTCCACCGTCTCCAGGTCTTGCGAGCACAACAACGGTTCCCATTGAGTTGGGTGATGAGGCCACGAGCGGTGGCCTCATGTTGATGGAGGAGGGAGCCGCCTCCGTTTCGGCTGGCAGCTCACCAGGTAAATCCTAAGTTACTGTCCTCTTTATCTTACAATCCTTTCTGACAGGTTCATATTTGTTCGTAACGCAGGTGTAGCCAGTGCCGATGCCCCATTGCTCGAGGGAGCGCCTTCAACTACTGCCCTGGTGGTGGTCACCTCTCCGCCTTCTCTCATACCGTCAAAGATGTTGGAAGGTATGAGTTTGCAACTTATTGATCTCATTTTTCAGACGTATAATTTGTGTACTAAAGTCATACTGTTATGTCTTTCAGGAGTGCTTTTTGACCATCTTTATCAGGTGTTGCTCACACACTTCTCTTTCCCATCCGAACTCGCTTCTTCCTCTGGTGGCGTTGGTGAGTATGATTTCCTTTGATATCCTTCTTTTTTTTTATTGACGGAATTACTTATAACCCTCTTTTTTCTCATCTCAACTGCAGTGCTACAGATTGAAGGAGGGGATAAAAGATCGGCTGCGCCACAGGCCCTTCCGGCCTTACCACCTGCCTCAGCTGGTATAGCGACTATCACATTAATAACTCCCCTTTTTTTTTACTTCCTAAACTGTTATCTGATCATATCTTGTTTCTTTTCAGCGGTCGTTCCGGTCTCGGCGCCCTTCGAGTCTCGTATCATAATGCCGGTAGGTCCTTTCCTGAGATGTCCATCTTCGAAAGGCGCCGCGAACAGCTTGCGTATGTTGAGCGACTACATTGAGGAGCTCGACGTTGAGACCCCTACTTCTGTTGCGGACTTTGCTACAGTGGTTAACCCGATGCTGGTGATACTCGTGAATTTCCATGACGAGGGCATCATCGCATCTTGGGTTAATCATTGTATGAAGATCGAGGCTCGCCTGCATCAGCTGGAGTCGATGCGTCCTGCCCCCGAGACTATAGCCGCGAGCAATGAAAGAGCAGCATGAATCGAGGGAAGTGCCTCTTACGTCCACCACTTGGAACAAGAAGCAGCTTTAAGGCTAAGGGAATGCCAAGAGACCTCGAGCGAGACGGCCCATCTGTGTGCTGAGGTTGAAGCGAATGTTGCCCAAGTGAAGACTATCTTTGAGGGTCTCCTGGAGCGCATCTCCCATGGGCTAAACTTGAAGCGAAAGCTTGATGTAGCTGAGCGCGATACCCCAGGTCGGGAAGCTGCTTATCAGGCCGTCAGGGAGCAGCTTGCGTCTGTCTTGCAGCAACGAGCCCAAGTGGAGGCGGAGCTGGCGGTGGTAACCGATCAGGAGAAAGCGGGGAAGGAATTGCGCGAACAATTGCTAGATCTATGCAAGATGCTTCCTTCTCAGTAATTCTCCTTGTATCGTTTGTATTTGTAAATAAAAAATGTATGTATATTTTTTATTCTTTAGCACAATGTATCCTGTACTCAATCAAGTTTATGAATAAAATATGCACATTTTTTGTAATGTCTTGTGTCATTTCTCCACCTTTTCTTTCTTTTATTATCAGCATGCCACCTTAGTAAACATGGTCAACAGATAATAGAGCACGCATCTTGACTTTCTTAAGAAATAGCGATGGCTTAGGCCGCAGGTTCAGATCTGCTGCCTAAGACTTTTCAACTCTATAAGCCGTGAGGGTCTCATAGAGATTCTTCTCCCTACGGATCGAGAGGATCTCGTAGGTGGGTTTTCTCCTTAGGAATCGTGAGGATTCCTAAGTGTGGTTTTCTCTTATAAGTCGTAAGGATCCTATAAGAGAATTTTTCCCTCTTACGAGTCGAGAGGACTCATAAGCGGTTGTTTCCCTCCTCGTCGAAACTCGACTTTGGAGAGTGAAACCCGTAAATAGTATGCAAGAGACCGTTTAGATCGACTTGCAGGGTCCCATTGTTCAGGAAGCAAGTTTTTTTTTGTCCCTGCTGTCTGAGGCTTCATCTTGCAAGTTGAGACGAATCGGGAATTTTCCCGTGGAGACACTGGTTTCTCTGCGAGCCGAAGCGAATCAGGAGGCTCTCATCAAGGATTGTTTGTTTTCTTGAGTTGAGGTGTTTGCTAAGGATTATTTGTTTCCCCAGCGCCAAGGATTATTTGTTTCCTTGGGGTTTGAAACGAGTCGAGGATTTCCCACGGAGGCACTGGTGGCTCTGCGAGTCGACGCGGATCAGGAGGCTCTCGTCAAGGAGTGTTTGTATCCGCGAGTCGAGGAATTTGCTAGGGATTATTTGTTTCCCCAGCGCCAAGGATTATTTGTTTCCTTGGGGTTTGAAACGAGTCGAGGATTTCCCACGGAGGCACTGGTGGCTCTGCGAGTCGACGCGGATCAGGAGGCTCTCGTCAAGGAGTGTTTGTATCCGTGAGTCGAGGAGTTTGCTAGGGATTATTTGTTTCCCAAGCGCCAAGGATTATTTGTTTCCTTGGGGTTTGAAACGAGTCGAGGATTTCCCACGGAGGCACTGGTGGCTCTGCGAGTCGACACAGATCAGGAGGCTCTCGTCAAGGAGTGTTTGTATCCGTGAGTCGAGGAGTTTGCTAGGGATTATTTGTTTCCCAAGCGCCAAGGATTATTTGTTTCCTTGGGGTTTGAAACGAGTCGAGGATTTCCCACGGAGGCACTGGTGGCTCTGCGAGTCGACGCGGATCAGGAGGCTCTCGTCAAGGAGTGTTTGTATCCGTGAGTCGAGGAGTTTGCTGAAGGCACTGGTTTCTTCAGAGTTGGACTGAACCGTCGAGATTTGGCTTCGTCTTCTGGCGGAGCCTGTTGGGAAAGTATGGTTCCCTCTTTGTTTACGCCCTTGGATTGTATACAGGGATCGATGTGATCTTAACTGTAGTGCCAAAGTTTTATCATCATTTTTTGTTTTATCTCCGCGATGCTCTATCATTTCAGCTTTTATATCGCGAAGGTCGCAATTGCCCAATCATTTCGGCCATTTTTCGCTGTGCCCAATCATTTCGGCTATTTATTTTATTTTTACCCGCTGCTTTTTATTGCGAGTTGCCCAATCATTTCGGCTATTTTATTTTATTTTTATTTTTACTCGCTGCTTTTTATTGCGAGCTGCCCAATCATTTCGGCTATTTTGCATGCATACATTTTTACTTGCTGCTTTTTATTGCAAGTTGCCCCACATTTCGGCTATTTCGTATGCATGTGCGGCCTACTGGCTTTTCGCCGTAAGCCGATTTCGGCATCAGCACCGCTACAACTGGGATATTACCAGGAGCGAATCACCATCTGCTTCCGTCGATGTCGAACAAAGGTGGCTTAGCGAACCGGGTTAGGGTCCTGTCGACTAAGGCTTTGACTTCATGAGCCGTAAGGGTCTCACAAAGTTATTTCTCCCTACAAGTCGTGAGGATCTTATAGGTGTATTTTCTTCTTAGGAATCGTGAGGATTCCTAAGTGTTTGTTTCCTCTGTAAGTCGTAAGGATCCTACAGGAGGATTTTCTCCTTGTAAATCGAGAGGACTTACAAGGGTCGTGCGAACATATCCCCAGTCACGGATGGATCTTGGTTAGGGAAATGTTTATTCGCGCCCGTGGATTGTATACAAGGGTCAGTATTGAGCCACTTGTAGGGCAATATCGAAGGTTGTGGGGGTTGCTTAAGCACAGGTTTAGGTCTCTGTAACTTAAGACTTTCAACTCTTATGAGCCGTGAGGGTCCCATAAGAGAGTTCTCCTTACGAGTCGTGAGGATCTCGCAAGTGTATTTTCTCCTTAGGAATCGTGGGGATCCCTAAGTGTGTTGCACCTTTGTGAGTCGTAAGGATCTCACGCAAGTGGTTTCTCCTTACAAGGTCGAGAGGACCCTATAAGTGTCATTTAACGAGGTTGCACCCTTTCAGGTTTTCACAAACACTCGCCGGTAGTCCTGCTGTTTTTACTCACGGAGCCCTTTCGGGTTTTCATCCGTGCCCATTTTGCTTATGGACATACCGTTTTTTTTTATTCTTTTTATTTTCTTTTTCCCCTTTTTTTACGAGGTCGCGCCCTTTCGGGTTTTCACGAACACTCGCCGGTAGCCCTGCTGTTTTTACTCACGGAGCCCTTTCGGGTTTTCATCCGTGCCCTTTTTGCTTATGGACATACCGTTTTTATTTATTATATTTTTTTTTATTCATCTCGTCAGCCTAAGGATGCTGCAGTATTAGTTTAAAGACGTTTCGGTCCACTATTAGTTTAAGGACATTTCGGTCCGACATTGAGAAGGTCGGCTACTGCTTATAAAGCTTGAGCTTAGGAAGATAGCGAGCGGACATGGTCGTCGTCACCTATCATTGACCTAGGCTGTGGCTCATTAAGCGTAGTATTTCTTTAGGAAGCGACCGTTTATTGGCCTGAAAGACCTTTCACCGTGCATGTCCATGAGTAGATAGGCCCCACCCTGGTAGACCTTATCTATGATGTACGGGCCTTCATAGTTTGGCTCGAATTTTCCCCGCTTGGCGCGATTGGGGATCATAGGCCTTTTGACCACTAGCACGAGTTCGCCTTGGCGGAATGTCCTCGGTCGGGTCAATCTTTCATATGAGCGCGTCATCTTTGCTTTATAAGCTTCCAGATTTTGTTGCGCTATGAGCCTTGTTTCTTCAAGGGCATCAAGCTCCTCAAGCCGAAGGTTAGCATTTTCTTTGTTCGTCAGCTCGTAGTGGACTGCCATTCGTAGAGAGGGTAGCTCTATCTCGAGGGAAAGTACTGCTTCTGTACCTAACACCAACGCGTACGGCGTTGTGTTCGTGGCCGTATTGAACGCAGTTCGATACGCCCAAAGAGCTTCTTGCAGTCTTTCGTGCCAGTCCTTCTTATTTCAGGATACCGTTTTCTTTATGATCTTTGTCAAAGTCTTGTTGAAGGCCTCGGCTAGACCATTAGCTCGTGGATTATAAACTGAGGAATATCTCCAGTCTATATTGTACTGTTGCGCGAAGCGACTGATCTTGTGGCTTCTGTAGGCTGGCCCGTTATCGGAGATGATCCGTCTTGGCGTTCCAAACCGATATATGACGTGCGTCTTGAAGAAATGGAGGATATTCTCCGTCTTTACTTCCCTCAGCTGTACTGCCTCTGCCCATTTGGAGAAGTAGTCAGTCGTTGCCAGGATGAAACGATGTCCCCTAGACGATGCCGGTTCAATGGGGCCGACTATATCAGTTCCCCACATTTCGAATGGCCAGCTAGCCACTGTCAGGTGTAGCGGATTTGGATGCTGATGGATGAAGTCCCCATGAATTTGGCATGAGTGGCATTGCTTCGCATATTCGAGGCAGTCCTGGATCATTGTGGGCCAGTAGTAGCCCATCCGTTTGATCTTCAACTTCATCTTTGGGCCCGCTTGGTGAGAACCGCAGAGTCCGTCGTGAACTTCCTGAACGACTCTTTCTGCTTCGTCAGGTCCTAGGAATCTCAGCCACAGAGAATCGAATGACCTCTTGTACAGAGTATCGTTAACGAAAGCGAAAGACAGAGCTCGTTTCCTGAGCTGATGTCTTGTGGACGCATCTCCGGGCATTCGGTGGGACTTAAAGTAGTCTATAAAGACTTCCCTCCAATCCTCAGCCTTTCTTCGTTCTTTTATTTGTAGGGTCGTCTGTTCAGTCGCTCCCTTCTTTTCGGATGATTCCGGAGATATTTCTGCTGGGGCAAGCACTTGACGGCTTTGTACCATGATTCTAACGTCATCGAGATTCTCGTCAGCCAGTTCTTTAGCAAGTTTGGCCAATGCGTCTGCTTTGCTGTTTTCCGCGCGCGGTATGTTTTCCAAAGTGTAGGAAGGAATTTGGGTCAACAGTTGTTGCACCTTTTCGCTGAACTTTACCAACTCCGGCTTGCATGTTTGGTACTCGCCGTTTACTTGACTAACGACCAGTTGAGAATCCCCGTATATGAGGAGATTTTCAATTCCCATGTCGATGGCGATCTCGAGGCCTGCTATCAGAGCTTCGTATTCGGCTTCATTGTTTGTCCTCGGCTCTGTTAAGGAGAAAGCGAAGCGCATTATCCCTCCTTGTGGAGTCACGAAGATGAGGCCTACCCCCGATTTGATTATAGGGGTACTTTGTTTGCGCTTTTTCATGGTAGATGCTCCATCGAAATAAAGTTCCCATTGGGTATCACCACCGTCGATCGCGTCAAACGCATGTTCGTCTGGCAAATCGCAATTTAGAGGAGAATCAGCCGATATCGGATGCTCAGCGAGGAAATCGGCGATGGCCTGGCCTTTCACTGCCTTGAGAGGTTGATACGTTATCGAGAACTCCATCAAGAGCAGAGCCCATTTAGCGAGTCGACCTGTCAATATGGCCCTTGACATTAGATATTTGAGAGGGTCCACTTTCGAAATGAGACGGACTTCATGTGCTAATGCGTAATGTCTGAGCTTTGTTATCGCAAAGATTAGTGCCAGGCAGTGCTTCTCAATGGGAGAGTAATTGCTTTCTGCTCCCAGCAGAACCCGACTTAAGTAATAGAGTGCTATTTCCTTCCCTTGATCGTTCTCTTGTGCCCATAATGCGCCTAAGGAACCTTCGAGGGCGGTCGTGTAAAGAATGAGAGGCTTTCCCTTAACTGGAGCAGCCAATACTGGAGGGTTCTGCAGGTACTGCTTGATCTCGTCCAGTGCGCCTTGGCATTTGTGATCCCAGATAAATGGGGTTCCCTTCTTCATCAGGTGGCTATAGGGACGGCACTTGCCTGAAAGGTTGGCTATAAATCGCCGTATGTATGCGAGCTTCCCTTGGAGAGATCGCAACTGTTTGAGAGTTCTCGGCGAAGGCATTTCCATGATCGCTTTGATCTTTGACGGATCTATTTCAATACCTCGGTGTCGAACAATGAATCCCAGGAATTTGCCTGAGGAAACTCCGAATGCACACTTGAGCGGGTTCATCTTCAAGTTGTATTGCCGAAGGCGTTGAAATACGGTCTTCAAATGCTCGAGATGTTCCTCGTATAATTTGCTTTTAACCACGAGATCGTCGATATAGCATTCGACGATTTCGTGTATAAGGTCATCGAAGATCTTTGTCATGGACCTTTGATAAGTGGCACCGGCATTCTTTAAACCGAAGGGCATCACTTTATAACAGAATATACCTAGAGGGGTCCTGAAGGCGGTGTGCTTCTGGTCTTCGGGATGCATCTTTATCTGATTATACCCTGATGAGCCATCCATGAAGGAGAAAACCAAATGAGTGGATGTATTGTCTATCATCAGTTCGGTGACTGGTACTGGGAAATCATCCTGCGGGCAAGCTTTATTGAGATCCCGAAAGTCCACGCATATGCGCACCGTCCCATTTTTCTTCATCACCGGGACGATGTTAGCGATCCATTCAGGATATTGAACCTCCTGGATAAAGCCAGAGTCGATCAGCTTCTTGACCTCGGCGTTGATATTCATCTTGAGCTCGAGCCGCATTCTCCTCGGCGCCTGTTTGACTGGCTTGATGTCCGGGGATATCGCCAATTTGTGTACAACAATTTCTGGATCTAGTCCCGGCATTTCGGAATAGTTCCACGCGAAGCAATCTCTATGCTGCAGAAGCACATCCTTTAACGCAGCTACCCTTTCTTCAGATAGTAACTCGCTGATGAATGTCGGTCGTGGATCGTTTGCCGTCCCCAACTCAATCTTCTTGAGGTTATCTACAGTGGTATGGATTCCATCTTCCAGCTCTTTTGGCGCTGGTGGGAATTCTGAGATTATCTCGTCGCTGCTGTTTTCGAAGCACCAAGGGAGCTCATCTATGTCCTCGGGCTCTTCTTTTAATATTGTAATCATGTGACAGGTGAGAATTCGCTTCCAATCCCAATGTGGAACCGGTTCTTCTTTCGTGGCCTTGGGCTCGTGCTTCTGTGGCGGCGCTACCCTCCAGTTGTCAGACAGAGTGAATTTGCCAAGCTGATACTAATCTTCGACCCAATTCTTTAAGGTGAAGCAATCTTCAAGAGGATGCCCTATTACTCGATGGTAAGAGCAATAGTCCGGGTGTGAGACTTCGCCCGCTCGTTCGGGATGTTTAGACTCCGGCAATGTAAGCATTTGATGTTTTAGAGCAAGATCAAGTATCTTCTTCGTCTTGTCCCGAGGAAACGAGTACGTTCGACCCATTTTCTTCATGAGGGATAGATCAATAACGCTCAACTCCCGTTTGCGTGGCTTCTTAGCCCCGCTTTGTTGTTGTTGAGCGCCTTTTTGGCCTTTCGACTTATTTCTGCTTTTGCGCCGAGCCTTCTTTATAACAGGTTGACAAGGAGCGGCATTTTCATCCTTTACGGCCTGTTGGAGAAGGCGTTGCGTCTTGGCTTTCTCGTAGATGGCCGTCTCGCGGTTGTGATCATCTCGGACTTTTTGACCAGCTTTCTTTATAAGTTTTTCCATTTGTTCCTCGAACGACGGACTGGGCTCCTTTGCATCTGGAACTTTCACTGGCTTAGGATTAGCGTCCTCCCATTGAGCATCCGCTTCTTCATCAAGGTCATACACGACGTAGCAGCCGGGTAGTAGCTCTCGTTTCTTTGACCGGATGTATCTAAGCCCTTTTGTTTCCATTCTCCCGTTAGGCAGTTTGCGTTGAGTCTCGGGGACGTTCCAGACCCTGTCATAGAATTTGGCCTTTCTAACGGTCTGTTTAAAGGGTATCCCCTGGCGTTTCAGCAGCTTTTTCAAACCTTCCGTATAATATCTGGGGAGACGGATAGGCTGAAGCCTGTCGAGCGTAGAATCCGCGCCATGCCAGATTTCTTTTTCTACCTTGGTTTCTTCAGAGCGGTAAAACAGAATTGCTTTCTCGCTCTCTCGCCTGGGAGGGATATAGAATATCCGCAACTCTTCTACACTGTAGATATTAAGTGCATCCAGTTCTTTATGGTGTTTAAGCGGCACTATGGCGACTTGTAGACTTTGCTCTTCGTCAGCGAACGTTCGTATTGAAGGTCGAACAGAGAATACAGCATGGATCTCATCTTCCGAGTCGCTACCAAAGATCAACGTAGGAGCGGACGGCCCTGGCTTGTTGTATTGGGGCGGACCTGAATAAACTATCTCCTCTTCCTCCTCAGTATCACTGCCGAAGACAGGGATGGTAGCGTTAGTTTTATTCTCCGGCTTGTGACACTTCTCTGTGTCTTCGAAATCCGGTAAGAAGTATTTGGCGTCTTCATATTTGCGGATCTCGTTCACAGAGAACGGGTTCAGTTCTCCCGTCACGGTATACTCGAAACCATCCTTAAAATACTTCATACACTGATGTTGTGTAGAAGGGATGATGTTGTACTCGTGTAACCATGGTCGGCCGAGCAAAGCGTTGTAGCATGTCTTGGCGTCTATGACGTGGAACTTAATGTCCGTGACGAGTAGCCCGAAGCGTAGCGTCAGTATCACAGATCCAAGAGTCTTTGACGATTGGGAGTCGAACCCGGAGATGGTGATCTTGTCCCGAGCAAGGTGCTGGACGCTCATGCAGATTTCCTTCAACACCCGCACGTTGAGTAGGTTAACAGACGACCCGTTATCGATCAGGATTTTGCCTATCTTTATATCATGGCAGTATCCCGAGACATAGAGAGGGCGATTGTGTTCGCACGTCCCAAGTAGAAGGTCTTCATCGCCAAAAGTAACATCGGTCGTGTGCACTTCCTCCAATTCATCCTTCATATTTTCCTCGGCCAGGCATGCTTGGAATTGTTCTGGGTCTTGGAGCGCCTTAATCAACGAATCTCTCGTCTCTTTTGATAGCAAAAGGGCGTCAAGAATGCTGAGCTGTGAGGGCAGCTTTCTCAGATGTGCTAAGACGTTGTAATCCACCTTATTCTTCTTCGGCGGGTTGTTGGCGTTTAGCTCTTCCAGAACTTGGTCATCTAAGACGATTTCTTCAGAGACCTTTTCTTTCCCTTTATCTTTTCTGCTTGAGGGTCCGAGGTTCTTTTCAGACAGCGTCCGATTCCGCAGCCGAATATTTTCGCAGACCTTCGGCTCTTCTTCTTTTCCCGAAGTGGACTCTTTAAAGAGAGAGGCAACTTCCAGCTCCTCATCAGAATCGCTCCCGAATGTAGGCACTTGTGACCCGCTGGTGTTAACCATGCGACAATCGCCGGTAGTTCTTTCAAGCCTTTCGGTCGTATTTCTTCGCTCCCGACGAGTTTTACGCTTTTCCTGTTTAAAGTGTTGTCGATGAGCAACGTATCCTTGCCACCATCTATCGAAAGCTTTGCACTCTTGAGTGCGGTGCGAAACCTTCTGATGATATAAGCAATAGGAGGGGTGCATTTCCAATTCACCGGTGATGTTTCCTTCAGAGGATGGTAGCTTCATGCCCATTGATACTGCCTTAGCAAACCTTTTCCTTATCTTGAATTGGCTTTTGTCAACGGTGGAGGCATTTTGCTCCAGCGGGATTGTCTCAGCTCTTTCATCAAGTCGCTGGCGCTTGGCCCTTTCAAATATAGCCGTCTTGCATTCTCGATCAGCCTTACTTTTCAATCGAGCTTCGTTAAGGAACGCGTCAATTACTTCATCTGATGGACCCAGAATTTTTGGTTCAGGATCTGCCCCCAGCGTTTCAGTACAAGTAGTCTCCTCATCGTCCATGAACGAATGAGAAATCACATGACAGCTCGCCACATATTCTTCAGATTCATCTGACGAACTTTCTCCCTCACCTTCCTCTTGAAAGACGTGGTTGAGAAACTCTTGGAATGTAATGGGAGTCCGTGCCTTCTGGTTGTATTCCTCCAGTGCGTCAATTTGTTTTTGCAAGTACGTGCGCTTGTCGCCAGGCTTCACGGGCTTCTTTGATTTCTTCTTCTTCTTCTTCGAGGATTTTGACGGCTGGTTGCGAGTGTTTGAGCCACCACCATCGGTCTTCGGAGTTGGACGTGGCTTCAACATCCCTTCAATGACCTGCGGTTCCAGCGGGTTCTTCCACTTGATCGCTGGACATGTCTGAAGATCGTGTAGCATCCTCTTTGTCTTGGCTGATAATACAACCTCCCAAGGAGCTTCTTCAATGACGGAGCATGTTGCCCCCGGCGTATTCGTCCCCTTAGAGGTGTGGGGCTGCGGGGGAGTCGCCTTCCATTTGTCAGATAACGCGAACTTGCCCTGTCGGTACTGGTTTTCAAGCCAATTCTTGAAAACGTAGCAATCTTCGATCGGATGGCCTAGTACTCGATGATAAGGACAGTAGTTAGGCTCGTTGACGTCACTTGGTTGCAACGGACGTTTTGGATCCGGCAGATTTATGAGTCTGTTGCGCAACTCCAGCTCGAATAACCTCCTCATTTTATCGCGGGGAAAGGAATAAGGACGTCACATGCTATCCTCAAGGGGTAGGTACGGGCGCATATTATTTTGACGAGCAACCGGCTTCGAGTCTCTCGGTTGTTGTTGAGCATTAGCGACGACGGTCGCTTTTCCCTTCCCTTTGTCATTTCGGGAGTCCGACCTTGGAAGAAGGGGTTTATGGCCCATTTGATCCATTTGCGCTAGTTTGTCAATCAAGGCCTGGAAGGTAGTTGGCTTGAAAAACATCATAAAATGCGAGATGGTTGCTTGCGGATCAAGGGTTCCCACAAACATACCCACCGCAGGAGCTTCTTCAATACGCTGCTCGCACTTTGACCATAAGTTCCGCCACCGTATAGCATACTGAACCCACGTCTCGCCTGGCTTTACCCTGGCGTTAATCAGTGCTGTCATCGGGGTGCGTTCACTGGTGCTTGCAAAACGCTGAGTAAACAGCAGCTCCATCTCCGCGAAGGTTTTAATAGAGTCGTTCGGGAGCTCAGAGTACCATTCGAACGCCGTATCTGATAAGCTTCCAACAAACTGGGGAAGCAACAGCTTGTCATCACCGCCGGTGTTGCCGCAGAGTGCCCTGAACTGGGCAACATGTTGATGAGGATTGTCCGTCCCTTTGTAGACATGGAACTTGGGAATTGTGTAACCGGGTGGGTACTTGATTTGATCGTACCAACTTGGATATGGCCGCCCTGTTTTTACGACCTGACTGGCCGCTTCGGTCGCATGATGAACCCGTATTTGCTGGGCGATGTACTCATCCAAATCAGCTTTGGAGATTGTATCATCCTTAGCCATCGACAGAGCTGGTGGAGGATTTGATGTTTCTCCCCTATCGTCTCCAAGGACGATCGGGGGCTCTTCAGCCAGAGGATCTTGTTGTATCATCATCCCTATCATGTCTTGGAAGAGGAGGCCCATACGCTGTATGTTGGCTGCTTGTTCAGCAGCCTCTTTGTCCTTCTTCTCCAATATCCGACGAAGGAATTCAGCGTCGGTTTCTTCCTCCTGACGTTCGTCCGAGGACGTTTCAGGGCTTTCTTTTGGTCCGGTAAGTGCAGCCATAGCATTCATCATTTCTTGGAGCTTTTGTTGTTGCTCCTGTGCCTTGGTCACTGATCGGGTGAGCGGTCGATGACCCGTAGATATGCGGCTATCTTCTTTACCAGATGCCACGTAGACGGTATGAACTATCATGCCCCCTGACTTAAGGCGTTTGGGTTCATCACCTCTGATATCTGTTGCCGACGCGGGGGTTTTCTCCGGCCTTCTTCTTTTGTGGGCCGTTGAAGTTGAAGGGGCCGTTGCAGTGGGCACCCTAGCGATTGTTGTCCCTTGCTGGTCAATAGAACGGTCTTTTCCTTTTTGCACCTTCGTCTTCTTTCGTTGACGAGAGTGATCTGGGTTGATCACAGAGTCTTGAACCCTCCGCCAAACTTTATAAATTCTTGAGGACGGCCGTTGAGGGGGTTGTTCTTGTTTTGTTTCCGGAACTCTCTCCGCAGGCGGAGGAGATCTTTTCAGTGTAGCGGTTGGAGAGTTCTTCCGTACCCTCCTCAGCAGTTCAAAGTTGTTCCCAGTTGGAACAGCAGCGTTGACTTCCACCACTGGAGTCGGTGGAGTTAGTCCTGAGGGGGAGTTGCCCCCTGCCTTCCTCACTCGTTGCCAATGGCGACGTCGAGCATGACGAGCCGTTGGGATTGGCTCGGAGATTGAGACATCTTCTTTTTGCCCCCTGTCTGAATGAGACGCCGCCGGTGTTAACCTCTTAAAGACTGAGGTTGTCTTTTGAGGGGTGATATTCAACCTGTCGAAGACGGATCCTCGAGCAGGGGCAGGAATCGTCAGTCTTGAAAAGACTGACTCTTTGACAGGGGAAGCCGCCTTGACGACTTCTGGAGCAGCAGTTATTGCCTTCCTTGGGACAGCCAATTTAGAGTTCTGATCTAGCCTGGTGAAAACGGAGGCTGTCGGTTCGGTAGTGGGCGACCCGTTGACAGGGGTCGTCGTAGCAGTGAGCCGGTCGAAGACCGAATTTTTGTTCACTTCCAGTGCAGGTATTGGCATAGAGAAGCTTGTAGGTGGGATCATGGTCCCGAAAAACAGGCCGGTGGTGGCCTGGGTCACTTGGTCCACCGGCAGAGCGAGGAAGGAAGCCGCTTGGGGCCTATATGCTATACCTCCCGGTGAGGTGGAGCGTCCGTTGCAGTGGCATTTCGAGCAGTTGGTGCAGTTAAAGGCCATTGAATCTTGAGTTCTGCGCCAGGAAAAAGACCAAATCTTAGTAACTTGAAATCCGAAGGCAACCATTTAACAAACCGCGATCGGTTCGCGAGGACGACACACGAAGTGTGGAGTGGAAAGAGGAAAAGGTCCCACCGGGCGTGCCAGAATTTGTTCCCCTCCGAATGGCGGCCGACGATGTGAGGACGTCTTGCCTGAGATTCGGGGCAGATGCTATATGGTTTTATCCGTCTACCTCTCCGAAGATGCCAAGTTGATTTATGGCACCGTGTATCGGAGGTTTAGACGGATGCGGCCGATGTAGCAGACTTCGTCAGATTCCCCCTCAGGGTGAGGGGTTTTTGATTGTGGGGACGCTCTTCCCTGCAGGCGCAAGCCCCTGCAGTTAATTATGCTACCGCGTCGCGGTAACAACTTTCTCCTTCTTCAGAATTTCACTTCGCGTCGTGGGTGTTTGTTTTGTCTGTGGTTGCCCGTGGATTGTATACGGAGACTGAGTAATGCCGTCGCCCATAGGACGTGGATTAGTCCAAATCCGTATTTACTTAGATTTGGGTTTGGTGCTTTTAGTTTAAGGATGCATTAGTCGCGTTGCGGCTAAGATCAACTTAAACGTTCGTTAAGGATACATTAGTCCTGTTTGAGACTAAAATCAACTTAACGTGATAATCCATTTAATATCTGGCCATCGGGACTCGTCACCTCTCTAACGTCGTTGAAGGATTACAACGGCAGATGTTAGAGGAGTTCAGAGATGTACCCTTGAACCAAGGTTGGTTTGGAGTTTTATAGTCCGTTTGAATGTTTAAGGATACGTTAGCCGTGTTTGGGGCTAAGATCAACTTAAACGGGATCGTTTAGATCCGGCAAAAGAGCATTTGGAGGCTCTATTGTTCCAGTTTTAGGGACGTAGTGGTCCATATTCCAGTTTAGAGACGTGGTGGTCCAATATTAGTTTAAGGACGTTTCGGTCCAACATTAGTTTAAGGACGTTTCGGTCCAATATTAGTTTAAGGACGTTTCGGTCCAACATTAGTTTAAGGACGTTTCGGTCCACGAGTTTAAGGACCCCGCAGTCCATATTCATATGTGGTTGTCGGGACCGTCACCTCTCTGACGTCATTGAAGGATTACAACGACGGGTGTCAGAGGAGTTCGGAGATGTACCCTCGAACCATAGATAAATTGATTTAAGAGAGCAATCTTGCTCAGTCAATTTAGATTGAGGACTTACGGCCATGATTGGGCTAAGTCCCGTTCAAAAATATTCAACGCTTTTATTTGTTTTTGGTCTGTCAGACCTGTGCTAGGGCTTGGCCCATTTTTCAATAATGCATTGCATTATTTTCTATTTTTTTGTTTGGGCTCTGCCCATAAAAGATGCAGAGCATCAATTTATTCTGGGCTCTGCTCATTTATGAATGATGCAAGGCATCTACTTTGTTTGGGCTCTGCCCCTTTTAAAATGCATAGCATTCTTATTATTTTGTTTGGGCTCTGCCCATTTATAAATGATGCAGAGCATCAATTTAATTAGGCCTGCTTGGTCTTTTGACTTAGGCCTGGCCCTTTAGGAGATGCATTGCATTTATCAGGCGCTTTGCGCCAAACAGAGAGCGCAAGCGCTTATAGTGCTGACACGTGTCGCGCAAGCGCAGTGCGCTGCGCTAATGCGCTGCGCCTGCGCTGCTGACACGTGGCGCGCTCTGGTGGCTTGCGCCAATCCAAGAGCGCAACAGCGCAGTTTACAAGTGCAAAGCACTATGATTTAAGAATCTTTTAGATTCAAGAACCAATGGTTCATAAAAGTGCAAAGCACTATTCGTTCGCTTGATCTAATTTAGATCAAAGAAAAACAAGTTTTTCTTTTTATTTCAAGAACCAAAGGTTCATAAAAGTGCAAAGCACTATATTTTTTTTCTCCTTTTTAAAGAACCTGTGGTTCATAAGAAGTGCAAAGCACTGTTTATTATATGAAGATCATTGATCTGGTTTTTAGATCAATGATTTATTAGAAGAAATTTCTTCTCTCTCGTGAAGGTTTTTACCTTTTTCTTGAAATTTTTCTCAGAGTTCTCTCTGTTTGAAGCTCTTGATTTTTCAAGAATGTTGATGCCTTTGAATTGAGGTCTAGGGTCCTTTTTATAGTGCCCATAAATTAGTTAAAGTGATCTTTCCCTGAGTGATTTGGGGGATTTTCCCACCGTTGGATCTTTTGATCCAAGGGCTTCTGTTTTACAGAAGAAAATCTTCTTGTTTTAACAAGAACAGAAAGATTTCTTTAAAATCTTTATTCTGTTTGGCGCAGATGCCCCAGCGCTTGACGCGTGTCACGCAGCGCACAGAGGAGCGCAACTGCGCTGGCGCTTCTGCGCTGACATGTGTTGCGCAACGCGCAGCGGAGCGCAACTACGCTGGCGCATCTGCGCTGACACGTGTCACGCAGCGCGCAGCGCAGCGCATCTGCGCTGACACGTGTCGCGCAGCGCAGTGCTTGCGCAGCTGAAGCGTTGCTTCATTTAATTTTGTTTAAAACAGAGCTTTGCTCTGATTGGGTGCACTGCCTTGGGCGCTGCGCTGATGCGTCTGCGCCAGACACGTGGCGCGTTGCGCCCGGGATTTGAAGCGTTGCTTCACAATTTTGAATTTTGAATTTCAACAGAGCTTTGCTCTGATTGGGGGAAACAGGTGCAGTTCTAGTCATAGAGGTATACGTCTTCGAAGTGGATGATCTCAGGGATGGTAAACGGGAAGTCTTGCATTCTCAACAATCTGTTTACAAAGAAAGGAAGGACTAGTGCTCCTTCAGCCTTATATAGCCCACTGCGCCCCAACAGAACTCAACAGTCTCCCGCCTTTGCCCAAAAATTCGCTGCCACACGGCGATCAACGAGCCTTCTCTGGCGGAATTGAAACGACGCGACCCTGGCGCTTCGCCTCCCCCCACATTCAATGCGCGTGCTGCGTGCGCGTTCACCACGACCGTTCCTGTTCCCCATACCTGCAACTGGATGGTCGGGCGAAACCTCATGAAGAATCAGCCGAGCAGCTACCCTGCTCGGTCATCCCTAGCCGTTAGCTCCCCTACTCGCAACAGCAGGGATCGAAGCCCTCGCCAAGAGGTGACCGCGCAGCTTCACTGCTCGGTCATCTTTAGTGGGCTTCTTATAGACCCCCCAACATTAAGGATCAAAGTCCTCTGTGGAGGCTGCCGAACGGCTCCCCTGCTCAGCTATTCCTAGCCGGTAGCTTCCCTACTCGCAATGCCAGGGATCAAAGCCCTCGCCAAGAGGCAACCGCGCAGCTTCACTGCCCGGTTATCCTTAGCAAGCCTGATATGGCCCCTCCAACGCTAAGGATCAAAGTCCTCCTTAGAGGCAGCTCAGCAGCTACCCTGCTCGGCTATCCCCGGCTGGAAGCATCCTACCACGACCGACAGGGATCAAAAGCCCTCCTAGAGGCAGTCGAGCCCGAGGATCCCTCGCTCGGCTATCCTTCAGGACAAAAGCCCTCGCCAAGAGGCACCGAGCGGTAACCTCGCCCGGCCAAGGGTCCTTGGTAGGCTTCTTACAGCCCCTCCCGCGCTAAGGACCAAAGTCCTCCCAGAGGCAGTCGAGTCCTTGCTCGGCTATCCACGGCTGGTAGCTTCCTACCACAACCGACAGGGATCAAAGTCCTCGCCAAGAGGCACTGGGCAGTAACCCTGCTCGATTCCCGTCCTGAAGGATCAAAGCCCTCGTAAGAGGCAACCGAGTGGCTGCCCTGCTCGGTCAACTCCGGCTGGTAGCTCCCTACCCATGACGCCAGGGATTGAAGCCCTCGTAAGAGGCATCCGAGCGGCTATCCCGCTCGGTCGTCCCAGGCCGGTAGTTGCCTACCCACGATGCCAGAGATCAAAGCCTTCGCCAAGAGGCGACCGCGCAGCTTCACTGCCCTGTCATCCTTAGTGGGCTTCTTACAACCCCTCCAACGCTAAGGATCAAAGCCCTTGCAAAAGGCAACCGAGCGGCTGCCCTGCTCGGTCAACTCCAGCTGGTAGCTCCCTACCCATGACGCCAGGGATCGAAGCCCTCGAAAGAGGCATCCGAGCGGCTACCCCGCTCGGTCATCCCAGGCTGGTAATTTCCTACCCACGACACCAGAGATCAAAGCCCTCGCCAAGAGGCAACCGCGCAGCTTCTCTGCCCGGACATCCTTAGTGGGCTTCTTACAGCCCCTCCAATGCTAAGGACCCAAAGTCCTCCCAGAGGCAGTCGAGCCCGACTCTCGCTCGACCATCCCCAGCAAGTGGTCGTTGCTCGCAGCGCCAGAAATCAGAGCCCTCTCCAAGGGGAAACTGAGCAGCTTCCTATCCATCCTCGGCACAAATACGGCGGACAGCCCTCTGCCCATCGCATGAAGAGGATCCGAGCCACCAACAAGGGGCATCAGGTCTATCCGAGTCTCGAGCGATCCCCCCTCGACTTCAGGGGCCATGGAGACACCTCCTTCTCAGCAGTGCTTGGCATGCTTGGCAAGTAATCGAAATCAACTCGACGAACGATCGCTAGACAAATAGCCGACCTGACATGGAATCCCAACAGTGCAAGAAAAGAAATTTTACGAGCATTTTTCACTAACAGAATATAAAGTGCAAACCAAAGAAAGAAAAAAGTTTTATTGCCGAAGGCAAAGTCTTTACAAAGGGTATTTTGGGCTCCCCAGCCTTACAAACTGCCCGGAGGCTTACAAAAATGGCGAAAGCAACAAAATAAAAGGAGGAAGACGGGGGCTTTAGGCCTCGGGGCCTGGCGCGACCTCGGGGTCCTCGATATTCGCCATTGGACGAGCAGGGTCCTCGGCGACTTCCTCGTCAGGAATCTATTTCCCCTGCTCCTTGGCGTCCGCGAGAGGGTACTCGGCCCGGAGCTCTTCGTCGGCGAACCTCGGCATCCGGGCCTTAACGGCGTCGAGGGCCTCATGCCAGATGAGGGTTATGGCCACGACCAGGTCATCATAGAAGTCCTTCGACTTCTTGTAACCCTCCACCGCCTTCGCCGCCGAGAGGTCGGCCAACTTCGCCGCTCTCAGGTCGGCCAACTTCGCCGACTCGGCCGCTGCCCCCAGCTCCTTTCGGAGGTCTTCACCGTTTTCTTCAGGTTGCCGGCAAGCACCTGAGCGTCCTCAAGCTTGGCCTCGGCGGCCTCGCGGTACCGGGCAACCTCCCGTTTCCCAGCCTCCAACTTGCCCTCCAGGGAGGCAACCCTCGCCATCACCGCCTCCAGCTCCCGCTTAGAGCTCTCTTCCAGCGAGGCGAGCTGGCCCGCAGCCTTCATCGCCGGGGATACCACCTCGGCCTCCATGCATAGGGTGAGGGCAACATGCTGGAGAACCTGAAAGATAGGAAAGAGATCAGAAAAATAAAGGAGGCACCGAATCTCACAAAAAACCAAACACTTACCTGCATGGACTCTTGGGCGATGGACGCCATCTGGGCCCTGAAGGTTCCTCCGGGGACCCTACCCCCCGCCAATTTCTCCATCTCATGAAGCAGGCTGTCCGCGACGGATAGCCCTGAGGACACCGTGAACTGGAGGCCTCCCTCCTCCACCATGATCGGCGAGGGCGGGCCCTGGGAAGACCTCCGGGAACCCCTCTTGAGTGGCTCCGATGGAGAGCCGATCTCCTCATCCGAGGCCGGGTCTTCCAGAATCTGAGCCCGCTTCCGGCACGATGCTCCACTAGGCCCCGGGGCGGGATACGCCCCGGAACGCTCACGGGACGCGACCACCGGAGGAGAAGGAGCCGGGGCGGGCTTCGAGCGGGAAGGGACGGCGCCTCCGGCCTTCGTGACCATCCTCGGCTAGCGCATGGAGGCTTTAAGCTCGTCCATATCCATGGGTCCTGCGCAAAATCAAATGTAAAGAAGTCAGCGACACAAGCAATATACAAGCCAAAAAGCAAGCCTATAACTTACCAACGAACTCAACGGAGCTGAGCCCTGCCCAACTCAGGACCCTCTCAGACAGCAGCACGTCGAATCGGGGGATGGGCTCCCATGACGCCACTCTCACCGCGACGGGGTCACTGGACTAGTTCCCCGGCAAGCATTTCTCCCTCGACCACTTTGTAGGTACGGGCCAGTCCTCACCCTCGGGAGGGGAAACGAAGAAGAACTTCTTCTTCCAGTCGTGAATGGAAGAAGGCAGGGCCACAACCCCTGTCCCGACGGCGCCCCCCCTCCCGTCGCTTTCTGAAAGAGAGGTAGACCCACCTCGGGTCGCCTGCTCGACCACCAGGGTGATTTTTGAAGACGAAGGAAGAATCAAGGAGGGAGAGGCTGAAGGGAACCGTCTGTAACTTCAGGCGGATCAGGAACCCGAGGAGAATCCTCCACGAGTTCGGCAGTAACTAGCCAGGGGATAACCCGCAAAAGTTCAACGCTTCGACAACCTCGGGAGAGAAGGGCAGGCGCATTCCACCCTAAAAAGCTTCCAAATACAGAATGATCTCCCGACCCCGTACTTGGTCTACCCTCTCTCCCTCCTTGGCCAGATGAAGCGTATAACGGGAGGGGATGTGGAAGCGAGCCCGAGCATTGGTGAGCTCGTCCTCATGCCTCACCCAACACGAGGCGCCGAGGGCAGCATCTACCGCCTCCTTCCTGGGGGCTGCCCCCGCCGCATGATCCCGGGGAGAGGATCCGACCCCTACTCCCCGAGAGGACTCAGGCTCAACTTAAGGGTCCCTAAAACCTACTCCTATGACATCTACTGACTCTACAAAGGAAGACATCTAACCTTGAGAAGAGGGATCCTCGGGAGACGAAAGCGGAAGAGAGAAGACGAGCACCGAGCAACCAGGACTTAAAACGGGGAAGTATGAAGGAGTAGGGGCCCTAGAACGGGCCCCACCCCTATTTATTACTGCAAGAGACCTCATCCAACGGCGCCCTTCGTCTCCCGCCAAAACGCCTCCTCGCGACCAACGGCTCCGATTGCTCTACTTATCGTTCCCACACTGGATCGCGCCCCGTCAGACACCGCAGGTCTGCACACGTCGCGTCGGCCAACCGATGCTCGACACGTGGACCATTGCTTCAGTGGAAGGATGCACGAACTAGCGCACCTTCCTTAAATGCAGAGATCTCACTCTGATTCGGTGGCAGAAAAGACAGCTGACAGCCCGGGGACGCATCCCGACAAAACCTTAGGAGAGAGCTCACCCCGGGCGGCCCAGCAGTCCATTCCTGACCCGACCCGCTAGCTGGTCGGGACAAGAGTGGGGGGCTAATGATGATGCTCAATATTGGCGGTCTCCAAGATCAGGACACGTAGCAGATGCCGTGTCCCAGAACTCAAAAGAAAGGGCCACAGAGGCCGACCAGGCCACCCCTGTACCCGACCTGCAAGCACAAGCTGGCTCGCCTCAGAGCCCCCTGAAATTTGGTCTCCTCAGCCTCTCAGCTCGTCCCGAGCTTCCACAAGACCGAAAACTCCTCGGCCCTCGCGCTCGTTCCCGAGCTCCTTTGCCAAGGCCATCTTCCTCGGTTCCTCCGACCGACCAACTCCACCACTCGCAGGCGTAACCGCCGCTCCGCAAATCTCGGCACGTGCAGATTCTTCGTCAGCAATATCCCACGTTCCACGCCATCACGATCCCCATTAATGGGCGATCCGCTCTTTACGCGGGCGTGACGTCGGGAGCGTAACTGCCGGCGGGATTCTCGCGCCCGCTACTGCGTGCTGCCGCCACTATATAAACCCCCATCACAGAGGGGTCAAGTAAGCCATTTTTTATTCCACTTAGCCATTACTTTGCTCGGATGTCGTACTAACTTGATCGTCGGAGGGTCCTCGGTGGTACCAAACCACCCCGGGACTTCTTTGCAGGTACTCGGCGCTAAGCTCCTCCAAATCACCAATCTCCTCAAAACCCATTGAGACCCACACGCAACGGGGGATCACCTCCAAAATCCACCGGGAGATTGCTGGAAGACAACATCTGACGAAGACCCGAAAAGGACCTCCATCAAGATGCAAATCTCCTCCAGCCGATTCAAGATGGCGTGTCTCCTCTAGAACAATTTGCTCAAATAGATTTTTGTGGTTTTCATTCATTTCCATTCTTACATTCATTACAACCACATTATATCGAAAACAAACTTCACACATCATATTGTATAAAACGATATGTATCATATGATATGTATGGTACCAAACGCATCTTATTGTATGATACAATATTTCAATGTTTTATGGTTCAATGGGTTGGGTTTTTAGATCCAAAACCCACTTGGTTGTGCTAATAACCAGTAAGTTAATCAACCCACACACCACTTAGGGGGTGTTCGGTTACTTGAAGTTGCTCCAACCATGCATTTCCAACTACATGTTGCAACAACCGTAGTTGAAGTTGCATTCTAGTGTTTGATAGGATTTCAAGTCAACTTCTTGTTTTTGTAAAACCAATTTTTGGTTTCTAGTTGTATGGATTGTTTACAATAATTAAACTTTTCTCAAATCAACAAAAGAAAATTATTGCAAACCCTTTGTTACGAGAAATTACATACTTTATTATTGTTATCAAAATACATAGAGAGCCCCAATATATAGGTGTTACAATATGTCTACTCTTCTAATTTTCTCGATATGGGACTAAACTCTTTCTTATATCAAACTCTAACACTTCTCCTCATGTTGGAGTATGTATATCGTCAATACCCAACTTATTACAAATAAATTATATCCTATCACGAGCAAGTAGTTTAGTGAATATATCGGCTAACTGGTGGCTTGTGCGCACATATCGTTTCTCAATCTCTGGAGACTCCTTAGTTCCAACAACCTTATTTCGGACCACATGACAATCTATTTCGATATGTTTGGTTCGCTCATGGAACACTGGATCTGAAGCAATATGGATAGCAGCCTGATTGTCGCAATATAACCTCATCAAGTTGTGTTGAACCACACCTAATTCTTCCAGAAATCATTTGACCCATACCATCTCACAAGTGATGTCTGTCATAGCACGGTACTCGGACTCTGCACTAGAACGTGATACCACACGTTTCTTCTTGCTCTTCCAAGTTCTAGGTTCCCACCTATGAACACACAATACCCCGTGGTGGATTTTCTAGTTATCAGACACCCTACCCAGTCAGCATCGGAAAAACATGCTATTCTGTTGTGTCCTCTATCAGTATACAGCAATTCATTTCCTGGAGAACTCTTCAGATATTGAAGAATCCTAATAGTTGCATCCTAATGACCTGTGTGGGGTGATTTCAGAAACCGACTCACAATACTAACTGAATATGAGATATCTGGTCGAGTGACAGTGACGTAGTTTAACTGACTGACCAACCTCCTGTATCTAGCTGGATCATCTAGTAACGTTTCCTAACCTAACAACTTGGAATTTGGATCCATCGGTTCGTGACGGGGTGTGCAGTTCAACATTCTATTCTCAGAAAGTATTTTCAGTTCATATTTCTTCTGTGATAGATGGATTCCCTTTTTAAATCAAGCTAACTCAATTCCTAAGAAGTACTTAAGTAGGCCAAGACCTTTAGTTTGAAACTTCTTCTGAAGATACGTCTTAAGATTACGAATACCTTTCTCATCATCACCGTGATAACAATGTCATTCTCATATACTACAAGAATGATTCGGCGGCCGTGCTGATGTCTATAAAACACTGTGTGATTACCATTACTTCTTATCATCCCAAAACCTCTAACACTTTCTGCAAATCGTCCAAACCAGGCCTTTAGAGATTGTTTGAGTCCATACAAAGATTTTTTCAATTGACAGACCTTCGATGACTCCTCCTGAATAATAAAACCAGGTGGTTGTATCATGTAAACCTCCTCCTTAAAAATACCATGCAAGAAGGCACTCTTGATATCAAGCTGATGCAAGGGCCAATAAAAAGTAGCGGCCAAAGAAACCAATAGGCGTACAGAAGCCATTTTCACGACGGGAGAGAACCTATCAGTAAAATTCTATCCATAGGTCTTAGAATATGTAACAACCCTAAACTTCCTGTACAATTTTCTGTACAATTTTTTCAAAAATACAGAAAGGGGTAATTTTACCTGAGCACAAGTTATAAATTTGTTTTGCTTTTTAATAACAAGAAGGAGCTTGTAGCTCATTGGTAAAGTCTTGCACTGCTGAACCAAAGCACCGGAGTTCAAATCCTATCACCGACATTATTTTTTTAATATTGTTTTCTTTTAAATTTTTAGAATCCCAAGAGTCTACACGTGCTAAACCCGTAAAACCAAAAGTCACATATAAAAAAAACTACCCCACTGTGCAAACCAAATGACGAGCGACCCATGGCAGCGAATGCCGGCCCGACTCGGCCGAATCGGCCGGCGGCGCCGGCCGATTCCGAGCCAAATCCGGTTCCCCCTTCATGAAAGTTGTGTCGTTTGGCCTCTTTATAACTCCTGACATGTTTATTTAACCTGCAATTTAACAGAGCCAATAAAAACACCTATTTACTTCATTTTTAATACAATTTTTAATACATTTTCTCACACCCTTTCACCTATCCTAACCCTAATATTTTTCTATAAATACCACCCCTAAACACACCCCCTCACTCATAAATTCTGTCCAAACTCTCAAGAAAACTCTCTAGAATTTTTGTGTACAAGTGGAGTTAGCGAAGGGCGAAACTGCGGCGAAATTCCGACGACGACCGTAGGAGCTCCCGGCGACGAAACGACGCACCGGAACCTACTTCCACTCCCTCTTCCTCTCCTATAAACCAAAAGCCAGTAAGTCCCACCTTCCCCTTCTCTATTCTATTTTTAAAACTCGTATTCCTAAAATCCGACGGAAGTGGAGTTAATCCGACTTCCGGTTCAGTTTTCCTTAAAAAGTGAAATTTCATTAAACACAACCATTCCAAACTCTCACATCTTGACTATTAAACATTAACCAAACATCATGAACAAGTTTCATAGCAAAATATTTCATATTGTAATTTCTATCGTACTTTTTCAGTAAAATACCATGTAGTTTAGTTTCGGCATTAAACATCATATTTTCTTGCTATATCTTTAAATAGATCATGAGGTAATGACCTACCCCCTCACAACACCCATATGCAAAATAACACGATACCTTTCGGGAACATAGAATACGGGAATACGAATTTACAATTAAATACCTTCTACTATTAAAACCATTTTCTACAAAATTACGTATTTTTTACAAATTTTTGCTAAGTAACGCTACAACCCATTTTTGGGAACCCGTCTAGGATGGTGCGGATTATCGCACATCCATGGACTTAGTAGTGCGAGATTCAGACCTCCGCAAAGAGCATTCGGTCTCGAAAGATTTTAAAATACAAATATCTTAAGAAAAATGAGATTTCTAGAAAAATAATAAATTAAAATTAATTTATATAAATAAATATATATATATCATCAAAATATCTATTTTTGATATAATATAAATATTCCAACTTTTTTATATCAAAAGAATCACTTTACATGAAAATACCATGAAATTCCATACAAATTTAATACGTTACAACTAAATTCCATATATTATGAAAAATAGGCTTATCTGTCACGCCCTGCTTCTCAGTATACGACGAAGAGGACGCGACTGGTCCGCTACGTATTTACTCTGAAGTAAATACGCTAAGCGTATCTAAGCAATATAAAAGTAAATGCACAAGAGACAAGTTATAATAAAACGGCAACTTTAGTCATTCACATTCTTTCTGTACAATATATGGAAAGTAAATACAACTGAAATAAAAAAACAATGCTTAAACAATGGCATAACAGAAAAGAAAAGTACTGAATGGAAAGTGTATAATGACTAGAGCTCAGGGTCTTCACTGAACTGGTCCAAGTCTTCAGCAGTGGGCTTGATCTCTGACGGGTCCAAATCACCTGACGGCATTCAAAGAAGAAAGAAAGAGAATGTCGTCAGCGAAACAGGTCGCTCGGTAAGTCTCAAAGAAAAGGGAGAAATAGAATAGATAGAATAAGAAGGTATCTTTTAAAGTTGTATTATATTGTTGTAATGTTGTGTTAACGTTGTTGTTTGTAGCTTGGTACAAAAGGATGTCAGTGTATACGAGAGGAGTCTCGTTAGACCAGAGACTACGGTGAACTGAATATAGAGTACAAGGCTCCGTTAGAAGGCCCAGAACAACGGCAATTGGATTCATGTTAGGTGTCTTAAATCTTGCAGTCCCGTGCCACTTTTAACACCTTCCGTACCTGTCTACCCCTTAAACCCCGTATTGTTTTGATTGTATTGTATTGTATTGTAAACTGTATAGATTGTATAATTGGATGACTGACCGAAACCATGATATCTGTAACGGATGTAACCGTAGAATCATGTAAATGGATGTAAACTGGAGATCATGTAAATGGAATGTATATCCATGGTTCGGTTCGGTCAAGTTGTATAGATTAATAATTGGATTCATGGATTCATGTTGGATTGTAATATTATAGAGTATAGATTGTAGATTGTAGATTGTAAATTATACTTGAATCATATTCAAGTCAGATTATAATGAGACTCAAACCCGAGTCAGACAATTAGAAAAGTAAATTGATGTCCTGCTTGTTTTGATGTTATCGGTAACCGCTGCACATGGGCGGCAGGATTTGTGTCTTTTTTAAAGACGATTACCGTATTGATAACACCGTAGTTAAGTTATCCACCTTAGATAGGCAAGCACCCACTTCTTCGGCTCCCTGAGGCTCAAGAGATTGGTCCCGCTTAAACCTATGTTTACTAGGGTCCTTAGGGTAATTTATAGAACTTGAGGGGGTTTTATGTAAAAATACTCTTGTATGGTTTTCAAAATACACCCCAAGTATTTATTAATCGTCTTTAGAGTTGTAATGAATGTAGATTTTATGCTGTGATATTTCTAGTGATACTATCCTATTTTCATAAATAAAGGTATTTATTTGTAATATTGATTTGTATGGAATTCATGGTATTTTAGTGTAAAATGATTCTTGTGACATTTTTAGAAAAAGTGGAATATTTGTAATAATTCAAAATAGATATTTTTATGTTACATATACATATATTTATATGAAAATAATTTTAGTATATATATAATATTCTAGAAATCTCGTTTTCTTAAGATGTCGTATTTTAAATCTCTCGAGACCGAATGCTTCTTGTGGAGGTCTGCATCTCGTACTACTAAGCCCGGATGTACGATAATCCGCACCATCCCGAACGGGTTCCCCAAATGGGTTGTAGCGGCGCTTTGCAAAGATTTGTATAAATACTAATCATTAAGGAAAAAACGGTTTTATTAATTATTGTATTTATTTGTAAACATGTCGAATTTCTCGTATTCTATGTTCTAGGGTCTCCTAAGTCAACTAGACTGCTCCTAACTGGTCCAAAGCGACAAGTTGTAAGATATCCCTTAAATCGCCTCTTCACCGCCAATTGTGGCCAGGTAAGTACAAGTGAAGAAAGGAGGGATCCACTCACGAATCACCGTGAGACGGGCCTTTTAAAATTACTTTTCTCACTTGTCTAGCCTAAGCACTACAAACTCGGGTTTAGATAAACGACTGAATGCCCACAACCTTCCTCTGTCCTAATGAGCGCGACAGTCCTTAATTGGCTGAGTCTAGATATTTATTATTATTATTATTATTATTATTATTATTTACTCAAAGGTTATTTATTTGTAATGATTTCGATTTCCCGTATTCTATGTTCTCGAGGGTGTGGTGCTATGTTGCATATGAGTGTGTGAGGAAGTAGATCGTTACCTCATGATCTACTTAATGGTATAACAAATTTAATGGTTTAAATGTATAATTGAAACAATGTGGTATTTAAATGAAAAATACGATAAAGTGAAATAGCCATCATTTTATGAAATGAAACTTGATCAATTTGGTTGATTAGTGTTTAATAGTCAACATGAGAGAGTTTAAGCGTAATTGTATTAACGAGAAGTAAAGTTTTATAAGAAAACCGAATCGGAAATCGGATTTGTTCCAATTCCGTCGGGTTTTGTAAATCCGTATTTTTAGAATGGAAAAGAAAGTTAGAAATAAGACTTATGGGTTTGGACAATAACGAGAGTGAAATGGACGGAGAGGAATCGCCGGTGCGTCACTTCGTCGCCGCGAGTTCCTAGAACGATCGCCGGAAGTTCGCCGGGAATTTCGCCGTAGCTTCGCTTCGTGCTCGTTTTCAAAGTACACAAGTTTCTTGGAAATTTTAGAGAGTTGGCTCAGAGTTTTGGGGTTAGAGGGTAGAGGGTAGGAGTGGTATTTATAGGGTTAGGGTAGGTGAGGGGTTTTAATTTAAAAAAAATTGTAAAATGTATTAAAATCATTAAAAAATGGAGTAAAAGATGATTAATTGTGTCTCTGGAAGTGGTCTGCAGATTTAAAGTATATAGGGATGTATAGAAGGCCAAGAGACACAAAAAAGATGTTGGGGACTCGGCCGTCCGGCCGAGTCCGGCCGGCGGCGCCGGCCCGAGTCAGGTCGAGTCAGGGCATGGGGAGGTGGGGGGTCTCCTGAGGTAGTCACTGGTACTTTCAGTTTTTCATGGGTAGTGGGAAATTTTGGTGTTATCTCGTGTGGACTGTTGGGCTTCTATAAAATTTAAAACAAATAAATATTAAAAATAATGTGGGGTATGGGATTTGAACTATGGTGGCTTGGTTCAACAGTGCAAGGTATTACCAATGAGCTACAAGCTCCTTCTTGTAATTAAATAGTGAATTAATTACTTATGTCTTGTGCTCAGGCAATAAATACCCCTTTATGGATTTTGAAAAAAAAATTGTAAAGAAAGTTGTATAGGAAAATTAGGGTTGTTACATTCTACCCTCCTTATAAAAATTTCGTCCTCGAAATTTATAACAGGAAAGTGTAACAGATTCAAGAAAGTTTGGTGACTGAAGTACAGATAGTGTATAACAAGATGTTGCAAGAGTTTTAAAAAGTGTGAGAAAGACTTACTGGTGTTACCTTGACTTACAGTTTCGGCTTCTACGGCTGCTAATGTGAAAGTCTGTCGCCGTGGTACATTCCTTCAAACTGGAGGCACATTCTGTCTTTGGGGCCTGTTTCTTTGCCCTCGAGGCATGTTCCTCATTGCCTGTTGGAAATTGACGAGTAGCTTGTGCAGGTGGTGGAGCATGTAGTGCAAAACGATGTGCAGGAGCCTGGATAGCTGGCCGCTGCGGGTAGTTGGTGGGTATGTGAGCTGAGTTGCTATTGTAAGGACGGTTCCCAATTCCGTAGTTGGATGCGCCACAAATTAGACACAGGCCTTTTGCGCGCCTACGGTCCTTCCACAAGTGTCCCTTTGTTCTGCAGTAGTAGCAGAAATCTGGACTCGACTGGTTATTGGTTTCTTCTGGTCTCCTGGGTCCAAACGATGGCCTGGAAGAGGCTCCTCCTACTATTTGAGCGGCAGGGCGTTTCAAACCGGTAGATTAGGATCTGCCCCTCGCCTTTATCACTGCCTCATAACTGCGGCAGCTTCTAAAGCATCTTCATGAGTCAGAAATTTCCCTGTGGCTAGTGCAGCCTGAATTTCCGTGTCCAAACCCTGTTGAAATCGACGGGCTCGGATCTCGTCCGTCGGTATCAAGTGTGCCGCGAATCTGTTACGGTCTTGTGTTAGCTGTGTAGTATGTGATATTAAAAATTTGAAATACTGTGATATATCTTACCGACTGAGCATGGTGAACTCAGCATCATACGTATCTACCGATTTGATCCACATCGAACCTTGTTGTAGATGAATGAACTGTTGTTCCATGTCGAACCTGGCAGTCACAGGGAAATACTTCGCGTCGAACTTATCGCGGAAAGTCTTCTATTCAATAGGCTGATGAAGGCGGCTTTCTTCCGCCTTCCACCAAACCCGTGCATTATCCGTGAGCTGTAATTTTGCCACACGAACCCAAGCTATATCTGGCACTTGTGCCGCTGCCAGATCATCTTCTATGCTCTGTGCCCATTCCTCAGCTTCAAGTGGGCTTCCCTTTCCGGAGAACTGTTTGGGATGCAAAGCTCTGAATTGCTTTATCCCAGGTGTATCAGTCTTGGGACGGTTCAAAAGCTGCTGCTGTCCCTCAAGGAGGCTGCGGATCGCCTCAAGCAGAACTGTTTGCTTGGTGGGTGGAGCAGGAACAGCAGGAACGGTTGGTAGTGGTGGAGTGTTGTTGAAGTTGGTGCTGGTGTTGTTTTGGGAATCCATAACCTTGAAGAAAAATTTAGGTTAAGACAGATTCAAGTACATGAAATGATAAGATTCAAGGAATATGAAATTGTAAGATTCAAGAAACATGAATTGTAAAGAATGTTTTAGTTGCTAGTTCTTGTGTTATATTGCTTAGATTGTTCACGTAGAACAGAATTGCATGATAGGGTTTCATACAGCTCTGACCTGCATAGGCCACCAACAAAACCTGTCACGCCCCACTTCCCAGTATATGGCGAAGGGGACGCGACTGGTCTGCTACATATTTACTCTGAAATAAATACGCTAAGCGTATCTAAGCAATATAAAAGTAAATGCACAAAAGACAAGTTATAATAAAACAGCAACTTTATTCATTCACATTCTTTCTGTACAATACATGGAAAGTAAATACAACTGAAATAAAAAGCAATGCCTAAACAATGGCATAACAGAAAAGAAAAGTACTGAATGGAAAGTGTACAATGACTAGAACTCGGGGTCATCACTGAAATGGTCCAAGTCTTCAGCAGTGGGCTTGATCTCTGACGGGTCCAAATCACCTGACGGCATTCAAAGAAGAAAGAAAGAGAATGTCGTCAGCGAAACAGGTCGCTCGGTAAGTCTCAAAGAAAAGGGAGAAATAGAATAGATAGAATAAGAAGGTATCTTTTAAAGTTGTATTATATTGTTGTAATGTTGTGTTAACGTTGTTGTTTGTAACTTGGTACAGAAGGATGCCAATGTATACGAGAGGAGTCTCGTTAGACCAGAGACTACGGTGAACTGAATATAGAGTACAAGGCTCCGTTAGAAGGCCCGGAACAACGGCAATTGGATTCATGTTAGGTGTCTTAAATCTTGCAGTCTCGTGCCACTTTTAACACCTTCTGTACCAGTCTACCCCTTAAACCCTGTAGTGTTTTGATTGTATTGTATTGTAAACTGTATAGATTGTATAATTGGATGATTGACCGAAACTATGATATTTCTAATGGATGTAACCGTAGAATCATGTAAATGGATGTAAACTGGAGATCATGTAAATAGAATGTATATCCATGGTTCGGTTCGGTCAAGTTGTATAGATTAATAATTGGATTCATGGATTCATGTTGGATTGTAATATTGTAGAGTGTAGATTGTAGATTGTAGATTGTAAATTGTACTTGAATCATATTCAAGTCAGATTATAATGAGACTCAAATCTGAGTCAGACAATTAGAAAAGTAAATTGAAGTCCTGCTTGTTTTGATGTTATTGGTAACCGCTGCACATGGGCGGCAGGATTTGTGTCTTTTTCAAAGACGATTACCGTATTGATAACACCGTAGTTAAGTTGTCTACCTTAGATAGGCAAGCACCCACTTCTCCGGCTCCCTGAGGCTCAACAGATTGGTCCCGCTTAAACCTATGTTTACTAGGGTCCTTAGGGTAATTTATAGAACTTGAGGGGGCTTTATGTAAAAATACTCTTGTATAGTTTTCAAAATACACCCCAAGTATTTATTAATCGTCTTTAGAGTTGTAATGAATGTAGATTTTATACTGTGATATTTCTAGTGAAACTATCCTATTTTCATAAATAAAGGTATTTATTTGTAATATTGATTTGAATGGAATTCATGGTATTTTAGTGTAAAATGATTCTTGTGACATTTTTAGAAAAAATGGAATATTTGTAATAATTCAAAATAGATATTTTTATGTTACATATACATATATTTATATGAAAATAATTTTAGTATATATATAATATTCTAGAAATCTCGTTTTCTTAAGATGTCGTATTTTAAATCTTTCGAGACCGAATGCTCCTTGCGGAAGTCTGCATCTCGCACTACTAAGCCCGAGGATGTGTGATAATCCGCACCATCCCGAACGGGTTCCCCAATGGGTTGTAGCGGCGCTTTGCAAAGATTTGTATAAATACTAATCATTAAGGACAAAACGGTTTTATTAATTATTGTATTTATTTGTAAATATGTCGAATTTCCCGTATTCTATGTTCGAGGGTCTCCTAAGTTAACTAGACTGCTCCTAACTGATCCAAAGCGACAAGTTGTAAGATATCCCTTAAATCGCCTCTTCACCGCCAATTGTGGCCAGATAAGTACAAGTGAAGAAAGTAGGGATCCGCTCATGAATCACCGTGAGACGGGCCTTTTAAAGTTGCCTTTCTCACTTGTCTAGCCTAGGCACCACAAAGTCAGGTTTAGATAAACAACTGAATTCCTACAACCTTCCTCTGTCCTAATGAGCGCGACAGTCCTTAATTGGCTGGGTCTAGATTTTTTTTTTTATTATTATTATTATTAGCTCAAAGGTTATTTATTTGTAATGATTTCGATTTCCCGTATTCTATGTTCTCGAGAGTGTCGTGCTATGTTGCATATGAGTGTGTGAGGAGGTAGGTCGTTACCTCGTGATCTACTTAAAGGTATAATAAGTTTAATGTTTAAATGTATAATTGAAACAATTTGGTATTTAAATAAAAAAATACGATAAAGTGAAATAGCCATCATTTTATGAAATGAAACTTGATCAATTTGGTTGATTAGTGTTTAATAGTCAACATGAGGAAGTTTAAGCGTAATTGTATTAACGAGAATTGAAGTTTTAGAAGAAAACCGAATCGGAAATCGGATTTGTTCCAATTCCGTCGGGTTTTGTAAATCCGTATTTTTAGAATGGAAAAGAAAGTTAGAAATGGGACTTACGGGTTTTGGACAATAACGAGAGTGAGATAGAAGGAGAGGAATCGCCGGTGCGTCACTTCATCGCCGTGAGTTCCTAGAACGATCGCCGAAAGTTCGCCGTGAATTTCGCCATAGCTTCGCTTCGTGCTCGTTTTCAAAGTACACAAGTTTCTTAGAAATTTTAGAAAGTTGGCTCAGAGTTTTGGGGTTAGAGGGTAGAGGGTAGGGTAGTATTTATAGGGTTAGGGTAGGTGAAGGGTTTTAATTTAAAAAAATTGTAAAATGTATTAAAATCATTAAAAAATGGAGTAAAAGAGGATTAATTGTGTCTCTGGAAGTGGTTTGCAGATTTAAAGTATACAGGGATGTATAAAAGGCCAAGAGACACAAAAAAGATGTTGGGGACTCGGCCGTCCGGCCGTGTCCGGCCGGCGGCGCCGGCCCGAGTCGGCAGGCCGCCGGCCGACTCGAGGCATGGGGAGGTGGGTGTCTCCTGAGGTAGTCACTGGTACTTTCATTTTTTCATGGGTAGTGGGAAATTTTGGAGTTATCTCGTGTGGATTGTTGGGCTTCTATAAAATTTAAAACAAATAAATATTAAAAATAATATAGAGTGTGGGATTTGAACTCTGGTGGCTTGGTTCAGCGGTGCAAGGTATTACCAATGAGCTATAAGCTCCTTCTTGTAATTAAATAGCGAATTAATTACTTATGTCTTGTGCCGAGGCAATAAATACCCCTTTATGGATTTTGAAAAAAAAATAGTAAAGAAAGTTGTATAGGAAAATTAGGGCTGTTACATTATCTCACTAGAAATGTCACATATATAAAATCTACATATATGAAAACTTTAAAGACGATAATAAAATACTTGAGATGTATTTTGAAAATTATACAAAATTATTTTTACATAAAACCCCCTCAAGTTTTATAAATTACAATAATGACCCTAGTAAATATAGGTTTAAGCGGGACCAGTCTCTTGAGCCTCAGGGAGCCGGAGATATGGATGCTTGCCTATTTTAGATAGACAACTTAACAAACGGTGTTATCAATGTTAGTTATATGTATGCCCTAGAGGCCATTACTGTACATACGATGTATATTGTAGTGGATGCTTGGACATATATAGGGAGGACTTTCTTGCTCGACATGATAGTATGCTATCTGGTTACTCTTTATCTTAACATGTACTCTGATTGTCTCTATATAACATGTTGATAAAGCCTTTAGGATGAGTACTTGACTACCAGGACTATGATGCAGTTCATACTAGTGGGGACAGTGTAGTCGCTAAGTACATCATTCAAATGTTCCTAGTCGTGGGAGTACCGAGACAGGGCATCGATACTCCAGAGTAGACTAGCGTATGCGCTTCTTGACCCATATGATGGGCGATGGATGATCACATATCCATTGGTGTTTGACATCAGAGAAGGTATACGGGTGCTCAGTGGAGACTGGGTACACTGGACGGACTCGCCGAGAACTCCCAGATGGTATTTACATCACGTCAGATGGCAGTTCCCTGGTGACACTGGTACAGGTTAGTCTGTAGACCCGAGATCGTCATAGAATCTTGTGTGATTCCCACTGTGTTTTGATTTCCATCATACCATGTCCAAGAGGGCGTGCAAAACGGTGGCTTTTGGGTACAGTCCCGAATCACATAGAGGCAATGAGCGATAGGAGGGGTTTCGTCTCTCCCGGTATAGGGAGTTGATGTTGCGCTGTGTTCGATTGGCTATAACTGGAAATCCCTGGCCAGGGTTACTGAGATTTACTGGTAAGTGTTATCAGTAGTTTCTCGAACTGTTATGGACATCATATCGACACGACTTATCAAGCTACTGGGGTCTGACGTTTACCACCCATAGGCGAGATATGCGACATATCTGACGAAGAGACTAGACTGTACGGGAGTGTTACTGATTGGATTCGAAGGAGAATATACAGGCTTGCTTGTTGATCTTCTGATCGCTCAATACTTGGGTGGCTATTACGTTTAGCTGACCGCTTGCAGCTTGTGGGTGTTTGATATGATCATCACCTACTGCCGGCGTATTGACGACTCTTTAGAGTCCTACACAGAGGTTTCCTGGCTCAGGCAAAACGGAGTAGGAGCACATATGTGATATGTGCGGGACCGAGAACAATACGTGTATGTGATACCGTATTAGATTCTCGCGATATGTGATATCGGCCGGGTATATGTGATATAGCCAGGTCATCGGATCAAATGTTGATTCGATGAACTGATACAGATTATATTAGTCGGTTATTTATGAAATAGCCGGATTATCGGATCAAGTGTTGATTCGATAATTTAATGTATAATTATATATTTGATATATTATATTATATTAACTAATATTAGCTCACTTAAAGATTCTTTTTCTCACTTGAATAATATATTGATATATATGTGATATATGTTAATTGTATTATTTTATTTTGTCACAATAAATATTGTATATGTGATATATAATATTGTAACATGTTATGGTTACAAGTGCAACATGTTTTGTGAAGTTTAAATATGGTTAGTGTTTGGATTAGGGTTAAGCTTGCATGAAGCTTTCAAGAAGCTTCTTGAAGCTTTGACTTTGACTATGATATTTTGTGTAGATATTTATTAACCTAACCCAAACCCTTTACCATAGTTAATTCTTTACAAGGGTTAAGTCTAGATTCTTAACCCATGGTTGCAATTCTAATCTCACACAAGATTTCATTATTCATCACAAATAGATTTCTTCTTCTTCTTCTCCTTGAAAAGCTTTCTAGCTTTTTGACATGTGATGAAAATGAGTGAGAAATTGAAAACAAAAGAGAGATAAATTCCTACTGCATCATCCTCATCTATTCTAGCTGCTTAGATTAGGGTGTTTGCTTTTCTAATACTTGATTAGCAAAGCAAGACTTGTGTTTGAGTTTCTTCAAGGTAAATCATCTTAGTTATTGAAGATCGGAAGCTAGCTTGCATCTTTCTCTTCATGGAGCCTCTCTAGAGTCCGGGTACTTGATGATCGCAGCAAAGGGACCTCAACACGGAGCTTATGAAGCGAAGGAACGGACTACAAAGGTTGTAATCCCTAACTCTTAGATGTTAAAGTGTTTAACATGCTTGTTTGCTTAATTCTCTAGTTAAAATCTTGGTTAGGGTTTGTTTAGCACCCCAAAAATTTCAATATGGGATGTGTGATGCCTTCCTAAACCTTGCTAAGGTGCTATACTAACCCTACAATGGTATCAGAGCCAAGCTAGAGCTTTAGCCGTTGTCTGGACGAAGTTTGAAGTCCGATCGAACCCCAAAACCCCGATACAAACCCCTTCTCTGGAAATTTTTTCAAAAGTTGAAATTTTTCATACTAAATACTCAGAAAATCATGCAGGGAATTCTAAGAATTACTATGAAGTACGAAACCCTAACTCCCTCAAGAGACCGCGGAACCGCGGCCAAACCATGCGTTTGGCGGCGGTTCCGCGGCCATCTTTTGGAGTTAGGGGCTAATACTTCAGGGGTTTATTCTTGGGTACTTTTTCATGCTTCTGGGAATTTTTAATTCTACTCAAGTGTTGAACTTTCTGGGACATATTGGGAACTCGTTGATTCGATCGGAAAGTTTAACTTCGTTTAAGTTTTTCCGGGTAATTTAGAACGTGTTAAAAAGTTCGAACGGATATCAATAACTCACTTTTTCTCCTGTCGGAAAACTTTCAAGTGTTGGATTTTTCCACGAGTTTAAAACTTTCGGGAAATCATACAAGCATATATGTGGACCCTCTAGAAGAACGTAACCTTAACTCGATTATATGACCGTCTAAACCGCCACTAGAACCCTAGGGTTTGTGGTAGTTTAGTGTTGCCACATGTGAGGCGTTGGTTTGATCCTTTTACGGCTGGTTCATTGGGTCTGTGACATGTTCTGGTATTTTTGAACTCCGCTCAAGTGTTGAGCTATTTGGGAAATCTTGGGTGTTTGATTATTCGATCGAAAAGTTTAACATTGTCTATTTATCTGAAATGTGATACAATATTTGGAATCCACAAGTAGTTATGAGATAACTAAATTGAATAAATCTAGTAGTTTTTAGTCTCATTTGATCGGTTGCCATGGGATTTTGATGTGATCAAAAGTCCGTCGCAATCACGTAGCGTACGCGGATACTCGCTGAGTAAACTTAATAGATAGCCACACCCCAAGCCCCGACCAAGCGACTGTAGGAGAACCCTGTCGCCAAAAGCATCTGTTCGGGTGCTCGCGGCAGCGGTGTTCCGTCTTAGTGCACTTCGTCGACGGCATCGGGGGGTGCAGCCGTCTACTAAAGTTTCCGACGAGCATTCGATCAGGGTGTCGGGAATCTTGTTGAATTGCCCGACTTGATATTGAAAAGAGTTTTCGATATTGAGACTAAAATGCGGGGTTTATAATTGTTAGGCATGCGATGTCTAAGGAATTCATTTGGTTAGGCATGAGATGTCTAAGGAGGTTGCGGATTCCAACTGTTGTAGTTTTACACTTTCTTTTCTGTGACCGTAAGCGTAGTATGTGGTGTATCGCCGGCTTCGTTGCTATACATCAACGACAATCGGGATACGCATACTTGCTTACGTTGATGATATGAGATATTATATGTTGCTGTAATATGTTATACTGGATCGTCGTGTTTTGAATAGCCGGGGGTTTTATGTGAGATAAGAGTTTTTCTTTTTCATTCATGTAAAATTCTTTTGTATGTAATATTCTTTTATTGGGGCACTTCCAGGTTGAGGATGATGTCACCATTGTATATTATTTACTTTTCCGCATTAGGATAGACCCAAGGCGGGGATCACAAGTAACCGGGTTCTAGGGTCCAGTGGGAGACCATCTCGAAGAGTCGAGACCGGGTCTCTTAACCCTAGAATTGGCAGTGTTGCTTGCCGCTCTCGTAGGGGTCTAGGGATGTGGATTTGGCTATTCATCGCGACCGTAGAATCTGTGTTTTATACTAGCTTGATATAAAACACGGAGATCCTAGTATATCCAATATTTCATATATATTCTTCTGCTGCAATGTTCTGTGATGAGATCATATTACTGCCTGAAACGAATGTTTATATTATATATATGTGATATATATTATATATTGTTGATTTTGTTTCATATCTGATGCTTGGGAAGCATATTAAAATGGGGCTTCATTAATGAGATTAATGAAATAAAAGAAACCTAAAGATGTTGTAGAAACTTGTTTAAAAACTGGTAGCTCTAGTTCTTGCTTTGCATAGCGGTGTTCCTTAGAGAACATCCAGCACCTTATCGATAAGGAAAGAGCCGAGATCCCTTCACCGGGAATGACCACTTTAGTGAAAACTAGTAGATACTACAAACACGGTTTGTCTTTTGATTGCTTTTATAGTTTTTGTTTTGCATAGCGGTATTTGTGAAATATCCTGCACCTTATTCGATAAGGAAAGAGCCGAGATCCCTTCACCAGGAGTGACCTCTTTAGCGAAACTAGAAAAGCCTCAAAAACACTCCTTTTCATAATCACTTATTTCTACAACGATATCAAGTTCATTACGCAAAGGGTTTTCTTAAAAACCTATCGTAGCCCTCCATCATTTCAGATAAGTACTGCTTAGTATTCATGCTATGTTTGTTGGCCTGCGTCAAGGCGTAGTGTGCGGTAGCTAACTAGTGCTTATTTGCAGCATACGATGCGATTGGATTAGGGTAGTCGTGGGACTTTGTTGGCCTGCGTCAAGGGTCGTGCGGGTGGGTTTAATTCAATCAGGAAATGTACGGGTTGAACTTGACTAGCGGACTATGGTTTGTTAGCCTGCGTCAAGGTCATAAGACGCTAGGGGTAAAAATATAATTGGGAATTTCAAGAGTTGAAATTTGCAATAAGATTGCATACCTTCTATGAAATAGTTGGATCCCGATACCCGCTGCGAGTAAGAGTTACTCCTGGGAGAGTTTTACACATTACAATTAGCCGATCAAGTAGGTGTCTAGAAAGGTGTCAACGGGGTTAAGGCTCTGGGAAAACGAGGTTTACTTTAATTAGGTCCGTGCGAAAGCACGGGGAACCTCCCTCAAAGTACCGGCACTGGCCTGGCTGAAAGATTGGCGAACTTGTAGAGTGTAATTAATCCCGGCTAGTCTTTCCTTTTAGGGTTTGAAGGAAGAATTGACTAAAACAGTGGGAGTCATCCTGATTAGATATATTAATTACCAATCTAATCTTACAAGAGCATATGCTAAGTGTTTTCTTCTCTCTCTCTCCAGGTAGCGACCATGTCACGCCTTAATCAAGATAATAATACGGATGTATTGACCGAACCCGCTTATTATACTGCGCCAGGGAACGTTGGTCCTGCTCCAACTTATAAATTTTATAAGACCGAGCAGGAAATAGGGGATTACCAGAATTCTCGTGCCGCCCAAATGAAGAAAGTGCATGTTGATGCATCATCTTCGAGTGTGTTCATTACCGAGAACTGTTTCTCAGTATCATTTACGTCCTGGGTATGAGATACCGGATCAGGATCCCGCAAATGTAATTTGTTACATGGGCTACAGATAGGTAGAGAACTGAGAAAGGGTGATAAGTTTCAAGAGTTTGAAATGATGCAAGTGTTGCAGTCAAGTCTGTTGGCAGTTATCACCCTGTATTACCAGAATACATTGATTCTGAACGAATGTTATTAGATACCGAACCTGATATACAATATCATATCAGTCTCTTTATTAGTAAAGAAGGATATAATTTTGTATTGTTGGATAATGTTTTGAACATTTCCTATATCAAGAGTTGATCGGTTCAGGCACGTTATCTAAAAGCATAGATGTTCTAAATCAAACTACAGTTCTTAATGTACAGAACACATACAAGAGGAAGAGTTCAGAAATGAACGAATCCTTCTTGAGGCATTATAGACTAGGTCATATCAATGTGACCCGACTAGCTGAAGTTACATAAAAATGCATATTTAAATTAGTTTGGATTTACATCTTGTAAAACTTGCCAGTCATGTCACAAAGATAAGATGACCACAGCTCCGTTTATTAGAAACAGAGAAAGAGTTAGTGAACTCTTGGGATTGATACATGATGATGTATGTAAAGGTCCCCTGTCTACACATGCCAGGACCGGTTCTTTGTACTTCGTTATATTCACTGATTATCTCTCAAGATCCGGACATATGTTCCTGTTGAAACACAAGTCTGAAGCTTTTGAGAAATTCAATGAATATAAGTTAGAAGTAGAGAACCAAAACAGGTATTAGTATTATGTCCTTTGATGTGATCAATGAGGAGAATACTTGAGCACGGAATTCCTGGACTATTCTGAAGGAGAATGAGATTCTCTCTTAGCATTACTCCTCCGTATGCACCACAGCACATCGGTGTATCGGAGCGGAGCAATCACACCTTATGTGATATGGTGTGCTCTATGATGAGTACTACTGAGTAGCCTATTTCCTTTTAGGGGTTATGCACTTGAGAAGCTGCATACCTATTGAATAGGGTTCCAACCAAATCAGATGCCTACCACTCCATATGTGTTATGGTATGGGAAGAGCCCATCTCTTAAAAATTTTAAGATTTGGGGTTATCCGGCCTATGTCAAAAGCAAAATCCGGACAAGCTCGAGGCAAGGTCAGTTCTGTGGAAGTTTGTTGGATATCCCAAGCATTCGCAAGGGAATATCTTCTACCAAACTGAGGAACAAAAGATGTTCTGTTTTCATGCCACCTTTTGGAAAGGGAATTTCTTGTGAAGAAATTAGTGGTCATGAGGTAAAACTGGAAGTAGTTCCAGCTAAAACAAACTGCAGCTGATGATTTGGTAGAACCGGAGGATTCAATAGTTTCCAACGAACCTCAGCCTCTCCGCCGATCTGGTAGGGTTCCTCATCCACCTGAGAGATACTTCGGTTTCTTTATGACAGTGGGAGCGAGGATTGCATCATGAGATGATGACCCAACTAGTTTCGAGCAGGCCATCAGGAGTGGGGACTCTGTGAGAATGGCTGGATGCTTAGCGATCTGAGATGGAATCCTTATACAACAACAAAGTATGGACTTTGGTTGCTTTATCTGAAGGGTTAAATCCCCATCAGGAGCAAGTATATCTTAAGAAGATTACTTGGTCTACATGGAAAAGTTGAGACTTTCAAAGCTATGCTTAAGTCCATCCAGATCCTACTTGCCACTGCTACATACCATGACTACGATAGCTGGCGGTTGGGTGTCATGACTGCTTTTCTAAATGATGGTTTGGAAGAGAGCGTCTATAAGTACAAAGCCAGAGGGCTTCGTAGACAGTGAGAGCAGCGGAAACGTGTGCAAGATGTTTTATGTGATAAATCAGGCATCGCGGAGTTGGAACTTCTGTTTTGATGCAGTAGTCAAAGAGTTTGACTTCATCAAAATGGTAGATGAACCAAGTACATGTAAGTCGATGTACAACACCCCACGACTTGTGGGGAGGCAGAATAATGAAAAACGATCTTGTTTTAGGCGTAAACATCGACTAACCGAGAATCTTTGCATAAACAATAACTAACAACAAACATAGGAGTTTACAACTACTATGAAAAGTGATTATACCTAAAGATCCGAGTCCTTCGTCTTGTCGTTCTCCACGTCCTCTCCGGCCTTCTCTAAGTAGTAGAAGATCCACCCGAGAGCTTTTCTACAAGCTTCACCTCAAACTAGAGGTAACTAGGTTTCTTAAACCGCTAATCTAAGCAACCTAGGTGATATAGAGAATGGTTAAGGATTAAGTAGTCTAATCTAATCCTTGTACTCAACACATGAGAGGGGAGGATTAGGATTTGAAGAGGGTGAGCTTGAGGAGAGAGAAAGTGAGCAAGAAAATGGAATGAGATAATGAGCTCTCATAATATATATGAAGCATAAATCAAAACAAGATAAATCAAGTAAATGATTTAACAACCATGCTCCATAAATATCTTATGGGTGATTCATCTCTATGAGTCATTAAGCATTTATGATGCATTAATGACATGGATGAATCACTCAAATGAGTCACTAATCCCATTTAATGCATATGCCACATTAACCCCCAAGTCACCATCTTCTAGAAGCTTCTCGCGCAATTACGAGAACGCCCCTCCTATCCGTGAAAACACGGAAAAACTTTAGACTGTATAAATCCAATAACCGGATACTAGAAACTGGCTTAAACCAAAGCCGACTAGTAAAAACTGTCCGGATGTCGTACATGCGTAAACACACGTATGCGTCCGAACCCATGTCGTAAAACCATACGACCTCTATATCGTTTCGCCTGGAATAGGGAAACTCTCTGTGTGGGACTCTAGAGACTCGACTACTACGCTGGCAGTGGGTTTAACCACAGACAGCAAGCGGCACTAGCTGTACGTAACGGTCCCAAGGTAGATGTCGATAAGAAGGCCGATGAGGAAACCCATCCGAACTCCTACTGAGTCTGATGTGACAATCCCCGTACAGTCCGGTCTGTTCGTCTAAGACTATCACATATCGGGCCTAGGGGGCGGTAAGCGTCGGTCCCCTAATAGCGGTATAAGTCGTGTCGGAGTGAAGCCCATTACACCCTGAGAAACTACTGGAACCTACCAGCAAATCTCGCTTGCCCTGGCCAGGGACTTTGCGTAATGGCTCTCTGACACAGCGCGATATCAACCCCGAATACCAGGAGAGACGAATCCTGTCTAACCGCCACTGCCTCCAAGTGCTCGGGACTGCACCCAACTGCTACCTGTTTGCACGACTCTTTTGAGCCGTGGTAGGGTAGCAATCTAAGAACAGTGGGACACACTCGAGGCGAAGTAGCAGTGTCAAGTCTGCGGACTATGTTGTACTCATGTCACCTGGGAACTGTTCACTGACGACTGGTATAAAACCAACCAATAGTTCCCTGTGAGTCATGTCCGGTGTACCCGTAACCTAACGAGCACCTGCATACTATCTCCAGTACGACGTACTGACGGCTGTGGGACAGACCATCTCCCCAACTGGGATGAGAAGCGTACACACTAGTCTACTCCGGAGTATCGATGCCCTGTCTCGATAATCCTACGACTAGGGACCTGAATAAGGGTGTGCTTGTAGACTACCCAGCCCCCACTAGTATGACTGCCATCACAACGCTGGTAGTCAAGCAAGATCCTAAGATCTCTATCAATACGTATACTCACATATTAAGATAGAAAAACCAAGTAGCATACTACCATGTTTAGCAAGACTGTTATATACATGTGAATATCCCAAGCTTCCATTAAGTAATATACAAACTAGTATGATACAATAATGGCCCTTAGGGCATATACACTAACAATCTCCCACTTGCACTAGGGCCATGTACTGGCATATCGAAGACCGATGATCTCGAGTAGCCTCTCGAACTGAATCTGAGGTAGGGCCTTTGTGAATGGATCAACAATGTTCTCTTCAGTAGCAACTCTCCGAACCTCGATCTCCTGACGATCAATGATCTCCCTGATCAGGTGATACCGCCTTAAGATGTGTCTGGACTTCTGATGGGACCTTGGTTCCTTCGCTAAAGCTATAGCTCCGTTGTTGTCGCAATACAGAGGTATTGGATCAACAATGGTAGGAACCACCTGAAGTTTTGTTAGGAACTTCTTCATCCAGACTGCTTCTTTTGCGGCATCGCAAGCTGCTATATACTCCGCTTCCATCGTCGAGTCAGCAACGGTGTCCTGCTTGGAGCTCTTCCAGCACACCGCCCCTCCATTGAGGGTAAAGACATAACCCGACATGGACTTGGAATCGTCATTATCACTCTGGAAGCCGGAATCAGCATAGGCCTCCATCCTGAGGTCTTTTCCGCCGTAAACCAAGAACATCTCCTTAGTCCTCCTCAGGTACTTGAGAATGTTCTTTACTGCTATCCAGTACTTCTCCCCTGGGTCTGACTGATACCGGCTTACCATGCTTAATGCGTAAGCTACATCTGGTCTGGTGCACAACATCGCATACATTATAGAGCCTACCGCAGAAGCGTAGGGTATAATAGACATGCGTTCCCTTTCCAAATCAGTCTTGGGAGACATCTCTTTGGATAGGGTGATTTCGTGACAAGCTGGTAGATTACCGCACTTAGAATCTTCCATACTGAATCTTTTCAGTACAGTGTCGATATACCTAGACTGCGAAAGTCCCAACATCCTCTTGGATCTATCACGATAGATCCGGATCCCCAGAATGTAAGAGGCATCACCCAGGTCTTTCATGGAGAACCTGTGTGACAAGAATCCTTTGACAGATTGTAGCATAGGAATGTCATTTTCTATCAATAGAATGCCATCCACGTACAAGACGAGGAATACGACGGTTCTTGCTACAACTTTACTATATATGCACGGTTCATCTGGATTTTTGATAAAGTCATATTCTTTGACTGTCTCATCAAAACAGATGTTCCAACTTCGCGATGCCTGCTTTAGTCCATAAATGGACTTAAGCAGCTTGCATACTTTCCCGCTGCTCCCACTCTGATTGAAACCCTCTGGCTGATCCATATAGACGCACTCTTCTAAATTACCATTCAGAAAAGCCGTCTTTACGTCCATCTGCCAGATTTCATAATCATGGAAGGCAGCAATAGCAAGAAGGGTCCGAATGGATTTGAGCATAGCCACTGGAGAAAAAGTTTCGTCATAATCCAAACCAGGTCTTTGACGAAAACCCTTTGCAACAAGTCTAGCCTTATAGGTTTCCACCTGTCCATCTACACCAATCTTTTTCTTGAAGATCCATTTGCATCCTATGGGTTTTACCCCATCTGGATCAAAGTCCAAAGTCCATACTTTGTTGGTGTACATGGACTCCATTTCAGTCCGCATTGCATCTAGCCATCGTACGGAGTCGCCGCTCTGGATGGCCTGCTGGAAGCCAGTAGGTTCATCATCATCTATGATGCAATCCTCTCTATCCTCATCTATGAGAAAACCGTAGTATCTCTCAGGCGGATGAGACGGCCTACTACTCCTGCGGAGCGGTGCGGTAATGTCCAGTTCTTCTTGAACTACCGGTTCTACCAAACTTTCAGTATTAGTTTGTGGTTCTGGAATTTCTTCCAGTTCTATTTCGCTCCCACTTGATTCCTTTTCTAAAAACTGATGTTCTAGAAAATGGGCATTACGAAAAACAAATACCTTTTGTTCCTCTGCGTAATAGAATAGATATCCCCTGGAGTTCTTTGGATATCCCACAAACTTACACTTTACTGATCGTGCCTCGAGCTTGTCCACATGCTGCTTTTTAACAAAAGCTGGACATCCCCAAATCTTTATATACTGTAGATGGGGTTTCTTCCCACTCCACATCTGATATGGAGTGGTAGGCACAGTCTTGGTAGGTACCATGTTCAAAAGATATGCCGCTGATTCTAGCGCATAACCCCAAAAAGATCGCGGTAACTCAACATTACTCATCATGGATCGTACCATATCCAATAGGGTTCGATTCCGTCTCTCCGATACACCGTTATGCTGTGGAGTGTATGGAGGAGTAAGCTGAGAGAGAATTCATTTCTCTTTTAGGTAACCTAGGAACTCGGCACTCAAGTATTCACCACCTCGATCAGATCTTAGTGTCTTGATACTTTTTCCGGTTTGGTTTTCTACTTCGTTCTTATACTCTTGGAATTTCTCAAAAGCCTCGGATTTATGTTTCATCAGATAAATGAATCCGTACCTTGAGTAATCATCCGTGAAAGTGATGAAATAGGAAAAACCACCTCTTGCATGTGTAGACATTGGACCACATACATCGTTGTGTATGAGTCCTAAGAGCTCGCTCGCTCGCTCTTACTCCATGTCCAGTAAATGGAGTCTTTGTCATCTTTCCTTTGAGACAAGATTGACAAGTGGCATAAGTTTGATATTCGAACGAGTCCAAATATCCTTCTCTATGTAACTTAGTCAACCTTCTCTCATTGATGTGACCCAGTCTACAATGCCATAAGAAAGTTTTATTTAAATCTGGAGACTTTCTTTTTAGTGTGTTCTGGACATTGAAAATTTGGAGTTGGTTTAACACATATATACCGTTATCCAGTGTACCGGACCCAATCAAACCATGATTAAGGTGGATGTTAACAACACCACTTCCTAACGTGAAATCATAACCTTTATTTGATAACAAGGAAACAGATATGATATTACACGTTAAGCTGGGTACACAAAAACAGTTATGTAAAACCAAAATGTGTCCACTCGTCAATCCCAGGTGATAATCCCCTACGGACACAGCTCCCACGCTAGCTCCGTTAGCAACCATCAGGGTCATATCACCTTCCTTCAGCACTCTACGGTTTCTCAGTGCCTGCAATGAATTGCAAATATGAGATCCTGATCCGGTATCCAATACCCAGGAAGTAGAGTTGATTGACAGACAATTCTCAATTACAAACACACCTGAAGTCGAAGCCACAGCTTGCTTCGGTTCCTGGTTCTTGGCGCTCCACGCCTTGCAATCCTTTTTCCAATGCCCTTTCCTATGACAATGAAAGCATTCATCCTGGGCCACTACCGGTACCGTAAACTTTTTCTTTCCCTTCCCTGCCACCTTACTAACACCTCCTCTAGGTCTGTTGGGGGCCTTATTCTTCCTTCTTTTGGTTTTAGCCTTGGACCCGGAAGAAGAAGTACCGCGAACAAACATAGCGGGTGTTTCCCTTGCCTTCTACAAGGTGCCCTCTGCACTCCTCAACATGTTAAGGAGTTCTGAAAGTTCAACTTCTTTTCTTTGAATGTTGAAGTTCAGAATAAACTGGGCGTAGGTGGGAGGGAGGGACTGGAGAATAAGGTTTGTATAGAGCTCATTATCCAAAGTCGTCCCAAGGTCTGCGAGCTCTTCTATATAGCCGATCATCTTTAGGACATGTTCTCCTACCGATGACCCGACAGCCAACCTCGCTTGAAACAGCTTCTTTGAGATCTCGTATCTTGCTATACGAGATTTCTCCCCATACAGATCTTTTGTATGGAGAAATATAGAGTCAAGATCCATATCCTCGTGCCTCCTCTGATGTTCATTGTTCATCGAGGCAAGCACGATGCACTTGGATTTCGCGCAATCTAAATCCCAGGTTTTGTGAATTTCCTTATCCGCATTACTGGATCTGGGACCTGGGACTTCAGGTGCCGTAGCGGTGAGGACGTACCCCAATTTGTCATAGGTCAAAGCCATTTTAACATTCCGCAGCCAATCTTTATAGTTTGGCCCTGTCAGTATATTTTTCTCTAAAAGTAACTTAAGTCCAGTCATTTTCAGGGTCGCTGCAATTAGGAGAGAGAGAAGAAAACTCTTTAGCATGATGCTCTTGCAAGTTTAGAATGGTTTTTAATTTATCTAAACTGGATGGCTCCCACTGTTTCTCGAATCCTTCCTCAAACCATAAAAGAAGAATTAGCCAGGACTATTCTCACTGTACAATACTTGCTTAACCGTTCAGCCGGGATGGTGTCGATACTTCGAGGGAGGTTTTCCAACGCTTTCGCGAAGTTCCTTAATTAAATAACCTCTTTTCTCTGGGGGCGTAACCCCGCTGACACCTTTCTTGACACCTACTTGGTTTATAACATTGATCGTTAAGTGACGAATATCCTGATGAGTAGCATATACTCACAGTAGGATCAGGATCCAAATATCATCGTATGATAATGTTGAAGGAATTCTACCAATATTCATCAAACTCCAAATGGTATGCAACTCTTTGCAAATTTCAATTTCTTTAGAAATTCCCGATATATATTTTTGCCCCATGCTCTTATGACCTTGGCGTTAGGTCAAAATGTCATAAGTCATATGTCAAGTTCTACCCATCATTATCTTGTTAATTTGAACCCATCCGTATATATCCTTGACGTTCGGCCAAAATGATAATACGACTGTCCCAAACTAACTCATCTATATATGCGACAAATGAATACCCAGCAGCTACCAAACACTATGCCTTGGCGTTAGGTCAAAATACATAGCTTGAATACTACTGAATACCCAAATGAAGTGACGGAGGGCTACGAATGGTTTTGGTAAAACCGTGAACGTAATGAACTTGATATGACCGAAGGAACCTGATAGCTTTTAAAAGGAGTGGTTAAAGCTCCGTAATTTAAAAATATCATATGTTTTAAAATAACTGATTGGTTTCTTTTAAATTGTTCCAACGATTCAACTTTTTGGTTTATTTTCTTTGCATTATAAATAATGCGTCCCATCATTAACCTATCATTGCAGAAAACAACGAAAATACAACGTCCTCTTATGCCATCCGCATTCGCCACGGGGTCCCATCATCACCCGTTAGGTTACTTAACTAACGGCAGAGCGGGGGCTGGGCTAGCGCGGGTGTAAAACATAAGTGACGTCTAAATAGCTATCATATATAGATATTGTACATTCGTCAGACGCAATAATAGGCATTCCAGATCTCATATGAACTTTATTGGATTTGCAAGCAATCCGTGTTTGTTTAGAGCCTGCAGCAAAAGACGGATTACACAGTTGTGATGAATAGCCATTACCCCACCCTAGACCCCTACGGGTACGGCAAACTACCCGCCTAATACCCGAAGTGAAGCGGTCTCCCTCAACAAAGTGAGTAGGCCACTAAACACTTCAAAGTACCCGGTAGTTTGTGCACCCCATCTTGGGTCTATCCTAAGAGCAAAAACAGTAAAATGAAATAATACAACGGTGGCTACATCCGCAACCTGGATACGCCCCGCAAAATAATATTACAACATATTACAATTACATTGAATGAATTAAAATAATAACCCATCACAAAACCCGACTAATCATCACAACAGTCCAAAACAGTTCACATCCACAAACAGTAAAAACCATTACAGAAATGTGCAACCCCCTGCCAACTGACATACTAGCAGTTAGGGGAGGTTTACGAACACATTATACAATCATAGATATAATCATATTAGCAAACATCGCAAAATTTCGATCGAGCAAAACACTTTAGATTCTACTGCAAAACTTCTCTGTGCACCTGAGATCTTAGCAGAAAATAAAATATCTAGAAATATCACTGTTAACGCAAAGGGCTCACTGGAAAAATTTGGGCCGACTCGGCCCTAACTCGGCCGCGGATCCACGGCGGATCGCATGGATCCGCCGCGGTTCCGCGGTGAGTTAGCCGAGTTAGTGGTCCAAATTTCTTCAGTAGCCCTATAATTTCATGCTTGTTATTCTGCAGGTCCCTGAAAAAATTTTAGGGCCTGTTTTAAATTCGACAGAAACTGTGTTAATGCAACGATGTTTCCGGTTCTTTTTGCGTTCGAAATTCTTGCAACTTTTCTAATGAGTTAATTATTGTTTAGCGAGGTTCTGATACCACTGTAAGTCGATGTACAACACCCCACGACTTGTGGGGAGGCGGAATAATGAAAAACGATCTTGTTTTAGGCTTAAACATCGACTAACCGAGAATCTTTGCATAAACAATAACTAACAACAAACATAGGAGTTTACAACTACTATGAAAAGTGATTATACCTAAATATCCGAGTCCTTCGTCTTGTCGTTCTCCACGTCCTCTCCGGCCTTCTCTAAGTAGTAGAAGATCCACCCGAGAGCTTTACTACAAGCTTCACCTCAAACTAGAGGTAACTAGGTTTCTTAAACCGCTAATCTAAGCAACCTAGGTGATATAGAGAATGGTTAAGGATTAAGTAGTCTAATCTAATCCTTGTACTCAACACATGAGAGGGGAGGATTAGGGTTTGAAGAGGGTGAGCTTGAGGAGAGAGAAAGTGAGCAAGAGAATGGAATGAGATAATGAGCTCTCATAATATATATGAAGCATAAATCAAAACAAGATAAATCAAGTAAATGATTTAACAACCATGCTCCATAAATATCTTATGGGTGATTCATCTCCATGAGTCATTAAGCATTTATGATGCATTAATGACATGGATGAATCACTCAAATGAGTCACTAATCCCATTTAATGCATATGCCACATTAACCCCCAAGTCACCATCTTCTAGAAGCTTCTCGCGCAATTACGAGAACGCCCCTCCTATCCGTGAAAACACGGAAAAACTTTAGACTGTATAAATCCAATAACCGGATACTAGAAACTGGTTTAAACCAAAGCCGACTAGTAAAAACTGTCCGGATGTCGTACGTGCGTAAACACACGTATGCGTCCGAACCCATGTCGTAAAACCATACGACCTCTATATCGTTTCGCCTGGAATAGGGAAACTCTCTGTGTGGGACTCTAGAGACTCGACTACTACGCTGGCAGTGGGTTTAACCACAGACCGCAAGCGGCACTAGCTGTACGCAACGGTCCCCAGGTAGATGTCGATAAGAAGGCCGATGAGGAAACCCATCCGAACTCCTACTGAGTCTGATGTGACAATCTCCGTACAGTCCGGTCTGTTCGTCTAAGACTATCGCATATCGGGCCTAGGGGCGGCAAGCGTCAGTCTCCTAATAGCGGTATAAGTCGTGTCGGAGTGAAGCCCATTACACCCTGAGAAACTACTGGAACCTACCAGCAAATCTCGCTTGCCCTGGCCAGGGACTTTGCGTAATGGCTCTCTGATACAGCGCGATATCAACCCCCAATACCGGGAGAGACGAATCCTGTCTAACCGCCACTGCCTCCAAGTGCTCGGGACTGCACCCAACTGCTACTTGTTTGCACGACTCCTTTGAGCCGTGGTAGGGTAGCAATCTAAGAACAGTGGGACACACTCGAGGCGAAGTAGCAGTGTCAAGTCTGCGGACTATGCTGTACTCATGTCACCTGGGAACTATTCACTGACGACTGGTATAAAACCAACCAACGGTTCCATGTGAGTCCTGTCCGGTGTACCCGTAACCTAACGAGCACCTGCATACTATCTCCAGTACGACGTACTGACGACTGTGGGACAGACCATCTCCCCAACTGGGATGAGAAGCATACACACTAGTCTACTCCGGAGTATCGATGCCCTGTCTCGATAATCCTACGACTAGGGACCTGAATAAGGATGTGCTTGTAGACTACCCAGCCCCCACTAGTGTGACTGCCATCACAACGCTGGTAGTCAAGCAAGATCCTAAGAGCTCTATCAATACGTATACTCACATATTAAGATAGAAAAACCAAGTAGCATACTACCATGTTTAGCAAGACTGTTATATACATGTGAATATCCCAAGCTTCCATTAAGTAATATACAAACTAGTATGATACAATAATGGCCCCTAGGGCATATACACTAACAGTACATACATAAAGGTAGTAGGGAGTATGGTGGTGATCCTCGTATATTTCGTGGATGACATACTCTTGATAGGGAAGGAGTTTCCTATGCTACGCTCGGTCAATCTCCTCTTATCACATGGATTCTCCATATAGGATCAAGGTGATACCTCCTAAATCCTAGATTATGGATCTATGGGATAGATCTAATTGGATGTTAGGATTCTCACTAGTCATAGTGAGATGGTATCAATCGATCCTGGGGAGAATCACTGGAAAGGTTCCAGGTTGATAAGGACGACTAAATGTCAGTCGCTGGCATTGTCTTTACCCTCAGTGGAGGGACGGTATGTTGGAAGAGTTCCAAGCTATATATCGTGACATACTAGACGATTAAAGGCAAGATACATCGTTACCAAGGATGCTACCAAAGAGGCAGTCTGGATATATTTTAGTCCATGAGATGAACTTTGTTCCTGCCATTGTGTGACAATGGAGTTGTGGCTTATGCCTAGGAACCCCCGTCCCATCAGAAATCCAGACATATTCTTAGGCAGTATCGCCTGATCATGGAGATGGTTGATCTCCAGGGAGATCGAGGTTAGGAGAGTAGACACAGAGGACAACAGCGCAGATCCACTCACAAAGGCCTATTTCCCAGTAGAGACTTTTATGGGATGGTTGAGTATGAGATACTTCAACCACAGCTGATTTTTAGGTATTCGATACCACAACAGATGGCCCTAGTGTAATTGGAAGATTGATAGTTATATGTATGCCCTAGAGGCCATTACTGTACATACGATGTATATTGTAGTGGATGCTTGGACATATATAGGGAGGACTTTCTTGCTCGACATGATAGTATGTTGTCTGGTTACTCTTTATCTTAACATGTACTCTGATTGTTTCTATGTTACATGTTGATAAAGCCCTTAGGATGAGTACTTGACTACCAGAACTATGATGCAGTTCATACTAGTGGGGACAGTGTAGTCGCTAAGTACATCCTTCAAATGTTCCTAGTCGTGGGAGTACCGAGACAGGGCATCGATACTCCAGAGTAGACTAGCGTATGCGCTTCTTGACCCATATGATGGGCGATGGATGATCCCATATCCATTGTGTTTGACATCAGAGAAGGTATACGGGTGCTCAGTGGAGATTGGGTACACTGGACGGACTCGCCGAGAACTCCCAGATGGTATTGTACCTCACGTCAGATGGCAGTTCTCTGGTGACACTGGTACAGGTTAGTCTGCAGACCCGAGATCGTCATAGAGTCTTGTGTGATTCCCACTATGCTTTGATTTCCATCATACCACGTCCAAGAGGGCGTGCAAAACGGTGGCTTTTGGGTACATTCCCGAATCACATGGAGGCAATGAGCGATAGGAGGGGTTTCGTCTCTCCCGGTATAGGGAGTTGATGTTGCGCTGTGTTCAATTGGCTATAACTGGAAATCCCTGGCCAGGGTTGCTGAGATTTACTGGTAAGTATTATCAACAGTTTCTCAAACTGTTATGGACCTCATATCAACATGACTTATCAAGCTACTGGGGTCTGACATTTACCACCCCTAGGCGAGATATGCGACATATCTGACGAAGAGACCGGACTGTACGGGAGTGTTACTGATTGGATTCGCAGGAGAATGTACAGGCTTGCTTGTTGATCTTCTGATCGCTCAATACCTGGGTGGCTGTTACGTTTAGCTGACCGCTTGCAGCTTGTGGGTGTTTGATATGATCATCACCTACTGCCGGCGTATTGACGACTCTTTAGAGTCCTACACAGAGGTTTCCTGGCTCAGGCAAAACGGAGTAGGAGCACATATGTGATATGTGCGGGACCGAGAACAATACGTGTATGTGATACCGTATTAGATTCTCGCGATATGTGATATCGGCCGGGTATATGTGATATAGCCGGGTCATCGGATCAAGTGTTGATTCGATGAGCTGATACAGATTATATCAGTCGGTTATTTGTGAAATAAACGGATTATCGGATCAAGTGTTGATTCGATAATTTAATGTATAATTATATATTTGATATATTATATTACATTAACTAATATTAGCTCACTTAAAGATTCTTTTTGTCACTTGAATAATACATTGATATATATGTGATATATATTAATTGTATTATTTTATTTTGTTACAATAAATATTGTATATGTGATATATAATATTGTAACATGTTATGGTTACAAATGCAACATGTTTTGTGGAGTTTAAATGTGGTTAGGGTTTGGATTAGGGTTAAGCTTGCATGAAGCTTTCAAGAAGCTTCTTGAAGCTTTGACTTTGACTATGATATTTTGTGTAGATATTTATTAACCCAACCCAAACCTTTTACCATAGTTAATTCTCTACAAGGGTTAAGTCTAGATTCTTAACCCATGGTTGCAATTCTAACCTCACACAAGATTTCATTATTCATCACAAATAGATTTCTTCTTCTTCTCCTTGAAAAGCTTTCTAGCTTTTTGACATGTGATGAAAATGAGTGAGAAATTGAAAACAAAAGAGAGCTAAATTCCTATTTCATCATTCTCATCTATTCTATCCGCTTAGATTAGGGTGTTTGCTTTTCTAATACTTGATTAGCAAAGCAAGAGCTTGGGTTTGAGTTTCTTCAAGGTAGATCATCTTAGTTATTGAAGATCGGAAGCTAGCTTGCATCTTTCTCTTCATGGAGCCTCTCTAGAGTCCGGGTACTTGATGATCGCAGCGAAGGGACCTCAACACGGAGCTTATGAAGCGAAGGAACGGACTACAAAGGTTGTAATCTCTAACTCTTAGATGTTAAAGTGTTTAACATGCTTGTTTGCTTAATTCTCTAGTTAAGATCTTGGTTAGGGTTTGTTTAGCACCCTAAAAATTTCAATATGGCATGTGTGATGCCTTCCTAAACCTTGCTAAGGTGCTATACTAACCCTACAATCAACACGGTAATCGTCTTTGAAAAAGACACAAATCCTGCCGCCCATATGCAGCAGTTACCGATAACATCAAAACCCGATTCATGACTTCAATTTCTTTTCTAATTGTCTGACTCAGACTGAGTCTCATTATAAATAATCTGACTTGAATATGATTCAAGTACAATCTACAATACTACAATTCAATATGAATCCACATATTCAATCTGTTCAATCTATCAATCTATACAACTTGACTGAACCGAACTATGGATATACATCCATCTACATGATTATCCAGTACATCCATTTCCATTTATACGATATCATGGTTTCGGCAAGTCTTCCATTTACAACACAAGATCCTCCAAACCAACTAAACCAGGGAAGCTGAAGCGGAAATGAAATTGTAGGGTGAGGGCATCCATCTATATACAATATATAATTCAAACAATACAAAAATACAAACAAAATATCGCGGGGTTTATAAAGGGGCAGACTGGTACAGAATATGTTAAAGGTGGCACGAGGTGGTCACTTAAGATGTAATTACATTCATGTCGTTGTTCCGTGGTATTATCAACGGAGCCTTGTATTCTATTTGCCTTAAGTCTCTGGTATATAGAGACTCCTCTCGTATACACTGGCCTCTTCTGTACCAAGCTACAAATAACAGCGTTAACCATATAATACAACTTTAAAAGTTACACTTTCTCTCTCTGTCTATTCTATTTCTCCCTTGTTTTTGGGACTTACCGAGCGATTTGTTCGCTGACGACATTCTCTTTCTTCTTCTTTGAATGTCGTCAGGTGATTCGGACCTTCCAGATATCGAGCCTAGCACTGAAAACTTGAACCAGTTTATTGAAGATCCCGAGCTGTAATTACACTTGTACATTTTCTTTACATTCTGTATTTTTCCATTTCTGTTATGCCACTATTTAGGCATCGCTTTATTTCATGTATTTACTTTTTCATGTATTGTAAAAAGAATGTTAATAAATAAAGTTGTTTTTCATTACATTTGTCTCTTGTATACATTTACTTTTATATTGCTTAGATACGCTTAGCGTGTTTACTTCAGAGTAAATACGTAGCGGTCTCGTCGCGGCCTCTGCCCGTACGCTGGGAAGCGGGGCGTGACAGAATATCCTTTGGCTACTAATCGAGATTAACCGAGCGAGGAAACCATCAGATTTGAGCTTGACAGAGAATGCCCATCGACAACCAACATCAACTTTTCAAGTGGAAGCAAAACTGGATCCCAAGTATCATTCTGCCGAATAGCAGTCAATTCCTCAATCATAGATCGTTTCCTGCTAGGATGTGCAAGAGCCTCATATACATTCGTGGGAATGGTATATTTATCCATAGATGAAACGAAAACACTGTGTGGAGAAGACAAATGAGTATAGGAGACGGAACGACAAAGTGGATAGGCAGTGGAATGAGGTGCTTTGCGTATCGCGATGGGAACATCTAGGTCAGAAGGTGCAGCTGGTGTGGGTTCAGAAATTGGATCAGGGGTAGGCTCAGGGGTTAGTATAACAGGAGTTAGGGTCAGAGGAATATCTTGGTTCGGTGGAGGCGTCTCAGGTGCTGAAGTAGTAGTAGTGTCCAAAGATGGGTTGCAAGCTTGAGTGGGAACAGTCTTGTCTTGTGGAATGTCGGGGTATTCAAGAAATACCATGTCACTGGTGTCACTTGGGGATAAACTCACGAGAAAGAAAGACCGCGACTCAAGAAAGATGATATCGGCTGAGATAAAGCAATGACGAAGGGCGGGATCATAACGGCGATACCCTTTCTGGAAGTGAGCGTATTCTAAAAAGACGCACCAAATGGATCGAGGATTCAACTTAGTTCGACCAGGTCTATGTTTATGGACAAAGCACAAACAACCGAAAATTCGAGAAAATACATAAAACAGAGGGTCATTAGGGAATAGGATAGAAAAAGGCGTTTGAGCATCAAATACATAGGAGGGCATACGATTAATGAGATAAGCGGCCGTAAGAACAGCATCCCCCTAGAAATAATGAGGAACCTGTCAATGAATGATTAGTGTTCGGGCGACCTCCAGTAGAGGACGATTTTTGCGCTCAATAATATTGTTCTGTTGGGGGTATAGGAACAAGAGGACTCATGAAGAATACCGGATACAGATATAAAATTCTGGAACTCGGAAGAAAAATATTCTTTCGCATTATCACTACGGAGTATTTTCACAGAAACATCAAATTGCGTTTTAATTTCAGCACAAAATTTGCGAAATACAGAAAAAACTTCATAGCGAGATTTTATTAAATACAACCAAGTTGCACGGGAAAAATCATCAACAAATTTGACAAAGTACCGATCACCAAATAACGACTCAATGGGACATGGTCTTTATATATCGGAATGAACTAAACTAAATGGAGTACTAACTCGCTTATTTATTCGAAGAGGGTAAGATATATGATGGTGCTTACCTAACTGACAAGACTGGCACAATAACTCAGTAGTCACAGAAGATTCTGGATGTAACTTCTTTAGGTTTTGTAATGATGGATGTCCCAACTGACAATGCAAATCTAAGACGGTAGAATCACTCAAGCATGCAACCGACTCTGAAAACTACTTATCTGATACAGACCATCAGACACATGTCCGGTGTCAATCGTCTTTCTCGTTACTAGTTCCTGAAATACACAGTGGTTACGATAAAAGATAGCACAACAGTTTGGAAATTTTGTGAGTTGACTAATAGAAAGAAAATTGAAAGGAAAGCGAGACATATATAAAACTGAGTGTAAAAGCATAGACAAATTTAAAATCACTGAACCTAAAATATAACCATCAGCTAGTTTGACATGTGTGTGAGAAATATGTAAGAAATTGAACAATATACTTGAATCCCTAGTCATGTGATCTTACACTCCTGAGTTAATCACCCATGACATAGGAGCTATTGAGGATACACAAGCAGTAGAGTTATCTGTTTTAGCAAAATGTAGCACTGGAGGTTGACTGCGACTGAGAGAGTTGAAATTGCTGAAACAATCTGAAACTTTCCAACGTCTCCGCATCCATAGAATTAATGGCACAGTTGTACCGGAAGCGACATGAGCTATAGAACTGTTGCTTTTTTTTTCGGGCAATCATACTTCGTATGTCCAAATTCATGACAATAATTACACTCAACCTTTTTTCGACTACCACCAGGTCTTCTCCTGAGTAATTACCTCGGCTACTATCCACACTAACTCCTCTTCCATAATAACTGTCACGATCTCCTCCTCGATCCGAACGACCCCTGCCTCGACTGAAGCCGCCTCTCTGTGGCATAGCGACCAATGCAGAGTTTTCTGCTACTGATTCCACATTCGGGTGAGTTGGAAACATCTCTCGGATCAGATGGAACGCCTCCTAAAGATTCTTTGACGACTCGCTATCAATCACTAGTGGCTGTACTGCATCATACGCAGAATTCAGACTTCCTAGGAAGATCAGTACATCAAGATTATCTTGGCGTGTCTTCATTTTCTCCAAATCAGCTTATAAATGGAAAATAACCCGTAACTCATCACATACCTTCTTGAAGGCAGCATAGTGTTCTTCCAACGTCCGACTCCCCTGATCTGATTCAGAATAAGTCCGAGAGATAGAGTAATTCTGGGACATGTTACTCTTCCCTGAATAAGTGGACTGCAACAATGTCCACATTTCCTTCGCAGTGGACCAAGTAAGAACCAGATCTATCATCTCCTGCTTCATGACCTCCCATAAGAGACTTTTCATCAAACTATCATCTTTTATCCAAACAGCAGTTTTCGGGTTTGGGACATTATTGGTGAGATGATCTTTACCCTTTCCAGTCAAATTCGTCATCACAATAATCAGCCATTGTTGCCAAGTCGAACCATTGAGTTTCCGATCTGACAACTTAACAGAAGCCAAGGTTGGTTCTACAACAAATCGCTCGACAACCTCCTTCTCAGCGTCACCCATGATAATAATAACAGAGTCACAGCATGAAAACTTCTAGCACCATCCTACCTCCCAATCAACCAAATGAATCCGAACGGATGATTCACGGCCGGATCTATACAGACATCCAACCGAACAGATGATCGGCGACTGGATCTAAATCGAGCAGATGATCCAGAAAAAAAAGAAGTGAAGTGATGGTCACATCAGCGAGGGCGTGATGATTGATTTGGTGGCGTCGGCGGTTGATGGTTGATGGTGATGACGAGAAGCAACGAGGGCTAGTGATTTGGTGGCATGGCTTTGGGAGATGAGGGGTGGTGGTGGCAGTGGGTGGTGATGACGTCAGCGACTTAGGACAGAAGGAACAACGGCGGTGTTGGCGGCATGGGTGATCCGCAGTGATGGCGTCGGCAGTGATGGCAGCGGGTGGTGATGGCGTCGGCAGCTTGGGGCAGCGGCGGCGGCGGTGATCGACAGTGATGGCAGTGATAGCGTCGGCGGTTTGAGGAGAAGGCTAAGGTTTGGTTTTTTTTATTTTAAGAGGAAGCTAGGGTTAGGGTCTCTAATTTCTGCATCCTGGCTCTGATGCCATGTTACAAGAAATTAAATATTTTATTATTATTATCAAAAGACATAAAAAGCCCCTCTATATATAGGTGTTACAATATATCTACTCTCCTAATTTTCCGGATGTGGGACTAAACTCTTTCTTATATCAAACTGTAGCACCCATCATAACAAAAATATAAAAATGTTTAAATAACTATCAAATAGATAAATATTTATCATATATAATTTCTTGCATAAATCTAACATTAGACTAATAAAAATAATGATTCATTGATTTACCATGTAAATCAAAATCCTCAAAGTGATGCGCGTGGAGATGTGGAACACAACCAATAAAGTTTGGGTTTAAGTGCTAAATGCCAGGATTCCTTCATTAAACGCTCCTAAATGGGCGTTGCAAAGCTTGGCGTTAGAACTGTGCTCGTTTTGAGCGCAGCTCCAACTACGTGCCACGTCAACGATTTTGTTTTTAGAATACCATCTTGTGAACCAAATCCATCATACCAAACACGACTTTACTTATCCATGTAGTTGGAGCAATATGGTTCTCCATCTACATACAACCAAACACACCTTTAAAGACTCCGCCTCCTAATTCCTCTCTCTAATCTCTGTGCCCTAACATTCTCTCTCCTCTTCATGTGAAATTTGGTAAAACAATCCTCACTGGTTCCCTCCAAGTCTCTGATGCCCTACATTTCTCTTTCTGGTTCTTGTGAATCTTTGATTGCAATCTAGATTATCTCGCTCGATCCTCACTATTATAACATATGGTGTATTATAATATAATGACGATAAGAATGTAACTTGGATAAATGTGTTCACATCTATATAAATGAGAAGATTAGCCCGTGCTTTTTTAACCAACATAATTGTTACCGATTCTATTCTTTTATGGAATCAGAGCCATCACCTCTTCTCTCTTCTTCTTCATAACCGTTCATAACCAAGACCACCACCACCACATCGACACCAACACCACAAGCCGCCGCCGCCGCTCACCTCTGCTCACCGTCGCCACCTCACTAGCATCTTCGACTCCACTCAGATCTAGTTTGAGGCCGCTGCTGCTCGACCGTAATCTCGACTTCGATCTCAGATCCACTCGAGATCCAGATCGAGGCCGCCACCACAAACCTCCGCCGCCGCCATGCAGAGCTCTCGGCTTTGACTCCAGCTTCGAGGCCACCCGAGGCTGATATGATCTGATCGAGATCTTTTCTCCGACTTCGAGGCCACCCGAGGCTTTTGTCTTCTTCGATCTCGAGATCGACTCTGGTAAAATCCGAGAAACCCTAACCTGAGCTAATCCTCTTCTTTTACACACCAAACCTCTTCATCCTTGTGAAAGTTTCAATCAGATTTTGTGGGTTTCGCTGCAGGTAGTCTTTCATCCTGTTGGTTTCAAGTTTCAATCTTTTGTAGGTTTTCTCTTCTCTGTAAGTCTCAATATGAATTTTTAAAAAAAACTACATTTGTTCAATATGCTGCTGAATATGAAAATGCTGCTGACTTTTTAATGATTTTTTTTTGGGATATGCTGCCTGTATTCATTTTAATTTTTATGAATTTCCAACTTTCTGTTGAATATGTTGCTGGTTTATTTTTGGTAATTTGCTGAATTTTCAAGGGAATACGCCGCTTTTCGACTGAATATGTTTCTGATTCGTTCTGATTAATTTCGACTGAATATGTTACTGATTTTTTATTAATCTCTGATCATTTGATGATCTTTCTGAATTTCATGAAGAATGAAAGTGAAGGAGATGGGCATAATGAAGATATCACTCTTGGGGATTATAGCAATGGATCAATGGAAGAGAATTTATTATTTAGTAGAATTGTCTTTTTAAGTTTTGGAGGAATGGTTTATAAACTTGGTTGGAATGTATTTATTCCTTAAAGTTATTATGTTTATGTTTATGTCATATGGTTAAATTTTGGTATCATTTTAATTATAATTTACATGAGTTTGTGTGATTTATATATTTGTGTCTGCATTGTTGCAGCTTTTAAATTTTGCTTTAGTTCTATATTTCGCTATGCTGCTAATTTGATCTTATTCTATTAAGTATACACAGACACACACACAGACAGAATTGTTTTAATATAAAGATGTGAGTCGTGTGACACATAACAGGGTCACCCCCTTCCATATAAATAGGTTTCATCTCCTTGTTACAATTCCTATGACCCAACAATTGTATATTTGCTTCATTATTTCACAAGGGAAAAAATTATCAAACAGTAGATGATAAGATGCAATACGAGATACAATATCTAAAAAAACTATGTGATATGTATCGAGATTCAACAATTTCTAGTGTATCTACCTTTCTTCATAAAATTAGTTATCTACCATCACTTGTGCATTCTTGATGGACTATTATTCATCAATTATTTAATGGTTAAGCTACATAGCTTCCGAATGTGCAACCTAGCATTGAAGAACGTACAGCCACAAGTCTTGTTCATCTTGAAGTAGTCCTCACGGCATGTTCCCTAGTTGAACGAAGATTTCATTTTCTTAGAATGCCAACTTTCTTCCGTTTAGTTGCTCCTCCTTTCAGATAAGCACTAAATTTCATTTTATTCTTTTTCCCCATAAGAAATATCGAGGCCCAGGTCTGATATTAGTCATAAGTCAAGATATATGAAAAGAGTGCAATACTTACCCAGTATGCTGCTGAGGATATACTTAAATTTGTCCGTCAAACAAACTTGTTAATTTTAGTAATGTGTCAAGAAATGGAACAGCCTTTTGACAAACAACCATTCAATGAATTTAGGAATAATGAATAATTTCATTGATTTAATTTTAGTTATCATGAGCAATGGAGTTCTCTGAATTCTGTAAAGCTGAATTTGAATTGCGTATGTATTTGGACAGGATCCAATGTAAATTGTTTGAAATCAAATACATCCTGGACCAGGTGATATAGGAATTTTCTACAGTAGTACCAATCCAGATCAAATTTATCACATGCGTTTAAACTGCAACCTTTTAAAGCCGTGCCTATACAACAAATAAAAAAAACTGGTACTTTGTTTATATACCCTAAATCTTGTTATTGACATTAAATTGCAATATGTGCTTCTTTAGTTGTCTTTCAAGAGTTTGAACATTATTTATTAATTAGAGAGAGTTCAATTGCAGAATACAGGATGCACGTATTTGGTTCAAATGTTTGGTTTTCCAAAAACCTGTCCAAAGAGATAATATTTGTTGGGATGTGGGTCGTTGTCTATTTCTCTTAATTTTCATTTTTAGACAATTTTTTTGGCCATCTTCAACTCAACTAAACAAAGAAATCTATTCTTTTAATTTTTCTAAACAAAATTATGCATTATAGGCAGCAATGGCAAGTCTTGATCCAATGCCAGAAAACCTTATGCACGAGAACATGCAGCCTGCTAAGCCGCGGATTCTATTGGCTGCTTCTGGAAGTGTTGCTGCTATTAAGTTCGAGAGTCTTTGCCGTACTTTCTCTGAGTGGGGTGAAGTCAAAGCTGTTGCCACCAAGTCATCCTTGCATTTTATAGATAGATCGTCGCTACCGAGTGATGTAACTCTTTACACAGACGACGAGGAATGGTCGAGTTGGAAGAAGATCGGAGATGTGGTACTGCATATAGAGTTGCGGAAGTGGGCGGATGTGATGGTAATTGCCCCATTATCAGCAAATACGCTCGCCAAGGTACACATTTTATATGTTATTCTTATTTGGATACGATTCACCCTTATTTATATAAAAAAAAACTGGCCTATTTTATTTGTATTTTTATAGTTTTGGTCAACTTCAAATTGAAATTATGAGTGTGTTCTCTTAGCAACTTCTAGTAGTTTACATGTGAAGATTTAGCAGCAACATTGATTGGCCTGATGACCGATTAAATATTGAGCGAAAGAAAATATGAAGCCGGTGAAGATATTTTTGTGGCTGAAATACTAAGTATAGAGAGAGATAAAGGGGTGTTATAAATTAAGGAAGTGCTTGGATTGTGATATATATTTAAAAAACTTGATTCTTTTGTTTCTAGCTACAACTTGCTTATAATATTGAACTGCATATAATATATTATAGAAAATATGAACGAAAGTTGCTTTCAACTACCCCTGAGATTATGAACTACTCGGAATACAGTCCATTAGTCAACTGTCAATATACTGTACAAAATATTCGCGTTTATGCTTTCACAATTTCTACACGCGTCAAGGGCTCGGAGTAGCCTATCGGTAGGGCTTGAAGTAGCCCATGGGGGAGACCTGGGATCAAGCCCGGGTAATGGGTGGCTAATTTATCCCACCTATTATCTCAAAAAAAATTCTACATGCGTGGCCAAGTCAATTTGCCCATTAAGAGGATGTTGGTTATGGAATGAATAATTCGTGAATGCTCTAGGAATGACGCTATAAATGTTTATTATCAGTGGTTAACCTGCTGAAAGCCTTTGCGGTTTAGTACCAAATCTCTGGCTAAACTAAACTAACGAGCAAGGAATTAGCTTGCCATAAATTATACAAGGCTGTTGGTGGGCAGTGTTGGGTAAATGCATCCTCTTTTTTCTAGACTCTAGAAAAGGAATATTTGTAAGCTAATATCTTAATTGGAATGTGGTATGTGATGTAATTATCAGTAGGAAAACTATCATATTTCCCATCATATTTCTTTTAACAATCTAGAGAATTTTGACATAAGGACATCAATGTTTACAGCCACTTTTACAGCTTTATCAAAAAATTTAATGGATCCTTGTTCTCATAACCGACCCCATTTTGGTGATGTATATAGCCACGTTCTTAAAACCTACATAAATACCTCATCAGAAATAACCTCATGGTTATATACATTCAAGTTCTTAAACCTACATGAATTATATAATTGAACTAAATAATGTCTCTCTTATCACTTAGATCGCAGGGGGTTTGTGCGATAATCTTCTAACGTGCATCATTCGAGCATGGGACTACAAGAAGCCTTTGTATGTGGCCCCTGCCATGAACACATTCATGTGGAACAACCCTTTTATGAAGCTCCATCTTGATACCATCAACAAACTCGGCGTAGCCCTAATTCCTCCTGTCACAAAGAGGCTGGCTTGTGGAGATTTCGGAAATGGCGCCATGGCCGAGCCTTCTGTGATTTATAACACAGTGAGGCTAGCGTTGAATTCAAGGCCTGTAAATGCCTCTAGTTAAAGATAAATGCAATGGATGTGTGTTATTTCTCTTAAAGCTATTTGTGATTTGTGTGTATATTGAGCTAATTGTTGTTGTTCTTCTTCTTCTTTCAGTAGTACTGCATTTGTGAGTGATTATTCCTTTATGTTTGTACAATTGTTTAATTCTTGATTTATTATCTTCTTGTTGAAGATGGGGCAATCTTTTATGTTTTAATTGCATATTACACCATTGTTTTTGTTGGTGTACAGAGATGGTGTTCGTGCTAATACATAAATTACATGTTTGTTTTATGCAATTAGCCCATCTCTCATTGATTATGATACTTCATCTTTTAGTCATTGTCCCATTTCCACTAAAAAGAATAAAAGAGAAGCTCAAACGTGTTTGCTGGAAGTGGACTTAATAAGATTGTTGGTTTTTGATATGATGAGACTCCAATAAAGCATACTGATGGTTGTTTTAGGATTGGGATTTTTTATTTTGAGCTAATCCGTAAGTTTAACCCATACACCCAGCATGTTTATGCACGCACGCACAAGAAACTTTTGAAATGCATGTGTTTCCTTTTCATTCAGGAACAATGTAAATCGTGATTGTCTTGGCTTCTATCTTATACTTCTGTGGTTTTCCATTATATGTCCCTCAATTAATACCTAGCGGTTTGGCACGTGATAGGTATGTGATTAAATTAATATGATAGGCAAAATCAAATTGAATTTTTTTTATTTTGTATGTCTAAGTTTATAAGTTTAATTTGTTATTAATTTAGATTTGGGATGATTTCAGATCATAGTTATATAATATATTTTTAATTTTTGTAACTCTTTTACATTTTAAGTTGGTTGATGAAAGATATTATATTATGTTTTAACTGATATTAGTTCTAAAAGATTTTTCTCATCAATGGAGTGATCGATGATTTGGACAGGATTTTTTTTTTGAATATTTAATTTAAACTAATATGAGAGCGTCACGCATCCCTCATGTTCTAGTTATAATAGCAGATATAGAGATTAATATAACCCTGAATTTTCATTGTGTCTTTTGGGTAAGTGCAGAAATATATACAGTCCTCTTAAAAGAGCAATACTTTACCTACCAAGCTTAAAATCCTACCATAATACACCCAAGAGACAAAATGGTGGAACCTATAACACCTAGATACCAGTGCCAAACAAGTGGGCCCGTGGTTTCTGTCTCTTGGATAGATTGGGGTAAATTTCAAGCTTGGTAAGTTGAGCACTAACATTCGGATAGCGTGAGTCCATCCAATTTACTCAATGACATGCCAAATACAAACGTTGGATAAAGAAAACAGCGGATATCATTTTGAGAAGAGCAATACTTTTCTTAACGATACGGTGGAATCCAAATAGACTATCAAGACTTTCATTGGATACAAAATGGACCATATTATCCACGATCTAGCTTCTTGTAATCTATACGCTACATTTGAGACATTAAGCCACATAACTTGCACAACACCCTGGTTCGTACAACCCCCAAACTTGACCAGATACCCCATGCATCTACCCCATATCCTATCCACATTCAAATTTCATTTTGGTCCAATCCCTATCCATCCTTTTCAGAAACCTCACCATCCCTTTGTTCCAGTTCTTTTCCTGGGAGTTATTCGCATAAATTGGCAATTTAACCGCAATTTGTGGAGTCTCCTCTCCTCTTATTACTAACTAACAAGCTTGGCACTTTCGCTCTCATTTTCTCTTCTCATCTCTTCAACCCTAAGATCAAAAAGAGGGGAAAAGAAAAGAAAAGAAAAAAATGGGTTCATGGAATTCAATAGCAATGAAGGTTTTGTATGAAGTGCTTGGTTGGCTGGCCTTCTTCTCATGGTCCTTCAGCTTCTATCCTCAAGCCATCCTCAATTTCAGGAGGAAAAGGTGATCTTTTTTCTTTGAATCGTTTGAACTGGTCTCATGAATCCCTCCCAAGATCAGATTTTTGATTGATTTCTTTGCTTGGTAGAGTATTTTGATATTTGGGTCTCCTTTGTACTGGCATGATAATTAAAAGGAGGGATTTTGACTATAGTTTTGTGCATCTTGTTATGGTAATTGATTGGGAATTTACTGGATTAATGAATTGTTTTGAATTAATTAACCTTGAGTGAAGTCTAAAGGGGGTTGAAGTACTAATTTTTGATCTATGATAAAAAATTTGGGTAGGATTTTGTGCTTGTAGTGCTATTTTGAGTCTGAGATATTGTTGAATTTAGTAGCTTTATACTTAGATTTTTCAATTTAAAGCAAGAAGAATCTTCATGAAGTAAATGACAAAAAGTAACATTGAAATAATGTATGTAGAAAGAAAACATGTAAAGAAAGCTGGGTGTCTTAAATTGGTCATGCTTATGCTATTGAAAACTCTTGGTTTTCATCCTGACATGATTTTCTGGTTGCTTGAAGTGTGATAGGGTTGAACTTTGATTTCTTGGTGCTCAACATCACAAAGCATTCATCTTATCTTATATACAACGCTGCACTATACTTTAGTCCTGTTATTCAGAAGCAATATCATGAGAAATATGGATATGATGAGGTTAGTATTGCCTGTTTTGGGTTTTCTCTAAATATTTTTTGACAATCGTTTTAATTGCAATTCTAGAATTGTATATATTATTTCTTTCTCTGTTGCAGATGATTCCTGTAGCAGCAAATGATGTTGCGTTCTCAACACATGCTGTTCTATTGACAGCTTTTACATTGTCTCAAGTTCTAATCTATGACGTGAGTGAATTTATCTTCTGAAATAGTTTGCGATATTCTTTAATCTCTTGAGCATATATTATTAGCTTGTAATATTGCAAGTATAGAGAGGGACTCAAAAGGTTTCAAAGACATGCGTTGGAATTTCTTTGGTGGTATGGGCTACTGCTCTGGTTTGTTTGATCATCTCTTGGCCAAAGCATTCTTGGCTCTGGCTTATCTCAGTGTTTAAGTAAGCCTCTTATCTTCGAAAATTTTAAATATCCTGGTTGTGTGTGTGTGTGTGTGTGTGTGTGAGAGAGAGAGAGAGAGAGGTCCCACAAAGCCACCTTAAATTAATTCTCTTTCTCTCTCTTGCCTGCATGCATTGCACCCGATACACCCTAATAATTTCTCTTCCCGCCTTCTGAAAGAATAATTCATAATTAATAGCACTCTAGGTGTATAACGGGCCGCTCACTCTTTTCAAAATATGCACTGGTTAGCAATTTTCCCCCAAAACACCCCTGATTTGATTTGTGTCATTTTTCTTCCATTTTTTTATTTATTAAGATTGCATATTTGGTACTTTCATTGAGGGGGATATTTTGAATAAAACTTTGCATAAAAAGAAAGAATACAATTACAACTCTAATTACTTTTGATCTTTCTAGAGGTATATTGAGCACTGCTTCTTTGATTACAGCAACAATAACGTCATCAATATGAGCATATCGGTGATTACCAGCTCCTATGATTCGAATACGTAGGCTAACGATGATGTATGACCAGATCTTGGATATCTCCATGGATTCAGATTCATTGGAGAATCAACACAAATACAACGGAAGTAAATAAGTAACTAGTGGCCTACACGAACACTAGGATCTTGCAAACCTTAGCGGGGTAAAAGATCTCTCCTATCGATTAGTGGATCTCAGATCTTTATTTTTTGCACGTTCTCCTTTCCTCTTCGCAATGGTCGGTGAGAGACGATCACAACGTTGGTCGGAAATCTCTTGTTCACCGCAGCCGCTACTATGTGGAAGAACCTAGAAATCCCTAGTTTTGTCAATTGTTTCTCTATATCATATGTCACCCTTGATATATGATTTATTACAAATCTTAGCCTTTGCATGCATATATATAGCAAAGGGAAAGACAACGGAAAGCCTAGATTACATTTAGGGAGCCAAGTTCTAATAGGACTTACTTTTCATAAATAGGCAGACCACACCCCTAAACCGACTCTTTATAGGAGCCGACCCTAATATGACCGACCCCTACATGAGCCAGAGCTCGACTTAGGCTCGGCTCTAGTCGAGTCGGCCTACCCACTCGATTGGGCGAGCCCAATGCCAACATACTCACTTATACAATCAAGCGGGCGCCGTCATGTCTGCCGGGTTTCACTGGTTTTCTTTCATCAATTCTTCTCTATACTAAATGTAGCGCCGTCGTGTGACCATTGATACCTGCAAGCGGGTAGCCTTGCAGTCAGATCCGTTAGGACTGGCACAATGATCTCCCTAATGAACAAATGAAGTTATTCGATAACTCGGATATCATGCATCCCATATCCAATCAGCAAATCACGTCTTGTTTGAATATCTTCAATCCCTCGAGAAGTATATTTAACAACCACGGAAACCGTTTGATCCACCACATTCTAATGACGCCTTTTCTGGCTCATTTAAGAGTTGTGTAAGTAGTGCAATCAAGGAGACATGGCCGATTGATCCTCCCAACTCATCAAGGTGGGTCTACCACTTACCCGCTTTCCTGACACTACCCACCATGTACGGTATGATAATCATCGTATTATTGTGATAGCAACCAAAGTAGCAGATGCTCACAGATTTTCTTTCTTGACAGTCGAAGTCACTAAGGGTATGTTTATTCAGGTCATTGATTTAATCTCAAAAACTATCTATTACCGCAATCAAGAACGGCGTCGCATGTAGCTAGCCGGTGAATACGGGTCGGTCCACAGGGATGTTGTGAATTTCCTAATCGCTCTTACGAGTTAATTCCAAACGGTGTGAATGGATTAATTAAATCTAAAAACTAAATTAATCTAGGGCAATTGAATTAAAGATCTAACTATCTAACTAGGGCAAGGAATTAAATTTAATCTAGGGCAGAGAATGAAAAATTACATAGGGCAAGAATTGTAATTACCTACTTATTTTACAGATGGCTCTCTCCAAACATCAACACAAGACTTGTCAGATCTGAGTTTCTGAAATGAAAAGAGGCATCGATGCTCTCCAAAAGAAATCTAAATTTTATTGATAAAAATAGGCATAGGGAGGCATGAGAAAATACAATGATTTGGGTTCTATTTATAGAACATAGAAACCCTAGGTTACAATTGATTCGCACGTCTGCTTTTACAAAAATGCCCTCTAAGAAAAGACCTAGTCAAAGATCCGCGCCGCCAGAATTAAGGTAAAAAATTTCTTTCCTCCGGGCTCTAGATAGCCGCGGAACCGCGGCCTGGGTAGGGGTTGGGCCGCGGTTCCGCGGCCCAATGGAAGGATCACTTGTTGAAACTCCGTGGGCTGCTTCTGTGATTCTTGGGCTTTTTATTTCTTTAGTACTTTTCTCAATTGGGCTTCGAGGTTTCTTCCAGATCTTCAGTGAATAGTGTAGTGGATTTTAACCGTTCGCTTTGTAATCTTGGACCTTGCGTTGCCTTGTGCTGATCTTTGTGTAGGCTTTATCAAAATCCTTCTGTTTGTTGGTTGTACTTCCACTTTTGGATCGTCTTTGATCATTTTCACTGTTTTAGATCCAAGAATCTGTAACCTGTAATATGTAACAGACATGCGTCAAAAACACCTGTTTTATTTGTAAAAAGAATAAGAATGGGGAATATAATAATACAATATTATGGTGTGAACGGTCATTCACCACGGGATGCCGATAATGAGGGCTCACACAATCAGGGAGATGTGATCGACCCCTAAGCCTCCTCTAGGTCGTCAACATGCGTCATACGGAAAAACGCACTATGGTCCAAGTTCTTTCTTACGAGAGCTCTACGCGTATTGGTACCATATAGATTCCAAGCTACGTCGCTTAGCGACTTACTTGATAGCCACACTCCAAATGTGCCCGAATCCATATCATTAAGATCGAGTCTTGGCCCGATTTTGTGAGATCCAAAATCTGGCTTCTCAAAAGATATCTAGATAATAGAATGTGGGGAAATTCCATTACGCTGAAGACTGTGCTAAGTCTTCGGCTCATCCTTCTCACCTGATAAGGGTCGTCCGAATGCTCCCACTGCCACGCATATCCTAGCGTTGAGTCAGTGTACAATCGCTAGTTCTGAGCCAGCACCGAAAAGAAACAAACGTTCGTACCTCGCATGCCTCCAAGCATCGAGGGGATCGCTTGTGCAAGAGAGCAGATCCTACCTGTCGAAGCATCTTTCTTCTAATAAAATGCAAATAAATATGTCTAAACACATCTGCTATTATTGTTTCATGCTCAAGAATCAAACCATCAAATACAACACTCGTCCCAAAAATAAAATAATTGATCATCAATAAATAAATATCAATAACCAATCATGGAATGCAAGTAAACCACAATTTATAAACTAGTATCTAAAAAATAAATATCAAGTTCAAGCTAATATAGTGTACCGTCACTATAGACGTTGACTTTATGATCTCATGTTCCGAACAGAGCGATACTCGGCCACTCTCTCAGTCAGTGGATCCTAAATCACCTGACTCTTAGAGAGACTCTAGTTCGATCTTCTGTTTTCTATTGTTTCTCAATTAAATGGTAGTAGATTTCCATGTGTGGCAACCCTCCCATAATATATGGGGTAGGCTGAATATGCTATCGCCGACCAACTGTCGTAATAGGGAGAAATTTCTCTCGCGTGTACATCACGCGCACATTCCCATTGGATCTCCTCAGCTACAACAGTCTACTTGATCGTTTCTGAGGAAGCTACATATTTCAGCCTCTATGGCGAAATTGGTCATATAGGCCTGCCTTTCATTGCTCAATATAATGTCCATATCATGGAGCAAGAAAGCATGTCCTAGATGACACTCGTCTTTTTTGATTGCCAAGTCATTTGGCATTCAATAACTATCACGAGCGGGCATTTGATCATTCTTAGCACTAGGTTTTGTGGGTCATTCCAAATACTGTAAGATCCCTTCACTTCATCCTAACTAGACAAGTATGCAATGGATATTAAGTCCAATGACAAAGGACGTGTCATATTAAGTATATACTAAATACACAAGACAATCGACCATACAAAATGAAACTAACAATATTTGTCTTTATGGAGTGAATCATTTGAGAAAATATAAAGGCTATAAATATGACAATTTGATTATTGAGACACAGAACTGAGAGTGATCGTGCGGGTCAGACTGCTCTAAAACACATACACGCAAGTCTACGGAGACAAACATATAATGTTCTTATTTGCTCGAAAACTAGATTTCCAAGCACGATCCAACTTCTTTCATGTCCTCACACACGATAGTAGAGGACGACCACATCCCATAATGGTATTATGTCTCTAAGTCACTGCAATATCGTTCGCATAATAAGATCACAAAACTTATAGTTGTCTCATTCAATATCGTTAATTCATAACTATATATACGAATAGACAATATTGAATATGCAACCACTTGGATAACTGTTTCAAGTCATAATTTGGTTATGAAAAACCTCAGGCAGATCTCATAGATTTCCTTATCCAAGTCTTCTTGAGAAATGCAGTCAAAGTCCGTTTAGACCGATTCAAGATCCTTAAATGTAACGATTCATTATAAAAGAAAAATAGACATAGTCATCGCCTCAAGAGAGAATGTCTACTCCTAATCTGTCCATTCTTGAAAAGATCCTTTTATCATAAAACATGCCCTTGCATCTTTAGACATCATTCTTTCGTGTGATTTCAGAAAAAACTAATTTTCAACGAAGTCTTGCGTCCGACAGGAAAGTCGATCAAGTCTCAGACTTGATTCTCTACATTAACTCTTTCATTTATCCATTGTTATTACTCACTCGCTTAGTAATAGGCCTATAAGTAGCGTCGTTGACTTGGATTCCACAACACATGCGATACCATCATGAATACTTCCACTTCGATATTAAAATATTTCTGAGATGCTATTCTAAGGAATTTACGAGGTTTGGGTTTCTGTGATTAGCTCAAAGTTATCACCAAGAATCTTGCCACCATTGTCCTTAGCTGTTGGAGAAAAACCAATTTCTCTTACGCTAACCTACAAAAGCTTTCACTGTCCCTAACCGTCGGAGAAAACTAATTTCTTCTACGCTATGAAACATGGAGGGTCCTATAAGTCTCCAATCGCTAAAGAAAACTATTTCTCCCGCGCTAGTTGACTAATAGGGCTCCTACTGTTTCCGGTCGTCGGAAGAAAATATAATCTCGCGCCAGTGGAATAGGAAGTTTATATACCTCATAAGAACCCAAATCTTGACCTATGTTGCCTTTTGCGGTAGTTCCTTATGAGGAATCGAAATTCACACAACCTATTGCAGCCACTCCAAACATACTAGCCTACAAATACCTGTCCTTTCGAGTTACCTCAAAGGCCAAACTTCTCATACGAATGCGAAGTGGTAAATGTATTCAGACAGTATGTAATATGGGTGCAAGTGACCCTTTTGGTCTCGTGTTCGTTCATATCTAATAGGTGCTGACAATACTAAATTGTGAAGAGACACGGTTAAGTAACATGAGCAGCTCCCTAGAGCGTATCTTCCCAAAAATGATATAAGAAAATCGGTGCCGACAATACTAAATTGTGAAGACACACGGTTAAATTCTGTTTTTCTTAACTCAAATGAAGTTTATGTGCGTTTAAGACACAAATCCTTATGTATTGAATACTTCATCAATATGTTAGTAGCGTTCTTGGCTTATCATCCACAGTGGCGTAACCATAAGCTTAAGTTATCCAAAATCCAAACCTATAGGCAAACATCATTACTCACTTTCCGGATAGCTAACTGTTTTGATAGAAAAACATACATAATTACTTATTATTGTTGCTCGATAAATAGACTGGAGCAGTACAACTGCTCAACAGGGAAACTAGAACACATGCTTCACTCAACAGACAAGCCGGAGTAGCATTGTTTGCTCAACAGACAAACTGGAGCTTAAATTAAAAGTAATTTATTTGGATGAAAAAACAAATAATTTATACGTTACCACACGACACATCTCGCAATTTGCTTAGCACTTGAACAACAAAGTATTTAGTGCACAACATATTGCTTCGCAAGCACGCGGTCGTTTGGTGCGTAGATAATCGTATACCTATCGCACTCGTATACCGCGTTGGTTTAGCAATCAAGAAAAGAAATCCAACGACTACTAATGACTTCGTTTTGTAAAACGACTTTGATACGTCAAGCCTTCAATGGCTGCTGCATCTTAGCGGTGCTGCGTCATAGATCACTGCCACCTTCTCACTAGCATATGGTCCTTTAACTTATCTATGAAACACTAACAAAAATATCTACTTAGGCATTTTATAGATTCATTAAGATTCTAAGTATTTTAATTCGGAGTAATATGCAACAATTTTAAAATCCCAATATTTAACAAAAGGTAATAGCAACAAAATCATTTCTATATTTAAGAAAAGAGAAGCTAGGTGATTCTAGAACTACATTCCATAAAATATAAAAATAAAAATGTCCTATATGTATTTGTTAAATACTATGGAATCTCAATCTCAAAGGTAAATGTATAGGTTATTACATCTATTTTGCCCGCAATCTCCACTTGAAATATTTAGAGTTAGAAAATCTTACTCTAATTATTTCATCTAAATGATTAACCATCCAAAATCAAATTTAAGGTGTTAAAAGTTTTCTTGAACCGTCTTGCGCATTTAGAAGCTCTCCCACTTAAATTAACTATTCTATGCATCCCTAGAATACTTAGGATTTAAAAGAACTTGTTTCGGCCATTAAATTATTTATCGCGGCTCCCACTTGAGCCAAAATGTTTCAATAACCCCAAATAAATTATAAAATTAAAAAATAATTTTTCTGGAATTTTTCTGCTATTTTATTTCAAAATAAAACTAAAATTCAGAAAAAAAATTAAAAGGAATAAAACTAGTCCCAAGGGCCCAGGCTTACTTGGCCTCAGGCCTAGCCGGGCTCGAGTTCGGCTCTAGCCAAGCCGCCGGCTCAAGCATGGCTCAGACCGAGTCGCTGCCCCTTTTGACCTTTTTTTATTAATTTTTAAATTTTTTTTTTGAATTTTTCTAAAATATTTTATTATCACAAAAAGATATTTTCTCAACTTAAAATTTTTTTCTTACCAAAGAAAATATTTTTTGTTGTATCTTTTGAGAAAAATCATTTGGAAAAAAGGATCAAAATAATATTGGGAAAAAATTCCCATTTTAGCATATCAACAAAAATAAATTTTCAAAATTAAGGTTAGGTTTTTTCAAGCATGGTAGCCGCCATCGATGCAAAATCGCGGCGCCATTCTTTAACTTGAAAAGAACAATTTTTGATCTCAACAAAAATTAATAACAATGCCAAATTTAATTTTACAATAATTCTTAAAACAAAATTTTCAACTTTTAAAATCCCAGGTTAAATTAATTTGGGACGATCACAAGAAAGTTTCTAAAAATATCATGCATCCTTTTAGATCATAAAAATAAAATAAAATATTTATTTTTAGCATAGATCATCAAAAAGCTTAAAGGGTCTTCCTTTAGATCTAATTAAAAATAAAAACTTTAATGATCTAAGACACCTAAATATGATAATCTTATAGAAAGACATGATAATCTTATAGAGAGATCTCAAATAAGGGGCTCTGATACCAATGTAGGCCAACGATGATCTATGACTAGATCTTGGATCTCTCCATGGATTCAGATCTATTAGAGGATCAACACAAATACAACGGAAGCAAATAAGTAACTAGTGCCCTACACGAACACTGGGATCTTTCAAATCTTAGCGGGGTAGAAGATCTTCCTTATCGATTGGTGGATCTTTGATCTTTATTTCTTGCACGTTCTGCTTTCCTCTTCACGATGGTTGGTAAGAGGCGATCACAACGTTGAATGGAAATCCCTCTTGTTCACCGCGGCTGCTACTATGTGGAAGAAGATGAAGAACCTAGAAAATCCTAGTTTTCTCTCGTGTTTCTCTATCTCATATGACACCCTTGATATCAATCTCTAGCCTTTGCATGCATATATATAGCAAAGGGTAAGATAACGGACAATCTAGATTACATCTAAGGAACCGAGTTCTAAGAGAACTTGCTCTTCATTAATAGGAAGACCCCACCCTTAAACCAACTCCCTATAGGCGCCAGCCTCAATATGACCGGCCTCTACATGAGCCTGAGCCCGACTTGGGCTCGGCTCTAGTCGGGTTGGGTGGGCCCACCCACACTATTGGGTGGGCCCATTGCCAATAGAATACAAATTAATTCTCGAGCTCCGCTGTTATCTGAAAAAACTAGTGTATGTTAAAGTAGTGGGTAACGAAATAGCTATTAGAAAAGTGGGTGGTAACATTCTGTCTAAGCATGATGGGGGTTTATTGCAATTTACCATATATTCAAATGAATTGTGTGGTTGATTTATTATTACTAGTATTTTAGTGGGCCTAATACCATAACTATGTATATTTTGTTTATATATTCTTTGCCGTAATTTGGTATAATCTGATATAGAAGTTGCCTGTTTCTCCAGCAATATACAAGTTGTCATGACAGCAATCAAGTATATTCCTCAGGTTAGTTGCATCATATTCTCTTGCGGCATATTTTTATCTATTACCTTGATTGTTTAATTTGTACCTCTGTAGAGTATTCTTAAGTTAACCCTTAGGGCTAATTAAGGATATGCAGATATAGATAAACATGAGCAGTAATATTTGTAGTGATATTTTCTAGTAGTTAATTTGTATTGGTTTATGTTATTTGGCTTAACATTACGCAAGTAAAATGCTAAAAAATTCTGTAACAATAGAGACCTCTTGGTATCGAGTTATTAACATTTTGGTTTGGACGATCCTAGGTATTTTCATTGGGAAGGATAGGCAAATGAAGAATTTGGATTGGTGTAATTATTTGATATAGTTTTCTTTTTCAGCGGGCTTGAATTAGATGGATCATAACATATCTAATGACCTCAAATCTATACTCACTCTGGTTTGAAATGCTTTTGGACACTACTTCTACAACCAGCATAGATTATAATAAAAATAATCTCGTTTACAAGAATAATCTTCGAACGGAAAACTTATATATTTCTTGACATTTCATTTTTGTAGGCTTTCATGAACTTTAGGCGAAAGAGTACAATTGGGTGGAGCATTGGAAATATCATACTTGATCTGACAGGAGCCATACTGAACTTTGCTCAAATGGGTGTTCAATCTATAGATCAGGGTCTGTTGCATGCTTGCATGATTCCTTCACGAAACGTTCTGTGTATTTTTACTTATTTCATGTTTTAATGTCTTGTTTGCTTGATCAAACTTATTGTAATGCAGGTACATGGGTGAATTTCTATGGTAATATTGGGAAGACCTTACTTTCTTTGGTACGCATTGAATCTCAATTTCAATCTTACTTGACTTGAAAACCGATATATGTTTGTTGATAGCTCTCTTTTTTCAACTATTGTATTTACAAATTCTATAACATTTCATGAAAACAGTATCTTGAATCTGTTTTGAGCTGGTCCCCTAAAAATACTCGCATGAATCCGAACATTTCGTGAAAACAATATCTTGAATCTGTTTCGAATTGGTCCCCTAAAAATACTCACATGAATCCGGCAATACTATGATTTTGGAACTGAAGACATCAACTCATTCTTTATGAAGCATTTCATCTTATTGGCTTTTGAATTTCTTATTAAGATACAAAATTGTTTGTCCTCTGTGCATGACACCGACATGTGAAATTTGAAAATTCATTTATGGTTTTTTGAACCTTATTAGATCTTTAAGAAATCTCTACTGATGTATCTAAATATTTTCAAATATCTTCTCAAATCTTTTTAACATATGTCTATGTGAATTGCACATGCACAATACTAGTCAGAATAAACGAGAAAGGAGGCATAATACGACTCAATAAATCTAATCCAGTCCTTGATGTTCCTATAGATTGTGAATATGTATTTTGCTTGATTATCAAATTCTTTCGCAGGAAGTGGTGTTTTTCGACCTTGTATTTATATTTCAACACTACGTGTTGTATCGTGGGAAGAAGGAAGTGACGGATCAAACCATTATCGAAGAAAGGAATGCTCCGCTTATAAAACCTGCAAGCACTTCTCAAATAGGTACTGCTAAAGAGACTACCCTAGATGTCTAGCAAAAGATTTCTTTCATTCTTCAGTCTCATAGAGCATTATCTGCATTCTGCCACCCAATGAAAATATTGTGTAAAAAAGAATGAAAAATTTGAACATCATGACTGGATTTTAAGTTGGTAGTTTATCTTTTAAGTTGGTTGTTTAATTTGAGAAGTTAAAAGGGTTTAATGCATGACTGGTTTGTTTCAGAGTAAAGCCATTTGATAGTGTTGATTTGCAAGTTGGTAGTTCAATTGCAGAAATGATATTTTCATAACCATGTCTCTTGTTTCTGCCTGCATTGTGTACAACTTCAGCATTTCATGTAAATTTTCATTATTGAATCTTATCTTTAGTTTTTTGTTTGTTGCCAGTCGATTTATCGTATGTTCATTGATGATATTATTTTAGTTGGTTAGTATGAAAAAAGTTAATTTTCCACCTCAACAGTAAAGTAAATAAATTGCTGAGTGAAAATGTCGAGAATAATTAAGGCATCATAGTTTCTTTCTTTCTGCTTGAATGTGTTGATCATGTATACCAGAAACATCTTTCGGTGGATTTTTTTCTTTAAAAAAATATTTCAATCTTTTTCGTTGCTCCGGACAAAGAAAATTAAATAAGAAAATCACAAATTTGAGACTTGTAGGATAATTCAAGTACCGATGCATCTTTATCAAGAAATTGACAGAAACCGAATTTACCCGGTTAGCTACATTATTTCTAAATTTTCTTTCCATGGGACATCATATGGTCTTGATTTATCAATTTATTCCAACATTTCATATAAATAAACTGGAAACATAGAAACATACAACACTGTATTCCCAAAAACTAAATTGAAGGATCCCATATATAAATAAAAATACTTAAAGCTGTTATTAACATCATATTTTTTAAACCACAGTACGGTAGAACATGAAATCAGTGATCGCATGAAGTCACAACAGATGAATGAAACCTATGAGAGATTATGGTTCATAATTTCTATTTTTTAAAATAAAAATCAGGTACAGGGAAGTGAGCATTTAGCATGCATGAAGTATTAAGCAGATTGCAGAAGATATTTGAATATTGATTCTATTTCAAAAAATAAAATTAAAAAAAAAATCAACATGTCAATAGTTAGTTCTCCCTTTACTCGAAGGATAAACACAAATTAAATTATCATGCACAGAAAACTCTGAGATTATCAAACATTCTAAATTAAGTTATAGAAACCTCAAAAATTATCATAGCACATGAAACTGATCTCAAGTACATATTCCTTCATGCCATCATCATTATCACCTAGTTGGAGAAATGAAAAATGTAATTCCTCAGAACACTACATTTCGTCATCCACAAACAAACTCGATAGAAAAAAATGAGATAATTTCTAGCTGATCCCAAAACTAATCATAAAAAACATGCCTTTAGCTCATTCTCTGAGCAGCTTCCTTTGCCAAAAGCCTTTCCTTAGCTTTAGTTTTCGCCTGAGATTTAGAGCTCTAACCTTGTCAAACTTGTCGTTGAAATTTGCCAGAAAAATTTCAAATTTCAAATTTAAATCATTATCTTTTATAAAATAGTATCTAGCCATCGATTAATACATAGTTTCAGTATCTTGACCTTGATAGCTTCCAAGACTTTGCTAAATTCTAGTTTATTCTCGTTCTTCACGGTGATTAAGCACAATAAAAAAGGCTTCTTGCTCCCTATTCAAAAGCCTTTCCTTCTTTGCAGCTTTGTCTTCAGGCCTGTACTTGAGGAACATCTTAAAGAGGCTTCTTGCTGCAAAAAAAAAAAAGAAGACGACATTCAGCACAAGAGCTTTATCTATGTATGTATTTAAAAAATAGAAATAAAAACGGAACACAAAAGTGAGAAACTATAAAGGATAAACATTAGCCAGGAATGAAATTAAGCACCGACAAAGTAATAGTGTTAACAAGCAGTTTACCCGACCCCCTGGACTAAAATGACGGCCCCACATTCAGGTCAGGCGTTGGAATTAAACGGTTAAAGCGCCTAGCCCAGGTTGAAGCGGATCAAACCGCCTAGGTGGTAGTTACGTGCCTTTTCGGGATTTTATGCAATAACATTTGTTAAATCAACGGCTGTTAACTATTATTCACATATTAAATCATAACTTGCATTATTGTATGTATAGAGTCTATAGACACCATAGTTTTAAATTATATTTCTCATATTTTATCAACCTATTCGTAAATACTCACGTTTTCCTTGCTAATTTTGCATATACAAATACATTTTTTAAAAAAAGCGCACAACCGCCTGGTCAGTGTTTAGTAAGCACCTAAGCGCTATGAAGGATAGCGGCATCCACTTTTCACTTACGTTATGTGCCTGGCTGAGTTAAGCGGTTTTGGTGCTTAAGCGGGTTGGGCCGCCTAGACGGGGTCATGTAGTTGGTCATACCAACTTAATCATTTGAGTTCTTTTTTATTATAAATGATCGGAATTGTATTTTTTTTGCTCTCCCTTTAACAATAAGTGCATCTGAAACCCAATTAAATCCCCAAATCAATCATTTTCCTTCCACCCTGAATGTTTTTAACCAAAGATACAAAAACCATCCCGTCCACGCGGCAGGACGCTAGGCGGTACCCCAATCGCCTAGCACCGGTCTAGTGCTTTTTACTATCTTTTGCACAAACAACAACCTCGCAAGGATTACATCGCTATACTAATGAGAGATTGAAACGGGTTCAAATTGCATGTTAAGGTTGATAATCCCTAATTCACAGAAGAGTAAACCATACATGGAACCAAAATGACTGCATTTTGATCAAAATGAGGCCTTCAGTCCTAAATGCCTTTAGCTAAATAAATAAATAATAATGATAATAATAATAATAATAATCTTGTATTGCATTTTGTGGTACAATGAAATAGAATAACGATGCAAACTCGTGACTTCACTGTCATTTTAAGTAAATGGATGCAACTATAAATTGAACGTTAGATCTCAAAAACAATTTCAATCACAAAATAAGAAAGATAGATTGAATGAAGTGAAGATTACTACCTGATGGAGGCTAAGATATCCGTCTCCTCCGTCGATCATGTGATGGCGGTCTTTGACGGCTGAGATTTGTTTTGATTGTTATGTGTGGATCTCAATGGGTTGGTATTTGACGCCGAGCTACCTGCAAAGAAGTTCCAGATTGGATGACCACCGTAGGACCCTCCGACGTTCAAGTTAGTGCCGATGTATAAGTGCAGAGTAGCAGCGTAGTGGAAATGAGTTCGAATTACCTGAGTCGTCTGAGAGGGGTTTATATAGGGGTCGCGTAGAACGAGCAGGTGCGAGATCTTCGCTGTCAGTTACCCCAGCGTTATCCTCGCCTTGAATGGCGGGATGCGCCCATTAATGGGGGATACGCCTATTAATGGGGTGATGCGCTAGCGTGGGATGCGGATCGTGGGGAGGTGGATATCTCGTCCTGGTGATATACGCGGAGCCGTTGCGGGGTACATGGGATCCACGCTCTTGATTGATCGGGAGGAAACCGAGGAAGCTCAGCATGTCAGGAGCTCGGAGACAAGCCGGGTGGCCGAGAAAGCTCGGCATGTCAGACGGTTCGGAGACGAGCAAGGAGACTGAGGAAGCTCGGAGACGACCTGTTGGTAGTTTCCTAGGTGAATGTGGAATGTATTTAGGAAGGTCTTTTGAAAGGTCGGATACGTTTCTCGAGAAGGGGATCCCGAGAAATATCCCTGATACAACTCATTTATTCCACCCCCATAGCCTTCGGGACAAGTCGTCCGCCATGTGTCGTAATCTGGAAAGATACCACTTGTGAGCATCATCATTAACCCCCCACTCTCGTTCCGACCTATTCATAGATCGGGTCGAGAGTGGTCTGCTCAGTTTTCCTATTGCTCATTTTGGCACCAAGAATCATAATGCGGATCGTTCGGGAACGGCATGGCGTTTGGTGGTTGCGTCGTTTCGATCTTTGGGCCCACGTGTCACCTCGTCGTTCGCCTGAATTTTCGTGAGTATCCCCGATGGCGTCAGCGGATTAGTGAAATGATTGCGCTTTAAAAAGGGGGCACCATTTCAGTCGATTCGTCAGTTGAGATATGAGCTACGTGTCAGCCGTTGGTTGGCGGAGGCGACTGTAAGTCGACGTTAGACACCCCACGAGTTACGGGGGGGCGGAATAGGTAAAACAATCATTTTGTTTAAACTAACATCGACTAACTTACGGATCTTTGCCAAACCCTAACTAACAACATCATAGGAGGGATTAGCTACTATGAAAGAAGATTATACCTAATGAACCAAGTCTTTCTTGTTCTCGTTGACCACCTCCTCGTCGGCCTCCTCTTTGTGATAGAAGATCCACCCGAGAGCTACTTCTCCAAGCTTAACCTCTAACTTGAGGTAACTACGTAACTAAGAGTGCTAATCAAAACAACCTAGAGGATATAGAATAGGATTAGGGATCAATTAGTCTTGCTAACCCTTGATCTCAACACATGAGAGGTTAGGGTTAGGGTTTAAAGAGAGAGCTTGAGGAGAGAGAAGGTGAGAGTGAGAATGATCTTGGAATAATAAATCATTGTGAATATATGAAGCATAAAATATTTATTAAATGAATAACAAATAACAATTATCATCATGCTTCATTAACTCACCTTGTGATTCATCTCATGAGTCATTTAAACAATAAATGCATCATTAACTCCTATGGATGAACCACACCATGAGTCATTAAACCAATTAATGCAAATTCGACCTAAGCCTCCAACTCATCAATCTTCTAGAAGGTTCTCGACAAATTACGAGAACGCCCCTCCCATCCGTGAAAACACGGAAATACTAAGACTGTATAAATCCAATAATCCAATACTAGAATCTGGTTTAAACTAAAGCCCGCTAGTAAAAACTGTCCGAACATCGTACGTGCGTAAAAACACGTATACGTCTGAACCCTGTCGTAAAACCATACGACCTCTATATCGTTTTGCCCGAAGCAGGGAAACTCTCTGTGTGGGACTCTAAAGACTCGACTACTACGCTGGCAGTGGGTTTAACCACAGACCGCAAGCGGCACTAGCTGTACGTAACGGTCCCCAGGTAGATGTCGATAAGAAGGCCGATGAGGAAACCCATCCGAACTCCTACTGAGCCTGATGTGACAATCTCCGTACAGTCTGGTCTGTTCGTCTAGGACTATCGCATATCGGTCCTAAGGGGGCGGCAAGCGTCAATCCCCTAAAAGTGGTATAAGTCGTGTCGGAGTGAAGCCCATTACACCTTGAGAAGCTACTGGAAAACCTACCAGTAAATCTCGCTTGCCCTGGCCAGAGACTTTGCGTAATGGCTCTCCAGATACAGCGCGATATCACCTCCCAATACCGGGAAAGACGAATCCTGTCTAACCGCCACTTCCTCCAAGTGCTTCGGGACTGCACCCAACTGCTACCTGTTTGCACGACTTCTTTGAGCCGTGGTAGGGTAGCAATCTAAGAACGGTGGGAACACACTCGAGGCGAAGCAGCAGTGTCAAGTCTGCGGACTATGCTGTACTCATGTCACCTGGGAACTGTTAACTGACGACGGGTATAATACCAACCAACAGTTCCCTGCGAGTCCTGTTCGGTGTACCCGTAACCCAACGAGTACCTGTATACTATCTCCAGTACGACGTACTGATGGCTGTGGGACAGACCATCTCCCCAACTGGGATGAGAAGCGTACACACTAGTCTACTCTGGAGTATCGATGCCCTGTCTCGATAATCCTACGACTAGGGACCTGAAAAAGGATGTGCTTGTAGACTACCAAGCCCCCACTAGTGTGACTGCCATCACAACGCTGGTAGTCAAGCAAGATCCTAATGGCTCTATCAATACGTACACACATATTAAGATATATATAAACCAAGTAGCATACTACCATGTTTAGCAAGACTGTTAATATAACTGTGAATAGCCCAAGCTTTCATTAAGTAATATACAAGCTAGTATGATACAATAATGGCCCCTAGGGCATATACACTAACAATCTCCCACTTGCACTAGGGCCATGTACTGGCATATCGAAGACCGATCATCTCGAGTAGCCTCTCGAACTAAATCTGAGGTAAGGCCTTAGTGAATGGATCAGCAGTGTTCTCCTCTGTAGCAATTCTCCGGACCTCGATCTCCCGGCGATCTATGATCTCCCTGATCAGGTGATACCGCCTTAAGATGTGTCTGGACTTCTGATGGGACCTGGGTTCCTTTGCTAAAGCTATAGCTCCGTTGTTGTCGCAATACAGCGGTATTGGATCAACAATGGTAGGAACCACCTGAAGTTCTGTTAGGAACTTCTTCATCCAGACCGCTTCTTTTGCGGCATCGCAAGCAGCAATATACTCCGCTTCCATCGTCGAGTCAGCAACGGTGTCCTGTTTGGAACTCTTCCAGCACACCACCCCTCCATTGAGGGTAAAGACATAACCTGACATGGACTTGGAGTCATCCTTATCACTCTGGAAGCTGGAATCAGCAAAGGCCTCGATCTTGAGGTCTTTTCCGCCGTAAACCAAGAACATCTCCTTAGTCCTTCTCAGGTACTTGAGAATGTTCTTTACTGCTATCCAGTGCTTCTCCCCTGGGTCTGACTGATACCTGCTTACCACGCTCAGTGCGTAAGCTACATCTGGTCTGGTGCACAACATCGCATACATTATAGAGCCTACCGCAGAAGCGTAGGGTATAATAGACATGCGATCCCTTTCCAAATCAGTCTTGGGAGACATCTCTTTAGAGAGGGGGATTCCGTGACAAGCTGGTAAACTACCGCGCTTGAATCTTCTATACTGAATCTTTTCAGTATAGTGTTGATATATCTGGACTGCGAAAGTCCCAACATCCTCTTGGATCTATCACGATAGATCCGGATCCCCAGAATGTAAGAGGCATCACCCAGGTCTTTCATGGAGAACCTGTGTGACAAGAATCCTTTAACAGATTGTAGCATAGGATTGTCATTTCCTATCAAGAGAATGTCATCCACGTACAAGACGAAGAATACGACAGTTCGTGCTACAATTTTACTATATATACATGGTTCATCTGGATTTTTGATAAAGTCATATTTTTTGACCGTTTCATCAAAACAGATGTTCCAACTCCGCGATGCCTGCTTCAGTCCATAAATGGACTTAAGCAACTTGCACACTTTCCTGCTGCTCCCACTCTGATTGAAACCTTCTGGCTGATCCATATAGACGCATTCTTCTAAATTACCATTTAGAAAAGCCGTCTTTACGTCCATCTGCCAGATCTCATAATCATGGAAGGCAGCAATGGCAAGAAGGATACGAATGGATTTGAGCATGGCCACTGGAGAAAAAGTTTCGTCATAGTCCAAATCAAGTCTTTGACGAAAACCCTTTGCAACAAGTCTAGCCTTATAGGTTTCCACCTGTCCATCTACACCAATCTTTTTCTTGAAGATCCACTTGCATCCTATGGGTTTTACCCCATCTGGAGCAAAGTCTAAAGTCCATACTTTGTTGGTGTACATGGACTCCATTTCGTTCCGCCTTGCATCCAGCCATCTTACCGAGTCGCCGCTCTGGATGGCCTGCTGGAAGCTAGTAGGTTCATCATCATCAATGATGCAATCCTCTCTATCCCCATCTATGAGAAAACCGTAGTATCTCTCAGGAGGATGAGATGGCCTACTACTCCTGCGGAGGGGTGCGGGAATGTCCCGTTCTTCTTGAACTACTGGTTCTACCAAACTTTCAGTAGTAGTTTGTGGTTCTGGAATTTCTTCCAGTTCTATTTCGCTCTCACTTGTTTCCTTTTCTAAAAACTGTTGTTCTAGAAAATGGGCATGACGAGAAACAAAAACCTTTTTGTTAGTCTGCGTAATAGAATAAATACCCCTCGGAGTTCTTTGGATATCCCACAAACTTATACTGTACCGATCGCGTCTCGAGTTTGTCCGCATGCTTCTTTTTAACAAAAGCTGGACATCCCCATATCTTCAGATACTGAAGATATGGTTTCTTCCCACTCCACATGTGGTAGGCACAGTCTTGGTAGGAGCCCTGTTCAAAAGATATGCAGCTGATTCTAGCGCATAACCCCAGAAAGATCGCGGTAACTCAGCATTACTCATCATGGAACGTACCATATCCAATAGGGTTCGATTCCGTCTCTCCGATACACCGTTGTGCTGTGGAGTGTATGGAGGAGTAAGCTGAGAGAGAATTCCTTTCTCTTTTAGGTAACCTAGGAAATCGGCACTTAAGTATTCACCACCTCGATCAGATCTCAGTGTCTTGATACTTTTGCTGGTTTGGATTTCTACTTCATTCTTATATTCTTGGAATTTCTCAAAGGCCTCGGATTTATGTTTCATCAAGAAAATGAATCCGTACCTAGAGTAATCATCCGTAAAAGTAATGAAATATGAAAAACCACCTCTTGCATGTGTAGACATTGGACCACATACATCGCTGTGTATGAGTCCTAAGAGCTTGCTCGCTCTTACTCCATATCCAGTGAATGGAGTCTTTGTCATCTTTACTTTGAGACATGATTGACAAGTGAAATAAGATTGATATTCGAATGAATCCAAATATCCTTCTCTATGTAACTTAGTTAACCTTGTCTCATTGATGTGACCTAGTCTACAATACCATAAGAAAGCCTTATTTATATCTGGAGACTTTCTTTTTAGTGTGTTCTGGACATTGAAAATCTGTAATTGGTTTAACACATATATATACCGTTATCAAGTGTACCGGACCCAATCAAACCATGATTAAGGTGGATGTTAACAACATCGCTTACAAACGTGAAATCATAACCTTCTTTTGATAACAACGAAACTGATATGATATTACACGTTAAACTGGGTACACAAAAACAGTTATGCAAAACCAAAATATGTCCACTCGTCAATCCAAGGTGATAATCCCCTACGGACACAGCACCCACGCTAGCTCCGTTAGCAACCTGGAGGGTTATATCACCAACCTTCATCACTCTACGGTTTCTCAGTGCCTTCAATGAATTGCATATATAAGATCCTGATCCGGTATCCAATATCCAGGAAGTAGAGTTGATTGACAGACAATTTTCAATTACAAACACACCTGAAGTCGAAGCCACAGCTTGCTTCGGTCCCTGGTTCTTGGCATTCCAAGCTTTGCAATCTTTCTTCCAGTGCCCTTTCCTACGACAGTGGAAGCACTCGTCCTTTGCCACTACTGGCACCGCAACCTTTGCTTTTCCCTTGACTCCCACCTTACCAACATCTCCTTTAGGTTTGGTAGCGGCCTTCTTCTTCCTTCCTTTGGCTCTAGCCTTGGACCCGGAAGAGGAAGCACCGTGAACAAATATAATGGGTGTTTCCCTTGCCTTCTGCAAGGTGCCCTCTGCACTCCTCGACATGTTAAGGAGTTCTGGAAGATCAACTTCTTTTCCTTGAATGTTGAAATTCAGAATAAACTGGGCGTAGGTGGAAGGAAGGGACTGAAGAACCAAGTCTGTATAGAGCTCGTTCTCCAAAGTCGTCCCGAGGTCCGCGAGCTCTTCTATATAGCCAATCATCTTAAGGACATGTTCTCCTACAGATGATCCGACGGCCAGCCTCGACTGAAACAAGTTCTTCGAGGTCTCGTATCTTGCTATACGAGATTGCTCGCCATACAGATCCTTTGTATGGAGAAATATGGATTCAAGATCCATATCCTCGTGCCTCCTCTGATGTTCATTATTCATAGAGGCAAGCATGATGCATTTGGCCTTCGCGCAATCTAACTCCCAGGTCTTGCGGATTTTCTTATCCGCATTACTGGATTTTGGACCAAGGACAGCATGTGCCTTAGTAGTAAGGACATACCCCAATTTGTCATAAGTCAAAGCCATTTTGACATTCCGCAGCCAATCTTTATAGTTTGGCCCTGTCAGTATATTTTTTTCTAATAGTAACTTAAGGCCTGTCATGTTCTGGGTCGTTGCAATTAGGAGAGAGAGGGAACACTTTAGCATGATGCTCTTGCATGTTTAGAGTGGTTTTTAGTTTATCTAAACTGGATAGCTCCCACTGTTTCTCGAATCCCTCCTCAAACCAAAAAGGAAGAACTAGCCAGGACTATTCTCACCGTACAATACTTGCTTAACCGTTCAGCCAGGCCGGTGTCGGTACTTCGAGGGAGGTTTTCCGCGAAGTTCCTTAATTAAATAACCTCTTTTCTCTGGGGGCGTAGCCCCGCTGACACCTTTCTCGACACCTGCTTGGTTTATAGCATTGATCGTTAAGTGACGAATCTCCTGATGAGTAGCGGATACTCACAGTAGGATCGGGATCCAAATATCATCGTGTGATAAAGCTGAACGAATCCTACCAAAATTATCACACTCCAAACGGTATGCATCTCCTTGCAAATTTCAGTTTCTTTAGAAATTCCCGATATAAATTTCTGCCTCATGCTCTTATGACCTTGGCGTTGGTCAAAATATCATAAGTCACATATCAAGTTCTACCCATCATTATCTTGTTAATTTGAACCCATCCGTACATACCCCTGACGTTGGCCAAATGATAATACGACTGTCCCAAACAAACTCATCTATCTATGCAACAAATGAATACCCAGCAGCTACCAAACACTATGCCTCGGCGTTGATCAAAATGCATAGCTTGAATACTACTGAATACCCAAATGAAATGACGGAGGGCTACGAATGGTTTTGGCGAAACCGTGAACGTAGTGAACTTGATATGACCGAAGGAACCTGATAGCTTTTAAAAGGAGTGGTTAAAGCTCCGCAATTAAAAATATCTTCTGTTTTAAAAATAACCGAGTGGTTTCTTTTAAACTGTTCCAACGATTCAACTTTGGTTTATTTTCTTTGCATTAATATAATGCGTCCCATCATTAACCTATCATTGCAGAAAACAACGAAAATACAACGTCCTCTTATGCCATCCGCATTCGCCACTGGACCCCGTCATTCACCCGTTAGGTTACTTAACTAACGACAGAGCGGGGGCTGGGCTAGCGCGGGTGTAAAACATAAGTGACGTCTAATAGCTATTGTTTACCCCAATCAGAGCAAAGCTCTGTTCAAATTCCAAGACGGGAAACGAGGCAACGCTTCTGTTTCCTCCAATCAGAGCAAGACTCTGTTCTGAAAATTAAAATAAAAAATTAAAGAAGCAACGCTCTCTGCGCTGCGCGCCACGTGGCAGCGCAGTTGCGCTGTGCTCCGCGCTGCGCGCCACGTGGCAGCGCAGTTGCGCTGTGCTCCGCGCTGCGCGCCACGTGGCAGCGCAGTTGCGCTGTGCTCCGCGCTGCGCGCCACGTAGCTGCGCAGTTGCGCTAGCACGGTGCGCTGCGTGACACGTGTCAAGCGCTGGTGCATCTGCGCCAAACAGAATTAAAATTCCAGTAAGATCTTTCTGTTCTTGTTAAAACAAGAAGATTGTCTTCTGTAAAACAGAAGCCCTTGGATCAAAGATCCAACGGTGGAGAAAATTCCCCAAATCACTTAGAGAATGATCTCTTTAACAAATTAAACAAATTAATGGGCACTATATAAAGGCCCCTAGACCTCAATTTCAAAAGATCATCAACAACAACAACACAGAGAAGAGAAAAACTCAGAAACAGAGAGAGAACTCTAAAGAATTTTGAGAAGAACTCAAGAAGAGAAAAAAAGGTAAAAACCTTTATAAAAAGAAGAATTTCTTCTGAATAGATCATTGATCTAAGAACAAGATCAAGGATCTTCAATAAAAAATAATAATAACAGTACCTTGCACTTTTTTATGAACCATTGGTTCTGGAATCTTAAAGATTCTTCTCTTGAATCCAAAATTGGATCAAGATATTAAAATAGTGCCTTGCACTTGCAAATCTGCACTGTTGCGCTCCTGGGTTGGCGCAAGCCACCAGAGAGCGCCACGTGTCAGCTCCAAGACCAATTGCGCTATGCGCTTTTAAGATAGAGCTTTGCTCTCCGAGGTTGGCGCAACTCACCAGAGCGTGCCACGTGTCACAGCGCAGCTCACTGGCGCTGCGCTGTGCGCTGCGTGACACATGTCACCTCCACATGAGCTTGCGCTCAATAATTGGCGCAAAGCGCCTGACAAGCCACTGTCAAATAATTAATGCACTGCATTATTTGTAGAAGGGCCAAGCCCAATTAAAAAAGGCCTAACAGGCCAAATTAAATGCAATGCATTATTTTAAAGAAGGGCAGAGCCCCAAACAAAGGTCTGTCAAGACAAAAACAGATGCTCTGCATCATTTATTAAGGGACTGAGCCCAAATCAAAAAGGCCTTATAGGCCAAAATAAAATGCAGTGTATTATTAAACAGGGGCAAAGCCCTAGCACAGGCCTAATAGGCCAAAAATAAAAACGTTGAATATTCTCGACTGGACTTAGCCCAATCATGGCCGTAAGTCCTCAAATTAAATTGACTGAGCAAGACTGCTCTCCTAAATCAATTTACATCCGGTTCAAGGGTACATCTCCAAACTCCTCTGACACCTATCGTTGTAATCCTTCAACGACGTCAGAGAGGTGACGGGTCCCGACGGCCATATATTAATTGGACCACCACGTCCCTAAACTGGAACATGGACCTCTATGTCCCTAAACTGGCAATGGACCTCTATGTCCCTAAACTGGCAATGGACCACCACGTCCCTAAACTGGAACATTGGACCACTACGTCCCTAAACTAACTGGAACATTAGACCACTACGTCCATAAACTGGAACATTGGACCACTACGTCCCTAAACTGGAACATGGACCACTACGTCCCTAAACTGGCATTGGACCACTACGTTCCTAAACTGGAACAATGGACCACCACGTCCCTAAACTGGAACATGGACCACTATGTCCATAAACTGGAACAATAGAGCCCCTAAATGCTCTTTTGTCGGATCTAAACGATCCCGTTTAAGTTGATCTTAGCCTCAAATATGGCTAACGTATCCTTAAACCTTCAAACAGACTTTAGTCCCAAATTGGACTATGGATCACCCAACCAACTTTGGTTCAAGTGTACATCTCTGAACTCCTCTGATATCTGTCGTTGTAATCCTTCAACGTCGTCAGAGAGGTGATGGGTCCCGACGGCCATACATGCAATGGACCACTATGTCCCTAAACTGGAACTATAGAGCTCCCAAGTGCTCTTTTGCCGGATCCAAATGATCCAGTTAAGTTGATCTTAGTCTCAAATTAGACTAACGTATCCTTAACAAATGTTTGAGTTGATCTTAGCCTCAAATATGGCTAACGTATCCTCAAACCAAAACCACAAAAACCAAATCTAAGAAAATACGGATTTGGACTAATCCACGTCCTACGGGCGACGACATAAATTAGTCTCCGTATACAATCCACGGGCAACCACAAAACAAAACAAACACCCACGACACGAAGTGAAATTCTGGAGAAGGAGAAAGTAGTTACCGCGATGCGGTAGCGTAATTAACTGCAGGGGCTTACGCCTGCAGGGAAGAGCGTCCCTACAATCAAAAACCCCTCAAGCAAGGGGGAATCTGACGAAGTCTGCTACATCGGCCGCATCCGTCTAAACCTCCGACACACGGTGCCATAAATCAACTTGGCATCTTCGGAGAGGTGGACGGATAAAACCAAAATAGCATCTGCCCCGAATCTCAGTGCCAAGACTTCGCAGTCTTGTGCGTCGTCCTTCGGAGGGGAACGGCTATCATATATAGATATTGTATATTCGTCAGACGCAATAATAGGCATTCCAGATCACATATGAACATATTGGATTTTCTACGAATCCGCATTCCTTTTGAGCCTGCAAAGAAATACGGATTACACAGTCGCGATGAATAACCAAAACCCCACCTTAGACCCCTACGGGTACGGCAAACTAGCCGCCAAGTACCCAAAGTGAAGCGGTCTCCCTCAACAACGTGAGTAGACCACTAAACACTTCAAAGTACCCGGTAGTTTGTGCACCCCAACTTGGGTCTATCCTAGGAGCAAAAATCAGTAAATGAAATAATACAACGGTGGCTACAACCTCAACCCGGAAGTGCCCCGCAAAAGAATATTACAACAATTTACAAATTACATTTGAATGAAAGAAACGCTCGTCTCACATCCCCGGCTATCCATTCACGACAATCCAACAAGTCCACAAACACAAACAGTAAAAACCATTACAGAAATGTGCAACCCCCTGCTAACCGACATACTAGCAGTTAGGGGAGGTTTACGAACACATTAAACAAATCACAGATATAATCAAATTAGCCAAACATCGTATAATTTCGATCAAGAAAACACAAATGATTCTACTCTAAATACTTCACTGTGCACCTGAAACTTGAGCAGAAACGGAACATCCCAGAAAATACAAAATTAACATAAAAGAGTTGCTGGGCAAATTTGGGCTGACTCGGCTTCAACTCGGCGGCGGATCCGCGGCGGTTTGGCCGAGTCACAGTCCTAAATTTCTCCAGTAACCTTATAATTCCCTGCTTGTATTTTTAAGGGTCCCTGAAAAATTTTTAGACCCCGTTTTAAAAACGACAGAAACTATGTGAAAATGATGTTTTTTCCGGTTCGTTTTGCGATCGAATTTCTAACGACTTTGCTAACAAGTTAGTTATGGTTTAGCGAGGCTCTGATACCACTGTAAGTCGACATTAGACACCCCACGAGTTGCGGGGAGGCGGAATAGGTAAAACAATCATTTTGTTTAAACTAACATCGACTAACTTACGGATCTTTGCCAAACCCTAACTAACAACATCATAGGAGAGATTAGCTACTATGAAAGAAGATTATACCTAATGAACCAAGTCCTTCTTGTTCTCGTTGACCACCTCCTCGTCGGCCTCCTCTTTGTGATAGAAGATCCACCCGAGAGCTACTTCTCCAAGCTTAACCTCTAACTTGAGGTAACTACGTAACTAAGAGTGCTAATCAAAACAACCTAGAGGATATAGAATAGGATTAGGGATCAATTAGTCTTGCTAACCTTTGATTTCAACACATGAGAGGTTAGGGTTAAGTTTGAAGAGAGAGCTTGAGAAGAGAGAAGGTGAGAATGATCTTGGAATAATAAATCATTGTGAATATATGAAGCATAAGATATTTATTAAATGAATAACAAATAACAATTATCATCATGCTTCATTAACTCACCTTGTGATTCATCTCATGAGTCATTTAAACAATAAATGCATCATTAACTCCTATGGATGAATCACACCATGAGTCATTAAACCAATTAATGCAAATTCCACCCAAGCCTCCAACTCATCAATCTTCTAGAAGGTTCTCGACAAATTATGAGAACGTCCCTCCCATCCGTGAAAACACAGAAATACTGAGAATGTATAAATCCAATAATCCAATACTATAATCTGGCTTAAACTAAAGCCCGCTAGTAAAAACTGTCCGAACATCGTACGTAGTAAAAACACGTATGCGTCCGAACCCTGTCGTAAAACCATACGACCTCTATATCGTTTCGCCCGAAGCAGGGAAACTCTTTGTGTGGGACTCTAAAGACTCGATTACTACGCTGGCAGTGGGTTTAACTACAGACCGCAAGCGGCACTAGCTGTACGTAACGGTCCCCAGGTAGATGTCAATAAGAAGGCCGATGAGGAAACCCATCCGAACTCCTACTGAGCCTGATGTGACAATCTCTGTACAGTCCGGTCTGTTCGTCTAGGACTATCGCATATCGGGCCTAGGGGGCGGCAAGCGTCAGTCCCCTAAAAGCGGTATAAGTCATGTCGGAGTGAAGCCCATTACACCTTGAGAAGCTACTGGAAAACCTACCAGTAAATTTCACTTGCCCTGGCCAGGGACTTTGCGTAATGGCTCTCCAGACACAGCGTGATATCACCTCCCAATACCGGGAGAGACGAATCCTGTCTAACCGCCACTGCCTCCAAGTGCTTCGGAGCTGCACCCAACTTCTACCTGTTTGCACGACTTTTTTGAGCCGTGGTAGGGTAGCAATCTAAGAACAGTGGGAACACAATCGAGGCGAAGCAGCAGTGTCAAGTCTGCAGACTATGCTGTACTCATGTCACCTGGGAACTGTTAACTGACGACGGGTATACTACCAACCAACAGTTCCCTGCGAGTCCTGTCCGGTGTACCCGTAACCCAACGAGCACCTGTATACTATCTCCAGTACGACGTACTGGTGGCTGTAGGACAGACCATCTCCCCAACTGGGATGAGAAGCGTACACACTAGTCTACTCCGGAGTATCGATGCCCTGTCTCGATAATCCTACGACTAGGGACCTGAAAAAGGATGTGCTTGTAGACTACCAAGCCCCCACTAGTGTGACTGCCATCACAACGCTGGTAGTCAAGCAAGATCCTAATGGCTCTATCAATACGTACACACATATTAAGATAGATATAAACCAAGTAGCATACTACCATGTTTAGCAAGACTGTTAATATAACTGTGAATATCCCAAGCTTCCATTAAGTAATATACAAGCTAGTATGATACAGTAATGTCCCCTAGGGCATATACACTAACAGCGACATGCTGTCTCTGACTCCCGCAGTCGAAGAGACGTCCACAATGGTCGATCGCCACGTGGAGCCCTGCCGGCCGCCGGCCGCGACGTTTTGTTTTGGCGGGAATCAATTTGGGATATAGGATGTTCTCTTCTGGGGTGTATAAATAGGAGGGGACCATCCTAGGGTTGACACTTTGCTCAAATTCTCTTTCATTGCTGAAGATTGCCCGACGTTCCTTCCTTTAGATCGGATCCTCTGTTGATTTTTCCTCGGTGAGTCCCTTCCTTTGAATCAGGTTTGATGTCTTCATCTGAGGAGTCCGTAGAGGTAGTTAGGGTAGAGTCGGACGATGAGGCACCCGTTGTTGGGGCCGAGTCTAGTGGGTCTTCCTCCTCTTCGGCTTCAGACAGCCAAGAGGGTTCTTCTTCTTCTTCGTTCTCTGTGTCAGGTTCGCCCCCTAGAATCAGGGCTGCCCCTGTCACTAGCCGTCGGGTGGAGACAAGGGCCCCCAAGGTGCGCACACCCGCGATGCGCCCTCCGTTTTGAAGAGTCTGGACGAGCTTTCCGAAAATCGAACTCGATTCCACATCCCTTCTAACTATTCACTTCGCTTAACTAAAGAGGGTGAGCGGGTGGATCAGGTGCGGGGCAAGGAGATTGCCCTGTACCTGGAAACGTTCCGGGAAGGAATGCTCCTGCCCTTCCCCACCGAGGTTTGTGGGGTGTTTCATTGTTTCCACCTTGGCTCGGGCCAGCAAGCGCCGAACTCATGGAAAATCCTCCTCGGCTTTCTGGTCCGGTTGAAACTTGAAAATATCCCCTTCAGTTTGACTTTCCTTATCCTTTTCCTTTGTTATAAGAATCACCCCGGAATTGGTAAGGATGAGCCGAGCTGGGTGTATTTTTCGTATAAGAAGCGTAAGGGTTGGGCGGTCGGGTCAGGGGTAGTAGTCATCCCTTCTTCCATTCACGAGTGGAAGGAGAAGTTTGTATTCGTCGGGCCGTCTGAAGGCGAGGATTGTCCTGTGCCTGGCACAGGGCCAACTGCCTGAGGGCAAAGCAGTCGACTTTCCCTGAGGTGAGGGTGGTGTCCCAGTGAGAACCGATCCAATGGGCAGATGTCCTGCTATCCGAGTAGGCACTGAGCTGGGCTAGGCTCAGTCCTACGCATTTCTTAGGTAAGTTAGGTCTTTTTACGATCTGTTTATACTTTACCAATTCCTGTGATATTTTAGTGTCGCTAACCCCCCTTTATTTGCGTGACCCTTTTTTTTTGTAGAGCCCATGGACCGAATTAAAATCATAGCTGCTCTAGCCACCAAGATTCAGGGAAAGAAGGCTAGGGGCACAAGCTCGTCCCGACCCATTCCGGGTTCGGCCCCGAGGCCAACTCCACTGCCCAAGCCTTCCGTCACTCCCTGAGTTCCAGAAGAACGCCGTGGGGGAAGCCATAAGTCCCCCTACCCGGGCGCGAGAGGAGGAGGAGGAGGCTGGGCCCGCCGAAGTTCCCCTCAAAAGGTAGAAGTGGACGGTCTCCCGGCCACCTCCTTCCGGAACACCAGTGCAGGAGGGTGACTTCTTAATTGAGGTGCCCTCAGGGCTCTTGTCACGCCCCGCTTCCCAGAGTGCGCAAGATTTGGGCACGTGACATAGCCAACCATGCTACCTATGGGTAGGAAGTATCCATCCACAGTCACATTACGGTTGTAAAGATATCAAGAACAGTAAAAATAAACTAAACTAATACATGTCCAAATCCATAATAACAAGAATCAATAAACAATAAGTGCGGAAGCTAATGATCCAATACAATGAATAACAGTACGTCCCATAATGCGGGCTCACATCTAGAAATGAAATGACATAAATAAACTAAACTCTCAAGAACTCACAGTTCAGCCTGCTGGCTGAAGTACTCCTGCTCGGTCGACGTCAAGGGCACAGAATCTGGGCCATGCAAAACCCAGACGTCAGCGCGTCATGATATCAAGTATATGGCATAAACATGGTAATAAACAATACAAGCATGAACATGAATAAGGCAGCAATAAGAAGTAATAAACAGGGTGATGTGCAGTAGTGACTAAACTGTCCTATCAGGTTTCCTACTCTATGGTCTTTGAAACCAATTGATGAATCGTCGATGTAACTCAATAGTATCCCGTGCGTGCCCGGGACCACGGTCATGATTCTCGGGGCTGAATCCGAGACGTGCCGCTAAGCAGTAAAAGGTAGTAGGATGGATGAGTGATGTCAGCATCAACACTCCGGAGCTGGCCAAGCCCGTAAGACTGATCAGAACAATGTATCGAACTGTTGAGTTACAAGTCGGTTTCACCTTTGATTTCCCCATACCCCCAAACTAGGTATGTCAGTCAGGTATTCAGTAGTCAAGGACTAATGCCAACACAAGTCAAGTAAAGGTAGGTCTGTCTGGATCGACATCAGGAATGGTTAGGTTTGTCGGCATTAGGCATGAAATCAGGTAACCGGTCAGGTCACGTTTTAACAGGTTGAGTCGATATGTATAGGGTGTCATGTCATGTCAAGAGTGTACGGTACCATGTCATGTCAAGTAGGAAGTGTAACAGGTTATGTCAGGAAGCACAAGATGTCATGTGGGTGCTCATAATCAAACTATCATAAGTATATGTATAAATAAACAAGCATGAGTACTATCAGAACAATAAACTGGAACATGTAATATGATATGTAAATAAATATAATTTCAAGGATATGGATGCACAGTTATCGATTAGGGTTACATTTAGTTCCAATATTAATTAGGATGCAATTTATTAAACATGGAGTGTTAATATCACATTATTATGTAATAGTGTGATCTATGCTTGCAATTATATATATCTTAAATGCGATAGATGCAAACGGGTATCCGAAAAGTTATAAAACTGTAAAATGGTAATGTGGGATGTACAACTAAACAATATGTGATATAAATATTGATATAATAATATTAATATGGATAGCATATTCGAAGCGATTAGTAACTATAAAAGATGTACTGATTAACCATGCACAAGAAGGTTTCGTTCAGAAATTCAGCGTCACCCTAATTTGTAAAATAGCTTAAAAATAACAAACGTTCTCCAAAAGAGACGTATCTTATACCAAAACAAAGATAATTCAATAAGGTTTTCAGTTTTATAAGTATAAGCATCTCAGGTTATCCCTACAAAAAGTTATGAATATTCAAAGTTGAAAGTTTGCTGCTGGAATTTCCCTGGACAGCAGTTTAGAGACGTGTTCATTTGCATTTTACGTTAATTAAACAATTTATTTTGCAAGTAAATATTTCATAGAGTTATAGTATTCTGAATTAGCTTCGTAACGAACTAAAGAACGTATACTAATGATTTTTCTATGATTTATAATGAATTTTATAAGATAAGGTGTACAGTAAATTTCAGATTTGTCATATCCGATTTTTCAACGACATTTCATATGTAAACTATAAGATTTTCAAATGTATAACATTATAAAATGAAGATTATAAAAGTATATAGCATGTAGCAAGATTAACTTGCCTCGATGGGTCGCGAATCGGGAAAACGGAACGTTAACCGTCGGCGGGGAAAACTCGCGACGGCGCACGGTTCACGGAATGAACCCAAACGACGAACAAAGGAACCACACGGGTCGGGGTATCTCGCTGGAACGTCAAGAAACGTCACCGGCACGACGGAATTCCGGCAACAAAAGAACAGTTAAAAGAAATGAGAAACGAGACATGAAGCAAGAAGAGAAAAATGATAAAGAGAAGTACGAGAGAATATATGAGGGAGAGGGAGAGAGAGGAAAAAGTGGAGAGAGAGAGAGAGAAAGTGGGGCCCGCGGGGTTAAAGGGGAGGTTGTGATTGGCTGAGAGAATAAATTAAGAAGGATATAAAAGATTGTAAAAATATTATATGGTTAACTTAAAGATTTAAAAGATAGGTAATGAACAGTAAGATATCAGGTTAGTTAGAAAAATATATGCGAAGGTTTTAATAATATTAAAATTTAGGATTTTGGCGCCAAATGAAACATTTCCAAATTGCGCCCGGGTTGGGTTCAAAAATTCGAAATTCAAATAATAGGATTTTAAGCGGGTTCCAAATTTTAAAATGAAATGTTTTATGATTAAAAAGCATACTCTCAAAACGGACACACGCACGTGCACGTAGCCATCCAAACTCGCCCGTTTCACTGAACGGGACGAGAACACACTGCACGGACGCTACCACGAGGCTAAGGATGTCAAGTAGGCCAAGATGAATATTTTTTTAATTTTATTTTAGATGCTAAAATTTGTTATATGCAGAATGACTTAGCCAGATAAAATTTTACAGTAAGACCCAAATAAGCAAGATAAATGAAATGCGTAATATCTAATGCTCAACCAATAACAGAAAATAGTAGCATTGGGCTCGGGTGTTACATTATACCCAACTACAAAAGAATTTCGTCCTCGAAATTCCAAGAATACAAGATAGAAGACTACAGGAAAAGGTGAGGATACTTCTGTCGGATCTCGTCTTCTCGCTCCCACATGGACTCTCCATGCGATCGATTACCCCAAGAAACGAGCATAAGGGGGATAACCTTGTTCTTAAGAACCTTTTCTCTCCGATCCTTGATTTCAACTGGTCGCTCTTCAAAAGTTAGGTCCTCCCGTACAGTCAACTCCGAATGATCCAATACTTGGGTTTCATCTCGAACATACCTCCGTAGTTGAGATACATGAAACACATCGTGCACTCCTGCCAAGGACTGTGGTAACGCCAAATGGTACGCTACCTCTCCAACACGCTCCAATATCTCGAAAGGTCCAACGAATCGAGGGCTAAGCTTTCCCCGACTCCCAAAGCGAATCACCCCTCTAGTCGGTGATATTTTCAGGAATACCAAATCACCCACGGCGAACTCTAGAGGTCTTCTTGACGTGTCGGCCCAACTTTTCTGTCTGCCTTGAGCTGCCTTCATATGCTTCCTGATTGTATTCACCTTCTCGACTGTCTGTACCACCAAATCTGGTCCTAGTAACCTTCGTTCACCAACATCATCCCAACAAACAGGTGAACGGCACTTACGACCATACAGTGCTTCAAACGGAGCCATCTGAAAAGTTGCTTGGAAGCTATTGTTGTACGAAAACTCCACCAGGTGTAGATGATCTTCCCAAGAACCTTTGAAGTCCAACATGCAAGCCCTCAACATATCTTCAAGGGTCTGGATCGTTCTCTCTGATTGTCCATCGGTCTGAGGATGATAAGCTGTGCTAAACTTCAATCGAGTCCCCAAACTTTCTTGTAAACTCCTCCAAAAGTGCGACAAGAACCGAGTGTCCCGATCGGACACGATGCTTACCGGCACTCCATGCAATCTGACAATCTCCTGCATGTATCGCTCTGCCAAAGTCTCTGTCGATTGACCAACCCGAAAAGGAATAAAGTGAGCTGCCTTGGTCAACCGATCGACAATCACCCATACAGCATTGTTGCCCTTTGGACTCCGCGGTAAAGCCGTCACGAAATCCATGGTTATATGTTCCCACTTCCATTGAGGAATCGGAAGTGGTTGCCACAAACCAGCAACCCTTTGGTGTTCAGCCTTGACTTGCTGACACACCAAGCACTTAGCCACGAAGCGAGCAATTCCCCATTTCATACCTTCCCACTAGAAGTGCTGTCGAAAATCTCGGTACATCTTTGTCCCTCCTGGATGTACAGAGTAAGCTGAACTGTGTGCCTCCTTCATGAGCTCTTCACGCACATCTCCTTTTGGCACACACACACGACTACCATATCTCAACGAACCGTCTTCGTGGATCAGTAAATCGGTTCGTAGTCCGGCTTCAACCTGCTCTCAAAACCTTTGCAGTCTAGGATCCTGCGATTGTGTCGCTTTAATCTTCTCAACTAAGGACGACTGTACTTGCAACTGCATCAACTGTCCTGTAGCATGTGGTAGCACAACCTCCAAGTCAAATCTCCGAAAATCCGCAACGATCTCTCTCTGTGCAGTCAATATCTGAATTGCTGGTAACCGACTTAGCGCATCTGGCACGACGTTAACTTTTCCCGGATGGTACTTAAGATCAAGGTCGTAGTCGGCCATCAGCTCCAACCATCTGCGTTGCCTCATGTTCAACTCCTTCTGAGTGAACACATATTTCAAACTCTTGTGATCCGTAAAGACTTCGACTCTCTCGCCCAAAAGGTAGTGCCTCCAAATCTTCAGGGCGAAGATCACGGCTGCAAGCTCTAAGTCATGAGTCGGATAATTCTTCTCATGAGTCTTCAGTTGTCTCGATGCGTAAGCGACGACTTTCCCATTCTGCATTAAAACACATCCCAATCCTTTTCCAGATGCGTCGCTGTGAATCACCAGTCCTCCTGAATCATCCGGTACGGTCAGGATCGGGGCGGTTATCAACTTCTGCTTCAACGTCTCGAAGGCTAAAGCACATCCATCCGTCCAAACAAACGGTACCTCCTTACGCGTAAGCTTGGTTAACGGCTCAGCTAAACGCGCGAAGTTCTCCACAAATCTTCTGTAGTAACCGGCGAGTCCAAGGAAACTTCTTATCTCCGCAACATTCTTTGGAATAGGCCAATCTCGAACTGCTGAAATCCTTTCGGGATCGACGGCGATTCCATCGCCCGACACGACATGCCCCAGAAACTTCACTTCTTCCAGCCAGAATTCACACTTACTCATTTTCGCAGATAACTTCTCTTGTCTCAGCGTCTGCAGTGCGATCCCTAAATGCTCAGCATGCTCCTCCGGACTCTTCGAGTACACCAGAATGTCGTCAATGAATACCACAATAAACTGGTCCAAGAACGGTGAAAAGATCCTGTTCATCAAATCCATAAATATTGCTGGCGCATTAGTCACTCCGAAGGGCATCACTAGATACTCGAAATGTCCATATCGAGTTCGAAACGCCGTCTTGCAAATGTCTTCTGCTTTTACTCGGACCTGATGATATCCTGATCGCAAATCCAGTTTCGAGAATACCCTCGCGCCACTAAGCTGCTCAAAAGTTCTCCAATGCGAGGGATCGGGTACTTGTTCTTAATAGTCACCCGGTTCAATTCTCGATAATCAATGCACATCCTTCTCGTGCCATCCTTCTTCTTTACTAAAAGAACTGGAGCTCCCCACGGTGAGTTGCTGCTTCGAACCCATCCCTTCTCGAGTAATTCACCCACTTGTTTCTTAACTTCTTCCAATTCCACCGGTGCCATCGGATAATAAGATTTTGATACTGGCGCTGCACCAGGAATAAGGTCAATCGCGAACTCCACATCTCGCTTCGGCGGTAAGCCCGATATATCTTCAAATACGTCCATAAAATCGCGAACAACTGCCGGCTCTTCATTACTATCAACTTCCATAGCTGCAAGAACACTGTTTGTCGGCCTAGCCCTAAACTCGACTGGCCCGACAGAACTGCTTCCTTACCGCAACCGCTGTCTACATTGTTGGCCACGAAAGGTCCAGCAAGACTACTGAGTCTCGTCCATTCTGCTGCATGCACGTCCACGGTTGCTCCATTCTGCCTCAGCCCAATAAATTTCTCTTCCATTTCCTCCCGTGCAGTCCGCGGAAAGAACTTCTCCAGGAAACTCTTAGAGAAATCCGCCCAACTGCTTGGCTTGGGCAAACGGTTCTCCTCCACAAGCCACCACTCTCGGCGTAATCCACTAGTTGAATGCGCACCACATCAACTCCTTTGTCCTCTGGAATCTGTGCCGCAATCAGCAAATTCTCCGTGCTGACTAGCCACTGCTCGGCTGGCACGGCTCCTCCAAACCAGTGAAAGTAGTAGGACCCACACGTCTGAACTCTGCCACGGTCCCTCCTCGGTCAACTGGTCTAGTTCCAATCTTGTTCACAGACTGCTGAACGATCTGCAAACCTTCCTGAAACGAGTCCGCTTGCTGCTGGATCAACTCGAGCTGTTTCTTTGATTTCCAGCATTCCTCTTATCACTCCAAGCATGGCGGCTTCGTTCACACGCCTCTGGTACGTCTTCAACTTCTTACCTGTCATAATCCTGAACTCAAAACACCCAACATTAGCATGATGATAGATTCTGAATGTGGATCAAGGCTAGAACTCCAAGATACTTAAATAGAGTGCTGCATTGTAGCTATGCCGCGGTATCATAGCCGCAATTACTTAACTCCACCCAAGTCGCCCAAGTCCTAGGGATAACAAGAAATCAGGTTTCCGAGTTAACAATGCAAAGTAAGTTTGCATGTCGACATGATCTGGAAGAATGATTCAAGAACGGTAAAACGGTCAAGGTGGCAGGACATGTTTCCTAATCACGGGTATTCTGATTCGTGTATCGGGTGCAATACCCAACTACAAAGAGTCAACCCAACTAACCTATGGCTTTGATACCATAAAACCATGTCACGCCCCGCTTCCCAGAGTGCGCAAGATTTGGGCACGTGACATAGCCAACCATGCTACCTATGGGTAGGAAGTATCCATCCACAGTCACATTACGGTTGTAAAGATATCAAGAACAGTAAAAATAAACTAAACTAATACATGTCCAAATCCATAATAACAAGAATCAATAAACAATAAGTGCGGAAGCTAATGATCCAATACAATGAATAACAGTACGTCCCATAATGCGGGCTCACATCTAGAAATGAAATGACATAAATAAACTAAACTCTCAAGAACTCACAGTTCAGCCTGCTGGCTGAAGTACTCCTGCTCGGTCGACGTCAAGGGCACAGAATCTGGGCCATGCAAAACCCAGACGTCAGCGCGTCATGATATCAAGTATATGGCATAAACATGGTAATAAACAATACAAGCATGAACATGAATAAGGCAGCAATAAGAAGTAATAAACAGGGTGATGTGCAGTAGTGACTAAACTGTCCTATCAGGTTTCCTACTCTATGGTCTTTGAAACCAATTGATGAATCGTCGATGTAACTCAATAGTATCCCGTGCGTGCCCGGGACCACGGTCATGATTCTCGGGGCTGAATCCGAGACGTGCCGCTAAGCAGTAAAAGGTAGTAGGATGGATGAGTGATGTCAGCATCAACACTCCGGAGCTGGCCAAGCCCGTAAGACTGATCAGAACAATGTATCGAACTGTTGAGTTACAAGTCGGTTTCACCTTTGATTTCCCCATACCCCCAAACTATGTATGTCAGTCAGGTATTCAGTAGTCAAGGACTAATGCCAACACAAGTCAAGTAAAGGTAGGTCTGTCTGGATCGACATCAGGAATGGTTAGGTTTGTCGGCATTAGGCATGAAATCAGGTAACCGGTCAGGTCACGTTTTAACAGGTTGAGTCGATATGTATAGGGTGTCATGTCATGTCAAGAGTGTACGGTACCATGTCATGTCAAGTAGGAAGTGTAACAGGTTATGTCAGGAAGCACAAGATGTCATGTGGGTGCTCATAATCAAACTATCATAAGTATATGTATAAATAAACAAGCATGAGTACTATCAGAACAATAAACTGGAACATGTAATATGATATGTAAATAAATATAATTTCAAGGATATGGATGCACAGTTATCGATTAGGGTTACATTTAGTTCCAATATTAATTAGGATGCAATTTATTAAACATGGAGTGTTAATATCACATTATTATGTAATAGTGTGATCTATGCTTGCAATTATATATATCTTAAATGCGATAGATGCAAACGGGTATCCGAAAAGTTATAAAACTGTAAAATGGTAATGTGGGATGTACAACTAAACAATATGTGATATAAATATTGATATAATAATATTAATATGGATAGCATATTCGAAGCGATTAGTAACTATAAAAGATGTACTGATTAACCATGCACAAGAAGGTTTCGTTCAGAAATTCAGCGTCACCCTAATTTGTAAAATAGCTTAAAAATAACAAACGTTCTCCAAAAGAGACGTATCTTATACCAAAACAAAGATAATTCAATAAGGTTTTCAGTTTTATAAGTATAAGCATCTCAGGTTATCCCTACAAAAAGTTATGAATATTCAAAGTTGAAAGTTTGCTGCTGGAATTTCCCTGGACAGCAGTTTAGAGACGTGTTCATTTGCATTTTACGTTAATTAAACAATTTATTTTGCAAGTAAATATTTCATAGAGTTATAGTATTCTGAATTAGCTTCGTAACGAACTAAAGAACGTATACTAATGATTTTTCTATGATTTATAATGAATTTTATAAGATAAGGTGTACAGTAAATTTCAGATTTGTCATATCCGATTTTTCAACGACATTTCATATGTAAACTATAAGATTTTCAAATGTATAACATTATAAAATGAAGATTATAAAAGTATATAGCATGTAGCAAGATTAACTTGCCTCGATGGGTCGCGAATCGGGAAAACGGAACGTTAACCGTCGGCGGGGAAAACTCGCGACGGCGCACGGTTCACGGAATGAACCCAAACGACGAACAAAGGAACCACACGGGTCGGGGTATCTCGCTGGAACGTCAAGAAACGTCACCGGCACGACGGAATTCCGGCAACAAAAGAACAGTTAAAAGAAATGAGAAACGAGACATGAAGCAAGAAGAGAAAAATGATAAAGAGAAGTACGAGAGAATATATGAGGGAGAGGGAGAGAGAGGAAAAAGTGGAGAGAGAGAGAGAGAAAGTGGGGCCCGCGGGGTTAAAGGGGAGGTTGTGATTGGCTGAGAGAATAAATTAAGAAGGATATAAAAGATTGTAAAAATATTATATGGTTAACTTAAAGATTTAAAAGATAGGTAATGAACAGTAAGATATCAGGTTAGTTAGAAAAATATATGCGAAGGTTTTAATAATATTAAAATTTAGGATTTTGGCGCCAAATGAAACATTTCCAAATTGCGCCCGGGTTGGGTTCAAAAATTCGAAATTCAAATAATAGAATTTTAAGCGGGTTCCAAATTTTAAAATGAAATGTTTTATGATTAAAAAGCATACTCTCAAAACGGACACACGCACGTGCACGTAGCCATCCAAACTCGCCCGTTTCACTGAACGGGACGAGAACACACTGCACGGACGCTACCACGAGGCTAAGGATGTCAAGTAGGCCAAGATGAATATTTTTTTAATTTTATTTTAGATGCTAAAATTTGTTATATGCAGAATGACTTAGCCAGATAAAATTTTACAGTAAGACCCAAATAAGCAAGATAAATGAAATGCGTAATATCTAATGCTCAACCAATAACAGAAAATAGTAGCATTGGGCTCGGGTGTTACAGCTCTCCGTCGCTGACAGCCTGCTTTCCAACATGGAGCAAGCGGCCAGGGTTAAAATACCCCGGGGTACCATGAAGGCCCAGGTGGCCGCCATAGAACAAGAGGCGGTTTAGGTCGGTTCCTGACTTTTCTCAAAATATTTCTTAAGTCTAATTTCCATGGTTTGAACTTTCTAACCCGTTTGCTGCTTTCTACAGGTCCTCCACCACTGCGCACTCCTCTTTGCCATGGAATTCGAGGAGGTAGCCCCATCCATGAAAAAGGTGGGTGAGTCCTCTAAGTTGGAGGAGAAGCTTCACCTCCAACTGCGGCAAGCGGAGGAGAAGGCAGCTCTTCTCGACACTCGTCTGGTCGCCGAAGGGCTGACGAACTCTAGGCTGAAGGAGTCGCATCGGCTTCTGGACGAGTCCAACCGGGCTATTCAGGTCAAGTTGGAGGAGGTGAACGGCTTCTACCACACAGTGAAGAAGTCGAGGGACGCCCTCAAGAGAGATGTCCGGATGGCCTTGGACGCGGTGAAGCTCGCCGAGTGCCGGGCGGTGAAGGCCGTGGAGGCGTATAAGGCGTCAGATCAATTCTACGCCGATCTCACCGAATCCGCGGTCGTCGTGTGGTACAGCGCCCTCGACGCCCGTCAAGGAGTCTGCGTCGAGGTTCGATATCAGCGAGCTCCGCGCTAAGTATCCCCTGGCCGAGGAGGTGTCGCAGAGGGAAGTTGCCGAGGCAGCCATTCGGGGAGAGGCTGCCAGTGGGAGCGCCGACCCCGAGGTCGCAGTTTTGGTCCCCGAGGTTGGTATTGAGCAGGACGAGATCCTCCCCGAGCGGGCGGACTGAGCTTTCCTTCCTTTGGGATTTTTTTCTTTTTCTAAATTTTTGTAAGCTTTCGAACATTTTTGTGAGGCTGAGGAGCCCAGAATACCTTGTATTTATTTTTGATTATAAATAAAGTACACCTTTTCTTTGCCCAAATGTTTGCTCACTGTGCAAGTATCTTTAGCTCGTATACTTTTGTTCGAATCTTCATTCTGCAAGTATTTTTAGCTCGTAGGTCTTTTCATCTTGTAAGTGTTAAGCCGGTGTCCACCCCCCACACTTGCTGACCGTTCATCGAGTAGCGAGGAACAATAGCGCAAAGTGTAAGAAGTTCGGTGTCCTCCTCGACCCCGGGGTCGAGGCGGTGATCGCGCATCGAGTATGATTCGATTGATGGTTAAGTGTAGGAAGGTCGGTATCTTCCTTTCTACTCAGCTGCCTCATGGTGAGGGCTTTGATCCATAGCGTTGTTAGGCAGGAAGCTATCCGCTGCGGATGGACGGAGCAGGAAGCTACTCGGTAGCCCCGTGAGGAGGGCTTTTGATCCACAGCGTTGACGGGCAGGAAGCTACTCACTGCGGATTGACCGAGCAGGAAGCTTCTCGGTGGCCTCGCGAGGAGGGCTTTTAGATCCTTAGCATTGTTGGGTAGGAAGCTACCCGCTAGGGATGGACCGAGCACGAAGCTGCTCGGTGGCCTCACGAGGAGGGCTTTAGATCCTTAGCGTTGTTGGGTAGGAAGCTACCTGCTAGGGATGGACCGAGCACGAAGCTTCTCAGTGACATCGCGAGGAGGGCTTTAGATCCTTAGCATTGTTGGGCAGGAAACTACCCGCTAGGGATGGACCGAGAAGGAAGCTGCTCGGCGGCCTCGCGAGGAGGGCTTTTGTTGACTCTCTAGTGGCTTCTTGGGGCGTCGTTCAATTCCTTGACCCGTGAAGGGCGGGAATGGTGACCGTCGCGGGTGACACATGGTAGTGCTATATTGGGAAAGTGCGATATTCCACGATTTGCGTCGTTGCACGAGTAAATCTCGGCCGTTGGAAGATTTTTTGTTGAGGCTATAAATAGCGAAGGCATGTTGATTTTTTTCTATTCTCGCATTCCCTGAAGATGGCCGGCCGCGTGTATACCATCAGGGAGATCGTTTCCGGTGATGACGTATACTTTTACAACCTTTATCGTTTCGAGGAAACGTACGAGACGGTGATAAGCCGCTTGGAGGGCCACTGTAGGCGCTTACTCCCCCGAAGATCTCCTCTTCTTCCCGGGTCTGCACAATATACTATCTCCGCGGTTGATGTACGGTGTGTTCGACAAATTGCACATGGTCCATGGTCTCGGTCTGATCTCAAAGAGTAGGCGGGACCGCTCGGTGGACCTACTTTTTTAGAGTTTCCAACAAAAGTTGGTCACCGCTTCATGCTCGGCGGAAGGGGATCCCGGGGAATTTGTGTCTTTTAGAGTCCGCGAGTACTGTCGGTGGGAGCGGGTCAAAGCTGCTCGGGATCGGTTGGAGGAGCTTTCCTCGGTGTACCACCGACAATGTCTCGTTAATCCCTGCCCCCTTTGTTGTAATTTTTTTGTAAGGCTGGGGAGCCCACAATACCTCTTAACAAATAAAGTTATCCTTCGCCGAAGTGTGTTGTCTCTTTTTATCTCTTTAGTACATTTTATACTTTTTCTTAGAACAAATCTTGGAGTCTCGAAACCGAGAAAAGAGACAAAGGGCTGGAATCCTATGGTGGACCTAGCCCGAAAGACTTAGTTAAATGCAGAAAGGAATTACATTATTTCAAAAGAGCATACATATTTACTTATATAATTTGAGCTTTTCTGCGTTATAAGGCCGGGGAAAATTATGTCCCCTGGTGTCTTGCAGGCAGTACGCTCCACCGGGCAATGTTTCCGTTATGAGGAATGGTCTGTCCCATTTTGGGGAGAATTTATGCAGTCTCCCTTGGTCCACGAACTCGTTTCTTTATAAGACCAGGTCTCCCCACTTGAAGGCCGGATATTTAACTCGGGCGTTGTAGTAGCGTGCGATTTGCTGCTAGTAGGCGGCCGCTCTGATTTGCGCTCGATCTCATTTTTCCAACAAGATGTCCAAGTTACTTCGGAACGCCGAGGTGTTGGCTTCATCGTTGAAATGTTCTACCCTGTAACTGGGAAGTCCGATCTCCGCGGGGACCATTGCCTCGGTACCGCAGCAGAGGCTGAATGGGGTTTCTCCCGTGGGTGTCTTCTTTGATGTTCGTAAAGTCCACAGCACTCGCGGTAGTTCCTCGACCCAGCCGCCTTGCCTTCTTTCCAAACGGGCTCTGAGACCGCGGATGACGCCTCGGTTCGCAACCTCGGCCTACCCGTTGCATTGAAGATGGGCAACCGTGACAAACATCATCAGTATGTGGTAGTCGCTGCAAAACTCTTTAACTTTGTCGTTTTCGAAGTTAGTCCCATGGTCGGTAACTATACACCTCAGGATTCCGAACCGAGAAATTATGTTATTCTGCAGGAACTTTATCGTAGAGGCGGTGTCTGGTTTTCTGATGGGTACGACCTTTATCCATTTTGTGAAGTAGTCCACGGCGACAAGGATGTATCGGTGTCCGCCCGTGCCGGTGGGGAGTTGACCGACCATATCCATCCCCCATTGCACAAACGGCCAAGGGGAGGTAAGTGGCGTTAGTTCGGTTGCGAGAAGACGAGGTATACTACCGAAGAGTTGGCAGTTCTTGCACCTTCTGACCAGCTTCTCGGCATCTTGGTGCAACTTCGACCAGTAGTACCCTTGGAATAGCGTTTTCTGGACCAAGGCGTGTGCTCCTTGGTGCGCTCCCCCGACCCCTTCATGAATTTCTCGCAGAATATAGTCAGCCTCGTGGGGGTCGATGCATCGGAGCAGAGGCTGAGTGTACGACTTCTTGGACAGGTTTCCGTTGCTCCATATGAAATGGCTTGCTTTGGCCCATAGCCGGCGAGCTTCTCCTCGGTCTTCGGAGAGTACACCGTCTTTCAGGAACTCGACGAGGGGTTTCCTCCAATCTTTGCCTTCACCATGGGCTGCGTAGACCTGGAGCATTACCTCTCCTTCTTCCACGCTGGGTCATGGCAAGACTTCGAAGAGGATGTTTCTTTTATAGATGGCCGAGTAGGAAGAAGTGAGCTTGCTCAAAGCGTCTGCCCAGGTGTTCAAGTTCCTGGGGATCTGTTCCACTTGGACTTCGTCAAAATTTCTCCGAAACCTTTTTACCTCGGCTAGATATTTTATCATGAGCGGTTCTCGGGCTTCAAAACGCCCAGTTACCTGGCCGACGACCAATGCAGAGTCGCTGCGAATTCTGATGGTCTTCAGTCCTACCCCGAAGGCGATTCGCAATCCTGCCGGCAAAGCCTCGTATTCCTCGATATTGTTTGATGCTCTGAACCCAATATTTAAGGAGTATTCTATTTTCTCTTCGTTCGGGCCGCGGATGATCAGGCCAGCCCCGCTCCCTTCCTCGGTAGAGGATCCTTCCACGTAGAGCACCCAATCTGGGATGGGGTTGGGCACCTCTTCGACCAAGGTTCATGGTTCGAGCCCCCGGGTCGGCGCTTCTTCTTTAGTGGGGATGGTGCATTCGACAACAAAATCCGCCAAGACTTGTGCTTTGATGGCTTGTCGGGGGCGATATTTGATATCGAATTGGGATAGTTCCCACCTCCACTTCTCCAGTCGTACCGATGACTCAGGGGAGGCGAGAATCGACCCTAAAGGTCGCTCGGTGAGGACGAGGATCGTGTGCGCCTGAAAATAGTGCCGAAGCTTCCCGGAGGCAATGACAAGTGCCAGGACTATTTTCTCTATATCCGGGTATCTGGTCTCTACATCCTTGAAGACGTGGCTCACGTAATAGATCGGCATCTGTACGCCCTTGCTTTCTCTGACAAACACCGAGCCTGCAGCTTGGTCGGAGATGACCAGATATAGCAATAGTTCGTCACCCTTGACTGGTCGGGTGAGTAGCGGTGGGGCCGCTAGATGCGCCTTGAGTTGTTCGAAAATGCTCCGGCACTCCTCAGACCATTCGAACTTGGGGATTTTCCTTAGGGCACTGAAAAACGGGAGGCATTTCTTCCCGGATTTGGACATAAAGAGACTCAGGGCAGCGATCCTTCCCGTGAGTCGCATGATGTCAACATTGTTCTTGGGCATTGCCATGTTGAGGATGGCGCTGATCTTTTCAGGGTTTTCTTCGATTCCTCGGTGGGTTACCATGAACCCGAGGAACTTCCCACTGGTGACTCCGAACGCGCACTTGGCTGGATTCAGCTTCATTTTGTACTTGCGCAGGACGTCGAATGTTTCGCCAAGGTCTTTAGTGTGCCCAGCTGACGAGGTGGATTTTACGAGCATGTCGTCGATGTAGACTTCCATGTTTCTGCCGATCTGGGGTTTGAACAGCTTATTGACCAGGCGTTGATACGTGGACTCGGCGTTCTTGAGTCTGAAGGGCATCACTTTGTAGCAGTATACCCCCCGATCAATGGTGAAGGCGGTAAGTTTTTCGTCGGCCGGGTTCATCCTGATTTGATTGTAACCAGAGAAAGCGTCCATGAAGCTCAATAATTCATGGCCGGCCGAGCTATCTACCAGCTGGTCTATCCGAGGGAGGGGATAGTTATCTATAGGACAAGCCTTGTTCAAATCCGTGAAATCGATGCACATGCGCCATTTCCCGTTCTCCTTCTTGACCATGACCACATTCGCCAGCCAATCTGAGTAGTCCAGGTTTCTGATAAAGTTAACGGCGAGCATTCGATCCACTTCGTCTTCTATCGCCTTTTGCTTGGTCGGCGCAAAGTTTCTCTTCTTTTGTCGGACGGGCTTTGCTTTCGGATCGACCCCGAGCTTGTAGGAGATCACTCTAGGGTCGATTCCGGGCATGTCTATCGGCGCCCAAGAGAATACATCCTCGGAGGAACCGGATCAGGTTCTCGCGGTGATCCACAGTCAGGAGTGAGCTGATCTGGACTGTCCGGCCATCGACCCCTTCTTCGAGGGGGACTTCCGTTGTAACACCCGAGCCCAATACTACTAATTTCTGTTACCGGTTGAGCATTAGATATTACTCATTTCATTTAGCTTGCCTGTTTGACCCTTGCCGTGAAATTTTATCTGGCTCAGTCATTTCTGCATATAACAAATTTTAGCGTCTAAAATGAAATTAAAAATGTCTATCTTGGCCTACTTGACACCCCTAGCCGCGTGGTAGCGTCCGTGCATCGAGTTCTCGCCCCGTTCGGTGAAACGGGCAAGTTTGGACGGCTACGCGCGTACAGGTGTCCGTCTTGGGGGCATGCTTTTTAATCATAAAACATTTCATTTTAAAATTTGGAACCCGCTTAAAATCCTATATTTTAAATTTCAAATTTTTGGAGCCAACCCGGGCGCGATTTGAAAATGTTTCATTTAGCGCCAAAATCCCAAATTAATAAAATATTTGAAACCATATAAAATTTCGTCTATAATATAATCTTACTGTTACTTTAAAATCTATTAAATCTTTCTTTTAAATCTTTGAATGTTTTCCTCAGCCAATCACGGGGTTCTTAATCCCCGTGGGCCCCCTCCAATATCTCCCTCTCTCTCTCTAGCTTTCTCTATCTCTCTCTCTCTAACGTCTCTCTCTCTCTACCCTTCTCTAACTATCTCTCTCTCTTCCCTATATATATTTTTCTCCCCCCCTCAAAATTTTCCCAGAACGAGAAAACAAAACCCATCGCGAACCCTAACCCTAGCCGCCTTCACCGTCGCCGCCGCAGCCCCAACGCCGGCGCCGGCGCCACCGTCGCCCTCGCCTCCGCCTCCTCGCCTCAACCGACCCTGTTTCCTCTCTCCCGAGCACCTTGCGCAGCCGCGGCCACCTGCGAATCTCCCTACAGTCACCAAGTCGCCGCCGGCAACCACCTGCGCCGCCGACCATCACCTCGTTTGTTCTCCTCACCCCGAGACCTCCTCTCTCTCTTCTTTCCGGCACACCCTGCACCTTCCCGACGCCAACCCACAACCCATCTCCTGCAACCTCACCCTCGCCGGAAAACCCATCACCACCGACCACCCGTCGTCTCCTCGCCTCCCAGCAAACCCCCTGAACGCCTGCACCACCTCTACCGACCGATTCTGCACCTTCCCGATCACCTCTACCGAAACCTTCACGTTGTCGTCACCGTCGCGGCTTGAACCGCCGGTGATCTTGACGGCACCGATCGCCTCGCTGCCGGGTTGCCGAGAGAGCATCCATCTCTGTCCAGATCTCCCGAGCCCTTGTTGTTATCGTGTCGCGTGGGTTCGCGCCTCCGTTCTCGTGTTCGTCGTTTCGTCGAGGCAAGTATTCGATACTTGCTACATGCTATTGCTACTTTATAACTTGCCTTAATATTCATGTGTAGTTTAATGATATATTATTTAGTAAATCACCGTACATACCTTGCTTCATGTTTAACCCTAGTAGCATGTCAAATAAATTATTTCCTGATAAACCCGTACATGATAGATTGCAATTGATTCACTGCTATGATGCTTTATTTCCAGTTTAGTTTAATAAATATGCATAACCGGCTAGATTACAATTGCATTCTTTAAACAGATTATACTTGTCGTGGCATTCTTGGAATACTCAATATATTATTAACCTGACTACAGCAGTTACGTTCACCGTCCTGCATTCACATGGTATTGACACTATCTATTTAACACAATTGAAAATTGTACAGCTAGATAATAAATCAGATTATTGTTTGACGCGTTGATTTGAACATGATGCTGCTTATATATCTGTTTGTGAGCACACCCACGATATCGTTACATCTTGATTGACATTGTCACACATGGTATTGTACCGTTTACTATTGACTTAACCTGATGTACCAAGACATGACCTGTTACCTGATCTCGTGCCTAATGCCAATAAACCTGACATGTAGTCCTCATGGACCATTCCTGTTGTCTATCCAGACAAACCTGCTGTTACCTGATCCTGTGTTGGCATTAGTTCTTGATTACTGAATACCTGACTCGACATACATAACTTGGGGGTATGGGAAAATCAAAGGTGAAACCGACTTGTAACTCAACAGTTCGATACCTGTTCTGATCAGTCTTACAGGCTAGGCCAGCCCCGGAGTGATGATGCTGACATCACTCGCCCATCCTGCTACTTGTTACTGCCTAGCGGCACGTCTCGGATTCAGCCCCGAGAATCTTGACCGTGGTCCCGGGCACGCACGGGATACTATTGAGTTATATCGACGATTCATCAATTGATTTCAAAGACTTTGGAATAGAAAACCTGATAGAACAGTTTAGTTACCCACTGCACACTACCCTGCACTGCTTGATTCACATTATTTGCTACTCTCGTTTTATTCATGTTTATTTTTGCATTGCCTGTTACACTGTTCATATTATATTACTTGATGACTTGACGCGCTGACGTCTGGGTTTTGCATGGCCCAGATTCTATACCGCTGTCGCAGTCCAAGCAGGAGTACTTCAGCCAGCAGGCTGAGCTGTGAGGTGTTAGTATTAGTTAGTTTTTATTTCCTGCATTTATTTCCTGATGTGAGCCCGCATTATGGGACATACTTTTCAGTTATTTGTATTGGATCATTTGCTTCCGCATTTATTTATTATTGACTCCTGTTATTCTGGATTATGGACATGTTTTAGAAAATTTTATCTTGTTCTTGATATCTCTACAGCCGTAATGTGACTGTGGATGGATACTTCCTACCCACAGGTAGCATGGTTGGCTATGTCACGTGCCCAATCTAGCGTACTCTGGGAAGCGGGGCGTGACATCCGTCAATGCTTCCACCGGGGCACCTCTAACCTCCTTTTGGTCGTCGCGGGTGTCTAAAGTCCCCTGGAATTCAGGCGTGCCCTCAAATTGTCGCCCTGTTCTTTGGCGGTTGACTTCGAGGCGAGGCAAACCTTAGCGGTTTGCTGGTCTCCATAGGCCCGGCCTATTCCCCCTTTATCCAAAGCGAATTTGAGCGCAAGGTGATAAGTCGAGATCTGGGCCCGAAGAGCGTTTAAGGTAGGACGCCCTACGAGAATGTTGTAGGATGAAGGGACCTTGGCGATGAGGAAGTCCACCGGTATAGTTCGTGTATTGCCCGCTTCTCCGATATTGAGGAGGAGGATGATCAATCCCTCGGTAGGGACAGAATGATTGGTGAACCTAGAGAGGACATGGGAGGTAAGTCGGAGGTCGGATGGTCCTAGCTCCATACGCTGGAAACAGTCGTGGAACAGGATATTCGCTGATCTCCTTGAGTCGACCAATATCCTTTGGACTTCGTAACGGTGCACTCTGGCCGTTATCACGAGAGGGTCATTATAGGGGAGCGATATGCCGTAGAGGTCTTCATTTGTGAAAGTGATCGGCTTGTCCCTCCTGCACCTCTTGTGTGGCATACCGCTTGTACCCTCGATTGGGAGAATATGGCGGTTCCCCTCGCTTTCTCGAGCTGGATCCGAGGTAACGACCATGATCTGCCCGATCGTTAATTCCCCGGGAGGGGTTTGGTCATTTTGCTCCCGCTCCGCCTGCCGCTTGTCCCGCAGGTACTTCGCCAGGTGGCATGAGCGGATCAACTCCTTGATGTAGCCACGGAGTTGTTTGCAGTTCTCTGTCGGGTGACCCTATGACCCGTGGAAGGTGCAGTATGGGCCGCGGAGTTACTTGCCTGCCCTTTGGGTGACGAGCGGTAGCTTGAATAACCTCTCACCCTTAGCTTCCTCCAATAGCTCGGTCTGAGAGATGTTCAGGGGAGTGTACTCCTGAAACCTTGGGGAGTAAGGCTTCAGACGATCGACCTTCTTCTTCTCCTCCTTGTCCCTTTTCTTTCTGTCTGCCTAATTGGCTCGGGGCAGGTTTGAGTTTACCTCGGACTCGATTTGGATTTCCCGCTCGGTCCAGGCTTTTACTTTGGCCATGGTCTTATCTTGCGCTAAAGAAAAAGAGTGGAGCCACTCTTTATGCCTAAGACCCGACCTCAGTGCGGTGATGACTGTTTCATCGTGGTGCTCGGGGACCTCGAGGAGGGCGTTATAGAAACGGGTGACATATCCTTTGTAGGATTCTTTATCTCCGCTCTTGATGGTGAACAGGTAGTCGACCATCCGTTTTTGTCGTCGATTCCTGACGAAGTGACCGAGGAATTGGGTGGCTAGTTCGTCGAAGGTCAAGATGGAGCGTGGCGAAGTTCTCAGAACCAGTCCCGGCCAGCTCGGATGAGGGTGGTGGGGAAAGCTCGGCATTGAGCCACGTCGGAGTTATCCTGGAAGCTCATGCCCGCCGTAAATGCGTCTAGGTGGTCCTTCGGGTCGGATTTCGCGTCAAAGTGGGCCACTTTTAGCGGCTTGTTCTTGGACGAGACGTGCTCGGCAAGCAGCTCTTCTGTGAAAGGCTTCGTTAGCGAGTCGGCGGATTACCTGGCTCCTTTGCCGGACGTATGGCCATCACTTTGTATGCATTCCATCTTCTTCTCGAGGGCTTCAAGCCGGTGGTGGTACCCCGATGATTCTACACAGTCAGAGTAGTGGCTACCCCCGCTCCGGGTCTGTGCGATGGTGCTGCTTCGATTTCGCTCTATCAAGTGTCTCAAATCCTCGGAAGAGGCCTTTCTTGAGTAGTCCCTACGCTCGTCATTCACGCGACCCCGGCGAGAGTGTGGGCGTCAGTTATTCCTGGAAGCAGGCGAGCTGACCGACACCTCCTTTAGGGGAGAGTGCGGGTGGTAGGCATTGGAGCGACAACCCAGTCTTCCCTAGGATCGTGGCATGGAGCTGTCTGGTGCCCAGCGGGTCATGGAATCAATCACCGCAAGGGGGTGAAGGTGGCCGAAGTCGGCCCGCCGGTGTTCGGTGGCGCTGAGATGAGGGTGAGTGAGCTCGAGGGCTTGAGCATGCCCATCTGTCGTCCTACAGACGTCGTTATCCCGGGGAGGGGGAGCCGTAGTCTGGTGGGTGGGGCCCACCGTTTAAACGCGAATGGGGGAATCCACCGGTGATGTTAGCCTGTCTATCCGGGCGGATAAGGCGTTGATGCGTTGGGAGGGGGAGACGAGCCGCTCCCACCTCCGTTATGGCGGCTCGTGTTCGGACCGCCGCGGTTGTCGCTCTCCATCGGGTCAAGGGCGGAAGATCAACTTATGGGTGGAAGCTTCTAAAGCATTCCTACAGACGGCGCCAACTGATGGAGGTTGAGATCTCCTTCAGATGTTGTCCTCCATCGATCCTGTGATGACAGTTTTTGATGGCTGAAATTTATTTTGATTGTTATGTATAGATCTCAATGGGTTAGTATTTGACGCCGAGCTACCTGCAAAGAAGTCTTGGGGTGGGTGACCATCGTAGGACCCTCCGACGTTCAAGTTAGTGCCAAGGTATAAGTGCAGAGTAGCGGCGTATTGGAAATGAGTTCGAGTTACCCGAGTCATCTGAGAGAAGGGTTTATATATGGGTTGCGTGGAGCGAGCAGGCGCGAGATCTTCACCGTCAGTTATGCCCCAGCGTTATCCTTGCCTTGAATAGTGGGATGCGCCCATTAATAGGGGGATACGCCCATTAATGGGAGGATGCGCTAGCGTGGGATGCGGATCGTGGGGAGGCGGATATCTCCTCCTGGCGATATATGTTGAGCCGTTGCGGGGCGAATGGGATCCATGCTCTTAATTGATCGGAGGGAAACCGAGGAAGCTCGGTATGTCAGGAGCTTGGAGACGAGCCGAGTGACCGAGGAAGCTCGGCATGTCAGGAGCTCGGAGACGAGCCGAGTGGCCGAGGAAGTTCGGCATGTCAGACGGGTCGAAGATGAGCAAGGAGACTGAGGAAGCTCGGAGACGAGCTGTTGGTAGTTTCCTAGGGGAAGGTGAAATGTATTCAGGAAGGTCTCCCGAAAGGTTGGATACGTTTCTCGAGAAGGGGATCGTGAGGAATGTCCCTAATGCAACTCATTTATTCCACCCCCATATCCTTCGAGACACGTCTTCCGCTACGTGTCGTAATCTGGGGAGATACCACTTATGAGCATCATCACCATCGTTGCGGCTGTTGTAGCTGGACCTAAGCTAGGGTTAGGGCCATGATTTTAGAAAGCAAATCGCTGTGTGTCCACTATATGAGAGATGAAATATGATTTCAAATTACCTTTATGCCCTTCTGATCTCCTTTAGTGTACCGGGTTCGGGTTTAGATCCAAATGCAATCCATGAACAAGTTGATCCATGCAGGTCGGGTGTGGATGTAAATGGAGCAGATGCGGAGTAGATATAAGTGTTTCATATCCATATCGAGTAGTCGTTTGCGGATGTAAACGTAGATATGGTTAGCGGTGGGAAATGAAAAGTAATCATATTCAGTAAAAAACGGGATATGGATATTAATATAAAACAAATATTAGAGTAAAACTATATCCGCTAATATCAGCATTGCTATTTCAACCTGTCGTTCCAGTATCTACACATCAGAAGTAGATTCAAAATGGATTACTTGTATCATCTTATGCATATCCGGCGGTTGTTTTGCGAGTGCGAATACGAACACGGATTTGACGTCGGAAATGAAAATCCTTACCCATATTTATTAAATTCGGATTCGGATCAGATATGAAAGCGAATCAAAGTCAACATAGGCTTGGACTTAAACAAAAATGTTGTTTTATACTCGAGGTTGCAGTTCTGTTTAGGAACGGACTTAAGTTTAAATAACCATGTGTAGGATGTTTTTCGTCACCCCATTGAGATGGGAATGCGCACGCTTGTCAGGCGTATACAGATCTCCCCTGCTTAAGATAGGCCGGGGTTTATTTATCGTGGGGATCAGAATCTCTAGTGGCCGTGGACTAAACTGTCGTTAATTACCTCTTACTTTTAGAGCGAGAGAACCTCCGATTGATGGGTCAAACTGGTCATGCGAACTCAATGTGCCGTATGCGTGTGTTGTGTTTTGAAGGGTTTTGGATATGTCGAGGGACTCACAGAGTTTATGAGGGTCCTGCTACCCAGATAGCGGACTGGGGGTCAAGAGGGCTAGCAGCTCCTTATGGGATGCGGGATAGCGCCCCGTTAGAAATTTTTTCTAACGGGGGAGGTATTTTTAGTGCGGAGCGTGAGAAAAAAAGAGGGGTGAGAAGCGTCCTAAGGACACGTGCGTGGCGCATGGGCACCGGGTGTCCGCGGGTCACGTGCGGGGTGTATGGGCACCAGCTGGTTACGTGCGGGGCGTGCGGGCGCTAGGCGCCAACGGGTCACGTGCGCGACACGCGACCGCTAGAAACACCAGCGGAGAAATGGGTTTAACCCCTGAGTGTAACATTTCAGAAAAATAAAATATTATTTTTGGGAATTTATATAATTAAATAATAAATATTATGAATATTTTGATAATGCGGTATAATTAAATACCGATAAATTGAGAAATATTTGGAAAATTATAGGAATTACTGAAATGAGGGTGTTTTAACTGATTTAAGCAAATTATAAATTGTTTATGATTAATTATATTCCATTTAAATGCTAATCGCGATTAAATATCACTAATCGTGCATTAAGCTTGTTTTGTGTATGTGACATGCACCAAGTCATTTTTCACATTTGCTATATTTTTCTTGCATGGCTTTATTTTTTTAAAAATGAGAAGAGATAAAGAAAAGAAAAAGGAAAAGAAAAAGAAATGGAAAAAAGAGAGGCATGGGACATTAAATAAGCATGGAGGGGCTTGACTTATGGCGCACACACTCTCTCTCTCTCACCTTCTTCTTCTTCTTCATTTCCTTCTTCTTCTTATCAAAAAATCCAAGCCCCACTTCAATAAAAAAATCCAAAAATTCTAGCAATCATCACTAACTTCACCTTTTCCTAATCAAGTATGGTTCTTGGTTAAGTCTTCTAGCACTAGCATGTTTGGATCAGCTTCTAACTTGAGCTATAAAGCCAACCTTAATTACCTTTTTGCTAAACTTTTAGTTATTTAGCTTAAATTAATGTTTAAGTAGTATATTAGTGCTAATTATGTGGTTTAAGAGAAAATTTGGTTAAGATAGGATTTTTATGGCTTGAGTAGTTTAATTAAGTGTTGTTAGTGTTAATTAATCCAAGTCTTTTCTAAAGTTTTCACTAAAATACCTTAATGTCACAAATTAGTGTTTTAATACGGTTTTTAATCTAGTTTTAAGATACTGTGATTCTGCTATTACTCGGGTAGTTTTTAAATTAAACAAACATATGCATTAGACTATACATTGTGTTAGGAGCATAGTGTAAAATTCTGGACTCTTTTCACTGGATTTAGACTGGTGACACCCCCTTGTGGCCGGCCCAATTTTGGCCAAAATTGTTGAAACTTTGCAGATAGTTGTCTGTATATATTATAAGAGATTTGGTCTTATTTGATTTTCTTGTTTCTTCTCCAGATAAAATCTGGGACCGATTTCCTAAAACTTTGGTATTGTGACATTGTTATGACTTGGATTCTAGATATCCAAATGTGTGTTTTGTGTTATATTGGTGGCCTACAGGGAATCTGGAGTGATCCAAGACATTTACTAGAAAAACTAGCAAGACTATTAACCTAGATTCAACACTAGAAGACCACCCTACAAGTATGAGGCCCCAACTCTTCCCGTTAGCTGAGCTCGCCGGATTTGGGGCTTGTGTCGCCGGCCAAAATGTAGGTTTTGGTGACAATGTTTGGTCTGTAACTCAGTTACTTCATATACAACACCACTGCATTGCTAGTTTAACTAATTTTTACCTGAACCAAAATCTGGAGCAAGATTTCTGAGTTGTTGTTTTGTGTTTCATGGTTTTCATGACTTGGTCTTTGATATTTGATTTCGGATTTGGTCGTTGGACGTTTGTACGTCAACGACGAGAGATTTATGATTGTTTTCGTATGCGTAGGCTATAGGTTCTAACCTATAGGCATCTCGCGTGTCGTTTGGGTTTTGAATTAGATGCTTTGATGCGATACAATATTTGTGAGTATGCTATATAAACCCCTCCTCCAGACGATTCAGGTAACTCGAAATCAATCCATTACGCCGCTACTCTGTCTCATTATTCCTCGGTATTTATTTGATCGTCGGAGGATCCTACGGCGGTTTCCCATCCCGGGATTTCCCTTGCAGGTAGCTCGACGTTAACAACCCATTAAGATCCACAAGCTCAACCCTCATATTAAATCTCAACCGTTCAGCCCCGTTGGCGATATGATCGACGGAGAATAATATCTGAGGGAGATTCCGACCTCCATCAGGAGTTTATATACTCTCCACTCGAATCAAAGTTTTCTATAAATTTGCACCATTTTAGGATTTACAGAACTCTACCACATTTTGGAATTTAGATACTCCAAAGCTTAACATTCTTCAAAATTAAGTTTTTTAAATGAAGGTACCAAACAAGACTTTGCTTTGGCTCGGTCTCCACTTAAAAAATAAATTCGACTTGCGTGAGATGATATCAGTCTAAGCCCGATCCCATTATTGGACTTGAATCGATCCCATGAGACTAGAGAGAGATTAATTTATGGGCTAAAGGAAATCTCCTCAATCATGGCGTAAGTACAAGGCCTGGCTTTCTAAAAATCGTCACATAATTCGTGAATTATTCGTCCGAATTCATGCATTTTTGATCGGCCGACTTAATCGCCGAATTAATCGGCGAGCCGAATAATAATTCGTGAATTATTCCCGAATTATATGAAAAAACAGCGAATAATTCACAAAATCAAAACCTAGCGTCTCATATATTAATTTCTTGCTCGAAATCCTTCCCGAACATTTTCCGAACACTTACCGAATCTTTCCCGAATAACTGTCGATTTTTTCCGAATAGTTCTCCGAATCCGAATTTTCTACCTCCCCGAATTATAACAGAACACGAATCTGTGACTGTGCTAAAAAGAGTAAATTGTCAAAAAGCCCCCGGCACATTTCAGACTTGTTTTAAACCCCCTGGTATTTTCAAAATAGCTAAAAAGGACCTACTATTTAAATTCTTTGTAAGAAAACCCCTGGGCCATGTTTGATCCCTCCAATTAAAATTTAGGTGGAGTGCCTAAAATACCCTTCTCCTCCAGGACACGCTCCAAAATTTTCCCTTTTTATCTCTCTCCTCCCCCACCCCCAAATGGCTCGCTGCCTTTTCAACCTCGCTCGAAATCTCAAAACCCTAACCCCCAACCTCAACCCGCACCTACATCTCCTCGATGCGCCGCTCCGCCTTCAAAGGCCGCCTCCTCCGCTCCGAGATCTCCGCCGCCGGCGTCCTCCCCTGGTCACCCTCGACATTCGCCGCCTTCTCCATTGACAACCTCCCCGGAGAGCGCTGGATCTGCCTCTCCCGCGCCCACCGCCACGAGATCATCAAGATCGAGGCCACTATGGTCGACAGCGCCGCCCCTTCGACAAGATCCAACGCTGCCGAGGCTTCATATCAGTGTGCTCGTCAAGGTGTCGAAGGGCGATGCTTGTGACTTCGTTCTGCAGTTTGTTTGCTCGGTGTATCGGGATGCTTTGGATGTCGAGAATGCGGTTCCTATGAGAAAGGGCGTGAAGCGGATCGAGCCCTTCACGGGGCCGAATTTTGGGTAAAATCACTAAATTTGATATTTTTTGTAGATGGTTACATGATTTAGGAATTAATGCTGGCTAAGGTTGCAACTTGCAATTAACCTAATACTTTAGAGTTGATGATCAATTGTGATTGGATATGAAAAATACATATACTTGTAGAAGTTGATGTTGCCTAAGGTTGCAACTTGCAATTAACCTAATACTTTAGAGTTGATGATCAATTGTGATTGGAAATGAATAATATATATGCTTGTAGAAGTCAATGGGAGTAAATTTGGCCAAAATCGATGCAATTGAGTTACTTAAATAATTTACGGAGGCATTCTATCAACATTTATAACTCTTCAATTGACCCGATTAACACCTAACACACATGGAGTTATAAGTGAGTTTGAAATAGCACCTAGAGGCTTTAACTCTCTAAAACTAGCAACTCCATTTGTATCGTTTGTCAATAAGCCTGTCGAGGATAGCAACCTGTAGTCGACCTTATAATTTAAAGCTAGAGAATAATTACAATTGCAAATGACATAACTTTTATAGCTGTCTTCGGGGTCCGTATTTGGCTAAAACATTGATACTATTGAGCAAGTGCTTATAAAATTTGTAAATATCAATTGACCTACTTACACTCAAATGCTTTTCCGGAAATGCCACACATGGAATATTTGTCGCGTTATTCGTACATGTACTGATCTACTTTTATTTGGCTGATGTTGGCCGCTAATTGTTTTAGGGTATATTGTCAAAAAACGCCTCACTCATTCAAAACTTGTGTAAAACCCCTCGGTATTTTCAATGAGAAAGGGCCTATTCTTCCAAAATATTGTGAGAAAATCCTTGGGCTTCAATTGAATGCTACTATAAGTGAAGAAAATGCCCTTCTCCTCATTGTAACCGCTCTTCAAAATTTCCCCATCTCTCTCTCTCTCACCCTCTCTCTCACTTCCTTCGTCGCTGCCGCCGTCGCCGACGGTTCCCGCTGTCGTCCCCTCGCCGCCTTCTCCTCTCCCGCGTCTATCACCTCCTACGAGCTCTAATCCATCGTCCCCCACATCCAGATCTTCTCCTCTTCCCTCCCTCACCTTGATTGGGCCTGACATCCTTCTCCGATCGGCCCCACAAAGCCCTGGCCAACATTACTATCAAAAACCGTCACCACCTTCGTCGCAATCATAAAACTCTAGCTCTGATCTTGATCAAGTTCAATATCGGAGGTTCTAATCGATTCAAATCTGAGGTAAGGAAAATAAAAAGGTTTAGAATTGTTCTTTATCTTGATTTACTAGTAATTAGAAAGATTTAGTGAATAATTTAACAACACTTGTTGAGATATTTGCATTGCATCTATTAATTTGATTGGATGAATTTATCTTTCTTCTTATGTTAAGCCAAAGAATTCTCATGCTTGATGCTATTAATTTGACCATGGTGAGCTTCTCATCCCCCTCTTAATCTTTTGATTGGTTTTACAAGTGGATATGTTCCATTGTGAATTTTGACAGATTTAGGGTATATTACTCTATAATTAATAGCTTGATGATATTAATTTCAAGGAGTATGTTAAATTTAGTGAATTCTATGGGGTATTCATAATAAAAACCCTTCCTTTTCTCCCTCTCCGGCCCACATTCTCTTCTCACTCGACGTGGCAACTGTTCGAGATCCTGATTGCATAAGGTTAGTGTTTATTCGATTTTTGTACTATTTGTTTCTGTTCATGCAATTTATTAGAGATTCATCTTAGAATTTCTTTGGGATGTTGCATATGATTGAACTTGATACGAGTGCTCGGATAGTTTTGGGTTACATGCTCCAGTTTGGATTATTTCCCTTGAAATTTCTTTGCTTTGATCAATTGTAATTTAGAATTGTGAAGGTGTGTTTGTGAAAATCTATTGGAATATAAGCTGAAAGAGAGTTAAAGTTTTGATTTTGAATGGGATTTATGCATTTATTTTGATGTCATTGTTGTATTTTTTCCATCTTGTAGAGTTTCATTTTTGAATATTTAGGCTAAAGAAATGGCAAATTCTATATGATAGTCTTTATTTATCAATTCATATCAAGTTTTAAGGAATGAAAGTTGAGTCTCTATATGCAATTAATAGTTTTCATATCCATTATAGTTGTTTTATTGAATGTTGTCGGCTTATTTGAGTTTTCATTTGTTTTTATCAAGTGTTTGATTGTTTGCTTCGGAGGGTTTATGTGAATCAAATTTTCTTAAATGGGACTAAAGATGCTTGTTAGTGGAGGACCTCATATTCAGAAAAATTCATAATAAATGTTTCCTTTTTAAAAATTCTTGGCTTTTATATTTAGTGGGGCATTTTTTTTATTACCGTTATATTTGTTAACAGTTATATTTGAATATGTTTGTTACCGTATTTTTTAACGGTGTGGATTGTGGAGTATATGTCTTCTTGTTCATTAAATCCTTCATTAAGGGGAGCGACGTAGCGGATGCGCTCGAGACAAAAGTTTCGGATATGCAGTGGCTGATATTTATAGGGCAAAATTTATTCTCGCCGCCGTCGAAGGCTTAATGAAAGTCTTTGGTTGTTTTTTGTTTATACATTTTGTGACATCATTATTGGTTGTATATATTTTTATTTCACCGACAATAGTCTAGCAAATTCGATTGTCGCCACCAAAGGCTCAACAAGAGTCTTATATTAGTTGATTTAAGTTTAAACATTTTGTGGGTTTATTTGGAGATGTAGTGATATACTTTTATTTTGTCGATTTTGGCCGATATTGTGGATTGTGTTATGAATGACTATTTTTGTTGATGTATATGGTTTTATTTCACCGATGTTGGTCGATACAGATACTGCTTCGATCTTTGAATGTACACAATTTTATTTTGCCGATGTTGGTCGGTATAATTTCTGCTTTGATGTTTGAATGTCTATAGTTCAATTTTGTCGATATAGGTCAATAATGTGTATTGTATTATGTATTACTTTCGTTGATTGGATGTACATAGGCAGTTGTCTAGATGTTACAAGTTCGAATTCGGGTAGAGAAGTAAAAGTTTTAGCTCAATATATATTTATGCCTGTTTTCAAAACACGAAGAGTGGCTATTTTTATTAATGTATATACTTTTATTTCGCTGATATTGGATGGATTGTATTATACATAACTTTTGTTCAGAGAATACATGTTTAATTGTTACAGGCAACTGCTTAGAAGTTACAAGCAAGTGGTTATGTATTACATGCAACTGCTTAGAAGTTATCAGTAAGTGTTAGATGTTATAGGCAACTGCTTAGATGTTACAGGTAAATGGTTAGAAGTTATAGGCATCTGCTTAGAAGTTACAGACAAGTGTGTTGCATGTAACTGCTTAGAAGTTACCGTTAAGGGTTAGATGTTATAGACAACTACTTAGAATTTATGGGCAAGTGGTGTAAGTCCATGCTACCTCTCCCGGTACTTTCGGGAATGCGGAATTTGGTAAAAAACGATTTTTATAGAGGTGGTAACATGGACCTATAACCCGGATCTTGGTTAAACATCTATCTAACAACCTAACTACGAGTTTCTAGCTACTCGGTTAGGGGGTTATACCTTGCTTATCTTGAACTTCTTCGTCTTCAAGCTCCGATGGTGGTCCGGATTGGCTTCTTCTCGTCGTCTCCGTACGCCGAAGATAGATCCACCTGAAAGCTCCAACCTTTGGCTCCTTTTTCGTTCTTTGAAGAAACTAGTTCACTCGGTTTGCTAAACCTTGTGAACTAGAGTGAGTAGAGAAGAGTTTGTATGGGATTTTATCTATGGTTCTTGATTCTCAACTCATGAGACAAGAGAACCATATAGTCAAGAGAGGGAGCAAGAGCAAGAGGGTGAGAGCAAAAAGGAGAGCTCAAGAACAAGAGAGAGAATGAGCAAGAAAGAATGAGCAAGTCTTTTGTCTCTCACCCTCTCATAATCCAAAGTCATCATAACTCATTATACCAAATCAAGTGTTATGTGATGGTTGAAGCAACCATAACCATATCATTTCATGCACTCATTTTGCACAAATGAGCAAGCAAGCAAAAGTCTTTGCCATGAAATGATGGTTATGGTTATCATGATGGTCAACTAGTCAAGCCTAGTCAACCGGTCAACAAAGTCAACAAGTCAACAAAAATCAACAAGTCAACAAAGTCAACAAAAGTCAGTCACCATAATACTTAATCAATATAATAGTTAATCACATATCATATTCTCATTAGGGTTGAGCAAAAAGACAAATAGTCAACGGTCAACTGTCAACAACCCTAATGAGAATCCGCTGCCTCTGCCTCCCTGTCAACTGTGCATACACACCCGCATCCGCGTTCCGAGGAACACGAATGCATACTGAATAAATCCAATCCCAAAAGATACACTAGGATCTGGCTTAAACCAAAGCCTGCTAGTGTAAACTGTCCGGACACTGTACGTGCACAAGTGCACGGATGTGACCGAACCCTGTCGCAAAACCATGCGACATGTCGCAATACCATGCGACCTCTACTCTTTTGCCTAAAGGCGAAAAGCTTTCTGTGTGGGACTCTAAAGACTCGACACTACGCTGGCAGTGGGTTTAACCACAGACCGCAAGCGGCACTAGCTGTGCGTAACGGTCCCCAGGTAGTGCCGACAAGAAGACGGACGGGGCGAAACCCATCTGAACTCCTACTGAGCCTGAATGTGACATTCTCCGTACAGTCCGGTCTGTTCGTCTGATACATCGCATGGCGGGCCTAGGGGGCGGTAAACGTCAGTCCCCCAATAGCGGTACAAGTCGTGCCGGAGCGAAGCCCAAAACACCCTGAGATAACACTGGAAGCCTACCAGTATATCTCGTTTGCCCTGGCCAGGGACTACTCGTGTAATGGCTCTCCTAGACACAGCGCGATGTCAACTCCCAATACCGGGAGAGACGAATCCTGTCTAACCGTCACTGCCTCCAAGTGCTTCGGGACTGCACCCAACCACTACCTGTTTGCACGACTCCTTTGAGCCGTGGTAGGGTAGTAATCAAAGTGCAGTGGGAACACACTCGAGGCGAAGTGACAGTGTCAAGTCAGCGGAGTAAGCTGTACTCATGTCACCTGGGAACTGATAACTGACGATAGGCATAATACCAACTAGTCAGTTCCCGACGAGTCCTGTCCAGTGTACACGTAACCTAACGAGCACCCGCATACTATCTCAAGTACGACGTACTGACGGCTGTGGGACAGACCGTCTCCCACACTGGGATGAGAAGCGCATGCGTTGGTCTACTCCGGAGTATCGATGCCCTGTCTCGATAGTCCTGCGACCAGGGACCTGCATAAGGATGTGCTTATAGATTACCCAGCCCCACTAGTGTGACGGCCATCACATCGCTGGTAATCAAGCAAAGATCCTAAGGGCTCCATTAATGTGTATAGGCGATATACAAAAATAAACACATGTACACATTGAAGTAGAAACAAACCAAGTAGCATACTACTATTTTGAGCAAGATTGTATATACAAGGTGAATATCCCAAGCTTCCATTAAGTAATATACAAACTAGTATGATACAGTAATGGCCTCTAGGGCATATACACTAACAATCTCCCACTTGCACTAAGGCCATGTACTGGCGTATCGAAGACCTATCATCTCGATCAGCCGCTCGAACTGAGTCTGGGGCAGGGCCTTGGTGAATGGATCTGCAGTGTTATCTTCTGAAGCGACTCTCCGAACCTCGATCTCCTGGCGATCTACGATCTCCCTGATCAGGTGATACCGCCTCAAGATGTGTCGGGATCTCTGATGGGACCTGGGTTCCTTCGCTAAAGCTATAGCCCCGTTGTTGTCGCAATACAGAGGTATTGGATCAACAATGGACGGAACCACCTGAAGTTCTTTCAAGAACTTCCTCATCCAGACAGCTTCTTTTGCGGCATCAGATGCAGCAATGTATTCCGCTTCCATCGTCGAGTCTGCAACGGTTTCTTGTTTGGAACTCTTCCAACACACCGCCCCTCCATTGAGGGTAAAGACAAAACCCGACATGGACTTGGAATCATCCTTGTCACTCTGGAAGCTGGAGTCAGCAAAGGCCTCGATCTGGAGGTCTTTTCCGCCATACACCAAGAACATCTCCTTAGTCCTTCTCAGGTACTTGAGAATGTTCCTTACCGCTATCCAGTGTTTCTCCCCAGGGTTTGACTGATACCGGCTTACCACACTCAGTGCATAAGCTACATCCGGTCTGGTACACAACATCGCATACATTATAGAGCCTACCGCAGAAGCGTAGGGTATAATAGACATGCGATCCCTCTCCAAATCAGTCTTGGGAGACATCTCTTTAGAGAGGGTGATCCCGTGACAAGCCGGTAGGTTACCGCGCTTGGAATCTTCCATACTGAATCTTTTCAGTACGGTGTCGATGTACCTGGACTGTGAAAGTCCTAATATCCTCTTGGATCTATCACGATGGATCCGGATCCCCAGGATGTATGAGGCATCACCCAGGTCTTTCATGGAGAACCTGTGCGACAAGAACCCCTTGACAGATTATAGCATGGGAATGTCATTTCCTATTAAGAGAATGTCATCCACGTATAAAACGAGGAATACTACAGTTCTCGCTACAAATCTACTATAGATGCATGGTTCATCTGGATTTTTGATAAAGCCAAATTCTTTGACCGTCTCATCAAAGCAGATGTTCCAACTCCGCGACGCCTGCTTTAGTCCATAGATGGACTTAAGCAACTTGCACACTTTTCCGCTGCTCCCACTCTGAATGAAACCTTCTGGCTGGTCCATATAGACACACTCTTCTAAATTTCCATTTAGAAAAGCGGTCTTTACGTCCATTTGCCAGATCTCATAACCGTGGAAGGCAGCAATGGCAAGAAGGATCCGAATGGATTTCAGCATGGCTACTGGAGAAAAGGTTTCGTCATAGTCCAAGGCAGGTCTTTGACGAAAACCCTTTGCTACCAGCCTAGCTTTATAGGTCTCAACCTGTCCATCTACACCAATCTTCCTTTTGAAGATCCACTTGCATCCTACGGGTTTTACCCCGTCTGGAGCAATGTCCAACGTCCATACCTTGTTGGTGTACATGGACTCCATTTCGGTCCGCATTGCATCCAGCCATTTCACTGAGTCAACGCTCTGAACGGCCTGCTGGAAGCTAGTAGGCTCATCATAATCTATGATGCAATCCTCTCTATCCCCGTCTATGAGAAAACCGTAGTATCTCTCGGGCGGATGAGTCTGCCTACTACTCCTGCGGAGCGGCGTAGGAATGTCCTGTTCTTCCGAACCCTCTGGTTCCACTAAACTTTCAGTAATAGTCCGTGGTTCTGGAATTTCTTCCAGTTCTACTGTGCTCCCACTTATCTGGTTTTCCAAAAACTCAGTTTCCAAGAAGTAGGCATGACGAGAAACAAGAACTTTTTGTTCCTCTTCACAGTAGAAGAAATATCCTTTGGAATTCTTTGGATATCCCACAAACTTGCACTGTACTGAGCGTGCCTCGAGCTTGTCCACATGCTGCTTTTTGACAAAAGCTGGACATCCCCATGTCTTAATGTGCTTAAGATAGGGTCTCTTCCCACACCACATCTCATATGGCGTAGTAGGCACAGTCTTAGTAGGAACTCGGTTCAAAAGGTATGCGGCTGATTCTAGCGCATATTCCCAGAATGATCGCGGTAACTCAGCGTTACTCATCATGGACCGCACCATATCCAATAGGGTGCGGTTCCGTCTCTCCGATACACCGTTATGTTGCGGAGTGTATGGAGGAGTAAGCTGAGAGAGAATTCCGTTCTCTTTTAAATAGTCCAGGAACTCGGCACTTAAGTATTCTCCACCTCGATCCGATCTTAGAATCTTAATACTTTTGCCGGTCTGTTTTCTACTTCATTCTTATACTCCTGGAATTTTCCAAAAGCTTCGGACTTATGTTTCATTAAGAAGACATAACCGTACCTTGAGAAGTCATCCGTAAAAGTAATGAAGTAAGAATAACCGCTTCGCGCATGCGTAGACATTGGACCGCACACGTCACCGTGTACGAGTCCCAAGAGCTCACTCGCTCTTACTCCATGTCCAGTAAACGGAGTCTTTGTCATCTTTCCTTTGAGACAGGATTGACAAGTGGCATACGATTGATATTCGAACGCATTCAAATATCCTTCTGTATGTAACTTAGTCAACCTTCTCTTATTGATGTGACCCAGTCTACAATGCCACAAGAAAGTCTGATTTATTTCCGGAGACTTTCTTTTGTGTGTATTCTGGACATTGAAAATCTGTGGTTGATTAATACGTATATACCATTACTCAATGTACCTGACCCAATCAGAACTTGATTAAGGTGAATGTTTACAACATTACTTACAAATGCAAATTCATAACCTTCTTTAGAAACTAAAGATACAGAAATGATATTACAAGTTGCGTTGGGTACAAAAAAGCAATTACGCAAAACCAAAACATGTCCATCTGACATTCCCAGGTGATAGTCCCCCACGGCTTTAGCATCCATGCTAGCTCCGTTCGCAACTCTGAGGGTCATGTCACCTGCCTTCAAACCCTACGGTTTCTCAACGCCTGCAAAGAATTACAGATATGAGATCTTGATCCGGTATCCAATACCCAGGAAGTAGAGTTTATTGAAAGACAGTTTCCAATAACATACACACCTGAAGCTGAAGCTGCAACCTGCTTCAATTCCTGTGTCCTGGCTTTCCAAGCCCCTGCAATCATTCTTCCAGTGACCTTTCTTATGACAATAGAAGCATTCTTCCTTATCCACAAGCTTCCCCGCTTTCTTTGTTGCTTTAGCTTTTCCCTTCGTATCCACTTTACTAACACCGCCCTTTGGTTTGGCGGAGGCTTTCTTCTTCTTTCCCTTGGCTTTCGCCTTGGACCTAGAAGAAGATGATCCTCCTACAAACAAAGTGGATGTTTCCCTACCTTTCTGTAGGGTGCCCTCTGCGCTCCTCAGCATGTTGAGGAGCTCTGAAAGTTCAACCTCTTTTTCTTGTAAGTTGAAGTTCAGTATGAACTGGGCGTAAGTGGAAGGAAGGGACTGGAGAACTATGTCCGTATAGAGTTCACTCTCCAATGTGGTCCCTAGGTCCGCGAGCTCCTCAATGTAGCCGATCATCTTTAGCACGTGCTCGGCTACTGATGATCCGACGGCCATCTTTGCCGAAAATAACTTTTTCGACGCTTCGTATCTTGCGATACGTGATTGCTCTCCATACAGTTCTTTTGTATGGAGAAATATGGATTCAAGGTCCATATTCTCGTGCCTTCTCTGATGTTCGTTGTCCATCGAGGCAAGTACGAGGCACTTGGCCTTCGCGCTATCAATCTCCCAAGTCTTGCGGATTACCTTATTCGCGACGCTGGAAGTGAGACCAGGGACAGGGGGAGCTTTGGTGGTAAGAAGATACCCCAGCTTGTCGTAAGTGATTGCCATTTTGACATTCCTGAGCCAATCTTTGTAGTTTGGCCCTGTCAGTATATTTTTATCTAGAAGTAACTTAAGTCCAGTCATGTCGATTGGTCGCTGCAATTAGGAGAGAGAAGAAGAAACACTCAGCATGATGCTCTTGCAAGTTTAGAGTGGTTTTTAGTTTGTCTAAACAGGATGGCTCCCACTGTTTCTCGAATCCCTCCTCAAACCATAAAGGAAGAATTAGTCGGGATCAATCCCACCGCACAATACTTGCTTAACCGTTCAGCCAGGCCGGTGTCGGTACTTCGAGGGAGGTTTTCCAACGCTTTCGCGAAGTTCCTTAATTAAAGAACCTCTTTTTCCTGGGGGCGTAGCCCCGCTAACACCTTTCTAGGCACCTACTAGGTTTATAGCATTGATCGATTAGTGAGAAATTTCCCGAAGAGTAGCATATACTCACAGTAGGATCGGGATCCAAATATCATTGCGAGGCGAAACTGAAGGAATCCTACCAGAATTATCACACTCCAAATGGTATGCAAATCTAGCAAGTTTCAGTACTCATGAAACTCCCGATGTGGATTTTTGCCCCATGCTCTTATGACTTTGACTTTGGCCAACAAATCATAAGTCACATGTCAAGTTCTACCCGTCGTTCTCCAGGTTAATTTGAATCCACCCGCACCTACCCTTGACTTTGGCCAACAAGGCAGTGCGACTGTTCCAAACCAACGCATCTATCTATGCTGCACATGAATACCCAACAGCTACCAATCACTATGCCTTGACTTTGGCCAACAAACACAGCTTGAATACTATTGACTATTCATGTGAAACGACGGAGGGCTACGAATGGTTTTGGCAAAACCGTGAACGTAGTGAACTTGATTTGGTCGATGTAACGAGATAGCTTTTAAAAGGAGTGGCTCAAGCTCCGCATTTAAAAGTTGGTTTTGAAAAGAACCGAGTGGTTTTTCGAAAGTGTTCCAACGACTTTAACTTGGTTTATTATCTTGCATTAGTTCTTTTAATGCGTGATATTCTTGCATTAGTTCTTTTAATGCGTCCCATCATTTAATCCTACCATTGCAGAAAACAACCAAAATATGACGTACGCTTATGCCATTCGCATTCGCCACTGGGCCCCGTCATTACCCGTTAGGTTACTTAACTAACGACAGAGCGGGGGCTGGGCTAGCGCGTCTGTAAAACATAAGCAACGCCTAAATAGTATCATATATAGATATACTGTAATGATAAACATTTCAGATCACAGATGAATACATTGGATATACTAGGAATCTGTAATTCGTACGAGCCTGTAACGAAAGACAGATTACACGGTCGCGGTGAATAGCCAATACCCCACCCAAGACCCCAACGGGTGCGGCAAACTACCCGCCAAGTACCCGAAGCGTAGCAACCTCCCTCATCTCCATGAGTAGGCCACTCGACATTTCGGCATACCCGGTAGTTTGTGCACCCCCTCCATGGGTCTATCCTAGGAGCAAAAACAGTAAAAAGAAATTATACAATGACGGCTACAACCCCGACCCGGTTGTGCGACCATACAAATAATTATTACATCAATTTACAAATTTATATGAATTGAAAGAAAAGAAAACTCTCGTCTCACAACCCCCGACTATTCACCCGCGACAATCCAACATATTCATATACACATTCCAGCAACATTACAGATCACAGATTTGTATAACCCCCACTAATCGACATATAGCGATTAGTAGACGTTCAATACAAATATCACATTACAGAAAAACCCGTTAGCTTAAGTCTTTTAGAAGTTCGATCAAAAATACGGATTTTCGGGACCCCAAAAATAAAATTTTCGTTCTGGAAAATCTGGGCAGAAAATATATATTCCAAAAATCCCAAAACAACCACAGAATAACACTGCACCAAACTTGGACCTCGGCCGAGTCAATTCGGCGGCGGATCCGCGGCGGGAGCGTGCTCCCGCCGCGTTTCCGCGGCGCTTTGACTCGATCGTTGGACCAATTTTGGTGGATGTTCACACAAAAGCCTGAGCCGATTTTAGGTGTGAAAATAATCAACTTTTGAACAGTATAAAAATCGACAGAAACTTCGAATTTTGGGGTTCGTTTTCGGGACTTTTTCTTTGATCGATCTTCTAGTTACTTGCTAACATGTTAGATAGAGTTTAACTAGGCTCTGATACCACTGTAAGTCCATGCTACCTCTCCCGGTACTTTCGGGAATGCGGAATTTGGTAAAAAACGATTTTTATAGAGGTGGTAACATGGACCTATAACCCGGATCTTGGTTAAACATCTATCTAACAACCTAACTACGAGTTTCTAGCTACTCGGTTAGGGGGTTATACCTTGCTTGTCTTGAACTCCTTCGTCTTCAAGCTCCGATGGTGGTCCGGATTGGCTTCTTCTCGCCGTCTCCGTACGCCGAAGATAGATCCTCCTGAAAGCTCCAACCTTTGGCTCCTTCTTCGTTCTTTGAAGAAACTAGTTCACTCGGTTTGCTAAACCTTGTGAACTAGAGTGAGTAGAGAAGAGTTTGTATGGGATTTTATCTATGGTTCTTGATTCTCAACTCATGAGACAAGAGAACCATAGAGTCAAGAGAGGGAGCAAGAGCAAGAGGGTGAGAGCAAAAAGGAGAGCTCAAGAACAAGAGAGAGAATGAGCAAGAAAGAATGAGCAAGTCTTTTGTCTCTCACCCTCTCATAATCCAAAGTCATCATAACTCATTATACCAAATCAAGTGTTATGTGATGGTTGAAGCAACCATAACCATATCATTTCATGCACTCATTTTGCACAAATGAGCAAGCAAGCAAAAGTCTTTGCCATGAAATGATGGCTATGGTTATCATGATGGTCAACTAGTCAAGCCTAGTCAACCGGTCAACAAAGTCAACAAGTCAACAAAAATCAACAAGTCAACAAAGTCAGCAAAAGTCAACAACCATGTCACCATAATACTTAATTAATATAATAGTTAATCACATATCATATTCTCATTAGGGTTGAGCAAAAAGTCAAATAGTCAACGGTCAACTGTCAACAACCCTAATGAGAATCCGCTGCCTCTGCCTCCCTGTCAACTGTGCATACACACCCGCATCCGCGTTCCGAGGAACACGAATGCATACTGGATAAATCCAATCCCAAAAGGTACACTAGGATCTGGCTTAAACCAAAGCCTGCTAGTGTAAACTGTCCGGACACTGTACGTGCACAAGTGCACGGATGTGACCGAACCCTGTCGCAAAACCATGCGACATGTCGCAATACCATGCGACCTCTACTCTTTTGCCTAAAGGCGAAAAGCTTTCTGTGTGGGACTCTAAAGACTCGACACTACGCTGGCAGCGGGTTTAACCACAGACCGCAAGCGGCACTAGCTGTGCGTAACGGTCCCCAGGTAGTGCCGACAAGAAGACGGACGGGGCGAAACCCATCTGAACTCCTACTGAGCCTGAATGTGACATTCTCCGTACAGTCCGGTCTGTTCGTCTGATACATCGCATGGCGGGCCTAGGGGGCGGTAAACGTCAGTCCCCCAATAGCGGTACAAGTCGTGCCGGAGCGAAGCCCAAAACACCCTGAGATAACACTGGAAGCCTACCAGTATATCTCGTTTGCCCTGGCCAGGGACTACTCGTGTAATGGCTCTCCTAGACACAGCGTGATGTCAACTCCCAATACCGGGAGAGACGAATCCTGTCTAACCGTCACTGCCTCCAAGTGCTTCGGGACTGCACCCAACCACTACCTGTTTGCACGACTCCTTTGAGCCGTGGTAGGGTAGTAATCAAAGTGCAGTGGGAACACACTCGAGGCGAAGTGACAGTGTCAAGTCAGCGGACTAAGCTGTACTCATGTCACCTGGGAACTGATAACTGACGATAGGCATAATACCAACTAGTCAGTTCCCGACGAGTCCTGTCCAGTGTACCCGTAACCTAACGAGCACCCGCATACTATCTCAAGTACGACGTACTGACGGCTGTGGGACAGACCGTCTCCCACACTGGGATGAGAAGCGCATGCGCTGGTCTACTCCGGAGTATCGATGCCCTGTCTCGATAGTCCTGCGACCAGGGACCTGCATAAGGATGTGCTTATAGATTACCCAGCCCCACTAGTGTGACGGCCATCACATCGCTGGTAATCAAGCAAAGATCCTAAGGGCTCCACTAATGTGTATAGGCGATATACAAAAATAAACACATGTACACATTGAAGTAGAAACAAACCAAGTAGCATACTACTATTTTGAGCAAGATTGTATATACAAGGTGAATATCCCAAGCTTCCATTAAGTAATATACAAACTAGTATGATACAGTAATGGCCTCTAGGGCATATACACTAACAAGTGGTTGGATATTATAAGTAACCAACTGCTTAGAAGTTACAAACAAGTGTTTAGATGTAACTAGCAAGTGTTTATATGATATAGGCAATTGCAAATGCTATTCATAAAACAACTTTTAAATTTTATTCACATGCATACTTAACTAAGCAATTTTTACTGCAAAATTATAACCACTATTATAATGTTTTAGTACAAAAGGTCCACTGTTACCCTAGAGTCATCTCCATAGAAATCCTTTATCCCTTTGGGAATATTCCATTGTTACTGTAGAGCCATCGTTTTTTATGCAGTCGAAGTTGCATTCTTTCGTAATAGCAAATTGGTAAAGAGTCATCTTAACTTTGTACGAACTCTTAAATATTTGAGATGTGCACTTAATTGCGTCATACCAAGCAACCGGAATATTGTTCCGCATTAATTGAACATCTTGCCTTAGCGGTGGTAAGCTTGACTTCAAGTCATGTCCTCGGTCATACACAATTGTTGGAATGGAAGACGATGCGTATTGACCGTTATATAGAAAACTCTTATGTTAATATATTATTACTTGAATATATGTAGACATTACATTCATCTTATTGATATTACAAACAACTCTTCTTAGATATTAGGGCATACAACAGCTTAGATGTTACAGCCAACTGTTTAGTTGTTACAGGCAACTGTTTAGAATTTACAGGAAAGTTTTTAGATATTGCAAGCAACCGTTTAGATGTTTCAGGCAACTACGTAGAAGTTACAGGTAGGTTTTAAATGTTACTGGCAACTGTTTAGATGTTACAAACAACGGTTTAGATGTTGCAGGCAACTGCTTAGATGTTACAGGAAACTGTTTTATATATCATTCTAAACAAAAATCAAGTCAAATAAAAATCAAACCTGTTTATAATGACTTGAGAATCAACAGAGACTTGCATATGGATGACCTTCTCGATCATCTCTTGACGGATACAAACCAAATTTATATAGTCATCTTCGTTTATTATTCTAACCATACGATCTTCATATTTCTCCATCTTATATAAAAGCTTCAACTTTCAATAGGTATATCAAATTGAAACGAGATGGTTTCTTTCAATTCAAACTATATTGTGTCTCTGAGATGGTCAAGATCGCGCCTTTATCATTGAATCCACTCACAAAACACATTAATGTCTAAGTCTGAGCTAACATTAATGAGCAAGATAGTAAATGAAGATTTAGTTTGTTGGGGTAGTAAATAAAAATGGAGTAAATTAGGGAAGATAATGAATAATGGAGAAAATGAAAGGGATAATTTTTGTTCGAGTAGCAAATAGGGTTTTTGGTGGGTAAAGTAGTGAATTTGAAGGGAAAATGGATTGGAAGGAGCATTTAATGCTTAGTTTTTTAAGCAAAAATCAACTCAGGATATAAATTACAGGTAAGTCTTCAGAAGTTATAGACAACTTAACTGCAGATTTTTTGCAAACAGAACGACAGCTATCCTATTATGCTTGCTCATATGGGTCACATTAGTATATACCAAAATACCCAAAGGGCATGATTTGACCAAAATGCCTCTTTTCCCTCTTCCCTATGGTTGGCGACTTCGACTTGGCCCTGACACATCAATCCACGATCGCGACTCCATCAAAATGTCAGTTATAAAACGAAATGGAAGCCCGCTTGCATACTGCTTCAAAATTTTATATCCAGACTTGGTTTAAAGAAAGGTCCTACAACATCATTATAGGAAACGCTAATAAGCAGTCATGTCAACGTTTTGAAACATAAATAACTACTTATTTCATTAAAAACATAATGCTGCATTGCTCATTATTATTCAATACGCACACCATAATATTCCCTTATAAATGGAGACTGATTTGACATGAGTTATACAGACATAATAATATATTTGGAAACTTTGTTATTACTTAATTTCCTGCCTTCATCATGCTATTACAAGAGCGCTCTTTTGGTTTTATGTTTTGGCATTTAATCCCTGCCATACATCACAAATAAAAACACCAAATATGTGGGTCTTCTTGTCATACTCATATAACTTACACTTTTTTAGATTCTCATGGATATTCTCAAGAGCACTAGCAAAATTTCCAAGAGAGTTCCGTATTCTTAAATCTTGCAAATTCTTGGACATTTATATGTGAACTTGGTAGGTTAACGCCCTATCTATCTCAGCAGCGTACACCCCAAGCTCTTCTACTATTATTATATGGAATTTTATTATTTATTTCATGAGTAGTACTTTACAAATATTTATTCTAGATGTTAGGTGCCTTTGAGCGTAAGGAACACGATTCCTCGACTTATATAAATCTAAATAAAAGACGACAATACATCCACATTCACACACATCTATTTTTCCAAGACATTCAATTTCCCTGTCAGGTCGAACGATATTCTGCCGTTATTTTGAACGGTAAAGAAATATATACAAAATAATCAATATTTATATCGTAGAAAAATCCTGATCAGTTTATCTTATAAACATGCATACTAATGATATGTATCGGGCAGGAAAGTCATATAAACCGAATAAGTATATACCATGTTCAAGAGAAAAGAATACCAGTGAAAAAGAAAAAGAAGTGGTAAATTTTTTGGCTGAATTGCAATAAACTCCGTAACCGTTGCCAAATTAGCAGGATATCATCCTCGGATTGGGAAAACCTGGACTTTGCCTCCTTATTCTTCCATTCCTAGTAATTTTTTAATGGCTAAATTTCAACTTACTACCATGAATTATATGCACTTTTCTCAAACAATACCATGGTCTTTCAAAATGATGGATTAATACCATGAATTTTCAAAAGTATTCAAAAAAAACATGAGGAAAATTACAAAACCTGAGAAAAAACCTGGTATTTTGGTAATTTTGTAATTTTCCTCATGTTTTTTTTGGATACTTTTCAAAGTTCATGATGTCAATCCATCATTTTGAAAGTCCATGGTATCGTTCGGAGAAAATGCATATAATTCATGGTAGTAAGTTGAAATTTAGTGATTTTAAATTCCCCAAATGCACATTGATTAGAAAATTAAGATTTTTCTCACTTGTGAAAAAATGGAAGAAAAAAAAGTTGAATGGAATTTTGGGAACAACTAACGAAAATAATAACATTCGTTTGGACCAAAGATGGTAAAATGCAGGAATTTTTAATTATATATAAATCTAGGGGAAATCCTATCATTCAGGCAAATGGAAGTGGTCTCGTGCTATTTAGCCTTTTTATTAAGAAACAGAGAAAATATGCATAAATTGTATATTAAATCAAAACATATGTTCTAAATCTACCAAATCATATAAATTTTATGATGTAAATATCAGGATGATACGATACCTGACATATAGAATTTCTTAGACTAAACTGCATATAGATTTCATAAAACCCTCTCTATTATATTCAATTATTAATAATAAAAATAATAATAATAATAAAATTACAGCTCCAATTCCATAGTAGTAACAATTTCCAACTGCAATTCCCCTTTGCATGTACACAAATACAAAATATATGAAAAGTTACAAGCAACGTGCTTGAGTTGGAGCAAAAAAAATTAACGTTGTCCACATGCATGCTTCTCACAAACATTAATCCTCTCTTATCCTTTACATCATTAGCTACAAGTTGCCAGCTTGCGTATAACCCCACGCATTTATATTTGAAGCTTGACCAAAAGACACAGAGACTAAAAACACACCAACCCCTTAAAATACTTGCAAGAAAAGATAACAAGTAACAAGAAGCAACAATATCACCACCCCATTCATTTACACAAACTCAAAAAAATAATCAACCAACATGAGGAGAGAAGGATTTCAACATGGAACCATAAAGACCACCGGCGGCTACATGAAAGCACTGTCGAGGCCAACGGGGCACTCGAAATACACGGGCAAGTGCAAGAAGGCTGGGTGCATGCAGTGCCATTCGAATCCGGTGTCTAAGTCTAGAGATAAGGCAAAGGGAATGTATAAGATTAGGAACAACGATGTCGTGCTCAATCACCGGCTGGTGACGTGGCGGGTTGCGGCGGATAAGAACGCAGACTGGTCGAAGTTTTCGGGGGTGTCGGCTACGGGGATGTTGGATGCTTTGCTGGCAGAGAGTTGCTGGACTCAGGTAGTTACAGTTCTTGAAATTAATTCATGGTTTTAGATGCTTTCAAATTTTTGGAGATGTTGCCATCTCCAACAGATTTTCTTTATCGATGAATAGGTAATTAAGGTAGGGAAGTAATAGCCTAATACTCGACTTTCTATGGATGATAGACAACGATGTATTCTGGCCCGTCTAATACACTGGAACACCAAATTTCATGTTATTTGGACACTTTTTTCCCTTTGAACCGGATATTTTTAATAAAACGGTTTTTCGACCATAATACAAACCTGGATCAATGGAAAAGAGTATCCAAATCAAATAAAAATCGGTGTACATGAAAATTTCGATCATCAAAAATTTGGTATATTGTTTTATCATCCATAACAATTATAATGCATAACTGCTTAGTTATAACAAGAGAGTAAATTACGGCTCGCCTAGATATTGTTCGCCACTGTTCTAACACATATTCCAATATCAGGAAGATGGTGATCATGAGGAACTGGAGAACGGTTACGGAGATGGTTTTGATGACTCTGCAACAAGTTTGCAGACAGGATGCAACATTGATCAAGAAATGATCAAAGAAAAAGAGGAAGAGATCGAGATCGAGATTGAGGAGAGCAATCAAAAGATGAAGGAGGAAGAAGAAGACGACGACGACATGGGATTCTATGAAGTTGGATTTGTTTTGGAGTACATTGATGAAGAAGGATGGTATGTGGTGGATGAGATTTGAAAATGTGAAAAACAGAACTCCTAAAGCAAGATCGCATCTTTCTGGTATCTAAATATCTCATTTAATTCTTTATTTCTTATTTTCAGTCCTAAATGTATAGAATCTATCTGTATATGTTGTATTCTAGATGTAATTTCAAAACCAAAATAATTGTGTTTATCAATTTATACCAAGCAACAACTACAGCAATTTGTTTTTGCCGAATTCATGTTAGAATAAAATTTGTCCTTAACCTGTGATTAAGGCCTGACTATAGAACATTGTTTGCGCATTTCAACTTCAAGAATCTTTATTTAACAGGATCAAAAAGAGAGATTACCATCTCTTTCTTAAAGCCCGTTTGGTTGGACGTTTTGAGCTTTCTAAAGATTTTCTGAAGCTAAAATAGCACTTTTGAAGGAAAAAAAATACTAGACATGCCCTATGCCTAAAAGCACTTTTGGAGCTAAAGATGAAAAAGAAAATCTTCTTTTTTCAGAATATTTGAGAAAAAACTCTTCCTAATTTTTTTTATTCTTATCATTTTTTTTATCCTCATCACCCCTGTCCGACCCATGCACTTAATTTCTCTCCCCATCATCTTCCCAGTTCAAAATCCTAGACGATCGAGGCCGATAGATCGAAACCCTAAAAGATGACGACGACGAAGAACCCTAGGAGATCGATGCCTCCGAGTTCGACACAATCATCGAGAGGTTGATCGACGAGATCTAAGTTTTGAGTTTCATACATCAGGCGATCAAAACTTCTCGATTTCGACGAAGAATCCATATATCGAGATGATAGATCTCAAATATTTTTCTACAGATATTTTTGTGCAGATCTTTTGATCTTTGTAAATCTTTTGAAAGTAAATTGTAAATTAAAAAAAATGATGTTTTATTTCACTGATTTCTCTCAAATATTAACGATGCACTTTATGGTCATTTAAACAGTTAACAGCGCTTTTGCAACTCTTAACAGATTTTTGAACCAAACAACTTTTTAAATCAAAAAGCACATTTTACAATAGCACTTTTACCTAAAGAGTTTTCTTCAACAATATTTTAGCTAAAATCTCTTTTCGCAACAGCCCAACCAAATCGGCCATTATTCTTTGATGAAAAAGATTGCTGATTTGTTAAATGTTGTGCAAATCTTTTCTTATATATACAGGGTGTATATAGTGATTGAGAATAGAGAGCGCGTGCCCCAGTAATATTGGTCGTAAACGAATACTTCTGAAAATTTATGATATATATATTATAGGCTAAATTGCAGAAAATACCACTAACCTTTTAGAACTTGTCCCTTCAAACTTTAATTTATTCCCAAAATGCCATTCATTTAAACATTTAAATAAAAAAAAATCTCTTTCTTCTTATTTAATTAGCCTAGATCTTCTTCTCCTCCAATTCACATGCTACCCTCTTCTTTTCTTTTCTTTTCTTTTCTTCCCTAGCATTTGTAAAACCTTGAACCCATATTGTACAGGCTTGGAAAGAACTTTGATAGAGATTGCACTTCAACATTTTTTTTTTTGCCACTGCTGTAGATTTAGTACAACGTAAATTGAGAGCATAGGTGGAATTTTTGCGAAGAAAGAAGGTTTTCTGGGGATAAAACCAGAGGATTTTACCCACATTTAATTCAATAAAAGGAATTTTGAGAATACTTGTTTAACATTTGCATGACGCGTATCAAACGAGTTGCATATATGTCATTTATGAATAATATGCGTTCTATAGGTGTCATATAGGTATAAACATGACTTTAATATATGTTACTAGCGTATAGCATATTAGACTTGTTAATTTTTTCTTATTTAATATTGTCATAATAGTTTAATATTTTATTTATCTTTATAAGATTATATATATAGCAATATCCTCGTATCCTAAATTTTAGGATTTTGACATATCGCCGCATCGCATCGTGTTGTATCTGTGTCCATGCAATCTTGCTTGTTACCCAAACAAAAGCAAGGGGTCTCTCTCTCTCTATATAGAGAGATTAATGGAGGAAAGAGGCCATATATAAGAGGAGATTTCCTCCTATGACGTGGAAAAAATACAACCTCCGCCATTTTTTCCGACGATCGGCACCCATCATCATCATCGTTATCATCTAAGATGTGCGTACACCAAATTTCATGTGATTCCACAACTTTTTCACCGTTGATTTAGTGGGTTTAAAATTAACGGTTTACCGAAAATAGAACATTTTACATTACTAAATTAACGGTGAAAAAGTTGTAGAATCACATGAAATTTGGTTTACCCACATCTTAGATGATAACGATGAAGATGATGGAGGCCGATCGTCGGAAAAAATGGCGGAGGTTGTATTTTCTCCACGCCATAGGAGGAAATCCCCTCCTATGGCCTCTTTTCTCCATTATTCTCATATATATATATATATATATATATATATATATATATATATATTACGAATCCGTTAAGACGGGTTGTGTTTTTAAATTCATCTGTTGGATCTACATTTTGCTTTCGACGGTTCAGATTAAAACTTAAAAAAAATTCTTTAAATCAGAAAATAATTATTCTTTTCCCAAATTTTTGGGATCCAAACATATCTTTATTCATTTATTTGTTTAAATCATGTGGGTTGGATATTTTATCTTTGGGTTGATGAAAATATTTTGGGTAATATTGATTGAAATCTTGAGGAATTGTTGGATATTTTGATTCGATGTACTTTTTTATTTAATTGATTTTTATGTTGTTTTAATTTGAACCTTCGAAAACAAAAGGTTGATCCAACGGCTGTTATTAAGTTTCGTGAATTTAAAAATAAGAGCCCGTCCTAACGTGTGTGTGTGTCTGTGTAGAGGAGGGGGGGGTCCTCCTATGGTATCGAAAAATCACACCCTCCGGCATCCATCATCATCATCATTTTTATCATGTAACATGTGGATAAACCAGAGTTCATCACTTTTTCACCATTGAATTAATGTGTGTAAAATTAATGGTTTACCAACAATAGAACAGCCAAATGAAAAAGTTTTCAAGGGCCTCTTTTCTCCATATATATATAGGAACGCGAACCTGAACGAGGGCCGTTGGATTTTGCGATTTTAATTAACGGTTAAAATTAATTCAGCTTAATAAATCGTTAATAAATTAAAAAGTAAATATTCTACTTCCAAATTTTAGAAAAAAAATCAAAAGAAATATCAAATCCTTTAGTATTACCTACACAAAATTGGAAGTAGAATATTTACTTTTCATTTTTTAACAATTTATTAAGCTGTATTAATTTTAACCGTTGATTAAAAACGCAAGATTCAATGACGCTTATTCAGGTTCGCGTTTTTAAAAACACGAACCCGCTCTGTAGGATCTGTACTCTCTCTCTGTATGTGTGTGTATATATATAGAGAGAGAATAATGGAGGAAAGATGCTGTGGGAGGGAATTTCCTCCTATGGCATCGAAAAAATACCCTCTCTTTCATTTTTTTCAACGATCGGCACCCATCATCTTCATCGTTATCATCTAAGATGTGGATACAACAAATTTCATGTGATTTTACAACTTTTTCACCGTTGATTTAGCAATGTAAAAAGTTCTATGTCGGTAAACCGTTAATTCTGAACCCACTAAATCAACGGTGAAAAAGTTGTAGAATCACATAAAATTTGGCGTACCCACATCTTAGATGATAACGATGAAGATGGTGGGTGCCGATCGTCGGAAAAAATGAGGGAGAGGATATTTTTTCGACGCCATACGAGAAAATTCCCTGCTATTGCCTCTTCCCTTCATTCATTATATATATATATAGAGAGAGAGAATAATGGAGAAAAGAGGCCATAGGAGGGGATTTCCTCCTATGGCGTTCGAAAAAATACATCTTCCACCATTTTTTCCGACGATCAGCATCCATCATCATCATCGTTATCATCTAAGATGTACATACACCAAATTTCATGTGATTTCAACACCTTTTCACCGTTGAATAAGCAATGTAAAAAGTTCTATTGTCGGTAAGCCATTAATTTTGCACCAACTAAATCAACGGTGAAAAGGTTGTAGAATCATATGAAATTTGGTGTATCCACATCTTAGATAATGACGATGAAGATGGTGGGTGCCGATCGTCGGAAAAAACTAGGGAGGGAGTATTTTTTCAAATAGGAGGGAATCCCCTCCTATGGCCTCTTCTCTCCATTAATCTCATATATATATATATATATATATATATATATATGAGAATAATGGAGGAAAGAGGCCATAGGAGGGAATTCCCTCCTATGGCGTAGGAAAAATACCCCCTCCACCAATTTTTCCAACGATCGGCCCTCATCATCTTCATCGTCATCGTCTAAGATGTGCGTACACCAAATTTCATGTGATTCCACAACTTTTTCACCGTTGATTTAGCAATGTAAAAAGTTCTATTGTCGGTAAACCGTTAATTTTGAACCCACTAAATCAACGGTGAAAAAGTTGTGGAATCACATGAAATTTGGTGTACGCACATCTTAGACGATGACGATGAAGATGATGGGGGCCGATCGTCGGAAAAATTGGTGGAGGGGGTATTTTTCCGACGCCATAGGAGGGAATTCCCTCCTATGGCATCTTTTCTCCATTATTCTCTCTCTCTATATATATATATATATATATATATATATAAGCTAAGATGGTGTGTGTGGATCATCTAAGACGATCAAGGCAAAGCGGCCATGTGGATTATTTCCTAATAAATTGTTGTTAGGTTCAACTCCCGGTACAATCTTCATAATTTAATTTTTGCATTTTATTTAAACCAGCGAGGTGACAAATTGCCTGATTCTCTCTTAATGAATATGATTAAATTAACGTAATTTTCATTGTTTTACTTTCAAATTTATGATGGTTTCTTATATATTATTTAGTTTTTGCCTTTCTAATGGAACTTTGTTTTGTGCGATGTGCCCTATCTAACGATATTTATGTCTGTCCCGGCATATATATTTGTTTAAGCGCAAACAAAGCGACATAAAGGGAGGAAGCCGGATAAGCAATGAGAAAAGAAAGGAAAGCAGACACTTTCATAAACCATATATTTTTCAAATCCATATACAATTTTCAAATTTTTTTATAGCTATAGTTTTTATCTAGTAGATGGAAGGCTCAAATTGCTCATCGAGTTAAAACTAACTATTTCCATAGGGCTAGATGGAAATCTTACATGCAATGCGTGCGCATTTGAAGAACTCGAAGATGAACCGTCAGGAGGTTCTCTCGCTTCCATTTTCAAAGCCTAATTGCATCTTGAATGGCCAACTCGACTTTTTGCATCCTCGGCCTTTAAACTCTATGGGGCTCAACACCGAGGACAACGATTTCAAAGATTCTACACGAAGATTCAATTTTAAAAGTGCCCATAAGAGAAGAATCAACGATATGCTTGTTATGTTGTCTTTACGTATCGGCGAAGTTGCATGTACATCATAACATAGTTCGGACTTATAGAAGATATGGAAAAATTAGATTACAAATAAGCTAAGTTACTCAAAACTGCCCTTAAATATCTTTGTTTTTCAGTAAACCACCTTTAAATATTTTTGTAGTAAACTTTCTTGAAACTTTGTATAAAGAGAGTTGTTTCACTAAGATGTGGTTCTGGAAATGTAATTTCTGCAAATATGTATCATTCTGGAGGTCACAAAAGGGCTTTAGCTAATTCTAAATAAGAAGATTAGTAAATAAGAAGATCAACATATATCATTTATATATATGATATGAATCAGATGTGACATTTTAAATACTTAAAGGTCACTTCTCCATATTCTATAAGAATTTGGAGGATGCCGACTGGTCATCGAGAACTATTACAACCCGTTCTCTTGTCAAAGTTTTTTGGACGGGAATTTGGCACTTAATTGAAAAGGATTGACGTCAGGTCAACAGTCGGTCGTAAAGCTTTCTCATATCTTTATTGGAAATTTGCTTCATAGTCAACCCGATCTGGACGAGAAAAAGGCTTAGATAATGACGACGGTGACAAGACACTTCTCCATTTCAATTGTTGGGTTTTGGGTATTTGTTCTTTCAATTTTCACATTAATTGTTATAATTATGGAAATGTATAAGAGCAAAATTCTCATAGTTAAGGGTGGTTTAGTGACATTTATCCTCTAGTTTATGTTCCCTGCAAATTTAAGCAGCGTACAATTCAAATTTAACTAAAACAGATAAAGAGATTGTACCCAATGAACAATGTTCCATTCCAAACCATAATCTTCAACTGAAAATGGCTTTCTTCCAGAAATTAGATCCGACAACACTATCCCAAAACTATATACATCGCTCTTATCAGTCAATTGTTGATTAGCATAGTACCTGAACACACCCTCAAGTGATCTATTAGCACCAAACATCATCTCCGCTCATCGACCAAAACCCTAAAAAACAATCAATACTCTAAACAAAACAAAACAAACAAGTTTTCGAGTTATATTAGAGAATTGTTCGAGCTTTCTGGTCTTGAATTTGAGTTTTTAAGGGTTTAGGTAGATGAAAATGTTACGCACATATCGAGTGTTGCTCGTGGAACAGTGGGCTACGATCCATCCTGAGTATTGCTCGTCTTTGCCCAAAATTCGGCTTCTCTTGAAAGCCCAAAATCCGACACCTTTGCCCTCATATTGGCGTCTAGTAAAATATTGCTCGTCTTCACATCGCGATGGTTAATGCTCGGATTGCATCCATTATGCAAGTATGCAAGGCCTAATTATGCCATGCTTTAATAACCAAGACATAAGAAATGTTTATCATGAGCCGTAAAAAACGAACACCACGAACCTTTAGCTGCATCTTCTGCAATTAGGAGACGAGATAGCCAATACAAATTCTTCATTCAGAATCTGGGTAAGATATAGAGTCAAGTCTTACATGAAACAATCTAAATTATTTTGGGTTAACTGCAAAAAAAGTCCCTCCCTCGATATAACCCATAAAGCGCTTTTACTCACCCCTCAAGTGATTCAAGTGATTTATCAGCTTGTGGTTAATCTGTGAGGGGATTGAATCGGAAAGTGTTTCAGATTCAATCGGATATGATCCTGTTTAACCTACTGCCGGCGTATTAACATATTTTTAGAGTCTCGCAACGAAAGTGCCTGCACGTGCGAAATGATGATGTGGCGTGCGTATGGGAAACGTGCGGAGTCCGATTAAATACATGTATATGAAACGCGTGATTTAATCGGACAGTTGATATGCCAGCCGGCTAATTTTTTAGCCGAAATATTAAGTCAATTGCTGACTTGATAACCATATATATAAGGCATATATGGTTTCTAGTATAGTGTATATGATACGCATTATCTCACTCTCTTTAGATTATGATGCATGTATATGATACATGTCCTCTCATTCACTCTCTCTCTCTCTCTCTCTACTTGTTTGTGTGTGTTTTCATTTGTCATTAGATGACAAATATGGCCAATGTGATGAGGTGGGGCTAATCCTCTCCGAATGGTTGCAACACAAAGGAAAGAGAAAGAAAATGGGAGAGAGGGGTATAGATTCTACACTCTCTTCATAATTCATTTTCTAAGGTATTTTAGAAAATGAGAGATTGCTATTCTTATTCTTCCCCCTCCTTATTCTCTCGAGATTTTTCCATGGAGGAATTAGAAATGAAAAGTGACAAATAGAGTTCTTTTCCACTACATCATCCTTTCCTTACTCTCGAGTAAGAAGCTAGTGCAAGTTTCCTCGCTTGTTGATGAGGATGGAGATTTGGACGAGTTCTTTTCACCGCGGATCATTTACGGCGAGACGATCGACGTCTATATTCATCCAGGAGCTCACGGATCGAGTTAGGGTCTCCCGATAGACGATCGGACACGCTACAAAGATTCTAGCCCCCTCTAAACCCTTTCTTGAGTTTCTAGTTTGCAATTAGTTAGTAAATGGGGATCGGTTGCTATTGTTTTAAAAAATTTCGTTGTTCGCTTTAGCCGGGTCTACGATCGTCGCGACCCTAGCACCGATCCCATCATATATATGTTTGATTGTTTAATTTTCGGTTATTATATCATGTTTAAATTATTTTCTTTAAAATGAAGACTTATCGAATTCTAATTCGCCGACGGGCATTCTATTTTCTGTTGTTTTATTCTTTTGGAGAATTTCCATCAGGTGATATTTAAACAGAAGAAGATTATCAAGAAGTAGAGTCCAGCGAGCAGGAGATCGGTTATTTTTCTGCGTAGGCCGATTATTAGTTTTTCTTAGTTTATCTTGGTTATTCGAACATTGTAATAAATATTGTTGCCTTTTACTATTGTTTTGAAATTCTTGTAATTTTTGTCTTTATTCTGTTTACAATTACGCTGAGCGTATCCATGACGAGAAGAAGCGCTTTTCATTATGGATACGTGCGGGCCTTGATCACTCTCACTCTTATCTTTTGGAAAGTAGCACATGACAGGAAATAGTTAGATATTAGCAAATCTATTTTTCTTTTATATAAAAAGATCATTTATTCGGGACTACCTACATGACGTAATTAAAAGGTTTCATGCAGAGTTTGCGATAAGAGAGAGAGAAAAGAAAGATGAGAGACATAGATCTCTAAATACCAAGTCACAGGCTAAAAGAAGAAGAAGAAGTCTCGAAATTGAATTTCAAGACCGACGGCCTTCCTTCTCCATATGCGTTGAACTTTAATTTTTGAGGAATGAAAAGATGATGATGAGAAAGAGCCAGAGGAGTTTTATTTTCTTCTCAGAGTTGCCGTGTTTTTGATATCCGCCAGAATAAAAGAAAAGAATATTTATTAAAGAAGTAGAAAAATATTTTCGGTTTAATCTTAACAAAAAGTAATAAAAATAGAATAAAAATATTATAGATAATTAATTATTTTAAGAAAAATAACTTAATAAAAAAACATGTTAAGAAAAATATGGTATTATATAAGACAATTAATTATTTTAATAACAGTAAAATAAATAAAGGAAAATAAATATCTTTAAAAAATATCATTTCATATATCTTGTATATGGAATTAAAATTTAGCTTGGAATTTATGTGGCTCGCACGTGACGCTAAAGATGGACAAAAACAAAAAGAAATAACACTAGTAAAATAGGGGGTTGCCTCTACGGATATTGAAATCCGTAGTGACATATTTAACTTGGACCTACGGATTAATCCGTAGGGCTAAAAGGTTGCCCCTACGGGCACAGACGTCCAAGAATAAAAATATTAATTCTTAATTTGGTCTTTGCCCCTACGGAGCCGCAAACAAAGGACCTACGGGTATATCCGTAGGGGCAAGTAAATATCGATTTAACAAAAACCCAGATCGATCACCTACGCTCGATCACTTTCTCTCTCTCGATCGCGCGCGAAAAAAATCCCCAATTCGCCACGCCGTCGTCGCCAACATCGTTCTTCTCGTCGCCACCGCCGGTTTTGTCGCCACCTCAGCTCTCGTCGCCACCGCGGTTCAGGTCGTCGCCCCAGCCCCAGCGCAGCAGCGGTTCAGGTGAGTAAATCTTTGGATTACTTTGGGCTTAGGGTTCAGGTGAGGTAAGTTAAAGAATTTTGGGATTATTTTGGGCTTAGGGTTCATGGCGCGCAAGTTGGGGTTGGGCAGGGGTCGCGGTCGCAGTCGGGGTCGGGGTCGGGGTAAGGTTGGGGTTAGGGTTGGGGTTCAGCTGCTGTGGGGTGGGGCTGGGGTTAGGGTTTGCTTTAGGGTTGGTGTTAGGGTTTAGCTGGCCGCACTGGGTTTAGGGTTAGGTTGGGGCTGGGCTGGGGCTGGGGCTGGGGCTGGGGCTGGGGGCGGGGGCTGGGGCTGGGTTGGGGTTAAGTGGTGGGGAGTTGGAAAAAAACAAGAAAATGAAAGAGGGTTGCATGCATATACACATTCTCACACATTGGCCATTTATGTAGTTATTTCAATGACCACCGTGACCTTGATTTATGTTGTCACACTACACTTTTGGATTACAAGCGGCATTGTAGTGTTCCTCAATGTGGGCAGCCATACAACCCTGAGGAAATGGAGAATGCTCTCCTTCAAATTGATCGGCTAAGGGAGAGGCCGTACCATCTGCAAGACCTAGTGTGCCTTGGATGCAGACAAGTTAATGTCGTGCATTTGGCTGAGCAATGTGTATGCGGTGGCTTATTCAAGTGCAAAGAACCTTTGTCTGAATTTCTAAGCAAAATGCAGGTGTTTTAGGATATAGCCGTTCGCCAAAACTTTCGATTGTTACAGGATTGTACATCATGGATTTTAGAAGTGAGGTGATGATTAATTTATTGGCGCATTATCATTATTTGTACATAAGTGGGAGGTGTGATTATACATGTTTATAATTATTGAACGGTTGTAATTGTAGTATCCCCCAGTTAACGAATTCTTGTGTATGAGTTAGAGAAGAGTGTACATATGTTATAACATACCTTGACTGTAGTGAACTGTGAGGATCATGCCTCCGAAGAATTTTTTTTTCTCAAAATTTAAATTTTTAGTTTGGACGAGTATTGTTGCCGAAGGCTAGCGATTTAGTACTAAATGCTGTTGAATTGCTTGAATTATTAAGTAACTTGGGGTTAGGGTTAGGTGGATTGATGACAACAAAATACCATAATTTATAACTATATTACTCATATAATGTGTATGTCATGTGAAAGCTAGATGAAGGTCGAGGCAAGCACAACAAATTTGTTGGATGGGACAATATCAATAGGAGCTCAATGCTATTTGGAAAAATAATAATTCAAAAACATACCGGAGTTTCCGATTGGTGGCATGGACTAATTTGATGTATGTAGTTGGTTTGATTTATGAAAAAATAGGGAGACAATATGCATGTATGCATATAGGTAACATCTGCCAATATGCCATATCCAGACCGCAATCTATTTTTGCCTATTAGCTAATATGAAAATATCGGCCCGCGTATATGACATAATCAAAGTTGTTAAATCTTGATACGGTTTGTGTTTCGTTTTTTTATTTATCAGTTCTATCAATGTTGCGTATAACGCTTTATGATATCAGTATCCTACATTTGTAGTTTTAATTGTTGATTGTTATAGATGAATACCATTGCAATAATAGTTTTTGGTTGATGAATGCTATTGCAATGTAGGATGATCAGTTCTATCAATCTTGATCTCAATGGTTTAAAATCATGTTACACATACAACACGAATGCACAACAAACGCATAATTAGAGAGCGACTCGAGATATTCAGGTTAAAACCAATATATGATACTCGATGATAATATGAAACCTTCATATTCCCATCGATACTCATATATGAAACTAAAAGCGCCACTTAGTCCCCGTCTATCGGTTAACATACGTGCGATGCTCGTCGTGACCTAGAACTATACGAAGGTTGTTAAATATCGGACAGTATAGCTCGATACCAACAACCGTCGTATAGTCTACGCGACGAGAAAATTCAATCATATGGTAACCCATAGATTTGTCCCGTGTGGACAAGTTAAGAATGTATAAAGCAAACGCCTTCATTCACTTGTGTTTTCATCCGTTTCGAGATATTTCGTCGGTACCTTTCCGCTGGTTCTCCGTGTACAAAGATAGATTAGATGTTCATTTCAACGTTGTTTCACAGCTTTGAAATGATTATCTATTCTATTACAGTGTACTCGGAGAACAGCGGGGAGGTGCTGCCGAAATTTACTCGAAACGGTTGAAAGCACAAGTGATGGGCGTTCGCTCTATACATTCTTAATGGGATAGAAGCCTACCCCCGACAGCCGGAACACACACATACAACAAGAATACACAACAAACGCATAATTAGAGAGCGACTCGAGATGTTCGGGTTAAAACCAATATATGATACTCGATGATAATATGAAACCTTCATATTCCCATCGATACTCATATATGAAACTAAAAGCGCCACTTAGTTCCCGTCTATCGGTTAACATACGTGCGATGCTCGTCGTGACCTAGAACTATACGAAGGTTGTTAAATATCGGACAGTATAGCTCGATACTAACAACCGTCGTATAGTCTACGCGACGAGAAAATTCAATCGTATGGTAACCCATAGATTTGTCCTGTGTGGACAAGTTAAGAATGTATAAAGCAAACGCCTTCATTCACTTGTGTTTTCATCCGTTTCGAGATATTTCGTCGGTACCTTTCCGCTGGTTCTCCGTGTACAAAGATAGATTAGATGTTCATTTCAACGTTGTTTCACAACTTTGAAATGATTATCTATTCTATTACAGTGTACTCGGAGAACAGCGGGAAGGTGCTGCCGAAATTTACTCGAAACGGTTGAAAGCACAAGTGATGGGCGTTCGCTCTATACATTCTTAATGGGATAGAAGCCTACCCCCGACAGCCGGAACACATACATACAAATGCATAATTAGAGAGCGATTCGAGATGTTCGGGTTAAAACCAATATATGATAATATGAAACCTTCATATTCCCATCGATACCCATATATGAAACTAAAAGTGCCACTTAGTCCCCGTCTATCGGTTAACATACGTGCGATGCTCGTCGTGACCTAGAACTATACGAAGGTTGTTAAATATCGGACAGTATAACTCGATACTAACAACCGTCGTATAGTCTACGCGACGAGAAAATTCAATCGTATGGTAACCCATAGATTTGTCCCGTATGGACAAGTTAAGAATGTATAAAGCAAACGCCTTCATTCACTTGTGTTTTCATCCGTTTCGAGATATTTCGTCGGTATCTTTCCGCTGGTTCTCCGTGTACAAAGATAGATTAGATGTTCATTTCAACGTTGTTTCACAACTTTGAAATGATTATCTATTCTATTACAGTGTACTCGGAGTACAGCGGGGAGGTGCTGCCGAAATTTACTCGAAACGGTTGAAAGCACAAGTGATGGGCGTTCGCTCTATACATTCTTAATGGGATAGAAGCCTACCCCCGACAGCCGGAACACATACATACAAACGCATAATCAGAGAGCGATTCGAGATGTTCGGGTTAAAACCAATATATGATAATATGAAACCTTCATATTCCTATCGATACCCATATATGAAACTAAAAGCGCCACTTAGTCCCCGTCTATCGGTTAACATAACGTGCGATAATTTATTCTTTTCAACGACAAACGCACACACAAAGCATATACACGGATTTTCTCCTTTGTCAGTAACTATCCCGTTCTTATATTTCTCAATATAGTCAGCATAACCTACAATTTATATGTTATTCAGTCTAACATGGCCCATGAGTACGTCAGAGTTAAGGACTGGATGTATGTGGATTGGAAACAACGTATGCAACCTAAGTTTGTCGCAGGAGTTGCTGCTTTCCTTGAATTTGCACGAGCACATAATAAGATCATAATAGAGAAGATTCTCTGTCCGTGCGATAGATGTGGCAATAAGTACTGGCAAAAGGTAGAATTGGTAGAGCTTCATATTGTAAAACATGGGTTTACTAGACTTTATTCAACTTGGAAATATCACGGGGAAGGAGAAGAATGCAGTACTGCGGTAGAAGAAGAAGGAGAACACGATAATGCGGCAGGAGAAGAAGAAGAATTCGGTAATACGGCAGGATACGGAAATTTATTTCCATCAGAAGAAACGGAGGATATGGTAGAGGCTGCCCTAGGTGAATCTATTCGTACCGAAGATGACATTCCTTCCGGTCAAGGACCGCGTGCGGATAAATATGAAAATTTCATGAATGATTCTAGGAAACCAATTTATGAGAATGCGAAGTATTCCACCCTCTCATGGTTCGTCCAACTTTTCCAAATTAAGTGCCTAAATGGATGGAGCAACAAGTCATTCACAATGCTTCTTTCGTTCTTGAAAGATTCTATGCCTCCGGGAAATAATATGCCCGAAAGCTGGTACGAAGCCCAGAAAATGATGTCTGATTTGGGTCTAAAGTGCGAGAAGATTCAAGCATGTCCTAAAAATTGCGTGCTGGTACGAAGCCCAGAAAATGATGTCTGATTTGGGTCTAAAGTGCGAGAAGATTCAAGCATGTCCTAAAAATTGCGTGTTGTACCGGAAAGAGAATTCAGATTTGAAAGAGTGTCCAACATGCGGAGAGACCAGGTATAAGCCGAAAGATTCTGATAAGAAGCCTGATATACCTGTGAAGATAGCACGATATTTTCCCATAACACAGAAGCTACAGAGGCTATTCAGGTGCAAGAAAACAGCCGAGGCAATGATTTGGCATCACCGTGCTCCTTCAAGCGAAAATGGAAAAATGAGCCATCCAAGAGATTCACCGGCATGGAAGGATTTCGATAGGAGGCACGCAATATTCAGTAGCGATCCTCGCAATGTCCGGCTCGGACTGGCTGCCGATGGCTTCTGCCCATTCAACTATATGGCTGGAAGTCACAGTACATGGCCCGTTGTAATGATAATTTATAATCTGTCGCCTTGGTTGGCTATGGACCAATCATACTTTATGATGCCTCTTCTTATCGACGGACCAAACTCACCGGGGAACAATATCGATGTCTATCTCCGACCTCTGATCAAGGAGCTGAAAACTTTGTTCATTGATGGTATAGAGACATATGATTCAAACACAAATACAACCTTCATACTGCGTGCGGCTTTAATGTGGACAATTAATGACTTTCCTGTGTATGGAATGCTATCAGGTTGGTCCGTACATGGTCACAAAGCATGTCCTCATTGCCATGAACACACAACATCAAAATTTTTGAATTTTAGCAGGAAGATTTGTTATTGCGGCCATCGACGTTTTCTGCCTCCAGACCACCCTTATAGGTTAGACACGGTTCACTTTGATGGTCATCAGGAGCTTCTTGGGCCTCCATCCCCATTGTCCGGAGAGAACGTGACTGCTAAATAGGATGGTTACAATAACGTGACCTTCGGGATGGATCCAACGAGACAGGTCAAACCACAATATTGGAACAAGTTAAGAATTTTCTTCGAGCTTCCGTACTGGTCTACAAATTCAGTGCGTCATTGTCTGGACATCATGCATATAGAGAAGGGAGTATCAGAGCACATACTTAACTTGCTTCTGTGTAAAGACGGGAAATCGAAAGACAACATGAATGCCCGGATGGATCTACAAGAGTGGGGAATAAGAAGTGAACTGCACCCTAAACCGGTAGCGGGTAAACCGGGCAAGTTTGTACTTCCCAATGCCGCTTATCATATGTCACAACCGGAGAAGAAAAGATTCCTGCAGGTGTTGCATGATTTGAAAGTCCCTACAGGTTTCTCAGGATCATTCAGCAAGAAAATAAAAATTGTGAAGGGCAAGATCGATGGGCTGAAAAGTCATGATCACCATGTTATCGTGGAGCACCTTCTTCCATTAGCCCTCAGGACTTCTCTCCCCGACTCGGTTGGTCTAGTAATCAACGACCTATGTTGTTTTTTCAGGGAGTTGTGTGCTAAAACACTGGAGGTTGCGACGCTGGATAAACTAGAAAATTCTATTGCGTTGATACTTTGCAAGTTTGAGCGTATTTTCCCACCATCATTCTTCGATATCATAATACACTTGAAGGTTCATCTTGCAACTGAGGCGAAGTTAGCCGGACCGGTACAATATCGATGGATGTATCCCGTCGAGAGGTACGTGTAATTTTTCGTTTCGCGCAATTTATAAATTTATTGTTGTCCTGTATGCCCGTGTTTATTTATTCAACATATTCTCATCAGGTACCTTTACACTCTTAAGAAGTATATACGCAATAAAAATCGACCAGAGGGTTCTATCATGCAAAGTTATCTTCTTGATGAAGCAACCACATTTTGTTCCCGCTATCTGGACGAGAACATTGAGACAAGGCTTAACCGACCACGAAGAATTCAAGACGGGCCATATGGTAAAGCCGAGTATAAGAGGGTAGACACTATGTTTATCAACAAGATATACCGGTTTATCTTGCTTAATTGCGCATGTCTTGAACAAATTAGAGAGTAAGTTCTTTTGGATTAATTGTTATATCTGTGTTTGTGTGTGTATGAAATGACATAATATTAATGTCACAATTATTTGTTGAAAACAGAACTCATTTTAACGAGGTACGTGAGGGGCATCCTGATTGGAACGAAGAGCGTTTGGAAAAATACCATCAGGATAATTTTTGTGATTGGGTCACAGAGCATGTAAGTTATTCGAATTACATTTTATTGCCATCAGTTTTAATCTAAACTTGTATCGTTATGTATTTATCGTAAAATTTGTTTTGTTAGATCCACGATCCGAACTTGTCTGCATCATTTGAGAGTGATTCAAGATGTTTAGCTCAATTTCCTAGTATGGAGGTTGCATATTACAAAGGATTTGGTGTCCTTGGATACAAATTCGAAATTAAGGACATAGAAACATCTAGAACCACTCAGAATAGTGGGATTGCGACGGTAGGATCGGACGGAGTGATTTACTATGGGTACTTAAATTGTATACTCGACATCCACTATCCCGGACGATCAGAACCCTTTTATATATTCCACTGTACTTGGTACGATCCGCGAACCGATACAGACAGGTGGAAAAGCAGTCTTGGGACTTGGAAAGATGAATATGGATTGACCAGTGTGAACACACTTCGATTTTACGGTCAGGACGATCCGTTTATCTTTCCGAACCAAGCGTTCCAAGTATACTACTCACAGTGTTTGAAGCATCCGGGGTGGAGTGTTGTATGCCGATGGAAACCTAGAGATGTCTACGATGTCCCAGAATACGAGGACAACGATGAGGACGAAGAAGAGAGAAGGCTTAAAGTGCTCCGACTGTCTGTTTCGAAGGACGGGTTGTCTTTGACCGATCATGAAGTTACGTGGGTTAGAAATGACATCGACGATGAAATCCAAGTAGATATGTATGATGCGCCCACGAAACGAAAAAGGTTATCAGTAATGTTATATTATTACTTCACATTTTACGCTCTAGATCATATATAGTCAATACTTTTAATGATTGTCTAATGTGTCCACGAACCGTTTATCTAGATTTGATGACGATGTCGGGAGCAGCGAGGGGCGGCAGGAGCTCCAGCCGCGGCAGAGGCAGAGGCAGAGGCAGAGCGGTTCTGCCGCCCGGAGAGCTCCGTAGGGAGCTTCAGAGGGCCGGTCTTGCACCCAGATCGGAGACCCCTTCGGATGCCTCCTTCCGTGTTGATTTGGCCACACCTCCAGGTATACTGCACGCATATCCATTTTGAATGTAATATTACAGATATTCATGCATGTTTATGTCAAAATTACTTATATTGTCAATGTTTGATTGTCTAGTTGTTGGTGATGCGTCCACATCTGGGACAGAGGCCACCCCCGCTCCTCCAGGTATGTTTATATATCATATAGTGTATGTATATTGATTTAGAATGCTATATCATAAATACACACATTCCTTTTGCTCTTACTTAGCAATTTTTATTATTGTCTAGCTGTAGGTGGTGACACCACCGCACCTGCGGGTATGTTTATATGTCCTATAGTGCATGCATATTGATTTAGAACGTTATATTATTGATCTACACATTCTTTTTGCAATTACTTATATAATCTATTTTTAATTGTCTAATTATAGGTGGTGCGTCCACACCTTCCACAGGGGCCACTCCTGCCGCTTCCATACCCTCCACATCGGCTGCAGGTTAGTATGAATAAATTTAAAATATTTATTTATTTTACATATGCTCTATAGAATAAATATGAACTTCATGGAAATTTAGCGTCGATGTTTATTTTATAGTTGGAGGGGATGCGTCTGGGTCCGGGACCCCGGTTGTTCCTCACCGGAGGAACTATCGTCCCGCTCGTGCTGCTGCTCGGGCCCAGGTTCGTGCGCTAGTCACCGGAGGTATATATCACACTTGAATTTTTGTTTAACCTTGATTTCTTAATACAGCTTTGTCTTATTATTGATTGTCTTGATATTTCGTGCAGACGCAGGGCCTCTCCATCCCCAGAGGGGGACTCGAGGCCCGAATCAGTCCCATAGGCTGAGGCCTGATAGAGCTAGGGGGGAGGCAGCATTCCCCCTATTTTTTTACCCTTGACTATCGCTATACTGGTCCTCATGCCGAGAGGTTCGGCCGGTATTTGGGGGACGAGAGCCGGATCGTGAAGAACTATCCACTTCACGTTGAGTAGGGCGAGCAGCACCAGCGCTCATTCGCCCTCTTCTTTGATCAGGCTCGGGTATGTATTAATATATATTTTCATTTGATCTATCCAATATATTTATTATTAACACTTGCAATCTAATAACAATGTTTTTTTTTGTATTTTCAGTTGGATTACGATTTTCAGCCTGTAGCCGACCCTGATCACCCGGGGAGGGTGCTCGACCTTCATGCTCTGTACAATGGCCTGATAAAGAACATGCAGGCCAAGGTCCGATACAACAGGAATGAGCTGAAGGCCGACTGCTACTCCCTGTGGATAGCGACCCCCGAGGCAGAGAGAGCGGCCCTCCTATCTACTCCGGCGTTTGCGAGAGTCGACGTAGAGACATGGCCTCTATTGTGCGCTTATTTCGACTCCGAACGCAAACAAGTATGTATTTTAAATTTAATTCATTATTTATGATATAATTTATTTCTTTGTGTTTCTTAATTAGAAAACTAAATGTTAATGCGTTGTGCAGAAACAGGCCGCTCAGAATACAGAGAACAGGAAGTTGGCGAAGAGGGGTCGCCCCACTTACACAGGTGGCTCGAGGAACATTACTCGAGCCATGGAGTTATCGGTAAATTAAGAGTTATTCTCTAATATTCTGCAATATTAAGAGTTATTCTCTAATATTTCTAATATTAAGAGTTACTTTCTAATATTGCAGACATCTCGGACCGTGGCGTCAGGTGGTACACCGAGCGTGCTGTCCGCATATCTTGCCGTCCACGGCACCTCGACAGATCCCGCCACGGGCGAGCTTCGATGTCCCGACGTCGCTACCCAGGAGTACTGCGTAAGTGTTAATATTTCTTCTACCCAAATTTGAAATTTTAGTTTTGGAAGGTTCAAGTTTAAATTTTATACTTATACTTTACTGCTTAATGTGGGTGTAGGAGCGGGTGGTTGAGCAGGCCCAGGCCTCGGGGATCGATTTTACCGGACAGAACGATCCGAGGCTGCTGACCCCAGTTCTGGACGCCGCACACGGAGGGCACCACGGAGGTTGGGAGAGAGGCCGGGGATTGGGCCCTAGCAGGGCCCATATGAGGTTGGACTCCACCCCGGCAGTTACTTCCTCCGTCTCCAGTGACCGGCATGTCCATCAGGAACTGGATAGCTTGAGGGCCACCGTTCAGGAGTTGAAGGAGATGCTGGTATGTATACTACTTTATAGTAAAATATCATTTCATATTATATACATATCAACATATCCATAATTAGTACATAGCTTGAGCTTATTTGGTTTTAGACTTAAGTTTGATTAATCATACATACATATGTAATTAAAATAAACAACGCTTTTCCAAACTAGATATCCAAACAGGGTTTCGAAATAACTTAATAATGAAACGAATTCGAATAATACACAGTTCTTACACACTTCTTACACACGTTATGTCCAGACGCGACAGGGTAGATCGGCCGAGCCTCCACATGCATCTCCTTCGGCTGCGGCTCCGCAAGCCACTACATCGGCTGCGGTTCCGCAGACAGCTCCTGTAGCTCCACCGCCCACTCAGACTCCCGCAGCCGCGGCTCCGCAAGCGACTACCTCGACGGCGGCTGCGCAGACCACATTGCCAGCTCCACATGCCGCTCAGACTCCCTTATTTGTAGCATTGCAGAGTGTATTGACCGAGGAGCAGGCGCACGTTATTCTAACGTTATTCAGAGGTGGAGCTGGACCGATCTAGGGTAGCTTTTTGGTTCTTATTTTTTGAAACATGTATTTATTTATATCACATTGTACTACATTTTGAAACGATATTGATATTGGTTTGTATTTATATCATATTCAGTTTTTGGGTTTCTTTTGTATATTATATATGTAAGTCCGTGTTGCCCACCCCGGTACTTACGGGGAGGCGGAAAACATAATAAAAAACGAATTTTTAATGACTTAGGCAACATGGACCAAGCATGTGAGGATCTTTGCTAAACTAAAACTAGCTAACCCTAACTACAAAGTAGCTAAGTGATGGAAAGGTTATACCTTGGGCTCGAACTCCTTCTCTCCTTGCTCGTCGGAATGGTAGAAAGGCCTCACCTTGCTTGTCTTCTTCCGTCAAAGAAAGATCCACTTGAAAGCCACCACCTTTAGCTTCAACTCCAAGCTAGGAGTAACTAGAGTGCAAGAAATGCTAAGACTTGAACCCTAGAAGTGAGTAGAGAAAATCAAGTGAAGGTTTTTCTTAAGCTTTTTGTTTCTCAACACATGAGAGGGAGAGAGCTTGAGGGAGAGGATGAGCAAGAGAGAGAAAAGATATGATAGAATGATCAATTAGTGAGCCATTCTCACTAATATGTGTGAGTTATTTTAATTGTATAATTAGCTTGAAAATTGTCATGGTAAATCATGAGGTGACCATTATCATTTCATTATTAATGCAAATTGCAAGAATCAAAGAGCATCTTCCAAATGAAATGATCATGGTCAAATTGTCAACTTGGTCAACAAGTCAACAAGGTCAAAGTGTCAACAATAACAACCATGCACAATAATTAAGCTAATTATCAATTAACAATAATACACACAAAAACAATAGGGTTAATAAAATGACAATAGTCATTAACCCTAAACAAGGTCCTCTCCCTCAATCTCAAGCAACCGTGCATACGCACCCGCATTCGTGATCCGAGGAACACGAACACAATGAGAAAAACCAATCTCAAAACATATACTAGGATCTGGCTTAAACCAAAGCCCGCTAGTATAAACTGTCCGGACAGCAACCGTGCACAAGTGCGCGGATGCGAACGAACCCTGTCGCAAAACCATGCGACCTCTACTCGTTTTGCCTAAAGGCGAATAGCTCTCTGTGTGGGACTCTAAAGACTCGACACTACGCTGGCAGTGGGTTTAACCACAGACCGCAAGCGGCACTAGCTGTACGTAACGGTCCCCAGGTAGATGTCGATAAGAAGACTGACGAGGTGAACCCCATCTGCACTCCTACTGAGCCTGTATGTGACAATCTCCGTACAGTCCGGTCTGTTCGTCTGATACATCGCATGGCGGGCCTAGGGGGGCGGTGAACGTCAGTCCCCTAATAGCGGTACAAGTCGTGTCGGAGTGAAGCCCAGAACACCCTGAGATAACACTGGAAACCTACCAGTATATCTCGCTTGCCCTGGCCAGGGACTACTCGTGTAATGGCTCTCCTAGACACAGCGCGATGTCAACCCCCAATACCGGGAGAGACGAATCCTGTCTAACCGTCACTGCCTCCAAGTGCTTCGGGACTGCACCCAAAAACTACCTGTTTGCACGACTCCTCTGAGCCGTGGTAGGGTAGTAATCAAAGTGCAGTGGGAACACACTCGAGGCGAAGTGACAGTGTCAAGTCAGCGGACTAAGCTGTACTCATGTCACCTGGGAACTGATAACTGACGATAGGTATATTACCAACCAACAGTTCCCGACGAGTCCTGTCCAGTGTACTCGTAACCTAACGAGCACCCGCATACTATCCCAAGTACGACGTACTAACGGCTGTGGGACAGACCGTCTCCCACACTGGGATGAGAAGCGCATACGCTAGTCTACTCCGGAGTATCGATGCCCTGTCTCGATAGTCCAACGACCAGGGACCAGTATAAGGATGTGCTTATAGATTACCCAGCTCCCACGAGTGCGAGCGCCATCACAACGCTGGTAATCAAGCAAAGATCCTAAGGGCTCTACTAATATGTATACCTGCAATATGCTAAAAGAAACACATGCACATATTAAAGCAGAGACAAACCAAGTAGCATACTACCATTTCGAGCAAGATTGTATATACAACTGTGAATATCCCAAGCTTCCATTAAGTAATATACAAACTAGTATGATACAGTAATGGCCTCTAGGGCATATACACTAACAATCTCCCACTTGCACTAAGGCCATGTACTGGCGTATCGAAGACCTATCATCTCGATCAGCCGCTCGAACTGAGTCTGGGGCAAGGCCTTGGTGAATGGATCTGCTGTGTTATCCTCTGATGCAACTCTCCGGACCTCGATCTCCTGGCGATCTACGATCTCCCTGATCAGGTGATACCGCCTTAAGATGTGTCTGGATTTCTGATGGGACCTGGGTTCCTTCGCTAAAGCTATAGCCCCGTTGTTGTCGCAATACAGAGGTATTGGGTCAACAATGGACGGAACCACCTGAAGTTCTTTCAAGAACTTCCTCATCCAGACAGCTTCTTTTGCGGCATCAGATGCAGCGATGTATTCCGCTTCCATAGTCGAGTCAGCAACGGTTTCCTGTTTGGAGCTCTTCCAACACACCGCCCCTCCATTGAGGGTAAAGACAAAACCCGACATGGACTTGGAATCATCCTTGTCACTCTGGAAGCTGGAGTCAGCAAAGGCCTCAATCTGCAGGTCTTTTCCGCCATACACCAAGAACATCTCCTTAGTCCTTCTCAGGTACTTGAGAATGTTCTTTACTGCTATCCAATGTTTCTCCCCTGGGTTTGACTGATACCTGCTTACCACACTCAGTGCATAAGCCACATCCGGTCTGGTACACAACATCGCATACATTATAGAGCCTACCGCAGAAGCGTAGGGTATAATAGACATGCGATCCCTCTCCAAATCAGTCTTGGGAGACATCTCTTTGGAGAGAGTGATCCCGTGACAAGCCGGTAGATTACCGCGCTTGGAATCTTCCATACTGAATCTCTTCAGTATGGTGTCGATGTACCTGGACTGCGAGAGTCCTAATATCCTCTTGGATCTGTCACGGTAGATCCGGATACCCAGAATGTAAGAGGCATCACCCAGGTCTTTCATGGAGAACCTGTGTGACAAGAACCCCTTGACAGATTGTAGCATAGGAATGTCATTTCCTATTAAGAGAATGTCATCCACGTATAAAACGAGGAATACTACAGTTCTCGCTACAAATCTACAATAGATGCATGGTTCATCTGGATTTTTGATAAAGCCAAATTCTTTGACCGTCTCATCAAAACAGATGTTCCAACTCCGCGATGCCTGCTTGAGTCCATAAATGGACTTGAGCAACTTGCACACCTTTCCGCTGCTCCCACCCTGAATGAAACCCTCTGGCTGGTCCATATAGACACACTCCTCTAAATGACCATTTAGAAAAGCTGTCTTTACGTCCATCTGCCAAATCTCATAATCGTGGAAAGCAGCGATGGCAAGAAGGATCCGAATGGATTTCAGCATAGCTACTGGAGAAAAGGTCTCGTCATAGTCCAAACCAGGTCGCTGACGAAAACCCTTTGCTACCAGTCTAGCTTTATAGGTCTCAACCTGTCCATCTACACCAATCTTCCTTTTGAAGATCCACTTGCATCCTACGGGTTTTACCCCGTCTGGAGCAATGTCCAACGTCCATACTTTGTTGGTGTACATGGACTCCATCTCGGTCCGCATTGCATCCAGCCATTTTACCGAGTCGACGCTCTGAATGGCTTGCTGGAAGCTAGTAGGCTCATCACAATCTAGGATGCAGTCCTCTCTATCCCCGTCAATGAGAAAACCGTAGTACCTCTCGGGCGGATGAGACTGCCTACTACTCCTGCGGAGTGGCATGGGAATGTCCTGTTCTTTCGAACCTTCTGGCTCTACTAAGCTTTCAGTAATAGCTTGCGGTTCTGGAACTTCTTCCAGTTCTATCGCGCTCCCACTTAATTCCTTTTCTATGAACTGATGTTCTAGAAAGTGGGCATGGCGAGAAACAAGGACTTTTTGTTCCTCTTCGCAATAGAAGTAATATCCCTTGGAGTTCTTCGGATATCCCACAAACTTGCACTGCACTGAGCGTGCCTCGAGCTTGTCCGCATGCTGCTTTTTTACAAAAGCTGGACATCCCCATGTCTTAATGTGATTAAGATGGGGTCTCTTCCCACACCACATTTCATATGGTGTAGTAGGCACAGTCTTAGTTGGAACTCGGTTCAAAAGGTATGCTGCTGATTCTAGCGCATATCCCCAGAACGATCGCGGTAACTCAGCGTTACTCATCATGGACCGTACCATATCCAATAGGGTCCGGTTCCGTCTCTCCGATACACCATTATGTTGCGGAGTGTATGGAGGAGCAAGCTGAGAGAGAATTCCATTCTCTTTTAAGTAGTTCAGGAATTCGGCACTTAAGTATTCTCCTCCTCGATCCGATCTTAGGATCTTGATACTTTTGCCGGTTTGCTTTTCTACTTCATTCTTATATTCCTGGAATTTTTCAAAAGCCTCGGATTTATGTTTCATTAAGAAAACATAACCGTACCTTGAAAAATCATCCGTAAAGGTAATGAAGTAAGAAAAACCGCTTCGCGCATGTGTAGACATTGGACCGCACACGTCGCTGTGTACGAGTCCCAAGAGCTCGCTCGCTCTTTCTCCGTGTCCAGAAAACGGAGCCTTTGTCATCTTTCCTTTGAGACAGGATTGACAAGTTGCATACGATTGATATTCGAACGGATCCAAATATCCTTCAGTATGTAACTTAGTCAATCTTCTCTCATTGATGTGACCCAGTCTACAATGCCATAAGAAAGTTTTATTAATTTCTGGAGACTTTCTTTTGTGTGTATTCTGGATATTGAAAACCTGCGGTTGGTTTAAAACGTAAATACCGTTGTTTAATGTACCTAACCCAATCAAAACTTGATTAAGGTGAATGTTCACTACATTACTTACAAATGCAAATTCATAACCTTCTTTAGATAATAAAGATACAGATATGATATTACAGGTTGCATTTGGTACATAATAACAACTACGCAAAACCAAAAAGTGTCCATCAGATAATCCCAGGTGATAGTCCCCCACGGCCTCTGCATCCATGCTAGCACCGTTCACAACTCTGAGGGTCATGTCACCTGCCTTCAAAACTCTACGCTTTCTCAACGCCTGCAAAGAATTACAGATATGAGATCCTGATCCGGTATCCAATACCCAGGATGCAGAGTTTATTGATAGACAGTTTTCAATAACATACACACCTGAAGCTGAAGCTGCAACCTGCTTCAATTCCTGTGTTCTGGCCTTCCAGGCCCTGCAATCACTCTTCCAGTGTCCTTTCTTATGACAAAAGAAGCATTCCTCCTTATCCACAAGCTTCCCCGCTACCTTTGTTGCTTTACCTTTTCCCTTCGTATCCACTTTACCAACACCGCCCCTTGGTTTGGCGGGGGCTTTCTTCTTCTTTCCCTTGGCTTTCGCCTTGGACCTAGAAGAAGATGATCCTCCTACAAACAAAGTGGATGTTTCCCTACCTTTCTGTAGGGTGCCCTCTGCGCTCCTCAGCATGTTGAGGAGCTCTGAAAGTTCAACCTCCTTTTCTTGTAGGTTGAAGTTCAGTATGAACTGGGCGTAAGTGGAAGGAAGGGACTGGAGAACTATATCCGTATATAGCTCACTCTCCAATGTGATCCCTAGGTCAGCGAGCTCCTCAATGCAGCCGATCATCTTTAGCACATGCTCGGCTACTGATGATCCGACGGCCATTCTTGTCGAAAATAACTTTTTCGAAGCTTCGTATCTCGCGATACGTGATTGCTCTCCATACAGTTCTTTTGTATGGAGCAATATGGATTCCATGTCCATATTCTCATGCCTCCTCTGATGTTCGTTGTCCATCGAGGCAAGCAGGAGGCACTTGGCCTTCGCGCTATCAATCTCCCAAGTCTTGCGGATTTCCTTATCCGCGATACTGGAAGTTGGACCAGGGACAGGGGGAGCTTTTGTGGTAAGAAGATACCCCAGCTTGTCATAGGTGATTGCAATCTTGACATTCCTAAGCCAATCTTTGTAGTTTGGCCCTGTCAATTTATTTTTATCTAACAGTAACTTAAGTCCGGTCATGTTGAATGGTCGCTGCAATTAGGAGAGAGAAAAGAAACACTTTAGCATGATGCTCTTGCAAGTTTAGAGTGGTTTTTAGTTTGTCTAAACTGGATGGCTCCCACTGTCTCTCGAATCCCTTCTCAAACCGTAAAGAAAAGGATTAGCCGGGATCATTTTCACCGTACAATACTTGCTTAACCGTTCAGCCAGGCCAGTGTCGGTACTTCGAGGGAGGTTTTCCAACGCTTTCGCGAAGTTCCTTAATTAAGTAACCTCTTTTCCCTGTGGGCATAGCCCCGCTAACACCTTTCTAGGCACCTACTAGGTTTATAGCATTGATCGTTAAGTGAGAGTTTTCCCGAGGAGTAGCATATACTCACAGTAGGATCGGGATCCAAATATCATCGCGTGATAAAACCGAAGGGATCCTACCAGAATCATCACACTCCAAATGGTATGCAAATCTAGCAAGTTTCAGTACTTATGAAACTCCCGATGTGGATTTTTGCCCCATGCTCTTATGACCTTGACTTTGGCCAAAATATCATAAGTCACATGTCAAGTTCTACCCATCATTCTCCTGGTTAATTTGGACCCACCCGTACCTACCCTTGACTTTGGCCAAAATGGCAGCACGACTGTCCCAAATCAACGCATCTATCTATGCTGCACATGAATGCCCAAACGCTACCAATCACTATGCCTTGACTTTGGCCAAAATACACAGCTTGAATACTTTTGACCATTCATGTGGAATGACGGAGGGCTACGAATGGTTTTGGCGAAACCGTGAACGTAGTGAACTTGATATGGTCGATGGAACGAGATAGCTTTTAAAAAAGAGTGGTTCAAGCTCCGTGTTTAAAAGTTTAGTTTTGAAAAGAACCGAGTGGTTTTCAAAGTGTTCCAATCGACTTTTACTTGGTTTATTTCTTGCATTAGTTCTTTTAATGCGTCCCATCATTTAATCCTACCATTGCAGAAAACAACCAAAATATGACGTACGCTTATGCCATTCGCATTCGCCACGGGGCCCCGTCATCACCCGTTAGGTTACTTAACTAACGACAGAGCGGGGGCTGGGCTAGCGCGGCTGTAAAACATAAGCAACGCCTAAATAGTTATTTATATATATATATACAGCAATGATAGACATTACAGATCACAGATGAATACATTGGATATACTAGGAATCCGCAATGCGTTCGAGCCTGCAACGCAAAGCGGATTACACGGTCGCGGTGAATAGCCAATACCCCACCCAAGACCCCTACGGGTGCGGCAAACTACCCGCCAAGCACCCGAAGCGAAGCAACCTCCCTCACCACCGTGAGTAGGCCACTCGGCACTTCGAGATACCCGGTAGTTTGTGCACCCCCTCCATGGGTCTATCCTAGGAGCAAAAACAGTAAAAGGAATAATACAATGACGGCTACAACCCCGACCCGGTTGTGCGGCCATACAAAGAATATTATTACATCAATTTACATATTACAAATGAATGAAAGGAAAAACAACGCTCATCTCACATCCACCCCGGCCATTCACCCGCGACAATCCAATCCATTCATATCCACAAACCAATAGCAATCACAGATCATGTATAACCCCGACTAATCGTCTTATAGCGATTAGCCGACGTTCAATACATGCAAGCATTACAGATATAACCGATGTAGTTAAAATGTAGTGAAGTTCCGAAAAAAATACGGATTTATAGGCCCGCAAAAGCAAATTTTAGTTCTGGAAAATCTGGGCATATAATATATATCCTAAAAATCCCAAAAACAATACAGAAAGACACTGCACGAAAAACGATGCAGAGACGTCATCAAACCGCGGCGCTTCCGCGGCACGAGCCCACCTCATGCGGCGGAAGCGCGGCGGTTTGGATGATTCTCTGTCTCGTTTTTCGTGGGTGTTTTTAAAAAACCCTGAGATGAATTTACAAATATAAAGTTTTCTATTTTGAGCAGAAAAAATTTCAACAGAAACTAGGGTTTTTCAAAGTTCGGTTTTTGGATTTTTCGGTTTCGAAACTTCGTTACACTTCACTACCTAGCTAGTTTGAGTTTAGTTAGGCTCTGATACCACTGTAAGTCCGTGTTGCCCACCCCGGTACTTACGGGGAGGCGGAAAACATAATAAAAAACGAATTTTTAATGACTTAGGCAACATGGACCAAGCATGTGAGGATCTTTGCTAAACTAAAACTAGCTAACCCTAACTACAAAGTAGCTAAGTGATGGAAAGGTTATACCTTGGGCTCGAACTCCTTCTCTCCTTGCTCGTCGGAATGGTAGAAAGGCCTCACCTTGCTTGTCTTCTTCCGTCAAAGAAAGATCCACTTGAAAGCCACCACCTTTAGCTTCAACTCCAAGCTAGGAGTAACTAGAGTGCAAGAAATGCTAAGACTTGAACCCTAGAAGTGAGTAGAGAAGATCAAGTGAAGGTTTTTCTCAAGCTTTTTGTTTCTCAACACATGAGAGGGAGAGAGCTTGAGGGAGAGGATGAGCAAGAGAGAGAAAAGATATGATAGAATGATCAATTAGTGAGCCATTCTCACTAATATGTGTGAGTTATTTTAATTGTATAATTAGCTTGAAAATTGTCATGGTAAATCATGAGGTGACCATTATCATTTCATTATTAATGCAAATTGCAAGAATCAAAGAGCATCTTCCAAATGAAATGATCATGGTCAAATTGTCAACTTGGTCAACAAGTCAACAAGGTCAAAGTGTCAACAATAACAACCATGCACAATAATTAAGCTAATTATCAATTAACAATAATACACACAAAAACAATAGGGTTAATAAAATGACAATAGTCATTAACCCTAAACAAGGTCCTCTCCCTCAATCTCAAGCAACCGTGCATACGCACCCGCATTCGTGATCCGAGGAACACGAACACAATGAGAAAAACCAATCTCAAAACATATACTAGGATCTGGCTTAAACCAAAGCCCGCTAGTATAAACTGTCCGGACAGCAACCGTGCACAAGTGCGCGGATGCGAACGAACCCTGTCGCAAAACCATGCGACCTCTACTCGTTTTGCCTAAAGGCGAATAGCTCTCTGTGTGGGACTCTAAAGACTCGACACTACGCTGGCAGTGGGTTTAACCACAGACCGCAAGCGGCACTAGCTGTACGTAACGGTCCCCAGGTAGATGTCGATAAGAAGACTGACGAGGTGAACCCCATCTGCACTCCTACTGAGCCTGTATGTGACAATCTCCGTACAGTCCGGTCTGTTCGTCTGATACATCGCATGGCGGGCCTAGGGGGGCGGTGAACGTCAGTCCCCTAATAGCGGTACAAGTCGTGTCGGAGTGAAGCCCAGAACACCCTGAGATAACACTGGAAACCTACCAGTATATCTCGCTTGCCCTGGCCAGGGACTACTCGTGTAATGGCTCTCCTAGACACAGCGCGATGTCAACCCCCAATACCGGGAGAGACGAATCCTGTCTAACCGTCACTGCCTCCAAGTGCTTCGGGACTGCACCCAAAAACTACCTGTTTGCACGACTCCTCTGAGCCGTGGTAGGGTAGTAATCAAAGTGCAGTGGGAACACACTCGAGGCGAAGTGACAGTGTCAAGTCAGCGGACTAAGCTGTACTCATGTCACCTGGGAACTGATAACTGACGATAGGTATATTACCAACCAACAGTTCCTGACGAGTCCTGTCCAGTGTACTCGTAACCTAACGAGCACCCGCATACTATCCCAAGTACGACGTACTAACGGCTGTGGGACAGACCGTCTCCCACACTGGGATGAGAAGCGCATACACTAGTCTACTCCGGAGTATCGATGCCCTGTCTCGATAGTCCAACGACCAGGGACCAGTATAAGGATGTGCTTATAGATTACCCAGCTCCCACGAGTGCGAGCGCCATCACAACGCTGGTAATCAAGCAAAGATCCTAAGGGCTCTACTAATATGTATACCTGCAATATGCTAAAAGAAACACATGCACATATTAAAGCAGAGACAAACCAAGTAGCATACTACCATTTCGAGCAAGATTGTATATACAACTGTGAATATCCCAAGCTTCCATTAAGTAATATACAAACTAGTATGATACAGTAATGGCCTCTAGGGCATATACACTAACAATATATATGCGTGAGATGCGATTATGAATACTGCAATATATGATTTGATTGATGTATATAGTATTGTGCACAGGGCGGGAAAAAATCTAGCAGCCCATTTTTAAAAAAAAAATACAGACAATATGTATCTACGGATTAAGCCGTAGGTATATACGTTGCCCCTACGGATAACTCCGTAGGGGCAAACTATCAGGAAAACTGATATTTTCCCACCCGATCTCAGTGTAGGGTGTTGGGAGTGCCCCTACGGATTTGCCCGTAGGGGCAACCCTATCCCCTACGGATTTATCCGTAGGGGCAAAATATCAGGTTTCCTGATATTTTCCCCCCTGATCTCAGTACAGGGTGTTGGGAGTGTCCCTACGGATATGTCCGTAGGGGCCACTGCATATCCCCTACGGATACGTAGGGGTAGAACATGGACCTACGGATATATCCGTAGGTATATACAATATATTCAAAAAAAAAAAAATACATATATGATTTGATTACCCCTACGGAGTACTTCGTAGGGGCAATAACACCTACATATATATCCGTAGGGGCAAGAATTTGCCCGTAGGGGCAAGTTCAGGGCCTCAACTTGCACCTGCGGCCTTTGCACCTACGGGGTATTTTTTCGTCCCTACGCAGATATCCGTAGGGGCAGTGGGTTGCCCCTACGGATAAATCCGTAGGGGCAAACCATAATCGTAGTAGTGTAAACAAAATAAAGTGCTGAAAATAAAAGGGTTTGAACTCGTAACCTATGGAATAACAATACAATGTGATAATCAGGACATACAAGTAATGACCAGTTTGCAAAGAGACGAGATAGGGATTAAAAGGAAATGTTTTTTTTTTACATAAAACCTTTATTAACGAAGAAAAAGTATAGAGAATTTGTAGTCATTACAAGAGGGAGGAAAGCAGTGGCAGAGAAGAGAGGAGGAGAGCATCGGAGGAGGAAGAATGGGCAGAGGTTTTGGGGAGAGGGAGAGGGAGAGGGAAGGGAAGAAGATGAGGGGCATTTTAGAGCTCCATGCCAACAGAAATAAGTGGCCTGATTGAAAGATGGCCGAGGGGATTTTTGTCAAAGAATTTTTGTATTTGGGCTTCCAGTCTATTTTTCAATACCAGGCCTTGAGTGGGCCCAGAATTTTTGACAATTACCCAAAAGGAAATTACCTTTCTTTTTGTTTCTCTAGGCCATTTTATATGTTATGGAATCAATGGAGCGGATTTTTCGAACTTATGGGCCTTCATTTTAAAAAATAAAAAAAATTTAAAAAAATTCTTTCAAATACAAATATATTTTTGTGAAGATGAAACTCCAGCAATAGAGATTTTATACATGTAAAAAGATCGACACAATAGTTCGAGCATGCGAAGCGGGGTCAATATTTAACGGATTAAAGAGTACTATCCTAAGCCATATGCTTGAAAACTCTACACTTAATTTGATTTTGCTTATTTTAATTGTCTAAACTTAGAGTTTTTGCACATGCGTTGTACATAATTATCGAAATTTTATTGATGTATTTCTTTATTAATTTAACCACGTGCATTGCACCTGTAAAATAATAATGGCGTGGCCCATGCATCCCACCTCTAAAATAATAACGACGCGGCATTTAATTACACGCATTGCACAAGAAACAACAGTGTTTTTTTTGTTTAATTTAACTAATCAATTTCAAAATCAAATGACCTTTTACACTATAATACCTGAGATATTTGTGCCAATATTTAGCTCAAGAAAATATAATGCTTGAAAATTACTCTTTTTCCAACATGTGGGACATACATAATTGTATTAGGGCATAAATAGAAAACAACTTCATGAAATATTTAATAGGCAGGAGATATTGGACCAAGCATGCTCATGACTATCTATCAAAAGATTTATCATGCAACCTATATGGGATTCGATTCTCTTCTTTATGTCTTTGGCAATGGCCATTCCACCATTCCCACCATTTTCGACTATTAGTATATTGTATTCTTTCAGTGTCTAGTGTCTATATGATATCGGCCTATACCTAAACATGGAAAAGAAGAGCAATGCAACAACGATCTGCTTTGGAAAAAGTCGCTGCTTTCTTATCATTCCCTTTTCGTACTATTTTCCTACCATCTTACTTTCTTTCCTTTTATGATTAAAATAAAAAGAAATCCTGGGTCTATGACGCAAAACTTCATTAAAGTTTTGACTAAGTTTATTGGCCGACGTTCAATCTTATGCAACCCTTCTTGATGAATGTCAACTTTCTATATGAAAGTGCCTTGACATTATAATTCTAAATGATCGGCTGATATCTTTCAAATTCTTATAAAATAGGAGAATGTCCCGAAGAGAAAAAAATAGAGATATTTGTTGTAAGAAGTAATGATGAACTTTAAGTTTAAGGCACATATTACAGTAAAGTGAAATAGAATGTAAATCCATGCTTAGACTATTGGAGGTAGTTGCTGAACCCGCAAATTTCTTTTGAGTGAGGCGAGTGAAAATACATAATAATAGAAATATACAAATATATTAAAAACACTATTAAATATTTTTTAAATTCCATAATTCTATTGCATTATACCATTTCAACCCTTACAAATGAAATTATAAAGATCTAAATAAATTCCTATGTCTTTGCTACTGTAGTAATTAACTCTAAACTTGTTTTATATATATATCGGAGGCTTGCCCCGCTAGTCCCCTGATTCCGCCCGTAATTGGAGGTAAGGGGGCGTAGCTCCCCTGCAAGTACCCTTGCAAATCGGGGGTAAAACAAGAGGGTCGGGTCCCATTGGTACATATAAGACCCGGTCTGCTGTCCCCCATTCGCTGGGGGATGTGCAAAATTTTGTTTTCATGACCCTTTTCCTCGACTATTATATATAAATTCAAATTAGTCTTACTTTATGCACATAAACCATATCGAGTTTTGATCTAACTTTAGAATCACATCAAAAAAATTTACACTATATATTCCATTGTTATCGGGATGATCGGGATTGTTATTCTTGATCTTTATAATCTAAATGTCAAACATGTGTATATGGACATTCATGTAATCCTTATAGACTAAAACACAGGTGCTTCAACTAATTTCACAATCAAGTAGTTTGTGCAAGCAAGAGAAACCATCCGACTAAAGATTCAATGAATAAACTTCTACATGTGATTGCTAAAACAAATGATGGTAGCTCCATTACAAAATCTTGGAGTTGAACATTTTCCATGAACATGGCATCCACTCATATGAAATGCTCACTTACCCAAAATCCTTGAAATGATTGCCTGAGCCTAAACCTTATATGTCCCTCAAAAGAAGAGAAAAGCTCCATTATTTCTGAGGTACCAACAAAAATCTACCTTTTCAATTTAATATTTGTAAAGCTTGTGTCACTGTAGAAAGAATGATTCCATATAATAACACAATCTCCAATGGTACTCTTGTGACTGTTACTATTATTCATAATACTATTAGAATCTACCCCGCTCTTAACGAGTGGGATCGAATTCCAATGAAAATCGTATGAGGCAAAAGCTGAAAATTATAAACATATATTAAATAATACAATTTTTAACTAATATTTCACGGACACTATTATACTAGGTTTTTCTTTTTTTGCAGTAGAAAACTTGGAATGAATGGTGACTTGATAACCATCGTCGGTAAGATTACAAAAAACTAAAAAAGGCTTTCTGGTTGACTCAAATATTACTACTACAATAATCACTTGCCCCTACGGATTTAGCTGTAGGGGCAAACCACTGTCCCTACGGATATATCCGTAGAGACATAAAATTCCTCCGTAGGTCCAAAGACAGCAGGTGCAAGTTTTCGTCCTGAACATGTCCCTACGGAGTAATAATTGCCCATGCGTCTTAATCTATAGGGATATTTATCCATATGAATTATTCCGTAAGAACATAATCTTTATTTAATTTATCTGTTTATAAAATAAAATAATTGCCCCTACGAAGTTGTCTGTAAGGCCTGATAAATACCCATACAGTTTAAGCCGTAGGGGCTAGTTTTGCCTCTATTACTGAGTCCATAGGGACAAAATATCCGATATTTTGATATTTTGTCTCTACGGAGAAATGTGTAGAGGCAAAACTTGCCCCTGCGGATTAATCCATAAGTGCAACAGTTGCCCCTGCGAAGTAATCCGTAGGGACAGTATATCAGATTTTTTTAATTCAATGGGGCTTCCAGTTTTGTCCCCGTCCTATATATATATATATATATATATATAGCCAAATACATAAATATTCATAAGAAACATCTCACGTACAACATATAAAAGAAATAAACAAACAGAATACGGAATCAATCTAAAATCATCGTAAACATACAAACAACCACCAATATCGTCCAAAATATATACAATATGTATCAAATAAGTACATACATCCTCATAAATATAAATAAAACCATCCTAGCTCGGTCCAACTCCTCCATCTCTGATAATCGCCGTAATCTCCTCTTCGGTGCAATCCTGAGTCTTCAAAAACTCGACTAATGAAGGAGCGGACTGTGCGGGAGTCTAAGCGGGTTATGGAGCTATAGGAGTGGTCTGCGCAACCACAACCAAGGTAGTGGCTTGCGGAGCCGCAGCCGAAAGAGATGCATGTGGATTCGCGGCTGAAATAGCCTGCCGAATCTGTAAAATTTTATGCTTGTGTAATAAACGAGTAAGAATAGTGTATTAGATTTTAGTCGAATTCGTATCATTATCAGATTATTGCGAAACCGTGAATTTATATATGCTTTGTTGAGATTCCACACGTTCTGTTGAAATTCATATGTTATATATGAGAATTTATATATGTTGAAATTCCACACATTCAGGGCTATACTTTTATACCCCAATCTAAGAATACTTAGGGACTTAGGCCTAGTTTGGGTATCTAGTTTGGAAAACCGTAATTTATTTTAAGTGGAGATAGAAATGATACTTATCTAACTTGTAAGCCCGTATATCTCCTTAATTGTTTAGTTTTGATTGGATGCTTTGTTTTGGAGTTATCTAATTTACAAAGAAATGTTTTCTTCTCAAGTTTTGAATTTGGATAATCATAACTTTTTAAACTCCAAAATGAAGAAATATGTGACATGATTATGATTATAAAGTTCAGTTTAATTAGATAGTTTTATGTAAGTCTGATTAATCAAACCTAAGTCTAAAACCAAATAAGCTCAGGCTACTAATATTGCATATGTTACTATCTAAAATGTGATATAATATTTTACTAACAAATAATATATGTACCAACATCTCCTTCAACTCCTCGACGGTGGTCTTCAAGGAGGCAACATCATGCTCCAGACGTCACTCATGGGGGGTAGGGAAAGTAACTGCCGGAGTAGAGACCAACTTCATATGAGCCCTGCTAGGACCCAGTCCCCGGCCTCTCTCCCAATCTCCGTGGTGCCCTCCGTGTGTGGCGTTTAGGACTGGGGTCGGTAGGATCGGTTTGGTCTGTTCACTGAAATCGATCCTCGATGCCTCCGCCTGCTCCACCACCTGCTTCTACACCCACATTAATTATTAAAATATAAGTATATCATTTAAATTTGAACTTATTAAAACAAAAATTTCATTCCAATTAGAATAAATATCAACACTTACGCAATACTCCTGGGTAGCGGTGTCAGGGAATCAAAGCTCGCCCGTGGCGGGATCTGTCGAGATGCCGTGGACGGCAAGATACGGGGTCAACACGCTCGGTATACCATCCCGCGCCAGGGTCCGAGCTCTCTGCAATTAGCTAAAAATTTATATATATATATATTATAAAATGACTATTAATATTGCATTATATTAAAATAGATTTATTGTAATTTACCGATATCTCCATGGCACGAGTAATGTTCCTCGAGCCACATGTGTAAGTGGGACGACCCCTCTTTGCTGGCTTCCTATTATCCTTATTTTGATCGGCCTGTTTCTGCACAACACAATCAGATTTAGTTTTCTAATTAAGCAACAAAAAAAAATAAATTATATACTAAATAATGAAATACATTTAAATTACAAATCTGTTTGTGCTCAGAGTTATAATATTGGCACAAGAGATGCCATATATCTACGTCGACTCTAGCAAAGGCCGGAGAATATAGGAGAGCCACTCTCTCCGCCTCGGGGGTCCCCAGTCATACCAAATAACAATTGATTTTCAGCTCGTTCCTATTATATCGGACCTTAGATTGCATGTTCTTCATGAGGCCCAGTTAAAGAGTGTGAAGATCGAACACTCTGTTAGGGTGATTAGGGTCGGGTAAAGGTTGAAAGTCGTAATCTAATTATAAATACAAGAAAATAATGTATTTAAATTATAAGTGTTAAATAATAATAAATTTATTTGATAAGTCAAATGAAAATATATATTAATACCCGAGCCTAATCCCAGAAGAGGGCAAATAAGCGCCGGTGCTGATCGCATCACTCAACGTGAAGTGGATACTTCTTTTGGATGCAGCTCTCATCCCTCATATACCGGCCGAACCTCTCGGCATAATCGCTAGTATAACGATAATCAGGGGTAAAGAAGAGGGGGAATGGTGTCTCCCCCTAACTCTATCGAATCTCAGCATGTGGGACTGATTCGGCCCTTGAGTCCCCTTCTTGGAGTGGGGCTGCCCTGCATCTACAAGAAATATCAAGGCAAAAAGATATTTAGAAATCAAGTATTAATGAAAATTGAAGTGCGATATATACCTCCAGCGACAGCAGCACGAGCCTGAGCCCGGGCAGCAACACAAGCTGGATGATAGTTCCTCCGGTGAGGAACAGCCGGTGGTCCGGACGTGGATGCATCCCTTCCAACTAGAAAATAAACATTGACGATAAAATTACATGAAATTCATGGTTATTCTTAGAGGATATGTAAAATGAAAAAAATATTTTATATTTAAGAATACTAACATGCAGACTGCGCGGAGGGTACGGAAGTGGTGGGAGTGGCTTTTGCTCCAAATATGGATGCACTACCTACAATTAGACAATTAAAAATAAATTATATAATTAATTACAAAAAGAATGTGTATATATATAATATAACATTCTAAATTAATATGCATGCACTATATGATATATAAACATACCTGCAGGTGTGGTGGTGGCCTCTGCCTGGGATGTGGGCACCATCTACAGCTAGACAATCAAAAATTGATTATCTAAGTAAGAGCAAAAAAATGTGTGTATATTTATAATATAACATTCTAAATCAAAATGCATTCACTATAGGATATATAAACATACCTGCAGGTGCGGTAGTGGCCTCTGCCTCTGATGTGGACGCACCACCTACAGCTAGATAATTAAACATTGACTATATAAGTAATTTTAAAATAAATATGCATGTATATTTATAATATTACATTCAAAATGAATATGCGTGTATTATACCTGGGGGTGTGGAAAAGTCCACACGGAAGGAGTCATCCGAAAGGGATACAGATCGGGGTGCAAGACTAGCCTTCTGGAGCTCCCTACGCAGCTCCACGGGAGGCAGAACCGTTCCGCCTCTGCCTCTGCCGCGGCTTGTGCTCCTGCCACCCCTCGTTGCTCCGGGCGTCGTCGTCATCAGACCTAGATAAAAGTACAATCATTACATATGCATGCAATATATGTATAGATCGTAGAAATGTGAAGTAATAATATAACATTACCGATAACTTTTTTCGTTTCGTAGACACATTAGACATATCTACTTGGATTTATCATCGATATCATTCTTAATTCACGTAACTTCACGATCAGCCGAAAACAACCCGTCTTTGGAAACAGATGGTCAGAGCACTCTAAATCTTCTCTCTTCTTCATCCTCATAGTTGTCCTCCCTACGATCCTCGAATTCTGGGACATCGTAAACATCTCTGGGTTTCCAACGGTATACGACACTCCATCTCAGATGCTTCAAGTACCGTGAGTAGTATACTTGAAATGTTTGTGTCACGACCCAAAAATGGCCCGTGACGGCCCTAATACTACGCAACGCCTAAATACGCAACGTAGTAAAAGAAAGCCAAACCCAGAAATCTAAACCAAGAAAAGAATGCTGAAAAGATAATACGAGTTTAGAAACAATTGAAATCGCAACCCAAATTCTTTAAAAGTCTTACTTTCTTTCTTTAAAATTTTAGCAACACCCCATTTTTTTATAAAGACTAGTCAATATGAATACAACAGAAGAATAAGGACAGTAGAGAAAAAGCTGTATATATAAAAGACATCAAATCCACAATAATACACACTACGTCCTCACCAAGTCTCTATGTCAATAATACAACAGTAGATGGAGAGTACAATACAACGAAGGTACAATAGATAATACAGATAACCGTCTAACCCACCTATGCAAAATGTTACTGTGAGCTGATGCGGTATTTGTAGCAAAAGATGGTAGCTGGATATAGGAATAGCCTGCCTCGACTACTCTGGGGAACAACCTGAAACACCTGTGGCACAACGGGGGTGAGTTGCCAACTCGTGAATAGCATAAAACATATGCAGGTAATCGCAGGAATGCACGTACAGCATGAATCTAAGATATGCGATTACAATAATAATATGTCATGCAATGCTGAAATAAGGAAAGTACACTAGCAGGTACAATCAATATATGAAGCAATAGTAACATGACAATAGTATGCAATAACTATGCAATAGAGATATGAGAAAGCAAATATGCAACTATCATAAGGGTACACTACTAGTACTACCAATATATGAATCTGTGCATAAGGTAGGTAAGGGTGAGGTATAGGGTGGAATATGTCATTTTCCACGGAAACCTGACATCGTGGCAGGATCACAATCCATCAAGATACTCCAATCCCAAATCCTCGAACCAGGCCCCCACATTGGGCACTCACATCAAATAAGTCTCACATCTCCTCAATGTACAATATCGAGTAATCTCCTACATCCCGAATGTACAAGTCACCAATCACATAGGTATATCCAATGTCCAAGTCCCAATGAATCACCTAGTATCCCAAGTCCAATCTCAAGTAAGAATCTAACATCCTAAAGATGTATATATGTACAGAAATAAATATGATGGGGGCAATGCACATATATTAGCGTCCCATACCACTAATATTGGTGTAAGGGTATATATAACAACGGCTAAATCCCCTGTTATATATACAAAAAGGGGGTTAAAGAAATATCATGAAACCGTGTGCCAAGCATCGACACAGAAATCCTCGTATATGGGGCTCCGTCAGTCCGGATCAGCCCACGGGGTCCGTCTGCAGTGTCGGCCCTCGGCCTCGACAGTACAGGTCATCCCGCATCCATCTCTCTACTCTGGCCAGTAGCCTCCAGACAACTGCCAGGTCCAAACAATCACCGGTAGGTACTCGCCCGCCTCCAGGCTCAATCGGCAAACCCATCGATCTTCTTGCCGAGGGGAACCATACCGGGCCCCACCATGTACTCTCATACGGCAACCACACATCGTATGGAGTATAAGATCAGCACCGATAAAACTCATGGGGGACGCTCGAAATATCATATCAAGGAAACCGGGTTGTTACATGTATGCATAATTTCATGAACTTCCGCGGTTCCCAAATCCCGAAAACATCATGTAAAATCCAGATAAACAATGCGCAATCCAGGAATAATGTATGCGATATATCTGAATGCGAGCAGGTAAACACAAGTATATAGCTGAACCAGATGTATGCGAAATCATGATAAGGTACAGCTAAGTAACATCAGTAAATGTGAATAAGCGACAACAACTGAATATGTATCTAATATACAGGTGTAGCAAAGTATAGGTATCTACCTATAGGAACTGATGTCGTATACCCCCTGGGTATAAGTAACATATGTAGGAAATCCCTCCCGGTATAGGTAAAATATGTAGGAGGTATACCTGTAGCTGTATCGCAAAGTGAAAATATACCTATCACTAAAGGTATGATACACTATAGGTATACCGATAAGCTAGATGTCAAGTGTGGCAAGCAATGGTAGCTATAAGGGGTAGTGTGTGACATGGCAATTATTGACGGTGTGTGTGTAGCATACAATCCGTGCTCGTGCAACATGAACCGTCAATAATGTGTGCAGTGTCCTACGGCTGCTAGTCACAGTATATAACTATATTAAGGAAATACAGTAAGGCGCAATTCTACAATGGCGTAGAATGTGCGACAAGTAATTGAATCCCAGCCCAGACGCATAACGCCATGCGGGCGATTCCCCTGTAGATGTTATATCTACTCACCTACACTCCATGCTGGGTGAATCCTATCATCTGCTCCCCCTATAGCCGTGTCCGTAGTTCCTGCCTGCAAACCTGCAAATACGACATGGAAATCACATATAAGCCAAATTTCCGCGAAACGCGATATCGAATCGAAACGAGAAACTCGCGTCGCGAACTAAACGCGCGTGTGCACGATACGCTGAATCGTGTGTGTACGCGTCAAAAACCCATCGCGACACGCCGCGATACGCTGGATCACAGAACCCACTCACGTATCGCGCGTATCGCGCAAGCACCACGGACACAAAAACGACATATAGCCCCAGATTTTCCTACAGGTAAAATATTGCAAAACTATACATGCCAAAGACCTATACAACATAGCAGGGACCCCTAGCCAAAAGACCAACACCCAACTCCCCAACTTGGCCGCAAATTGCGGCCAATCTGGAGAAATTGGCGGCCAGATTCTGGAGGGGTGGGTTCGTCTTCTGGTGGTGTGTTCTAGACCTAGGTATCATGTCCCAGTTTGCTCAATTTTATTCTGTAGGCGTCGGGTCACAAGCAGATTTCAAAAGTCACAATATCGCTTAAAAACGACAATTTTGCACAAAATAGAAACCTTATGTTATTTTAGTGTAATCTGGCCATTTCTCAGTTCAAGTGGCCTTACTAACACTAAATTAACCTAAGGTAGCTAACACAATCCACAATTGACCACAATTCCACCTAAACACCACATTCTAGCACAAAACTAGCTAATTAACACCAATCGAGGCAATCGATGCACAACTAAGCGAACCATGATATGCGGTTAAGGAAATATACCCACTGGACCCTAGAAGGCAGGTGGAGGTGTGGAGAAGTGCTCCTGCGAGAGCTGGGGTCCCTGTTGCTACTGCTGCTGCTGCTTCTGTTTCTGCTGCTGCTATTGTTGCTGTGGCTGCTGCTATTGTTGTTGTGGTTGTAGTTGTTGTTGTTGTGGTTGTAGTTGTTGCTGGTGATGATGTTTGCTACCTCCTCTTCTTGCCACTGCTGCTGCCTCAGCTTGCTGATGCTGCTGCTTCTCTCTCTCTCTCTCTCTCAGCAGTGTGTGTGTGTGTGTGCGGGTGAAGCTGCTGCTGCTGCTATTGCCTTGCTATTGCTGCTGCTTCTGATGCTGATGATAATGATGTTGATGATGTTGTTGTTGCTGCTGCTGCCGATCCTGTTGCTGCTGCTGATGCTGAGGGATGTGTGTGTGTGTTTGTGAGAGAGAGATTGGCAAAAGAGAATGAGAGAAAAGAGTGCAAGGCTACAACCCCTACCTCTCTCCTTATCTCTCATCATTAAAGAGGCATGGTTCATCCCATGCTCACCATGCCCTCTCTCACACACAAGTCAACAATTCAACCAAAAACCTTTTTGCAAATTCATTTTCATTTTAAAAACTATCACTACTAAATACAACCATGCACCTAAACAAACATTAAAACTAGAATAGAGAAATGGTTAGTTAACCATGGTTGCTAATCATGGTTAAATACCAAAAACAAGCCTAGTTAACATGCACAAGTGTGTGTGTGCCTAACAAAATTCTAATAAAATACACATTAAATAGGATAAAGTATTTAAAAACCAATTTGGTAAACTTTTTATTAAAAACCACACATTAAAATATAATTAGCTACAAAACACATTCTAAGGTGTTACAATCTTTCCCCCTTAAAAGAAATTCGTCCCCGAATTTAAGACTTATACTGTTACTCGTACCTTCAAAGAGAAGATTAAAATTCTCAAATCTCGCTCGCAGCCTCCCACGTGACTACCTCACTATACGGCTACGTCCAAGAAAACCCTTCACGGATGGCAAGACCTTTGACCGACGTTTCTCCACCTGTCGAGCCATTAACACACATGGCTGCGGGTGAACGAAAGATCGCGTCCAGCTAAATGGTCTGGCGCCAAATCATGTGAGAAAGGTCAAGAAGGTAATTGTAAAGTATCATCACAAGGAATACGGGGTGAAAATCCAATAATCTGGGCGGAAGTGCCAATTTAAAGGCTACAAAACTAACTCGCTTATAGGATCTCAGAAGGACCTAAATCCTGGGATAAGCTTCCCAACATCCAACATGTCATTCATCGGAAGGTCCGTAGGAATACATGAAGTGCCACTGCGCACTCAAGCCTGCGACCAGCACAGTCGCATAAGACATCTGTTTGCAATGGACAGTTCTCATCCTGACCTGAACACAACTGGACTAACTCCGAATTCTCTAGACTAGCTGGGGTCCAAAGTCCTACTTACGCAGAGTCAGAAACAACAGGCTGGCGATCGACACGACCTAACCCCTAAGCCTAAGGGTGGCCAATTGGAGTATCTCTTGATAATAGCTATTGAAGGAGAACCCTAACGATGGCGAGTGACGATCCCCAACTGCTGGCAACAAACAAACAAACACACAGCTTTAACAAAACAACTGAGCAAACTGAGTATAACCGGATGACCAGAATCCGAATGGAGTCACACCCTATCCAAACTTGGGTAGAAACCATAACGAAATTCATGGAGATCTGCCCCCATTCCTGCTTCGGAACGGTAAAAAGATTGCAATTCTCCAGCCGGCCTAAGATGCTCGACCCAAGCACGCAACAAGACTGACACCTTGAAACGAAACCTGGAACTTCTCCTTACATTCCTGTCCGCTCGTAACTATCTCACAAGTCGCGCCAAAGCTGGTGGAACTTGAATGAATAAAGAGAGTTGACAGATGTGCATGTTCTAGGTTTATACGTCTCTACCCGATGAAACCAGGTACACAAACGCGTCCCTAACTTAGTACATCATTGTCATAAATCAAGGTCTCCGAATCATTACCCAGCCGAATATGCTCAAGTACCTCTGACGTACGAGCTTCGACGGGCAGTGTCTCGCGAAAACGATTTAAGGAAAGTGGTCGGGCGTGGACATGAGCAAGCTGTCCCCTCCGTAGAGACGAACTAAGCTATACTCGACGAACACACAAAAACTGTAAATCTGCAGAAGACTATCACAACAATCCAAATCTGCTGCAGGAAGATGTACATTAAGCTCTAGTGGTCCGTGGAAAATCTGACACGACTCTCAAGCAAGTAGTGTCTCCAAATCTCCAACGCAAACCACCGCGGCCATCTCCAGATCATGAGTGGAATATCCTCCTCGTACTTCCTCCAAATGTAGGGAAAGAAAAAGCGATATCTCTATAGTGCCACCTCAGTACACCCTCGAGCCCACTCAAGAAACATTACAGTTAAACAATAAGGTCGCCCGAACCAAAAGCAAAGAAAGACCGATGCAGTTGCTAACTGAATCGTCAACTGCTGAAAACTCCGTACACATGCCTCAGTCCAAAGAAAAGAAGCCTCCTTTTGGTCAATTCAGTCACTGGTGCAGCACCACTCTAGCAATCCTGCCTGAAACGGCGGTAAAACCTGCTAAGCCCAACAATCTGCGGATCTCCGTCCTGCACACATGTCTGGACTTAGGCCGTACGGTCACAAACTCCCTCGAAACCATACGGAACCGTCTCCCGTGACTACAAGACCTAGGAGTCAACACAACAAGCCTGAAGAAACACTCCGAGAATCCAGCAAACTGCTGGTGCTCTCCCAGCATCTGCATAACAAATCCTCAAGTGCTACTCCTGTTCCTCAAGACACATTAAATAGACCAGAATGTCGTAAATAGCACCACAGAAACTGGCCGAGGAACGGCCTGCAGAAATCTGGTTCATCATATCAACGAATGCTGCTAGGGCGTCAGGGAATCCAACGACTCACCAAAACACATAAAGCCCGTAGCACGCACAAGGCAGTCTTCGGAATGCCGTCACTCCGAATCCGCAATAATGATGACCTGATCCCAACCACACTTAGAAAAAGTCTCGCACTCTGGAGCTGAGCGAAGGAATCGTCACGGCGAGATGAAGGATACCTATCCGCACCGTAAGCCGGTTCAGTTGACGATCCGTCGATACACAACCCAAAACTGTCGTCTTCCTCCCGAACGAACAGAAATAGGAGCCTCCAAGGCGAAACACTCAGACACTCCAAACTCCCAAACCAAAACTCTGCAGCTGATCCTTTAGCTCCCAAGCTTCGCCGGCTCATCCGGAACAACGTCGGAAAACTCTCGCACGAAAGGAACCCGGTCCAGCAATCCCACGGTGGCTCCGGTATCACGAATGAACGCTAAGAATCCACGACATCTCCTCAGTAGCCGACTAGCGAAAAGGCTGAATTCTAGCTGTAAGAGGCGGCACAACTATCCACCGGTACAACAAGAACTGACTTGCCGGGGAAAACAAAACCTAACTTGCTTCCACACGGTAGTCCACAGACGCCTAACACGTAGTTAACCAGTCCGTGCCCAGGAGAACGTCAAATCCAACACCTCAAGAAGGATCAAAACGACGGATGAAATCTCTATCTCCTATCCGATGGGCATAAAACTGAATACGTGTCGCGCAACAAAAGGATCGCTGACAAAAGCTAAATAACTACGACTAATCTACCAAACCACGGTACAAGCAAAAAAAGACAACCAAATACACCAAGAGAACATAAAACTCAAGGGTACATGAAAACTCCACATTGGACGTCTGCGGGTCCCGATGAGTAGAAGCAAACTCCTGTGTCTGCCCTCTACTCGCAGCTGGATGGACTCCTCTGGTAGACTGAGCCCTCTGAACGAATCTCCCACGTCCACGGCTCCTCTGAAAACGGTCCTGACGAGGTGCTAAGGAACAATCCCTGACGAAGTGCTGAAGGCTCCCGCATCGAAAACATCCACGTGCTGACTGCTGACCATCCTGGGGCTGAGAGCTGAACGACTGTCCTCGTCCTGAGCCTCTGCTACTCCCGCGACGGCCACGAAACCTGTCTTGGCGACCAAACCACTGTCTCTGGGCTGGTATGCTGGTGCGAGTCCTCCACTGTCCTGGAACTCTCTGAGCCTCCGAAATATGCGCCTCGTCAACTGGAGCTGCAACCACTGGTGCTATGTAGGTGACGGACTGCTGCATACTGATCGTAAGGGATAGCTGAGTAACAGGGGTGACCACCTCCTGTCATAGCTCCCGAACGACGTCAACCAAAGAACTCATCGTCTGGCGGAACTCCTGCATCTCTACCAAAAGTCTATCCATAGTATAGATCGTAGGCTGATCCGTCTGCACCTGTGCAACTAGAGTGCCATCCTGGTCAGTACTCGTCTCACCCGAGCTAACTCTGACCTCGGCCCTCGCTGCATCACTCTGAGTCCCCATAGTCATCGGCGGCAAGGCTATAAATAGATATAAGATGAGATTCGATAAGAATGAGGAAATCGAATCTCAAAGATATAAATCATCAAGGAAGGAATGTCAAACAAATTGTACTTAGGCCACTTAATGCAAAGTACCGCGCTGTGAGTATGCTGCAGACATACACACTCTATGTTACTCTGCTTAAGCTACCTACTCCATCATACTAAGGTCATCCTACACTCCGAAAGGTAAAACCTAACGCTCTGATACCAACTTTGTCACGACCCAAAAATGGCCCGTGACGGCCCTAATACTACGCAACGCCTAAAGACGCAACGTAGTAAAAGAAAGCCAAACCCAGAAATCTAAACCAAGAAAAGAATGCTGAAAAGATAATACGAGTTTAGAAACAATTGAAATCGCAACCCAAATTCTTTAAAAGTCTTACTTTCTTTCTTTAAAATTTTAGCAACACCCCATTTTTTTATAAAGACTAGTCAATATGAATACAACAGAAGAATAAGGACAGTAGAGAAAAAGCTGTATATATAAAAGACATCAAATCCACAATAATACACACTACGTCCTCACCAAGTCTCTATGTCAATAATACAACAGTAGATGGAGAGTACAATACAACGAAGGTACAATAGATAATACAGATAACCGTCTAACCCACCTATGCAAAATGTTACTGTGAGCTGATGCGGTATTTGTAGCAAAAGATGGTAGCTGGATAGCTGGATATAGGAATAGCCTGCCTCGACTACTCTGGGGAACAACCTGAAACACCTGTGGCACAACGGGGGTGAGTTGCCAACTCGTGAATAGCATAAAACATATGCAGGTAATCGCAGGAATGCACGTACAACATGAATCTAAGATATGCGATTACAATAATAATATGTCATGCAATGCTGAAATAAGGAAAGTACACTAGCAGGTACAATCAATATATGAAGCAATAGTAACATGACAATAGTATGCAATAACTATGCAATAGAGATATGAGAAAGCAAATATGCAACTATCATAAGGGTACACTACTAGTACTACCAATATATGAATCTGTGCATAAGGTAGGTAAGGGTGAGGTATAGGGTGGAATATGTCATTTTCCACGGAAACCTGACATCGTGGCAGGATCACAATCCATCAAGATACTCCAATCCCAAATCCTCGAACCAGGCCCCCACATTGGGCACTCACATCAAATAAGTCTCACATCTCCTCAATGTACAATATCGAGTAATCTCCTACATCCCGAATGTACAAGTCACCAATCACATAGGTATATCCAATGTCCAAGTCCCAATGAATCACCTAGTATCCCAAGTCCAATCTCAAGTAAGAATCTAACATCCTAAAGATGTATATATGTACAGAAATAAATATGATGGGGGCAATGCACATATATTAGCGTCCCATACCACTAATATTGGTGTAAGGGTATATATAACAACGGCTAAATCCCCTGTTATATATACAAAAAGGGGGTTAAAGAAATATCATGAAACCGTGTGCCAAGCATCGACACAGAAATCCTCGTATATGGGGCTCCGTCAGTCCGGATCAGCCCACGGGGTCCGTCTGCAGTGTCGGCCCTCGGCCTCGACAGTACAGGTCATCCCGCATCCATCTCTCTACTCTGGCCAGTAGCCTCCAGACAACTGCCAGGTCCAAACAATCACCGGTAGGTACTCGCCCGCCTCCAGGCTCAATCGGCAAACCCATCGATCTTCTTGCCGAGGGGAACCATACCGGGCCCCACCATGTACTCTCATACGGCAACCACACATCGTATGGAGTATAAGATCAGCACCGATAAAACTCATGGGGGACGCTCGAAATATCATATCAAGGAAACCGGGTTGTTACATGTATGCATAATTTCATGAACTCCCGCGGTTCCCAAATCCCGAAAACATCATGTAAAATCCAGATAAACAATGCGCAATCCAGGAATAATGTATGCGATATATCTGAATGCGAGCAGGTAAACACAAGTATATAGCTGAACCAGATGTATGCGAAATCATGATAAGGTACAGCTAAGTAACATCAGTAAATGTGAATAAGCGACAACAACTGAATATGTATCTAATATACAGGTGTAGCAAAGTATAGGTATCTACCTATAGGAACTGATGTCGTATACCCCCTGGGTATAAGTAACATATGTAGGAAATCCCTCCCGGTATAGGTAAAATATGTAGGAGGTATACCTGTAGCTGTATCGCAAAGTGAAAATATACCTATCACTAAAGGTATGATACACTATAGGTATACCGATAAGCTAGATGTCAAGTGTGGCAAGCAATGGTAGCTATAAGGGGTAGTGTGTGACATGGCAATTATTGACGGTGTGTGTGTAGCATACAATCCGTGCTCGTGCAACATGAACCGTCAATAATGTGTGCAGTGTCCTACGGCTGCTAGTCACAGTATATAACTATATTAAGGAAATACAGTAAGGCGCAATTCTACAATGGCGTAGAATGTGCGACAAGTAATTGAATCCTAGCCCAGACGCATAACGCCATGCGGGCGATTCCCCTGTAGATGTTATATCTACTCACCTACACTCCACGCTGGGTGAATCCTATCATCTGCTCCCCCTATAGCCGTGTCCGTAGTTCCTGCCTGCAAACCTGCAAATACGACATGGAAATCACATATAAGCCAAATTTCCGCGAAACGCGATATCGAATCGAAACGAGAAACTCGCGTCGCGAACTAAACGCGCGTGTGCACGATACGCTGAATCGTGTGTGTACGCGTCAAAAACCCATCGCGACACGCCGCGATACGCTGGATCACAGAACCCACTCACGTATCGTGCGTATCGCGCAAGCACCACGGACACAAAAACGACATATAGCCCCAGATTTTCCTACAGGTAAAATATTGCAAAACTATACATGCCAAAGACCTATACAACATAGCAGGGACCCCTAGCCAAAAGACCAACACCCAACTCCCCAACTTGGCCGCAAATTGCGGCCAATCTGGAGAAATTGGCGGCCAGATTCTGGAGGGGTGGGTTCGTCTTCTGGTGGTGTGTTCTAGACCTAGGTATCATGTCCCAGTTTGCTCAATTTTATTCTGTAGGCGTCGGGTCACAAGCAGATTTCAAAAGTCACAATATCGCTTAAAAATGACAATTTTGCACAAAATAGAAACCTTATGTTATTTTAGTGTAATCTGGCCATTTCTCAGTTCAAGTGGCCTTACTAACACTAAATTAACCTAAGGTAGCTAACACAATCCACAATTGACCACAATTCCACCTAAACACCACATTCTAGCACAAAACTAGCTAATTAACACCAATCGAGGCAATCGATACACAACTAAGCGAACCATGATATGCGGTTAAGGAAATATACCCACTGGACCCTAGAAGGCAGGTGGAGGTGTGGAGAAGTGCTCCTGCGAGAGCTGGGGTCCCTGTTGCTGCTGTTGCTGCTGCTTCTGTTTCTGCTGCTGCTATTGTTGCTGTGGCTGCTGCTATTGTTGTTGTGGTTGTAGTTGTTGTTGTTGTGGTTGTAGTTGTTGCTGGTGATGATGTTTGCTACCTCCTCTTCTTGCCACTGCTGCTGCCTCAGCTTGCTGATGCTGCTGCTTCTCTCTCTCTCTCTCTCTCTCAGCAGTGTGTGTGTGTGCGGGTGAAGCTGCTGCTGCTGCTGTTGCCTTGCTATTGCTGCTGCTTCTGATGCTGATGATAATGATGTTGATGATGTTGGTGTTGCTGCTGCTGCCGATCCTGTTGCTGCTGCTGATGCTGAGGGATGTGTGTGTGTGTTTGTGAGAGAGAGTGTGGCAAAAGAGAATGAGAGAAAAGAGTGCAAGGCTACAACCCCTACCTCTCTCCTTATCTCTCATCATTAAAGAGGCATGGTTCATCCCATGCTCACTATGCCCTCTCTCACACACAAGTCAACAATTCAACCAAAAACCTTTTTGCAAATTCATTTTCATTTTAAAAACTATCATTACTAAATACAACCATGCACCTAAACAAACATTAAAACTAGAATAGAGAAATGGTTAGTTAACCATGGTTGCTAATCATGGTTAAATACCAAAAACAAGCCTAGTTAACATGCACAAGTGTGTGTGTGCCTAACAAAATTCTAATAAAATACACATTAAATAGGATAAAGTATTTAAAAACCAATTTGGTAAACTTTTTATTAAAAACCACACATTAAAATATAATTAGCTACAAAACACATTCTAAGGTGTTACAGTTTGTTGTGGAAATATAAATGGATCGTCCTGACCGTAAAATCGAAGTGTGTTCACACTAGTCAATCCATATTCATCTTTCCAAGTCCCGAGATTATTTCTCCACTTATCCGTATCGGTTCATGTATCGTACCAAATTCACTGAAATATATAAAACGGTTCTGATCGTCCGGGATATTAGATGCCAAGTATGCAATTTAAGTATCCATAATAAATCATACCATCCGATCCTACGGTCGCAATCCCACTATTCTGAGTGGTTCGAGATATTTTTATGTTCTTCACTTCAAATTTGTATCTAAGAACACCGAATCATTTATAGTATGCAACTTTTATGCTAAGAAACTGAGCTAAACATCTTTAATTTCTTTCTAATGATGTAAACAAGTTCGGGTCGTGGATCTGACAGAACAAATTTTACGGCAAATACATAATGATATAAGTTTAGATTGAGACTGGTGGCAATAACATGTTATTCAAATAACTTATATGATGTGCAACCTAATCGTAAAAATTATCCTGATGATATTTTTCCAATCGTTCATCATTCCAATCAGGATGCCGCTCACGTACCTTATCAATATGAATTCTGTTCTCAACAATAAATTATGACATTAATATTATATCATTTCACACACACACACACACAAATATAACAATTAATCCAAAAAAACTTACTCTCTAATTTCTTCAAGACATATACTATTGAGGAGGATAAACCGATATATCTTATTAATAAACATAGGGTCTACTCTTTTATAATCAGCTTTACCATATGGCCCATCCTGAAGTCTCCGAGGTCGGTTAAGTTTCGTCTCAATGTTCTCGTCCAGATAGTGAGAACAAAATGTAGTTACTTCATCTAGAAGATAACCTTGCATGATGGAAACCTCTGGTCGATTTCTATTGCGTATATACTTTTTTAGAGTGTAAAGATATTTAAAGAAAAATATGTTAAATAAATAAATACGAGCATATAAGACAACAATAATTTTACAAATTGCGTGAAACGAAAAATTCAACGTACCTTTCGACGGGATACATCCATCGATATTGTACTGGTCCGGCAAACTTAGCCTCAGTTGCAAAATGAACCGTCAGGTGTATTATGGTATCGAAGAACGACGGCGGGAAAACACGCTCAAACTTGCAAAGTATCAATGAAATAGAATTTTCTAGATTCTCCACTGTCACAATATCCAAGGTTTTAGCGCACAATTCTCTAAAAAAGCAACAAAGGTTATCTTGATGGCAATAAAGTATCAGTGTTTCCTGCCACTAGACCAACCGATTCGGAAAGGGAAGTCTTGAGGGCTAATGGGAGAAGGTGCTCCATAATAACATGGTGATCATGACTTTTCAGCCCATCGATCTTGCCTTTCACAATCTTTATCTTCTTGCTAAATGATCCTGAGAAACCTGTGGGAACTTTCAAATCATGCAACATCTCCAGGAACCTTTTCTTTTCCGGTTGTGACATATGATGCTCCGTTTCCTTTCGGGTCGTCAGGGCAACCGCCCTAGTCAGCTATTTTTGAAAAGAATAGCCTTTCAGGTCTTCGGACTGCTCCTGCCCCAGTCTGAAACTAGTTAGGTTCGATGACCGAGTCACATCTATCTCAAAAGAAGGAAGGACATTCTATGATGAATCACCTTCCCACCATTCCCGGCATTAGGAAGTACAAACTTGCCTGGTTTACCCACTATCGGTTTAGGATGCAATTCACTTCTAATTTCCCAGTCCTGAAAATCCATCTGAGCATGGAGGTTGTCTTTCGATTTTTCGTCTTTACAAAGAAACAAGTTAAGTACGTGCTAGGATACTCCCTTTTCTATATGCATGATATCCAGACAATGACGCACTAAATTTGTTGACCGGTATGGAAGCTCGTAGAAAATGCTTAACTTGTTCCAGTAGGGTGGTTTAACCTGTTTTGCCGGATCTATCCCGAAGGTCACATTATTGTAACCATCCCACTGAGCAATCACGTCCTTTCCGGACAATGAGGCTGGAGGCCCAAGAAGCTCATGATGACCATTAATGTGAGCAATGCCTAACCTGAAGGGATGGTCTAGTGGCAAGAAACACTGATGACCACAATAACAAACCTTCCTGCTAAAATTCAACCATTTCGATATTGTATCTTGATGGCAATAAGGGCATGCTTTTTGACCATGTATGGACCAACCTGATAGCATTCCATATGAAGGAAAGCCATTAATTGTCCACATTAAAGCCGCACGTATTATGAAAGTTGTATCTGTATTTGCCTCGTATGTCTCTACATCATTAATAAATAAAGATTTTAACTCATCGATCAGAAATTGGAGATGGACGTCGATATTATTTCCCGGTGAGTTTGGTCCGTCAATAAGAAGAGGTATTATAAAGTAGGATTAATCCATAACCAACCAAGACGACAGATTATAAACTATCATTACAACGGGCCATGTGCTGTAACCTCTAGCTATATAGTTGAATGGGCAGAAACCATCACTAGCCAGTCCGAGCCTGACATTGCGAGGATCACTACTGAATATTTGGTGCCTCCTATCGAAATCCTTTCATACCGGTGACTCATTTTTCCATCTTCTCTTGGAGCAGCATGGTAATGCCAAATTATTGCCTGGCTGTTTTCTTGCACCTGAATAGCCTCTGTGTTATGGGAAAATATCATGGTATCTTGATATGTATATCGGGCTTCTTATCAGATTCTTTCGGCTTTACCTGGCCTCTCCATATGTTGGACACTCTTTCAAATATGAATTCTCTTTCCGGCACGACAAGCAATCTTTGGGATATGCATGAATCTTTTCATAGTTCAGACCTAAATCAGACATCATCTTCTGGGCTTCGTACCAGCTGTCAGGCACGTTATTTCCCGGGGGCATAGAATCTTTCAGGAACTTCAGAAGTATCGTGAATACCTTGTTGCTCCATCTATTTAGGCACTTAATCTGGAAAAGTTGGACGGACCTGTTCCCCTAAAAATTAAACACAATAATAAGAGCTAAACTCTGTTAATTCCAATGAGGCAGTGCCTCACGTGCTCCCCACAAGAGCGCTAGCGCCGGCGCCAGTCATATAGGATTAAATCCTATAGTGGCATCGCATGTGAAATTCACGTGAGTGCCTGTAACAACCCTAAACTTTCTGTACAATTTTTCAAAAAAATACAGAAAGGTTTACTTTTGCCTGAGAATAAGTTATAATTTTGTTTTGCTTTTTAATAGAAAGAAGGAGCTTGTATCTCATTGGTAAGACCTTGCATTGCTGAACCAAGCCACCAGAGTTCAAATCACATCCCACACATTATTTTTAATATTGTTTTCTTTTGAATTTTTAGAAGTCTAAGAGCCTACATGTGCATAACTCGTAAAACCCCCACTACATATAAAACAAACTGTCCCAGGATCTACACCATACGACATAGGACACGTGGCAGCGAGCCCCGGCCCGACTTGGGCCGGCGACTCGGTTGCTCGGCCCGCCGCCGCCGGCCGAGTTGAGCCGGATCGCCGAGTTGTCTTCTTACGAGTTGTGTCTTTTGGTCTCCCCATTACTCCTGTATAGTTTAAATTTTCTGCACATGAACAGAACACTTTAAAATCCTATTAAACCATATTTTTAATACAATTTAATACAATTTTCTTTACACCCTTTCACTTACACTAAACCCTAACCTTAACCTATAAATACCACCCCTAAACACCCCCTCACTCATAATTCTGTCCAAACTCTCAAGAAAACTCTATAGAATTTTTGTGTACAAGTGGAGTTAGCGAAGGACGAAACTCCGGCGATCTTCCGACGACGACCCTAGGAGTTTCCGGCGACGAAACGACGCACCGGAAAATCCACATCTTCCTCTCCCTCTTCTCTTGACTCTAAGCCAGTAAGTCCCACTTCTCTCTTTCCTTTGCTATTCTAAAAAGATCTTTTTCTAAAACCCGACGGAAGCGGAGTTAAATCCGACTTCCGATTCGGTTTTCTTTATGAAGTTCAATTTTCCTTAACACACGATATTAAATTCTTACATCTTGACTATTAATTATTAACAAAATATGTTGAACAAATTTAATAGCAAAATATTTCATTTTGTAAGTTTTACCGTTCTTTTTCAGTAAAATACCATCTAGTATAGTTTCGACTTTAAAATATCATTAATCTTGCTGTACCTTTAGATAGATCACGAGGTAATGACCCACATCTTCACAACACTCATATGCAACATAGCACAATACTTTTTGGGAAATATAGATTCGAGAAATACCGTTTTACACAAAACTACCTTTAAATTATAAAAACCGTTTTCTACAAGATTACGTATTTTTACAAATCTTTGCAAAGCCCCGCTACAACCCATTTTTGGGGAACCCGACTGTGATGGTGCAGATTACCGCATATCCCTGGGCTTAGTAGTGCGAGATTCAGACCTCCGCAAGGAGCATTCGGTCTCGAGAGATTTAAAATACAAATATCTTAAGAAAATGAGATTTCTAGAAAATAATATATATAAATATATATGTATTATAAAAATATCTATTTTTGTTATAATATCGATATTCAAACTTTTCCAAGTCAAAAGAATCACTTTACATGAAAATACCATGAAATTCCATACAAGTCCAACACTTTACAGTTAAATACCATGTATTATGAAATTAGGTTATTTTCACTAGAAATATCACAAATATAAAATCTATATCTATGAAAACTCTAAAGATGATAATTGAATACTTGAGGTGTATTTTTTAAATTATAAAAAAATATTTTTACATAAAACCCCCTCAAATTCTATAAATTACAATAAGAACCCTAGTAAATATAGGTTTAAGCGGGACCAATCTCTTGAGCCTCAGGAAGCCGGAGAAGTGGGTGCTTGCCTATTTAAGGTAGACAACTTAACAAACGGTGTTATCAACACGGTAATCGTCTTTGAAAAAGACACAAATCCTGCCGCCCATGTCAGCGGTTACCGATAATATCAAAACCTAATTCAGGACTTCAATTTCTTTTCTAATTGTTCTGACTCAGACCGAGTCTCATTATAAATAATCTGACTTGAATATGATTCAAGTACAAACTACAAATCAATATGAATTCATGAACCCATATACTCAATCTATTCAATCTATATTGACCGAACCGAACCATGGATATACTTCCATTTACATGATTCTCCAGTTACATCCATGATTCTCCAGTACATCCATTTTACTGATATCATGGTTTCGGCAAGTCATCCAATTATACAACCTATATTACAAGATAATACAAGTTGCAATACAATACAAACAATACAATCAAGACATCGCGGGGTTTAAGGGGTAGATTGGTACGGAAGGTTTTAGAAGTGGCAAGAGACTACAAGATTAAGACGTAATTATATCCATGCCGTTGTTCCGTGGTATTATTAATGAAGCCTTGTACTTCCATTTGCTCTAGTCTCTGGCATATAGAGACTCCTCTCGTATACACTGGCATCCTTCTGTACCAAGCTATAAACAACAGCGTTAAGACTAAATGCAATATTTTAACAATATAATATAACTTTAAAATTTACACTCTCTCTCTTACTCTCTGCCTATTCTACTTCTCCCTTATCTTCGGGACTTACCGAGCGATTTGTTCGCTGATGACATTCTTTTTCTTTCTTCTTTGAATGTTGTCAGGTGTTTCGGACCTTTCAGAGATCGAGCCTAGCACTGAAGACTTGGACCAGTTTATTGAAGATCCTGAGCTGTAGTTACACTTGTACATATTTCATTTCAGTACTTTTCATTTCTGTTATGCCACTGTTTAGGCATTGCTTTCATTCAGATATATTTACTTTTCCATGCATTGTACCAAAGAATGTTAATAAATAAAGTTGCTGTTCAGTTATATCTACTGTCTACGTCTCTTATGCATTTTTATTTATATTGCTTAGATACGCTTAGCGTATTTACTTCAGAGTAAATACGTAGCGGACTCGTCGCGTTCCTTTCGCCGTACACCGGGAAGCGGGGCGTGACAGTGCCAATATGCAAAGCACAGGAGCGCCTATTATATATAAGAATTAAATTCTTAAGTGGCGCTCACGTGCATAATACGTGAGCACCAGTGCCCAAATTAAGAGCCGGTAGAATTAAATTCTACATGAAAATTATTTCCCTAAAGCCTGGGATATTCTCTGTTAAACAGAGCCGTTGGATTAAAGATCCAATGGTGATGATAAATCATCAAATAATAGAATTAAATTCTATTAGGGGAAAATATTTCCCTGATCTTTCTAAATGAGAAAGATGTTCTCTATTAAATAAAGAGCCGTTGGATCAAAAATACAATAACAAAATTAAATTCTATTTTTGGAAATATATTTCTATAATCTTTTTAAACAAAGAAAGATTGTTCTCTGCAAAACAGAGAGCGCTTAGATTAAAATCCAATGGTGATTAAAAATCACCGTTTGACAGAATTAAATTCTGCATATGGAAAAATATTTCCTTAATCTTGTTAAAAACAAGAAAACATATTCTATAAAACAGAAATCATTGGATCAAAGATCTAACGGTGGATAAAATTCCCCAAATAATTTTTGAGACCAATAAAATCAATTGGAATTTCTCAATAAGAGATTTTCTCAAATTAATTAACAAATTTGCCTCTCCTATATAAAGAAACCGAGACTTCAAGTCTCATATAGAGGATCGACCCCAGAAGTTTCTCTACAAAAAGAAAACCGAGAATTTAATTCTCCAAAAAGAAGAAGAAGAAGATTCTCGCTCTCTCAAACCCTAGGCAAAGAAAAGCAGAGATAGAACTTATCTCTTTTGCCTAACAAAAAAAACAAGGGTTTAACCCTCCACAAAAAAGAACTTAGTTCTTCCCCTGATATGAGATTTGAAAAGCAAATCTCCCCACAAGTTGAGAATTTAATTCTCAAGGGAGAGGTTCTGTTCTCCAAACTCAAAATATAAGGAAAAAGGACTAGGTCAAAAAGAAATAAAAGACACATCGTCTAGAAATTTAATTCCTCCATAAATAGGGTTTAACCCTATATAAAGAACTTTGTTCTCACAAAAACCCCCAGAAGAATTTAGTTCTTTAAGAGACACCGGTCTCAGACCTTTAAACCAGATTATTAATGGTCAAAACGCCATTAACATGAGACAAAACTTCTTCAGAAAATATCAACAAAGAAAAAGATTTGGCGCTTCACGTGCTTCCTATGTGGGCGCCCAAAACAAAAGACTCAGTGTCTTACGTGCTTCCTACGTGGGCCTGGGCAAACAAATCACAAATAAGTGCTTAGCACTTTTAAATAAAAAAAGACTGAGTAGAGCAAGCCCAAATTGGCTAAAAGTCTCTCTGAAAGTTTCTTACAGCTGAGCCCAAATGCTCTGTTGTTGGATCTCAACTAAAATTTGATGATCCTTAAATATTGCTAAGTTGATTTTAGTCTCAAATAGGACTAACGTATTCTTAGTTAAAATAAATTGAGCCCAAATGCTCATATATTTAAGTTGATCTCAATCTCAAACTAGATTAACGGTCCTTAAATAAAACAAATTATTTTTGAACTAAAGGAAAATATTACCTAAGTTCAAAAACCAAATCTAAAATATACGGATTTGGACTAATCCGCGCCCTACGGGCACCGACATAAATTAGTCTCCATATACAATCCACGGGCAAACAAAAACAAACAAAATAACACACGACACGAAGTGAACTGCTAGAGCAAGAGAAAGTGGTTATTGCAATACGATAACGTAATTAATTGCAAGGGTTTACGCCTGCAGGGAAGAGTGTCCCCATAATCAAAAGCCCCTCGTAAATGAGGGGAATCTGATGAAGTTTGCTACAACGGTCGCATCTAGCCAAACTTTCGATATACAGTGCCATAAATCAACTTGGTATCTTTAGAGAGGTGGATGGATAAGTCCACATAGTGTCTGCCCCAAAATTCGGGCCAGACGTCCCAACGTCTCGGTCCGTTCTTTTAGCGGTAAACATATTCTGGCACGCCCGATAGGACCTTTTTCTCTTCCCACTCCACACTTCGTGTATCTTGTTTCGCGAACAAAATCGCAGTTCGCTATGGTTGCCTTTGGGTTTGAGATACTAAAACTTGGTGTCTTGCTCCTGTGTAGAAAATCAATGGTTCTCAACTACACCTCATGCAATAGCAACTCCCGCTCCACCCCAACTGGAGGAGTGACCTATGGGCCCAACGCGACCTCTATTTTCTCAATGTCAGTGGGGGCAGGTCACATAAGCCACTACCGGACCGTTTTTCGGGACCATGCTCTCACCTGTGAGTTTTGGTGCCTCAACGCTGCAAGAAGAAGCTCTTAGAAGGCCAGTCTTCGATCGACTGAAAACCACGACGGCCCCCATCAGCGAGCCGTCAAATTCTGGTGTCTCAGTCTTCAACAGGTTGAGCAAAATCTTGAACGGGCCCGTAAAGAAGCTCGTGATACCTAAAAGGGCTACCCCAAAATGGTTAGCCCTCTCTACTCTTGCTACAGATGAAGCCGTCAAAGGTGCTTCCCCTATCAGACGGTCAGTCTTCGAAAGATTGGCTAGCTCTCCTCAAATTCCATCAAGGACGTCGGTCTTTAACATGTTGACGCCGATTGAAACCCCTTAGCAAAGCCGGGGGCATGATGAAGCCGCTTCCAAAACTTAGGTGGTCCCTTCAGCAAGGCATGCTCAACGTTGCCACTGGCGTCGAGTGAGAGAAGCTGGGGGCAACTCCCCCTCTGTACTCACTCCACCAGCTACTATAGTGGAGTTCGACACCGCTTTTCCAACTGGGAACAGTTTTGAACCGCTTAAGAGGGTGCGTAAAAACTCCTCAACAACGGTGCTAAAGAAATCTCTCCCACCTACAAAAATTACAGTGCAGGCAAAATCGGAGCGGCCTTATCAGCGGCTCTCCTCGCAAATTCATAAGGTCTGGCGAAAAGTCCAAGACTTTGTGATTGACAAAAACTACTCTTGTCAACCAAAGAAATCGAAGGTTCGATAAGAAAAAGACCACTCCTTCGCCATACAACGGGGGATTTCTCCTAAACAGGTGCCTGTCACAATGACGCTTTCAACTCCAATCTCTCATAAAAGAACGAGGCTAGAGAAAACTCTACCGCCTACGACAAATTCCAAAGGTGATGGATCTAAACGCCCTAAATCTGGGGATATAATCGTACATACGGTCTATATGACCAATGGGAATGAAGAGAGCAGTGCTTTGGTGAGTCATTGACCGCAAACTCGGTCGCCGACAAAGGCTCAAGAGCAACAACAAAAGCTCCAAGAAATGCTAAACAAAATGACGGCACTCACTGGGCGAAAAGAAAGTCCGAAAAAAGGGCCGAACGACGCTAAGAGCAGGAGACCGATATAGAGTTTCTGCGAAGGGTGCTCGAGAGAAGTGACAAAGAGGCTGCTAAGCAAGGTGCTGACATAAAGAAGATGGCTCTCTTGTTCCAAGACATGGTTGGAATAATGATCCAACCAGAACTCCCAGCCGAAAATCCGCCGATAATCTTCGAGGATGATAGAGGGGAAACAACAAACCTTCCTCCGGCCTTATCAGCGGCCAAGGAGGAAATGATCTCCAAGGCCGCCCTTGATGATTACATTGCTCAACAAATAAGAGATTATCTAATGAAGTTGCAGGCCAAATTGTCAGAACTGGACGACCGTATCCAGGCTGGTATGATCAAATTAAATACCCGCTGGGATATACGATCCCCAAGTTCCATGTCTATAAAGGAACATGCAACCCTCACCAACACGTCGCGCAATTTAGAGCTCTGTGCGGCAACACTGTAGGCGATGACAAACTGTTGTTTTGCCAGTTCGTTGGCAGCTTGTCAGAAACAACCTACTAATGATACTTGGAGCCCCCAAATTACTCCGTGAAAACATTTACAGAAATAGAACTGCTGTTCACACAGCGTTTCACTAGCGCAAGCAAGCGCACTCCAATCACGGAATTAATCAATGCCAGGGTAAATCCAGGAGAAATATGGGTACAATACGCGATCCAGTGGCGGAACCTGTGGTCTAAATGCGAGTAGCGCATTGAAGAATCTCCTACCGTGGGCATGTTCATTGAGACCCTTGATCCTCAAACAACATTGTCCCAGTTCATGACGTTCTTCAAGCCCACAACTTTTTACCCCCTGATGGATAAACTTGCCCAAATGGACCAAATAAGCCATGTGCCTTCCTCTTCAAATAAGGACCCTCGAAATGCTAAGGGTAAAGAAAAAGTAGCCTTCGTTTCTAACATGCAACAACAGCCGAGTGGCCCAAAACGGCTGTTTGCCAAAACAACGCGCGTCTGCGCCCGTCCTTGGAAGAAAGGCTAGGACGTGCTTACTCGTTTCCCCGCGACAAGAGGAGGAGACTGTTCGAATTGGAAATGCATAATAAACTCATCACATTGCCAGACCCGCGGCGTCCATCACATTCCGACAACATCAACAACCCTAATTACTACTCCTATCACAGAATGGTGAGACACCCAATTGAAGATTGCTACGGTTTCAAAAACTGGGTCGAGAACTAGTATCAACAGGGGAAATTCGCGATGTCTGATAACTGGAAGGTAAACCCACTCCAGAAGCACACTCCTAAAAAGATGGACGCGCAGGGGGGATCATGCTCACTTGTGGAAGAAACTCCATGGGAAGTCGTTATTTCAGCAAAAACTAAAAGAATACTGAAGGATCTATAAGCATGTCCGGCAGTCAGGTGGAAAAGCCCACTTGAAACCGAAATAATCGAAGGAATGCAAAAAGCTCGTCCCGCACCGAAAATTGTTGACGAGGGGAAAAACCCTCAAATCAAGCCTTCAAAGTCTTCGAAGAAAAAGAAGAAGACCAGGAAGCCTGTGTAGCTTCCCGAGTATGAAGACAAGCGCAAAGATCTACAAAAATACATAGATGCGCTGGAAGAGTATAACCAGAAGGCGAGAAAATCAGTCACGTTCGAAGAATTCCTCAAACATATTCTTGACGACGGAGATAGAGACAATGATGAGGGAAATGACTCATCAGGAGAAACCGAGGACTGTGTAGCAAGTTGCCACATGGTCTCCCATTCGTTGTCATATGATGAAGAAGCTCTCTCAGCGTCAGAAAACAACGCAGTGGAACCGCGGGAAAAATCGGCGCTAAAATCTCCGGAACTGCCAGAAGAAGACCCGATTGAGAGTCTGCTAAACGAAACCTTTCAAAAAAGAAAAGTTGACCGAGAACTTGGGATAGCCATATATGAAAAGGTTAAGCGTCAGCGTCTGGATAAAGAAGCTGCGGCAAGGACGAGTCGTAAGTACTCCAACCAAACCAAAGCACACTTGCAACAAATAAGAGCAGGATCAAATCAGAGAAGTGGTTCGCCAAAGTCTTGTTAATGGGGATGAAGCTACCACCTCTCATAAAGTACACTCCTGGAGTCACACGCTTCGATAGAGAAAAATCACATCCAAACTACTGCCTATATCATCGGAGGGTCACTCACCCCACCGAGAAATGCAGTGCCTTCAAGAAGTGGTGGCAAGAATACGTTGCCCATTAAAAACACTTCAAAAGTATTGTTCATACCAGAATATTGCATTTAATACCGTCCATTCTTCTGCTCATTGGTTTAAAGGCAGGTGCTTCCGTGTTTGCTACATATTTACAGGTTACAGGCTCCTAGTCCAAAATGACGCAAATCATACAAAATCTCCACAGTTACGCCAAAATCCAGAACATCTGCCACAAACAGATAAAAGCCGGGTTCCGGTCATCCGTATTCGTCCAGTGCCGCTTACCAGTTCAAGAGACAAGACAAATAACAGTGGTTATTCGTGTCTCGGACAAGCACAAAGTACGAGAGAGGAAACACAAGATTCAATGGGTGCGCGGAGCTCAAGAGAGATAAGGTCAAATGAATTAAAAGTGAAGCCATTTTGGACTGTTGCAAATCTGAAGAAACTTTGGAAGCATTTTGCAATTTGGGACATGTAAAACAACAGAAGAATACAACACGAGATAACCCTAGAAATACGAAAAATCAATTCCCCCAAATGGCCGTGGAACTGCGGCCAATAGCCCACTTATGCGGCGGTTCCGCCGCCGAGTTGACTCGGTGAATGGAGATATTTTTGGGGTATTTTGGTCATTGTATTAGGGATCAGAATATGGGTCTAGGGTTTCATCTCCCTGCCTATAAATTCTCCAGTTTTGTGCCCAAGTGATGATGCTTATTCGTTGTTAGGATTTATTGTAGTTTAGTTTGTATCTTCTTCTTCTTCATCATCTATTCTCCATTAAAGTGTAGTGAAAGCTCTTGAGTGGAAAATCAATGAAGATGAGGGTTATTTTTCTTATCTTGTATTTTTATTTCATGCATTTTATTTTTAATTCTTAGTGTAACTTTATTAATTGTTGTTAAGTAGTTGTTGGTTTTCTTTTCTTTTCTTGTTTTGTTTTCCTTTTCTTCTTATCCGTATTTTCAAGCCATGATACTCGAAGGAGTTCCTTGCTTAGGTGAGGACCCAAGTAGTTAGCTTGTTACCATTTCTAAAACCGTATTTTTACCTTTCTTTCTTTTCTTCTTTCTTGTTTTCTTTTCCTTTTAAATGTGTGAATAATTTCCACACTTGTTAGGGGCTAAGGAAGGTTAATATGAGGGACGGAAAAATCCCTTGTGCGTTTCTTCGCCAAACACCTTGAAACGAAGCTCGACCAAACAAACACAACCCCCTCATTTAGACGCGCTATACGTGACATATAGTCGCGACCTAAGTCGAGAAGTCCTTTGGGCGTACTACAACGTGATATGTAGTTGTGACTTAATTGGATATATGGTTGCGGGTGTTTGGCCTAGGGCGTAACGGAAGGACAAGGGGCACTAGGAATGGATTTAGCGTTGGAAAGCTTACTTAAACTCGCAAATTCCATTCCTATGTCCTCCTAATCCCTGCTACTTTCGATTATCCAAACATCGTTTTATGAATGGCAAAAGAAGAATACAAGACTAATCCTAACTCTACTAACCAACCTTAACCTTGACAAACTTACTTGAACATAAATACGAACACTTAGGATATAATTGAACACATATATACATTCTTGAATTGACTCGTCTAAGACACGAACGGATATACTACCATCTTCCTGTGGATCTGAAGGGTTTCCTAGTACGGCAGCAAGGTTTCGGGGGGCATTTTTCATGCCATATTAAAATTTTAACCGTTCTAGCCAACCCTAACATAGAATCGTTTACTAGAAATCCGACGGAATGAAATGCAAACAACTTTGTAAGTAAAGTGAACAAGGAATACAACCTTTGTAGACCGGTCTTTCACTTCATTAGCTCCGTGTAGTAGTCCCTTCGCTACGATCATGAAATCCCGGACTTTAGAGAGGCTCCCATGAAGAAATGAACATGCTTGTATCGAAGTTTTCGAGGCCGAAGATGATCTACGTCGAGGAGACACTAACCCAAGCTATCTCTTCACTAATTGTAGAATTAGTGAAGAAAACACCCTATACTAAATGGCAAGTAGTAGAGGATAATGAAGTAGGAATTTTTCTCACATTAGAAATGATTTTCTCACATATTTTCTCCATTTTCCATTGAAGCTAGAAAGCTTGAGAGGAGGAAGAAGAAGAAATATCTCTTGATCATTATCCAAAAGATAATTGCAACCATGGGTGAGTTAAGCATCATATGCTAACCCTTGTAGAGACATAACTATGGTTAGGATAATTGGTTGGGTTAATAAATATCTTAGGCAAAACAAAAGAGTGGACTTGGTCAATGGTCACTACAAGCTTCTACAAGCTATCATCCATGACAAAATGCCACAATTTTGTAATTACCAAAATGAATAAAAACCCTAATAATTATCATAAGCATGTGTATGTCTCATACACCCATCTTGCATGTATCATCAAATATGACACAATCATGCACACAAATATACATATAACACATATATACAATGTGCACATCAAGTGAGAAAAGAAATCTTAAGTGAGCTAATACTAGTTAATGTAAATTAATATATCAAATATATAATTATACATTAAATCATTAAATCAATACTTGATTTAATAATCCAGTTATATCATATATAACCGACTAATATCAAATGTAAAAAGTTATCGAATCAATTCTTGATCCGATAACCCGACTATATCTCATATAACAGACCTATGTCATAAATCGCGAGAATAGAATACGTTATCACATATTGTATTAATTTCGGTACCGCACATATCACATATGCGCTCCTACTCCGTTTTTCTTAAACCAGAAAACCTCTGTGTAGGACTCTAAAGACTTGTCAATAGGCCGGCAGTAGGTGATGATCATATCAAAACCCACAAGCCGCAAGCGGTCTGCTAAATGTAACGGCCACCCGGGTATTGAGCGATCAGAAGATCAACAAGCAAGCCTGCTCACACTCCTGCGAATCCAATCAGTAACACTACCGTACAGTCCGGTCTCTTCATCTGATACGTCGCATATCTCGTTTAGGGGTGGTAAACGTCAGACCCCAGTAACTCGATAAGTAGTGTCGATGTGAGACTCATAACGGGTCGAGAAACTATTGATAACACTTACCAGTATATCTCTGAAGCATCCCTGGCCAGGGACTTCCTGTTATAGCCAATCGAGCACAGCGCAACATCAACTCCTAATACCGGGAGAGACGAAACCCCTCCTATCTCTTATTTCCTCCATGTGATTCGAGACTGTACCCAAAATCCACCGTTTTGCACGTTCTCTTGAACGTGGTAAGGTGGAAACCAAAGCACAGTGGGAATCACACAAGTCTCTATGACGATCTCGGGTCTACAGACTAACCTGTACCAGTGTCACCAGAGAACTGCTATCTGACGATAGGTATAATACCATCTAGAAGTTCTCGGTGAGTCCGTTCAGTGTACCAAGTCTCCACTGAGCACCCGTATACTATCTATGATATCAAACACCAATGGATATGGGATCATCCATCGCCCATCTATATGGGTCGAGAAGCTATACGCTAGTCTACTATGGTATATCGATGCCCTGTCTCGATACACCCACGACTAGGAACATTTGAAGGATGTACTTACCGACTACTCTGTCCCCACTAGTATGATCTGCATCATAATCCTGGTAGTCAAGTACTAATCCTAAGGGCTTTATCAACATGTAATAGAAAGACAATAATTGTACATGTTAAGATAAAGAGCAATCAGATAGCATACTATCATGTCGAGAAAGAAAGTCATCCCTATATATGTCCAAGCATCTACTACAATATACATCGTATGTACAGTAATGGCCTTTAGGGCATATATATAACTAACAGGATCGACCCGTGCTTAAACGGTTAGCTGCAAAAAGACACCGTATTGATTGTGGTAAGTAGAACAAATAGGACAAGGTGGAACACATAGCTTTGCCTGAACAATCAAGGATGAAGCGCGAAGTTCGTGCTCATCGACGGAAAAATAATGGGACAAACGCGTATGAAGAAATTACTGACAACTGTCATTTGATTGGTACCAGTTTGGATGGAGGAAAACCTCCAGTTCTTACATTCGGGAGCGATTCCAAGAATGAAACATCCTTCAACTCTCTCTTCAAAGACCCTCTTTCGAAAAAGAAGAGGAGGAGAAGAACTGCGAAAATATTCAGCTGTGTAACCACACGCTGCATGAGAAGAACCTCAGACCTATAAATAAAGGTTTGAACAAAAAAGACAAAGGGAAAGGGAAAATCCTGAGGAAATTTCCCTCAATGACGTAGTGGTAAAAGAGCTCACCACAGAAGTCCCTCCTAAGAAAAACACGGTAGATTACAACGTCCTGGCACATCTGAGGAAAATACCCTCGCAACTGAGCATATTGGATGCTCTCCTCCTGTCAAAAGAGGCACGAGATTTCCTGATCAAGGCATTACAAGTGCCCGATCAGTTCCAAGCTTTTCTCACAGAGGAGAAGATGAAAGATGAACCGGCAGAGGTCCACACGGCAGATATTACATTCAGTGATGAAGATCTACTCCTCGGTACGTGCAAATATAATCGCCCGTTATACGTCACTGGGTACTGCCATGACATCAAGATAGGGAAAATCCTTTTCAACAATGGATCCTCCGTTAAACTTCTCGACGTAAAAGTGCTGAAGGAAATTTGCATGAACGTTTAGCACCTTGTCCGAGATAAAATTATCATCTCCGAGTTTGACTCATAGTCATCATGGACGCTTGGCTCTGTAATACTGACACTACGCTTTGGGCTGCTCGTCACTGACATCAAATTTCATGTCATTGACGCCAAGACTTGCTATAATGCTTTGCTCGGCAGGCCTTGGTTACACGAGTACAACATCATCCCTTCTATGCAATATCAGTGTATGAATTATTTCATGTATGGCTCAGAGTACACCATCATGGGAGAGCTAAATCCATTCTTCGTAAACGAAGTCCGGAAATACGAAGACGCAAAATACTTCCTACCAGACTTCGAGAATATTGAAAGGTGCCACAAGCCGGAGAATAAACAGAAATCCATCGTCGCTATCGCGATCTTTGGGAGCAATACCGAGGAAGACGAAGAAATAGTCTACTCGGGGCAACCCCAAAAGGAAAACAATAAGCCCGGACTATCTACTCCTATTTTGGTCTTTGGCAGCGACTCAGAGGACGAGGCCAATGCAGCGTTCTTCGTCTGCTCGTCAATGCAAACTTTTGCCGGAGAAGATCTTAGTCTGCAAATTACAATGGCTCTGCCTCGACACTACAAGGAACTTGATACGCTCGATACATACAGCGTACAAGAGCTGCACACTTTCTACGTCCCTCCCAGGCGAAGAGGTGAAAAGGCGATCCTCTTCTACCAATCTACGGAGACCAAAGTAGAAAAAGAAATTTGGCATGGTGCCGATTTTGCACTCGACAGGCTTCAATCCATCTGTCTGCCAAGATATTATGCGGAAGGATTAAGAAAGCTGTTAAGATGCCAAGGTGTATCCCTCGAACAAACTGTTCGACAAGCCCAGTTCTATAAAAAGATTTGGGATATTTGTAATTCCCCAGAGTTGTGCGGTCTTAATACATCATGGTGATCTGCTCTGTCCACACTTAGTGTGGTCTGTTGCAGACATCTTGGTGATCTGAGTGAGGGAGCCATTTCAGAACAATAGGATCGGGTCTCTAAAGCACATTCTAAAAGGGGACCGAACTGCATTATAAATATAATGATACCACCCTCAAATACAGAGGCGCCTTTTAAGTGAACCGGAACTACAAGAGCTTGAGAACTCCATGGTTAAGCGTGCTCGGGCCAGGGAAGTCTTGGGATGGGTGACCTCCTGGGAAGTGTCCCCTGGTCGGGTCCAGTTCGCTCTAAAAGGAAAAACCGTGCGGTTTCGGCCAAGGCGGACAATACCATCTGTACTGAGGTGTGGGGCGTTACAATATTCCCGGGACTTAGCAAAAGATGCCCAACGGGAAGATGGAGACAACCAGGCTCGGATATGTTCGGTCCAAGAAAAGGGAGCAGATCTACTGTTACCGAGTCGTAAACAGCTTAAGTGAAGCGGAAAAAGCTCTTCCAAGTAGCCGTGACGTCAAATCGGAGCGAGACCCCGCTCTAAAAATGTTAAGTTCATTGCTGGAAGAACAAATTGAAAAGTTAATAAAAGAAGCTTGTCAGCAGGGACAACCACAACAGCGAAATGGCCATTTATGAAAAGGCCAGGACGCAATGTCTCGGTCAGCAATCTGCGGAGAAAGTAGAACGTAATGCTCTTCATTCCCGGCCCGCTATATGTTCTCGCAAAAGGGAAAACCCCGAAATGAAGGCAAAAACAGGGCCAAGAAAGCAAACAAAGTCCGAAGACAACAAAGCGGATCCAAGACGCCGTTTGATCAAGAAAAACTCGAGTGGAGCCTGTCCTTTATAAAGAAAATGGATCGAGAATACTCTTTTCCTCAAGACAAGACAAGAAAATATTTAACCTTGTCATGAAGCACCAAATGATGACGCTTCCGGAGTCTCGGCATCCCGAACAAATAAACGAGGTCCATCATCTAGATTATTGCTCCTATCACCGAGTAATAGGCCACCCCCTTGAAGACTGCTTCACCTTTAAAGACTAGGTAGAAGACCAGTATCGACAAGGCATGTTTATATTATCCGACAGCTGGAGTGTAACCCCGCCACAAAAGTATGAGCCAAAGAGGGCCTATATTGTCAGGATAGGACCAGCTCAACATCAAGAATGGAAGCGAACTCGTACCTTCCATATGATAACAATCTCAAAAGAGAGAGGACACGAGACTATGAATGACCTCTATAGATGCTTCGCAAATGAAGACGAGGACGAGGTGATCTCAGAGTTTCCACCAGCACCAAAAGAGGTGGAAGATGGGATACACACCACGGCGGACAACATAAGAAAAATTGACTTAGGGACGGAAAATGACCCGAGGTCAAAGTTTGTCAGTGAGCTACTCTCTGAAAAGAAGGTTGCTATGCTAAAAGACATGCTTATGCAATGTAAATACTGCTTCGCATGGAACTACTCTGAGATGCTGGGTCTAGATCCAAAAGTAGCGATACATAAACTGGCCATATCGCCGGACATAAAGCCAGTCAAACAGGTGCCAAGAAGGATGCGACTCGAATTTGAGATGAGTATCAACGCCGAAGTCAAGAAACTAATCGACTCTGGTTTCATCCAAGAGGTTCAATATCCCGACTAGATCGCTAACATCGTTCCAGTGATGAAGAAAAGCGGGACGGTTTGCATCTGCTTGGACTTTCCGGACCTCAACAAAGCTTGCCAAAAGGACGACTTCCTAGTACCCATGACCGAGTTGATGATCGATAACACGTCTACCCATGAGGTCTTCTCCTTCATGGATGGATCTTTAGGATACAACCAAATAAAAATGCATCCAAAAGACCAAAAGCATACCGCCTTCCGGACCCCGTTGGGCATATTCTGCTATAAGGTGATGCCTTTCGGTCTGAAGAACGCTGTTGCTACCTACCAGAGGGCCATGAAAAAGATTTTCGATGACCACATACATGAGATTGTCGAATGGTACATCGACAACCTTGTAGTGAAGAGCAAATTTCATGAGGAGCATTAGGAACATCTAAAAATAGTGTTCCAACGTCTTCGGAAGTATAATCTGAAAATGAATCCTTTAAAATATGCGTTTGGAGTTTCCTCAAGCAAATTCCTAGGATTCATCATACGTCACCAGGGTATCGAAATCGATCCCTCAAAGATCAAGGAGATTATGGAAATGTCCACGCCAAGAACCCTCAAACAACTGCGGTTTCTCCAAGGAAAGATCGCGTATATCCGGCGGTTCATAGAAAACCTCTCCGGAAAATGCCGTCCATACAGTCATTTGATGAAGAAGGGAACCCCCTTCGTCTGGGATCAAAAGTGCCAAAACGCACTGGACGAAATCAAGCAATACCTGCAATATCCGCCGGTATTGACCGCTCTGGTTAAGGGAAAACCCCTTATTCTATATACAACGGCCCTTGAGGGTTCTTTAGGCTCATTGTGGGCATAAGAGAACAATCAGAGAAAGGAGAGAGCTCTATACTATTTAAGTCGAGTTCTCCTGGAGGCAGAAAACAACTATTTCCCTATCGAAAAGCATTGCCCGGCGCTGATCTTCGCTATGACAAAGCTCAGACATTATGCCTTGGCACATGAGGTCCATCTCATATCGAAGGAGGATCCTCTCAAATATCTAATGTTAAGGGCCATACTAACAGGAAGGATTGCCAAATGGACCTTCCTCCTGATGGAGTTTTTGATAACATATCGTCCCCTCAAAACGGTGAAAGGCAGGCCACAGTCGACTTTCTAGCGGAGCATCTGATACCAACCGACTCCCTCTTAAATTGCGAGTTACCAGACGAACACGCGTTCGATGCAATCGAAGAAGAGAATGATTCTCAATGGGAACTCTACTTCGATGGAGCATCTTTCATGAAGTGGCGAAAGCAAAACATCCCCATAATCAAAGCTGGGGCGGGTCTTATCATAGTGACCCCACAAGGAGAGATAATGCGTCACGCCCTTTCCTCAACGGAGCCAAGAACTAACAATGAAGCTGAATATGAAGCTTTGATAGCAAGTCTTGAGATCGCTATCGACATGGGAATCAAAGACCTCCTCATATATGGAGACTCCCAGCTGATCGTTAGCCAAGTAAATGGCGACTATCAGACATGCAAGTCAGAGTTGATAAAGTATGGCGAAAGAGTGCAGCAACTGCTGACATAAATACCTTCCTATACCCTAGATAGCATACCGCGTGCGGAAAACAGCAAAGCGGATGCATTGGCCAAATTGGTTAAGGAATTGGCCGATGAAGACCTTGATGATGTGAGGATCATTGTGTAAAGCCGTAGGATTCTCGCGCCAATAGATATATCTTCGGAAGACCTGAGAGATCCATCCGAAGGAAAAGAAATGACCAAACAAGGATCCCTTCAAATAGAGGACAAATAAAAGGTCAAGGACCCGAGGGAAGTCTTCATTGACTACTTTAAGTCCCAACGAACGCTCGAAAATGCGTCGTTTAGATATCAGCTCTTGAAATGAGCTTTGTCTTTCGCCTTCATCAATGATACTCTATACAAGAGATCGTTCGACTATCTATAGCTAAGATGCCTGGGGTCAGAGGAAGCAAAGAAAGTCGTCCAAGAAATTCTTGATGGACTCTGCGGTTCTCATCAAGCTGGGCTAAAAATGAAACTGAAGATAAAATGAATGGGTTACTATTGGCCTAGATGATCCAGGAATGTCTCGAATATGTGAAGCAGTGTCACTCGTGCCAAATTCATAGGGGCTTCATCCATCAACATCCAAATCCGCTACACCCGACATGGCTAGCCGGCTTTTCGAAATGTGGGGTACCGATATAATTGGCATTATCGAACCAACATCATCCAAAGGACATCAGTTCATACTAGCAACAACCGACTACTTCTCTAAGTGGGCAGAAGCAGTACTGCTAAGGGAAGTAGAGTCGGAGAATATCCTCCATTTCTTCAAGACCCATGTCATATACCGGTTTGGAACTTCGCAACGGATAATCTCAAATAATGGGCCAGCTTACAGAAGTCATAAAATAAGTAGTTTCACATAGCAGCATAAAATAGATTGGAGATACTCTTCAGTCTATAATTCTTGGGCCAACGGTCTAGCTGAAGCTTTTAACAAGACCTTGACAAAGATTATAAAAGAGACGGCATTCAGAAACAAAAAGGACTGGCACGAAAGGCTGCATGAGGCTCTCCGGGCATACCGAACAACGTTCAAGACGGCCACGAATACAACACCATACGCATTGGTGTTCGACACGGAGGCAGTGCTCCCATTAAAAATAGAATTTCCTTCTCTACGAGTAGCGGTTCAATACGAGCTGACAGATAAAGAAAATGCTCATCTTAGGCTTGGGGAGCTTGATGCCCTCGACGAAAATCTCCTTGTAGCACATCAAAATCTAGAGGCTTATAAGGTAAGGATGACACGTTCATACAAAAAACTGGCCAGGCCGAGAACATTCCGCTAAGGAGAACTCATGCTAGTCGTCAAAAGACCAATGATCCCCAATTGTGCAAACCGGGAAAAGTTCGAGCCGAACTATGAAGGCCTGTACATCATAGACAAAGTCTACCAAGGTGGAGCCTACCTTCTCATGGATATGCATGGCGAAAAAACCTTCCGGCCAATAAACGGTCGATTCCTAAAGAAATACTATGCTTGACGAGTCATGACTTAGGTCAATGATAGATGACGAAGCTTGTGTCCGCTCGCTATCTTCCTGAGTCAGAACCTGAGAGTAGTATCCAAAAAGCAAACTCCCCCCAAAACACGTGAATAATGGACCAAAATGTTCTTAAACTAATATTCATCCCCAAAATGGGAATGTTGGACCGAAACGTCCTTAAACTGATACTGGACTGAAAAGTCCTTAAACTAATATGTTCCCCCAAATACGGGAATAGTGGACCGAGAAGTCCTTACACTAAAATTTGTCCCCAAATACGGGAATGATGGACCGAAAAGTCTCTAAACTAATAATGGACCGTAACGTCCCTAAACTAGCATTTTGCCCCAAAATACGACGTTATGTTCTCTTGAGATTTACATTGCAATTGAAACCCCAACGACAAAGATTCCAACTCAAGTCCCACCGGCTGCACAGCTATTATAGTAATGAAGTCACCCCAAGTCCTACTGGCAAACAGATGGGTCACCTGCGACAAAACTACTTTCGAGAGTTTTACCGTGCTAAAAAAATTGGTATGTTCATAAGAAAAATGGGCACGGATGAAAACCTGAAAGGGCGCCGTGAGTAAAAATAGCAGGAGTACTAGCGAGCTAGTGAAAACCCAAGAGGGCGCGAACTTGTTAAAAAAACGGTATGTTCACAAGCAAAATAGGCACGGATGAAAACCTGAAAAGGGCACCGTGAGTACAAACAACAGGACTGCCGGCGAGCTTGTGAAAATCCAAAAGGGCGTAATCTCATGAAAATAAAAAAATATATACACTTGCAGAGTCCTTTCGACCTTGTGAGGAAAAAATACCTACGTGAGATCTTTACGGCTCATAAAGGAGCAGCACACTTAGAATCCACATGATTCCTAAGAAGAAATTACACTTGCGAGATCCTCACGACTCGTAAGGAGAATTCCCTCTATAAGACCCTCACGGCTCATAAGATTCAAAATCCTTACGTTACAGGAATCTAAACCTGTTCTTAAGCCAATATTGACCCTTGTATACAATCCACGGGCATAAATAAATATTCTCCCACCAAGTTCCACCATTGGCAAGAAATATACCCATATGGCGAGCGGCACTTGTAAATCCTCTCGACTTATAAGGAGAAAATACTTTTATAAGATCCTTACGACTTACAAGAGAAAACCTAAAGAGAAAATACACCTACGAGATCCTCTCGACTCGTAGGGAGAAATACCTTTATGAGACCCTTATGGCTCATAAAGTCAAAAAGCCTTAGTCGACAGAATCCTAACTCTGTTTGCTAAGCTATCTTTGTTCAAATCGATAAAGGCAAATGATAATTCGCTCATGATAATGTTCCAGTGGTAGCGATGCTGATGCCAAGATTGGTATCAAATTTAAAATCCCTAACTCAAAAAAAGAAGCCGAAATGGTACAATAACTCGCAATAAAAAGCAGTGAGTAAAAAAAGCCGAAATGATTGGACACCACGATAAATAGCCAAAATGATTGGGCAATCGCGACTTTCATGACATAAAAACTGAAAAGATAGAGCATTGCGGAAAGAAATAAAAACAAATAAAAGAAAAAAATGAATTAAAATGAAACTTTTCTGCCCTGCAAGTATGTCCATATTGACTCTTGAATACGATCCATTGGCGCAAATGAAAGAAAGAGAACCATATTTTTCCATCACGCTTCGTCAAAAGGAGAACTGAGTCTTGACGGTACATATACAACCTAGAAACTATCTCAGCATTCCTTCTCATTCCAGCAGGATGCAGATGCAACGTCATCATAAAAAAGACCCAAGGGTCAAAGAAAAAATGGAGTAATGGTAAAATCCTAGCTCCAAGTCTTGACGGTTCATATAAAACCTAGAGACTATCCCGGCGTTCCTTCTCATTCCAGCAGGATGCGGACGCAACATCATCATAAAAAAAGACCCAAGGGTCAAAGCAAAAATGGAGTAATGACAAAATTCTAAGTCCAAGTCTTGACGGTTCATATACAACCTAGAGACTATCCCGACATTCTTTCTCATTCCTGCAGGATACAGACGCAACGTCATCATAAAAAAAAGACTTAAGGGTTAAAGCAAAAATGGAGTAATGGCAAAATTCTAGCTCTAAGTCTTGCCGGTACATATACAACCTAGAGACTATCCCGGCGTTCCCCCTCATTTCAGCAGGATGCAGACACAACTATCAAATGAAATTTGAGCAATGGTATATTCCTAGTTCTGGACTTCAATTGCAATACATACAGCATAGAGGTCTTACAGATGTCCACCATACTTCAGCAAAAGAATCGGCGCGATATCTTCAAAGAAAAAATGAAGTGACGACATATTACTAACTTCGGGTCTTGACTGTAGTACATACAAAACTTAAAGACTATTGGAGATCATCCTACCCTAGAAGGGTGCAGTTATGACTCATCGGGGCTCTAAATTGAGCCTAATCTCATGTAAAAAGCTCCATAACAAATACCCAACACTTGTTCTTCTGACGGTAATATAAATACTCCAATCTAAGAAGATTACTTGAAGACATCTTGTCCAGCCTCAGAAGGAATCAGAGACAAGACAGTCGCGGGGCTACTCGAACAGCGGCTTAAAGACCACATATCGAGGAATACATCAGCCAACGCGACAGTACCATGGACTAAAACCCTAGTACTACAAACCTAACGGACCTCTGTCATAAAAAAATGAGGGTTATCTACATACAACGTTAGGACAAGTTTGCCTGTAAACCCAAGGGAGGTAACCTAAAAACACTCCAGAATGAGTACATAAATTAGAGACTCCGAACGAGTGAATAAACTATAAACTCCGAAATGGGTATATAAGCTAGAGACTCCGAAATGAGTGAATAAACTACAAACTCCGAAATGAGTACGTAAACTAAAGACTCTGAAATGAGTGAATAAACTACAAACTCCGAAATGTGTAAATAAACTAGAGACTCCGAAATGAGTGAATAAACTACAAAATCCGAAATGAGTACATAAACTACTTCGCTTTAGATCAAGACATCAAGAAACAGAAGAGTGCATGAGGATAAAAAAAAGTATATTCTTTATTCATGAATCAAAATGTTTGAAAGATACAATTTATATAAAAAAAGATACAATTCTAGCCTCTAAGACGGCGGGGCTTTTAATAAAGCTGCGACCTGTTCATTCTCTCCGCTCCTTCTCACGCTCCATTATTACGGCTAGCATTGCTTCGACTTGAACTCGTTGTTGCAAGCACGAAGATAGCTTCTTAGAAATTTCCTACTTAGCATCTTAGGAGTCCCGCATTCCTCGCTCAGTAGAGTCAAGGTCTCGCCTCAGCGCCATTCCATCAGAAATGCATCGTTGAAGATTTTCGAAGATAACTCGGAGCCGCGCAACATTCTCTTTTACCTGGGCACGTAATTGGCTTGACTCGCTAAAATCCGTCTCATGCTCCTTCTGCTTCAGGACCAACTTCTGCTCGTAATATTGAATGGAAGCAAAACTTTGTTCGATCCACACGATGAATTGAGCCTTCGAGGATAATGCCTCAGGCGTAAGATGTTTGCGCTCGATATCATGGAGGCAAGCCTCGATTTGCTTACAATAATCAACCCAGATGCGAACGAAATCTTCATTATGGAAAGTCACAAGAGTCGCTAGTAAGGGGTTGACTTCATCCATAAAGTCTGCAGCAGAAGTGAGAGCCTCAACATTAAGGTCTTCAATAAATTCGCTTAGCATGCGCCTACTATTTGCTGCGTCTCTGGAAGATTGGCATTTAGCGAAGGGCCTTACAGGTATAGAAATGCGAGACTCGAAAGGAACTAAAGCCAGTGAAGCTGCTGCAGAATAAGACACGTATAAAGAAGGGTCAGATTTCAACCAAAAATAAAAAAATGAATGAAATCTAACCTACCAATAGTTGAAAGCGGCAAATCGGGGAGCATAGAGGGCTCAGCTATTTCTTCGTCTTCTCTTTCGAGCCGTAAGACTGTGATCAGTACGGGGAAAAGCTATTAGAAAAAGGTTACCCGTAGAAAGATGAAATAAGAAATGAAATATATACTAAACAACACCAGAAGGAGGAATAGATCCTGATTGGAAGGCGAAGTGCGAGGTTAACATTTGGCACAGATGGTTGAAAAGCACTCCTGCAAGATTGCAACAATATATGTTAAGAAATTAATCTAAGGAGTAATATCAATACTGAAACAAGGAAATAAATTTTTTTTACCTACCATCACTGAGCCCGAGAAAACTCGGGGATGTGCAAAAGAGATGGGTGGAATAACAACAGTCATGGTGATAGATGACGGGGGTTCTTCAATCAGTAGATCGCCAGGGTTTATGTTCAGTCGATAAAACTGCACATTTGTAGTACATTTTTCCTACCATTTTTATACTAAAAAAGGACTTTATTATAATATATTATACATATGAGGGTTTATGTGTAAAAACATTATTTTCCATGTGTTAATATATGTTAATTATCATTTGGTAGGAAAATGTATGCAAATAATATTATTGATCTAATCCTAGTAGAACAAAGTCTACTAAAATCTTATTTGAGTTGTTGTGCAGAATATTTCCAAGTTGTTATGAAGGATTTAACAAACAAATCAATTTGTTGAAGAAAACTTGCCAAATTAAGAAGCAAAACTTGGAGACCAAGTCTGGAAGCAACCGAGAGAAGATTTCTGAATTCTAAAGATGCTTAGGATTGCCAAATGTCAAAATCAGAGAGCCCAAGAAAATTGGTGAAGAGATCCTCACCATTGGCCGCGGAACCGCGGCCAAACCCCCCTGTTGGCCGCGGATCCGCGGCAATATAGAGAGATTGTGTGCTAAAATTTTGTGGAGTAAATCTCTTCTAAATTTTACCAAGTTTTCAACAATAAGATTCTGGCTTTGCACTATAAATGGGCACCGAGAGCCTCTTGGAAAAGCGATCAAGCTGACGAGATCACGAAGTCCAAGACGGCTCATGCATCCAAGCTGATCATCAACTGTTCGTCTACCTCCTTGGAAGAGATCGAGAAGCAAATTAGTCTTTGTAATCATTTTCTACGGAATAAAAGTGTAGATTGTTCAGTTGATTATTAAAGGTAGTTATTTTATTTAATTCTTTTGCATTTTACATTATGTTTTCCCTCTCTTTCTTTTCATCTTCTTCTCCTAACATGCGCGAGTAATTCTCCGCTTGTTAGGGTTCGTAGGATTAGGGTAGGCTAATGGACGATGAAAATAATTAAACCCTTTTTAAGTCCTATAAAGTTTATGAACTTTATCAAAAGAATCATTAACATCCTTATCGGGCGCGCTAACAATTCTTTGCTAGTTCCGACCGCGATTAGAGATTAGATTAATGATTGTTTTGGTAAAGGCTAGATAATGAACGGAGTTCCGTGTCGAGATAAGGGTTAATAGTGGGATTCCTTTTCCCTCCAGAAACCCTAATCTACACGCATCACCGTCGTTCTAGTTCTAAATCTATTAATGGATAAAAAGAGTAATTTTTAATTAATCATCCATAACTACTAAATCCTAACGAACCCTACAAGCCCTCTTCTTATATAAACTTACATCCGTAGTTAATCTAGATTTATATTTTGCATCCGTGTTTAACGTAGATCTAGATCCTACAACCATTCTACAATCTATAAAATTCTTTATCCCTCATCTCTTTCTCAACACATCTAAAGTAAGAGTAAAAGGTTTCATGTTTCCCAGAGGATGACCCGTAATCATCTCGGTGTAGCTACGCGCGACACCGTTATTGATTGCGGTTAACTACAAACACACTTTTTCACATCAATCAAATGGCGCCATTGCCGGGGATACGTGCGTAATTTTTTTTATTTTTACTATTTGTGTTGAATTCTTAGACGAGCCATATCATTATTAAAACAAAACTGCAAATTGCATATTTAACGATTTGTGCGTGGATTTTTGCAAGGAGATCTGGAGTCATAGAATTGAGGAAAACAGGAAACAGAGACATTTTTAGAGATCCAGAGGAGCAAAGGAGATCACAGAAAAATTTTCAGCAAGCGATCCATCCACCTTGCGGCGGAACCGCGGCACAAAGGTGCTTCCTGCGGCGGAAACGCGGCTTCTTGGAGGGATTAGGGCTACAGAACTCTCTGGTATCTTTCTCAACTCCTTCTCTCTCTCCTCAAATCCAATAAAATCTATTTTCTGCAGGATTCTTTGCAAAATTGCGCCGCTCAAAAATCTTTTTGCAAGAGTTTTGTGTTTGGTTTTGTTTTGCATATTTAATACGGACTTTAAGGGGCAAAGACCAAATCAAGATTAGGTGGGGATTTCATCACCCTTCCTAAGCCCCACAAATCACAAACCGAGCATATAGATCAACCCTTCATTAATTTAAAAAATATCTAGATCAGACTCTAAGGACTGTCACGCTCAATAAGGACAGAGGAAGGTCGTGGGTAATTTATCGTTTATCCGCATTACTTTTGTAGTGCCTAGGCAAGTGTGACAAAGGCTAGTGGTTTTTAATTAGGCCCACGACGTGGTTCCTTCCCACTTACCTGGCACTTATCTGGCTACAAGGGTAGTACGGAGGCGGTAGAGGATTGATCCTGCGGCTTGTCCTTTGGAAGTCTAGGAGCGGTCTAGAGACTGACCTAGGTAACCTTAGTTCTAGGGTTGCTTGTGCATCATAGGGTGATTTGTCTTGAGTCCCACTTTTTCAAAACAAGCCAATTTTAAATCACACACACGCTGCCACTTGCACTAAACCCGCTTAGTGCATGCTCGGCTGGACACGGGATCCTAGTGCCCGTCTTGTCCGCGTTCCTGTTATCGACGCCGAAGTCGGTACTTCTTCATCCTCTTTTCCCCCACCACACACCACATCAACCGAGATGGACGGCACTCCATCTAATTATAACACCACGCAGCCACTGCCCGCAGGTGAGCAGAATCCACCGCGCATCTCTCTCCAAGAGAGATGCTATCCTATTCGTGGTCCTCTTCCTACTTGTCTATCTCTTCCACCACCTAACGGGGATAATTTCGAAATTAAACCCCACTACATCAATCTGCTGCCCAAATTTCACGGGCTTGAATCGGAAGACGCGTACGTTTTCATCACCAAATTCGAAAACGTATGCGCAATGATGGGTACTTCACAATTGACTTTAGATGCTATGCGCTTACGTCTTCTCCCATTCACACTGTGCGACTTGGCAGAAAAATGGCTTTATAATACTGCCGCACACTCTATCACTAATTGGGATGAATTCGTCGTAGCATTTCTTAAGAAGTTTTACCCAAATCATAAGACTGCACATATTAGGAGCGAGATCAACCAGTTCACCCAGCTTCCCAATGAACCATTTTGGAAGTGCTTTGAACGTTTCAAAGATCTGCTTGTCCAATGCCCCCATCACGGAATACAAAGATGGGATTTATGTCGGATTATATATGAGGGCATTAATCCAGCGACAAAGCAGATGCTTGAAACAATGTGTCAATGCAATTTCATGTCTAAAGATGACGGTGAAGCATGGAAATATCTGGAAGACCTTGCTGAACACACGTTGCAGTGGGAAAGCGTAAGACCACCTTCATCTAGGGGAGGAGTTCACCAGCTCGATGTTTCCATCGCAGTGAAAGCCGAAATGGCAGCGATGCAGAAGAAACTCGACGCTATTGAGAGCAGATTCTCATCAGTCTCCCTAAATCAGGTTACGCTTCCTAAGACCGTCTGTGGTTGCTGTTCGGATCCTTCACACTTAACGGAAGAATGTCCTATGAATGCATCGTTTCAAGCTAATGCTGCTTTTCAGCAGCAACCTAGAAACTACCCTTATTCTTCCACATACAATCAAGGATGGAGGAATCATCCTAACTTTGCTTGGAATCAAAACCAACAAAGTAATTATCAAAGACCTCCTCCACAACAACCACAACCACAGAATCAGCCCCCCTTTCAGTCACAAAATTTCCAAAATCCGGCCAACATTTCTACACTACAAGTGGCCGGTACTGACAACTCACTTGCACAAACTTTGGATATGTTCATGAAACAATCCATGCAAAATTCGGCTGAGATAAGGTCTTCTATTGATACCCTAACGAAAAACTCCTCCTCCCATGGTGAGAGTATTAAATCAATAGAAAACCAAATCGCACAGTTAAACGCCGCAATGAGTGCGAGAGAGAAAGGGAAACTCCCATCTCAACCCCTACCGAATCCTGGCCATTCACAAAGTCATAATGTGAATGCCATTACTACGTTGAGATCGGGGAGAGTGCTGAATAACCAAGTGGGTGAGTAATTTGATGATAGTGACACATTTGATACCCCTTCTTCTTCTTCTTCCCCTAATTCGTCTAGTCTCCCACCTTCATCCGAGCTTATTCTCCGTTTTCCCCAAGGCTCGAACATTTCGCCAAATCTATCTAAGTTGATGCCCACTCCAATTTTGGGATCGAATCCATCGCCAGAGTCTTCTCCACAAACGTTGGGCCCAAAACTCATTGATCGAGCTCCATTTCCAAACCGATTAAGGGCCAACCGACCTAACCCGCAAATGGAGAAGATTGTGGAAATGTTTAAGCAAGTTAGCGTGAATATTCCTCTCCTAGATGCTATTCAGCAAGTTCCGTCATATGCAAAAATCCTAAAGGACTTGTGCACTAGGAAGAGAAAAGTTCAAGTACCTAAAAAAGTTTTCCTTGCGAGTAATGTGAGCACAGCTTTTACACAACAACTTCCCAAGAAACGAAAGGACCCCGGAAGTCCTACAATTTCAATCTCTATTGGGGGTAAAAATATCAATCGTGCTCTACTCGATCTAAGTGCTAGTGTTAACTTGCTTCCGTATTCTGTGTATGAGCAATTAGGGATCGGAGAGTTAAAACCTGCGTATTGCACTCTTCAGATGGCCGATAGATCTATCACCCAACCAAGGGGTGAGCTAGAGGATGTGTTAATCAAAGTCGGGGAATTCATATTCCCTGTGGACTTTATCGTTATAGATACACAACCTGTGGCAAACCCACGCAATCAAATCCCGGTGATACTCGGTCGACCCTTTTTGGCCACTTCCAACGCAGTAATCAATTGTAGAAACAGCTCTATGACCCTATCCTTTGGAAAGAAGTCAATTGAGCTTAACATTTACAAGTTGGGAAGTGAACCCTTCGAACCCTATGCTCATGTGTGTTCTGTCGAATTAATGGATGTCGACAGCAGCGAATTTGATCAACCTCATGATACAGACTCTTTTCATATGTTGTTGTTTAATCCAACCATTTACTCTTCCACCGAGTTGTCCGGGTCAACATCTAATGAGGAACTTTATATTGGGTCTGACGATCACCCCATTTTTTCTGATGACATTATTTTTTGGGGTATCGATGAAAGCTTTGAGGAAATTTTCGCTGATGAACTCGCATTTTTACAAGACACGGGTGTTGAGATGAATCAACTCCAAGATGAAGAAATTGGACCTCCACCCCCTCTTTTGGACAATCATGACAATGCAAGTAATCCATCATTACTATCACTGTGTCGTCTCTCCAAATTGAGACGCAATCCTTTTCCAATACACCTCTTGTCACCTCCCCACTTCTTCACGTCAATAGGTGACATGTTCTTCCACCAACATTGGTGCTTCATCGATAAAATTTTTGAATGGTTGGTGTTGACCTTCGGTCTTTGCAAAGCTTGGCATTGACCAATAACCTTGACCCCCTCATGTGATTTTAAAGGATTAAAATTGTTTAACTCAAGTTTGGGGGAGGGGTGGTATATTTTGGCTCTTGAAAGAAAATGATTTTTACAAAATTGTGAGCCAAGAAATAAGTTTGGGGGAGGAGTTCACTTGCATTATTTCTTGTCCCCCTTTTCCTCCCAAGTCTACAGGTTTTTGAGCTTAACGGATGACATCAGCGAGGACACTGCTGTAAACAGGTTTGGGGGATGTTTGTGCTTATTTACACATCAATTTGCATCATATTTTGCATAAGCACAACATTTTCAAAAATTTCAAAAATTTTCTTTTATAACAAAAGAATAGAAAGTGAAACATTACATCCAAAAGATATGAATAGTTTAAGAAAACCAAGAAAATTAGAAGTTTTCTTATACGAACTAGTAATAAGTAGTTATGAGCTGTTGTCCCAAGGGTTAGTAAGATGAAGGAAGTCACTAATCTGAGGATAAAAATAAGTCTGAAAAATAGTTTCTATTCTAGAAGCCAAACATTTTGAACGTTGATACCCTACTATATGCACTTACACACATCTTGAAACTCGGGATAGTAGAGGATACCTTGAAATGCTCTTGTCTAAAAGCCAAAGTATGAAGGAAGTGAAAAAAATGAAGAAAATATAAAAATGGTGAAAAGAAAAAATGAACACTGGTTTTATATCGCCAAGGCAACAATAAAAAAAATATTGCGAGGGTGCCTCTTCACCTAGTGCCCTAAGGCCAACTGGTCTGGGAGTCACTGCTAAGCCTCAGGTGGTGCAAGACGAGGAAAATATTATCACCTAATCAGCAAGCACAGGAGTAATCGGTTGGTTAGTACCTCAAGAAGTATTAACGGTCGCATGAAAATGTGTGAGCGAATCTTAATATTCATCAAATTAAAAAGTACTAAGGTAGATGGACAAGAGTATGATAGCTTGAATTGAATTCTCCGAGTGAAGGGATGTCCATTTCACACACGTGGGGTTATATGATCAATGTTTGGATGAAAGGTATGAATGAAGAATAAAGACGATGTTTTATTGAGGGATGATGTGATTTCTAACATTTTTTCATGACTATTAAGATAGGGCTCATGACAACTGAAAAGCTAGTATAGTTGGAAACTCTTCTTTTTAAGGCCTTTCTTTTATGGTTATTATCTTTATATGTAAATTTCACCATCTTTCTTTTGTTATAGGATTTTGTGGGTGTAATCCGCTGAAAACCCTCAGGAGACAACACTCCTCTTACTAGGGACACCTAGAGGTTTAACGGCTTGTTGCACGTGCTCAGTGCAATCGTGTCTGCCTACGAAAGTGTGCTTAGTTTTCTCCTTTCTTTTTCTCCTCTTGAATAAACTAGTTTGTTCGGGACGATCAAAGATAAGTTTGGGGGTATTTGTTCAGTCGATAAAACTGCACATTTGTAGTACATTTTTCCTACCATTTTTATACTAAAAAAGGACTTTATTATAATATATTATACATATGAGGGTTTATGTGTAAAAACATTATTTTCCATGTGTTAATATATGTTAATTATCATTTGGTAGGAAAATGTATGCAAATAATATTATTGATCTAATCCTAGTAGAACAAAGTCTACTAAAATCTTATTTGAGTTGTTGTGCAGAATATTTCCAAGTTGTTATGAAGGATTTAACAAACAAATCAATTTGTTGAAGAAAACTTGCCAAATTAAGAAGCAAAACTTGGAGACCAAGTCTGGAAGCAACCGAGAGAAGATTTCTGAATTCTAAAGATGCTTAGGATTGCCAAATGTCAAAATCAGAGAGCCCAAGAAAATTGGTGAAGAGATCCTCACCATTGGCCGCGGAACCGCGGCCAAACCCCCCTGTTGGCCGCGGATCCGCGGCAATATATAGAGATTGTGTGCTAAAATTTTGTGGAGTAAATTTCTTCTAAATTTTACCAAGTTTTCAACAATAAGATTCTGGCTTTGCACTATAAATGGGCACCGAGAGCCTCTTGGAAAAGCGATCAAGCCGACGAGATCACGAAGTCCAAGACGGCTCATGCATCCAGGCTGATCATCAACTGTTCGTCTACCTCCTTGGAAGAGATCGAGAAGTAAATTAGTCTTTGTAATCATTTTCTACGGAATAAAAGTGTAGATTGTTCAGTTGATTATTAAAGGTAGTTATTTTATTTAATTCTTTTGCATTTTACATTATGTTTTCCCTCTCTTTCTTTTCATCTTCTTCTCCTAACATGCGCGAGTAATTCTCCGCTTGTTAGGGTTCGTAGGATTAGGGTAGGCTAATGGACGATGAAAATAATTAAACCCTTTTTAAGTCCTATAAAGTTTATGAACTTTATCAAAAGAATCATTAACATCCTTATCGGGCGCGCTAACAATTCTTTGCTAGTTCCGACCGCGATTAGAGATTAGATTAATGATTGTTTTGGTAAAGGCTAGATAATGAACGGAGTTCCGTGTCGAGATAAGGGTTAAGAGTGGGATTCCTTTTCCCTCCAGAAACCCTAATCTACACGCATCACCGTCGTTCTAGTTCTAAATCTATTAATGGATAAAAAGAGTAATTTTTAATTAATCATCCATAGCTACTAAATCCTAACGAACCCTACAAGCCCTCTTCTTATATAAACTTACATCCGTAGTTAATCTAGATTTATATTTTGCATCCGTGTTTAACGTAGATCTAGATCCTACAACCATTCTACAATCTATAAAATTCTTTATCCCTCCTCTCTTTCTCAACACATTTAAAGTAAGAGTAAAAGGTTTCATGTTTCCCAGAGGACGACCCGTACTCATCTCGGTCTAGCTACGCGCGATACCGTTATTGATTGCGGTTAACTACAAACACACTTTTTCACATCAATCAGTTTACCGTGCCTATATCAGAAATAAAGGAGATGTTAGAGAACGTGTCTAGTGGGATTGAGGATCCAAAAGGAATAGCATAGAAGATACCTGATGGTGCGGAATCCATAGTTGTATCTGGAGCGTCACTAGTTGCGACAGCTTCTTCGACTTCCATCATCATTGGGAAGACAAATTCAACATCTGCACCTTCATCTCCCGAATCAATAAGGGCTTTCGTTATGCTAGCATCGCCCGTGGATATTTAGGATCCACAGGGAGACGAAGTGGCAGCTGGAATAGTGTCAGACTCAAAATGAAGGCCCTTCATCCCAGAATCTCCAGAGGCCGGCACCTCACCCGCAGCGCTGACACCTAAACTTGTCCCTGCTATATCATTCAAGGAAAAATGTGTTATAATTCTAATAAACTGCTATGGAAAGAAACTTGGAAAGATAAATAAGTCCTACCATGTTTCGATAAAGTATCGTGCGCTGTCTCACCTTCAAGTAAATTCTCAGCCTCCTCACAAGCTGTACGCGCGATCTGCCTATGAGCGGTTGACAGGGCAAGGAGAATGTCCTCCATAGGAGTATCAGGGGTTCGTATTTCACTCAAACCTGAACCTGTGGACAAGCTATCCTGACGCTCCCTCGCTGCGTGCTTCCAATGCTTCTTCTCGGCTTTAGCTGTACGGAGAGATCTCTCCAGAACCACAGACATAGGAACATCTTCATCGAATCAGACTCAGCCTCCGGATCAGCTACAATGTCCGTCATCGGCTGCTTTAGCGACGCTTCCCATAGCGGCCCTGAAGTGGCCTCAACGGTAGCCGGTAGCTCTGAAGGTTCTGTATGGGCCATCGAGGGAGGAATATCCTCTGCACTATCACCTAAAGGTGGCACCGCACTCAGAATAACACTAGCTGCGGTGGTTCCTGTAATGAAGAAAAAGGAGTCAGAGTGTGGACAAAATGAGCTAAAATATTTTAAGGGCGTCACAAAATAAATCATACCAAAGCCCATAGAAGCATGAAGCCTCTCCTCTTCCTTGTATGTTCTGATGGACGCCAGAAGAGCCTCTTCAGTAGAGATGCTTGATAAGAAAAGAGTGTCAATAAACCATAATAAACTCTAAAATATACGAAAGAGTATAAATGAGATGTATCTGACGCCTCAAGTGGAGCAAGCGGTGCTTGCTTGCCGGCTAAACGCTTAGAAGTCTCAATAGCGGCTTGAAGGTTAGTTGCTGCGTTCTTATTAAGCTTTAAAAAGATTGTTGTTGGTGACATATTCGGACAAGCCTTTGCTATAAGAAGCATGAGTTTCTTGACCAAATACAACGTCAGCTGAAAACATGGATTTCTTCTTCTTTTGAGAGCCGGCAGCAACACCTGACGACAGGAGCTTTCACTTTATAGGCCTTTTGGGATGGCGAGTCCCGACTTCTGAGCCAATATCCGACTCAGGAGACGTTGCAGCCATCATGACACCATGAGTACTTACGTCCGGTCGTGGCTTAGCCGTTGAAACCAAGGCACGTGGAGCTAAAACCACGTCGCTTCCTCTCAAGGAAGGGCGGACAACTACTCGTTGTTTCAGCGGAACCGCGGGGTTACGGGCCGGGACGGAATCCTTATGATCAAGGAGCATCCGCTTCTCTTCTTTGGTAATGGTACCCGTCGCGTGCTGATACTAGGCTACGTAGGCATTCAAGGCATTTGGAATGCGACTAGGCTCAGTAATCAGAAAATGAGACCTCGTATTCAGCCGCATAAAATGGTGCACCACATTACGAACACTCTCCTCTGAAGCAACCGGATCGACAAGAAATGCTTCGAGGGTAACGCCTTGATTATAGCCGGATTATTGAGCAAAGTGATGCGGGTTGTACCTCATGAATAACACCAAGACATTTTTCCTGAATACTAAAAAACCTGGCCTGATGGAATACAAATGCATGATTTCCCGGGCCTTCAAAGCAGAAACCCTATCCTTGAATACATCATGAAGCGGCTGGACCACTTTGGTGGGTTCTTTACCAATGGTCAGGACCCTATCAACAAAGGTCATGCTGTCCCCAACCATGCGCGGATACAGAAGCAACCGCCGAGCCTCTCGTTGTGTTGGGTCCGGAGAAGAAGTGTTGAATAATTGCATGACCCGAAGGAAATTATACCCTTCATAAAATTTAGGTCTCGTATGCACACCAAAGGCACCCAACACATGCATCTCGATCCATGAGGTGGAATAGTGTAAAGAGAGATTTACGGGCTTCAAACCCGGCTAGGTGGTGTCGACTGCCATACTTAGGCCATTATACAAATGAGCCAATCCTGCAACTCCAACGGCCATACGCGTTCTCTCCTCAACACAATAAGATGGATAGAAAACAGATAGTCTCATGCAGCGAGGATGCACTGGGAGTGCAAATGAGCTCAGCCACAAGCCAATGAAGCCTACGAAAAACGTTTCCTCATCAATGTCCGGAGCAGCAACTTCTGCAAAAGGGACGATGAGGATGTCCAGAATAAAGAACTGCTTCAAATCCACATCAGCAGTTAGCAACTTGTCCAACCTAAATCCGAACGGATCATCAAGCTGGGAAAACTTCGCAGACTTCTTCGAAAAAACTTCCGGACAAAAGGAACGGGCGACGAAATCCGTGAAGTTAACTCCATGCCCCCCGGACTCCAAAAAAAGCTTTCATAAATATTCAACACTTTGATCAGACTCGGGAATTTTTGTTGGAGGGAATTTTCTAGCGTAAGGCCTATGACGACCGATTCGGTGGCAAAGATATACTTGTCAGGAGAAAGTATCTTCTTATAATGCTCCTCTCTGATGGGTAATCCAGAAATATTAGTGAATTCCTCTAGCGAAATCAATACTTCCTGGTCTGATAGTAGAAACATGTGGGTTGGGATATTCCACTGTTCTAAGAAAGACTTAACCCACCATACACGAGGAGTATGATAATAAAAGAGAGACATGTAGACCGCTGGATATAACCCGGTTTTCAGCAGCAAGGATTTCTTGGCCGACAATATGTAGAGGGCCCAAAGAAGGTAACCAGCCGGATGTCGAGGGGTCACTCCTATTGTATAAACCTAACCCTAAGGACGCGCCTCTCCTTGACATATACGATGCCCAAAAATATCTAGGGCCATTGGCGGCTGGACTGGTATTAATGCCATAGAAGGTTGAAGACGACACTCTGCAGTCTAATTGATCTCTTCCACAGCATAAGCGACCGGCGGAGGGTCAAGATACTGAATCGAAGGGATTGGTTCTGATGGCGCCTCACAAGTAAAGCTACACCAACCCCGGATATGTACCTGTACCGCGCTCCCCATAGATGAAGAGATTTCCGTTTCGGACCATAGTCTCGGATTAAAGTAAGGACTTCACGATCAGTAAGAGCGTAGGCAAAAGCACTCTCCAAACGAACATAGGGAAAAAAGAAACTAGAAGCCATGGTACCTGAAAAGAAAACCCAGTGGAGGGTTAGCGATTAAAATACTAAAGTCACTAAAGTATAAAAAAAACAGTGAGCCCCACAAAATCAAGGTGATAACTCATCAATGATGAGACATGCGCCCATTGTGAGAATATAAAAGGATTCTCATTAAATAAATAGTGCTCATTAAACAGCAGAGTTAAAAACTCCCAACATTCCCCGAAAGGCGGGCTTTTTTAAAACAAGCAACAGATCCAAATCTGTGAAAAAAAAGAAGGGATTAAAACCCCAAAAATTCTAGAGAAGAAAAAAAAACATTCAAGAACAGTAAAGGGAATAAAATTCCTAAAGTTCATAACATTCAAATCAGAGCTAAGCTCTGCAAAAAAAATGGAATTAAATTCCCCCAAACAGTGAGATTAAATCCCAGAGAGCCCCATGTTAGAAAAACTCATGAGATGAATGATGGAATCAAATTCCAGGAAATTTCTAATGTCAAGATTGACAGTAGGGTAAAACCCTAAAAAGAGAATCAAAGATTCTTAAGAATGGATATGGACATCAAGATCCATAGTCTATAAAAAAAGAGGGTTTTTTTAAAGATCTCCAAGAGATCGTTTAAAAAAAGAGAGCTAAGCTCTATCGAATCTGATAATGGATTTAAAATCCATATATATATATATATATATATATATATATATATATATATATATATATATATATATGATCAAAAGAGGTTAAGAGCTAAGCTCTGTTCATAATCCTCACGAAGAAATTTGGCAGAGTCTACTCTGTTCAAAAGAGGTTCTTGAGAACAGAGATCTAAGATTTGGAACGAGAATTAAATTCTCAAAAGAAGAGTAAGCTTCAAGAAAGAAAATGATGAGACAACAGTCATCTTAAGGGCCAAAGGCCCTATTTATAAGACGTAGGGTAGCGGTTCAACTTCGTAGGTGATCCAACAGTGGTAAAAGTGACACCGTTGCACTCACGCGTGAGCCACATGAGAACAACGGTGGGGGGCATTTGTTCCCCTAAAATTTAAACACAATAATAAGAGATGTTCACCAACGAAAGACCGGACAGAGATGCTGGGGACGTCTAGCCTGAATTTGGGGCAGATACTATTTGGACATCTCCATCCACCTCTCCGAAAATACCAAGTTGATTTATGATACCATATATCAGAGGTTTGGATAGATGCGATCGTTGTAGCAGACTATATCAAATTTTCCCTCATTTGTGAGGGTTTTTTGATTGTGTAAGTCCACGTTACCCATCCCCGGTTCTTTGGGATTGCGGAAATGGTGAAAAACGATTTTCTACGGTGGGGGTAACATGGACTCAAAGAACGGATCTTTGCTAAACAAACTATCTAACAACCTAGCTAAGAGTTTAGCTACTATGTTAGGGGTTATACCTCTCTTCAACTCCTTGTGGTGGTCGGATCGGCCTCACCTCGTCGTATCCTTGTGCCGAAGATGGATCCACCCGAAAGCTTCTACCTTTGGCTCCAACCTCAATCTAGAGGAAACTAGAATACTTGGCTTGCTAGACCTTGTACACTAGGATGAATAGAGAGGTGTTTTGGGTTTTATCTTTATGGTTCTTGCTTCTCAACACATGAGACAATAGAACCATGAACTAAAGGGAAAGCAAGAGGAAAAGGGAGAGCTTGAAGATGAGAGAGAATGAGAATGATAGAATGAGCAAGACTTTTCCCCCCATGCTCTCATAACACAAAATAATCATAACAATAAAAGTAATTGAGTATTATGTGATGGTTCATATCATATCAAATGGCAATATCATTTCATGCACTCATTTTGTAAAGTATAACAAGCAAGCAAAAGTCTTTGCTATGAAATGATAGCCATTGTAATGATGATGGTCAACAAGTCCAACCTAGTCAACCGGTCAACAAAGTCAACAAGTCAACAAAGTCAACCTTTCAATCCAACCATGGCACAATAATACTTAATTAATATTATCATTAATCATATTTCTAATTCTCATTAGGGTTTAGCAAAAGTCAACAGTCAACAACCCTAATGAGAATCCTCTGCCTCTGTCAACCGTGCATACACACCCGCATCCGCGTTCCGAGGAACACGAATACAAACGAGATAAAACCAATCCCAAAACGTATACTGGGATCTGGCTTAAACCAAAGCCCTCTAGTAATAACTGCCCGGACACTAAACGTGCACAAGTGCACGGATGTGACCGAACCCTGTCGCAAAACCATGCGACCTCTACTCTTTTGCCTAAAGGAGAATAGCTCTCTGTGTGGGACTCTAAAGACTCGACACTACGCTGGCAGTAGGTTTAACCACAGATCGCAAGTGGTACCAGCTGTGCGTAACGGCCCCCAGGTAGATGCTGATAAGAAGACGGACGAGGTGAAACCCATCTGAACTCCTACTGAGCCTGAATGTGACAGTCTCCGTACAGTCCGGTCTATTCGTCTGAGAATATCGCATGGCGGGCCTAGGGGGCGGTAAACGTCAGTCCCCTAATAGCGGTGCAAGTCATGTCGGAGTGTAGCCCAGAACACCCTGAGATAACACTGGAAACCTACCAGTATATCTCGCTTGCCCTGGCCAGGGACTTTGTGTAATGGCTCTCCTAGACACAACGCGATATCAACCCCCAATACCGGGAGAGACGAATCCTGTCTAACCGTCACTGCCTCCAAGTGTTTCGGGACTGCACCCAACTACTACCTATTTGCACGACTCCTTTGAGCCGTGGTAGGGTAGTAATCAAAGTACAGTGGGAACACACTCGAGACGAAGTGACAGTGTCAAGTCAGCGGACTAAGCTGTACTCATGTCACCTGGGAACTGATAACTGACGATAGGTATAGTACCAACCAACAGTTCCCGATGAGTCCTGTCCAGTGTACTCGTAACCTAACGAGCACCCACATACTATCTCAAGTACGACGTACTGACGGCTGTGGGACAGACCGTCTCCCCTGCTGGGATGAGAAGCGCATACGCTAGTCTACTCCGGAGTATCGATACCCTGTCTCGATAGTCCTACGACTAGGGACCTGCATAAGGATGTGCTTGTGGATTACCCAGCCCCCACGAGTGTGACTGCCATCACAACGCTGGTAATCAAGCAAAGATCTTAAGGGCTCCACTAATGTGCATAGGCGATATGTTAAAAGAAACACATGTGCACACATTGAAGTAGAAACAAACCAAGTAGCATACTACTATTTTGAGCAAGATTTTCTATACAATGGTGAATATCCCAAGCTTCTATTAAGTAATATACAAACTAGTATGATACAGTAATGGCCTCTAGGGCATATACACTAACAATCTCCCACTTGCACTAAGGCCATGTACTGGTGTATCGGAGACCTATCATCTCCATCAGCCGCTCGAACCGAGTCTGGGGTAAGGCCTTCGTGAGTGGATCAGCAGTGTTATCTTCTGTATTTACTCTCTTCACCTCGATCTCTCGGCGATCTACGATCTCCCTGATCAGGTGGTACCGCCTCAAAATGTGCCTGGACTTCTGATGGGACCTGGGTTCCTTCGCTAAAGCTATAGCGCCGTTGTTGTCACAATACAGCGGTATTGGATCAACACTGGTAGGAATCACCTGAAGCACCGTGAGGAACTTCTTCATCCAGACAGCTTCCTTTGCGGCATCGCAAGCAGCTATGTACTCCGCTTCCATAGTTGAGTTAGCAACGGTTTCCTGCTTGGAGCTCTTCCAGCAAACCGCCCCTCCATTGAGGGTAAAGACATAACCCGACATGGACTTGGAGTCATTCTTGTCACTCTGGAAGCTGGAGTCAGCAAAGGCCTTGATATGGAGGTCTTTTCCGCCATACACCAAGAACATCTCCTTAGTCCTTCTCAGGTACTTGAGAATGTTCTTTACCGCTATCCAGTGCTTCTCCCCTGGGTCCGACTGATACCGGCTTACAACGCTCAATGCGTATGCTACATCTGGTCTGGTACACAACATCGCATACATAATAGAGCCTACCGCAGATGCATAGGGTATTGATGACATGAGAGCCCTTTCCAAATCAGTCTTGGGAGACATCTCTTTGGAGAGGGTGATTCCATGACAAGCCGGTAGATTACCGCGCTTGGAATCTTCCATACTGAATCGTTTCAGTATGGTGTCAATGTACCTGGACTGTGAAAGTCCCAACATCCTCTTAGATCTATCACGATAGATCTGGATCCCCAGAATATAGTTGGCATCGCCCAGGTCCTTCATGGAGAACCTCTGTGAAAAGAATCCTTTGACTGACTGTAGCATAGGAATATCATTTCCTATTAGGAGAATGTCATCGACGTACAAGATGAGGAATACCATATTTCTCCCTACAATCTTACTGTAAATGCATGGTTCATCTGGGTTTTTGATAAAGTCGAATTCTTTGACAGTATCATCAAAGCAGATGTTCCAACTCCGCGATGCCTGCTTCTGTCCATAGATGGACTTGAGCAACTTGCACACTTTACCACTGCTCCTACTTTGAATGAATCCCTCTGGCTGATCCATATAGACGCACTCTTCCAAATTTCCATTTAGGAAAGCCGTCTTTACGTCCATCTGCCAGATTTCATAATCGTGGAAGGCAGAAATGGCAAGAAGGATCCGAATGGATTTGAGCATAGCTACCGGAGAAAAGGTCTCGTCATAGTCCAAACCAGGTCTTTGACGAAAACCTTTTGCAACAAGCCTAGCTTTATAGGTTTCAACCTGCCCATCTACACCAATCTTCTTTCTGAAGATCTATTTGCAGCCTACGGGTTTTACCCCTTCTGGAGCAAAGTCCAAAGTCCAAACTTTGTTGGTGTACATGGACTCTATCTCGGTCCGTATTGCATCCAGCCATTTTACTGAGTCACCGCTCTGAATGGCTTGCTAGAAGCTAGTAGGCTCATCATAATCAATAGTGCAATCCTCTCTATCCCCGTCTATGAGAAAACCGTAGTATCTCTCGGGCGGATGAGACTGCCTACTACTCCTGCGGAGCGGCGCAGGAATGTCCGGTTCTCCTGAAACTTCTGGTTCTTCCAAGCTTTCAGTAATAGCTTGTGGTTCTGGAATTTCTTCCAGTTCTATTGCGCTCCCACTTATCTGATTTTCCAAAAATTCAGTTTCCAAGAAGTGGGCATGCTGAGAAACAAAAACTTTTTGTTCCTCTGCGGAATAGAAAAGATACCCCCTGGAGTTCTTTGGGTATCCCACAAACTTACACAGTACTGAGCGTGCCTCGAGCTTGTCCACATGCTGCTTCTTTACAAAAGCTGGACATCCCCATGTCTTAAGATACTTAAGACAGGGTTTCTTCCCACTCCACATCTGATATGGGGTGGTAGGCACAGTCTTGGTTGGAGCCTTGTTCAAGAGATGTGCGGCTATTTCTAGTGCATAACCCCAGAAAAATTGCGGTAACTCAGCCTTACTCATCATGGAACGAACCATATCCAATAGGGTTCGATTCCGCCTTTCAGATACACCGTTGTGTTGTGGTGTGTATGGAGGAGTACGCTGAGAGAGAATTCCATTCTCTTTTAAGTAGTCCAGAAACTCGGCACTCAAGTATTCACCACCTCGATCAGATCTTAGTGTCTTTATACTTTTGCCTGTTTGTTTTTCAACTTCATTCTTGTATTTCCGAAATTTCTCAAAGGCTTCGTATTTGTGCTTCATCAGGAAGACATGTCCATACCTAGAGAAATCATCTGTGAAAGTAATGAAGTATGAATAACCACTTCGCGCATGTGTAGACATTGGACCACACACATCACTGTGTATGAGTCCCAAGAGCTCGCTTGCTCTTTCTCCGTGTCCAGTGAACGGAGTCTTTGTCATCTTTCCTATGAGACAAGATTCACAAGTTGCATAAGACTGATACTCGAACGGATTCAAGTATCTCTCTTTATGTAACTTTGTTAACAGTGTCTCATTAATGTGACCCAGTCTACAATGCCATAAGAAAGCCTGATTTGTTTCCGGAGACTTTCTTTTAAGTGTGTTCTGGACACTGAAAATCTGAGCTTGGTTTAATACGTATATCCCATTTTCTAATGTACCTGACCCAATCAGAACTTGATTTAGGTGGATGTGGACCACATCGCTTACAAAAGTAAAATCATATCCTTCCTTAGAAAGTAAGGATACAGATATGATATTACAAGTCGCACCTGGTACATACAAACAGTTACACAGAATCAATATCTGCCCAGTTGTCAGTCCAAGATGATATTCCCCTACGGATTCAGCGTCCATGCTCATTACGTTAGCAACCCTGAGAGTCATATCACCTTTCCTGATAACCCTACGGTTTCTTAGAGCCTGTAACGAGTTACAGATGTGAGATCCTGATCCGGTATCCAATACCCAGGAAATAGGGTTAACTGACATACAGTTCTCTACTACAAACACACCCGAAGCCGAAGCCACAACATGCTTCGAATCCTGGCTACTGGCTTTGCAAGCCCTGCAATCCTTCTGCCAATGTTCATTCCCGTAACAATAGGAACGTCCCTCCTTTACTACATCCAGTCCTGAAACTTTTGCCCTTCCCTTTCCTTCTACTTCCCTAGTTTTCTTCAGGATAGAAGGTAGAGATTGTAGAATCAAGTCAGCATCTGACCCGTTCTCCAACATGGTCTTCAGGTCCGTGAGCTCAAAATAGCTGGTCTTTGTAAGGACGTTGCCTCCTACAGATGACCCGATAGCCAACCTCGCTTGAAGCAATTCGTTCGAGGTCTCATATCTTGCGATACGAGATTGCTCTCCATATAAATCTTTGTTATGGAGGAAGACAGAAACTAAGTCCATCTTCTCGTGCTTCCTCTGGTTTGCACCATCAACTGAGGCTAACACGAGGCACTTGGCTTTCGCACAGTCTTTTTCCAATGTCATACGGATGTCAATATCCGTGACAGGGGAAATTGGTCCTGAGACGGCAGGGGTTTGATTAGATAAGAGGTGTCCCAGCTTGTCATGGGCAATGGACATCTGGACAGATCTTTGCCAATCATAACAGTCAGGTTCAGTCATTTTATTATCTAGATGTAAACTATGTGTGGTCACTGGGTCGCTGCAATTAAGAGAGAGAGAAGAAAACACTCAGCATGATGCTCTTGCAAGTTTAGATTGGTTTTTAATTTATCTAAACTTGATGGCTCCCACTGTTTCTCGAATCCCTCCTCAAACCAAAAAGGAAGAATTAGTCGGGATCAATCTCACCGTACAATAGTTGCTTAACCGTTCAGCCATGCCAGTGTCGGTACTTCGAGGGAGGTTTTCCAACGCTTTCACGAAGTTCCTTAATTTAAGAACCTCTTTTCCCTGGGGGCGTAGCCCCGCTAACACCTTTCTAGACACCTACTTGGTTTATAGCATTGATCGTTAAGTGAGAAATTTTCCGAGGAGTAGCATATACTCACAGTAGGATCGGGATCCAAATATCATCGCGTGACAAAACTGAAGGAATCCTACCAGAATCATCACACTCCAAATGGTATGCAGCGCTAGCAAGTTTTAGGTTCTTTTGAAACTCCTGATGTGGATTTTTTCCCCATGCTCTTATGACCTTGACGAAGGTCAACAAATCATAAGTCACATGTCAAGTTCTACCCGTCATTGTCTAGGTTAATTTGAACCCACCCGTATATACCCTTGACGAAGGTCAACAAGGTAATACGACTATCTCAAACCAACGCATCTATCTATGCTATATATGAACACCCAACAGCTACCAATCACTATGCCTTGACGAAGGTCAACAAACATAGCTTGAATACTATTGAATATTCATACGAAACGACGGAGGGCTACGAATGGTTTTGGCGAAACCGTGAACGTAGTGAACTTGATATAATCGAAGGAACCTTGATAGCTTTTAAAAGGAGTGGCTTAAGCTCCGCGTTTAAAAGTTGTTTTTGAAAAGAAACCGAGTGGTTTTTGAAATTGTTCCAACGACTTTTACTTGGTTTATTTTCTTGCATTAATTTTAATGCGTCCCATCATTTAATCCTTCCATTGCAGAAAACAACGAAAATATGACGTACGCTTATGCCATCCGCATTCGCCACAGGGCTCCGTCATTACCCGTTAGGTTACTTAACTAACGACAGAGCGGGGGCTGGACTAGCGTAGAAGCAAAACATAAACAACGCCTAAATAGATATCATATATAGATATATACATTCGTTAGATGCAATGATAGCCATTCCAGATCACAGATGAACACATTGGATATACTAGGAATCTGCATTTCGTACGAGCCTGTAACGAAAAGCGGATTACACGGTCGCGATGAATAGCCAATACCCCACCCTAGACCCCTACGGGTGCGGCAAACTACCCGCCAAGTACCCAAAGCGAAGCAACCTCCCTCAACACCGTGAGTAGGCCACTCGGCACTTCGAGGTACCCGGTAGTTTGTGCACCCCACCTTGGGTCTATCCTAGGAGCAAAAACAGTAAAAGAAATTATACAATGACGGCTACAACCCCATCCCGGTTGTACGGCCATATAAATAATATTACATCAATTACAAATTACATGAATTGAAAGAAAAAGAAAACTCTTATCTCACAACCCCCCGGCTATTCATCCGCGACAATCCAATGAATTCATATACACATACCATCAACATTACAGATCACAGATATGTATAACCCCCACTAATCGACGTATAGCGATTAGCAGATATTCAATACATATATCACATCACAGATATAACCCGTTAGCTAAAGTCTTTAGAAGTTCGATCAAAATACGGATTTTTAACCACCCCCAAAACAAGTTTTGCTTTCTGTAAAATCTGGGCAGAAAAAACATATTGTAAAAATCCTAAAACATCCCACTGAACACACTGCAGGAAAAATTTCTCACGACCGAGTCAACTCGGCCGCGGATCCGCGGCAGGAGCACGCTCCTGCCGCGGTTCCGCGGCGCTTTGACCGAGTTAGTGGACCATTTTTCTTTCTTGTTCTTTAAAAACCCTGAGTTGATTTTTAGTACATGATTTATTATTTTTTGAACAGAAAACAAAATCAGCAGAAAGTTGATATTTCAGGCATGTTTTGTGATTTTTTCTCCGATCGAACTTCTAGTTACTTTGCTAACATGTTAGATAGTGTTTATCTAGGCTCAGATACCCTTGTAAGTCCATGTTACCCGTCCCCGGTTCTTTGGGGTTGCGGAAATTGTGAAAAACGATTTTCTACGGTGGGGGTAACATGGACTCAAAGAACGGATTTTTGCTAAACAATCTATCTAACAACCTAGCTAAGAGTTTAGCTACTATGTTAGGGGTTATACCTAATCTTGAACTCCTTCTCTTCAACTCCTTGTGGTGGTCGGATCAGCCTCACCTCGTCGTCTCCTTGTGCCGAAGATGGATCCACCCGAAAGCTTCTACCTTTGGCTCCAACCTCAATCTAGAGGAAACTAGAATACTTGGATTGCTAGACCTTGTACACTAGGATGAGTAGAGAGGTGTTTTGGGTTTTATATATGGTTCTTGCTTCTCAACACATGAGACAATAGAACCATGAACTAGAGAGAGAGCAAGAGGAAGATGGAGAGCTTGAAGATGAGAGAGAATGAGAATGATAGAATGAGCAAGACTTTTCCCCCCATGCTCTCATAACACAAAATAATCATAACAATAATAGTAATTGAGTATTATGTGATGGTTCATATCATATCAAATGTCAATATCATTTCATGCACTCATTTTGTAAAGTATAACAAGCAAGCAAAAGTCTTTGCCATGAAATGATAACCATTGTAATGATGATGGTCAACAAGTCCAACCTAGTCAACCGGTCAACAAAGTCAACAAGTCAACAAAGTCAACCTTTCAATCCAACCATGGCACAATAATACTTAATTAATATTATCATCAATCATATTTCTAATTCTCATTAGGGTTTAGCAAAAGTCAACAGTCAACAACCCTAATGAGAATCCTCTGCCTCTGTCTCTGTCAACCGTGCATACACACCCGCATCCGCGTTCCGAGGAACACGAATACAAACGAGATAAAACCAATCCCAAAACGTATATTAGGATCTGGCTTAAACCAAAGCCCGCTAGTAATAACTGCCCGGACACTAAACGTGCACAAGTGCACGGATGTGACCGAACCCTGTCGCAAAACCATGCGACCTCTACTCTTTTGCCTAAAGGAGAATAGCTCTATGTGTGGGACTCTAAAGACTCGACACTACGCTGGCAGTGGGTTTAAACATAGACCGTAAGCGGCACTAGCTGTGCGTAACGGCCCCCAGGTAGATGCCGATAAGAAGACGGACGAGGTGAAACCCATCTGAACTCCTACTGAGCCTGAATGTGACAGTCTTCGTACAGTCCGGTCTGTTCGTCTGATAATATCGCATGGCGGGCCTAGGGGGGCGGTAAACGTCAGTTCCATAATAGCGGTACAAGTCGTGTCGGAGTGTAGCCCAGAACACCCTGAGATAACACTGGAAACCTACCAGTATATCTCGCTTGCCCTGGCCAGGGACTTTGTGTAATGGCTCTCCTAGACACATCGCGATATCAACCCCCAATACCGGGAGAGACGAATCCTGTCTAACCGTCACTGCCTCCAAGTGTTTCGGGACTGCACCCAACAACTACCTATTTGCACGACTCCTTTGAACCGTGGTAGGGTAGTAATCAAAGTACAGTGGGAACACACTCGAGGCGAAGTGACAGTGTCAAGTCAGCGGACTAAGCTGTACTCATGTCACCTGGGAACTGATAACTGACGATAGATATAGTACCAACCAACAGTTCCCGACGAGTCCTGTCCAGTATACTCGTAACCTAACGAGCACCCGCATACTATCTCAAGTACGACGTACTGACGGCTGTGGGACAGACCGTCTCCCCTGCTGGGATGAGAAGCGCATACGCTAGTCTACTCCGGAGTATCGATGCCCTGTCTCGATAGTCCTACGACTAGGGACCTGCATAAGGATGTGCTTGTGGATTACCCAGCCCCCACGAGTGTGACAGCCATCACAACGCTGGTAATCAAGCAAAGATCCTAAGGGCTCCACTAATGTGCATAGGCAATATGTTAAAAGAAACACATGTACACACATTGAAGTAGAAACAAACCAAGTAGCATACTACTATTTTGAGCAAGATTGTCTATACAATGGTGAATATCCCAAGCTTCTATTAAGTAATATACAAACTAGTATGATACAGTAATGGCCTCTAGGGCATATACACTAACAGATTGTGGGGACACTCTTCCCTGTAGGTGAATATGCTTTTGTAGAACTCAAGTCAAGATTGGCATCGGCACCTATTCTCGTAATACCGGACCAATCTGGAGGTTTTTTTGTGCATTGTGATGCATCCAGTAAGGGATTAGGATGTGTTCTACACCAGCACGGTAAAGTTGTAGCTTATGAATCAAGATAGTTGAATGTTCATGGGCGCAACTATCCAATGCATGATCTTGAGTTGGCAGCCGTTATCTTTGCACTTAAGATTTGGCGCCACTATTTTCTTGGGGAACGAGTAGATATATACACAGACCACAAAAGTCTGAAGTATGTGTTTACTCAGAAAGAATTGAACATGCGGCAGAGAAGATGGTTAGAACACATGGCGGACTTCAATATCAATCTACAATATCATCCAGGAAAGGTGAACATGGTTCCTGATGCACTTAGTCGCCAGCCACTATTAAGGACTCTCACCGCACAGTGGATGCTTCAACAAGAATTACACAAAAATAGAGATAGAAGTGGTTATTCGAGGTAATACTTCAAAGTTGATGAACTTACAAGTTCAGTCTACTATTGTCAATCAGATCAAAATAACTCAAGCAAGTGAGACCAGGTTGCAAAAGATCCGAGAACAAGTAGAAAGTGGATTTTGAACAGACTTCATTATCCATGAAGACGGATCTTTGAGATACGGAAGAAGATTGAGTACACCACAAGGTTCTGTTCGGGATGAGTTGATGAAAGAATCTCACAGCACTCCTTACTCAGTACACCCTGGTGGTACAAAGATGTACAAAGATCTGCAGCAACATTACTGGTAGCATAGAATGAAGCGTGAAGTATCCAGAAGCGTAGCCAAATGCTTAGTGTGTCAGCAAGTAAAAGCTGAACATCACAGGACTGCTGGTTTACTTCAACCGTTACCTATTCCAAAATGGAAGTGGTAACACATCACTATGGACTTCGTGACTGCACTTCCTCGCAGCACGAAAGGTCACGATGCGGTATGGGTTATTGTTGATCGACTCACAAAGTCGGCTCACTTCATCCCAATTCGAGTTGGCCAATCTACCGAGACACTAGCAAAGAAATACATGGAGGTAAGCATGAATCTAATGTAAGATTTAACCTCAAGATGTACTATTTCTGATACCCATGAGCTAATGCAGGAGATTATGAGATTACATGGAGTACCGGTTTGCATTGTCTCCAATCGTGACACCAGATTTCGATCACAGTTTTTGGCAGAGTCTGCAAGCTAGCTTAAGAACGAGTCTAAACTTCAGCACAGCTTACCATCCACAAACAGATGGACAGTCTGAGCAAACGATTCAGATCCTTGAAGATATGCTAAGAGTGTGTATGTTAGACTTCGGAGGATGTGGGAAGATCACCTACATCTTGTGGAGTTTTCATACAACAATAGCTACCAAGCGAGTATTGGTATGGCACCCTTTGCAGCTCTTTATGGAAGGAAGTGTCGTTCACCATTAAGTTGGGATGAAATTGGAGATAGGGAACTCCTTGGACCAGAGATGATCATAGCAACTGTGGACGTAGTTCACACGATCAGAGAAAGAATGTGCATAGCCTAAGACAGACAGAAGCACTGGGCTGATGCAAAGCGCCGACACCTGAAGTTCCAGTCGGGAGATCATGTGTTCTTAAAGATCTCTCCAAACCGTGGAGTAATTCGATTTGGCAAGAGGGGTAAACTCAGTCCGAGATACATTAGACCGTTCGACATACTCGAACGAGTCGGAGAAGTGGCATATCATTTGGCACTTCCACTCTCATTAGAAGGAGTGCACAACGTATTCAACATATCCCAGCTTCGAAGATATGTGAGCGACCCCAGCCACATCCTTGATCACTCCGAGCTCACTGTACAGACGAATCTATCTTGTGAGCAACAACCCATTGAAATCCTGGATAGAAAGGTAAAGTCACTTAGGAAAAAGAAAGTAAACTTAGTTCGAGTGATGTGGAGAAAAGATTCACCAGGAGAATGAACGTGGGAAAGAGAAGACGACATACGTGCAAAACACCCTTTCTTATTTGTAAATTAGTCCTTGTATAATTGTAAATTTCGAGGACGAAATTTTTGTAAGGAGGGTAGAATGTAACGACTCAAATTTTACTGTACAAAAATTTTCAAATTAATGTACAGAATAGAGTTGTAAGTCTGAGCACAAGTTATAAATTTAATTTGTTTAAGAACAGTAAGAAATAATTTATAGCTCACTGGTAAAACCTTGCATTGCTGTGATATAGCCCTTGTGTTCGAATCTCATCAGCCACATATATTTTTACTGATTTTTATTTTAAACCTTTTGGAAGCCCAAAAGTTTACACGTACAATACACATAAAAATGAAAAGTCAGATAAATCAATCATGTGCAAAATGTTATATGAACAGACTAGAACACTTGGCAAAGATCCAGAGCCCCACCTCACTACTACGGCTGGCGAGATCGGCTCATGGCCCGGTGCCTTCGGTCCCCCCTAACCCAATGACCCCTGTGTCTTGCACACTAAATCTCTTGGCTTACCCCATTACCCCCATGCTGTTTGATTTCTCTGTAAATTAACAGAGAACTTAAAATCACCAATTAATCCAAATTTTAATGCATATAAATTCTTTATTCAATTCCCAAAACCCTAATTCCATCCTATAAATACAACATCATACTCTAGCCCAAGGTCATTCTAAAATCTCTTGTAAAAAATTCTCATATTTTCCTAAGTCAAAGAAGAGTACAAGTGCAGTTAGCCCAAGGTCACTTTCCGGCGAGGATTCAAGACGTTTCCGGCGACCCCGAGACTCTATGAAGCCATCAAATTCTTCCTCTACCTCCCCTATCTTGTTTTAACTTGTAAGTCCCCTCTCTTCTCCTCTCTTCCTAATTTAAAAAGTTCTCTTTTCAAAACTTGTTGGAAGTGGAGTTATTCCGACATCCGATTCTAAACTTGTTAAAATCACAATATTTCTTAATAACCAATCATCCATATCATTATATCTTTCTTAATAATCATGAAACAAATAGTGAGAATAAGTTTCATCTTAACATACCATTTTATGTAACTTCTATTTGCATTTTTTGTTTAAATACCACAAACTTTAAATATGGCATTTTTTAAGTATTTAGCTTAGCATACCTTTAGAAATCCTCATGAGGTAATGACCTACCTCCCACATACACACATCTTGACATAGCACGATTCGCTTGAAAACAATATCTTGTGGCAAATACGACTTTTCAAATAAATACCTTAAACTATTAAAAACCGTATTTCTTTAAATTGTGTGATTACATTCCTTGCGATTATACCTCTACAACCCATTTTGGGGAACCCGATCGGGATGGTGCGGGTTATCGCACATCCTCGGGACCAGTAGAGCGAGATGCAGACCTCCTCACGGAGCATACGATCTCGATGGAATTTTTATACAATTTTTAAGAAAAACGAGGATTTCTATTTAATAATAAAAAGTTATCTTTCAATAAATATATAAATATCAAAACACATATTTTAAAGATATTAATAAATTCCACGTTTTCCAAACAAAATAATTGAATTACAAGTTTCATGAAAATACCATCAAGAATCCATACAAGTCAAGTTTATACTAAAATACCTTGAACTATTCAAACAATATATATATATATATATATATATATATATATATATATTCACTAACATACCTCATCCTATAAAATTCATATCCATGAAAACCCTAAAGAATATAAAAAATACTTGAGGTTTATTTTGAAAGTATGCTAAAAATATTTTCACCAATTCTCTTGAGTCTCAGGGAGCCGGAGAAAGTGGGTGCTTGCATATTTAAGGTATAAAACTAAAACTGGGTTATCAATGATAATTGTCTTGGAAAAAGACACAAATCCTGCCGTCCATGTGTAGTAGTTACCGATAACTCCCAAACCTAATTCAGGACTCAAATCTATTTAAGTGTCTGACTCAATCCGAGTCTCAGTCTAATCTGAATACAGTGCAAACATGAATCCAACTATAACTCCAATTCAACATGAATCCAATGTATCAAACATGAACACTTGAACTTGAACATGAATGCCGAACAATACGAACATGCAACATGACTTGACCTGACCGAACCAAGACTATATCTTGAACTTGATTACATGACTATCCGTTTACATCCAAACCGTTTACATGGACAACTTATACCGTGGTTTTGGCAAGTCTTATACTACAACTCATTACAATCAATACAATATGCATTACGGGATTTTTTACGGGGTAGATTGGTACGAAATATATTAGAAGTGGAATGAGACGATCACTATAATACACCTAATCTAAATATCCGTGCCGTTGTTCCGTGGGATTAACGGGGCCTTGTACTCCATATTCCTTAGTCCACGGAGTATGTTGGACTACTCTCGTATACATTGATACATTCTGTACTAAGCTACAAACAATTACGTTAGTATAACAAAAACAGATAAATTATCAGATCTATTCCTTTTACTTGATCTATCTCTCTTTTGGGACTTACCGAGCAATTGTTCGTTGACGACATTCCTATCTCTTCTTTCTTTGGAATGTTGTCAGGAGGACCCGACTCTCAGGAGATCGAGCCCAGTCAGGAAGATTTGGAGCAGTTTGCAGAGGAGCCAGAGTTCTAGTTCTTACTTGTACTTACTTTTCTTTTCAGTTCATATTCCATTGTTTAGGCATCGCTTTCCATTATTGTATTTTACTTTCCAGTTGCATGTAAAAAATGAATATAAATAAAAAGTTTTTGTTTCATTACATCTCTTGTCATTCTTGTGTTTTACTTTTATATTGCTTATTTACGCTTAATATATTTACTTATGAGTAAATACGTCACGGCCTCGCTACGTCTACTTCCCAGTATAATGGGAAGCGGGGCGTGACAGGTTTTGTTGGCGGCCCATGCATGTCAATTCTGCATGGAAACCTATATAACCATGCAGGGTCAGTTCTGCATGGAATCCTAAACAATATATCACAAGAATTATAAGAATCAGCAACTATACATTCTTTCATTTCAATTCCTTGAATCTATCCTAACCCTATTTTTTCTTTCAAGGTTATAGATTCTCCAAACAATATGAGCACCAACGTGAATGGAAACACTCCATCTCCTCTACCACCACCACCTACCATAGCAGCTCCTATCAATGAGCAGACGATATTACTTGAGGCAATCAAGAGTCTCTTAGAGGGACAGCGCAGCAGACTGCTATCCTATTACTCCGCTCAGAAGCTGAGGCACCCGGAGTGAAGCAATTCCGGGCATTGCACCCTAAGAACTTTTCCGGAAAAGAGAGCCCCCTGAGCCAGAAGAATGGGCTTAGTCCATCAAAGACGATCTGGCAGCATCATAAGTGCCAGAGATTTCTTGGATAAGAGTTGCGAAACTGGAATTCATAGATAACGCCAGAGTATGGTGGAAGGCGGAAGAAAACCGTCTTGCCCAGCCGATTGAATAGAAGACATTTCGCGAGATGTTCGATGCAAAATATTTTTCCGAGACTGCCCGTTTTGACATGGAGCAACAATTCATCCACCTGCAACAAGGCTTTATGTAGAGCAAATCTGTGGATGAGTATGATGCTGAGTTTATCATGCTCAACAAGTAAGATATGTCTCAATATTCAATTTCCTTATAACACATACTATATTGCTAACACGAGACCGTAATAGGTATGCGGCACATCTCATACCGACTGCTGAGATTAGAGCCCGGTGATTTCAGCAAGGGTTGGACCCGGAGATCCAAGCTGCTCTAGCTACAGGGGATTTCCCAACCCATGAACTTACACTGAAGGCTGCCAGAAGATATGAGGCAGTAGTGAAGAGGAAGGGCAGACCTCAGTCTGTCGGTGTAAAGCACTTTGCCACTCAGATGGCAGGAGGAGCCTCTTCCAGGCCACCATTTGTACCCAGGAGACCGGGAATAACTTTTAACCGGCCCAGTCCATACTTTTGCACCTAATGCACCTCCTTGTCAGTTCCATCATCCACAAAGGAACCAACCTCATGGACAAAGGAACTGACAGAGGAATGCTCCCCCAGCAAGGAGGAATGTACCTAGGCGTCAGGCTTTCACAATGACTGTGGAAGAAGCTGTAGCCACTGGCCAAGTTATCACTAGTAACTTCCCATCTTTCAAATCCGTTCAGTACTTGTTTACATCCATATATTCTTTTCCATACCTAAACATATCCCACACAACTTAGGTACAATCTTAGTAGCCTCCCTACCTGCCTTAGCATTCTTCGATACTGGAGCATCACATTAGTTTATGTCGCAACGGTTCATCCGAACTTATGCGATTCCACTTAAATCGCTCGTATCCGGTTGGAATGTCAGTTCAGGGAACGACATTCTAAAGGCAACTTTGGGATATAACTTGTGTCTAGTGGTCATTTGCAGCAGAGAATTTTATGCCGATTTCAAGGTGTTGGACATACCGAACTTCCATGTAGTCTTGGGTATGGACTAGCTAGGAACTTTCTACGCTACTACCGATTATCGTCAAAGGAGAGTAGTGTTCAAGATACCAGATCATCCAGTCTTTTATTTCAAAAGTGGAGACCATACCCTAGAACCTAAACTAAGGAAAGCAGTGATTGCAACAACACAAGCTGAAGAAGACAAGCCAGAAGTAGTTTGAGAGTTCGAAGATGTATTTCCTGAAGTCATCTCAGGTTTGCCTCCCGATCGAGCTCTTGAATTTAGTATTGACTTAGTACCTGGTGCACAACCGGTGATCAAAGCACTATATCGCTTAAGTCCTGAAGGATTGAAGGAGATCCATACTTAATTGGACGAACTTTTAAAGAAAGGATGGATTCATCCCAGTACATCAAGTTAGGGATTTTCAGTTCTGCTTGTGAAGAAGAAGGAAGGTTCATACAGAATGTGCATAGACTGCCGAGCTCTGAACGAAGTGACGATAAAGAACAAGTGTCCACTACCACGCATCGACGATCTATTCGATCAGCTATGTGGGTCTTGTGTTTTCTTAAAGTTAGATTTTCGTTCGGGTTATCATCAGGTGAAGGTCAAAGAGTCTGATATTCCGAAGACGGCATTCAGGACTTGCTATGGTCATTATGAGTTTCTCGTGATGCCATTTGGAGTGACCAATGCACCAGTCATATTTATGAATCTGATGAACCCGGTTTTCCGAGAGTACCTAGACATGTTTGTTGTTATTTTGATCGACGACATCCCGGTGTATTCAAAAAATCGGAAAGAGCATGCTGAGTATTTACGAATTGTCCTGGAGACTTTGCGACAGCACCAACTCTATGAAAAGTATAGAAAGTATGAATTTTGGCTAGATCAAGTCGGATTTCTCGGACATATCATTACGGGTGAAGAATTCTCCGTAGATCCAGCTAAAGTATCAGCAGTCAGCGAATGTCCGACACCAAAGACAGTGAAGGACATTCGAAGTTTCTTGGGATTAGCAGGAACTACCGAAGATTCATAGAAGGCTTTTCGAAGATTGCAACACCCCTGACCAAGCTCACACGTAAAGATGAAGCATTCGTGTAGTCAGAAGCATGTGAACAAGCTTTTGTAGAACTCAACTCAAGATTGACATCAGCACCTATTCTCGTAATACCGGACCAATCTGGAGGTTTTGTTGTGTATTGCGATGCATCCGGTAAGGGATTATGATGTGTTCTACATCAGCACGGTAAAGTTGTAGCTTATGCATCAAGACAGTTGAAAGTTCATGAGCGCAACTATCTAACGCATGATCTTGAGTTGGCAGCCGTTATCTTTGCACTTAAGATTTGGCGTCACTATCTTCTTAAGTAACGAGTAGATATATACACAGACTACAAAAGTCTGAATTATATGTTTACTCAGAAAGAATTGAACATGTGGCAGAGAAGATGGTTAGAACTTATGGAGGACTTCGACATCAACCTACAATATCATCCAGGGAAGGTGAACGTGGTTCCTGATAAACCTAGTCGCCAGCCACTATTAATGAATCTCACCGCACAGTGGAAGATTCAACAAGAATTACACAAGATGGAGATAGAAGTGGTTATGCCAGGTAATACTTCAAAGTTGATGAACATACAAGTTCGGTCTACTATTGTCAATCAGATTAAAGAAGCTCAAGAAAGTAATGCCAAGTTGCAAAAGATCAGAGAACAAGTAGAATGTGGACTTCGAACAGACTTCATCATCCATGAAGATAGATCTTTGAGATACGGAAGCAGATTGTGCGTACCTTAAGGTTCTGTTCGGGAAAAGTTGATGAAAGAAGCTCACAGCTCTTCGTACTCAGTACACCCCGGTGATATAAATATGTACAAAGATCTGCGGCACCATTACTGGTGGCATGAAATGAAGCGTGAAGTAGATAGAAGCGTAGCCAAATGCTTAGTGTGTCAGCAAATAAAAGTTGAACGTCACAGGACTGTTGGTTTACTTCAACCGTTACCTATTCCAGAATGGAAGTGGAAATACATCATCATGGACTTCGTGACTACACTTCTTCGCAGCACGAAAGGTAACGATGCGGTATGTGTTATTGTGGATCGAATCACAAAATTGGCTCATTTCATCTCATTTCGAGTTAGCCAATCTACCGAGACACTAGCAAAGAAGTACATGGAGGTAAGCATGAATCTAATGTAATATTTAACCTCAAGATGTACTATTTCTTATACCCATGAGCTCATGCAGGAGATTGTGAGATTACATGGAGTACCGGTTTGCATTGTCTTTGATCGTGACACCAGATTCCGATCACAGTTTTGGCAGACTCTGCAATTTAGCTTGGGAACGAATCTGAACTTCAGCACAGCTTACCATCCACAAACAGATAGATAGTCTGAGCGAACGATTCAGATCTTTGAAGATATGCTAAGAGCGTGTATGTTACACTTCGGAGGATCGTGGGAAGATCACCTACATCTTGTGGAGTTTTCATACAACAATAGCTACCAAGCGAATATTAGTATGGCACCCTTTGTAGCTCTTTATGGAAGGAAGTGTTGTTCACCATTAAGTTGGGATGACATCGGAGATAGGGAACTCTTTAGACCATAGATGAACGTGGCAACTGTGGACATAGTTCGCACGATCAGGGAAAGAATGCGCATAGCTCAAGACAGACAGAAGCACTGGGCTGATGCAAAGCGCCGACATCTGGAGTTCCAGTCGAGAGATCATGTGTTCTTAAAGATCTCTCCAAATCGTGGAATAATTCAATTTGGCAAGAGGGGTAAGCTCAGTCCGAGATAAATTGGACCGTTCGATATAATCGAACGAGTCGGAAAGTGGCATATCGTTTGGCACTTCCACCCTCATTAGAAGGAATGTACAACGTATTCCAAATATCTCAGCTTCGAAGATATGTGAGCGACCCCAGTCACATCCTCGATCACTCTGAGCTCACTGTACAGACGGATCTATCTTGTGAGCAACTACCAGTTGAAATCCTGGACAGAAAGGTAAAGTCACTTAAGAATAAGGAATTAAACTTGGTTTGAGTGATGTGGAGAAAAGATTCACCAGGAGAATCAATGTAGGAAAGAGAATACGATATGCATGCAAGATACCCTTTCTTATTTGTAAATTAGTCCTTATATAATTGTAAATTTTGAGGACGAAATTTTTGTAAGGAGGGTAGAATGTAATGACTCAAATTTTACTGTACAAATTTTTTTATATTAATGTACAGAATAGAGTTGTAAGCCTGAGCACAAGTTATAAATTTAATTTGTTTAAGAACAGTAAGAAACAACTTGTAGCTCACTGGTAAAACCTTGCTTTGTTGTGATATAGCCCTTATGTTCTAATCCCATCAGCCACATATATTTTTACTGATTTTTATTTTTAACTTTTTGGAAGCCCAAAAGTTTACACTGCAATACACGTAAAAAATGAAAAGTCAGATAAATCAAACATGTGAAAAATGTTATATGAACAGACTAGGACACTTGGCAAAGATCCAGAGCCTCACCTCACCCCTACGCCCGACGAGATCGGCTCATAGCCCGACGCCTTCGGTCCTCCTATACCCAATGACCCCCGTGTCTTGCACACTAAACCTCTTGGCCTACCCCATTACCACTATGCTGTTTGATTTCTCTGTAAATTAACAGAGAACTTAAAATCACCCATTAATCCAAATTTTAATGCATTTAAATTCTTTCTTCAATTCCCAAAACCCTAATTCCATCCTATAAATACAATATCATACCCTAGCCCTCCTCATTCTGAAATTTCTTATCAAAAATTCTCAAATTTTCCTAAGTCAAAGAAGAGTACAAGTAGAGCTAGCCCAAGGTCCCTTTCCGGTGAGAATTCAAGACGTTTCCGGCGACCCCGCGACTCCACGAAACCATCAACTTCTTTCTTTACCTCCCCCCTCTTGTTTTAACTTTTAAGTTCCCTCTCTTCTCTTCTCTTCCTAATTTAAAAAGTTCTCTTTTCAAAACTCGTCGTAAGTGGAGTTATTCTGACATCTGATTCTAAACTTGTTAAAATCATAATCTTTCTTAATAACCAATCATCCATATCATTATATCTTGCTTAATAATCATGAAAAAAATATTGAGAATAAGTTTCATCTTAACATACCATGTTATGTAACTTCTATTTACATTTTTCGTTTAAATACTTCAAAATTTACATATGACATCTTTTAAGTATCTAGTTTAGCATACCTTTAGAAAACTTCATGAGGTAATGACCTACCTCCGACATACACACATCTTGATATAGCACAATTCGCTTGAAAACAATATCTTGTGGCAAATACGACTTTTCAAATAAATATCTTAAACTATTAAAAACCGTATTTCTTTAAATTGAGTGATTACATTCCTTGCGATTATGTCTCTACAACCCATTTTGGGGAACCCGATCGGGATGGTGCAGGTTATCGCACATCCTCGGGACTAGTAGAACGAGATGCAGACCTCCTCACGGAGCATACGATCTCGATGGAACTTTTATACAATTTTTAAGAAAAACGAGGATTTCTATTTAATAATAAAAAGTTATCTTTCAATAATTATATAAATATTATCAAAACAAATATTTTTAAGATATTATTAAATTCCACGTTTTCCAAACAAAATAATAGAATTATAAGTTTCATGAAAATACCATCAAGAATTCATACAAGTCAAGTTTACACTAAAACACCTTGAACTATTCAAACTATATATATATATATATATATATATATATATATATATATATATATATATTCACTAACATACCTCATACTATAAAATTCACATCTATGAAAACCTAAAGAATATAAAAAATACTTGAGGTTTATTTTGAAAGTATACTAAAAATATTTTTCATAAAAACCTATCAAGTTATATTAAATTACAATAAGGACCCAAGTAAATATAGGTTTAAGCAGGATCGATTCTCTTGAATCTCATGGAGCCGGAGAAAGTGGGTGCTTACCTATTTAAGGTAGAAAACTAAAACTGGGTTATCAATGGTAATTATCTTGAAAAAAGGCATAAATCATGCCGTCCATGTGCAGCAGTTACTGATAACTCCCAAACCTAATTCAGGACTCAAATCTGTTTAAGTGTCTGACTCAATCTGAGTCTCCGTCTAATCTGAATATGTCATGACCCAAAATTTGGCCCGTAACCGGCACTTAAACTACGTAACGTCTACAGGCGTATGCAACTCAAGTAAGCCGAAACCCAGAAATCTAAACCACCAAAATCTGGATCAACGGAGAAAAACATAGTTTTAACATTTGGAAAAAACACAAGTAAAATCTCTAACTCTAGTTTTCTTTCTTGAAAATTTCGGCACCACCTCTTTTGTAAAAACTAGCCCCGAAAATGGGTACAACATAGATAAAATAAGAACATCCCAAACGGGAGTAAATCACGCCCAAACGCGGAGACAACCACCACAAGATATAAATACGACGCCGAAGCGAAGAATATAAAGGAAAACTGCATAAAGAGATAAAACTTTTCAACATAACCGGCTCCCACGAGCACGGCACCCAAAGTCACCAAAATAATACAGCACCGAATCCTCACAAGTCGTCTCTAAGTCATATACAAACAGTGGTGGATGGATAATACTAGATCCAAACAAAATATATACAATATACAGACAGATAACCGCAAACCCACCTAAAAGCAACGGCCTCACAGCCAAATGTAGCGGTATCCGCAAAAGTAGAGATGATATGACGTCCTGCCGCGACTACTCAGAGGAAAAGTCCTGCAAAACCCTGTGGCACAACGGGGTGCCGCGACTACTCAGAGGGAAAGTCCTGCAAAACCCTGTGGCACAACGGGGGTGAGTTGCAAACTAGTGAATAGTATATAATATCATACTGAAATCGCAAGTATGCACTAACAGCAATGATCAATAGCATGTAAGTTGGTAGCATGAGTATGACAATATGAATATGCAACTATCATGATCAAGGTACACCACCAGGGTACTATATCTACATGAATCAAATGCATATCAACTGAATACTGAGTGCGAGATAGTAAATAATCTCATGCACAAATCATAAGCATGGAAAAATACGGTGTAACTCAATAACACCCTAAATCCCAAAATACTCAGATCGGCCCTCAAATCCTGTACGTCTCATGGAACATGAGTGTCAAACATCGACACTTTAAAACATCATGAAAACCAGTGCCTAACATCGACACGTAAATACTCGTATCCATACGTTCCTCGAAACCCAAGTATCCCACTTCGACACTTGTGTTCCACGTATCGGTCTTTCTGATATCCATACGTTCCTCGAAACCCAAGTATCCCATCTTGACACTTGTGTTCCACGTGTCGGTCTGTCAAAATCCATATATCTCTCGGAATATAAGTGCCTAACATCGACACTTGAAATTCCCATATCGCATGAAAACATATCTCAAATGTGTAAATCCATGTAAAATAGCATATGCAACATAAAATATCAATATGAGCATATCACGGGAAAAGTCCGCTATTCAATGCATCAAGTCATTAAATATATCTCGCGGTTTCCAAAATCCAAATCCAGAATACATATATATACAGCGTCCCATTCCACCGATATATATGCTATAAAAACTGATCATGTAACAATAGCAAAGTATATGTGCGAGCATGTAGGTATGGTATGGCATATGTATGAGCATGTAGGTAATCAAGTATGCTATATGTCATATGCGCTATCGCACAAGAATAACTGTTTCAATGTCGCTAACCAATAGCAAGGTATATAAATGAATAATTGTGTTGTGCGTATCATGGCAATTACTGACAGTGTGGGTGTAGCATATCATAGGTTCTCGTGCAACATGGACTGTTAATAATAGTGCAGGGTACAATAGGTACAGTATAAGGCACAACAAGTAACTATATGCAATGACAATCATGCAATATCTCTATATGAGTACATAACATACGGCTAATATCATATCATATCTAGCCCCGACGCTTAGCGCCATACGGTCGATTTCCTCATAGATGTTAAATCTACTCACAAATGGTCTCCAGCTATGAAAATCCGATCACCTGCTTCCCCTTGTTCGCAGCGTCTGAAGTCCCCGCTTGCGACGCTATATTTCCATAAACACAAGAAATAGTGCAAATACCTCAGAAATCGACCAATATAACGTAAAACTACATATTAAATAACGCACCAACACTAAACTAACTCGCGAGTGTATGTCTAGTGGCTAACGTGCGTTGCGACACTACTAAACCAAACTGAGTACATCAGCTGCATCAGATCACGATTCGTGTCGGATTACGTAATACGCGGATACAAAACACTAAATTATAGGTAAACAATCCCAGATTTTTCATTCTGCAATTACTAAAAAAGTAAACAGTACCAAACACCCATAAACAACAGTAGACAACTACCCACAAGAGCCAAACCCCAGCACCTTCCTACCAAGCCGGCGTCGCCGGAATTCGCCTAAGGTGTCGCCGGCCCCGGTCGGTGGGATAGGTCTCGTGTCTCAGGTGGTGCTTCAGGGTCACTAGTACATCACTACTGATTTGTTTGGTCACTCACTAAAAATTCCAGGTCACAGCAGATACAGAGCCTCTAAAACGAAACTAAAAACACGATATTTCACAAATCGATATACAAAGTGTTCTACGCTACAAACAACGAGCTAAACAACATAAAAACTTCTAATTATCAGATTAGGGATTATACCTAACAACTCTTGCTCCCAAGATCCATGCTTTCCAAGCTCCAAGTGATCAAGAAGCAAAAACCAAGACTTGTAGTATTTTTGTGATTTGTTTGGGAATTTTGGGGATTTATTGGCTTCGAAATTGTTGTGAATGGTGTAGAAAAGATCAAGGGTAGGAAGAATGAAGAGGATTCGGCCAAGGGAGGAGGTAGGGAGTTGTGTGGAGTGTTCTAGCTCATTTCTAGCATTAAATGCAATAAATGCATTCACATGCACATATGCATGCACCTATAGAATTTCTTTTCTTTTTCTTTAACTTAATTCTAAACCCATACAAATATCTAGATATAAGAGGAAGGGTTGAATTAAGTCAAACTTAAAAGTAGAAAATATCACTAAAGAGAAATTTCCCAAAACGCGAATACCGCATTAAAATAATATTAAAATTGGGAAAAATTCAAATTGAACCAAAACGTCCCATATACCCCCAAAACTTGCGCACTAGATTTATTTTAGCTAAACTAGGTGCTGGCAAGTCTATATGGTCATTGTAACACAGTCGGGTTAAAACGGAAAATACCGACAAATTAACCCTAAAACGGAAAATTTCGCATAACGATTTCTAAAACGTTACAATCTCCCCTCTTATAGAAATTCGGTCCCCGAATTAAAATTGACTACTAAGCGTACCTTCAAAGAGATGAGGGAATTTGTTCCGCATCTCGCTCTCGGCCTCCCAAGTGATCTCCTCATTAGTAGGGCTACGCCAAAGAAGCTTCACAGATGGCAAGACCTTTGATTGAAGTTTCTTCACCTGCCGATCCAAAATAACTACCGGTTGCTCGGTGAACGAAAGGTCACGCTCAAGCTGAACGGTCTCGTGCTGAATCATGTGAGAAGTATCATGAAGGTATCTACGAAGTATCGACACATGAAAAACGTGGTGAACATCCGGAAAACTGGGCGGGAGCGCCAAACGATAAGCAACAGAACTCACTCGCTCAAGGATCTCGAAAGGACCAACAAATCTGGGACTGAGCTTCCCTCTCTTCCCAAATCGCATAACGCCCTTCATCGGAGAAATCCTCAGGAAAACATGATCCCCCACTGCGAACTCAAGTCTGCGACGACGACAGTCGGCATAAGACTTTTGCCTGCACTGGGCTGCTCTCATCATGTCCTGAATCAGCTGGATCTTCTCCGTAGTCTCCTGAACTAGCTGGGGTCCTAAAACCAGACTCTCACTAAGCTCGGTCCAACAGACTGGCGATTGACACTTCCTACCATATAAAGCCTCAAAAGGTGCCATCTGAATAGTCTCCTGAAAGCTGTTGTTGTAGGAGAACTCAATCAACGGCAAGTGACGATCCCAACTGCCACCAAAATCAAGCACACATGCATGGAGCATATCCTCCAGAGTCTGTATAGTCCGCTCCGACTGACCATCGGTCTGTGGATGAAAAGCGGTGCTAAAACTCAACCGGGTACCCAAAGCTTCCTGAAGCTTCTGCCAAAGATGGCTAGTAAACAGGGTGCCTCTGTCGGATACTATGCATGTTGGAACACCGTGCAAACGCACAATCTCATCAATATACAACTGAGCGTACTGAGTATAACCGAAAGTGACCTTCTGTCACGCCCCGCTTCCCAGAGTACGCTAAAATGGGCACGCGACAAAGCCAACCATGCTACCTGTGGGTAGGAAGTATCCATCCACAGTCACATTACGGCTGTAGAGATATCATGAATAAAATAAAACTATCTAAAACATGTCCATAATTCAAGATAGCATGAGTCAAGAATAATAAAATGCGGAAGCGAGAGATCCAATACAAAATAACTGGAATGTATGTCCCATAATACGGGCTCACATCCGGAAATAAATGCAGGAAAGAAAACTAACTACTGCTGACACTCACAGCTCAGCCTGTCGGCTGAAGTACTCCTGCTCGGACTGCGACAGCGGTACAGAATCTGGGCCATGCAAAACCCAGACGTCAGCGCATCAAGTCATCAAGTAATAACATAATAAACAGGGTAACAGGCAATGCGAATATAAACATGAATAAAGCAAGGGTAACCATAATATAAATCAGAGCAGTGCAGTGGGTAAACTAAACTGTTTTATCCGGTTTCCTGTTCTAAAGTCTTTGAAACCAAATTGATGAATCATCGATGTAACTCAATAGTATCCCGTACATACCCGGGACCACGACCCAGATTCTCGGGCTGAAACCGAGATATGCCGCTAGGCACTAAACAGGAATGTGTACAGATGAATGATGTCAGCATCATCATTCCAAGGCTGGCCTAGCCTCTAAAACTGATCAGAACAAGTAGCGAACTGTTGAGTTACAAGTCAGGTTTCACCTTTGATTTCCCCATACCCCCAAGTTATATGTGTAAGTCAAGTCAGGTATCCCGTAATCAAGAACTAATGCCAACACAGGATCAGGTAAACAGGTTTGTCTGGATAGACAACAGGAACGGTCCATGAGGACTACATGTCAGGTTCGTTGGCATTAGACACAAGATCAGGTAACGGGTCAGGTCATGGTACATCAGGTCAAGTCAAGCAGTATACGGTACCATGTCGGGTCAATCAATATGTATGTAGCAAGTCAGGTCAAGATGTAAACGATATCATGGGTGTGCTCATACTCAGTTACATAATCAAGCATGGTCATCAATAACATAGATTTAAGCAACGAATTAAACAATAAAGAAGCATCGACTAATTAGCAGCACAGTTATCAATTGTGTGTCCGAGATGTTATCAACAATATAAGAATACAATATGACAGTTAGGGCCGTTAAATCATGTTAACCAGTTTAAGAATTTTATGGATGCAATGATATATATATATATATATATATATATATATATATATATATATATATATATATATATATATATATATATATATAAGTTCCATGGATGAAATCACAGTTTATGCAGGTTAAATGTACACGAGTGTCCGAATGAAGTAAAACGATACATAAAGTGCCATAGGCTACGTCATTAGTGAAAGTGTAATTAAAACATGTAAGTGTGGTTATTAGGTTCAATACCGTAATTGCAAAGGGTAGGTTCCAAGTTTGAAAGATAAAATGATATATAACAATATTGAACACGAAAATGGGAAATGATCGTACTAAAGTTAAAACTACAGGTTTAGGGTGTCATCAATGTGTAAGTAAATATTATATAGCATGTAGCAAGGGGTACTTGCCTCGACGGGTCGCGAATCGGGAAAACGGGACGTAAAACGTCGGCGGGGAAACTCGCGACGGGCGCACGGTTCACGGAATGAACCCAAACGACGAACAGTGGAACCATACAGGTCAGGGTACCTCGCTGGATCATCGGGACACGTCGCCGGCACGGCCGGATTCCTGCGAGATGCAAAAACAACGAACGATCAAGAATGCAACAAGAAAAGAAAAGAAAATAAAGAAGAAGGGAAGGAGAACAGAGAAGGGGGTGCTCACGAGGATTTGTGGGGAGGTTGTGGTCGTCGATCACGTCGACGGAGCTCTGGCGGTCGGCCTACGACGACAGCGACGGAAACCTAGATCATGAAAACATGAATCGGGGAGAAGAAGAGAGGAGGAGAGGAGAAAGAGAGAAGACACTCACCGAGCGATGCACGAGGCCGGGGGGACGGATCGAGATCGCCGGCGGCGATCCCACGAGGTGCAGGCGGTGTGCAGGTGGCCGCGGTTGCCGGTGCAGGGTGCACGGGGAGTTGATGAAGGAGGGAGAAGAGGTGGATGAGGAGGTGACGAGGGCGAGGAGACGACGAGGTCGGTGGTGATGACGTCGGCGTTGGGCTACGGCGGCGAAGGGTTCACGGGGTTTGGGTTCGCTACGTGAAAGAAAAAGAAAAGGAGGAAGAGAAAGTATATATAGGAGAGAGAAAGGGAGAGAGATACGGGAGAGAGAGAGAGAGAGACGAGGAGAGAGAGAGAGAGAGATAGAGACGGGGAGAGAGCGAGAGGAGAGAGAGAGGGGGGAGAGAGATCGAGAGGAGAGAGAAAATTTAGAGGAAAGATAAAGTTGGAGTTTAGTGGAAGAGAAAAGAGAGAGAGAGAGAGACGCGTAGAAAAGGTGGGGCCCACGGGGATTTAAAGAGAAATGATTGGCTGAAAGATTTATGGGGTTAGGAAAAATTTAATAAAGATTTAGAAATAAGGAAAATATATTATGGGTTAAATTTATATATATTAGACGGTTAAAAAATTTTAGAAATTGGGATTTGGCGCAAAGTAAAATATTTCCAAATTGCGCCCGGGTCGGGTCCAAAAATTCGAAATTGAAATAAGAAAATTTTAGGCGGGATCCAAAATTTAAGATGAAGTATTTTACAATCAAAAAGCATACCCCCAAAACGGACACACGTACGTGCACGTAGCCGTCCAAACTTGCCCGTGTCACTGAACGGGACGAGAACACGATGCACGGACGCTACAACATGGCTAGGGGTGTCAAGCATGCCATGACAAATATTTTTAATTTTATTTTAGATGCCTTAAATTGTTATATGCAGAAATGAATTGACGGGGTAAAATTACAATAAGTAATAATCAAGCAAGATAAATGAAATAAAGGCCACACTCCAATCATAAGGTAACAGAAATTAGTAGCATTGGGCTCGGTTGTTACATTATACCCAACTACAAAAGAATTTCGTCCTCGAAATTCCAAAACTACAAAGATAGAAAAAAAAACTACAAGAAAAGATGGGGAAACTTCTGCCGGATTTAATCTTCTCGTTCCCAAGTGGACTCCCCATGCGGCGATTACCCCAAGAAACAAGCACAAGAGGGATCACCTTGTTCTTAAGAACCTTTTCCCTTCGATCCACAATTTCAATCGGTCGCTCCTCAAAAGTCAAGTCTTCTCGTACAGTTAGCTCCGAATGATCCAATACGTGCGTTTCATCTCGAACATACCTACGGAGTTGAGATACGTGAAACACATCGTGCACATTCGCCAAGGACTGCGGTAACGCCAAACGATACGCTACCTCACCAACACGCTCTAAGATCTCAAAGGGTCCAACAAACCGAGGACTGAGCTTTCCTCGACTTCCAAAGCGAATCACCCCTCTAGTTGGTGATATCTTCAAGAATAACAAATCACCCGGCGAACTCCAGAGGTCTTCTCGACGTATCTGCCCAACTCTTCTGTCGGTCTTGAGCTGCCTTCATATGATTTCTGATAGTGTTAACTTTCTCTACTGTCTGCACAACCAAATCTGGTCCCAACAATTTTCGTTCACCGACATCGTCCCAACAAACAGGTGAAAGGCATTTACGACCATACAAAGCTTCAAACGGAGCCATCTGGATAGTTTCCTGAAAACTGTTGTTGTAAGAAAACTCCACCAAATGTAGATGATCCTCCCAAGACCCCTTGAAGTCCAACATGCATGCTCTCAACATATCTTCAAGAGTTTGGATCGTTCTCTCCGACTGACCATCAGTTTGATGATGATAAGCTGTGCTAAACATCAATCGAGTCCCCAAACTTTCCTATAAACTCCTCCAGAAGTGTGATAAAAACCGAGTGTCACGATCGGACACGATGCTTACCGGTACTCCATGCAATCTTACAATCTCCTGCATGTACCGCTCCGCCTAAGTTTCTATTGATTGACCAACCCGAAAAGGAATAAAGTGAGCTGCTTTGGTCAATCGATCAACAATCACCCATACAGCATTGTTGCCCTTTGGACTCCGCGGTAAAGCTGTCACGAAATCCATGGTTATATGTTCCCACTTCCACTGAGAAATCGAAAGTGGTTGCAATAAACCAGCAACCCTTTGATGTTCAGCTTTAACTTGCTGACACACCAAGCACTTTGCCACAAAGCGAGCAATCTCCCGTTTCATGCCTTCCCACCAGAAATGCTGTCGAATATCTCGGTACATCTTTGTGCCTCCTGGATGTACCGAATAAGCTGAACTGTGTGCTTCTTTCATAAGCTCTTCACGAATATCTCCCTTTGGCACACACAAACGGCTACCATACCTCAATGAACCATCTTCGTGGATCAATAAATCCATTCGTAGTCCGGCTTCAACCTGTTCTCGAAACTTTTGCAGTCTAGGATCCTGTGATTGTGCTGCTTTAATATTCTCGATCAACGATGAATGTACTTGCAGCTGCATCAACTGTCCCATAGAATGCGGTAGCACAACCTCCAAGTCAAATCTTCGAAAATCTTCAACGAGCTCCTTCTGCGTAGTTAACACCTGAATTGCTGGTAACCGACTAAGCGCATCCGGCACGACATTGACCTTCCCCGGATGGTACTTAAGATCAAGATCGTAGTCAGCCATCAGCTCCAACCATCTACGTTGCCTCATATTAAGCTCCTTATGCGTGAACACATACTTCAAGCTCTTATGATCCGTGAAAACTTCGACCCTTTCGCCTAAAAGGTAGCGTCTCTAAATCTTCAAAGCGAAAATCACAGCCACAAGCTCCAAGTCATGAGTTGGGTAATTATTCTCATGGGTCTTCAACTGTCTCGATGCGTACGCTACAACCTTCCCATGCTGCATCAAAACACATCCCAATCCTTTCCCAGATGCGTCGCTGTGAATCACCAATCCTCCGGAATTGTCTGGCACGGTCAGAATAGGGGCGGTTATCAACTTCTGCTTCAACGTCTCAAAAGTTAATGCACATCTATCCGTCCATACAAAAGGTACCTCCTTGCGCGTAAGCTTGGTCAACGGCTCCGCCAGACGAGCAATGTTCTCCATAAATCTTCTGTAATATCCGGCGAGTCCAAGAAAACTTCTTATCTCCGCAACATTCTTTGGAATCGGCCAATCTCGAACTGCTGCAATCTTTTCTGGATCGACGGCAATTCCATCGCCGGACACAACATGCCCCAAAAACTTTACTTCCTCTAGCCAAAACTCGCACTTACTCATCTTCGCATAGAACTTCTCCTGTCTCAACGTCTGCAGTGCGATCTTCAAATGTTCTGCATGCTCTTCAAAACTCTTCGAGTAAACCAGAATATCGTCAATAAAAACCACGATAAACTGGTCCAAGAATGGTGAAAAGATTCGGTTCATCAAGTCCATGAATACTTCCGGCGCATTCGTTACTCCGAAGGGCATCACTAAGTATTCGTAATGTCCATACCGAGTTCGGAACGCCGTCTTGCAAATATCTTCCGCTTTCACTCGGACCTGATGATATCCGGATCGTAAATCCAGCTTCGAGAATACCCTCGCGCCACTAAGCTGCTCAAAAAGTTCTCCAATGCGAGGGATCGGGTACTTGTTCTTAACAGTCACCCGGTTTAATTCTCGATAGTCGATGCACATCCTTCTTGTACCATCCTTCTTCTTCACTAGAAGAATTGGAGCTCCCCAAGGGGGGTTACTGCCTCGAATCCAACCCTTCTCAAGCAATTCAGCAACCTGTTTCTTGACTTCTTCCAACTCCACTGGTGCCATTGGATAATACGCTTTGGATACTGGTGCTGCACCAGGAATAAGATCAATTGCGAACTCTACGTCTCGCTTCGGCGGTAAACCCGATATATCTTCAAACACGTCCATAAAATCACGAATAACAGCCGGCTCTTCACTTTTATCAACTTCCATTGATGCAAGAATATTGTTTGTTGGCCTAGCCCTAAACTCGACTGGCCCGACAGAACTGCTTCCTCCAGTGAAGCTAAACTCGGGATGCCCGGGAATCTGGAAAATTACCTTCCTTGCCATACAATCAATGTGAGCGTGGAAAGTGCCAAGAAAATCCATTCCCAAGACGACCTCGTAGCTGCCCGTATCAATCACCAAGAAATCTGCAAAAAGCTCCCGTCCGCACACAACAACTGTACAATCTTTACATTCCCTACTAGTTATGATTTTCCCATTCCCAGTGAGTATGTCCCAGAAACTAGACAGGGTCGTGCAGTCAATCGAGTGTGTAGTTATAAACTTGGATGACACAAAACAATGGGATGCACCAGAATCAAATAACGCTAATGCGGGAAAACCACGAACGAGTAGAGTACCTGAAACAACTTCTCCTGACGCCTTAGCTTCTTCAGCTGTCAAGGTAAAAGCTTGAGCCTGATTTGGTCCTTGAGTCAGCTGTTTCTGCCCCTCGAACGGTCTCTGCGGAGGCTTCTGAAAATCATCTCTCGTGCGAAGCTTCGACGGGCAAGCGCTGACAGCGTGATCTGCCGCTCCACAAACTAGACAGAGTCCCAGCCTCCTTCGATAATCCTTTTGCACGTGGCCAGGTAAACTGCAGTAGTTACAAGTCATGATCTTTCTTCGATCGACGACAATAGGCTTCTTCATGGGTGCTATACCACGACGGTCCACTGGAATACCTCTGCGACCATGAGCTCGGTTTGGGGCAAATGCTGGCTTCCTGTAACATTTTAAAAATAATTAAATAAATAAAATTTGTTTAAGTGAATTTTAGGATTTTCGGTAAAGTAAAATGTATTTTTCGTAAAACTAAACCGTAATTATTTTTCACTATAAATTTAAAAATATCTATTTTAATTATGTTATTACTAGTAAATGGTGTTTATTTAGCCACTTATAAATTTTTAGTTCAATTAAATATTTTTCCTAAATTAAATATTTTAAATATTAACATAAGCTTTATTTTTACACTAAATTAGTGTAAATTACAAATTTGAATGGTTTTAATTTGTAAAAATGAGCCATGGTATATTAGAATCAAGTGTGTAATATGCAAAATATTTTCCAATATCTCTCCATTGTTCTAGAAATTTCTAGGAAAAGGGTTAAATTGAAAAAGTTAGATAATAAAGGGTTTAAGTGAAAAAAAATGCATTATTTATGAACTTTCTACCCAATACCACACATTTTTTCTCTCTCTACACCCTCCTCCCTCTCCATGGCCGGCCTCCCCTCCATGGATAGCCCCAAAATTTTCCCCCCATCATTTTTGCATCAAAATTCATCAAAAATTCCAAAAATAAATCTCAAAAATCAACATTCAACCTCTACAACTTTCCTTTGACCTATTTAGCATGGATTTTGGAGATGAAAAGCATGTATTTTGGAGGCTTATTTCATGTTTGGGTTTCATATTTTGGAGGTATAAATTTCCTTCTTTTGATTTATTGTTATTAGATGTCCATTTAAGCATAATTAGATTTAATATATTAATTCTATTTACTACTTTTAAAATTCAAGTTAGGGTTTGAAAAATCAAGTTGTGATTTTTATTAATTAAATAAGATTATAATAACTAGTCTACCATTTTTAGAAGTGGAAAAATCTTGCATGGTTATTATATATAATAATTTGTGTATTCAATTGTTTCAATTAAGCTATTTAGCTAACTAGATTTTTCTAAAATGTGTTTGTGGGTAAAATAAAATTCTTATTAAGATTGTTATCATTAGATGGTAGTTTTAAGTAGAATATTAGTATATTAAAGGAATGAAAAACTTAGTTTGATCACTGGTTTCTTGTGATAATTGGAAAAATACTAATAAAATGCTATTTTTGTAAACTAGATTTTGGGAAATTCCTAAATAAATGAGCTTAAAAATATAATTATGGTTTCATCATATCATTATCATCATGAATTGTAGTTTAATACATTAATTCATGCAAAATCATGTTTTGTTGTGGAATTGTGAATTTTTGGTTGAAAGAGCTTGAAAATTTCTAATGGTTGCAAACTAGAAATTTCAAACTAATGCAAATTTGTGTAATAAAAATATAGTAAGGGGTTATATAGTCTAGTTATGCTATTTGATGAGTTTTATGACCATTGGTTTCATTTAAATGTCAAGTTTTGATGAAAAACGGTGATTGGCATTTTCGGGTTTTACGAAATTGGACGGTTTGATAGATTTTAGGGTTTCGATGAATTTAATCATGTTTTATAATATAAGTAATGTATTTTAAAACTACGAGTTATTTTTTGATGTTTATCTCGATCCATCGGAGTTTGTACGCCGATATCGAGCGATATTTGGTTCTTTTGCGTGGACGGGACATAGGTTTTAACCTATGCTTGTTCCTTGTATCGTTTGACTTTTGTATGTGATTCAGATTACGATGCTATTTATATGTTTGCATTTAGGTACCCCTCACGTGGACTGTGGGCGATGAAGAGGATGATGGCGACACCGTCTTTGGCAGACATGGACCAGGTGAGTAGATGTATATCTACGGGGGGAAGTCGGGTGGATGGCGTTTAGCACCCCCGCAACGTAGAATAGGGATAGTACTTATTGACATTAGGAAACAAGATGTGACCCTAGATTCTTAATGAGTAGGATCCTAGTAATGACCCTAGGCTGGACTAGACTGATTTAGGAAGACATATCAGAAGATGAATACCTTGGAAGAAGTTCGTAGGTTTCAGGTAGAAACACACGCATGCACACACTGAAACACGACAGGGTGTATATGTGCATGTGTATATATATATAGGATGAGGTATAGGTATATATATATATATACAACACGTATATGGGATACATTGATGTGATATGATATCCGAGGTATGATGAAACAGTGTAACTGGGCTTGATGCCGTGATTCTTGGCTATACGGTCGTATTAAGTGTTAGCGGATCATTAGAGAATGAGATAATGAACATGTATACATAAATTATAATGGGTGGTGATGATATTGAGGTACATGGGACACTAAAATAGTACCCGGACTGTAACTTATGATTGATCACGATATGGGATATGTATGACTTGATTACGACATCATATAGGTGTGACCTGATGTCGATATCATAGAGGTGTGACTTGAGGACGATATGATATCAGTACGACTTAATCACAATATGATACATATGACATGATATTTCTGAGGATAAACTAATGATGTTTATTATGATGGCAATGATATATGATTGATGTATGCGATCACAGTTTAGTACCTTGATCATGAGTTGTGTTGATGATGACATTATACTAATGATGAGACACCTAAGAGATACTTGACCCGTACCCCGATATTGGGATGCCCTACGATGGATTTTACCGTACGAGGCATAGATATGATGATTGATCCGCACTCTTGATTCGAGGAAGCCGTACTACGTACGTGACGCTATTGAGGCTGGATCGCCGACTATTAGAGATATTGATTCAGACCTAGGTAGACTCTTGTTTCTTAATGACTAGTTTCTTAGGTTTAGTTCCTTAGGAGGTTAGATGGACACTAGGTTAGGTTCGAGTCATATAGTGGTAGTGATAATTGTATATCAAATGTGTGGATAACACACATCCGTCTTTACTTTCACACTATAATCATCATGTTGCATGTTCATACATATGTTGCTATAATCAGTATAAACTGTACCTGTTAGGACACCAGCACCATTACCGGTGATGCGCATATTCCATGCACACTTATTTGCCGGCTCACACACATCATCATCGGTAATTGCTATGTCACGTACACTTTAGATTATATTATCTTTTATTGATAGAATCAGTTAACAACTTGACCGATATAATATTGTGATTACTCTATGATGTTAGTATAGACATGATAATTATTACTTAGACATTCATGCATTCATGTTTTCATGTTATCATGCAGTATTATGAGCATATGCTGACACTTATCATATACTTACTCATGATTTTGAGATTTGGGTTTCTATGAGATTTCTGGATTTTTGGGGAAAACCGCAAGAATATATAAAAAACTTCTCTCTCTTTCCTCCTCTCTTTTTAAAACATAAGATGCGGTTTTCTCGTGATGTATGTGTCGTCCACCTTGAGATTTCATGTTTTCTGTTGGACTTCGAGACCCGATTCGAGGAGTGGATGAACCGTCTCGGGTACATGGTGGGCCCGGTATGGTACCCCGGGGCAAGAAGATCGAGTTGTAGACGATGAGCCTGGCAGGGGAAGGCTACCTACCGGTGATGTCTGGCGCAGCGGATATCCGGAGGATACCGACCGTTGTCGTGAAATTTGATGATATGGGCCGATCCGGACTGACGGAGCCCGATGTATTGAGACTATGAGACTTGAGATTTACATGTTTGTGTCGATACTTGACACGGATTTCTATGGATTTCATTGTTGAGATTTCAGATTCCTATACACATTTTACTATGATAACAGCTAAAGATTTCTTATACAGATATATCTGGATTTCAGGATTAATTATTTTATATTCATGGTGCATGCATATCCATTCATATGACATAGTATTATATGAGGCACTGACACGGGCACGGAGTATCTGCACTTACACGTAGTATTACCCTGCTATTACTAGATGATTGGGACTTAGTAGTGTATTATTATGACCTAGGATAGCCTCGTGCATTCGATTTCTTTTCGTAGATGTCTTCTACTCACGAGTTGGCAACTCACCCCCGTTGTGCCAAATTTTATTACAGGTTCGATGTACAGGTTTCCCTGGCAGCTTGCTGGCACATCTATTCTTTCAGGGTGATTTGCACAGTAGGTTGGTTCACTTGTATCCGAACCACCATTGTACTTTTATTCTTTCATTTGTATCTAGTAAGCTCCATCAACCATACTTGTATTACTTGATAAGTTTATTGGACCAGTCTTTTATTTTGACCTTAGAGTCGCGCATGTATTATTCTGATTTGGTGGTTTTGTTTTCTTTGAGTTTTGAGCCTCGCCTTTTGGCGTTGTATATTATTGTTCTTGTTGTGGTTGTTTTCGCCTGTTGGCGTTGATGCTAGCTCCCGTTGGGGATGCTTTTTATTGTTTATGTATATTATACTTGTTGTACCCGTTTGGGGCCCATTTTTTATAGAGGAGACTCTGCCGAAATTTTTGAGAAAATTTGCTGATGCTTTTAAACTTGTTTTCTTTTTCTTCTTCTTCTTCTTTTATGGTTTAGATTTCTGGGCTTCGGCTTACTTAGGTTACGTGGCGCCTCTAGACGCTTCGTAATCTAAGTGCCTGTCACGTTCCGTACTTTCGGGTCATGACAAAGTTGGTATCAGAGCGCTAGGTTTAACCTTGTATAAGTCTAGGTGACCCTTGGTTGATAGAGTAGGCGATTTAGGTAGAGTAACGTACCGTGGGTATGGTCCGCGGCATACTTACGATACGCTACTCTGCTTAAGGAGCCTTAGGATGTACATTTGTTTGCACCGTATTTCATTCGTTCCTTTGATCTATCTTCGTCGATGTCGGAGGGTGGTTTCTGTTACCACGGGCACACTGGCAGAGGGAGCTGCGGCTCGAATGCGATAACCATTAGAGTATTGGTTATTCTTGAGGATTGAAGCATTGCTTAGCGTGCGGACGAAGGGTATTCACATGCCGTCCGGATGAAGTTAAAGGGTTCGAACGATTATCAGAAAACCATTTTCCCAAGTTTAAAGTATTCGGAAGAACATGCAGGTATTTCGATGGACCCTCTAGAAGAATGAAACCCTAACTCGACAAAATGACCACGAGAACGCCCTTGAACCTTAGGGTTTACGGCAGTTCCGCGGTGTCATTAGTGAGGCTTGGGTTTGCCGTTCTACGGCTGGATCATCGATGCTGGGGTATGTACCGGATATTTTTAAACTGTACTTGAGTGTTGAGCTCTCGGGGAATTATGGGATTTTGATGGATCGATCGAAAAGTTTAATGTAGTCCGGATATCAAGTGAAGGGATCGACTACGTGGGAGACTCTAGATATGAGTATTGCCGTTGGTAGTGCAGTCAGCAAATTTATGAAGAGACAAGTTTGAAGCAATCGACATCAGAGGAAAGAGGCGGACATTGACGATAGTGGTTACGATTGTGATTTAGTGATTTGAATTTCATATTTTCTTTGATTGGATTTTGGTATTTTGAGGACCTTAATCTATGATTGGTATTTCATGTGTGTACCTTCATTTCATTCTATTTGTGTTTCATATATCAGTTGTATTGATGTTGCTTAGTATACACCCAGTACACTTGATTAGGTTTTATATATTTTGAGATTTTTGATTTGATTTCGTGCATAGGGGTCACACATGATTTTGACATATGTTTCGACGTAGTTTTCATGCATTTTTGTGCTGTGATTTCGATGTATGTTTTCGTGCACCATGTGCACCTGATTAGGATTCTTGCGCATACTTGGCGCACTTTATGCGATTTTGTGCACACCAGATGCACTAAATCGGGGTTTTGTGCAGATTAGATGCACCTGATAGTGAGTCGTGCACGCCCGTTGCACTTGACAGATGTTTTGGTGCACACCTGTTGCACTTATTTTGTTTTTGTGTGTATTCATGGTATCTGTATTTGGTTTCGATTTCAGTGCGCACCGGACGCACATGATATTTTATGGATGTGATTGGGATTGATTTCAGTCTGAGCAATATGTTTCATAATCATTATTATTTGATTTAGTAACCAGGCGGGACGTGTATGTTAAATAAAAGATATATATATATATATATATATATATATATATAGCTATTTTTTAAAAAATAAACGTCCGCTACTTACACCGTGACACGTGCATTGCACGGCGATTTTCAAGAGGGGTTTTTATATGTTTTTTTATTATGATGTTTGTTTACCTCAATCAGAGCAAAGCTCTGTTTAAATTCCAAGGTAGGAAAAGAAGCAATAATTCTGTTTTTCTCCAATCAGAGCAAAACTCTGTCTTGAAAATTAAAAAGAAAATTAAAGTTAAAATAAATGAAGTAACGTAATCTATAAGAGCAAAGCTCTGGAAACAAAGCTCTGAAGAGGAGAGAAGAGAGAGAAGAAAAAAAATGCGCGCCGCGCAGTGCGCAACTGCGCGCCGCGCAGTGCGCGCGCGCAGTGCGCGACTGCGCGCAGTGCGCAGTGCGCGCGCGAGTGCGCGCGCGCAGTGCGCGACTGCGTGCAGTGCGCAGTGCGCGCGCTGCGCAGTTCGCGCGAAGTAAAAAAAAAATAATAAAAAAAAAAAAAACTTTTTTTATTGCAAAAACAGAATAAAGATTTGAGAAAATCTTTTCTGTTTTTGTTAAAACAATAAGATTTCTTCTGTAAAACAGAGACCTTTGGATTAAAGATCCGACGGTAGGGAAAATTCCCCAAATCACTTAGAGAATAATCTCTTTAACAAACTTTAACTAATTTATGGGCACTATAAAAAGGACCCTAGACCTCAATTCAAAGGCATGAACATCTGGCTAAAAAAAAAAAGAGAAGAGAACTCTTGAAGAATAAAAAAAAAGGTAAAAACCTTTTAAAGAAGAGAAAATTCTCTTATGAACAAGATCATAGATCTTCAACGATAAATAAATAAATAAATAAAATAGTGCCTTGCACTTGTTTTATGAACCATCGGTTCTTGAATCTAAAAGGTTATTAAATTAATAGTGCCTTGCACTTACATGAACCTTTGGTTCTCTGAGATAAAAAAAAACAAAAAAAAAAATTGTTTCTAAATCAAATAGTGCTTTGCACTTATTTTATGAACCATCGGTTCTTGAATCTAAAAGATTATCAAATTAACAGTATTTTGCACAAATGCAATGCATTAATTAAAGGGCCAGGCCCAAATCAAAATGACTTGACAGGCCAAAATAAATTGCAAGGCAATAAATGGGCAGAGCCAAATAAATTGATGCTTTGCATCCTTTATACAAGGGCAGAGCCCAAAATAAAATTGATGCCTTGCATCATTCCTAAAAGGGCAGAGCCCAAAACAAATTGATACTCTGCATCCTTTCTGGGCAAGGCCCAAATAAAAATAAAAAAAGAAATGCAATACAAAAGCAAATAAAATGTTGAACATTTCAACTGGACTTAGCCCAATTTTGGCCATAAGTCCTTAAATTAAATTGACTGAGCAAAATTGCTCTTCTAAATCAATTTACATCCGGTTCGAGGGTACATCTCCGAACTCCTTTGACATCCGTCGTTGTAATTCCTCAACGACGTCAAAGAGGTGACGGGTCCCAACGACCACACATCGATATGGACTGCGGGGTCCTTAAACCCGTGGACCGAAACGTCCTTAAACTAATGATGGACCGAAACGTCCCTAAACTAATATCGGACCGAAACGTCCCTAAACTAATATCGGACCGAAACGTCCCTAAACTAATGATGGACCACTACGTCCTTAAACTGGCGATGGACCGAAACGTCCTTAAACTAATATTGGACCGGAACGTCCTTAAACTAATATCGGACCGAAACGTCCCTAAACTAATATTGGACCACCACGTCCCTAAACTGGAATATGGACCACCGCGTCCCTAAACTGGCACAATAGAGCCCAAATGCTCTTTTGTCGGACCTAAATGGTCCCGTTAAGTTGATCTTAGTCTCAAACTGGACTTACGTATCCTTAACAAACGTTTGAGTCGATCTTAGTCTCAAAAATGGCTAACGTATCCTCCAAACAGACTTTAGTCCCAAATTGGACTATGAATCTCCCAAACTGGAACAATAGAGCCCAAATGCTCTTTTGTCGGACCTAAATGGTCCCGTTAAGTTGATCTTAGTCTCAAACATGACTAACGTATCCTTAACGAACGTTTAAGTTGATCTTAGCCGCAACGCGACTAACGTATCCTTAAACTAAAAACACCAAACCCAAATCTAAGTAAATACGGATTTGGACTAATCCACGTCCTACGGGCGACGGCATTACTCAGTCTCCGTATACAATCCACGGGCAACCACAAACAAAACAAACACACACGACACGAAGTGAAATTCTGGAGAAGGAGAAAGTTGTTGCCGCGATGCGGTAGCGTAATTAACTGCAGGGGCTTGTGCCTGCAGGGAAGAGCATCCCCACAATCAAAAACCCCTCACCCTGAGGGGGAATCTGACGAAGTCTGCTACATCGGCCGCATCCGTCTAAACCTCCGATACACGGTGCCATAAATCAACTTGGCATCTTCGGAGAGATAGACGGATAAAACCAAATAGCATCTGCCCCGAACCTCAGGCACGGACGCGAAGTCCGGGCCGCCGTTCGGAGGGGAACAGATTCTGGCACGCCCGGTGGGACCTCTTCCTCTTTCCACTCCACACTTCGTGTGTCGTGTTCGCGAACAAATCGCGGTTTGCTGTGATTGCCTGTGGATTCAAGGTACTAAGATTTGGTGTCTTGCTCTATGCAGAAAACAGAAAATCGATGGCTTCAAACTGCACCGCCCGCAGCGATAACTCTCGCTCCGTCATTGCTGGAGGAGTGACTTATGGGCCCCAAGCGGCCTCCCTTTTTAAAATGCCGGTGGAGCAGGTGGCTTAAGCCACCACTGGACTATTTTTTGGGACCATGCTCCCACCAATGAGCTTCAACGCCCCAATGACATTGCAAGAAGCTCCAAAGAAGTCGGTCTTCGATCGACTCACCACTGCCGCGACCCCTCTCAACGGGTCATCCAACTCCACTGCTTCAGGTTTTAATGGATTAGGCCAGAGCTCCATCGGGCCCATGAAGAAGCCTGCCATACTAGAAGGCGTTATCCCGAAACGGATAGCTATCCCAGCTCCCGTTCTTGGCGAAGTCACCAGGGTCGCTTCCCATGTTCGGAAGCCCGCTTCTGACAGGTTGGCCGTCCCCGTTCAACGGACGTCGATCTTTAAAAAGCTGGTACCGGTATATTCTGACCAACACAGGGGGCATGAGGAGGTCACCCCTATAGCTGAAACAACTCCATCAGCACGACATGCCCGACGTCGCCACTGGCGTCGAGTAAGGAAGGCTGGGGGCAACTCCCCCTCTGGGATAACTCCGTCAGCTCCGATGGTGAGAATCGATACTGCTGTTCCAACCAAGAACAGCTTTGAACTGCTCAACAAGGTGCGCAGAAATTCTCCTACTGCGATGTTGAAACGAACTCCTTCACCTGTGGAGAATACTCCAGAGAAGAAGTTAGAGCAGCCCCCTCAACGGCTGTCCTCTAAAATTTACAAAGTCTGGCGACAGGTCCAAGAGTCGGTGATCGATCAAGACTGCCTCCGACGACAGAAAAAGATGAAGGTTCGGCAGGGGAAGGATTACTCTGTCAAACCACAAAAAGCAAAAGCTACTTGGGTGCCCACTACAACGACTCCCTTAACTCCAATCACTCAAAAAAGGAGGCCGCAAAAAGCCCCTGTGTCTTCGGCAAATCGCAAAGACACCGAACACAAACGCCCCAAGTCTGGGGGCATGGTGGTGCACACTGTTTATATGGCTTCTGGAAAGGAGGAAAGCCGCACTTCTACGGGCCACCGACCGCTCACCCGATCCGTGACGAAAGCCCAGGAGCAACAACAAAAGCTTCAGGAAATGATGACTACAATGGCTGCACTCACTGAGCCAAAAGAAAGCTCTGAAACGTCTTCGGATGAGCGTCAAGAACAAGAAACCGACGCTGACTTTTTACGCAGAGTTCTCGAAAAGAGGGACAAAGAAGCTGCAGAGCAAGCGGCTAACATAAAACAGATGGCGCTCCTCTTCCAAGATATGGTAGGGATGATGTTACAGCCGGACCCTCCTGCTGAAGATCCTCCGATCGTCCTTGAAGACGACAGGGGAGAAACGTCAAATCCTCCGCCGGCTCTATCAACAGCCAAGGAGGAGGCAATCTCCAAAGTTGACCTAGATGAATATATAGCTCAGCGGATCCGGGTTCATCAGGCGAATGAAGCGGCTGGGCAAATTGTTAGAACCGGACGACCGTATCCGAGCTGGTATGACCAAATCAATTACCCGCCAGGATATACGATCCCTAAATTCCACGTATATAAAGGGACAGGGAATCCGCATCAGCATGTCGCTCAATTCAGGGCCTTATGCGGCAATACTGGAGGCGATGAAAAATTGTTGCCACGTCAATTCGTCGGCAGCTTAGCAGAAACAGCCTTTGAATGGTATTCGGAGCTACCTAACGACTCTGTCAAAACATTTGCAGAGATGGAACTGCTGTTTACACAAAGATTCGCGAGTGCTAGTGAACGCACCCCGATAACAGCACTGATAAATGCCAGGATAAGGCCGAGCGAAACGTGGGTCCAATACACAACACGATGGCGGAACCTATGGTCGAAATGCGAACAACGCATAGAAGAGGCACCTGCGGTAGGCATGTTTGTGGGCACTCTCGATCCGCAAGCGACCATCTCGCAATTCATGATGTTCTTCAGGCCGACCACCTTCCAGGCCTTGATCGACAAATTAGCCCAAATGGACCAGATGGGCCATAGACCGTCTCCTCCAAGATCCGATCCCCGAAATGAGAAAGGAAAAGCGATCATCGTCGCCAACGCTCAGCAACAGTCGAGCAACTCAAAGCCGGTCGCTCGCCAAAACAACATGCGTCCACGCCCATCCCTCGAAGAGAGGCTGGGACGTCCTTACTCGTTTCCGCAGAATAAAACGAGAAGACTGTTTGAGCTGGCAGTGCGTAACAGACTCATCAATCTGCCGAGTCCAAAGCGTCTGTCGCAGCCAGGCGATCTTAATAATCCCAATTATTGCCCTTACCACCAAACGGTAAGTCACCCGATTGAGGATTGTTTCGTCTTTAAGGGATGGATCGAGGATCAATACCTGCAAGGCAAGTTCACGCTGTCTGAAAGCTGGAAGGTAAACCCCCCATAGCCGCACTCTCCAAAGAAGACGGACACACCGGGGGCAACTTGTTCTTTCGTCGAGGATGAAAACGATGGAGAAAACTTATCGGATGAATCCGATAAATCCGAAGACTACGTAGCGACTTGTCATGTGATTTCTCATTCACTGACGGATGATGAGGAGCATCCTTGCACTGAGAAATCAATGGCGGACCCTGAAACAGAAATTCCGCGGCCGTCAGATAAGTTGATCGATGCCTTCCTAAATGAAATTCGTCTGAAAGCAAAAGCCAATCAAGAGCATGAAATGGCCATATTGGAAAGAACCAAGGTATTCCCGTCAAATCAAAAGCCACACACTGCGGGTAAAAACAAATTCAAGACAAGGAAACGGTTCGCCAAAGCTCTATCAGTAGGAATGAAGCTACCGCCCTCTGAAGAAAATGCTTTCTCTGAGGTAGAGGTGCACCCTAACTTCTGTTTATATCATCAGAAGATCATACATCCTACCGAAGACTGCGAATCCTTTAACTGTTGGTGGCAAGGGTATGTCGCTCAAAAGCGACACTCCGACAGAACAAAGTGTGAAGCTTGTGGACATCGAAAAAATGCGATAGATGAGCGCAAAAGAGCCACCGCCGACTGTCATATAGCCGACTTCAAGGGATCACAAATTATCACCTTTGGAAGCGACTCTGACGAAGAAGCTACCCCCAACTCTTCCATCGGGGAATCTATTTCAAAAATAAAGGAATTGAGACGCTGCGAGAACGTTCAGCCGTGCAATCGCATGCTACTCGGAAAAAATCTCGGCCCCGTAAACAAAGGATCGAACAAAAAGGATAAAAGAAAAGGAAAAAAGGCCCTTGTCGCCAGCACTCACCAACAATCAGGTGACCCTAGACCGGTTGCTTGCCAAAGCAACAAGCGGCAATCCCTCAAGGAAAAGTTGAAACGTCCTTACTCGTTTCCGCAAGATAAAACAAAGGGACTGTTCGAGCTGGCAGTGCGCAACAGACTCATCAATCTGCCGAGTCCAAAACGTCCGTTGTGGCCAGGCGATATTAATAATCCTAATTATTGCCCTTACCACCAAACGGTAGGTCATCTGATTGAGGATTGCTACGTCTTTAAGAACTGGGTTGAAGACCAATACCAACAGGGCAAGTTCGCGTTGTCCGAAATTTGGAAGGTGAACCCGCCACAACCGCATGCTCCGAAAAATATGGGCACGCCGGGGGCATCATGCTCATTCATAGAGAAAGCCTAACGGACCACTACGTCCTAAAACTGGATAACGGACCGAAACGTCCTTAAACTAACAACGGATCGAGATGTCCTTAAACTAACGACGGACCGCAATGTCCTAAAACTTGCAAATGACCGAAACGTCGTTAAACTACTCCCAACCCGCAGCATCTTCAGGCTGACGTGTTAAAAAAAAAAAAACCGGTATGTCCACATGCAAAATGGGCACGGATGAAAACCCTAAAGGGCTCCATGAGTAAAAACAGCAGGGCTACCGGCGAGTGTTCGTGAAAACCCGAAAGGGCGCGACCTCGTAAAAAAATAAAGAAAAAAAAAATAAAGGTATGTCCATAAGCAAAAAGGGCACGGATGAAAACCCGAAAAGGCTCCGTGAGTAAAAACAGCAGGGCTACCGGCGAGTGTTTGTGAAAACCCGAAAGGGCGCAACCTCGTTAAAGAAACACTTATAGGATCCTCTCGACCCTGTAAGGAGAAACCACCTGCGTGAGATCCTTACGACTCACAAAGGAGCAACACATTTGGGGATCCCCACGATTCCTAAGGAGAAAATACACTTGCGAGATCCTCACGACTCGTAAGGAGAACTCTCTTATGGGACCCCCACGGCCCGTAAGACTTGAAAGTCTTAAGTTACAGAGACCTAAACCTGTGCTTAAGCAAACCCCCACAAACTTCCAATATTGCCCTACAAGTGGTCCGATATTGGCCATTGTATACAATCCACGGGCGCGAATAAACATTTTCCTAACCAAGTCCCATCCGTGACTAGGGATATGCTTGTACAGCAAACAACACTTGTAAGTCCTCTCGACTTATAAGGAGAAAACCCTTTTGTAAGATCCTTACGACTTACAAGAGAACATGCACTTAGGAATCCTCACGATTCCCAAGGAGAAAACACACTTACAAGATCCTCACGACTTGTAGGGAGAAATACCTTTGTGAGACCCTTACGGCCCATGAAGTCAAAAGCCTTAGCCGACCGGACCCTTAACCCTGTTTACTAAGCCATCTTTGTTCGACATCAACGGAGGCAAATGATGATTCGCTGATGCCTAGACCGGTATCAAATTCCAAATCCTTTTACGGCAGATGATGATTCGCTCCTGGCAATATCCCAGTTGCAGCGATGCTGATGCCTAGATCGGTATCAAATTCCAAGTCCTTTCATGGCAGATGATGATTCGCTCCTGGCAATATCCCAGTTGCAGCGATGCTGATGCCTAGACCGGTATCAAATTCCAAGTCTTTTTACGGCAGATGATGATTCGCTCCTGGCAATATTCCAGTCGCAGCGATGCTGATGCCAAGATTGGTATCAGATCCCAAATCCCCTACTCGCAAAGAAAAAAAAATATATATATATATATATATATATATATATATATATATATGCATACGAAATAGCCGAAATGATAGGGCAGCTTGCAAACAAAATCAGCAAGTAAAAATGTATGCATGCAAAATAGCCGAAATGGTTGGGCAACTCGCAATAAAAAGCAGCGAGTAAAAAGAAAAATAGCCGAAATGATTGGGCACCGCGAAAAATAGCCGAAGTGATTGGGCAATCGCGATTTTCGCGATATAAAAAGCTGAAATGATAGAGCATCGCGGAAAGAATAAAAAAAAATGAAAAAATGAAACTTTTTGCCCTACAGGTGAAATCACATCGATCCCTGTATACAATCCAGGGGCACAGATAAAGAGGGAACAATACCTTCCGAACAGGCTCCACCAGAAAGCGAAGCCAAATCTCGACGGTTCATAGATAACCTAGAGACCATCTCGACATTTGTCGCAATATTACAGACACGATGTCAACAAATGAAGCAAAAGAAGATCCCGAGCTTTAGGGTCTCGATGTCAACATCGACAACTTAGAGATCACCAACGGCGTTTCTCCTCACTCCAGCCAGATGCAGACGTGACGTCAACAATCGACCTCAGAGTCGCAACGAAACGGAACCATGGCAAAGTCCTTAGTTCCAAATCTCAATGGCCACATCTACAGCCTGGAGACCAACAACGGCGTGCCTCCTCATTCCAGCAGGACACGGATGTTACACCATCAAGCGGAGCGATGGCAAAATCCCAACTCCGCCTTAGCATTCGTCTCATTACAGCAGACACAATGTCAACAACGGCGTTCCTTCGCAGCCCAGCGGGGTGTACATGCAAATTTAACAAAAGACCACATGGTCGAAACAAAGCGGAGCGATGGCAAAATCCCAGCTTCACCTCAGCATTCGTCTCGATACAGTAGTCGCAATGTCAACAACAGCGTTCCTCCGCAGTCCAGCTGGAGGCAGATGCAACGTCAACAAAAGACCTCACGGTCGAAACAAAGCGGAGTAACGGCAAAATCCCAACTCCACCTTAGCATTCGTCTCGTTACAACAGACGCAATGTCAACACCGGCGTTCCTTCGCAGTCCAGCGGGGTGTACATGCAAAGTTAACAAAAGACCCCATGGTCGAAACAAAACGGAGTGATGGCAAAATCCCAGCTCCACCTCAGCATTCGTCTCAATACACCAGACGCAGTGACAAAGCAAATGAAGCGAAGGCCACATTCCTAGCTTCAACGTCTTTACGGTAACTCACATAAAACCGGAAAGACAATCGGAGATCATCTCGCATCAGCACAGAGTGGTCACCACCTTGACGTCCGTCTCGATACAGTAGACGAGATGTCACCTCAACGTTCGTCTCGACACAGCAGGCGCAACGTCATTAAACGAAAGGAGCCACGGCAAAATCCCTAGTTCCAAACCTCGACGGTTCACCAGCAACCTAGAGACAACCACGACATTCGTCTCGATACAGAGGACGCAATGCCAGCAAATGAAGCGAAGGCTAAATTCCTAGCTTCAGGGTCTTAACGGCAAGTCATATAAAACCGGAAAGACAATCGGAGATCATCTCGCATCAGTATGGAGTGGTCACCACTTCGACGTCCGTCTCGATACAGCAGACGAGATGTCACCCCAACGTTCGTTTCGACACAGCAGACGTAACGTCATCAAACAAACGGAGCCACGGCAAAATCCCTAGTTCCCACCGCGACATTCGTCTCGATACAGAGGACGCAATGCCAGCAAACGAAGCGAAGGCTAAATTCCTAGCTTCAGGGTCTTAACGGCAAGTCATATAAAACCGGAAAGACAATCGGAGATCATCTCGCACCAGTGTGGAGTGGTCACCACTTCGACGCCCGTCTCGACACAGCAGACGAGATGTCACCCCAACGTTCGTCTCGACACAGCGGACGTAACGTCATCAAACAAACGGAGCCACAGCAAAATCCCTAGTTCCCACCGCAACATTCGTCTCGATACAGCAGACGCAATGCCAGCAAACGAAGCAAAGGCCAAATTCCTAGCTTCAGGGTCTTAACGGCAAGTCATATAAAGCCTGAAAGACTATCGGAGATCATCCCCACACCAGCGCGGAGTGGTTATGACTCATCGGGGCTCTCCAAAATGAGCATAACCTCAAGTAAAAAGCGGCATGGCAAATTCCTAGCGCTTGCTCTTCCGACGGTCAAACTGCCAAGGAGGATTGCTTGAAGACGTCTTGTCCAGCCCCCGAAGGGATCAGAGACACGGCAGTCGCAGGGCTACTCGAACAGCACGATTGCCTATCGAGGACTATATCAGCTTATGCGACGGTACGATGGCCAAAACCCTAAGTACTACCAACCTTAACGGGCTTCTGTCGTAAAGAGCAGAGGTTAAATGCGACGTTAAGATGTTCTTGCGAGAAACGTTCGATTCATCTCGACTTGTAAAAAATTGTCGAGGCGGCTCGACTCGTGAGATAAAGCCTTAGGCAGTAGGCATAAAAGAAGTCTGTTTCCTAAGCACTGGGACCCTGCAAGTTGGCCCAAAACGGTCTCTTGCATACCATCCACGGGTCTCACTCTCCAACATCGAACTTCGACAAGGAGGGAAACAACCGCTTACAAGTCCTCTCGACTCGTAAGAGGGAAAAATTCTCTTGTAGGATCCTTACGACTTATAAGAGAAAACCACACTTTGGAATCCTCACGATTCCTAAGGAGAAAACCCACCTACGAGATCCTCTCGATCCGTAGGGAGAAAAGTCTCTATGAGACCCTCACGGCTCATAGAGTTGAAAAGTCTTAGGCAGCAGATCTGAACCTGCGGCCTAAGCCCTCGCTATCTCGTGAAGAAATCAGGAAGCTTACTCTATTACCTGCTAATTGTTACGACATGCTGAGAAAGAGGAAAAGCAACGGAAAGAGCATCCGATTTACATTTGATCAAGCGTTCAAGACACAATCATTCATGCATGGGCAAAAAGACTCAGGACAAAAGATATATAATAAAGACAAGCTGGGATATAAAAAAAATTCCATTAATATTGCCCGAAGTTCTTACAGTCATAAAAACAATAAACGAAAGTTAAAATGGAATAACCTCAGATCCAGGGCATGAATTGGGGAATTCAAAAGCGATCCTATCTATGACTTTCCAAGCCTCGCGGACCATCCTAGTGTGCTTCCTTTCGCGAGCACAAGCGTCAGGGTCCCTCTCGATATCTTCCAACCCCCGATAAGCAGCGAGTATGGCAGACTGTTGAAAGACCTTGTGCAAGAGGTCGATAAGACTGTCTCGCCGTCTCTTCGAGATAAAGTTCAATAGGTCCACAGAGTGCACCTTGTCCTCAGCGGCATCCAACGCCCTAAGCGGCACGCCGGAACAGAATAGGGGAAGCGCTTCCCAGATAGCTCCCACGATAAGTTTAAGAAGAAAGGAACGTCGGGGATGCAGTGGACCGTTGTATGCGTCGAAACGACTCATTATTTCAGCACACTCCTCGTTTGTGAACTCCCGATTTTGAGAGTGGCTAAGTCGGCGGATGCCCTCACGAGAGATGATCTCGTAAGAGTATACATGTGGGCGTACATTGTTCCTATGAAAGAAGATCAACAGAATTAGCAGACCGACTGATTAAGCGAATTCTTGTTAAAAACGAGCACAGACAGTTAAACTCCTCGAGAGCAATGCTCTACGAACAAGAGTGACTATCAAAATCCTAATAAGGGAAATTTGAAGAAGTCCTTAAGATTCTGAGATCACTATTATTAAAAGATGATATAGTCCGTTAAAATACAAAACTCCATCATTTTCAGATCAAAAAGATCTATGTTTTGACGAAGATGCAAGGTTCTGTTCATGGGTCAAGAAGCCTTGAAACAGATTCTTGAGAGCAAGGCTCTATTGATGAAACCCTAGAAGGGTTTCTTTAGATCAAAGATCTATAAGAGCAATGCTCTATTAATTAAAATTGGTTTAATTCAAGACTAATTCTTACCTAAATAGTTTCTTTTAAAGAAAATCTAAGAGTTCTTAAAAACAAGAGCAGGGCTCTAAGATTCTGAAAATAAAATTTTTTGGAGATAATGATCATCTGTGAAGGATCAAAGGTCCTATTTATAGGCATCAAGTGCCCTTTCAGCTTCCAAAAGATGGCGCGACGGTTCGGACTCTACCACCGCTGCGCTCACGTTAGGAGGACACGTAAGCACAACGGTGGGGGGGGGGCATTTGTTTACCTCAATCAGAGCAAAGCTCTGTTTAAATTCCAAGGTAGGAAAAGAAGCAATAATTCTGTTTTTCTCCAATCAGAGCAAAACTCTGTCTTGAAAATTAAAAAGAAAATTAAAGTTAAAATAAATGAAGTAACGTACTCTATAAGAGCAAAGCTCTGGAAACAAAGCTCTGAAGAGAAGAGAAGAGAGAGAGAAAAAAAAAACTGCGCGCCGCGCAGTGCGCAACTGCGCACTCAGTGCGCGCGCGCAGTGCGCAACTGAGCGCGCAGTAAAAAAAATAATAAAAAAATAAAAAAATAAAAAATAAAAAAATAAAAAAAAAATAAAACTTTTTTTATTGCAAAAACAGAATAAAGATTTGAGTAAATCTTTTCTGTTTTTGTTAAAACAATAAGATTTCTTCTGTAAAACAGAGACCTTTGGATTAAAGATCCAACGGTGGGGAAAATTCCCCAAATCACTTAGAGAATAATCTCTTTAACAAACTTTAACTAATTTATGGGCACTATAAAAAGGACCCTAGACCTCAATTCAAAGGCATGAACATCTGGCTAAAAAAAAAGAGAAGAGAACTCTTGAAGAATAAAAAAAAAGGTAAAAACCTTTTAAAGAAGAGAAAATTCTCTTATGAACAAGATCATAGATCTTCAACGATAAATAAATAAATAAATAAAATAGTGCCTTGCACTTGTTTTATGAACCATCGGTTCTTGAACCTAAAAGGTTATTAAATTAATAGTGCCTTGCACTTACATGAACCTTTGGTTCTCTGAGATAAAAAAAAAAACAAAAAAAAACTTGTTTCTAAATCAAATAGTGCTTTGCACTTATTTTATGAACCATCGGTTCTTGAATCTAAAAGATTATCAAATTAACAGTATTTTGCACAAATGCAATGCATTAATTAAAGGGCCAGGCCCAAATCAAAATGACTTGACAGGCCAAAATAAATTGCAAGGCAATAAATGGGCAGAGCCCAAATAAATTGATGCTTTGCATCCTTTATACAAGGGCAGAGCCCAAAATAAAATTGATGCCTTGCATCATTCCTAAAAGGGCAGAGCCCAAAACAAATTGATGCTCTGCATCCTTTCTGGGCAAGGCCCAAATAAAAATAAAAAAAGAAATGCAATACAAAAGCAAATAAAATGTTGAACATTTCAACTGGACTTAGCCCAATTTTGGCCATAAGTCCTTAAATTAAATTGACTGAGCAAAATTGCTCTTCTAAATCAATTTACATCCAGTTCGAGGGTACATCTCCGAACTCCTTTGACATCCGTCGTTGTAATTCCTCAACGACGTCAAAGAGGTGATGGGTCCCAACGACCACACATCGATATGGACTGCGGGGTCCTTAAACCCGTGGACCGAAACGTCCCTAAACTAATATCGGACCGAAACGTCCCTAAACTAATGATGGACCACCACGTCCTTAAACTGGCGATGGACCGAAACGTCCTTAAACTAATATCGGACCGGAACGTCCTTAAACTAATATCGGACCGAAACGTCCCTAAACTAATATTGGACCACCACGTCCCTAAACTGGAATATGGACCACCGCGTCCCTAAACTGGCACAATAGAGCCCAAATGCTCTTTTGTCGGACCTAAATGGTCCCGTTAAGTTGATCTTAGTCTCAAACTGGACTGACGTATCCTTAACAAACGTTTGAGTCGATCTTAGCCTCAAAAATGGCTAACGTATCCTCCAAACAGACTTTAGTCCCAAATTGGACTATGAATCTCCCAAACTGGAACAATAGAGCCCAAATGCTCTTTTGTCGGACCTAAATGGTCCCGTTAAGTTGATCTTAGTCTCAAACATGACTAACGTATCCTTAACGAACGTTTAAGTTGATCTTAGCCGCAACGCGACTAACGTATCCTTAAACTAAAAACACCAAACCCAAATCTAAGTAAATACGGATTTGCACTAATCCACGTCCTACGGGCGACGGCATTACTCAGTCTCCGTATACAATCCACGGGCAACCACAAACAAAACAAACACACACGACACGAAGTGAAATTCTGGAGAAGGAGAAAGTTGTTGCCGCAATGCGGTAGCGTAATTAACTGCAGGGGCTTGCGCCTGCAGGGAAGAGCGTCCCCACAATCAAAAACCCCTCACCCTGAGGGGGAATCTGACGAAGTCTGCTACATCGGCCGCATCCGTCTAAACCTTCGATACACGGTGCCATAAATCAACTTGGCATCTTCGGAGAGATAGACGGATAAAACCAAATAGTATCTGCCCCGAACCTCAGGCATGGACGCGAAGTCCGGGCCGCCGTTCGGAGGGGAACAATGTTTAAGCGATTTTACTAGGATGCGAACTATATACAAGTTATAGATTGATGTATATTAAGATGGTTTTCATATTGGGTTTTAATATTTTATTCTCGCCATAACTCCGATGATTGCGTTATGCTTGACGGAGTTGATTTTTGTTATGTATTGATGATTTCGGAGCCCCGACGATTTGAGTGTTTGCTAAATGTTTTAATATTTGGAGGGGGAGTTTTAATTTAAATTCGGGGACCGAATTTCTTAAAGGGGGGAAGAATGTAACATTTTAAAAATAATTAAATAAATAAAATTTGTTTAAGTGAATTTTAGGATTTTCGGTAAAGTAAAATGTATTTTTCGTAAAACTAAACCGTAATTATTTTTCACTATAAATTTAAAAATATCTATTTTAATTATGTTATTACTAGTAAATGGTGTTTATTTAGCCACTTATAAATTTTTAGTTCAATTAAATATTTTTCCTAAATTAAATATTTTAAATATTAACATAAGCTTTATTTTTACACTAAATTAGTGTAAATTACAAATTTGAATGGTTTTAATTTGTAAAAATGAGCCATGGTATATTAGAATCAAGTGTGTAATATGCAAAATCTTTTCCAAAATCTCTCCATGGTTCTAGAAATTTCTAGGAAAAGGGTTAAATTGAAAAAGTTAGATAATAAAGGGTTTAAGTGAAAAAAAATGCATTATTTATGAACTTTCTACACAATACCACACATTTTTCTCTCTCTACACCCTCCTCCCTCTCCATGGCCGGCCTCCCCTCCATGGGTAGCCCCAAAATTTTCCCCTCATCATTTTTTCATCAAAATTCATCAAAAATTCCAAAAATAAATCTCAAAAATCAACATTCAACCTCTACAACTTTCCTTTGACCTATTTAGCATGGATTTTGGAGATGGAAAGCATGCATTTTGGAGGCTTATTTCATGTTTGGGTTTCATATTTTGGAGGTATAAATTTCCTTCTTTTGATTTATTGTTATTAGATGTTCATTTAAACATAATTAGATTTAATATATTAATTCTATTTACTACTTTTAAAATTCAAGTTAGGGTTTGAAAAATCAAGTTGTGATTTTTATTAATTAAATAAGATTATAATAACTAGTCTACCATTTTTAGAAGTGGAAAAATCTTGCATGGTTATTATATATAATAATTTGTGTATTCAATTGTTTCAATTAAGCTATTTAGGTAACTAGATTTTTCTAAAATGTGTTTGTGGGTAAAATAAAATTCATATTAAGGTTGTTATCATTAGATGGTAGTTTTAAGTAGAATATTAGTATATTAAAGGAATGAAAAACTTAGTTTGATCACTAGTTTCTTGTGATAATTGGAAAAATACTAATAAAATGCTATTTTTGTAAACTAGATTTTGGGAAATTCCTAAATAAATGAGATTAAAAATATAATTATGGTTTCATCATATCATTATCATCATGAATTGTAGTTTAATACATTAATTCATGCAAAATCATGTTTTTTTGTGGAATTGTGAAATTTTGGTTGAAAGAGCTTGAAAATTTCTAATGGTTGCAAACTAGAAATTTCAAACTAATACAAATTTGTGTAATAAAAATATAGTAAGGGGTTGTATAGTCTAGTTATGCTATTTGATGAGTTTTATGACCATTGGTTTCATTTAAATGTCAAGTTTTGATGAAAAACGGTGATTGGCATTTTCGGGTTTTACGAAATTGGACGGTTTGATGGATTTTAGGGTTTCGATGAATTTAATCATGTTTTATAATATAAGTAATGTATTTTAAAACTACGAGTTATTTTTTGATGTTTATCTCGATCCATCGGAGTTTGTACGCCGATATCGAGCGATATTTGGTTCTTTTGCGTGGACGGGACATAGGTTTTAACCTATGCTTGTTCCTTGTATCGTTTGACTTTTGTATGTGATTCAGTTTACGATGCTATTTATATGTTTGCGTTTAGGTACCCCTCACGTGGACTGTGGGCGATGAAGAGGATGATGGCGACACCGTCTTCGGCAGACATGGACCAGGTGAGTAGATGTATATCTACGGGGGGAAGTCGGGTGGATGGCGTTTAGCACCCCCGCAACGTAGAATAGGGATAGTACTTATTGACATTATGAAACAAGATGTGACCCTAGATTCTTAATGAGTAGGATCCTAGTAATGACCCTAGGCTGGACTAGACTGATTTAGGAAGACATATCAGAAGATGAATACCTTGGAAGAGCTTCGTAGGTTTCAGGTAGAAACACACGCATGCACACACTGAAACACGACAGGGTGTATATGTGCATGTGTATATATATATAGGATGAGGTATAGGTGTATATATATATATATACAACACGTATATGGGATACATTGATGTGATATGATATCCGAGGTATGATGAAACAGTGTAACTGGGCTTGATGCCGTGATTCTTGGCTATACGGTCGTATTAAGTGTTAGCGGATCATTAGAGAATGAGATAATGAACATGTAAACATAAATTATAATGGGTGGTGATGATATTGAGGTACATGGGACACTAAAATAGTACCCGGACTGTAACTTATGATTGATCACGATATGGGATATGTATGACTTGATTACGACATCATATAGGTGTGACCTGATGTCGATATCATAGAGGTGTGACTTGAGGACGATATGATATCAGTACGACTTAATCACAATATGATACATATGACATGATATTTCTGAGGATAAACTAATGATGTTTATTATGATGGCAATGATATATGATTGATGTATGCGATCACAGTTTAGTACCTTGATCATGAGTTGTGTTGATGATGACATTATACTAATGATGAGACACCTAGGAGATACTTGACCCGTACCCCGATATTGGGAAGCCGTACGATGGATTTTACCGTACGAGGCATAGATATGATGATTGATCCGCACTCTTGATTCGAGGAAGTCGTACTACGTACGTGACGCTATTGAGGCTGGATCGCCGACTATTAGAGATATTGATTCAGACCTAGGTAGACTCTTGTTTCTTAATGACTAGTTTCTTAGGTTTAGTTCCTTAGGAGGTTAGATGGACACTAGGTTAGGTTCGAGTCATATAGTGGTAGTGATAATTGTATATCAAATGTGTGGATAACACACATCCGTCTTTACTTTCACACTGTAATCATCATGTTGCATGTTCATACATATGTTGCTATAATTAGTATAAACTGTACCTGTTAGGACACCAGCACCATTACCGGTGATGCGCATATTCCATGCACACTTATTTGCCGGATCACACACATCATCATCGGTAATTGCTATGTCACGTACACTTTAGATTATATTATCTTTTATTGATAGAATCAGTTAACAACTTGACCGATATAATATTGTGATTACTCTATGATGTTAGTATAGACATGATAATTATTACTTAGACATTCATGCATTCATGTTTTCATGTTATCATGCAGTACTATGAGCATATGCTGACACTTATCATATACTTACTCATGATTTTGAGATTTGGGTTTCTATGATATTTCTGGATTTTTGGGGAAAACCGCAAGAATATATAAAAAAAACTTCTCTCTCTTTCCTCCTCTCTTTTTAAAACATAAGATGCGGTTTTCTCGTGATGTATGTGTCGTCCACCATGAGATTTCATGTTTTCTGTTGGACTTCGAGACCCGATTTGAGGAGTGGATGAACCGTCTCGGGTACATGGTGGGCCCGGTATGGTACCCCGGGGCAAGAAGATCGAGTTGTAGACGATGAGCCTGGCAGGGGAAGGCTACCTACCGGTGATGTCTGGCGCGGCGGATATCCGGAGGATACCGACCGTTGTCGTGAAATTTGATGATATGGGCCGATCCGGACTGACGGAGCCCGAGGTATTGAGACTATGAGACTTGAGATTTACATGTTTGTGTCGATACTTGACACGGATTTCTATGGATTTCATTGTTGAGATTTCAGATTCCTATACACATTTTACTATGATAACAGCTAAAGATTTCTTATACAGATATATCTGGATTTCAGGATTGATTATTTTATATTCATGGTGCATGCATATCCATTCATATGACATAGTATTATATGAGGCACTGACACGGGCACGGAGTATCTGCACTTACACGTAGTATTACCCTGCTATTACTAGATGATTGGGACTTAGTAGTGTATTATTATGACCTAGGATAGCGTCGTGCATTCGATTTCTTTTCGTAGATGTCTTCTACTCACGAGTTGGCAACTCACCCCCGTTGTGCCAAATTTTATTACAGGTTCGATGTACAGGTTTCCCTGGCAGCTTGCTGGCACATCTATTCTTTCAGGGTGATTTGCACAGTAGGTTGGCTCACTTGTATCCGAACCACCATTGTACTTTTATTCTTTCATTTGTATCTAGTAAGCTCCATCAACCATACTTGTATTACTTGATAATTTTATTGGACCAGTCTTTTATTTTGACCTTAGAGTCACGCATGTATTATTCTGATTTGGTAGTTTTGTTTTCTTTGAGTTTTGAGCCTCGCCTTTTGGCGTTGTATATTATTGTTCTTGTTGTGGTTGTTTTCGCCTGTTGGCGTTGATGCTAGCTCCCGTTGGGGATGCTTTTTATTGTTTATGTATATTATACTTGTTGTACCCGTTTGGGGGCCATTTTTTATAGAGGAGACTCTGCCGAAATTTTTGAGAAAATTTGCTGATGCTTTTAAACTTGTTTTCTTTTTCTTTTTCTTCTTCTTTTATGGTTTAGATTTCTGGGCTTCGGCTTACTTAGGTTACATGGCGCTTCTAGACGCTTCGTAATCTAAGTGCCTGTTACGTTCCGTACTTTCGGGTCATGACACTTCCTTACCGCAACTGCTGTCTGCTGCAAACTCCCCTTCATCCCAGATAAACTCTGCTGCTCTCGGGCTGCCGTAAGTACTTGTGAGAAAGTGGTCAAACCCAGGGAGACAATCTGCCTCTGGATGTCCATGTCCAAGCTGCGCATGAACCTCCGCGCCCTGTCTGCATCGTTGGCAATTAAAGGTCCAGCGAATCTGCTGAGTCTTGTCAATTCTGCTGCATGCACATCTACGGGTGCTCCATTTTGCCTCAGCCCGATCAACTTCTCCTCCATTTCCTCCCGTGCAGTCCGCGGGAAGAACTTTTCTAGGAAACTCTTTGAAAAATCCGCCCACTTGATCGGCTTGGGCAAGCGGGTCTCCTCCACAAGCCACCATTCTCGGGCGTAGTCCACTAGCTGAATGCGTACCACATCAACTCTTTTCTCATCTGGAATCTGTGCCACAACAAGCAAGTTCTCTGTGTCAACTAGCCACTGCTCTGCTGGCAACGGCTCCTCCAAACCAGTAAATGTAGACGGACCCAAACGTCTGAAATCTGCTACGGTCCCTACTCGGTCAACTGGTTTAGCTCCAACATCGTTCACAGACTGTTGAACGATCTGCAAACCTTCCTGAAACGATTCCACTTGCTGCTGGATCAGCTCGGTCTGTCTCTTTTGATTCTCCAGCATTCCCCTTATCACCCCAAGCATGGCGGCTTCATCCACACGCCTTTGGTACGTCTTCAAATTCTTACCTGCCATATTCCTGAAATCAAAACACTTAACATTAGCATGATTATAGATTCAAAATTTAGATCAAGGCTAGAACTCCAAGTTACTTAAATAGAGTGCCGCATTGTAACTATGCCGCGGTATCATAGCCACAATTACATAACTCCACCCAAGTCGCCTAAGTCCTAGAGATAACAAGGATTCAGGTTTTCGAGTCGATATGCAAAGAAAGTTTGCACATCGTAAAAGATATAATCAGGAAGAATGTGATTCAACAATGGTAAACGGCAAGGTGGCAGGACATGTTTCCTAAACACGGGTATTCTAATTCGTGTATTGGGTATAATACCCAACTACAAAAAGAATCAACCTGATTAACCTATGGCTCTGATACCAAAAGAACAATGTCACGCCCCGCTTCCCAGAGTACGCTAAGATAGGCACATGACATAGCCAACCATGCTACCTGTGGGTAGGAAGTATCCATCCACAGTCACATTACGGCTGTAGAGATATCAAGAACAAAATAAAACTATCTAAAACATGTCCATAATCCAAGATAGCATGAGTCAAGAATAATAAAATGCGGAAGCGAAAGATCCAATACAAAATAACTGGAATGTATGTCCCATAATACGGGCTCATATCAGGAAATAAATGCAGGAAAGAAAACTAACTACTGGTGACACTCACAGCTCAGCCTGTCGGCTGAAGTACTCCTGCTCGGACTGCGACAGCGGTACAGAATTTGGGCCATGCAAAACCCAGACGTCAGCGCGTCAAGTCATCAAGTAATAACATAATAAACAGGGTAACAGGCAATGCGAATATAAACATGAATAAAGCAAGGGTAACAATAATATAAATCAGAGCAGTGCTGTGGGTAAACTAAACTGTTTTATCAGGTTTCCTGTCCTAAAGTCTTTGAAACCAAATTGATGAATCATCGATGTAACTCAATAGTATCCCGTACATACCCGGGACCACGGCCCAGATTCTCGGGCTGAAACCGAGACATGCCGCTCGGCACTAAACAGGAATGTGTACAGATGAATGATGTCAGCAGCATCATTCCAAGGCTGGCCTAGCCTCTAAAACTGATCAGAACAAGTAGCGAACTGTTGAGTTACAAGTCAGATTTCACCTTTGATTTCCCCATACCCCCAAGTTATATGTGTAAGTCAAGTCAGGTATCCCGTAATCAAGAACTAATGCCAACACAGGATCAGGTAAACAGGTTTGTCTGGATAGACAACAGGAACGGTCCATGAGGACTACATGTCAGGTTCGTTGGCATTAGACACAAGATCAGGTAACGGGTCAGGTCATGGTACATCAGGTCAAGTCAAGCTGTATACGGTACCATGTCGGGTCAATCAATATGTATGTAGCAAGTCAGGTCAAGATGTAAACGATATCATGGGTGTGCTTATACTCAGTTACATAATCAAGCATAGTCATCAACAACATAGATTTAAGCAACGAATTAAACAATAAAGAAGCATCGACTAATTAGCAGCACAGTTATCAATTGTGTGTCCGAGGTGTTATCAACAATATAAGAATACAATATGACAGTTAGGGCCGTTAAATCATGTTAACTAGTTTAAGAATTTTATGGATGCAATGATATATATATATATATATATATATATATATATATATATATATATATATATAAGTTCCATGGATGAAATCACAGTTTATGCAGGTTAAATGTACACGAGTGTCCGAATAAAGTAAAACGATAGATAAAGTGCCATAGGCTACGTCATTAGTGAAAGTGTAATTAAAACATGTAAGTGTGGTTATTAGGTTCAATACCGTAATTGCAAAGGGTAGGTTCCAAGTTTGAAAGATAAAATGATATATAACAATATTGAACACGAAAATGGGAAATGATCGTACTAAAGTTAAAACTACAGGTTTAAGGTGTCATCAATGTGTAAGTAAATATTATTTAGCATGTAGCAAGGGGTACTTGCCTCGACGGGTCGCGAATCGGGAAAACGGGACGTAAAACGTCGGCGGGGAAACTCGCGATGGGCGCACTGTTCATGGAATGAACCCAAACGACGAACAGTGGAACCACACAGGTCAGGGTACCTCGCTGGATCGTCGGGACACGTCGCCGGCACGGCCGGATTTCGGCGAGATGCAAAAACAGCGAACGATCAAGAATGCAACAAGAAAAGAAAATAAAGAAGAAGGGAAGGAGAACAGAGAAAGGGGTGCTCACGAGGATCTGTGGGGAGGTTGTGGTCGTCGATCACGTCGACGGAGCTCCGGCGGTCGGCCTACGACGACAGCGACGGAAACCTAGATCATGAAAACATGAATCGGGGAGAAGAAGAAGAAAGAAGAGGAGAAGAGGAGAGGAGAAAGAGAGAAGACACTCACCTAGGGATGCACGAGGCCGGGGGGGGACGGATTGAGATCGCCGGCGGCGATCCCACGAGGTGCAGGCGGTGTGCAGGTGGCCGCGGTTGCCGGTGCAGGGTGCACGGGGAGTTGATGAAGGAGGGGGAAGAGGTGGATGAGGAGGTGACGAGGGCGAGGAGACGACGAGGCCGGTGGTGATGGCGTCGGCGTTGGGCTACGGCGGCGAAGGGTTCACGGGGTTTCAGTTCGCTATGTGAAAGAAAAAGAAAAGGAGGAAGAGAAAGTATATATAGGAGAGAGAAAGGGAGAGAGATATGGGGGAGAGAGAGAGAGAGATACAGGAAGAGAGAGAGAGATAGAGACGGGGAAAGAGAGAGAGGAGTTGCGAGAGGAGAGAGATAGAGAGGGGAGAGAGATCGAGAGGAGCGATAAAGTTGGAGTTTAGTGGAAGAGAAAAGAGAGAGAGAGAAGCGTAGAAAAGGTGGGGCCCACGGGGATTTAAAGAGAAATGATTGGCTGAAAGATTTGTGGGGTTAGGAAAAATTTAATAAAGATTTAGAAATAAGGAAAATATATTATGGGTTAAATTTATATATATTAAACGGTTAAAAAATATTAGAAATTGGGATTTGGCGCAAAGTAAAATATTTCCAAATTGCGCCCGGGTCGGGTGCAAAAATTCGAAATTGAAATAAGAAAATTTTAGGCGGGATCCAAAATTTAAGATGAAGTATTTTACAATCAAAAAGCATACCCCCAAAACGGACACACGTACGTGCACGTAGCCGTCCAAACTTGCCTGTTTCACTGAAAGGGACGAGAACACGAAGCACGGACGCTACAACAGGGCTAGGGGTGTCAAGCATGCCATGACGAATATTTTTAATTTTATTTTAGATGTCTTAAATTGTTATATGCAGAAATGAATTGATGGGGTAAAATTACAATAAGTAATAATCAAGCAAGATAAATGAAATAAAGGCCACACTCCAATCATAAGGTAACAGAAATTAGTAGCATTGGGCTCGGTTGTTACACCATCACTGGAAGGAAGTGAGCCTCTTTCGTCAACCGGTCAACAATTACCAAAATGGAGTCACACCCTCTACTGGTCCTGGGTAGACCCATAATGAAATCCATGGAAATCTGCTCCCATTTCTACTCCAGAATGGGTAAAGGTTGAAACTCTCCCGCCAGTCTCTGGTGCTCAGCCTTGACTTGCTGACAAGTCAGGCACCTCGAAACGAAGTCCGAATATCGCGTTTCATCCCTTCCCACCAGTAGAAGTCTCTCAAGTCCCGGTACATCTTGGTAGAACCTGGATGAACGCTAAAGGCCGACTGATGTGCCTGCTCTAGGATCTTGCGTCTCAACCCATCAGCATCTGGTACACACAGGCGAGTCCCGTATCGTAGCACACCCTGGTCATCAATCATGAACTCCGAAACTGTACCATGTCGAACAAGCTCAAGAATCTCGAACAAACGGGCATCACTGGGTTGCGCCTCACGGATATGATCAAGTAGTAGTGGACGGGCGCGGACATGAGCAAGATGTCCCCTAGCGGAAGTGAACTCGAACCACACTCTACTATCACACAAGAGCTGCCAATCTGTAGAAGACTGATGCTGAACCGCGCTCAACTAGGACAAGCTACCCCTGGGCCTACGACTCAAAGCATCAGCTACCACATTCGTCTTGCCCGGGTGATAAAGAATCTCACAATCATAATCCTTCACTAGCTCCATCCATCGGCGCTGTCTCAGGTTCAGATCCCGCTGCTGGAAGATATACTTCAAACTCTTGTGATCCGTGAAGATCTGACATGACTCTCCGTACAAGTAGTGTTTCCAAATATTCAACGCAAAGACCACCGCGGCCATCTCAAGATTGTGAGTGGGGTAATTCTGCTCGTGCTTCTTCAGCTGCCTAGAAGCATACGCAATCACCCTATCATGCTGCATCAAAACACAGCCAAGCCCCACTCGAGAAGCATCACAGTAAACAACATAGCCGCCCGATCCAGAAGGTAAAGATAGAACTGGTGCTGTCGTCAACCGAGTCTTCAACTGCTGAAAACTCTGCTCGCACGCATCAGTCCAAAGAAAAGGAACCCCCTTCCGGGTCAGTCTAGTCAGCGGTGCAGCGATACTCGAGAAATCCTGCACAAAACGGCGACAATAACCAGCTAAGCCCAAAAAGCTGCGGACCTCAGTCACCGATACAGGTCTGGGCTAAAGCTGTACAGCCTCGATCTTCCTCGGGTCCACCAGAATACCATTACCAGTCACCACATGACCCAGGAAGTCCACTCTATCAAGCCAAAATGCGCACTTTGAGAATTTAGCATACAGCTGGTGCTCTTTCAATATCTGCAAAGTAATCCTCAAGTGCTGCTCATGCTCCTCACGACTCCTAGAGTAGACCAGTACGTCATCAATAAACACTATAATGAACTGGTCGAGGAACAGCCTGAAAATCCGGTTCATCAGATCCATGAACGCTGCTGGCACATTGGTGAGTCCGAACGACATCACCAAAAACTCATAATGCCCATAGCGCGTACGAAAAGCAGTCTTCGGAATGTCATCATTCCGAACCCGCAACTGATGATAACCCGAACGCAAATCAATCTTTGAAAAATATTTCGCACCCTGGAGCTGATCAAATAAATCGTCAATGCGAGGTAAAGGATACCTGTTCCGCACCGTAACTCGGTTCAACTGACGATAATCCACACATAGCCTCAAACTGCCGTCCTTCTTCTTGACGAACAGAACATGAGCTTCCCACGGCGAAACACTCGGACGCACAAGTCCCAAATCAATCAACTCTTGTAATTGATCTTTAACCACTCTAAGCTCTGTCGGAGCCATCCGATAAGGCGGTATAGAAATAGGCTCCGTGCCAGGAATCAGATCAATGAAAAACTCAATATTGCGCTCTGGCGGCATCCTTGGTAACTAATCGGGAAAGACATCGGGAAACTCTCACACAGTAGGAACCCGGTCCAACGACTCCACTGTGGCTCTTGTATCCTGAATGAAAGCCAAGAATCCTCGACATCCCCTCCTCAAAAGCCGACTAGCGCATAGGACAGAAATCAAACTGTGAGGGGCGGCACCACGGTCCCCCTGCACAACAAACACTGACTCACCAGGAAAACAAAACCTAACTGTCTTCTCGCGGCAGTCCACGGACGTGTAGCAAGTAGCTAGCCAGTCCATGCTCAGCAGAACGTCGAAGTCCAATATCTTAAGAAGGATCAAGTCGACGGGCAAATCTCTGTCTCCTAAACGGACAACACACGACCGAAACACGTGTCGTGCAACAAACGACTCTCCTACAGGAGTAGCCACGACCAGCGGCTGATCTAGCCAACAAGACTCTCGGTCTAACCTCGGCACGAAGTGCGTAGAAACATACGAATGCGTAGATCCCGGATCGAAAAGAACATGTGCATCATAAGAACATACAGAAAGGGTACCTGAAACCACAGCATTGGACGCCTGAGCATCCTGGTGAGTCAAGGCAAACACCCGAGCCTGCCCTCTACCGGCAACTGGCTGACCTCCGCCTCTACCACCTTGCCCTCTTGGTACAAAACCACCGCGACCCCGACCTCTCTGCACAAGAGTCTGACACGGAGCAACAACAGGCATAAGAGGCAACGCCCTCTGAGGTGGAGAAGGTGGTAAGGTAACCTGCGGTACAGCTGCCTCGCTCACTCGTGGCTCAGCACAATCTCGAACCCGATGACCCATACTCCTGCACCGGTAACATCCAGAAACAAACTGCCGACCCTCCTGAGGGTAAGAGCTAAAAAGCCGACCTCGTCCCGAACCTCCACTATCTGAACGGGAACTGTCACGACGTCTGAACGCCCGCCTCTCTGCCGGATCACCAGTACGAACCCTCTTCGATTCCGGAGCAACTGACGACTCAAAAAGACGCTCCTCTACCAATAGGGCTGCATCCACCGCTGCTGCATATGTGTCGCAATGCTGAATGCTGATGGCTAAGAACAACTGGGTAAGCAGGCCTCGAACAAACCTCTTCACCCTCATCTCCTCAGACGCCACCAAGTACGGAGCATACACAGACAGCTCGGTAAACAGTACATCATACTCAGACACCGTCATCCCCAGAGTCTGACGTAACGACTCAAATCTACACGCTCGCGCATCCCTGACGCTCGGTGGAAGAAAACGGGCAAGAAATACTGTCACAAACTCAGCCCAGGTCATAGGAGCAAGACCCGCGGCTCTGCCCCTCTCCAACGACTCACACCACTTCTGGGCCAGACCCTCCAGCCGGAAACTCGCGAACTCCTCCCATCTCTCATGGAGCATCGGAGCGAACGACAAATCCTGGCCATCTGGTCGATAAACGACCGCGGATCCTCAGTAGTATCTGTGCCAGTGAACACCGAAGGCCTCAGCCTCATGAACTCAGTCAGTGACACGGTATTAACCTCCGGAGCTATAACTGCAACTGCCGGAACTGTAGGTACCATCGTGGTCCCTACAACGGGTGGAACAACTGCCTGCCCCTGCGCTCGAGTGGCCTCTACTAAAGTCCCCATCATCTGGCGCAGGTCCTGCATACCATCCCCAAACATAGCAACGTGCTCTGGTATGACAGGCGTACCGCCCTGGCCAGCTCTCGCCTCAGGCGAGTCAACTCTGACCTCGGCCCTCGCGGCCGCTCTCTGTGCCCTCATAGTATTCGGCGGCATAAAGGCTGGAAATTGAAACAAGATTCGATAAGGAAACAGGAATCGAATCACAAGGATGTATATCATCACAGAGGAATATCAATCAATAACTCCTAAGGACACTTAGGCGGAGTACCGTGTCGTAAGTATGCCGCGGAACATACACACGCTACGTCACTCTGCTTAAGCTACCTACTCTATCATACCAAGGTCATCCTACACTCCGAAAGGTAAAACCTAATGCTCTGATACCAACTTTGTCACGATCCAAAATTTGGCCCGTAACCGGCACTTAAACTACGTAACGTCTACAGGCGTACGTAACTCAAGTAAGCCGAAACCCAGAAATCTAAACCACCCAAATCTGGATCAACGGAGAAAAACATAGTTTTAACATTTAGAAAAAACACAAGTAAAATCTCTAACTCTAGTTTTCTTTCTTGAAAATTTCGGCAGCACCTCCTTTGTAAAAACCAGCCCCGAAAACAGGTACACCATAGATAAAATAAGAACATCCCAAACGGGAGTAAATCACGCCCAACGGCGGAGACAACCATCACAAGATATAAATACGACGCCGAAGCAAAGAATATAAAGGAAAAATGCATAAAGAGAAAAAACTTTTCAACATAACCGGCTCCCACGAGCACGGCACCCAAAGTCACCAAAATAATACAGCACCGAATCTTCACAAGTCGTCTCTAAGTCATATACAAACAGTGGTGGATGGAGAATACTAGATCCAAACAAAAGATATACAATATACAGACAGATAACCGCAAACCCACCTAAAAGCAACGGCCTCACAGCCAAACGTAGCGGTATCAAAAAAAGTAGAGATAATAAGACGCCCTGCCGCGACTACTCAGAGGGAAAGTCCTGCAAAACCCTGTGGCACAACGGGGGTGAGTTGCCAACTCGTGAATAGTAAATAACATCATACTGAAATCGCAAGTATGCACTAACAACAATGATCAATAGCATGTAAGCTGGTAGCATGAGTATGACAATATGAATATGCAACTATCATGATCAAGGCACACCACCAGGGTACTATATCTACATGAATCAAATGCATATCAACTGAATACTGAGTGAGGGATAGTAAATAATCTCATGAATAAATCATAAGCATGGAAAAACACGGTGTAACTCAACAACACCCCAAATCCCAAAATACTCAGTTCGGCCCTCAAATCCTGTACGTCTCATGGAACCTGAGTGTCAAACATTGACACTCTAAAACATTATGAAAACCAGTGCCTAACATCGACACGTAAATACTCGTATCCATACGTTCCTCGAAACCCAAGTATCCCACTTCGACACTTGTGTTCCACGTATCGGTCTTTCTGATATCTATACGTTCCTCGAAACCCAAGTATCCCATCTCGACACTTGTGTTCCACGTGTCGGTCTGTCAAAATCCATATATCTCTCGGAATATAAGTGCCTAACATCGACACTTGAAATTCCCATATCGCATGAAAACATATCTCAAATGCGTAAATCCATGTAAAATAGCATATGCAACATAAAATATCAATATGAGCATATCACGGGAAAAGTCCGCTATTCAATGCATCAAGTCATTAAATATATCTCGCGGTTTCCAAAATCCAAATCCAGAATACATATATATACAGCGTCCCATTCCACCGATATATATGCTATAAAAACTGATCATGTAACAATAGCAAAGTATATGTGCGAGCATGTAGGTATGGTATGGCATATGTATGAGCATGTAGGTAATCATGTATGCTATATGTCATATGCGCTATCGCATAAGAATAACTGTTTCAATGTAGCTAACCAATAGCAAGGTATATCAATGAATATTTGTGTTGTGTGTATCATGGCAATTACTGACAGTGTGGGTGTAGCATATCATAGGTGCTCGTGCAACATGGACTGTTAATAATAGTGCAGGGTACAATAGGTACAGTATAAGGCACACCAAGTAACTATATGCAATGACAATCATGCAATATCTCTATATGAGTACATAACATACGACTAATATCATATCATATCTAGCCCCGACGCTTAGCGCCATACGGGTGATTTCCTCATAGTTGTTAAATCTACTCACCAATGGTCTCCAGCTATGAAAATCCGATCACCTGCTTCCCCTTGTTCGCAGCGTCTGAAGTCCCCGCTTGCGATACTATATTTCCATAAACACAAGAAATATTGCAAATACCTCAGAAATCGACCAATATAACGTAAAACTACGTATTAAATAACGCATCAACACTAATCTAACTCGCGAGTGTACGTCTAGTGGCTAACGTGCGTTGCGACACTACTAAACAAAACTGAGTACAACTGCTGCATCAGATCACGATTCGTGTCGGATTACGTAATACGCGGATATAAAACACTAAATTATAGCTAAACGATCCCAGATTTTTCATACTGCAATTACTAAAAAAGTAAACAGTACCAAACACCCATAAACAACAGCAGACAACTACCCACAAAAGCCAAACCCCAGCACCTTCCTACCAAGCCGGCGTCGGCTGAATTCGCCTAAGGTGTCGCCGGCCCCGGCCGGTGGGATGGGTCTCGTGTCTAGGTGGTGCTCCAGGGTCACTAGTACATCACTACAGATTTGTTTGGTCACTCACTAAAAATTCCAGGTCACAGCAGATACAGAGGCTCTAAAACGACACTAAAAACACGATATTTCACAAATCGATATACAAAGTGTTCTACGCTACAACCAACGAGCTAAACAACATAAAAACTTCTAATTATCAGATTAGGGATTATACCTAACAATTCTTGCTCATAAGATCCAAGCTTTCCAAGCTCCAAGTGATCAAGAAGCAAAAACCAAAACTTGTAGTATTTTTGTGATTTGTTTAGGATTTTTGGGGATTTATTGGCTTTGAAATTGTTGTGAATGGTGTAGAAAAGATCAAGGGCAGGAAGAATGAAGAGGATTCGGCCAAGGGAGGAGGTAGGGAGTTGTGTGGAGTGTCCTAGCTCATTTCTAGCATTAAATGCAATAAATGCATTCACATGCACACATGCATGCACCTTTAGAATTTCTTTTCTTTTTCTTTAACTTAATTCTAAATCCATATAAATATCTAGATATAAGAGGAAGGGTTGAATTAAGTCAAACTTAAAAGTTGAAAAGATCACTAAAGAGAAATTTCCCAAAACGCGAATACCGCATTAAAATAATATTAAAATTGGGAAAAATCAAATTGAACCAAAACGTCCCATATACCCCCAAAACTTACGCACTAGCTTTATTTTATCTAAACTAGGTGCTGGCAAATCTATATGGTCGTTGGAACACAGTCGGGTTAAAACGGAAAATACCGAAAAATTAACCGTAAAACGGAAAAATTCGCATAACGATTTCTAAAACGTTACAGAATACAATGCAAATATGAATCTAACTATAACTCCAATTCAACATGAATCCAATGTATCAAACAAGAACACTTGAACTTGAACATGAATGCCAAATAATACGATCATGCAACATGACTTGACTTGACCGAACCTAAATATCCGTGCCGAAGTGGAATGAGACGGTCACTATAATACACCTAACCTGAATATCCGTGCCGTTGTCCTGTGGGATTAACGGGGCCTTGTACTCCATATGCCTTAATCCACAAAGCAAGTTGGACTACTCTTGTACACACTGATACATTCTGTACCAAACTACAAATAACTACGTTAGTATAACAAAAACAGATAAATTATCATATCTATTCCTTTTACTTGATCTATCTCTCTTTTGGGACTTACCGAGCGATTGTTCGCTGATAACATTCCTATCTCTTCTTTCTTTGGAATGTTGTCAGGAGGACCTGACTCTCAGGAGATCGAGCACAGTCAGGAAAATTTGGAGCAGTTTGCAGAGGAGCCAGAGTTCTAGTTCTTACTTGTACTTACTTTCCTTTTCAATTCATATGCCATTATTTAGGCATCGCTTTCCATTATTGTATTTTACTTTCCAGTTGCATGTAAAGAATGAATATAAATAAAAAGTTGTTTCATTACATCTCTTGCCATTCTTGTTTTTTACTTTTATATTGCTTATTTACGCTTAATATGTTTATTTCTGAGTAAATACGTCGCGGCCTCGCTATGTCTACTTCCCCGGAAGCCGGGCGTGACATCTTCTTTTGGCAGTTCCGGGGATTTTAGCGCCGATTCTGCCCTCAGTTCCTCTGCGTTGTTTTCTAACGCTGAGAGAGCTTCTTCGTCATATGACGACGAATGGGAGACTATGTGGCAACTTGCTGCACGGTCTTTGGTTTCTCCTGATGAGTCATTTCCCTCATCATTGTCACTGTCTCCGTCCTCAAGAATATACTTGAGGAATTCTTCGAGCGTGACCGATGTTCGCGCCTTTTGGTTATACCCCTCCAACGCATCTATGTAATTTTGTAGATCTGTGTGTTTTTCATCGTACTCAGCAGGCTGCATAGGCTTCTTGGTCTTCTTCTTTTTATTCGAAGACTTCAAAGGCTTGACTTGGGTATTTTCCCCTCGTCAACAATTTTTTTGTGCGGGATGAGATTTTAACATCCTTTCAATTGTTTTGGGTTCAAGTGGGCTTTTCCACCTGACTATCGGACATGCCTGTAGATCCTTCAACATTCTTTCGATTTTTGTTGAAAGAACGACTTCCCATGCAGTTTCTTCCACGAGTGAGCATGATACCCTTGTGCGTCTACCTTTTTAGAAGTGTGCTTCTGGGGTGGGTTACCTTCCAGCTATCAGACATCATGAATTTCCCCTGTTGATATTGCTCTTCAACCCAGTTTTTGAAGACATAGCAATCTTCAATTGGGTGGCTCACCATTCGGTGATAGGAGCAGTAGTTAGGGTTGGTAATGTCGCCGGGTTGCGGCAGACGATGCGGGCCTGGCAATGTGATGAATTTATTACGCATTGCAAATTCGAACAGTCTTTTCGTCTTGTTGCAGGGAAACGAGTAATCACGTCCTAGTCTTTCCTCTAAGGACGCACACGGACGCACGTTGTTTTGGCGAGCAGATCGTTTTGGACCACTCGGCTGTTGCGTATTGGCAACGAAGGCCGCTTTCCCTTTACTCTTGTTATTTAGAGAGTCCTTATTTGAAGAGGAAGGCTTATGGCCCATTTGGTCTATTTGGGTCAGTTTATCTATCAGAGCCTGGAAGGTAGCTGGCTTGAAGAATGCCATGAACTGGGACACTGTCGTTTGAGGGTTAAGGGTCCCAATGAACATGCCCACGGAAGGGGATTCTTCAATGCGTTATTCGCATTTCGACCACAGGCTCCGCAATCGGATCGCGTATTGGACCAATGTTTCTCTTAGCTTTACCCCGGCATTGATTAATACCGTGATCGGAGTGTGTTCGCTCGCGCTGGTGAAATGCAATGTGAAAACAGCTCCATTTCTGCAAAATGTTTTCACGGAGTCACTTGGGAGCTCCGAGTACCATTCGAAGGCTGTTTCTGACAGACTGCCAACGAACTGGCGAAGCAACAGTTTGTCATCGCTTCCGGTGTTGTCGCTGAGAGCTCTCAATTGCGCAACATGTTGATGGGGGTTGCCTGTTCCTTTGTAGATATGGAACCTGGGGATCGTATATCCCGACGAGTATTTATTTTGATCATACCAGCCTGGATATGGTCGCCCAGTTCTTACAATTTGGCCAGCGGCTTCATTAGCTTGATAAGCTCTTATTTTTTTAGTATTGTAATCATCAAGGGCGGCTTTGGAGATCCTTTTTTCTTTGGCCACTGATAAGGCCGGAGGAGGGTTGGATATTTCCCCTCTATCATCCTCGATGATTATTGGCGGATCCTCGGCCGGGAGTTCTGGTTGAATCATCATTCCAATTATGTCTTGGAACAAGAGAGTCATCTGCTTTATATTAGCAGCTTGCTCAGCAGCCTTTTTGTCCTTTCTTTCGAGCACCCTTCGCAGAAACTCTGTATCGGTCTCTTGCTCTTGGCGCTGTTCAGCCTCTTTGTCCGGACTTTCTTTCTGTCCAGTGAGTGCCGTCATTTTGTTCAGCATTTCTTAGAGCTTTTGTTGTTTCTCCTGAGCCTTTATCAATCGAGTTTGCGGTCAATGACTTACCAAAGCACGGCTCCCTTCTTGCCCATTGGTCATATAGACCGTATGGACGATAATGCCCTTAGGCTTGGGGCGTTTAGATCCATTGCCTTTGGAATTTGCTGCGGACGGTAGAGCTTTCTCTAGCCTCGTTCTTTTATGAGAGATTGGAGTTGAGAGAGCCTTTGTGACATGCACCTGCTTAAGAGAAATCCCCATTGTATGGCGGAGGAGTGGTCTTTTTCTTATCGAACCTTCGATTTCTTTGGTCGACGAGAGTAGTTTTGGTCAATCACAGAGTCTTGGACTTTTCGCCAGACCCTATGAATTTGCGAGGAGAGCGCTGATAAGGCCGCTCCGATTTTTCCTGCACTGTAACTTTTGCAGGTTGGGGTGATTTCTTTAGCACCGCCATTGGGGAGTTTTACGCACTCTCCGAAGCGGTTCAAAACTGTTCCCAGTTGGAACAGCAGTGTCGACCTCCACCATCGAAACTAGTGGGGTGAGTCCAGAGGGGGAGTTGCCCCCAGCTTCTCTCACTCGGCGCCAGTGGCGACGTCAAGCATGCTTTGGTGAAGGGACCGCCTTAGTTTTGGAAGTGGCTTCATCATGCCCTCAACTTTGCTGAAGGGTTCCAATCGGCATCATCCTGTTAAAGACCGACGTTCTTGATGGAGTTTGTGGAGAACCGGCCAATCTTTCGAAAACTGATCGTCTGATAGGGGAAGCACCTTTGACGGCATCGTCTGTAGCAGGAGTAGGGAGGGCTAGCCATTTTAGGGTAGCCCCTTCATGTATCACGAGCTTCTTTACGGGCCCGTTCAAGCTTTTGCTCAGCCTGTTGAAGATTGAGACGCCAGAGTTTAACGGCTTGCTGATGGAGGCCGTCGTGGTTGCCAGTCGATCGAAGACCGACCTTCTAGGAGCTTCTTCTTGCGGCGTTGAGGCACCAAAACTCACAGGTGGGAGCATGGTCCCGAAGAATAGTCCGGTAGTGGCTTGTGTGACTTGCCCCATCGACATTGAGAAAATAGAGGCCGCGTTGGGCCCATAGGTCACTCCTCTAGTTGGTGTGGAGCGGGAGTTGCTGTTGCATGAGGTGCAGTTGAGAGGTGATTGATCTCAAAAACTATCTATTACCGCAATCAAGAACGGCGTCGCATGTAGCTAGCCGGTGAGTACGGGTCGGTCCACAGGGATGTTGTGAATTTCCTAGTCGCTCAAACGAGTTAATTCCGATTGTAGTCGGATTGATTATTAAATCTAAAAACTAAATCTATCTATGTCTAAGTTTTGCTAGGGTTAGGTCTAGGAAAGTTTGGAAAGTCAATAAATCTCACCGCTTTCTATACCCATATGAAGATCTAATTAGGTGTTATGGTAATTATTATTAAAAGGGATTAGAATCATTTGGAAAGATATTTCTTCCTCTAGGTTCTTGTCCTTCCTTTATCAATCCTTACCCTAACCTCTATGGAAAACCATCACAACCGGGCCTTTATACTATGGTATCACCGCTACCTTATGGGGTAGGGTGCCGTAGGGAGCGGTATGTGCATGTATGCATAGAGTCCTATGAAAATATATGACGGGTAAGAAAGGGGATGAGAGATCTTCGTCTCTCAAACCTTCCCCAGATCTAACCCTAACAAGCGAGGAGACTACTCACTCATTAGGGAATTTAAAAACATTTATCTAGGGCAGAGAATGAAAATTACCTAGGGCAAGAATTGAAATCTAAACTAGGACAATTAAACAAATCTACTTACTTTACAGATGGCTCTCTCCAAACATTTACACAGGGTTGTCAGATCTGAATAGATGATATGAAAAGAGGCATCGATGCTCCCCAAAAGAATTCTAAATTTTATTCATAAAAAGAGGTATAGGGAGGCATAAAAAGTTACAATGATTAGAGTTCCTATTTATAGAGAATAGAAAACCCTAGGTTTACAATTGATCCGCATGTCTAAAATTACAAATATACACCTAGGAAATCTTTCCAGAGCCGCCCTAAACTTTGGTAAAATTTTCACCACCTGATTGCCCTAGACGGCCGTGGAACCGCGGCCCTTTGGTGAGCTTGCATGCTTAAATTGTTTGTGCTTGTTTGTGGCTTCCTGGGCTTCTATATTCTTTGGAACTTTTATCAATTGGGCTTCTACGCTGGTTCCAGATCTTCAGTGAACAATTTGTAGTGGTCTTTTAACCGTTTGCCTTGACGTTTTGGACCTTGCACTGCCTTGTTGATTGTGAACTGTTCTTCGTCTAGGCTTGACTAAGATCCTTTTATTTGTTGGTCAAAAGTCCCTTTTTGTATCGTCTTTTATCTTTTTCACTGTTTTCGCTCCAAGAACCTGTAACCTGTAACCTGTAACATGTAGCAGACATGCGTCAAAAGCACCTGTTTTCATTGTAAAATGCATAAGAATGTGGAATATAAAATACAATATTATGATATGAATAAATACCCCCAAACTTATCTTTTGCTCGTACTCGAGCAAACTTATTTTTTATTCTCGATAAAAATCTAACCTAGCCGCACTTTCGCAGGGAAACGCGATTGCACTGAGCTCGTGCAACAAGCCGTTAAACCTCTAGGTGTCCCTAGTAGGAGGAGTGTTGTCTCCTGAGGGTTTTCAGTGGATACTACCCACAAAATCCTATCAATTCGGCTTATCGACTTTTATTCTCCAATTAGGTTTTCTAACAAGGAATTCTATTATCTTCGACCCGTAAATTATCCACCCATATTCTTCACACTTCCTCATCATCTAACTTAAGATTATATATGTTCTATAGACTTACTTAACTTTCGGCATCTCTTAAGTTTTCCTTCTAGGGTTCCATCTCCACTCAGGAATTTTTATCAACTCTATTAAAGATACAAGTTCTATTCTTCACTCCTTTCTTTCATCTAAACTCCAATCACATATCCCCACGTGTGTGTATAAATCACCCCTACACTTGAAAATTCAAATCAAGCAATCATACTCTTGTCCGTTGTCCAAAGTACTTATTAGTAGGTGAATTTTTAACTGAATTTGGCTTACACATCCTTCATGCGACCGTTAATACTTCTTGAGGTACCAACAACCGATTATAAGATATGTTTGCACTTTAAAGCGTAATTCCTAGTCTTGCAACACCCAAGGCTTTTAGCAGTGACTCCCAAACCAGTTGGTCTAAGGCACTAGGTGATGAAGCACCCTCGCTGAATATTTTTCTATTTTCTGCAGCCTTAAGTAATCACAAAAACCAGTGTCCATTTTTTTTCTTTTTTTTCCATTGTACTAAGGACTTTAGACAAAAGCATTTTAAGGTCTCTTCTACTATTCCAAGTTTCAAGGTGCGTGATTGTGCAAATTGTAGGATATACATTTTCAGAATCTAGACTTAAGCTAGGAACTGTTTTTCAAACTTATACTCTAATAAGAACATCAATACTTTTCCTTTGTTTCGACTTAGCCCAAGAAGTGAACTCAAAATTTGCCTATTTCTAAATAAACTACAAGGCATATACTTTCTACCGTTAAACTTTAAGGAAGGTTATTTTTAGGGTTTTTAATTCACTAAGTCTAAGATCTAGTTGTTCCTAGCTAGTTAACCTATTTGTCAAACTCAAGTCAAATATGACCAAAATTGAATACATTAATTTTTATAATTTTGGAAATTTTTCAATTTTTTATGGGTTTTCAAATAAGTATGCAAATACAAAAATATGTACAAATGAATGCGAAGGAAGAAGACGTACCAAGCATACCCCCAAACTTGAACTTGACAGTGTCCTTACTGTCATGCTAAACCAAGAGGGTTAAAATACCGGCACTCCCCTGTTTATTTATTTATAATTTTTTTTATTTTATTGTTTTTAATTTTTTTTATAGAAAAAGAAAACAAAAAATATATATACATATATACAAAGGTTCCTCCCAAACTTAAGCTTGGCCTTACATAAGCCAAAGGTTAACACCAACCATTCAAAAATCTTATCGTGGTAATGGTCAAGTTGGTGAAAGAATGGAGTAGAAAGAAGAAAGATGAGAAGCACACGAGACCGAATGGGAAGAAGAGAATATGGTCTCGGTGGGGGAGAAGAATGGCGGAAAGAAGAAAGAAGTGGAGTACGATCTTGAGGGTGTAAAGCGAGTGAATAAATTAGCGCAATTTATGATGACCGATATGTTAAAAGCGATTGCGCTAACCTATCAACTCGTCGAGAAATGGGGTCAAATCCCTCAAGATTCGCAAGAAAACATGGGTACACCGAACTTGGTGTTTGAGATGAAAGCGTAACGGTCACTTGCACGGTCGGAACAATAGGAAGGACGAAAGGGCGTGATTGAGGAAGGGTATCAGTTAAGGATTCAGGAGGGTGTATTGGAAAATTCGACACATCAAACGAAAATGGTTCCACCTCAATATTATCCTCACTACTATCCTCATAATTCTCCTCAATATTTTCCTCAAAAATTTGCTTATCCATGCCAATATCATCAAAATCAAGACGCATATGAAGTTCGGGAAAAACATTTAATGACTCGGGATGATGAATTGGACATAAAATTTCAATTAAATCGACGGGTTCATCATCCGAAATATTCCCGGCGTCTATATCCTCAATCAAGTGAAAATCAATTTTTTCTGACACCTCATCAAAAGCATGGATATTTATCGATTTAGGTTCTAGAGTGGAGGTGGAAAGATCGAAAGGATTAAGTGTGGTTTCACTCGAAAGGGGTTCTTCATAATTTGGCAAATCAAACACTACAAAATCACACAACTCGTTTTTATTTTGAACTTGTGAATCATTTAGGACATTCGATGGAAAACTGGAGTTGTGGGCTTCAAATGGGTAAGGGTAGGTTTGATTTGGAAATCCTCTCTCATTCTCACTTAGTCCAACCGTCTCCTCATACATTGAAAAATTTAGGGCTAGCGGGAAACTAGCTACCGGTTCAGCAGGTTGCATAAGGGCGGCCACAGACGCTTTTACATTCCTAACCATTTTGTTTGTTGCAGCAATATAAGCTTCCAACGCCTCTTCCAAACTAGACTTTGGTGGTAAGAGGGTTTCGGCAAAAGATTCGAAATAGTTTGGATATGTGAAACTCCTAAAAGGCTGTGTAGAAGCAGAGTCTAGTGAAGGTGGGAAGGTCGGGTAGGACTGGTAGGAAGTGGGTGGTTGGGCAGGTGTAGGGTCAACATGTGGATAAAACGGTGAATAATCATGCGGATCCCTAGAACTAGATGAGTGGAGAGGGGTGAAAGATCGGCTGCGAGATTGAGCAATATGCTCAGCAATGGACATCGGCCTAGGAGTGACAGAAGGACTTGAAAAAGTGGTATCAACATATGGAGGTGGTAAAGGTTGACTTGGTTGACACAAAGTGGGTTGAAAAGTCGAATTGTTTCTCCTAGACGTCTCTATTTGATCTTTCAAAGATATTTTAGGCATGGAAGGATCGTCTTTAAATTGACTGAACAAATTGACGAACGACGCAAAATTAGGTTCGGGATCCCAAAGTTCGGCAAGTGATTTATTATGTAGGGTACCCATGTTAGAAGAAAGGGTGAAAGAAAGAAAGTTGGTTGGTGCAAGGATTTATTTGCGGCAAAAATTTGCAAGTTTTCTAATATTAATTTTCCTTTTTCTTTTTCTTTATTTGAAAACTGTTGCAAGAAGATTTTTAATAAAAGATATGCAACAGAAAAATATTACTTGCAAACAGTTATTATTTTAAGCATATCACAAGAATCTTTATTTGGAAAAAATTGTTGCAAAAAGATATTCGAGAAAAGATATGCAACAAAAAAGATTACTTGCAATCAATTTCTATTTTAAATGAGGCGCACAAATCCTGCACAAGATTGTTATTTGGAAGGGAAAATATTTTTAAAGCGCACAAAATCTTGCAGGAATTTTTCAGAAAATATATGGAAATTTTTGCAGAGGAGGAACAGAGAAGCTTACAGAGCTTTTTTTCACGATCTGAAGACACAAGATAGCCGCGTTTCCGCGGTATAATGTGGGGTTACACCGCGGTTTCGCGGTCAGGTAGTCGGCGCGAGATCCTAGAATTTTTCTGACGCTCTGATCTGATTAGAAGGCCGCGTTTCCGCGGTCTAAGATGGGTATGCGCGGCGGAATCGCGGTGTGGTGGAGGCTTCAGGGTGCGGGAAAAATTTCACTGTTCTGTTTTGAAAATCCTTCTCTATTCTGATCTCCTGATTTCTGTTTCGCTTTCTGGAAATTTCCAGATCCGATTTTGTATATCCTGCAAAATTCAAACAACAAAGTATCCCTTCCAAAAATAACAGATGAAATATTTTTATATTTTTTGGATTTTTTAGATTTTTATGATTTTTTTTAATTTAAGATTAACCCGAAATTGCAAAAAGGAAAGTTCTACGCCATCCTCGGCAACGGCGCCATTTGATTGATCTCAAAAACTATCTATTACCGCAATCAAAAACGGCGTCGCGTGTAGCTAGCCGGTGAGTACGGGTCGGTCCACAGGGATGTTGTGAATTTCCTAGTCGCTCAAACGAGTTAGTTCCGATTGTGGTCGGATTGATTATTAAATCTAAAAACTAAATCTATCTATATCTAAGTCTTTCTAGGGTTAGGTCTAGGTTAACTTTGGAAAGTCAATAAATCTCACCGCTTTCTATACCCATATGAAGATCTAATTAGGTGTTATGGTAATTATTAATAAAAAGGATTAGAATCATTTGGAAAGATATTTCTTCCTCTAGGTTCTTGTCCTTCCTTTATCAATCCTTACACTAACCTCCATGGAAAACCATCACAACCGGGCCTTTATACTACGGTATCACCGCTACCTCATGGGGTAGGGTGCCGTAGGGAGCGGTATGTGCATGTATGCATAGAGTCCTATGAAAATATATGACGGGCAAGAAAGGGGATGAGAGATTTTCGTCTCTCAAACCTTCCCCAGATCTAACCCTAACAAGCGAGGAGACTACTTACTCATTAGGGAATTTAAAAACATTTATCTAGGGCAGAGAATGAAAATTACCTAGGGCAAGAATTGAAATCTAAACTAGGGCAATTAAATAAATCTACTTACTTTACAGATGGCTCTCTCCAAACATTTACACAGGGTTGTCAGATCTGAATAGATGATATGAAAAGAGGCATCGATGCTCTTCAAAAGAATTCTAAATTTTATTCATAAAAAGAGGCATAAGGAGGCATAAAAAGTTACAATGATTAGAGTTCCTATTTATAGAGAATAGGAAACCCTAGGTTTACAATTGATCCGCATGTCTAAAATTACAAATATACCCCTAGGAAATCTTTCCAGAGCCGCACTAAACTTTGGTAAAATTTTCACCACCTGATTGCCCTAGACGGCCGCGGAACCGCGGCATGGGTAGGCCTTGGGCCGCGGTTCCGCGGCCCTTTGGTGAGCTTGCATGCTTAAATTGTTTGTGCTTGTTTGTGGCTTCCTGGGCTTCTATATTCTTTGGAAATTTTATCAATTGGGCTTCTACGTTGGTTCCAGATCTTCAGTGAACAATTTGTAGTGGTCTTTTAACCGTTTGCCTTGACGTTTTGGACCTTGCACTGCCTTGTTGATTGTGAACTGTTCTTCGTCTAGGCTTGACTAGGATCCTTCTATTTGTTGGTCAAAAGTCCCTTTTTGTGTTGTCTTTTATCTTTTTCACCGTTTTCGCTCCAAGAACCTGTAACCTGTAACATGTAGAAGACATGCGTCAAAAGCACCTGTTTTCATTGTAAAATGCATAAGAATGGGGAATATAAAATACAATATTATGATATGAATAAGAGCCATTGATTTTTTGCACAGGAGAAAGACACCAAGTTTTAGTACCTCGAATTCAAGGGTAACCATAGTGAACCATGATTTTATTCGCGAAACACGACACATGAAGTGTGGAGTGGAAAGCAGAAAAGGTCCCACCGGACGTACCAGAATCTGTTCACTGTCGAAAGACTGGAATGAGATGCTGGGGATGTCTAGCCTGAATTTGGGGGCAGATACTATTTGGACATCTCCATCCACCTCTCCGAACAAACCAAGTTGATTTATGGTACCGTATATCAGAGGTTTGGATAGATGCGACCATTGTAGAAGACTTTATCAGATTCCTCCTCATTTGTGAGGGGTTTTTGATTATGGGGACGATCTTCTCTGCAGGCGCAAGACACTGCAGTTAATTACGTTATCACGTTGCGATAACCACTTTCTCCTGCTCCAGCAGTTCACTTCGTGTCATGTGTATTTTTTTTTGTTTATTTTGGTTTCCCGTGGATTGTATATGGAGACTAGTTTATGTCATCGCCCGTACGGCGAGGATCATTCCAAATCCATATGTTTTAGATTTGGTGTTTTGGGTTTTGAACTTGGTTATATGTTCCTTTAGTTCAAAAATGTTTTGTTTGGTTTAAGGACCGTTAATCTAGTTTGAGATTAAGATAAACTTAAACATATGAGTAGTTGGGCCCAATTTATTTTTAACTAAGGATACGTTAGTCCTATTTGAGACTAAGATCAACTTAGTAATATTTTTAGGATCATTAAACTTAGTTAGATCCAACAACAGAGCATTTGTGCTCAGACGCTAGAAATTTTAGAGAGAGACTTTTAACCAATTTGGGCTTGGTCTGCTCAGTCTTTTCTTCTTTCTTTTTCTTTTATTCAAAAGTGCTAAGCACTTATTTGGGTTCTGTTTGCTCAATCCTTTTCCTTTTATGCAAAAGTGCTAAGCATTTGTTTGTGGCTTTGGCGCTCACATGTGTATCATGTGAAGCACTCAATCATGGGCGCTGCCCAATAAGTGCTAAGCATTTTAGTCATTTTGATTGAATATGAAGTGCTAAGCACTTCTGTATGGCGTTCACGTGAGGCGCTGTCTCACTTTATTTTGTTGGGCGCCCTCGTGTTTTTTACATGAGGCACTGGGCGTTGCACAATCAGTGCTAAGCACTCAGCCGTTTTGGTTGTATATGAAGTGCTAAGCATTTTTACTCAGCGTTTGCGTGTATTTCACGTGAGGCGCCGTCCTTCTGTTTGGACGCCAATGCATTTTTCACGTGAGGCGTTAAGTCCTTTGTTAGGGGCGCCTACGTGGAAAGCACGTGCGGCGCTAATTCCTTTTCTTTTCTAGAGATTGAATCTCTGTTAGTGGCATTTTGACCATTAATGATCACCAAGATCTTTGTTTTGAAGATCCGGGATCAAGAACTAAGTTCTTATGTTTTTTTTTCTTTTATAAGCACTAAGTTTCTTTTTTTTAAACGCTGTTTCTAGAGGAATTAAATTCCAAGAATATAGGTTCTTTTTTTTCTCTCTTTCTTTTTAACATAATTCTTTTCCCCTAGATTTTTAGTCTGAAGAACAGAATCTCCCCGATGAAAATTAAATTCTCAACTTGTGGGGAAATTTACTTTGCAAATATCAAATTAAAGGAAGAACTAAGTTCTTGTATGAAGGGTATTAAACTAGGCAAAGGAGATTGTTTTGATCTCTTCTTTTTCTTTACCTAGATTTGAAAGGAGGAAATCTTCTTCTTATTTTGAGAATTAAATTCTCTATTTTTTTGTGTGGAGAAACTTATGGGGCCAATCCTCTATATGAGACTTGAAGTCTCGGGTTCTTTATATATGAGATGCAAGTTTGTTAATTAATTTGAGAAAATATCTCTTTGAGAGATTCCAATTGATTTTATCGGTCTCAAAAATTATTTGGGGAATTTTATCCACCGTTGGATTTTTGATCCAAGGATTTCTGCTTTACAGAATATTTTTTTTGTTTTTAACAAGATTGGGGAAATATTTTCCCATATATAGAATTTAATTCTGTCATTGGATTTTTGATCCAACTGAGAATATCTTTCTCACTTGGAAAGATTAGGGAGATATTTTCTCCCAGGAGAATTTAATTCTATTATTTGATGATTTATCATCACCATTGGATATTTGATCCAATGGCTCTGTTTAACAGAGAATATCCCAGATTTTAGGGAAATATCCCCCATGTAGAATTTAATTCTACCTGCTTTTAATTTAGGCGCCGGCGCTCACGTGTTGCATACGTGTGCGCCACTTAAGAATTTAATTCTTATATATGATAAGCGCTCCTGTGCTTTACACATTGGCACTCACGTGAACTTCACGTGCGGCGCACCATAGGATTTAATCCTATAAGATGTTGGCGCTGGCGCTCTCATGGGGAGCACGTGAAGCACTGCCTCATTATTATTAGGGAAACAAGAGCTAAACTTTGTTAATTCCAATGAGGCAGCGCCTCACGTGCTCTCAACGAGAGCGCCAGTGCCGACGCTAGTCTAATAGGATTACATCCTATAGTGGCGCCGCATGTGAAGTTCACACGAGCGCCAATGCGCAAAGCATATGAGCGCCCGTTATATATAAGAATTAAATTCTTAAGTGGCTCCCACGTGCCCACGTGCATAACACGTGAGCGCCAACGCTCAAATTAAAAGCCGGTAGAATTAAATTCTACATGAAAATTATTTTCCTAAAGCCTGTGATATTCTCTGTTAAACAGTGTCGTTGGATCAAACATCTAATGGTGATGATAAATCATCAAATGATAGAATTAAATTCTATTATGGGAAAATATTTTCTTGATCTTTCTAAATGAGAAAGATATTCTCTGTTAAACAAAGAGCTGTTGGATTAAACATCCAATAACAGAATTAAATTCTATTTTTGGGAATATATTTTCCCAATCTTTCTAAACAAAGAAAGATTGTTCTCTGTAAAACAGAGAGCCCTTGAATTAAAATCCAATTGTGATTAAAAATCACCGTTTGACAGAATTAAATTCTGCATATGGGAAAATATTTCCTTAATCTTGTTAAAGATAAGAAAACATATTCTGTAAAACAGAAATCACTGGATCAAAGATCCAATGGTGGATAAAATTCCCCAAATAATGTTTGAGACCAATAAAATCAATTTGAATCTCTCAATGAGATATTTTCTTAAATTAATTAACAAATTTGCCTCCCCTATATAAAGGAACCGAGACTTCAAGTCTCATATAGAGGATCGACCCAAGAAGCTTCTCTACAAAAAGAAAATCGAGAAATTAATTCTCCAAAAAAAGAAGAAGAAGAAGATTCTTGCTCTCTTAAACCCTAGGTAAAGAAAAGAAGAGATAGAACTTATATCTTTTGCCTAACATAAAAAGAAAATAAGGGTTTAACTCTCCATAAAAAAGAACTTAGTTCTTTCCCTGATCTGAGACTTGAAAAGAAAATCTTCCCACAAGTTGAGAATTTAATTCTCATCAGGGAGATTCTGTTCTCCAAACTCAAAATCTAGAGAAAAAGAACTATGTCAAAAAGAAATAGATGACACGCCGTCTAGGAATTTAATTTCTCCATAAACAGGGTTTAACCCTTTATAAAGAACTTTGTTCTCACAAAAAAAATAACAGAAGAACTTAGTTTTCCAAAAAAACCCGGCCTCAGACCTTCAAAACAGATCATTAATGGTCAAAACACCATTAACAGGAGACAAAACTTCTTCAGAAAAAATCAACAAAGAAAAAGATTTGGCGCCTCACGTGCTTCCTACGTGGGCGTCGAAAACAAAAGACTCTGCACCTCACGTGCTTTCTACGTGGGCGCTCAAAATAGAAGGCCCAGCGCCTCACGTGAAATACACGTGAGCGCCGAGTAAAAGTGCATAAGCATTATAAAATTTATCTAAACGACTAAGTGCTTAGCACTGATTGGGCAGCGCCCAGCGCCTCACGTGAAACACACATGGACGCCCAACAAAATAAATGAGACAGCGCCTCACGTTCTTCTCACGTGGACGCCATAGAAAGTTCTTAGCATACTATTTTTAGTCAAAATGACTGAGTGCTTAGCACTAATTGGGCAGTGCCCATGACTGAGTGCTTCACATGATACACATGTGAGCTCCAGAGCCACAAATAAGTGTTTAGCACTTCCTCATAAAGGAAAAGGGTTAGGTAAATAAATCACAAATAAGTGTTTAGTACTTTTAAATAAAAAAAAAGACCGAGCAGACCAAGCTCAAATTAGCTAAAAGTCTCTCTGAAAGTTTTTTGCAACTGAGCCCAAATGTTCGGTTGTTTGATCTCAACTAAAATTTGGTGATCCTTAAATATTGCTAAGTTGATCTTAGTCTCAAATTGGAATAACATATCCTTAGTTAAAATAAATTGAACCCAAATACTCATATATTTAAGTTGATCTTAATCTCAAACTAGATTAACGGTCCTTAAATAAAACAAAATATTTTTGAACTAAAGGAAAATATAAGCTAAGTTCAAAACCCAAACCCTAAATATAAAATATACGGATTTTGACTAATCCGCGTCCTACGGGTGACGACATAAATCGGTCTCCGTATACAATCCACGGGCAACCAAAATCAAACAAAAAAACATACGACACGAAGTGAACTGCTGGAGCAGGAGAAAGTGGTTATCGCAATGCGATAACGTAATTAACTGCAGGGTCTTGCGCCTGCAGGGAAGAGCATCCCCACAATAAAAAACCCCTCGCAAATGAGGGGAAATATGATGAAGTCTGCTACAACGGTCGCATCTATCCAAACCTCCGATATACGGTAAATCAATTTGGTATTTTCGGAGATGTGGATGGATAAGTCCAAATAGCGTCTGCCCTCAAATTTAGGCCAGGCGTCCCAACGTCTCGGTCCGGTCTTTCGGCGATAAACAGAACCATGATAGAGTGGAATACTTTGCATTCTCATAAATCGGTCTTCTAACATCATTCATGAATTTTTCATACTTATCCTCACGCGGTCCTTGACCGGAAGGAATACTATCATCGAGGGCAGTCTCTACCATATCCTCCATTTCTTCTCCTTGAAAGAAATTATCGTCTTCTTCTTCTTCAACCTCATTAACGTCTTCTCCTTCTTCTTCTGCCGCATTACTGTCTTCTTCTTGTCCTTCCCCGTGATATAGCCAAGTTGTATAAATTCTAGTAAAACCATGTTTAACGATGTGAAGCTTTACGATTTCTACCTTCTGCTAGAACTAATTCTCACATCTATCGTACGGATAGAGAATCTTCTCTAACATGATCTTATTATGTGCGCGTGCAAATTCAATGAAAGCAGCAACTCCCGCGACAAACTTAGATTGCATGCATTGTTGTCAATCCACGTACATCCAGTCCTTAACTCTGATGTACTCATGGACCATGTTAGACTGTATAACATATAAATTGTAAGTTATGGTGACTGTATTGAGAAATCTAAGAACGAGATGCTTATTGACAAAGAAGAAAATCTGTAGAGGCATGTTTGTCATTGAAAAGAATAAATTATCTATTAACAAAATTATGTTTGAAGATAGCTAAGTATGAGTTGTATTCTGTGTATATGTATTTCAATTTATGATTTCATTTAGGTGTAGGGTTGTTAGTATGTATGTGTTTTGTGTGTGTGCTTGTTGTGTATTCGTGTTGTATGTGTGTGTTTCGGCTGTCGGGGGTAAGGTTTCTATCCTATTAAGAATGTATAGAGCAGACACCCATTCTCTTGTGCTTTTGTAACAACTCCAATTTTGTATACCAAAAATTTGCTTTAAATATAGTGTACGCTTGGAGTATTGATGTTGCTGGAAACAATTTAAGTATCCAATTCCTTACAATAATTACAAGAAGGAGCTTGTAGTTCATTGGTAACACCTTGCACTGCTGAACCAAGCCACCAGAGTTCGAATCCCATGCCCCACATAATTTTTATATCCTTTTGTTTTAATTTTTTTTTAGAAGTCAAACGGTCAAACAACCATAACTCACAATTTATTGCGAATTAAAAAAATTAAACTATACCAAAATTCCCGCCAGACCAAGACCCACCCAACGAGACCCGACTCGGCCTTGACTCGGCCGAATCGGCCGGCGTCGCCGGCCGGTCTCGGCCGGTCGGCCGAGTCGTCAACACGAAAAAGTTTCGTGTTGACCTAGTCTCTTCACCTGCATACTCTAAATATTTTGTACTGTTACAAAATTCCCAATAAATCTCTTTAAAGACCAAAATTAATGAATTTTTAATGTTTTTATATTTTCTTTTAATATTTTTTAACCCTAACCCTAACCCTAGCCTAGTCCTATATAAAGACCCCTATACTCTACCTTTTCCCTTCACAACTCTAAGTCCACTCTCCCAAATTCTCGAGAACTCGGTACGAAGAGCAAGAAGCGAAGCGCTGCCGAAATCGACGACGGATTCCGGCGACCGGAGCAGAACCTTCGCGACGTTTTCAACGAATCGACAACCACCCGGTCTTTTAGCTTCCTTAGCTTGTCCAAACCGTAAGTCCCACCTTCTTCTATCTCTCTTTTCTTTAAGATAAAAATACGACTTTTTGGAACCCGACGGAAATCGGACAAACCGATTTCCGATTCGGTTTCTTTTTATAAATTTCCACTTGTCACCTAATACATATTATCTACCTATATGCCTGTTGACTATTAATCATCCATAAACCAATTTAATCAAACTTTTTCACATAAAATGATAAGTTCTTTGCAAAACCGTATTCTTTTCATAAAAATACCATGAAGTTCATTTTTCTTAGTTTAATTAATTCCTTCACTCCTAAATAGGTTTATCTTGATCACTAAACTTGTAGAACCCAATTTGAATGAAATTTCACACATAAAATGATAACGTTTTCGAATACCGAATTCTTGCGCTATAATACCTTTAAGTTTAACATAGCATGTTTTACCTTTAAACTTCACCAAAACTTAAAATAGGTCACGGGGTAATGACCTACCCCTACACACACTCAATATAACCCTAATTGATAAATATCAAAATACAGAATACGAAATTACATGACCTTTCACTAAAATACCCTAATCTTTATTTTAAAGCTTTAAGTTGTAAAATTTTCTAGATAAAATCTTTTAATAAAATAAAACACGATTGGTCATGGACATCGATCGTTTATCTAAACTGTCTTGTGGTGCCTAGGCAAGTGTGTCTAAGGCTAGTGGTTTTTAATTAGGCCCACGACTGTGGTTCCTTCCCACTTACCTGGCCGCAATTGACGGTGAAGAGGCGATTTGAGGCTTCTAATGACTCATCGTTTAGACCTTAGAAATAGGCTAGTTGGTTTAGGAAACCCTAATAACTTTTGGGGAACCTGTTAGGGATAGTACGGTTCATCGTGCACCCGCAGGCTAGTAGTGCGAGATTCAGACCTCCGCAAGGAGCATTCGGTCTCGAAAGTTTCAAAATATGATATTTAGGGAAAATGAGATTTTTTAAATAAAATATTTATATAAAATTATTCATGTGTTAATATATATATAATTATCATTTAAACATCTATTTTATCATAATATAAAGTTTCCACATTTTTCTAAAAAAATTACAAGATTAAAAGTTACACTAAAATACCATGAATTTCAGATAAAACAATTAATACTTTTATTAGGATATATTCACTAGAATAACACAAATAAAATTCACATTCATTATAATAATAAAGACGAATAATAAATACTTGAGGTGTATTTTGAAAAATATACAAAAGTACTTTTTACATAAAACCCTCTCAAGTTTTACAAATTACCATACGGGCCCTAGCTATTATTGAACTTCAAATTATCTTCTTTTAGTCTGACTCGGGTTAGAGTCTGACTATTTCTGACTTGAATATGATTCAAGTCAATCTATAATCTTTTATATTCCAATACAATCTGAATACATGAAACCCTGAATCCAGTTAACAATATATTCTTTTTGACTGAATCAAACTATGGATATTCATCCATTATCCTGATATTCCATTTATCTGATTATACAGTTACAACATGTCTACTGATATCATGGTTTTGGTCAGTCACCCAACTTACATATTCCAATACCACATTACTGTTAAAACACTACGGGGTTTAAGGGGTAGATTGGTACGGAAGGTGTTAAAAGTGGCACGAGGTGGTCAGATTAAGACACCTAACCTGAATCCTATTGCTGTTGTACCGTGGCATAACGGTTCCTTGTACTTTCCTTTTGCCCTGATCTCTAGCATATAGAGATCCCCCTCGTATACACTGGCATCCATCTGTACCAAGCTACAAACAACAGCGTTACACAATGTTCCATAATATTCACTAATATAATAGTTAGAAAATACTGTTACTCTGTCTTTCTCATTCTTCTTATTCTTTGGGACTTACTGAGCGACCTGTTCGCTGACGACATTCTATTTCTTTCTTCTTTGAATGTCGTCAGGTGCGTTGGACCAAGCTGAGATCGAGCCCACCGGTGAAGATTTGGAGCAGTTCCAGGAAGATCCAGAGCTCTAGATACTGTACCTTGTTCTTTCCAGTTTATTTCATTTTCTGTTATGCCACTGTTTAGGCATTGCTTTTCATTCCAGTTGTATTTTCTTTTTCTGCATTGTAAAAAGAATGTTATTAATAAAAGTTGCTGTTATTTCTATATTATTCGTCTCTTGTGATTTACTTTATGTTGCTTAGTTATGCTTAGCGTATATACTTCTGAGTATATACGTAGCGGGCCTCGTCGCGTCCACTTCGCCGTACACTGGGAAGCGGGGCGTGACAGGTTTTGTTGGTGGCCCATGCAGGTCAGAGCTGTATGAATCCCTGTCATGCAGTTCTGGTCTGCGTGAACAATCTAAGCAATATAACACAAGAACCAGCAACTAAAACATTCTTTACAATTCATGTTCTTTAAATCTTGCAAATCTCTATTCCTTGAATCTTATCATTTCATGTATTTGAATCTGTCCTAATCCAAATTTTTCTTCAGGATTATGGATTCCCCGAACAACACCAGCACCAACGTCAACAACACCCCATCAGCACTACCTCTCACACCAGCTGTTCCTGCACCACCCACTGAGCAAACGATGTTATTTGATGCGATCTGTAGTCTTCTCGAGGGACAGCAACAACTTCTGAGTCGTCCTGAGACAGATGCACCGGGAATAAAGCAATTCAGAGCTTTGCACCCAAAGCAATTTTCGGGTAAAGGAAGCCCTCTCGAAGCAGAAGAATGGGCACAAAGCATCGAAGACGATCTGGCAGCAGCTCAAGTGCCAGATAACGCTTGGGTCCGTGTAGCGAAGCTACAGCTCACGGATAATGCTCGCAATTGGTGGAAGGCGGAAGAAACCCGTCTAGCGCAGCCGATTGAATGGAAGACATTTCGCGAGAAGTTTGACGCGAAATATTTCCCCTTGACTGCCAGGTTCGCTATGGAGCAGCAGTTTATTCATCTACAGCAAGGATCAATGTGGGAGAAATCGGTGGATGAATACGATGCTGAGTTCACTATGTTGAGCCGGTAAGATATGTCACAATAGTTCAATTTTATAAAATATCACATATTACACAGCTAACACAATTTTTAAACAGATTCGCGGCACACCTGATACCGACGGACGAGATCAGAGCCCGTCGTTTTCAGCAAGATTTGGACACAGAGATCAAGGCTGCTCTAGCCATAGGAAATTTTTTGACTCATGAGAAAGCCCTAGAAGCTGCCCACAGTTATGAGGCAGTCATAAAAGAGAGGGGCAGACCTCAGTCTGCAGGAGTCAAACGCCCTGCCAACTAGATGGCAGGTGGAGCCACGTCCAGACCATCTTTCGTGCCGAGGCGACCCGGAGTACCAACTCATCGTCCTAGCCCAGCCTTTTGCACTTACTGCAAGAGAACTGGACATATGATGAAGGACTGCCGTCGAGCCAACCGCCTCTGCTTAATCTGCGGTTCAACCACTCATGATATTGGATCTTGTCCTCAAAGGCAGAACTCAGTTGCTGCACCCAGGCCAGCAAATACTTATCAGCAGTGACCAGCTCTTCAGGCACCTGCTCCCAGACTTGCACTGCCTGCACCATCTAGGGGACCCCAAGCTGCACCACCTCCTCGACAGTTCCATCAAGCTCAAAGGAACGTTCAGAGGAATGCTCCTCAGGCCAGGAGGAATGTGCCGAAGTGCCAGGCTTTCATGATGTCTGTGGAAGAAGCTGAGACCACTGGCCAAGTCATTACTGGTAAACCTTCTTTCTCAAACTTATCTTTAGTTTTGTTTACCTACACACTTCCCTATACCTAAAACGTATCCCATATACCTTAGGTACAATCCTAGTAGCTTCACTACCTGCACTTGCACTGTTTGATACTGGAGCATCCCACTGCTTTATGTCGCAACGGTTTGTCCGAACCCATGTGATTCCAGTCTCACCGCTTGTATCTAGCTGGAACGTCAGTTCTAGAAATGGTGTTCTAAAGGCAACTATGGGATACAGCATGTGTCCAGTCATCGTCTGCAGTCGAGAGTTTTATGCCGACTTCAAGGTACTGGACATACCAAATTTCGATGTGGTTCTAGGAATGGACTGGCTTGGAACCTTTTATGCTACCATCGACTGTCGTCAAAGGAGGGTAGTATTTGAGATTCCAGATCATCCGGTCTTCTATTTCAAGAGTGGAGATCATACATTAGAGCCAAGTACTTACAAAGCGAAACCAAGGGAAGCAGTAGTTGCAGCAGCTCATGCAGAGGAAGAATCAAGACCGGAGGTAGTTCGAGAGTTCAACGATGTGTTCCCTGACGATATATCAGGTTTGCCTCCCGATCGAGCTCTTGAATTCAGTATTGACTTAGTACCAGGAGCACAACCAGTGATCAAAGCACCGTATAGACTAAGTCCGGAAGGTTTGAAGGAAGTTCGAACACAGTTGGACGAATTACTGGCGAAAGGATGGATTCGTCCCAGCACTTCAAGTTGGGGAGCACCTGTACTATTGGTGAAGAAGAAGGAAGGTTCATACAGAATGTGCATCGACTATAGGGCCTTGAACGAAGTTACTATAAAGAACAAGTATCACTCCCGCGCATCGACGATTTATTCGATCAGCTAAGTGGATATTGTGTCTTCTCTAAACTAGATCTTCGTTCAGGTTATCATCAAGTGAAGGTCAAGGAGGCTGATATTCACAAAACAGCTTTCAGAACTCGCTATGGACATTACGAATTTCTAGTAATGCCATTTGGAGTGACCAATGCACCAGCAATCTTCATGAACCTTATGAACCAAGTTTTCCGGGAGTATTTAGACAGGTTCGTTGTCATCTTCATCGACGACATCCTGGTATATTCTAAGAATCGGAAAGAGCATGCGGAACACTTATGAATTGTCCTAGAAACACTTCGACAACATAAGCTTTATGCCAAATACAGCAAGTGCGAGTTTTGGCTAAAACAGGTTGGTTTTCTTGGACACATCGTATCAGGAGAAGGGATTTCTGTGGATCCAGCAAAGGTTTCAGCGGTCAGCTAATGACCTACACCAAAATCAGTGAAGGATATTCAGAGTTTCTTGGGCTTAGCTGGATATTACAGAAGATTCATTGAAGGCTTTTCGAAGATAGCAACACTCCTGACCAAGCTCACACGAAAAGATAAAGAATTTGTGTGGTCAGAAGCATGCGAGCAAGCTTTCGTAGAACTCAAGTCAAGACTGACATCTGCACCTATTCTCGTCATACCGGATCAATCTGGAGGATTCGAAATGCATTGTGATGCATCCGGTAAGGGACTAGGATGTGTTCTACATCAGCACGGTAAGGTTGTGGCTTATGCTTCAAGACAACTGAAGACTCATGAGCGCAATTATCCGACGCATGATCTAGAGTTGGCAGCCGTCATCTTTGCTCTCAAGATTTGGCGCCACTACTTACTTGGTGAACGAGTGAACATCTACACAGATCATAAAAGTCTGAAGTATATGTTTACTCAGAAGGAGTTGAATATGCGGCAGAGAAGATGGTTAGAACTCATGGCGGACTTTGACATCAACTTGCAATATCATCCAGGAAAGGTGAACGTAGTACCTGATGCTCTTAGTCGCCAACCATTAGTAATGAATCTCACCGCACAGTGGAAGCTTCAGCAAGACCTACATCAGATGGAGATCGAACTAGTCATGCCAGGTGATGTTTCAAATTTGATGAATCTACAAGTCCAATCAACTATTGTCAACCAGATGAAGGCAGCTCAAGCCAGCGACGCTAAGTTGCAAAAGATCAGAGAACAAGTGGAGAATGGACTCAGAACAGATTTCATCATCCATGAAGACGGATCTTTGAGATACGGCAGCAGATTGCGTGTACCAAAGGGTCCTGTTCGGGAAGAGTTAATGAAAGAAGCTCACAGCTCTCACTATTCAGTACATCCTGGAGGTACCAAAATGTACAAAGATCTACGTCAAAATTATTGGTGGCATGGAATGAAGCGTGAAGTAGCCAGGAGTGTCGCAAAATGTTTGGTGTGTCAGCAAGTAAAGGCTGAACATCACAGGACAGCTGGACTACTTCAACCGTTACCAATTCCAGAATGGAAGTGGCAGCATATCACGGTGGACTTTGTAACCGCTCTTCCTCGCAGCACAAAGGGTAACGATGCGATTTGGGTAATTGTGGATCGACTCACAAAGTCGGCTCACTTCATCCCATTTCGAGTTGGTCAATCAACTGAGACATTAGCGAAGAAGTACATGGAGGTAATAATCTAAATTAAGATTTAAACTATTCATAATGTACTATCTCTGATACCTATGAACTCATACAGGAAATTGTGAGACTTCATGGAGTACCGGTCTGCATTATCTCCGATCGTGACACCAGGTTTCGATCGCAATTCTGGCAGAGTCTGCAAGCAAGCTTGGGAACAAGTCTGAATTTCAGCACGGCTTATCATCCACAAACAGATGGTCAGTCGGAACGAACTATTCAGATCTTGGAGGATATGCTCAGAGCATGTATGCTCGACTTCAAGGGATCGTGGGAAGATCACCTGCATCTTGTGGAGTTTGCGTACAACAACAGTTACCAAGCAAGCATAGGAATGGCACCTTTTGCAGCATTATATGGAAGGAAGTGTCGATCACCATTAAGTTGGGACGACATCGGAGATAGGGAACTCCTTGGACCAGAGATGATAGTAGCGACCGTTGATGTGGTTCGTACTATCAGGGAAAGAATGCGCATAGCCCAAGATAGACAGAAACACTGGGCTGATGCGAAGAGACGACACTTGGAGTTCCAGCCAGGAGATCATGTATTCCTGAAAATCTCTCCGAACCGTGGAGTGATCAGATTTGGAAGACAGGGAAAGTTGAGTCCAAGATACATTGGACCGTTCGATAAACTCGAACGAGTCGGTGAGGTGGCATATCGTTTAGCGCTTCCACCATCATTGGAAGGAGTGCATAACGTGTTCCACATATCCCAACTCAGAAGGTATGTGAGTGACCCCAGCCATGTACTTGATCATTCCGAGCTCACGATACAGCCCGATTTGTCATGTGAGTAACAACCTGTGGAGATCCTGGACAGGAAAGTGAAGACACTTCGGAACAAAGAAGTTAATTTGGTCCGGGTAATGTGGAGGAAAGACACTCCAGGAGAATCCACGTGGGAAAGCGAGGATGAGATGCGTGCAAGATATCCGCACCTTTTTGTAAACTAGTCCTCAAAATAAAAGTTGTAAATTTCGAGGACGAAATTTTTGTAAGGAGGGTAGATTGTAACAACTCCAATTTTGTATACCAAAAATTTGCTTTAAATATAGTGTACACTTGGAGTATTGATGTTGCTGGAAACAATTTAAGTATCTAATTCCTTACAATAATTACGAGAAGGAGCTTGCAGCTTATTGGTAACACCTTGCACTGCTGAACCAAGCCACCAGAGTTCGAATCCCATGCAATATAAATCAGGGCAGTGAAGGGTAGTGTGTAGTGAGTAATCTAAACTGGTCTATTGGGTTAACTACTCTCAAGTCTTTGAAACCAAGTAATGTAATCCTCATCGTAACCCATCGGTGATTATTCCGTAACGCCCGGAAAAACGGCAAATAATGGGTATTCCGTAACGCCCGGAAAAACGGCAAACAATGGGTATTCCGTAACGCCCGGAAGAACGGCAAACAATGGATATTCCGAAACGTCCGGAAAAATGACAAACAATGGGTATTCCGTAACGCCCGGAAAAACGGCAAACCATACACGAACCATGTCACGCCCCGCTTCCCAGAGTACGCAAGATTGGGCACGTGACATAGCCAACCATGCTACCTGTGGGTAGGAAGTATCCATCCACAGTCACATTACGGCTGTAGAGATATCAAGAACGAGATAAAACTATCTAACACATGTCCACAATCCAGAATAACAAGAGTCAATGATAAATAAATGCGGAAGCAAATGATCCAATACAATAATAGAAAAGTATGTCCCATAAGGCGGTTCGTGTTGACCTAGTCTCTTCACCTGCATACTCTAAATATTTTGTACTGTTACAAAATTCCCAATAAATCTCTTTAAAGACCAAAATTAATGAATTTTTAATGTTTTTTATATTTTCTTTTAATATTTTTTAACCCTAACCCTAACCCTAGCCTAGCCCTATATAAAGACCCCTATACTCTACCTTTTCCCTTCACAACTCTAAGTCCACTCTCCCAAATTCTCTAGAACTCGGTATGAAGAGCGAGAAGCGAAGCGCTGCCGAAATCGACGACGGATTCCGGCGACCGGATTAGAACCTTCGTGACGTTTTCAACGAATCGACAACCACCCCGTCCTTTAGCTTCCTTAGCTTGTCCAAACCGTAAGTCCCACCTTCTTCTATCTCTCTTTTCTTTAAGATAAAAATACGACTTTTTGGAACCCGACGGAAATCGGACAAACCGATTTCCGATTCGGTTTCTTTTTATAAATTTCCACTTGTCACCTAATACATATTATCTACCCATATACCTGTTGACTATTAATCACCCATAAACCAATTTAATCAAACTTTTTCAAATAAAATGATCAGTTCCTTGCAAAACCGTATTCTTTTCATAAAAATACCATGAAGTTCATTTTTCTTAGTTTAATTAATTCCCTCACTCCTAAATAGGTTTATCTTGATCACTAAACTTGTAGAACCCAATTTGAATGAAATTTCACACATAAAATGATAACGTTTTCGAATACCGTATTCTTGCGCTATAATACCTTTAAGTTTAACATAGCATGTTTTACCTTTAAACTTCACCAAAACTTAAAATAGGTCACGGGGTAATGACCTACCCCTACACACACTCAATATAACCCTAATTGATAAATATCAAAATACAGAATACGAAATTACAGGACTTTTCACTAAAATACCCTAATCTTTATTTTAAAGCTTTAAGTTGTAAACTTTTCTAGATAAAATCTTTTAATAAAATAAAAACACGATTGGTCATGGACATCGATCGTTTATCTAAACTGTCTTGTGGTGCCTAGGCAAGTGTGTCTAAGGCTAGTGGTTTTTAATTAGGCCCACGACTGTGGTTCCTTCCCACTTACCTGGCACTTACCTGGCCGCAATTGACGGTGAAGAGGCGATTTGAGGATTCTAATGACTCATCGTTTAGACCTTAGAAATAGGCTAGTTGGTTTAGGAAACCCTAATAACTAAAATACGGAAAAATATACTTTTTGCAAATAAATACCCTATATTTATAAAACCGTTTCCCCAAATGAAAAGTATTTGTTAAACCTAAGCAAAGCGCCGCTACAACCCACTTTTGGGGAACCTGTTAGGGATAGTACGGTTCATCGTGCACCCGCAGGCTAGTAGTGCGAGATTCAGACCTCCGCAAGGAGCATTCGGTCTCGAAAGGTTCAAAATACGATATTTAGGGAAAATGAGATTTTTTAAATAAAATATTTATATAAAATTATTCATGTGTTAATATATATATAATTATCATTTAAACATCTATTTTATCATAATATAAAGTTTCCACATTTTTCTAAAAAAATTACAAGATTAAAGGTTACACTAAAATACCATGAATTTCAGATAAAACAATTAATACTTTTATTAGGATATATTCACTAGAATAACACAAATAAAATTCACATTCATTATAACAATAAAGACGAATAACGAATAATAAATACTTGAGGTGTATTTTGAAAAATATTCAAAAGTACTTTTTACATAAAACCCTCTCAAGTTTTACAAATTACCATAAGGCCCCTAGCTATTATTGAACTTCAAATTATCTTCTTTTAGTCTGGCTCGAGTTAGAGTCTGACTATTTCTGACTTGAATATGATTCAAGTCAATCTATATTCTTTTATATTCCAATACAATCTGAATACATGAAACCCTGAATCCAGTTAACAATATATTCTTTTTGACTGAATCAAACCATGGATATTCATCCATTATCCTGATATTCCATTTACCTGATTATACAGTTACAACATGTCTACTGATATCATGGTTTTGGTCAGTCACCCAACTTACATATTCCAATACCACATTACTGTTAAAACACTACGGGGTTTAAGGGGTAGATTGGTACGGAAGGTGTTAAAAGTGACACGAGGTGGTCAGATTAAGACACCTAACCTGAATCCTATTGCTGTTGTACCGTGGCATAACGGTTCCTTGTACTTTCCTTTTGCCCTGATCTCTAGCATATAGAGATCCCCCTCGTATACACTGGCATCCGTCTGTACCAAGCTACAAACAACAGCGTTACACAATGTTCCATAATATTCACTAATATAATAGTTAGAAAATACTGTTACTCTGTCTTTCTCATTCTTCTTATTCTTTGGGACTTACCGAGCGACCTGTTCGTTGACGACATTCTATTTCTTTCTTCTTTGAATGTCGTCAGGTGCATTGGACCAAGCTGAGATCGAGCCCACCGGTGAAGATTTGGAGCAGTTCCAGGAAGATCCAGAGCTCTAGATACTGTACCTTGTTCTTTCCTGTTTATTTCATTTTCTGTTATGCCACTGTTTATGCATTGCTTTTCATTCCAGTTGTATTTTCTTTTCCTGCATTGTAAAAGAATGTTATTAATAAAAGTTGTTGTTATTTCTATATTATTCGTCTCTTGTGATTTACTTTATGTTGCTTAGTTACGCTTAGCGTATATACTTCTGAGTATATACGTAGCGGGCCTCGTCGCGTCCACTTCGCCGTACACTGGGAAGCAGGGCGTGACAGCTTTCATCCGTTTCGAGTAAATTTCGAAAGCACCTCCCAGCTGTTCTCTGAGTACACTGTAATAGAATAGATAATTATTTCAATGCTGTGAAACAACGTTGAAATGAACATCTAATCTATCTTTGTACATGAAAAACCAGCGGAAAAGTACCGACGAAATAACTCGAAACGAATGAAAATGCAAGTGAATGCAGGTGTTTTCTTTATATATTCCTAACTTGTCTAAACTGGACAAATCTATCGATTATCATATGATTGAATCTTCTCGTCGTATAGACTACACGATGATTGTTAGTACCGAACGATACCGTCCGATATTTAACAACGTTCATATAATTCTATGTCATGAAGAATATCGAACGTATGTTAACCGATAGACGAGGACTAAGTCGCGCTTTGATTTTCACATATGACGATCGATGAACTTATGAAGATTTCATATTATTATCGATTATCATATATACACTTATTATAAGATTTAATTTGAATTGGTTTTGCGTTTACGTTTCAATTTTAAGGGTTTTAAATTTTTAGTTTAGGTAAAGATTTTTAAAGTTAAGGGTTTTCTTAATCAAGTTTATGATTTTAGATTTGGTTCTGGTGTGAAATTTAAGATTTTGGATTTAGTTCGGATGTTAAGTTTAAAATTAGGGTTTGGCCTTATTTAATATCAGAGATCAACATCATCATTATCACAAACACACACAAACACATGCATATCATCAACATTATCTTTCTCACACATACACACATACACTTACACTAACACTAAAATACCCTAATCATAACCCTTACCCTTAACTCTAACCTTAATTACCTTAATCTTTACCTTAGAAACCCTAACTGCCTTAACCCTAGCCCTGGACTCAATTAACCCTAACCCTAGACCTAATTACAGCGCAGCCACCACCACGCATAGCCGCCACCACTCCCCACCACCACCACTATAGCCTCCACCACCTCCACCCACATCCCCAAACCACAGCCGCCGCCACAGCCCTTATGCACCCACCCGCCATCGACCACAACAGCCACCACCACCGACCACTACAGCCACCACCACCATCACCACAGCCACCACCACCCACCACCGTCTCTACGGATTTTATTATCATGCATCCAATCCCTAACCTTAATTAACCCAAATTAATCTAATTAACCATAATCATCACCATAATCCAAATTAAACATATTTAATTTAATTATCCCAAAGTATCTCTAACCCTAACCATAATCATCACCCAAACCCTAATCATAATTAATACAAATTACCCTAATTAACCCAAATTTACCCTAATCATCACCCTAACCCAAATCTCACCCATGAACTCCATCGTCATCAACATCACCAAACAACCACCCCCACCAACAATCATCATCAGCAACATCATATACTTCTTCTGCTTCTTTTAAAAATCGATTTTTAAAAATGGAATAAAAAAGTTTTACGTACCATGAAAAGAATTAGGGTGCTGGACGGAAACGGCGACGATGACTGCTCGCCGGCGATGGAAGCTAGACAACAAAGAAGACTCAGCAATGGAGCTCGAGGAGATGGATCGAGCGATGGAGCTCGAGAAGATGGAAAGGGGAGTTGGAGCTCGCCGGCGATGGAAGCTAAACGGCGGGGATGGATCTTGACGGTGGCTATGGAATCCGGACGGTGGTGATGGAAGTCCTATGGCGGTGAAATTTTTTTAGGGGGCGAAACAATTAGGGTACAGTGTCGACGTTAAAATTATTTGGGGATTTAATTATCTACTTTTTTTAGATAGCCAAACATTGCCTCTACGGTTTTATCCGCAGAGGTTAGTCTTGCGGTTCCGTAGGCGCAAAACCAAATATTAAATTTTAATAAATGCAGTTTATAAATGTCCCTACGAAGTTCCATAGTTTGTCCCTACATATATATCCGTAGGGGAAAACAAAAATTGTCCCTACGCAATATTCTATCTGTAGGGGCAACCCACATTTGTAATAGTGTATGTAACATCAGATACAAGTAGCCATGATTTAAGATCTTAGTTTATCATTATCTAATATGATCAATCTTGATCCAAAATGATCAATTTCGATATCAAATTATTATCAGAGTACCAAAATTTTAAATCTTGACCGTCGTTGACAAAATGATTGTCCGAGTAATGTTATAGATGTGATCAAATGTAGGATTTGGTTTTGCTAATTTATGTAAATTATTTATTTAAAATGTATTTAGAAAGAATCTACTCTAAAGATTCTATTTTAGTGAGTGCTAAACAAATTACATTTATTTTTACTAAGTTGTTAGCAAAAATCATGCTAAGCGTCATTGACAACAACATGCTATCTATCAAATTGTGAAGAAAAGCTAAATTGAATTTCTTTTAAAATTAATCTCCAATAATTTCATTTTTTTAATAAAAAATATGTGCTTCTTGGCTAGATTAAGGAAAGGGTGCCAAACATAAAATATAGAGTAATTTCGGAAAAATACAAATTCTTTATTATACTATCTTTAAGGTATTTAAATGAAAATAGGAGAACAAGATCACATATAATACAATGAATATGATTATATTTTGTTATTAGAATTTCTAAAATCACCAAACTCTATCAAAGTGAACAACAAAGTTGGAAAATGATATCAAACATATGGTTATTATGGAAAATCTAAAAATATTGCTTTGAAATAATATTCTCTTTTTGGTGTAATATTCTAAAAAAAACCATTAATGTATTATATTAATGATTATTATCATTTCAAATTAAAGGGTTCAACTTTCCCTGCTTTTTCTTCCTGAAAAGAATATGCTTTTTCAGTCCCTTTAAATATGATTAATCATTTCTTATTCCATGCGCATGCAGTAAATAAAATAGTGCTTTGAATATAAATTTTTTTCCTTCTTTTGGCTGGGTTTATAGTGGCATAGAGGTGGTGAGAAAATTGTTATATTTGTTAAAAAGAAGGAATTTACAATTTACGAGGAGGATAAAGAAGCTTTAACTAAGAATCCAAAGAGCTTTTTAGCTAATTTTGATGCAATTAGAGAGGTATCTATGGGTCTCTTCTGTAATTAATTACAGAGTTTTTTTTCATATAGGGCCCCTAAAACATTCTAGTTTGAAAAACACTCCTTAAAATTTCATATTTTCAAATACAACCCCTAAAACTATTAATTAAACTAAATTAGGCTCTATGCTTAATTAAAATTCCTAACACAATTAGAAATCCCCGTTAAGAAGCTAAAATGATAATTTGAAGATGAGAGTTTAGAAAAAAAAGATTAATGGGTTTGCACAAAAATGAAAAGAGACGATGGTTTTGATATTATATAAGACTTTTTATATCGTAATTCATCATATTAACTCTAACTCAATTATTAATTAAATTAAATTAAGGAGTGTTTTTAGTTAACGGTGAGGTTCTAGAGGGTGTATTAAAAAATATAAAGTTTTAGGGGGTGATTTTTAAAAATACCAATACTTTAGGAGGGCTTATATAAAAAAAACCCATTAGAGAGATATCTATGCACCACTTTACTTTCAGTTTTCTTATTAAAAAAAGAAGAAATATGAGCAATTTCAACTCCAATTATACTGGTATCTTAGCTAGGAATATTATGAATGATTGGGATACATTTGTTATGACACTCAGTTGGTGCCTCCCGACGGGAAGAGATACTAGATATTCAATGATATCGTATATCATAAAATTGATAAACTTTTTTTTGTTGATATCGTTTATGTGGGGGAGCGGGGAGGGTATCTGGGGGTATCTCCTGTTACTCCGGGCATAAATATATACCTAGAGCACTGGCCAAAAGAGAAAATGTCTCCAAAATATTACTAAACCAAATACCTCAAATAAAAGAGTTATAATGAGGCCTGCAATCCTAAATCTCATAGGAATTAAACTAAATAAAAATTTAAAGTTACCAAACTATATAAAATCTTTCCTAACAAACTAAATAAGAAATTCTCAAAAATAGGAAACTAAATAAAATTCCATCCAAATAATATTCCTAAAACCAAACTGAATTGTAAACAGAATTAAATCCTAAATTTGGCAATTTTCTACACTTGAGAGAAATAAATAAATTAAAAAGTTTACCAGATTTTTCTTGTTGCATTTGTACCAAAACGAAGGGTAAAACCTCTGTGTTTCATTAAATGAAACTTTTAAGGAAACTTACAAAGTCATCGAAAGAAAAGACAAAACCAAAACAAAGAAAAGAAAAAGACAGGAAAGGAAATAAACAAGCAAAGTTTACACTAAACAATCTCCCGCAGCTAGAAAGAAAATAAAGCCCCCACCGGAAGAAAACACCCCCATATTACCGCTATCACTTTGTCATCTCTTCCACCTAGACCCTGTCCGTTGCAACTGATGTGGAGCTCTAAGCATGATGTCCCTCGTTCAATCTCCTGTCCACCTTATTTGTTTTCGCTTTTTTCCCGGCCCTTGCAGAAGCTGTACCTGATCAAAACCCAATATTTGATTTAATACCATTAATCACATGCAAAGTGGAGCTTTTAGTATTATTAAAAATTCTATTATTTCGCTCCACCCAAATTCCTCAATATATTGCTGACCTAACTATGTCCCAAATACCATGGAAACGTATATCTAATCCCTGCCTCTATTGACTCCATAGTTCAATGAAGGACTGAAACGACACCCCAGCCCCTGAAGTACTCCCAAACCTGTCCTAAATCTGTCTAGCCACTTCAAAAGTCATAAACAGATAATTCACCGATTCCGGCTTTGTCGCACAAATTCCGCATAGTGACAGTCTTTCCCATTTACTTTTGCAAAGGTTATCCCTCGTGAGAATCACATTATTATACGCCAACCACATAAAGATTTTAACCTTAAGGGGTATCGAAAATTTCTGTATCATACATTGTTCGGCTTTTGAATACCCTCATAGTTTAAAATCGTATAAAAGGATTTGACCGAGAAGGAATTATTTGTTGTCCACTTCCAAGATGCTTTATCCTCCGTCTCCCTTTCTATTGGTTTCTAGTCCTGAAGGTACTCAATCATTTCCTTACGCATTTTCCGCTCTTATCCTGATAATCCTCGCAAGAATTTCGGTCACCACTTGTTACCAATCCACTGGCTCATAACCGATATCTCCGTACTTTTTGCCAAAGTTAATAGACGAGGAAATAATTCCTGTAGTGTTTGATCTCCACACCAGTAGTCTTGTGAAAAATTAATCAACTTACCTCGAAAGAAAGCTTCCTTTACCGACATGATCCCTTTCCAAAAATCGGAGGCCATCAAAATGTTCTTATTAATCGCGTATATTGCCCTTGTCTTGTTACCATAAGCCGCATTTATACTCACCACCCAACCTTTCTTTCTCCCAGAGATCCATCACCATCACCACTTGCTCAGGAGTGCTTTATTCATATTTTTGATATTCTTTACTCCCATCCCACCCTCTTCCTTTGATCGGCACACTTTCCCCCATTCCACCAGATTATATTTCTTTTTTTAGCAAAAGCTCCTCTCCATAGAAAACCTTGCCTAATGCGATCAATCCGATTGACCACCCACTCCGAAAATAGATAAAATGACATAAAATAGGTTAGTAGCCACGTTAAAACTGAGTTAAGCAATGTTACTCGATCTCCCATTGGCAAGCACCGTCCTTTCTACCCTTCAAGCCGTGCATGATTTTTATCTATCAATGGAATCGAGTCTACTATTTTTAACCATCCTGGCCTCAAAGGTAATCCAAGGTGTATGATCGGAAAGTCTTCCCCTATACAATTGAATATCATATCTAGACGATTCTACCATTCACATCCTATGCCCAAGCCCACCACCGAACTTTTATAAAAATTAATTCTTAACCCTGATCACTGTTCGTACAAGTAAAGAATCCATTTCAGAACACCTGCTAGCCTTCACAAAGCCTACCAAATATCAAAGTATTATCCACATACTGCAAACTGATGACCTCTGTCCGTGAATCTCCAAGACCAAGTCCACTAACAAACCTTTATTCCTACATCGTTGAATCATGTTTGCCAAACCATCTACAACCAATGTAAAAATAAGTGGGGACAAAGGATCCCCCTGCCGAAGACCATGCTTACATCGAAACTCCTTAGTACCTCCTCCATTAATACACACACTTGCAGATGCTGAGTTCAACCGTTTTCTAATCCAGTTTATCCAACATGATGCAAAACCATTAAAGCTCAAACATTCAAGAATACAGTCCCAATTCACCATATCTTAAGCTTTCTCAAAATCTAGTATCAACAAATAAGCACTCTTTCCCCTTCTTTTAGTATCCTAAATCACCTCATTAGCCATCGCTATCCCATCCATGATATATCTTCCCACCACAAATCATGTTTGTGTATCACAAACAATGCCTCCGAGGGCACTCTTCAACCTATTAGCCATAATCTATGACATGATCTTACATGAACAGTTGATTAGATTAATCGGCCTATAATCCACAAGGCCCTTCGCATCTTTCTTCTTAGAGATGAGAATTATACTCGAATAATTAAGTCTTTCCCAACTTAGAGTGTCAGTTTCCAAAGTTCGAAAGAGTCGCATAATGTCCTCCTTAACAATTTCCTTGTTGGGGTCGAAATTTATATCTCATTGCCGAAATTAAAAACCAAAAATTAAAAGTCAAAAGGTGAAAAGTCAAATTCAAAGTCAAAAAGTCAAAGTCAATGCCCAGACAAGTGGATCCAAGTCCAACCAATTCAGGCCCAAGCCTAAGCAAATGGTCCCATGCCCAAACCGCCTCAAGCCCAAGCGAAGCCAACCAATCATCGAAGAAAAAAGAGAAAGAAATTTGAAATAAATAAATTTTGTATGCAAATAAGTGTGAAAATATAATACAAATAAGCAAAAGCCAAAATTATGTGAAACCCATGGCTTATGTGTAAAAAGATATGAACATGGGCACGGGAGATGCAAAAAAAAAAAGCAATTATGTAAAGTTAAAAGGGCAAACTGAAAAATATAATGGGTATTTGAATCCAAATTTAAATCCAACCATATGATGAAATGTTAAATTTTTCTTCTCCCACAAAAAATACTAGGTTTTTTTTTCCTCCATCTCCTTTCTTGAGGTGAAATCCCAAATCTTCATCCTTTTTAAAAGAGAGACCTAAAAGGAAAGAGATTTCCTTTTGGATCTCTTTCATCTCCTCTAACTTTTCTAACAGAACCAATTAAAAAGGAAACCAGCTCTTGAAGAAAAGCTTCATCTCAAAGAATCCAAGATACAAGTTAAGCAAAGAAGCAACCTTTCTTTATCAAACTTGAAAAAAAAAGAGAAGATCTCTTGGGGTGAAAACCATAGGCTTTCACTCCTAGCAAACGTATTTGAATGAAAGAACCCAACGAAAGTCATTGGCTTTCATCATATTCACATTTAACGACTCTGAAATCTTTGTACAGAAGTACTTGTTTAAATGTATAAAAAGGGTATTTCAGCCTGTTGTGGAGTTATAAATTATATTTGCTTAACAGAAGCTAGAAGCAACTTGTTGCTCACCGGTTAAGCATCTACACTGCTGTGACGTAGCCTGTGTGTTCGATTCCCCTCAGTACCAATTATTTTTTAAAGATTTTTCTTTTTAATTTTTTGGAAGCCCAAGAATTGCACGTGCAATTCACGGAGAAACGAAAAGTTTCAGAAAAATCAAACAGGCGCAATGAGGTGTAAACACTGATTTCACCACGTGGCACGAATCTCGAGGCAAACCCTTAAATCTCGACCGCCCATTTCCAAGATCTGACCACTGCCGACGGTTGAGGTAGCTCCAATCACCTCCGTGCTTTGCACACACACCCTTTCAGCTCCCCCTACTCTCCTGCACTGTTTGATTTCCCTGCAATTAAACAATGACCATTCAAGTCATCATTTAACACCAATTTTAATTCTTTAAATCCAATTTTTAATTCCCAAACCCTAAATTCTTCACTATAAATAAAACACAATTTCTCTAGCTCTCCTCTATTCTGAAATTATGACAAAAATTATCAAGACTCTCTAAGTACAAGTGGAGTTAAGACTACTCAAAGAGGAGTTAGTGACCAAGCCTCTTTCGTTGAAAATCGGAGTCGTTCCCAGAGCTACCACGACGCCACAGAGCCCCCTACTCTTCCTTACTCTTTTCTCGACGTTATAAAATCATAAGTTCCTTCCCCCTTTCCTTCTATTCAACTAAAATCGCATTTTTAAAACATATTGATTAAGTGGAGTTAGATCTGATATTACTTTCTTTTCAAACCTTTTCACCCACTTGATAAGCAAAATAAATCACAACAACACTATAAAACCACTCTTAATATTATTCACATCATTTAGCTTTTTAGTGTAATGAAAATTTCCATATGAAATACTCATATAACGAACCTTTTCATTAAAATATCATGAACTTTAGTATAACCCTTAGTTAGCATAAATACCTTAGGAAAATTCATGGGGTAACGACTTACCCCACATGCACACTATGGTTTCATGGTACGATGTTCTAGTTGTATGGTTAATTCAAAGAACAGGTTTTACATTTAAATACCATATTTTTTTACAAAAAAGGTTTCTTTTAATCGATATTTTTTAATTCTTGGCAATTGCGCCTATACAACCTTCGTTAGAGGACTTGCTAATGGATAGTGCGGATTATCGCACATCTTTAGGATAGTAGAGCGAGATGCAGAATTCCTCACGGAGTATTCGGTCTCGAAAAGAAATAAAAAAATACGGTTTTTAAGAAATATGAATTTTTCTACACAAAACTAAATTTTGGAAAATTGTATATAAAGATGAAACCGTATTTTCAGTAAAAAAATTTATGAAAAATCATATTTTCAAATGAAAGGTTAAAGTTAAATGAAAAATACCATCAAGTTTCCAAAAGAGCTAGTTTTCATAAAAATACTATAAACTTTTAAAAACTAGGTTTTATCACTAAAACACCATCTAAATTAAAATATATATTCATAAAAACTCTAAATATTCTAAATCATCCTCGAGGTTATTTTTAAACAATATTAAAGTATTTTTCATAAAACCCCTCGAGAGATGCAAACAATATAAATATAATGTAAACAACAACAATAAATATTTAAGCACTCTAGATTAATATAAATTTAAGCGATATCATTTCTCTTGAGCCCTAAGGAGCCATAGAAAGCGAGTGCTTGTCTATTCAGATTAGACAAGTTTAACGGAGTTATCAATAGCAATTGTCTTGAAAAAGACATAAATCCTGTCGTCCATGTGCAGCAGTTGCCCGATTACTCCCGAACCTAAGAAATTCAAGAGCTAAATCTTTTCATAAGATACTAACTCCAACCTGAATCCAAACTCACACCAGAATCCAAAATAAAACACAAACTTGGATACTTGATCATGAACTTGAACACTCGAATTCAAACATCAAACTCAAACTTGAATACTTAACTCGACTTGACCGAACTATGGTTATAACTTGACATGAACTTGATATGAATATCTGAATACATGATTATATCTTGAACATGAACATGTACATTTTTATATCCATGGATTCGACCAAGACCCGTAATCTTAATCTATACAATACAATACGCGGGAATAAAGGGGTAGATTGGTATAGAACATATATCATGGCATGAGAGGTTACTTTAAAAAACACCTACATGAATTCATATGCCGTTGTCCCGTGGGTTATGACGGGACCTTGTACTACATGTTACCATAGTCCACGGGGTAAGATGGACTCCTCTCGTATACATGAATACCTTCTTTATCAAACTAAAAATAACCACGTTAGAATAACTATCTTATATCTGTGAATGATCATATACAACTTTACCTGTCCACTTTTCATTTGGTTTCTATTCACATTATATACTATCTTCTCTTATTTCTATTGGGACTTACCGAGAGCTATTTCTCTGATGACATTCCTATTTGTTTTCTTTCTTTGGAATGTTCTTCAGGAGAACCGGACTCTGAGGACATAAAGCCGAGCCAAGAGAACTTGGACCAGTTTTCTACTCAGCCAGACTACTAGTTTCTTACTACCTGTACTTATTTTCATTATGCCATTGTTTATACATTTGCATTATTATTGTATGTTTTATTTCCAGACTTTTGTATGCAAAGTTGAATGTAAATAAAGTTGCCGTTTTATTTTATTAATCTCGTCATTCTTGCTCATTATTATATTGCCTAATTACGCTCAACGTATTTTCATAGTTTTACGTTGCGGGTTTGCCACGTCACCGTTTCCGTCTACTGGGAAGTGGGGCGTGACATTGCGCCACCTTCGCTCGCCGGTGGGGATCCTCAAAGGATTTTTGCCACGGACATCCTCCCGAGGGAAATGTCCGCTTCGGAAACCCCCCCGAGAGGATTTTCCGTCTCAGAAATCTCCGCGAGGGGATGCTCCTCTATTCATGATGCCCTCACGGATATCACGAAAGGGTACCCGCTCGCAGATATCTCAATGAGATACTCATGGCGGATATCCCAAAATATATCCGCTCGCAGATATCCCAACGAGATATCCGCGGCGGATATCTCAAGGAGATACCCGCTCGTGGATATCTCCCATGAGATACTCGTTGCGGGAACCCCCAACGGAGATACCTACTTTTCTCAAACTCACACACTCAAAACTCACACTTCAAGAATTTATTTTAACGGGGCGCTGTCTCGCTGATTGGTGTGAAAAATTGAGTTTTAAAGTGTCATAAATACCGTAATCAAGACGGTGTCGCAAATAGTTAGGCACGATGAGTACGGGTCGTTCATAGGGAGATGGTAAATTACTAATCTTGTTTTAGACGAGTTGATAAGAAAATGTTGGATTTTTGTTTGGTTTTAAAATTAAAAGAGATTTAAAGAGAAGAATTTAGAAAAGGGTTTATTAGGGTCTTCGGATTAAGTAGTTAAAAGATGGAGTTTTTTAAAAATAATTCTTTTTATTTTTTAATTATTTAATACTTGAAAAATAGTGAATGTGGATTAGGGTACTTGGAGAGATTAGGGATTGCCTCTACCGACCCTTGCCCTTCCATTGGTCCCTATTGATCTTAAGCCGTCAACAAAGTAAGTGTTAACGAATTTTAAATCGAGGTCACAAGTATCAAGAATTGGTAGTACGCCCGAATAAGAGAGTTAAGACTCCCTATGTTAAAGTTTATAAAAATTAAAATATAAGAAAAAGATAAGAGATTTTTCCATCTATTATACTATCCTCTCCTATAAACCCTAACAAACGAGAATTTACTCGCTCATTGGGAAAAACGAAGTAAAAGAAGAAATGTAGAAGAATAAGAAACCATAAGAAGGAAAAAAAGAAAGTGCGGAAAATAAATCCAGAAAGTGCGGAAAATAAATCCAGAAAGTAATGCGGAAAGTAAAGAGAAAAAATTAAAAGAGAAACTACTTTTTATTAAAAATTAACTCCGTTACAAAAACGAAAACTAAAACCCAAAATGATTAACCCTCAATTTGTGCTATGAGAGAGATACCTTCACCCGTAGAATTACATCTCTTTATATATGGCTAGGAAGTTTGGAGATTAAGTAATAAAAGATACAAGAGAATACAAATTTTCCAATCAATTTTCTATCCAAATTCTAATAGATTTCTACTAAATCTTTTGAAATCGATTCTCTAGGTTTTTTCTATTTTCTTGTCTTAATTTTTGGAGATTTCTTAGATAATTTCTTCCAAATATTCTTGTATATCTGCAGTTGCATGGATCTCCAGTTTGCTCCTAAACTTGGCAACTTGATTTGTTGAATTTGATTTGATATCTTGAATCCTATTTGCAGTCTTGAACTAATTTGCTACCATTAAACCTGTAATAACTCCATTTTTAGTATACATAAATTTCATTTAAATTTAAAGTATAATTGGGGTATTTAATGTTGCTGTTACCATTTTAAATATTTATTTCACACAATAATTACAAAAAGGAGTTTGTAGCTCATTGGTAATACCTTGCACTGTTGAACCAAGCCACCAGAGTTCAAATCCCCTGCCCCATATTATTTTTTATATTGTTTTATTTTAAATTTTTTGGAAGACCAACAGTCCATACACAATAACTCCCAAAACTTGAACTGAACCTGAAAAACTAAATATACCAGTGCCTACCCCCGGCGACTCCCCACCTATTCGACCCTCGACTCGGCCCGACTCGGCCGAGTCGGCCCGCGGACCGGCGAGTCGTCAACCGAAAAGTTGTGACTTTTCAGCTTCTAAACTCCCCTGCACACTCCAATTAAATGGATCGGTTCTAGAGAGCTAATTATACCCCATTTACCACTTTTTTTAATGAATTTCCTACATTTTTATAATTTATTTTATTAAAAACCTACACCTACCCTAATCCTAGCCTAACCCTATAAATACACCCCTACCCCCTACCATCTCACCGCAAAATTCTGAGCCCACTCTCTCAAAAATTTCCAAGAATCGTGTACTTTGAAAACAAGCTCGAGGCGAAGCTCCGACGAATTTCCGGCGATCGTTTTAGGAACTACCAGCGACGACGCAACACACCGGCGATTCCTCTACTTCCTTCTCACTCTCTTGTGTGATCTAAAACCCGTAAGTCCCAAATTCTACCTATCTCTTCTATCTAAAAAAATACGGTTTACAAAACTCGACGGAATCGGAACAAATCCGATTTCCGATTCGGTTTCTTATAAAATTCCACTTCTCACTAATACAATCATACATAAACTTCCTCATGTTGACTATTAAACACTAATCAACCAAATTGATCAAGTTTTCTCACATGAAATGATAACTATTTCAATTTATCGTATTTTTTCACATAAATACCATATTGTTTCAACCTTACATTTAGCTCCATTAAACTTGCTATACCTTTAAAGTGGAGCACGAGGTAACGACCTACCTCCTCACACCCTCATATACGACCTAACACGATACCATCGAAAACTTAGAATACGAGAAAACAATATTTTCATTTAAATACCTTTGACTTAATAAAACTATTACTAAAAGATTTAGTATTGATACACTTTTTAAATAAATACCTCTTATAATGAAAATATGATAAGTTGTAGACATCAGTCGTTTATCTAAACCTGACTTTGTGGTGTCTAGGCTAGGCAAGTGAGAAAGGTAAATTTAAAAGGCCCGTCTCACGGTGATTCGTGAGTGGATCCCTCTTTCCTTCACTTATACTTACCTGGCCACAATTGGTGGTGAAGAGACGATTTGAGGTATTTCACAACTTGTCGTTTGGACCAGTCAGGAATAATCTAGTTGACTTTGAAGACCCTAAAACATAGAATACTGAAAATTGACATCTTTACAAATAAATACCATTTACTTCATAAAACCGTTTTCTAAAGGATTTAGTATTTTACAATCTTTACAAAGCGCCGCTACAACCCATTTTGGGGAACCCATTCAGGATGGTGTGGATTATCGCACATCCTTGGGCTTAGTAGTGTGAGATTCAGACCTCCGCAAGGAGCATTCGGTCTCGAAAGATTTAAAATACGACATCTTAAGAAAATATGATTTTTAGAATATAAAAAATATATTAAAATTATTTTTGTATAAATATATGTATATTTATCATTAAAATATCTATTTTGTTATGATATAAATATTCCACCTTTTCTAAAAATCACAAGAATCAATTTTACACTAAAATACCATGAATTCCATACAAATCAATATTACAAATAAATACCTTTATTTATGAAACTAGGATATTTCACTAGAAATATCACAATATAAAATCCACATTCATTACAACTCTAAAGACGAATAATAAATACTTGAGGTGTATTTTGAAAAGTATATAAAAGTATTTTTACATAAAACCCCCTCAAGTCCTATAAATTACCCTAAGGACTCTAGTAAACATAGGTTTAAGCAGAACCAATCTCTTAAGCCCCAGAGAGCCGTAGAAGTGGGTGCTTGCCTATCTAAGATAGACAAATTAATAAAAACAATCAGGACTTCAATTTACTTTGCTAGTTGTTTGAGTCTCTGTATAATCTGATTTGAATATGATTCAAGTACAATTTACAATCTACAATTTTCATTATTACAATTCAACATGAATCCAATTATCAATCTATACAACTTGACTGAACTGAACCATGGATATACATTCCATTTATATGGTTCTCCAGTTATTCCACTTACATGATTCTACGGTTACATCCGTTTACTGATATCATGGTTTCGGTCAGTCAACTAATTGTACAATCAATACAATTTACAAGATAAACAATACAATCAAAATACTACGGGGTTTAAGGGGTAGATTGGTATGGAAGGTGTTAAAAGTGGCACGAGACTGTAAGACTTAATACACCTAACATGAATCCAGTTGCTGTCGTAACGTGGCATAAACAGTTCCTTGTACTATACGTGTCTCTAGTCTCTGGTATATAGAGACTCCTCTCGTATACACTGGCATTCTTCTGTACCAAGCTACAAACAACAGCGTTAATACTACATTACTACAAGATAATACAACTTCAAATGATACCTCCTTATTCTGTCTATTCTACTTTCCTCTTATCTTTGGGACTTACCGAGCGACCTGTTCGCTGACGACATTCTATTTCTTTCTTCTTTGAATGTCGTCAGGTGATTTGGACCCGGCAGAGATCGGGCCATCTGCAGAAGACTTGGATCAGTTTGCTGAAGAACCAGAGCTTTAGTTTCATTGTATACATTTTCTTTCAGTACTTTATATTCCTGTTATGCCATTGTTTAGGCATCGCTTTTATTTCAGATGTATTTACTTTTCATGCATTGTACAAAATAATGTTAATAAATAAAGTTGATGTTCAGTTTATATATCTTGTCATTCGTGTATTTACTTTTATATTGCTTAGATATGCTTAACGTATTTACTTCAGAGTAAATACGTAGTGGACCAGTCGTGTCCCCTTCGCCGTATACCGGGAAGCGGGGCGTGACAGGTTTTGTTGGTGGCCCATGCAGGTCAAAGCTGTATGAAACCCTATCATGCAGTTCTGTTATGTGTGAACAACCTAAGCAATATAACACAAGAACTAGCAACTAAAACATTCTTTACAATTCATGTTCCTTAAATCTTACAATTTCATATTCCATGAATCCTATCATTTCATGTACTTGAATCTGTCCTAACCCAAATTTTTCTTCAAGATTATGGATTCCCCGAACAACACCAGCACCAATGTCAACAACACACCTCCACCGCTACCTCTCACACCTGCTGTTCCTGCTCCACCCACCGAGCAAACTGTGCTACTTGAGGCGATCCACAGCCTCCTTGAGGGACAACAACAACTCCTGAACCGTCCCGAGACTGACGCGCCTGGGGTAAAGCAATTCAGGACTTTACATCCCAAGCAGTTTTCAGGTAAAGGGAGCCCACTAGAATTTGAGGAATGAGCTCAAAGCATAGAGGATGATCTGGAGGCAGCACAAGTGCCAGACATAGCTTGGGTCCGTGTGGCGAAACTGCAGCTCACGGACAATGCTCGTAACTGGTGGAAAGCGGAAGAAAGCCGTCTTGTACAGCCTATTGAATGGAAGACTTTTCGCGAGAAGTTCGACGCGAAGTACTTTTCTGTGACTGCCAGGTTTTCCATAGAACAACAGTTCATTCATCTACAACAAGGTTCGATGTGGGACAAGTTAGTAGATGGGTATGCCGCTGAATTCACCATGCTAAGTCGGTAAGATATGTCACAATAGTTCAATTTTTAAAATATCACATAACACACAGCTAACACAATCCTTTAAACAGATTCGCGGCACACTTGATACCGACGGATGATATCAGAGCCCGTCGCTTTCAACAAGGTTTGGACATGGAAATTCAGGCTGATTTAGCCACTGGGAAATTTCCAACTCATGAGGAAGATCTGGAAGCTGCCCGCAGTTATGAGGCAGTGATAAAAGCAAGGGGCAGACCTCAGTCTGCAGGAGTTAAGCTCCCTGCCAACCAGATGGAAAGAGGAGCCTCGCCCAGGCCACCTTTTGTGCCAAGGCGACCTGGAGTACAGAACCATCGTCCCGGCCCAGCCTTTTGTAACTATTGCAAGAGAAATGGGCATCAGGCGAAAGATTGCCGGCATGCGAACAATCTTTGCTTGATCTGCGGCTCAGCTGCTCATGGTATTAGGTCTTGTCCTCATAAACAAAATCTAATTGCTGCACCTAGGCCAGCAAACAATTATCCACAGCGCCCAGCCATCTAAGCCCATGCTCCAAGACTTGCACTCCCTGCACCACCCAGAGGACCACAAGCTGCACCACCTCCTCGTCAGTTCCATCAAGCTCAAAGGAACATTCCGAGAAATGCTCATCAGGCCAGGAGGAATGTACCAAAGCGCTAGGCTTTCACTATGTCAGTGGAAGAAGCTGAGGTCACTGGCCAAGTCATCACTGGTAAACTTTTCTTCTCAAACTTTTCTTTCAGTCTTGTTTATCTACACACTTACTCTATACCTAAAACATATCCTACATACCTTAGGTGCAATCTTAGTAGCCTCACTACCTGTACTAGCACTGTTTAATACTGGGGCATCGCACTGCTTTATGTAGCAACGGTTCGTCCGAACCCATGCGATTCCAGTCTCACTGCTTGTATCCAGCTGGAATGTCAGTTCAGGAAATGGCGTTCTAAAGGCAACCCTGGGATACAGCTTGTGTCCAGTCGTCGTCTGCAGCAGAGAGTTTTATGCTGACTTCAAAGTACTGGACATATCGAACTTCGATATGGTTCTAGGAATGGATTGGCTTGGAACTTTTTATGCTACCATTGACTGTCGTCAAAGGAGGGTAGTATTCGAGATTCCAGACCATCCGGTCTTCTATTTCAAAAGCGAAGACCGTACCCTGGAGCCAAGTACCTACAAAGCGAAGCCAAGAGAAGAAGTAGTTGCAGCTGCTCAAACGGAGGAAGAATCAAGACCATAGGTAGTTCGAGAGTTCGACGATGTATTTCCTGACGATATATGAGGTTTGCCTCCCGATCGAGCTCTTGAATTCAGTATTGATTTAGTTCCAGGAGCACAACCGGTGATCAACGCACCATATAGATTAAGTCCGGAAGGTTTGAAGGAAGTACGAACACAGTTGGACGAATTATTGGAGAAAGGATGGATTCGTCCCAGCACTTCAAGTTGGGGAGCACCTGTACTACTTGTGAAGAAGAAGGAAGGTTCATACAGAATGTGCATCGATTATAGAGCCTTGAATGAAGTCACTATAAAGAATAAGTATCCACTTCAGCGCATCGATGATTTATTCGATCAGCTAAGTGGATCTTGTGTTTTTTCTAAATTGGATCTTCGTTCAGGATATCATCAGGTGAAGGTCAAGGAAGCCGATATTCACAAAACAGCTTTCAGAACTCGCTATGGACATTACGAATTTCTAGTGATGCCATTTGGAGTGACCAATGCAACAGCAATATTCATGAACCTAATGAATCAAGTTTTCCGGGAGTACTTAGACAGGTTTGTTGTCATCTTCATCGACGACATCCTGGTGTATTCTAAGAGTCGGAAAGAGCATGCAGAGTACCTACGAATTGTCCTAGAAACTCTTCGACAACATCAGCTCTATGCCAAGTACAACAAGTGTGAGTTTTGTCTAAAGCAAGTTGGTTTTCTTGGACATATCGTAACAGGGGAAGAAATTTCTGTGGATCCAGCAAAAGTTTCAGCAGTTAGCGAATGGCCTACACCAAAGTCAGTGAAGGACATTCGGAGTTTCTTAGGTTTAGCTGGGTATTACAGAAGGTTCATTGAAGGATTTTCAAAGATAGCAACACCTCTGACCAGGCTCACACGTAAAGATGAAGAATTTGTGTGGTCAGAAGCATGCGAACAAGCTTTCATAGAACTCAAGTCAAGGTTGACATCAGCACCAATTCTCGTAATACCTGATCAATCTGGAGGATTCGAAGTGCATTATGATGCATCCGGTAAGGGATTAGGATGTTGTTAGTTATATGTATGCCCTAGAGGCCATTACTGTACATACGATGTATATTGTAATGGATGCTTGGACATATATAGGGAGGACTTTCTTGCTCGACATGATAGTATTCTATCTGGTTGTACTTTATCTTAACATATACTCTGATTGTCTCTATGTTACATGTTGATAAAGCCTTTAGGATATGTACTCGACTACTGGGACTATGATGAGATTATACTAGTGGGGCCACGGTAGTCGACGAGTACATCCTATAACTGTTCCTAGTCGAGGGTGTATCGAGACAGGGCATCGATGCACCGGTGTAGACTAGCGTATTCGCATCTTGACCCATATGATGGGCGATGGATGATCCCATATCCTTCGGTGTTTGACATCAAGGATGATGTACGGGTGCTCAGTAGAGACTGGGTACACTGGACGGACTCGCCGAGAACTCCCAGATGGTATTATACCTCACGTCAGATGGCAGTTCTCCGGTGGCACTGGTACAGAGTAGTCTGTTGACCCGAGATCGTCATAGAGTCTTGTGTGATTTGCACTGTGCTTTGATTTCCATCATACCACGTCCAAGAGGGCGTGCAAAAAGGTGGCTTTTGGGTACAGTCCCGAATCATATGGAGGCAATGAGCGATAGGAGGGGATTCGTCTCTCCCGGTATAGGGAGTTGATATTGCGCTGTGTTCGATCGGCTATAACCGGGAATCCCTGGCTAGAGTTGCTGAGATTTACTGGTAAGTGTTATCAGTAATTTCTCGAACTGTTATAGATCTCATATCGACACGACTTATCAAGCTACTGGGGTCTGACGTTTACCACCCCTAGGCGAGATATGCAACATATCAGACGACGAGACCGGACTGTACGGGAGTGTTACTGATTGGATTCACAGGAGAAAGTACAGGCTTGCTTGTTGATCTTCTGAGCGCTCAATACCTGGGTGGCTGTTACGTTTAGCTGACCGCTTGCAGCTTGTGGGTGTTTGATATGATCATCAGCTACTGCCGGCGTATTGACGATTCTTTAGAGTCCTACACAGAGGTTTCTTGACTCAGGCAAAACGGAGTAGGAGCACATATGTGATATGTACGGGACCGAGGATAATAAGATATGAGATACCGTATTCTATTCTCGCGATATTTGATATCAGCCGGGTCATCGGATCAAGTGTTGATTCGATGAATCGGTACGGATATGTATTAGTCGGTTATATGCGATATAGCTGGATTGTCGGATTAAGTGTTGATTCAATAATTTAATGTATAATAATATATATGATATATTAAATTACATTAACTAATATTAGCTCACTAAAAGATTCTTTTTCTCACTCGGGTAATACATTGATATATATGCGATATATGTTAAATGTATTATTTTATTTGGTTACAATAAATAGTATATATGTGATATATAATATTGTAACATGATATGATAACTAATGCAACATGTTTAGTAGAGATTAAACAAGATTAGGGTTTGATTTGGGTTAATGCTTTCTAGATGATTCTAGAAGGTTTGGTTTTGTTTTGTGAAAGATATTTTGTTATGACTCATGCTTTAACCCAACCCAAACCCTAGTTAATTCTCTACATCGGTTTGGTTGACCATGGTTGCATTAATCATCATATTTTATCCTTTCATTATTCATCACAAAAGGTTTCATGTTGATTGTTCATCTTCTTCCTCCTTTCTTTTCATGAAAAAGCTTTCTAGCTTTTTCTAAGTGATGAAAAATGAGTGAGAATAAAAAAACAAATGAGAGCAAAAATCCTACTTCATCATCCTCATCTATCCTTGCTATTTAGATGAGGGTTTTCACATCATTTCATGAGTGATAGCTTGTGTTAACGAAACTTCAAGGTAGATCATCTTTGTATCAAAGATCGGAAGCAAGACTGCATCTTTCTCTTCGTGGAACCTCTCGAGAGTCCGGAACACGATGATCGCAGCGAAGGGACTTCAACACGGAGCTTTAGAAGTGAAGGACCGGATCTACAAAGGCTGTAATCCCTCACTTAGTGTTAAAGTGTTTAACATGCTTGTTTTCGCCTAATCTCTAGTTTAAAGATCCGGCTTCGGGTTGTTCGGCACGGCTAATTTTTAAATCGGGCATGGTTGATGCCTCGTAGAACCTAGTGCGTGTGCTTAGCAACCCTATAGTGGTATCAGAGCCAAGCTAGAGCTTTAGGCGAAGTCTAGGCGAAGTTTAAAGTCCGATCGAACTCCGAATATTCGGCTTATACCCCTCTCTGTACATTTTCTAAAAATGTGATTTTTTCGGTATTAAAAATACTCAGAAAAACAAGCAGGAAAAACAAGCAGGAAAAACTAAGAATTACTGTGAAGTACGGCCCACTAATTCGATAATATGACCGCAGAACCGCGGCAAAACCAAGGGTTTGGCGGCGGTTCCGCGGCCAAAATTGTGAATTAGTGCCTGGAATTTCATATATTTATTCTTAGGTCCTTTCTTGGGAATTTTTTAATTCCACTCAAGTGTTGAGTTTTCTAGGGTTGTATTGGGGACTCGTTGATTCGATCGGATAATTTAACTTCGTTTAGTTTGTCCGGGTAATTTTTAGAAACTGCTAAAAAGTTCGAACGGATATCAATAACTCACTTTTTCCCCGGTCGGAAATTTTTTCAAAAGTTGGATTTTTTCTCGAGTTTAAGAACGTTCTAAGTCGTGCAAGTAACGCGGTGGACCCTCTAGAAGACAACAAACCTTAACTCGATTATGTGACCGTCTTGAACTGCCTCTAAACCTTAGGGTTTGGGGCAGTACGGCGTGCCACATGTGAGGCGTTGGCTTGACCCTTCTACGACTGGACCATTGGTACTGTGGCATGTGATGGATGTTTTTAAACTGATTTAAGTATTGAGATATATTGGGGAAATCTTGGGTGTTTGATTATTCGATCGGAAAGTTTAACATTGTCTATTTATCTGAAATGTGATACAATATTTGGAATCCACATGTAGTTATGAAATAACTAATTTGAATATTTTAAATCTAGCGGTTTAGTCTCTGATGATCGGTTGCCACAGAATTTTGATGCGATCAAAAGTTCGTCGCAATCACGTAATGTACGCGGATACTCGCCGGGTAAACTTAATAGACAGCGACGCCCCATAGCCCCGACCAAGTGACTGTAGGAGAACCCCGTCGCCAAAAGCATCTGTTCGGGTGCTTGCGGCATCGGTGTTCCGCCTTAGTGCACTTCGTCGACGGCATCCGGGGGTGCGGCCGTCTACTAAAGTTTGATACGAGCATTCGATCAGGATGTCGGGAATCTTGTTGAATTGCCCGACTTGATATTGAAAAGAGTTTTCGATAATGAGACTAAAATACGGGGTTTATAATTGTTAGGCATGAGATGTCTAAGGAATTCATATGGTTAGGCATGCGATGTCTAAGAAGGTTGCGGATTCCAACTGTTGTAGTTTTACACTTTCTTTTCTGTGATCGTAAGCGTAGTATGTGGTGTATCGCCGGCTTCGTTGCTATACATCAACGACAATCGGGATATGCATACTTGCTTACGTTGATGATATGAGATATTATGTGTTGCTGTGATATGTTATATTGGATCGTCGCGTTCTGAATTGCCGGGGGTTTTATGTGAGATGAGAGTTTTTTCTTTTTCATTAATGTAAAATTCATTTGTATGTAGTATTCTTTTATTGGGGCACTTCCGGGCTGAGGATGATGTCACCGTTGTATATTATTTACTTTTCCGCATTAGGTAGACCCAAGGCGGGGAGCACAAGTAACCGGGTTCTGGGGTCCAGTGGGAGACTATCTCGAGGAGTCGAGACCGGGTCTCCTAACGCTAGAATTGGCAGTGTTTCTTGCCGCTCTCGTAGGGGTCTAAGGATGTGGGTTTGGCTATTCATCGCGACCGTAGAATCTGTGTTTTATACTGGCTCGAATTGAAAACACGGACATCCTAGTATATCCAATATTTCATATATGTTCTTCTGCTGCAATGTTCTGTGATGAGATTATATTACTGCCTGAGACGAATGTTTATATTATATATATGAGATATATATTATATATTGTTGATTTCGTTTCAAATGTGATGCTTGTGAAGCATAATTAAAAATAGGACTTCATTAATGAGATTAATGAAATAAAAGAAACCTAAAGATGTTGTAGAAACTTGTTTAAAAACTGGTAGCTCTAGTTCTTGCTTTGCATAGCGGTGTTCCTTATAGAACATCCATCACCTTATTCGATGAGGAAAGGGCCGACGATCCCTTCACCGGAAGTGACTTCTTTAGTGAAACTAGCAGATGCTACAAACTAGAAAAGCCTTAAAAACACTCCATTTAAAATCACTCGATTCTACAACGATATCAAGTTCATTACGCAAAGGGTTTTCTTAAAAACCTGTCATAGCCCTCCGTCATTTCAGATAAGTACTAGTTAGTATTCGTGCTGCGGTAGTTTGGCCTCCGTCAAGGCGTAGTGTACGGTAGCTAACTAATGCTTATCTGCTAGCATACGATGCGATTGGATTAGGGTATTCGTACGATGTTGTTTGGCCTCCGTCAAGGGTCGTGCGGGTGGGTTTAATTCAATCAGGAAATGACAGGTTGAACTTGACTAGTGGACTATGGGTAGTTTGGCCTCCGTCAAGGTCATAGGACGCTAGGGGTAAAATATTATTAGGAATTTCAAGTGTTGAAATTTGCAATGAGATTGCATACCTTCTATGAGATAGTTGAATCCCGATACCCGCTGCGAGTAAGAGTTACTCCTGGGAGAGTTTTACACATTACAATTAGCCGATCAAGTAGGTGTCTAGAAAGGTGTTAACGGGGTTACACCCATGGGAAAACGAGGTTTACTTTAATTAGGTTCGTATGAAAGCACGGGGGACCTCCCTCAAAGTACCGACACTGGCCTAGCTGAATGATTGGCGAACTTGTAGCGTGTAATTAATCCCGGCTAGTCTTTCCTTTTAGGGTTTGAAGGAAAATTTGATTAAAACAGTGGGAGACATCCTGATTAGATATATTAGATAACCAATCTAATCTTGCAAGAGCATACGCTGAGTGTTTTCTTCTCTCTCTCTCCAGGTAGCGACCATATCACGCCTTAATCAAGATAATAATATGGATGTATTGACCGAACTCGCTTGTTATACTGAGCTGGGGAACTTTGGTCCCGCTCCAACTTATAATTGTTATAAGACAAAGTAGGAAATTGGGGAATACCAGATTTTCCCGTGCCGCCCAAACGAAGAAAGTGCATATTGCTGCATCATCTTCGGGTGTGTTCATTACAGAGAACTGTTTCTCAGTATCCTTTACGTCCTGGGTATGTGATACCGGATCAGGATCCCGCATATATAATCTGTTACATGGGCTATAGATAGGTAGAGAACTGAGAACGGGTGATAAGTTTCATGAGATAGAAACGGTGCATGTGTTGCAGCCAAGTCTGTTGGTCACTATCACCCTGTATTACCAGAATACATTGATTCTGAACAAATGTTATTAGATACCGAACCTGATATACAACATCATATCAGTCTCTTTATTAGTAAAGAAAGGTTTTGTATTGTTGGATAATGTTTTGAACATTTCATATATCAAGAGTTGATCGGTTCAGGCACGTTTTCTAAAAGCATTGGCGTTCTAAATCAAACTACAGTTCTTAGTATACAGAACACACACGAGAGGAAGAGTTCAGAAATGAACGAATCCTTCTTGAGGCATTGTATACTAGGTCATATCAATGCGACCCGACTAGTTAAGTTACATTTAGATGCATATTTAAATCTGTTTGAATTTACATCTTGTGAAACTTGCCGGTCATGTCACAAAGATAAGATGACCATAGCTCTGTTTATTGGAAACAGAGAAAGAGTTAGTGAACTCTTGGGATTGATACATGCTGATGTATGAAAGTCTCCTGTCTACACATGCCAAGACCGGTTCTTTGTACTTCATTACATTCTCTGATGATCTCTCAAGATTCAGACATATGTTCCTGTTGAAACACAAGTCCGAAACTTTTGAGATATTCACAGAATATAAGTTAGAAGTAGAGAACCAAAAACGGGTATAAGTATTATATCCTTTGATGAGATCAAGGAGGAGAATACTTCAGCACGGAATTCCTGGACTATTCTAAAGGAGAATGAGATTCTCTCTCAGCATTACTCCTCCGTATACACCACAGCACGTCGGTGTATCGGGGCGGAGCAATAGCACCCTATGTGATATGGTGTGCTCTATGATGAGTACTACTGGGTTTCCTATTTTCTTTTGGGAGTTATGCATTTGAGAAGCTGCATACCTATTGAATAGGGTTCAAATCAAATCAGTTTCCTACCACTTCATATGTGATATGGAAAGGGAAGAGCCCATATCTTAAGTTTGTTAAGATTTGGGGTTGTCCGGCCTATGTCTAAAAGCAAAATCTGGACAAGCTCGAGACAAGGTCTGTTATGTAGACTTGGAAAGGTTCCAGCTATACAAACTGCAGCTGATGATTTGGTAGAACCAAAGGATTCAATAGTTTCCAACGAACCTCAGCCTCTCCGCCGATCTAGTAGGGTTCCCCACCCACCTGAGAGATACTTAGGCTTCTCTATGACAGTGGGAGCGAGGATTGCATCATGAGATGATGACCCAACTAGTTTCGAGCTGGCCATCAGGAGTGGGACTCTGTAAGAATGGCTGGATGCTTATCGATCTGAGATGGAATCCTTATATACCAACAAAGTATGGACTTTGGTTGCTTTATCTGAAGGGTTAAATCCCCATCAGGAGCAAGTATATCTTGAGAAGATTACTTGGTGTATATGGAAAAGTTGAGACTTTCAAAGCTATGCTTAAGTCCATCCAGATCCTACTTGCCACGGCTACATACCATGACTACGATATCTGGTGGTTGGATGTCATCACTGCTTTTCTAAATGATGTTTTAGAAGAAAACGTCTATAAGTACACAGCCAGAGGGCTTCGTAGATAGTGGAAGCAGCGGAAACGTGTACAAGATGTTTTATGTGATAAAACATGTATCGCGGAGTTGGAACATCTGTTTTGATGTGGTAGTCAAAGAGTTTGACTTCATCAAAATGGTAGATGAACCTTGTATATACAAAAAGGTAGTAGGGAGTATGGTGGTGATCCTCATAGAGTACGTGGATGACATACTCTTGATAGGGAAGGAGTTTCCTATGCTACGCTCGGTCAATCTCCGCTTATCACAAGGATTCTCCATATAGGATCGAAGTTGATACCTCCTACATCCTGAGTTTTGGATCTATGAGATAGATCTAATTGGATGTTAGGATTCTCACTAGTTGTAGTGAGATAGTATCAATCGATCCTGGGGAGAATCACTTGAAAGGTTCCAGGGTGATAAGGACGACTGAATGTCAGTCGCAGGCATTGTCTTTACCCTCAGTGGAGGGACGGTATGTTGGAAGAGTTCCAAGCTAGATACCGTGACTTAGTAGACGATTAAAGGCAAGATACATCGTTACCAATGATGCTACCAAAGAGACAGTCTGGATATATTTTAGTTCATAAGATGAACTTCGTTCCTACCATTGTGTGACAATGGAGTTGTGGCTTTAGCCAAGGAACTACCGTCCCATCAGAAATCCAGATATAATTCTTAGGCAGTATCACCTGATCATGGAGATGGTTGATCTCCAAGGTGATCGAGGTTAGGAGAGTAGACACAGAGGACAACAGCGCGGATCCACTCACAAAGGCCTTTTTCCCAGTAGAGACTTTTATGGGATGGTTGAGTATGAGATACTTCAACCGCAGCTAATTGTTGGGTATGCGATACCACAACAGATGGCCCTAGTGCAAGTGGGAGATTGTTAGTTATATGTATGTCCTAGAGGCCATTACTGTACATACGATGTATATTGTAATGGATGCTTGGACATATATAGGGAGGACTTTCTTGCTCGACATGATAGTATGCTATCTGGTTGTATTTTATCTTAACATGTACTCTGATTGTCTCTATGTTACATGTTGATAAAGCCCTTAGGATATGTACTCGACTACTGGGACTATGATGAGATCATACTAGTGGGGCCACGGTAGTCGACGAGTACATCCTATAACTGTTCCTAGTCGAGGGTGTATCGAGACAGGGCATCGATGCACCGGTGTAGACTAGCGTATTCACATCTTGACTCATATGATGGGCGATGGATGATCCCATATCCATCGGTGTTTGACATCAAGGATGGTGTACGGGTGCTCAGTAGAGACTGGGTACACTGGACGGACTCGCCAAGAACTCCCAGATGGTATTATACCTCACATCAGATGGCAGTTCTCCGGTGACACTGGTACAGAGTAGTCTGTTGACCCGAGATCGTCATAGAGTCTTGTGTGATTTGCACTGTGCTTTGATTTCCATCATACCACGTCCAAGAGGGCGTGCAAAAAGGTGGCTTTTGGGTACAGTCCCGAATCACATGGAGGCAATGAGCGATAGGAGGGGATTCGTCTCTCCCAGTATAGGGAATTGATGTTGCGCTGTGTTCGATTGGCTATAACCGGAAATCCCTGGCCAGGGTTGCCGAGATTTACTGGTAAGTGTTATCAGTAGTTTCTCGAACTGTTATAGATCTCATATCGACACGACTTATCAAGCTACTGGGGTCTGACGTTTACCACCCCTAGGCGAGATATGCAACATATCAGACGACGAGACCGGACTGTACGGGAGTGTTACTGATTGGATTCACAGGAGAAAGTACATGCTTGCTTGTTGATCTTCTGAGCGCTCAATACCTGGGTGGCTGTTACGTTTAGCTGACCGCTTGCAGCTTGTGGGTGTTTGATATGATCATCACCTACTGCCGGCGTATTGACGATTCTTTAGAGTCCTACACAGAGGTTTCTTGACTCAGGAAAAACGGAGTAGGAGCACATATATGATATGTGCGGGACCGAGGATAATACGATATGAGATACCGTATTCTATTCTCACGATATTTGATATCAGCCGGGTCATCGGATCAAGTGTTGATTCGATGAATCGGTACGGATAAGTATTAGTCGGTTATATGCGATATAGCTGGATTGTCGGATCAAGTGTTGATTCGAAAATTTAATGTATAATAATATATATGATATATTAAATTACATTAACTAATATTAGCTCACTAAAAGATTCTTTTTCTCACTCGGGTAATACATTGATATATATACGATATATGTTAAATGTATTATTTTATTTGGTTACAATAAATATTATATATGTGATATATAATATTGTAACATGATATGATAACTAATGCAACATGTTTACTAAAGATTAAACAAGATTAGGGTTTGATTTGGGTTAATGCTTTCTAGATGATTCTAGAAGGTTTGGTTTTGTTTTGTGAAAGATATTTTGTTATGACTCATGCTTTAACCCAACCCAAACCCTAACCCTAGTTAATTCTCTACATGGGTTTGGTTGACCATGGTTGCATTAATCATCATATTTTATCCTTTCATTATTCATCACAAAAGGTTTCATGTTGATTGTTCATCTTCTTCCTCCTTTCTTTTCATGAAAAAGCTTTCTAGCTTTTTCTAAGTGATGAAAAATGAGTGAGAATAAGAAAACAAATGAGAGCAAAAATCCTACTTCATCATCCTCATCTATCCTTTCCATTTAGATGAGGGTGTTCACATCATTTCATGAGTGATAGCTTGTGTTAACGAAACTTCAAGGTAGATCATCTTTGTATCGAAGATCGGAAGCAAGACTGTATCTTTCTCTTCGTGGAACCTCTCAAGAGTCCGGAACGGAACACGATGATCGCAGCGAAGGGAATTCAACACGGATCTTTAGAAGTGAAGGACCGGATCTACAAAGGTTGTAATCCCTCTCACTTAGTGTTAAAGTGTTTAACATGCTTGCTTTCGCCTAATCTCTAGTTTAAAGATCCGGCTTTGGGTTGTTCGGCACGGCTAATTTTTAAATCGGGCATGGTTGATGCCTCGTAGGACCTAGTGCGTGTTCTTAGCAACCCTACAGATGTGTTCTACATCAGCACGGTAAGGTTGTGGCTTATGCTTCAAGACAACTGAAGACTCATGAGCGCAATATCCGACGCATGACCTGGAGTTGGCAGCCGTCATCTTTGCTCTCAAGATTTGGCGCCATTATTTACTTGGTAAACGAGTGAACATCTACACAGATCATAAAAGTCTGAAGTACGTGTTTACTCAGAAGGAGTTGAATATGCGGCAGAGAAGATGGTTAGAACTCATGGCGGACTTTGACATCAACTTGCAATATCACCCAGGGAAGGTGAGTGTAGTACCTGATGCTCTTAGTCGCCAACCATTATCAATGAATCTCACCGCTCAGTGGAAGCTTCAACAAGACTTGCATCAGATGGATATTGAAGTAGTCATGCCAGGTAATGCTTCAAGTTTGATGAATTTACAAGTTCAATCAACCATTATCAATCAGATCAAAGCAGCTCAAGAAAGTGATGCTAAGTTGCAGAAGATCAGAGAACAAGTGGAGAATGGACTCAGAACAGACTTCATCATCCATGAAGATGGATCTTTGAGATACGGCAGCAGATTGTGTGTACCAAAAGGTCATGTGCGGGAAGAGTTAATGAAAGAAGCTCACAACTCTCCCTACTCAGTATATCCTGGAGGTACCAAAATGTACAAAGATCTACGTCAGAATTATTGGTGGCATGGAATGAAGCGTGAAGTAGCCAGAAGCGTCGCAAAATGCTTGGTATGTCAGCAAGTAAAGGATGAACATCACAGGATAGCTGGACTACTTCAACCGTTACAAATCCCAGAATAGAAGTGGCAACACATCACGATGGATTTTATGACCGCTCTTCCTCACAGCACAAAGGGTAACGATGCCATATGGGTCATTGTGGATCGACTCACAAAGTCGGCTCACTTCATCCCATTTCGAGTTGGCCAATCAACTGAGACATTAGCAAAGAAGTACATGGAGGTAATAATCTACTTAAATATTTAAACTCTTCATAATGTACTATCTCCGATACCCATGAACTCATACAGGAAATTGTGAGACTTCATGGAGTACCGGTCTGCATTGTCTCCGATCGTGACACCAGGTTCCGATCATAATTTTGGCAAAGTCTGCAAGCAAGCTTGAGAACAAGTCTGAACTTCAGAACGACTTATCATCCACAAACAGATGGTCAGTCTGAGCAAACTATTCAGATCTTGGAGGATATGCTCAGAGCGTGTATGTTAGACTTCAAAGGATCATGGGAAGATCACCTGCATCTAGTGGAGTTCGCGTAGAATAACAGCTACCAAGCAAGCATAGGAATGGCACCTTTTGCAGCATTGTATGGAAGGAAGTGTCGATCTCCATTAAGTTGGGACGGCATCGGAGATCGGGAACTTCTTGGACCAGAGATGATATTAGCGACTGTTGATGTGGTTCGTACTATCAGGGAAAGGATGCGCATAGCCCAAGATCGACAGAAACACTGGGCTGATGCAAAGAGACGACACTTGGAGTTCCAACCAGGAGATCACGTATTCTTGAAGATATCTCCGCACCGCGGAGTGATCCGATTTGGAAGACGGGGTAAATTAAGTCCGAGATACATCGGACCGTTCGACATACTCGAACGAGTCGGTGAAGTGGCATACCGCTTAGCGCTTCCACCCTCATTGGAAGGAGTGCATAATGTGTTCCACATATCCCAACTCAGAAGGTATGTGAGTGACCCCAGCCATGTTCTTGATCATTCCGAGCTCACTATACAGCCTGACTTGTCTTGTGAACAACAGCCTGTGGAGATCCTGGACAGGAAAGTGAAGACACTTCGGAACAAGGAAGTCAACTTTGTCCGAGTGATATGGAGGAAAGACACTCCAGGAGAGTCCACTTGGGAAAGGGAAGATGAAATGCGTGCAAGATATCATCACCTCTTTGTAAACTAGTCCTCAAATAAAGGTTGTAAATTTCGAGGACGAAATTTTTGTAAGGAGGGTAGACTGTAACAACTCCATTTTTAGTATACATTAATTAGATTTAAATTTAAAGCATACTTGGGGTATTTAATGTTTCTGTTACCACTTTAAGTATTTATTTCACACAATAATTACAAGAAGGAGCTTGTAGCTCATTGGTAATACCTTGCACTGCTGAACCAAGCCACCAGAGTTCAAATCCCCTGCCCCACATTATTTTTTATATTGTTTTGTTTTAAATTCTTTGGAAGCCCAACAGTCCACACACAATAACTCCCAAAACTTGAACTAAACCTGAAAAACTAAATATACCAGTGCCTACCCCCGGCGACTCCCCACCTATCCGACCCCCGACTCGGCCGGACGGCCGAGTCGTCAACTGAAAAGTTGTGACTTTTCAGCTTCTAAACTCCCCTGTACACTCCAATTAAATGGATCGGTTCCAGAGAGCTAATTATACCCTATTTACTACAATTTTTAATGAATTTCCTACATTTTTACAATTTATTTTATTAAAAACCCTACACCTAGCCTAACCCTAGCCTAACCCTATAAATACACCCCTACCCCCTACCATCTCACCCCAAAATTCTGAGCCCACTCTCTCAAAAATTTCCAAGAATCGTGTACTTTGAAAACAAGCTCGAGACGAAGCTCCGACGAATTTCCGGCGGAACTTCCGGCGATCGTTTTAGGAACTACCGGCGACGACGCAACACACCGGCGATTCCTCTACTTCCCTCTCACTCTCTTGTGTGATCTAAAACCCGTAAGTCCTAAATTCTACCTATCTCTTCTATCTAAAAAATACGGTTTACAAAACTCAACGGAATCGGAACAAATCCGATTTCCGATTCGGTTTCTTATAAAATTCCACTTCTCACTAATACAATCATACTTAAACTTCCTCATGTTGACTATTAAACACTAATCAACCAAATTGATCATGTTTTCTCACATGAAATGATAGCTATTTCAATTTATCGTATTTTTTTCACATAAATACCACATTGTTTCAACTTTACATTTAGCTCCATTAAACTTGCTATACCTTTAAAGCAGAGCACGAGGTAACGACCTACCTCCTCACACCCTCATATACGACCTAACACGATACCATCGAAAACTTAGAATACGAGAAAACAATATTTTCATTTAAATAGCCTTGACTTAATAAAACCATTACTAAAAGATTTAATATTGATACACTTTTTAAATAAATACTTCTTATTATGAAAATAGGATAAGTTGTGGATATCAATCGTTTATCTAAACCTGACTTTGTGGTGTCTAGGCTAGGCAAGTGAGAAAGGTAACTTTAAAAGGCCCGTCTCACGGTGATTCGTGAGCGGATCCCTTCTTTCTTCACTTGTACTTACCTGGCCACAATTGGCGGTGAAGAGGCGATTTGAGGCATCTCACAACTTGTCGTTTGGACCAGTTAGGAATAATCTAGTTGACTTAGAAGACCCTAAAACATAGAATACTGAAAATTGAAATCTTTACAAATAAATACCATTTACTTCATAAAACCGTTTTCTAAAGGATTTATTATTTTACAATCTTTGCAAAGCGCCGCTATAACCCATTTTGGGGAACCCGTTCGGGATGGTGCGGATTATCGCACTTCCTCGGGCTTAGTAGTGCGAGATTCAGACCTCTGCAAGGAGCATTCGGTCTCGAAAGATTTAAAATACGACATCTTAAGAAAATATGATTTTTAGAATATAAAAAATATAGTAAAATTATTTTTGTATAAATATATGTATATTTATCATTAAAATATCTATTTTGTTATGATATAAATATTCCACCTTTTCTAAAAATCACAAGAATCAATTTTACACTAAAATACCATGAATTCCATACAAATCAATATTACAAATAAATACCTTTATTTATAAAACTAGGATATTTCATTAGAAATATCATAATATAAAATCCACATTCATTACAACTCTAAAGACGAATAATAAATACTTGAGGTGTATTTTGAAAAGTATATAAAAGTATTTTTACATAAAACCCCCTCAAGTCCTATAAATTACCCTAAGGACCCTAGTAAACATAGGTTTAAGCAGAACCAATCTCTTGAGCCCCAGGGAGCCGGAGAAGTGGGTGCTTGCCTATCTAAGATAGACAAATTAATAAAAATAATCAGGACTTCAATTTACTTTGCTAGTTGTTTGAGTCTCTGTATAATCTGACTTGAATATGATTCAAGTACAATCTACAATCTACAATCTTCAATATTACAATTCAACATGAATCCATGAATCCAATTATCAATCTATACAACTTGACTGAACTGAACCATGGATATACATTCCATTTACATGGTTCTCCAGTTATTCCACTTACATGATTCTACGGTTACATCCGTTTACTGATATCATGATTTTGGTCAGTCAACCAATTATACAATCAATACAATTTACAAGACAAACAATACAATCAAAACACTACGGGGTTTAAGGGGTAGATTGGTACGGAAGGTGTTAAAAGTGGCACGAGACTGTAAGACTTAATACACCTAACATGAATCCAGTTGCTGTTGTACTGTGTCATAAACGGTTCCTTGTACTATACGTGCTTCTAGTCTCTGGCATATAAAGACTCCTCTCGTATACACTGGCATTCTTCTGTACCAAGCTACAAACAACAGCGTTAATACGACATTACTACAAGATAATACAACTTCAAACGATACCTCCTTATTCTGTCTATTCTACTTTCCTCTTATCTTTGGGACTTACCGATCGACCTCTTCACTGACGACATTCTATTTCTTTCTTCTTTAAATGTCGTCAGGTGATTTGGACCCGGCAGAGATCGAGCCATCTGCAGAAGACTTGGATCAGTTTGCTGAAGAACCAGAGTTTTAGTTTCATTGTATACATTTCCTTTCGGTACTTTATATTCCTGTTATGCCATTGTTTAGGCATCGCTTTTATTTCAGTTGTCTTTACTTTCATGCATTGTACAAAAGAATGTTAATAAATAAAGTTGCTATTCAGTTTATATATCTTGTCTCGTGTGTATTTACTTTTATATTGCTTAGATACGCTTAGCGTATTTACTTCAGAGTAAATACGTAGCGGACCAGTCGCGTCCCTTTCGCCGTATACCGGGAAGTGGGGCGTGACGAAACCTGCATAATATCCCAAATCAAATTATTATTAGCATTTATTTCATTTGGAAAAATATTCCAACAATTTAATCACAATCATATGACTTAATATTTAAGAAACTCAAGAATATTTGTTTAAATATGATATGCATATTTTATTAATAATAATATTGCTTATAATTTAAGAAACACATGAATATATCTTTTTACACATAGCTCTACATATGTTCTCAAATTACAAATAACATCATTGTTTACCGCCGAAAACCGGGAAGACTGACGTCTTGCCTGAATTTAGGGGCAGATGCTATTTGATGCTATCCGTCCACCTCTCCGAAAATGCCAAGTTGATTTATGGTACTGTATATCGAAGGTGTGAGCGGATGCGACCGATGCAGCAGACTTCATCAGATTCCCCCTCGTTGAGGGGTTTTTGATTGTGGGGACGCTCTTCCCTGCAGACGCAAGCCCCTACAGTTAATTACGCTACCGCAAAGCGGTAACAACTTTCTCCTTCTCCAGATGGTCACTTCGTGTCGTGGGTGTTTGTTTTGTTTTTGATTGCCCGTGGATTGTATACGGAGACTAAGTTATGTTGTCGCCCGTAGGGCGTGGACTAGTCCAAATCCGTATCATCTTAGATTTGGGTTTGGGGTTGGGTTTAAGGATACGTTAGTCTCATTCTAGACTAAGATCAACTTAAACGTTAGTTAAGGATACGTTAGTCCAATTTTTAGACTAAGATCTACTTAACGATGGGATTTTAGGTTAAGGATACGTTAGTCTAATTTTAAACTAAAATCAACTTAACGGGACCATTTAGATCCAATAAAAGAGAATTTGGGCTCTATTGTTTAGTTTAGAGACATTGCGGTCAATTAGTTTAAGGACATCTCGGTCCAATGTAAGTTTAAGGACATTTCGGTCCAGGTTAAGGACATCATAGTCCTTGGGTTTAAAGGGACCCCATAGTCGAGTTTAAGGACATCGTAGTCCATGAGTTTAAGGACCCCACAGTCCTTAGTTTAAAGACATCGTAGTCTATAAAGTTTAAGGACATCGTAGTCCATGAGTTTAAGGACCCCACAGTCCGTAGTTTAAAGACATCGTAGTCTATGAAGTTTAAGGATATCGTAGTCCATGAGTTTAAGGACCCCACAGTCCGTGAAATGTGTGGTTGTCGGGACCCGTCACCTCTCTTAAGACGTTGAAGGATTACAACGACAGGTATCAGAGGAGTAAAGAGATGTACCCTTGAACCGGTGTGAGTTGGTTGAAGGATCTGTAGTCCAGTTTGGGACTAAGATCTGTTAAATATTCGTGAGCAGATGGGCTCAGTTCAATATAAGTTGAGAACTTACGGCCAATATTGGGCTAAGTCCAATAAGATTAAAATGTTTAACATTTTATTGTTCTGGGCTGTTGAGCCTTTATTTGGGCTTGGCCCTTTTAATAATGCTGGGCATTAGATCCTGATATTTTTTTGTCTTGTATTGAATGCATAGCATTCATCAGAACAATGTTTGTTCTGACAGCGTGCCACATGGCGCGCTAGGCGCTTTGCACCAATTAAAGAGCGCATTGCGCTTCTGCCAAGTAGCGCACACGAAAAGGACACGTGTCGCGCTTGGCGCTAAGAGCTAGATGATAAGCGCATTGCGCCAGTTTATGAGCGCATTGCGCTAGTTTAGTGGCGCACACGTGAATGACACGTGGGGCGCTTGGTGCTGAGCGCCAGCCCATGAGCGCAGTGCGCTATTTTAGAAGCGCAAAGCGCAAGTTGCATACGTGGTTGACACGTAGCGTGTTTTGGCGCTGAGCGCCGGTCCAGGGAGCGCAGAAGCGCAGTTCAAGAGTGCAAGGCACTTTTCAATAGTGCAAAGCGCCTTTGATCAAATTTATGATCTGTGAACAAATTTATGTTCTTTTTAAAGGAGGCTTTGCCTCAAGATTCAAGAACAACAGTTCTTATTTTTGAAAGGGCTTTTCCTTTGTAGATCAATGATCTGTGAATGATGTAAATACTTCTTCTTTATTATGTGATGAGATCTTTTGATCTCTTTTATGGAAGTCCTTGGTCTTCATAGATCTATGATCTCTTAAGAAGATAATTCTTCTATTTTAATGAGATGATTTCATCTCTTTGTTCAAGAAGTCATTCTTTTTACCTTGAAAAAATGATCTTCTTTCAAGAGCTTGCTCTCTTTCTTTTGAATTTTCTCAAAGTTTGTAGGGGGGTTTCTCTATATTGTTTCTTCTTTCTTCTTCTCTCTTTTTTTATTTTAGAAAGAAGGATCATTGGTCGTTGGGACCCACCACCTCTCCGACGACACTGAGAGATTACAACGCCATATATCGAAGGTGTGGAGGGATGTACCCTTTGAACCATGTCTCATTCATTAGGGGGAAAGAACAGTCTGGAGCTTAAGCTTCTCGCTGCTGAAAAAGGCTTCTTTGTGTTCGCGCACATGCGTCACACGTGTTGGGCACACGTGCGTCGCACGTGTTGGGCGCATGTGCGTCACACGTGTTGGGCGCACATGTTTGCACATAGCGCACATGGAGCTTGCGCATATGCGCATTATGGGGGGAGCAAGCTCCTATGGAGAAATAATCTCCTTTTAATATTATTGAATATTCTCATGTGGTGCGCACGTGCATTGCACGTGGTGCGCGCATGGCGGGCATACGTGCATTGCACATAGCGCACATGGCGCTTGCGCATATGCGCATTATAGGGGGGAGCAAGCTCCTATGTAGAACGTATTTCCTTTTATTATTATTAAATGTTCTCATGTGGTGTGCACGTGCGTTGCACGTGGTGCGCGCATGGCGGGCACACGTGCGTTGCACGTGGTGTGCTCATGGCGCTTGCGCATATGCGTATTATGGGGCATCTCGGAAAAACCCTTTTGACAACTTTCAATCTGAGAAGATAACGAGCAGACACAAGCGTCGTAAATTATCATTGACTCAAATCTCGACTCTTAAGGGATATAGTTCCAAACCCTCAGCTCTATGAGCCACACCCTTCTATTTCTTTATATTTTACTTTGGCGTGAAGTAGTTTATATGCTCATGAGTAACTTCTCCATTTCAGTGGCATGCAGCTTTGGCAAGTGTGGCCCATAGATGGTAGATAGTTGTCCATCTTGGATTCTTTGCAGGTTAGCGATGGCTTAAAAAGCAAGTTAAGACCTGCTGCCTAAGACTTTTCAACTTCATGAGCCGTGAGGGTCTCATAAAGACTTTTCTTCCTACGAGTCGAGAGGATCTCGTAGGTGTATTTTCTCCTTAGGAATCGTGAGGATTCCTAAGCCCGTTTTCTCTTGTAAGTCGTAAGGATCTTACAAGAGAGTTTTCTTCCTTACGGGTCGAGAGGACCCGTAAGTGATTGATGGTGCTGCCATTATCCGCACTTCGCAGAGTCCGGAGTTGCTCCAGGCGTTTCCTACGGGGTCAAGGTTAACTTTGGCCGTGTTCCACAGGGTCGTTGGATGACGTATTTCCGAGACGGGGTCATGTAGATGACGTGTTTCCGAGACGGGGTCATGTGGATGACATATTTCCGAGACGGGGTCAGTTGGATGACGTATTTCCGCGACAGGGTCATGTGGATGACGTATTTCCGAGACAGGGTCAGTTGGATGACGTATTTCCGAGACGGGGTCATGTGGATGATGTATTTCCGCGTCGGGGTCATGTGGATGACGTATTTCCGAGACGGGGTCAGTTGGATGACGTATTTCCACAACGGGGTCAGGTGGATGACGTATTTCCGAGACGGGGTTATGTGGATGACGTATTTCCGAGACGGGGTCATGTGTTGACGTATTTCCGAGACGGGGTCATGTGGATGACATATTTCCGAGATGGGGTTAGGTGGATGACGTATTTCCGAGACGGGGTCATGTAGATGACGTATTTCCAAGACGGGGTCAGGTGCTGACGTATTTCCGAGACGGGGTCATGTGGATGACGTATTTCCGAGACGGGGTTAGGTGCTGAAGTATTTCCGAGACGGGGTCATGCGGATGACGTATTTCCTCAACGGGGTCAAGTGGATGATGTATTTCCGAGACGGGGTCATGTGGATGACGTATTTCCGAGACGAGGTCAGGTGATGACGTATTTCCGAGACGGGGTCATGTGGATGACGTATTTACGAGACAAGGTCAAGTGCTGATGTATTTCCGAGATGGGGTCATGTGGATGACGTATTTCCGAGACGGGGTCATGTGGATGACGTATTTCCGAGATGGGGTCATGTGCTGACGTATTTTCGAGACGGGGTCATGTGGATGACGTATCTCCGCAACGGAGCGTTGAGCCGACAAGGAGGTCATTGGTTGACTCTAGGTTGTCTATGGACCGTAGAGTCTTGGAACTAGGGGTTTTGCCGTGGCTCCGATTGGTGGTGTCACATCCGTTTCCTACCTTAATGAGGAGGAACGCCGTTGCTGATTTTTAGGCTGTAGATGTTGCCATTGAGATCTGGCTTCCTTTCGATAGGGTCTGGTGGGGAAATGTGGTCCCATTTTTGTTTATGCCCATGGATTGTATACAGGAGTCAGTATGGATTTACCTGCAGGGCAAAAAGTTTCATTTTATATATTTTTCTTTCCGCGATGCTCTATCATTTCAGCTTTTATATCGCGAAAGTCGTGATTGCCCAATCATTTCGGCTATTTTTCGCGGTGCCTAATCATTTCGGCTATTTTTTTTATTTACTCGTTGATTTTTATTGCGAGTTGCCAAACCATTTTGGCTATTTTGTATGCATACACTTTTACTTGCTGATTCTGTTGTAAGTTGCCACATCATTTCGGCTATTTCATATGCATTTATGGATCGCTGGCTTTTCACTGCGAGTTTGGGATTTGATACCGATTTAGGCATCAGTATCGCTACAACTGGGATATTGCCAGGAGCGAATCATCATTTGCCCTTGTCGATGTCGAACAAAGGTGGCTTAGCAGACAGGGTTAGGATCCTGTCAACTAAGGCTTTTGACTTCATGAGTCGTAAGGGTCTCATAAAGGTATTTCTCCCTACGAGTCATGAGGATCCCGTAGATGCGTTTTCTCCTTAGGAATCATGAGGATTCCTAAGTATGTGGTCTCTTATAAGTCGTAAGGATCTTACAAGAGTGTTTTCTCCTTATAAGTCGATAGAACTTACAAGGGTTGTTCACTGTGCAACATATCCCTAGTCACGGATGGGACTTTGTTAGGGAAATTTTTATTCGCGCCCGTGGATTGTGTACAAGGGTCAGCGTTGAGCCGCTTGTAGGGCAGTGCTGGAGGTTGTGGTGGTTGCTTAAAAACAAGTTCAGATCCCTGTAGCTTAAGACTTTCAAATCTTATGAGCCGTGAGGGTCTCATAAGAGGGTTCTCCTTACAAGTCGTGAGGATCTCGCAAGTGTAATTTCTCCTTAGGAATTGTGGGGATCCCTACGTGTGTTGCTCCCTTGTGAGTCATAAGGATCTCACGCAGGTGGTTTCACTTCACAAGGTCGAAAGGACCTTGCAAGTGTCTTTTAACAAGGCTGCGCCCTTTCGGGTTTTCGCAAACACTCGCCGGCAGCCCTGCTGTTTTTACTCACGAAGCCCTTTCGGGTTTTCATCCGTGCCCTTTTTGCTTATGGACATACCTTTTTTATTTTTTTTTTTATTTTTATTTTTTTCCCTTAGCTCTGGGATGCTGCAATCCACAGTAGTTTATCGACGTCTCGATCAACAGCTAGTTTTAGGACATAGGGGTCCATCGTCAGTTTAAGGACGTTTCGGTCCAGTGTTAGTTTAAGGACTTTTCGGTCCGTTGTTAGTTTAAGGACGTTTCGGTCCGAAAGCCGGCTACTACGTATAGAGTATGGGCTTTGGAAGATAGCGAGCGGACATAGGCGTTGTCATCTTTCGTTGACCTAGGCCGTGACTCGTCAGGCGTAGTATTTTTTTAGGAAGCGACCGTTTATTGGCCTGAAAGGTCTTTCACCATGCATGTCCATGAGTAGATAGACTCCACCTTGGTAGACTTTGTCTATGATATACGGGCCTTCATAGTTCGGCTCGAATTTCCCCCGTTTGGAACGATTGGGGATCATAGGTCTTTTGACAACTAGCATGAGTTCGCCTTGGCAAAATGTTCTCGGCCTAATCAATCTTTCGTATGAGCGCGTCATCTTTGCTTTGTAAACTTCCAAGTTTTGTTGCGCCATGAGCCGGGTTTCATCAAGGGCATCGAGCTCCTCAAGACAAAGGTGAGCATTCTCTTCGTCCGTTAGCTCGTAATGAACTGCCACTCGTAGAGAGGGTAACTCTATCTCGATAGGGAGTACCGCCTCTGTACCGAATACCAATGCGTACGGCGTTGTGTTCGTGGCCGTCTTGAACGTAGTTCGATATGACCAGAGAGCTTCCTGCAGTCGTTCATGCCAGTCCTTCTTATTTCGCGACACCGTCTTTTGTACGATCTTTGTCAAGGTCTTGTTAAAAGCCTTAGCTAGACCGTTAGCTCGGGGATTATAGACCGAAGAGTATCTCTAGTCTATATTATGCTGTTGTGCGAAGCGGCTGATTTTGTGGCTTCTGTAGGCTAACCCGTTATCGGAGATGATTCGTCGCGGAGTGCCGAACCGATAGATGACGTGTGTCTTGAAAAAATGGAGGATATTCTCCGTCTTCACTTCTCTTAGTGGTACTGCTTCTGCCCACTTGGAGAAGTAATCGGTTATTGCCAAAATGAACCGATGTCCTCTGGACGATGCTGGTTCGATGGGGCCGATTATGTCAGTTCCCCACATTTCGAATGGCCAGCTAGCCACCGTTGGGTGTAGCGGATTTGGATGCTGATGGATAAAGTCCCCGTGAATTTGGCACGAGTGGCACTGCTTTGCGTATTCGAGGCAATCTTGGATCATTGTGGGCTAATAGTAGCCCATCCTTTTGATCTTCAGTTTCATTTTCGGCCCGGCTTGGTGAGAACCACAGAGTCCGTCGTGAGTTTCTTGGACGACCTTCTTTTCTTCTTCCGGCCCCAGGCATCTTAGCCATAGAGAATCAAATGATCTCTTATATAGAGTGTCATTGACGAAGGCGAAGGATAGAGCCCGTTTCATGAGCTGATGTCTTGAGGACGCATCTTTAGGCGTTCGATGGGATTTGAAGTAGTCTATAAAGACTTCTCTCCAATCCATAGCCTTTTCCTGGTCTCTTATTTATAGGGCCATTTGCTCGGTCGCTCCTTTTTCTTCGGACGACTCCGGAGATATTTCTGCCGGTGCAAGAACCTGACGGCTTTGCACAACGATCCTTACGTTATCGAGGTTCTCGTCGGCTAGTTCTTTAGCGAGCTTGGCTAATGCATCCGCTTTGCTGTTTTCCGCTCGCGGTATGCTTTCCAGAATGTAGGCGGGGATTTGAGTCAACAATTGCTGCACTCTTTCGCCGTATTTTACCAACTCCGGTTTGCACGTTTGGTAGTCGCCGTTTATTTGACTGATGACTAGCTGGGAGTCTCCGTATATGAGGAGGTTTTCGATTCCCATGTCGACAGCGATCTCGAGACCTGCTATCAAAGCTTCATATTCGGCTTCATTGTTCGTCCTCGGCTCTGTCAAGGAGAAGACGAGCATTATCCCTCCTTGTGGAGTTACGAAGATGAGGCATACCCCCGATTTGATTATAGGGGTGCTTTGCTTGCGCTTCTTCATGGAAGACGCTCCATCAAAATAAAGTTCCCACCGGGTATCACCCCCGTCGATCGTGTCAAACGCATGTTCTCTGGCAGTTCGCAATTCAAAGGAGAATCGGCAGGTATCGGATGCTCAGCGAGGAAGTCGGCGATGGCCTGGCTTTTCACTGCCTTAAGAGGACGATAGGTTATCGAGAACTCCATCAAGAGGAGGGCCCATTTAGCGAGCCGTCCTGTTAATATGGCCTTTGACATCAAATATTTGAGAGGATCCACTTTTGATATGAGATGGACCTCATGTGCCAATGCATAGTGTCTGAGCTTCGTTATTGTGAAGATCAACGCCAGGCAGTATTTTTCAATGGGAGAGTAATTGTTTTCTGCCCCCAGGAGAAATCGACTCAAATAGTAGAGAGCTCTTTCCTTCCCTTGGTCGTTCTCTTGCGCCCATAACGCGCCTAACGAACCTTCGAGGGCTGTTGTGTACAGGACAAGAGGTTTTCCTTTGACGGGAGCGGCCAGCACTGGTGGATTATGCAGGTATTGCTTGATTTCGTCCAGTGCGCTTTGGCATTTGCGGTCCCAAACGAACGGGGTTCCCTTCTTCATCAGGTGACTGTAAGGACGGCACTTGCCGGAAAGATTGGCTATGAATCGTCGGATATATGCGAAGGTCTATCTCGATGCCTCGGTGTCAGACGACGAATCCTAGGAACTTGCCCAAGGAAACTCCGAACGTGCATTTAAGAGGGTTCATCTTCAAGTTGTATTTCCGAAGGCGCTGAAACAAGATCTTTAGATGTTCTAAATGTTCCTCGTATGATTTGCTTTTTACTACGAGGTCGTCGATATAGCATTCGACGATTTCATGTATGAGGTCATCGAAAATCTTCGTCATGGCCCTCTGATAGGTGGCTCCGGCGTTCTTTAGACCGAAAGGCATCACGTTGTAGCAGAATATGCCCAAAGGGGTCCGGAAAGCGGTATGCTTCTGGTCTTCGGGATGCATCTTTATCTGATTGTATCCTGACGAGCCTTCATGAAGGAGAAAACTTCATGAGTGGATGTATTATCTATCATCAGCTCAGTGACCGGTACTGGGAAGTCGTCCTTCGGGCAAGCTTTGTTGAAATCCCGAAAGTCCACACATATGCGCACCGTCCCATTCTTCTTCATCACTGGGACGATGTTAGCGATCCAGTCAGGACATTGAACCTCTTAGATGAAGCCGGAGTCGATTAGCTTCTTGACCTCAGAATGTAGGCGGGGATCTGGTTCTACTCTCGCTGTATACATGGCTTTCGGTTCATGCTTCTGTGGCGGGGTTACCCTCCAACTGCTGGATAGAGCGATTCTGCCGAGTTGAAGCAGTCTTCGGGAGGATGTCCTATTGCTCGGTGATAGGAGCAATAGTCTAGGTGAGAGATCTCTCTTGCTTGCTCGGGGTGCTTGGACTCCGAGAGTGTCATCATCTGATATTTTATGACAAGATCGAATATCTTCTTTGTCTTGTCTTGGGGAAAGGAATATGCTCGGCCCATCTTCTTCATAAGAGACGGATCCCGGCTGCTCGATTCTCGATCGCGTGACTTCTTGGACCCGCTTTGCCGTTGTCGAACGTTTTTTTCGTTCTTTGGTTTATTTTTGCCTCCACGTCGAGTCTTCTTTGTGACGGGCTGGCGACGGAGGGCATCATCATTTTCTGTGGCCTGCTGAAGGAGGCGCTGCGTTCTGTCTTTCTCGTAGATGGTCATTTCGCGATTATGGTCGTCTCGAACCTTTTGACCTACTTCCTTTATAAGCTTGTCCATTTTTTATTCGAACGACAGACTTGGCACTTTCATGGCGAGACCTTGTTCTGGTTCAGGGTTAACGTCTTCCCATAGAGCATCTCCTTCTTCATCGAAGTCATGTATGACGTAGCAGCCGCGGAATCGCATCAGTGTCTTGGATTGAATATATCGAAGCCCGATCGTTTCCATTCTTCCGTTGGGCAACTTTCGCTGAGTTCCGGGGACGTTCCAGATCCTGTTGTAGAACTGGGCTTGTCGAGCAGTCTGTTTGAAGGGTACACCTTGACGCTTCAACAGCCTTTTTAATCCTTCTGTGTAGTATCTGGGCAGACGGATGGGCTGGAGCCTGTCAACCATGCCAAACTTCTTTCTCCACCTTGGTTTCCGTAGATTGATAAAAGAGGATCGCCTTTTCATCTCTTCGCCTGGGAGGGACGTAGAACGTCTGCAGTTCTTGTACATTATAGGTACCAAGCGCGTCAAGCTCTTTGTAATGCTCTTGCGGAACCATGGCGATTTGCAAACTTTGATCTTTATCAGCGAAGTCTTGTATTGATGGTCGAGCAGAGAATACTGCATTGACCTCATCTTTAGAGTCGCTGCCGAAGACCAACATAGGGGTAAACAGTTCGGGCTTATTGCATTGGGGCGGTCCCGAATAGACTATCTCTTCTTCCTCCTCGGTATCGCTCCCAAAGACTGGAATAGTGGTGATAGATTTTTGCTTATTCTCGGGCTTAAGACACCTTTCTCTATTCTTTCTCTAGGTGCGTCTTCGGGATTTGCCTTAGACGATTGATTAGAGAGTGGTGCCGCTTGAGCAAGCATCTCCTGCAGCTTTTCACGTTGCAGTTGAACTTTTGTTAAGGACCGAGTTTGAGGTCAGTGACTAGTAGAAGCTCAAACTTCATCTTTGGAATTCACCACATAGACTATGTGAACTACCATGCCACCAGGCTTGGGGTGTTCGGAGTTTTTGGCCTTTAAAGTTTGCTTCGGGCACTTGAGCTATATTGGGCCTCCTTTTTTTGTGAAAAGATGCTTTGGTTTTGGGAGGAACCGCTGTATCAGGATCCGTCTTGGAATGAATCCCCTTGTATTTGAAAGAGAATTTGTTAGAATTTGGCTGACGTCTAGGGGAAGAGTCGCGGTTGATGACAGAGACCTTCACTTGCTTCCTCACTTTATACATAGATGAGGAAAGTTGCTTTAGGGAGCGTACTGTTTTCTGCTTTCGTGGGATCTCCATGGGCTGCGGAGATTTTTTAAATATTGCGGTAGGAGAATTTTGTCTGACTCTTCGCAACAATTTGAATCTGTTCCCAGTTGGAACAACATTCACCTCTGGGGTTGAAACAGGACCATACGGAGAACTGCCCCCAGCTCATTTTGTATGATGCCGATATCGACGTCGACCATTTCTTACGGCCGGGATTTGATTAGCCTCAGGATTTTGCCGAGCCCACCCTGTTTTCTGTAGGAGCTTGAATATTCTGCCCCCTGCGTCGACCTTTGTCCTTGGTAGGTGCCAGTTGTTTGAGGACTGATTCCGTCGGCAAAGCTGCTGCTTGGGGAACCAGCCTGTTGAAGACAGACTTCTTCTGGGCTTTCTCCTTCGACGTTGAGGCACCGAGGGTGGGAGGTGGGAGTATCGACCCAAAAAGAAGCCCGTTGATTTCTTGAAGAGCCGGATTGCAGAGACTTGAGCCTGCAAGTGGCCCATACTTGACTCCACCGGATATGACAGAGCCTGAGTTGCTAGGGTGGGAGCAAACGCCATTCTTCACAGAGAAGAAATGCCGGCTTCAGTACCCACTCCCATAAGGGCAACCAAAAACATACACACCGCGATTATCTGATCGCGGGAAAAACACGACACACGAAGTGTGGAGTGGAAAGAGGAAAAGGACCCACCGGGCGTGCCAGAATCTGTTTACCGCCGGAAACCGAGAAGACTGACGTCTTGCCTGAATTTAGGGGCAGATGCTATTTGATTCTATCCGTCCACCTCTCCGAAGATGCCAAGTTGATTTATGGCACCGTATATCGAAGGTGTGAGCGGATGCGACCGATGTAGCAGACTTCGTCAGATTCCTCCTCGTAGAGGGGTTTTTTATTGTGGGGACGCTCTTCCCAGCAGGCGCAAGCCCCTGCAGTTAATTACGCTACCGCATAGCGGTAACAACATTCTCCTTCTCCAGATGGTCACTTCGTGTCGTGGGTGTTTGTTTTGTTTTTGGTTGCACATGGATTGTATACGGAGACTAAGTTATATTGTCGCCCGTAGGGCGTGGACTAGTCCAAATCCGTATCATCTTAGATTTAGGTTTGGGGTTGGGTTTAAGGATACGTTAGTCTCATTCTAGACTAAGATCAACTTAAACGTTAGTTAAGGATACGTTAGTCCAATTTTTAGACTAAGATCTACATAACGATGGGATTTTAGGTTAAGGACACGTTAGTCTAATTTTAGACTAAGATCAACTTAACGGGACCATTTAGATCCAACAAAAGAGCATTTAGGATCTATTGTTTAGTTTAGAGACATTGCGATCAATTAGTTTAAGGACATCTCGGTCCAATGTTAGTTTAAGGACATTTCGGTCCAGGTTAAGGACATCATAGTCCGTGGGTTTGATGGGACCCCACAGTCCAGTTTAAGGACATCGTAGTCCATTAGTTTAAGGACCCCACAGTCCTTAGTTTAAAGACGTCGTAGTCTGTAAAGTTTAAGGACATCGTAGTCCATGAGTTTAAGGACCCCACAGTCCGTAGTTTAAGGACATCGTAGTCCATGAGTTTAAGGACCCCACAGTACATGAAATGTGTAGTTATCGGGACCCGTCACCTCTCTGAAGACGTTGAAGGATTACAAAGACAGATATCAGAGGAGTAAAGAGATGTACCCTTGAACCGGTGTGAGTTGGTTAAAGGATCTGTAGTCCAGTTTGGGACTAAGATCTGTTAAATATTCGTGAGCAGATGGGCTCAGTTCAATATAAGTTGAGGACTTACGGCCAATATTGGGCTAAGTCCAATAAGATTAAAATGTTTAACATTTTATTGTTCTGGGCTGTTGAGCCTTTATTTGGGCTTGGCCCTTTTAATAATGCTGAGCATTAGATCCTGACATTTTTTTGTTTTATATTGAATGCATAGCATTCATCAGAACAATGTTTGTTCTGACAGCACGCCACGTGGCGCGCCAGGCGCTTTGCGCCAATTAAAGAGCGCATTGCGCTTCTGCCAAGTAGCGCACACGAAAATGACACGTGTCGCGCTTGACGCTAAGCGCCAGATGATGGGCGCATTACGCCAGTTTATGAGCGCATTGTGCTAGTTTAGTTGCGCACACGGGAATGACACGTGGCCGCTTGGCGCTGAGCGCCAGCCCATGAGCGCAGTGCGCTATTTTAGAAGCGCAAAGCGCAAGTTGCATACGTGGTTGACACGTGGCGTGTTTTGGCGCTGAGCGCCGATTCAGGGAGCACAGAAGCGCAGTTCAAGAGTGCAAGGCATGTTTCAATAGCGCAAAGCGCATTTGATCAAATTTATGATCTGTGAACAAATTTATGTTCTTTTTAAAGGAGGCTTTGCCTCAAGACTCAAGAACAACAGTTCTTATTTTTGAAAGGGCTTTGCCTTTGTAGATCAATGATCTGTGAATGAAGTAAATACTTCTTCTTTATTATGTGATGAGATCTTTTGATCACTTTTATGAAAGACCTTGGTCTTTATAGATCTATGATCTCTTAAGAAGATAATTCTTCTGTTTTAATGAGATGATTTCATCTCTTTGTTCAAAAAATCATTCTTTTTACCTTGAAGAAATGATCTTCTTTCAAGAGCTTGCTCTCTTTCTTTTGAGTTTTCTCAAAGTTTGTAGGGGGGTTTCTCTATATTGTTTCTTCTTTCTTCTTCTCTCTTTTTTTATTTTAGAAAGAAGGACCATTGGTCGTTGGGACCCATTATCTCTCCGACGACACTGAGAGATTACAACGCCATATATCGAAGGTGTGGAGGGATGTACCCTTTGAACCATGTCTCATTCATTAGGGGGAAAGAACATGATGGAGCTTAAGCTTCTCGCTGCTGAAAAAGGTTTCTTTGTGTTCGCGCACGTGCGTCGCACGTCTTGGCGCACGTGCGTCGCACGTGTTGGGCGCACGTGCATCGCACGTGTTGGGCGCACGTGTTTGCATGTAGCGTACATGGAGCATGCGCATATGCGCATTATGGGGGGAGAAAGCTCCTATGGAGAAATAATCTCCTTTTAATATTATTGAATATTCTCATGTGGTGCGCACGTGCGTTGCTCGTGGTGCGTGCATGGCGGGCACACGTGCGTTGCACGTAGCGCACATGGCGCTTGCGCATATGCGCATTATAGAGGGGATCAAGCTCCTATGGAGAACATATCTCCTTTTATTATTATTAAATGTTCTCATGTGGTGCACATGTGCGTTGCACGTGGTGCGCGCATGGCGGGCACACGTGCGTTGCACGTAGCGCACATGGCGCTTGCACATATACGCATTATGGGGAGGAGCATGCTTCTATCTTGGAGAACTGAGCTCCTATGGAGAACTAAGCTTCTTTGAGGATTGAATCTTTTGAGGATTCAACTCTCCCGTTTCTAAAAGGTATCCCCTGTTATTTATATGGGAATGGTGGAGAAGAGATCTCGCCTTTTCCCGATGTGGGACTAAAAATGCATTCCCCATGTAGTAGAGCATTACTTTAGATTACACGTGCATAGCATATTTGCTCATAACTTTTGATCCCGGATGAATTATGAGGCCCATAAAATATCAAATCGAAGGAGTTTTCGAGAAACTTTGGATACCATCAGAATTTAGCTGTTTCTCATTTCGGAGTTAGTCAAAATACAGCTCGGAAAATACCGGTTCGCATTTTCTTCCTTAGATCACATGTGCATAGCACATTTGCTCATAACTTTTGATCCCGGATGAATTATGAGGCCCATAATATATCAAATCGAAGGTTTTTCCGAGATGCTTTCAATACCATCAGAATTTAGTTGTTTCTCATTCGGGAGTTTGTCAAAATACAGCCAGGAAAATACTGGTGCACATTTTCTTAAGCGTATCGCTGCCATTTGATACCTTGGGTTCTTTTGCGCAGAAATTTTTAGTGGGAACAATCATTAATTAATTAATAGAAATGAGACTAAAAATGTGCAATAAATATGACTGATCACCCGCACCCCGCTAAGGGGATGCTAGCCCCCTTGTGATATCATCCCCCCTCTTCATTTTCTCTCGCATGAATTGAGAACCAGAGAAGAATTAGAGAGAAAAAGATTGAGCTTGCGTTCTATATCTTCTTCCTCTCTCATTCTAGCACTTCGTGAGAGCAAGTTGTTTCACAAAAAAGTGTTCTTTGGTGAAATTGAAGCTTGGGTTGGATTGCTTTCATAATGGATCATCTTCGGCTAGGCGATCGTAGATCAAGCTTGATCCGTACACTTCGGAGCTTATCTTGGATCTTCCACTCGAGTGTGGACACGCTACAAAGGTTGTAGCCCCTTCTTAACCCTTAGTATAGCTCTCTTGTAGTTTGGAATTGCTAGTATTTTGATGATTTTGGGTGTAGTTTGTGGAGCTATTGTTAGAAATATTTGTTTTATTTTTCTGCCGTGGTTCGCAAGTGTTGCAACCCTAGCACCAAAACCTTACATGGTATCAGAGCCGATCCATTTACTAGTAGTTGTTTCAATAGATAATAGAGTTTAAAAACCCAATTTTTACAAAACCAGTGTTGAAAATTATCTCAAAAATCTTTCATTTTTTGCATATACTCGATCCCAGAGGCTCTTGTTTTGGAACGAGAACCCTGCAAGTGATCTAAAGCGACACCGGGCATCTCAGAGGGGCCATAGGTGGGGACCCCAACCCGAGAGCACCAATTGGTGCTCTCGGGTACGGGGTGGACCCAAGAGCACCAATTGGTGCTCTCGGGTCTGACCCCCAAACCTGAGACCACCAATTAGTGGTCTTGGGTTGGGGGCCCCCATGCCCCCTCAGGTGCTCTAGGGTCGAGCCTGAGCGTCCCATCGGGATCTCGGGCATATTTCGGGTCGTCCGGGACTTGATTTTTTGCAAAAAGAGAAGTTTTTTGTTGTCGGGGTGCGCGTCGGATTTTGATTCTTTGAAATTCGACACGTACGCCCTCGTGGGTTAAAGTTCTTGGCTATTGGTTTCGAATTAATTCGATGAATTGTTCTATCGAGTTGGTTTGAACACATATAAGGATATGTGTTGATAAGCGTTGCCTAATTGATGTGTGATCAATGAGACTAGGTTGCACATCTAGTTTGTGATGTTGGTGTGATATGGTTTGGTTTGGATTTTCGTGAGAATAGCCCCTCATGTGAATGTGAATGTATACAAATGTTTTGTTTCAATTCATGATTATATGGACTGCCAAATGTATTATTCTTTTATTTGGACCTTCGAGTCCTATTTGTAATGTATATAATACAAGTTGCCCCGCGAAGAAGTGCTTGAGCTGCCGGGTTCTAGAATGCGCTAAGAGTTCCTCTCAAGGAGTTGAGACCGGGATGTCTCATTCTAGGATTTACGGGTTGCTCGCCGCACTTAGAGGGATTTGTAGTTTAGATGATCCCCATGGAGGAGTGCTCGAGCCGCCGGGTTTTAAAATGCGCTAGGTGGTCCCTTTAAGGAGTTGAAGCTGGGTCGTCTCGTTCTTGAATTGGCAGGTGGTGTTCTGTCAAAAATATTGCACTTTTAACATGACAATTTCCTTACTTTTCTTAATCATCTAAAGGTGTTTGTTATAAATATAACACATATTAGAAGTTCATCTACAAAATACCATTTACCATGTGTTTATATATTATAATCAACATTATGAAGGAAATTGTATATTTAATATTTTATGCATAATATTTTGTATCTCAAACATAACTAACATTCTTCATTGAGATATTGTGCAAGTTTAGCTCAGATCAGATATCCGGAATCAAGAATCTGCCGATAAAGTAAAAAAAGTTGAAGAATCAAATACTGGCAGAGACTCAGAAAATATAAGAAGGTTTCAGATATCAAATAAAGACCCAAATACCAACATAAGAAGAATCCAAAAGATTGAAGCCAACAACTCACCGATCCGCGGCCGATCCGCGGCTGAGTCGGCCGAATTGCCGCGGTTCCGCGGTCAAGAAGAGGAGTTAGGGTTCAAGATTCTTCTGGAATCTTCTTTAAAACAAACTTAGTTTTTTGGGATTTTCTGTTACTTGATTTGGGGCTATAAAAAGGACCGAGGGCTACATCTACAAAGGATCTAATTTTCATCCAATCACTTCAAATCAAATCAGGAAAAGAGCCAATAAATCTCCACATCAAATCCAATATCAAAAAGGGGATTTAAGATCTAAGATCAAGAATCTTCGATCTTAAGATCCAAGATCATGAAATCATCGAGAAATTCATCAAGCGACATCAATCAAGTCTCTTTTACATGAAGCCAATCATTGTCAATGAGCAAGCGATCCAAGACAGGTCCAAGACTCGAGGTGATCATGCGACGTGAAGATCGACGGAACATTTACTTCTTCGAGGCGGAGATCGAGAGCAATTCTTCTTACTCTTGTAATCTAAATTCAAAGAAATGTATTGTGAAGTTGAGTAATAAAGTTAGATCATAGGTTTTATCAATTCGCTTTCTTTTAATTTCCGCATTATGAATTCTTTCTCTATTCTTTCTTTTATTTTCATGATGCGCGAGTAATTCTCCGCTTGATAGGATTCATAGGATTAGGGTAGATCAATGGGTGAGAAAATTCTATACTCCTTTTAAATCTTATGAAGTTTATAAACTTTAGTAAAAGAATAGTCAACATCCTTATCGGGCGCGATATTAATTTCTTGATAATCTCGAGCATGATTTGAGATAAGATTGACGATTTTTTTGTTAAGAGCTAGATATGAATGGAGATCAATGAAAGGACAAGGGTCAATAGAGGAGAAACCCTAGTTTCTTCCAAAGAACCCTAATCCTCATTCATCGCCGTCAATCTAGTTTTAAATCTATCAATAGATAAGAGGAGTCATCTTTATTAGTCATCCACGGCTACTAAATCCAATCGAATCCTACAAGCCTTTTTCATATAAATTTTTCTTGATAATTCAATTAGATCTTGAAACTATTTTCTTGATTTTCTTGAAACTATCTTATTGATTTTCTTGATTTTCTCTTTTCTATTTCTTTCAACCGATCTAAAGCAAGAACTGTAAAATTCCACGAATCCCATAGGACGACCCGTACTCACTAAAGGTTCGCTACACGCGACACCGTTATTGATTGCGGTTATTTTACTACTATTTTTTCTTTCACAAAATTACACATCAATCAGGTGGCTCCCTACGCTTGTTGGGGTTTTGGTTATATTTGGGCTATTCATACGATCATGGAATGTCGCGTTTCATTTACGGCCCAAACGAAACGTGAGATTCCTAGTATATCCGACTATTCCATTTTATGTTTACCGCATGCCTGTAATGTGATTACTTTCCTGTGATGTGTGTGTGTGTGTATAAGTGTTTCTATATGCTTTACAATTGCAAACGCCCTGCATCCGTCCTGCTATTAGTTAAGTAACCTAACAATGAAGACTCGATGCGCCGTGGCGATTGTAATTGGCACATAAAAACATTCTATTTTATTTTCCTATCTTGTTGTTTGATGTGATAGGAACTTAAATGATGGGACTATACTAATACGATTAATGTAAAGAAAATAAACCTAATTTGATGTTGTAGGAACCAATCCTTTTTTTTTAAAACAACTTAGTTTTCAAACCACTTGGTTTTTTCAACGATATCAAGTTCATTACGTTAATGGTTTTCTTCAAAACCAACCGTAGCCCTCCGTCATTTAAGATAAGTAGTGTTCCTGCTAAAATTTGATGCTCGAATCTTAAGCCTCACCTAGGCAAGAAAAACACCAAGGTAAAAGTATCAAGCCGGCCGCGCATGTGCACTACATGCAAAGAACGTGCGCATATGCTAAGCTCTTGATGCGATGCGACCTATGCAAAGCACGTATGCGTAGGCTAAGCTCTTGATGCGATATGGCCCGTGCAAAGCATGTATGCATAGTCCAGGCCATCGCATGTGATGTGTTTCATGCAAAGCACATGCGCAAAGGTAAAAACCTTTGATAGGCTGCGATACGACCTGTGCAATGCACGTGCGCATAAGCTTAGCTTCTGAAGGGTCGCGACACGTGCAAAGCACATGTGCGCACCTTATCAACGTTTGCGCTCAGCCGAAACTATTCTTAGAAGAAAATCTTCTGTTTTTAAAAAATTTTAAAAATTAAACAAAATTAATTTGGGATCAATGATCCAACGGTGCGCACACACCCTAAATTGATATGCATCAATTTAAATCTTTTTGTTAAGGATTACCCTAACAAATCTTTCTTCTATAAATAGAAACCTTAGAGGAGAAAATCGCCTATCACGTTCATACTTTTAAAAATCGGCAACACCAGATGAACAGGCATTCTCAATCGAGAAAATTCTCAAGGCCTCCAACTTCTTCCTCGAAAAAACCCTAGCATCAACTAGGTAAAGAAAAAGAGATTAAAAACACTCTTTTTCTATGAAGCTTCGGCTTCTTTGAGTTTTTGACTCCACATATAAGATCAAAGGATCTTAGGGTTCATCCTTTCTACAAAGATTTCGATCTTCATGAAGGGATTGATCTTAAGATCTAAGACCTGGATAAAACCCACCTTTAAAAAGTGTTTCAACACATAAAAACCGAAGCTTTTTCTTCCTTATGAGTTTCGACCCCATTGAAAGTTCTAACTTTCACAAAAAACCGGTGCGCACTATGTAAACACACCCAAAATCAGAGAACATAGACTTCGGTCTTTTAGAAAGCAAAAAGCTTTCTTGGAAGAACTAGGGCGCACCCTCCTTGAAACCTGTACCATGTGCACCACGGGCTTCACCCGTGCACATAAGACAATCACACCGTAACCTGGGCGCATCCTTTAAAGCATGCGATACATGCTATGGATGTGTGCACAAGTCGATCGCACCCTAACCTTGGGCGTACTCCCTAAAAAAATCAATACCATGCGATGCGACCTATGCTATGCACATGCGCACAAGCCAACAACAGATGTATGATGCATACACGTACAAAACCCGTGCGCACGCACTGACTTTAAATAAAGTCAAGCCCTATGAAGAACTGCACAGAGGCATGCGCACCCCGTGCTATGCACGTGCACTGATGCCATGCGCATCCATAGTGTGCATGCGCACCTGATAACCAAGCTAAAACTTGAAGACTTAGCAAAAACATTCTAAGTATGGAAGCTTATGCTTCATATATGATCAAATGATCAGTTGAGAACATATTCTCAAAATATGATCCTGTCATCTATGATTTTAGTCTAAAAACAAGACTAATGATTCTTAGAAGATTACAAATATCTCCTGAATCGATGGACCTCACAAATGTGAGAAATACTTCTTAGGTTCAATCCGTTAGCAAACCAAGCCACCAATATGGATGCAAACCCCAAATATAAAAATATACGGGTTTGGACTAATTCACGCCTTACGGGTGACGACATAAATTAGTCTCTGTATACAATCCAAGGGCAACCCAAAATAAACAAACCTAAAACACGACACACGAAACAAAGCTTGGAACAGTAGAAAGTTGTTATCGTTCACGATAACGTAATTAACTGCAGGGGCTTGCGCTTGTAGGAAAAATACGTCTTCACAATCAATAAGCCCCTCATTTGTGCGGAGGAATCTAAAAGTTAGCTATATCGAACACATCTATCCAAACCTCCGATATACGATGCCATAAATAAACTTGGTATCTTCGGAGAGGTGGATGGATATATCTAAATAGCATCTACCCCTAAATTCAGGCAAGACGTTCTAAACCCAGTTCGTCTCCGTTTTCGGCGGTAAACAGATTCTGGCATGCCCGGTGTGACCATTTTTCTCTTTCCACTCCACACTTTGTATGCCGTGTTTCACGAACAAGATCGCAGTTCCTTATATTTATGGTTGCTCTTGGATTTTGGGATACTAAAACCGGTGTATCGTATCCATGCACATCAATGGCCTTATCCTGCAACAGCTGCAACCACAAAGTGGGTTCCAACATCACTCCATTCGGAGTAACCTGGTTAGGGCAAGCTATAGCTATTGTGCTCTGCATCCCGGTAGCTCAAGTAGCCCAACCATTGAATGGGCTCTTCTTTGGAGAAATGCTTCCACCTCCTACCTTTGGCATCCCAGCGCCGAAGGAGGAAATGCAAGAGAGGCCGGTCTTTAGCAGGCTGACAACCACCGCTGCAGGCCCTTCCAAGAAGCCTGCCACGTTTGAAGGTTCAGTCTTTAGTAGGCTAAAATCAAGCTTAATGGGTCCCTCTAAGATGCTCATGATCCCGAGAAAGTTGGTCTTCAAAAGGCAGGCATTCTCAACTTCTGCTGCTTCTGAGGCTCCAAAGGGTGCCTCATCTCCCAGGTAGTTTGTCTTCCACATAATGGCTCCTCAAGAACTTGTTTCTGCTCTATCCAAGACGTCAGTTTTCGAGTGATTGACGATTGCTAAAGCTCAGAAGCAACCCAGATGGCAAGTCCAAGAAACACCCACAGCTGAAGAGGCTCCTACCACGAGAGGTGCTCGACGTCGCTATTGGCGCTAAGTGAGGTAGGTTGGGGGCAGTTCCTCATCTAGACCGCCTCCATCATTTTCGATGGTCCATGCTGTTGTTCCAACCAGGAACAACTTTGAACCATTGAAGAGGGTGAAGCGTAACTCTCCCACTGCTGTTCTGAAGAAATATCCATGTCCTATGGAGATACCAAATGAGGCAAAGCCGGTGCGTTCACCTCAATAGCTTTCCTCTACCATTTATAAGGTCTGGAAAGAGTTTAAGGGCTCTATCGTCATCAATAACTCCCCACCCAAGGCGAAGAAACCCAAGAGTCAACCAAAAACCATTGACTCCCCCGTCAAGCCCAAAGGTGGCTTCTCTTCACAAGAAAGTTCCTTCTAAGGCGATTCCTCCCAAGATAGCCCCTCACAAAAGGCAGAGGCCAGAGAAAGTTCAGCCGCCCAAAGAAGATCCTAAAGGGTAAGATCTTAAGTACCGCAAGCATGGGGGAATGATAATTCACACTTTGCACATGGTGAACTTCGGTGGCGAAAATAACACCTCCACCAGTCATCAGTCAGTAACCAATTCCTTGACTCATGCACAAAGGCAACAGCAGCTGCTAGAAATGGCTGCTCAAGCGGTAGCGCTTTTAGTCCTCTGCTTAAAGCAAGCATGGAGGAAGAACGTGATGACTCGATAGGGATAAAGTCAGAAATTGACTCTCTGAAGTGAGCTTTCAACAAAAAAGAAAAGGAAGCGGCAGAAGTGACCGCTAATATGAATAAGATGGCTATCCTGCTACAGAACATGTGCGGGATGATGATGCAATAGTCAGAACCACCGGTCGAAGAAGCTCCAGTGGTCCTCGATAATGAAAAAAGAGAAGCTACAAGTCTTCCCCAAGCCCTTTCAGTCATCAAAGATGATATGACGACGAAGGTGCAACTTAATGAGTATATAGCTCAGCAGTCAAGAAGATATCCGCCAATCAAGCAACTGCCAAATTGGTGAAAAAGGGTCGTCCATACCCAGCATGGTAAGAATAGAAGAAATACCCCCGGGATATGTAATCCCGAAGTTCAACTTGTTCAAAAGAACAGGCAATCCCCATCAATATATTGAGCAATTCAGACCGCAGTGCGGTAACACCGGAGGCGACAATTAGTTACTTATTCGGAAATTCATCATCAGCCTGATGGAGACCGCCTTTGAAAGGTACTCAGAGCTTCTAAATGACTCCGTAAAAACATTCGATGAGATGGAACATATTTTCACTCAGAGGTTCGTCAGTGCAAGTGAATGTACTACTATCTCTGCGCTGATCAATGAAAAGGCGAAGCCAAATGAAACCTTGGTGCAATACGCCATCTGATGGAGGAATCCGACTTCAAAATGCGAGCAGCAGATCACTAAGACAAATGCCGTCGGGATTTTCATAGGAACCCTCGAAAAGCGATCGAAAGTCTACCCACTCTTGGCCCTCGCAAAGCCTACCACTTATCAAGAACTCCTTGACAGACTAGCCCAGCTGGAGCAAATCGACCGGGACTCCTCTTCTCTGGACAGAGAGTCACGAAATAACAAAGGCAAGGGCAAAGTGGCATTTGTCATCAATACTCAGCTACAACAAGGTGGCTTCAAAGCAGGAGGCCACCGAAATGATAATCGCTCGGGTCCCACCCTTGAAGAAAAGATAGGACATGAGTATTCCTTTTCCTGTGACAAGATGAGAAAGCTATTCAATCTTGCCATGAAGAATAATATGTCGCCGTTGCCCGAAACATAGTGAACATCGCAAGAAAATTAGTTTAATGATCCTAATTATTGTCCCTACCATCGGCTCATGAGTCATCCGATCGAGAATTGTTTTATCTTCTAAAAATGGGTCAAAGATCAATATAAACAGGGTAAGATCAGGCCGACGGACAGCTGGAGAGTAGATCCGCTTCAGAGACACGATCCTAAGAAGCCGATACGGCAGAAGCATCTTGCTCGAGGATAACAGAAGCTCCCTGGGAAATGGTTCTTTCACCGAAGACAAAGAAAATGCTGAAAGAGCTCCAACAGTGTCCTGTGATCAAGTGGAAAAGCCCACTCGAACCACAGATAATTGAAGGGATGCTAAAGCCACGTCCCGCTCCAAAGACTGAAGATAAGGGAAAAAGCATCCTAAACCCTTCTTCCAAAAAGAAGAAGAAGAAAACTAAGAAGCATGTGCAGCCTATTGAATATGTGGACAGCCGTTCGGATCTGCAAAAATATATTAACGCGCTAGATGAATATAAACAGAAGGCGCGTTCGTCAACCACACTTGAAGAATTTCTATAGCATCACTTTGAAGACGACAGTGTTGAAGAGATCTCGGTCAAAGAAGAGCAAGAGCGTGTGGAAAGCTGCCACATGGTTTCTTACTATATCATATCAGATGAAGATGTTCCGTCAACGTCGGAAAGCAACACAGGTGAACATGGGGCAGAATCAACACCAAATGTTCCGAATCTGTCACAGGAAATGCCACGCCCCTCTTTCCAAAATACGTAAGCACGACACGTGACAGAACCAACCATGCTACCTGTGGCTAAGAATTATCCCTCCACAGTCGCATTACGGCTATCAATCGGATATTAAGAACAGTAAAATATAATCTAGCTAACACATGTCCATCTGCCACAGTAAATAAAATCAAGAAATGCATATAGTGGAAACGATCCAATAAACAATAGTATCTGAATCACGTTCCAATATGGCCGCACATACATAGAAATAAAACTACGGACATAAAAGAAACAAATTATCTCTAACATAAATAGCTAGCTCTTCATGGTTCGACTTGATTGCTAAAGTACTCCTGATCTGTCTGCGATAAAGGTAGAGGAACTGGGCCTTGCAAAACCCTGATGTCAGTGCGTCATAATATCAGAATAGTAGTGATAACCAGGATATGATTCTATGATTAAACAAGAATATAAATGATAAACACAGGTATAAATAGTGAGCTATAGGTATGTGATGTGTATCCTAAACTCTGTAATTCTAGGTTATCTATTCTAGAAGCTTTAAAATCAATTAATGTAATCCTCATCGTAACTCAACAGTATATATCCCGTTCAAACCCCCACGAGACCATGGCATAATGATTTATTCCATCACGCCCGAAATCACGGCAAACAATGATTATTCCGTCATGCCTGGAATCACGATAGAAAATAAACAATGATTATTCCGTCATGCCCGGAATCACGGCACACAATAATAATATCCTCCTGAGTTATGTTTCGGTTACATTCTTGATTTCCCATTTTCCCCCAAGGTTCTGTGTTCAATTCAGGTATTGATGATATAAATCTAATGCTAACACAGGATCAAGCAGGTACATGTCTTGTCTATGCAGACAACAAGTTATGTCCATGAGGACAACAATCAGAATTCTAGGCATTAGCAATAAGATCCTGTAAGTCCATGTCACGCACCCCACGAACTTGCAGGAAGGCGGAATATATGAAAAACGATTATCAAAGCTTCGTAATACGGACTTGAGCGCATGAATCGCATCTAAACCGTTACTAGCAAACTACGAGAGGTTTAACTACTCGGATTCGAAGTTATACCGCACATTACTTGTCCTTTGGGTCTTCATCGCTGTCCTCCACTCCTCGTAGGCTCCTTGGAACATTGGCACCTCAATGGCCTCCTCGAGTCAAAGACGATCCACCCGAGAGCTCCTACGCCAAGCTTGATCTCTAAACTTGAGATAGCTAGGTTGCTCAAAGTGCTAATCTAAGCTACCTAGGGGATATAGAGTGAGGTTATGGATGTATTAGTCTAGCTAACTCTTGATCTCAACACATGAGAGGTTAGGGTTAGGGTTTCAAGAGAAAGCTTGAGGAGAGAGAAGGTGAGCATAAGAATGAAAATGAAAAAGCTTCTCACTTCTATTATATTATGAAGCATAAGAAAATCAAAAAGAATAAATCAAAATGCATTATCATCATGCTTCATTAAATATATGCAATGAATCATCAAGTGAGTCATTAAGCAATAAATGCTTCATTAACTCACTTGAATGATTCATCTAAGTGAGTCACAAATTCATTAAGTGCTAATGCCACCTTACCCTCCATGTCATCATCTATCTAGAAGCTTCCCGACAAATAACGAGAACGCCCCTCCTATCCGTGAAAACACGGAAAAAATTTAGACTGTATAAATCCAATAATCCGATACTAGAATCTGGCTTAAACCAAAGCCGACTAGTAAAAACTGTCCGATCATCGTACGTGCGTAAAAACACGTATGCGTCCGAACCCTGTCGTAAAACCATACGACCTCTATATCGTTTCGCCTGGAGCAGGGAAGCCCTCTGTGTGGGACTCTAAATACTCGACACTACGCTGGCAGTGGGTTTAACCACAGACCGCAAGAGGCACTAGCTGTACGTAACGGTCCCCAGGTAGATGTCGATAAGAAGGCCGATGAGGACACCCATCCGAACTCCTACTGTCACGCCCCGCTTCCCAGAGTACGCAAGATTGGGCACGTGACATAGCCAACCATGCTACCTGTGGGTAGGAAGTATCCATCCACAGTCACATTACGGCTGTAGAGATATCAAGAACAAGATAAATAAACTATCTAACACATGTCCAAATCCAGAATAACAAGAGTCGAAAATAAATAAGTGCGGAAGCAAATAATCCAATACAATAAATAGAAAAGTACGTCCCATAATGCGGGCTCACATCTGGAAATGAAAATGCAGGAAATAAAACTAATCACTACAGAACTCACAAATCAGCCTGCTGGCTGAAGTACTCCTGCTCGGTCGACGACAGTGGTAAAGAATCTGGGCCATGCAAAACCCAGAGGTCAGCACGTCATGTCAACCAATAATATAATATGAACATGGTAATAAGCAATGCAGAGATAAACATGAATAAAGCAATAATATGAAACAACAGTGCAGGGTAATGTGCAGTGGGTAACTAAACTGTTCTATCAGGTTTCTATTCTAAAGTCTTTGAAATCAATTGATGACTCGTCGATGTAACTCAATAGTATCCCGTGCGTGCCCAGGACCACGGTCAAGATTCTCGGGGCTGAATCCAAGACGTGCCGCTAGGCAGTAACAAGTAGCAGGATGGATGAGTGATGTCAGCATCATCACTCCGGGGCTGGCCTAGCCCGTAAGACTGATCAGAACAGGTATCGAACTGTTGAGTTACAAGTCGGTTTCACCTTTGATTTCCCCATACCCCCAAGTTATGTATGTCGAGTCAGGTATTCGGTAAACACGAACTAATGCCAACACAGGATCAGGTAAGAGCAGGTTTGTCTGGATAGACAACAGGAATGGTCCATGAGGACTCCATGTCAGGTTTGTTGGCATTAGGCATGAGATCAGGTAACAGGTCAGGTCATGGTACATCAGGTCAAGTCGATAGTAAAGGGTACCATGTCCGGTGCATCGGTATGCGTATATGTCATGTGTATCAAGGTCAGGTCAATATGTAACGCAATCGAGGGTGTGCTCACAACAGGTATATAATCGAATAAGGAATAACAGCAGGAAATAAAGCAAACAACAATAACAGTTCATTTAATCACAATGGTGCATTACTACAGTGCAATTGTATTATCATATTAACAGGTTCGAGCACCCTTGGGGTGCAATAATCACAAGGTAGTGCAATATCAATAACAGAAAGTAATAAAGCTATATGTGTACGGCTATCGTCCTTTAAACAGTAAAATGATTAACCGGTAGTTTCGTTATTAGGGTTAAGGCGGCAATTGTGATTCTAGGTTACAGTATCATGATATATGTCATAATGCGTCCAAATTATAAAATAGCTCTAATTAGTTAAGTTTTGCAAGTTTTATGAGTTAAACACATTCAATTGGTATAACATAGCATGTAGCAAGTAATACTTGCCTCGACGGTTTCGCGAACCGGGAAAACGGACGTAACGTCGGCGGAAAACACGCGACGGATGCACGGGTCACGGATCGAGTCCAAACAACGAACAGCGGAACCACGCGGACCGGGGTACCTCGCTGGAAAGTCGGGTCAAGTCGTCGGCACGGCCGGATTCCGGCGAAATGTCAAAACAGCGACGACGGTTAGCAAACTACGCACGGACAAAAAAGCGACCAGCGAAGGGAAAAAGGGAAGGGGAGAGGTCATGAGAAACTTATTGGGATATCAAGGATGGCAACCGCGATGGGGTCGACAGCGATGGGCTCCGGCGGTGAACAGTGAACGCGGCAGAAAGGCTGGAGGTGGCTGGATCGGGTGGTGCTGTGAGTAGGGGGAGGTGATGGCCGGGGTTTGGTTGCAGGGGAAGATGAAGTGGTCAGCGGTGGCGCGGGTGAAGACGACGAGAGTCGACGACGGCGATTTCCGGCGAACCAGAGGAGGTGGTTGGGTTGCAGCTTGGGTTCTGTTGCGGCGCCGGCGAGGGAAAGAGGAGGAAGGTGTCGAGGTCGGGAAGAGGGCGAAGGGGAGAAGTTGGCGTCGTTGGCGACGAGAGGCGGCGGCGGCGACGGCAAGCGGCGACGGTGCAGGTGGCCACGGCGCTGGGTTGCAGGCGCTGGAAGGAAGGGGGAAGGAGGAAGGAGGTCTGCGGTGGCGACGAGGACGATGGTGGTGGTGCGACGGCGTTGGGCTGCAGCAGCGACGAGCACGGTGGCTGGGCTAGGGTTTCGGCGAGGCTCTCGTGGTTCGTGGGGTTTCTCGTGATGGAAAGGAAATGAAGACGAGGGAAAAATATAAGGATAGAGAGAGAGATTATAGGAAGAGAGAGAGAGAGAGAGAGAGTTAAAGGTGGGGCCCACGAGGGATTAAGTCCCTCGTGATTGGCTGCCAGAGAAAGATTTTTGAATTAAAGAAATATTTTTAAAGATTCTGAATGTTTAAGTTAACAGAAATATATATATATATAACGAAATATTATAAGGTTTAGATTATTAAATTAAATTGGGATTTTGGCGCTAAATGAAACATTTCCAAATCGCGCCCGGGTTGCGCCCAAAAATTTGAAATTCAAATAATATGATTTTAAGCGGGTTCCAAATTTTAAAATGGGATGTCTTGTGATTAAAAAGCATGCCCCCAAGTCGGACACTTGCACGCGCGCGTAGCCGTCCAAACTTGCCCGTTTCACCGAACGGGATGAAAACTCGACGCACGGACGCTCCCACGCGGCAAGAGATGACGAGTAGGCCAAAGTGGATATTTTTAATTTCATTTTAGGTGCCAAAATTTGTTATATGCAAAACTGACTTAGCCGGTTAAAATTTTTGCAACAAGAACCAAACAAACAAGATAATTGAAATGAGCAATGTCAAACACTCAACCAGTAACAGAAATAGTATTATTGGGCTCGGGTGTTACACCTACTGAGCCTGATGTGACAATCTCCGTACAGTCCGGTCTGTTCGTCTAAGACTTTCGCATATTTAGCCTAGGGGGCGGCAAGCGTCAATCCCCTAATAGCGGTATAAGTCATGTCGGAGCATAGCCCATTACACCCTAAGAAACTACTGGAACCCCACCAGTAAATATAGCTTGCCCTGGCCAGGGACTTTGCGTAATGGCTCTCTGACACAGCGCGATATCAACTCCCAATACCGGGAGAGACGAATCATTTCTAACCGCCACTGCCTTCAAGTGCTCGGGACTGCACCCAACTGCTACCTGTTTGCACGACTCCTTTGAGCCGTGGTAGCAATCTAAGAACAGTGGGACACACTCGAGGCGAAGTAGCAGTGTCAAGTCTTTGGACTATGCTGTACTCATGTCACCTAGGAACTGTTAACTGACGATTGGTATAATACCAACCAACAGTTCCCCTGCGAGTCCTGTCCGGTGTACCCGTAACCTAACGAGCATCTGTATACTATCTCCAGTACGACATACTGATGGCTGTGGGACAGACCATCTCCCCAACTGGGATGAGAAGCGTACACACTTAGTCTACTCCGGAATATCGATGCCCTATCTCGATAATCCAACGACCAGGGACCTGTATAGGATGTTGCTTACAGAATACCCAGCCCCCACTAGTGTGACTGCCATCACGACGCTGGTAATCAAGGAAAGATCCTATGGGATCTGCTAATATGTATAAGTGATACGTTACAAGAAACATATGCACATATTAAAGTAGACACAAACCAAGTAGCATACTACCATTTTTAGCAAGACTGTATATACAACTGTGAATATCCCAAGCTTCCATTAAGTAATATACATACAAGTATGATACAATAATGGCCCCTAGGGCATAAACACTAACAATCTCCCACTTGCACTAGGGCCATGAGCTGGCATATCGTAGACCTATCATCTCGAATAGCCTCTCGAATTGCGTCTGAGGAATTGCCTTTGTGAATGGATCAACAATGTTATTCTCCGTCTCTACTCTCTTTATCTCGATCTCCCGGCGATCTACAATCTCCCTGATCAGGTGATACCGCCTTAAGATGTGTCTGGATTTCTGATGGGACCTGGGTTCCTTCGCTAAAGCTATAGCGTCATTGTTGTCACAATACAGAGGTATTGGATCAACACTGGTAGGAACCACCTGAAGTTCTGTGAGGAACTTCTTCATCCAGACAGCTTCTTTTACGGCATCGCAAGCAGCTATGTACTCCGCTTCCATCGTTGAGTCAGCAACGGTCTCCTGTTTGGAACTCTTCCAATAGACCGCCCCTCCATTGAGGGTAAAGACATAACCTGACATGGACTTGGAGTCATCCTTGTCACTCTGGAAGCCGGAGTCGGCAAAGGCCTCTATCTGGAGGTCTTTCCCGCCATACACCAAGAACATCTCTTTAGTCCTCCTCAGGTACTTGAGAATGTTCTTTACTGCTATCCAGTGCTTCTCCCCTGGGTTTGCCTGGCATGCATTATAGAGCCTACCGCAGAAGCGTAGGGTATAATCGACATGTGATCCCTTTCCAAATCAGTCTTGGGAGACATCTCTTTGGAGAGGGTGATTCCGTGACAAGCCGGTAGGTTACCGCGCTTAGAATCATCCATACTGAATCTCTTCACTATGGTGTCTATGTACCTGGACTGCGAAAGTCCCAACATCCTCTTTGATCTATCACGATAGATCCGGATCCCCAGAATGTAGATGGCATCACCCTGGTCTTTCATGGAGAATTTATGTGACAAGAATCTTTTGACTGACTGTCACATAGGAATATCATTTCCTATTAGGAGAATGTCATCCACGTACAAGAAGAGGAATACTACAGCTCTCCCTACAATCTTACTGTATATGCAAGGTTCATCTGGATTTTTGATAAAGTCAAATTCTTTGACAGCATCATCAAAACAGATGTTCCAACTTCGTGATGCCTGCTTTAGTCCATAAATGGACTTAAGCAGCTTGCATACTTTACTGCTGCTCCCACTCTGAATGAATCCCTCTGGCTGATCCATATAGACGCTCTCTTCCAAATTTCCATTTAGAAAGGCCGTCTTTACGTCCATCTGCCAGATCTCGTAATCGTGGAAGGCAGCAATAGCAAGAAGAACCCGAATGGATTTGAGCATAGCCACTGGAGAAAAGGTTTCGTCATAGTCCAAAGCAGGTCTTTGACGGAAACCCTTTGCAACAAGTCTAGCCTTATAGGTTTCAACCTGTCTATCTACACTAATCTTCTTTTTGAAGATCCATTTGCATTCTACGGGTTTTACCCCATATGGAGCAATGTCCAAAGTCCATACTTTTTTAGTGTACATGGACTCCATTTCGGTCCGCATTGCATCTAGCCATTTTACCGAGTCGCCGCTCTGAATGTCTTGCTGGAAGCTAGTAGGCTCATCATAGTCAATAGTGCAATCCTCTCCATCCCCATCTATGAGAAAACCATAGTATCTCTCGGGCGGATGAGACTGCCTACTACTCCTGCGGAGTGGCGCTGGGATGTCCTGTTCTTCTTGAACTTCTGGTTCTACCAAACTTTCAGTAGTAGTTTGTGGTTCTGGAATTTCTTCCAATTCTATTTCGCCCCCACTTGTTTCCTTTTCTAAAAATTCAGTTTCCAAGAAGTGGGGATGCTGAGACACAAAAACCTTTTATTTCTCTGCGTAATAGAAAGGATACCCTCTGGAGTTCTTTGGGTATCCCACAAACTTACACAGTACTGAGCGTGCCTCGAGCTTGTCCGTATGCTGCTTCTTTACAAAAGCTGGACATCCCCATGCCTTAAGATACTTAAGACAGGGTTTCTTCCCACTCCACATCTGATATGGTGTAGTAGGCACAGTCTTGGTTGGAACTTTGTTCAAAAGATATGCAGCTGTTTCTAGCGCATAACACCAGAAAGATCGCAGCAATTCATCCTTACTCATCATGGAACGAACCATATCCAATAGGGTTCGATTCCTCCTTTCTGATACACCGTTGTGTTGTGGTGTGTATGGAGGAGTAAGCTGAGAGAGAATTCTATTCTCTTTTAAGTAACCCAGGAACTCGGCACTTAACAATTCACCACCTCGATCAGATCTCAGTGTCTTTATACTCTTTCCTGTTTGTTTTTCCACTTCATTCCTGTATTCTTGGAATTTCTCAAAGGCCTCGGATTTATGCTTCATTAAGAAGACATATCCATACCTAGAGAAATCATCCGTAAAAGTAATGAAGTAGGAATAACCACCTCTCGCATGTGTAGACACTGGACCGCATACGTCACTGTGTATGAGTCCCAAGAGCTCGCTTGCTCTTACTCCGTGTCCAGTGAACGGAGTCTTTGTCATCTTTCCTTTAAGACAGGATTGACAAGTTGCATATGTTTGATATTCGAACAGATCCAAATATCCTTCTTTATGTAACTTAGTCAACCTTCTCTCATTGATGTGACCTAGTCTACAATGCCATAAGAAAGCCTGATTTAATTCCGGAGACCTTCTTTTAAGTGTGTTCTGGATATTGAAAACCTGAGCTTGACTCAATACGTATATGCCGTTATCTAATGTACCAGACCCAATCAGAACATGATTTAGGTGGATGTGTACTACATCGCTTACGAATGTAAAATCATATCCCTCTCTCGAAAGTGAGGATACTGATATGATATTACAAGTTATGCTAGGTACATACAGACAGTTACGTAGAATCAATATCTTCCCACTTGTCAAACCTAGGCGATATTCTCCCACGGATTCAGCGTCCACGCTCATTCCGTTTGCAACTCTGAGAGACCAATCACCTACCTTTATAACTTTACGGTTTCTCAAATCATGTAATGAATTACAGATATGAGATCCTGCTCCGGTATCAAGTACCCAGGAAGTAGAGTTTATTGACAAACATTTCTCAATTACTAACACACTTGAGGCTGAAGCCACAACATGCTTCGTATCCTGGCTACTGGCTTCTAAAGCCCTGCAATCTTTCTGCCTATGCCCAATCCCATAACAATAGGAACGTCCCTCTTTTACTATATTCAGTCCCGAAACTTTTGCCTTTCTCTTTCCTTCTATATCCCTAGTTTCCTTCAGGGTAGAAGGCAGAGACTTTAGGATCAAGTCAGTATCTGACTCGTTCCCCAACATGGTCTCCAGGTCCTGGAGCTCATCAATACAACTAGTCATTGCAAAGACGTTGTCCCCTACAGATGACCCGAAAGTCAACCTCGCTTGAATTAATTCGTTCGAGGTCTCATATCTTGCGATATGAGATTGCTCTCCATATAATACTTTGTTATGGAGAAAGATGGAAGCTGAGTCCATCTTCTTGTGCTGCTTCTGGTATATACCATCAACTGAAGCTAACAGGAGGAATTTGGCTTTCGCTTTATCCTTTTCCCTTGTCTGGCGGATATCCATATCCGTGACGGTGGAAACAGGACCTGGGACTGCGGGATCTTAAGTAGTAATAGGGTGGTCCAGTTTGTCATAGGCAATGGACATCTGGACAGACCTTTGCCAGTCATATAAGTCAGATTCAGTCAATTTATCTAGATGTAACCTAGTTGTGGTCACAAGGTCGCTGTAATTAAGAGAGAGAGAAGAAAATACTTTTAGCATGATGCTCTTGCAAGTTTAGAGTGGTTTTAATTTATCTAAACAGGATGGCTCCCACTGTTTCTCGAATCCTTCCTCAAACCATAAAAGAAGAATTAGCCAGGACTATTCTCACCGTACAATACTTGCTTAACCGTTCAGCCAGGTCAGTGTCGATACTTCGAGGGAGGTTTTCCAATGCTTTCGCGAAGTTCCTTAATTAAATAACCTCTTTTCTCTGGAGGAGTAGCCCCGCTGACACCTTTCTAGGCACCTACTTGGTTTATAGCATTGATTGTTAAGTGACGAATCTCCTGATAAGTAGCATATACTCACAGTAGGATCGGGATCCAAAATATCATCGTATGATAATGTTGAAGGAATCCTACCAACATTCATCAAACTCCAAAATGGTACGCTTTACTAGCAAGTTTCAGTTTCTTTAGAAACTCCCGATATAGATTTTTGCCCCATGCTCTTATGACCTCGACGAAGGTCAACAAATCATAAGTCACATGTCAAGTTCTTCCCGTCATTGTACAGGTTAATTTGAACCCACCCGTACATACCCTTGATGAAGGTCAACAAGGTAATACGACTGTCCCAAACCAACGCATCTATCTATGCAACATATGAACACCCAACAGCTACCAATCACCGTGCCTTGACGAAGGTCAACAAACACAGCTTGAATACTATTGAATATTCATATGAAATGACGGAGGGCTACGAATGGTTTTGGCAAAACCGTGAACGTAGTGAACTTGATATAATCGAAGGAACCTGATACTTTTTAAAAGGAGTGGTTAATGCTCCGTAATTAAAAAATCTGCTCTTTTAAAATAACCGAGTGGTTTCTTTTAAATTTGTTCCAACGATTGAACTTTGGTTTATTTTCTTTGCATTATAATAATGCGTCCCATATTTTATCCTATCATTGCAGAAAACAACGAAAATACCATGTCCTCTTATGCCATCTGCATTTGCCACGGGGTCCCGTCATCACCCGTTAGGTTACTTAACTAACGATAGAGCGGGGGCTGGGCTAGCGCGGGTGTAAAACATAAGTGATATCTAATAGCTATCATATATAGATATTGTACATTCGTCAGACACAATAATAAGCATTCCAGATCATTGATGAACTTTATTGGATATACTAGCAATCCGCATTTGGTTTGAGCCTGCAAATAAAAGACGGATTACACAGTTGTGATGAATAGCCATTACCCCAACCCTAGACCCCTACGGGTATGGCAAACTACCCGCCAAGTACCAGAAGTGAAGCGGTCTCCCTCAACGACTTGAGTAGGCCACTAAACACTTCAACGTACCCGGTAGTTTGTGTACCCCGCCTTGGGTCTATCCTAGGAGCAAAAACAGTACAAAGAAATAATACAACGGTGGCTACAACCGCAACCTGGATGTGCCCCGCAAAAGAATATTACATCATATTACATTTACATCGAATGAATGAATATTAAACCCATCTCAAAACCCCGGCTAATCATCACAACACTCCAATCAAGTCCATATACACAAACAGTAAACATTACAGAAATGTGCAACCCCCTGCCAACCGACATACTAGCAGTTAGGGGAGGTTTACGAACACATTAAACATTACAGATAAAAACCCAATTAGCAAATATCTTAGAATATCGATCAACAACCATTTTCCGTGTCCACCCCAAAAGCAAGCCAGCACAGAAGTAACCTGGGCAGAAACAGAATATACTGGAAAACAAAAACCAAAATATATGAATAACAGAGCAAATCCGAGTCAACTTGGTGTTGACTCGGCGGCGGATCCACGGCCAAAAGCACCTTCTTGCCGCGGATCCGCGGCCGTCTTGCTGAGTTAGGGGCTCGTATTTTCCCTATATTCTTATAATACCCTGCTGTGAATTTTAAGGCATATCAAATAATTTTTGTGACACTTTTAAAATCAACAGAAACTGTTAGGGTGAACGGGGTGTTGTTTTCGTGTTTTCCGTCGATCGAAGTTCTAATTAGTTGCTAACAAGCTAGTAATGGTTTAGTTGGCTCTGGTACCATTGTAAGTCCATGTCACACACCCCACGAACTTGTGGGGAGGCGGAATATATGAAAAACGATTATCAAAGCTTCGTAACACGGACTTGAGCGCATGAATCGTATCTAAACCGTTACTAGCAAACTACGAGAGGTTTAACTACTCGGATTCAAAGTTATACCTCACGTTACTTGTCCTTCGGGTCTTCATCGCTGTCCTCCACTCCTCGTAGGCTCCTTGGAACATTGGCACCTCAACGGCCTCCTCGAGTTAACGACGATCCACCCGAGAGCTCCTACGCCAAGCTTGATCTCTAAACTTGAGATAACTAGGTTGCTCAAAGTGCTAATCTAAGCTACCTAGGGGATATAGAGTGAGGTTATGGATGTATTAGTCTAGCTAACCCTTGATCTCAACACATGAGAGGTTAGGGTTAGGGTTTCAAGAGAGAGCTTGAGGAGAGAGAAGGTGAGCATAAGAATGAAAATGAAAAAGCTTCTCACTTCTAATATATTATGAAGCATAAGAAAATCAAAAAGAATAAATCAAAATGCATTATCATCATGCTTCATTAAATATATGCAATGAATCATCAAGTGAGTCATTAAGCAATAAATACTTCATTAACTCACTTGAATGATTCATCTAAGTGAGTCACAAATTCATTAAGTGCTAATGCCACCTTACCCTCCATGTCATCATCTATCTAGAAGCTTCCCGACAAATTACGAGAACGCCCCTCCTATCCGTGAAAACACGGAAAAATTTTAGACTGTATAAATCCAATAATCCGATACTAGAATCTGGCTTAAACCAAAGCCGACTAGTAAAAACTGTCCGAACATCGTACGTGCGTAAAAACACGTATGCGTCCGAACCCTGTCGTAAAACCATACGACCTCTATATCGTTTCGCCTGGAGCAGGGAAACCCTCTGTGTGGGACTGTAAAGACTCGACACTACGCTGGAAGTGGGTTTAACCACAGACCGCAAGCGGCACTAGCTGTACGTAACAGTCCCCAGGTAGATATCGATAAGAAGGCCGATGAGGAAACCCATCCGAACTCCAAATGAGCCTGATGTGACAATCTCCATACAGTACGATCTGTTCGTCTAAGACTATCGCATATCTAGCCTAGGGGGCGACAAGCGTCAGTCCCCTAATAGCGGTATAAGTCGTGTCGGAGCGTAGCCCATTACACCCTGAGAAACTACTGGAACCCCACCAGTAAATCTCGCTTGCCCTGGCCAGGGACTTTGCGTAATGGCTCTCTGACACAGCGCGATATCAACTCCCAATACCGGGAGAGACGAATCCTTTCTAACCGCCACTGCCTCCAAGTGCTCGGGATTGTACCCAACTGCTACCTGTTTGCACGACTCCTTTGAGCCGTGGTAGGGTAGCAATCTAAGAACAGCGGGACACACTCGAGGCGAAGTTGCAGTGTCAAGTCTGCGGACTATGCTGTACTCATGTCACCTGAGAACTGTTAACTGACGATTGGTATAATACCAACCAACAGTTCCCCTGCGAGTCCTGTCCGGTGTACCCGTAACCTAACAAGCACTTGTATACTATCTCCAGTACGACGTACTGATGGCTATGGGACAGACCATCTCCCCAACTGGGATGAGAAGCGTACACACTTAGTCTACTCCGGAATATCGATGCCCTATCTCGATAATCCAACGACCAGGGACCTGTATATGATGTTGCTTACAGACTACCCAGCCCCCACTAGTGTGACTGCCATCACGACGCTGGTAATCAAGCAAAGATCCTATGGGCTCTGCTAATATGTATAAGTGATACGTTACAAGAAACATATGCACATATTAAAGTAGACACAAACCAAGTAGCATACTACCATTTTTAGCAAGACTGTATATACAACTGTGAATATCCCAAGCTTCCATTAAGTAATATACATACAAGTATGATACAATAATGGCCCCTAGGGCATATACACTAACAGATCCAAGTAACAAGTCTGGTAATATATCTTGAACATGCCATGTACTGTATGTAAGTCGATGTGCAACACCCCACGAGTTGCGGGGATGCGGAAAAATGAAAAACGATCTTGTTCTATAAGCGTACATCGACTAACCGAAGATCTTTGCTAAACGATAATTAATAATAACTATAGAAGTTCTTAGCTACTATGTAAAGAGATTATACCTAGTGAATCGTGTCCTTCGTCTTTTCGATCTCTACGTCCTCCTCGGCCTCCTCTAAGTGATAGATGATCCACCCGAGAACCCTAATCCAAGCTTCATCTCCAAACTTGAGGTAACTAAGTTTCTCTAGTTGCTAATCAAAGGAACTTAGATCATATAGAGTTAGGTTATGGAGTGTTTAGTCTATTCTAATCCTTGATCTCAACTCATGAGTGGTAGGATTAGAGTTTGAAGAGAGAGTGAGCTTGAGGAGAGAGAAGGTGAAGAAGATAATGATAATGATATTGTTTCTCACTTGAATATATGAAGCATAATGAATAAACAAATAAATGAATAAATGTGATTATTCATCATGCTACATTAATTCAATATGAGTGATTCACTATGTAAGTCATTAAGCATTTAATAATGCATTAATGACATGATGAATCACACAAAATGAGTCACAATATCATTTAATGATAATTCCACCTAAACCTTCAAGTCACCATGCTTCTAGAAGCTTCCCGTAAAATTACGAGAACGCCCCTCCAATCCGTGAAAACAAGGAAAAACTTTAGACTGTATAAATCCAATAACCTGATACTAGAATCTGGCTTAAACCAAAGCCGTCTAGTAAAAACTGTCCGAATGTCGTACGTGCGTTTAAACACGTATTCGTCCGAACCCTTTGTCGTAAAACCATACGACCTCTATATCGTTTCGCCTGGAGTTGGGAAATCTCTGTGTGGGACTCTAAAGACTCGACTACTACACTGGCAGTGGGTTTAACCACAGACCGCAAGCGGCACTAGCTGTACGTAACGGTCCCCAGGTAGATGTCGATAAGAAGGCCGACGAGGAAACCCATCCGAACTCCTACTGAGCCTGTCCGTGACAATATCCGCGCAGTCCGGTCTGTTGGTCTAAGAGTATCTCATGTATGGTCTAGGGAGGTGGTAAACGTCAGACCCCTAATAACCGTACAAGTCGTGTTGGCATGGCTCAAGACCATCCGAGAATCTACTGATCAGTCCATCAGTAATTCTCAATCAGCCCTGGCCAGGGACTTATGGTAATGACCAACCGATCACTGTGCGATATCAACTCCCTATACCGGGAGAGATGAATCCCTAACAGTCGCTCACTGCCTCCACGTGGCTCGGGACTGTGCCCAACTAAAACCTGTTTGCACAACTCCTTTGAACCGTGGTAGGGTAGTAATCAAAGCACAGTGGGAACTCACACGAGACAAATGACGACCTTAAGTCAACGGACTATCTGCACACATGTCACCTGAGAACTGCTATCTGAAGTTAGGTATAAATACCATCCAGTCAGTTCTCGGCGAGTCCTGTCCGGTGTACTCACACCCAGTGAGCATCTGTATACAATCTTAGGTGCACATCACCAATGGCTGCGGGACCAATCCATCGCCCCTCGTCAGGGTCTAGATATGTATACACTAGTCTACTCTGGAGCATCGATGCCCTGTCTCGATACTCCTGCGACCAGGGACATTTAAGGATGTGCCTATTGACTATCCAGCTCCTACAAGTATGACTGCCATCACAACGCCGGTAGTCAGGCAAACACCCTATGGGCTTTATCAACATGTTTATAAATACAAAGTAAAATATATCACACGTTAAGATAAAGACAAACCAAATAGCGTACTATCATATCAAGCAAGATTGTCATGTACATACATATCCCTAGCATCCTATACAATGAAGGCCTCTATGGCATATATATCCAACAATCTCCCCCTTGCACTAAGGCCTATAATTGGCGCAGTGAGTACCCACTGTCTACACTAGATCCAGTTGATGGCGTACCGCATGCCCAACATCTCAAACAACCTCTCGAACTGGACTTGAGGGATGGCCTTGGTGAATGGATCTGCCGTGTTGTCTTTTGTGTCCACTCTCCGTATCTCGATCTCCCTGATCAGGTGAAACCGCCTTAAGATATGCCTGGATTTCTGATGGGACCTTGGTTCCTTCGCTAATGCTACAGCCCCATTGTTATCACAATACAAAGGTATTGGATTGGCAATGGACGGAACCACCTGAAGTTCAGAGATGAACTTCCTCATCCAGACAGCCTCTTTTGCGGCTTCACTAGCATCTATATACTCAGCCTCCATAGTTGAGTCTGTGATGGTATCCTGTTTGGAACTCCTCCAACATACCGCCCCTCCATTGAGGGTAAACACAAAACCCGAAATGGATTTAGAATCATCTTTGTCACTTTGGAAGACGGAGTCGGTAAAAGCCTCTACCTGGAGGTCCCCATTACCGTAAACTAAGAACATCTCCTTAGTCCTTCTCAGGTACTTGAGAATGTTCTTTACCGCTATCCAATGTTTCTCACCTGGGTCAGATTGATACCTGCTTACCACACTAAGTGCGTAAGCTACATCTGGTCTGGTGCATAACATCGCATACATTATAGATCCTACTGCCGAAGCGTAGGGTATAATGCCCATGCGAGCCCTCTCTTCATCAGTCGTTGGAGACATCTCTTTGGAGAGGGTGATCCCGTGACAAGCGGGTATATTACCGCGCTTGGAATCTTCCATACTAAATCTCTTTATTATAGTGTCAATATACTTGGACTGTGAAAGTCCCAACATTCTATTAGATCTATCACAGTAGATCTTAATGCCCAGAATGTAGGTTGCATCTCCCAAGTTTTTCATGGAGAATTTCTGTGACAAGAAGAGCTTTACTGATTGTAGCATAGGGACATCATTCCCTATCAGTAGTATGTCGTCGACGTACAAAACGAGGAAGACTACTGCTCCTTCTACAATCTTCCTATAAATACATGGTTCATCTACATTTTTTATAAAGTCAAATTCTTTGACTGTCTCATCAAAGCAGATGTTCCAACTCCGTGATACTTGCTTTAATCCATAGATGGATTTAAGCAACTTGCACACTATTCCGCTGCTCCCACTGTCTAAGAAACCTTCTGGTTGATCCATGTAAACACTTTCTTCTAAATGTCCATTTAGAAAAGCTGTTTTTACGTCCATCTGCCAGATTTCATAGTCATGGAAGGCAGCAATGACAAGCAGGATCCGAATGGATTTAAGCATAGCTATAGGTGAAAAGGTTTCATCATAGTCCAATCCTGGTCTTTGACGAAAACCTTTTGCAACGAGTCTAGCTTTGTAGGTTTCCACTTGTCCAAGTGCACCAATCTTCTTTTTGAAGATCCATTTGCATCCAACTGGTTTCACCCCAGGAGGAGCAACTTCTAAAGTCCATACTTCATTGGTGTACATGGATTCCATTTCGGATCTCATAGCATCCAGCCACTTCACCGAGTCAATACTCGTGATAGACTGCTGAAAACTAGTAGGCTCATCATCATCGATGATGCAATCCTCTCGATCCCCATCTAGAAGAAAACCATAGTATCTTTCAGGAGGATGAGAAAGCCTACTAGATCTGCGGAGTGGCGTTGGTTCGTCATATTCTATTGAAACCTGAGGTTCTACTAAGTACTCGGCAGCAGTTTGAGGTTCTGGAATTTCTTCCAGTTCTATCGCGCTCCCACTAATTTCTTTTGCAAGAAATTCGCTTTCTAAGAAGACAATGTGGCGAGCGACAAACACCTTTTGTTCTTCAGTGTGGTAGACCATATACCCCCTTGAATGCTTAGGGTATCCTACAAACTTGCATAAAACCGATCGTGCCTCGAGCTTGTCCGGATTATGCTTTTTAACATATGCCGGACACCCCCATATCTTGATATACTTGAGATATGGTCTCTTCCCGCTCCACATTTCATATGGAGTGGTAGGCACAGACTTAGTTGGAACTCTATTCAATAAGTATGCGGCTAATTCTAGAGCAAAACCCTAGAAGGAAAGTGGCAACTCAGCACTACTCATCATTGAACGCACCATATCTAATAGCGTGCGATTCCTCCTTTCTGATACACCATTATGCTGAGGTGTATTAGGCGGAGTAAGATGAGAGAGAATTCCATTCTCTTTTAAGCATTCAAGGAAACTGGTACTTAAGTATTCTCCACCTCGATCTGATCGAAGTGTCTTGATGCTTTTACCAGTTTGTTTCTCTACTTCATTTTTATACTCTTTAAACTTCTCAAAGGCCTCGGATTTATATTTCATTAAGAACATATGTCCATACCTAGAGAAGTCATCAGTAAAAGTGATGAAGTAGGAGTGACCGCTTCGTGCATGCGTAGACATTGGACCACATACATCACTGTGTACAAGTCCCAAGAGTTCTGTGGCTCTTTCTCCGTGTCCGGTGAACGGAGATTTGGTCATTTTTCCTTTGATACATGATTGACAAGTTGCATATGATGAATATTCAAACGGGTCTAGATATCCATCTTTATGTAACTTAGTCAACCTTGTTTCGTTTATATGACCAAGTCTACAATATCATAGGAAAGCTTGATTTGAATCTGGAGCCTTTCTTTTAAGCGTGTTTTGAATATTGAAAATTCCAGGTTGATTAAGTATGTATATGCCGTTTTCCAGTGTGCCATACCCAATCAGTTCTTGATTTAGGAGAATGTTCATGACATTTCTTTCAAGCGCAAAATTATATCCTTCATTAGATAACAAAGATACTGATATAATATTACACAACATACTGGGAATACAAAAACAGTTGTACAACACCAAAATGTGCCCACTAGTCAACCCTAGGTGATTGTCACGCCCCGCTTCCCAAAATACGGAATACGAGGGGTAGACAAGGCCAGCCATGCTCCTACGGTCAATGAAAAGTCCTGCCGTAGTCACACTTCGGCTTCTAGTTTATCATGGTAAACAGTAAACGGTGCGCAGGTAATGAGAAATGCAGTAACTGAAAGCTACAATAATGTAAACTGACCTGAAGTGGAACAAACGAAAGTAACTCAGAGTAGCAAGTCAAGAAGTCTGTGATGCACGTCTAGTTCTGAACCAAGCTAGATCTTCTCCTCACACTGAGCATGCATACTCAGGTCGTCAGAGCGACACAATAGCAATAATATATATATATATATGAAATCAAGTGATAGTTCTAACAGTGGTAATGGAAATGAATAACAGTGAATCAATGACAGTATGAATATGGATATGCAGTAATCAATGCAGCGGAACAGTAAATCAGTGTAACGATATGTCACGTATGCCACACAGTATATCATGAATAAAATGCCAATATCCCTATCAGTCGCTAAGTCTCACTGTACAGGTCACTAAGCCTATCGTCAGTCCAAGTGTGAGAGTCAACCACTCGCGAGTGTCCTCCACCCAAGGGTAGAACCCAAGGGCAAGGGACCACGGGCCCAACATGTAACGAATGTATCACGGTGTATATATCAAGGACCCTGTAAATCTCCATATAACTCCCTAAATATATAAGCCGGCATGGGACTCCCGAGGTTCTGTTGAACTCACACTTAAACTACCCTACACCCCTTGGTCTACATCAAACGCTAACCACAACCCTAAATACTAATCGATCCGTGACAAGTCAGCGCGAGAACTGGAGGCAGGACCTCCATCAAGCACGTCCCGACTAATACTTAAGATAAATGGCAGTGTCGGATGCCTTATCTGTGACACCCGTGCAAGCGTTTCCATAAGTGTCCCATACCACTTATAGTCACACGTACACGCATCCCACAGACGTCGACAATTCAATAGAATAATAGGTCACTGATTGTGCACAAGTACGTATCACTTTCACTTAATCACGAATACACGAACACTGACGTACTTGCCACAATCATCACCAAAATCTAACAATGGGTAAATGCACGATGTCACTAGGTTATCACTACAATGATATAGGTATGATATGATGCATGAACAGTATAAGAAGCACAACTAAGGTATCATAAAACGACAGTCTATCACTTGCACGATTTATCATGAAACATATGTATATAATTTAGCGAAATGATAAACAGGTAGTAATTAATATGTTCAGTTAGCTATCCATCTAATTTGGTTTCGAGCCAATCGGGTTCCAGGATCATTAGTTATAACTATTTCATTTTAAGCGCTCGCGGCTGGAAATCCAATTTCAGAATCAGAAGTCCGTTTCGCAACGCATTTTGACCCCAATTGGGATCAGAATTTAGCGACGCTATAGTTGGATGAATTCTAGGGTTTTCAGTAAAGTTTTCAAAGCAACAAACGGATCTTCAATCGCGTCTGTACGTTAGGAGTTATAATCTGTTTAATATCAACATGTCAATTCTGATTCTGCTGGGACTGTTATGTGTTCCGATATATTAAATTACAGATTAAATATCGAACGGTAACGAAACAGAATAAAATCAATTGTGTTGTCTAGATAACTGATTTATCTATAACAAACAGAGGAGTTCCGCAACCTACGAGTTAAGTAATCCCTGTGGTACCCATTATGGAACAGCAACCAATAACTGGAGTCGCTCTGGACTGCAGTCCAGAGTCGCTCTCCGATCCGAATATCATCACAGTTTAAATACAGAAATGTCTGGAAATTAGCATAGGGTTAAAGTTCATTGAGTCGGCTTCGATTTGAGCCCTCGAACGCACCATTCTACTATGTATATGATTTATGGTAAATTTAACTATTTTCAGGTGCAACAGAATTACAGTTTTTACGGTTAAACTTGAGGGTAGTTGTTTTGGCCATGAACGGTCACACTTTCTAGTAAAACATGCGCAGGGTATCCATCATAGCAAGGGCCAAAGCATTATATCTAGTTCCGTCAAATTGGATAATGATTTTCTATGAGAACAAGCATCGAACGGTTTTATGGCAACATTTAGCATCAAGCAAAACATGCATTATATCTATGATTTTGATTTGTAATTTAATAATAAATAGCATGAAAGCAAGTAAAAACTTGCCTGGAGGTGTCCCGGGGATGTACGGTGACGGTGACGTCACGAACGCGCAACACACGCGCGGCACGGCAACTAGATTTGGCTCGAACTCGAGTCTCGGCAACGACGGCTCGCAGCTTGGTGGTCGGGGCTCGGCTGTGAAGCTTGGCCCTTGTGCGTCAAGGGTTCGATGATGGGTGATGATGACAATGGTGAGGGTGTTAGAGAGAGGGAGAGAGAGAAAGTTAGAGAGAGAGAGACAGTGAGGGAGAGTGGGATTTAGAGAGTGAGAGAGAGATAGAGTGGGAGAGAGAAGATACAGAGAGAGGGATAGTGAGTGAGAGTGAGAGAGAAATAGAGTGAGAGGGAGGGCTGTGAGTTAGAGAGAGGAAACACAGAGAGAGAGAGAAACAGAGGGACAGAGGGGAGAGAGCTGAGGGAAAGAGAGAGAGAGAAGAGAGGGAAACAGAGTGAGGAAGAGAGAGAGACAGTGAACAGAGAAAGGAGTGTATGCAGAGTGAGAGACAGAGGGAGAGAGAAGTTTGAGTGCTGGGAGTGAGGAAGAGATCAAGAGAGAGAGAGAGTCGAGGATGGTGGTCGAGGGAGGCGAGCTCGGTGAGCAGGCGAGTGGGTGCATGCGAGGTGGGTGTAGGCGAAGTGGGTGCAGGCGAAGTCGCTCGGGGGCAGTGGAGGAAGAGAGGAGGAGGAGGAGGGGTCGCGCTTGTGGAGCTTGCGAGGCGCGCGGTCGTGGCGACGAGCACGGAGACGTGGCCGACGTGGGAAAACTTGGGGACGTGGGTGAAGGAGAGAAGGGCGGAAGAAGTTGCGAGAGTGAGGGTTGAGGGAAATGAATACGAGGCGAGCGTCACGAGTAACGTTCGAGAGCCGGCGTGGGCGACGGCGGAGGAAACGCACGCGCGAGGTAAGGAAGTAGCCGTTGAGGTGAGGGAGATAAACAGGAGCAGGCTTCTGGGCCGAGGAAAAATAAAGGAAATTATTGAAACGGGCCGGGCTAAAACATATGAAGGAATTTATTTAAATGATTATAATAAACTAAGTGGGCTGAAGGCTGGGCCGGAAAAGCTGAAACAAAAATAAGGGAATTAATTAGAAATAAAGAAATGGGCTGGGCTGGAACTAAAAGGATTTAATTTGATTGGAAGAATGGAGAGTGGGCCGGGCTCGGATTTTAGAGCAAAATTTTGTTGGGAATAATATATATGGAGTGGGCCGGAATTCGTTTTGGGTTTTAAGGGAAAAAGAAATAGGTTTAAAAATGAACCGAGGGAAAGGAGAAAGGCAAACTTGGGAATAAAGGAAGAAAATGAATATTTGGTGTTTAAAGGGAATTATAAATAAAATAAGATAAATAAATTTTATAGATGAAAGAAAAATACCGATATTGGTATAAAAAGGAGCTGGGTATTACAGTGATATTCCCCTATTGCAATAGCATCTACATGCATTCCATTGCCCATCCGGAGAGTCATATCACCTGTCCCCAGCACTCTACTATTTCTCAGATCCTGCAATGAATTACAGATGTGAGAACCAGAACCGGTATCAAGTACCCATGATGTAGAGTTTACTGAAAGACAATTTTCGATTACGAACACACCTGAAGCAGAAGCAACAGCTTGCTTCTTGTCCTTGGCTTTGAAGGCCAAACAATCCTTCTTCCAGTGCCCTTGCTTGTGACAATAAAAGCATTCGTTCTTTTCTGTCTTCACCCATCCTGCCTTGTTCGTTCCCTGCACCTTCTTGACCCCACCCTTCGGTTTGGTGGCTTTCAGCTTCTTCTTCCTTTTAGCTTTCGCTTTAGATTTAGAAGAGGATGATTGGCCAACATATAGAACGGGGGTCTTCTCCTGTTTCAAGGAGGTCTCTGCTACCCTCAACATGTTGAGGAGCTTTGGAAGATCAGCTTCCATTTCGTGCATGTTGAAGCTCAGCACGAACTGAGAGAAGGTGTGGGGAAGGGACTGCAAAATCAAGTCGATATACAAATCATTCTCTAGCACGCATCCCAGGTTTGCGAGTTCCTCTATGAGGCTGATCATTTTCAGGACGTGCTCTCCTACAGGTGATCCTGGAGCTAACCTCATCTTGAAGAGTTTCCTTGAGGTCTCGTACCTCGCGATACGGGAGTGCTCCCCATACAATTCCTTGCAATGGAGAAAGATGGATATAATATCCATACTCTCGTGTTGTTTCTGGAGTTCATTGTTCATGGACGCCAGCACGATACACTTAGCTCTCTCACAGTCTAGATCCCAGGTTTTGCGAACTTCCTTGTCCACAACTGAGGAATCTGGTCTTGGGATAAGGGGAGGAACAGCGGTGGTAACATATGCTACTTTGTCAAAAGTCAGTGCAATGTTGACGTTCCTTAGCCAATCTTTATAGTTCTGCCCGGTTAGTATATTTTTTTCAAGTAATAGTTTTAGTCCTGTCATGGTAGCTGCTAGAGAGAGAGAAAAGAAAACACTCGGCATATGCTCTTGCAAGTTTAGATTGGTTATCAATTTATCTAAACAGGATGGCTCCCACTGTTTCCTCAAATCCTTCTTCAAAACCTAAAAGAAGAACTAGTCAGGATTTAATCACACGTTACAATACTTGCTTAACCTTTCAGCCAGGCCAGTGTTGGTACTTCGAGGGAGGTTTTCCAACGCTTTCGCGAAGTTCCTTAATTAAATAACCTCTTTTCCCTGGAGGCGTAGCCCCTCTAACGCCTTTCTGGACACCTACTTGGTTTATAGCATTGATTGTTAAGTGAGAAAATTTCCCGAGAGTAATCCTACTCATCAATGGGATCGGGATCCAACTATCATTGCATGATGCACTAGATGGAAGCCACTCTAGTCACCACACTCCAGAAGGTATACTAAATCTGCAAGTTTCCTTTATGTTTGAAACTCCCGATATGATTTTTACCCCAAGCTCTTATGACCTTGACGTAGGCCAACAAATCATAAGAATCAAGTGAAGTTCTACCCGTCGTTGTCCTGATTAATTTAGGTACATCGTACATGCCCTTGACATAGGCCAACAAGGCTGTACGTCTGTCCTATACTAATGCATCTATCTATGCAACAAATAAGCAAACACACTGCTACCATACACTATGCCTTGACGTAGGCCAACAAGCATAGCATGAATACGATGTGCTGTCTATTTGAAACGACGGAGGGTTACGGCTGGTTTTTGGCAAAAAACCGTTAACGTGGTGAACTTGATATAATCGAAGGAACCATGATAGCCTTTATTTTAAAAAGGAGTGGTTTAAGCTCCGTATTTAAAATTTGCTTTTTGAAGAAAACCGAGTGGTTTTGAAATTGTTCCAACGATTCAGTTTAGGTTTTATTTTCTTTGCATTAATAATAATGCGTCCCATCATTAACCTATCATTACAGATAACAACGAAAATACAACGTCCTCTTATGCCATCCGCATTCGCCACGGGGTCTCGTCATCACCCGTTAGGTTACTTAACTAACGGCAGAGCGGGGGCTGGGCTAGCGCGGATGTAAAACATAAGTGACGTCTAAATAGCTATCATATATAGATATTGTACATTCGTCAGACGCAATAATAGGCATTCCAGATCACAGATGAACTTTATTGGATATACAAGCAGTCCGCGTTTCTTTTGAGCCTGCAACGAAAGACGGATTACACAGTTGTGATGAATAACCATTACCCCACCCCAGACCCCTACGGGTACGGCAAACTACCCGCCAAGAACCCGAAGTGAAGCGGTCTTCCTCAACGACGTGAGTAGGCCACTAAACACTTCAAAGTACCCGGTAGTTTGTGCACCCCATCTTGGGTCTATCCTAGGAGCAAAAACAGTAAAAAGAAATAATACAACGGTGGCTACAACCGCAACCTGGATGTGCCCCGCAAAATAATATTACAACTTATTACAATTACATCGAATGAATTAATACAATAACCCATCACAAAACCCCGGCTAATCATCACAACAATCTAATACAGTTCATAATCACAAACAGTTAAAACATTACAGATATGTGCAACCCCCTGCCAACCGACATACTAGCAGTTAGGGGAGGTTTACGAACACATAAAACAGTTCACATATATAATCAAATTAGCAAAGATCGTATAATTTCGATCGATCAAACACATTAGATTCTACTCCAAAACTTCTCTGTAAACCTGAAACTTGAGCAGAAAATAAATCATTCCAGAAAAGACAAAACATCACAGAAGATTCACAGGGAAAAACTGGGCTGAATCGGCTCCAACTCGGCCGCGGATCCGCAGCGGATCGGTGGGATCGGCCGCGGTTCCGCGGCTCTGTGGCTGATTCAGGAGCCCATTTTTTTTCCATTGTTCTTATAATTTCATGTAGGTTATTCTGGAGGTCCCTGAAAAATTTTTAGGCCTCATTTTAAAATCGACAGAAACTATGTGATATCCGTGTATTTTCCGGTTCGTTTTGCGTTCGAAATTCATACAACTTTGCAAATGAGTTAATTATTGTTTAGTGAGGCTCTGATACCACTGTAAGTCGATGTGCAACACCCCACGAGTTGCGGGGAGGCGAAAAAATGAAAAACGATCTTGTTCTATAAGCGTACATCGACTAACCGAAGATCTTTGCTAAACGATAATTAACAATAACCATAGAAGTTCTTGTAAGTCGATGTACAACACCCCACGACTTGCGGGGAGGCGGAATAATGAAAAACGATCTTGTTTTAGGCGTAAACATCGACTAACCGAGAATCTTTGCATAAACAATAACTAACAAGAAACCATAGAAGAGTTAACTACTATGATAAGTGATTATACCTAAAGAACCGAGTCCTTCGTCTTGTCGTTCTCCATGTTCTCTCCGGCCTTCTCTAAGTAGTAGAAGATCCACCCGAGAGCTTTACTACAAGCTTCACTTCTAACTTGAGGTAACTAGGTTTCTTAAATCGCTAATCTAAGTAACCTAGGTGATATAGAGAATGATTAAGGATTAAGTAGTCTACTCTAATCCTTGGTCTCAACACATAAGAGGGGAGGATTAGGGTTTGAAGAGAGAGAGCTTGAGGAGAGAGAAAGTGAGCAAGAGAATGAGATGAGATAATGATCTATCATAATATATATCAAGCATTATCATTTATCCAATAAAAGAAAATAAAGGATTAATTATCATGCTTAATAAATACAAGAGGGTGATTCATCTCCATGAGTCATTAAGCATTTATGATGCATTCATGACATGGATGAATCACTCAAATGATTCACTAATCTTATTTAATGCATATGCCACCTTAACCCCCAAGTCACCATCTTTTAGAAGCTTCTCGCGCAATTACGAGAACGCCCCTCCTATCCGTGAAAACACGGAAAAACTTTAGACTGTATAAATCTAATAACCGGATACTAGAAACTGGCTTAAACCAAAGCCGGCTAGTAAAAACTGTCCGGATGTCGTACGTGCGTAAACACACGTATGCGTCCGAACCCTTGTTGTAAAACCATACGACCTCTATATCGTTTCGCCTGGAGTAGGGAAACTCTCTGTGTGGGACTCTAGAGACTCGACTACTACGATGGCAGTGGGTTTAACCACAGACCGCAAGCGGCACTAGCTGTACGTAACGGTCCCCAGGTAGATGTCGATAAGAAGGCCGATGAGGAAACCCATCCGAACTCCTACTGAGTCTGATGTGACAATCTTCGTACAGTCCGGTCTGTTCGTCTAAGACTATCGCATATCGGGCCTAGGGGGCGGCAAGCGTCAGTCACCTAATAGCGGTATAAGTCGTGTCGGAGCAAAGCCCATTACACCCTGAGAAACTACTGGAACCTACCAGCAAATCTCGCTTGCCCTGGCCAGGGACTTTGCGTAATGGCTCTCTGATACAGCGCGATATCAACTCCCAATACCGGGAGAGACGAATCCTGTCTAACCGCCACTGCCTCCAAGTGCTCGGGACTGCACCCAACTACTACCTGTTTGCACGACTCCTTTGAGCCGTGGTAGGGTAGCAATCTAAGAACAGTGGGACACACTCGAGGCGAAGTAGCAGTGTCAAGTCTGCGGACTATGCTGTACTCATGTCACCTGGGAACTGTTAACTGACGACTGGTATAAAACCAACCAACAGTTCCCTGTGAGTCCTGTCCGGTGTACCCGTAACCTAACGAGCACCTGTATACTATCTCCAGTACGACGTACTGACGGCTGTGGGACAGACCATCTCCCCAACTTGGATGAGAAGCGTACACACTAGTCTACTCCGGAGTATCGATGCCCTGTCTCGATAATCCTACGACTAGGGACCTGAATAAGGATGTGCTTGTAGACTACCCAGCCCCCACTAGTGTGACTGCCATCACAACGTTGGTAGTCAAGTAAGATCCTAAGAGCTCTATCAATATGTATACTCACATATTAAGATAGAAAAACCAAGTAGCATACTACCATGTTTAGCAAGACTGTTATATACATGTGAATATCCCAAGCTTCCATTAAGTAATATACAAACTAGTATGATGCAATAATGGCCCCTAGGGCATATACACTAACAGTTCTTAGCTACTATGTAAAGAGATTATACCTAGTGAATCGTGTCCTTCGTCTTTTCGATCTCTACGTCCTCCTCGGCCTCCTCTAAGTGATAGATGATCCACCCGAGAACCCTAATCCAAGCTTCACCTCCAAACTTGAGGTAACTAAGTTTCTCTAGTTGCTAATTAAAGGAACTTAGATCATATAGAGTTAGGTTATGGAGTGTTTAGTCTATTCTAATTCTTGATCTCAACTCATGAGTGGTAGGATTAGAGTTTGAAGAGAGAGTGAGCTTGAGGAGAGAGAAGGTGAAGAAGATAATGATAATGATATTGTTTCTCACTTGAATATATGAAGCATAATGAATAAACAAATAAATGAATAAATGTGATTATTCATCATGCTACATTAATTCAATATGAGTGATTCACTATGTAAGTCATTAAGCATTTAATAATGCATTAATGACATGATGAATCACACAAAATGAGTCACAATATCATTTAATGATAATGCCACCTAAACCCTCAAGTCACCATGCTTCTAGAAGCTTCCCGTAAAATTACGAGAACGCCCCTCCAATCCGTGAAAACACGGAAAAACTTTAGACTGTATAAATCCAATAACCTGATACTAGAATCTGGCTTAAACCAAAGTCGTCTAGTAAAAACTGTCTGAATGTCGTACGTGCGTTTAAACACGTATTCGTCCGAACCCTTTGTCGTAAAACCATACGACCTCTATATCGTTTGGCCTGGAGTTGGGAAATCTCTGTGTGGGACTCTAAAGACTCGACTACTACGCTGGCAGTGGGTTTAACCATAGACCGCAAGCGGCACTAGCTGTACGTAACGGTCCCCAGGTAGATGTCGATAAGAAGGCCGATGAGGAAACCCATCCGAACTCCTACTGAGCCTGTCCGTGACAATATCCGTGCAGTCCGGTCTGTTCGTCTAAGAGTATCGCATGTATGGTCTAGGGAGGTGGTAAACGTTAGACCCCTAATAACTGTACAAGTCGTGTCGGCATGGCTCAAGACCATCCGAGAATCTACTGATCAGTCCATCAGTAATTCTCAATCAGCCCTGGCCAGGGACTTATGGTAATGACCAAACTATCACTGTGCGATATCAACTCCCTATACCGGGAGAGATGAATCCCTAACAGTCGCTCACTGCCTCCACGTGGATCGGGACTGTGCCCAACTAAAACCTGTTTGCACAACTCCTTTGAACTGTGGTAGGATAGTAATCAAAGCACAGTGGGAACTCACACGAGACAAATGACAATCTTAAGTCAACAGACTATCTGCACACATGTCACATGAGAACTGCTATCTGACGTTAGGTATAAATACCATCCAGTCAGTTCTCGGCGAGTCCTGTCCGGTGTACTCACACCCAGTGAGCATCTGTATACAATCTTAGGTTCACATCACCAATGGCTGCGGGACCAATCCATCGCCCCTCGTCAGGGTCTAGATATGTATATACTAGTCTACTCTGGAGCATCGATGCCCTGTCTCGATACTCCTGCGTCCAGGGACATTTAAGGATGTGCCTATTGACTATCCAGCTCCTACAAGTATGACTGCCATCACAACGCCGGTAGTCAGGCAAACACCCAATGGGCTTTATCAACATGTTTATAAATACAAAGTAAAATATATCACACGTTAAGATAAAGACAAACCAAATAGCGTACTATCATATCAAGCAAGATTGTCATGTACATACAAATCCCTAGCATCCTATACAATGAAGGCCTCTAGGGCATATATATCCAACACTGTATATTAACCAAAATAGATACCGATGTAAAACTGTAATCTATATCGAAACATAACTAATGACAGGATGCATATCTATCTATCTGTAATAACCATTATACGTCCATTACTATGTATGATGCAATCTAGATAACATATTGAACTGATATAGTAGTATGATAATATCGTGATGTTCTGGCATGCAACTGGTGTAAATCCCCGTTCCCATCTATAAAATTTTTCCTACAGTTCCCGAGTCCCCATTTGGTATCCCCATTTTTCCCGTATTACTACTTTGTGTGAAGATTAGTGCTTAAGTTCCAATATTTAATTTATCCAAAACCACAGCAAATTAATCAAAGCCCAAACTTAAAACAATTAAATAAATTTTTCCAAGCCGGCCCCTTCCTCCTCAGCCCAACATTCCATTTCCCTTTTTAGTTAATATTGAATCCCCGGCCCTGTGCCCACTCGGCCCAGCCTCTCTTCCCTCAGCGAAACAAATTTAAGTTAAATTAAAAGATTATTTAACTCCCCGGCCCAGCCCAGCAGCCCAACTCCATAACCCCACCCGCTCGCGCCCAACCGACCCGACCCGCTTCGTAAACTTCCTTCTTCCTCACCACACGAATTCTCCCGCCCATCCTTTTTCCTTCACACCCACGTTCTCCCTCGTTGCGCCCACGTCGCCCTCGCCGTTGCCCATGACCCGCGACCCCCGACCACGTTTCCACACCACTCAAACCCTCGTCCCCAACTCCTCTCATCCCTCTCCCTCTCCAACTCACTCCTCATCTCTCCCTCTACATTCACCGAGCCCCCAACTTCGAAACAACCCAACTTCTGACCTCCATCCTCGACGACGACGACGAACCTTCCTCCGACCCCCCCTTCATCACCTCACCCTAACCTCCTCCTTCATCAACTTCAGCCCCTTCACACCCAACTTCCCTACACTCAACCCAATTACAACAGAGCTCGGCCACCCCCACACCCCTCGACGTCGGCGAGCCCCACTTCGCCTGAACCACCTCTGCGACCCTATACATCCTCAGCACCACCCTCATCTCTCCAGACCCGACCCCCCACTGCTCCCCCTCTCTATCCAAAACCCACACCGTGTGATCACTGACACTCACTGTTGCACTTCGCCGGAGCGCCGCCGCCGACCATCGTCAATCCCAGCACTACTCAAGAGATCCACAGAGCCTACTCTACACTTCCAGCGCGCACAAGACGACTCCGGGAAACTCCGACGTAAAACCCGTGTTTCGATCGAAGCTCGCGCAAACTTGTTTCGCGGCGTACAACGCGCGTTCGCGACATCGTTGCTGCCGTGCGACCCCGAGGCGTTTTCCAGGCAAGTGTTTACTTGCTTCATGCTAAAATATTAGTGGTACAAACCTGAAATCATATAGTTATAAACTTACCGAATAACGATATATATTGTGCCATATGTGTTCGATGCTAGATCCCAATGGAAATAATAGTTTATTTTGACGGAAACTAATATTTTCTGTTGGCCCACTTGATGATAAATATCGTGTATGAAAATCACTGGAAAATACGATTGTTAGAGACAAAAATTGATACCCTCAAATATGCCGTTAAAACTAGAATTTTCTCGTACCTGAAAACGAATAAAATCACCATAAATCATACACATAATGGAAAGATATGTTCGAGGGCTTAAATCGAAGCCGACTCAACGACCTTTTACCCTATGTAAAATTCTGATGATTTCTATTTTGTAACCATAAAGATAATTGGATCGGAATACGACTCTGGACTGCAGTCCAGAGCGTTTTTGATTATTGTGTTCTGTCCAAAGACCTGCGTCACTGTGTTTCCTGAAATCGTACGTTACGGAACTTTACAGTAGATTAGAGATAATTCTGTTAGCTAAACAAAACAAGTGGTTCCATTCCGATTCATCGCCGTTTGCTATTTTAAACTATATTTAAAAGGGCAGAACGTATAACTGTACAGAACAGATTCTGAAATGACATGTTGAGGTTAAACTGTGTATAACCTTCAACATACAGATGCGATTGAGGATCCGTCTATTGCGTTGAATACTTTATTGAAAACCCTAGATTTCATTTAGCTGTAACATCACTAGATTCTGATCCCAACTGGGTGCAATTCGTGTCGCGAAACGGACGTTCAGTTCTGAAACTGAATTTCCAGCAGCGCGCACTTAAAATGAAACCGCTATATCTTGAAAACCAGAATCCCGATTGAACTGAAACAAATTTTGATGAATCACTGACTGAGCGTTCTATTTATCTTACTTGTATCATTTTGCTGAATTCTTAACATAGTAGTTCATGCAATTTATTTTAGTTAATGATATGCATGTTGATTCATAACATACAGAGCTCATTGGTAGTATACATACACAGATCATACCCTTGCCATATACTCAGTGTTAGTACGTGTGGACATTGCATTATCGTGCGTGATAGATGTCGGTTTAGGAGTGACAAGTACATCAATGAAAAGTGAATATTCGTGATAGTGATTGATACAGTGAACAGTGATAAAACCGTGCCATTGGTATACTTGTACACAACTAGATCAATATCATAAATAGTGAGAACCTGGGTAAAAAGGGGAAATCAAAGTGGAAAGAGTATCGTATTTAGCGGGACCGTGTTTAGAGGATGATCATTCGAACCGTGATACTTATACGTGTAGGACAGGATCTGGCGATCCGGCTGACAGGGTTATGTCCCGGGCATGTGGGCCGTTGTCTCGGGTATGTACAAGACTCCTGTTAAACATGATCCTCCTTCCACTATGTGATTTCAAACATGACCTAGAGACCGATAGGGACACATAACATATTCTGCATCATATAGTGACATAGTAATTACTTGCATTGTTCTTACACCAGTATTACCTCATATACCTGTTTCACCTTATTATAATAATACTGTTATTGTGTCGCTCTGACGACCTGAGTATGCATGCTCAGATCCCGCGGGAGGACCAGCCCAGGAGACGGATCTACCCTTCGAGTTCACGGAGATTTAGACCGGTGTACTTTCTATTTTTTCTGCTTTCCATAAAAGTGATCGTAAGTTTGACTTTGGTTAGTATTTGTTCTTGTTATCTGTAATTTATGAACAATGGAATATTAATGTAATAAATTAGTGATGTGATTCCTTTACCACTGCGCTTTATCTACTGATTACCAAGCAATGCTAGAAGCCGAAGTGTGACTACGGCGGGATGATTCCTTGACCGTAGGAGCATGGCTGGCCTAGTCATCCCTCGTTTTCCGTATTTTGGAAAGCGGGGCGTGACATGGTTTAGTTGGTATCAGAGCCTGTGTTTAGTATCAAGGGATAACATTAACTATGCAGTATTACGTTATTCTTGTTTCACTACTCTTGATTTCCATCCTTGAATCTGATCCTATCCTTTTGAATCTTCCAGTGATATGACGTCCCCGAACGACCCCTCCTCGGACTCCAGCTCTCAGGACCGCACGGAAAGAATACTCAGTGCACTGACCACTCTCGCGGAAGCTCAGGAGAGGAAGACCGACTTGCTCACTGAGGGACTCAGGGCGATTACCGCCACAGGAGGACCCTCCGCACTTATTACCGCCCCCGAGGGTGTTGTTCCACCAGCTTATCATGCTAGAGCTGGTACAGTATCAGACTTCCGACGGTTACACCCAGCTGCGTTCACAGGGCTAACTGAACCCCTTGAGGCTGAACAATGGCTGGTGAACATGGAGAATTTATTGACAGCCGCCAAGGTTCCAGAGGAAGACAGAGTGGACGTGATAAAGATTCAATTAGAAGACGAAGCCTGTACATGGTGGTCGGTGGAAGAGAGCAGACTTGACAGGCCGATCGAATGGAGAAAGTTTAAGGAGTGCTTCCTAGATCATTACTTTCCTTCCACAGCCAAGGCAGAAATGGAGGAGAGGTTTATTATTTTGAAGCAGAATGGACGCCCAGTGGATGTTTATGCGGCAGAGTTCAACCGCTTGAGTCGTTTTGCTCCGTACATGGTCGCCTCAGAGGTCACCAGGGACAGGCGTTTCCTTCAGGGGTTGGATTTTGAGTTGCAGCAGTTGATTGCATCGTTGGATTTACAGACTTTCGCACAGGTGCTCAACGCAGCGAGAGTTCAGGAGCAATTGATTAACAAGTTCAGGAGACCCCCAGTCGTTCCAGCACGTACCCACACGCCATCTCGAGGAGCCATACCGGTTCACAGAGCAGGAACGACACAAATGAAGCGCCCGTTCGTACCCCAGCATCGCCCCCAGAGACAGGGAGTAACTTGTGGCTATTGCTGTAGAGGAGGACATACCCAGAAGGACTGTCGCCGTGCCAAGGGACAGTTCCTGATTTGTGGTTCCAGTCAGCACAGGATTGGCAGTTGCCCTGAGCGAGCAGAGGTACAGGGAAGTTATGGACCGCCACAGTAGAGGCCGCAGGAGCAGAGACAACCCTTTACAGGTCGCGGTCAGGGACGGGCTTTCACCTTGACCGCCGAGCAGGCAGAGGCGTCCGGAGACGTGGTTACAGGTACTCTGCTCGTACATTCCTTGCCAGCTAGAGTACTTTTTGATTCAGGAGCATCGCATTGTTTCTTGTCTGAGCATTTCACTGATACACACTCAGTACCACATGAAACACTAACAAAGGGATGGGAAATTCATACGGGTAATGGCATCATAATATCTAGTCGAGAATGTAGATTATGCCCGGTTGTAGTGTGTGGCAGGGAATTCTATGCGAATTTCCTCCTAATTGGGACAGGCAGTTACGACGCAATTCTTGGGATGGATTGGATGAGCACTTTTCATGCGGTTATCGATTGTCGTGCAAGGAATGTGATCTTCCGCATTCCCAATCACCCGGAGTTTATTTTCGAGGGCGGAAGCGAATCTTTGGAGCCAGCTAAATACAGAGCAAAGCCTAAGGAGCTGACAGCTATGGAGATTGATAGGAGCCCAGCCCCAGAAATGGTTCGGGACTTTCTGGACGTTTTTCCCGAGGATTTACCAGGTCTACCACCTCCTCGAATTTTGGAGTTCTCAATCGACTTGACTCCAGGTACAGCTCCAGTATCCAGAGCCCCATACAGAATGGCACCAGTTGAATTGGCGGAATTAAAGAAGCAGGTTGAAGAACTTTTGGAGAAAGGATTCATTCAGCCAAGCGCTTCACCGTGGGGTGCACCAGTTCTATTGGTAAAGAAGAAAGATGGATCGTTGCGAATGTGTATAGATTACCGGGAGCTGAACAAGGTCACAATAAAGAACAAGTACCCAATACCGCGCATTGACGACCTATTTGATCAGCTAAGTGGAGCCAAGGTTTTCTCGAAGTTGGACCTCCGTTCTGGGTATCATCAAATCAGGGTAGCAGCCGAGGATGTGTGCAAGACGGCTTTAAGGACCCGATACGGACATTACGAGTTCCTTGTGATGCCGTTCGGCGTTACCAACGCCCCAGCAATATTCATGGACTTGATGAACAGGGTGTTCGCAAAATACTTGGACACGTTTGTCGTTGTGTTTATCGACGACATACTTGTCTACTCGAAGACTCGGGAGGAGCACGCTGAACATTTGCGCACAGTCCTACAAATTCTTCGGGAGGAGAAGCTGTATGCGAAGCTAAGCAAGTGTGAATTCTGGCTCGACAAGGTACAGTTTTTGGGACACATTGTTTCGGGCGAAGGCATCTCGGTGGACCCGGCAAAGATAGAATCTGTCAGAGATTGGCCGACGTCGAAGTCAGTGGCTGAGATCAGGAGTTTTCTGGGATTGGCAGGTTATTATCGGAGATTCGTCCAAGATTTCTCAAGAATCGCGGAACCATTGATGAGGGTAACACGGAAGGACGTGCCGTTTACATGGACAGAGGAGTGCACTCAGGCATTCGACATACTAAAGCAGAAGTTAACCACGGCGCCTATTCTTACTGTACCAGATGATTCCGGTGGTTTGGTGATACACAGCGATGCCTCAGGGAAGGGTTTAGGCTGTGTTTTGATGCAGCACGGCCGAGTGATTGCTTACGCCTCTCGACAACTGAGAAACCACGAGAAGAACTACCCTACGCATGACTTGGAGTTAGTTGCGGTAGTATTTGCATTAAAGATTTGGAGGCACTATCTATTGGGTGAGAAAGTGGAGGTGTACACAGATCACAAAAGTTTGAAGTATGTTTTCACCCAGAAGGAATTGAATATGAGGCAGCGCCGATGGCTAGAGCTGATGGCAGATTATGACTTGGACCTTCAGTATCACCCGGGGAAGGTGAATGTTGTACCTGATGCGCTCAGTCGCAAGCCAGCGGTCATGATATTGACCGATCAAAGGAGCATTATTGAGGACTTTCAGAGACTTGAACTTGAAGTCGTTACGCCGAACGCACTCAGTCAACTTTGGCAGCTACGAGTGCAATCTTCCCTGGTGGATCGCATCAAGACTGCACAAGCGGACGATCCCCGATTGCAAAAGTTCAGAGAGGAAGTGGAAGCTGGACTGAGAACGGATTTGATTATACATGAAGATGGCTCACTGAGATTCGGTAGCAGACTCTGCGTACCTAAGGGAGGTGTTCGAGAAGAAGTATTGGCTGAAACACACAGTTCAGCTTATTCTGTGCATCCGGGAAGTACAAAAATGTATCAAGACCTAAAGCAGCACTTTTGGTGGAACGGAATGAAGCGGGAAATTGCGAGGTTTGTATCCAGGTGCTTGGTATGTCAGCAGGTGAAGGCGGAACATCAGAGGACAGCAGGACTGTTACAACCCCTGCCGATACCGGAATGGAAGTGGGAGCACATTACTATGGATTTCGTGACGGCCTAACCACGGAGCCCTAGGGGCAATAACGCCATTTGGGTTATCGTCGATCGCCTCACAAAAGCTGCACACTTTCTACCTTTCCGAGTTGGACAGTCGACAGAATCATTGGCAGAAAGATATATGCAGGAGATTGTACGACTTCACGGTGTTCCAGTCAGCATTGTGTCAGACCGGGACACGAGATTCTTGTCGCACTTTTGGAAGAGCTTACAGGAGAGCTTGGGTACCCGCCTTAATTTCAGCACAGCTTATCACCCACAGACGGATGGACAATCCGAGCGTACGATTCAGACGCTCGAGGACATGTTGAGAGCCAGTATGTTGGACTTTCAAGGTTCCTGGGAGGACCATCTGCATCTAGTCGAGTTCTCCTATAACAATAGTTATCAGGCTAGTATTCAGATGGCCCCTTTTGAAGCACTATACGGGCGGAAGTGTCGATCCCCAGTATGTTGGGATGATGTGGGAGAACGAAGACTACTGGGCCCCGAACTTATTGTTCAGACAGTCGACAAAGTCCAAATGATCAGACAGCGTATCAAGGCGGCTCAGGATCGACAGAAGAGTTGGGCAGATACCAGCAGAAGAGCACTTGAGTTCGAAGTCGGAGATCATGTGTTCTTAAAGATTTCCCCTACTCGTGGAGTTATCGGGTTCGGAGGTCGGGGAAAGCTTAGTCCCCGCTTTATCGGACCTTTTGAGGTGTTAGAGCGAGTAGGAAAGGTGGCCTATCGACTTGTCTTGCCTCTATCGCTAGCTGGTGTGCATAATACCTTCCACGTGTCACAGTTGTGGCGTTACGTTCGAGATGAGAGCCATGTTCTGGACCATTCGGAGCAAGTTTTGGGTACCGATTTATCGTACGAAGAGCAGCCTACTACCATTCTCGACCGCAGAGAGAAAGTGCTGAAGAATAAGGTCATTCCGTTAGTCCGAGTGTCTTGGGGCGGTCGTTCCCCAGGAGAATCCACCTGGGAGCGGGAGGAAGACATCCACGATCATTATCCACATATTTTTGTTTAGTACATTGTATTCTTGCATTCTTGTCAAATTTCGATGACGAAATTTTTGTAAGGGGGGTATGATGTAATCCCCGTTCCCATCTATAAAATTTTTCCTACAGTTCCCGAGTCCCCATTTGGTATCCCTATTTTTCCCGTATTACTACTTTGTGTGAAGATTAGTGCTTAAGTTCCAATATTTAATTTATCCAAAACCACAGCAAATTAATCAAAGCCCAAACTTAAAACAATTAAATAAATTTTTCCAAGCCGGCCCCTTCCTCCTCATTCCATTTCCCTTTTTAGTTAATATTGAATCCTCGGCCCTGTGCCCACTCGGCCCAGCCTCTCTTCCCTCAGCCAAACAAATTTAAGTTAAATTAAAAGATTATTTAACTCCCCGGCCCAGCCCAGCAGCCCAACTCCATAACCCTACCCGCTCGCGCCCAACTGACCCGACCCGCTTCGTAAACTTCCTTCTTCCTCACCACGCGAATTCTCCCGCCCATCCTTTTTCCTTCACACCCACGTTCTTTGTCGTTGCGCCCACGTCGCCCTCGCCGTTGCCCATGACCCGCGACCCCCGACCACGTTTCCACACCACTCAAACCCTCGTCCCCAACTCCTCTCATCCCTCTCCCTCTCCAACTCACTCCTCATCTCTCCCTCTACATTCACCGAGCCCCCAACTTCGAAACAACCCAACTTCTGACCTCCATCCTCGACGACGACGACGAACCTTCCTCCGACCCCCCCCTTCATCACCTCACCCTAACCTCCTCCTTCATCAACTTCAGCCCCTTCACACCCAACTTCCCTACACTCAACCTAATTACAACAGAGCTCGGCCACCCCACACCCCTCGACGCCGGCGAGGCCCACTTTGCCTGAACCACCTCTGCGACCCTATACATCCTCAGCACCACCCTCATCTCTCCAGACCCGACCCCCTACTGCTCCCCCTCTCTCTCCAAAACTCACACCGTGTGATCACTGCACACTCACTGTTGCACTTCGCCGGAGCGCCGCCGCCGACCATCGTCAATCCCAGCACTACTCAAGAGATCCACAGAGCCTACTCTACACTTCCAGCGCGCACAAGACGACTCCGGGAAACTCCGACGTAAAACCCGTGTTTCGATCGAAGCTCGCGCGAACTTGTTTCGCGGCGTACAACGCGCGTTCGCGACATCGTTGCTGCCGTGCGACCTCGAGGCGTTTTCCAGGCAAGTGTTTACTTGCTTCATGCTAAAATATTAGTGGTACAAACCTGAAATCATATAGTTATAAACTTACCGAATAACGATATATATTGTGCCATATGTGTTCGATGCTAGATCCCAATGGAAATAATAGTTTATTTTGACGGAAACTAATATTTTCTGTTGGCCCACTTGATGATAAATATCGTGTATGAAAATCACTGGAAAATACGATTGTTAGAGACAAAAATTGATACCCCCAAATATGCCGTTAAAACTAGAATTTTCTCGTACCTGAAAACGAATAAAATCACCATAAATCATACACATAATGGAAAGATATGTTCGAGGGCTTAAATCGAAGCCGACTCGACAAACTTTTACCCTATGTAAAATTCTGATGATTTCTGTTTTGTAACCATAAAGATAATTGGATCGGAATACGACTCTGGACTGCAGTCCAGAGCGTTTTTGATTATTGTGTTCTGTCCAAAGACCTGCGTCACTGTGTTTCCTGAAATCGTACGTTACGGAACTTTACAGTAGATTAGAGATAATTCTGTTAGCTAAACAAAACAAGTGGTTCCATTCCGATTCATCGCCGTTTGCTATTTTAAACTATATTTAAAAGGGCAGAACGTATAACTGTACAGAACAGATTCTGAAATGACATATTGAGGTTAAACTGTGTATAACCTTCAACATACAGATGCGATTGAGGATCCGTCTATTGAGTTGAATACTTTATTGAAAACCCTAGATTTCATTTAGCTGTAACATCACTAGATTCTGATCCCAACTGGGTGCAATTCGTGTCGCGAAACGGACGTTCAGTTCTGAAACTGAATTTCCAGCAGCGCGCACTTAAAATGAAACCGCTATATCTTGAAAACCAGAATCCCGATTGAACTGAAACAAATTTTGATGAATCACTGACTGAGCGTTCTATTTATCTTACTTGTATCATTTTGCTGAATTCTTAACATAGTAGTTCATGCAATTTATTTTAGTTAATGATATGCGTGTTGATTCATAACATACAGAGCTCATTGGTAGTATACATACACAGATCATACCCTTGCCATATACTCAGTGTTAGTACGTGTGGACATTGCATTATCGTACGTGATAGATGTCGGTTTAGGAGTGACAAGTACATCAATGGAAAGTGAATATTCGTGATAGTGATTGATACAGTGAACAGTGATAAAACCGTGCCATTGGTATACTTGTACACAACTAGATCAATATCATAAATAGTGAGAACCTGGGGAAAAAGGGGAAATCAAAATGGAAAGAGTATCGTATTTAGCGGGACCGTGTTTAGAGGATGATCATTCGAACCGTGATACTTATACGTGTAGGACAGGATCTGGCGATCCGGCTGACAGGGTTATGTCCCGGGCATGTGGGCCGTTGTCTCGGGTATGTACGAGACTCCTGTTAAACATGATCCTCCTTCCACTATGTGATTTCAAACATGACCTAGAGACCGATAGGGACACATAACATATTCTGCATCATATAGTGACATAGTAATTACTTGTATTGTTCTTACACCAGTATTACCTCATATACCTGTTTCACCTTATTATAATAATACTGTTATTGTGTCGCTCTGACGACCTGAGTATGCATGCTCAGATCCCGCGGGAGGACCAGCCCAGGAGACGGATCTACCCTTCGAGTTCACGGAGATTTAGACCGGTGTACTTTCTATTTTTTCTGCTTTCCATAAAAGTGATCGTAAGTTTGACTTTGGTTAGTATTTGTTCTTGTTATCTGTAATTTGTGAACAATGGAATATTAATGTAATAAATTAGTGATGTGATTCCTTTACCACTGCGCTTTATCTACTGATTACCAAGCAATGCTAGAAGCCGAAGTGTGACTACGGCGGGATGATTCCTTGACCGTAGGAGCATGGCTGGCCTAGTCATCCCTCGTTTTCCGTATTTTGGGAAGCGGGACGTGACAACTGGATAAGCTATTTTCAGTACGGATACATACGGATGCTATAAAACTGTAAATTGGTAATCTCTGCTGAATAAGAAAACACATGCACTATAATTTATCAAATAGATATTGATATAATAACATAGCATGTTGCATGTTTGGAACTTGCATGATTGGATATCACGTCGAGATACGGATGCCACGTTCCGACGTCGAAATAAAGTCACGACGCAAAACTTACGCACGCAGGACTGGACCTGGTTGAGCAGCCGCGTGACGTGATGATTAGACTAGATGACGATGGTGACTGGGTCGTTTGGATCGTCAGTGACGTGCGCAACTCCGACGAGACGATCAGGAATCAAGAAAAGAGAAGGAAAAGAAAGAAGAAGAAGAAGAGTGGCTGTTGCTAGGTTTTCTGGTGTTCTGTCGAGGAAAAAGAAGATGATGGCGATGAGACGAGGTCAGCGGTGGTGAGGTCGTCTAGACGAGGGGCAGTGAGTCTTTAATGGTGATCGGGGAAAAGAGCAAGGGTCTGTGGTGGTGGTGTATGGTGTTCTGGATTGCTGGGGAGACGAGGAGGCGATGGAGGTGGTCGGTGGTGACGGGTTGCCGGCGATGAGGGGTTGCCGGCGATTGGGGTATTAGGTTTTTAGGTCAGGATGGTCGGGTTCGGATCTTGGTTCTTCGGGGATAGGAGGAGGAATTGGTGATGGCGGCGAGGACAGAGGGAGAAGACGATGTTGAGGGGGTGGCGACGGGACGACGACGACGAGGGATGAGCATGGGTTAGGGTTCGCGAGGGCGACAGGGACTTGGAGAAGAAGAAAGAGAGAGAGAGAGAAAGAGAGCTTATATATATATATATATATATATATATATATATAGAGAGAGAGAGAGAGGGGGGGTGGGGACAGGATTTGAGAGAGACAAAGAGAGAGAGGTGAGAGAAAAAGAAAGAGAGAGATTTTATTTATAATATATTATATATATTTAACAGTTATATATATTAGTTATATAAAATATTGTATATATAAACATATATGGGATTTTACAGATAATACCAGATTATTCCGAATATTACCCGTACCCCTTCAAAAATCTAGTTTTTCAATATGAAAAATATACGTAAAAGTTTAGAGTATAATGTGATATCCAGTAAATAAAAACATATACCCCCAAATATGGATCTACGTAAATATACATAGCGATAAAAAAACGAGTCTATTTAACAATTAGGGTATGAACAATATATATGGGTGCAACCATATGATATAGGGTACTATGAAATGCAATACTAGATATGAAAATATATTAGTTGGTTTTATACTGTATTTTAAAAAGATATTTCGATTCTAAAATATTATATATATATATATATATATAATTTAGATTTACATGGATCCTCTGTACTAGCAAATATTTGATATAATTTTGAACCAAGATGGGTTTCAAATATGCTGGTCGGGTCGGATAATAACCACAACCACCAATTATACTATCCGCAACCCAAAAGCAACAATAGTCAAGAATTTTGCTGCAAGATTTGAATATTCAAATAAATAGTATAAATGCACTAGGGTGTTACATTATACCCAACTACAAAAGAATTTTGTCCTTGAAATTCCCGAAATAAGAAAAGAGGTGTGGAAACTTCTGTGGGATCTCATCTTCACGTTCCCAAGTAGATTCTCCATGCGAACGATTCCCCCATGAAACAAGTACTAGTGGGATAACTTTATTCTTGAGAACCTTTTCTCGTCGATCCACAATCGCCATTGGTCGCTCTTCATATGTTAAATCTTCCCTTACTTTCAATTCCAAGTGATCTAGGACATGCGTCTCATCTCTAACACACTTGTGGAGTTGAGATACATGAAACACGTCATGAAGGATGGTGGTAAAGCCAAGCGATAAGCTACCTCTCCAACACGCTCGATAATATCGAAAGGCCCCACGAATCAAGGACTAAGCTTTCCTCGACTACCACATCGGATCACTCCTCTGGTTGGTGATATCTTCAAGAATACAAGATCACCAACTGCGAACTCCAGAGGTCTTCGTCCAGTGTTAGCCCAACTTTTCTGTCGATCTTGTGCCACCTTCATATGATTTCGGATCAAGTTCACTTTCTTTACCGTTTTCACAGTAATATCCGGTCCCAATAATCTTCTTTCTCCAACATCGTCAATGTAACTCAATAGTATCCCGTGCATGCCCGGAATAACGGTCAAGACTTTTGGGGCTGAATCCAAGAAGTACCGCTAAGCAGTAAAACATGTATCATGTACAGACGAATTATGTCAGTAACATCATTCCGGGGCCGGCCAAGCCCATATCGACTGATCAGTATCTAGAAAGTATCGAACTGTTGAGTTAGAAGTCAAGTTTCATTATTGATTTCCCCTTTCCCTCATGTTTTGTGTTCAAGTCGGGTATTGATGATATAAATCTAATGCCAACACAGGATCAAGCAGGTACATATATTGTCTATGTAGACCACAAGTCACGTCCATGAGAACAACAAGTCTGGATTGTCGGCATTAGCGGATGATCCAAATAACAGGTTTGGCAATGTCTCGTGTACAATTCAGGCAATATATTTAACCAAAATAGACACCAAATGTAAAACTGTAACCAATATCTAAATACGGTAAACATAACTAATGCCAGGATGCATATGTATCTATATGTAATAACTGTTTTATGTCTGTTATCAGGTGTAAGGCAATCTAGATAAAGATTACTGAACTAATATAGTAGTATGATAATATTGTGATGATCCGGCATGCAACTAGATAAACCATTATCGGTACGGATACAGACTGATAATATAAAACTGTAAATCGGTAATATTTACTGAATAGTAAAACACATGTACTATAATTACTCATATAAATATTGATATAAACAAAATAGCATGTTGCAAGTTTCGAACTTTCCTGATCGAAATCTCACGACGAGTATCCGGATATCACGTTCCGACGCTGAATAACGTCACAATGCAAAACTCACGTACGTAGGAATTGACCTGGCTGAGAAACTGTGTGATGTGGTAACTGGACTAGAAGACAAGGGTGACTGGGTCGTCTGGATCATCGGCAATGTGCGCAACTCCGATGAACTAGTCGGAAAAGAGAAGAAGAGAAGAAGAAAGAAGAAGAATAAGAAGAAAAGAAATGGGGTTCTCTGGATTTTTAGAGTGGCAAGGACAGAAGAAGGAGTAGGTCGGCTACGAGGTGACGGGGATTGAGGTTTATGGCGAGGTGTCATAGGCCGGTGAAAAGGTTGATGGTGATCGGGGAAACGAGAGGAAGAAGAAGGTGCGGTGGTGGCATGGGTGTTCTGGTGTTGCTGACGAGGTGAGGAAGGTGATGGAGGTGGTGATCGGTTTTAGGAGACGAGGTGGACGAGGTGGCGGAGATAGGTTCTTGGTGTCAGGGTTAAGCTTGGGTGGTCTTCAGGAAAGGAGATGGGGAGGATGGTGATGGTGGCCAAGCAATGAGGAAAAGGAGAGAACGACGATGAGAGGGGGCATCGAAGAGAGGGAGACGGCGAGGGGGAGAGGTTGAAGGAAGTGGGTTCGGTTGTGGGGGTTCGGAGCTCCGGCAAAGTCTCGGGGAGGAGGAGGAGGTGGGGGTGGTGATGACGAGAAGATAGGGCGAACAACGATGAGGTCGGCACGACAACGACGTGGGGTTTAAGCACGGTTAGGGTTCGGTGAGAGAGAGGGGACGCGAGATGAAGACGAGGGAAGAGAGAGAGAGAGGGTTTTTTTATAATATATATATATATATATATATATTAGGGAGAGAGAGAGAAGTAGGGATGGAGAGAGAGAGTTTTAATAATAATTTATTTATATAATTTATATATATATAACAGTATATATATATATATAGTTATAGGAAAATATAAAATATATATATGGTAGGATTTTAAGATAATACCAGATTACTCCAATATTACTCGTATTCCTCTAAAATTCTAGTTTTTGAATATAATGAATATACGTAGGGATTTTAACCATAATGCAATATGTGTGTAATTAATAACATATACCCCCAAATAAAATCTGCGTAAATATACGTAGCGATCCAATTACTAGTCTGTCTAACTCTTAAGATATGAACGTGATATATGGACACAACCACCTGATATGAGGTAATTTGCCATGGAAGGCTAGATAAAAAAAGAATATCATTTGTTTTTATATTGTATTATAAAGAGATATGTAGAGCTTAAAATATATTATATATATCATTTAGCACAAGATTTACATGGATACACTGTACTAGCAAATATTTGATATAACCTCGAACCATGTTGGGTTTCAAACATACGGGTAGGGTTGGATAATAATTACAGCTACTAATTGCATCATTCGCAACCCAATAGAAACAACAGTAAAGAATTTTACCGCAAGATTTGAAATAAAATATATAATATAAATGTACTAGGGTGTTACAAACAGGATAAAGGAAAAGAAAAAGTGATTGAAGACATCGAAATAGACGAAGAAGCCGCTAAAGATCTCACCGCTAAGGATTTTCCTAAGTAAAGCAAGGTGGATTATAACGTCTTGGCTCCCCTGAAGTTGCTGCCGTCACACCTTAGCATATACGATGTTTTGCTCCTGTTGAAAGATCTTCGGGAGTCCCTCGTCAAGGTTTTGAGCGAGCTTGATCAATTTCAAGCTTATTTCGCGGAAGAAAACATGAAGGGCAAGCTTGCGGAAGTACACACTGCTGATATAACTTTCAGCGAAGAAGACTCCTCCTAGGAACGTTTGAGCACAACCGACCTTTATACGTTGCCGGATACTACGAAGATGTAAGGATAAAAAAAATCCTTGTTGATAACGGATCCTCAGTTAACCTACTGAACATAAAGGTGCTCAGAGAACTGGCTATGGACGCCAGGTTTCTCGCCCGAGAGAGAATCACTATATCTGGATTCGACTTTCAGTCATCACAAACCCGTAGGTCTGAAGTACTAACGCTGTGATTCGGACAGCTCGTCACTATCGTTAAGTTCTACATCATCGACGCTAAGACATGTTATAACGCTCTGCTCGGAAAGCTTTGGATGCATGAGTACAATATCATCCCTTCTATACAATATCAGTGTATGAAGTATTTCAAAGATGGCAGAGAGCACATCATTAGAGGAGAGTGTTCACATCATAAAGCTGCATTTCAATACCATCCATTGTCAATTATATTTGCCTATAAATTGGTGATTTTAATCCATGTTTGCTATATTAGTGCAGGAAAACAGGTTTGGAGCGGTTGACGGACTTTCAAGTTAAAACCAGACCGATTCAAACCCAGTTAAAGTCAAAGCCAACATAGTCAAATGTGCAAATTTCTTTGATAGAAAAATCAAGATATGGCATGCTAAAAGGCTATCTAAAATAGCGAGAAGAAGACATAAAAACTGGAGGCCCAAAGCCACAAAAGAGCGGTGTAACCGCGGCGAAGACAATGCAACCTATGGTGGATTCGCGACCATAAAGGCACTGCACAAGTTAGAGTTTCGGGGGTAGATTCGTCTTTTCAAGTGCATCAATATCGAAGCTAGGGTTTCAGTTTCCATAGCCTATAAATAGTACCGAGCAACACCCAACAGAAGGCATCTACGGATTTGTTTTTTAGGGTTAAAAATAGCTAGAATTTTGTAGCCTCCTTTTTCTTAAGCCATTAAATTTTATATGAAGCTTCGAGGTTATTAATAAAAGGTAGTTCTTTTAATTCTTGTCTCTTCTTTTTGCACTTTAATTTTATTCTGCACTTATATTTTCTGCAATTTTATTTCCTGGTAATGTTTTTTCTTGATTTTCTTCTTTCTCTCTTTTCCCTTTCTTCGTTCTAAATGTTTTCAAGGCAATGATACTCAAAAGTGCTCCTCGCTCTCATGAGACCTCTAGTAGTTAGCCTTGTTGATTTTATTATTGCTTCATCTCTTTTCTCTCAAATTATTTTTAAAGCGATGATACTTGATGGTTGTTTCTCGCTCTCATGAAATCCCTAAAAGTTAGCTTTTATTATTTCTTCGATCTCTTTCTTCTCTTCTTTTTTCCTTTTTTATTGATTTGTTTTCAATGAGTGAGTAATTCTCGCTTGTTAGGGTTTGTAGGAAAGCTTAGTATGAGCGATGGAAAAATCCCTTCTCATTTATGTATTTATTTATTTATTTTTGAACTTTAGAAAAGTGAGTATTAATACTTTCTATTTGGGCGCTCTATCTCTTCATGATAGTTGCGACTCAGATTTGAGACAAGTTATGCTTGCTTTGTTGAAGGCTTGAGATATTAGTGATCAATGGAAGGATATGGGTCAATAGAGGGAATCTCTAGTACACCTCTAAGAACCCTAATTCAGGTTGTTTGCTATTACTCTAGTATCAATTAATTGAAAAGGCTAAAAGGAACAATTTTAAAATACTATCACTTAACTACCCAATTCGAAAAGCCTAATAAGTTTTTTCATTGATATTTAAATCTCATTTAGATTAAAAAAAACAAATCCAATCCTTTCTATTAACTCATCTAAAACATGAATTTTAACGTTATCATCTCCCTGTGGACAGCCCGTACTCACCGCAGCTTACTAACCGTGTTGATTGCGGTAATTAGGAAACCAAAAAAACAATTTCTCACAACAATCAAATGATGTCTTTGCCGGGGTGATAGTAATGTTATTATTTTTTTTATTTGGGTTAATTAAAAAATAATAAAACAATAAAAATAATAAAAGCCATTTTGTTATTTTTTACGGCTCTTGTGCAAGTTTGCAGGGAATTCTGGAGCTACTGGAGTGACCAAACAGAGAACCATGGGCTTTCAACCAGAAGAACAAAAGAAGAGGCGTTCAGAGACAAAGATGTAGGAAGTTTGGCCCACATTGAGTGGCTAAATAACGGCTATATGAACTAGGGGCGCGGCGGATCCGCGGCAAAATTTTTTGTTCTTGCCTCCAAAATTTTCTGGTGTGTTTTTCTCTTAATTAAACCCACCCTGCAGTTCCAATAAATTGTGTTTACTTGCAGGATTCTTTGCAAACTGCGCTGCCGAAATAAAATTTTGCGTGTTTTAGATTTTTGTGATTGTTTTTGCTTTGCATCAAATAATACGGACTTAAGGGGTAAGAAACACAAATCAAGATTAGGAGGGGAGTTCATTACCCTTCCTAAGCCCCAAAATTCACAAACAATCATAAGCATCACCCTACATTAATTAAAAAAGGAAAAAATATAGACAAAATCTCTAAGGACATTCACGCACAATTAGGATAAGGGAGGATTGTTGGTAATTTATCGTTTATCTGCATTAATTTTGTGGTGTCTAAGGAGTGTTTAGAGATGAAAGTCTCGCAAAGTGAGAAGGTTCTCTGTAATTAAGGAATTTGGCGAAAGCCTGGGAAAACTTCGCTTCCTCACTTGCACTTTCCTGGCTACTCGATTAATAAAGAGGCGATAGAGGATCTATTTTGCAATTTGTCCCTTGGAAGTCTAGAAGTGGTCTAGTATCGGACCTATGCGACCCTAGTTCTAGGGATTGTTTGTGCATTTTTTGTGGTTGGTTGAGTCGAGTCTGTTCTTTTTAAAACAAAACAAAACAAAAATTTCTAAAACCCAAAAAATACTTCAAATCCATTTTCATCCCCTCTTCTTTTCACTTCTGTAATCATATATAACCCAAAATGACCAACTCTTGCTGAGCTTTGCTATCTTGAACCTGATATTTCATTATATCGTTCTTACTTTGGTAGAAATTCCAACGACGTATCCATACCCACCATTTCTTTCAGGAATAGGATAGAAGCAGCTAGACATAACAATTGGACACCACAACCGTATCAAACGTTCGCAACTTCTCTTGTTGATAATACTTTTGAGGCTAATGTGGAACGTTCTAAACCTATGTCCATTTCTGAACATATTGAAAAAGCTCGTAGCCAAACTTTCGCACCTTTCACTACTCCCAATTCCTTAGGACAACAATTCCAATCATCTTCATATCAAAGTGTTTATCCTAATTCTTTCAGTGACAATTGGACACAACCATTCAACTTTTATCACCGATACCAAATGTTCACACTCTATCATGTTGATACTTCTTTTGAGGTTAATGTGTCAACTTTTAAACCTATGTCCATTGTTGAATATATTGAAAACGCTCATAGCCAACAATTCAGCCAATTCCAATCCTATCTAATTTTCGTACTTTTTCTAGGCATTGCTTCTGAATATCAAATTGGGAGTTCCACGTTTCCAAACGAATCTTTTATTGAAAATCCTTTACAAACCATGTTTAGTCTTGAAATAGCATTGGAAGAATTTAAAGAAGCAAGTCAAAAAACACATGAATTAACTTCATCCTTACCCACACTTATACAACTTATCGAACCATTGGCTAATTCCCAAAAGGACATAGCTCAAGATTTTACCATTCATGATGTGGACATAGGACAAATTGGTGTTATAAGTAGTGAAAAAGAGCCATTCCCTCTCGCAAATCAAACATACCTATCTTCGATTAAACTCCACATCTCAAATTCTGAAAGCCTATTGAGCAAACTAAATGATTCACCGATTGAGGATAATACGATCAATGAGTTGTGTGGGTACGGTATATTTGATTTACCCAATTGTGATGAGATCCTTTCAAGTAAAACCAATATCATTCCTTTTGATCTCTATATCTCCAATCTAGAAAACCGATCGAGTGAGCTTTGTAATCCACTGATTGAAAACCATATCTTTGATGAGGTGTCTGAGAAGTTTAAGTTTGACTTGATCGATGATATCAATGTTGGGGATATTTTTGAAGATGAATCCACAATTTTGGATGAGTTTTTCTCACTAATTCATCACATTTCCTCAATTCCTTATGGACATCATTTCGAACCTTTAACTGTTTTTCCCGAATCTCAATTGCTTCTTAATATCGTTGCTGAAGAATGTGTGGATAAGGTTAATCTTGAGGGTAATTTTGAAGATATCTTTGAGAATGAACTCGCTTTATTAGATGAGTTGGATTCTCCGACTCATCATGTCCATTCCATTGAATACGAACATCCTTCTGCATATTTAATCGATATTATTCCTCAATTACTTCCCTCCATCTTTTCCATTGATCTATCCAATTGCAAGACGATTTTTCACCTTCATTTTCCACATTTGGTTCACCAATTTTTGTCATCCCTTGTTTTCTTACGAATCTTAAGAAATTTGATCCCATTTCTTAAAATGCTGATAAATTAGTATAGTTGAAAAATTCTAGATTTAGACTTCGATCGTTAAAGACTGCACTAATTTATTCAACCTATTTAAAACCTCAAGTTCGTACTCCATTTCGTCCATCCATTTCATTTCTTCCTCCGTTTCGTTCTTCCTCTCATTTCCATTCACCGAGACTTCATACCACTTCCGTCCATAAAAAGTCTCACGTAGTCTTCACTTCTTTCCTTTGCAAGTTCTTTTACTAACAATGGTCTCATCATGATCAATTATTTGAATGGTTGGTATTAACTTTAGTCTATGTAAAGTCTTGTATGTACTGATGATATTTTCTTTCCCTTCTTACTTTGAACTTTAATGCTTAACAGTGGAAACACTATTTTACTTAAGTTTAGGGGGTCATTTTTTTTGTATATATTTTGTTTTAAAAAAAAAAACTCTCCGAAAGTTTCGAAACCTCAACAATTTTGTAACCTTTGTGTAGCATGACTGTGAGAACACTGTCCGGTTTAAGTTTGGGTGCATGCTCGGAGAGCGTTATATCTTTTGCATCATGTTTAAATTTTGCACTGCATATGTATTAAAAAACGCATAAAAATTTAAATTTTTTTCCAAAACATAAAAACTTTGTCGTTAAGTTAACTAGTGGGGATGCTTGGACTCAAAATCTGTAATGTCCTTATCCCAGAATACAGGTAAAAGTGGACCTATAATAAAATACGGGGTAGAGTATGCAATGGGAGGCTGACACTTCAAAAGGAGGATATACTCCCGTCATATACGCTATTGCCACCGATATTAACTTGAGTAGCCCAAAAATACTAATCTGACAATAATATAACTAATACATGTGAATAGCTGTATGGATCCGAACATCAAATATCATATGCTAAGAAACAATAAGATGGAATTGATAAACATGGATGATACAAGAATATCAATATTCAAAGGGAACAGATGGATACCCGGTAATTTATCTTTGATTAACTTTGATGAAATCATAATCTGTAATTTTGAATGTCAGCCGTATGATCTCCGATATCTAGACATGCAAGCCCATGGTCGTCAGAAAGCGACCTAGCAAGTGGTAAAATGAAGGAAATCATGCACATGTGTGTCTACTAGGATATTATGTGTAAATAAAATGTATATGGATATGGATTACAATGTAATATGTGAAATACTAGACTATATGTCAATATACGTGAATGTCAGAATAATGTCTTGTAATAATCAAGTTACCAGAGATAGGTAAAATAGATGTTTGGATAAAACGGAACATGGCTAGGGGAGGACGGTAAAGTATTCATATCTTAGGGTATCCCATGACTAGTCGGCACACCCATATCAATTATAACCAGTGTCCAGTAAAAATGATAAACAGTATCCAGTAACAATTATCCAGTAATCAGTATTCGGAAGTCTGTGTTCAGTAATCAGTACTCAGTGATCAGTATTCAATAAAACAGTATCCTTTATTCAGTGATCTAGTAATCACGATGACGATGGTAACAATGGGCGTAGTGTGGATATTATTTAAGAGTACGAGTATTTTTACTTTCCATTCATCAAAAAACTACTAGTCAAGTCAACAGAAGGATCATGTCGGTAACAAGTATCAATATATAGTAATAAATTGTTATCAAGTTATTAACATTTAATATGAAAGCACACTTTCCAAGTACCATTATGTATCCAGTGATAGTATGGGTGTTTCAATTAATTATATAAATTTTTAGTATTTAGTATAACGTGAACATAAACGAACTTGCATATACCCCGGTACTGTCCCATTCCAGTACCTTATAAGTAGCCGCTCATGTTAAGTTTAAATAGTCATCATTTAGTTTGTTGTTTAGGTTGTTTTTGTTTAGTTTGTGATCATGAACTGTCTCGCATATACCCTAGTACCGTCACATACTGGCACCCAAGTATACGTATTAGCTCACGTCAAGTTTTTAAACAGTTTGTTCTTATATTTATGAAAATGCCTGATAGCCAGCGAATAACAATGGAAAGCATCCTGTGGATACTCGAGATCACGGCCACATATTATTGGTGCTGACCTAGGATGCACCGTTAGGTGCTCATGAACATGGAACATTGTATTACAGCTCGGAAAATTTATGAAAACATTTCCATGTAGTAGAAAAACAGTAACATATGGTAGCAAAGTACCCGGACAACCATGGCTGGCCCTAACGAGCTGTAATATTAACAGTGACATATGGTAGTTCAACTACCCGGACTTCTATGGTTGGGCATTAACATGTGGTACCATAAATAAAGCTTTAGAAAGCTATTAACTGAGTCTACCAAGTCCTTTCCCCATCCTCCGGCTGTATCAGTTTTATTTATGGATTTGTATAGATTGAAACAAGATTTCATAGTAACATTCAATACATGAAACTGTATCAGTGCTCAGGTAATAGTGTCATATCATGAAATAGATACATATATCAAACATGTCATGAAAATCTGGGTATATAGATTCCAAGAATTTTATCAGTAATTGCATCGATGTTCAAAACATGTCTTAACATGAAACAGGTAATTGTAATAGACATTTATAACAGGTAAATATATAAATCATATCAAATCAAGCCGGTAGCAAGTCGGGTGGAAATATCATGTACACGGATTGGGTCAAATCAAACCACTTGTCTCTGAGTGTGTTGCATTCACATGATATGATAAGAATGCAATCAAATATGCTACGCATAAAATATAGACAGCCGGTGTCATTCAATTTGTAAAATTCATAGTTATTTATACGTGCAAAATCATATGAAATAATATAAAAGTCATAAAAAGTAGACTTATTTATCTAAACATTAAAATTGATTTTAACTCAATCTGATTACTGGTTAGTGAGATGTGTCGTCTTAAAACAGAGATTTACTGTTGAAATTTCAGTTTCAGAATTGGAAGTCTAACTTAGAACGTACTTTTCCATTAGTTAAGTTCTGAATTAGGCGTCGCTACAGTGCAATAAAATTTAGGTTTATCAGTTAAGTTTTCAACAAAAAATATGGATCAGTAATGGCCATTATATTCCGGGAGTTATGTTCTGTTTAAATTCAATACGTAAAATTAGTCACTGCAGAAATCAGTCGGACATGTTGACAACTAAGAATACTTTTAAAATAACAAACGACATTTAAATTTTATGAAACCAACACCATAAGTTAGCTAACTTGATCATCTATGTAATGATATGGGTTCTTGCAGAATTTGAAATTACTATAGTGGGATATGCATGTATCAAATAAGGCTTCGACTGGAAGTATTGCTCTGGACTGCAGTATAGAGTCGTGCTTCTCTCAAATTTTTGTTATCGTAACATGGCAATATTCAGTAACAAATTACATAGGTTTATAGGGTATTTAATTGGATTCGATACAAGCTCAGGAACGTTACATTTCAATTTGTATTAGTTTAATATTAATTTTTCAAGGCGACATGCGCGTCAAATTTCAGATTTGAACCAAACCTTATAATTCTATTTGAAATCTAGTTTTTCATATAAACCAAGTTTAGAACTTATCAAAGATCGGATCTTTATACTAATTTTAGAGTAAAAGAAATCATCCTTAGCTTGTAGGAGATCACTAAGTTTAATTAAATTATTTCACTTGAGAAAAATTTAGAAAAGAGGACAAAATTTAAAGGTGAAGGGTTTAAAATTTTGGTGTAGGGTTTGCGTTATGGTATGTATGTGTGAGGGTAGTTTAGAATTACTCTAATTATTCATGGCCAATACTTTTAAAATATGGTTTAGTGACTAAAATATGAATTTGAACAATCAATTACACAAACTAAGAAAGTTAACAATCAACACAAATCAATCAAGGATTCAAATAACTAATTCTATCAATCAAGGATTCAAATAACTAATTCTATATTAAGTAAATAAAATAATTCTATATACTAAAATTAATTTAGACAAGAATAACACTTGCATGAACCCTAATTTGATCATTAAATTTTCATGAACCCTAATTTTTTCACGACTTTATACTTTAAAGACATTCAATTATATAAAAATTACAAGTAACATGAAACTAACAATTATTCAAACAAAATAAATTAAAATACTTGCATAATAATCAAGCAATCAATTAGATAACAATTATATAAAAAAAACAAGCTAAAGCACTTGCCTTTATCTAATAATTTATCATTATTCCTCTTCTTGAAAATTTTGTAAAGGTTTGGAATGAAGAAAGAAAGAAGAAATGGTTTAGAGTGGAAGAGAGAAGAAAATGAGAAGAATAGAAAAAGAAGAAGCTTATGGAAGAAGAGAAACTTGGAGAAAACGTAAGGAAAATTTGGAGGAAAAGTAAAGGAAAGAAAAGAAGAGAATTTAGAAAATTCTAGGATAAGATATTTTGCATTTTAACCTTTCAAATTTTAATATTTACACATGTCACCCAAAGCTTTGCATAATGAAATCTTTTAACAAAAATATATAAAATAAATTTACATTTAAAATTTTAAGAAGAAAACATATTTATCAAAAATACGATTAATTTTAAAATATCAAAAATTTCATAAATGTTTTTTTTCAAATACAAATACGAGTATTTTTCTAATTTCAAGAAAATTCTGTTGGGTTACGGCAGCGCCCCGGCCATCAAACCGTGGCCAAATGCGGAATAAAAATTTACAAAACTGGCGCTACCATAATACGATGACCAGATCTTCCCTAAACCCTATACTAGCAAGCAATATAAAGAGTTAGGAATGGTTATACCGAATGAACCAAGTCCTTCGGGTCTTCAACCATCATCCCAAGCTCCTAATGGTCGTGAATTTGGTTGCCGGTCTTCCTCCATTTACGATGATCCACCAGAGGGAAACGACGCAAGCTCCAGCCTCGCCAAGCGAGGCAACCGACGCTCCAAGGTTGCTAGCAATAGAGAGTGGAGGTGTAGGATTGTCTCACTATAATTTTCTCTCATCACTAATGCTCAAAAGAGAAACCATAGAAGAAGAAGAGGAGGTGAGGAAAACAAGTGGCATGAGCAACTCAAGAAATGGCCAAGTGTATTTCTCTAAGTGAGAATGTAATCAAGTGAAGAGAGCAAGTCAAGAAAATCAAGAGCATAGCCTCACCCAAAAAAAAGTGGCTGCCACTCTCTCTCTCTCAATCTTGCACACACACACACACACAAAAATATCTCATCTCAATTTTCCAATAAACAAATCCATGCCATACCTCTCTACATGCTCAAGCCCATGCTCATGCCAACTCACCCTCCACCTCATTTCCAAAATGATTTTCTAAAATGAAAATCAATTAATGAAGTGGCCATCTTCTAGAAGCTAATCCGTATAAGTACGGAATGCAACCCAGTACACGTATCGAAATACATATACGCGTATTCATACAAAATACGAATAGCCAAGAGAGAAAATGAATAGTGAACAATAATACTAGAATACATATAAATAAATACATATATAAATTATTAAATCAAAACCTGATTTAATAATCCGGCTTAATCCTAAGCCGCTAGTATTATCAACCGTCCGATTAAAGTCTGTGTAGCCTGTACACATATTTAATCGGACACCTGTATGTACCAACATACGTCATCTACACCATATCGCCTGAACCGTGAAAACCCTCTGTGTGAGACTCTAAAGACTCGTCAATACGCTGGCAGTGGGTTTAACCACAAGCACGTCAGCGGCACTAGCTGCACGTAACGGCTATCCAGATATTGAGCGAAAAGAAGGCCGATGAGCAAACTCATCCGTACTCCTACTGAGCATGACAGTGACAATCTCCGTACAGTCCAATCTGTTCGTCTAAGAGTATCGCATATCGAGTCTAGGGGGTGGATAAAGTAAGACCCCTAATAACGCGACATTTAGTGTAGGTATGAAGCCCATCACCCGCTGAGAAACTACTGATCCGAATCAGTAATTCTCGACTATCTTGGCCAAGGATTTCTAGTGATGGCCATCCGTGCACTGCGCGATATCAACCACCAATACCGGGAGTCGAATCCCCGACGATCCGCTCACTGCCTCCATGTGGCTCGGGACTGTACCCAACTAAAACCTGTTTGCACGACTCCTTTGAGCTGTGGTTGGGTAGTAATAAAAGCACAGTGGGAACTCACACGAGACAAATGACGATCTCAGGTCGACAGACTAAGCTATACTTTTTGGATATGTATGCCCTAGAGGCCAGTATTCTATATGTATACATATGGATGCTAGGGATATGTATGCACAAGACAATCTTGCTCAGTTTTATAGTATATTGTTTGACTTATCTTTGTCAAGATATGTGTATTTATTTCTATTGTTGTTATATCAAGCTTGCACATATTGATAAAGACATGATACGGTGGTATACTATTATGGTTTGTCTTTATCTTAACATGGCATATGTCATACTCATTATTACATATTGCGATTACATGTTAATAAAGCCCGTAGGATCTTGCTTGAATACCTGCGTTGTGATGGCGATCATACTTGTGGGAGCAAGGTAGTCCATAAGCACATCATTAAAAGGTCCATAGTCACGTGAATATCGAGATTGGGCATTGATACTCCATAGTAGACTAGTGTATACGTTTCTAACCCCGTCGGGGGATGGTTGATCCCGTAGCCATTGGTCTGATGCACCTAAGATCGTATAAAGGTGCTCACTGGGTGTGAGTACACTGAACGGACTCGCCGAGAACTTCCAGATGGTACTGTACCTATCGTCAGATGGAAGTTCTCAGGTGACATGTGTACAGGTTAGTCTTCGGACCTGAGATCGACATTTTTCTCGTGTGAGTTCCCACTGAGCTTTGATCACTACCCTACCACGGCTCTATTGAGTCGTGCAAACAGGTTTTGGTTGGATACAGTCCCAAGCCACATGGAGGCAGTGAGCGATTGTTGGGGATTCGTCTCTCCCGGTATTGGGAGTGATATCGCAAAGTGATCGATTAGTCAGGACCATAAGACCTTGGCCAAGGCAGCAAGGATTTACTGATAAGTTGATCAGTAGTTTCCCGGATTGGTCCTGAGCTACATCAGCACGACTTATCAGGTTATTAGGGTCTGACGTTCACCACCCTTAGACCCGGTATGCCACACTCTTTGACGAAAAGACCGGACTGTACGGATATTGTCACGGATAGGCTCACTAGGAGTTCGGACGAGTTTTCTCGTCGGCCTTCCTTTTCGACTGGTACCTGGGTAGCCGTTACGTACAACTAGTGCCGCTGATGTGCTTGTGGTTAAACCCACTGCCAGCGTACTGTTGAGTCTTTAGAGTCCCACACAGAGGTTTTCCCTGCTTCGGGCGAAATGATGCAGAGGCCGTATGATTTTACGACAGGGTTCGATTGCATATGTACACTTGTGCACGTATGATATTCGGGCGGATAACACTAGCGGGTTTTGACTTAAGCCGGATCCTAGTATTATATTCTTGGATTATTTTTTCTCTTTGTATTCGTATTTTTCGGAATACAGATACGGGTATGTATATACGATGAGAAGCATTCTTGTAATTATACAAGATGCTTCCAGAAGAAGACACCTCATTATTTAGATTTACCATTTTTGTTAATGGATTAATGGGGTGGAGAAATGAGGTGTGCATTTTCATTAAATGAAGCATGGCTAGCTTGATGACTCATGGTTTACTATTCTTCCATGGTTGATATTTTATGGAGATATTTTTGCTTGCATTATTATCTCATTCACTTAACCATTCTTCATTTTTTTGAACCCACTCTACACTCTCATCTTCTCCTTGCTCTCTTCTTCTAAAACTAACCCTAATTGTCTCATGAGTTGAGAAAAGTAGGGTTAGTGAAACAAAGCATTCCATAATCACTCTCTACACGCTCTAGTCTACTTAGATTAGCAAGCTAAGTATTCTAGTTACCTCAATTAAGAGGTAGGAGCTCTTGGTAGTCACTCTCGGGTAGATCATCATTGACGCAATGAGGCCGAAGTTCAAGCTTGATCATGGACACTACAAGGAGCATACTAAAGGAGTGGAGTGAAGACCCGAAAGACTTGAGTCTCTTGGTATAAATTCTTCTCATAGTAGTTAGCTTCTTTATTTGCTAGTTAGGTTTATGGTTAAGATTCGGGTTTAGTGTTAATCTAGCGCCAAGTTTCTAATCGTAGAAAAAAAATTGTTCCGCATTTGGCCACGGGAGATGGCCGGGGCGCTAACGTAACCCTTCATGGTATCAGAGTCAGCCCATAAACCCTACATTAGCAAGTTTAAACAATATTAAAGTATCGAAACCGAAACAACTCCAATTCAGTACCCTGAACATTCCAGTTTCTGTAGAATTTTATTTGTTCTTCAAAAATTATTTTAGCAACTGTAGAAGACTTCTTAGGTGACAGATAGACTGCACCCCAAATACGAGCCAATTCCATCTGTTTTTAGCCGAGCACATTGCCTTAAAAACCGAGCTGGCCGGCCCTGTCTGGGAATTTGAGTTTTGTATTTTGGGTCTGGTCTGGTCTCTGGAATGTTGGTTCAGTGGTATTACTAGTTTAACCCAGTTTTGATATGGTTTTATCTAGTTGTTTGGGGCTATTCAGGGTGTTTCGAAGTCGATAATTTAACACTGTTTAAATGTTTATCAGTACATTCACTTTTATCTGCGACCGTGAATGTCATTCAATCGGTATGACTCGTCTAATTGCTATATGTTCTTTTAGACGAGTTTGCGAACATGACATTCACGTTGATGTTCTGTGCTTGTGCTGTGATTGTGATTGGATATTCGTGGTGGATAGCAGTTGGTGCAATATTAGCAGTACAGTTTATATTCATTTGTACATTTGTTACTGCGGGGCGAGCGTCCGACATGTGGGCTGTCGTCTTTGCCGGGTTGTATATTATTTGATTGGCGCATGACCGGGTTGAGGTCGATGTCACCATTTGTATATATTATTTTCTTTTTCTATTCTAGGATTACCCTGCGGTGGAGTGCACAGATAGCCGGGTTCTAGAAGGAAACAAGCACGCATATCATGGCGTTGGGACGGAGGGGGCTTCATTCTAGAATTGGCAGGCTATTCTTCGCACTTATAGGGGTATAGTTTGACCTACGGAGGGGTGCCCAAGTTACCGGATTCCGTGAAGTGCCGGATGGCCCATTCACTTTGTTGAAGGGGGTTGCCTCGCTTCTAAGATTGGCGGGTAACTTTCCACGCTCGTAGGGGTCCAGGTTCTCATTGCACAGGCTATCCACACGACCGGGAATGTCGGGTTTTATTTGTGGCTCAAATGAAACCCGGGGCTCCAAGTTAATCCACCATTCTGTATTGTTGGCTGAGATTCTGTGATGTTACTTATTATCATGCCTGAGACGAATGTTATATATATTTATATATATACTAGTAGAGGTTGTATATGTTTTACACCCGCGCTAGTCCAGCCCCCGCTCTGTCGTTAGTTAAGTAACTTAACGGGTGATGATGGGGCCCAATGGCGAATGCGGATGGCATATACGTACATTGTATTTTCGTTCTTTTCTGGTGTGATAGGGTTAATTGATGGGACCGCATTAATTTTGATTAATGCAAGAAAATAAACCTAAAAGATGTTGTTGGAACAAATTTCGAAAAACTACAGTTATATTCTTTCGTTTTGCATAGTGGTATTCGATCGTGAATATCCAGCACCTCATTCTAAGAGGCAAGAGCCGAGATCCCTTCACGGGGAGTGACCTCTTGAGCAAAAGTCTATACTGTAGATTACTCGGTTTTTCTTCAAAACCACTAGTTTTCAAAAGCGGAGCTTAAACCACTCCTTTTCAAAACTGCTCAGGTTATCAAGTTCATTACGTTAACGGGTTTTTCTCCAAAAACCCAGTCGTAGCCCTCCGTCATTTCCTTCAAGTAACACTTAGTATTCGTGCTGCGTTTGTTAACTCCGTCAAGGCGTAGTGTACGGTAGCTGAGTGGTGCTTATTTGTAGCACTAGATGCGATTGGTTAGGACAATCGTATAACCTTGTTGACTCCGTCAAGGGTTATGCGGGTGGGTTTGATGCAATACAGATAATGACGGGTTGAACTTGAGTAGGACTCTTTGATTTGTTGACTCCATCAAGGTCACTAGGGTCCTAGGGGTAAAAACCATATCGGGAGTTTCAAACATACAGAAAACTTGCAGATTCAGCATACCTTCTGGAGTGTGGTGAATAAAGTGGATTCCATCTAGTGCATCACACAATGATAGTTGGATCCCGATCCCACTGATGAGTAGGATTACTCTTAGGAGATTATTTCACTTAACAATCAATGCTATAAACCAAGTAGGTGTCTAGAACGGTATTAGCGGGGCTACGCCTCCAGGGAAAAGAGGTTATGTAATTAAGGAATTTCGCGAAAGCGTTGGAAAACCTCTCTCGAAGTACCGACACCAATCTGGCCGAAAGGTTAAGCAAGTATTGTGACGTGCGATTAATCCCAACCAATTCTTCTTTTAAGGTTTGAAAAAGAATTCGAGGAAACAGTGGGAGCCATCCTGATTAGATAAATTAATAACCAATCTAATTTTGCAAGAGCGCACGCTGAGTGTTTCTTTTCTCTATCTCAAGGTAGCAACTATTTCACGCCCTAATCAAGATAATAAAATGTATCGCTTGACCAATTCAAATTCTTATTCGGGGCTGGATAACGTCGGTTCGGCTCTAACTTATGACAACAGTTATAAATGTGAGCAAAGGAAATAGGATTGCATGAATTCCTTGATGACCCCATTGAAAAAGAAGCAAACTATTGCATCCTCTTCAGGTGTTCTTGTTATTAAGAACTGTTTTTCGGTCTGTCCTACCTCCTGGGTACTAGATACCGGATCAGGATCTCATATCTGTAATTTATTGCAGGGACTGAGAAAAAGTAGGATGGTTGGACCTGGTGATATGTCCCTCAGAGTGGGGAACGGAGTAAAAGTTGATGCTTCTGCCGTCGGTGAATATCACCTAGTATTGCCAAATGGCAATACTGTGATTTTGAACAATTGCTAGTATGTACCTTCCATGGTTTGCAACATCATATCAGTTTCTTTACTTTATAAAGATGGATATAGTTTTGTTCTTGATAGAAATATCATGAACATTTACCTTGATAAGGTATTGGTTGTAGAAGGTACACTGTGTAATGGTATCTATGTTCTAAATCAAAACACAGTTCTAAATGTACAAAACACACGCAAGAGGAAAAGTTCATACGAACGAATCCTACTTGTGGCATTGTAGACTTGGTCATATCAGAGAGAAAAGACTAAGTAAGTTGCATAAAGATGGACTTTTGAATACATTCGAATTTTCATCTTAAGAAACTTGTCAGTCTTGTCTCAAGGGAAAGATGACCAAATCTCCGTTCACCGGATACGGAGAAAGAGCAACAAAGCTCTTGGGACTCATACACAGTGATGCATGTGGTCTAATGTTTATACATGAAAGGGGTGGGTTCTCTTACTTCATCACATTCACTGACGATCTCTCTAGGTTCGGATATGTGCATCTCATAAAACACAAATCTGAAGCTTTTGAGAAATTCAAAGAATTCAGAAGCGAAGTAGAGAACCAGATTGGCAAAAGTATCAAGGTCCTCCGATCTGATAGAGGAGGGGAGTACTTAAGCACGGAATTCTAAGATTACATAAAGAAGAATGGAATTCTCTCTCCGCTTACTCCTTCGTATATCCCACAGCACAACGGTGTATCGGAGCGGAAGAATTGTACCCTTTTAGACATGGTTCGCTCGATGATGAGTAGTACTGAGTTGCCTTTTTCATTTTGGGGATATGCACTTCAAACAGCTGCATACTTACTGAACTACGTTCCATCCAAATCTGTGCCTAAGTATCCATATAAAGTATGGAGTGGAAGAAATCCATATCTTAAGCGATTTAAGATATGGGGTTGTCCGGCCTATGTGAAAACACAGAAATCGGACAAGCTAGAGGAACGATCAGTTCTATGTAAATTTGTGGGATATCCTAAGGATTCACTGGGATATTTGTTCTACCACACTGAGGAATAGAAGGTGTTTGTATCTCTCCACGCTACCTTTTTGGAAAGAAAGTTTCTTGCAAAAGAAACTAGTGGGAGTACGGTAGAACTGGGAGAAATCCATGAACCACAAAATGAAAATGAAGGTTTGGAGGAAAAACTAGATTCAGTAATCCCAGACGAACCTCGGCCACTCTGCAGATCTGGTAGGATTTCTCATCCTCCCGAGAGATACTACGGTTTTCTCATAGACGGGGATCGAGAGGATTGCATCTTGGAAGAAGATGACCCTACCAGTTTCAGGCAGGCCATTATCAGTAGGAACTCTGATAAGTGGCTGGATGCTATGCGATCCGAAAAGGAGTCCATGTACACCAATAAAGTGCGGACCTTGGATATTGCTCCACTTGGGGTAAAACCCGTTGGATGCAAATGGATCTACAAAAGGAAACTTAGTGTAGATGGGTAGGTGGAAACCTATAAGGCTAGACTCGTTGCAAAAGGTTTTCATCAAAGACCAGGTGTGGACTATGACGAAAACTTTTCTCCAGTGGCTATGCTCAAAGCCATTCGGATCCTACTTGCCATTGCTGCCTTCCATGACTATGAGATCTGGCAGATGGTCGTAAAAACAGCTTTTCTAAACGGCAGTTTGGAAGAGTTCGTTTATATGGATCAGCTAGAAGGATTTGCAGACAGTGGGAGCAGCAGGAAGGTGTGCAAGTTGCTTAAATCCATTTATGGATTAAAGCAGGCATCGCGGAGCTGGAACATCTGTTTTGATGAAACAGTCAAAGAATTTGACTTCATCAAGAACAAAGATGAGCCATGTATTTATAAGAAGATTGTAGGCCGAACTGTCGTATTCCTAGTCTTTTACGTGGACGACATTCTTTTGATAGGAAATGATATTCCTATGCTACAATCGATCAAGCTGTTCTTGTCACAAAGGTTCTCCATGAAGGACCTGGGTGATGCCTCATACATTCTGGGGATCAAAATCTACAAAGATAGATCTAAGAGATAGTTGGGACTTTCGCAGTCCAGGTACATAGAGACCGTACTAAAGATATTTTTTATAGAAGATTCCAAGCGCGGTAACATACCCGCATTGCACGGAATTACCCTCTCCAAGGAGATGTCTCCCAATACTGACGAGAAGAGGGTTCGCATGAGCATTATACCCTACGCTTCGGCGGTAGGATCTATAATGTATGCGATGCTGTGTACAAGACCAGATGTAGCTTACGCGCTAAGCGTGGTGAGACGGTATCAGTCAGACCCAGATGAGAACCACTGGACAACAGTGAAGAACATTCTCAAGTACCTGAGAAGGACTAAGAAGATGTTCCTGGTTTACGGTAATGGAGACCTCAGGGTCGAATCCTTTACCGATTCAAGCTTCTAGAGTGACAAGGATGACAACAAGTCTATCTCGGGTTTTGTGTTTACCCTCAACGGAGGGGCGGTGTGTTGGAGGAGTTCCAAACAGGACACCGTCGCAGACTAGACGATGGAGGCTGAATACATTGCTGTAAGCGATGCCGCAAAAGAAGCGGTATAGATGAATAAGTTCATAGATGAACTTCATGTAGTTCCGTCCATTGTTGATCCGATACCTATGTATTCTGATAACAATGGGGCTATAGCTTTAGCGAAGGAACCACGGTCCCATAAAAAATACAGACACATCTTAAGGCAGTATCACCTGATCAGGGAGATCGTAGATCGCCAAGAGATCGAGGTTCGGAGAGTGGATACAAAAGAGAACACGGCGGATCCATTTACAAAGGCCCCCCCTCAAGTGCAGTTCAAGCGACTTTTTAAGATGTTGGGTATGCAGTACGCCAGCAGCTGGCCTTAGTGCAGATGTTGGGTATTCGATAGGCCAATTACTGGCCTTTAGTGAAAGTGGGATATTGTTGGATATGTATGCCCCAGAGTCCAGTATTGTATATGTATACATATGGATGCTAGGGATATGTATGTACAGGACAATCTTGCTCAGTTTTATAGTATATTGTTTGACTTGTCTTTGTTAAGATATGTGTATTTATTTTTATTGTTGTTATATCAAGCTTGCACATATTGATAAAGACATGATACGGTAGTATACAATTATGGTTTGTCTTTATCTTAACATGGCATATTTCATACTCGTTATTACATATTGCATTTACATGTTAATAAATCCAATAGGATCTTGCTTGACTACCTGCGTTGTGATGGCGATCATACTTATGGGAGCAGGGTAGTCCATAAGCACATCCTTAAAAGGTCCCTAGTCGCGTGAGTATCGATACTAGGCATTGATACTCCAGAGTATACTAGTGTATACGTTTCTAGCCCCGTCGAGGGATGGTTGGTCCCGTAGCCATTGGTCTGATGCACCTAAGATCGTATATAGGTGCTCACTGGGTGTGAGTACACTGAACGGACTCACCGAGAACTTCTAGATGGTACTGTACCTATCGTCAGATGGATGTTCTCAGGTAACATGTGTACAGGTTAGTCTTCGGACCTGAGATCGGCATTTGTATAGTCTGAGTTCCCACTGAGCTTTGATCACTACCCTACCACGGCTCTACTGAGTCGTGCAAACAGGTTTTGGTTGGGTACAGTCCCGATCCACATAGAGGCAGTGAGCAATTGTTGGGGATTTGTCTCTCCCGGTATTGGGAGTTGATATCGCAAAGTGATCGATTGGTCAGGACCATAAGACCTTGGCCAAGGCAGTAAGGATTTTCTGATAGGTTGATCAGTAGTTTTCCGGATTGGTCCTGAGCCACATCAGCATGACTTATCAGGTTATTAGGGTCTGACATTCACCACCCCATAGACCTGGTATGTGATACTCTTTGACGAAGAGACCGGACTGTACGGATATTGTCACGGATAGGCTCAGTAGGAGTTCGGACGAGTTTACTCATCGGCCTTCCTTTTCGACAGGTACCTGGGTAGCAGTTACGTACAGCTAGTGCTACTGACATGCTTGTGGTTAAACCCACTGTCAGCATACTGTTGAGTCTTTAGAGTCCCACACAGAGGGTTTCCCTACTTCGGGAGAAACGATGTAGAGGCCGTATGGTATTACAGCAGGGTTCGATCACATATGTACACTTGTGCACGTATGATGTTCGGGCGGATGATACTAGCGGGCTTTTGTTTAAGCTGGATCTTAGTATTATATTCTTGGATTATTTTGTCTCTTTGTATTCGTATTTTTTGGAATACGGATACAGGTATGTATATACGGTGAGGGGCATTCTTGTAATTGTACAAGATACTTCTAGAAGAAGACACCTCATTATTTAGATTTACTATTTTTGTTAATGGATTAATGAGGTAAAGAAATGAGGTGTGCATTTTCATTAAATGAAGCATGGCTAGCTTGATGACTCATGGTTTACTATTCTTCCATGGTTGATATTTTGTGGAGATAGTTTTGCTTGCATTATTATCTCATTCACTTAGCCATTCTTCATTTTTTTGAACTCACTCTATACTCTCATCTTCTCCTTGCTCTCTTCTTCTAAAACTAACCCTAATTGTCTCATGAGTTGAGAAATCTAGGGTTAGTGAGACAAAGCATTCCATAATCACTTTTTACACACTCTAGTCTACATAGATTAGCAAGCTAAGGATTCTAATTACCTCAATTAGGAGGTAGGAGTTCTTGGTAGTCACTCCCGTATGGATCATCATTGACGCGAGGAGGCCGAAGTTCAAGCTTGATCATGGACACTACAAGGAGCATACTAAAGGAATGGAGTGAAGACCCAAAGGACTTGAGCCTCTTGGTATAAACTCTTCTCATAGTAGATAGCTTCTTTATTTGCTAGTTAGGTTTATGGTTAAGATCCGGATTTAGTGTTATTCTAGCGCCAAGTTTCTAATCGTAGAAAAAAATTTGTCCCGCATTTGGCCACGGGAGATGGCCGGGGCGCTAGCGTAACCCTTCAGTACTCATGTCACCAGGGAATTGACATCTGACGTGTAATACCATCTAACAAGTTCCCGACGAGTCAATCCAGTGTACCCATAATCCAATGAGCACCTGTATACTATCTTAGGTGACTAACTGACACCAATGGCTTGTGAGACCGGCCAACGCCCCTCGTCGGGGTCTTGATAAGCATACACTTGTCTACTCTGGAGTATTGATGCCCAGTCTCGATACTCCTGTGACTAGGGACATTTAAGGATGTGCTTATAGACCAACCCGCTCCCACGTATATGGTCGTCATCATAATGTTGGTAGTCAAGAAAGAATCCTATGGGCTCTATCATCATGTAATAGCGATCTGTAATACCACCAGAAACATGTACATGATGATAAAGACAAACCAGATAACATACTGTCATCTCGAGTAAGACTGTTCTACCGGTATAGGTCCCCCCTCAATCATCATAATCACCTGCCTGCGACTATGATAATTGCGTTGAGGGCACTATAACCATCAGTCTCCCACTTGCACTTAAAGCTAATTATTGCGGTGTCGCATACTGACAGCCCGTGTGATACCGAACACCCAACTTCTCTACTAATCAGTCTCGCAAAGACCGTTTGCGAAACTATTGCGTTTGAGAAGTAGCCTCAGTGGGTGGATCTGCTCCGATGTTTCTTTCTGTATCTCTCTATATCTCAACTTCACGGAGAAAGCCATCTCCCGAAATGAGCAATACCTGTCTTAGAATTTGTCTGGATATCTGATGGGACCCAGTTCGCAAATGAACTCCAAATCCAACAAACTTCTTAGACTGTATCATCCACTGAATTTAATCAGTATCATGTGCCATGCCTGCCTCAGTACCCCTTTGGACCACCCATCCAACATACTGCCCCTTAGAAGAGGGAAAACTATAACTCTGTGTCACGACCCAAAATTTGGTGCGTGACCGGCACTTAGATTGTATGACATCTAAAGATACCGACACAATCCGAGTAAGCCAGAAACCAAGATCAAAACCCTATTTGCGGAATTAAGAAAATTTCATTTTTAAAGTAAAAAGAATGAGGTAGCTTGTCGAATGATTTTTAAGAAATGAAAACTAAACAACCGATTTTTTTAGCATTTAAAATTTCAACACCTCCTTCTTTTTAATTGTTAATAAAAGCAGTTATAAAATATTTAAATAAGTTGCGTCCCTAGTTGGGAGCAAAATAACGCCAAATTGCGGAAATCAATACGCAACAACAATACGACGCTCAAAGCGAAGAATTTCATGCATAAGTAAAGAAAGCATAATTTAACACAACTAGACGATCTCACTCAATCAAATCAAAACATATACAAGCATATTTCGTTCTAAGTCAAATATACAGGGTCTGATGGAGTGATACTAGATCCAAAATACATATATCAAAATTAGGCGGTCACTGTATATGTAACCCATCTAGAAAAATAAGCGATATAAGCTGACAAGTGGATCCGCACTGCTGCTATGTGTTCACGCGTCTCCTGCAAGGAACTAAGGCACAACAGGGGTGAGTTGCCAACTCAGTGAGCAAAACTAACATCTAACAGTTGATATTGTAAGCATGCCGGAATAATGGTAAAAGCGACAAGATAAGCATGATGTATAGTATCACATTGATGCACAGATATGTACTAAATGAATGTATAACACAAAACTGAAATTTCATCAAATACCTCTGAATATTGGTCATTTCCAATTTAAGATTCATTTTACCGTGTCCAATATCGATACAAATCTTCTGTTTTAGCAGACATCGTTCGTCGAACGATCCTGTCAATCAGTAACATCGTTCGGTATCCATCAGATATCCGCCGTGTTTTACAACTATCTCCGGTATCGAGTATCCTAGCTAGGCTCCCCGCCTCAAATGCGGCTTTCCTGCCCCTCAGTCTCGACCGGGTCCACCATGAATCTGACTGTATACTCCCCTACTCAGTCTGGATAACATAAAAATCCGCAACCGTATAGCTCCCCCACTCGGTCCGGAATAAAACCAAATCATAAAAACAACATCTCATGGTGGACATATCACATCAATCATGAAGAACTGCCGAATATAACTTAATAGTGCATAACACATCAAAACCAGAAATCCTCATAATCCAATACACCTTATACTATAATTAACAACAATTGAAATTAAAACATGATAAGTGTCCATAATAACATTAATGCAAACTAATTACTATTAATGATGCTTACGGTATGAAGTGAATCATATATGATATAACAAGTTCTAAGTGGGAACGCGACATGTCAATACCGATGAAGTGTAGTGTAACATGTAGGGATGTGCGCGTGCAACATGACTCATCGATAAATAGTGCAGTGTCCTAGAAATTGTTAGACAATGGCGATTTATAGATATGAATGCATACGATGAAATTTCTAGTTTTAATTATATACATAATGTGAATGGGAAACAATTATAACTAAACTTATAATCACGGGCGTATTACGCCATTTATACAAAATCCTCCGGTAGATATTTAGTCTACTCACCGGAACACGTCGAATCTACTCAGATACCATCAATCCTTTTCCCTTCCTTGCGGCCTCCGAAGTCCCCGCCGTCGAACCTAACATCGAAATTAACTTTCGTATAAGAAACGGCTAACTCCGATACGGAGAAAACGTGAAACTACAAGACTTACATACTAAACGTGCTACGTGCGAATATTGTGAACTATCTAAAACTTATACTGATCTGAGCTAACTCTTCGTTGTTCGTAATTGGGAAAAAAGAATCGTGACACGAAATATCCGTATCGTATTTAGAAATATAATCAAAATAAGAATTTGCTTCCAGATTTTATATACAGAACATATAACATAATCTAACTATACCAAATACCCTAAAATATATACAGAGAGCTACCCTAGAAAACTCAACAGCCAACTCCCACGAAAAACCGGCGAGATCGGAAAAATTGGGGTTGTCGTCGGTCGAAAATTCATAAAATGGGTCCGTGTTTCTAGTGTATATTCTAGGTCCAATTTACAAGGTTACTGTATTATTTGATTTTGCTAAAGATTAACTCCTATAGCAGATTCAAAACAGAGCTAAAGTCTAACAAATACGACATTACCGATATCAAACATTCTAACTGAACAATACTGAAATAAAAATCTACAGGTTTGGAAATTATACCAATTGAATGATTAACTGAAAGGCTCCTTCAAAGATGCATAAGAACATATAATCCTAGCTTGAGGGTTGAGGTAAGGATTCCTAGTACTTAGCTTCTCTTTTCTTCTTTCATTCTAATAGAGGTAGAGGATTTTTCACTAAGCTAGGTTATTTGTTTCAAACCTTAATACATCAACTGAAACAAATATGAACAAGATAAGAATAAGGAATGATAAGGCTAGGAGGAGGTGTCACCATGAAGGATGGTGTATATTCATCCAAGTAGGAGGTGTGGGCTTGATGTTTAACCTAGGGTGTGGTATCAATGAGGATTGAATTAGTCCGACCTAACACTTTAACATAAAAACCCTCACATAACTCCAATTCTTACAAAGAATTAAACTTTCCACAAAACCCCTCATGACACTAATTATTCGCAAGAAAACGCTCAAACAACATTTATTGTGAGCCTTTCAAATCTCATTCCTTAACCTAGGAAAATTGAGAAAATGAGAAATGCCAGCCGATGCCTGCTCCACTGTAAATAGACTATATAAACAAACTACTTTCTTTACTAAATTACTCTACCACATGTTAAAAGGTCTTTTTATTACAATAAAATTAAAATAACATTTTTTAATTAATTAAATAAATAAAATAATTAATTACCTAAAATATTTCAAAATGTTACAATATTCCCCCCTTAAGAAAATTCGGTCCCCGAATTTAAAACTTGCGTACACGTACCTTCAAAAAGATGCGGGAATTTCTTCCATAAGTCATCCTCAGCCTCCTAAGTGACCTCCTCGCTATTTGGTCCTCGCCAAAGATCCTTCACGGATGGAAGTACCCTTGATCTCAGTTTCTTTACCTGCCGGTCTAGAATAGCTGCCGGCTGCTCAATGTAGGATAAATCCCGCTCAAGCTGTAAAGTCTGATGCTGGATCGCGTGAGAGGGATCGTGAAGGTACTTGCGAAGCATAGACGCATGGAACACTGGATGTACATCGGGAAAACTTGGTGGAAGTGCTAAAAGATAAGCTACAACACCCATCCTCTCCAGAATCTCATAGGGTCTGACATATCTGGGACTGAGCTCCCCTTTTTCTAGAAACGCATCACACCCTTCATCGGAGAGACACGAAGGAACACATAGTCTCACACATCGAACTCGAGTCTACGATGACGTCAATCAACATAAGATTTTTGTCTGCTCTGGGTCGCTCTCATCCTGTCCCGAATAAACTGGATCTTTTCTGTAGTCTCCTGCACTAGCTGTGGTCCCAAAATGCGGCTCTTGCTGAGTTCTGTTCAATAAAAGGACGATCAACACTTTCTCCCATACAATGCTTCAAAGGGGGCCATCTGAATCGTCTCCTGAAAGTTGTTATTGTAGGAGAACTCTATCAAGGGTAATTGACGATCCCAACTGCCACTGAAATTTAAATTGTAGGCTCAGAGCATATCCTCAAGAGTCTGTATGGTCTGCTTTGACTGACCATCGGTCTGCGGGTGGAAAGCTGTACTGAAACTCAATCGGGTGCCTAGAACCTCATGAAGTTTCTGCCATAATCGGCTGGTGAACTATGTGCCTCTATCGGATACAATGCAAGTCGAAACTCAATGCAATCACACAATCTCCTCAATGTAGATCTGGGCATACTGCGCATATCAATAAGTCGTCTTCACCAGAAAAAAGTGAGTTGTCTTTGTCAATCGACCCACAATCACCCAGATGGAATCATACCCTATGCTCATTCTGGGCAGACCCATAATGAAATCTATAGAAATCTGCTCCCATTTCCATTCCGTAATGGGCAAGGGCTGTAACTCTCCTGCCGGCTTCTGGTGCTCGGCCTTGACTTGCTGGGAAGTCAAGCATCTCGAAATAAAATCCGTGACATCTTTCTTCATCCCTTCCCACCAGTAAACATCTCTCAAGTCATGATACATCTTTGTGGAACCTGGATGAATACTATATGCTGACCGATGTGCCTGCTATAAGATCTCGCGTCTCAGTCCCTCAGAATCTGGCAAACAAAGACGAGTCCCAAACCGTAACACTCCATGGTCATCGATCACGAACTCAGAATCTCTACCCTGTCTAACATGCTCTATCTCGGACAAGCGAGCATCGGCGGGCTATGCCTATCGAATGGATCAAGTAACCATGGACCGGTGCGGATATGAGCAAGCTATCCTCCAGTCGACGTAAACTCAAATTGTACTCGGCTGTCATATAGAATATGCCAATCTGCGGAAGACTACCTCTGCACTGTGCTCAAATAATATAAGCTACCTCCAGGCCTCCGACTCAAGGCATCTGCCACCACATTTGCCTTGCCCGAATGATAAAGAATCTCACAGTCGTAGTCCTTCATGAGCTCCATCCAGCGACGCTGTCTCAAATTCAGATCCCGCTGCTGAAAGATATACTTTAAGCTTTTGTAGTCTGTGAATATCTGGCACGAGTCACCGTATAAGTAATGCCTCCAAATCTTGAGTGCGAAGACCACCGCGGCCATCTTTAAGTCATGAGTGGAATAGTTCTGCTCGTGCTTCTTCAACCACCGAGAAGCATAAGCGACGACCCTGCTATGCTGCATCAACACGCAGCTTAAACCCACTCGAGAGGCATCGCAATAGACAACAAAACCACCTGACCCAGAAGGTAAAGATAAGACTTGTGCAGTCGTCAAGTGAGTCTTCAACTGTTGAAAACTCTTCTCGCATACCTCAGTCCAAAGAAATGGAACTTCCTTTCAAGTCAACCCGGTCAGCGGTGCAGTGATACGAGAAAAATCTTGCACAAAATGTCGGTAGTAACCGGCTAAACCCAAGAAGCTGCGAATCTCTGAAACTGATATAGGTCTGGGCCAGGGCTGTACTGCCTCGATCTTCTGTGGGTCCACACATATACCATCTCTCATAACCACATAACCCAAGAAATCTACACTATCTAGCCAGAAAGCACATTTGGAGAATTTAGCGAACATCTAGTGTTCCCTCAAAATCTGCAAGGTAATTCGCAAGTGCTGCCCATGCTCCTCTCGACTACGAGAGTATACAAGAATATCATCAATGAATATGATAATGAACTGATCAAGAAACGACCTAAAAATGCGGTTCATCATATCCATGAAAGCTGCTGGGGCATAGGTGAGCCCGAACGATATCATCAAAAACTCATAATGCCCGTATCGTGTGCGAAAAGAAGTCTTTGGAATTTCAACCTTCCAAACTCTCAATTGGTGATATCCGGACCGCAAATCGATCTTCGAAAAATAGCAAGCTCCCTGCAGCTGATTGAATAAGTCATCAATACGAGGTAATAGATACCTATTTCGCACCGTAACTCGATTCAGCTGCCTGTAGTCGATGCACAATCTCATGCTGCCGTCCTTCTTCTTAACGAACAGGATAGGAGCTCCCTACGGCAATACATTCGGACGAACGATCCCTCTATCAAGAAATTCTTGCAACTAACATTTGAGCTCCTTCAGCTCCATCGGGGCCATCCGATAAGGCGGTATAGAAATAGGTCCCACACCCAGAATCAAGTCAATGCAAAATTCGATATCGCAATCAGGCGGCAATCCTGGTAACTCAGCAAGGAACACATCAGAAAATTCTCGTACGATAGGAACCTGGTCCAACGGGACCTCAGCGGCTCCCATGTCCTGAATAAATGCTAAGAAACTACGACAACCCTTCTTCAAGAACCGTCCTGCACAAAGAGCAGAAACCAGGTTGGCAGGAGTTACACTGTAGTCTCCCAGCATAAAAAAAATCGGCTTTCCTGGAAAACAGAATCTGAGCGCTTTCCCCCGACAATCAATGTAAGCATGATAAGCGGCCAGCCAATCCATACCGAGAAGTACATCAAAATCTAGCATATCCTGGAGAATCAAATCGAATAACGAATCCCTATCACCAATACGCACAAAACATGATCTGAATACATGTCGGGCTACAAAGAATCTCCCACAGGAGTAATCACAACAAGTGGTAACTTTAATAATGATGACTCTCTCCCCAAAGAAAGTGCAAAGTGTGCGGACACATAAGAGTGTGTAGAACCGGGATTAAATAAAATGTTTGCATCTAAAGAACATAAGGAAAGAGTACCTGTCACAACTGCATTGGATGCCCGGGCATCCTATGGAATCAAAGCAAAACCCGAGTCTGCCCCTACCGGCATCCTGACGTCCTCTCCCTCGGTCTCCTCGTCCTCTCTGAAAACATCCTGCAAAACCCCGACCTCGCAGTGCAATGGCCTGGCGCATAGTACCAGCTGGTGGAGGAAGTAATGGCATCGAAGTAGAAAGTGGAAGGTGTAAAGCAGCCTGTGGAAATACAGTCCCTCCGTAGAGTCTACAATCCTTAGCGTAATGCCCTGGACGTCCACAACTAAAACATGTCGGCGACGGCCTCTGCTCATCGGGGTACGAGCTGAACATCTGGCCCTGAGCCCAACCTCGACCAAAACTGCGGCCTGGAATATGTCTGCCTCAACCTCTGCTAAACTGCCTGGTAACTGACCCAATAGGACTGGTCCTCTTCGGCTCAGGAACAATCACTGTCTCTTTCAGACGCTCCTCTCGCATAGCTGCGTCCATGGCCTGTGTATAAGTGTCAAAATGCTGGGTGCCTAAAGCAAGGAACAGCTGTGTATGCAGGCTCCTCACAAACCTCCTTACTCGGAGCTCCTCCATAGGAACTAAGTATGGAGCATAGAGTGATAACTGAGTGAACTATAAGTCATACTCTGCCATCGGCATATCTGCAGATTTTCGCAACGCCTCGAAACTGCTGGCTATGGCATTTCTCACGCTCTGTAGAAGAAATCTGGCAAGGAAAACCTCAGAAAACTCTGTCCATGACATCGGGGAAAGACCTGCGGCTCACTCTCTCTCCATCGACTCACACCATGTCTGTGCAAGTCCCTCTAATCGAAAACTGATCAGCTCCACCGACCTCGCATCTGAACATATCAATGACCTGCCGATCCTAGCCATCCTATCAAGAAATGACTGAGGATCCTCTGCTGCGTCTGTCCCCGTAAACACCGGAGGCCTCAACCTCATGAACTCCGGAAGTGATACCTCCATGACCCTCGAGTCTACAGATGAGACAATCTGCACGGGCTATACAACGGGCTCTACCATCTTCGATACTTGATCCTGTCTCTGAACACGGTTGGCCTCCGTCAACTGCCCTATCATCTGCTGTAAATCCAACCTGCCCTCCTCTATTCTAGTCAGTCTATCTGGAGGAGGAGGATCAATATGCTCTGGTACCACCGGAATGTCCCGTGCATTAGTCGCCATCATAGACGGATATGTCCTAGCTGCATCCCTGGCTGCGGCTTGCCTAGCTCGCATGGCCATAGCAACTGGAACAAGAAACAAGAGTTGATAAGGTGTACGAATAGGATCAGCAATAATAGGGAGTCAAAGGAAGGATAAATCAAGACATGCGTCCTAAGGTTACTTAAGCTGAGTATTGTAGCGTAAATATGCCACGGAACATATGTACGGTACTCTACTCATCCTAAATCACCTACTCCATCAAACCAAGGGTCAACCTACATAATGAAATTAAAGCCTACTAACTTCAAATCACATCTAGGTTCCGGAAGGTTAATCCTAAGCTCTGATACCAACTTTGTCACGACCCGAAATTTGGTGCGTGACCGACACTTAGATTGTATGACATCTAAAGATGCCGACACAATCCGAGTAAGCTAGAAACCAAGATCAAACCCCTATTTGCGGAATTAAGAAAATTTCAGTTTTAAAGTAAAAAGAATGAGGTAGCCTGTCGAATAATTTTTAAGAAATGAAATCTAAACAACTGATTCTTTTAGCATTTAAAATTTCGACAACACCTCATTTTTAATTGTTAATAAAAGCAGTTATAAAATGTTTAAATAAGTTGCGTCCCTAGTTGGGAGCAAAATAATGCCAAACGGCGGAAATCAATACGCAACAACAATACGACGCTCAAAGCGAATAATTTCATGCATAAGTAAAGAAAGTATAATTTAACACAACTAGACGATCTCATTCAATCAAATCAAAACATATACAAGCATATTTCGTTCTAAGTCAAATATACAGGGTTTGATGGAGTGATACTAGATCCAAAATACATATATCAAAATTAGGCGGTCACTGTATATATAACCCACCTAGCAAAATAAGCGATATAAGCTGACAATTGGATCCGCACTGCTGCTATGCGTCCACGTGTCTCCTGCAAGGAACTAAGGCACAACGGGGGTGAGTTGCCAACTTAGTGAGCAAAACTAATATCTAACAGTTGATATTGTAAGCATGCCTGAATAATGGTAAAAGCGACAAAATAAGCATGATGTATAGTATCACATTGATGCACAAATATGTACTAAATGAATGTATAACACAATACTGAAATATCATCAAATATCTCTGAATATTGGTCATTTCCAATTTAAGATTCATTCCGTGTCCAACATCGACACAAATCTTCTTTTTTAGCAGACATCGTTCCCCGAACGATCCCGTCTATCAGTAATATCGGTCGGTATCAACCAGATATCCGCCGTGTTTTACAACTATCTCCGATATTGAGTATTCTCGCTAGGCTCCCCGCCTCAAATGCGGCTTTCCTGCCCCTCGGTCTCAACCAGCTCCACCATGAATCCGACTGTATACTCCTCCACTCGGTCCGGATAACGTAAAAATCCGCAACCGTATAGCTCCCCCACTCGGTCCGGAATAAAACCAAATCATAAAAACAATATCTCATGGTGGACATAACACATCAATCATGAAGAACTGCCGAATATAACTTAATAGTGCATAACACATCAAAACCAGAAATCCTCATAATCCAATACACCTTATACTACAATTAACAACAATTGAAAGTAAAACATGATAAGTGTCCATAATAACATTGATGCAAACTAATTACTATTAATGATGCTTATGGTATAGAGTGAATCATATGTGACATAATACGTTCTAACTGGGAACGTGACATGTCAATACCGATGAGGTGTAGTGTAATATGTAGGTGTTGGAGATAGTGCCCTCAGAGTCAATTATTGGATCACAGGCACGTGATTACAATGATTGATGGAGGACCTATCCCGATAGGACAGTCTTACTCGAGATGATAGTATGCTATCTGGTTTATCTTTATCATCGTGTACTGCTTTAGGTGACCTGACAGGTCACTATTGCACGTTGATAGAGCCCCTAGGATTCTTGCTTGACCACCAGCAGTATGAGGGCGATCATATACGTGGGAGCTGGTAGTCTATAAGCACATCCTTAAATGGTCCCTAGTCGTGGGAGTTTCGAGATAGGGCATCGATACTCCAGAGTAGACTAGTGTGTACATTCGAGACCCCGACGAGGGGCGGTGGCCGGTCTCACAAGCCACTGGTGTCTGTTCGTTCACCTAAGATGTATGCAGGTGCTCATTGGGTTATGAGTACACCGGACAGGACTCGCCGGGAACATGCTAGTTGGTCATATACCAGACGTCAGATGGCAGTTCCCTGGTGACATGTGTACAGGTTAGTTCATCGACCTGGGGATCGTCATTTGTCTCGTGTGAGTTCCCACTGTACTTTGATTACTACCCTACCACGGCTCAAAGGAGTCGTGCAAACAGGTTTTAGTTGGGTACAGTCCCGAGCCACATGGAGGCAGTGAGCGCATCTTCAGGGGTTCGTCTCTCCCGGTATTGGGGGTGAGGTCGCGCTGTGTCTAGGAGAGCCATTACACGAAGCCCTCGGCCGAGGCAAGGAGATTTACTGGTAGGTATTCCAGTAGTATCTCAGGGTGTTCTGGACTACACTCCGACACGACTTGTACCGCTTTTGGGGGTCTGACTTTTACCAACCCCCTAGGCCCGCCATGCGATGCTCATAGACGAACGGACCGGACTATACGGATATTGTCACTGACAGGCTCAGTAGGGTTGTCAGGCTGAGTTCGCTCACAGACGTCCCTTTTAGTCAATACCTGGTAGCCCGTTACGTATTGGCTTATACCTCTGACGTACTAGTGGTTAAATCCACAACCAAGGTGTTGACGAGTCTTTAGAGTCCCCCACATTCAGTTACTCAGCTTTCGGGCGAAAAGCTGTAGAGGCCGTATGGAGATATGGCAGGGTCCGATCAGATACGTGCGGTATTGTACGGATCAGGATCGGACAGTTTGTACTACAGGCCGTATGGATATATGGCAGGGTTCGATCAGATACGTGAGGTATTGCACGGATCAGGATCGAACAGTTAATACTAGCCGGCTTTGGTTTAAGCCGGATCCTAGTATAGTACAGTGTAGATTTTGTCTCATTGCATTTGTATTTCGGTCGGAATACAAATGCGGGTGTGTATGCACAGTATCGGGGTTTTCCTGTAATTTATTACGGGACCAGTTTTCAGGAGTTGCCAGTTTGCTTTCCGTTTCGGCCATTTTCATTTGTATCGTTCATTGGCCGAAGATTGGTGGAGGAGGGCTTATTTGCATTTGTGCAAATAAGCAATTGTGGAGGGTGGTCTTTGCATTTTTGTTGTATCATGATGGTGCACCATCCTTTGACCTTGCTTGACTTCTTGCTTCATGATGGTGTCATGATGGCTTGACCTTTGTTGTGATGATGAGGTTGGTGGAGTATGGCTTTGTTGATTATCATTTCCTTTCATGATATCATTTGACCTCTCTCACTTATATTATTGTGTGAGAACCTCCCTCATTCTTTTACACTACACACTCTCTCTCCCTCTTCATGTCATGGCCGGCCTTAGCTCTAGGGGGGCTGTCCAACATTTTGAGTGTGGGATTTTAGTTCATTTCATGTTGCAAAAATCCCACAAGACCAATCTCCAAAGCTCCAAGTATCATTCCTCCACCAAATGGCAATTCCACAAGCCCAAAGTGAGACTTGAGCACTACACATTCTACAGCAAATCTTGGGCACGTCGACTAGCCAGCTTCGTGCCCGAGTTGCCTCGGTATTGAGGTGGGAGCCCGTAAAAGATGCAGACGATGTGGTGCCCTTCCGACAAGGAGGCGACGACCGGAGTTTCCGCGAGAGATCGGGACGATGACGAGAAGACCGGAGGACTCGGATCAGTCGGTATATCTCTATTCCCTATCTTGTAGTTAGCTAGGACTAGTTAATGGTTCGATCCGGGTATTAGTGCGCGGTGGTGCCGGTTTGCTAAGTTCGCAAAATTAAAGTTTATCACCGCTTCCGCATTTTGGCCGTCGGATTGACGGCCGGGGCGCCGCCGTGCACTTACAGTGGTATCAGAGCCTCGCCATTAATTTAGTCTAGCTTCGTTTAATGTGTTTTACATTTCCGATCGACCAAAATTCCAAAATCCGCGTTTTTGTTCACATCAGTTTTCTGTTGAAATTTTTTGGAGTCTAAAAATTTTTCAGGTTGTAGAAAACTGATGTACAAGAAGTTCTAAGAGTTCTGGGAAAATTCGAGACATTGATTGTTCAGGTAGAGCGCGGAACCGCGGCCAAACCCCACTTGGAGCCGCGGTTCCGCCGCAGGTTTGAGGGATCAATGCGTCAAAATTTTCCCGTGGGCTTGTGGGCTGAAAATAGGGGTTTTGGAATATTAAACTTGGGCCCAGAATTTCTGTGAGTGCTACAGTATTGCTTGGGGGCCCACTTGTTAATTTTTGATCGATCGGATATTTTAAACACATTAGTTCACAGTATTTACATTATATCTGCGATCGTGAATGTCACTTGATCGGTAAATCCGGTCTAACTGCTATAGCCCGGTTAGACGGATTTGCGAACGTGATTTTCACGTTGATGTTCTGTGTTATGCTGTGATGTTGTGGATCGGTCGTGGGGGATAGCCTGGATGCAATGCCAGTACAGTTGTGGTTGTATCATGTACATTTGATATTGCGGGGCGAGCGTCCGATATGTGGACTGCCGTCACTGTCTGATTGTATTATTATTTTGGGGCACGACCAGGTTGCGGTCAATGTACCCGTTGTATGTATATTTTACTTTCTGTACTAGGATTACCCCGCGGAGGAGTGCACGGATAGCCGGGTTCTAGAGGGCAACGGGCCCGCATCTCATGGCATTGAGACGGAAGGGGGCTTCACTCTAGGATTGGCGGGTTATTCGCCGCACTCGTAGGGGGTACAGGTTGACCCAGGAGGGGTGCCCAAGTTACCGGATTCCGTGAAGTGCTGGGTGGTCCATTCACGGTACTGAAGGGGGCTGCCTCGCTTCAGGTTTTGGCAGGTGACTTGCCGCGCCCGTAGGGGTCTAGGATTTCATTGCACAGGCTATCCACACGACCAGGGGAACGTCGGGTTTCAGTAGTGGCTCTGTGAAACCCGGGGATCCCAGATATCTGTATTGTTCTGTGATGCTGTACATTTCTGTGATGTTGCATTTCTTATCACGCCTTGAGCGAAATATAATATATTGGTATATATATTAGTAGATGTTGTATATGTTTTGCATCCGCGCTAGTCCAGTCCCCGTTCTGTCGTTAGTTAGCTAACCTAACGGGTAATGACGGGACCCAGTGGCGAATGCGGATGGCATATATGTACGTCATATTATTTTCGTTCTTTGTGGTGTGATCAATTGATGGGACTGCGTTGATTCGGATCAATGCAAGTTAAAAACAAACCTAATCTGATGTTGTTGGAACACTTTTCAAAAGGCTGTTATTGCAAGGACGTTCACTTTTGTTTTGCATCGTGGTATTCAGTTGGAATATCCTGCTCCTCAGTCGACGAGGCAAGGGCCAAGATCCCTTCACCGGGAGTGACCCCTTGGACAGAATTTTGCGTCAGGGCATTAACTTCACTATAGCCGATTACTTTTGCTTTGCACCGTGGTATTCAGTTGGAATATCCTGCACCTCATTCTACGGGGAAAGAGCCGAGATCCCTTCACCGGGAGTGACCTCTTTAGCAACGGTTTTCGTCACTATACTTTTAAAAGCTATCCGTTCCTTCAACGATATCAAGTTCATTACGTTAAAGGTTTTCGCCAGAAACCATTCGTAGCCCTCCATCATTTCAGTTAAATATTCTGTAGTATTCAAGCTATGTATTTTGACCTCACGCCAAGGCATGGTGATTGGTAGCTGCCGGGTATTTATCTGTTGCATAGATAGATGCGTTGGTTTGGGACAGTCGTACTACTATTTTGGCCTACGTCAAGGGTATGTACGGGTGGATTCAAATTAACCTGGATAATGATGGGTAGAACTTGACATGTGACTTATGATATTTTGACCTCACGCCAAGGTTATAAGAGCATGGGGTAGAAATCCACATCGGGAGTTTCAAAACAACTGAAACTTGCCAGATATGCGCATACCTTCTGGAGTGTGATGACGTGAGCGGATTCCGTCATGTTATCATGCGATGATAGTTGGATCCCGATTCCCACTGATGAGTTGGTATACTCCTCGGGTGATCCCGACTAATTCTTCTTTTAGGTTTGGAGGAGAATTTGACGGTACAGTGGGAGGTTTCCAAATTAGATAAATTGGTAACCATTCTGATCTAGGTTAGAGTGCACGCTGAGTGTTTCTTTTCTTTCTCTCTTTGGCAGCGACCATTGACCCGACCCTAAGACAATGACTCAGTGACCAAGTTGACCGAACCTTCTTAACACTGGCTTATGGATTGTCAGAGTTGCAAACCTCATTGCCACTCCTACTTTTACCCTTTTCTCCAGGACACCCCGTATTACTACGAACGTCCACTTCCATTGGACAAAACCATCGTATGGTTAGATACGAACTCGAAGGAATTTATTCGAGGATGGTTTCCGGTTCTGGAGAAAACGGATAGGACTATTCAGTTGTCTTTTCCTTTTACCTTCTCTCAGGTTGCGAGTACTCCTTGGTTTAGGAGTAGTACACCTATTACGCAAATTGGATAGTCTTCTTCCAAACCTTAGGCTGGTGCCGACCGGTAGGGAATGAAGAAAACCAATTAGCCTAACGATGGTGTACAGAAGGTATTGAGTTAAGACAAAACAAGGGATTAGTAAGAGGGCAAAGTAAATTGCGACTGCTATTCACGACCAAACCAAGTATTCCTTCGCCAATCCTAAATCACCTTTGTATTTCTCCAGGACACTCCGTATCACTATGAAGATCCACAGTTTATTGGATACTCCATCGTATGGTTATATACGAACTCGAAAGGAACTTGTTCCAGTTCGGGGATGGATTCTGGTTCAGGAGAAATAGGAATAAGATTTATTCAGGTGTCTTTTATCTTCACCTTCTCTCGCATTGCGAGTGTTCCTAGGATTAGGACAGTACACCCATTATGCTTATTGGATAGTCTTCTTCCAAACCATAGGCTGGTGCCGAACGGTAGGGAAGGAAGAAAACCATTTGGCCTAAAGGGGTGTGCAGAAGGTAATGACTAAAGACATATGAAGGGATTTGGAGAGGTGGCAAAGAATTATACGGTTACAGTCGTGAATCTGGAAGAGGCATTACTAGGAATACCGGGATACCCCATCGAAACATTTCAATGTTTCAGTTTCACTGTGTACTGTTAAAGGAAAACGGATTTCCCAGTTAGACACTTGCTCCAGGGTATGTATTTACCAAGTATGATTCTCACATCTGTATAGTTTTACAGATGATGAGTGGGAGGAAGTTATTGGGAATTAGGTGATCATCCTCATTATATCGGGATTCGTAGTAATCGGTGATATTTGAGGAAATCACCTGGGCTGTTTGCCGGTCGGCAAATATTTGGTTTTGAATATCCGTTGTTATGCACCAATTTCAAATTGATATATCTGTACGTCTATTTTAATAGAGTGAGATATACTTTTTGAAATTATGTCGATGACATTTACCTATATCAGTGGATGGTTAGGTAAGGAGCATTAAACAGCGGTGTAATTCTTCTTAACCATAAGTACAGTTTTCAACCTACGACACACAGTAAATGAGTTATCAGACTCAAGGGACTTATACAGAGTATTGTATGTTGTCCAGGGTCCATCAGGACAGAGGGGTTGGTCCTCGTACTATATTCGGTTTACTTATGACTTCTCTAGTTTTTAGACAGGTGTTTCTTGGAAACACAGGGTCCGAATTTTGAGAAGTTATAGGTATTTGAATAAAGTAGAGAACCAGGTATTGCAAGTATCGGGATTCTTCAAAGTGATCGAAGATGTAGATACTTGAGTATGGTATTCAGTTGATAGTAATGATTAACAGAACTTGCTTCTCTTTCAGGTTACTCATAATTGGAAGCATTCCTAAGTTGAGTAACGCTGATCGGCCTCCTTCCATTTAGTTGACATGCACTGGAGACAGCTGCATGATTTGAATCTGGTTCAATTAAATCAGTGCCTCTGGTTCTATATTGGATATAGAACAGTTCATATCTTAACGAGGTTAGGGTACGGGGAGTTGTCCGGCCTATGCTTAAAACCAGACTCTGGATAACTCAAGGCACGTTTCTGTAATGGCTGTTTTGTGGGTTGACCCAGGCTATGACGAGGGTTGACTTTCTACCATCTGGAAGATCAATAGCGATATTGTTCTAGACTCGCCACAGTTTTATTAAAAATGGATTTTTCAGAAAACAGTAGTGGGAGTATGGTAGAACTGGAAGTAATTCCAGAACCACATACGATTACTGAAGATTTGATAGGAACCTAAAGATTCAATATGGCTTGACATTCCATTGGCCACTCCGCAGATAAGGTGGGTAACCTCAGGCACCCGAGAGGTACTCCGGTAGCCTCAAGGACGGTGGCAGAGAGGTTCTTGTTTACCCACACTTGCCATTGCTGTTGTTCCAGACTATGAGACCCGGCAGGAGGATGAGTATAGCGTCGTTCTAAACTTGCTTTAGAAGTGTGCGTGTATATGACTCTGGCATAGGGTTGTCGTAGTCAGTAGGAGCAGCGGAAGCATTGGTGGACAGTTGGCTTATGTCTATTTATAGACTAAAGCAGATATAGCGGAGATAGATCATCAATTTCTGATGTGACAGTCATAGGTTTGACTTCATCAGAATAGGGGATGGATCTGTTGAGAAGGTAGTAGGGTGTGATGTCATGGTATTTGGATGACATACACAGAGTAGGAAGTGATATTCCTACACTACAATCGGTTATACTTTGGTCGTCACACAGTGGTTTCTCCACATGGGACTTGGACATTATATCAGACATACTGGTTACTAGATCTATGGTTTTAGATCTAGATTTGGGTGGTTTCCCAATTAAGGGTACTTAGACAGCATTCTAAGAGTATTTAGAATGGACGGCTCCTGGCACGGTAGTGTACCTGCAGATGACGGAGTCACCCTCTCTGAAGGTGTCTTACAGACTAAAGTAGAGAGGGATGTGCATGATTGACAGATCACTTGCTTAGGCAATTGAGTCAATCATGAGATGTCAAGTACCACACCATATGTTGTTCTTGCACTAGATGCAATAAGTTGATATTGATCCAATCCTGGAGAAACAGTCGGAAGCAGTTTTAGAACATAAGTGGATGTTCTAGGGATATGATAACGACAGCCTCATTCGGGAGACAGTTATCATTCCAGGCTTCCAAGGTGACCTGGACGACAAGGAGGTTGTCAGAGCTATAGTTTTCCCTCTGACGAGGGGCAGTATTTTGGATAGGTGATCCAAGGCAATACTGAGGGAGGCATGGCGCAGGATACTGATTAAGTTCAGTTGACGATACAGTCTAAGAAGTTTGGATTTGGAGTTCATTTATGAGCTAGGTCCCATCAGACATCCAGACACATTCTAAGACAGGTATTACTCATTTCGGGAGATGGGTTTCTCCGCGAACTTGAGATATAGAGAGACATAGAAAGAGACATCAAGGCGGATCCACTCACTAAGGCTATTCCTCGAACGCAATAGTTTCGCAAGCGAGCTTTGTGAGACTGACTAGTAGAGGAGTTGGGTGTTCGGTATCACACGTGCTGTGAGTATGCGACATCGCAATAATTAGCTTTGAGTGCAAGTGGGAGATTGTTGGAGATAGTGCCCTCAGAGTCAATTATTGGATCACAGGCACGTGATTACAATGATTGATGGAGGACCTATCCCGATAGGACAGTCTTACTCGAGATGATAGTATGCTATCTGGTTTATCTTTATCATCGTGTACTGCTTTAGGTGACCTGACAGGTCACTATTGCACGTTGATAGAGCCCCTAGGATTCTTGCTTGACCACCAGCAGTATGAGGGCGATCATATACGTGGGAGCTGGTAGTCTATAAGCACATCCTTAAATGGTCCCTAGTCGTGGGAGTTTCGAGATAGGGCATTAATACTCCAGAGTAGACTAGTGTGTACATTCGAGACCCCGACGAGGGGCGGTGGCCGGTCTCACAAGCCACTGGTGTCTGTTCGTTCACCTAAGATGTATGCAGGTGCTCATTGGGTTATGAGTACACCGGACAGGACTCGCCGGGAACATGCTAGTTGGTCATATACCAGACGTCAGATGGCAGTTCCCTGGTGACATGTGTACAGGTTAGTTCATCGACCTGGGGATCGTCATTTGTCTCGTGTGAGTTCCCACTGTACTTTGATTACTACCCTACCACGGCTCAAAGGAGTCGTGCAAACAGGTTTTAGTTGGGTACAGTCCCGAGCCACATGGAGGCAGTGAGCGCATCTTCAGGGGTTCGTCTCTCCCGGTATTGGGGGTGAGGTCGCGCTGTGTCTAGGAGAGCCATTACACGAAGCCCTCGGCCGAGGCAAGGAGATTTACTGGTAGGTATTCCAGTAGTATCTCAGGGTGTTCTGGACTACACTCCGAGACGACTTGTACCGCTTTTGGGGGTCTGACTTTTACCAACCCCCTAGGCCCGCCATGCGATGCTCATAGACGAACGGACCGGACTGTACGGATATTGTCACTGACAGGCTCAGTAGGGTTGTCAGGCTGAGTTCGCTCACAGACGTCCCTTTTAGTCAATACCTGGTAGCCCGTTACGTATTGGCTTATACCTCTGACGTACTAGTGGTTAAATCCACAACCAAGGTGTTGACGAGTCTTTAGAGTCCCCCACATTCAGTTACTCAGCTTTCGGGCGAAAAGCTGTAGAGGCCGTATGGAGATATGGCAGGGTCCGATCAGATACGTGCGGTATTGTACGGATCAGGATCGGACAGTTTGTACTACAGGCCGTATGGATATATGGCAGGGTTCGATCAGATACGTGCGGTATTGCACGGATCAGGATCGAACAGTTAATACTAGCCGGCTTTGGTTTAAGCCGGATCCTAGTATAGTACAGTGTAGATTTTGTCTCATTGCATTTGTATTTCGGTCGGAATACAAATGCGGGTGTGTATGCACAGTATCGGGGTTTTCCTGTAATTTATTACGGGACCAGTTTTCAGGAGTTGCCAGTTTGCTTTCCGTTTCGGCCATTTTCATTTGTATCGTTCATTGGCCGAAGATTGGTGGAGGAGGGCTTATTTGCATTTGTGCAAATAAGCAATTGTGGAGGGTGGTCTTTGCATTTTTGTTGTATCATGATGGTGCACCATCCTTTGACCTTGCTTGACTTCTTGCTTCATGATGGTGTCATGATGGCTTGACCTTTGTTGTGATGATGAGGTTGGTGGAGTATGGCTTTGTTGATTATCATTTCCTTTCATGATATCATTTGACCTCTCTCACTTGTATTATTGTGTGAGAACCTCCCTCATTCTTTTACACTACACACTCTCTCTCCCTCTTCATGTCATGGCCGGCCTTAGCTCTTGGGGGGCTGTCCAACATTTTGAGTGTGGGATTTTAGTTCATTTCATGTTGCAAAAATCCCACAAGACCAATCTCCAAAGCTCCAAGTATCATTCCTCCACCAAATGGCAATTCCACAACCCCAAAGTGAGACTTGAGCACTACACATTCTACAGCAAATCTTGGGCACGTCGACTAGCCAGCTTCGTGCCCGAGTTGCCTCGGTATTGAGGTGGGAGCCCGTAAAAGATGCAGACGATGTGGTGCCCTTCCGACAAGGAGGCGACGACCGGAGTTTCCGCGAGAGATCGGGACGATGACGAGAAGACCGGAGGACTCGGATCAGTCGGTATATCTCTATTCCCTATCTTGTAGTTAGCTAGGACTAGTTAATGGTTCGATCCGGGTATTAGTACGCGGTGGTGCCGGTTTGCTAAGTTCGCAAAATTAAAGTTTATCACCGCTTCCGCATTTTGGCCGTCGGATTGACGGCCGGGGCGCCGCCGTGCACTTACAGTAGGTATGTGCGCGTGCAACATGACTCATCGATAAATAGTGCAGTGTCCTAGCAATTGTTACACGATGGCGATTTATAGATATGAATGCATACGATGAAGTTTCTAGTTTTAATTATATATACAATGTAAATGGGAAACAATTATAACTAAACTTATAATCATGGGCGTATTACGCCATCCATACAAAATCCCCCGGTAGATATTTAGTCTACTCACTGGAATACGTCGAATCTACTCGGATATCATCAATCACATTCCCTTCCTTGCGGCCTTCGAAGTCCCCGCGGTCGAACCTAACATCGAAATTAACTTTCGTATAAGAAATGGCTAACTCTGATACGGCAAAAACGTGAAACTACAAGACTTAAATACTAAACGTGCTATGTGTGAATATTGTGAACTATCTAAAACTTATACTAACCTGAGCTAACCCTTCGCTGTTCGTAACTGGGAAAACAGAATCGTGACACGAAATATCCGTATCGTATTTAGAACTATAACCAAAATAAGAATTTGCTTCCAGATTTTATATACAGAACATATAACATAATCTAACTATACTAGATACCCTAAAATATATACAGAGAGCTACCCTAGAAAGCTCAACAGCCAACTCCTACGAAAAACCGACGAGATCGGAAAAATGGTGGTTGTCGCCGGTCGAAAATTCATAGAATGGGTCCGTGTTTCTAGTGTATATTCTAGGTCTAATTTACAAGGTTACTGTATTATTTGATTTTGCTTAAGATTAACCAACCTATAGCAGATTCAAAACAGAGCTAAAGTCGAACAAATACGACATTACCGATATCAAACATTCTAACTGAACAATACTGAAATAAAAATCTACAGATTTGGAAATTATACCAATTGAATGATCAACTGAAAGGCTCCTTCAAAGATGCACAAGAACATATAATCCTAGCTTGAGAGTTGAGGTAAGGATTCCTAGTACTTAGCTTCTCTTTTCTTCTTTCATTCTAATAGAGGTAGAGAATTTTTAACTAAGATAGGTTATTTGTTTCAAGCCTTAATACATCAACTGAAACAAATATGAACAAGATAAGAATAAGAAATGATAAGGCTAGGAGGAGGGGTGACCATGAAGGATGGTTTGTATTCATGCAAGTAAGAGGTATGGGCTTGATGTTTAACCTAGGGTATGGTATCAATGAGGATTGAATTAATCTTAACCATGACCTAACACTTTAACATAAAAACCCTCACACAACTCCAATTCTCACAAAGAATTAAACTTTCCACAAAACCCCTCATGACACTTATTATTATATAAACAAACTAGTTTCTTTACTAAATTACTCTACCACATATTAAAAGGTCTTTTTATTATAATAAAATTAAAATAATATTTTTTAATTAATTAAATAAAATAATTAATTACCTAAAATATTTCAAAATGTTACACTCTGACAGTCACTCTGTCATCCAGGTCATCTTGAAAGCCTGAAATGATAACCGTCTTCCGAAGGAGGCTGCCGTTACCATATCCCAAGGACATCCACTTATGTTCATAACTGCTTCCCAATGTTTCTCCAGAATTGTATTAATATATATGCTTATTGCAGCTAGTGCAAAGACAACATCTGGTGTGCTATTTGACATCACATGATTTGACTCAATTGCCTAAGCAAGTGATATGTCAATCATGCAAATCTCTCTCCCCTTTAATCTGAAGACATCCTTTAGAGTGGGTGACTACATCACCTGCAGGTACACCACCATGCCAGGAGTCAACCATTCTAAAACGCCTTTAGAATTGTATGGTTCCTAGGCACTCTTACAAGGGTTAATAAGGCATCAACCATGCCTGAATAAAAATTTAGACGTGCCGAACAACCCAAACCCGGGATCTTTGCTAGATTATTAGGGTTTAACATGTAAGTAAATATCTTTACAACTAAAAGTGAGGGATTACAACCTTTGTAGTCCGCTCCTTCGCTTCATAAGCTCCGAGTAGAAGTCCCTTCGCCGCGATCCACGATCTCCCGGACTCAAGAGAGGCTCCACAACTCGAACGATCCATGCTAGCTTGTAGTCTTCCTTTTGTCTGATGATCTACGTCGAAGTTTCTATAACTCAAGCTCTCTCTCTCTCTAATGAGGTGAACACCCTAATCTAATTGGCTAGATTAGATGAGGATGATGGATTAGTATTTATTCTTTCTTTTTATATCAAACTCTCACACTTAAACATCACAAAATGAAAACCAAGAAAGCTTTCTCAAAGCACAAAGTTGAAGAAGAAGATGAAAAAATTAATTAAAACTTTTTGTGATGAATAATGAAATGATATATGATTAATAATGTAACCATGGTCAACTATGACAAGGCTAACCCATGTAGAGAATTAACTAGGGCTAGGGTTTGGGTTGGGTTAAACAATTAGTCACTAGAAAATATCAACCATAATATCTAAGCTCATGACAAAAGAAAACCTTCTAGAAGGTTCATGAAAGAACTAGCCCAATCCAAACCCTAACCTTGTTTAATCTCCACTAAATATGTTGCATTAGTAATCATATCATGTTACAATAATATATATCACATATATATTATATATTTGTAACAAAAGAAAAAAATACAATTAACATATATCGCATATATATCAATGTATTATCCGGTGAGAAAATGAATCAATAAAGCGAGCCAATATTAGATAATGTAATGCAATATATCATATATACTATTATACATTAAATTATCGAATCAACACTTGATCCGACAATCCGGCTATATCGAATATAACCGACTAATATATTATGTACCGATTCATCGAATCAACACTTGATCCGATGACCCGGCTTATATCTAAATATCACGAGAATATAATACGGTATCTCATATCGCATTATCCTCGGTCCTGCACATATCACATATGTGCCCCTACTCCGTTTTGCCTGAGTCCAGAAACCTCTGTGTATGACTCTAAAGAATCGTCAATACGCCGGTAGCAGGTGATGATCATATCAAACACCCACAAGCTGCAAGCGGTCAGCTAAACTTAATAGCCACCCAGATATTGAGCGATCAAAAGATCAACAAGCTAGCCTGTACATTCTCCTGTGAATCCAATCAGTAACACTCCCGTACAGTCCGGTCTCTTCGTCTGATATGTTGCATATCTAGTCTAGAGGTGGTATACGTCAGACCACAGTAACCGATAAGTCATGTCGATGTGAGGCTCATAACGGGTCGAGAAACTACTGGTAACACTTACCCATAAATATCTGTATCAGCCCTGGCCAGGGACTTCCAGTTATAGCCAATCGAACACAGCACAACATCAACTCTCTATACCGGGAGAGACGAATCCCCTCCTATCGCTCATTGCCTCCATGTGACTCGGGACTTCACCCAAAAGCCACCGTTTTGCACGCCCTCTTGGACGTGGTAAGGTGGAAATCAAAGCACAGTGGGAATCACACAAGTCTTTATGACGATCTCGGGTCTACAGGCTACCCTGTACTAGTGTCACTGGAGAACTGCCATCTAACGTGTGGTATATCACCATCTGGGAGTTCTCGGCGAGTCCGTCCAGTATACCCAGTCTCCACTGAGTACCCGTACACCATCCTTGATGTCAAAACACCGATGGATATAGGATCATCCATCGCCCATCATATGGGTCAAGATGCGTATACGCTATTCTACTCTGGTGTATCGATGCCCTGTCTCGATATACCCTCGACTAGGAACAGTTATAGGATGTACTCATCAACTACCGTGGCCCCATTAGTATGATCTCATCATAGTCCCAGTAGTCGAGTACAGATCCTAAGGGCTTTATCAACATGTGAGAGTAAGACAGTAAACATATACAAGTCAACATGTTAAGATAAAGTGAAACCAAATAGCATACTATCATGGCGAGCAAGAAAGTCCTCTCTATATATATCCAAGCATCCATTATAATATACATCATATGTACAACAATGACCTCTAGGGAATATACATAACTAACAATCTCCCACTTGCACTAAGGCCAGCTGCTGTAGTATCTCATACCTAGCATCCCGAATAATCTCTCAAACTGTATCTGGGGAATGGCCTTCGTGAGTGGATCCGCAGTGTTGTCCTTCATATCTACTCTCCTGACCTCGATCTCACGGCGATCAACTATCTCCCTGATCAGGTGATACCGCCTCAGAATATGTGTGGACTTTTGATGGGACCTGGGTTCCTTGGCCAAAGCCACAGCTCCATTGTTATCGCAATACAGAGGTATTGGATGCTCAATGGATGGAACCACACCAAGTTCACTAATGAACTTCTTTATCCAGACAGCCTCTTTGGCAGCATCGTTGGCAGCGATGTATTCAGCCTCCATCGTCGAGTCTGCAACGGTATCCTGTTTGGAACTCTTCCAACATACCGCCCCTCCATTGAGGGTAAAGACAAATCCCAAGTGCGACTTACAGTCGTCCTTATCACTTTGGAAGCTGGAATCGGTAAAGGACTCCACCTGGAGTTCTCTGTTACCTTACACCAAGAACATCTCTTTAGTCCTTCGTAAGTACTTGAGAATGTTCTTCACAGCTGTCCAGTGACTCTCTCCAGGATCTGCTTGATACCGACTCACTACACTTAGTGAGTATGCTACATCGGGTCTCGTACATAGCATCGCATATATGATAGAGCCTACTGCCGAAGCATAGGGTATCCCTTGCATGCGAGCTCTCTCCAAATCAGTCTTGGGAGACATCTCTTTGGAGAGAGTGAGTCCATAGATCGTGGGTTGGTTCCCACGCTTGGATTCTTCCATACTAAACCTCTTCAATATGGTGTCAATGTACCTGGATTGAGACAATCCCAGTATCCGTTTAGATCTATCTCTATAGATCATGATTCCCAATATGCAGGAGGCATCACCTAGATCTTTCATTGAGAATCTTTGTGATAAGAAGAGCTTGACTGATTGCAGCATAGGAACATCATTTCCTATCAAGAGTATGTCATCCACGTACAATACGAGGAATACAACCTTACTCACTGCAACCTTCTTATAAATACAAGGTTCATCTATATTTTTGATGAAGTCAAACTCTTTGACTACAACATCAATATAGATGTTCCAACTCCGCGATGCTTGCTTTAACCCATAAATGGATTTAAGTAGCTTGCACACCTTTCCGCTGCTCCCACTATCTACGAAGCCCTCTGGCTGAGTCATGTACACGCACTCTTCTAAATCACCGTTTAGAAAGTTGGTCTTAACATTCATTTGCCAGATTTCGTAGTCATGGTATGCAGCAATGGCAAGTAAGATCCGGATGGACTTAAGCATAGCCACTGGAGAAAAGTTTTCGTCATAATCCACACCTGGTCGTTGACGAAAACCCTTTGCAACAAGTCTAGCTTTGAAAGTCACAACTTTTCCATCTACACCAATTTTCTTTTTAAAGATCCACTTGCTCCCAATGGGTTTTACCCCTTCAGGAGCATTTTCCAAAGTCCATACTTTGTTGGTGTACATGGATTCCATCTCAGATCGCATTGCATCCAGCCATTTCACAGAGTCACCACTCGTGATGGCCTGCTCGAAACTAGTCGGGTCATCATCTTCCATGATGCAATCTTCGCTTCCACCATCAATGAGAAAACCGTAGTATCTCTCAAGTGGATGAGAAACCCTGCTAGATCGGCGGAGAGTCTGGGGTTCGTCGGGTACTATTGAATCCTCTGGTTCCATTAAATCTTCAGTTGCAGTTTGTGTTCCTGGAACCTCTTCCAGCTCTACCTCATCGCCACTAATTTCTTTTGCAAGAAATTCCTTTTTCTAAAAAGGTGGCATGTTGAGCAACAAACACCTTTTGTTGTTCACTGTGATAGAATAGATATCCATACGAATTGCTTGGATATCCTACAAACTTACAAAGAACTGATCGTGCCTCGAGCTTATCCGGATTTTTCTTTTTAACATAGGCCGGACAACCCCATATCTTAACTCTTTTAAGAGATGGTCTCTTCCCATTCTATATCTCATATGGAGTGGTAGGCACAGATTTAGTTGGAACTGATATCACCCCCTGACCATTGGAGCTAATGAAGCATGAGTTTACAGGCAGGGATACGACAGAAGATCGCTAGTCACCCCTGGATAAGTGACTAGGACATTTTGTTTGTTTGGATGCTTCGATACGAGGTCATCAAATTGACTAGCTTCAGCTAGAAGGGGACCTCACTCAGACGTATTGTGAGTCGATCGAGACAGGACGAGCGAAAGCGCATTACTCCAGTGACTTGGACGAGTTTCCAAGGACGAAATTGGCCAGACACCTTTCACAGGGTGTTAGAGATGCCGAGTTCGTAACTTCAAAAGAGGCTCTAGATATGAGTACAGCCAATTGGAGCGCAGTCCACACAACTACGAAGAGATGATTCCGAATTGGTCCATATTGAAAGAAAGCAGAGTAAGAAGATCGTGCGAGCTTTTCACGAGTTGTCGTTCCACTCCGTTGATGTCAGAGATTTACTACGCACGCAGAGACGTTGGATACGGACATAATTTCTAGAAGAAGGTCTTGACGGGAATGCAACTGTCCCGGAACAAGAAACGGATTATGTAAAGAGTGATAACTTCCGGGCAGTCTTACAGAGATGAGATTGAAAAGAGACCCAGACAGGATCTTTTGGGAGTACTTCGCGATAAAGACTGGGACTAGGATCGAGTGTGTCGTGCATACTTACTGGGCTAGAGGCTGCCATCATTTACGTGATATGTTATGAGTGACCATGATAATTGGTCAGGAGATCTTCAAAGAAGCGCCAGAACGGGACTGTTTCCGTCATTACTCTGAATCAGGCCGTCAAGCCGAGAAATCATGTAACTGGTAATCCGCAAAGGGAAACGAGGACCTAAGAGCAGAAGACGCCAAACTGTGGACAGGATGCAAATAGATATCTTGCTCTACCAGTCTTGGATGCACCGGCACCTTTCGACATTGAAGGAAGGGCATCTCAACAGCAGTTATTGTGATTGCGCCCTGGTGATTCATATGTCTCATTTTCATCATTTTGATTCCGGTATTCTGATAATTTAGTTTCATAATTGAGATTTTTGTGCACCACAGTTACGCTTGATTCGTATATTCATGTATCAGTTGTACTGATGTTCGTTTTTATGCATACCCATTGCACTTGATTTCGATTTTTTTACGCATTCTGAGATATTTGATTTTGATTTCGTACATACGGTATGCACATGATTTTGACTTATACATTCAGTGTAGCTTACACCCACTTTCAGTACTTTGATTTATGTTTTATGCACGCAGCTGCACACGTTTACGAGTTCATATACCGCGGTATATATGATTTGATTTGGTGTATGTCGTATACCGTTGATTTTGATTTTGATAGTCGAGATTTGTTTTCATGGACCATAGTGCACTGGATTTATATTTTTATGCACCCTGTGCACTTGAGTGAGATTCTTGCACACACTTGGCGCACTATATGCGATTTTATGCATACTAGATGCACTAAATCGATATTCTTCGTGCATATCAGATGCACCTGATATTGTTGTTGTGCACACCTATTGCAATCGATATATGTTTTCGTGGACACCCGTTGCACTTAGTTTTGTTTCTATGCACATTTGTAGCACCTGTATTTGATTTCGATTTCGATTTCCGTGCGCACCAGACGCACATGGCATTCTTTGTATACATTTTTGGGACTGATTTCTTTCGAACGACATGTTTTTATGATATATACTATATGGTTTAATAACCGAGCAGGACTAGTCTGAGGACGGTACCTGAGTATTTTGCATGCATCGATATTTGCGAGGGGATTTTCAAAAAGAGCTATAGTCTCAATATTTTCCTATGTGTCCATAAGTGATACGAAAAATTTACAAAGAAAGCCCTTCCAACTCATTTTCAAAAAGGCGGGACGTGTATGTTAAACCAAAGATATGTGTATATATATAGTTATTTTCTTTATAATGCACACCCGCTACTTGTGCCGTGATATACGCATCGCACGATGATTTGAAAGGGGTTCTGCATGCACTTTTATTCAGTTGTTTAGACGATTTCACAAAGATGCATACTATATATATGTTATAGTTCCAATTATATCGTCTTTGATTTTTATAGTAGATTTGAACTGGTATTTTCGTATTTAACTCACATGATGGCGTGGCACTTGATGGAGTTTCGATTTTGAGTTTTGCACTCGTTTTCATGCGCATAGGTTGCGCTATGATAGGTCTTATGTATTCATGATTTCGGAGCCCCGACGACGACCTGATTGTTTTGCTGAAATGTTTTAGTATTAGGGGATTTAAATTTAAACTCGGGGACCGAATTTATTTAAGGAGGGAAGATTGTAACATTTCAGAAAACAAAATATTATTTTTAGAATTTAAATAATTGAAATAATAAATTTCATGGATATTATGAAAAGTATGGAAATTGGTTTTAATGAAGTAGTATGATTATATACTTATAGTTTGGAAAATAATTAGAAAATTAATATAAATTATTGATTTTGAAGGTATCTATGTGATTTGGGCATTTTACAAATTATTATACAATTAATTGTATATAAGTTAATATTAAACATGATTAATATTTCACTAATTATGCATTAATTTTGCTTATGTATATGACATACAACAAAACATGTTGCAAAACACTTGTTACATTTTTGGGTTATGAACCATGGCCTCTTCTCTTTTTAAATGTTTTTATTTTAATATGAAAAGAAAAGGGAAAAGAATAAATAAAATAAAATAAAAGAAAAAGTGATATGGAGGCATGGGCTATGAGAGAGGGGGGAGAGAGGGGGGAATTTCTACACACTCATGGCTCATTATCTTTCTTCACTTCATTCCTCTTCTTCATCTTCTTCATCTCTTCCTCATCCTCCACTTCCTCTTCCACCATACACCACCCCAAAAACCAACCACCAAATCTCACACTCCCTTCATAAAAATTGACCACAAGCTCACGACAAACCTCTTGGATGCATCAAGTTGGGACTTTAAACATTTTGGGTAACCCTAGAATTTTCCTTAGTTGCTACATAAGGTAAATCCTACACCTTTAGTTTAGAATTTGAGTTTCCTTACCTCCTATAGTGATTTAGAGTCTAACTAGTGCATGTTTATGATCTTGGAAAATTCCAAGATGAGGTTTAAGGTATAGTATGACTTGTGAAGGTGTAATTGACCCGTAGTTAATGACCACAACCCCTGTAGTGTTAGTATTATGGACTAAACCTGAGACTAAACCGCAAATTATGAACTTGGAAATCTCCGATATCGGTTTTTGTGGAAATTGTGATATGATTTTGGGATCTGCTATAACTTGGGAGCTCTGAAAAATAATTAGCAATCACGGTGAGACGTGCAGGTGACCTAAAAGCTACCTTAGAGACCCAAGACCCCATCTCCAAAACTTGGCCACAAATAAACTCTATTTGGCCACAATTTGCGGCCTGGGTATGAGCAATTGGGTTCGTGCTTGGTCCATGGCTCCTTTATCCTATAATTTGACCTATCCTATATGCAAAATATCCCAATTTCACCTAAGGCAAAATCTGGAAGTGTTTCTTAAAGTTTCTGATTTCGATTTGCGAGTTTTGTTAACTTGAATTTTGGGTAATTGGGTTTTGACTCGGTCGTTTGACGTTTGTACGTCAGCATCGAGGGCTGTTTGGCTATTCTTGCATGCATGGACCATAGGTTCTAACCTATGTGTGTTTCATGTGTCGCTTTAGTTTTCGTATTCGATTCGTGTTTACGATACGACGTGTTTAAACCATAGGTACCTTTGCGTGAACTTCAGGACGACAAGGGAGAGCAATGTGTCATCGACTTCGGCAAGCGAGGATCGAAGGTGAGTAGATGTATATCTATGGGGGAAGTCGGGTGGATGGCGTATAGCATCCCCGCAACCGTAGATTAGGCTTATAGATATATCTATTTATATATTTCAATGTGGGATATAGATAACTAGATAATAGTGTGCTAGGAGACTTAGGTTAGAATAGGCGTACTCGTGAGAAGGTTTACCCTTAGTTTTATTTCCTTAGTCGTGAGCGGTTGGTTTTTATTTTGTTGCGCACACGCACGCACACTTGATATGATAGGTGTGTATATGTATATATGTATGTGTGTGTGTGGATATGTTGATATAAATATATATATATATATATATATAATATGAGAATAATGGAGAAAAGATGCCATAGGAGGGAATTCCCTCCTATGGCATCGAAAAAATACCCCCTCCCTAGTTTTTTCTGACGATCGGCACCCACCATCTTCATCGTCATCATCTAAGATGTGAATACACCAAATTTCATGTGATTCTACAACTTTTTCACCGTTGATTTAGCAATGTAAAAAGTTCTATTGTCGGTAAACCGTTAATTTTGAACCCACTAAATCAACGGTGAAAACGTTATAGAATCACATGAAATTTGGTATATCCACATCTTAGACGATGACGATGAAAATGGTGGGTGCCGATCGTCGGAAAAAACTAGGAAGAGGGTGTTTTTTCGACGCCATAGGAGGAAATCCCCTCCTATGGCCTCTTTTCTCCATTAATCTCATATAATATACATATACGTGTAAGATGAGGATATGATATGTTATATGAATATGAGTCGATACGATCGAACAGGATGTCAAGAGATCATGATAAATGATGAGAGTTGAGACATCGTATATGATGCGATATATTAAAAGATCGTTGGGCGTTATATACATAACATGCGATAACATGTGACTTGATGAGATAATAGATTGTACGTGACCTTAAATCCGTACCCTTGATTATGATATTGTACGACGGATGATACAGTACGAACTATATGATATATATATATATGCTATTTGACCCGTACCCTCAATTTTGAGGATGCCGTACGAAGGATTATACCGTACGATATATATATATATTTGATTAATCCGCACTATTGACTCGAGGATGCCGTATGATGGATATTACCGTACGTCATACTATATGACTGGATCGCCGACTACTAGATATATCGACTCGGATATGATTTCGATTTCTATTTACTTTCGTCTCAGTTCTTAGTTTAGTCTTTTAGAATCCGACGTTTGGTTTCCCTTTCTCAGCTTCCTGCTCGAGCTACTCGGCTAACTCTGGTCATACCTATTTTCAAAATGAACGAATCGTAGGTATTTTCAAAGAGCAACACGAGGAACGCTACGGATTTTCAAATGATATCTCTTTTCTCAAAAACACCGTAGCCCTTACTTTTCTAAAAACAACGATTCGTACTATTTTAAATACGGTAACTGTATGGCTCGTATATAGATATGTATATTTTATAATGTTGCATTTACTGTTTACTTTTCCGCAATGTTCATGTTGTTCTCATTGCATTGCATATATACATGTGCTCTCATTAGCTGTTATGATCTCGTCTGTTAGAACACATGCACCATTACCGATGATGCATATATTGCACGTACACTTACTTGCCGGCTCACACACATCATCATCGGTAATTGTCATGCTACGTACACAATAGAGAACCATTACTTCATTCGTATAACCTGATAAATTGTAGCTTAGTAGTATTATTTAGCATTCATGATCTCTCATGCTAGTCTAGACATTGCATTTCTTACATAGATGCCACATGCATTTGTATACATACATTCTGGTTATGCATTGTAGATTGGCTATATGCCGGTATTCATTATTTCCGTATTGACTCATGATTATGAGATTTCGGTTTTCATGAGATTTCTGGATTTAGAAAACCGTATGTGAATTTGAAAACTTATGCTCGTTTTAAAAGAAAATGCGGTTTCTTATGATATGATGTGTGGTGTCCACCATGAGATTTCTCGTCTCAGGTCGATGGATCTTCTCAATTGGAAGATCTCTCGGTTCTTGAGCCATATGTTTACCCGATTCGAGAAGAGAGGAGGCACCGTCTGCGAGTACATGATGGACCTGGTGCGGTACCCGGGGCAAGAAGGCCGTATAGAAAGACGTTGAGCCTGACAGAAGAGCACTACCGACCGGTGATAGTTTGGCACGGCGGATATCCGGAGGATACCGACCGTAGTCGTGAGATCAGATGGATATGGGCCGATCCGGACTGACGGAGCCCGAGATATGAGGATTATGTGTCGCTGATGGTCACGGTTTTCATGATGTTTTCGAATGTCGATACTTGGCACTCAGGTTTTATCATGATTTTAGTGTGTCGTTGATGGACACACGTTGGATGATGCATTCATACATGATACTTGATATGTTACTACTTTATGGCACAGACACGAGTACTTTGATATCATTTTATGCTTATATTGTTACCTTTGTTATCACTCGATGTCTCTATATTATTATTATATTACTGCATGACCTAAGATATAGTCATACATTCGGTTTCTACTCGGTGATGTCTTCTACTCATGAGTTGGTAACTCACCCCCATTGTGCCACAGTTTTCTTGCGGGTTTGACCGCACAGGATCCGGTAGCGGCTTGCTGGCACACCGTTTTCTTCAGGGTGATTGCATTGTTAGGTGGGGTTCACTTTCATCGTGACCACCATTGTACTTTTATATTTCATTCAGATGTATCTAGTTAAAAACTCCATCAACCAGACTATGTATATTCGTAGACTTAGAAATCTTTATTGTATATTCTTTCGGATTTAGAGTTACGCTCATGTATTTATTATTGTTTCTAGTTTCTTGATGATGTTTTTGATTTCCTTGCGTTATTTCTCTGTTTTGATACTCGCCTTCAGCGCTGTATATTTATATCTTTGCGTGGTTGTTTTCGCCAATTGGCGAAGAGTTAGCTCCCTCTTGGGGATGCCTATTATTATTATGTTTGTATTGTTTTCGGGTTAAAAATTACAAAGGAGGTGCTGCCGAAATTTCAAACATCGAAAAATATTTTTCAAGACAGATATAAACATTTCATTTTCATATGTTATTACTTATACTTGTAAAAAAAGAACTTGATTTCATTATACCATTATTTCAAAACTCCACTTCCACTATTTTCCCTAAAAAGGTTTAGATTTCTGGGCTTTTGGCTTACTTGAATTAGGTGGGGTCATATAAACTTCACATGATTCAAGTATTAGTCACGTGCCTTTTTTGGGTCGTGACAAGACCGGACTGTACGCTAAGTGTTGCTTATAGGCTTTACGAGAGTTTGGACAAGCTTGCTTGATGATCTTCTATTCGTTCAATACCTGGGTAGCCGTTACGTCCAGCTAGTACCGTTGATGGCTTATAGGTATCTGATGTGATCATTACCTACTGCTAGCGTATTGACGAGTCTTTTGAGTCCCACACAGAGGTTTCCTAGCTCAATCGAAACGAAGTAGGGCACATATGGAGATATGTGCGGGAGCTGGATTAAATACGAGTATGTGATACCGTATTCTAATTAGGCGATATTTGATAACGGTTAAGTTATATATGATATAACCGGATTATTGAATCAAGTGTTGATTCAATGATTTGTTATATGTATATATATATATTTGATATTGACCGGTTGTATATGATATGACTGGATTATTGAATCAAGTGTTGATTTAATATCGAATATTGAATATTAGACGGTTATATGTGATATAACCGGATTATTGAATCAAGTGTTGATTTAATAATTTGATATACATATATATATGGTATTAGTCGGTTATATATAATATAACCGGATTATTGAATTAAGTGTTGATTTAATAATTTGATATATATATTTATATTTGATATATATATATATATAAACTAATATTAGCTCACTTTAGGTTTTCTTCTCTTTATATATAATTGTATATATATATGATATATATATTTATATATAAAATGATTTGTATCATGGTTGATGATACATTGAACATGGGTGTATGAGAATCACACAAGAGTGTAAGATAAATGAATTGATTTATATTTTAAGAAAAGAAAAAAACAAGTGGAGAATGAGTCATGGCTTTGGATGCTTGGAGAAGCATTGAGAAGCCATGACTCATCTCTCATTCTTGTCATTTTCTTAGATATTTTATCAATTCATATATGAGTCTTATCTCTTGTGACGGTTGATTCTATCTCATTCTCATCCTCACAACACCCAAGATCATCTCCTTCTTCATTCTCCTCTCTAGAAAATTCTTGAGGTGAGAAAAGGAAAAAAGAAAAATAATTAGAGTGAGCAAATCTCCTATTTCATCAACCTACACTAGCCTAGCCCTTTAGTATAGGTTGTTTGCTTCACTAATACCTTGATTAGTGAAGAGTGAGCTTGAGTTAAAGAGACTTCAAGGTGGATCATCTTCGGCCTCGAAGACTACAAAGCAAGCTCGTTCCTTTCACCAAGTGGAGTCTAAATAAGAGTTCTAGGGACTACTACTTAGAGCTTTAGAAGTGAAGGACCGGTCTACAAAGGTTGTATTCTCTTTTCATTTAGTGTAGAACTTGTTTGCTTGCTTCTAAACCCTAATTCTCTAGTTCGATTCTTAGATTGTATGCCTTAGCACTTTAGATTTTTTTTAAATTGCATACTTGATGCTCCTTGAAACCTAGTAGTAGTGCTAAGACATACTTTCACATACTCAGGTCATCAGGGCGACGCAATAGTAATATTATGATAATAATAATGAAGAAAGAAATAAAAGTAATAACGGTGGAGACAATAAATGCAGGAAATCGATATGTCAATAATCAATGCAATGTATGATCTGTGTTCCTATTGGTCTCTAAGTCAATTTTGAAATCGAGTTTGCAGAAAGGAGTGATCATGTTTAATGAGGATCTCGTGCGTACCTGAGACTACGACCCACTGTTGCCCGGGACATAACCCTGTTAGCCGGACCACTAAGTCCAAACCTAATATAAATAAGAGTCGTTGTTCGAATGATTATCCTCTAACTCACTAACCTTTCTAAATATGAGTTCCTTTCCACTTCGATTTCCCATTTTCCCTAGGTTTCACTATCTATAAGTATGGGCTAGTTGTGTACAAATGCACACTAATAACGCTGCTCTATTCACTATTCACCGTACTGTTCACTATCACAAATCATTCACTATTCACTGGCGTACTCGGCACAACTAAACTGATACCACTCAAGTCGACAATACAATATACACTAAGAATTAATAAGGATGCTCACTATCGCTAAGGGTATCACAGTAGGGTAAATATGTGAATTCTGCCGCTAAGCAAATCATATGCAATAAGTCATTACGCGTCTTAGGAATTTAGAAAAATAATCACATCAAATCATACGATCATAATTAAGCAAAATGATACCAAAGGGGTAGAAAGTAAACTTAATTATAAATTCAAAAAAATTGGTTTCAAATCAATCGGGTTCCGGGTTTGCGAATTACGATCATTTCTTTTTAAGTGTTCTCTGCTGGAAATTCAGTTCCTAAACTGAAAGTCTGTTTCGTAACACAGTTTCCACCCTGTTGGGATTATAATTAGGCAACTCTACAGTTGGGTAATATTTAGGTTTATTAATTAGGTTTCCAATGCAATAGACGGATCAACAATATCCACTTTGTGCTGAAAGATATGCATTGTTTAAGATCAGGGTATGCGTTTTGTCCCTGCTTGGGACTGCGGTACGTATCGATAATTTAAAATATGATTAAAATAGCAAAAAATGGTAAAAATGAATGAAACTACTACCAATAATCAGCTAACAGAATAATCTTCGCAACGGTATAGGTTCCGCATAATATCATTCTCATACAGAGTTGTAGAAGCTTTTTAATTTAGGTGTCGACTAGCAGTGTTGCTCTAAACTGCAGTCCAAAATCAGGTAAGTTCTCTATTTCCGATGTTCCAATGTTATATTTAACAGCAAACCTATATATCACGTTAAATAATATACAGTAAACTTCGCAATGAGCCTAATCACGCTGTGATTGGATTTTTTTAGAATTAATTATGAATTTAATGGTGTTAGGTGTTCGGTAAAACGCGAGTTTCGGTATAGATGCTAGGGACGTCACTTTATGGGTAAAACGATATCAATTTGCAGTCAGATATCTACAGGGTATTCATTAATAGTAATGGAGTCTAAATACCATGAGTTCCACCATTTTAGATTATGATTTCACATAGAGTTTCGTGTCAAACACATGGGCTACTTATAGGGTATTTAGTTGAAAAGTTCGTTCTTTTAAACATTTGATACTAGACGTTATTCGCGTGAGTTCTAAATAATGTTAACACAGATATAAAAATCTTGTTCGAGTTCCATTAACATGAAGGTTTACAAAACCATTCAATTATCACCAAGGATTCAAAATATACCTACGTACATACATACATACATATGCGTGTGTGTATAAAATGAAGACCTCTAAACCAATATAAATAGCATGTAAACCAAGTTTTGAACTTGTCTGGCGACGAACACGACACGATAATGACAACAACGAATAGCAATGGAACGGCTATTGCGACAGGTGCTCGATGAAATGTCGTAGCTTGAGTGTGAAGGCTTGGGAGTTGGCTAGGCTAGGCAAGGGGAGCTCGGCTCGAGGTCAGTGGCGGAAGCAATGAGGTGGTGGTCCAAAGGGTTCGTCGGTGGTGATGGCGGCGATAGGGAGGATATCGAGGGAAGAAGTGGGTGTGGTGGGTGAGTGAGGTGGCGACGGAGGTGAAGCTCCGGTGGCCGACAGTGAAAGGGGTGGCACGGTTGAGCTCAAGCAGCGGTAGAGGAGGTCGAGGTGGTGGTAAAGATGGCTAAGTGGAAGTCGGGTTTTAGAGAGGGGAGCCGAAGGTGGAGGGCGAAGCTCGGTTGAGTTACCACGGTGGCAGGGTTGCAAGTGGTAGTGGTTCTGTAGTGGAGGAGACGGAGGTGGTCGACATGGTCGGTGGGCGCCAGTGAGGTGATGAGCATGAGCGGTGGAGAGAGAGAATGAGAAGGTGAGGGAGTGGGGCTCGAGCTTGTTGACGAAGGAGGAAGCGGTGGTGGATGCTCAGGCGGCGGTGATCTCGATGGTGATGGAGGAGTGGGTCACGCGGGGTTGCAGGCGATGGATGTTGGAGGTCGTGGATGGTTGGCGCTTTGAGGAAAGAGGAGACGAGAGAAAGAGAGGGAGAAAGAACGAGAGGTGAGAGAGAAAGAGAGTGAACAGGAAGGGGAGAGGGGGATTTTAAGGGGGGAGAGAGATATTTAATATTTTATTAAAAGAATTAAATATGGATTATGGTAATTAATTTGAGATATAGAATTTAATGGGAATTGATTTAGGTATTAAGTGGAATTAAATGAGAGAATTCAAAAGAAATGTGGCAGTTGGGAAGAGAATTAGGTTTGGGTTATTGGGCTAAAAGTTTGAATTTGTGATTGGGTTGTGGGCTTGGGATAGAGTATAGTTTAAGAAATAAAAATTAGGGTGTTAACAATTAGATTAGAGTTTGGAAAAATAATTGAGATTTAAATTTGAAAAAAAATAAAAGGATTGGAATGAATATATATATATATATATTAAATAGAAAGATATAAGGAAAAATAGGATATGAAAAATAATAGAAGTTGAATTAGGGAAAAATATTATTAAAATACGGATAATATATATACACAAGGAAACCAGTTATTAAAAAAACCACCTCAAAACCACATACAACCTTCACATCATGGCATGATCAAGTTTGAGTTTTGAACACTTTTGGCCATCTTGGAAAATTCTTGAGTTGCTTCCATAAGGTAAAACTCTCACTTTTTGATAAGTTTCTTGAGTTCTTGCATTCACATCTAGTTTAGAGTTGATATATACACGTTTTATGAACTTGTAAAATTCTAGGGTGAGATTTAGTGAGTTTTGGTGGGTGATATGAGTAGTAGTAGTGTAGTAGAGGCCTAATCAATGACTATAATCTCTTTAAGTGATAGATAGAGACCTGTTAGTGCAAGTAACCTTGGTCAAGATGAGTTTAGAATTTTCTGATATCGGTTTTTCATTGAGATTTGAGCATTAAATGGAATCTGGAGCTACTCAAGGACTCTGAAAATTTAATAGTGAATACAAAGAGCTGTATAGACCAATAGAAAGCCACCGTAGAAGCCCGAGCCCCTAATTTAATGGTCTGGCCATAGATTTAATAGGAATAGCCGCAATTTGGGGGTCGATTTTTGAGTTAGGCTCTGGGATTTTTTCTGTAGCTCACTTACTAGATAACTAAGCCTACCCTATACGCTAAAAAGACCAAAACACCTTAAGCAAAATCTGAGAGCATTTTACTAGGTTTTGGACGATATTTTATGGTATTTAAAACTTGGTTTTTGGATTTTCTTGATGTGATTTGGTCGTTTGACGTTCGTACGTCGACGTCGGAAAGTATTTTGTTGTTTAAGCACGCTTTGACCATAGGTTCTAATCTATGTGCGCTTCGCTCATGATTTCAAATTCGATTCGGGTTTTTATTGGATTTTGGTTATGGACTCGATTGTAAGTATTTTCGCGTAGACTTTCGAGACGACGAAGGAAAGCAAAGCGTTCATCGATTTCGGCTAGAGCGAGAATATTTGGTGAGTAAATGTATATCTACGAGAGAAGTCGGGTGGATGGCGTATAGCACCCACGCAACCATAGAATTAGGATGTGTGTATGTGTATTAGATAAGTATATTTAGTCAATAGGTTTTGCTAGACTACCATATTCGTATAGGTTTATACTTAGTAGAATGATATACCCTTAGTATTATTCCTAGCCTATGAGCTATATCTACTTATGTAAGTATATATACACACATGATTACCTGATATGATATAAGTCTACTAATAATATGAGGATATTTTACGATATGATGATACAGGTCGATATGATATGATATGATGATATGAGGCGATGTGATATGATATGAATATGAGATGACATGAGATGATATATGAGGATATGAGATGAGATGATGTACGTGGCTATATATCCGTACTATTGATTTGATGATATCGTACGATGGATATTCCGTACGTGATATGATGGGGATGGATCGTCGATATTTCTTTCGACTTGGGAAGATCTTATTTAAAATCACAAAGTAGATACTATGATAAGTTTAGAGTCATACATATTTTCAAAACTAACGAATCGTTACGCGCTTTTAAATGATAACTTTAAGGGGACGCTACGACTTTTCAAATGGTATCTTTTTCAAAAAAACATCGTAGCCCCTATTTTCTAAAACAACGGTTCGTACTATTTTAAACTATAACTGTATAGCTCATACGTAGTTGTGTATTTTTATACTGTTCGCGTTACGATTTCTGTATTCTGTATACACTCGCGTTACGATTTCTTATTTCTGCATACGCTCGTAATTTTTTCATTTACGATATATATATATATTGTGTTTCCTACCCTTATCTTTACATGACTTTGTTTGCTAGAACACACGCACCGTTACCGATGATGCACATGTTGCACGTACACCTACTCGCATACTCACACACACATCATTGGTAATTGCCATGCCATGTACATAGATAGAACTTATTATATTACCGTATCACCTTATAACCTGTTAACATTTTAGTTACCGTTTAGTACTCAGTATCTCATACTAGTTCAGTTATTGCACTTTCTTATTTTGCTATACGACACACTCATATGAACACTTGCTATGCATTACAGTATTGTTTTGTGCCTGTACATATTATTTCATTATTTTCATATTCTTATACGATTCTGTTTTCAAGAGATTTCTGGATTTGAGAAACCGCAGATATTATTTAAAAACTTGTGAATGTTTTAAAAACACAATTTTCTCTTGATATGGTATTTCGACGTCCACCATGAGATTTCTCGGTGCTGAGTTATGATGATTATCCGAATCAAGGCAGGAAGAGAAACCGATTGCGAATGCATGGTGGACCCGGTATGGTATCCCGGGGCAAGAAGATCGTATAGAAAGGCATTGAGTCTGACAAGTGAACACTATCTACCGGTGAAAGTATTGGACTCAACGGATATCCGAAAGATACCGACCGGTGTGATATGAGACAGATGGATATGAGAACCGATCTGATAAGACGGTGCTTGAGATATGAGAGTCGATCCGATGAGACGGCGCATGAGATATGGAGATTTACGTGTCAATACTGGACACAGGTTTTATGATGATTTCGAGTGTCAATACTGGGCACTCAGAATTTTATGATGATTTTGATATGTCGTTGATAAACACACATTGGATGATATATATATATATATATATATATATATATGAGAATAATGGAGGAAAGATGCCATAGGAGGGAATTTCCTCCTATGGCGTCGAAAAAATACAACATCCATCGTGTTTTCTGACGATCGGAACCCATCATCTTCATCGTTATCATCTAATATATGGATACACCAAATTTCATGTGATTCTACAACATTTTCACCGTTAAATTATTGGGTTCAAAATTAACGGTTTACCGACAATATAACTTTTTACATTGCTAAATCAATGGTGAAAAGATTGTAGAATCATATGAAGTTTGGTATATTCAGATCTTAGATGATAACGATGAAGATGATGGGTTCCGATCGTCGGAAAACACAATGGGGATGTATTTTTTCGATGCCATAGGAGGAAATTCTTTCATATGGCCTCTCTCTCTCTCTCTCTCTCTCTCTCTCTCTTTATATATATATATATATGTGTGTGTGTGTGTGTGTGTGTGTGTGTGTGTGTGTGTGACAGATGATATGATACCACATATTGACACAGGCACGATGCTATATATTTATATACATATGTATACACGATCACCTTTGATACCACACGGTATGATATTATTATATTACCTAGAAGATCGTTATATATTTGATTTCTACCTGATGATGTTAATGGAGGTGGTGACGATTTTGAAGAGGGGTGAGGATGGAGGACAGAGATGATGACGATGATGATGATGGAGGTGATGAAGATTTTGGGATAGGGATGGGAAGGTTGATGAAAGAGGTGGTGGAGAGGGAAGGGGTGGAGAAGGCAAGGGAGGTTGAGGAGGGGGAAGGGAACGGCGGCGACGAGTAGACGGTGGTGTGACGGCGGCTAGGATTAAAGATGAAGACGAGGGTATTTTGGGAATAATTGAAATTTTGTGATGATGTGGCGGCTAAGCTTGCAGGGCGCTAACATGGTAATGACGTGGACCGTAAATACTAGCGGGACACTATTAGATATGATAGTTTTCTGTCATTAAAAACTATAGGATAGTTAGTTGTCACAAACTTAAAATATAAAAGAGTTTGTTACATTTAAGCATTTTTTCTGTGCATAAAATGCATACCACATGAGTGAAATTATAATTACATTTTAGACCATGAATATTAAAACAAAATGGGGCCAATGATCAAAAAAATTGAAATGGAGAAGAAAGAACCACTATCGTTAAACCTTCTCTCTGTATATATAGCTAGCTTAAACATTTGCCAAAGGTGACCATCTACAAACCACATATTTCCTCCCACATTTAAACTCAATGGGGAAAGGAGAAGAAGCATGCACAAAGCTATCAAACATGACTAAGACCACATTCCGGAGCCTCACCGCCTCTCTCTCCGGCCTCGAAACCGCCCTCAACCGCTCCGTCGCCGACACCAAGCTCGGCCGCTACTTCAAGCTCGGCCCCCTCGAAACCTCCTTCACCAAAGAACTCCGTGCGGGCACCGCGACGTTCCTCACCATGGCCTACATTATCTCCGTAAACGCGTCCATCTTGGCAGATTCAGGCTGCACCTGCTCCACACGCGACCAGTTTAAATCCGACTCCGACTACCAGAACTGCCTGTCGCTGTCTAGAAAAGATCTTACCATCGCCACGTCGCTAGTTGCCATGCTCGGCAGCTTCGCCATGGGCTCCCTGTCCAACCTGCCGCTCGCCATTGCTCCCGGCATGGGAGCCAATGCGTATTTCACGTACAACATGGTCGGCTTCCATGGGTCCGGCCCGTTGAGTTACGAAACCGCCCTTACAGCCGTGATGCTCGAAGGCGTCCTCTTCTTTGCCCTCTCCGCCCTCGGGCTCCGTTCCAGGCTGGCACGGGCCATCCCCCGTGCGATCCGCCTGGCCACCGCCGCGGGCATCGGCCTCTTCCTGGCATTCACCGGCCTCCAGTCCCAGCAGGGCCTGGGCCTGGTGGGCCCGAGCGAGTCCACGCTGGTCACCATAGCCGACGGAGCGATGCGGGCCCCGACGTTCTGGCTGGGGGCCGTCGGGTTCTGCGTGGCCGCCACGTGTCTGGCCAAGGGAGTCAAAGGAAGCATGATCTACGGGATCCTGTTTGTTACCTTCCTGTCATGGTTCAGACACACCAGTGTCACGTTCTTTCCGGACACGCCACAGGGGAACTCGAGTTACGAGTATTTCAGGAAAGTGGTCGACTTCCATATGCTGAAGTCCACCGTCTGCAAAATAAGCTTCACCAACTTCTTCACTAGCAGGATCTGGATCCCTTTGGTTACAATTCTATACGTAGACATCCTCGACACGACAGGATCGATGTACTCTATGGCAGAGTACGGGGGTTTCACTGACGAGGACGGGAAGTTTGAGGGCGAGTATAGAGCGTTCCTCACCGACGCCGGCACCACGGTAGTGTCGGCATTGCTGGGGACCACGACAGCGACCGCGTACCTAGAGTCGACCGCGGGGATTAAAGAAGGGGGGAGGACGGGGTTGACGGCTATAACGGTCGCGTTCTATTTCATGATGTCGCTGTTTTTCGCGCCATTGTTCACGAGCGTGCCGCCGTGGGCGGTGGGCCCGTCGCTGATACTCGTAGGGGTGATGATGATGAGGACGGTGAAGGAGATCGAGTGGGGGGAGATGAAGGAGGCGGTGCCCGCCTTCCTGACCATGGCGTTGATGCCGCTGACTTTTTCCATATCGAACGGGATTATAGCCGGGATCGGGGTTTATTTGGTGATGAAATCGTGGGATTACGGTGTTTCGGGGTTGAAATGGGGGGCCAAGATGAGGGAGGCGAGGAATCAAGTGTCTGTCGAGGGTGGCCAGGTCTTGTCCGAACCCGTCTAGCGCGTGTTTTGAGTGTAACTAAAAAAACGTATCTGTTGACTTATACGTACGTGTAGTTCCAGGCAAAATAGCGAGTGACTGCATAATGGATCTCACTTGTTGTAGTCACTCTCTTTTATGGCTGTCTATTAGATTAGGTGATGTGAGCCATCAGATGCTTTTTATGTAATGTTAGCGACTTGTTTAGAATGTCTGCTTTATAATATATATATATAGAGAGAGAGAGAGAGAGAGATTAATGGAGGAAAGAGGCCATAGGAGGGGATTTCCTCCTATGGCGTGGAAAAAATATAATCTCCGCCATTTTTTCCGACGATCGGCACCGATCATCATCATCGTTATCATCTAAGATGTGCGTATACCAAATTTCATGTGATTCCACAACTTTTCCACCGTTGATTTAGTGGGTTCAAAATTAACGGTTTACCGACAATAGAACTTTTTACATTGCTAAATCAACGGTGAAAAAGTTGTAGGATAACATGAAATTTGGTGTACCCACATCTTAGATGATAACGATGAAGATGATGTGGGCCGATTGTCGAAAAAATTGGTCGAGGTTGTATTTTTTCCACGCCATAGGAGGAAATTTCCTCCTATGGCCTCTTTTCTCCATTATATATATATATATATATATATATATATATGGGCTTAAGGGTCCTGAGCTCAGCCTCAGGAATTTTTCCTGAGCCCACGGTTAAAAAAAAGGAAAAAAAAAAAGCAGAAGCCTTCAGCTTCAGCTGCGGTTCCTCTGCTTCGATTACTCCTCCATCCATCTCCATGGCTCTCGATCGAGAGATCTCGCGCACCGGTGGCGATCTTCTCTCTCTCGCTTAACCTTGGATCTCTCGCTTCTTTCTCGCTCGACTCACCTAGGGTTTCTCCTCTATCTCTGCCCCAATCTCAACCTTAAAACCTTTCTCTCTCGATCAAACGCGACTCTCTTACTTCAATTTCGAAATCAATTTGATTTCGATTTTTGTTTTTCCATATCGCAGCCTAGGGTTTCTTGGGCGTGGTGATATTTCATCATCTTCAGGTTTTTTAGGAAATTATATAAATTTTGATCTTTTTCCCCTAAAATTTTGTTGAATTCCATCTGGATTTTACTTCAAATTATGTGGTTTGGTCTGTTTGGCTTTGAAATTTAGGAATTTTACAAATTTGCTTTAAAATTTATTCACTTGGCTTGGCTTTTCAATTGTGGCATTATGTTGCCGACATGGTTGTTGCTTTGGCTATGAAAATACAGGTTTATGGTGGGTTTTTTGGCTACAATTGTTGATAATTCATGAGAAATAGTTGGGTTGGCATTGATTTTGAATGGATTTGGCAACGAAGGAATGAAACTTCTTATAACTCATTGGGAAAATGTCACGCCCCGCTTCCCAGAGTACGCAAGATTGGGCACGTGACATAGCCAACCATGCTACCTGTGGGTAGGAAGTATCCATCCACGGTCACATTACGGTTGTAGAGATATCAAGAACAAGATAAATAAACTAATCTAACACATGTCCAAATCCATAATAACAAGAGTCAATAAACAATAAGTGCGGAAGCAAATGATCCAATACAATAAATAAACAGTACGTCCCATAATGCGGGCTCACATCTGGAAATGAAATGAAATAAATAAACTAAACACTATGGAACTCACAGATCAGCCTGCTGGCTGAAGTACTCCTGCTCGGTCGTCGACAGTGGTAAGGAATCTGGGCCATGCAAAACCCAGACGTCAGCGCGTCATGCCAACCAATAATATAATATGAACATGGTAATAAGCAATGCAGGGATGAACATGAATAAAGCAGTACTATGAAATAACAGTGCAGGGTAATGTGCAGTGGTAACTAAACTGTCCTATCAGGTTTCTACTCTAAAGTCTTTGAAATCAATTGGTGACTCGTCGATGTAACTCAATAGTATCCCGTGCGTGCCCGGGACCACGGTCAAGATTCTCGGGGCTGAATCCGAGACGTGCCGCTAGGCAGTAATAGGTAGCAGGATGGGCGAGTGATGTCAGCATCATCACTCCGGGGCTGGCCAAGCCCGTAAGACTGATCAGAACAGGTATCGAACTGTTGAGTTACAAGTCGGTTTCACCTTTGATTTCCCCATACCCCCAAGTTATGTATGTCAGGTCAGGTATTCAGTAATCAAGGACTAATGCCAACGCGGGATCAGGTAACAGGTCAGGTCATGGTACAACAGGTTGAGTCGGTATGTACAGGGTATCATGTCCGGTGCATCAGTATGTAAATATATGTCATATGTAGCAAGGTCCGGTCAATATGTAGTGCAATCGGGTACGTGCTCATAACAGGTATATAGTCGAATAAGGAATAACAGCAGGAATAAAGTAAACAACAATAACGGTTCAGTTAATCACAATGGCACATGAATATGGTGCAGTTGTATTATACTAACAGGTTCGAGCACCCTTGGGGTGCAATAATCACCGTGTAGCGCAATATTAATAACAGCAGGTAATGAAGATATAAGTGTACGACTATCGTCCTCTAAATAACAAAATGATTAACAGGTAGTTGTTATTAAGGTTATGGTGGTAAAGTACGATTTAGATGGCAGTATTATGATGCATATCACATTTCGTCCAATGAAACAAGTAACAATACTTAGTTAATATAGTAGGTTTTATGAGTCAAACACTTAATTAGTTTAACGTAGCATGTAGCAAGAAATCTTGCCTCGACGGTTTCGCAAACCGGAAAACACGAACGCAACGTCGGCGGAAAACACGCGACGGATGCACGGGCCACGGATCGAGTCCAAACAGCGAACAGCGGGACCACACGGACCAGAGTACTTCGCTGGAGAGTCGGGTCCAGTCGTCGGCACGGCCGGAATCCGGCGAAATGTCAAAACGGCGACAAATTAGAAAAATACGACACACGGACACTAAGACCAGCGGGGGGGGTTTAACACGAATGGAAAGGTAGAGGTAAGCTTACAGGGAAGAACCAGGGGGTAACCACGACGGGTTCGACGGCGATGAGGCGCCGGCGAGGCGGCGATGAGGCGCCGGCGAGGCAGCGACGGCGGCAGCGAAGGTTGAAGGTTGCTGGAGGTCGCTGGAATCGAATGATGCGGTGAGTAGAGGGGGTGCTGGCCTGCTCTGGTGTTCAGGGGGAGAAGGAGGTGATCGGCGGTGGCTCTGGCAACGACGGTGAGGGTCGACGGCGCTGTTTCCCGGTGACAGGGTTGGTGTTAGGGTTGGGCTCGGGTTCTGTGGTGGTCCGGCGAGGGGAGGAGGAAGACGAGGAGGTCGGGACGAGGGTGAAGGGAGGAAGTCTCTGGCGTCGTCGGCGATGGGAGGCGGCGGCGACGGCGAGATCTGCGTGCAGGTGGTGGCGTCGGGGTTGGGTTGCAGGCGCTGAAGGAAGGAGGAGAGGAGGAAGGGGTGCGGTCGAGGCTGTGGAGGCGAGGAGGATGGTGGCGAGGTCGTGGGGAGGTCGACGGCGAGGCTGCGGCGGCTAGGGTTGGGGTTCGTAGGGTTCGTCGATGGAGTTTCTCGTGGGGTTGAGAACGAGGAACAGTGGGGAAGAATATAAAATAGAGAGAGAGAGAGGGTTTTAGGAGAGAGGGAGAGAGAGATTTTAGGAGAGAGAGAGAGAGATTGAGAGGCGGAGAGAGAGAGAGAGAGAGGTGGGACCCACGAGGGATTTATTCCCTCGTGATTGGCTGGGAGTTGAAAAGAATTTTTAAAGAAAGATTAAAAGAGATTTTAACGTAAATTTTGTAACAGAATATATATTTTATGGTTTTATAATATTAAATTTAAATGGGTATTTCGGCGCTAAATGAAACATTTCCAAATCGCGCCCGGGTTGCGCCCAAATGTTTCAAATTCAAATTATAGGATTTTAAGCGAGTTCCAAATTTTGAAATGAGGTGTTTTATGATTAAAATGCATGCCCCCAAGTCGGACACTTGCACGCGCGCGTAGTCGTCCAAACTTGTCCGTTTCACCGAACGGGACGAAATCTCGACGCGCGGACGCTACCACGCGACTAGTGGTGACGAGTAGGCCAGTATGGATATTTTTAATTTTATTTTAGGTGTTAAAATTTGTTATAGACAAAAATGACTTAGCCGGTTAAAATTTAGCAAAATCACCAAACAATCAAGATAATTGAAATGAGCAATACAACACTCAACTAGTACCAGAAATAGTATTATTGGGCTCGGGTGTTACATCATACCCAACAACAAAAAGAATTTCGTCCTCGAAATTCCAAGAATACAAGATAGCTAACTACAGGAAAAGGTGAGGAAATTTCTGCCGGATCACGTCTTCTCGCTCCTATGTGGATTCTCCATGCGATCGGTTACCCCAAGAAACTAGCACAAGGGGGATAATCTTGTTCTTAAGAACCTTTTCTCTTCGATCCTTGATTTCAACCGGTCGCTCTTCAAAAGTTAGGTCCTCCCGTACAGTCAACTCCGAATGATCCAAGACGTGAGTTTCATCGCGAACATACCTCCGTAGTTGAGATACATAAAACACATCGTGCACTCCTGCCAATGACTGTGGTAACGTCAAACGGTACGCTACCTCTCCAACACGCTCCAATATCTCGAAGGGTCCAACGAATCGAGGACTAAGCTTTCCCCGACTCCCAAAGCGAATCACCCCTCTAGTCGGTGATATCTTCAGGAATACCAAATCATCCACGGTGAACTCTAGAGGTCTTCTTAACGTGTCAGCCCAAATTTTCTGTCTGTCTTGAGCTGCCTTCATATGCTTCCTGATTGTATTCACCTTCTCGACTGTTTGTACCACCAAATCTGGCCCTAATAACCTTCGTTCACCAATATCATCCCAACAAACAGGTGAACGGCACTTTCGACCATACAGCGCTTCAAACGGAGCCATCTGAATAGTCGTTTGGAAGCTATTGTTGTACGAAAACTCCACCAGGTGTAGATGATCCTCCCAAGAACCTTTGAAGTCCAACATGCAAGCCCTCAACATATCTTCAAGGGTCTGGATCGTTCTCTCCGATTGTCCATCAGTCTGAGGATGATAGGCTGTGCTAAACTTCAATCGAGTCCCCAAACTTTCTTGTAAACTCCTCCAGAAGTGCGACAAGAACCGAGTGTCCCGGTCGGACACGATGATCACCGGTACTCCATGCAATCTTACAATCTCCTGCATGTACCGCTCTGCCAAAGTCTCCGTCGATTGACCGACCCGAAAAGGAATAAAGTGAGCTGCCTTGGTCAACCGATCGACAATCACCCATACTGCATTGTTGCCCTTTGGACTCCGCGGTAAAGCCGTCATGAAATTGTAAGTCGATGTAGTACACCCCAGTACTTGTGGGGAGGCGGAATTTTCAAAACCGAACTTGTTTAGTGAACGAACATCGACTAACCGCTTGAATCGAAGCTAAACTATAAATAACCAAACACAAAGTGTTTCTTAACTATTGTGTTTAGGGATTATACCTAATGAAACCAGTCCTTCGTCTTTACGATCTCCTTGTTCTCCTCGACCTTCTCTAGGTAGTAGACGATCCACCCGAGAGCAAAACTCCAAACTAAACCTCTAACTTGAGGTAACTAATCTTCTTGGATTGCTAATCAAAGAAGATAGAATGAAATAGAGTGATGGTTATGGATTGATTAGTCTTTCTAATCCTTTGATCTCAACTCATGAGGTGTAAGGATTAGGGTTTGAAGATGAGAGCTTGAGGAGAGAGAATGTGAGAATGATTATTCAATAAAGTTATGAGTATCATAATATATATGAAGCATTTTCTAATAAGAAGAAAAGAATAAAGAGTGATGAATAATCATGCTTCATAAAATATCAAGTGGTGATTCATTAGCATGAGTCATTAAGCAATAAATGTGCATTAATGAGATTAATGAATCACCCTCATGACTCATATAACTCATTCAATGTATATGACACATAACCCTCCTTAGTCACCATCTTCTAGAAGCTTCTCGTACAATTACGAGAACGCCCCTCCAATCCGCAAAAATACGGAAAAACTTTAGACTGTAAAAATCCAATAACCGGATACCAGTAACTGGCTTAAACCAAAGCCGACTGGTAAAAACTGTCCAAACGACGTAAGTGTGTAAACACACATACGCGTCCGAACCCTTGTCGTAAAACCATACGACCTCTATATCGTTTCGCCTGGAGTAGGAAACTCTCTGTGTGGGACTCTAGAGACTCGACTACTACGCTGGCAGTGGGTTTAACCACAGACCGCAAGCGGCACTAGCTGTACGTAACGGTCCCCAGGTAGTTGTCGATAAGAAGGCCGATGAGGAAACCCATCCGAACTCCTACTGAGTCTGATGTGACAATCTCCATACAGTCCGGTCCGTTCGTCCAAGACTATCGCATATCGGGCCTAGGAGGGCGGCAAGCGTCAGTCCCCTAATAGCGGTATAAGTCGTGTCGGAGGGAAGCCCATTACACCCTGAGAAACTACTGGAACCTACCAGCAAATCTCGCTTGCCCTGGCCAGGGACTTTGCGTAATGGCTCTCTGACACAGCACGATATCTACTCCCAATACCGAGAGGGACGAATCCTGTCTAACCGCCACTGCCTCCAAGAGCTCGGGACTGCACCCAACTGCTACCTGTTTGCACGACTCCTTTGAGCCGTGGTAGGGTAGCAATCTAAGAACAGTGGGACACACTCGAGGCGAAGTAGCAGTGTCAAGTCTGCGGACTACGCTGTACTCATGTCACCTGGGAACTGTTCACTGACGACTGGTATCAAACCAACCAACAGTTCCCTGTGAGTTCTGTCCGGTATACCCGTAACCTAACGAGCACCTGTATACTATCTCCAGTACGACATACTGACGGCTGTGGGACAGACCATCTCCCCAACTGGGATGAGAAGCGTACACACTAGTCTACTCCGGAGTATCGATGCTCTGTCTCGATAATCCAACGACCAGGGACCAGAATAAGGATGTGCTTGTAGACTACCCAGCCCCCACTAGTGTGACTGCCATCACAACGCTGGTAGACAAGCAAGATCCTAAGAGCTCTATCAATACGTACACTCACATATTAAGATAGAAAAACCAAGTAGCATACTACCATGTTTAGCAAGACTGTTATATACATGTGAATATCCCAAGCTTCCATTAAGTAATATACAAACTAGTATGATACAGTAATGGCCTTCTAGGGCATAAACACTAACAATCTCCCACTTGCACTAGGGCCATGTACTGGCATATCGTAGACCAATGATCTCGAGTAGCCTCTCGAACTGAATCTGAGGAAGGGCCTTCGTGAATGGATCAGCAATGTTCTCTTCTGAAGCAACTCTCCGAACCTCGATCTCCTGACGATCAATGATCTCCCTGATCAGGTGATACCGCCTCAAGATGTGTCTGGACTTCTGATGGGACCTTGGTTCCTTCGCTAAAGCTATAGCTCCGTTGTTGTCGCAATACAGAGGTATTGGATCAACTATGGTAGGAACCACCTGAAGTTCTGTTAGGAACTTCTTCATCCAGACTGCTTCTTTTGCGGCATCGCAAGCAGCTATATACTCCGCTTCCATTGTCGAGTCAGCAACGGTGTCCTGCTTGGAGCTCTTCCAGCACACCGCCCCTCCATTGAGGGTAAAGACATAACCCGACATGGACTTAGAATCGTCCTTATCACTCTGGAAGCCGGAATCAGCAAAGGCTTCCAACCTGAGGTCTTTTCCGCCGTAAACCAAGAACATCTCCTTAGTCCTCCTCAGGTACTTGAGAATGTTCTTAACTGCTTTCCAGTGCATCTCCCCTGGGTCTGACTGATACCGGCTTACCACGCTCAGTGCGTAAGCTACATCTGGTCTGGTACACAACATCGCATACATTATAGAGCCTACCGCAGAAGCGTAGGGTATAATAGACATGCGTTCCCTTTCCAAATCAGTCCTGGGAGACATCTTTTTGGAGAGGGTGATTCCGTGACAAGCCGGTAGATTACCGCGCTTAGAATCTTCCATACTGAATCTTTTCAGTACAGTGTCGATATACCTGGACTGCGAAAGTCCCAACATCCTCTTGGATCTATCACGATAGATCCGGATTCCCAGAATGTAAGAGGCATCACCCAGGTCTTTCATGGAGAACCTGTGTGACAAGAATCCTTTGACAGATTGTAGCAAAGGAATGTCATTTCCTATCAATAGAATGTCATCCACGTACAAGACGAGGAATACGACACTTCTGGCTACAACTTTACTATATATGCACGGTTCATCTGGATTTTTGATAAAGTCATATTCTTTGACTGTCTCATCAAAACAGATGTTCCAACTCCGCGATGCCTGCTTTAGTCCATAAATGGACTTAAGTAGCTTGCATACTTTCCCGCTGCTCCCACTCTGATTGAAACCCTCTGGCTGATCCATATAGACGCTCTCTTCTAAATTTCCATTCAGAAAAGCCGTCTTTACGTCCATCTGCCAGATTTCATAATCATGGAAGGCAGCAATAGCAAGAAGGACCCGAATGGATTTGAGCATAGCCACTGGAGAAAAAGTTTCGTCATAGTCCAAACCAGGTCTTTGACGAAAACTCTCTGCAACAAGTCTAGCCTTATAGGTTTCCACCTGTCCATCTACACCAATCTTTTTCTTGAAGATCCATTTGCATCCTATGGGTTTTACCCCATCTGGAGCAAAGTCCAAAGTCCATACTTTGTTGGTGTACATGGACTCCATTTCGGTCCGCATTGCATCTAGCCATCGTACCGAGTCGCCGCTCTGGATGGCCTGCTGGAAGTCAGTAGGTTCATCATCATCTATGATGCAATCCTCTCTATCCCCGTCTATGAGAAAACCGTAGTATCTCTCAGGCGGATGAGACGGCCTACTACTCCTGTGGAGGGGTGCAGGAATGTTCTGTTCTTCTTGAACCTCTGGTTCTACCAAACTTTCAGTATTAGTTTGTGGTTCTGGAATTTCTTCCAGTTCTATTTCGCTCCCACTTGATTCCTTTTCTAAAAACAGATGTTCCAGAAAATGGGCATTACGAGAAACAAAAACCTTTTGTTCCTCTGCGTAATATAAATAATATCCCTTGGAGTTCTTTGGATATCCCACAAACAGACATTTTACTGATCGTGCCTCGAGCTTGTCCACATGCTGCTTTTTAACAAAAGCTGGACATCCCCAAATCTTCATATGCTGAAGATGGGGTTTCTTCCCAGTCCACATCTGATATGGAGTGGTAGGCACAGTCTTGGTAGGAGCCCTGTTCAAAAGATATGCCGCTGATTCTAGCGCATAACCCCAGAAAGATCGCGGCAACTCAGCATTACTCATCATGGATCGTACCATATCCAATAGGGTTCGATTCCGTCTCTCCGATACACCGTTATGCTGTGGAGTGTACGGAGGAGTAAGCTGAGAGAGAATTCCTTTCTCTTTTAGGTAACCTAGGAACTCGGCACTCAAGTATTCACCACCTCGATCAGATCTCAGTGTCTTAATACTTTTGCCTGTTTGGTTTTCTGCTTCACTCTTGTATTCCAGGAATTTCTCAAAAGCCTCTGATTTATGCTTCATTAAGAAAACATATCCATACCTAGAGAAATCATCTGTAAAAGTAATGAAGTAGGAATAACCACCTCACGCATGTGTAGACATTGGACCACATACATCGCTGTGTATGAGTCCTAAGAGCTCGCTCGCTCTTACTCCTTGTCCAGTGAATGGAGTCTTTGTCATCTTTCCTTTGAGACAAGATTGACAAGTGTCATAAGATTGATATTCGAACGAGTCTAAATATCCTTCTCTATGCAACTTAGTCAACCTTCTCTCATTGATGTGACCCAGTCTACAATGCTATAAGAAAGCTTTATTCAAATCTGGAGACTTTCTTTTTAGTGTGTTCTGGACATTGAAAATTTGGAGTTGGTTTAAAACATATATGCCGTTATTTAATGTACCGGACCCAATCAAACCATGATTAAGGTGGATGTTAACAGCATCTCTTACAAACGTGAAATCATAACCTTTATTTGATAACAAGGAAACTGATATGATATTACACGTTAAGCTTGGTACAAAATAACAGTTATGTAAAACCAAAATGTGTCCACTCGTCAATCCTAGGTGATAGTCCCCGACGGACGCAGCTCCCACGCTAGCTCCGTTAGCAACCTTTAGGGTCATATCACCTTCCTTCAGCACTCTACGGTTTCTCAGTGCCTGCAATGAATTGCAAATATGAGATCCTGATCCGGTATCCAATACCCAGGAAGTAGAGTTGATCGACAGACAATTCTCAATTACAAACACACCTGAAGTCGAAGCCACAGCTTGCTTCGGTTCCTGGTTCTTGGCGTTCCACGCCTTGCAATCCTTCTTCCAGTGCCCTTTCCTGTGACAATGGAAGCACTCATCCTGGCCAACTATCGGTACTGCAATCTTTTTCTTTCCCTTCCCTCCCACCTTACTAACACCTCCTCAAGGTCTGGGTGCGGCCTTCTTCTTCCTTCCTTTGGCCCTAGCCTTGGACCCGGAAGAAGATGTACCGCCAACAAACATAGCGGGTGTTTCCCTTGCTTTCTGCAAGGTGCCCTCTGCACTCCTTAACATGTTCAGGAGTTCCGCAAGTTCAACTTCTTTTCCTTGAAGGTTGAAGTTGAGGATAAACTGGGCGTAGGTGGGAGGAAGGGACTGGAGAATAAGGTCTGTATAGAGCTCATTATCCAAAGTCGTCCCAAGGTCTGCGAGCTCTTCAATAAAGACGATCATCTTTAGGACATGTTCTCCTACCGATGACCCGACAGCCAACCTCGCTCGAAACAAGTTCTTAGAGGTCTCGTATCTTGCTATACGAGATTGCTCTCCATAAAGTTCCTTTGTATGGAGAAATATGCCATCAAGGTCCATATCCTCGTGCCTCCTCTGATGTTCATTGTTCATCGAGGCAAGCACGATGCACTTGGCTCTCGCGCAATCTAAATCCCAGGTTTTGCGGATTTCCTTATCCGCATTACTGGATTTGGGACCAGGGACAACAGGTGCCGTAGCGGTGAGGACGTACCCTAATTTGTCATAGGTCAAAGCCATTTTGACATTCCGCAGCCAATCATTATAGTTTAGCCCTGTCAGTATATTTTTCTCTAAAAGTAACTTAAGTCCAGTCATTTTCAGGGTCGCTGCAATTAGGAGAGAGAGAAGAAAACTCTTTAGCATGATGCTCTTGCAAGTTTAGAGTGGTTTTTAGTTTATCTAAACTGGATGGCTCCCACTGTTTCTCGAATCCTTCCTCAAACCATAAAAGAAGAATTAGCCAGGACTATTCTCACCGTACAATACTTGCTTAACCGTTCAGCCAGGCTGGTGTCGGTACTTCGAGGGAGGTTTTCCAACGCTTTCGCGAAGTTCCTTAATTAAATAACCTCTTTTCTCTGGGGGTGTAACCCCGCTGACACTTTTCTGGACACCTACTAGGTTTATAGCATTGATCGTTAAGTGACGAATATCCTGATAAGTAGCATATACTCACAGTAGGATCGGGATCCAAATATCATCGTATGATAATGTTGAAGGAATGCTACCAATATTCATCAAACTCCAAATGGTATGCATCTCTTTGCAAATTTCAGTTTCTTTAGAAATTCCCGATATAAGTTTTTGCCCCATGTTCTTATGACCTTGGCTTTGGTCAAAGTGTCATAAGTCACATGTCAAGTTCTACCCGTCATTATCTTGTTAATTTGAACCCATCCGTATATACCCCTGACTTTGGTCAAATGGTAATACGACTGTCCCAAACCAACTCATCTATCTTATGCAACAAATGAAAACCCAGCAGCTACCAAACACTATGCCTTGACTTTGGCCAAAATGCATAGCTTGAATACTACTGAATACCCAAATGAAATGACGGAGGGCTACGAATGGTTTTGGCGAAACCGTGAACGTAGTGAACTTGATATAACCGAAGGAACCTGATAGCTTTTAAAAGGAGTGGTTAAGGCTCCGCATTTAAAAATATCTGTTTTTAAAATTAACCGTGTGGTTTCTTTTAAATTGTTCCAACGATTAAAACTTTGGTTTATTTTCTTTGCATTATAGATAATGCGTCCCATCATTAACCTATCATTGCAGAAACAACGAAAATACAACGTCCTCTTATGCCATCCGCATTCGCCACGGGGTCCCGTCATCACCCGTTAGGTTACTTAACTAACGACAGAGCGGGGGCTGGGCTAGCGCGGGTGTAAAACATAAGTGACGTCTAAATAGCTATCATAAATATAGATATTTTACATTCGTCTGACGCAATGATATTCATTCCAGAACACAGATAAACAATAATGGATTTGCAAGCAATCTGTATTTCTGTTGAGCCTGCAAGAAAAGACAGATTACACAGTTGTGATGAATAGCCGTTACCCCACCCTCGACCCCTACGGGTACGGCAAACTACCCACCCGGCAGTTTGTGTACCCCACCTTGGGTCAGTCCTAGGAGCAAAAACAGTAAAATGAAATAATACAACGGTGGCTACAACCGCAACCTGGATGTGCCCCGCAAAATAATATTACAACAAATTACATTTACAACAAATGAATTAAATAATAACCCATTGCTAAACCCCGGCTATACACCACAACAGTCCAATACAGTTTATATGCACAAACAGATATAACCATTTCAGAAATGTGCAACCCCCTGCCAACTGACATACTAGCAGTTAGGGGAGGTTTACAAACACATTAAACAATCACAGATATAATCCAATATGCAAATACTGTACAATTTCGATCGATTAAACATCTTTAGTATTGCTCCAAAAACTGCTCTGTTAAACTGAAACCTGAGCAAAATTAAAATATTCCAGAAAATCCCAAATTACACAGAGAAGCAGCACAGGAAATTTGAGTTCCTGACTCGGCAACTCGGCGGCGGAAGCGCGGCGGATAGGTGCGATCCGCCGCGGTTCCGCGGCCGTGTTGTCGATTCAGGATCTCAAATTTCTTGGGTGTTCTTCTGGTGTCTTTTCAAGCTCTCTGAACTCACCTGAAAAATTTTTGGACTTCATTTTAAATTCGACAGAAACTTGACAATTTTAGGGTTTTCCGGCTTCGTTTTTCCGTTCGAAATTCGTACAAATTTGCAATCAAGTTATTTATTGTTTAGCGAGGCTTTGATACCACTGTAAGTCGATGTAGTACACCCCAGTACTTGTGGGGAGGCGGAATTTTCAAAAACGAACTTGTTTAGTGAACGAACATCGACTAACCGCTTGAATCGAAGCTAAACTATAAATAACCAAACACAAAGTGTTTCTTAACTATTGTGTTTAGGGATTATACCTAATGAAACCAGTCCTTCGTCTTTACGATCTCCTTGTTCTCCTCGACCTTCTCTAGGTAGTAGACGATCCACCCGAGAGCAAAACTCCAAACTAAACCTCTAACTTGAGGTAACTAATCTTCTTGGATTGCTAATCAAAGAAGATAGAATGAAATAGAGTGATGGTTATGGATTGATTAGTCTTTCTAATCCTTTGATCTCAACTCATGAGGTGTAAGGATTAGGGTTTGAAGATGAGAGCTTGAGGAGAGAGAATGTGAGAATGATTATTCAATAAAGTTATGAGTATCATAATATATATGAAGCATTTTCTAATAAGAAGAAAAGAATAAAGAGTGATGAATAATCATGCTTCATAAAATATCAAGTGGTGATTCATTAGCATGAGTCATTAAGCAATAAATGTGCATTAATGAGATTAATGAATCACCCTCATGACTCATATAACTCATTCAATGTATATGACACATAACCCTCCTTAGTCACCATCTTCTAGAAGCTTCTCGTACAATTACGAGAACGCCCCTCCAATCCGCAAAAATACGGAAAAACTTTAGACTGTAAAAATCCAATAACCGGATACCAGTAACTGGCTTAAACCAAAGCCGACTGGTAAAAACTGTCCAAACGACGTAAGTGTGTAAACACACATACGCGTCCGAACCCTTGTCGTAAAACCATACGACCTCTATATCGTTTCGCCTGGAGTAGGAAACTCTCTGTGTGGGACTCTAGAGACTCGACTACTACGCTGGCAGTGGGTTTAACCACAGACCGCAAGCGGCACTAGCTGTACGTAACGGTCCCCAGGTAGTTGTCGATAAGAAGGCCGATGAGGAAACCCATCCGAACTCCTACTGAGTCTAATGTGACAATCTCCATACAGTCTGGTCCGTTCGTCCAAGACTATCGCATATCGGGCCTAGGGGGGCGACAAGCGTCAGTCCCCTAATAGCGGTATAAGTCGTGTCGGAGGGAAGCCCATTACACCCTGAGAAACTACTGGAACCTACCAGCAAATCTCGCTTGCCCTGGCCAGGGACTTTGCGTAATGGCTCTCTGACACAGCACGATATCTACTCCCAATACCGAGAGGGACGAATCCTGTCTAACCGCCACTGCCTCCAAGAGCTCGGGACTGCACCCAACTGCTATCTGTTTGCACGACTCCTTTGAGCCGTGGTAGGGTAGCAATCTAAGAACAGTGGGACACACTCGAGGCGAAGTAGCAGTGTCAAGTCTGCGGACTACGCTGTACTCATGTCACCTGGGAACTGTTCACTGACGACTGGTATCAAACCAACCAACAGTTCCCTGTGAGTCCTGTCCGGTGTACCCGTAACCTAACGAGCACCTGTATACTATCTCCAGTACGACGTACTGACGGCTGTGGGACAGACCATCTCCCCAACTGGGATGAGAAGCGTACACACTAGTCTACTCCGGAGTATCGATGCTCTGTCTCGATAATCCAACGACCAGGGACCAGAATAAGGATGTGCTTGTAGACTACCCAGCCCCCATTAGTGTGACTGCCATCACAACGCTGGTAGACAAGCAAGATCCTAAGAGCTCTATCAATACGTACACTCACATATTAAGATAGAAAAACCAAGTAGCATACTACCATGTTTAGCAAGACTGTTATATACATGTGAATATCCCAAGCTTCCATTAAGTAATATACAAACTAGTATGATACAGTAATGGCCTTCTAGGGCATAAACACTAACAGAAATCCATGGTTATATGTTCCCACTTCCACTGAGGAATCGGAAGTGGTTGCAACAAACCAGCAACCCTTTGGTGTTCAGCCTTGACTTGCTGACACACCAAGCACTTAGCCACGAAGCGAGCAATTTCCCGTTTCATACCTTCCCACCAGAAGTGCTGTCGAATATCTTGGTACATCTTTGTCCCTCCTGGATGTACAGAGTAAGCTGAACTGTGTGCCTCCTTCATAAGCTCTTCACGCACATCTCCTTTTGGCACACACACACGACTACCATACCTCAACGAACCATCTTCATGGATCAGTAAATCGGTTCGTAGTCCGGCTTCAACCTGCTCTCGAAACTTTTGCAGTCTAGGATCCTACGATTGTGCCGCTTTAATCTTCTCAACTAAGGACGACTGTACTTGCAACTGCATCAACTGTCCCGTAGCATGTGGTAGCACAACCTCCAAGTCAAATCTCCGAAAGTCCGCAATGATCTCCCTTTGTGCGGTCAATACCTGAATCGCTGGTAACCGACTAAGCGCATCCGGCACGACGTTAACTTTTCCCGGATGGTACTTAAGATCAAGGTCGTAGTCGGCCATCAGCTCCAACCATCTGCGTTGCCTCATGTTCAACTCCTTCTGAGTGAACACATACTTCAAACTCTTATGATCTGTAAAGACTTCGACTCTCTCGCCCAAAAGGTAGTGTCTCCAAATCTTCAAGGCGAAGATCACGGCCGCAAGCTCCAAGTCATGAGTCGGATAATTCTTCTCATGAGTCTTCAGTTGTCTCGAGGCGTAAGCCACGACCTTCCCATTCTGCATCAAAACACATCCCAATCCTTTTCCAGATGCGTCGCTGTGAATTACCAGTCCTCCTGAATTATCTGGTACGGTCAGGATAGGGGCGGTTATCAACTTCTGCTTCAACGTCTCGAAGGCCAATGCACATCCATCAGTCCAAACAAACGGTACCTCCTTGCGCGTGAGCTTGGTTAACGGCTCTGCCAAACGAGCGAAGTTCTCCACAAATCTCCTGTAGTATCCGGCCAAACCAAGGAAACTTCTTATCTCGGCCACATTTCTTGGAATAGGCCAATCTCGAACTGCTGCAATCTTCTCGGGATCAACGGCGATTCCATCGCCCGACACGACATGTCCCAGAAACTTCACTTCTTCCAGCCAGAATTCGCACTTACTCATCTTCGCATACAATTTCTCCTGTCTCAGCGTCTGCAGTGCGATCTTTAAATGCTCAGCATGTTCCTCCGGACTCTTCGAGTACACTAGAATATCGTCAATGAATACCACAATAAACTGGTCCAAGAATGGCGAAAAGATTATGTTCATCAAATCCATGAATATTGCCGGCGCATTCGTCACTCCGAAGGGCATCACCAGATACTCGAAATGTCCATATCGAGTTCGAAACGCCGTCTTGCAAATGTCTTCTGCTTTCACTCGGACCTGATGATATCCGGATCGTAAATCCAGTTTCGAGAATACCCTCGCGCCACTAAGCTGCTCAAAAAGTTCTCCAATGCGAGGGATCGGGTACTTGTTCTTAATAGTCACCCGGTTCAATTCTCGATAATCAATGCACATCCTTCTCGTGCCATCCTTCTTCTTTACTAAAAGAACTGGAGCTCCCCAAGGCGAGTTGCTGCTTCGGATCCATCCCTTCTCAAGTAATTCACCAACTTGTTTCTTAACTTCTTCCAATTCCACTGGTGCCATCGGATAATAAGATTTTGATACTGGCGCTGCACCAGGAATAAGGTCAATCGCGAACTCCACATCTCGCTTCGGCGGTAAGCCCGATATATCTTCAAATATATCCATAAAGTCGCGAACAACTGCTGGCTCTTCATTACTATCCACTTCCATTGTCGCAAGAACACTGTTTGTCGGCCTAGCCCTAAACTCGACTGGCCCGACAGAGCTGCTTCCCCCAGTAAAGGTAAACTCAGGGTGTCCGGGAATCTGGAAAATTACCTTCCTTGCCCTACAGTCAATGTGGGCGTGGAAAGTGCCAAGAAAATCCATTCCCAAGACAACCTCATAGCTGCCCGTATCTATCACCAAGAAATCCGCAAAGAGCTCCCGTCCGCACACAACAACTGTACAATCTCTACACTCTTTACTAGCTATGATTTTCCCATTCCCAGTGTGTATGTCCCAAAAACTAGACAGGGTCGTGCAGGTAATCGAGTGTGTAGTTATAAATTGGGATGACATAAAACAGTGGGATGCTCCGGAATCAAATAGTGCCAATGCGGGAAAACCATGAACGAGTAAAGTACCTGAAACCACTTCTCCTGATGCCTTAGCTTCCTCAGCTGTCAACGTGAAAGCTCGAGCCTGATTTGGTCCTTGAGTCAGCTGTTTCTGCCCTTGGAACGGTCTCTGCGGAGGCTTCTGTATATCATCTCTCGTGCGAAGCTTCGACGGACAGGCACCAACTGCGTGATCGGCCGCTCCACAAACCAGGCAAAGTCCCAGTCTCCTTCGACAATCCTTCTGCACGTGCCCAGGTAAACGGCAGTAGTCACAAATCACGCTCTCCCTTCGATCAACGATCACAGGCTTCTTCATGGGTGCTACACCTCGACGGTCCACTGGAATACCTCTGCGCCCATGATCTCGGTTAGGTACAAATGCGGGCTTTCTGGCCGCAACTGCTGTCTGCTGTAGGTTCCCTTTCATTCCCGACAAACTCTGCTGCTCTCTGGCTGCCGTAAGAACCTGCGAGAAAGTGGTCAAACCCAGGGAGACAATCTGCCTCTGGATGTCCACATCCAAACTGCGCAAGAACCTTCGCGCCCTGTCTGCCTCCTTGGCGACTAAGGGTCCAGCGAAGCGGCTGAGTCTCGTCCATTCCGCTGCATGTACGTCCACAGATGCTCCACTTTGCCTCAGCCCAATAAATTTCTCTTCCATTTCCTCCCGTGCAGTCCGCGGGAAGAACTTCTCCAGGAAACTTTTAGAGAAATCCGCCCAACTGATTGGCTTGGGCAAGCGGGTCTCCTCCACAAGCCACCACTTTCGGGCGTAATCCACCAGCTGAATGCGCACCACATCAACTCTCTTGTCTTCTGGGATCTGTGCCGCAATCAGTAAATTCTCCGTGTCCACTAACCACTGCTCGGCTGGCAACGGCTCCTCCAAACCAGTGAAAGTAGTAGGACCCAACCGTCTGAAATCTGCCACGGTCCCTACTCGGTCAACTGGCTTCGCTACAGCGGTGTTTACAGATTGCCGAATGGCCTGCATACCCTCCTGAAATGAATCTGCTTGCTGCTGGATCAGCTCAGTTTGCCTCTTCTGATTCTCCAACATCCCACGTATCACTCCTAACATGGCGGCTTCATCCACGCGCCTCTGATACGTCTTGAAATTCTTATCTGCCATAGTCCTGAAATCAAAACAACCAACATTAGCATGATGATAGATTTCAATATATAAATCAAGGCTAGAACTCCAAGATACTTAAATAGAGTACCGCATTGTAGCTATGTCGCGGTATCATAGCCGCAATTACTTAACTCCACCCAAGTCGCCTAAGTGCTAGAGATAACAAGAAATTAGGTTTTCGAGTTGACAAATGCAAAGTAAGTTTGCATGTCGACATGATCCGGAAGAATGATTCAAGGATGGTAAAACGGTCAAGGTGGCAGGACATGTTTCCTAATCACGGGTATTCTGATTCGTGTATCGGGTACAATACCCAACTACAAAAGAATCAACCCAACTAACCTATGCTCTGATACCAAAAGAACCATGTCACACCCCGCTTCCCAGAGTACGCAAGATTGGGCACGTGACATAGCCAACCATGCTACCTGTGGGTAGGAAGTATCCATCCACAGTCACATTACGGTTGTAGAGATATCAAGAACAAGATAAATAAACTAATCTAACACATGTCCAAATCCATAATAACAAGAGTCAATAAACAATAAGTGCGGAAGCAAATGATCCAATACAATAAATAAACAGTACGTCCTATAATGCGGGCTCACATCTGGAAATGAAATGAAATAAATAAACTAAACACTATGGAACTCACAGATCAGCCTGCTGGCTGAAGTACTCCTGCTCGGTCGTCGACAGTGGTAAGGAATCTGGGCCATGCAAAACCCAGACGTCAGCGCGTCATGCCAACCAATAATATAATATGAACATGGTAATAAGCAATGCAGGGATGAACATGAATAAAGCAGTACTATGAAATAACAGTGCAGGGTAATGTGCAGTGGTAACTAAACTGTCCTATCAGGCTTCTACTCTAAAGTCTTTGAAATCAATTGGTGACTCGTCGATGTAACTCAATAGTATCCCGTGCGTGCTCGGGACCACGGTCAAGATTCTCGGGGCTGAATCCGAGATGTGCCGCTAGGCAGTAATAGGTAGCAGGATGAGAGAGTGATGTCAGCATCATCACTCCGGGGCTGGCCAAGCCCGTAAGACTGATCAGAACAGGTATCGAACTGTTGAGTTACAAGTCGGTTTCACCTTTGATTTCCCCATACCCCCAAGTTATGTATGTCAGGTCAGGTATTCAGTAATCAAGGACTAATGCCAACGCGGGATCAGGTAACAGGTCAGGTCATGGTACAACAGGTTGAGTCGGTATGTACAGGGTATCATGTCCGGTGCATCAGTATGTAAATATATGTCATATGTAGCAAGGTCCGGTCAATATGTAGTGCAATCGGGTACGTGCTCACAACAGGTATATAGTCGAATAAGGAACAACAGCAGGAATAAAGTAAACAACAATAACGGTTCAGTTAATCACAATGGCACATGAATATGGTGCAGTTGTATTATACTAACAGGTTCGAGCACCCTTGGGGTGCAATAATCACCGTGTAGCGCAATATTAATAACAGCAGGTAATGAAGATATAAGTGTACGACTATCGTCCTCTAAATAACAAAATGATTAACAGGTAGTTGTTATTAAGGTTATGGTGGTAAAGTACGATTTAGATGGCAGTATTATGATGCATATCACATTTCGTCCAATGAGACAAGTAACAATACTTAGTTAATATAGCAGGTTTTATGAGTCAAACACTTAATTAGTTTAACGTAGCATGTAGCAAGAAATCTTGCCTCGACGGTTTCGCAAACCGGAAAACACGAACGCAACGTCGGCGGAAAACACGCGACGGATGCACGGGCCACGGATCGAGTCCAAACAGCGAACAGCGGGACCACACGGACCAGAGTACTTCGCTGGAGAGTCGGGTCCATTCGTCGGCACGGCCGGAATCCGGCGAAATATCAAAACGGCGACAAATTAGAAAAATACGACACACGGACACTAAGACCAGCGGGGGGTTTTACACGAATGGAAAGGTAGAGGTAAGCTTACAGGGAAGAACCAGGGGTAACCACGACGGGTTCGACGGCGATGGGGCGCCGGCGAGGCAGCGACGGCGGCAGCGAAGGCTGAAGGTTGCTGGAGGTCGCTGGAATCGAATGATGCGGTGAGTAGAGGGGGTGCTGGCCTGCTCTGGTGTTCAGGGGGAGAAGGAGGTGATCGGCGGTGGCTCTGGAAACGACGGCGAGGGTCAACGGCGCTGTTTCCCGGTGACAGGGTTGGTATTAGGGTTGGGCTCGGGTTCTGTGGTGGTCCGGCGAGGGTAGGAGGTCAGGACGAGGGTGAAGGGAGGAAGTCTCTGGCGTCGTCGGCGATGGGAGGCGGCGGCGACGGCGAGATCTGCGTGCAGGTGGTGGCGTCGGGGTTGGGTTGCAGGCGCTGAAGGAGGGAGGAGAGGAGGAAGGGGTGCGGTCGAGGCTGTGGAGGCGAGGAGGATGGTGGCGAGGTCGTGGGGAGGTCGACGGCGAGGCTGCGGCGGCTAGGGTTGGGGTTCGTAGGGTTCGTCGATGGAGTTTCTCGTGGGGTTGAGAACGAGGAACAGTGGGGAAGAATATAAAATAGAGAGAGAGAGGGTTTTAGGAGAGAGGGAGAGAGAGATTTTAGGAGGGAGAGAGAGAGAAAAAGATTAGAGAGAGATAGAGAGAGATTGAGAGGCGGAGAGAGAGAGAGAGGGGTGGGGCCCACGAGGGATTTATTCCCTCGTGATTGGCTGGGAGTTGAAAAGAATTTTTAAAGAAAGATTAAAAGAGATTTTAACGTAAATTTTGTAACAGAATATATATTTTATGGTTTTATAATATTAAATTTAAATGGGTATTTCGGCGCTAAATGAAATATTTCCAAATCGCGCCCGGGTTGCGCCCAAATGTTTCAAATTCAAATTATAGGATTTTAAGCGAGTTCCAAATTTTGAAATGAGGTGTTTTATGATTAAAATGCATGCCCCCAAGTCGGACACTTGCACGCGCGCGTAGTCGTCCAAACTTACCCGTTTCACCGAACGGGACGAAATCTCGACGCGCGGACGCTACCACGCGACTAGTGGCGACGAGTAGGCCAGTATGGATATTTTTAATTTCATTTTAGGTGTTAAAATTTGTTATAGACAAAAATGACTTAGCCGGTTAAAATTTAGCAAAATCACCAAACAATCAAGATAATTGAAATGAGCAATGCAACACTCAACTAGTACCAGAAATAGTATTATTGGGCGCGGGTGTTACAGAAAACGCTGGTTTGGCTTCGTTTTTGCTTCAAATTAGATAGTTGAGCCAAGTTTATTGCTTTGACTATTAAATTGGGAAAATGATGATTCGGCTTTCAATTTTGTCAGAATAATATTTATTGGGGATGATGATAATATAACCTATATAGAATACAATTTTGAGCTTCACACTTAGTAATTAGCAACCATTTTCTGTGAGTAGATGGAGGGTCATGTACCTATGTTTGATGTGATGAGATATAATTCTATTCATAGAAAAAAAATTCATTCAACTGCCATGGCAAGTTTGTTGCATCCATAAATCATTTTTTTTGTATAGGTTATTCTGAGCCACTATTGCTTGCATATTATTTTTTCCATGATTTTGTTCTTGCATATATGTTGCTTTTTTGGGCCATGGAAGGAAAATGTGCATATCATTTCGATTATCGAGCGCATCCATATTTCTCCTAAGCACAAATCTTAGTTTTTGGGCAGTTATTACTGTTCTCAGAAATCCCAAGTGATGAGAGATTATGACACCTTTGTTTCAGAATTGAGGCATATAGTCTAAATTTAACTTTTATCCAAAATAGAGTGAAGTTTGCTGCTGAAACATAATGTCATTAGTTTGTATCTTTTTGGTAAGTTGATGACTTGGATTGTAATGATATATGCTCGTGTTTTCTCTTTGATGATCTTGTTATTATGATGATACTATGATTGATTGTGGATAACTATTTCCTCATTTATACCAGTTTATTTTTATGTTAAACCCATGCATGTATCAGTTTTTTTGTATTTTGAAAAAAAAAAGTTCATTGGGACTTTACTTCATAATGGCACTTTCAAAATTTTCATTCTATAAGTTTGTAATCAAACACATCAGTTAGAATTCTAACCTATCTTTCAATATCAGTTTTTGTATAAACAGACCAGCTCAATTCCCTAAAAGATTTGGTTCATGATCTTGTGCATTAGAGGCTTTTATTGGATATATGCTGGGTTTGATTTTTGGCTTCAAATTGGATTAGAGGCTTTTATTTAACCTATATCATCAGCCATATGCAATTTGGGGTTGACATATTTTGAGCATCATCTTCAATGTATTTTTCTCTTCAGGAATTAAAAGCATCAGCACGCAATGGCAGCGGCAGCAGCATCAGCAACAAGCAAGCAATAAGCACCAGCACTATCAATCAAGAACCAACAAGCACCAAGCAAAGTGATATGTCCTTTTGTTTTTGTGGATATCCATCTTTTTTAGCGTAGAAAATCCGTTCACTCCGTTTATCAAGAAACAACAATTTGTGCTAGATGATGAAGAGCATTCTCATTCAATTGCTTTTAGAAGCTTAGAGTTCAGTCCATTTTCTTCTTTTTGAGCATGCATTTCATTGCTCATAAGAATTTGTTCCTTGCAATTTTGTTTGCATGTAAGAGCAGCAGCAGTAGTAGGCAGCTAGCAACAGTTTTTACGGAAATTGTATGATGAAAGTATTGTTAGATAAATGTTGTATGTATGAAATGAACGTAAGCAATTTGAGTGTAATACGAAAATTAATGTATTAGGTTGTTTGGATCATATTGTGCAGTTTTTTCTTTGATCAGTTTTCTATTCGTTCTCTATGTGATTGCAAAAGATTATTATCAGCATTTAGTAAATGTTTTTGTAGATTGTGATTCATATAGACATACATAAAAGTCGTGCAAAAGGATAAGTTATTTGTATGTAGATGGCCCCTGAAACTTGAACATTATCCCTGTCCTTGAACATAAACCTAAAACCTATATACTGCCTTCAAAACCTTAACCCTAGGTTCGAACCTTGCTCTTAAAACTGAACCCGAACCCGAAATATCCCCTTAATACTAAACCTGAAACTAAAACCTAAACTTAAACTCTTAAGACTAAAACTTTAAATCTGAGCATGAAATAAAACCTTGGACATGGACGTGAACAGAAGCTTTTAATGCATTATTGACGATAAATATATGAAATATCGAAATATCAATATATGAATGTACAACACCAAGCGAAAGATAAAATTAATACCATCTTATAAATTCTTGTTCTATAACATAAATTACAAGCATCCATCAGAAATCATACAAAATCCGACTTTTTTAATATAAAATCTAATATAATACTTTCAGCAGCGGTCAACAACAAAAGCATTTAAAAAATTAAGTAGTAATCTGGTGATTAAGCTTTCCGCTTGAATTGATTCATCCCCCATGCTGCGATCCCTGAAACAAACAACAATCAAAAGATTAAAAAATGTATTAGAAATGCAGTAATGAATCAAGCTTTAAGCCAATGAAATCCTGAATACCGTATGAGCAATAACAATTTTTCTTTCTAATCTTGATGACTTCTACTATATAACATCAGAAATAGAGTTATCCTACAACAAAATTAAAGAAGTCAATAAATATAAAATAGAATAAATATAGATATAATTCTTTGTAATGAAACTAAACTACTAACCTTATTTTTCGAGTAAGTTTTCCTATCATGACCCTTTTCATGGCATGTGCTATAAGTTCGTGATGTTGATTGTGTTTGTGCTTGTGATACATGAATTCCGGATGGAATTCTCGATGCCTTTGGTGGACGCCCTCTGCGGCTCACTATTTTAGGATCTTTAACTGTTATATGAGCGAACAAAGAAGCATTAGAACCCACCGACGTGGATGATACACCATCTGGATTTGAACTTGCTACATAAATATTGTCACATTCTTTCCAAAAATTATCCAACCATCCAATAGCAATGTTATAGAATTTTCAATCTTGTGACACCTTCTCAACAACTTTGTTTAGTACCGTACGAAATCTCCAAGCTTCAAGTGGAGTAATATTAAAGTCATCGGTAACATCATTGCATACATCTCTTGAACTCTTGAACTAACCATACTACATATTGTGCTATGCCTAGCGTTTAGAATCCATTTTGAAAGGAAATAGTGTTCAGGAATCTTTTGTATATCGAACTTTTGCATCATGATATGCAATATATGCTTGCAAATCAATCCTTCCGTCTCAAACTTTGCACAAGAACATAAGAAAGTATGGTCTTCCATATTACACTTCAGACAACAACTACTCGATTTTCCATTGACTCTAATTGTGACATTATATGTAGCAATTGGACCTTCTATAAGCACATTATCATGACGACAAAATAATGCATTTTTAAACTCATCTTGAAATATACGAAATATGTTTCTTGTGTATAACTTTCATGCATGTGCTTCTAATTCATGCATGTGTTGAGAATCCAGTGATGTTCTTAAGTACCAAGAGACTTCTTGCTCTTCCTTTACCCGACGAGATACCAATGCCTTATCATATTGTTCAAACAATTTAGATAAAGGAGTCATGGAATTAATAAAATCATCGAAAAATGCATTTATGCTCTCGCTCCTTTGGCTAGATCGCATACCTGCAAAGAAGGTGTTTTTCAGATACACTTCGACCCAGTGATGATGTTGGTTGTACATGCTTTGCAACCACCTCCAAGCTTTCGCCTCATTCTTTTCTTTCTCAGTCTCCGGCTTTGGATATTCTTTATATATTTATTGTTTAAAGTCGACCAACATTCCTTCGCTTCTTTCTTTGTTTGGATTTTTCTAGATCAATTAGCATAATCCTCATCAAACTTCTCATCATATGAGCATTGCAAGGAACGGAGATGTACTTCCTCATTCAACCTGATGTGCCATATGCAAAATCAATGAAGGGCATTTGGAAACACTTTTTTTTTTATTGCATTATGAATTAGCATAATCCTCATTGAACCTGATGTGCCAAAGCAACAACCATGTCGACAACATAATCCCACAATTGAAAAGCCAAGCCAAGTGAATAAATTTTAAAGCAAATTTGTAAAAATCCTAAATTTCAAAGCCAAACAGACCGAACCACATAATATGAAGATGATGAAATATCACCACGCCCAAGAAACCCTAGGCTGCGATATGGAAAAACAAAAATCGAAATCAAATTGATTTCGAAATTGAAGTAAGAGAGTCGCGATCGATCGAGAGAGAAAGGTTTTAAGGTTGAGATTGGGGCAGAGATTGAGGAAAAACCCTAGGTGAGTCGAGCGAGAAAGAAGCGAGAGATCCAAGGTTAAGCGAGAGAGAGAAGATCGCCACGGGTGCGCGAGATCTCTCGATCGAGAGCCATGGAGATGGATGGAGGAGTAATCGAAGGAGAGGAACCGCAGCTGAAGGCTTCTGCCTTTTTTTCCCCATTTTTTTAACCGTGGGTTCAGGAAAAATTGCTGAGGCTGAGCTCAGGACCCTTAAACCCTATATATATATATATATTTGCAAACCGGTCCGTCTTTTTAAAAAACGGGAACTTTCAATCTACAACATTTTTTAACGATCTGATCCATTCAAGTTGATCATCCTACCCTTTAATATATGTGTATGAAGAATCAAAGGATTTGAAAACCTCTAGGCTATGCATTGATGGGTGCATAAATGAATGTCTTTCGATAATGCAACATAAGCGTCATCTGATGCATAGGCTAGCGGTCATCAAATTCTTTGATTTTTCATACACATATATTTGAGGGTATAATGATCAACTTGAACGGATCGAGTTATTAAAATATGTCGTAGATCAGAAGTTCCCGTTTTTAAAAAACACGGACCGGTTTGCAATGGATCACTCCCATATATCTATATATAGAGAGAATAATGGAGGGAAGATGTCATAGAAGGGAATTTACTCCTATGGCGTAGAAAAAATACAATCTCCATCGTGTTTTCCGACGATCGGCACCCATCATCTTCATCGTTATCATCTAAAATTTGAGTACACCAAATTTCATGTGATTCTACAAATTTGAGAAAATTCCCTCCTATAGCCTCTTTCCTTCATTATTCTCATATATATATATATATATATATATATATATATATATATGTGTGTGTGTGTGTGTGTGTGATTTAATATTTGGTGTTATTATTGAATGGACATATATAGATGATATCCATTAGACACTGGTTTGGGATAAGCAAATGAAATTTTGAGGCACTTGTAAAAGCATGAAAATCAAGTTATTTCAGAAAGTTTTATCTAAGCCTCGACGAGTTTTAACATAAGTTATTTTAGGCAACAAAAAAATGCTAGAATATATACATACATATCACACGAATCGAGTGAACGGAACTTATCTGGAAACAGAAAACATCAGCTATATATTGAATTAATGCTTCTTGTTTAAACATCAGTAATCAGTTTACAAAAACTTGCTGCAATACAAAATGGAAACTTGCAATGGTTAATGAAAGATCTTTCTCTATTAATCTTGAGTGCATTTTGATTAAAAGAAGAAACATCATCTGAGCTGTGGCTTTTGTGATTTAAATGTAATCAAACTTCTCAATTCTTGACTACTGAGTTTCTTTGTTTGTGTGGGTCGGTTGCTCTTGAGTGAAGCTGTGAAGGCTGCAACGAAAGCAGAGGCTTTGCTTGGGGAACCTGCAACCCAAGATTTGAAATACAATTACTTTATAACACAAAAAATCAAATTACGTCATATATAAATATATAATGCTAATACTGTTTGTACTGATAATCTGAAGATTGCAGACATAGGTAAAACTACACAAAGGGTTTAGGAACAAAGAGATCAAGAGAAAGATACATGGCAACCATAATTTGCTTGATTAAGATATTGCAAGGCCAAACAACACGACATAAATCCTATATAACGCATTCACAATATATAGTTCATATATTAATAATTCTCTCTTTTAGTGCTATATACTGATAGATCAGCTGAAGATGATTACTGCTAGAGGAGACATACATAAAGGGCGTTATATGCAATTAACCCCGAAAATACTGCTTTCTAAAGTTTCTCACCAACCAATGCAATTGTAAGTCATGCACCAACTCACACACATCTTTTCTTCCCTGTTTATTCACTTAGACTTCAACATCAGATGTAAAGAAACGAGCGTACAATGCAAATTGATGGCCATGGAACTATCAGCTTGAGCTAAGAGTACAAGACATTAATAAATAAATAAATAAAATTCTTAAATATAGATGGATGAGGGACATACCTTCTTTATCTCAACCTTTATTGGTTCAATATTGTGATAAAAATCCGGCAGCGGTCTAGCCTTGAAGTTAAGACTTTGGCGTAGCTTCTTCATGTCATCTTCAGTCTTTTCCTGAAAAATAAACGTACAAAGTAATTAAGAAATTTTTTGTCTTGGCGACGTTAGTGAGATTTTCCTATGTAATACAGATCAACAATACAAAAGAAAAGTTCCTTTAGTATTTTTGAATTGTAATGATCAAACATAATCTATAAAATAATAAACGGACCTTCGGACTTTCTCGAAGTTGTAGCTTTTTTGCATCGTTGCCATGAAATTTATCTCGTAAGGTGTGGACAAACTGAAAATATAATGAAATGAATTAAAACCACTTATATAAATGTTGGATTTATTAAGTTATTATATCCAACCCACAAAGGTGGCCAATATAACAGAACCATTTATCTTTTAGTTATGATATCTTGTTAGTTGGCAATATTTTGGTTGTCATATGGACAAGTATCTAAACTGAAGGTGAGGAGATATCTTATGGTTTTAACCAATATATTATGTGATGTTGGATATATATAGCAATAATAGGAGAGGCTTTCATATAGAGAAAAAATATACAGTAAAATTATTCCACTCCTCAAAATCCTTTGATGGGAAGAATCTTGTAAAGAAATAAGGAATCGGTCCTCTTCTCCGATTTACAAAAGATTGTTCCATTAGCCGTCGACGTAAAGAGAGGAGAAATCAAGTCTACAACTTGGGAGAAGTTGCAACACCCGGTTTAAGTTTTTCCGCCGTGGATCTGATCGATACGATGAATTCAGGTATGTATTTTATTTATTTATTACTAACATTTTGTATTCATCTCGATGTTATTTTACAAATGATTCGTCTTATTTATCGATGAGAAGAAATTCTTCACTGTAATTTTCAACTATAAAATAAATCATTGAAATTTAATGAAGAGAACTCTCTTCTCTGTTCATGTTTAATATCAAAATTGATTGATATAACTTTGAGGGCCGTGGTTCCCTTTTGGACTTTACTGTATATGAAAACTAAATTGATTGTTCATTCATATGTAATAGTTTGACCTCATGTCATATTTGAACCCATGTGAACTTAATATAAGTTATTAGCATCACTCCTAATAATAATATGTCGATCTCATGCTTCCGATTCCGATGTTGTATCGGGTGTTGTTCGGTTTCGGCGGAGGTGTCATAGTGATACCGATACCATTTGGAGTTTTCTTGTAACCCTAATTTCAATGTTCAAACTGGCAGAGATGACCCTATTAGGCTCAATTATAGATATGACTATGCTTATAAGTTTTGGAGCCATAACATTTTATGTTGGTCCAAATTAAATCAATCGCATTAAGGGATCATGCCTATTAAATTGCTAATTAACTTGCTATTTTAATTTCATGCCTATTAAATTGCTAATTAACTTGCTATTTTAATTTCATGTGCTGCAATTTTGTGTGTTGCTAGTTAATGGGTTTCCTAATTTTAACCTCAAAGTTAAAAGCTTATATATGTTGATAATAATTTTTTCAGACCTAAATGTCATTTCTGAAATTTTTTGGACTGTTTGGTAATTATACAAAACCTTATTGTAATTACAGAAATGTAATTTTCGTAATTATTAGGGTCGAATTTTGATGAATGGAAAGAACACATTTTATTTAAATTAGGGTGTGCTGATTTAGACTTGGTTTTACGAATGGATGCTCCGCCTTCACTTACAGATGATAGTAAGCTGCTCAAAAAGAGTTCCATGAAAGGTGAAAGTGCTCGAATCAACTTAGCCTATTGCTTATGAAATCTCACATTGCTAAGCCTATTCGAGATTCCATTCCATCTTATGACATTGCTAAGGAATTCATGAAAGCTATTGAAGAGTGGTTTATCAGTTCTGATAAGGCCAAAGCTAGCACCCTAATGTCTAAGTTGTCATCTATGAAATATTCTGAAAATGAAGCATTCGTCGGCATATTATGAAAATGAGACATTGCTGCTGAACTCGGAAACATGCAAGTTACCATTTCAGGCAATTTTTTAGTTCATTTCATTCTCGATTCCTTGCCTACTGAATATGGACCTTTCAAAATCTCCTACAATACACATAAGGAAACGTGGTCAGTTAATGACCTCCTATCCATGTGCCTTCAAGAGAAGGAGAGATTGAAAGGTAAGGTGTGATCTGCACATTTGGCTTCTCATCAGGATAAGAAAGGCAAGAGTCTTTGGAAAAAGAAATGGAGGAAGAAGAAGATGCCTGGTGGGAAATGCAATTCTCACGAAAGTGCTAGGCCTAAAGGAAATTCTTCTTCCGGAATGTGTTTCTTTTGCCGCAAGAAAAGACATCAGAAAAAAGATTACATCAAGTACAAGAAATGACTAGGAAAGAAAGGTATATTGTCACTTGTCTCTTATGAATGTAATTTAATAAATGTTCCTATAAATAGATGGTGTATTGATTCAGATGCCTCCGTGCACATTGCCAATGCCATGCAGCGCTTTCTGAGCCAAAGGGAGCCAACTCAACATGAGCAAAGTATCTTTTAGTTTACGCTAGATCTTATGGACGTATTCTTTTTTCTGTCCTATAGTATAAGTCTAATTTCTGTTGCTAGGCTTTGCAAACTTGGTTTTAGTTTCATGTTTAATTATTCTAAATGATTATTGAATAAAGACTCTGTTATTGTTCGTTATGGTTATTAATCTGATGGTTTATATAAACTTAATACCATAATATCTTGTCAAGAGTCTTTATTTGTTCAGCATAATTTAATTCGCAATAAACGTGGTTTGGTTTCTAATCAATCCTACATGCAGTTTGGTTTCTAATCAATCCTACATGCTTTGCCATAGAAGGTTGGGACACATTTCCAAAAAAAGAATTCAAAGGTTAGTGAAGGACAGGGTTTTAGGACCCATCGACTTCACAAATTCTGAAATATGTGTGGACTGCATAAAGGCTAAGCAGACCAACACCTTCAAAAAGAATGCCAAAAAAAGCACTAGAACACTTGAAATTGTGCATACGGATGTGTGTGGACCATTTTCTCCGTGCTACACAGGAGAAAAATATTCCGTCACCTTTATTTATGACTACTCACGATATATGCATCTCTATTTACTTTTTGAAAAGGATGAAGTATTTCGAGCCTTTAAAGATTTCAAAAATGAACTAGAGAAACAATCTGATAAAGTGACAAAGGTAGTTAGATCAGATAGAGATGGCGAATACTACTATAGGTTCATAAATATGGGGCAAAGAGAAGGACCATTAGCTAGATTTCTTAAAAAGGAAGACATTATGCCTCAATACATCATGCTCAGAAGTGCAAATCAAAATGGTGTTGCTGAAAGAAGAAATCGAACTCTTAAAGAAATGGTCCGGACAATGCTTACTCATTCAACCCTTCCTTTATCTTTATGGGGTGAGGTTTAAAAATAGCAGTACATGTGCTTAATAAATGTAACACCTTATATCTAGAAATCCCAATAAATAAAGTATTTGAATGTCTTCTTTGATTCTATGTACATTTAACGTGTTAAGAAACATTTTAGATATCATATCAGCTCAAATATCAGTCTAGAACTCAGCTTGAGCCGGCTCATCATTGTTCAAAAAGGCTCAAAAGGCATTCCTAATGTATATTTACTCTCTGGTTGCTTGAGCCGGCTCAAACAATCTTGAAACGGCTCAAAATTCCTCTACAATAACTATTTCTTCTCTGTTCATCATAGGCGGCTCTGGGCTGCTTTGAGCCGGCTCTAACCATCTTGAGACGGCTCATATGATGCCTGGAAACACGTGGTTCTTCTCTGTTTCTTGATTCGGCTCACCAATGTCTTGAGCTAGCTCAACCTCGATCTGATTGCGATTCTGATTTGTTGTGCAAATCTTTCCTTCGTGTAACTGACCTCGCCTCTATTTTAACTCTCGAATAAACTCGTCCAAATCCTAATTTTCTGGCCGCTTCCTTCCTCCAAAAACCCTAGCCACCCTCTCTCGATTCCCATATCAAGAATCCCTATCAACAGCAACGCCTCTTTCTCGCCATTGTCGTCAATCATCATCGTCATCTTCTCTTCATCGCGGCCGCACACATCGATCCAAGCACACGGGTCAAGATCGTTCATCGCTTTCGTCTATCTTGGATATCCAACGACAAATTCATCACAGACAAGTACTCTTGCTCATGTCTTTTAGCCGATACAATAAGTATATGAGCCCTTCGTGGACTATGATCTATATATATATATCTTTTCGGATCTTGTATTTCATATTACGAACCTATTGTTATTTAGTGGATCGTTATTTGAATCTATTATTATTTTGTGGACCCAGTATTTGTATTCCATATGGTTTAATGCAGCATGATCATTAATATTATCTCTTCTGTTTATTGGATATTATCGTTACAGGTATAGTTTAGAAGCCTTAATGTAAGGATGATTCCTTAGCATAGATAGCATGACCAACCTTTGTTGCTCTTCGTATTCCCGTATACTGGGAAGCGGGGCATGACAATAAAGTTCCTACTAAATCTGTTGAAAAGACTCCTTATGAGTTATGGACAGGTAAGAAACCATCTTTAACATATATGCATATTTGGGGATGTCCTGCCAAAGCTATAAACTATATAACCCGCAAATAAAAGCTTTTGAACCTAGAACCACGAGTGGTTTCTTTATTGGTTATCCAGAAAGGATAAAGGGTTTCAGAGTCTATTGCCCGTCTCACATGGAAACAAAAAAGGCAAGATTTCTTGAAGATAATTGCACTGGTGGTAGTGTGCAACTCAAAAGATCACTTTTGAGGAAGTACAGGTTCCAGTATCCACACCTGTAATAGATGATGAGATTCTTCCTATGGTTGTTTCTCAACATACTATTCAAAAAGAAGAGCCTATCATTGATGTTATACCCTAAAAAGAGCAATTAGCTGATGAGATAGCTCAGCAACCACAAGGTGTGGAACCTCAAGATGTAAATGTTGAAGCAACTGTGTGGAGATCCACAAGGTTAAGAAAACCCGCCATCTATCCAAATTATGTGGTGTATCTTCAAGACCCTAATAATGACAACATAAACATTGATGATCCCATTTCGTTTTCGCATGCCATGAAGTGTGAAAATTCTGCACAATGGTTCACATCCATGAAGGAAAAGCTAGACTCTATGGATAAAAACCGTATTTGGGATCTTGTACCATTGCTTGAAAGAGTCACACCCGTTGGTTGTAAATGGGTGTTTAAGACCAAAAGAGACTCCAACGGAAAATTTGAAAGGTACAAGGCCAAACTTGTGGCAAAGGGTTTCACTCAAAAGGAGTGTATTGACTATACCGAGACCTTCTTTCCAGTATCATTGAAGGAATCATTCAGAATAGTCATGACCCTTATAGCTCATTACGACTTGGAGCTGCATCAAATGGATGTGAAAACCGCATTCTTAAATGAGGATCTTCATGAAGAGGTTTACATGAAACCTCAAGGATTTTCTTTGAATGAGCCAAGTCATTTAGTATGCAGACCTAATAAATCGATATATGGAGTTAAGCAAGCCTCCCGCCAATGGTATATGAAATTCAATTGGATAATTTTATTCTTTGGGTTTTCATCAAACGTCATCGATCGATGTGTGTACCTAAGGATTAGTGGAAGTTCATAATGTTGGTCTTATATGTTGATGATATTCTGCTTGCTAGTAATGATTTGGGCTTATTAATGAAAACCAAGAAATTTCTTTCCTCTAATTTCGAAATGAAAGACATGGGTGATGTCTCTTATGTTCTCGGCATTGAGATTCACCGTGAGAATCAAATGGACTACTTGGATTGTCTCAAAAAGCCTACATTTTGAAGGCTCTCGAGAGATTTGGAATGCAAAGTTGCTCTCCTGGAGCAGCACCCATTGTTAAAAGGGACAAATTAAGTTTGTCATGATGTCCCAACAACGAACTAGAGAGGAAACAGATGGTGGGCATACCATATGCCTCAGCAATTAGATGCATGCTCAAACATGTACTCGTCCGGATATTGCCTACGTAGTAGAGATGCTTAGTAGATACCAAAGTAATCCCTGTATGGCACATTGGAAAGCTGCTAAGAAAGTAATATGCTATCTACAAAGCTCAAAAGACTACAAGCTCACATATCGTAGATCGGACCATTTAGAAGTCATTAGCTATTCAAATGCTGATCTTACAAGGTACCAAGATAGTAGGAAATCCACAATAGGTTATGTGTTCCTACTAACAGGTGGTGCCGTCTCATGGAAGAGCATAAAGCATATCACCGCAGCTGCTCACACCATGGAAGCTGAATTCATAGCTCTTTATGAGACTTCTTCACAGGCTATTTGGATAAAGAACTTCATTACGAGTCTCAAGGTGGTTGACTCAATTGAGAGGCCACCTCAGATCAATTATGATAATGAAGCTGCAGTATATTTCTCTAACAACAATAAAAGTTTTATTTCATACAGACATTTAGAGATAAAGTATTTTGTTATTAAAGAAAGAACTGAGAATGATGTAGTGTCCATTACTCATGTTCAAGATTCGAGCTTTCGACCGAAACCACCGATATATGATGATTTCGTATCGGTTTCGGTGGAGACCGATACGAAACAAATCGAGACCGATACGAAACCAACCATACAATATTGTTTCGGCCAAAACCTTTAAAAACTTTTTTATACCATTTTTACTTTCATTGTGATCATTGTAAGCCTCGTTGTTAGAAAACCGCAAAAAAATGAACTCAAACCCTATATTAATATTTATCTAAATACACTTTTCAATATATTTTGCATCATGGCTGGATTTTTAAATACTAGGATCATTGTCTTGTAATATAGAAACAGAAATTTAAGTATTTAATATATCTACACTTATGTATGTTGTATTACCGTCGAAACCAAAACCCGGACCGAGATTAGTGAAACTAGCCGAAACCCAGCGAAACTAATAAAACTATGAGAGACCGACACCGAAACCGAGTTCTCGAACCGTGCTCATGTTAGTACACAAGATATGTTAGCAGATGCATTCACAAAAGGGATAGCACCGGGGTTATACTCCAAACATGTGAAGGATATGGGTTTGCTTAATAATTTTGATGTGTAACCTTTTATCATGAGGCACTGTGTTCTGGTGATCACATTCAGTTTTATGTATTTGATCATTCTCAGTTTTTCATATTTTTGAATATGAATAAAGTTTGGACCATTTAATAGATTTAAGGTAAATCTATTTAAAGTTATGATTTCCATATAAATAGCTAATTATAAAATAGATATTGGTATTGTAGTACATTGAAGATGGCATTTGCTTAAAGAATGTTCATCGCCTTGACTCATGCTAATATTTTTTTTATAATTAAGCATAAAGTTATTCACATAAAATTATTGGTTTGTTTCCCATAAGGTGGTACCAAATAAAGAAAAAAATTCTTCACCGTTGTTGTATACAAATGGTTTAAACGTGCAGGTTGTGTTATAATGGCTAAGTGGGAGAATATTGGATTTATTAAGTTATTATATTCAACCCATAAATATGGCCAATATAACACAACCATTTATTTTTTAGTTATGATATCTTGTTAGTTGGCAATATTTTGGTTGTCATATGGATAGGTATCTAAACTAAAGGTGAGGAGATAACTTATAGTTTTAACCGATAGATTATGTGATGTTAGATATATAAATAACAGGAGAGGCTTCCATATAGAGAAAAAAATATACAGTAAAATTAATCCTCTCCTCAAGATCCTTTGATGGGAAGGTCTTGTAAAGAAATAAGGAATTGGTCTCTCTTCTCCGATTGACTAAAGATCATTCCATTAGCCGTCGACGTAAAGAGAGGAGAAATCAAGGTTGCAACTTGGACGAAGTTGCAACATCTTAAGATTTTACGTATCTGATCGATACGATGAATTCGGGTATGTTTTTTATTTATTTATTGCTAACAAGAAATGCAATACAATGATTCAAATTTTATAGTGATATGATGGGGCTTATCCTAGTGTTACAATAGCTAGCTATCATACTAGATTTAGTATAATAATTAATTATTAATTAAATAGAAAAAAGAAGGTCTTGCCTTTTTCCTCTTTTCCACCCTTTCAACAGTTCTAAGGCTAAGAGAAGGCGACGCGGTCTGAGCTTGTGGTTCGTTTCCTTTAACGTCCAAGGATTTTGAAGTACTGTCAATGAAAACAACATCATCATACCTTTTGTTTTAATATATTCTGTTGAAATGTTTACCATTGCAATTTCGTTTAGGGTCATACCCTACAGAGTGTCTATATGAGTCTGCATCTACTTTTGTTCTCCCAGAAATTCTTTGATCAAGCGGCATTCTTTCCCTGGAAACATAAATAGTAAGAAATCGATCTTCTTTGACACAATGAACAACAATACAGAAGTGGTATAATAGTTGGGCTAAATTACACTAAACTACCATTAACAAATTGTCATTTTTCACTAAACTACCTTCAGTTTATTTTAATCATAGTAAGCTTGCTTTAAGTACTACATTTAAGGGTACCTCAGTTATATAGAAATCCCTCATACACAAACTTTAGGGAAGTTTTCTGCCATAAATAACTTTAAGGTAGTTTAGAGAAAACAGAGATATTTAAGTGTAGATTAATGTACTTTAGCCTTATAATAGAAAACTAACTATTCCGGTACCTTCCATGTTCTGACTGGGGAGTGACTGAAGGAGGCTTTAGAACTCCACTAAAAGACGCCTTCAAGGTAAAACAACGGCGACAACAACAAAAATAGCTTTAGCGTAGCTAATAAATATTTGACAATGTAACATTTTTGCATCGAGAAACTCACTCTGATTGGTGTTATAAGACGGTTGTAGCGATCTTGAATTGATTTCAATGAAGTATTAACAACGTTTAATTCTTCAACCTTTTTAAGAACAGGAGAACTTTTATTCATCGTGCGAGTCGTTGCTCCTCTATCTTGAAAGAAATTGATTGACATATGTGATGATCTAAGAGTTGATTTCTTTTTCTCATTTGATTCGGTTGCATCCGTTTTACTATTAGAACTTGACTTGTTCTCTTTCGAGCCAAAGGGACTTAGCTTTGATGAGGGAGAAGATTGAAGCCTTGGTGGTCTATGAATGATTCTTGGTTTCAAACTAGGAGCTTTTGGTCTCTTCTCAATTGAATCTTTGTTCTCCTGATTTAGAAGAGAACTTTCCTGCAACGTAGAATGAAATTGAAGCAATTTGACAAAAATTTAATGTTAAATTGTAGGAAGTCTTTCCTCATTTTCTCATACAGCAAGATATTGCCCTCTCTTTTCAAAGGCTGCACTTCTCCTTTCCTGATAGCATTCGTTATCTGCAACTTTTTATTCCCAAAATACCCTTATTTTCCGCCGTTTTATCATTAATATCGTATACTAGCCTGATACTTTCAATTAAAAGCACTTTGGGATTATTAAATCTACAGAAACAAATAAACAAATAGCTGTTAAAATAGGGAGCAAGGTGCATCGTTTGAAAAGAGAGGCTAGCATCCTGCTACACAGGCAAAGGCGCGGGACATTTCCTACAATTTAGTCAAATTAAAATTTAAAAACAAATACTGTAAATATTAACACATTACCTTTAATGGTTGTATCTCTAATGAGTTGGTCCCAAGCTGCATATCTTTCGCCGTATTTCGTTTCTCGATATCATCAACGATCTCCAATGATTCAATTTGTGAGGATTCAATAACAATTCCATCTTCCTTCCTTAAAAAACCCTTTCCTAACCGACATTCTTCTTCACTCAAATTAGCTTCTTTTGCACTTTCAAGAGTCTCTTCTTTAGAAGGATTTATATTGTGATCAATATCAATATTATTTTCTTCAGTAATTTCTTGCTCTAGAAATGAAACAGATTTGCGAGCCAAGGATTTCATGTAATGGGCTTCAAAATAGGCTTTCTTTTGAGCAACTGATCCCGGGGTTGAGTACATCTCAACCTCCTCCAAATATTTCTTTTGGCAGAAAGATGACCACTTCCCCCAATCTAAAGATTGTGACAAGAACCTCCCAAAAGAGACTGATCCTCCTAACTCTTCCGAAACATTGTTCGCCTGTGAAACGTCACGTGGGTTTTAGAAGAGCGCGAAGCTTGGAAGCTCGGAGGATGTTAGCTTGATAATATCTCATGTGACAATTACACAAGCCGGGCTTAAATATAAATTGAAGTTTGATGGAAGGGAATGAACGAACATGAACAAAGCATGTTCTAACTCTGTGTGTGTTTGGACTCAGGTCCTATAGGCCCTGGATGAGCTCGGCTCATTTGTAGCTCATTTGATATTCGATAGTAATAAAATAATTATCACTCGCCCTAAAATTCAGATCATTACCATTAAGGACCAACATTGGCAACACAGTGTCCCAAAACCAAGTTTTTGTTCAAGATGAAACAAAAACCCCGGTTTAGTAAAATTGGGGTTCCGCAAAGTTTAGAACCGTTTGGCAACATGATTTTACATTTTGTTTATGTCATTATTTTTTATACCTGACCATCACGATTAAAAGTAACTTAAGATATATTTAAATGAACCATGAAATACAAAATTAATATAATTTTTTAGATCAAATCTATCGAAAAATAAAACAAAGTCTATCCTCTTTAAGTCTTCAACCATATTATGTTTATTAACTAATACTAAGTTAACTCAAATTGTATATTAATTCAATGCTATCTAATATTTTAAAAATATAAATCCTGATGAAATTAATTTATTGTTTTATTTTGACACGGTCACTTTGGGAATCAAACAGGCGACCTCTCGCTTTGGAGAGAAAAGTTTCACCGCAAGAGCCATGTTCCTTTGGTAGCAATTTATTATTGTTTGTTGTGAAATTTTTCGTATTTTTAGTCTACATATGCTAAAATCATCACTTTTGTTTGTGTGTGTAGAATAGAATTGTTTAGATAGTGTTTTTTTGTTCGTTTAAATATTTATTGCATACATTAATTTATATTTATATGTCATTAATTTATTTAAAAATCTTATATCCTAGGTTTTTTTAAAATTGCAGATTAACGAATTTAAATTGTATCATGTCTCGTAATCATATACAAAATCCATGCTACTTAGTAGGAATAGTTCATCATATATTATTGTGGTACAATATTAAAGTAACTAAACAATTAAGGGCTTTTTAAAAAGCCTTCTCGTACTTATCTAATTACTAAAAAGCCCCTCTATACTGCTTATTTACTTAAAAAAACACCTCATACATTTAAATTGCGCTAAAAAACCCTACCAGGCCAAAAGAGAATATTTTTGTTATCTTCCATTACTCCATTAGAAAACTAATGATGAGTATCGGGTTACGGTTTTTAAACCTTCACAACCCCTCTTCTTTTCCAAAATTGACTTTAGGATTAGGATTTCGATCAAAGATCGCTCAAATTGATCATGGAAACCGACTCACCATTCTCAACCTTCTCCAACAACGATTTGTCGAGTGACGTTGGCCTTTTAATTGCAAGTTTTGAGTTCATGGACAACCTCATTTGAAAGGAGAGTGATCCTATAGTTGCGCTAAATCCCAACCTTAAACTAAACGAGAATATTGGTTCTTTTTATGAGATAAAGACCTGCGTTAATATCTAGAAGGTAAGAGAGCGGCTCAAACACAAGTTTCATCTTCATCTTCCTGACGACACGCTAACTTTTGATGGAAAATTAGTGAAGGAGGGTTTTTGTTGACGTCAAAAAATTGATGCCCGGAGAATATCCCCAAAAAACTAAACGGTCGTCAACATAACCCAGTTCGGATTTTGTAGGGTCTTGCAGAGTTTTTAGGGTCCCGCTGCTCGGTCAGCAAGCCGGGTCAAGGTGCCAGCGGCCCCTTGCGGAATTCGATGCAGCACCCCGAACCAAATTTTTAACAAGCACTAGAGTATCTTGGACAGATACCCCCGATAGGATAGTACCGAATGGATACCCCTAAGCGGGTAGTGCCCAAGCGGATACCCTGGGCGGATACCCTCAGACGAGTACCCTCAAGAGGATATCTCATTTAGATATCCGCTCCTAATGAAGCGGTGGCGAATACCTTAAATGAGGTATCCAAAGTACATTGTACAACCTACTTTTTGTAAGTATGGATGGTCATACATCTCATCATACTTTCTTCCATGCCTCTAAAGTGCTTGGAATAGTCCTTGCCCTCCTCCACTATATATGCAAGCTCCAAGGCAAAAGAAAGAGCTTACCAATTTTACACCCTCTCGTAATACTCTCATAATACTTGAAGTTTTCTTTGCTTGAAGATTGTCTTCTCAAAACTGAAATAAAAAGAAGAATAAGGTGAGAACTTGAAGTCAAGTTCCCCACTCTTCCTCTACTATCCGTTTGGCCCGAAATAGACCAATTGGAGAACTCAATCGAGTTCTCCTCAAAGTGTGTTCTTCATGGCCAGAGTCGAAAGACCAGAAGGAAACCCCACGTTCTATTTTATAGAAATGGGATGACCCACTTCTTCATGGCATGAAAATGAGCTGGAAAGCTTACTTTATTAGAAACAAAGTCTCAACGACGAAGTTTCGTAAAGCCATGAAGCAAGTCTGTGCCATAGAAATATAGAAAATAGGCAAAAGAAACTATTTTCCCAAAATGACTAAATCTTGGGAATAGAGGAAACTCCATTCTCCGCATATAAAACTTGAGAATGAAAACAAATTTGTGAACATAATACATATACTTGTGTTTCACAAAAAGCTTTGAAAACAACACAAACATATGTCATTCTCCATCAAATGGGCCTATTTCGGATACCTCAAAAGAGGTATCCGCCTTATTTTGCTTGGGCGGGAACCACAAGACAAGTTTCTGCCTCACAAGTCAATTTCGAATACCTCAAAAGAGGTATTTGCCCCCTACTTGGCTCAAGCGGGAACCCCATAAGCAGTTTTCGCTTTGCAAGACCAAGTCGGTCACCTCAAGAGAGGTATCCGCCCATCAAGACAGCATAGCTGGGTCCTGCTAGGAAGCATCCGCCTACTCTGCTAAGTCGTGAGAGGTATGCGTCTGCACTTCCAATAGCATTGGTCCCCACTTCGGGTATCCGCCCATGCTGAAAAAGAACATAAGGCTCGGGTCCCCAAAAAGGAAGAGCACGTCTATGCTTTGTTTAATGCCAATTTGACATTAAAACCCCATCCATTTGAATCATTATCCAAATCACCTATGTCCTAGCTTTTGAGTATGTGATTCCCTCTTTGTACAATTTGATTTTAATGCATTGTACCCAAATTGTATCCAAAACCAATATAACATGATATTTTCTTGAAATAGATTTTATGTTGTCTCCATGTGCAATATAATCTTCCTCTTTCTGTGATGTGATTTACAGCGGCCTAACGAGATATCTCGTCCAGGTCCGAACCTGAGACGATAGGGTGTAATTAACTATAAATGCTTGTGTTTATGGGAATTCACAAACCCAGCACCTTCTGATCAAACTAAAATAAACTTTTGTTTTGTTCGCATGCTTATAGGGAGTCGTGAACCCAGGGCATTCTAGTCAAACCAAAATAAATTTTTGTTTTGTTCACACTCTGGCTGTTTTAAAGTTCGCTCGTTGGAGGTTTAAAAAGAGGATAAACATTTTTTAAAGTAATTTAAATGCATAGAGGGTCTTTTAAGTAAATACGAAGTATGGAGGGGTTTTTTAGTAATTAGCGAAGTATGAGGGAGCTTTTCAGTAAAAAACCTAATAATTAATAATAGTATTCTTAAACAAGCTCTAAGATTGTTTAGAAAGTTATAATTCCTCCATTTTTCACAGCTCAATTTGTCGATCACAAAATTTAACATCTATATGGTTTTTGCATATATTAGCTAGGGTAAAGCTCGATTCGTTGAGATTTCGCTCCGGATCGTTCCACAATATACACAAACAGAGCCTGAACAAATTTATAAGCAGGTTTAAATAATAGAACAACCTCAAACTAGGGATGTTCACCGGGTCGGTTTCGACCGCTACCCGTCCAATCCCGCCTGCTTTAGACGAGTAAAATGTCCGCTCTAAACCCGTCCGAAAGTGATGGGTTCAAAACCAGTGCCCGCCCGCACTAGCGGGTTCGGATTCATTTATGGTTCAAAACCTGCCCAACCCGACCCGCGCACATCTCTATCTCAGACTCAGCCCATTTTAACAGCCCTAATCATAACCTCTTGTCTTCAAACAATTCAATCAAATAGAAGCCTCAAGAGATTTGGACAGTTTGATATCATACAAGAATTACAAAAAATTACGTCTTGATGATGAATTTGGGGGTGGCCTAAACAGAAAGGAGTAAAAAACCTAGGATTCAAGACATTCATCAAGTAATGAACAAGGGAAAGAAATTAAAAGTGCTTGTCCTAAATAAAAAGGAGTCAAAACCCATGAATCCATGGAGGAAATTTTTGCCCCAGTAATCAAGATCAAAGAAAAATATTGCAATAAAACTATAAAAAAGAAAAAACAAGCATGATCAGAAATAATGGAATGCAAAGATAAAACTTGACGATAAGAATGAAACATAAAGAAGAAAAGGTTGAATTGAATTTTTACCTTAGTATCTCCAGTGGAGTTTTCAGTGGTATGATGCAAGTCTTGGACAAGAAATGAAGAGTCCCCCATTTCCCCTGTGATATCTCTTCTTTCTAGCTTGAATGCTTTGTTCTTCACTTAAATTTGATTTTTTTTAAAATGAGTTAGTTGATCCCTCCAAATGAAGAGGAGAGAGAAAAGGAAAGTTTTTCTCTGTTGTTTTCAAATTTGAAGAACCCCTCTCTCTCTCTCACATCTCTCTCTAGGCTGCAGAGCTTTTGTTTTATTTTCTTTCCTTTTTCCTTTTTATTTTTTTTTTTTGTTCTTATTTTGAAATGATCTTTACAGTATTAATGTCAGAACAGGGGTGTATGGAGCACATACACAAAAAACTCCTCTAATTTTCTACCATGTCAGTAATTCTGATGTGTCAAAAATTGATAATTTTGATTTATATTATACTTTAAAAATATATATATAAAGGTTGGGTTATTGTTACTGTTCATCCAATAAGAAGCTGCTCACAGCTGAAAGATTTTAGTTTACTATCATATCCGTAATTGTGCTCATTCTCATGTTCATATCTTTCCAACTAATTATTTAAAAATCTTTTCATCTCTTTATTATATTAAAATATACAGGTAATCTATAATTTACAAGGTCTTGAGAGTTTTGAATGAAAATGAATATACATGAAAAAAGGACCCAGAAGAATAGGAGATCAACATGACTGACGGACACTGGTTTGTCTTTTTATTTTTATTGTTATTTATTATTATTATTATTATTATTATTATTATGCCTAAAGCTTCTTTAAGAATTTTAAGAAGGAGCAAATCTTTCAGTCGTTACGGAACAATTCCAGTAAAGCAATCCTCGCATTGGCTAGAAAATCAATTCCCAGGTTCGAAGTTCGGTTTGTTCTGTGTTGGACGGTTTGATTGTTGCTTATCTCATAAAATTAGATGTCATTAAATGGAAAAATTATTCTCTATGCCGGGCGTATATACCGGATAAGAAAGAGAAGAAATAGAAATACGGGTTCCACAGGATGTCCAAGACTGTCCGAAATTCTCCCTCTTCCTCTGCTCTGTCAGGAATGTATTATCCGGCACACAAAATAATTTATTGAATAAATGCACTCTATTGTTGAATGATTTTAATGCCAAATCTGACCAAGGTCTCACTATTTGTTAAGTAAAGCAATTGATCAATTATTAGAGTACCTTCCTTTTATGACGCCCATTGGTGAGTGGGCTCCACAAATCTGTACTGCGATTATGAAACTTGAAAAAGGAAAGAATTTGAATTTGAATTTGAATTGGAAGAGAAGGTTGGGTTGGGAGCTTGAAAAAGGAGTTCCGTTGACCATAAAATCAGCTATCATTTTCTAATTTGAGCCGCTGGTTTTCTCCATTTTAGCTATCATTTTCTGTCATATTTGCATCTTTATTATTATATCTATAACCCATGGGGTGTTATATGACATTTTTGTCAATTTCTAAGAAGAAATTCAAATAAGTGTTAATATGTTTATAATTTTTACTAAATTTTTAATCTTGCAATTTGAAATGGAAAGTTTTATATAACCCCTTTGATGATGCTCGATATCGGTGATCTCCCAGATCAGGACACGTGGCAGATAGCGCGACCCAGGGCTCACAAGAAAGGACCTACAGTGACCGACCACTCCTGAGCCCGTCCTACAAGCAAACGCTAACTCACCTCCAAGCCCCAGCACAATTGGCCTCCTTGGCCCCACAGCTCGTCTCCGAGCTACCACAGGCCCGAGCCTCCTCGGCCCTCTCAGCTCGCCTCCGGGCTCGAGCAGAACCAAGATACTTCGGCTCTCCCGCTCCTCCGCGGGCTCTCCCGCTCCTCCGCGAGCTCTCTCGCCGAGGTCATCTTTTTCGGTCTCATCGACCGACCGACAGCACCGCTTGCAGGCGTAACCGTCATCCCGCGAATCTCACCATGCGCGAGATCTCCGCCGGCCACATCCCGCGTTCCACGCCACCACGATCCCCCATTAACGAGCCTGTCTCGCCATTAATGAGAGGTCCCGCTCATCACGCGGGCGTGACGTCGGGAGCGTAACGGCCGGCGTGATTCTCGCGCCTGCCTCACCTGCTGCCACCGCTATATAAACCCCTTCTTTAGACGGTTCAAGTAAGCCATTTTTACTCAAATAAGCCGTTACTCTGCTCGGATCTCTAGTCTAACTTGACCGTCGAAGGGTCCTCGGTGGTACAACCACCCCGGGACTTCCTTGCAGGTAGCTCGACAACCACAACCTCAAACCCATTGAGATCAACACGCTTCAGGAGCGGCAGCCTCCAGATCCAATCTCAGCCACCCATCGCCGCCATCAACGGAAGGTAACATCTTGGCGCGTCCAGGTCGCGTCAGCTGGCACCGTCTGTGGGAAATCCTTGATTCCACAAAAACAAAAGTTCGCCTCCCGATCTCAATCCAATGGCGAGCGATCATCACAACGATCCAAGCACCAGCCGCCGCCTCCCCCTCAACGGAGGCGCAGACGAAACTCCTCCGCCGAATGCTATCAACGCCCTCGCCGGCCTGATAGACCGACTCGCGTCTGTTGTGGAAGCGTTGATCCGCGTCCAAACGGCGGGGCAAGATCACCAAGTCGCCGCTCCCTCGCCTCGGCACCAGGACCCCTACAGGGGGAGAGAAGACTCCGTCAGCGTCGGCACTGTCGACCACCGCATCGCTACCTCCCACGGCCGCAGATCTCCCTGGCCAATACGTTCTGAAGCCCGCTGGGCGCCCCACAGTTCGACACCAAGGTCCGTCGCCAGAGCACCTCGCCCCGAGATCCTCCGTGCGCCTGTCCCTCCCAAGGAGATGTCTGTCAGCTCGCCTGTTACCAGGCATGACCGACACCCTCTCCCTCGACGGGGTCGCGCGGACGGAACTCGCCACGGCGGCTCGAGGGCCACCTCGCCGGGGGATCTAAGGAACCTCATTGAGAGGAACCGGAGCCGCGGCCAGACGCAGGCCTCCAACAGCAGAGGCCTGGGATCAGAATGCGCCGAGTCGTCGGGGTACCATGATCAACTCGAAGCCCTCGAGAAGAAGATCGAGAGTCTGCATCGGGAAGGTCACTGTTCGAGCGACGGGGCTAAGTATGCCGCCGACTCGCTCACAAAACCGTTCACCGAGGAGCTGCTCGCCGTCCACGTCTCCTCCCGCAACAAGCCCCCAAAGGACTCCCTCTTCGACGACAAATCTGACCCGAAGGACCACTTGGATGCATTCACAGCGGGAATGAGCTTCCAAGACCACTCCGATGCCGCCCAGTGCCGAGCTTTCCCGGCCACTCTCATCCGCTCCGGGCGAGACTGGTTCCGAGGACTCGAGCCACGCTCGATCTCAACCTTCGACGAGCTGGCCACACAATTTCTCGGCCACTTCGTCGGGAACAGATGGCAGAAGCCCACAGTCGACCATCTCTTCACGATCAAGAGCGGGGACAAGGAGACGTTCAAAGCATACGTCACCCGCTTCTACAGCGCCCTTCTCGAGGTCCCAGAGCACGACGAAACAGTCATCACGGCTCTGAGGTCTGGTCTTAGGCACAAGAAGTGGTTGAGCTCCTTTGCATTAGCGCAACCTAAGACCGTGGCCGAGGTAAAAGCCTGGACCGAGCACGAGGTCCAGCTCGAATCCGAGGTAAATGCAAATCTCCCACGGGCAGAGCAAACCGACCAAAAGAAGAGGGCAAGAGAAGAGAGAAGGGGACCTGAGCGGTAATAGCCCTATCTCCCAACGTTGCAGGAGTATACCCCGCTCAACGTCTCCCAGACGGTGCTACTAGAGGAGGCCAAGGGTGAAGGGTTCTTCAAGCTTCCCCCAGTCCCGCGAATGGCCTCAAAGTGAACCCGGGCCCCTACTGCAGCTTTCATAAGCCGCTGGGCCACTCAACAGAGAGCTGCAAACAACTCTGAGATTATATTGAAGAGCTCATCCGTTCGGGACACCTCGTAGCGTACTTAAGGGACAAGCGGCAAGATGACCGCGAGCAGGAGCAGCGTCCCCCTCCCGCCGAGCTAACCATCGGCCAGATCATGATAATGTCAGCGGAGGATACGCCTGGTACCCATGAAGCTCGGTACCCTGTGCCGGGCATAGATACCAACGGACATCCGGGGGGCTCGAGCTGCACGAATAAGAACATCTACTAGCATGTATTTTCTTTTCAGAGAAATGTACATCTTTCTTGAGATCTTTTGTTTATATAATAAATGGATCAATAGAGAATTGCAGAAAAGAAAAAGAATTTTATTCATTCAAGAGGTACTATAGGCTCCTCAGCCGTACATAAAAAAGAAATAAAATTACAATATCGGGGGAACAGGGTGCAGAGAACACTGCTCGTGGTACACTGACGATATTTCTGCCAGCCGAGTCCTCGCAGCATCCAGCCTCTGCCTTCGATCCCCCCTCCCCCCCCCCCCCGCGCGAGCGTTGACATCGCGCCTCAATTGGTAGCACTCATGGACGAGCAATTCCGAGCGATCTAGCCGACTTGCAGAGATCAGGCCGAAGCGCCTCAGAGACCTTAGCTTGCATATGGCCTCGTCGAACAGCATTTCGGATAAGGGGTTGTAAAGCCCCGGCGATGCCCTCCAGATGGAGTACATCAGCAGCTGAAGGAGGGAGGACAGCCGGGGGAGCAATCGGCCGAAGTGGTCCTCGATCCTGCCTATAACCAACTGCACCGTATCCTCGGTGCAATACGGGTCATAGAGGTAGACGTCCTCAAAGTTTATGATGTCTTCGATGGTGAAGGGGAAGTCCTACATTTTTGCGTTTGGGGTATGAGGGGCCTGTAAACAACACCCCCTCAGTTTTATACTCCCCAAACGCCCCCCCCGGAGTTCAACGGTCGCCCGTTTCACCCACGACCGTGTCGCCACGTAGCAGAAGTCACGTCGCTCGATGCGAAACCGAAATGGCGCTCCGTCGCTTCGCGTTTCCCACACAATCACGATACGTGTCGCCAACGAACGTACCTCTTCCTGGTGCGCCGACTGGCTATCAAGGTCAAAGTCCTCGCCAAGAGGCAGCCGAGCGGCTACCCTACTCGGCTACCCCTGGCCGGTAGCTCCCCTACCTCACAACGCCAGGGATCAAATCCCTCACCAAGAGGCAGCCGAGCGGCTATCCCGCTCGGTTATCCCTGGCCAGTAGCTCCCCTACCTCACAACGCCAGGGATCAAAGCCCTCGCCAAGAGGCAGCCGAGCGGCTACCCTGCTTGGCTATCCCTGGCCGGTATCTCCCCTACTTCACAACGCCAAGGATCAAAGCCCTCGGTAAGAGGCACCGGGCAGCAACCCTGCTCGGCCATCCTTAAGGACAAAAAACCCTCACCAAGAGGCACCGGGCAGTAACTTGCTCGGTCATCCTTAGTAGGCCACTTACGGCCCCTCCCGCGCTAAGGATGAAAAGCCCTCGCAAGAGGCAACCGAACCCGCCCTTGTTTGGTTATCCCTGGCCGGTAGCTCCCCTACCCCAACAAACCAGGGATCAAAGTCCTCACAGAGGCAACCGGACCCGCCCTTGTTCGGTTATCCCTGGCCGGTAGCTCCCTACCAAACCAGGGATCAAAGCCCTCGCCAAGAAGCACCAGACAGCAACCCTGCCCAGCCCGTCCTTAAGAATCAAAGCCCTCGCAAGAGCCAACCGGGCCCACCCTTGCTCGGTTATCCCTGGCTGGTAGCTCCCTACCCCCAACAAGCCAGGGATCAAAGCCCTCGCCAGGAGGCACCGAGCAGCTACCCTGCTCGGCCCCGTCCTTAGTAGGCCCCTCACGGCCCCTCCCGCACTAAGGATCAAAGCCCTCGCCAAGAGGCACCGAGCAGCTACCCTGCTCGGCCCCGTCCTTAGTAAGCCCCTCATGGCCCCTCCCGCTCTAAGGATCAAAGCCCTCGCCAAGAAGCACCGAGCAGCTACCCTGCTCGGCCCAATCCTTAATAGGCCACTCACGGCCCCTCCCGCGCTAAGGATCTATACCCTCGCCATGAGGCACCGAGCAGCTACCCTGCTCGACGCCATCCTTAGTAGGCCACTCACGGCCCTTCAAACAACTAAGGAACATCAACTCAACAAGAGGCATCCGGTCTATCAACGTCTTAGCGACCTCCACATCGACTTCGGGACCATAGAGATACCGTCTTCCCGCCGGTCCTCGCACACTCGGCAAGTGATCAGATTCAAGTCGACGAGTAATCGCTAGACGAGGAACGTGCCGAACATGAAAGCAGTACTGTGAAAATACAAGTGTCTACCAACAAAAGGAAGTACAAGCACAAAGCACAAACACTGCTGCGAAAACAAAAAAACTTTATTCAAAATGCCAAGAGTCTTTACAAGGGTATTTTGGGCTCCCCAGCCTTACAAAAATGCCCGAAAGCCTACAAAATACCCAGCGCGACTGTAACAACCGAGCCTAATGCTACTAGTTTCTGTTACCGTATGAATGGTGTATGGTATTTGTTTCATTGATCCTACTTGACTGTTGTTAGTTATAAATTTTACCCGACAATTCATTTCTGCATATAACAATTTAAGGCATCTAAAATAAAATTAAAAATATTCGTCATGGCATGCTTGACACCCCTAACCCTGTTGTAACGTCCGTGCATCGTGTTCTCGTCCCGTTCAGTGAAACAGACGAGTTTGGACGGCTACGCGCACGTACGTGTGTCCGTCTTGGGGGTATGCTTTTTGACTGTAAAATACTTCATTTTAAATTTTGGATCCCGCCTAAAATTTTCTTATTTCAATTTCAAATTTGTGGACCCGACCCGGGCGCAATTTGAAAATATTTTAGTTTGCGCCAAATCCCAATTTCTAATAAATCTTTTAACTGTCAAATATATTTTTAACCCCTTATAATATATTTTCCTATTTTCCTAAATCTTTTATTAAAATTTTCCTAACCCCCACGAATTTCTCCCAGCCAATCACATCCTTCATTTAACCTCCGGAGGCCCCACCTTCTCTCTCTCTCGCTTTCTCTCTCTCTTTCTCTCTCTTCTCTCTTTCTCTCTCCGTCATATAAATCCAAGTTTCTCTCTCCTCTCGATCTCTCTCTTCTCCCTCTCTCTCTCCTCTCGCAATCTCTCTCTCTCCCCGTCCTTTCTCTCTCCCCCCCCATCTATCTCTCCCCCCCTCTCTCTCCCATATATTTTTCCTCCCTCCTCTCTTTTTCTTTTCCTTCATCGAACCCACGTCGCGAGAAACCCTAGCCGTCTTGCCCTTCGCCGCCGCAGCCCCAACGCCGACGCCATCACCACCGGCCTCGACGTCTCCTCGCCCTCGTCCGCTCCACTGCACCTCACTCCTCCTTTCCCATTCCTCCTGAGCACCTGCACGAGGGGACTGCGCACCCCTGCACGCGTCTGCGCCGCCGGGAGTCGCCGCCGGCGATCTCGATCCGTCCCCCGACCTCGTGCATCCCTCGGTGAGTGTCTTCTTCTTCTTCTTCTTCTTCTTCTTCTTCTTCTGTTCCTTATTCTTTCCATTGCTCGGCTATTTCTTACCGCCGGTGATCCTTGCAGGGCGTGCCCGGAGCTCTGTCGACGTAGCCGCCGATCTCACCCGTATTCTCCTCCTCATCTTCCTTCCCTTCTTCTCCTGCATCTCTCTCACTCTCGGTTCGTCCCTGCACACCCACAGTAGCCGAAACCCACCTTTCCCGAGCACCCTATACCCTCGCCGGAGCTTCACCGACCACCACTGTCGGCACATCATACCGTGTCTCTAACCACGGTAAGCCTCCATCTTCCTCTTCTCTTTCTTTCCATTCTTTCTTTACATGCACCTTTTCTTTGTATCGTAAGGTTGTTGTTTTGTGTCTCGCCGGAATCCGGCCGTGCCGACGACGTATCCCGACGATCCAGCGAGGTACTCTGATCTGTGTGGTTCCACTGTTCGTCGTTTGGGTTCATTCCGTGAACCGTGTGCCCGTCGCGAGTTTTTCCCGCCGACGTTTAACGTTCCGTTTTCCCAATTCGCGACCCGTCAAGGCAAGTACCCCTTGCTACATGCTAAATAATATTTACATACTCATTGATAACACCCTAGACCTGCAGTTTAACTTTAGTACTATAATTCCCCATTTTCATGTTCAATGTCGTGTTATATCATTTTATCTTTCAAACTTGGAACCTACCGTCTGCAATTACTAAATTAAACCTAATAACCATATTTGCATATTTTAATCACACTTTCACTATTGACATAGCCTATGACACTTTCTCTATAGTTTTACTTCATCCGGACACTCGTATACATTTAACCTGTATTAGCTGTGATGTCATCCATTGAACATATATATATATATATATATATATATATATATATATATATCATTGCATCCATGAAATTCTTAAACTGGTTAACCTGATTTAACGGCCCTAACTGTCATATTGTATTCTTGTAATGTTGAGAACACCTCTGTAACACAATTGATAAGGTGCTGCTAATTAATCGAAGTTTCTTTATTGTTAAATTCGTTGCTTAAATCTTGTTGTTGATGACCATGCTTGATTTTGTAACTGAGTATGAGCACACTCATGATACCGTTTACATCTTGACCTGACTTGCTACATACATATTGATTGACCCAACATGGTACCGTATACTGCTTGACTTGACCTGATATACCATGACCTGACCCGTTACCTGATCTTGTGTCTAATGCCAACAAACCTGACGTGTAGTCCTCATGGATCGTTCTTGTTGTCTATCCAGACAAACCTGTTTACCTGATCCTGTGTTGGCATTAGTTTCTTGATTACGGGATACCTGACTTGACATACACATATAACTTGGGGGTATGGGGAAATCAAAGGTGAAACCTGACTTGTAACTCAACAGTTCGCTACTTGTTCTGATCAGTTTTAGAGGCTAGGCCAGCCTTAGAATGATGCTGCTGACATCATTCATCTGTACACATTCATGTTTAGTGCCTAGCGGCATGTCTCGGTTTCAGCCCGAGAATCTGGGCCGTGGTCCCGGGTATGTACGGGATACTATTGAGTTACATCGATGATTCATCAATTTGGTTTCAAAGACTTTAGAATAGAAAACCTGATAGAACAGCTTAGTTTACCCACTGCACTGCTCTGATGTATATTATTGTTACCCTTGCTTTATTCATATTTATATTCGCATTGCCTGTTACCCTGTTTATTATGTTATTACTTGATGACTTGACGCGCTGACGTCTGGGTTTTGCATGGCCCAGATTCTGTACCGCTGTCGCAGTCCGAGCAGGAGTACTTTAGCCAACAGGCTGAGCTGTGAGTGTCAGCAGTAGTTAGTTTTCCTTTCCTGCATTTATTTCCTGATGTGAGCCCGCATTATGGGACATACATTCCAATTATCTTGTATTGGATCTTTCGCTTCCGCATTTTATTATTCTTGACTCATGTTATCTTGGATTATGGACATGTTTAGATAGTTTTATTTTTGTTCTTGATATCTCTACAGCCGTAATGTGACTGTGGATGGATACTTCCTACCAACAGGTAGCATGGTTGGCTATGTCACGTGCCCATTTTAGCGTACTCTGGGAAGCGGGGCCTGACAGCGACAAAAGAAAAGACAAAGAGAAGACGAGGGGCTTCAGGCCCCATGGCCGGGCGCGATATCGATGAGCTCGACGTCCACCACGACTGGAGATGCGTCCGTCACAGAAGCTTCGGCGGCGCCATCGCCGAGATTCTCTTCCCCGGCAGTGCTCCCGGGGGCATCCCCCTGCTCGTCATCCCAGCGGGGATATTCTGCTCGGAGCTCTTCATCAGCAAACTCCAGCACCCGGGCCTTGACGGCGTCGAGAGCCTCGTGCCAGATGAGGGTGGTGGCCGAGGTTAGAACGGTGTAGAACTGCTCCGACTTCTGGAAGTTCTCCACCGCCTCTGCCGCCCTGAGGTCGGCTCTATTCGTTGCCTCTACCGCAGCCCTTAACTCCTTTTGGAGGGTGCTCACTGACTTCTTCATGGTGCCGATGAGCACCTCGGAGCCCTGAAGCTTGGCCTCAATGACCTGGGCAGCCTCGCGGAACCTGGCCACCTCTTGCTTCGAGGCCGCCACCTCGTCCTCGAGGGCAGCGACCCTCACCATCGCCCGTCCAGCTCCCGCTTAGAGCTCTTCCCAGCGAGGAGAGCTCGCCCGCGGCTCGCATTGCCGGGCCTATCTCCTCCTCCTCCATCTGAATGACGATAGCGACGTGCTGGAGGACCTGAAGAAATCGGAGGGGGTCAGAAAGAAAAAGGGGTACCAAATCCCCCAAGCAATGAGACGATATACGAGCGCTAACCTACAGGGCCTGTTGGACGATGGACGCCATTTGTGCCTTCAGCGTCCCCCCAGTGACCAGGCCCCCCGGCCGACCTCTCCATGTCGTGCAGCAGCGACGGAAAGTCCCGAGGGCACCTCAAAGCGGAGCTCCCCCTCGTCCACCAAGATCGGAGAGGCCGGGGTCCGCGGAATTACTCGGGGGAACCTCTTGAGAGACGACGGCAGAGAGATCGTCTCCACCTCCGAAGCTCGGGCGTCCTCTCCCCGAGCCCTTTTTCTGCTCGGCACCTGGCTGGGCCCCGGGGCTCGATCCGCACTCGAGCGCTGGGGCGGGACAGCCGTTGGGGAAGCTGGGACCGGCGTTGTAACACACTAGTTCATTTATACCGGTTCTAGTTCAAGTATTTCTTTATTTATGGTATTTTTCCTGATTTACTGTGTTTTGGGTGCGAATAGTATTTTAACATCTGTATTTGCATCCGAACCGACCCGCATTCTTGAAACCTGTTTTGATTCATGTTTATGATTTATCCTGACTTGTTACGTGGACTCGTGCACTTTCATTTATACATCCTGCATACTGGCATTTATCTGGCATCTGCATTTTTAATATAATATTTAAAGTCACATAAAATATTTTAAAAATACATTGCATGGCCCGTGATTGATCTCAAAAACTATCTATTACCGCAATCAAGAACGGCGTCGCTTTGCAGCTAGCCGGTGAGTACGGGTCGTACCACAGGGATGTTGTGAATTTCCTAATCGCTCTTACGAGTTAATTCCAAACGGTGTGAATGGATTAATTAAATCTAAAAACTAAATTAATCTAGGGCAATTGAATTAAAGATCTAACTATCTAACTAGGGCAAGGAATTAAATTTAATCTAGGGCAGAGAATGAAAAATTACCTAGGGCAAGAATTGAAATTACCTACTTAATTTACAGATGGCTCTCTCCAAACATCAACACAAGACTTGTCAGATCTGAATTTCTGAAATGAAAAGAGGCATCGATGCTCTCCAAAAGAAATCTAAATTTTATTCATAGAAAGAGGCATAGGGAGGCATAGCCTTTACAATGATTTAGAGTTCCTATTTATAGAGGATAGGAAACCCTAGGTTACAATTGATTCGCACGTCTACATTTACCAAAATATCCTTAGGAAGATCTAGTCAAAATAGACTTCAAGCTTTGGTAAAATTTTATGTCTCTGTCTCTTTAAAAGGAAGTATTGGGCCTTGAAATTTCTTTTGTTGGCTCTTCTGTCTTTGGGCTTCCTTATTATTTGGTTCTTTTATTAAAATAGCTTCTATATTTCTTTCAGATCTCCAGTGAATAATTGCGGTGGACTTTTAACCGTTCGCTTTGTAATCTTGGGCCTTGCATTGCCTTGTACTTTGTGAATTTTATCTTTGATGTAGGCTTGATCAAGAGTCTTCTGTTTGTTGGTCAAAGTCCACTTTTGCATCGTCTTTTCATCGTTTTCACTGTTTTCTGTCCAAGAACCTGTAACCTGTAATATGTAGCAGACATGCGTCAAAAGGACCTGTTTATTTATAAAACGAATAAGAATGAGGAATATAATAATGCAATATTATGGTGTGAACAAATACCCCCAAACTTATCTTTTTCTCGTTCTCGAGCAAACTTATTTTTATTCTCTACAAAAAACCTAACCGCACTTTCACAGGGAAACGCGATTGCACTGAGCTTGTGCAACAAGCCGTTAAACCTCTAGGTGTCCCTAGTAGGAGGAGTGTTGTCTCCTGAAGGTTTTCAGCGGATACTGCCCACAAAATCCTATCAATTTGGCTTTTTCGATTTTAATTCTCCAATTAGGGTTTCTAACAAGGAACTCTATTATCTTCGACCTGCAAATTATCCACCCATATTCTTCACACTTCCTCATCATCTAACTTAAGATTATATATGTTCTATAGACTTACTTAGCTTTCGGCATCTCTTAAGTTTTCCTTCTAGGGTTCCATCTCCACTTAGGAATTTCTATCAACTCTACTAAAGATACAAGTTCTATTCTTCACTCATTTCTCTCATCTAAACTCCAATCACATATCCCCACGTGTGTGTATAAATCATCCCTACACTTGGAAATTCAAATCAACCAATCATACCCTTTGTCCGTTGTCCAAAGTACTTAATAGTGAGTGAATGTTTAATTGAATTTTGCTTACACATCCTTCATGCGACCGTTAATACTTCTTGAGGTACCAACGACCGATTACAAAATGCGTTTGCACTTTAAAGCGTACTTCCTAGTCTTGTAACACCTAAGGCTTTTTAGCAGTGACTCCCAAACCAGTTAGTCTAAGGCACTAGGTGATGAAGCATCCTCGCTAAATATTTTTCTATTTTTACAGCCTTAAGTAATCACAAAAATCAGTGTTCATTTTTTTTTCTTTATTCACTTTTTTTCCTTTTATTTTCATTGTACTAAGGACTTTAGACAAGAGCATTTCAAGGTCTCTTCTACTATTCCAAGTTTCAAGGTGCGTGATTGTGCAAATTGTAGGGTATGCATTTTCAGAATCTAGACTTAAGCTAGGAATTATTTTTCAAACTTATACTTTAATAAAAACATCAATACTCATCCCTTGTTTTAACTTAGCCCAAGAAGTGAACTCAAAATTTGCCTATTTCTAAATAAACTACAAAGAAATATACTTTCTACCGCTAAACTTTAAGGAAGGTTATCTTTAGGGTTTTTAATTTACTACGTCAAAGATCTAGTTGTTCCTAGCTAGTTAACCTATCTGTCAAACTCTAGTCAAATAAGCCAAAATTGAATACAATAATTTTTGAAAATTTTCAATTTTTATGGGTTTTCAATTAAATATGCAAATGAAAAAATATACATATGAATGCGAAGGAAGAAGACGTACCGAGCATACCCCCAAACTTAAACTTGACAGTGTCCTCACTGTCATGCTACACCAAGAGGGTCAAAATTGTCGGCACTCCCCTGGTTATTTATTTATAAAATTTTTATATTTTTTTAATGTTTTTAATTTTTATTTTATTTTTTATAGAAAAAGAAAACAAAAAATATATGTACATATATACAACAAGGTTCCCCCCAAACATAAGCTTGGCCTTACACAAGCCAAATGTTAGCACCAACCATTCAAAAATCTTATCGTGGTAATGGTCGAGTCGGTGAAAGAATGGGGTGGAAAGAAAAGAGATGAGAAGCACACGAGACCGTGTGGAGGTAGAAAAGGGATACGGTCTCGGTGGGGGAGAAGAATGGCGGAAAAGAGAAAGAAGTGGAGTACGATCTTGAGGGTGTAAATCGAGTGAATAAATTAGCGCAATTTGTGATGACCGATGTGTTAAAAGTGATTGTGCTAATCTATCAACTCGTCGTGAAATGGGGTCAAATCCCTCAAGATTCGCAAGAAGGCATGGGTACGCCGAACTTGGTATTGGAGATGAAAGCGTAACGGTCTCTTGTACGGTCAGAACGATAGGAAGGACGAAAGGGAGTGAATTCGGGATAGTCTCATTCTCACCGTAGTAAACTGTCTCGAATTTGAAAGATTCCATTAATGGTTCGAAACGACTGTAAGCAACCGAGTCTGATGGTTCAACTAACTCATCTGAAAATGTAAAGGACTCAAACTCGGGCGGTGAGTCATCAACATCGTCCGAAAAAGTGAAACACTCGTAAATGTTATCGGCTGTGAGAACTGTGTCAGATTCAAAAAAAAAAATTTCAAGCTCACGGTCTTCAAGCGTGATCTTTTGCGTAGTCGGAACGATGGAAAGGAGGGAGGGTGATTTAGTTAAAGGTTCAAGAGGATGAATTGGAAAATCCGACACATCAAACAAAAATGGTTCAACCTCAATATTATCCTCAATACTCTCCTCAATACTATTCTCATAATTCTCTTCAATATTTAGCTCATCCATGCCATTATCATCAAAATCAAGACGCATATGAAGTTCGGGAGAAACATCTAATGACTCGGGATGATGAATTGGACATAAAATTTCAATCAAATCGACAGGTTCATCATCCGAAATATTCCCGGCGTCTATATCCTCAATCAAGTGAAAATCAATTTTTTCTGACACCTCCTCAAAAGCATGGATATTTATCAATTTAGGTTCTAGATTGGAGGTGTAAAGATCAAACGGATTAGGTGCGGTTTCACTCGAAAAGGGTTCTTCACAATTTGGCAAATCAAGCACTACAAAATCATACAACTCGTTTTTATTTTCAACTGGTGAACTATTTAGGGCAATCGATGGAAAACCGGAGTTGTGGGTTTCAATTGGATAAAGGCAGGTTTGATTTGGAAATCCTCTCATATTCTCACTCTGTCCAACCGCCTCCTCATACATTGAAAATTTTGGAGCTAGTTGGAAACTAGCTGCCTGTTCACTAGGTTGCATAAGGGCGGCCATGGATGCTTCCACATTCCTAGTCATTTTGTTTGTTGCTGCAATGTACGCCTCCAACGACTGTTCCAAACTAGACATGGGTTGTGAAGGGTTTTCAGTAAAAGATTCGAAATTGTTTGGATATGTGAAACTCCCAAATGGCTGTGTAGAAGCAATGTCTAGTGAAGGTGGGAAAGTTGGGTAGGACTGGTAGGAATTGGATGGTTGGACAGGAGTAGGGTCAACATGTGGATAAAAAGGTGAATGGACTTGTTGATCCCTAGAACTAGATGTGTGGAGAGGGGTGAAAGATCGGCTACGAGATTGAGCAATATGCTCAGCAATGGACATCGGTTTAGGAGTGACAGCAGGACTTGAAAAAGTGGTATCAACATATGAAGGTGGTAAAGGTTGACTTGGTTGACACAAAGTGGGTTGCAAAGTCGAATTGTTTCTCCTAGACACTTCTATTTGATCTTTCAAAGATATTTTTGGCATGGAGGGATTTTCCTTAAATCGACCGAAATAATTGACGTACGAGGCAAAGTTAGGTTCGGGATACCAAAGTTCGGCAAGAGATTTGTGATGTGGGGTACCCATGATGAGAAGAGAAATAAGGTAGGCGGTGTAAGGATTTCTTAGCGACAAAAGTTGCAAGTCTTTTTTTTAAAAAAATTTTTTCCTTTTTCCTTTTTTTTATTTGGAACTGTTTGCAAAAAAAAGATTTTCGATAAAGGGCTAAGACACACTTTCGATCAACCAAAAATGCACAATCAGGCCTAGATCTAGGGTCACCTAGGTCAGCTAGACAACTCCTAACTATTCCAAAGGGCTAGAAATAGGACCTCAAACCGCCTCTTCACCGCCAATTGCGGCCAGGTAAGTGCCAGGTAAGTGGGAGGCTTCCCACTACAAGTAGCGGCCCTAATTAAGTAACCACTTGCCTTAGACACACTTGTCTAGACACCGCAAGTCAGGTTAGGATTAACGGTCGATGCCTGTAACTAGTTCTCTGTCCTATTGAGCTCGAAGTCCTTAGGGCTGAGTCTAGTATTTTTTAATTAAATATGGTCAATGCAAATGCCTTATGTGATTTCTGGGGTCCTGAGAAGGGTGATGAAATCCCCACCCAATCTAAATTGGTCAAAAGCCCCTTAGAGTCCGATTAAAGATATGCAAAACAGTAAATCACTTGCAATCAAATCTTTTTTCTTTTATGCGCGGTGCAAAGATTCCTGCACAAGATTAGTTATTAGAAGGGGGAAGATTTTTTAAGCGCAAAGAATCCTGCAGGAGATTTTTCAGAGGAGATATCAGAGATTTGCAGAGGAGAAGATTAGAAGACTTACAGAGGTTTTTTTGTTTTTTTTCTTCAAGCCCTGAACCGACCAGGGCGCGGCGGTTCCGTGGCCAGAAGGTGGGTCGTGCGGCGGTTCCGCAGCCGGAATGGGGTCGCGCGGCGTTTTTTTTTTGGGACCAGATCACCGCGATTCTTCTTGTTTGACTCGGTCCTCCAAATTTCTTCTGTTTTCTATTGTGATATTTCTCTGTTTGTTCGGATTTGATATTTGCTGTTTTGATCTCTGTAGATTTCCAGATCCGAATTTGTTCGTATATCCTACAAAATTCACACAAAAATACCCTTCCCAAAAATAACAGATGATATATTTTTATATTTTATTTTTTTCAGATTTTTATATTTTTTTAATTTTGATTAACCCGAAATTGCAAAAAGGAAATAACACGCCATCCCCGGCAACAACGCCATTTGATTGATCTCAAAAACTATCTATTACCGCAATCAAGAACGGCGTCGCTTTGCAGCTAGCCGGTGAGTACGGGTCGGTCCACAGGAATGTTGTGAATTTCCTAATCGCTCTTACGAGTTAATTCCAAACTGTGTGAATGGATTAATTAAATCTAAAAACTAAATTAATCTAGGGCAATTGAATTAAAGATCTAACTATCTAACTAGGGCAAGGAATTAAATTTAATCTAGGGCAGAGAATGAAAAATTACCTAGGACAAGAATTGAAATTATCTACTTACTTTACAGATGGCTCTCTCCAAATATCAACACAAGACTTGTCAGATCTGAATTTCTGAAATGAAAAGAGACATCGATACTCTCCAAAAGAAATCTAAATTTTATTCATAGAAAGAGGCATAGGGAGGCATAGCCTTTACAATGATTTAGAGTTCCTATTTATAGAGGATAAGAAACCCTAGTTTACAATTGATTCGCACGTCTACATTTACCAAAATATCCTTAGGAAGACCTAGTCAAAGTAGACTTCAAGCTTTGGTAAAATTTTATGTCTGTCTCTTTAAAAGGAAGTATTGGGCCTTGAAATTTCCTTTGTTGGCTCTTCTGTCTTTGGGCTTCCTTATTATTTGGTTCTTTTATTAAAATAGCTTTTATGTTTCTTCCAGATCTCCAGTGAATAATTGCGGTGGACTTTTAACCGTTCGCTTTGTAATCTTGGGCCTTGCATTGCCTTGTACTTTGTGAATTTTATTTTTGATGTAGGCATGATCAAGAGTCTTCTGTTTGTTGGTCAAAGTCTACTTTTGCATCGTCTTTTCATCGTTTTCACTGTTTTCTGTCCAAGAACCTGTAACCTGTAATATGTAGCAGACATGCGTCAAAAGCATATGTTTATTTATAAAACGAATAATAATGGGGAATATAATAATGCAATATTATGGTGTGATTAGCCCGCATGATACCCCTAACCCTGTGGTAGCATCCGCGCATCTTGTTCTCGTCCCGTTCAATGAAACGAACTTGTTTGGATGACTACGTGCACGTGCGTGTATCAGTTTTTGTGGGTATGCATTTTTCGTTACCCGGATATCCGACTTTAATTTTGGTCGACATGTATATTTTTCGTATTTTAAAACTAAATTTTAGACCCGACCCGGGCATGTTTTGGACTATGTTTGTATTTACCAGAATATTAAATTTTATTTATATAATATTAATTTTATAAACTGATGCAAATTAAAATTTAGTTAACTAATAAAATATTTTTTAAAATTTAAATCTAAACTAATTTACTAATAAACTAACAACCCCTTTTTCTCTCTCCTCTCTCTCCCTCTCTCTCTATTACTTTATAAATATTAATTCTTTCAATATTTACAACCCGTGCATCTCTTCTCCATATATATATATATATATATATATATATATATATTTCATATACTTTTTAAATCTCATATAAAGAAAAACACTGTTCCCTTTCTTCTTCACGTTTTCCCGCCTACAAACGAAACCCACGCCTCGCCTCTGCCCTCGTCCCGCGTGCCATGTGTGCGTTGCGACGATTTACCGACGTCGGACGTGCCGTACGTATCCGTCGCGTGATCCAATCGAGTCAAGTTAATCTTGCTACATGCTATACTGCAATATATTGCACACATGTGAATAATAACATTACTTATTGTTTAATTATGCATCCCACATTACCATTTTACTATTTTTACTGACTTCGGAAATCCGTGTGCATCCATATCACTATTAACATATCTAGTCGCATGCTAATTCATCTTGCTACATGCTAGGTATATTATTATGCATCCATATGAGTAAAATATTACCCGTTTATCACATTATACATCCATATTAAAGTTTTACCGTTTTCGGATACCCGTTTGCATCCATATCATTTAAAATATATATCGTCGTAATATTTCTTATTATTATCTTTAATTAGTTTATAATCAGCATTTTATAATATTATACAAAATATAGTTTGAAAATATTATAGTTTACACATGAAACGTCGTTGCAAAGCGGATACGATAAATCTGAAATTTACTGTACACCTTACCTTATAAAATTCATTATAAATCATAGAAAAATCATTAGTATACGTTCTTTAGTTCATTACAAAGCTAACTCAGAATACTATAACTCTATGAAATATTTACTTGCAAAATAAATTGTTTAAATAACGTAAAATGCAAATTAAAATATCTCTAAACTCAGAATACTATAACTCTATGAAATATTTACTTGCAAAATAAATTGTATAAATAGCGTAAAATGCAAATGAAAATATCTCTAAACTGCTGTCCAGGGAAATTCCAGCAGCAAACTTTCAACTTCGAATGTTTATAGCTTTTTGTAGGAACAACCTGAGATACTTCAACTTATAAAAATGAAAACCTTATTGAATTATCTTTGTTTTGGTATAAAACGCGTCCCTTTTGGAGAACGTTTGTTATTTTTAAGCTATTTTACAAATCAGGGTGACGCTGAATTTCTGAACGGAACTTTCTTGTGCATGGTTAATCAATACCACTTTTATAGTTATTAATCGGTTTGAATATGTTATCCATTTTAATATTATTATCTCAATATCTATTTAATAAATAATAGTGCTTGTGTTTTAATATTCAGCAAATTTTACCGATTTACAGTTTTATAGTATCTGTTTGTATCCGTACGGTTTATTACATATCTAGTTGCACGCCGAGACCATATTATTTCATGTTATTGTTGTATTAGTGCACCATGCTTGATAATGTGCATCATACGTAGTCATGGAATTGTAGATATGATCCCTGATAGACATTGTGCATCCGTACTTTTACCGTGCTTCGATACTTGTTACAGTTTACTTTTGAGCATCCGTGTGATACATATGCACTACCTGACATGATCTGATACACCACTGCTTGACTTGATTCCTGATCTTGTTACTAATGCCGACATCCCTGACTTGTTTTCCCGACGGACACATCCTGTTGTCTATTTTAGACAAACATGTACCTGCTTGATCTTGTGTTGGCATTCGCTCCAGATTTATCAATAACTGACTTGAACACATAACTTGGGGGTAAGGGGAATGTTTCCTGATTTAAAATCAGGAAAGCTTACCGAGGAGGCATCACGTGCTACCACGTGACCAACAGTCATGTGCTACCACGTGACCAACAGTCACGTGTTGGCACGTGGCAATTAAAAGCAGCGGCAAAGGTAGATTCAGTTCCTTGATTAAATTAAAGAAAAGGCTCCAGAAAAGGGTCACGTGTTCACACGTGACCAGGGGTCACGTGTTGACACGTGACCGAACAACGGCTAGAAGATAGAGCGCAGAAGGGAGAAGAAAGTTCGCTCCAAGGGGTCACGTGCCCACACGTGACCAGGGGTCACGTGCCCACACGTGACCGGCTTTCAAAGCCTACCTATTTAACATAATTAAATTCTGAACAGCATTCAAATCTTTCCAATGGGGAATGATTATTTGAAACCGATTGGATTAAAGATTTAAAGGTGATTAAATATCACCTATCTATGGAAAAATCTTGAACTTGGAAAGATTTCCCCTTAAAATCTAACCGAAATAACAAAGGAATATCTTTGGATTTAAAATCCAATGGTGGATAAAATTCACCTAATAATCCAAAGGTCCAAATAAATGATGAATGCAAATCAAATCTCTAATGAATACCAATCAGATCCCTTAATGAATGATTCATCGAAATTAATTGATTCTGCTCCTTCTCCTATAAATAGAAGCCAAGGGAGACAGAGATGGAGACACAGGGACAGAGAGAGATAAAAAAGAGAGAGAGAGAGAAAAATAGAGCCTTGAGACTTTGGAGGAATTTGGATCTTCTGCAAAAAGAAAACCTTAGGTAAGAAGGGGGAGGCTTTCAAGAAAAAAGAAAATTTAATTCTCAAAAGAGTTTAACTCTGATATTAAAAAGAAGAACTTAGTTCTCTCTTTAGCAGAGGATCTGCAAAGTGCACATCTCCCCATGAATTGAGAATTTAATTTTCATTGGGTCGAGATCCTGCCATGCAGATCCAAAGCATAGAGAGGGAATGGATTGTTCCCCTCCGAATGGCGGCCGACGACGCGAGGACGTCTTGCCTGAGATTCGAGGCAGATGCTATTTGGTTTTATCCGTCCACCTCTCCGAAGATGCCAAGATGATTTATGGCACCGTGTATCGGAGGTTTAGACGGATGCGGCCGATGTAGCAGACTTCGTCAGATTCCCCCTCGCTTGAGGGGTTTTTGATTGTGGGGACGCTCTTCCCTGCAGGCGCAAGCCCCTGCAGTTAATTACGCTACCGCATCGCGGTAACAACTTTCTCCTTCTCCAGAATTTCACTTCGTGTCGTGTGTGTTTGTTTTGTTTGTGGTTGCCCGTGGATTGTATACGGAGACTATTTATTTCGTCGCCCGTAGGACATGGATTAGTCCAAATCCGTATTTACTTAGATTTGGGTTTGGTGTTTTGGTTTAAGGATACGTTAGCCGTATTGAGGCTAAGATCGACTTAAACGTTCGTTAAGGATACGTTAGTCTGATTTGAGACTAAGATCAACTTAACGGGTTAGTTTGGATCCGACAAGAGAGCATTTGGGGGCCCTATTGTTCCAGTTTAGGGACGTAATGGTCCATTATATGCATGGTCATCGGGACCCGTCACCTCTCTGACGTCGTTGAAGGATTACAACGATAGGTGTCAGAGGAGTTCGGAGATGTACCCTTGAACCATAGTTGATTGGGGGTCTTATAGTCCAATTTGGGACTAAAGTCTGTTTGAATGTTTAAGAATACGTTAGCCATATTTGAGGCTAAGATCAACTTAAACGGGATCGTTTAGATCCGACAAAAGAGCATTTGGGAGCTCTATTGTTCCAGTTTAGGGACGTAGTGGTCCATCGCCAGTTTAGGGACATAGTGATCCATGTTCCAGTTTAGGGACGTTGTGGTCCATCGCCAGTTTAGAGACATGGTGGTCTATGTTCCAGTTTAGGGACGTGGTGGTCCGTTATTAGTTTAAATACGTTTCGGTCTGACATTAGTTTAAGGACGTTTCGGTCCACGAGTTTAAGGACCCCGCAGTCCGTATTGATGTGTGTGGTCGTCGGGACCCGTCACCTTTCTGACATCGTTGAAGGATTACAACGATAGGGGAGCTCGGAGATGTACCCTCGAACCGGATATAAATTGATTTAAGGGAGCAATCTTGCTCAGTCAATTTAATTTGAGGACTTACGGCCAAAATTGGGCTAAGTCCAGTTGAAAAATATTCAACGCTTTTATTTGTTTCTGGTCTGTTAGACCTGTACTAGGGCTTAGCCCATTTTTAAATAATGCATTGCATTATTTTCTATTTTTTTGTTTGGGCTCTGCCCATAAAAGATGCAGAGCATCAATTTAATCTGGGCTCTGCTCATTTATGAATGATGCAAGGCATCTATTTTACTTGGGCTCTGCCCTTTATAAATGATGCAGAGCATCAATCTTATTTGGGCTCTGCCCTTTTATTGCTTTGCAATTTATTCTGGCCTGTTAGGTCTTTTGATTTGGGCCTGGCCCTTTAAGAAATGCATTGCATTTATCAGGCGCTTTGCGCCAATCAGAGAGCGCAAGCGCTTATAGTGTTGCACGTGTCGCGCAAGCGCAGTGCGCTGCGCTAATGCGCTGCGCCTGCGCTGCTGACACGTGGCGCGCTCTGGTGGCTTGCGCCAATCCAGGAGCGCAACAGCGCAGTTTGCAAGTGCAAGGCACCATGATTTAAGAATCTTTTAGATTCAAGAACCCATGGTTCATAAAAGTGCAAAACACTATTTTTTATTTATTTTTGTTTTTTCCTGTTTTAAAGAACCAGTGGTTCATAAGAAGTGCAAAGCACTATTTTTATTTTGTTTTTTTTATTAAAGATCTATGATCTGTTCATAAGAGAACTTTCACTTTTTCTAAAGGTCTTTACCTTTTTTTGTTCTTGAGGAGTTCTTCAGAGTTCTCTTTCTCTCTTTTTTTTTTTAGAAAATGTTGATCCATTTGAATTGAGGTCTGGGGTCCTTTTGATAGTGCCCATAAATTGGTTAAATTTGTTAAAGAGATCTTTCTCTGAGTGATTTGGGAAATTTTCCCCACCGTTGGATCTTTGATCCAAAGGCCCCTGTTTTACAGAAGAAAATCTTCTTGTTTTAACAAGAACAGAAAAGATTTCTTTAAAATCTCAATTCTGTTTGGCGCAAATGCTCCAGAGCGTGACACGTGTCACGCAGCGCACAGCGCAGCTGCGCTGCCACGTGTCGCGCAGCGCACAGCGCAACTGCGCTGACACGTGTCGCGCAGCGCACAGCGCAGCGCAACTGCGCTGACACGTGTCGCGCAGCGCACAGCGCAGGCCAGCTGAAGCGTTGCTTCTTTAATTAAAGTTTGAATTTTAAACATAGCCTTGCTCTGATTGGGTGCGCTGCCTTGGGCGCTGCGCTCCCTGCGCCAACGAGTCTGATTTTGACACGTGGCGCTCTGCGCGCAGCGCAGGAGATCTGAAGCGTTGCTTAATTTATTTTAACTTTAATTTTCAAGACAGAGCTTTGCTCTGATTGGAGGAAAACAGAAGTATTGCTTCTTTTCCCACAGAGCTTTGCTCTGATTGGGGTAAACATGGATGTTTGAGAATTTAATTCTCATAGAATTATAGGAATTTAATTCCTTCGAATTAAAATTAGGGTTTAACCCTATGTTGTAGGAATTTAATTCCTTCAAAATGAACAGAACCAGGGTTTAACCCTAATTAAGAACTTAATTCTGTCAAAATAACATGAATTTAATTCCCTTAAGAAAGAAGAAATTAGGGTTTAACCCTATGATAGAATTCAGTTCTTCATATACACCAGGAATTTAATTCTTACAGAAGAAAAGCCGGGGTTTAACTCCATCTAAGAATATAATTCTTCAAAAAAGAAAAGTGGGAATTTAATTCCTCTAAAGTTATAGCTAGGGTTTAACCCTATGAAGAGTTTAATTCTTAAAAAGATAAACACATCTTCAAACAGGCAAAGAAGCAGGGTCACGTATTACCACGTGACCCCTGAAAAGTTCCACAGAGAAGGGCTTTGAGGCAATGCCTCACGTGCCCCACGTGACCCCTTGGCAGAAGCTCTAACAGACAAAACATTTAAATGCCCGTCACGTGACAGCACGTGATGCTCCAAAGTATTCAATACTTTTGGCAGAATAAAATAAATTGAGGGCGCTCTCACGTGCTACCACGTGACCCCTCTTGCCTTAGTGTTTAACACTAAAGTTGAAACCTCTATATCCAGTGTTCAACACTGATTTTCTTAGTGTTTAAACACTAATTTGGAAAACTCTATTTACAGTGTTTAACACTGACTTTCTTAGTGTTGAACACCAACCTGGAAAACCCTGTTTCCAGTATTTAATATTGATTTGCCTTAGTGTTAAACACTAATTTGAAATCTCCACTGCCAGTGTTTAAACACTGATTTGTTTTAGTGTATAAACACTCATTCGAAAGCCCTGTTGCTGGTGTTTAACACTAACTGTCTTTTAGTGTTAAACGCTAACTTGTCAATCTCATTCTCAGTGTTCAACACTGATTGATCTTTAGTGTTTAACACTAACTTTAGCCCCATTGGCTAAGTGTCTAGAGGCAAAGCCTCTCCTTCAGTGAACCAACAGGGGGCCGATATCCCAAACATGATTGGACTTAGCCCAAGCTGGCCATAAGTCCTCAATTCAAACTTAACTGGGCCAATGAGCTCATAATATAATAATTGATCTTAGTTTCTAATTTGGACTACAGATCACTTAATCTACCTTGGTTTAATGGTACATCTCTTCACTCCTTTGATACTTGGCGTTGTAATTCCTCAACGTCTTCAAAGAGGTGACGGGTCCCGATGACCACACATTGATACGGACTGTGGGGTCCTTAAACCCATGGACTATGAGGTCCTTAACCTTTACCGGGATGTCTTAAAACTAACGCCGGACTGTGGAGTCCTTAAATCCATGGACTATGACGTCCTTAACCTTGACCGTGATGTCTTAAAACTAACATTGGACTGTGGAGTCCTTAAACCCACGGACTATGAGGTCCTTAACCTTGACCGCAATGTCTTAAAACTAACATTGGACCGCAATGTCGCTAAACTAAACAACAGGGCTCCCTTAATTGCTCTATTGTTGGATCTAAACGATCCCGTTAAGTCGATCTTAGTCTAAAAAAAAACTATGCTAACGTATCCTTAACAAACGTTTAAGTTGATCTTAGTCCTCAATGAGGCTAACGTATCCTTAAACCCAAACCCCCAAACCCAAATCTAAGATAATACGGATTTAGAATAGTCCACGCCCTACGGGCGACGACATAACTCAGTCTTCGTATATAATCCACGGGCAACTAAACGCAAAATAAACACACACGACACGAAGTGACCATCTGGAGAAGGAGAAAGTGGTTACAGCGATGCGGTAGCGTAATTAACTGCAGGGGCTTGCGCCTGCAGGGAAGAGCGTCCCCACAATCAAAAACCCCTCAAGCGAGGGGGAATCTGACGAAGTCTGCTACATCGGACGCATCCGTTTAAACCTTTAATACACGGCGCCATAAATCAACTTAGCATCTTCGGAGAGGTGGACGAATAGCACCAATTAGCATCTGCCCCGAATCTCAGGCGAGACGTCGTTGCCGTCTTTCGGAGGGGAACAGATTCTGGCACGCCCGGTGGGGCCTTTTCCTCTTTCCACTCCACACTTCGTGTGTCGTATTCGCGAACCAAATACGGTTCGCTAAGGGTTGCCTTTGGGTTTCAAGGTACTAAGATTTGGCATTTTGCTTATTGCAGAAAGCAAAGAATCAATGGCTTCCACTTGTGCGAAAGACTCCAACTGCAACTGCGACCGGCGCTCCGCCTCGCCAGGAGGTATAGCCTACGGGCCCCAAGCTGCTTCGCTATTCACAATACCCGTGGAACAGGTCACTCGAGCCACCACAGGGTTGTTTTTTGGGACCATGCTCCCGCCAACGAGCTTCACCGCTCCTGTGCTGACACCGGGAGCTCCCAAGAAGTCGGTCTTCGATCGGCTTACACCTACTGCGGCCCCTCTCAACGGGTCGCCCAACACCAGCGCCTCGGTCTTCTCCAGATTGGGCCAGAGCTCCTGTGGACCCGCGATGGGGCCTACAATCCCAGAGAAGGCTGCTCCTAAGAAAATAACCAGCCCTGCTCCTGAAGTCGACAAGGCGACTTCCCCTGCCAAAAAGTCGGTATTTACAAGATTGACGGCTCTAGCTCCCGCTCCTGCTACCCAAAGGACATCGGTCTTTAACAGGCTGACGCCAGCAGCGACCTCCCACCTACACAGGGGGCAAGACGAGACTATCGCCCTCACCAGGCCGGTTCCATCAGCACGACGCGCTCGACGTCGTTACTGGCGCCGAGTGAGGAAGGCCGGAGGCAACTCCCCTCCTGGGCTAAATCCTCCAGCCCCGATGGCAGAAGTTAATGCTGCTGTTCCAACTGGGAACAACTTTGAGATGCTAAATAAGGTGCGTAGGAATTCTCCTACCACGGTGCTAAAGAGGTCTCCCCTTCCGCTGAAAAAGGCAGTGGAAGTAAAGCCAGAACAGCCCCAATCTCCTCAACGGCTGTCCTCCCAAATCTATAAAGTCTGGCGGCAGGCCCGAGACTCGATGATCGATCCAAATTTCTCCCGCCAGCATAAGAAACTGAAAATCCAACAGGAAGTCAGTCATCAGGCTAAGCCACGAAAAGCTGTCTGGGTGCCCACCTCAACGGCCCCCTCAACTTCCACTGCTCATAAAAAGAGGAGGCCGGATAAGATCCCCGGGCCTGCAACGAGAGCTAAAAGTGCTGAGCCCAGACGCCCTAAGGCTGGGGGCAGGATGGTCCACACTGTATACATGGCGTCGGGGAAAGAAGACAGCCGCGCGTCCACAGGTCATAGACCGCTTACACGGTCGGTGACCAAAGCTCAGGAGCAACAACAAAAGCTCCAGGAAATGATGATCGCAATGGCCGTGCTTACTGGGCCGAAAGAAAGCCCCGAGGCGTCCTCGGATCAGCAACAAGAACAGGAAACTGATGCTGAGTTCCTTCGGAGGATATTGGAAAAGAAAGATAAAGAGGCCGCGGAACAAGCGGCCAATATAAAGCAGATAGCCCACTTATTTCAAGACATGGTTGGGATGATGATTCAACAAGATTCTCCTGCTGAAGATCCCCCGATCGTCCTCGAAGATGATAAAGGAGAAACATCGAATCCACCATTGGCTCTTTCAACGGCCAAGGAGGAGACAATCTCCAAGGCTGACTTGGACGACTATATAGCCTAGCAGATCCGGGTTCATCAGGTGACTGAGGCAGCTGGTCAAGTCGTAAAAACGGGGCGACCGTATCCAAGCTGGTACGACCAAATCAAATATCCGCCGGGCTACACAATACCAAAATTCCATGTCTATAAGGGGACAGGCAATCCCCATCAGCATGTGGCCCAGTTCAGGGCGCTTTGTGGTAACACTGGTGGCGACGATAAACTGTTGCTTCGCCAATTCGTGGGCAGCTTATCAGAAACGGCGTTCGAATGGTATTCGGAACTCCCGAACGATTCTATCAAGACGTTCGCTGAAATAGAGTTGCTATTCACTCAGCGATTCGCAAGCGCCAGCGAACGCACTCCAATAACGGCATTGATTAATGCCAGGATAAAACCAGGCGAAACGTGGGTCCAATATGCTATACGCTGGCGAAATTTGTGGTCGCAATGCGAGCAACGCATTGAGGAAGCGCCCGCGGTGGGCATGTTCGTGGGAACCCTAGACCCTCATGCAACTATCTCCCAGTTTATGATGTTCTTTAGGCCAACCACATTCCAGGCTCTAATCGACAAGTTGGCCCAGAGGACCAGATGGGTCATAGACCGTCTCCCCCGAAGCCCGAGCCTCGGAGTGACAAGGGTAAAGGAAAGGCAACCTTCGTCGCGAATGCTCAGCAGCAACCTAGTGCCCCAAAGCTGGCGGATCAACTGGAAGAAAGACGCCAGTATTATAATGAGAAGATGAAGCGCCCCTACTCGTTCCCGCGGGATAAGACAAAACGGTTATTCGAGCTGGCAGTACGCAACAGACTTATAAACCTGCCAAATCCAAGGTGACCGCCACAACCCACTGAGGTGAATAACCCCAACTATTGCCCTTACCATCAAACGGTGAGCCATCCGATTGAGGACTGCTTCGTTTTCAAAGGATGGATTGAAGATCAATACCTCCAGGGGAAGTTTGCACTATCCGAAAAATGGAAGGTGAACCCACCACAGCCGCATACTCCTAAGAAAGCAGATACACGGGGGGCAACCTGTTCCTTTATTGAAGAATCTCCATGGGAGGTCGTGTTGTCAACTAAAACCAAAAGAATGCTGAGGGACCTTCATGCGTGCCCGGCGGTCGAATGGAAGGACCCGCTGGAACCCCAGATCATTGAAGGAATGCTGAAGCCTCGCCCAACTACAAAGAGCGGTGGTGATGGCCCAAGTACTCACGCCCAACCGTCAAAATCTTCGAAGAAAAAGAAGAAGAAATCTAAGAAGCCCGTGAAGCCTGGAGACAACCGCACGAGCTTGCAGAAGCAAATCGACGCGCTGGAAGAGTACAATCAAAAGGCGCGGACTCCCGTCACGCTGCAAGAGTTCCTCAACCACGTCTTTCAGGAGGAAGATGATGGAGAGAGCTCATCGGATGAATCCGAGGGATTTGTGGTGAGTTGTCATGTGATTTCCCACTCGGAAGATGAGAAAGCTCCTGGCACTGAGGAACTGGGGGCACAGCCTGAGCCAGACTTGTATGGCCAACAGATGAAATGATCGACGCCTTTCTAGACGAGGTTCGTTTGAAGACTAAAGCCGATCAGGAGCGTGAGATGGCTGCATCGGAAGGAGCCAAGCACAGGCGACTAAACGAAAGAGTCTAAGCACTCCCGCCAGATCGAAAGACATCTGATGTGAATAAAAACGTGTTCAAGACGAGGAAAAGATTTGCCAAAGCCATGTCAATGGGAATGAAGCTACCACCCTCAGAATAAAACACGCTCAATGGAGCGGAAAGGCACCCTAATTATTGCGCATATCATCGGAAGATTTCGCACCCTACGGAGGAGTGCGACGCCTTTAGGATATGGTGGCAAGGATATGTTGCTCACCGGCAACATTTTAAGCGCATGAAACGTAAGACTCGTCGGGAACGAAGAAGTACTACCGACGGGCACAACAGAACTGCTGGCAACTGTTACATGGTTAACGCCGGAGGGTCATAAGTTCTCACCTTTGGGAGCGACTCTGATGAAGAAATGGCTCTGGGCCTTCTCTTTAAAGAATCCGTTTTAGGGAAAGAGGAAGAACCAGAGGCCTGCGAAAATATTCAGCTGCGCAATCGCACGCTCCCGGAAAAGAATCTCGGACCCGCGAATAGAAAAGATAAGGGAAAGGAGAAGGTCACTGGGGATATCGCCTTAGATGACCAAGTCATGTAAGAGCTTACTGCCAAGGACCCTCCCAGGAAGGGTAAGGTGGACTACAACATCCTGGCGCACCTAAGGAAGCTACCTTCTCAGCTCAGCATTCTCGATGCCCTCCTATTATCAAAAGAAGCGCGGGATTCATTAATCAAGGCGTTACAAGAACCCGAGCAGTTCCAAGCCTTCCTCGCCGCAGAAAGGATGAAGGATGAACTGGAAGAAGTGCATACGGCCGACATCACTTTCGGTGACGAAGACCTTCTCCTCGGGACGTGCGACCACAACCGACCCCTATATGTCTCTGGATACTGTCATGATATCAAGATAGGCAAGATCCTGGTGGATAATGGATCCTCCGTCAATCTCCTTAATGTTCGGGTATTGAAGGAAATCTGCATGAGCGTACAGCACCTCGCTCGTGACAAAATTACCATCTCCGGTTTCGACTCCCGGTCATCACGGACTCTCGGATCTGTAATACTAACATTACGCTTCGGACTGCTCGTCACGGACATCAAGTTTCACGTCATTGACGCCAAGACCTGCTACAACGCCTTGCTCGGTCGTCCTTGGTTACACGAGTACAACATCATCCCTTCTACACAGCATCAGTGTATGAAGTACTTTAAGGATGGTTTCGAGTATACCGTAACAGGTGAGCTGAGCCCATTCTCCGTGAACGAAGTCCGCAAGTGCGAAGATGCAAAGTACTTTTTGCCAGGCTTCGAGGATACAGAAAAGAGTCGCAAGCCGGAGAACAAAGCCGCCGCCGCCATCCCTGTTTTCGGGAGCGATACCGAAGAAGAAGAAGAGATAGTTTACGCTGGGCCGTCTCGACGCGACAACCCGGGAACGTCCGCCCCCATGTTAGTCCTCGGAAGTGACTCGGAAGATGAGGTTAATGCCGTGTTCTCCAGTCGGCCGTCAATACAAGCATCCCCTAGCGGTGATCAGAGTTTTCAAATCACCATGGTGCCGCGGAAACACTACAAGGATCTCGACGCACTTCAAGCTTACAATGTGCAGGACCTGCAGACGTTTTACGTCCCTCCCAGGCGAAAAGGTGAAAAGGTGGTCCTATTCTACCAATCCACAGAAACGAGAGTGGAGAAAGAGATATGGCATGGCGCGGATGCTACACTCGACAGGCTCCAACCCATCTGTTTGCCCAGATATTACACAAATGGAATAAAGAGGCTATTGAAGCGCCAAGTAGTACCCTTAAAACAGACTGTTCGACAAGCTCGGTTCTACAACAGGATTTGGAATGTCCCTGGGACTCAGCGCAAATTGCCCAACGGGAGAATGGAAATGCTTGGGCTTGGATATGTGAGATCCGGGAAACGGGAGCGAGTCCACGGCAGCTACGCCATATATAACTTTGATGAGGAGGAGGACACCCTGTCGGGGAATGCTAACCCCTCGTCAAAACCGGATCCCGCGAGCGAAGTGCCGAGTCCGTCATTTGAAGAACAAGTGGACAAGCTTATCAGGAAAGCAGGTCAAAAGGCTCGGGAAGACCACAACCGCGAGATGGCCATCTACGAGAAGGCCAGGACGCAACGTCTGTTTCAACAGGCTGCAAAAGATAAAGATGCTCCTCCCTGTCAACCCGTTGTACAAAAGGCCCGACGCAGAGGCAGAAGTAAGTCGAGAAGCGGAAAGAGGAGCCGACAACAACGACGCAGAGAGTTATGTGATCGGGTATTGCACGGCCCGGATTTGTCCCTCATGAAGAAGATGAGTCGAGCGTATTCCTTCCCCCGAGACAAGATGAAGAAGTTACTCGAGCTCGCTATAAAACATCAAATGATCGCACTTCCAGAGTCTAAGCACCCTGAGCAAGCTAACAAAGTTTCTTATCCGGGCTATTGCTCTTATCACCGAGCCATAGGACACCCTATCGAAGACTGTTTTACCTTCAAAAACTGGGTCGAAGACCAGTACCAGCAAGGCAGGTTTGCTTTATCCAGCAGCTGGAGGGTAACGCCGCCACAAAAGCACGAACTCAAAGCCGCAAGAGCCGAACCAGACCCACATCGATCTTGGAAGCAGATTCGCACCTGTCACATGATTACAATATTAAAAGAAGAGCCCGAGGACATAGATGAGCTCCCTTGGTGTTTCGAAAACAATGACAATGAGGTAATCTCAGAATTTCCACCGGCTCCGAAAGAACTGGAAGATGGCATACATACTACTGCAGATAACCTAAAGAAGATTGAGTTGGGATCGGCAGACGATCCGCGACCGACATTTGTCCGCGAGCTGCTATCTGAAGAAAGGGTGGCTGCGTTAAAGGACGTACTTCTACAGCATAAAGATTGCTTCGCGTGGAACTATTCCGAGATGCCGGGATTAGATCCAGAGATTGCTGTGCATAAATTAGCAATATCCCCGGATATCAAGCCAGTCAAGCAGGCGCCGAGAAGGATGCGGCTCGAGCTTGAGATGAGCATCAACGCCGAAGTCAAGAAGCTGATCGATTCTGGATTTATCTAAGAAGTCCAATATCCTGACTGGATCGCCAACATCGTCCCGGTAAGGAAGAAAAATGGGACGGTGCGCATATGCGTGGATTTCAGGGATCTCAATAAAGCCTGCCCGAAGGACGATTTCCCAGTACCGGTAACCGAGCCGATGATAGATAACACGTCCACTCACGAGGTTTTCTCTTTCATGGACAGTTCATCAGGGTACAATCAGATAAAGATGCATCCCAAAGATCAGAAGCACACCGCTTTCCGGACTCCTTTGGGCATATTCTGCTACAAAGTCATGCCCTTCGGATTAAAAAATGCCGGTGCCACCTATCAGAGGGCCATGACAAAGATCTTTGATGATCTCATACATGAAATCGTCGAGTGCTACATCGACGACCTCGTGGTAAAAAGCATGTCATATGAAGAGCATTTAGAGCATCTGAAGACCGTATTTCAACGCCTTCGGCAATATAATTTGAAGATGAATCCCCTCAAATGCGCGTTCGGAGTCTCCTCGGGTAAATTCCTGGGATTCATCATCCGACACCGAGGTATCGAAATAGATCCATCTAAGATCAAGGCGATTATAGAAATGCCACCGCCAAGGACTCTCAAACAGCTGCGGTCTCTCCTAGGGAAGCTCGCGTACATCCGGCGATTTATCGCCAACCTGTCAGGCAAGTGCCGTTCTTACAGTCACCTAATGAAGAAGGGAACTCCGTTCATCTGGGACCGAAAATGCCAGAGCGCGCTAGATGAAATCAAGCAATACCTGCAGAACCCGCCGGTGCTGGCTGCTCCGGTTAAGGGAAAGCCCCTTATCTTATATACAACAACCCTCGAAGGGTCCTTAGGCGTATTATGGGCGCAAGAAAACGACCAAGGGAAGGAGAGAGCGCTCTACTATTTAAGCCGAGTTCTTCTGGGGGCAGAAAGCAATTACTCCCCTATCGAAAAACACTGCCTGGCGTTAATCTTTGCGATAACAAAACTTCGGCACTATGCATTGGCACATGAAGTCCGTCTTATATCAAAGGTGGACCCCCTAAAATATTTAATGTCAAAAGCCATATTGACAGGGAGACTCGCTAAATGGGCCCTGCTCCTGATGGAGTTTTCGATAACCTATCAGCCTCTTAAGGAAGTGAAAGGCCAAGCCATCGCCGACTTCCTTGCTGAGCATCCAGTACCTGCCGGTTCTCCTCTGAATTGCGATTTGCCAGACGAATGTGCGTTTGATGCGGTCGACGGTGGCAATACCCGATGGGAGCTTTATTTCGATGGAGCATCTTCCGTGAAGAAGCGTAAACAAAATACCCCTATAATTAAATCGGGAGTAGGACTCTTCTTTGTAACTCCACAGGGAGGGATGATGCGCTTCGCTTTCTCCTTAACGGAGCCAAGAACGAACAATGAAGCCGAATACGAAGCTTTGATAGCAGGCCTCAAGATCGCCATCGGCATAGGAATTGAAAACCTCCTCATATACGGGGATTCTCAACTAGTCGTTAGTCAAGTAAACGGCGACTACCAAACGTGCAAACCGGAGTTGGTGAAGTACGGTGAAAAAGTGCAACAAATGTTGACCCAAATCCCCTCCTATATTCTAGAAAGCATACCACGCGCGGAAAACAGCAAAGCAGACGCGTTGGCCAAGCTCGCTAAAGAACTGGCTGACGAGAACCTTGATGACGTTAAAATCGTGGTGCAAAGCCGTCGGGTGCTTACCCCAGCAGAAATATCTCCGGAATCATCCGAAGAGAAGGGAGTGACTGAGCAAACGACCCTACAAATAAAAGACCGTGAGAAGGTCGAGGACTGGAGGGAGGTCTTCATAGACTACTTTAAGTCCCACCGAATGCCCGAAGAAGCGTCTTCAGGACATCAGCTCATGAAACGAGCTCTGTCTTTCGCCTTTGTCAACGATACTCTGTATAAAAGGTCGTTCGACTCTTTGTGGTTGAGATGCCTGGGACCTGTCGAAGCGAAAAGGGTCATTCAGGAAGTTCACGACGGACTCTGCGGTTCTCACCAAGCAGGCCCAAAGATGAAGCTGAAGATCAAACGGATGGGCTACTACTGGCCCACGATGATCCAAGACTGTCTTGAGTATGCGAAGCAATTCCACGCATACCAAATCCATGGGGACTTCATCCACCAGCACCCGAATCCACTACATCCAACGGTGGCTAGCTGGCCGTTCGAAATGTGGGGGACTGACATAGTCGGCCCCATCGAACCAGCATCATCCAAGGGACATCGTTTCATCTTGGCGACGACCGATTACTTCTCTAAATGGGCAGAGGCAGTGCCGTTGAGGGAAGTGAAGACGGAGAATATCCTCCATTTCTTCAAGACGCACGTCATATATCGGTTTGGAACTCCACGACGGATCATCTCCGATAATGGGCCTGCATACAGAAGCCACAAGATTAGTCGTTTCGTGCAACAACATAATATAGACTGGAAGTATTCCTCAGTTTATAATCCGCGAGCTAACGGTCTCGCCGAGGCCTTCAACAAGACCTTGACGAAAATCATAAAGAAAACGGTGTCCCGAAATAAGAAGGACTGGCACGAGAAACTACAGGAGGCTCTCTGGGCATACCGAACTACGTTCAAAACGGCCACGAACACAACGCCGTACGTATTGGTATTTGGTACAGAAGCATTACTCTCCCTCGAAATAGAGTTACCCTCTCTACGAGTGGCGGTCCACTACGAGCTAACGGACGAGGAAAATGCTCACCTCCGGCTTGAGGAGCTTGATGCCCTTGATGAGACCCGGCTCATAGCACAACAAAATCTGGAGGCTTATAAAGCAAAGATGACGCGCTCATACGAAAGATTGACCAGGCCGAGGACGTTCCGCCAAGGCGAACTTATGCTGATTGTCAGAAGACCTATGATCCCCAATCGCGCTAAGCAGGGAAAATTCGAGCCAAACTATGAAGGCCCGTACATCATAGACAAAGTCTACCAGGGTGGAGCTTATCTACTCATGGATATGCACGGTGAAAGACCTTTCAGACCAGTGAACGGTCGCTTCCTGAAGAAATACTACGCTTAACGGGTCAAGGCCTAGGTCAATGATAGATGATGACGACTATGTCCGCTCGCTATCTTCCTAAGCCCGAACTCTAAGTAGTAACCAGCATCCTTTACAACGGACCGAAACGTCCTTAAACTAACGGCGGACCGAAATGTCCTTAAACTAACATCGGACCGAAACGTCCTTAAACTAACATCGGAACGAAACGTCCTTAAACTAACATCGGACCGAAACGTCCTTAAACTAACATCGGAACGAAACGTCCTTAAACTAACAATGGACCACTATGTCCTAAAGCGAGCTGTTGACCGAGACGTCAATAAACTACGGTGGATTGCAATACCTCAAAGCCGATATATAAAAATAAAAAAAAATAAAAACGGTATGTCCATAAGCAAAAAGGGCACGGATGAAAACCCGAAAGGGCTCCGTGAGTAAAAACAGCAGGGCTACCGGCGAGTGTTTGTGAAAACCCGAAAGGGCGCAACCTCGTTAAAAGACACTTACAGGGCCCTCACGACCTTGTAAGGAGAAACCACCCGCGTGAGATCCTTACGACTCGCAAGGGAGCAACACACTTAGGAGTCTTCACGATTCCTAAGGAGAAATTACACTTGCGAGATCCTCACGACTCGTAAGGAGAACTCTCTTATGGGACCCTCACGGCTTATAAGATTTGAAAGCCTTAAGTTACAGAGACCTGAACCTGTGCTTAAGCAACCCCCACAACCTTCGATAATGCCCTACAAGTAGCTCAATACTGACCCTTGTACACAATCCACGGGCGTGAATAAACATTTCTCCAGTAAAGTCACATCCGTGACTGGGGATATGTCCATATGGTGAACAACCCTTATAAGTCCTCTCGACTTATAAGGAGAAAACCCTCTTGTAGGATCCTTACGACTTACAGAGGAACATACACTTAGGAATCCTCACGATTCCTAAGGAGAAAATACACCTGCAAGATCCTCACGACTTGTAGGGAGAAGTACCTTCGCGAGACCCTTACGGCTCATGAAGTCAAAAGCCTTAGTCGGCAGGACCCTAACCCTGTTTACTGAGCCACCTTTGTTCAACATCGACAGAGGCAAATGATGATTCGCTCCTAGCAATATCCCAGTTGTAGCGGTGCTGATGCCAAAATCGGTGTCTAATCCCAAGCTTGCGGCGAAAAGCCAGCAAGCCACACATGCATACGAAATAGCCGAAATGATAGGGCAACTTGCAATAAAAAGTAGCAAGTAAAAATATATGCATAAAAAAAATAGCCGAAATGGTTGGGCAACTCGCAATAAAAAACAGCGGGTAAAAATAAAACAAATAGCCGAAATGATTGGGCACCGCGAAAAATAGCCGAAATGATGAGGCAATCACAACCTTCGCGATGTAAAAGCTGAAATGATAGAGCATCGCGGAAAAAGAAATAAAACAAAAAAAATGAAATTTATGCCCTACAGGTGATATTACATCAATCCCTGTATACAATCCAGGGGCGCAAACAAAGAAGGAATCGCACTCCTCCTCTCCCAGGTTTCATCGGAAGAAAAAGCCAAATCTCGATGAGTCACAGATAGCCTAGAGACTATCTCGACGTCCGTCTCCTTACAGCAGACACAATATCAAGCAAAGCGGAACAGCGGCAATTCCCAGTCCCATGACTCGACGGCGTACAGATGACCGAGAGTCGAATCCCAACTCCGTGAAATGCGGATACAATCAACAAAATTCCTGGTCACGTGGAACGCGGATAACGTCACTCTTTGACCCCGTGGAAAACGTCCAGAGCGGAGCCTGGTCCTCGCAGAACACGGCAGTGAACCCGTGGAAAGCATCCAGAGCAAAATTCTTGGTCACGTGGAACGCGGATAATATCACTCTTTGACCCCGTGGAAAACGTCCAGAGCGGATCCTGGTCCTCGCAGAGCACGGCAGTGAACCCGTGTGAAGCATCCAGAGCGGAGCCTAGTCCTCGCCGAGCACGGCAGTGAACCCGTGTGAAGCATCCAGTGCAAAATTCCTGGTTACGTGAAACGCAGATAACGTCACTCTTTGACCCCGTGGAAAACGTCCAGAGCGGATCCTGGTCCTCGCAGAGCACGGCAGTGAACCCGTGTGAAGCATCCAGAGCGGAGCCCAGTCCTCGCCGAGCACGGCAGTGAACCCGTGTGAAGCATCTAGTGCAAAATTCCTGGTTACGTGGAACGCGGATAACGTCACTCTTTGACCCCGCGAAAAACATCCAGAGCGGATCCGGGTCCTCGCAGAGCACGGCAGTGAACCCGTGTGAAGCATCCAGAGCGGAGCCTAGTCCTCGCCGAGCACGGCAGTGAACCCGTGTGAAGCATCTAGTGCAAAATTCCTGGTCACGTGGAACGCGGATAACGTCACTCTTTGACCCGCGGAAAACATCCAGAGCGGATCCTGGTCCTCGCAGAGCACGTCAGTGAACCCGTGTGAAGCATCCAGAGCGGAGCCTAGTCCTCGCCAAGCACGGCAGTGAACCCGTGTGAAGCATCTAGTGCAAAATTCCTGGTTACGTGGAACGCGGATAACGTCACTCTTTGACCCCGCGGAAAACGCCCAGAGCGGAGCCTGGTCCTTGCCAAGCACGGCAGTGAACCCGTGTGAAACATCCAGAACAAACACCGGACTGTGGAGTCCTTAAAATCCACGGACTATGATGTCCTTAACCTCGACCGTAATGTCTTAAAACTAACGATCAACCAGCCTGATTCTGTACTGATTCTACCTTAGTTTAAGGGTACATCTCTTCGCTCCTTTGATACCTGGCGTTGTAATTCCTCGACGTCTTCAAAGAGGTGACGGGTCCCTGCAACCAAACATCGGACTGTGGAGTCCTTAAATCTACGGACTATGAGGTCCTTAACCTTGACCGTGATGTCTTAAAACTAACATCGGACCGTGAAGTCCTTAAATCCATGGACTATGAGGTCCTTAACCTTGACCGTGATGTCTTAAAACTAACATCGGACTGTGGAGTCCTTAAATCCACGGACTATGAGGTCCTTAACCTTGACCGTGATGTCTTAAAACTAACATCGGACTGTGGAGTCCTTAAATCCACGGACTATGAGGTCCTTAACCTTGACCGTGATGTCTTAAAATTAACATCGGACTGTGGAGTCCTTAAATCCACGGACGATGAGGTCCTTAACCTTGACCGTGATGACTTAAAACTAACATCGGACTGTGGAGTCCTTAAATCCACGGACTATGAGGTCCTTAACCTTGACCGTGATGTCTTAAAACTAACATCGGACTGTGGAGTGTTAGTTATATGTATGCCCTAGAGGCCATTACAGTACATAGGATGTATATTGTAGTGGATGCTGGGACATATATAGGGAGGACTTTCTTGCTCGACATGATAGTATGCTATCTGGTTACTCTTTACCTTAACGTGTATACTGATTGTCTCTCTGTTACATGTTGGTAAAGCCCTTAGGATGTGTACTTGACTACCTGGACTATGATGCGGATCATACTAGTGGGGATATGGTAGTCCATAAGTACATCCTTCAAGGTCCCTAGTCGTGGGTGTATCGAGACGGGGCATCGATATATCAGAGTAGACTAGCGTATACCTTCTCGACCCATACAGATGGGCGATGGATGATCCCATATCCATTGGTGTTTGACATCAGAGATGATATACAGGTGCTCAGTAGAGACTGGGTACACTGGACGGACTCGCCGAGAACTCCCAGATGGTATTATACCTCACGTCAAATGGCAGTTCTCTGGTGACACTGGTACAGGTTAATCTGTAGACCCGAGATCGTCATAGAGTCTTGTGTGATTCCCACTGTGCTTTGATTTCCACCTTACCACGTCCAAGAGGGCGTGCAAAACGGTGGCTTTTGGGTACAGTCCCGAATCACATGGAGGCAATGAGCGATAGGAGGGGATTCGTCTCTCCCGGTATAGGGAGTTGATGTTGCGCTGTGTTCGATTGGCTATAACCGGAAATCCCTGGCCAGGATTGCTGAGATTTACTGGTAAGTGTTACCAGTAGTTTCTCGAACTGTTATAGACCTCATATCGACACGACTTATCGAGCTATTGGGGTCTGACGTTTACCATCCCTAGGCGAGATATGCGACATATCAGACGACGAGACCGGACTGTACGGTAAGTGTTACTGGTTGGATTCACAGGAGTGTGAGCGGGCTTGCTCGTCGATCTTCTAATCGCTCAATACCCGGGTGGCCGTTACGTTTAGCAGACCGCTTGCGGCTTGTGGGTGTTTGATATGATCATCACCTGCTGCCGGCGTATTGACGAGTCGTTAGAGTCCTACACAGAGGTTTCCTGGCTCAAGCGAAACGAAATAAGAGCGCATATGAGATGTGTGCGGGACCGAAAATAATGCGTGTATGTGGTACCGTATTTCATTCTCGCGATGAATGTTTCGATTGGTTGTATGCGATATAACCTAGTTATCGAATCGAAGATTGATTCGATAAGTCGATACATTGTATACTAGTCGGTTATGTGCGATATGACCGGATCATTGAATCAAGTGTTGATTTAATGATTTAATGTATAATTATATATTTGATATATTACTTTGCATTAACTAGTATTGGTTCATTTTAAAAGGATTTTCTCACTTGATGTGCACATTATATATGTGATATATTTTTTGTGTGCACTTGATTGTATCATGTTTGATGATACATGTTAACTTGAGTTTGTGTAAAGATTAAACCATGGTTATATGAATGGTTAGGGTTTTGTTTATTTATTTTGATTATTTATTTTGGAAAAGAAAATGGAAATGGTGGCTTTCTTTGTTTCTTTCATGAAGCTTCATGAAGAGTTGAAAGCTTGACCATTTTTGTTTTATTCCCTTAACCTAACCATTTACCTAACCCTAGTTTACTCTCTACACTTCACCATGGTTAGTATATGATAAGTATTCATATTATTTTCATTTTAAAAGAAAATACTTATTATATTCTATCTTCTTCTTCTTCCTTTTGATCAAGAAGAAAGCTTGACTCCATTAATGGCATCTTGAGTAAAATGGAAATGGTGGCTTTCTTTGTTTCTTTCATGAAGCTTCATAAAGAGTTGAAAGCTTGACCATTTTTGTTTTATTCCCTTAACCTAACCATTTACCTAACCCTAGTTTACTCTCTACACTTCACCATGGTTAGTATATGATAAGTATTCATATTATTTTCATTTTAAAAGAAAATACTTATTATATTCTATCTTCTTCTTCTTCCTTTTGATCAAGAAGAAAGCTTGACTCCATTAATGGCATCTTGAGTAAAAGAGTGAGAAATCCAATTCTAAAGTGAACCCACCTCCTATTTCTTCATCCTCTACCTCTTGCCAAGTAGTATAGGATGTTTTCTTCACAAGTTTCATGACTTGGTGAAGTTGGAGCTTGATCTTGTGTTGCCTCGACGTAGATCATCTTCGGCATCGAAGCCGACGACCTAGCCCACCCATTTCTCCGATGAAGCCGATGCTAGAGTCTGGGATCCGATATGGATAGCGAGGGGACGTCATCATGGAGTCTAGGAGGTGGAGGACCGGATCTACAAAGGTTGTATTTCCGTTTACCCTTTAGTTAAGTTGTTAACTAGTTATTGTTTTCGCTTAATCTCTAGTCAACGATCCGTATTAGGGTTTCTCGGCACTTGTAAAATTTGAATTTGGCATGGTTGATGCCTTGTGAGACCTCCTTGGTGTGCCTACGAGCCCTACAGTGGTATCAGAGCCTAGCTAGAGACTTAGACGAAGCGTAGACGATATTAGAAACCCGATCGAACCGAAACCCTAACTCCAAAATGCTCTCTGGACTTTTTTCAAAAACTGGGTTTTTTCCAGATTAAAAATGGTTAAAATATTCAGTAGGAAATTCTTAGAATTACGGTGCAAAAATTACCTAATGATGTGTCTAAAGCGCGGCGGAACCGCGGCATTAGCCAGCTATTGCGGCGGTTCCGCGCACATTTAGTCTCTTCAGTCAACCATTTTTGCACAGTAACTTCTTTATTTAAATGCTGAGTTTTATGGGAATTTTTAATATTTACTCAAGAGTTGAGTTTTCTGGAGTGTTTTGGAGCTTCGATTATTCGATCGGATTATCAGACTTTGTCTGTGTGTTTTCCGGATAATTTGTTGAATATGTTAAACTGTTCGACCGGATATAAATACCCAATTTTTCCCCTGCAGGGAAATTTCCAAGTGTTGGATCTTTCCGTGGTTTAATAACGTTCTAAGTAGTGCAAGTAATGCGATGGACCCTCTAGAAGACAACAAACCTTAACTCGATTATGTGACCGTCTTGAACTGCCCTTTGAACCTTCAGGTTTGGGGCAGTACGGTGTGCCACATATGAGGCGTTGGCTTGACCCTTCTACGGCTGGACCGTTGGTACTGAGGCATGAACTGAATGTTTTTAAACTTGTTTCATGTGTTGAGCTGTTTCGGGAAAACTTGGGTGTTCGATTGTTCGATCGGAAAGTTTGACATTTTCTTTTTATCCGGAATGTGATACAATAATTGGAATTCACAAGTAGTTATGAGATAACTGAATGAATGTTATAAATCTAGCGGTTTAGTCTCAATTGATCGGTTGCCACGGAATTTTGATGCGATTAAAAGTCCGTCGCAATCACGTAGCGTACGCGGATACTCGCCGGGTAAACTTAATAGACAGCTACACCCCATAGCCTCGACCAAGTGACTGTAGGAGAACCCCGTCGCCGAAAGCATCCGTTCGGGTGCTAGCGGCAGCGGTGTTCCACCTTGGTGCACTTCGTCGACGGCGTCGGGAGTGCGGCCGCCTACTAAAGTTTGCGACGAGCATTCGATCAGAGATGCCGGAATCTTGTTGAATTGCCCGACTGAGTATTGAAAAGTGTTTTCGATTTTGAGACTAAAATGCGGGGTTTATAATTGTTAGGCATGCGATGTCTAAGTAATTCATTTGATTAGGCATGCGATGTCTAAAGCGTTTGCGGATTCCAACTGTTGTAGTTTTACACTTTCTTTTCTGTGACCGTAAGTGTAATATGTGATATCGCCGGTTTCGTTGCTATATGCCAACGACAATTGGGATGCGCATATTTACTTACGTTGATGACATGTGATGTTATGTGTTGCTGGATATGTTATATTGGATCGTCGTGTTTGAATAGCCGGTTTTTTTTATGTGAGATGAGTGTTTTTCTTTTTCATTCATGTAAAAACTTGTATGTAATATTCTTTTATTGGGGAACTTCCAGGTTGCGGAAGTTGTCACCGTTGATGTATATTATTTACTTTTCCGCACTAGGATAGACCCAAGGAGGAGAGCATAAGTAACCGGGTTCTGGAGTCCAGTGGGAGACCAACTCGAGGAGTCGAGTTCGGGTCTCCTAACTCTAGAATTGGTAGGGTTGCTTGCCGCTCTCGTAGGGGTCTAGGGGTGTGGGTTTGGCTATTTATCGCGACCGTGGAATCCGTGTTTTATACTGGCTCATATTAAAAACACGGACGTCCTAGTATATCCAATATTTCATATGTTTCTTCTGCTGCGATATCTGTGATGTGATCATTTGATGTTCTGTGATAGATACTGTATATAGTATATATGATATATTATATAGACGTTACTTATGTTTTATACCCGCGCTAGCCCTGCCCCGCTCTGCCGTTAGTTACCTAACCTAACGGTGCACGAGGGGACATCGAGGCGAATGCGGATGGCATAAGTGTACGTCGTATTTATCTGTGATGTTTAGGTATTTTAAATGATGGGACTTCATTAATATGATTAATGAAATAAAAGAAACCTAAGATGTTGTGGAATCGAATTTTCAATAAAACAGGTAGCTACAGTTCTTGCTTTGCATCGCGGTGTTCCTTGTAGAACATCCTGCACCTTATTCGATAGGTAAAGGACCGAGATCCCTTCACCGGGAGTGACTCCTTTAGCAATAACTGGCAGATGCTACACACTCGGTTTGTCTTTTGATTGCTTCTATAGTTTCTGCTTTGCACAGTGATATATATGATATATCCCGCACCTCATTCGACGAAGAAAGGACCGACGATCCTTTCACCGGGAGTGACTCCTTTAGCAAAACTAGAAAAGCCTCAAAAACACTCCATTTCAAAATTCATTCGATCCTACAACGATATCAAGTTCATTACGCAATAGGTTTTCAGAAAAACCTGTCGTAGCCCTCCGTCATTTCAGATAAGTCCTGCTTAGTATTCGTGCTGCGTTTGTTGACCTTGTCAAGGCGCAGTGTGCGGTAGCTAACCAGTATTTATCTGCTTATGTATATGATGCAGATTGGGTTAGGGTACTCGTGCGGCCTTGTTGACCTTGTCAAGGGTCGTGCGGGTGGGTTTGATTCAATCAAGAAATGACGGGTTGAACTTGACTTGCGGTCTATGGTTTGTTGACCTTGTCAAGGTCATAGATCGTTCGGGGCAAAATATTATCGGAAATTTCAAGTGTTGAAATTTGCAATGAGATTGCATACCTTCTATGAGATAGTTGGATCCCGATACCCGCTGCGAGTAATTGTTACTCCTGGGAGAGTTTTACACATTACAATTAGCTGATCAAGTAGGTGTCTAGAAAGGTGTCAACGGGGTTACGCCTCTGGGAAAACGAGGTTTACATTAATTAGGTTCGTGCGAAAGCACGGGGGACCTCCCTCAAAGTACCGACACTGGCCTGGCTGAAAGATTGGCAAACTTGTAGCGTGTAATTAATCCCGGCTAGTCTTTCTTTTTAGGGTTTGAAGGAAGATTTGATAAAAACAGTGGGAGCCATCCTGATTAGATAAAATAATAACCAATCTATTCTTGCAAGAGCGCACGCTGAGTGTTTTCTTCTCCCTCTCTCCAGGTAGCGACCATATCACGCCTTAATCAAGAAAATAAAACGGATATATTGACCGAACCCGCTTGTTATACTGAGCTGGGGAACGTTGGTCCCGCTCCAACTTATAATTGTTATAAGACAGAGCAGGAAATTGGGGATTACCTGAATTCCCGTGCCGCCCAAACGAAGAAAGTGCATATAATGCATCATCTTCGGGTGTGTTCGTTACACAGAACTGTTTCTCAATATTCTTTACGTCCTAGGTATGTGATACCATAACAGGATCCTAGATATCTAATCTGTTACATAGGGCTTCAGACAGGTAAAGAACTGAGAACGGGTGATAAGTTTCATGAGGCAGAAAACGGGGCAAGTGTTGCAGCCAAGTCTGTTGGTCACTATCACCCTGTATTACCAATACATTGATTCTGAACGAATGTTATTAGATACCGAACCTGATATACAAAATCATATCAGTCTTTTTATTAGTAAAGAAATGATAAAATTTTGTATTGTTGGATAATGTTTTGAACATTTCCTATATCAAAAGTTGATCGGTTCAGGCACATTATCTAAAAGCATTGATGTTCTAAATCAAATTACAGTTCTTAGTATACAGAACACACACAAGAGGAAGAGTTCAAAAATGAACGGATCCTTCTTGAGGTATTATAGACTAGGTCATATCTGTAACATCTTCAAAAATATAAAATATTAATTTTGGGAATTTTTATAATTTAATATTATTTTATTGATTATTTTAATATTAAATGCAAATAAATAGGAAAAATGTTAGAAAAATTATGAAAAATTATGGAAAATTCTAAAATAGGGTAAATTAGTGAATTATGACATTTTTAAGTTTTTGTGATTAGTTTGACACTAATTTAGTGCTAATCGCGATTAAAATCGCTAATTGGGTTTTTTGACAATTTTGTGCAAAACTTGCATATACCACTTTTTCTACACTTGTGTATTTTTCTAGCCATGGTTTTCATTTGGGTTTACTATTGGTGTGAGAAGGGTTGGGTTTTAAAAGAAAAGGGAAAAGAAAAAGAAAAAGTGTAATGATGAGGGTAGGTGAGAGAGAGGGTTGAACCATTGACCACACCCTTAGCCATTTTCATCATTTCTCTCCCTCTCCCTTTTTCTTTGCTGCTGCTGCCCCTTTCCTCCATTTCCCTCCCCTCCTCAAGCCATGAAACATCTCTAAAACTACACCAAAACCCCAAACTCCTTTCACTAAAAATGTCCAAAATCCCTAGATCTACACATGGAGCTAAAGAAGCATGGATTTGGCCACTAGAGGGCAACTCAAGAATTTTCTTGAGTTGCCAAATGAGGTATTTTCTGGATCATTAGTTTGGTTTATGCATTACTTATACCCCATGTTTAGTTTAGAATCGATATCGTGTGATATTATGGATTTGAGAGAAACCTAGTTAGGGTTTGAGTGAATTGGTGTTGCATTATGAAATTGAGCTCAGTTAAGATTATACCAACACCCTAGTGTTTGAATTGAGACCCTAACCTGATGCTAGAACCACAGAATACGGATTTTAGAAACCGATATCGGGGAAATTGTGAAATCTGTGAGGGTTAAATGGAATCTGCTATCACCCCGAGACCCCTAAAATAATATTGAGTGGACAGTAGCATGTGCAGGCACCCAGGAAACTAACCCCAAAACCCTAGCCCCTAACTCTTCTTCCCGGCCGCCAAAACCTCATTTCTGGCCGCAAATTGCGGCCAGACCAGTGAGGAACTTCCTCGTTTTGCGTGCACAGCCCCAATTCCTCAATTCTTGGCCCTGGGTACTTCTAGTTTTGACAGATTCTTTCTAGGGTGAAATCTGGGACATATATCCTATGTTGTCGTTTTGGATTCGTGTTTCCGTATTCCGTATTTTTGGATTCTGAAATGGTGGAATGTGTTTTGCCTCGACTATTGTCGTTTATACGACGATATAGAGGATTATGGATGGTTTTGAAGGCGTGCCATAGGTTCTCACCTATAGGCCCCTTATCGTATCGTTTTGGAGTTTATGCGCCGTTTTAGATTGGATTTGGTTTTAATGCGCATATACGATATTTTGATGTGTAGGTACCCATGAAGACTTCGGGACGACAAGCATACGTGGTGACGTCCGCAATTGGTGATGCAAGGTGAGTAGATTATATCTACGGGGGAAAGTCGGGTGGATGGCGTATAGCACCCCCGCAGTCCGTAGATAGCTTATTATGTAGTATTGTGATTTTAGGTGTATTTGGATATGTAGGGTTAGAAGTGACTAGTGTAGTTCATAATCGCGGACCCTAGGATAGAATTACACCTATACATATACCCTTGCTTTTCACATGTACTTACACTGTGATTGTTGATATGTGACGACTTTGGAGATGAGTCGATATTGTGGGCTTAGTGCCCTGGGATCGGTGATTTGATACGATTCATATGTGGGATATGACTTGTGATTCTTGCGGGCTTGGGATGTGTGTTTACCCCCGCATGCATACTTTACCGATGTTACCGTTTGTACTAGATATAGAGTAGTACACCCAGACTATATGATCTGATGATGGTGAGATTTGTTATGTGATGAGACAGTGAGATGTTGATCCCTACCCAGCTTTTGGGAATGCCGTACGATGATTTACCGTACGAGCTGATATTGATGATAGATCCGCACTCATAGCTAGAGGATATCTTACGATATGACATTGAGGCGGGATCACCGACTATATATCTACATATATACATTGACTCGGTTTTAGGTGGTTTCCACACCTACCCCTCCTGATTGACAGGATACTTAGATGTAGTTTGCATAGTAGATACTTTACTGTGCTGTTGATTACTAGCTTCCGCATTTTCATACTATTCGCATTGCTGGCATATGTTCATTACCATGTTATTATCATGCTGTTAGGACACCAGCACCATTATCGATGATGCGTATGTTTCACGTACACTATTTGCCGGCTCACACACTTCATCATCGATAATTGCCATGTCACTACACAGTAGTACTATTACATTCGTGATATGATGCTTCCTTTGACATATGCGCATTCCTATTCCATGTTGCATGATCTCCGATATGATTACTCTCTTTACATGTCGCATATATCATGGATTGATTTCATAGTACATCGCATTGGATTTACTGCTTGATGTTGGATTTTCATGTGATTTCTGGTTTTGAGGACCGGGGGATTATTTAAGAAAAGATGTTCTATTATGAAAAACCCGGTACCTCGTGATATGATATTTCGGTGCGTCCACCACGCGTTTTCTCGGTGCTGAGACGTGTGCTTGAAACCCGATTCGAGGAGGTGATGTACCGTTTGCGGGTTCGTGGTGGGCCCGGTATGGTTCCCCTCGGCGAGATGATCGATGGGTTATGCCGATTGAGCCTGGAGGCGGGCGAGTACCTACCGGTGATTTTACCTGAGCTCGGCGGATATCCGGGGGATACCGCCTGGAGCCGAGAGATGGGCATACTGCTGGGGCCGACGGGCCAATATCCGCAGACGGAGCCCAGAGATGGACATGGGTTGACTCATACTGCTGGGGCCGAGGGCCGATATCCGCAGACGGAGCCCCATACGGATGAGGATTTACGTGTCGGTGTTTGGCACGGGTTTCATGATGAGTTTTCCATGATTTTGGTTATATCCTCACATTGCATACATGATGCTTGCTGTCAGTGGGTGACAGGTGGACGGGTTCCACATATATACAGACATGGTTCATATACAGACTGGATTTACACTTATCTTACACCAATATTAGTGGTATGGGACGCTAATATATGTGTATTGATATTATTGATATTTCTTCATAGTTACTTCTTGCAGACATACCTTACACTGATGACATGTTGTTACCTGAGTACCTGGCACTATACACATGATTAGATGTTACCTTGCCACCTTATTACACTCAGATGTACTCTTGTGGATATTTTACAGATCGTTGACTTAGGATTATGTCTTGCATTCGATTTATCCTTGTAGATGTTTCTATTCACGAGTTGGCAACTCACCCCCGTTGTGCCACAGTTCTTGCAGGTTTTGCCGTACAGGTTCTATTGCGGCATTTCTGGCACACTACCTTCTTGCGGGTGATTTGCTTTTGGTAGGTGGATTCTTTTGCATCAAGAATCCCCATTTTGTACTTATTTATTCATTGTATCTAGAAATGTCCATCAACCAAAAACTTGTATATTCTTTCAGACTCAGAGACAGTGTTGTATTATTCGACCTAGAGTCGCGCTTAGTAGTATTGCGGTTTTCTTGCTACTTTTGAGCTTTCTTTTGGTTTTGATCCTCGCCACTTGGCGTTGTATATTATTATATCATTGTGTGGTTGTGACCGTCGATTGACGAAGAGCTAGCTCCCGCTTGGGGATGCCTTTATCTTGTATATGTATTGTTATCCTTGTTGTACCCCATTCGGGGCCAGTTTTACAAAGGAAACTCTGCCGAAATTTTTAGAAAAGACTTATTGTTTTCAAAACGTACCTTCGGCTTAGTTATTTAAAAACCTTGATTTCAAACCTGTATTTCTTCACTTCTTTAAACCAGTTTTCTTTATTTATTCTTCAAAATGGTTTTAGATTTCTGGGCTTTTGGCTTACTTGGATCAGATGGAGTCCTATAGGCTTCATATGGTTCAAGTGCCAGTCACGTGCTCTTTCGGGTCGTGACAAAGTTGGTATCAGAGCGCTAGGTTGACCTTGATTCGAGTTTAAGTTGACTATGTGGAGCCTAGGGAGTTGCTTACATACGGAACTTAGACTTGGTTGAGGGGGTGTAAACCCGAACTTTCGTCGTGTTAGGATGACCCTTGGTTGATGGATTAGGTGACTAAAGTAGAGTGACGTACCGTTGGTATGTTCCGCGGCATACTTACGACACGCCACTCCGCTTAAGGAACCTTAGGATGGACATTTGTTTAGAGATCAGTGATTCTCTTCCTATCCAGGATTATGCATCCATTTGAGATCCCCGATTCTATTAGTTTCATGATCATATCTTCATTGATGCCGTTCCTTCCTATGATCATGTATCCCCTTTGGATCTGTTGTTTCCTTCCTTGCCTTTGATGTGCTCTCTTGGATACTCGATTGAGATTCCTGTCACCATGTTTGAGCGCAGTTTGGGCTGCTGCTAGGGTTTCGGCCGGTGTGAGCTCGTTTGGCACGAGGGCCGACCTTTGTGTTTTCTGGTGACATGGGAACGTCTCGAGTTAGTATGGGTGATTGTGACCTCTAGTGGAGGCGAGTGCTTGGTTTTGCACCGGATGATCGTGCCTTTGTTAGAGCTGCCAGCTGAGAGAGGACTGTTGATGTACAGTATACCTCAGGGATTATGATGTCGCCTATCGTGCAGACAGATGGACCAGCTGTTGCTGAGATTGACAGGATGTTGCTTTCGGAGCTTGCGAGCTGAGATTTGCCGGAGCTTTCAGGCAGATATGCGACAGATGATAGCTAGTCTACCAGATTTGAGAGACGAATGTGATTCGTCCGGTTTTGGCGCCAGAGCGGGCCCAGTTGAGTTGAAGATTTCCAGTGTGGAGAGTCTTACTCAGACCTAGAGCAGGCTGATTCAGAGATGACCGCTTATGTATTGCCTTTCCTGGAGGATTGAGGCATTGTTCGGCGTACAGGTGTATGAGCCAGTTGTTGCTGCAAATGATGAAATATCGCCCAGATGATTGGAGCTACTACAGCATGAGCATGTACTTAGAGAGACGATAGCGAGTCGCTAGTCACCAAGGATGAATGACTAGGACGTGTGGTGAGTTCGCTTACCCCGATGCGTGGATATCAGATTGATTGTTTCCAGCTAGAGACGACTTCACGCAGGTTCGTTGAGAGTCGATTGAGACGATCGAATGTCAGGAGCCATTTTCCAAGTTTAAAGTATACGGAAAGACATGCAGGTGATTCTATGGACCCTCTAGAAGAATGAAACCCTAACTCGACTTAATGACCGTGTGACAGCCTTTGAACCTTAGGGTTTACGGCGGTTCCGCGGCGCCATTAGTGAGGCTTGGGTTTGCCCTTCTACGGCTGGACCACCGACGCTGTGGCATGTACTCGATACTATTAAACTGTACCCGAGATGTGAGTTCTTGGGGGATTATGAGGATCTGACGAGTCGATCGGATGGTTCGACATTTTTCGGACATTGTGATGGGACACTGCTTGGGAGACTCCAGATGCGAGGATAGCCGTCGGAGCGCAATTCGTGCAGTCATGATGAGACGAGTCCGAATCAGTCGACATTGACGCAGAGTGAAGAAAAGAGTCCGTACGAGATTTCGACGAGATGACGTCCCACTCCGCTGACATTAGAGATGTGATACGCACCCAGAGGCGTGGTTTATAGATATATCTTCCAGAAAGAAGCGTGATAAGTATGCAGCCGTTCCGGAATAATTTTTAGCTTCAGCATTGGATGATGACTTCCGGGCATTCGGCAGGATTGAGATTTGAGAAAGGAATCTCGGCAGGACCTTTCTGGAGTACGATACGAGAAGACCTAGACCAGGAGTGGTCGTTTTGCGCACACCCAGCAGGCCAGAGTTCGGCATTGTCGATGAGGTAGTTGACCAGGATCGGATAAAGGAACCTACCCAGATGCGTTGCGAATTGATCAAGGACGGACGAGTGATGAGTATTCCTCCGATGATCGGGACGTGTTCCCGAGGACCAGTTCGGCCTGACATCTGCTACAGAGTGATGAAGCTACCGAATACGCGATTTCGAGTCCGTGTGAGAGACTTCAGATTGACCGTGGCCGAGACAGTGCAGTGCATAGTAGCTTGGCGTGACGTCATAGTGGACGACGATAGAGACAGTTGGAACAAGAGGTTCGTGTGAGACGCTGACGAGCTGTCATTGCTTCCCGTCGAGACGAGAGACCTGATTTGCTTACAGAGACGTTGGGATGTGACCAGTTTCTGAGGAAATAGTGTTTTGAGGACACAGGTGTCTTTTGAGCGAGAAGAGATTATGCAGGAGAGCTAGCCTCTGTACAGATCGGCATAAGCATGATTGGAAGAGACCTTGAGCAGGATTCCTTCCAGGACATAGCTGCCATGATGTTTGCACCCAGGATCAGATGTGTGACGTGCTTTCAGAGAGCCAGAGGCTGACGTCAGTGATTTGCTGCCTTACGAGTGGTCGTGAGGTTTGACCGAGAAGTGCCAGAACGGAATCGTCCCCGTTAGCACCCCTGACAGGGCCGATGAGCCGATAGACTGTGAGTTTGGTAACCCACAGAGAGATAAGGACCCAGAGAGTCAGAGGACGCCAAACCGTGAGCAAGAGGCAGGTGGATATCCTGCGCTACTAGCAGTGGATTCACCGACTCCTTCTCGACCTTGAAGGAGGAACTACCGAAGACGGTATTGGTGATTTGTGATTTTGTGATTCGATTATCACGTATCCGTCATTTTGGATTTCGGTATTTTGGGTGTTCTGTTTGCATGATTTAGTTTTGGTGATTGAGTTTCATGATATTGGTTTCATGCACCCACTGGATATTTATATATTTCGCGCAGAGTTTTCATGCATTTTAGTGTTATGCTTTGATTCGTGCACGCTGATGCACACGATTGTGAGATTTTCCTTTGAGGTACACCTGATTTTGGTTTGAGACGCATTTTATCGTTGATTTTGACCCGGATTTTGATGGTTGGTTTTGCACTCCGTGCTGGTGATGTGCTTTACACCTATTCGATGTTTGTTATTGGATTTCGTGATTCCGTGCATGTTGAGTGCGCAGGGTTTAGATTTTCATTCGTGCACGATGGATGCACAGGTTTGGATTTTCGCGCATGTTGGGCGCATGTTTTTAGATACGATTTTGGTGCGCACCCGATGCACTAAATCGAGATTTCTTCGTGCATGTTAGATGCACCGGACCTTGGCTGTCAGGCACATACGTTGCCCATGACAGAGGTTTCGTGCACACCCGTTGCACCTAGATGTTGTTTTGTGCACTTGTTTAGCACATATGGGATTTTTGATTTCCGTGCGCACCAGACGCACAGGAGGGTGTTATGTACATTTTTGAGATTTATTCCTTTTGGAGCAGTACCTTTTATGATGTTGGGTTTTTGCTTTCATGCTGAGCAGGACTAGTCAGTAGACGGTGCCTGGATATACTTTGCATGTTTTTACATCAGCTTTTACGTGTATAGATTGGATGTCTACATGTGTAGTTCGATCCATATCATATCGGTTTTGTATTGGATTTGACATTGTGTTTTTACATCGACTCCGATGATTGCGGGATGCTTGACGGAGTTTTGATTTTGAGTTATCTGCTCAGTACCCTTGCGCATGCATTGCGCTGTGACGTTCTTTGTGTTGATGATTTCGGAGCCCCGACGACTTTGGTTTATTACTGAGATTGTTTTAGTAGTGGGGGTTTAAATTTAAATTCGGGGACCGAATTTCTTTAAGGGGGGTAGATTGTAACATCTTCAAAAATATAAAATATTAATTTTGGGAATTTTTATAATTTAATATTATTTTATTGATTATTTTAATATTAAATGCAAATAAATAGGAAAAATGTTAGAAAAATTATGAAAAATTATGGAAAATTCTAAAATAGGGTAAATTAGTGAATTATGACATTTTTAAGTTTTTGTGATTAGTTTGACACTAATTTAGTGCTAATCGCGATTAAAATCGCTAATTGGGTTTTTTGACAATTTTGTGCAAAACTTGCATATACCACTTTTTCTACACTTGTGTATTTTTCTAGCCATGGTTTTCATTTGGGTTTACTATTGGTGTGAGAAGGGTTGGGTTTTAAAAGAAAAGGGAAAAGAAAAAGAAAAAGTGTAATGATGAGGGTAGGTGAGAGAGAGGGTTGAACCATTGACCACACCCTTAGCCATTTTCATCATTTCTCTCCCTCTCCCTTTTTCTTTGCTGCTGCTGCCCCTTTCCTCCATTTCCCTCCCCTCCTCAAGCCATGAAACATCTCTAAAACTACACCAAAACCCCAAACTCCTTTCACTAAAAATGTCCAAAATCCCTAGATCTACACATGGAGCTAAAGAAGCATGGATTTGGCCACTAGAGGGCAACTCAAGAATTTTCTTGAGTTGCCAAATGAGGTATTTTCTGGATCATTAGTTTGGTTTATGCATTACTTATACCCCATGTTTAGTTTAGAATCGATATCGTGTGATATTATGGATTTGAGAGAAACCTAGTTAGGGTTTGAGTGAATTGGTGTTGCATTATGAAATTGAGCTCAGTTAAGATTATACCAACACCCTAGTGTTTGAATTGAGACCCTAACCTGATGCTAGAACCACAGAATACGGATTTTAGAAACCGATATCGGGGAAATTGTGAAATCTGTGAGGGTTAAATGGAATCTGCTATCACCCCGAGACCCCTAAAATAATATTGAGTGGACAGTAGCATGTGCAGGCACCCAGGAAACTAACCCCAAAACCCTAGCCCCTAACTCTTCTTCCCGGCCGCCAAAACCTCATTTCTGGCCGCAAATTGCGGCCAGACCAGTGAGGAACTTCCTCGTTTTGCGTGCACAGCCCCAATTCCTCAATTCTTGGCCCTGGGTACTTCTAGTTTTGACAGATTCTTTCTAGGGTGAAATCTGGGACATATATCCTATGTTGTTGTTTTGGATTCGTGTTTCCGTATTCCGTATTTTTGGATTCTGAAATGGTGGAATGTGTTTTGCCTCGACTATTGTCGTTTATACGACGATATAGAGGATTATGGATGGTTTTGAAGGCGTGCCATAGGTTCTCACCTATAGGCCCCTTATCGTATCGTTTTGGAGTTTATGCGCCGTTTTAGATTGGATTTGGTTTTAATGCGCATATACGATATTTTGATGTGTAGGTACCCATGAAGACTTCGGGACGACAAGCATACGTGGTGACGTCCGCAATTGGTGATGCAAGGTGAGTAGATTATATCTACGGGGGAAAGTCGGGTGGATGGCGTATAGCACCCCCGCAGTCCGTAGATAGCTTATTATGTAGTATTGTGATTTTAGGTGTATTTGGATATGTAGGGTTAGAAGTGACTAGTGTAGTTCATAGTCGCGGACCCTAGGATAGAATTACACCTATACATATACCCTTGCTTTTCACATGTACTTACACTGTGATTGTTGATATGTGACGACTTTGGAGATGAGTCGATATTGTGGGCTTAGTGCCCTGGGATCGGTGATTTGATACGATTCATATGTGGGATATGACTTGTGATTCTTGCGGGCTTGGGATGTGTGTTTACCCCCGCATGCATACTTTACCGATGTTACCGTTTGTACTAGATATAGAGTAGTACACCCAGACTATATGATCTGATGATGGTGAGATTTGTTATGTGATGAGACAGTGAGATGTTGATCCCTACCCAGCTTTTGGGAATGCCGTACGATGATTTACCGTACGAGCTGATATTGATGATAGATCCGCACTCATAGCTAGAGGATATCTTACGATATGACATTGAGGCGGGATCACCGACTATATATCTACATATATACATTGACTCGGTTTTAGGTGGTTTCCACACCTACCCCTCCTGATTGACAGGATACTTAGATGTAGTTTGCATAATAGATACTTTACTGTGCTGTTGATTACTAGCTTCCGCATTTTCATACTATTCGCATTGCTGGCATATGTTCATTACCATGTTATTATCATGCTGTTAGGAAACCAGCACCATTATCGATGATGCGTATGTTTCACGTACACTATTTGCCGGCTCACACACTTCATCATCGATAATTGCCATGTCACTACACAGTAGTACTATTACATTCGTGATATGATGCTTCCTTTGACATATGCGCATTCCTATTCCATGTTGCATGATCTCCGATATGATTACTCTCTTTACATGTCGCATATATCATGGATTGATTTCATAGTACATCGCATTGGATTTACTGCTTGATGTTGGATTTTCATGTGATTTCTGGTTTTGAGGACCGGGGGATTATTTAAGAAAAGATGTTCTATTATGAAAAACCCGGTACCTCGTGATATGATATTTCGGTGCGTCCACCACGCGTTTTCTCGGTGCTGAGACGTGTGCTTGAAACCCGATTCGAGGAGGTGATGTACCGTTTGCGGGTTCGTGGTGGGCCCGGTATGGTTCCCCTCGGTGAGATGATCGATGGGTTATGCCGATTGAGCCTGGAGGCGGGCGAGTACCTACCGGTGATTTTACCTGAGCTCGGCGGATATCCGGGGGATACCGCCTGGAGCCGAGAGATGGGCATACTGCTGGGGCCGACGGGCCAATATCCGCAGACGGAGCCCAGAGATGGACATGGGTTGACTCATACTGCTGGGGCCGAGGGCCGATATCCGCAGACGGAGCCCCATACGGATGAGGATTTACGTGTCGGTGTTTGGCACGGGTTTCATGATGAGTTTTCCATGATTTTGGTTATATCCTCACATTGCATACATGATGCTTGCTGTCAGTGGGTGACAGGTGGACGGGTTCCACATATATACAGACATGGTTCATATACAGACTGGATTTACACTTATCTTACACCAATATTAGTGGTATGGGACGCTAATATATGTGTATTGATATTATTGATATTTCTTCATAGTTACTTCTTGCAGACATACCTTACACTGATGACATGTTGTTACCTGAGTACCTGGCACTATACACATGATTAGATGTTACCTTGCCACCTTATTACACTCAGATGTACTCTTGTGGATATTTTACAGATCGTTGACTTAGGATTATGTCTTGCATTCGATTTATCCTTGTAGATGTTTCTATTCACGAGTTGGCAACTCACCCCCGTTGTGCCACAGTTCTTGCAGGTTTTGCCGTACAGGTTCTATTGCGGCATTTCTGGCACACTACCTTCTTGCGGGTGATTTGCTTTTGGTAGGTGGATTCTTTTGCATCAAGAATCCCCATTTTGTACTTATTTATTCATTGTATCTAGAAATGTCCATCAACCAAAAACTTGTATATTCTTTCAGACTCAGAGACAGTGTTGTATTATTCGACCTAGAGTCGCGCTTAGTAGTATTGCGGTTTTCTTGCTACTTTTGAGCTTTCTTTTGGTTTTGATCCTCGCCACTTGGCGTTGTATATTATTATATCATTGTGTGGTTGTGACCGTCGATTGACGAAGAGCTAGCTCCCGCTTGGGGATGCCTTTATCTTGTATATGTATTGTTATCCTTGTTGTACCCCATTCGGGGCCAGTTTTACAAAGGAAACTCTGCCGAAATTTTTAGAAAAGACTTATTGTTTTCAAAACGTACCTTCGGCTTAGTTATTTAAAAACCTTGATTTCAAACCTGTATTTCTTCACTTCTTTAAACCAGTTTTCTTTATTTATTCTTCAAAATGGTTTTAGATTTCTGGGCTTTTGGCTTACTTGGATCAGATGGAGTCCTATAGGCTTCATATGGTTCAAGTGCCAGTCACGTGCTCTTTCGGGTCGTGACAATATCAATGCGACCCGACTAGCTTGAGTTACATAAAGATGCATATTTAAATTAGTTTGAATTTACATCTTGTGAAACTTGCCAGTCATGTCACAGAGATAAGATGACCATAGCTCTGTTTACAGGAAACAGAGAAAGAGTTAGTGAACTCTTGGAATGATACATGTTGATGTATGAAGGTCCCCTGTCTACACATGCCAAGACCGGTTCTTTGTACTTCATTACATTCTCTGATAATCTCTCAAGATTCAGACCTATGTTCCTGTTGAAACACAAGTCCGAACCTTTTGAGATATTCACAGAATATAAGTTAGAAGTAGAGAACCAAAATACGGGTAAAAGTATTATGTCCTTTGATGTGATCGAGGAGGAGAATACTTGTGCATGGAATTCCTGGACTATTCTAATGGAGAATGAGATTCTCTCTCAGCATTACTCCTCCGTATACACCATACGATGGTATATCGGGGCGGAGCAATCACACCCTATGTGATAAGGTGTGCTCTATGATGAGTACTACTGAGTTACCTATTTCCTTTTGGGAGTTATGCACTTATGAAGTTGCATACCTATTGAATAGGGTTCAAATCAAATCAGTTGCCTGCCACTTCATATGTGATATGGAAAGGGAAGAGCCCATATCTTAAGTTGGTTAAGATTTGGGGTTGTCCGGCCTATGTCTAAAAACAAAATCCGGACAAGCTCGAGGCAAGATCTGTTATGTAGAACTGGAAATGTTCCAGCTATACAAACTGCAGCTGATGATTTGATAGAACCAAAGGATTCAGTAGATTCCAACGAACCTCAGCCTCTCCGCAGATCTAGTAGGGTTCCTCACCCACCTTAGAGATACTTCGGTTTCTCTATGACAGTGGGAGCGAGGATTGCATCATGAGATGATGACCCAACTAGTTTCGAGCTGGCCATCAGGAGTGGGACTCTGTAAGAATGGCTGGATGCTTAGCGATCTGAGATGGAATCCATATACACCAACAAAGTATGGACTTTGGTTGCGATATCTGAAGGGTTAAATCCCCATCAGGAGCAAGTATATCTTGAGAAGATTACTTGGTGTACATGGAAAAGTTGAGACTTTCAAAGCTAGACTTGTTAAAGGTTTTCGTCATCGACCAGGCGTGGATAATGATGAAACCTTTTTCCAGTTCCTATGCTTAAGTCCATCCAGATCCTACTTTCCACGGCTACATACCATGACTACGATATCTGGTGGTTGAGTGTCATGACAGCTCTTCTCAATGATGTTTTGGAAGAAAGCGTCTATAAGTACACAGCCAGGGGGCTTCGTAAACAGTGGGAGCAGCGGAAACGCGTGCAAGATGTTTTATGTGATAAAGCAGGCATCGCGGAGTTGGAACATCTGTTTTGATGAGTTAGTCAAACAGTTTGACATCATCAAAATGGTAGATGAACCTTGTATATACAAAAAGGTAGTAGGGAGTATGGTGGTGATCCTCGTAGAGTACGTGGATGACATACTCATGATAAGAAAGCAGTTTCCTATGCTACGCTCGGTCAATCTCCATTTATCACACTGATTCTCCATATAGGATCAAAGTGATACCTCCTAAATCCTGGGTTTTGGATCTATGAGATAGATCTAATTGGATATTAGAATACTCACTAGTTGTAGTGAGATGGTATAAATTGGTCCTGGGGAGAATCACTGGAAGGGTTCCAGGGTGATAAGGACGACTGAATGTCAGTCACATGCATTGTCTTTACCCTCAGTTAAGGGACGGTATGTTGGAAGAGTTCCAATCTAGATACCGTGGCATACTAGACGATAAAGGCTGGATACATCGCTACTTAAGATGCTACCAAAGAGGCAGTCTGGGTGTATGTTTGTTCATGAGATGAACTTGGTTCCTACCATTGTGTGACAATGGACGTGTGGCTTTGGCCCAGGAATCCCGTCCCATCAGTGATCCAGACATATTCTAAGGCAGTATCACCTGATCATGGAGATAGTTGATCTCCAGGTTGATCGAGGTTAGGAGAGCAGACTCAGAGGACAACACGGCGGATCCACTCACAAAGGCCTTTTCCCAGAGAGAGATTTTTATGGGATGGTTGAGTATGAGATACTACAACCACTGCTACAGATGGCCCTAGTGCAAGTGGGAGATTGTTAGTTATATGTATGCCCTAGAGGCCATTACTGTACATAGGATGTATATTGTAGTGGATGCTGAGACATATATAGGGAGGACTTTCTTGCTCGACATGATAGTATGCTATCTGGTTACTCTTTACCTTAACGTGTATACTGATTGTCTCTCTGTTACATGTTGGTAAAGCCCTTTGGATGTGTACTTGACTACCTGGACTATGATGCGGATCATACTAGTGGGGACATGGTAGTCCATAAGTACATCCTTCAAGGTCCCTAGTCGTGGGTGTATCGAGACGGGGCATCGATATACCAGAGTAGACTAGCGTATACCTTCTCGACCCATACAGATGGGCGATGGATGATCCCATATCCATTGGTGTTTGACATCAGAGATGATATACGGGTGCTCAATAGAGACTGGGTACACTGGACGGACTCGCCGAGAACTCCCAGATGGTATTATACCTCACGTCAGATGGCAGTTCTCTGGTGACACTGGTACAGGTTAGTCTGTAGACCCGAGATCGTCATAGAGTCTTGTGTGATTCCCACTGTGCTTTGATTTCCACCTTACCACGTCCAAGAGGGCGTGCAAAACGGTGGCTTTTGGGTACAGTCCCGAATCACATGGAGGCAATGAGCGATAGGAGGGGATTCGTCTCTCCCGGTATAGGGAGTTGATGTTGCGCTGTGTTCGATTGGCTATAACCGGAAATCCCTGGCCAGGATTGTTGAGATTTACTGGTAAGTGTTTCCAGTAGTTTCTCGAACTGTTATAGACCTCATATCGACACGACTTATCGAGCTATTGGGGTCTGACGTTTACCACCCCTAGGCGAGATATGCGACATATCAGACGACGAGACCGGACTGTATGGTAAGTGTTACTGGTTGGATTCACAGGAGTGTGAGCGGGCTTGCTCGTCGATCTTCTGATCGCTCAATACCCGGGTGGCCGTTACGTTTAGCAGACCGCTTGCGGCTTGTGGGTGTTTGATATGATCATCACCTGCTGCCGGCGTATTGACGAGTCGTTAGAGTCCTACACAGAGGTTTCCTGGCTCAAGCGAAACGAAATAGGAGCGCATATGAGATGTGTGCGGGACCGAAAATAATGCGTGTATGTGATACCGTATTTCATTCTCGCGATGAATGTTTCGATTGGTTGTATGCGATATAACCTAGTTATCGAATCGAAGATTGATTCGATAAGTCGATACATTGTATACTAGTCGGTTATGTGCGACATGACCGGATCATTGAATCAAGTGTTGATTTAATGATTTAATGTATAATTATATATTTGATATATTACTTTGCATTAACTAGTATTGGTTCATTTTAAAAGGATTTTCTCACTTGATGTGCACATTATATATGTGATATATTTTTTGTGTGCACTTGATTGTATCATGTTTGATGATACATGTTAACTTGAGTTTGTGTAAAGATTAAACCATGGTTATATGAATGGTTAGGGTTTTGTTTATTTATTTTGATTATTTATTTTGGAAAAGAAAATGGAAATGGTGGCTTTCTTTGTTTCTTTCATGAAGCTTCATGAAAAGTTGAAAGCTTGACCATTTTTGTTTTATTCCCTTAACCTAACCATTTACCTAACCCTAGTTTACTCTCTACACTTCACCATGGTTAGTATATGATAAGTATTCATATTATTTTCATTTTAAAAGAAAATACTTATTATATTCTATCTTCTTCTTCTTCCTTTTGATCAAGAAGAAAGCTTGACTCCATTAATGGCATCTTGAGTAAAAGAGTGAGAAATCCAATTCTAAAGTGAACCCACCTCCTATTTCTTCATCCTCTACCTCTTGCCAAGTAGTATAGGATGTTTTCTTCACAAGTTTCATGACTTGGTGAAGTTGGAGCTTGATCTTGTGTTGCCTCGACGTAGATCATCTTCGGCATCGAAGCCGACGACCTAGCCCGCCCATTTCTCCGATGAAGCCGATGCTAGAGTCTGGGATCCGATATGGATAGCGAGGGGACGTCATCATGGAGTCTAGGAGGTGGAGGACCGGATCTACAAAGGTTGTATTTCCGTTTACCCTTTAGTTAAGTTGTTAACTAGTTATTGTTTTCGCTTAATCTCTAGTCAACGATCCGTATTAGGGTTTCTCGGCACTTGTAAAATTTGAATTTGGCATAGTTGATACCTTGTGAGACCTCCTTGGTGTGCCTAGAAACCCTACATGGAGTCCTTAAATCCACGGACTATGAGGTCCTTAACCTTGACCGTAACGTCTTAAAACTAACATCGGACTGTGGAGTCCCTAAATCCACGGACTATGAGGTCCTTAATCTTGACCGCGATGTCTTTAAACTACGACACTCTGGAAACCATCCCAAACCAACCCCTGACCCCGCGAAATACGGATAAGGGTGACCACATCCAACATTTGCAAGTCCTCACGACCTGTAAGGAAGAAAAACTCTCTTCTGAGATCCTTACGACTCTCAAGGGAAAACCCGTTTAAGAATTCTCACGATTCTTAAGAAGAACTTACACCTACGGGATCCTCTCGACCTGTAGGGAGAAAAACTCTTTATGAGACCCTCGTGGCTCATAAAGTGCAAAAGTCTTAGGAAGCAGATCTTAACCCTGAATCCTAAGCCATCGCTGCCCTGCAAGTAGGTCAAGATAAATTGTCCGCAGAATACGTTCGATGAAAAGAAACACACCATTGTGAAGAAAAAATATGTCTTCATTCATAAACCTCTTTTCGACAACAATACTCGATCTAAAGCCAGCACAAACCACCCAATACGGGAGATAACAAGGAAAGTTTCTGATCTGTATCCTATCAGGCGCGCGTCTGCAACTGTACGAATGTTTAAAAAGGAAATGTCACCCGAGGCACCGATGTGCATGCAACGTAACGACGGTGCTCGCAATTAAAGAAAATTCCCATGAGAAAAAAAAACAGACAGCTCATTTACGCAAGCAAGACACACGTACGACTATCTGACAAACATGAAAATTCAACAGAAAGCATGCAAACCGCCAATGATTAAAGGAGTACATTGATTCAAACATACTACACTAGTGGGAAAAGATCACCAAACAAGGGATCAGAGATACAAGGGTTAACAAAGCAAAACAACAAATTCTCTAGCTCCCTCTCCGCCCTCTCCAGCACGTCAAAACGACGGTTTTCGCGAGGAGTCGCTCCCCATCGGTTGGAGCCATGCTCATCAGCGAAAGCAGACATGACGGCCCGACGGGCTCTTATCTGACTCAGTATATGAATTGAGTGATCCTTCAGAGCCTGAGTGATTAGACAAGCCTCGTGAAAGCACTCAAGCTTGTCCTCCGCCGCGTCAAGGATCGCCGAAGTCATCTCCGCCGGATGAGGGGGTATATCGGCAAGCACAGACAGGAGGATCATCCGGAGCCAAATGGAGCCCATGGGAAGAGGAGAGCCCCGATGAGTCAGTAGCTCGTACATTACCGTGTCACATTGAGCGTCGGTGAGAAGGGGATCTGCCAGCCGCGCAGCGAAGCGAGGGATTATCTCCTCAAGGGGCACCTCCCATGGTTGCCGACGAGCATGGGGACGATTGCAAGCCATGGCGATTGATCGGGTTCTCGAAGATGATCACCTTGAGGTATAAATGGGTTTCTCTGTGAGGAAAAGAGGTAAGGCATGGGTTCAGGTTATAAAGGAGAGCATTTAATGCTTTGCACAAAAAATGTTGTGCATTGTGGGACTATTCTCAAAGCCCGGAAAGAAGGGGAGAGTGTTGGAAATGAAATCCAACGACGCATTGGAATCAGATCAAGGAAATGAAACGTCCCTATCAAGCAGAGTCCTGCATGCGCAACACGTGAGCACCAGCCTTGATTGAAAGATAAAGCAGCACTGCACATACACAACAGAGAACTAAGGTCTGAGAAAGAGAATTAAATTCTCAAAAGAAGAAAGCCCTCAAAGGAGGAGAATGAGAAAAGTGAAGGCGCTTCTGAAAGGACAATTCATCTACCATACTCCCGAATCCCTAGAGGAATCCAACGGTCACAAAAGTGACAGCGTTGCACTCACGTGCAGACACGTGAGAACAACGCTGTGGGGCATTTGTTTCCTGATTTAAAAACAGGAAAGCTTACCGAGGAGGCATCACGTGCTACCACGTGACCAGCAGTCACGTGTTGGCACGCGACAATTAAAAGCAGCGGCAAAGGTAGATTCAGTTCCTTGATTAAATTAAAGAAAAGGTTCCAGAAAAGGGTCACGTGCTCACACGTGACCAGGGGTCACGTGTTGACACGTGACGGTCGAACGGCGGCTAGAAGATAGAGCGCAGAAGGGAGAAGAAAGTTCGCTCCAAGGGGTCACGTGCCCACACGTGACCAGGGGTCACGTGCCTTCACGTGACCAAGGGTCACGTGGCCACACGTGACCGGCTTTCAAAGCCTACCTATTTAACAGAATTAAATTCTGAACAGCATTCAAATCTTTCCAATGGGGAATGATTATTTGAAACCGATTGGATTAAAGATTTAAAGGTGATAAAATATCATCTATCTATGGAAAAATCTTGAACTTGGAAAGATTTCCTCTTAAAATCTAACCGAAATAACAAAGGAATATCTTTGGATTTAAAATCCAATGGTGGATAAAATTCATCTAATAATCTAAAGGTCCAAATAAATGATGAATGCAAATCAAATCTCTAATGAATACCAATCAGATCCCTCAATGAATGATTCATCGAAACTAATTGATTCTGCTCCTTCTCCTATAAATAGGAGCCAAGGGAGACAGAGATGGAGACACAGGGACAGAGAGAGATAAAAAAGAGAGAGAGAGAAAAATAGAGCCTTGAGACTTTGGAGGAATTTGGATCTTCTGCAAAAAGAAAACCTTAGGTAAGAAGGGGGAGGCTTTCAAGAAAAAAGAGAATTTAATTCTCAAAAGAGTTTAACTCTGATATTAAAAAGAAGAACTTAGTTCTCTCTTTAGCAGAGGATCTACAAAGTGCACATCTCCCCATGAATTGAGAATTTAATTCTCATTGGGTCGAGATCCTGCCATGCAGATCCAAAGCATAGAGAGGGAATGGATGTTTGAGAATTTAATTCTCATAGAATTATAGGAATTTAATTCCTTTGAATTAAAATTAAGGTTTAACCCTATGTTGTAGGAATTTAATTCCTTCAAAATGAACAGAACCAGGGTTTAACCCTAGTTAAGAACTTAATTCTGTCAAAATAACAGGAATTTAATTCCCTCAAGAAAGAAGAAATTAGGGTTTAACCCTATGATAGAATTCAGTTCTTCATATACACCAGGAATTTAATTCTTACAGAAGAAAAGCCGGGGTTTAACTCCATCTAAGAATATAATTCTTCAAAAAAGAAAAGTGGGAATTTAATTCCTCTAAAGTTATAGCTAGGGTTTAACCCTATGAAGAGTTTAATTCTTAAAAAGATAAACACATCTTCAAACAGGCAAAGAAACAGGGTCACGTGTTACCACGTGACCCCTGAAAAGTTCCACAGAGAAGGGCTTTGAGGCAATGCCTCACGTGCCCCACGTGACCCCTTGGCAGAAGCTCTAGCAGACAAAACATTTAAATGCCCGTCACGTGACAGCACGTGATGCTCCAAAGTATTCAATACTTTTGGCAGAATAAAATAAATTGAGAGCGCTCTCACGTGCTACCACGTGACCCCTCTTGCCTTAGTGTTTAACACTAAAGTTGAAACCTCTATATCCAGTGTTCAACACTGATTTTCTTAGTGTTTAAACACTAATTTGGAAAACTCTATCTACAGTGTTTAACACTGACTTTCTTAGTGTTGAACACCAACCTGGAAAACCCTGTTTCCAGTATTTAACATTGATCTGCCTTAGTGTTAAACACTAATTTGAAATCTCCACTGCCAGTGTTTAAACACTGATTTGTTTTAGTGTATAAACACTAATTCGAAAGCCCTGTTGCTGATGTTTAATACTAACTATCTTTTAGTGTTAAACGCTAACTTGTCAATCTCATTCTCAGTGTTAAACACTGATTGATCTTTAGTGTTTAACACTAACTTTAGCCCCATTGGCTAAGTGTCTAGAGGCAAAGCCTCTCCTTCAGTGAACCAACAGGGGGCCGATATCCCAAACATAATTGGACTTAGCCCAAGCTGGCCATAAGTCCTCAATTCAAACTTAACTGGGCCAATGGGCTCATAATATAATAATTGATCTTAGTTTCCAAATTGGACTACAGATCACTTAATCTACCTTGGTTTAAAGGTACATCTCTTCACTCGTTTGATACTTGGCGTTGTAATTCCTCAACGTCTTCAAATAGGTGACGGGTCCCGATGACCACACATTGATACGGACTGTGGGATCCTTAAACCCATGGACTATGAGGTCCTTAACCTTGACCGGGATGTCTTAAAACTAACGCCGGACTGTGGAGTCGTTAAATCCATGGACTATGACGTCCTTAACCTTGACCGTGATGTCTTAAAACTAACATTGGACTGTGGAGTCCTTAAACCCACGGACTATGAGGTCCTTAACCTTGACCGCAATGTCTTAAAACTAACATTGGACCGCAATGTCCTTAAACTATCTATTGACCGCAATGTCGCTAAACTAAACAACAGGGCTCCCTTAATTGCTCTATTGTTGGATCTAAACGATCCCGTTAAGTCGATCTTAGTCTAAAAAAAAACTAGGCTAACGTATCCTTAACAAACGTTTAAGTTGATCTTAGTCCTCAATGAGGCTAACGTATCCTTAAACCCAAACCCCCAAACCCAAATCTAAGATAATACGGATTTGGACTAGTCCACACCCTACGGGCGACGACATAACTCAGTCTCCGTATACAATCCACGAACAACTAAATGCAAAATAAACACACACGACACGAAGTGACCATCTGGAGAAGGAGAAAGTGGTTACCGCGATGCGGTAGCGTAATTAACTGCAGGGGCTTGCGCCTGCAGGGAAGAGCGTCCCCACAATCAAAAACCCCTCAAGCGAGGGGGAATCTGACGAAGTCTGCTACATCGGACGCATCCGTTTAAACCTTCGATACACGGTGCCATAAATCAACTTGGCATCTTCGGAGAGGTGGACGAATAGCACCAATTAGCATCTGCCCCGAATCTCAGGCGAGACGTCCTCACGCCGTCGCCGTCTTTCGGAGGGGAACAGGGAAATCAATGATGAAACCTGACTTGTAACTCAACAGTTCGACGCTTATACTGATCAGTTTTACGGGCCAGGCCAGCCCCGGGATGATGCTGCTGACATCATTCGTCTGTACATGTTACCTGTTTACTGCCTAGCGGCACGTCTCGGATTCAGCCCGAGAGTCTTGACCGTGGTCCCGGGCATGCACGGGATACTATTGAGTTACATCGACAATTCCATTAAATTGATTTCACAGACTTGAGAGTAGATAACCCAGTAATATAGTTTAGGTTGCTTATCGTACTTTACATACACATACACACCTCACTGCCATATTCATGCTGTTGACTTATATTCATGCATGTATATCTTGTTACATCCTGATTATATTATTGTTGATATTATGACGCACTGACGTCTGGGTTTTGCATGGCCCAGATCCTCTACCTTTGTCGCAGGCTGATCAGGAGTATTTCCGCCGTCAGGCCGAGCAGTGAGGATCCTGTTAGTATCCAGTTAGTTTAGTTATTTCCGTACTTTCCAGATGTTACTGTTTATTGGATTTATTGCTTCCGCATATTATTTCTTGACTCGTTTATTCTGGCATATGGACATGTACTAGATAGTTATTTTACTTTCTTGTTCTTGATATCTTGTAGACAGCCGTAATGTGATTGTGGAGGGATATTTCCTATCCACAGGTAGCATGGTTGGCTCTGTCACGTGCCGATCTTAGCGCACTCTGGGAAGTGGGGCGTGACAGGATTTGTTTGGTATCAGAGCGCCATAGGATTTAGGTTAATCGGGTTTGATTCTTTTGTAGTTGGGTATTGGACCCAATACACGAATCAGAAAGCCTGTAATTAGGAGCATGTCCTGCCACATTGTTATCGTGATTCTTGAATCATATCTTTCTCTTGATCCTTGTCTTGACGATATGCAAACAATTTTGCATCTCGGCTTGAATCCTTTTGGTTCCTTATTGTTTCTCTCGTCCTATTCTTTTTATTCTGATACTAGGATTTGGGCGACTTGAACGGAGTTATGTGATTGTAACTATGAACTGCAGTATGGTTACAATGCGGTACTCTATTTAAGTAACTTGGAGTCTTAGTCTTGATTCATTTCCTTGTTTCATGGTCGTTATATTACCTTGGTTCTCTCAGTTTCATTGCTTACCAGTTCATGTTTTATCACAAGCTTGAATCCTGTTTACCGTTCCTATCTTCTTTAGTGTCTTGGTTTCAGATGAAGTTGTTTCCGGTATCCTACTTGTTCATGATTTTCCCGCATTAGCATTATTCGATTCTGGTGTATCCCATTGTTTTATGTCGTCCAAGTTTATTTTTGCACACTTGATTGCTTGCACGACCCTGTCTTGTTGTTGGGGCATACACACTGGGAACGGGAAGATCATATCTAGTAGTGAGTGCAAGGATTGTTCTGTTTTTTTGCGGACGGGAGTTATTTGCAGATTTCTTTGTGATTGATACTGGCAGTTATGATGTTGTCTTGGGAATGGACTTTCTCAGCACTTTCCACGCTCACATTGATTGTAGGGCAAAGAAAGTGATTTTCTGGATTCCCGGACATCCGGAATTTGTTTTTACTGGAGGTAGCAGTTCCGTCGGGCCAGTCGAGTTTAGGGCTAGGCCGACAAACAGTGTTCTTTCGTCGATGGAAGTTGATAAGGAGGAAGCGCCAGCTGTAGTTCGAGAGTTCATGGACGTGTTCGAGGACATCTCGGGTTTACCGCCAAAACGAGATGTGGAGTTCGCGATCGATCTTGTTCCTGGCGCAGCACCAATCTCAGAGGCGTACTATCCAATGGCACCGGTGAAGTTGGAAGAAGTCAAGAAGCAGGTTACCGAATTGATAGAGAAGGGTTGGATTCACAGCAACAATTCACCTTGGGGAGCTCCAGTTCTTCTAGTCAAGAAGAAAGATGGCACAAGGAGGATGTGCATCGATTATCTAGAATTAAACCGGGTGACTATTAAGAACAAGTACCCAATCCCTCGCATTGGCGAATTATTCGAGCAACTCAGTGGCGCGAGGGTATTCTCGAAGTTGGATTTGTGATCCGGATATCATCAGGTTCGAGTTAAATCAGAAGATATTTGCAAGACTGTGTTCCAAATTCGATATGGACATTACAAGCATTTAGTGATGCCATTCAGAGTCACGAATGCACTGGCAATATTTATGGAATCGATGAACCTAATCTTTTCACCGTTCTTGGACCAGTTTATAGTAGTGTTCATCGATGATATTCTGGTCTACTCAAGGAGCCTAGAAGAGCATGCAGAACGCTTGAAGATCGCACTGCAGACATTGAGTCATGAAAGATTGTATGCAAAGATAAGCAAGTGCGGGTTTTGGCTTGAAGAAGTGAAGTTTTTGGGGCATGTCGTATCCGGAGATGGAATCGCCGTTGGCCCTGAGAAGATTGCAGCGGTTCAAGATTGGCCGATTCCGAGGAATGTAGCGGAGATCAGAAGTTTTCTTGGACTTGCCGGATATTACAGAAGGTTCGTAGAGAATTTTGCTCGTTTGGCTGAGCCTTGACCAAGCTTACACGCAAGAAAGTACCGTTCGTATGGACGGATAAGTGTGCGTCAGCTTTTGAGGCATTGAAGCAAAGATTGATAACCGCTCCTATTTTGACCGTACCAGACGGTTCCGAAGGATTAGAAATTCACAGCGACGCGTCTGGGAAAGGTTTGGGATGTGTTTTGATGCAGCATGGGAAGGTTATAGCTTACGCATCGAGACAGTTGAAGACCCATGAGAAGAATTACCCAACTCATGATTTGGAACTTGCAGCAGTGATTTTCGCTTTGAAGATTTGGAGACACCACTTATTGGGCGAAAGGGTCGAGGTATTCACCGATCACAAAAGTCTAAAGTATGTGTTCATGTATAAAGAGCTTAATATGAGGTAACGTAGATGGTTGGAGCTGATGGCTGACTACTATCTTGATCTTAAGTACCATCCGGGGAAAGTTAATATTGTGCCGGATGCGCTTAGTCGGTTGCCAGCAATTCGGATGTTGACTGTACAAAAGGAACTTATCGAAGATTTTCAGAGATTCGAGTTGGAGATCGTGCTACCGCATTCTTCGGGACAGTTGATGCAGCTGCAAGTACAATCGTCAGTGATCGATAATATTAAAGCAGCACAGTCACAGGATCCAAGATTGCAGAAGTTTCGAGAACAGGTTGAAGCTGGACTTCGAACGGACTTGTTAATTCATGAAGATGGTTCGTTGCGATATGGTAGCCGTTTGTGTGTGCCGAAAGGAGATATTCGCGAAGAAGTTATGAAGGAGGCACACAGTTTCGTGCATTCCGTACATCCAGGAGGCACGAAGATGTACCGCGATCTAAGACAACATTTCTGGTGGGAAGGCATGAAAAAGGAGATTGCTCACTTTGTAGCGAAGTACTTGGTGTGTCAGCAAGTTAAGGATGAACATCAAAGGGTTGCTGGTTTGTTGCAACCACTTCCGATTCCTCAATGGAAATGGGAACATATAACCATGGATTTCGTGACAGCTTTACCGCGGAGTCCAAAGGGCAACAATGCAATTTGGGTGATTATCGATCGATTGACCAAGGCAGCTCATTTCATACCATTTCGAATTGGTCAATCAACGGAAGCGTTGGCAGAATGGTACATGCAGGAGATTGTGAGATTGCATGGAGTACCTGTGAGCATCGTGTCCGACCATGACACCCGATTCTTATCGCACTTCTGGAGGAGTTTACAGGAAAGTTTGGGGACGCGATTGAAGTTTAGCGCTGCTTATCATCTTCAGACTGATGGCCAGTCGGAGAGAACGATCCAAACTCTTGAAGATATGTTGAGAGCTTGCATGTTAGACTTCAAGGGTTCATGGGAGGATCATCTACACTTGGTGGAGTTTTCTTACAACAACAGCTTTCAGGCGACTATTCAGATGGCTCCATTCGAAGCATTGTATGGTCGCAGGTGTCGCTCACCCGTTTGTTGGGATGATGTTGGAGAACGAAGATTGTTGGGACCGGATTTAATCGTGCAAACAGTTGAGAAGGTTAATCCTATCCGGAATCACATGAAGGCAGCACAAGATCGGCAGAAGAGTTGGGCCGACACATCGAGAAGACCTCTAAAGTTCGTTGTTGGTGATCTGGTATTCTTGAAGATATCACCGACTAAAGGAGTGATTCGTTTTGGGAGTCGAGGCAAGCTTAGTCCTCGATTCGTAGGGCCTTTCGAGATTTTGGAGCGTGTTGGGGAAGTGGCTTATCGATTGGCTTTACCACAATCTTTGGCGAATGTTCATGACGTGTTTCACGTATCTCAACTCCGTAAGTATGTTCGAGGTGAAACACACGTGCTGGATCATTCGGAGCTGACTGTAAGGGAGGATTTGACCTTTGAGGAACGACCGATATCGATTGTAGATCGAAGAGAAAAGGTCCTTAAGAACAAGGTTATCCCTCTCGTACTTGTTTCTTGGAGAAATCGCTCGCACGGAGAATCGACTTGGGAACGAGAAGACGAGATTCGACAGAAGTTTCCACACCTATTCTTATAGATTCTTGATTGTTTATCTTTTCTTGTTTTGGGAATTTCGAGGACGAAATTCTTTTTGTAGTTTGGTATAATGTAACAACCTAGTTCATTTATACCAGTTCTAGTTCAGGTATTTCTTTATTTATGGTATTTTTCCTGATTTACTGTGTTTTGGGTGCGAATAGTATTTTGACATCTGTATTTGCATCCGACCCGACCCGCATGCTTGAAACCTGTTTTGATTCATATTTATGATTTATCCTGACTTATTACGTGGACTCGTACACTTTCATTTATACATCCTGCATACTGGCATTTATCTGGCATCTGCATTTTTAATATAACATTTAAAGTCACATAAAATATTTTAAAAATACATTGCATGACCTGCACAATACCCCTAACCCTATGGTAGCATCCGCGCATCTTGTTCTCGTCCCGTTCAGTGAAACGGACTTGTTTGGATGACTACGTGCACGTGCGTGCATCCGTTCTTGGGGATATGCATTTTTCGTTATCCGGATATCCAACTTTAATTTTGGTCGGCATGTATATTTTTCGTATTTTAAAACTGAATTTTAGACCCGACCCGGGCATGTTTTGGACTATATTTGTATTTACCAGAATATCAAATTTTATTTATATAATATTAATTTTATAAACTGATACAAATTAAAATTTAGTTAACTAATAAAATATTTTTTAAAATTTAAATCTAAACTAATTTCCTAACAAACTAACAACCCCTTTTTCTCTCTCCTCTCTCTCCCTCTCTCTCTGTTACTTTATAAATATTAATTCTTTCAATATTTACAACCCCTGCATCTCTTCTCCACACATATATATATATTTGATATACTTTTTAAATCTCATATAAAGAAAAGCACTGTTTCCTTTCTTTTTCACGTTTTCCCGCCTACGAACGAAACCCACGCCCCGCCTCTGCCCTCGTCCCGCGTCCCGCGTGTGCGTTGCGATGATTTACCGACGTCGGACGTGCCGTACGTATCTGTCGCGTGATCCAATCGAGGCTAGTTAATCTTGCTACATGCTATACTACAATATATTGCACACATGTGAATAATAATATTACTTATTGTTTAATTATGCATCCCACATTACCATTTTAGTATTTTTACTGAGTTCGGACATCCGTGTGCATCCATATCACTATTTACATATCTATTCGCATGCTAATTCATCTTGCCACATGCTAGGTATATTATTATGCATCCATATGAGTAAAATATTACCCGTTTATCACATTATACATCAATATTAAAGTTTTACCGTTTTCGGATACTCGTTTGCATCCATATCATTTAAAATATATATCGTCGTAATATTTCTTATTATTATCTTTAATTAGTTTATAATCTGCATTTTATAATGTTATACAAAATATAGTTTGAAAATATTATAGTTTACACATGAAACGTCGTTGCAAAGCGGATAAGACAAATCTGAAATTTACTGTACACCTTACCTTATAAAATTCATTATAAATCATAGAAAAATCATTAGTATACGTTCTTTAGTTCGTTACAAAGCTAACTCAGAATACTATAACTCTATAATATATTTAATTGCAAAATAAATTTTTTAAATAACGTAAAATGCAAAGGAAAATATCTCTAAACCGCTGTCCAGGGAAATTCCAGCAGCAAGCTTTCAATTTCGAATGTTCATAGTTTTTTGTAGGAACAACCTGAGATACTTCAACTTATAAAAATGAAAACCTTATTGAATTATTTTTGTTTTGGTATAAGACGCGTCCCTTTTGGAGAACGTTTGTTATTTTTAAGCTATTTTACAAATCAGGGTGACGCTGAATTTCTGAACGGAACTTTCTTGTGCATGGTTAATCAATACCACTTTTATAGTTATTAATCGGTTTGAATATGCTATCCATGATAATATTATTATATCAATATCTATTTAATAAATAATAGTGCCTGTGTTTTAATATTCGGCAAATTTTACCGATTTACAGTTTATAGTATCCGTACAGTTTATTACATATCTAGTTGCACACCGAGACCATATTATTTCATGTTACTGTTGTATTAGTGCACTATACTTGATAATGTTCATCATACGTAGTCATGGAGTTGTGGATGTGATCCCTGATAGATATTGTGCATCCGTACTTTTACCGTGCTTCGATACTTGTTACAGTTTACTTTTGAGCATCCGTGTGATACATATGCACTACCTGACATGACCTGATACACCACTGCTTGACTTGATTCCTGATCTTGAACTAATGCCGACATCCCTGACTTGTTTTCCCGACGGACACATCCTGTTGTCTATTTTAGACAAACCTGTACCTGCTTGATCCTGTGTTGGCATTAGCTCCAGATTTATCAATACCTGACTTGAACACATAACTTGAGGGTAAGGGGAAATCAATGATGAAACCTGACTTGTAACTCAACAGTTCGACGCTTATACTGTTCAGTTTTACGGGCTAGGCCAGCCCCGGGATGATGCTGCTGACATCATTCGTCTGTACATATTGCCTGTTTACTGTCTAGCGGCACGTCTCAGATTCAGCCCGAGAGTCTCGACCGTGGTCCCGGGCATGCACGGGATACTATTGAGTTACATCGACGATTCCATTAAATTGATTTCACAGACTTGAGAGTAGATAACCCAGTAATATAGTTTAGGTTGCTTATCGCACTTTACATACGCATACACACCTTATTGTCATATTCATGCCGTTGACTTATATTCATGCCTGCATATCTTGTTACATCCTGATTATATTATTGTTGATATTATGACGCACTGACGTCTGAGTTTTGCATGGCCCAGATCCTCTACCTTTGTCGCAGGCTGATCAGGAGTATTTCCGCCGTCAGGCCGAGCAGTGAGGATCCTGTTAGTATCCAGTTAGTTTAGTTATTTCCGTACTTTCCAGATGTTACTGTTTATTGGATTTATTGCTTCCGCATATTATTTCTTGATTCGTTTATTCTGGCATATGGACATGTACTAGATAGTTATTTTACTTTCATGTTCTTGATATCTTATAGACAGCCGTAATGTGACTGTGGAGAGATATTTCCTATCCACAGGTAGTATGGTTGGCTCTGTCACGTGCCGATCTCAGCGCACTCTGGGAAGCGGGGCGTGACAGGCGTCTGATAGGAAGAGTTGGCCCCTCCAGCCTTTGACCCCTTCTTCGGCTTGCGCATGACTGCTCGGAGGAGCCCCGCGTCCATGGTTTCTGCACAAGAAAAGATATAAGGGGGTCAACGACACAAACAAAGTAAAAACAAATACAAGCTCCTAACTTACCGACGAACTGGGCGGGGCTGAGCCCGGCCCAACTGAGGGCCCGCTCAGAAAGCAGCACATCAGCCTGAGGAATAGGCTCCCACGCCGCCACTCTCGCCACGTCGGAATCATTGGACGGATTTCCCTGCCATCACCTATCTCTATACCACTGGACGGGTACGGGCCAGTCCTCACCCTCTGGAGGCCCGACGAAGAAAAACTTCTTCTTCCAATCATGGATGAAAGAAAAACTTCTTCTTCCAAGCAGGACGACAACTCCTGACCCGGCTACACTCCCCCGCTGCTTCCTAAAAGAGAGGTAAACCCACCTCGGGTCGTCTGCGCGAGTCCCGGGGTGACTTTTGTAAATAAGGGAGGAGGCAAGGATGGACAGACTAAAGGGGATCGTCTGCAACTTCAACCGGACCAGGAACTCAAGGAGAATCCTCCAGGAGTTCGGCACTAGCTGGCCCGGGGCTAACCCAAAATAATTTAACGCAGCTACAACCTCGGGAGAGAAAGGCAGGCGCATTCCGGCCCAAAGGGCTTCCAGGTACAAGGCAATCTCTTTATCTCTCACCTGATTTGCCCTCTCTCCTTCCTCGGCCAATCGTAGTGTGTAGCCGGAGGGAATATGGAAACGAGCCCGAGCGGTGACAAGCTCGTCCTCATATCTTACTGAGGACGACCACCAGGGGCGTTCGCCGCCACCGCTCCAGAAACCTGTTAGTGTATATGCCCTAGAGGCCATTACTGTATCATACTAGCTTGTATATTACTTGATGGAAGCTTGGGATATTCACCTTGTATTGACAATCTTGCTCAAAATAGTAGTATGCTACTTGGTTTGTTTCTGCTTTAATGTGTGCATGTGTTTCTTTTAGCATATCGCCTTTACACATTAGTGGAGCCCTTAGGATCTTTGCTTGATTACCAGCGTTGTGATGGCAGTCACACTCGTGGGGGCTGGGTAATCCATAAGCACATCCTTATGCAGGTCCCTAGTCGCAGGACTATCGAGACAGGGAATCGATACTCCGGAGCAGACTAGCGTATGCGCTTCTTATCCCAGCTTGGGAGACGGTCTGTCCCACAGCCGTCAGTACGTCGTACTTGAGATAGTATGCGGGTGCTCGTTAGGTTACGAGTACACTGGACATGACTCATCGGGAACTGTTGGTTGGTATTATACCTATCGTCAGTTATCAGTTCCCAGGTGACATGAGTATAGCTTAGTCCGTTGACTTGACACTGTCACTTCGCCTCGAGTGTGTTCCCACTGTACTTTGATTACTACCCTACCATGGCTCAAAGGAGTCGTGCAAACAGGTAGTTTTTGGGTGCAGTCCCGAAGCACTTGGAGGCAGTGACGGTTAGACATGATTCGTCTCTCCCGGTATTGGGGGTTGATATCGCGCTGTGTCTAGGAGAGCCATTACACAAAGTCCCTGGCCAGGGCAAGCGAGATAGACTGGTAGGTTTCCAGTGTTATCTCAGGGTGTTCTGGGCTACACTCCGGCACGACTTGTACCGCTAGTAGGGGACTGACGTTTACCGCCCCCTACGCCCGCCATGCGATGTTCTTAGACGAACAGACCGGACTGTACGGAGACTGTCACATTCAGGCTCAGTAGGAGTTCAGATGGGTTTACCTCGTCAGTCTTCTTATCGGCATCTACCTGGGGACCGTTACGTACAGCTAGTGCCGCTTGCGGTCTGTGGTTAAACCCACTGCCAGCATAGTGTCGAGTCTTTAGGGTCCCACACAGAGGGTTATTCGCCTTTAGGCAAAATGAGTATAGGTCGCATGGTTTTGCGACGGGGTTCGTTCACATCCGCGCACTTGTGCACGTTTGGGTGTCCGGACAGCTTATACTGGCGGCCTTTGGTTTAAGCCGGATCCTAGTATATAATTTGGGATTGGTTTTATCTCTTTGTATTCGTGTTCCTCGGAACGCGGATACGGGTGTGTATGCACAGTTGACAGAGGCAGAGGCAGAGGACTTTCATTAGGGTTGATGACCATTGTCATTTTCTTAACCCTAATGTTTATGTGTGAAATATAATTTATTAATATTAGTTAATTATAATTGTGTTATGGTTATGGTTGTTGACCATTTGACTTTACTTAACTTGTTGACCTAGGTTGACAAGTTGACCATCATCATTTCATATGAAAGATGCTCTTTGATCCTTGCAAAAGTATTTAATGTGAAATGATAATGGTCATTTCTTGATTAACCATCACAATTGTCTTTAGCTAATTATTTATTTATCATAATTCACATATATGTGAGAAGGTTGGTTTATTCTTCTCATTTTATCATTTTCATTCTCTCTCATCCTCTTCCTCTCTCTCTAGCTCTCCCCTCTCATGAGTTGAGAACCATTTGAGCTTGAGATAAAACCCTCAAAAATACTCTCTACTCTTTCTAAGGTCCTAGGTTTAGCACACCAAGCACCTTAGTTACTTCTAGTTTAAGGTTGGAGCCAAAGGTAGAGGCTCTCGGGTGGATCTTTCTTCGGCAAGAGAAGGCGACAAGGAGAACCCGTTCTTTCACTCCAAGGAGCAAGAAGAGAAGGACTTGAAGACCTAGGTATAACCCCCTTTCCGAGTAGCTAACTCCTTTAGCTTTGTAGTTAGTTTTTGTTTAGCAAAGATCCTTCCTTTAGCATAGTCCATGTTGCCTAGTGTTGTAAAATCCGTTTTTTCATAACGTTTCCGCCTCCCCGCAAGCACCGGGGTGGGCAACGTGGACTTACAAAATCGCCCCAGACGCGCGACCCCGGGAAGAGGATCTGACCCCAACTTTCCGAAGGGGCTCCAACCCGGGGGAAGAATCCCTAGTATCTACCCCTACGACGTCTACAAACTCCTCAAAGCAAGACGTCTAATCTGATGGGAGGAAATCCTTGAGTAGAGAAAACGCTGCGATCCGACCTAAAAGGGAGAGCGCCGAGCTAACAAGACTCAGAATGAGGAAAGTGGGAAGAGAAAGAGACCCCGAATCAGGCATCCCCTCGATTTATACAGCCGGCGTCCTCATCCAGCGGTGACGGTTGACTCCCGCCAAAACGATTCAGTACACTCGATGGCCACGATCACTCCACCTGTTGCAAGCGCATTGGCAGCATCCCATCGGACGCCAGAAGCCTGCGACACGTCATATCAGCCAACCGGCACCCAACACGTGGCCTGTCGCTTCAGCAAAAGGGCACACGATCCGGCGCACCCTCTTTAATATGGAGATCTCACCCTGATCCGCTGACATCACCCGGAAAAACAACCGATCGCCCAGGGACATGCCCGGCGATATCTTCGAAATGAAGCTCACCTCGGGTGACCCGGCAAACCACTCTCGACCCGACCCGTTAGCTGGTCGGTACGAGAGTGGGGGGCTAATGATGATGCTCGATATCGGTGATCTCCCAGATCATGACACGTGGCAGATGATGTGACCCAGTGCTCACAAGAAAGGACCTACAGTGGCCGACCAGACCACTCATGTGCCCGTCCTACAAGCAAACACTGGCTCACCTCCGAGCCCCCAGCACAATTGGCCTCCTCGGCCCCACAGCTCGTTTCCGAGCTACCACAGGCCCGAGCCTCCTCGGCCCTCTCAGCTCGCCTCCGAGCTCGAGCAGAACCAAGATATCTCGGCTCTCCCGCTCCTCCGCGAGCTTTCCCGCCAAGGTCATCTTCCTCGGTCTCATCGACCGACCAACAGCACCTCTTGCAGGCGTAACCGCCATCCCGCGAATCTCGCCATGCGCGAGATCTCCGCCGGCCACATCCCACGTTCCACGCCACCACGATCCCCCATTAACGAGCATGTCTCGCCATTAATGGGAGGTCCCGCTCATCATGCGGGCGTGACGTCGGGAGCGTAACGGCCGGCGTGATTCTCGCGCCTGCCTCGCCTGCTGCCACCAGCTGTATAAACCCCTTCTTCAGACGGTTCAAGTAAGCCATTTTACTCAACTAAGCTGTTACTCTGCTCGGATCTCTAGTCTAACTTGACCGTCGGAGGGTCCTCGGTGGTACAACCACCCCGGGACTTCCTTGCAGGTAGCTCGGCAACCACAACCTCAAACCCATTGAGATCCACACGCTTCAGGAGCGGCATCCTTCAGATCCAATCTCAGCCACCCATCGCCGCTATCAGCAAATCAACGGAAGGTAACAACTTGGCGCGATTCAGGCCGCGTCACCCTTCAATTTTATTAAATTTCCACATATTCTCTTTCATTATTGTTCTCTCATCCTCGTCATGCAATTCGCACAGCCACAGATTGTAGTTAATAACTACCCTGGTCCACAGCACAATAGTAATGCATAACTCACCAACGATAGATTTTTCTCATAGAGTTTTCACATTGTCGTCGCTCTCGCTCTCAATTTTGAGGTTCTCATGGTTGTTAACATTGCCAGCAAACTCTAGAGCATCGGCATCCACGTCCTCATCCTATTGTAGCTGCTAACTTGCTCTATTATCTTTCCAATTGACCAGAACCCGAAAACTTGGCCTCATGAACCTATCAAAATAACTTTAACCGCCATAGTTTTTTCACTAAACTACCTTATAAATTTAATTATTACAGGAAAATCCCTAAACTTCTGGTATTAAAGGAGTTCTTTTTCTCACTAAATTACCTAAAAAAAGCACTTCAAGTGAAAAGCAGTGATAGTTAATGGTATTTTACTGTAATTAAGCCTAATTTTACAGATCCAAACCCGAAACCATTCAACTCGGATCCGGTTCAAACCATATCCAAAACCAAACCGATGTATTTTCTGGTCAACTTCCATTCACATGTCCCATGATAGCAAAATTACCAAGCAGCCCTTTTACAAATCTTTAGCAGCAGCGAAACAAAAATCACAGCTATAGATCTTTAGAAATCACCCCCAAAAAAATATATGAGAAGGGCGATGATCACACGAATAGCCCTTCTTCTCCATTCAATTTTCCCTCTATTTGTTCATGGATCACAAGTTCTTTCTCAGGTACCCATTATCAACTTCAATTCGTGTTAAAATTTCAAAAAAAGGATGATTTCTGGATAAAGTTTCGATCTTTGGCTTGTTTATTTTGATGTTTCACTTTGTTAGAGTAGGAAAACAAGACCTAAGACGAATTAGATGGGATGTTTGAAGCTTTAAAGTAAAATTTGACCTGGTTTCAACTCTAAAGCTGACACCTTAAGTGATTATTTTGATGCCAAGGGAAAAAAATTCGACTTACTTCTGAGCTTCACTCTAAATTTAGGAATTAATGGTCGATTTTTTGTAAGGAACGATATAATTGATTTTACTTTAAGCATTATTTAGAATTTATGCTCTAGAGATGTTCTCCTCTTTTTGCAAATGAAATTTTTGATTAAAATATAGTCAAGATATATAAAAATTCATTGTTACCCGATTCATCGTTGGTTTCCATTGCTCTAGCTTGTAGATATATAGCTTATAACCTTGGAAATCTAGTTGTTAATCTAACTGAAACTCAAAAGCTCCAAAATGAACTATGAGAAAGCGGTAGGTTTTCGGAATTATCATACCGGTGCATGCATGTGGTTATTTTAGGTCATATTTGGGCACTTCAGGTTTATCAAGTATAGGTTGGTTCACTGGTTTGTACAGCCTTTTCGTATTTGTATGAAGTTATGACATATAACTCGGATAGAAAGTTAATCATGATTTGTGTTCATGATGTTAGTAGCCACATAACATTTAGAGAGATGTGGTCCAAATATGAAGTCTGCAAGCACCAATGAAAACTATTCCGTTTCCTTTCGAGAAAAAGGGTTAGAAGGAAAACGATCAGTATGCTATATCTTTCATTGTCTTTAACCTACTGATTGTTTATAAAGTGGGATCTGTTTGTAAATTGTTTGGTGGTAGTTATCAATATACCCATTTCGAAGCGTGTTTCTCCAACATTAAGGTTTAATGATTAAATTTCCATCATAGAAGTGTTATCTGCTTCAAGACAATTTAATATAATTTTCTGATGTCTCTTTAGCATTTTGTCAGATCCTTAACATTCTCATTTTGGTTTTGTTCTACCTTCAGGGCTCTGAAGAAGCTGCTGGGTCCAGGTAATGCGCATTCCGGATCAAATTTATTATGTTTACATATTCTCGTTTTGGGTCGTCTTATTATTTCAAAGTGCAGTAGTTTCTAAGTTAATGTGTTCTCAACTGATATGAAGCCATCAATCCACTTTGGCCTTTTATTTTGTATATTGAACACCATAAATAGCTAAGCTCGTTGCTTATTGTCATGCCCTGAGACGGGGGCACGACCAGCCAGTCGCAATCCCCTTCAGTAGGAGAATTGCAAGACCCAACTCTCATGTACCTGAAAATAAAGGTCACATCTCCAAGAATACATGATGATTAAACTGTAATTTCATATATCATCAAAATATGGTTTATATTACGAGATCGAGTCAATCATTTGTAAAAGTAACCTTCATACAAAATTCCTTTCTTACAATTATTAAAGACAAAATGAACTTATTGATGGGGCAAAACAACCCCAACCTTTGGATCTATGTGAAATTAAGATGAATAATAATGCGGAATAATAACAATTACAAAGAAACACAGAAGAAAACCAAGATTTACTGTTGTTCGGCCTTGGTTGGATCTAATCTACAACAATGCAAGAGAGAGCTTCCACTACATCAAGGAAAAAAAAGAGAGGGATACAACACCAATCCAAAACACAACTTTGGGATCACCCATTCAATGAGAAAAATATAAGGTTGCCTCACTAGCTCCACACTCACACCCCCACTTGAAGCCAACTCCTCCCAAACAAATAGAAGGCAACAATCTTCTGTGTGATGTGGAATGTCGAAGAATCAACCCAAATGAGCTCTTGTGAGAAAGCACCTTTGCTTCCCTTCTTTCTCTTCTCTTTTTCTTTACTCCCCAAAACCTAACCCCTTTAGAATGGATGATAGAATTATGAGATAGATAGACAAAAAGACTCTCTTGCTTATTTAACTTGAGTCCTGACCCACTTTAAATGGGTCCAAGCCAAATTGACTCAAGCTTGGTCCCCTACACCAAATCAACTAAGAGACACCAAAATGGTTGAGTCCACTCATGGGTGTGGACCCAAACACAACAATCATGAGGTGGCATTTCGTGTAATTACTTTGGGTTCTTTGAATAGGAAGCCTTAATAAATTATGCATGGACTAAAATGTCAAAAAATACCAAAATTATGACTAGATTTTGATCAAGATTAAGTCTACGTTCTATGCAACATATTTAATCAACTGTTCTTTTGTCAGAATTCTAAAGCAAAAGGTTATTTCAAAATATGAACTGCATTGTTCTAGAGAAAGGAGTAAAACCGCTTGGGGAATTATTGATGAGGTTGGAACAAAAAATGCTCTGTTGTCCCTAGTCGCTTTTTTGTTATTTCACTCATTATTTTTTTTTAACAATTTAAACATTTGATGCAGTACTTAATACCTTTTGTAGAGCATGAGGAGTACAACCTTTCAACAAAATGTAGGCTTCATCCTAATAACGACATGTTTCGGGAACAAGAGCAGCACAAAATTCATGTGGATATAAATGAATGGCGCTGTGGATTTTGCGAGAAAAGCTTTTATGCAGAAAAGTACCTTGATCAGCATTTTGACAACCGACATTCCAATTTGATAGAAGATGTATGTATCGTTTTTACTCTTAGTTTGATTGCCTTGTATACATTCTATATATGCTCCTTTTAATTTGATTTTGGAAAATGTAGCAGTTAGACCATTTAGAGAGGAGGAAATATTTAGCAGAAACACGGCCAAGATAGATCCATTTACAAAATTTCAATCAGTTTCGAGCAAATATATTCTAAATAAAACGAGAAAGGTAAGCAAAATGTTTCGGTGCCTTTGGCCTTTATATTGTATACGTGAAACCCTTGTCACAGAATGATTTTTAATTGAGGAGATATAATTCTCATGGTACATTCACATAGTGAGGCATAGTTGAAGGAAATTACATCCAATAATATGATTAAATGGAGTTTATTACAATCCATAGGGGCTCATGGTAATAATTCTCACTTGAAAATATAGTGATCGACTCAAACATGCACACACTCAATATATTACATTCTCACAGATTGATGTTCTGTTACATGCCATGTATATTATTATTTTCTTGTTTCTACTGCATAAAGCTATTTCTTAATAAATTTCGACATTATTACTTCTTTTTTGATTCAGAGTCAAGGCCGATGTCTAGCAGATTTATGTGGAGCTCTGCATTGTGACTCGATGACCGAGTCCAAGAAGACAAAGAATAAATGCAATCCTGCAGCTACAGCAAAAAACCGCCACCTTTGTGAGGTTTCTACAATCTTGCTTTCTTCAATGTTATTCATGTTTATTTTTTCGTACTAATTTATTGTTATTTGAAATATGTTTCAGATTAACAGTTTACTCAGTAAACCTTAGCATTTGTGTCCTAGGTTAGGGTATTGTACGGATATAATATTTATTTAATACATGGTTTTGTTATCAATGTTAATTAGTTAACTGTAAGAATTTATTACTCTTTTGCATCCTTCCGTCATCTCCTTTACGATATAAATGATCTTACTTCATGTAGAAGTGTATGCTAAGCTTCATTGTCCACACATTTAAAATACATCTGCACTGAAACAATTACAAATTACCAGATATAAGTAACTGCATATCCTCTTATCTTGTCTGTGATCTGGTGAATATTGAAGGACTATACAGTCATCACCTAACTGTCTTAAGATAAGAACATGTAATGGTTCTTAATTGATACTCTGCAAGGTGTAGCTGGGGTCTAAATTTTCACAAGAGTTTTCTAAACCCCCTAGGTTGTGCTTGGTATATGGAATGGAAGATTACCGGGAATTCTCACATTCCCGGGAATGTGATGACCGGGCATTCAATTCCAAGGAATGTTGCATTAACATACTTGGTGCATTTTTATAATCCCCGGTAATATATCTATGTGCAACCGGCGGCCTGTGGGCGGCGGGGTTGCCTGCTGACGGGAGATGAGGCCGGTGACCGGCGGCGGACAGGCCAGCCGACGGACGGCCGGCGAGCGACGAGGAAGGCCAGCTATGAGCGGCCGACCGGCGGGCTGGAGTCTGGCGAGGATGGGCGGTGGCAAACGGCCTACCGGCGGATGGTGAAGGAGGCCGGCGGCGGGTTGCGGACGGTAATGGCACAAGCCGTGTTTGGTGGGAATCTTTTGTGGTAATCTAGGATAGACATCTGTTTTGGGAGGAATAAGATTTCCATGAAATGGGGTCTTTTGATTACCATGGTAATCATATATTCACAGGAATATTTTTTACACCTAAATAAGTATGGTAATATTTCATATTACCATCTAGATTACCACTTACCAAGCGCACCCTTATAGTTATCTAAGGGAAAATAGTGTTCGAAACATATCTACAGTAAAGGGATAGTCCTTATTACGAGGAGCTTAAGAATATGTTAAAAATAATTAACCTTTTCAACTCTTAGCATTGATGTGATTCGATGCATGCAATTGAGTATAGATTAGAAAATGGATGATAGCAAATATTATCTTTAGCATTTAACTAAAAAAATGAACACCCGTATTTGTCCAAGATTTGAAATTACTGTAAACTACTACTCGCAACATTATTGGTAATTTTCTAAGGTTGTCATCAGTATCTTTAGATTACTTGGTGTAGATGAGTATGCCATGTATAAGAAATATAATTTTGTGTTGTTCACTAATTTCTCTTTGATGTCTTTTCCCTTTTATCTTTCTAAGAGTCTTGCAGATAGTTGTTTTCCCATCAGCCAGGTCAGAAAGCAAGCCGTCTTCATGGTACATTTTATCCAATTGAACCGACTTGGAAGTCGTCTTCTTTTTATTTTTCCCGTTTTTGCAATATTTTTTCTGATCTACGTTACTTGCAGAACTTTTTTTGCGTCAATTTTGTGATTCTCACACATGTGATGGAGGAAGAAAACCTTTTTCCAGAGGGGGCAGAGTAAGTAAACTTGGATCCTACAAATTCTTTTGTTAAGTATTCGATTGACTATCTGAATGTATTGTGCTTCGTTTGATGCCCAAAATAAAAATCTATTTCCAAACTTCATTTACCTCCGTCAATTATGCTTGTTTAGACCACTAGGCGTGCAATACTCATAACATCATTAAGAGGCTGTTTGGTAGCTTGGAAATGGATATTCATGCAACATTTGTTGCAAAAAATCTTCATTTCCTTTGTTTGGTGAGCAACAAACTTGAGGTGGAAATGGAAATGGAGATGCAAAAGGCATCAAATTCTTGCAATATTTGTTGCACTCATTTTGGCTGTAACAAGAGTTGCAACTTTGGAAATGGTGAGCATACTAATTATTATGGGGTGCCACATAAGCTTTGTGTATGCCATATATGCAAATTTGCAACAAACGTTGCATTTCCTTACATTTTTGTTCAACCAAACACAAAAAATGGTTTGGATTTGGAAATCCAATTAAACTTGAAGATAACCAAACAATGGATTTGGGCCATGTTTTTTTGCAACAAATGCCACATGCAACATTTGTTGCATGCAACAAATGTTGCAATTCTTTTTTGTTGCTAACCAAGCATGCCCTAAGTGCCAACATTATCAACAATTTTTCTTTGTAATTAATTTACATTCGAACAGTTTGATTTATACACTATGATTCATGTTCTTAATACTTATGCAGAAGCAATCAAGTGTATTTTACCTTGCCTGCTGCATATTGATAGTGTTGCTGCTGCCTATCTTCTATCTTATTGTTTGGCTGCATCAGAGGTTAGATGTTTCCTATTCAGTATTAACGTGTAAATAGAAGGAAAACTTCTTCACTTTTTGCCCATGTAGCATGATAACATTATCTTTTTTCTGACTGCACCTTGGCCCTTGCTTCAACAACCATTTGTGTTTTTTGTTTCACCAAATTTCACAATTTTTTATTTCCAAAAGCCCCTTGATGAAACATTAAATTTTCAATGTAAGTTTAAGAAATGGCAAAAGGTCGGGAGGATTTTATGAATAAAAAATGTAAAACTTGAAACAAATTGTTGTTAAAGCGAGACGCATGATGCAGTTTATGCAAAGTGGGCATGATATTCTTGCTAATCCAGCAAAAATGGAGGTTTCTTGAAACTTAGCATATAAAAAATCCTGATTTTGATGCCAACTTTGCATTTATCAGAGAAATAAGAAAGGGCGTTCAAGAGTTCAAGCGTATCTCAAAAACAGCTCGCAAGACTAAGCCCTCATAATGGTATGCTTTCATTCCTCACTATAATCTCAAGAAGCATGACGCAGAGCTCTTCGAAGCTTGGCATAGTCTCTCTCTCTCCCCCTCCCTCTCCCTCTCTCTCCAGTGGAAAAAGTGGAATTGCATAATTCTAAATAACCCTCCACTTTTTCCCAATTAGCAGAGTACCACCCAGTTTGTAAAACGTGTACTTCCCCCATATTCAACGACCATTAACCTTTCCCTTTCACGTTTCTATTAGCTTTTTATTCCAAAATTACCCCTTGGCAAAGATATTGATTACAAACATTTCATGAAAACAATGGCAGAAAACCGATAGAAGTTTAGGTGTATTTTTAAAATATTTAACAGATAGTAGCACTGTTAGGGTTGGAGGGGTATAGTGGTTTTAAAACAAAGGTTGGTTTCCTGGCATTCCTGCTATGCGGGCAACAAAAAAAGAGCTTGGATGGGGGTTACCTGCCATTTGGCCAACTGAATGATTCAGAGGAAAAAACCCATCTTGGGCTTTTATCCTCCGTGTAACGAATTTCATCAGACTCTACCGTTCATTTATCTTTACTTGCCTTGGTCATATCAATTATCTGTCGAAAAGAGCAGAAGCCATCTAGCGAGTGTCCGCAATGGACCATGTCTGTTACTAGTAGACTAGTAGTTTTTAGATTGTGTTGGAAATATTTTTAATCTTTCTCATCTTAACAAGCTTTCTATGCAATTCATGTTAAATGTCCCCGACTTTATCAGGTCTTTTCCCAAGGAAGCAGATGAATTATGCATTTCAAGGGGGCCGCCGTTGGAATCAGCTTAGAATCGAAACTGAAGGTTGTGTAAAAAAATTTCCTTGCAGTGACTTTGAAGACAGGCTATTTGTTGTAAAGAGTGCATATTCGTATAACGGAACGAGTATCCATAAGATGCCTTGCTCGTGTGCTACATTTATGGATCCTGATTGTACTCATTGTGTTCAATGTCGCCAAACTGCTGTAATACACTCGGGGAAAAACCTTTTGTAATTTAAAGAGATCCATACTAGTCATACAATGTTTTGCTGATTTTGTGAATGGAAAGGAGCATTAGTTTTTTGTTTCAATTAATTGAGTCGATTACGACAGCTATGATCTGTTTCTGCTGAACTCAGCTGTGTCTGACCCTGTTGCTGTTTGTAATTTTGCAAGATTAAATTATGTATTCATGTTTCAGAAGTATGTAGTAATTACTCTTGATGGAGGGTGGGACCTCCTTCAGATGTTGCTTCCCGTTGATCTGCGGGTGGCTGAGCTTGGATCTGGAGGCTGTCGCTCCTGAAGCGTGTGGATCTCAATGGGTTAAGGTTGTGGTTGCCGAGTTACCTGCAAGAAAGTCCCGGGGCGGTTGTACCACCGAGGACTCTCCGACGATCAAGTTAGTCTGGAGATCCGAGCAGAGTAACGGCTTAGTGGAGTAGAATTGGTTTACCTTGACTGTCTGAAAGAGGGGTTTAAGTAGTGGTGGCAGCAGACGCGAGAATCATGCCGGCCGTTACGCTTCTGACGTCATGCCCGCGTGACGAGCGGGACCTCCCATTAATGGCGAGACATGCTCGTTAATGGGGGATCGTGGTGGCGTGGATCGTGGGATGTGGCCGGCGGAGATCTCGCGCATGGCGAGATTCGTGGGATGGCGGTTACGCTTGCAAGCGGTGTTGTTGGTCGGTCGATGAGACCGAGGAAGATGACCTCGGCAGGAGAGCTCGCGGACGAGCGGGAGAGCCGAGATATCTAGTTTCTGCGGTAGCTCGGGAACGAGCTGTGAGGCCGAGGAGGCCAATTGTGCTGGGGCTCGGAGGCGTGCCAACCTCGTCGGTAGGACAGGCATAGGAGCAGTCTAGTCGGCCCCTGTAGGTCCTTTCTTGCATGCTCTTGGACACGTCATCTGCCACATGTCATGATCTGGGAGGTCACCGATATCGAGCATCATCATTAGCCCCCCACTCTCGTCCCGACCAGCTGACGGGTCGGGTCGAGAGTGGTCTGCCGGGTCACCCGAGGTGAGCTCTCTTCCGAAGATATCGTCGGGCGCACCCCGGGCAATCTGTTGTCTTTTTCTGGATGGCGTAGGCGAATCAGGGTGAGGTCTTCTGCATTAAAGGGGGCGCCGGATCGTGTGCACTTTTGATGAAGCGGCGGCCCACGTGTCGAGCGTTGGTTGGTGGGAGCGACGGGCCGCAGGCCTCCGGCGTCTGATGGGATGTTGTCCAATGTACGCACGCCAGGTGGAGCGGTCTGGGTCGTCGAATGTGAAGGGTTGTTTTTGGCGGGAGTCGACGGTCGCCGTTGGATGGGGGCGCCGGAGGCAATAGGTAGAGGTGGGGCCCTTTTCAGGGCCCATCTCTTTTCATATTTTCCTCATCTTTCATCTCGTAAGCTCGGCGCTCTCATCTCAGGTCAGATCTTCTGCTTTCCCGAGGACTTCTCAACCAGATTAGATGTCTTTTTCTGGGAAGTCTGTAGATGTCGCAGGGGTAGATTCTAGGGATTCTTCTGCTGAGTCGGGGTCTTCCCGAGGAGATGGGGCCAGATCCTCTCCCTGTGGTCGTGTTTCAGGAGCGGATCCCCGAGTGGAGGTGGCGGAAGCCCCCGGCGTGCCTTCCTTGGTGAGGTACGAAGGAGATCTTGCCACCGCTCGGGCCCGCTTTCATATCCCTTCTGGCTATACTCTGCGTTTGGCCGAGAAAGGAGAGAGGGCAGATCAGGTGCGGGGTAAAGAGATTGCTCTGTACCTGGAATCCTTTTGGGCCGGAATGCGCTTGCCCTTCTCTCCCGAGGTCGCTGCAGCGCTGTCTTACTTCGGGTTAGCCCCGGGCCAGTTAGTGCCAAACTCCTGGAGGATTCTCCTTGGGTTTCTGGTCCGCTTGAAATTGCAGATGGTCCCTTTCGGTATGTCCATCCTTGCCTCCTCTCTCATCTACAAAAGTCATCTCGGCTCTCACGTTGGCGACCCGAGATGGGTCTATCTCTCCTTTAGGAAACGTCGGGGGAGTGCGCCCGGTTCGGGAGTCGTCGTCCTGCCTTCTTCCATCCACGACTGGAAGAAGAAGTTTTTCTTCGTTGGACCGCCAGAAGGTGAGGACTGGCCCGTACCCGTCCAGTGGTCTAGGGATAAGTGCTGGCAGAGAAACCCGTCCAATGAACCCGACGCGGTGAGAGTGGCGGCGTGGGAGCCCATTCCTCGGGCCGATGTGTTGCTTTCTGAGCGGGCCCTTAATTGGGCCGGGCTCAGCCTTGCCCAGTTCGTCGGTAAGTTAGGCTTGTATTTATTTTGATTTTTGCTTGAGTCGCTGACCCCATTTTATCTCGTCTTGTGCAGAACCGATGGATTTGAGCCACCTTCGAGCGGCTTTGCGCAAGCCGAAGAAGGGGTCGAGGGATGGAGGAGCCAGCTCTTCCCGTCAGGCGCCAACCCCGGCTCCTCCGGCAGCCGTCCAGCACTAACGCTCGAGCGTGGATCGGGCCCCGGAGTCCAGCAGGGCGCCGACCCGAAAGAGGGCTCGGTGGCAGGAAGCCCCGGCCTCGGTGGCGGAGACCAGTCCGCCGCCGCCGGCTCTCAAGAGGTTCCCCCGTGCATCCCCGCAGGACCCGGCCTCCCCGATCTTAGTGGACGATGGGGAGCTCCGCTTTGAGGTGCCCTCAGGGCTCTCCGTCGCCGACAGCCTTCTGCACGACATGGAGAGGTCGGCCGGGGGTAGGGCCCCCGGGGGAAGTCTGAAGGGGCAACTGGCGTCCATCGCCCAAGAGGCCGTGCAGGTTAGTGCTCGTACTTTGCTCATTTCATCTTTCATGAGACTTGGTGATCCTTCTTCTTTCTGACCCCTTTCTTGTTTTCCCAGGTCTTCCACCACGCCGCTCTTGCTATTCGGATGGAGGAGGATGAGATAGGCCCGGCGGTCCGAGCCTCGGGCTTATCCTCTTCGCTGAGGGAGAGATCGAGGCGGGCGCTGGAAGCGGCGACGGCAAGGGTCGCCGCTCTCGAGGCCGAGGTGGTGGCCGGGAAGCAGGAGCTAGCGGCCGCGAAGGAGGAAGCGGTGGCCGTGAAGCAGGAAGTGGCGGCGGCAAAGCAAGAGGCTGCCAGGTTCCGCGAAGCCGCCCAGGCTGCCGAGGCCAAGCTTCAGGACTCCACGGCGCTCATCGGCACCATGAAGAAGTCGGTAAGCACCCTCCGGAAGGAGCTGCGGGCGGTGGTAGAGGCGGCGAAACGGGCCGACCTCTTGGCGGCGAAGGCGGTGGAGAACTTCCAGAAATCGGAAGAATTTTACACCGTCCTAGCCTCGGCCACTACCGCCATCTGGCATGAGGCCCTCGACGCTGTCAAAGCTCGGATGCCAGAGTTCGCCGACCAGGATCTCCGAGCCGAATTCTTCGCTGGGATGAGGAGCAGGAGGGACCTCGGGGGCGAGGCCGAGGAGGAGATACCCGGTGAGGGCAACACGGAAGCCCTTAGGGCGGACGCTGGGCTTCCCGGGGATGCGCCCGGCCCTGAGACCTGAGGCCCGTCTTCTTTTGTTTCTTTTTCTTTTTATTTGTTTCCTCGGGAGTTTTGTAGGCCTCCGGGCGTTTTGTAAGGCTGAGGAGCCCACAATACCTTGTAAAAGCTTTAACTTTGTGAATAAAGGTATTCTTCTTGCAGTCATGTTTGCATGTGTATTTTTCTTCCTGTTGCGTGAACACTTGTATCTGCATAGGACTGTCTTTGTATTGTGTCGTCTCTTTTTCTGGCGACTACGCGTCGACTTGAATCCGCTCACTTCCCAAGTGTTCCAAGACAGGCGGTAAGACGGTATCTCCATGGCCCCGAAGTCGAGGTAGAGATCGCTCAGACATAGGTAGACCGGATGCCCCTCGGTGAGGTCACGTTTCTTAGTTGTTGGTGTGGCCATGATTTGCCTTCTAAGGATGGTGCCGAGCAGAGTAGCTGCTTGGTGCCTCTCGGTGAGGGCTTTGATCCTTAGCCGTTGGAGGGGATGTAATTGGCCAACTGAGGACGACCGAACAGGATAGCTGCTTGGTGCCTCTTGGCGAAGGCTTTGATCCTTAGCTGTTGGAGGGGCTATAAGAGGCCTGCTAAGGATGGCCGAGCAGGGTAGCCGCTCGGTGCCTCTTGGTAAGGGCTTTGATTCTTAGCTGTTGGAGGGGCCGTATGAGGCCTGCTAAGGATGGCCGAGCAGGGTAGCTGCTTAGTGTCTCTTGGCGAGGGCTTTGATCCTTAAGGATGCCCGAGCGGGGTTGCCACCCGGTGCCTTTTGGCGAGGGCTTTGATTCCTGGTTTTGCTAGGAATAACCGAGCACGGATCGTGCTAAGCGGTTGTCTCTTTCGAGGGCTTTTCATCCTTAGAGCGGGAGGGGCGTGAGAGGCCTACTAAGGATGCCCGGGCGGGGTTGCCGCCCGGTGCCTCATGGAGAGGGCTTTGATCCCTGGTGGTGTGCCAGGGATAACCGAGCATGGTTGTGCTAAGCGGTTGCCTCTTTCGAGGGCTTTTAGGTCCTTAAGGATGGCCGAGCAGGGTTGCTGCCCGGCGCCTTTTGGCGAGGGCTTTGATCCCTGGCGTCGTGGGGTGGGGAAGCTACCGGCCAGGGACAGCCGAGCAGGGTAGCTGCAGGGCTGTGTCTTTGTGAAGGCTTTGATCCTCGGCGTCGTGGGGTAGGGAAGCTACCGGCCAGGGATAGCTGAGCAGGGTAGCTGCAAGGCTGCCTCTTGACGAGGGCTTTGATCCCTGGTGTCGTGGGGTAGGGAAGCTACCGGCCAGGGATAACCGAGCAGGGTAGCTGCTCGGCCTCCTCTTGTTGAGGGCTTTGATCCCTGGCGTTGTGGGTAGGGAAGCTACCGGACGGGGATAGCTGAGCAGGGCAGCCGCTCGGTTGCCTCTTGTTGAGGACTTTGATCCCTGGCGTTGTAGGCAGAGAAGTTACCGGCCGGGGATAGCCGAGCAGGGCAAGCGCTCGGCTGCCTCTTGTTGAGGGCTTTGATCCATGGCGTTGTGGCTGCCTCTTGTTGAGAACTTTGATCCCTGGCGTTGTAGGCAGAGAAGTTACCGGCCGGGGATAGCCGAGCAGGGCAAGCGCTCGGCTGCCTCTTGTTGAGGGCTTTGATCCATGGCGTTGTGGGTAGGGAAGCTACCAGCCGGGGATAGCCGAGCAGGGTAGCTATAGGGCCGCCTCTTGTTGAGGCTTTGTTCCCTGGCGTTATGGGGTAGGGAAGCTACCAGCCGGGGATAGCCGAGTAGGGTAGCCGCTCTGCTGCCTCTTATTGAGGGCTTTGCTCCATGAAGAAGGACCGAGCAGTGAACCTGCTCGGTTGCCTCTTGGCGAGGCTCTGTCCGACCTTCTCATGTGAGCACCGAGGAGTGGGACGGCATCGAAGACACGTGTCGTGAGGGCGCTGTGAAGGCGAAGCGCCGGAGTCTCGTCGTTTCAGTTTCGTATGGGGAGGCGCGACGCTTGCCGCGTGGCACCTGCGTTGCGTGTGAAACGGGCGAATGTTGGATTCCCAAGCGTCGTTGGCTATAAGATGGAATCGTTTAGGATTGTTGATTACTCTTTTCCTTGCAACCGAAACACAAAACTGCAGGACTTCCCCTTCACCATCGAAGACATCGTAAGCTTCGAGGATGTCTACCTCTATGACCCGTACTGCACTGAGGACACGGTGCGGTTGGTAATAGGCAGGATCGAGGACCACTTCAGCCGATTGCTTCCTCGGCGGTCCTCCCTCCTTCAGCTGCTGATGTATTCCATCTGGAGGGCGTCGCCGGGGCTTTACAACCCCTTATCCGAAATGTTGTTCGATGAGGCCATAGGCAAGCTAAGGTCTCTGAGGCGCTTCGGCCTGATCTCCGCGAGCCGGCTAAACCGCTCGGAAGCGCTCGTCCGTGAGTGCTACCAGTTGAGGCTCGACTCCGAAGCTCGCGGGGGGATCGGAGGCAGAGGTTAGACGCTGCGAGGGCTCGGCTAGAGGAGATATGCTCAGAGTACCATGAGCAGTGCTCTCTGCACCCCATTCCCCCGCTGTTGTAATAATAAATTTTTTCTTTTTTGTGTACGGCTGAGGAGCCGACAGTACCTTTTGAATGAATAAGATTCTTTTTTTTTTCCTTTCTGCAATGCTCTATTGATCCTTTTATTGTATAAACAAAAGATCTTAGGAAGATGGTACATTACTTTGAAAAGAAAATACATGCTAGTAGATGCTTTTATTCATGCAGCTTGAGCCCCCCATACGTCTACTGGTATCTGTGCTCAACATGGGGTACCGGTCGCATGCTCTGCTGACACTACCATGATCTGGCCGATGGTTTGCTCGGCTGGAGGGGGACGCTGCTCCTGCTCGGGATCAGCTTGCCGCTTGTCCCTCAGGTACGCCGCGAGGTGCCTCGAACGGATCAGCTCCTCGATATAATCTCGGAGTTGTTTGCAGCTCTCCATTGAGTGGCCCAGTAACCTATGAAAGCTGCAGTAGGGGCCCCGGGTTCGCTTTGAAGCCGAGCGTGGGATCGGGGGGAACTTGAAGAACCCTTCGCCCTTGGCCTCCTCAAGTAGCACTGTCTGGGAGACATTAAGCGGCGTGTACTCCTGGAACTTTGGGGGATAGGGCTTTTGCCGTTCCGGTCCTCTTCTCTCGTCCCTGGTCCTCTTTTTTTGGTCGGCTTGCTCTGCTCGGGGGAGGCTTGCGTTCACCTCGGATTCAAGCTGGACCTCACGCTCGGTCCAGGCCTTTACCTCGGCCATGGTCTTATGTTGCGCCAGTGCAAAGAGCGTTGTTCCCCTCCGAACGGCGGCCAAGACATAGGGACGTCTTGCCTGAGATTCGGGGGCAGATGCTAATTGGTGCTATCCGTCTACCTCTCCGAAGATGCCAAGTTGATTTATGGCACCGTGTATCGAAGGTTTAAACGGATGCGTCCGATGTAGCAGACTTCGTCAGATTCCCCCTCGCTTGAGGGTTTTTTTTTTGATTGTGGGGACGCTCTTCCCTGCAGGCGCAAGCCTCTGCAGTTAATTACGCTACCGCGTTGCGGTAACAACTTTCTCCTTCTCCAGATGGTCACTTCGTGTCGTGTGTGTTTGATTTGTGCTTGGTTGCCCGTGGATTGTATACGGAGACTGAGTTATGTCGTCGCCCATAGGGCGTGGACTAGTCCAAATCCGCATTATCTTAGATTTGGGTTTGGGGGTTGTGTTTAAGGATACGTTAGCCTCGTCTGAGACTAAGATCAACTTAAACGTTTGTTAAGGATACGTTAGTCTAGTTTTAGACTAAGATCAACTTAACGGGATCGTTTAGATCCGACAAGAGAGCGATTAGGGGAGCCCTGTTGTTTAGTTTAGTGACATTGCGGTCGATAGGTAGTTTAAGGACATTGCGGTCCATAGATAGTTTAAGGACATTACGGTCCAATGTTAGTTTTAAGACGTTGCGGTCGAGGTTAAGGACGTCATAGTCCATGGGTTTAAGGACCCCACAGTCCAATGTTAGTTTTAAGACATCCCGGTCAAGGTTAAGGACCTCATAGTCCATGAGCTTAAGGACCCCACAGTCCGATATTAGTTTTAAGACATCCCGGTCAAGGTTAAGGACCTCATAGTCCATGAGTTTAAGGACCCCACAGTCCGTATCAATGTGTGGTCATAGGGACCCGTCACCTCTTTGAAGACGTTAAGGAATTACAACGCCAAGTATCAAAGGAGTGAAGAGATGTACCCTTAAACCGAGGTAGATTACATAATCTTTGGCCCAATTTGGAACCAAAACCCATTAATCATATTATGAGCCCATTGGCTCAGTTAAGTCTGAATTGAAGACTTATAGCCAGCTTGGGCTAAGTCCAATCGTGCTTGGGATATGGGCCCTCTGTTGGTCCATTGAAGGAGAAGCTTTGCCTCTGGAAACTTAGCTAATTGGGCTAAAGCTAGTGTTGAACACTAGAGACCGACAATGTTGAACACTGGGAGTGAGATACTGATGTTAAATGCCAAAAGGCTTTCAAATTAGTGTTAAACACTAGCCAGAGAGGTTTCAAATTAGTGCTTAAACACTAAAGCAAATCAGTTTAAACACTGGAAGGAAAGATTCCAAATTAATGTTAATCAATATTAAACACTGGTAACAGAAATTTAATTTAGTGTTAAACACTAAGAAATTTAGTGTTAAACATTGCGAAGAGAGTTTTTCAATTAGTGTTAAACACTAAAGCAAATCAGTGTTAAACACTGGACATAGGGGTTTCAATTTAGTGTTAAACATTAAGGCAAGAGGGGTCACGTGGTAGCACGTGAGAGCGCCCTCTCTCCCTTTATTTGTTCTGCCGAGAGTATTGAATACTTCGGAGCATCACGTGTCGTCACGTGATGGGCATTTAAGTGTTCGTCTGTTATAGCTTCTGCCGGGGGTCACGTGGGACACGTGAGGCGTTGCCTCAGAATCCTTCTCTGTGGATCTTTACAGGGGTCACGTGGAGCACGTGACCCTGTTTCTGTGTCTGTTTGAAGATGTATTTATCTTTTTAAGAATTAAATTCTTCAGGGGGTTAAACCCTAGTAATAAACTTTAGAAGAATTAAATTCCTGTTTTCTTCTGAAGGATTATATTCTTAGATAGAGTTGAACTCTAACTTGTCTTCTGTAAGAATTGAATTCCCATTCATGTGAGGAACTAAATTCCTGTTATTTTGACAGATTTGATTTCTTTAACTAGGGTTAAACCCTGGTTCTGTTCATTTGAAGTAATTAAATTCCTATAACATAGGGTTAAACCCTAATTTTATTTTAAAGGAATTAAATTCCTATAGTTCTATGAGAATTAAATTCTCAAACTTCCATCCCCTCCCTATGCTTTGGATCTGCATGGCAGGATCTCCACCCAATGAGAATTAAATTCTCAATTCATGGGGAGATGTGCACTTTGCAGATCCTCCACTAAAGAGAGAACTAAGCTCTTCTTTTTAATATAAGAGTTAAACTCTTTTGAGAATTAAATTCTCTTTTTTTTAAAAGCCTTCCCTTTCTTACCTAGGGTTTTCTTTTGCAGAAGATCAAATTCTTCCAAAGTCTCAAGGCCCTCTTTCTTTTTCTCTCTATGTCTCTGTATATCGATCCCTTCTTCTCTGTCTCTCTTGGCTCCTATTTATAGGAGAAGGAGCAGAATCAATTAGTTTTAGTGAATCATTCATTGAGGGATTTAATTTGTATTCGTTAGAGATTTGATTTGCATTCATCATTCATTTGGACCTTTGGATTATTAGGTGAATTTTATTCACCATTGGATTTTGAATCCAAAGATATTCCTTTGTTATTTCGGCTAGATTTTAAGGGGAAATCTTTCCAAGTTCAAGATTTTTCCATAGATAGGTGATATTTAATCACCTTTAAATTTTTAATCCAATCGGTTCCAAATAATCATTCTCCTTTGGAAAGATTTGAATGCTTTCGGAATTTAATTCTGTTAAATAAAGAGGCTTTGAAAGCCGGTCACGTGTGGCCACGTGACCCCTGGTCACGTGTAGGCACGTGACTCCTGGTCACGTGTAAGCACGTGACCCCTGGAACGGGCCTTTCTTCTCATTTTGTGCTCTGTTCTCTGGCCGATGCTCAGCCGTCACGTGCCAACACGTGACCCCTGGTCACGTGTGATCACGTGACCTTTTCTGGAGACTTTTCTCGAATGCGCTTTGTGCTGCTGCTTTGAACGTCACGTGCCAACACGTGACCATTGGTCACGTGTGAGCACGTGATGCCTTTTCTGAATCTTTTCCTGATTTTTAATCAGAGAACAAATGCCCCACAACGTTGTTCTTACGTGTCTGCACGTGAGTGCAACGCTGTCACTTTTGTGACCGTTGGATTTGCCTTGGGAGTAGGGTAGATGAAATGTCTTTTCAGAAGCGCCTTCACTTTTTCATCTCCTTCCTTTCAAACCTTTCTTTTAAGAATTTGATTCTCGTTCTCAGAGCTTAGTTCTCTGTTGTGTCTGTGCAGTGCCACTTTATCTTCCAATCAAACGCTAGTGCTCACGTGTTGCGCATGCAGGGCTTTGTTTGATGGGGACGTTTCATTTCCCTGATCTGATTCCAATGCGTCGCTGGATTTCATTTCCAACGCTCTCCCCTTCTTTCCGGGCTTTGAGAATAGTCCCACCATGCACAACATTTTTTGTGCATAGCATTAAATGCTCTTCTTTATAACCTGAACCCATGCCTTACCTCTTTTCCTCACAGAGAAACCCATTTATACCTTAAGGTGATCATCTTTGAGAACCCGATCAATCGCCATGGCTTGCAATCGTCCCCATGCTCGTCGGCAACCGTGGGAGGTGCCTATCGAGGAGATGATCCCCCGCTTTGCTGCCCGATTGGTGGATCCACTCTTTACCGACGACGAATGCGACTCGGCAATGTATGAACTCTTGATCCGTAGGGGGTCCCCCCTCCCGATGGGGTCCCTTTGGCTCCGGATGATTCTCGCGGCTGTGCTTGCCGACATCCCTCCTCACCCGGCGGATATGACCCTGGCAATGCTTGACGCGGCTGAAGAAAAGCTCGAGGGCTTTCACGAAGCGTGTCTGATTACTCAGGCTTTGAAGGATTGCTCAATTCATCTGCTGAGCCAGATAAAGGCCCGGCGAGCTATTATGTCTGCTTTCGCGGATGAACATGGCGCCAATCGATGGGGAGCGACTCCTCGCGAGAACCGTCGCTTTGATGTGCTGGAGAAAGCAGAGAGGGAGATGGAGAATTTTGTCCTCTGTTTTGTTAACCCTTGTGCCATTGATCCCGTGTTTGGTGACCTTTTCCCGTTAGCGTAGCATTTTTAAATTAGTCCTTCTTTTTGTATACTTTATGCTGAACTTCCATGTAGGCTCGGTACTCGTATGTATGTTTTCGCTTGCATAAATAAACTTTGTGTTCTTCTTATAAGAGCTTTCTTTAATTATCAACACTATCATCATGTCGCATGCACATTAAAGTTTCGAATATTATTTCTTTTCTGGATGTTCATACAATTGCGAACACATGCTCGCTAGGATAAACGTCGGAAATTTTCTCGTCGCTTTTCATACCAGGTAATGCGAGCGCGTTTTAAATTGATCATTGCTGTCGACTAGGAGCCCACTTATACAGTCTTGAGCGTGTATGTCCCGTTTCCAAAGTTGCGGTCGCGAAAGTGAACTTAAGTGGCCTGATAGGGCGACACGTGGCGAACACATTGTTGCGCGAGAAAAGGGCTCGGCCGCGAATTCTCGGAGAGGGAGTTGGCTTGCTGAGCGAGCTTCATGCGAGTCTTACTGCCAAGGCCAACAAAGCATATGAGCTCTGGCGGGTGCTTCAAGAATCTATCAGGGAGGTGGTGACTCTTGATAAAGCTGCTACGTTCACTCGTGAGAGGGTCGAGGCTCATAAAGCCACCGAGAAAGAGCTTGAAGGCTGGCTCGCTTCGTATCAGGCCCAGCAGGCTCAGGCGGAGGCCCGTCTTCTGGCGATCTTAAATCATGAGGCCGTGGCCCAACAAAAGCAGGATGAGCTGACCAAATTGCTACATCGCCCGCCGGCTTAAAGACTTGTATCTTTTCTTTCTTTTTGTACATACTCATGGATGAGAGTATTTTTCTTTTTGTTTTTTCATAGATTGTAGTTTGTATCCATTTTGGTTTATGAATAAAAGATACAATTTTCTTTCCAATGGTGTGTCTTTTTTCATTGAATGTGTTTTGCGGACAATTTATCTTGATCTCTCTGCAGGGCAGCGATGGCTTAGGACTCAGGGTTAAGATCTGCTTCCTAAGACTTTTGCACTTTATGAGCCACGGGGGTTTCATAAAGGGTTTTTCTCCCCATGGGTCGAGAGGATCCCATAGGTGTAAGTTCCTCTTAAGAATCTTGAGGATTCTTAAGCGGGTTTTCCCTTGAGAGTCGTAAGGATCTCACAAGAGAGTTTTTCTTCCTTACAGGACGTGAGGACCTGCAAGTGCTGGATATGGTCACCCTTATCCGTGTTTCGCGGGGTCAGGGGTTGGTTTGGGATGGTTTCCAGAGTGTCGTAGTTTAAAGACATCGCGGTCAAGGTTAAGGACCTCATAGTCCGTGGATTTAAGGACTCCACAGTTCGATGTTAGTTTTAAGACATCACGGTCAAGGTTAAGGACCTCATAGTCCGTGGATTTAAGGAATCCACAGTCCGATGTTAGTTTTAAGACATTACGATCAAGGTTAAGGACCTCATAGTCCGTGGGTTTAAGGACTCCACAGTCCGATGTTAGTTTTAAGACATTACGGTCAAGGTTAAGGACCTCATAGTCCGTGGATTTAAGGACTCCACAGTCCGATGTTAGTTTTAAGATATTACGGTCAAGGTTAAGGACCTCATAGTCCGTGGGTTTAAAGACTCCACAGTCCGATGTTTGGTTGCAGGGACCCGTCACCTCTTTGAAGACGTTGAGGAATTACAACGCCAGGTATCAAAGGAGTGAAGAGATGTACCCCTAAACCAAGGTGGAATCAATATAGACTCGGGCTGGTTGATCGTTAGTTTTAAGACATTACGGTCGAGGTTAAGGACGTCATAGTACGTGGATTTTAAGGACTCCACAGTCCGGTATTTGCTCTGGATGCTTCACACGGGTTCACTGCCGTGCTTGGCGAGGACCAGGCTCCGCTCTGGATGTTTTCCACGGGGTCAAAGAGTGACGTTATCCGCGTTCCACGTAACCAGGAATTTTGCACTAGATGCTTCACACGGGTTCACTACCATGCTCAGCGAGGACTAGGCTCCGCTATGGATGCTTCACACGGGTTCACTGCCGTGCTCTGCGAGGACCAGGATCCGCTCTGGATGTTTTCCACGGGGTCAAAGAGTGACGTTATCCGCGTTCCACGTAACTAGGAATTTGCACTAGATGGTTCACACGGGTTCATTGCCGTGTTCGGCGAGGACTAGGCTCCGCTCTGGATGCTTCACACGGGTTCACTGCCGTGCTCTGCGAGGACCAGGATCCGCTCTAGACGTTTTCCACGGGGTCAAAGAGTGACGTTATCCGCGTTCCACGTAACCAGGAATTTGCACTAGATGCTTCACACGGGTTCACTGCCGTGTTCTGCGAGGACTAGGCTCCGCTCTGGATGCTTCGCACGGGTTCACTGCCGTGTTCTGCGAGGACCAGGATCCGCTCTGGATGTTTTCCACGGGGTCAAAGAGTGACGTTATCCGCGTTCCACGTAACCAGGAATTTGCACTAGATGCTTCACACGGGTTCACTGCCGTGTTCGGCGAGGACTAGGCTCCGCTCTGGATGCTTCACACGGGTTCACTGCCGTGTTCTGCGAGGACCAGGATCCACTCTGGATGTTTTTCACGGGGTCAAAGAGTGATGTTATCCGCGTTCCACGTAACCAGGAATTTGCACTAGATGCTTCACACGGGTTCACTGCCGTGTTCGGTGAGGACTAGGCTCCGCTCTAGATGCTCGCACGGGTTCACTGCCGTGTTCTGCGAGGACCAGGATCCGCTCTGGATGTTTTCCACGGGGTCAAAGAGTGACGTTATCCGCGTTCCACGTAACCAGGAATTTTATTGATTGTATCCGCATTTCACGGAGTTGGGATTCGACTCTCGGTCATCTGTGCGCCGTCGAGTCATGGAACTGGAATTGCCGATGTTCCGCTTTGCTTGATATTGTGTCTGCTGCAATGAGACGAACGTCGAGATAGTCTCTAGGCTATCTGTGACTCATTGAGATTTGGCTTTTTCTTCTGATGAAACCTGGGAGAGGAGAAGTGCGATTCCTTCTTTGTTTGCGCCCCTGGATTGTATACAGGGATTGATGTAATATCACCTGTAGGGCATAAATTTCATTTTTTGTTTTATTTCTTTTTCCGCGATGCTCTATCATTTCAGCTTTTACATCGCGAAGGTCGCGATTGCCCCATCATTTCGGTTATTTGTTTTATTTTTACTCGTTGTTTTTTATTGCGAGTTGCCCAACCATTTCGGCTATTTTTTTATGCATACATTTTTACTTGCTGCTTTTTATTGCAAGTTGCCCTATCATTTCGGCTATTTCGTATGAATGTGTGGCTTGCTGGCTTTTCACCGCCAGCTTGGGATTAGACACCGATTTCGGCATCAGCATCGCTACAACTGGGACGTTTCCAGGAGCGAATCATCATTTGCCTCTGTCGATATTGAACAAAGGTGGCTTAGCAAACAGGGTTAAGGATCCTGTTGACTAAGGCTTTTGACTTCATGAGCCGTAAGGGTCTCACAAAGGTATTTTTCCCTACAAGTCGTGAGGATCTTGCAGGTGTGTTTTCTCCTTGGGAATCGTGAGGATTCCTAAGTGTGTGTCCTCTTGCAAGTCGTAAGGATCTTACAAAAAGGTTTTCTCCTTATAAGTCGAGAGGACTTATAGGGGTTGTTTGCCATATGAACATATCCGTAGCCACGGATGGGACTTGGTTGGGGAAATGTTTATTCGCGCCCGTGGATTGTATACAAGGGTCAGTATTGAGCCGCTTGTAGGGCAATATCGAAGGCTGTGGGGGTTGCTTAAGCACAGGTTCAAGTCTCTGTAACTTAAGGCTTTCAAATCTTATGAGTCGTGAGGGTCCCATAAGAGAGTTCTCCTTACGAGTCGTGAGGATCTCGCAAGTGTAATTTCTCCTTAGGAATCGTGAGGACTCCTAAGTGTGTTGCTCCCTTGCGAGTCGTAAGGATCTCACGCGGGTGGTTTCTCCTTACAAGGTCGTGAGGGCCCTGTAAGTGTCTTTTAACGAGGTTGCGCCCTTTCGGGTTTTCACAAACACTCGCCGGTAGCCCTGCTGTTTTTACTCACGGGGCCCTTTCGGGTTTTCATCCGTGCCCTTTTTGCTTATGGACATACCGTTTTTTTATTTTTTATTTTTATTTTTTTTATTTTCATATCTATATTTTTTACGAGGTCGCGCCCTTTCGGGTTTTCACGAACACTCGCCGGTAGCCCTGCTGTTTTTACTCACGGCGCCCTTTCAGGTTTTCACCGTGCCCTTTTTGCTTATGGACATACCGTTTTTAATTTTTTTTTTTTATATATCGGCTTTGAGGTATTGCAATCCACCGTAGTTTATTGACGTCTCGGTCAACGGCTAGTTTTAGGACATAGTGGTCCATTTTTAGTTTAAGGACGTTCCGGTCCGCCGTTAGTTTAAGGACGTTTCGGTCCGATATTAGTTTAAGGACGTTTCGGTCCGCCGTTAGTTTAAGGATGCTGGTTACTACCTAGAGTTCGGGCTTAGGGAGATAGCGAGCGGACATAATCGTCGTCATTTATCATTGACCTGAACCTTGACCCGTTAAGCATAGTATTTCTTCAGGAAGCGGCCGTTCACTGGCCTGAAAGGCCTTTCACCGTGCATATCCATGAGTAGATAAGCTCCACCCTGGTAGACCTTGTCTATGATGTACGGGCCTTCATAGTTTGGCTCGAATTTTCCCCGTTTGGCGCGATTGGGGATCATAGGTCTTCTAACAATTAGCACAAGTTCGCCTTGGAGGAACGTCCTCGGCCTGGTCAATCTTTCATATGAGCGCGTCATCTTTGCTTTGTAAGCCTCCAGATTTTGTTGTGCTATGAGCTGGGTCTCATCAAGGGCATCAAGCTCCTCAATCCGGAGGTGAGCATTTTCTTCGTCCGTCAGCTCGTAGTGGACCGCCACCCGTAGAGAGGGTAACTCTATCTCGAGGGGGAGTACTGCTTCTGTACCAAATACCAATGCGTACGGCGTTGTGCTCGTGGCCGTTTTGAACGTAGTTCGGTATGCCCAGAGAGCCTCCTGCAGTTTCTCGTGCCAGTCCTTCTTATTTCGGGACACCGTTTTCTTCATGATTTTCGTCAAGGTCTTGTTGAAGGCCTCGGCGAGACCGTTGGCTCACGGATTATAAGCCGAGGAATACCTCCAGTCTATATTATGCTGTTGCGCAAAGCAGCTGATCTTGTGACTTCTGTAGGCTGACCCGTTATCAGAAATAATCCGCCGCGGCGTTCCAAACCGATAAATGACGTGCGTCTTGAAGAAATGAAGAATATTTTCTGCCTTCACTTCCCTTAACGGTACTGCTTCCGCCCATTTAGAGAAGTAATCAGTCGTTGCCAGGATAAAACGATGTCCCCTGGATGACGCTGGTTCGATGGGGCCGATTATGTCAGTTCCCCACATTTCGAATGGCCAGCTAGACACCGTTGGATATAGTGGATTTGGATGTTAGTGGATAAATTCCCCATGAATCTGGCTCGAGTGGCATTGCTTCGCATACTCGAGACAGTTCTGGATCATCATGGGCCAATAATAACCCATTCGTTTGATCTTCAATTTCATCTTCGGGTCTGCTTGGTGAGAACCGCAGAGTCCGTCGTGAACTTCCTGAACGACCCTTTTCGCTTTGACAGGTCCCAGGCATCTCAACCACAAAGAATCGAACGACCTTTTATACAGAGTATCGTTGACGAAGGCGAAAGACAGAGCTCGTTTCATGAGCTGATGTCTTGAAGACGCTTCTTCGGGCATTCGGTGGAACTTAAAGTAGTCTATGAAGACCTCCCTTCAGTCCTCAGCCTTCTCATGGTCTTTTATTTGTAGGGTCGTCTGCTCAGTCACTCCCTTCTCTTCGGACGATTCCGGAGATATTTTTGCTGAGGCAAGCACTCGACGGCTTTGCACCACGATTTTAACGTCATCAAGGCTCTCGTCAGCCAGTTTTTTAGCGAGCTTAGCCAACGCGTCTGCTTTGCTGTTTTCCGCGCGTGGTATGCTTTCCAGAGTATAGGAGGGAATTTGGGTCAGCAGTTGTCGCACCTTTTCACCATATTTTACCAGCTCCGGTTTGCACGTTTGGTAGTCACCGTTTACTTGACTAACGACTAGTTGAGAATCCCCGTATATGAGGAGGTTTTCAATCCCCATGCCGATGGCGATTTTGAGGCCTGCTATCAAAGCTTCGTATTCGGCTTCATTGTTCGTCCTCGGTTCTGTTAAGGAAAAAGCGAAGCGCATCATCCCTCCCTGTGGAGTTATAAAGATGAGTCCTACTCCCGATTTGATTATAGGGATACTTTGTTTGCGCTTCTTCACGGACGATGCTCCATCGAAATAGAGCTCCCATCGGGTATTACCACCGTCGATCGCATCAAACGCATGTTCGTCTGGCAAATCGTAATTCAGAGGAGAACCGGCAGGTACTGGATGCTCAGCAAGGAAGTCGGCGATGGCTTGGCCTTTCACTGCCTTAAGAGGCTGATAGGTTACTGAAAACTCCATCAGGAGTAAGGCTCATTTAGCGAGTCTCCCTGTCAATATGGCCTTTGACATTAGATATTTTAGGGGGTCCACCTTTGATATAAGACGGACTTCATGTGCCAATGCATAGTGCCGGAGTTTTGTTATCGCAAAGATTAACGCCAGGCAGTGTTTTTCAATAGAGGAGTAGTTGCTTTCTGCCCCCAGTAGGACTCAACTCAGATAGTGGAGCGCTCTCTCCTTCCCTTGGTCGTTTTCTTGCGCCCATAATGCGCCTAAGGACCCTTCGAGGGCTGTTGTATATAAGATAAGGGGCTTTCCCTTAACCGGAGCAGCCAGCACCGGCGGGTTCTGCAGGTATTGCTTGATTTCATCTAGCGCGCTCTGGCATTTTCGGTCCCAGACGAACGGAGTTCCCTTCTTCATCAGGTGACTGTAAGGACGGAACTTGCCTGACAGGTTGGTGATAAATCCCCGGATGTACGCGAGCTTCCCTTGGAGAGACCGCAGCTGTTTGAGAGTCCTTGGCGGTGGCATTTCCATGATCGCCTTGATCTTAGATGGATCTATTTCGATACCTCGGTGTCGGATGATGAATCCCAGGAATTTACACGAGGAGACTCCGAACGTGCATTTAAGGGGATTCATCTTCAAATTATATTGCCGAAGGCGTTGAAATACGGTCTTCAGATGCTCTAGATGCTCTTCATATGACATGCTTTTTACTACGAGGTCGTCGATGCAGCACTCGACGATTTCATGTATGAGATCATCAAAGATCTTTTTCATGGCCCTCTGATAGGTGGCACCGGCATTTTTTAATCCGAAGGGCATGACTTTGTAGCAGAATATACCCAAAGGAGTCCGGAAAGCGGTGTGCTTCTGGTCTTCGGGATGCATCTTTATCTGATTGTACCCTGATGAACCGTCCATGAAAGAGAAAACCTCGTGAGTGGACGTGTTATTTATCATCAGCTCGGTTACAGGTACTGGAAAATCGTCCTTCGGGCAGGCTTTATTGAGATCCCTGAAGTCCACGCATATGCGCACCGTCCTATTTTTCTTCATTACCAGGACGATGTTGGCGATCCAGTCAGGATATTGGACTTCTTGGATAAATCCAGAATCGATCGGCTTCTTGACTTCGGCGTTGTCGCTCATCTCAAGCTCGAGCCGCATCCTTCTCGGCGCCTGCTTGACTGGCTTGATATCCGGGGATATCGCTAATTTATGCACAACAATCTCTGGATCTAATCCCTGCATTTCGGAATAGTTCCATGCGAAGCAATCTCTATGCTGTAGAAGCACGTCCTTTAATGCAGCCACCCTTTCTTCAGATAGCAGCTCGCTGACGAATGTCGGTCGCGGGTCATCTGCTGACCCCAACTCAATCTTCTTAAGGTTATCTGCAGTAGCATGTATGCCATCTTCTAGTTCTTTCGGAGCTGGTGGAAATTCTGAGATTACCTCATTGTCATTATTTTCGAAGCACCAAGGGAGCTTATCTATGCTCTCGGACTCTTCTTTTAATATTGTAATCATGTGACAGGTGCGAATCTGCTTCCAAGATCGATGTGGATCTGGTTCTGCTCTTGCGGCTTTGGGTTCGTGCTTCTGTGGCGGCGTTACCCTCCAGCTGCTGGATAAAGCAAATCTGCCTTGCTGGTACTGGTCTTCGACCCAGTTCTTGAAGGTAAAGCAGTTTTCGATAGGGTGTCCTATGGCTCGGTGATAAGAGCAATAGCCCGGATGAGAAACTTTGTTAGCTTGCTCAGGGTGCTTAGACTCCGGAAGCGCGATCATTTGATGTTTTATGGCGAGCTCGAGTAACTTCTTCGTCTTGTCTCGGGGGAAGGAATACGCTCGACTCATCTTCTTTATGAGGGACAAATCCGGGCCGCGGAATGCCCGATCACATGACTCTCTAATCCTGCGTCGTTGTTGTCGGCTCCTCTTTCCACTTCTTGTCCTACTTCTGCCTCTGCGTCGGGCCTTTTGTACAACGGGTTGACAGGGAGGAGCATCTTCGTCTTTTGCAGCCTGTTGAAACAGACGTTGCGTCCTGGCCTTCTCGTAGATGGCTATCTCGCGGTTGTGGTCTTCCCGAGCTTTTTGACCTGCTTTCCTGATAAGCTTGTCCACTTGTTCTTCAAATGACGGACTCGACACTTCGTTCGCGGGATCCAGTTTTGACGAGGGGTTAGCATTCCCCGACAGGGTTTGTCCTCCTCCTCATCGAAGTTATATATGGCGTAGTTGCCGTGGACTCGCTCCCGTCTCCCAGATCTCACATATCCAAGCCCAAGCGTTTTCATTCTCCCGTTGGGCAATTTGCGCTGAGTCCCAGGGACATTCCAAATCCTGTTGTAGAACCGAGTTTGTCGAACAGTCTATTTTAAGGGTACTCCTTGGTGCTTCAATAACCTCTTTAGTCCATTTGTGTAATATCTGGGCAAACGGATAGGTTGGAGCCTGTCGAATGTAGCATCTGCGCCATACCATATCTCTTTCTCTACTCTCGTTTCTGTGGATTGGTAGAATAGGATCACATTTTCACCCTTTCGCCTGGGAGGGACGTAAAACGTTTGCAGGTCCTGCATATTGTAAGCTTGAAGTGCGTCGAGATCCTTGTAGTGTTTCCGCGGCACCATGGTGATTTGCAAACTCTGATCATCGCTAGGGGATGCTTGTATTGATGGCCGACTGGAGAACACGGCATTAACCTCATCTTCCGAGTCACTTTCGAAGATCAACATGGGGGCGGACGTTTCCGGGTTGTTGCGTCGAGACGGCCCAGCGTAAACTATCTCTTCTTCTTCTTCGGTATCGCTCCCGAAAACAGGGATGGTAGCGGCGGCTTTGTTCTCCGGCTTGCGACTCTTTTCTGTATCCTCGAAGTCTGGCAAAAAGTACTTTGCATCTTCATATTTGTGGACTTCGTTCACGGAGAATGGGTTTAGCTCACCTGTTACGGTATACTCGAAACCATCCTTAAAGTACTTCATACACTGATGCTGTGTAGAAGGGATGATGTTGTACTCGTGTAACCAAGGACGACCGAGCAAGGCGTTGTAACAGGTCTTGGCGTCAATGACGTGAAACTTGATGTCCGTGACGAGCAGTCCGAAGCGTAACGTTAGTATTACAGATCCGAGAGTCCGTGATGACTGGGAGTCGAAACTGGAAATGGTAATTTTGTCACGAGCGAGGTGCTGCACGCTCATGCAGATTTCCTTCAACACCCGAACATTAAGGAGATTGACGGAGGATCCATTATCCACTAGGATCTTACCTATCTTGATATCATGGCAGTATCCAGAGACATATAGGGGACGGTTGTGGTCGCACGTCCCGAGGAGAAGGTCTTCGTTATCGAAAGTGATGTCGGCCGTGTGCACTTCTTCCAGTTCATCCTTCATCCTTTCTGCGGCGAGGAAGGCTTGGAACTGCTCGGGTTCTTGTAACACCTTGATTAATGAATCTCGCGCTTCTTTTGATAATAGAAGGGCATCGAGAATGCTGAGCTGAGAAGGTAGCTTCCTTAGGTGCGCTAGGATATTGTAGTCCACCTTACCCTTCCTGGGAGGGTCCTTGGCAGTCAGCTCTTTCATGACTTGGTCATCTAAGGCGATATCCACAGTGACCTTTTCCTTTCCCTTATCTTTTCTATTTGCGGGCCCGAGATTCTTTTCCGGAAGCGTGCGATTGCGCAGCTGAATGTTCTCGCAGGCCTCCGGTTCTTCCTTTTTCCCTAAGACGGACTCTTTAAAGAGAGGGCCCAAAGCCATTTCCTCATCAGAATCGCTCCCAAAGGTGAGAACTTGTGATCCTCCGGCGTCGACCATGTAACAGCTGCTGGTAGTTCTTTTGTGCCTGTCGGTTGTACTTCTCTGCTCCCGACGACTTCTGCGTTTCATGCGCTTAAAATGTTGCTGGTGAGCAACATATCCTTGCCACCATATCCTAAAAGCGTCGCACTCCTCTGTAGGGTGTGAAATTTTCCAATGATATGAGCAATAATTAGGGTGCCTCTCCGCCCCATCGAATGTGTTCTCTTCCGAGGGTGGTAGCTTCTTCCCCACTGACATGGCTTTGGCGAACCTCTTCCTCGTCTTGTACTTGTTTTTATTCGCATCGGATGTCTTTTGATCTGGCGGGAGTGCTTCGATTCTTTCGTTTAGTCGCCTGCGCTTGGCTCCTTCTGATGCAGCCATCTCACGCTCCTGATCGGCTTTACTCTTCAAACGAATCTCGTCTAGAAAGGCGTCGATCATTCTATCTGTTGGCCATACAAGTTCTGGCTCAGGCTGTGCCCCCAGTTTCTCAGTGCCAGGAGTTTTCTCATCTTCCGAGTGGGAAATCATATGACAACTCGCCACATACCCCTCGGACTCATCCGATGAGCTCTCTCCATCATCTTCCTCTTGAAAGACGTGGTTGAGGAACTCTTGTAGCATGACGGGAGTCTGCGCCTTTTGATTGTACTCCTCCAGCGCGTCAATCTGTTTCTGTAAATCCGTGCGCTTGTCTCCAGGTTTCACGGGCTTCTTAGATTTCTTCTTCTTTTTTTTCGAAGATTTTGACGGTTGGGTGTGAGTACTTGGGCCATCACCGCCGCTCTTCGTAGTTGGACGCGGCTTCAGCATCCCTTTGATGACTTGAGGTTCAAGCGGGTTCTTCCATTCGACTGCTGGGCACGTATGAAGATCACTCAGCATTCTTCTGGTTTTAGCTGATAGCACGACTTCCCATGGAGCTTCCTCAATGAAAGAACAGGTTGCCCCCGGTGTGTCTGCTTTCTTAGGAGTATGCGGCTGTGGCGGGTTCACCTTCCACTTTTCGGACAGCGCAAACTTTCCCTGGGGGTATTGATCCTCAATCCATCCTTTGAAGACGAAGCAATCCTCAATCGGGTGGCTTACCGTTTGATGGTAAGGGCAATAATTGGGGTTATTCACCTCAGTAGGTTGTGATGGTCGCCTTGGATTTGGCAAGTTTATAAGTCTGTTGCATACTGCCAGCTCGAATAAACGTTTCGTCTTATCCCGCGGGAACGAGTAGGGGCGCTTCATCTTCTCATTATAATACCGGCGTCTTTCTTCCAGTTGATCCGCCAGCTTTGGGGCACTGGGTTGCTGCTGAGCATTCGCGACGAAGGTTGCCTTCCCTTTACCCTTGTCACTCCGAGGCTCCGGCTTCGGGGGAGACGGTCTGTGACCCATCTAGTCCATCTGGGCCAACTTGTCGATCAAAACCTGAAACGTGGTTGGCTTAAAGAACATCATAAACTGGGAGATAGTTGCATGAGGGTCTAGGGTTCCCACGAACATGCCCACCGCGGGCGCTTCTTCAATGCGTTGCTCGCATTTCGACCACAAATTTCGCCAGCGTATAGCATACTGGACCCACGTTTCGCCTGGTTTCACCCTGGCATTAATCAATGCTGTTATTGGAGTGCGTTCGCTGGCGCTTGCGAATCGCTGAGTGAATAGCAACTCCATTTCAGCGAACGTCTTGATAGAATCGTTCGGGAGTTCCGAATACCATTCGAATGCTGTTTTTGATAAGCTGCCCACGAACTGGCGAAGCAACAGTTTATCGTCACCGCCGGTGTTACCGCAAAGGGCCCTGAACTGGGCAACATGTTGGTGGGGATTGCCGGTCCCTTTATACACGTGGAATTTTGGTATTGTATAACCCGGTGGATATTTGATTTGGTCGTATCAGCTCGGATACGGTCGCCCCGTTTTTACGACTTGACCAGCTGCCTCAGTCGCGTGATGAACCCGGATTTGCTGGGCTATATAGTCGTCCAAGTCAGCCTTAGAGATTGTCTCCTCCTTGGCCGTTGAGAGAGCCGGTGGTGGATTTGACGTTTCTCCCCTGTCGTCTTCAAGGACGATCGGAGGATCCTCAGTAGGTGGGTCTTGTTGGATCGTCATTCCCACCATGTCCTGGAATAAGTGGGCTATTTGCTTTATATTGGCCGCTTGTTCCGCAGCCTCTTTATCTTTCTTTTCCAATATCCTCCGGAGGAACTCGGCGTCGGTTTCTTGTTCTTGTTGCTGCTCCGAGGACGCCTCGGGGCTTTCTTTCGGCCCAGTAAGCGCGGCCATTGCGATCATCATCTCCTGGTGCTTTTGCTGTTGCTCCTGAGCTTTGGTCACCGATCGTGTAAGCGGTCTATGACCTGTGGACGCACGACTATCTTCCTTCCCCGACGCCATGTATACAGTATGGACCATCCTGCCCCCAGCCTTGGGGCGTCTAGACTCAGCGCTTTTAGCTTTCGTTGCAGGCCCGGGGATCTTCTCCAGCCTCTTCTTTTTATGAGCAGTGGAAGTTGAGGGGGCCGTTGAAGTGGGCACCCAGACAGCTTTTCATGGCTTAGCCTGGTGACTGACTTCCTGTTGGATTTTCACCTTCTTATGCTGGTGGGAGAAATTTGGATCGATCACCGAGTCTCGGGTCTGCCGCCAGACTTTATAGATTTGAGAGGACAACCGTTGAGGAGATTGGGGCTGTTCTGGCTTTACTTCTATAGCCTTTTCCAGCAGAGGGGAAGACCTCTTTAGCACCGCGGTAGGAGAATTCCTACGCACCTTGTTTAGCATCTCAAAGCTATTCCCAGTTGGAACAGCAGCATTAACTTCTGCCATCTGGGCTGGAGGAGTTAGCCCAGGAGGGGAGTTGCCTCCGGCCTTCCTCACTCGGCGCCAGTAACGACGTCGAGCGCGTCGTGCTGATGGAACCGGCTTGGTGAGGGCGATAGTCTTGTCTTGCCCCCTGTGTAGATGAGGGGTCGCTGCTGATGTCAGCCTGTCAAAGACCGATGTCCTTTGGGCAGCAGGAGCGAGAGCTGGAGCCGTCAATCTCGTAAAGACCGAATTTTTGGCAGGGGAAGCCGCCTTGACGACTTCAGGAGCAGGACTGGTTACTTTCTTCGGAGCGGCCTTCTCTGGGATTGTAGGCCCCATCGCGGGTCCACAGGAGCTCTGGCCCAATCTGGAGAAGACCGAGGCACTGGTGTTGGGCGACCCGTTGAGAGGGGCCGCGGTAGGTGTAAGCCGATCGAATACCGACTTCTTGGGAACTTCCGGCGTTAGCACAGAAGCGGTGAAGCTCATTGGCGGGAGCATGGTCCCGAAAAACAATCCTGTAGTAGCTTGAGTGACCTGTTCCACTGGCATTGTGAACAGCGAAGCAGCTTGAGGTCCGTATGCTATACCTCCTGGCGAGGCGGAGCGTTGGTTGCAGTTGCAGTTGGAGCATTTCGCACAAGTGGAAGCCATTGATTCTTTGCCTTCTGCAATAAGCAAAACGCCAAATCTTAGTACCTTGAAACCCAAGGGCAACCCTCAGCGAACCTTTCTTGGTTAGCGAACACTACACACGAAGTGTGGAGTGGAAAGAGGAAAGGTCCCACCGGACGTGCCAGAATCTGTTCCCCTCCGAACGGCGGCCAAGACACAGGGACGTCTTGCCTGAGATTCGGGGGCAGATGCTAATTGGTGCTATTCGTCTACCTCTCCGAAGATGCCAAGTTGATTTATGGCACCGTGTATCGAAGGTTTAAACGGATGCGTCCGATGTAGCAGACTTCGTCAGATTCCCCCTCGCCTGAGGGTTTTTTTTTATTGTGGGGACGCTCTTCCCTGCAGGCGCAAGCCCCTGCAGTTAATTACGCTACCGCATTGCGGTAACAACTTTCTCCTTCTCCAGATGGCCACTTCGTGTCGTGTGTGTTTGATTTGTGCTTGGTTTCCTGTGGATTGTATACGGAGACTGAGTTATGTCGTCTCCCGTAGGGCGTGGACTAGTCCAAATCCGCATTATCTTAGATTTGGGTTTGGGGGTTGTGTTTAAGGATACGTTAGCCTCATCTGAGACTAAGATCGACTTAAACGTTTGTTAAGGATACGTTAGTCTAGTTTTAGACTAAGATCAACTTCACGGGATCGTTTAGATCCGACAAGAGAGCGATTAAGGGAGCCATGTTGTTTAGTTTAGTGACATTGCGGTCGATAGGTAGTTTAAGGACATTGCGGTCCATAGATAGTTTAAGGACATTACGGTCCAATGTTAGTTTTAAGACGTTGCGGTCGAGGTTAAGGACGTCATAGTCCATGGGTTTAAGGACCCCACAGTCCAATGTTAGTTTTAAGACATCCCGGTCAAGGTTAAGGACCTCATAGTCCATGAGCTTAAGGACCCCACAGTCCGATATTAGTTTTAAGACATCCCGGTCAAGGTTAAGGACCTCATAGTCCATGAGTTTAAGGACCCTACAGTCCGTATCAATGTGTGGTCATCGGGACCCGTCACCTCTTTGAAGACGTTGAGGAATTACAACGCCAAGTATCAAAGGAGTGAAGAGATGTACCCTTAAACCGAGGTAGATTACATAATCTTTGGCCCAATTTGGAACCAAAACCCATTAATCATATTATGAGCCCATTGGCTCAGTTAAGTCTGAATTGAAGACTTATGGCCAGCTTGGGCTAAGTCCAATGTGCTTGGGATATGGGCCTTCTGTTGGTCCATTGAAGGAGAAGCTTTGCCTCTGGAAACTTAGCCAATTGGGCTAAAGCTAGTGTTGAACACTAGAGACCGACAGTGTTGAACACTGGGAGTGAGATACTGATGTTAAATGCCAAAAGGCTTTCAAATTAGTGTTAAACACTGGCCAGAGAGGTTTCAAATTAGTGCTTAAACACTAAAGCAAATCAGTTTAAACACTGGAAGGAAAGATTCCAAATTAATGTTAATCAGTATTAAACACTGGTAACAGAAATTTAATTTAGTGTTAAACACTAAGAAATTTAGTGTTAAACACTGCGAAGAGAGTTTTTCAATTAGTGTTAAACACTAAAGCAAATCAGTGTTAAACACTGGATACAGGGGTTTCAATTTAGTGTTAAACATTAAGGTAAGAGGGGTCACGTGGTAGCACGTGAGAGCGCCCTCTCTCCCTTTATTTGTTCTGCCGAGAGTATTGAATACTTCGGAGCATCATGTGTCGTCACGTGATGGGCATTTAAGTGTTCGTCTGTTATAGCTTCTGCCGGGGGTCACGTGGGACACGTGAGGCGTTGCCTCAGAATCCTTCTCTGTGGATCTTTACAGGGGTCACGTAGAGCACGTGACCCTGTTTCTGTGTCTGTTTGAAGATGTATTTATCTTTTTAAGAATTAAATTCTTCAGGGGGTTAAACCCTAGCAATAAACTTTAGAGGAATTAAATTCCTGTTTTCTTCTGAAGGATTATATTCTTAGATAGAGTTGAACTCTAACTTGTCTTCTGTAAGAATTGAATTCCCATTCATGTGAGGAACTAAATTCTTGTTATTCTAACAGATTTGATTTCTTTAATTAGGGTTAAACCCTGGTTCTGTTCATTTGAAGGAATTAAATTCCTATAACATAGGGTTAAACCCTAATTTTATTTTAAAGGAATTAAATTCCTATAGTTCTATAAGAATTAAATTCTCAAACTTCCATCCCCTCCCTATGCTTTGGATCTGCATGGCAGGATCTCCACCCAATGAGAATTAAATTCTCAATTCATGGGGAGATGTGCACTTTGCAGATCCTCCACTAAAGAGAGAACTAAGCTCTTCTTTTTAATATAAGAGTTAAACTCTTTTGAGAATTAAATTCTTTTTTTTTTAAAAGCCTTCCCTTTCTTACTTAGGGTTTTCTTTTGCAGAAGATTAAATTCTTCCAAAGTCTCAAGGCCCTCTTTCTTTTTCTCTCTATGTCTCTGTATATCGATCCCTTCTTCTCTGTCTCTCTTGGCTCCTATTTATAGGAGAAGGAGCAGAATCAATTAGTTTTAGTGAATCATTCATTGAGGGATTTGATTTGTATTCGTTAGTGATTTGATTTGCATTCATCATTCATTTGGACCTTTGGATTATTAGGTGAATTTTATTCACCATTGGATTTTGAATCCAAAGATATTTCTTTGTTATTTCGGCTAGATTTTAAGGGGAAATCTTTCCAAGTTCAAGATTTTTCCATAGATAGGTGATATTTAATCACCTTTAAATTTTTAATCCAATCGGTTCCAAATAATCATTCTCCTTTGGAAAGATTTGAATGCTTTCGGAATTTAATTCTGTTAAATAAAGAGGCTTTGAAAGCCGGTCACGTGTGGCCACGTGACCCCTGGTCACGTGTGGCCACGTGACCCCTGGAACTGGCCTTTCTTCTCATTTTGTGCTCTGTTCTCTGGCTGCTGCTCAGCCGTCACGTGCCAACACGTGACCCCTGGTCACGTGTGAGCACGTGACCTTTTCTGGAGCCTTTTCTCGAATGCGCTTTGAACGTCACGTGCCAACACGTGACCATTGGTCACGTGTGAGCACGTGATGCCTTTTCTGAATCTTTTCCTGATTTTTAATCAGGGAACAAGCGTAACCACTCCTTGTGCCTAAGACCGGACCTTAGAGCTGTGATGACCGTTTCGTCCCGGTGCTCTGGGACCTCGAGAAAGGCGTTGTAGAAACGGGTGACGTAGGCCTTGAACGTCTCCCTGTCCCCGCTCTTTATCGTGAAGAGGTGGTCAACTGTGCGCTTCTGCCGCCTGTTCCCGACGAAGTGGCCGAGGAATTGTGTGACCAGCTCGTCAAAGGTTGAGATCGAGCGCGGCTCGAGTCTTCGGAATCAGTCTCGCCCGGCACGGATGAGAGTGGCCGGAAAAGCTCGGCTGTGGACGGCATCGGAGTGGTCTTGGAAGCTCATTCCGGCGGTGAAACCATCCAAGTAGTCCTTCGGGTCAGATTTGCCGTCGAAGAGGGAGACTTTTGGGGGCTTGTTGCGGGAGGAGACGTGGACGGCGAGCAGCTTCTCAGTGAACGGTTTTGTGAGTGAGTCGGCGGCATACTTAGCCCCATCGCTCGAACGGTGACCTTCCCGATGCAGACTCTCGATCTTCTTCTCGAGGGCGTCAAGTCGGCCATGGTACCCCGACGACTTGGCGCATTCTGATCCCACGCCCCTGCTGTTGGCGGCTTGCGTCTGGCCTCGGCCGTGGTTTCTCTCAATGAGGTTCCTCAAATCCCCGGGTGAGGTGGCCCTTGAGCTACCTTAACGAGCCCCGTCTGCGCGGCCCCTTCGGAGGAGGGTGTGTCGGTTATGCCTGGTGACAGGCGAGCCGATCGACATTTCCTCAGGAGGGATAGGCTCGCGAAATACCTCGGGGCGGGGCGCTCTAGTGACGGACCTCGGTGTCAAGCTGTTAGGCACCCAGCGGGTCGCAGAACGTACTGGCCCGGGGGATCCACGGCTGGGGGAGGCAGCAAGGCGGTGGTTGGCCATGCCGACGCGGGCTGAGTCTTCTCTCCCCCTGTAGGGGTCGCGGTCCCGAGGCGGGGGAGAGGTGACCTGGGGATTTTGCCCCACCATTTGGACACGGACGAGCGTCTCCACGAAGGATGCGAGTCGGTCTATCCGGCCGGCGAGGGCATTGATGGCATTCGGCGGAGGAGGCTCGTTTGTGCCACCGTTGAGAGGGAGGCGGCGGTTGGTGCTTGGATCGTCTTGATGATCGCTCGCCATTGGAGTGAGATCGGGAGGCAGACTTTTGTTTTTGTGGAATCTACGTTCCCACAGACGGCGCCAGCTGATGGAGGGTGGGACCTCCTTCAGATGTTGCTTCCCGTTGATCCGCGGATGGCTGCGATGTGTGGCTGAGCTTGGATCTGGAGCCTGTCGCTCCTGAAGCGTGTGGATCTCAATGGGTTGAGGTTGTGGTTGGCGAGTTACCTGCAAGGAAGTCCCGAGGTGGTTGTACCACCGAGGACCCTCCGACGATCAAGTTAGTCTGGAGATCTGAGCAGAGTAACGACTTAGTGGAGTAGAATTGGCTTACCATGACCGTCTGAAAGAGGGGTTTAAGTAGAGGTGGCAGCAGGTGTAACATGCGCTAGAATCACGCCGGCCGTTACGCTCCCGACGTCACGCCCGCGTGATGAGCGGGACCTCCCATTAATGGCGAGACAGGCTCGTTAATGGGGGATCGTGGTGGCGTGGAACGTGGAATGTGGCCAGCGGAGATCTCGCGCATGGCGAGATTCGCAGGATGGCGGTTACGCCTGCAAGCGGCGTTGTTGGTCGGTCGATGAGACCGAGGAAGATGACCTCGTCAGGAGAGCTCGCGGATGAGCGGGAGAGCCGAGCTATCTAGTTTCTGCGGTAGCTCGGGAACGAGCTGTGCGGCCGAGGAGGCCAATTGTGCTGGGGCTCGAAGGCGAGCCAGCCTTGTCGGTAGGACAAGCATAGGAGCAGTCTGGTCGGCCCCTGTAGGTCCTTTCTTGTATGCTCTGGGACACGTCATCTGCCACATGTCATGATCTGGGAGGTCACCGATATCGAGCATCATCATCTCTAGATGATATTTGGTGTACTCAGAACATTTTATGTAAATGTGGAAATTAATGGTACTATTGTGAAATTTAGGTTACAAGCTCTTTGAACTAGAGAACTTAATTTGGATTGAAAATTTCGTTATGGGATTCCTTACAATCTCGCCTTTAAAAGCAGAATGAAATATACGTGGTATTAACTTGCAAGTTACAGAATACAAGATATTTGTAAGAAGAGCGCTGAAAATTCATGGCATTTTAGTGAAATTTTGAGAACAAACTATTTGAACTAGTGATCCAACTAAAATCTCCCTCCAGAATAAAAAAGAAAGAGAAAACGCCCACCTACAAAACTCTTGATGCTGAGATCAACAATGGCAATGCCAATGGCAATCCTCAACCCCAAACTCAAAAAACTCAATCTCACTCCAAAAATGTGCATCCCCATATCTACAATCCCCAAACTCCCCAACGCCCACCAGCTGTTTGTCAAAATCCCCCACCCATCTCTGCCTACATCCACCTCCCCCAAGCGCTGCCACTATTGTGATTTCCCCATCATCGCCCTAGGCTCCTCCTCCTCCTCTGAGAAATTTGATCCAAGAATCGAGAATTACATAAATCTCCTCCTCAGTGAAATCAAATTCACAATGTCGCATCTCAACGGCCCGCCTTTAGAAACCATCTTTTTCGGGGGCGGGGCACCCTCATTGGTCCCGCCTCAGCTCATGGGATCTGTTCTCGACCTGCTTTGGTCCAAATTGGGTATATGTAATTATGCGGAGGTGTCTATGGAAATGGACCCTGGCACGTTCCACCGGCAGAAATTGAAGGAACTAACGGAATAGGGTTTCGATCGGGGTGCAGGCGTTTCAGGAGGAATTGTTAAGGGTTTGTGTGTTGAGTTTGTGTGACTCGTATAGTCCCACATCGGGAGTTTACAAAAGAAGTTGATGTGTATATAATACAACTTGGACCTCTACCTAACAGCTCGGGCTTTTGGGTTAGAATGGGCACCCAAGTTGTGTTGTGTACACGTCGCTTGCGGGCTCCGCCCCCGACAAATGGTATCAGAGTCTGGTTTGTTCGGGAGAGGGGTGGAGCTGAAAAAAAAAATCAAAAATATTGATGTGGGAGTTGGGTTGAGTGCTTGTGTTGAACACCAATGTTGTACATCACTTCTTTATCTTAGCTAAGGCTATATGGGCAATGGCAAAAGGGCAAAAGGAAGACCGAAGAAAACATGGATGGAGGTGATACGAAACGATATGGTTGCCAAATGCCTCAATGAAAGTATATTGTTCGATTGGAGGCGGAGGATTCATGTGCTGGACCCAGTGTGATTCTCATGTTGGTTCATGTAGCCTACCCCATATGCTTGGGATAAAAGGATCAGTTGTTGTTGTTGTTGTGTTAAGATAAAGAATGATGAATGATAAATGATCATGAAATCATGATCCAAATATATTCTTTCTATACTTTTGTCATTAACATGGAGCAAAAGGGCAAAAGGAAGACCGAAGAAAACATGGATGAAGGTGATACGAAACGATATGGTTGCCAAATGCCTCAATGAAAGTATATTGTTCGATAGGAGTGAGTGGAGGCGGAGGATTCATGTGCTGGACCCAGTGTGATTCTCATGTTGGTTCATGTAGCCTACCCCATATGCTTGGGATAAAAGGATCAGTTGTTGTTGTTGTTGTGCTAAGATAAAGAATGATGAATGATAAATGATCATGAAATCATGATCCAAATATATTCTTTCTATACTTTTGTCATTAACATGGAGCAAACTTGAACATTATAGCTGAACAATCATTGCAATGTAATTTGGGTGAGGCATTCAAATTGATCATCTGTGGGGTTCATAAAAACTAGCTACTAACTCTGTATTTTGACTAAATCTATTAAGTTTGTAGACTACAACAAAAACAACAAACCTTTGTTCCAAGCTGCGATATGGCTGCATGACCCCTGATTTTGTATTCAGCTAGATTAAGGATCGTCTCGATTGAATTAACAATTATGTTATCTTTCTTGAAAGTTTCAATCCAAGTTTAGGCCTAACTTAATCGATGTTTTTCTTTTCATCCTCTAACAGACCTATCTCTAACTTCGTACAAATGCACGCAGTCCGTATCCCATCCCTAACCATTTTAGGCCCCGTTTGGGAATTGAGTTAAAGTTTTCTAAACTGCAGTTTCATAAAGTTGGCAAAACCCAACTCCAAAACCTCAACTTTTCCTTGTTTTGCAACCATTTTAGAGTTGAGATAACTATAGTTATCTCAGCCCAAAACTTGAGATGACCGCGGTTATCTCAACTTCAATCTGAGCAAAGTTTTGTAAACTCTATTTTTGGAGTTTGGGGCTTGCAAACCATAGTTTACATCTTTTCTATCCCCACTTAAAAATAACCACAGTTATCCTAACTCCAAATCCAAACAGGGCTCTTTCAAAAATCGCTTTGTTAGCGTAGAAGTCTATTTTTATGCATGGCTAAATTTCACTAGACTGCCCTTAAACTTAGATTTCACAGAGCTTTTTTCCCCCATTAAACTATTAATTCTGTCACTTTAAGCGAGCTTACTGTAATTAAAGAACAGGTTTAAATTACTCAACTGAAAAATGCTTATAGCTAAAGGGTAAGGGTTATAATTCCCATGACTACAGGTACAATCCTGGAGAATTCCCCCTACCTTCAGAAACCCAATCAGCGAATTTCTACAAAATCCCATCGGAGACCCTTACCAACACTGGTTACAACCACTACGAGATCAGCAGCTACTGCAAGGACGGCTACGAATGCAAACACAACCTCACATACTGGCAAAACAAGCCATTCTACTCCTTCGGACTTGGCTCCGCAAGCTACATCAACGGGGCCTGCTTCTCAAGACCAAGAAAGCTCAAAGACTACACAACCTACCTCGAAAACTTAGAACAAGGAGCATCTAATGTATTAAATGCCAACTCTTCAAGTGTCAAAGCGACTAAGGATTTGGCTATGGATACCATGATGTTGTCTCTTAGAACGGCGAGGGGTCTCGATGCAAAGAGATTCGGGAGGTTGTTTGAGAAGAGTTTGGTGTCGGCAATGTGTGAAGGGTTTGCGCCGTATGTCAAGAGTGGGCATGTGATTGTGATGGATGAAGAGGAGAGGAGATTGTGTCGTGATGAGTTTGATGAAGTTAAGTTTATTAGACCTGGTGATCCTGAGGGGTTTCTGTTGTCAAATGAATTGATTGATATTGCATTTGGGATTATATCTCCATGAGGGAGCAAGTACAAAAGTTTATAAAGTTGTGGAATTTAATTATATTTGAGATGTAATTATTGATATTTTTGTGGAAAACATGAATATGCTATGCTTTTTTTCCCTTTTATGTTTCATTTTAACTGTGAAAATTTTCACTAAAATACCCTTACGTATTAATTTTTTCCCTCACTAAACTACAATAAACTGCTGACAATAGGTATGTTAGTGAAGACGACTCGCTTGAATCCTAAGATGAAGGGAGTTTACCGTAACAAAGAGAAGCTCCAAGGTAGTTTGATGTAAAACACTGATAGTTAAGGGCAACCGATCATCAGTATCTGGTTCATCCAGCGGTAAAATTTTTCCAATCGGCATTCTGTTGTCGTTCTATATTTGTAAATAATTTTGGAAAATTTACAGGTATTTTATTCTGTCGTCAAATGAGCTGATGGATGGATATAGCATTTGGGTTATACTTATATCCCTTTGTCGCCGTTGTTGTACCCCATGAATCAATCAGATTCCATCAAAATAAGTGAGATTATCTGATAATTTTCTAGCGGACATCATACAAAATTCGACATCATTTTACTCCATCATTATCAGGTACTTCTTTTCTGCATTGAACAAGAGGTGAATTGCAATAAAAACCCGTTATTTTCACCTGATAACCATATACTTCAATAAATATTTATTCAAAAGATTAGTATTTCCAAACAGCGACTCAATTAAATATCTATTTTTTCTTCGACGGGCAAATCTCCTCAAAGATGGGAAGCCTTCTTCCATTGTTCTTGAAAGGACCATAAAGAGTTTTCTCGATTTCCTGGTCCATCTTTTCGGCTTTTCTCACAGTTTCAGGGTTTGCGCCCGTGGCCACATTATTGTCCCCCCATGAACCCATGCTTAACTTTATGCAAAACAAACACGAAAAAAAATTTATATACAAAAACTTGATTTTAATAGATGAACATATTTTAAAAATTAATAGATAAAAATTTCGAACTTACATTGAAAGCCTCGGCATCATAATCTTTTGGTTCTGCTTCAGAAATTTTTTTAGAGGCCATAGTTATAGAGATCTTGATCAAGAAAATTTAACCAGCGGTAATATATAAGTTTTGGATCTCAATTAGAATTATGGAGGTATAAAATATTTTATATGAGTTGGTTAATTATAGGAGAAAACAGAGTAGTTAAATGAATTGTTTCCTATTTATTTGGTTTTGTTTGGATATCCATAACAAAAATATCGGTACAATAATTAGATCCAGTAAAATGAAGAATATATATAAATAAGTTCATAAAATAAACGCTTCCTGCTTTTGTAAGAGAAATTTGTTGAAGAAACAAATATTTTTTATTGATCCATATGAATTACATGGTAACATAAATAGTTTCTTTACAACCGTTTAGATATGTATCTAACAAATAAATAACAAATCTAATAAAATAAAAACAAATAGAAAACAAAAGAATCAAATCTTCAACTATATGATATTCTATCAATCGACAATCATATATTCAACATATCAAAATTTCAACATTCCCCATCAAGTTGGAGAGTAGAACGAATGGACCAACTTATTAATAAGCATACGAAAATGAGTTTGACTCAATGCCTTGGTAAAAACATCTGCAATTTAAAAACGTGACAGATTAAATGCAGTATGAATTAATCCATCTTGCATCTTCTCATTTATTAGATGACAATCAATTTCAATGTGTTTAGTACGCTCGTGAAATACAGGATTTGAGTCAATATGAAGGGCTGCTTTATTATCACAATATAGAGTAGCTGATTGGGATGAAACATGTAGATCGGATAGAAGAAAATTCAGCTATATGATTTCACAAGCCGTGGAAGCCATAGAGCGATATTTAGGTTCAGCGGTCAAGCATGCAATATTCTGTTTCTTAGATTTCCAAGATATAGGACTATTTCTAAGAAAAATACAATATCTGGTAATTGGTTTTTGAATCATTAAACAGCTAGCCCAATCAGAATCACAATAAGCATATAATTTTATAGGGCTAGTAGAAAAAAGAAAAATACCAGTGCTAGAAGAGGACTTGATATGTCTAACAACGCGAAGAGCTGTTTGCCAATGAGCTTCTCGAGGTTGACCCATAAATTGAATTAACATGTTAACAGAATATGCCAAATCAGGTCGTGTGATTGTGAGATAAACGAGACAGCCTACAAGTCGACGATATTGAGATGGATCTGAAAGCAATTGTCCATTATCTTGTTTAAGTTTTAAATTTTTCTCCATTGGAAAATTACAAGGATGCCCACCAATTGTTCCCGCACCAGAAAGAATATCTAATATATATTTGCATTGACTTGAATAAATTCTTTCTTTTGATCTAGCAACTTCAATGCCTAGAAAATACTTTAGAATGCCTAAATCCTTTATATGAAAACGAGAGTGAAGGAGTTTCTTGAGAACATAAATGGAGCGGGATGATTACCTGTAATAATAATATCATCAACATATATCAATAAGGCTCTAAATGATAAATCTTCAATAGATGTGAAAAAAGAGCAGTCAACCTTAGATTGTATAAAACCAGCATTAAGGAGTGCTAAAGAGAATATTGCGAACCAATTTCAAGATCCCTGTTTAAGGCCATAAATAGATTTACGAAGGCGACAGACATGATTCTCGCTTTGTTTAGAAAATCCAGATGGATTTTTCATGTAAACTTCTTATGTCAAATCACCATGAAGAAATGTGTTGTTAACGTCAAGCAAATACAAGGCCAATTTCGCACTGCCGCAACTGCAAGAAGATATCGAACAGTAACAAGCTTGGCTATAGAAGCAAATGTGTTCGTGTAGTCAACTCCTTCAGATTTGGTGAAACCTTTCACAACTAGACGTGCTCTATAACGCTCAATAGCATCACCCGATCGATATTTGATTTTGTAAACCCATTTGCAATCTATGGGCATTTTTGCCTGGAAGCAGCGAGGTAAGATTCCAAGTATTGTTCTCCTCAAGAGCTTTGATTTCTAATGCCATGGCATATTGTTGGAGTTTCTAGCGCTCTAGCCGTCACAACCGCAGCTTATGTGGAACGAAAAACAAAAATTCTAGAGACACTATAAACTACAAACCCTAAAATCGAAACCAAACATTTAAACTAGACAAAATACAAAGAGATTAAATAGTATGATAGAAGGGTTATACCAAAAGATCTGTGTCCTTCGATCTTCTACCTTCCTTAGCACCATGTGGTCTCCATGATCGAGCTTGACCGTCGGTCTTCTTTCGTCGAAGATGATTCATCCGAGAGATATGGTTCATGGCTCTAACTCCACACTAAAAATCAAGTGGTGCAACTAAAAATCCTAGCTTGCTAAACTAGGATGTCTAGTGATGTAGTGAGTTGTTATGGTAATTTTCTACCTCATTTCCATCATTGATTCTCAACACATAAGAGTGTAGGGAGGAAGAAGAAGGAGGAGTTCAAGAAAGGAGAGAGAAAGAGAATGGTGAAATGAAAATCTTAAACTCATCACAATAATGTTAGCATGGTTTTGATAAATGATATTTTTCAATATTAAAAATCAACCATACTTGAATAGTGTAGACAAATGAATTATAATTCATTTGTCTACTCTATTCATCCATGCCCCACACCATTCTTATGCCACCTCACCCCTCCACCTCATTTCAAATTTCTAGATAAGAAAAACCAAGAAAATGAGGTGTCCTACTTCTAGAATGTTTTCCGTATAAATACGAAATACACTCTACCGTATATATATACCCGTATTCGTATCAAAATACGAAAACCTAAAGAGGTAGAATAATATAATGAATATAATACTAGAATATACATATCGAAATATGTATATGTAAATCATTAAATCAATACCCGATTTAATAATCCGGCTTAATCCTAAACCGGCTAGTATTATCAACCGTCCGATCGAAGGTCCGGGTAGCTAGTATAATCATTCGATCGGAACCCTGCACGTATCAAAATATGGCTACTGCATCGTTTTGCCTGAACCAGAGAAACCCTCTGTGTGGGACTCTAAAGACTCGACGATACGCCGGCAGTGAATTACTGGATAAATCCATAACCACAAGTACGTCAGCGGCACTAGCTGTACGTAACGGCTACCCGGGTACCTGTTGAAAAAGAAAGCCGACGAGCAAACTCATCTGAACCCCTACTGAGCCTATCTGTGACAATATCCGTATAGTCTGGTCTCTTCGTCTAAGAGTATCATATGCCGATTCTACAGGGTGGTAAACGTCAGACCCTAATAAACCGGTAATTCATGCCGATGTAGCTCAGGACCAATCCGGGAAACTATTGATCCAACTATCAGTAAATCCCAACTGCCTTGACCAAGGTCTTATGGTGCTGGCCAACCGAATACAGTGCGATATCGACTCCCTATACCGGAAGAGACGAATCTCCAACAATTGCTCACTGCCTCCATGTGGCTCAGGACTGTACCCAACTAAAATCTGTTTGTACGACTCAGTAGAGCCGTGGTAGGGTAGTAATCTAAATACAGTGGGAACTCACACGAGGCAAATGACGATCTCAGGTCTAAAAACTAACATGTACTCAAGTCACCTGAGTACTGCTGTTTGACGATAGGTATAGTGCCATCTAGAAGTTCTCGCGAGTCCGTCCAGCGTACTCACCCCCAGTGAGCACCTGTATACAATCTTAGGTGAGAAATACCAATGGCTGTGGAACCAACCATTGCCCTTCGTCGGAGTCTAGAAACGTATACACCAGTCTACTCCGAAATATCGATGCCCAGTCTCGATACTCTCACGACTATGGACATTTAAGGATGTGCTTATGGACTATCCAGCCCCCACATGTATGATCGCCATCATAACGCTGGTAGTCAAGAAATAATCCTACGAGCTTTATCAACATGTATTAATGATACATAATAACAAGTATAACATATATACATGTTAAGATAAAGAAAAACCAAATAACATACTATCATATCGAGCAAGATGGTCTTGTACATACATATGTCCAAGCATCCACTGTATATACATATACAATAATGGTGTTTGCCGCCGAAGACCGGACCGAGACGCGGAGGACGTCTAGCCGGAATTTAGGGGCAGATACTATTTGGACATATCAACCCACCTCTCCGAAGATACCAAGTTGATTTATGGAACCATATATCGGAGGTTTGGATAAATGCGACGGATGCAGCAGACTTTATCAGATCCCCCTCATTTGTGAAGGGTTTTTGATTGTGGGGACGTTCTTCCCTATAGGTGCAAGCCCCTGCAGTTAATTACGTTACCGCGTTGCGATAATCACTTTCTCCTGCTCCGGTAGTTCACTTCGTATCATATGCTATTTTGTTTATTATGGTTGCCCGTGGATTGTATACGTAAACTATTTTATGTCGTCGCCCGTAGGGCACGGATCAGTCCAAATCCGTACATATATTTTTATGATTTGGGTCAAGCATTTGCTTGATGAGGTCCACGTTGGTAGTTTGGTTTGCCAACGGAAATGAACTTAAGATGCATTTCTCACATTTGTGAAGTCCATAGGTTCATATGAAACTTGGGTTTTATCTAAGAGTCGTTGGTCTTATTTGAGACTAAGATCAACTTAGATGTTTTGGGTCAAGCATTTACTTGGCAAGGTTCGTGTTGGTAGCTTGGTTTGCCAATGAGAATGAACTTAGAATGCATTTATCATATTTGTGAGATCCATCCGTTCACGGTAAACTTGGGTTTAATTTAAGGATTGTTAGTCATATTGAAGACTAAGATCGACTTATAAACAGTGAGCATATAGATTCAACTAATCATTAGATCATATATGAATAACTTATAGATAGTATACGGTAGTCAGTGTAGAGACAGTCCGCAGGACAAAACATATTAGTTTAAGGACGTCGCGGTCCATAATCACCGTGTTTGGGGCGACGCGCTAGTTTAGGGACATTTCGGTCCATCATTCATCTTGCGCGTACGTGTATTTGTTATGTGACAAAGTGAACGTGTGTTTCACGTGAATCTATTTACCGCCGAAGACTAGACTGAGACACGGAGGACGTCTAGCCTGAATTTGGGGGCAGATACTATTTGGACATATCCACCCACCTCTCTGACGATACCAAGTTGATTTATGATACCATATATCGGAGGTTTGGATAGATGCGACCGATGTAGCAGATTTTATCAGATCCCCCCTCATTTCTGAGGGGTTTTTGATTATGGGGACGCTCTTCCCTGCAGGCGCAAGCCCCTGCAGTTAATTACGTTATCGCGTTGCGATAACTAGTTTCTCCTGCCCCGGTAGTTCATTTCGTGTCGTGTGTTATTTTGTTTATTATGGTTGCCCGTTGATTGTATACAGAGACTATTTTATGTCGTCGCCCGTAGAGCGCGGATTAATCCAAATCCATACATATATTTTCATGATTTAGGTCAAGTATTTTCTTGATGGGGTCCACGTTGGTAGCTTGTGTTAGTTATATATATGCCCTAGAGGCCATTGTTGTACATATGATGCATATTATAATGGATGCTTGGATATATATAGAGAGGACTTTCTTGCTCGTCATGATAGTATGCTATTTGGTTTCACTTTATCTTAACATGTTGACTTATATTGGTTTACTGTCTTACTCTCACATGTTGATAAAGCCCTTAGGATATGTACTCGACTGCTGGGACTATGATGGGATCATACTAGTGGGGCCAGAGTAGTCGACGAGTACATCCTATAACTGTTCCTAATCGAGGGTGTATCGAGACAGGGCATCGATACACCAGAGTAGACCAGCGTATACGCATCTTGACCCATATGATGGGCGATGGATGATCCCATATCCATCGGTGTTTGACATCAAGGATGGTGTACGGGTGCTCAGTGGAGATTGGGTATACTGGACGGACTCGCCGAGAACTCCCAGATGGTATTATACCTCACGTCAGATGGCAGTTCTCTGGTGACACTGGTACATGTTAGTTTGTAGACCCGAGATCGTCATAGAGTCTTGTGTGATTCCTACTGTGCTTTGATTTCCATCATACCACGTCCAAGAGGGCGTGCAAAACGGTGGCTTTTGGGTACAGTCCTGAATCACGTGGAGGCAATGAGCGATAGGAGGGGTTTCGTCTCTCCCGGTATAGGGAGTTGATGTTGTGCTGTGTTCGTTTGTCTATAACTGGAAGTCCCTGGCCAGGGCGGATATTGAGTACTACTGGTAAGTGTTATCAGTAGGTTCTCGACCTGCTATGAGCCTCACATCGACACGACTTATCGGTTACTGGGGTCTGACGTTTACCACCCCTAGACTAGATATGCAACATATCAGACGAAGAGACCGGACTGTACGGGAGTGTTACTGATTGGATTCACAGGAGAATGTACAGGCTTGCTTGTTGATCTTCTGATCGCTCAATACCTAGGTGGCTGTTGTTCATACCATAATATTTCAATATTATATTCCCCAGTCCTAGTTATTTTACAAATAAACAGGTGCTTTTGACCCATGTCTGCTACATAGTTACAGGTTACAGGTTCTCGGAACAAAAACAGTGAAAAAGATAAAAGACGATGCTAAAGTGAGACTACGACCGATAAATGTTGGAATCTTGATCATGCCACATTTTGAGGAACAATGAAGATCAATGAACAAGTTCACACAAGAACAAAGGCAGTGCAAGGTTCAAGACTTCGTCACGAAGTAACGGTAAAAGTCCACTACAATTAATCACTGTGAAAATCTGGAAGAGAACCCGAAGGTATTCTGAAGAAAAAAGTAAAGAAAAAAAGTAGCCAAAATGCAGCAGACCAAGCCCAAGGAAATTCAGCCCATGAGCCCACGTCTTGGCCGTGGAACCGCGACCAAACCTTGCTATTGGCCGCGGATCCGCGGCCATACAGTGCCCATGTCGGTGCTAAAAAATATGGTCGCTGGAGTGCGTTGACTAGGTCTTTTTCTTAGGGGGTATTTTTGTAAAAGCAGATGTGCGTCGATTGTAACCATAGGGTTTTCTATGAATCTATAAATAGAACCCTAATACCTCTTTTTGAGGTATGCCTCCTTTCATTAATAAAATTCAGAATTCTTTTTGGAGAGCATCAATTTGTAAGTAGTTCTTTTTATCTGCCCTAGGTAATTTCTATTCTTGCCCTAGTTTAGATTTAATTCCTTGCCCTAGCTAGATAGTTTAGATCCGTTCTTCAATTCCCTAATGAGCGAGTAGTCTCCTCGCTTGTTAGGGTTAGCTTTAGGGAAAGGCTTGAGAGATGAAATCTCTCACCTCTTTCTTGCCCCATCACACATAATAATAGGACTCCATGCATACATGCACACACCGCTCCCTACGGCACCCTATCCCACGAGGTAGCGGTGATACCGTAGTATAAAGGTCCGGTTGAGCGTGTTTTCCATGGAGGTTAAGGTAAGGATTGATAAATGAAGGACAAGAACCTAGAGGAAGAAACGCCGTTTCTTCCCGATGGTACTAATCCCCTTTATTAATAATTATCATAACTCCTAAATAGATCTTAATTTGGGTATAGAAAGCGGTGAGATTTATTGACTTTCCAAACTTACCCTAAACCTAACCCTAGCAAGATTTAGATCTAGATTAATTTAGTTTTTAGATTTAATCAATCCGACCCCAATCGGAATTAGCTCGTAAGAGCAATTAGGAAATTCACAAAATCCTTGTGGACCGACCCGTACTCACCGACTAGCTACCAAGCGACGCCGTTCTTGATTGCGGTTATAATTATTCTTTGATTCATATCTTTGAAAAGCGCAAGCACGCTAAATCACTCTCAATCAAATGGCGCCGTTGCCGGGGATGGCGTGTTATTTTCTTTTTGCAATTTCGGGTTAATCTAAAATTAAAAAATCATAAAAACTGAAAAATCAAAAATATAAAAATTTATCATCTTTTATTTTTGTGAAGGGTATTTTTGTGTGAATTTTGCAGGATCTACAATCGAGTTCGGATCTGGAAAAATCCAGAGATCAAAATAGAAAACAGCGAATCTGAACAACAGAGATTTACAATAACAGAGGAGTAGAATTTTTCTCGGGACTCGAACCGCCCAACCTACCGCGGAACCGCCGCGCGACCCCTATTCCGGCCGCGGAACCGCCGCGCCCTGGTGACATCACCAGAAAAAGAAAAAAAAAACGGCCGCGGAACCGCGGCAGTAGCACTACTTTGACGGCGGAAGCGCGGTAAAAAAAAATAAAAAATCACCGTGAGCTTTCTCTCTCCTCCTCTGCAAATCCCATTATCTTTTCTGTAAAATCTCCTGCAGGATTCTTTGCGCTTAAAAATCTCTCCCCCTTACAATAATTGATCTTGTGCAGGATTCTTTGCGCCGCGCTAACAATAATTTTTTTTTGATTGCAAGTGGTTGTTACTGTTCGCATATTTTTAATTGGACTTTAAGGGGTTTGAAACCAATCCAGATTGGGTGGGGATTTCATCACCCTTCCCAGGATCCCAGAAATCACATAAGGCATATGCATTGACCTTCAATTAATTAAAAAAGACTAGTCTCAGCCCTAAGGACGTTACGCTCAATAGGACAGAGGAGTAGTTTTAGGTATCGACCGTTTATCCTAACCTGACTTTGCGGTGTCTAGGCAAGTGTGTCTAAGGCGAGTGGTTACTTAATTAGGACCACTACTTTCGTAGTGGGGAGCCTCCCACTCATCTGGCATTTACCTGGCCGCAATTGGCGGTGAAGAGGCGGTTTGAGGTCCTATTTCTAGCCCTTTGGAACAGTTAGGAGCTGTCTAGCTGACCTAGGTGACCCTAGATCTAGGCCTGATTGTGCATTTGTGGTTGATTGAACAAGTGTCTAAGCCTTTTGAAAATCTTTTTGCAAAAAGCACCACATAAAAAAAAGGAAAATTTTTATAAAAACTTGCAAAATTTTGTCGCTAAGAAATCCTTGCACCCCACCTACACCCACCTTCTTTTTCTTCTCCTTCTTCCATCAAGGGTAACCCACCTCACAAATCTCTTGCCGAGCTTTGGTACCCTCAACCAAACTTTGCTTCTTACGCGAATTGTTTCGGTCGATTTAAGGACGACCCCTCCATGCCCAAAATTTCTTTGAAAGATCGAATATAAGCGTCTAGGAGAAACAGTTCGACTTTGCAATCCACTTTGTATCAACCATGTCAACCTTCACCACCTTCGTACGTTGATGCCCCTTCTTCGAGTCCTGTTGTTACTCCGAAACCGATGTCAATTGCTGAACACATTGAACAATCTCGTAACCGATCTTTCACTCCTTTCAACACTTCCAGTTCTTGGGATCAACAGGTCCATTCACCCTTTTATCCAAATGTTGATCCCACTCCTGTCCAACTATTCAATTCCTACCAGTCCTACCCGACTTTCCTTCCTTCCCTAGACATTGCTTCGACACAACCATTTGGGAGTTTCACGTATCCAAACAATTTTGAATCTTTTACCGAAACCCCTTCATAACCCATGTCTAGTTTAGAACAGTCATTGGAAGCCTATATGGTAGCGACTAATCAAATGATTAGGAATGTGGATGCGTCCATTGCCGCCTTTATGCGACCTACTGAACCGGTAGCTAGTTTCCAACTAGCTCTAAATCTTCCAATGTATAATAGGACGGTTGGACAGAGTGAGAATTTGAGAGGAGAGAGTGAGTTGTACGCCCTTCCAAATCAAACCTACCCATTACCAATTGAATCCCACAACTCCGGTTTTAAATGTCTATCAAGTGTTCCAAACGATTCACCAGTTGAAGATAGAACGTCTAATGAGTTGTGCGACTTTGTAGTGCTTGATTTGCCAGATTGTGAAGGGCCCTTTTCGAGTGAAACCGTCACCAATCCTTTTGACCTCTACACCTCCAATCTAGAACCTGAATTGATAAATATCCATGCTTTTGATGAGGTGTCTACAAAATTTGATTTTCACTTGATTGAGGATATTGACGCTGGGAATATTTTGGATGATGAACCCGTAGATTTGACTAAAATTTTATCTCCAATTCATCACCCCGAGTCATTAAATGTTTCTCCCAAACTTCATATGCGTCTTGATTTTGATGATAATGGCATGGATAAGCTAAATATTGAGGAGAATTATGAGGATAGTATTGAGGAGAGTATTGAGGATAATATTGAGGATGAACCATTTTTGTTTGATATGTCGGATTTTCCTATTCATCCTCCGAACCCTTTAACTGTTATACTTCCTAAATCAAACCCCCTCCTTTCCATCGTTCCGACCCCGCAGGAAGACTGTGAGCTTGAAATATTTCTATTCGATCACAGCAGTTTGGACGCCACTAGTGCGTACCCCTTTGAATCGAACACAGTTCTCACAGACGATAATGATTACGAGTGTTTCACTTTTTTGGACGATGTTGAAAACTCACCTCCCGAGTTTGAATCTTTTGAATTTTCAGATGAGTTAGTTGAACCATCAGTCTCGGTTGCTTACAATCATTTCGAACCATTGAGGGAATCTTTCAAGTTCGAGACAGTTTACTACGGTGAGAATAAGACTATCCCTAATTCACTCCCTTTCGTCCTTCCTATCGTTTCGACCACGCAAGACTCCGTCGCGTTTCCATTTTCAATGGAGGGTTTACCAAGTTCGGCGTACCCATGTTTTCTTGCGAATCTTGAGGGATTTGACCCCATTTCTCGACGGGTTGATAAATTAGCACAATCGCTTTTAACACACCGGTCATCACATATTGCGCTAATTTATTCACTCGATTTACACCCTCAAGATCGTACTACACTTCTTTCTCTTTTCCGCCATTCTCCTCCTCCACCGAGACCGTATACCGTTTCTATCTCCACACGGTCTCGTGTGTTTCTCATTTCTTTTCTTAACATTCCATTCTTTCACCAATCCTACCATTATCACGATAAAATTTTTGAATGGTTGGTGCTAACCTTTGGCCTGTGTAAGGCCTTGTTTAGTTTGGGGAGGACCTTGTTGTATATATGTATATATATATTTTTTGTTTTCTTTTTTCTATTAAAAAAAAGTTCAAAAAAATAAAAAAATATAATAATAAACAGGAGAGTGCTGACATTCTCAACCCTCTTGGTGTAGCATGACAGTGAGGACACTGTCAAGTTTAAGTTTGGGGGTATTCTCGGTAAGCCTTCTTCCTTCGCATTCATATGTACATTTTTTGCATTTGCATACTTATTTTAAAACCCATAAAAAATTGAAAATTAAAAAAATTTAAAAAAAATTAAAGTATTCAATTTTGGCCTTATTTGACTTGAGTTTGACAAATAGGTTAACTAGCTAGGAACAGCTAGATCTAGACTTAGTAAATTAAAAACCCTAAAAATAATCTTTCTTAAAGTTTAACGGTAGAAAGTATATGTATTTGTAGTTTATTTAGAAATAGGCAAATTTCGAGTTGACTTCTTGGGCTAAGTTAAAACAAGGGAAAAGTATTGATATTTTTATTAAAGTATAAGTTTGAAAAATAATTCCTAAGCTTAAGTCTAGATTCTGAAAATATATACCCTACAAATTGCACAAACACGAACTTTGAAACTTTGAATAGTAGAGGAGACCCTGAAATGCTCTTGTCTAAAGTCCTTAGTACGAAGAAAAATAAAATAAAATAAAAATATAAGTATGAATAAAGAGATAAGAAAAAAAATGAACACTGGTTTTTGTAATTACTTAAGGCTGAAAAGATAGAAAAATATTTAGCGAGTGTGCTTCATCACCTAGTGCCTTAGACCAACTGGTTTGGGAGTCACTGCTAAAGCCTTAGGTGTTACAAGACTAGGAATTACGCTTTAATGTGCAAACACATCTTGTAATCGGTCGTTGGTACCTCAAGAAGTATTAACGGTCGCATGAAGGATGTGTGAGCGAAATTCATCTAAAAATTCACCAATTAAGAAGTGTTTTGGACAACGGACAAGAGTATGATTGCTTGATTTGAATTTCTAAGTGTAGGGGTGATATACACACACACGTATGGGTATGTGATTGGGGTTTAGATAAGAAATAGGAATGAAGAATAGGACTTATATCTTTAATAAAGATGATAAAAATTCCTAAGTTGAGATGGAACCCTAGAAGGAAAACTTAAGAGATGCCAAAAGCTAAGTAGGTCTGCAAAACATATATAATCTTAAGTTAAATGATAAGGAACCGTGAGGAATACGGGTGGATGATTTATGAGTCGAAGATAATAGAGTTCTTGTTAGAAAACCTAATTGGAAAATAAAAGTCAATGGGCCTAATTGATAGGATTTTGTGGGTAGTATTCGCTGAAAACCCTCAGGAGACAACATTCCTCCTACTAGGGACACCTAGAGGTATAACGACTTGTTGCACGAGCTCAGTGCAATCGCGTTTCCCTCCGAAAGTGAGGTTAGGTTTTTGTTGAGAATAAAACTAGGTTTGCTCGAGGACGAGCAAAAGATAAGTTTGGGGGTATTTGTTCATACCATAATATTGCATTATTATATTCCCCAGTCCTAGTTATTTTATAAATAAACAGGTGCTTTTGACCCATGTCTGCTACATAGTTACAGGTTACAGGTTCTCGGAACAAAAACAATGAAAAAGATAAAAGACGATGCAAAAGTGAGACTACGACAGATAAATGTTGGAATCTTGATCATGCCACATTTTGAGGAACAATGAAGATCAATGAACAAGTTCATACAAAAACAAAGGCAGTGCAAGGTTCAAGACTTCGTCACGAAGCAACGGTAAAAGTCCACTACAATTAATCACTGTGAAAATCTGGAAGAGAACTTGAAGGTATTCTGAAGAAAAAAGTAAAGAAAAAAAGCAGCCAAAATGCAGCAGACCAAGCCCAAGGAAAGTCAGCCCATGAGCCCCCGTCTTGGCCGCGGAACCGCGACCAAACCTTGCTATTGGCCGCGGATCCGTGGCCATACAGTGCCCGTGTCGGTGCTAAAAAATATGGTCGCTGGAGCGCAGGTCTTTTTCTTAAGGGGTATTTTTGTAAAAGCAGATGTGCGTCGATTATAACCCTAGGGTTTTCTATGAATCTATAAATAGAACCCTAATACCTCTTTTTGAGGTATGCCTCCTTTCATTAATAAAATTCAGAATTCTTTTTGGAGAGCATCAATTTGTAAGTAGTTCTTTTTATCTGCCCTAGGTAATTTCTATTCTTGACCTAGTTTAGATTTAATTCCTTGCCCTAGCTAGATAGTTTAGATCTGTTCTTCAATTCCCTAATGAGCGAGTAGTCTCCTCGCTTGTTAGGGTTAGCTTTAGGGAAAGGCTTGAGAGATGAAATCTCTCACCTCTTTCTTGCCCCATCACACATAATAATAGGACTCCATGCATACATGCACACACCGCTCCCTACGGTACCCTATCCAACGAGGTACCGGTGATACCGTAGTATAAAGCCCCGGTTGAGCGTGTTTTCCATGGAGGTTAAGGTAAGGATTGATAAAGGAAGGACAAGAACCTAGAGGAAGAAACACCGTTTCTTCCCGATGGTACTAATCCCCTTTATTAATAATTACCATAACTCCTAAATAGATCTTAATTTGGGTATAGAAAACGGTGAGATTTATTGACTTTCCAAACTTACCCTAAACCTAACCCTAGCAAGATTTAGATATAGATTAATTTAGTTTTTAGATTTAATCAATCCGACCCCAATCGGAATTAGCTCGTAAGAGCAATTAGGAAATTCACAAAATCCCTGTGGACCGACCCGTACTCACCGGCTGGCTATCAAGCGACGCCGTTCTTGATTGCGGTTATAATTATTCTTTGATTCATATCTTTTAAAAGCGCAAGCACGCTAAATCACTCTCAATCAGCTGTTATGTTTAGCTGACCGCTTGCAGCTTGTGGGTGTTTGATATGATCATCATCTGCTACCGGCGTATTGACGATTCTTTAGAGTCCTACACAGAGGTTTCTTGACTCAGGAAAAACGGAGTAGGAGCACATATGTGATATGTGCGGAATCAAGAATAATACGATATGAGATACCGTATTCTATTCCCGCGATATATGATATCGGCCGGCGATATTTGATATCAGCCTGGTCATCGGATCAAGTGTTGATTCGATGAATCGGTACATGATATATTAGTCGGTTATATTCGATATAGCCGGATTGTCGGATCAAGTGTTGATTCGATAATTTAATGTATAATTATATATGTGATATATTACATTACATTATCTAATATTGGCTCGCTTTATTATTTCATTTTCTCACCGGATAATACATTGATATATATGAGATATATGTTAATTGTATTATTTTCTTTTGTTACAAAAATATATTATATATGTGATATATAATATTGTAACAAGTTATGATTACAAATGCAACATGATTAGTGGAGATTAAACATGGTTAGGGTTTGATTTGGGTTAAAATTTTCTAGAAGCTTCTAGAAGCTTTTATTTTGTTTCTTGCAAAGATATTATGTGTTGATATTTTGCTTAATATTTTCTAACCCAACCCAAACCCTTCACCCTAGGTTAAATCTCTACATGAGTTAAAGTAACTCAAGGGTTGTATTTGTAACCATAGGTTTTTATTCATTGTTCATCACAAAAGGAATTCTTCTTCTTCTTCTTCTTCTTCTTTGAGCTCTTGAAAAGCTTTCTAGGTTTTTCTTTTGTGATGATTTAGTATGAGATTATGAAAACAAATGAGAGCCAAATTCCTAGCTCATCATCCTCATCTAATCTAGCCAATTAAGATTAGGGTGTTCACTTCATTAGTGAGTGAGAGCTTGAGTTAAAGAAACTTCAAGGTAGATCATCTTTGAAAAGGAAGACTATAAGCAAGCATGGATCATTTGGGATGTGGAGCCTCTCTTGAGTCCGGAAGATCATGGATCGCGGCGAAGGGACTACTACTCGGAGCTTATGAAGCGAAGGAGCGGACTACAAAGGTTGTAATCTCTCACTCTTAGTTGTAAAGATGTTTACTTGCATGTTTAACCCTAATAATCTAGCAAAGATCCTCGCTTTGGGTTGTTCGGCACGTCTAAATTTTGAATCGGGGATGGTTGATGCCTTATAGACCCTTGTGACAGTGCCTAGTAACCCTACAGTGGTATCAGAGCCTAGCTAGAGCATTAGGCGACGTGTATACGAAGTTAAAAGTCCGATCGAACCCCGAAACGTCGGTTTTGACCCCTTCTCTGGAAATTTTTCAAAAATGTGATTTTTTCTGCATTAAAAATACTCAAAAAAATCAGCAGGGAATTCTAAGGGTTACTGTGGAAAACGACACCCCAATCCCTTCAAAGCGCCGCGGAACCGCGGCAAGAACTTCCCTTGCGCGGCGGTTCCGCGGCCGTTTATGGGTTTTAGGGTTAGTTTTTCCTTTGGTAATATCCGTAGGTATTTGTACATGCTTCTGGTTATTTTTAATCTTACTTAAGTGTTGAGTTCTCTGGGGATCTTTTAATTCGTTGTTTCGATCGGAAAGTTTAATTTCGTTTTGTTTTCCGGATATTTTAGAACGTGTTAAAATGTTCGAACGGATATCAATAACTCACTTTTTCCCGACACGAAAAACTTTCAAGTGTTGAATTTTTCTTGAGTTTAAAACTTTTGGAAAAACACGCAAGCATATCTGTGGACCCTCTAGAAGAACGTAACCTTAACTCGATTATGTGACCGTCAAAACTTCCATTGAATCCTAGGGTTTGTGGTAGTTTGGCGTTGCCACATGTGAGGCATTGGTTTGACCCTTCTACGGCTGGTTCATTAGGGCGGTGACATGTTCTGGGTTTTTGAACTCCGCTCAAGTGTTGGGCTATTTAGGAAATCTTGGGTATTTGATTATTCGATCGGAAAGTTTAATATTGTCTGTTTATCTGGAATGTGATACAATATGTGGAATTCATATAGTTAGGCATGAAATGCGAAGTATGTGATATTTCGGATTTACGATGTCTAAAGTGATTGTGGATTCCAAATGTTGTAGTTTTACACTTTCTTTTCTGTGACCGTAAGCGTAGTATGTGGGGTATCGCCGGCTTCGTTGCTATACATCAACGACAGTCGGGATACGCATACTTGCTTACGTTGATGATATGAGATATTATGTGTTGCTGTGATATATTATATTAGATCGTCGTGTTCTGAATAGCCCGGGGTTTTATGTGAGATGAAGGTTTTTATTTTCATTCATGTAAAATTCATTTGTATGTAATATTTTTTTTTATTGGGGCACTTCCGGGATGAGGTTGTTGTCACCATTGTATATTATTTACTTTTCCGCATTAGGTAGACCCGAGGAGGGGAGCACAAGTAACCGGGTTCTAGGGTACAGTGGGAGGCCATCTCGAGGAGTCGAGACCGGGTCTCCTAACCCTAGAATTGGCAGTGTTACTTGCCGCTCTCGTAGGGGTCTAGGGATGTGGATTTGGCTATTCACCGCGACTGTGGAATCCGTGTTTTATACAGGCTCGAAATAAAACACGGACGTCCTAGTATATCCAATATTTTATATATGTTCTTCTGCTGCAATGTTCTGTGATGAGATCATATTACTGCCTGAGACGAATGCTTATACTATATATATGTTGATATATAAATATTACTGCTTTCGTTTCTTCTGTGATGCTTAGGAAGCATTAATTGATGGGATTTTATTAATGTGATTAATAAAAGAAAAGAAACCTAAAAGATGTTGTAGAATCAAAACTTTATAAAAAGGGTAGCTACAGTTTTGCTTTGCATAGCGGTATATATGATATAACCTGCACCTTATTCGATGAGGAAAGAGCCGAGATCCCTTCACCGGGAGTGACCTCTTTAGCTAAACTGGCAGATGCTACAAACTCGCGGTTTAGTTTTTGACAGCTTAAATAGTTCTTGCTTTGCACCGCGGTATATATATGATATACCCTGCACCTTATTCGATGAGGAAAGAGCCGAGATCCCTTCACCGGGAGTGACCTCTTTAGCAAAACTAGAAAAGCCTCAAAAAACACTCCTTTTCAAAATCACTTGTTTCTACAACGATATCAAGTTCATTACGCAATAGGTTTTTAGAAAAACCTGTCGTAGCCCTCCGTCATTTCAGATGAGTCCTACTCAGTATTCGTACTACGTTTGTTGACCTCCGTCAAGGCGTAGTGTGCGGTAGCTAACTAGTATTTATCTGTTTATGCATGTGATGCAGATTGGATTAGGGTAGTCGTACGGCCTTGTTGACCTCTGTCAAGGGTCGTACGGGTGGGTCTGATTTAATCAAGAAATGACGGGTTGAACTTGACTTGCACCCTATGATTTGTTGACCTTCGTCAAGGTCATGGGATGGTTGGGGCAGAATATTATCGGGAATTTCAAGTGTTGAAATTAGCAATGAGATTGCATACTGATCAGTCGAAAATATTGCATATTTTAACCGGCAATTTCCCTATCATCTGCATACATATAGAAGTGTTCGGTATCCGTATTCTATATATTAGCAAATCTATCATAGATTATCAGATTACATGTACTAGACCTTAAAACCAGCATTTCTAGGGAAATTGACTGCATTGCATGGCATCGCATATTTTCTATATATCGCAACCCGTATTTCGAAGTCTGTGCAGGAAAAGAAAATCTTGCTCGAACATTACACCGCTCGAAAGATACGTAAACTCACTAAATTCAAATCTGGTATCATTACAAAGGAGCAATGGAAATTCAACATATCAAAGGAAGCTAACAACAGCAGCCCAAGACCACAGAAGAAGCCACCAAGCCCAAGCCTCCATGTTGGCCGCGGATCCGCGGCTAGAGCCAGCTTGTGCCGCGGATCCGCGGCTTATTGGTGACATCATCAGCTACAAATTGCACCATAATGCTTCTGCCAGGGCCCACTGCTCAGAAATGCATCTCAGTTTCCAGAAGACTCCAGGGACTTCTACCAGATCAGCAAACACTTTGATCTACATTAAACTAGCCTATCATTCTAGAACTTTCCTCCTAAACCCTAGCTTAAACCCTAAGCTAGCTCCTAACAAACTTTCTCAACAAACTTTAGGAGGGAACTACCATTTCAAACTTAAACCTAGGGTTTGGATGCTCTATAAATAAAACCCTAGGCTCATTGTGATCCAATTATTCAACTTTGGGAATTATTCATCCAATTAGTGAATCTATCCCCAATCCATCTCTTTCTTCATCTTCTTCTTCCTTCACAACTCTTGTGAAAGGAAACCCTAACCCTACTCCAAGCCAACATCAAGATCCCGAGTACCCATTAAGCAAGAAGCCCTACAACCTTTAGGAGCGGAGCCGATCTTCAATGGAGCAAGCGATCCAAGCCGATCCACGACTCACGAAGCCGAGCGACGCCCGATCAACAATCTAGATTCTTCTTCTTGTAGTTCTTGAAGCAAATGTAATCAAAATTGTTGAGATAAATAAAGGTGATATTCTTTTATCTTGTTTTCTTTAATTTCTGCATCATGACATCTTTACAATTCGTGAATATTTTCTGTGTGGTGATGTGTGAATAAAACTCCGCTCGTTGAGGAGTCGAGACGGTCATTAGGATGATGATGTAACATAGCTTTAATCGATTCTTGAGTCCTACGTGTTTTGAAAACCCTAGCAAATTCAAGAAACGACGACCCATTTTGTTTCGATGCTTTCTTGATTGACATCGTTCAAAATGGGGGAGTTACGATTGTTTCTTGAATTTGGTAGAGGCTAGAAAAGGAATGATATCGACGAAAGAACAAGGGTTATGAGATGAAACCCTAGTTTCACGAGAAAGCCCTAACTCTCGTCGATGATCATCGATCTAGTATCAATCCTTCGAAGGACAAGAACACGATATCTTTAGATTACATCACGTCTATCGATCCGATCGATTCCTACGAGCCTCTTTTAGATTCTTGACTGTTGATTGGAAATATCATCGATACACCGATTCTTGACTGTTTATCTTTTTCTTGATTCTTGAATAGAATAGTGACACTTGAAAATCAAAACTCTTGAATCATGTTTTCGTTTATCTTAGCTTAACTTTTCAATTCAAGCATATCATAATACAAACGAATCGTGCAATCCCTGTGGACGATCCGCACTCATTCATACACTACAACTGACACCGTAGTTTGATTGCGGTCAATATAATTTTTGGTTGTGAAGTTCTTTATAAATTTTCATACTACACAACACGGATTTTACATACAAGCAAAATGGCGCCGTTGCCGGGGATTACGCGCTAATTCGTTTACATTTTATAGTTTGAATTGAAAGAATTATTCCATTGTTACTTCTTGAAATCAAAATTCGTACAAACTCTTATACGTGTGTTGTGATTGATTGCAAGGTAATCTGGAGCATTCTGTGCTGTGATAAATTTTTTTGGAAAATACCAGAGAGCTGAGGGAGTCTACAGAGGCTCTCTGAAGAAATTTGGTGGATTGAACCCTTGAAAGAACCGCGGAAGCGCGGCATTAGTAGGCATACGCGGCGGAACCGCCGCGCATTTGGGGGTTCTCTGCAAAAGTTTCAGTGCAGGTATTTTCTTGCTCTCTCCCCTCTCCTCTTTTAGCTCCAACTAATCTTTTCTGCAGGATTCTTTGCAAATAATCGCTGCGCCGCAAAAGCAAATTAAAATTGTGCGTGATTTTGTTTTTCTTGGTTGTTTGCATTATAAATACGGAATTTAAGGGGCACGGCCAAATCCAAATTAGGTGGGGATTTCATTACCCTTCCTAGGCCCCGAAAACCACCAAACTTGCATCCGCATTTACCCACATTAACTAAAAGAAATCTAGAGATGACTCTAAGGACTGTCGCGCTCAATTAGGACAGAAGAAGGCCGTGGGTAATTCATTGCTTATCCGCGTTTTCCTGTGGTGCCTAAGGCGAGTGTGTCTAAGGCTAGTGGTTATTAATTAGGCCCACTACTTACGTAGTGGAGTACCTTCCCACTTACCTGGCACTTATCCGGCCACAGGGGGACAAAGAGGCAGTGGAGGATTCTATCCCGCGACTTGTCTTTTGGCAGTTAGGAGCGGTCTAGAGCCGGACCTAGGTGACCACTAGATTCTAGGGTTTGTGTGCTGCATTTGTTGTGTTGCATCATATTTTTCAAAAAAAATCCGTCCCTTTTTCAAAAGCAAACACCGCATTCATTTTACCCCTAATTATAAGCCAACGCTGCCACTTGTACTAACCCTTTTTAGTACAAGATAGGCTGGACACGGGATTCTAGTGCCCGTTTAGTCCGCGTACCTTTTATCGACTCCGAAGTCGATATTTCTCCATTTACCTTTCCTTTACCTACTACCACACCCACACCGATGGATCCAAATCCATCAAACTTCTTTAACCCTAATCTGCCACCGTCCGTTGGTGCGCAGAATCCACCCCACATTTCTCTCCAGGAAAGATGCTATCCACATAGAGGTCCTCTTTCGACCTGCTTATCCACACCACCAGCCAATGGGGATAACTTTGAGATTAAGCCCCAGTATATCAATCTTTTACCCAAATACCATGGACTCAAGACTGAGGACGCTTACGTTTTCATTACCAAATTTGAAAACGTATGCGCAATGATGGGTACGTCACAACTTTCAGTGGATGCGATGCGTCTACGACTTCTTCCATTTACATTGTGCGATATAGCCGAGAAGTGGCTATATAACACTACCGCACATTCTATTACGAATTGGGAAGAATTCGTCGCTGCATTCCTTAAGAAATTTTACCCAATCCAAAAGACAGCTCGAATCCGTAGCGAACTGAATCAATTTGCCCAGCTCCCTACCGAACCATTTTCCAAATACTTTGAACGTTTCAAGGATCTATTGGTTCAATGTCCTCATCACGGCATCCCGAGATGGGAGCTTTGCCGAATCATATATGAGGGCAGTAACCCTAGCACTAAACAGAGCCTTGAAAACATGTGTCAAGGTACTTTTATGACTAAGGATGATGGGGAAGCTTGGCGATACTTAGAAGAGTTCGCTGAAAAATCACTACTGTGGGAGAGTGGAACCCAACCATTGAATAGGGGTGGTGTACACCAAATAGATGTGTCCATAGGTGTTCGAGCTGAAATGGCAGCAATGCAAAAGAAGCTCGACGCTATGGAACACAAATTTGCAGCAGCCTCCCTAAACCCAGTGTCACTCCCCAAAACTGTTTGTGGGTGCTGTTCTGATCCGTCACACTTAACGGAAGAATGTCCATTAAACTTGGCGTTTCAAGGTCACGAGCATTCTAATGCCGCATTTCAACGACCTAGAAACGATCCATATTCTTCCACGTACAATCAGGGTTGGAGGAATCACCCTAATTTCGCTTGGAACCAAAATCAATCTCAAAACACGGTTCCAAACATGAATAATTTTCAAAGGGCTTTTCCTCCACCACAACAGCAACCCCTTCAACTCACTCAGCACCCCTACCAGTCACAAAACTTCCAAAACCAGGGCAACAATCCTGCACAGTCTAATCCTATGCAGTTGTCCTGTTCTGACGATTTCTCTCAATTCACTCAAACCATGAAATCACTTTTATCAAATTTCATGGACGTTTCAACTGAGGTTAGATCTTCCGTCAGTGAGATAAAGAAAAACTCAGCGTCACAAGCTGAGAGTATTAGAACGATGGAAGCTGAAATCGCACGCCTCAAAGCCGAAATGAGTGCGAGAGAAAAAGGGAAACTTCCCTCTCAACCCCTACAGAATCCTGGGCATTATAATGTAAATGCCATCACAACGTTGAGATCGGGAAGAGTGCTGAATAATAATGTCGGGGAAGATATTGATAATACTGAAAATCATATCAAGACCCCGGCTGAGACCTTTCCACACACACACACTTCTCCTTCTGATCCTTCTTCTTCTACCACACCACCTTCTCACGAGGCTATTCTCCAGTTCCCTTTAGGCTCAACACCTTCACCCAACCCTTATAGTTCTCCACAGACGGTCCCCACACCTCTTTTGGGACCTCGTCTACCTCCTCTTCCTTCTCCTGTGATGGACCCTGCGCTTATTGCGAAAGCTCCTTACCCGAACCGGTTAAGGGGTAACAGAACGATTCCTCATATGGAGAAAATTTTAGAAATGTTCAAACAGGTTAACATCAATATCCCTCTCCTCGATGCAATTCAACAAGTCCCCGCTTATGCGAAAATTCTTAAGGACTTGTGCACTAGGAAGAGGAAGACTCAAGTGCCGAAGAAGGTCTTTATATCTAATAATATCAGCACTGCTTTTATTCCCCAGCTACCAAAGAAACGAAAGGACCCAGGATGTCCTACAATATCGATTTCTATTGGGGGTAAAAACATAAATCGTGCTCTTTTAGACCTTGGCGCGAGTGTTAACCTGCTCCCTTATTCTGTCTATGAGCAATTAGGGATTGGAGAGCTAAAACCTGCTCACTGCACTCTCCAGATGGCGGACCGATCTATCACCAAACCAAGGGGTGAATTAGAGGATGTGTTAATAAAGGTCGGGGAATTTGTTTTCCCTGTAGACTTCATTGTGCTCGACACACATCCTGTAGCAAACCCCCGGGGCCAAATTCCGGTGATTTTAGGTCGTCCTTTTCTTGCCACTTCCAACGCTGTTATAAACTGTAGAAATGGTTCAATGAACTTATCATTTGGAAATATGACTATTGAACTAAATATCTACAAAGTTGGAAGTCAGCCATCAGAACCTAGTGCTCATATTTTAGATGTGTGCTCTGTCCATGAGATCGCTCCCGATAGTTGTGGAGCTGAGGAACTTTGCTTTACTGATCTCGATGACATTACCACATCTCTGTTTGACTTTACACAAGATCTTAGTGAGGACACTTTACCTACACTTGAGTCCTGCACTTCTGACTTTTCTCCACCCGAGTCTGTATCTTTCACAGGCTCTGAGCTTCTTTGTAAATCCAAAAATCATTCAATGATACCTCCTTCTATCATTTCTCCGCCTGAATTAGATCTCAAAATTTTACCCTCTCATCTGAAATATGCTTATTTAGGTGAGAAGGAGTCTTTACCGGTTATAATTTCCGCTTCTCTTGCATTAGAGCAAGAGAATGCACTTTTATCGGTATTGAGATCTAACAAAGAGGCGTTTGGTTGGAGTATGGCGGACATCAAAGGGATTAGTCCCTTGATAGTTGAACATCATATACATGTGATGGATGATGCCAGACCAACACGAGAATCACAGAGACGGTTAAATCCCGTCATGAAGGAGGCGGTCATGAAAGAGATCGTGAAATGCTTAGATAGTGGTATTATATACCCCATCTCCGATAGCCAGTGGGTGAGTCCTATACATGTCGTTCCTAAGAAATCCGGCATCACAGTTATCACCAATGAGGCGAATGAGTTGATTCAGACACGCACCCAAACTGGGTGGCGTGTATGTATCGATTATAGAAAACTCAACGCTGCTACGAGGAAAGATCATTTTCCTCTACCATTCATTGATCAGATGCTGGAACGCTTAGCGAGACGAGAGTACTATTGTTTTATGGACGGATACTCAGGCTATAATCAGGTCCCCATCGCCAAAAAGGATCAAGATAAAACCACTTTTACTTGTCCTTTTGGTACTTTTGCTTACAGTCGCATGCCCTTTGGGTTATGCAATGCTCCCGCTACCTTTCAGCGGTGTATGATGGGGATATTCTCTGATATGGTAGAGAATTTCCTGGAGATCTTTATGGACGACTTCTCGATTTTTGGAGACTCTTTTTCCGATTGCCTAGCAAATCTTGACGCTGTTCTTACTCGTTGCAAAGAGTAGAACTTGACTTTGAACTGGGAAAAATGCCATTTTATTGTCCAAGAAGGAATTGTTCTTGGACATGTCATTTCAAAGAAAGGCATTGAGGTTGACAGAGCTAAGATAGATGTCATTCAAAACCTCCCTCATCCCAAAAGCGTCAAAGATATTCGCTCTTTCCTTGGCCATGAGGGTTTTTATAGGAGATTCATTAAGGACTTTAGCAAAATTGCTAGACCTTTAACTCTTCTCCTGGCCAAGGATACGACCTTCCATTTTGACTCGGATTGCGAGACAGCTTTCGACTCACTTAAACACTCACTCACTTCAGCCCCCGTTTTATCATCACCAAACTGGGACTACCCTTTTGAGCTGATGTGTGACGCATCTGATTTTGCAGTAGGTGCAGTCTTAGGACAGCACATCGAAAAGATGCCACACGTGATTTACTATGCTAGTAAGACCCTGAATGATGCGCAAATCAATTATACAACCACAGAAAAAGAACTCTTAGCGGTTGTATTTTCATTAGAAAAATTCAGGCCTTACTTAATCGGCTCACCTATAGTTGTGTATACTGACCATTCCGCTTTAAAACATCTTTTGGCGAAGAAAGATGCAAAAGGTCGACTAATACGTTGGATCCTTCTTTTACAAGAATTCGATCTTGTTATCAAAGATAAGAAAGGATGTGAAAACGTAGTAGCTGACCACCTTTCACGCATCATTTCTTCTCCTGTGACCCTGCCGATCAATGACTCGTTTCCTGACGAGCAACTCTTGAGCGTATCCGCTGAACCATGGTTCAGGGATATCGTGAACTATCATGCCACGGGATTTATACCCAGCGATTGGTCAAAACAGGACAAATACCGTTTTCTATCCCAAGTAAAACACTTTTACTGGGACGAGCCCTATTTGTTTAAATATTGTCCTGATCAGATCATTCGCCGGTGTGTCCCGAATGAAGAGTTCAAGAGTGTTCTTTCTTTTTGTCATGATCAGGCCTGTGGGGGTCACTTTGGTCCTAGAAAAACAGCGGAAAAGGTTTTGCAATGTGGATTTTATTAGCCGACCTTATTCAAGAACGCATTTGAGCATTGCAAAACCTGTACACAATGTCAGTATACGGGTAGAATATCCCAGAGGAATGAAATGCCTCAGCAACCCATCTTGGTTGTTGAAATGTTCGATGTGTGGGGTATAGATTTTATGGGTCCTTTTCCCAACTCCTTTGGGAATCTGTACATACTGCTGGCGGTTGATTATGTCTCAAAGTGGGTAGAAGCCATTCCAAGTCGCACTAATGACAAGAAAGTTGTCATTAAGTTCTTGAAAGAGAATATCTTCTCGCGATTTGGACACCCACGTGCTATTATTAGCGATAATGGGACACACTTCTGCAACAGGTCTTTCGAGACTCTGATGCGGAAATACTCAATCAACCACCGACTTTCTACACCCTATCACCCCCAAACAAGCGGGCAGGCTGAAATCTCAAACAGACAAATCAAACTTATCCTGGAGAAAACTGTTGCTAAAAATAGAAAAGACTGGTCGACCAAACTGACGGATGCTCTTTGGGCATTCCGAACTGCATATAAGACCGACCTAGGGATGTCTCCATATAGGATAGTGTTTGGAAAAGCATGTCATTTACCCGTCGAGATAGAGCATAAAGCATTGTGGGCTATTAAAGAAATAAATTTTGATTTAAACCTTGCTTGCAACTTTCGGAAGCTGCAACTTAACGAGCTAAGCGAACTCCGTGATGAAGCTTATGATAACGCTGTAATCACAAAGAATAGGACTAAGGTTTTTCACGATAAAACCATTTTGAGGAAAACATTTTTACCTGGTCAACAAGTCCTTCTTTATGATTCACGATTACACCTTCATGCGGGTAAGCTCCGATCTCGTTGGAAGGGACCTTTTGTTGTGCGGTCTGTATATCCGCACGGGGCAGTAGAAGTTGAAAATGTTAAAAACGGCACTGTTTTCAAAGTAAATGGACATAGATTAAAGCCGTATTTTTCCACTGACCCCACGGAGGAGCTCTTGTTCTTACAAGAGCTAGTTTATTTGGATTAAAATTCCTCCGTCTCACCTTCATATCCAGTATAACATTGCATCATTTTTTGAATGGAGGTGGGTAAAAAGAATAAGTTTGGGGGAGGTTCTTCACTTAAATATTTTGCCCCCACCAATAAATTCCTCCCAAGCTTACAGGTTTTTTCGAGATTTAGCGGATGGCAACAGTGATGACACTGTTGAAAACAAGTTTGGGGGAGGTTTGTGCTTATTTTTGCATCATTTGCATATCATTTGCATAAGCACAAAACATTTTTCAAAACCTATAAATTTTTTTTTGTATATAAATAAGATAATAAAAGATTAGATAATGAAAGTTTAGATAGTGAACATTTACATCCATGAGATTAGAAAAATTTAAGAAAACTAAGAAAATTAGAAGTTTTCTTATACGAACTAGTAATAAGTAGTTATGAGCCATTGTCCCAAGGGTTAGTAAGATGAAAGACGTCACTAATCTGAGGATAAAAATAAGTGTGAAAAATAGTTTCTATTCTGGAAGCCAAACATTTTGAACGTTGCTACCCTGCTATTCGCACTTACACACGTCTTAAAGCCTGGGATAGTAGAGGATACCTTGAAATGCTCTTGTCTTAAAGCCGATGTATAAAAAAAAAATATTTTGAAAGTGGTGAGAAAAATAGACACTGGTTTTGTTATCACCAAGGGCAATAATAAAAAAATATATAGCAAGGGTGCTTCTTCACCTAGTGCCCTAAGGCCAACTGGTCTGGGAGTCACTGCTATACCTGAGGTGGTACAAGACGAGGAAAATACACCAAGTTAGCAAGCACAGGAGTAATCGGTCGGTTAGTACCTCAAGAAGTATTAACGGTCGCATGAAAGTGTGTGAGCAATCTCGTTTATCAAAAAGTACTGAGGCTGATGGGTAAGAGTATGATAGCTTGAATTGAATTCTCCGGGTGTAGGGATGTCTTTACACACACGCAGGGTGATATGATCGATGTTTTGGAAGAAAGATAGGAATGAAAAATAAGACGATGTTTTATTGAGGGAGGACGTGATTTCTAACATCTTTTCATGACCATTAAGATAGGGCTCATGACAACCGAAAAGCTAGCTTAGTTGGAAACCCTAATTTTCAAAGTCTTTCTTTTACAAATTCTTTTCTTTAAATGTAATATTCATGATCTTCCTTTTATTGTTGGATTTTGTGGGTGCAATCCGCTGAAAACCCTCAGGAGACAACACTCCTCCTACTAGGGACACCTAGAGGTTTAAAGGCTTGTTGCACATGCTCAGTGCAATCGTGTTGCCTACGAAAGCGTGCTAGTTAGTTTTTCTCTTTCTTTATTTTCTCCTTCTCTTTTTAATAAAACATTCGCTCGAGACGATCGAAATTAAGTTTGGGGGTATTTGATCAGTCGAAAATATTGCATATTTTAACCGGCAATTTCCCTATCATCTGCATACATATAGAAGTGTTCGGTATCCGTATTCTACATATTAGCAAATCTATCACAGATTATCAGATTACATGTACTAGACCTTAAAACCGGCATTTCTAGGGAAATTGACTGCATTGCATGGCATCACATATTTTCTATATATCGCAACCCGTATTTCGAAGTCTGTGCAGGAAAAGAAAAGCTTGCTCGAACATTACACCGCTCGAAAGATACGTAAACTCACTAAATTCAAATCTGGTATCATTACAAAGGAGCAATGGAAATTCAACATATCAAAGGAAGCTAACAACAGCAGCCCAAGACCACAGAAGAAGCCACCAAGCCCAAGCCTCCATGTTGGCCGCAGATCCGCGGCTAGAGCCAGCTTGTGCCGCGGATCCGCGGCTTATTGGTGACATCATCAGCTACAAATTGCACCATAATGCTTCTGCCAGGGCCCACTGCTCAGAAATGCATCTCAGCTTCCAGAAGACTCCAGGGACTTCTACCAGATCAGCAAACACTTTGATCTACATTAAACTAGCCTATCATTCTAGAACTTTCCTCCTAAACCCTAGCTTAAACCCTAAGCTAGCTCCTAACAAACTTTCTCAACAAACTTTAGGAGGGAACTACCATTTCAAACTTAAACCTAGGGTTTGGATGCTCTATAAATAAAACCCTAGGCTCATTGTGATCCAATTATTCAACTTTGGGAATTATTCATCCAATTAGTGAATCTATCCCCAATCCATCTCTTTCTTCATCTTCTTCTTCCTTCACAACTCTTGTGAAAGGAAACCCTAACCCTACTCCAAGCCAACATCAAGATCCCGAGTACCCATTAAGCAAGAAGCCCTACAACCTTTAGGAGCGGAGCCGATCTTCAACGGAGCAAGCGATCCAAGCCGATCCACGACTCACGAAGCCGAGCGACGCCCGATCAACAATCTAGATTCTTCTTCTTGTAGTTCTTGAAGCAAATGTAATCAAAATTGTTGAGATAAATAAAGGTGATATTCTTTTATCTTGTTTTCTTTAATTTCTGCATCATGACATCTTTACAATTCGTGAATATTTTCTGTGTGGTGATGTGTGAATAAAACTCCGCTCATTGAGGAGTCGAGACGGTCATTAGGATGATGATGTAACATAGCTTTAATCGATTCTTGAGTCCTACGTGTTTTGAAAACCCTAGCAAATTCAAGAAACGACGACCCATTTTGTTTCGATGCTTTCTTGATTGACATCGTTCAAAATGGGGGAGTTACGATTGTTTCTTGAATTTGGTAGAGGCTAGAAAAGGAATGATATCGACGAAAGAACAAGGGTTATGAGATGAAACCCTAGTTTCACGAGAAAGCCCTAACTCTCGTCGATGATCATCGATCTAGTATCAATCCTTCGAAGGACAAGAACACGATATCTTTAGATTACATCACGTCTATCGATCCGATCGATTCCTACGAGCCTCTTTTAGATTCTTGACTGTTGATTGGAAATATCATCGATACACCGATTCTTGACTGTTTATCTTTTTCTTGATTCTTGAATAGAATAGTGACACTTGAAAATCAAAACTCTTGAATCATGTTTTCGTTTATCTTAGCTTAACTTTTCAATTCAAGCATATCATAATACAAACGAATCGTGTAATCCCTGTGGACGATCCACACTCATTCATACACTACAACTGACACCGTAGTTTGATTGCGGTCAATATAATTTTTGGTTGTGAAGTTCTTTATAAATTTTCATACTACACAACACGGATTTTTACATACAATCATATACCTTCTATGAGATAGATGAATCCTGATACCCACTACGAGTAAGAGTTACTCCTGGGAGAATTTTACACAGGACAATTAGCCGATCAAGTAGGTGTCTAGAAAGGTGTTTACGGGGTTATGCCTCAGGGAAGACGAGGTTTATTTTAATTAGGTCCGTGCGAAAGCACGGGAAACCTCCCTCAAGTACCAACACCGATCTGGCTGAAAGATTGACGAAATTGTAGGGTGTAATTAATCCCGTCTAGTCTTTCCTTTTAGGGTTTGAAGGAAGATTTGATAAAAAAGTGGAAGACATCCTGATTAGATAAGATAATAACCAATCTAATCTTGCAAGAGCGTACGCTAAAGTATTTCCTTCTCTCTCTCTCTCCAGGTAGCGACCATGTCAGGACTTAATCAAGATAATAATATGGATGTATTGACTGAACCTCCTTATTATACTGAGCAGGGGAACGTTGGTCCTGTTCTTTCTTATAAGTGTTGAAAGACTGAACAGGAAATATGAGAATATCTGGATTCTCACGCCGCCCAAACGAAGAACAAGCATGTTGATGTATCTTCTTCGGGTGTGTTAGTTATTGAGAATTGTTTCTCAGTTCACCCTACGTCCTGGGTATTAGATACCGGATCGGGATCCCACATATGTAAATTGTTACATGGGCTACGTAAAGGTAAAGAACTGGGAAAGGGTGATCATTCCGTACAAGTAGGGAATGGTACAAATATTGCAGCCAAAGCAGTTGGCGAATATCACCTTGTATTACCAAGTAGTAATACATTGATTCTGAATGAGTGCTATTATATACCGAACATGATGTGCAACATTATATCAGTTTCTTTATTAAGTAAAGAAGTGTATAATTTTGTAATACAGGATAATGTTATGAACATCTTCCTAAATCAAAAGTTGATTGGATCAGGCTCGTTACATAATGGCATATTCATTCTCAATCAAAATACAGTCCTTAATATACAAAACACACACAAGAGGAAGAGTTCAGAAATGAACGAATCCTTCTTGTGGCATTGTAGACTTGGTCATATCAATGCGACACGGCTAGCTAAGTTACATAAGGATGGATATTTGAATCCGTTCGAATTATCATCTTATGATACTTTCCATTCATGTCTCAAAGTTAAAATGACCAAAACTCCGTTTAGTGGACACGGAAAAAGAGTTGAGGAACTCTTAGGACTGGTACATAGTGATGTATGCGGTCCCATGTCTACACATGCCAGGAACGGTTCTTCCTACTTCATTACATTCACTGACGATCTCTCAAGATACGGGCATGCGTTCCTGATGAAACACAAGTCTGAAGCCTTTGAGAAATTCAGAGAATATAAGCACGAAGTAGAGAACCAAACGGGCAAAAGTATTAAGATCCTTCGATCTGATCGAGGAGGAGAATACTTAAGCAATGAGTTCCTGGACTATCTAAAAGATAATGGAATTCTCTTTCAGCTTACTCCTCCTTATACATCACAGCACAACGGTGTATCGGAGCGGAGGAATCGCACCCTATTAGATATGGTACGCTCTATGATGAGCAATGCTGAGTTACCTATTTCCTTCTGGGGATAGGCGCTTGAGACAGCGGCATACCTACTGAATAAAGTTCCTACCAAATCTGTACCTATCACTCCATATGAGATATAGGAAGGGAAGAGACCATATCTTAATTTTTTTAAGATATGGGGTTGCCCGGCCTATGTCAAAATACAAAAACCGGACAAACTCGAGGCAAGATCTGTTTTGTGTAAGTTTGTTGGATATCCCAAGCATTCGCGAGGGTATATCTTCTACCATAGTGAGGAACAAAGGGTGTTTGTTGCTCAACACGCCACCTTTTTAGAAAAGAAATTTCTTGGAAAAGAGATTAGTGGCTCTGAGGTAGAACTGGAACAAGTTCCAGCAGAACAAACTACAACAGAAGATTTGATGGAACCAGAAGATTCAGTAGTTTCCGACGAACCCCAGCCTCTCCGCCAATCTAGTAGGGTTTCTCATCCACCTGAGAGATACTACGGTTTTCTCATTGATGGTGGGAGTGAGGATTGCATCATGGAAGATGATGACCCGACTAGTTTCGAGCAGGCCATCACGAGTGGTGACTCTGTGAAATGGCTGGATGCAATGCGATCTGAGATGGAATCCATGTACACCAACAAAGTATGGACTTTGGAAGTTGCTCCTGAAGGGGTAAAACCCATTGGGAGCAAGTGGATCTTTAAGAAGAAACTTGGTATAGATGGAAAAGTTGAGACTTTCAAAGCTAGACTTATTGCAAAGGGTTTTCGTCAACGACCAGGTGTGGATTATGACGAAACCTTTTCTCCAGTGGCTATGCTTAAGTCCATCCGGATCTTACTTGCCATTGCTGCATACCATGACTACGAAATCTGGCAGATGGATGTTAAGACCGCCTTTCTAAATGGTGATTTAGAAGAGTGCGTGTACATGACTCAGCCAGAGGGCTTCGTAGATAGTAGGAGCAGCGGAAAGGTGTGCAAGCTGCTTAAATCCATCTATGGGTTAAAGTAAGCATCGCGGAGTTGGAACATCTGCTTTGATGTTGTAGTCAAAGAGTTTGACTTCATCAAAAACGTAGATGAACCTTGTATCTATAAGAAGGTTGCAGAGAGTAAGGTTGTCTTCCTCGTATTGTACGTAGACGACATACTCTTGATAGGAAATGATGTTCCTATGATGCAATCGGTCAAGCTCTTCTTATCACAAAGATTCTCAATGAAAGATCTGGGTGATGCCTCCTGCATTCTGTGAATTATGATCTATAGAGATAGATCTAAAAGGATACTGGGATTGTCCCAATCCAGGTACATTGACACTATACTAAAGAGGTTTAGTATGGAAGAATCCAAGCGTGTGAACCAACCCACGATCTCTGGACTCACTCTCTCCAAAGAGATGTCACCCAAGACTGATTTGGAGAGAGCTCGCATGCAAGGGATACCCTATGCTTCGGCAGTAGGCTCTATCATGTATGCGATGCTATGTACCAGATCCGATGTAGCATACTCACTAAGTGTAGTGAGTCGGTATCAAGCAGATCCTGGAGAGAGTCACTGGATAGCTGTGAAGAACATTCTCAAGTACTTGCGAAGGACTAAAGATATGTTCTTGGTGTATGGTAACGGAGAACTCCAGGTGGAGTCCTTTACCGATTCCAGCTTCCAGAGTGATAAGGACGACTCTAAGTCGCACTCGGGATTTGTCTTTACCCTCAATGGAGAGGCGGTGTGTTGGAAGAGTTCCAAACAGGATACCGTTGCAGACTCGACGATGGAGGCTGAATACATCGCTGCCAACGATGCTGCCAAAGAGGCTGTCTGGATAAAGAAGTTCATTACTAAACTTGGTGTGGTTCCATCCATTGAGCATCCAATACCTTTGTATTGCGATAACAATGGAGCTGTGGCTTTGGCCAAGGAACCCAGGTCCCATCAGAAGTCCAGACATATTCTGAGGCGGTATCACCTGATCAGGGAGATAGTTGATCGCCGAGAGATCGAGGTCAGGAGAGTTGATACGAAGGACAACACTGCGGATCCACTCACGAAGGCCATTCCCCAAATACAGTTTGAGAGATTATTCGGGATGCTAGGTATGAGATACTACAACAGCTGGCCTTAGTGCAAGTGGGAGATTGTTAGTTATATATATGCCCTAGAGGCCATTGTTGTACATATGATGTATATTATAATGGATGCTTGGATATATATAGAGAGGACTTTCTTGCTCGTCATGATAGTATGCTATTTGGTTTCACTTTATCTTAACATGTTGACTTATATTAGTTTACTGTCTTACTCTCACATGTTGATAAAGCCCTTAGGATATGTACTCGACTGCTGGGACTATGATGAGATCATACTAGTGGGACCAGAGTAGTCGACGAGTACATCCTATAACTGTTCCTAGTCGAGGGTGTATCGAGACAGGGCATCGATACACCAGAGTAGACCAGCGTATACGCATCTTGACCCATATGATGGGCGATGGATGATCCCATATCCATCGGTGTTTGACATCAAGGATGGTGTGCGGGTGCTCAGTGGAGACTGGGTACACTGGACGGACTCACCGAGAACTCCCAGATGGTATTATACCTCACGTCAGATGACAGTTCTCTGGTGACACTGGTACAGGTTAGTCTGTAGACCCGAGATCGTCATAGAGTCTTGTGTGATTCCCACTGTGCTTTGATTTCCATCATACCACGTCCAAGAGGGCATGCAAAACGGTGGCTTTTGGGTACAGTCCCGAATCACATGGAGGCAATGAGCGATAGGAGGGGTTTCGTCTCTCCCGGTATAGGGAGTTGATGTTGTGCTGTGTTCGATTGGCTATAACTGGAAGTCCCTGGCCAGGAAGGATATTGAGTACTATTGGTAAGTGTTATCAGTAGGTTCTCGACCTGTTATGAGCCTCACATCGACACGACTTATCGGTTACTGGGGTCTGACGTCTACCACCCCTAGACTAGATATGCAACATATCAGACGAAGAGACCGGACTGTACGGGAGTGTTACTGATTGGATTCACAGGAGAATGTACATGCTTGCTTGTTGATCTTCTGATCGCTCAATACCTGGGTGGCTGTTACGTTTAGCTGACCGCTTGCAGCTTGTGGGTGTTTGATATGATCATCACCTGCTACCGGCGTATTGACGATTCTTTAGAGTCCTACACAGAGGTTTCTTGACTCAGGCAAAACGGAGTAGGAGCACATATGTGATATGTGCGGAATCAAGAATAATACGATATGAGATACCGTATTCTATTCTCGCGATATATGATATCGGCCGGCGATATATGATATCGGCCGGCGATATTTGATATCAGCCGGGTCATCAGATCAAGTGTTGATTCGATGAATCGGTACATGATATATTAGTCGGTTATATTCGATATAGCCGGATTGTCGGATCAAGTGTTGATTCGATAATTTAATGTATAATTATATATGTGATATATTACATTACATTATCTAATATTGGCTCGCTTTATTATTTCATTTTCTCACCGGATAATACATTGATATATATGAGATATATGTTAATTGTATTATTTTCTTTTGTTACAAAAATATATTATATATGTGATATATAATATTGTAACAAGTTATGATTACAAATGCAACATGATTAGTGGAGATTAAACATGGTTAGGGTTTGATTTGGGTTAAACTTTTATAGAAGCTTCTAGAAGCTTTTATTTTGTTTCTTGCAAAGATATTATGTGTTGATATTTTGCTTGATATTTTCTAACCCAATCCAAACCATTCACCCTAGGTTAAATCTCTACATGAGTTAAAGTAACTCAAGGGTTGTATTTGTAACCTTAGGTTTTTATTCATTGTTCATCACAAAAGGAATTAATCTTCTTCTTCTTCTTCCTTGAGCTCTTGAAAAGCTTTCTAGGTTTTTCTTTTGTGACGATTTAGTATGAAATTATGAAAACAAATGAGAGCCAAATTCCTACCACATCATCCTCATCTAATCTAGCCAATTAAGATTAGGGTGTTCACTTCATTAGTGAGTGAGAGCTTGAGTTAAAGAAACTTCAAGGTAGATCATCTTTGAAAAGGAAGACTACAAGAAAGTATGGATCATTCGGGTTGTGGAGCCTCTCTTGAGTCCGGGAGATCATGGATCGCGGCGAAGGGACTACCACTCGGAGCTTATGAAGCGAAGGAGCGGACTACAAAGGTTGTAATCCCTCACTCTTAGTTGTAAAGATGTTTACTTGCATGTTTAACCCTAATAATCTAGCAAAGATCCTCGCTTTGGGTTGTTCGGCACGTCTAAATTTTGAATCGGGCATGGTTGATGCCTTATAGACCCTTGTGACAATGCCTAGTAACCCTACAGCTTGGTTTGCTAACGGGAATGAACTTAGAACGCATTTCTCACATTTGTGAGCTCCATCGGTTCATATGAAACTTCGGTTTTATCTAAGGGTCGTTAGTCTTATTTGAGACTAAGATCAACTTAGATGTTTTGGGTCAAGTATTTACTTAACAAGGTCCACGTTGGTAGCTTGGTTTGCCAACGGGAATGAACTCAGGATGCATTTTTCACATTTGTGAGATTCGTCGGTTCATACGAAACTTGGGTTTTATCTAAGGGTCGTTAGTCTTATTTGAGACTAAGATCAAATTATATGTTTTGGGTCTAGCAATTACTTGATAAAGTCCATGTTGGTATCTTGGTTTGTCAACGGGAATGAACTTAGGACGCATTTCTCATATTTGTCCATTCACGGGAAACTTGGGTTTGATCTAAAGATTGTTAGTTATATTTGAGACTAAGATCGACTTATGAACAATGAGTATATGGGCTTAACTGATCATTAGATCATATATGAATAGCCCATGGATAGTATACGGTAGTCAGTATGGAGACAGTCTGCAGGGCAAAACATATTAGTTTAAGGACGTCGCGGTCCATAATCACCGTGTTTGGGGCGACGCGCTAGTTTAGGGACTTTTCGGTCGATCATTCATCTTGCGTGCACGTGTATTTGTTACGTGGCGAAGTGAATGATGATGATATAGGATGCGCCCAATTTGGGGTGCGATCCAATTCGAAGGCATTTATGTTTCCTTCAAAGATATACATATATGTATACGTATATAGTCGAGGCTTAATATGAGTCTTGCATCTATATGGGATGCGTATCAATATGAGGTGTACACATTAATATAGAAGTGCACAAATGTGGGATGTATCATCCCATGAAATTTCATATTTTTCATCAAGTTGGGACGAGGAGTTGATGTTGGTTGTCGGGAGCCGCCACTTCTCTGAAGACGTTGAGAAATTACAATGATATATATTAGAGGTATGGAAAGATGTATCCTTGAACCAAATCCCTTATTTGAGGAAAAAGATCACGGTAGACCTAAAAATTGTTAGTCTTATATGAGACTAAGATTAACTTAGAAGATATAAGATGAATATCATTTTGGATATTATCGATGGGAGATCACTAGTCGTATATGCGACTAAGATCAAATTGGATATTACCAGCATATAGGCTCAATTGATTTAAGAAGAAACTTAAACTTCACAGACTTAGCCAATTTGGGGCTAAGATTGGGTTTTTACACTACCCAGCAGTGCTAAGCACTTAGATATATAGCGCTCACGTGTGTTTCACGTGAGGCACTGAAATAGTGCTAGGCACTAGTCTTTTCTGGCACTCACGTGTGTTTCACGTTAGGCGCTCAGCTTTGAGCGCTCACGTATATTGTACGTGAGGCGCTCAGCTTAGAGCGCTCATGTCACGCCCCGCTTCCCAAAATACGTAATCATGGCACGTGACAGAGCCAACCATACTACCTATGGCTAAGAATAATCCCTCCATAGTCACATTACGGCTGTCAATCGGATATCAAGAACAATAAAATAAAAATCTAGCTACTACATGTTCACCTGCCACAATAGATAAAAATAAAGAAATGCGTATAGCGGAAACAAATCAAGATCCAAATAAAAACAATCTCTGAATCACTTCCCTTATGGGCTCACATCGATAAAAATAAAACTACGGAAATAAAAGAAACTAAGCATCTCTAAACTAAACCTCTAGCTCCTCATTGCTCGGCTTGCTTGCTAAAGTACTCCTGATCTGCCTGTGATAATGTCAGAGGAACTGGGCCATGCGAAACCCAGACGTCAGTGCGTCATAAATATCAAACTAATAGTAATAACCAGGATAGGATGATATAATTAAATATGAATGTAAATAATAAACACATGTGTAAAACAGTAAGATGTAGGTATGCGATGTGTATCCTAGAGTCTGTGCTTTTAGGTTATCTATTCTACAAGTCTTTGAAATCGATTTAAATGGAATCGTCGATGTAACTCAATAGTATCCCGTGCATGCCCGGGACTACGGTCAAGATTCTCGGGCTGAATCCGAGACGTGCCGCTAAGCAGTAAACAAGTAATATGTACGGATGAATGATGTCAGCAGCATCATTCCGGGGCTGGCCGAGCCCGTAAAGACTGATCAGTATCTGGAGTATCGAACTGTTGAGTTACAAGTTAGTTTTCATTATTGATTTTCCCTTACCCCCAAGGTTTTGTGTTCAAGTCAGGTATTGATGATACAAATCTAATGCTAACACAGGATGAGGCAGGTATAGGTCTTGTCTATGTAGACAACAAGTCACGTCCGTCAGGACAATAAATCAGGATAGTCGGCATTAGTAAAAGACCCAAGTAACAAGTCTGGTAGTGTGTCGTGAACATGTCATGCAATGTATTTTAACCAGAATAGACACCGAATGTAAAACTATAGCCAATATCGAAACACGGTAACCACAACTAATGCCAGGATGCATATGTATCTATCTTTAATAACCGTTTCACATCCATTACCATGTATATTGCAATCTAGATAAAATATTGAACTAATATAGTATTATAATAATATCGTGATGTTCCGGCATGCAACTGGATAAACCGTTATCGGTACGGATACAGACTGATATTATAAAACTGTAACTTGGTACTACTTGCTGAATATCAAAGCGTATGTACTATAGTCAAGCATATCAATATCGATATAATCAAAATAGTATATTGCAAGTTTAGAACTTGCCTGATCGAATCTCACGTCGAGATACGGATGTCATGTTCCGACGCCAAGATAAAGTCACGACGCAAAACTTACGCAGGCAGGACTTGACCTGGCTGAGCAACTACGTGACGTGGTAACTGGGCTTGACGACGACGGTGACTGGGTCGTCTGGATCGTCGGCGACATGCGAAACTCTGGCGAGACGGTCGGAAAAGAAAAGAAAAGAAAAGAAAGAAGAAGAAGAATAAAAGAAGAAGAAGAAGAATATGAGATGGCTGTTGGGGTTTGCTGGGTTCTCTGGATTTGGCGAGGGCAAGGGTAGGAAAGAGGCGATCGGCGGTGAGGTGACGATGAGATGGGTGGCCGATGGGGTTTTGAAAATGATCGGGGAATGAGCAGAGGAGGAGAAGAAGGTGTGGTAGTGGTGCTCTAGGGTTGCTGGGGAGACGAGGAGGAAGGTGATGGTGGTGGTCCAGTTCCGAAGACGAGGTCGGAGACGAGAGTGCCAGGTTCTTAGTGTCGGGGTCTGGGTTAGGATCTTGGTGGTCGTCGAGAAAGTAGGAGGAAAGGATGAGGTGATGGCGAGGCAGGGGAGAAGACGACGACGACGACGCTAGGGGCGGCGACGACGAGGAGCGGCAACGCCGAGAAGGCTCGAAGGTGGGTTCTTGGTCATGGGGATTTGGAGATCCGGCGAGGTCTCGGGAAGGAGGAGGAGGCGATGGTAAGGTAGAGGGGAAGACGAGGAGATGGGGATGGCGACGGCGAGGGAGCGGCGACAGAGAGAGGGCGACGAGGCGTGGGTTCGGGTTCGGGTTGGCGACGGGAAAAGAAGACGAGGAAGAAAGAGAGTGCTTTTATAAATATTATATTATATAATTTATATATAAAGATAGGGAGAGAGATAGAGTGGGGACGGGGTGATGGAGAGAGATAAAGAGAGAAAGAGAGAGTTTTATTTTATTTAAAAAATAATTAAATTTAAATATATTATATATATAACTCTATATATATTAGTTATATATAATATTATATATATATATATATATATATATATATATATTGTGGGATTTTACAGATAATACCAGATTATTCCGAATATTATCCATATCTCTTCATAAATTTAGTTTTTAAATATGAAGAATATACGTAAGAATTTAAACCATGATGCAATATCCTGTAATTAAAAACATATACCCCAAATAAGGATCTACGTAAATATACGTAGCGATCCAAATACTAGTCTGTTAACCCTTAGGATACAAACATGATATATGGGCGCAACCACCTGATATGGGGTACTATGACATGCAAGGCTTGAAGGGAAACTATATTATTTGGTTTTATATTATTATAAAAAGATATGTGGATTGTAAAATATATTATATGTGTATATATATTCTAGATTTGCATGGATACACTGTACTAGCAAATATTTGATATAACCTCGAACCATGTTGGGTTTCAAACATGCGGGTCGGATCGGATAATAACCGCAGCTATTAATTGTATTATTCGCAACCCAATAGCCACAATAAGAAAGAATCTTACCGCAAGATTCGAAATACCCAAAAAATATAGTATAAAAGTACTAGGGTGTTACAACTCACGTGTGTTTCACGTGAGACACTGAGCTTTTAGCTTCTTTTGAGTGCTCACGTGAGGTGCTGAATTTTGGCGCTCACGTGTGTTTTACGTGAGACACTGTCGTCTTAGAGATTTAATCTCTGTTGATATTTTTAGAGAGGTTAAATCTCTGTTAATGGTATTTTGACCATTAACGATCACCAAGATCACTATTTTGAGAATCTAGGATCAGGTTCTTTAAGAACTAAGTTCTTAATTATGAAGGAACTAAGTTCCTGGAGTATGGACTCCGTCTTCTTCATGATATTTTCTTCCATGTTCTTTTTAACTTTGTTCTTCCTTGAATCTTCGATTCTTAAGAATAAGATCTTCCCGATAAGAATTAAATTCTCAACTTGTGGGAGACTTGTGGATCTCAGATCTAGAGAAAGAACTAAATTCTTTTAAAGGGTTAAACTTTTAGATATGATATAATGGGTAAAGGAGATATTTTGATCTCCTCTTTTTTCTTTACTTAGGGTTTTGAGGAGGAAGATTTTCTTCTTTATTGAGAATTAAATTCTCTATTGTTTTTTTGTGGAACCTTTTGAGTGCCTTCTGTATTTCTTTTACAGAAGCTTATGGAAGGTCTCTTCCTTTTAGATTTGATCTCTTTGCTCCAATTTATAGGAGAAGAGAAAACATCAATTTGTTTGAGAAAATCTCTCGTTGAGAGATCCTGATAGATCAAATTAATCTTAAAGATCAACATGTGAATTTTATTCACCGTTGGATTTTTAATCCAAAGGTTCTTTGTTTAACAGAGAAGATCATTCTTATTTGTTTAACATGATCAGGAAAATATTTTCCTAAGATAGAATTTAATTCTATCAGATGATCGATGGGTAATTTTATAATCACCGTTGGATCTTTAATTTAAGGGTCCTCTGTTTAACAGAGAAGATCTTTCTAATTTGAGAAAAATCAGGGATCTAGTTTGAGAAAGATCAGGGAAATATTTCCCTTATGGAATTTAATTCTACATAGAATTTAATTTTATCAAAAAGAACACTCACGTGCATTGCATGTGGGATGTTGGCCTATAGCGCTCACGTGGATATCACGTGAGGCTTGCTAAGAGACTGGCATGTGCGATCATGTGGATATCCCGTGAAGCGCTTCCAAGATGCTAGCAATAGAGCTCACGCGAATATCACGTGAGACGCTCACGTGTTTAACACGTGGGAACCAATGTAGGATTTGATCCTATCTGAAGTGGCACTCACATGCTTTGCATGTGGGCGCGCACACATTTAACACGTGGGGGCTTCCCTTTATTTTATAAGGGAATAACAAGCTCCGAGCCAATTTTTTTTGGCGGGAACAAATGCCCCGAACTATTTTTCCCACATAGGTATGTTTATGGGTTAAGTAGTGCAAAGTTATGTATCGCCATAAAATTGATGGCTCAGGAGAAAGGTTTAGGTCTTTGTCACGTAAGGCTTTGTCCATTTTTATGAGCCGTAAGGGTCTCAAGAAGGTTTTTCTCCCTATGAGTCATGAGGATCTCATAAGTGCATATTCTCCCTAGAAATCGTAAGCATTTCTAAGTGTCCATCGCTTCCGTGAGTTGCAAGGAATTCACTCGGGTATTTTTTCCTTATGAGTCGTGAGGACCCGTAAGTGACTTCTTCATTTCATTGGCATGCAACTTTGGCGAATGTGGCCCGTAGATAGTATACAAGAATCGGTCTTGATCTCCTTGTATGGCGGCGATGGCTTATGAAACAGGTTTAGATCTGCCGCCTAAGGCTTTTCAATTTTATGAGTTGTGAGGGTCTCATAAAAATATTTCCCTTGCGAGTCGAGAGGATCTCTTAGGTGTATTTTCTCCTTAGAAGTTGTGAGGACCCCTAAGCATGTTTTCTTTTGAGAGTCGTAAGGATCTTACAAGAGAATTTTCCCCTTACGAGTCGAGAGGACTCGTAAGTGGATTCTCCTCATCATCGGTATGCGACTTTGGAGAACGTGACAAGTATAGTATACAAGAGTCGGTTTGGACCTACTTGTAGGACAACAGTGCTTAGGAAACAGGTTGATATCCCCACCGTCTAAGGCTTTTTAACTTTATGAGCCGTGAGAGTCCCATAAAGATATTTCTCCCTACGAGTCAAGAGGATCTCGTAGGTGTATTTTTTCCTTAGAAGCCGTGAGGACCCCTAAGTGTGTTTTCTCTTGAGAGTCGTAAGAATCTCACAAGAGAATTTTCCCCTTACGAGTCGAGATAACACGTAAGTGGATTCTTGATTGTTAAGAGAGTTTAGTGCTTATGCGTTTTGTAATCAAAGAATTAACCGCAATAAAAAACGGTGTCGCTTGATAGCTAGCCGGTTGAATACGGGTCGGTCCACAGGGATTTTGTGTATTTTCTAGTTGTTCTAACGAGTCAATTCCTATTGTGGTAGGTTTGATTTTCAATATAAACTAAAGTTGAGTTTGATTAGGATTAAAACCTCGCTAGGGTTAGGATTAGGTTAGTTTGGAAAGTCAATTATTCTCACCGCTTTCTTTGCCCTAATTAAGTACTTTTAGGTGTCAAGGTAATAATTAACAAAGAGGATTAGCACGATTGGGAAGAAACTAGGTTTCTTCCCTTTTGTCCTTGTCCGTCCTTTCTTAACTCTTACCCTAACCTCCATGGAAATCATACACAACCGGTTTTTAACTATAGTATCACCGCTACCTCTTGGGATAGGGTGCCGTAGTGAGCGGTGTGTGTATGTATGCATAGTGTCCTACTTTAAAATATTGAATGGGCAAGAAAGGGGTGAGAGATTTTCATCTCTCAAACCTTTCCCAAGCCTAACCCTAACAAGTGAGGAACTACTCACTCATTAGGGAATTGGTAAACGAGTTCATTTTTTAGTTTTAATTTAACAACTACGGTAGATAAGAAATTTATAACTACGGCAGAGAAATAAAATTGCTAGAGAAATAACTAGGGCAGAAAAGAAACTTACTTTTTTATTTGATGCACTCTTCAACAATTACAAGGAATAAAAATTCTAAACTAGATAAATAAAAAGAGGCATGCTCCAAAAAGAGCTGTAGGGTTCCTATTTATAGATAATTGAAACCCTAGGGTTTACATCTGATCCATATCTAAATTTACAAAACTACCCTGAGAAGCCTGGTCAACGCACCGCCACCCACCGTCAAAATGCACCGACACGTGCTCAGCACGGCCGCGGATCCGCGGCCGTATGCCTTGTTTGGCCGCGGATCCGCGGCCATATGGAGGGTTCTCTGTATCAAATCTTCAGGGTTGCTTCCTGTTGCATTTTACTTCTGGTTTCTTCACTTGGTTTCTCAGAATATCTTCTATTTTCTCCCAGATTTCCACAGTGCAGAATGTTGTGGACTTTTACCGTTCGCTTCGCGTTGAAGTCTTGAATCTTTGTGCTGCCTTCGTACCTTGTGCAATTGAACTGTTCATTGATCTTCACTTGTTCCTTAAACTGTAGGCGGCATCATAAAGATTCTTCTTTTTGTTGGTCGTAGTCTCACTTTGTAGCGTCTTTTCACCATTTACACTGTATTGTTCCGAGAACCTGTAACCTGCAACTATTCAACAGACATGGATCAAAAACACCTATTTATTTGTAAAATGATTAAAAATGGGGAATATAATAATGCAAAATTATGATATGAACAAATACCCCCAAACTTATCTTTTGCTCGTCCCGAGCAAAACTAGTTTTATTCTCGAAAAAGCCTAACCTCACTTTCGCAGGGAAACGCGATTGCACTGAGCTTGTGCAACAAGCCGTTAAACCTCTAGGTGTCCCTAGTAGGAGGAGTGTTGTCTCCTGAGGGTTTTCAGCGGATACTACCCACAAAATCCTATCAATTTGGCCTATTGACTTTTATTCCTCAATTCGGTGTTCTAGCAAGAATTCTATTATCTTCAACTCAGAAATTATCAACCCATATTTTTCACGCTTACTTATCATTTAACTTAAGATTGTATATGTTCTGTAAATTTACTTAGCTTTTAGCATCTTTTGAGTTTTCCTTCTAAGGTTCCATCTCAACTTAGAAATTTTTATCATCTCTACTAAAGATATAAGTCCTATTTTTCATTCCTATCTCTCATCCAAACCCCAATCATATACCCCTACATGTGTGTATGTATCACCCTTATACTTGGAAATTCAATTCAAGCTCTTACACTCTTGTCCATCGTCCAAAGTACTTTTAGTTGGTGAATTTTTAGATGAAATTGCTCACACATTCTTCATGCGACCGTTAATACTTCTTGAGGTACTAACGACCGATTACAAAATGTGTTTGCGCATTAAGGCGTAATTCCTCGTCTTGTAATACCTAAGGCTTTAGCAGTGACTCCCAAACCAGTTGGTCTAAGGCACTAGGTGATAAAGCACCCTCGCTATATATTTTTTATTTTACACAGCCTTAAGTAGTAATTACAAAACCAGTGTTCATTTTTTTATATCTTTTTATTCACACTTATAATTTTATTTTCCTTCATACTAAGGATTTTAGACAAGAGCATTTCAAGGTATCCTCTACTATTCCAAGTTTCAAGGTTCGTGTTTGTGCAAGTTGTAGGGTATATATTTTCAGAATTTAGACTTAAGCTTAGGGATTATTTTTCAGACTTACACTTCAATAAAAATTTCAACACTCTTCCTTTATTTTGACTTAGCCCAAGAAGTGAACTTAAAATTTGCCTATTTCTAAGTAAACTACAAAGACATATATTTTCTACCGTTAAATTTTAAAAAAGGTTATTTTTAGGGTTTTTAATTTACTAAGTTTTGGATATAGTTTTTCCTAGCCAGTTAACCGTCTTGTCAAACTCAAGTCAATTATGACCAAAATTGAATTTTTCAATTTTTATAACTTTTAAAATTTTTCAGTTTTTATTTGATTTTTCTTTTTATATATATTTTTTATTTTCATTTTTTCAATTTTTATAATTTTTTATAAAGATGCAATGCAGAATTAAACATGCAAAGGAAAAAGAAAATATATACAAAAATTAAAAAAAATGCAATGCAAGTGATAACTATTTACAACCACCTTTTCCCCCAAACTTACCAAAAGTAGTGCCCTCACCGCTCGACCCCACGCCGCTCCCTTGAGCGTGAACGGGAACGCTCCTCCCTAGCTAGCAGGATTTGGACCCCTTGCTCTACTTCAGTCAAACGCTTATCATGCTCCCTCATCATCCCCCTCAACTCGTCAATCCCCCTAACGGCTTTTCTCATTAATTGTGCATGTTCTAAGGGGGTGAGCTCTCCCTCGCTCGCGGTCGAGCTGGAGCTAGGTGTTCTGGCGGGCACGTGTTCCGCTGGTTCTGTTTGTGACCAAACATCTGTTAAGCGTGTATAGGACGCAGATACGCCCTCAATGAGAGGCCTGACGGGTATGCCTCCATGCATGTAAAATTCAAACTCCTCCATGGGGAGGAAATAGCGACACAGTTATGTCACTAGCATGGGGCATGTGTAGTTTGCGGCCCTTTTGCCCGCACCAATTGAGTTAAGCAGAACCGTGCACATGTCGAATCTAGGGTTCCTTGTCATAAGTGTGTGCACGATATGCAGTGATGGAGTGAAAAATGTGGTGTTATGGGAACTCCCAAAAATATTGTTTTGTGCCTATCGGCACACTGTTAAAACGTTAGCGAAAAAGGTTCTCGCTTGGATTTCTTTGCACGGTTCCCTTGAGCAATCATTACCCATTAAGGGCATGTAATCTTCAAACTGCAGTGGTTGATCATGAACAGGTATCCTAGGGATTAAAGTGACTTCATGTATGAAGTCTCTATTAATTATTATCTCCTTATCACCCCACAGTAATTTGATAAAGCCATATTGGGCGAGACAGCCGTCTTCCATGCACTCGTAAAAACAAGTGACTAGATCTGGAAGGGCGTAAGCGTTTGGGTGATTATATATCAAAAAATTCCAGCCCCCACGTGCGATTTCATTAGCAAAGTAACTCTCATATATCGTGTGTGAAAAGATCTGTGAGAAATCACGCTCTAACTGCATACTTGGTGTCATTACTGATCTAAAAAAATTTAAACAGATAGGAGTTTTTAGAGATCGAACCTCCTCTGAAAATTTCAGAGGGAGAAGACGTACGGGAGCGGCGGATGCGCGGCGGGAGGCAGCTTCTGGCGGCGGATGCGCGGCGGTCTGGTGCGATCTCGCTGCAGAACTTTGGTGCGGCGGCGGCTAGGGTTTTTTAGAAGATGAAATTAGGGTTTGTGAGCACAGAGAGGTCAGGGTTTTATTTATAGGGTGGTGAAGTGTTGGCTATTTGTAAATAAACCCCTCTAAAAAGAGGAAATTATTTGCAAATAAAATTTTTATTTTTATTTTTATTTTTTTTCTGGAAATTTACAAAAATACCCCAAATTTTTTTTTTCAAATTTTTTCATGTTATTTACGAGAGACAAATTATACTCCCCCAAACTTGAGTTAAATAATGTTAAGCTTTTAAAGAGGGGGTTCAAAGTTATTGGTCAATACCAAGCTTTGCAAAGACCAAAAGTCAACACCAACCATTTGAAGAATTTATCAGTGTAACGTATAGGTCGGTGGAAGAACATGTTGTATAGAGCCAAGAAGAAGTGGGGAAGAGATAAGTAGTGGTTTGGAAATGGTTTGCGTGAACGTGAATGTGAGGTGATAAGAGGTGATGATAAATAAAAACGAGAATGTGAATGATCAGAAATGAATGGAATATTGGCATTCTCGTATTTTATTAGAAGAAAAGGTGGCGGTTCAACTTCTATAGGTGGAGGTTGATTAACCACAAAATCCTCGAGGTGTCTCTGTGGATCCCTTACTGGCTTGGCATCATCCATCATATGTATATGATATTCAACTATGAGGAGACTAATCCCCTTGATGTCCGCCATAGTCCAGCCAAAAGCTTGCCGATTGTTTTGTAAGACCATTAAAAGGGCTTTCTCTTGCTCGAGGGCTAGAGAGGCCGATATAAATAACAGGAAGGGTCTCATTCTCACCTAAGTAAGCGTATTTAAGGTGAGACGACAATAGCTTGAGTTCGATTTTTGGAGGCGAAACAATTGAAGGTAAAATTGGTGAAACTGTCTCGAACTCGAAGGATTCCAACAATGGTTCGAAGAGAGTGTAAGCAACCGAGTCGGATGGTTCAACTAACTCATCCGAAAATTCAAAAGACTCAAACTCGGGCGGTGAGTCTTCAAAATCGTCTGAAAAAGTGAAACACTCGTAATCGTTATCGGTTGTGAAAACTGTGTCAGATTCAAGGAGGAACGCACTTGTGGCGTCAAAACTGCTGTGATCGAACAGAAATTTTTCGAGCTCACAGTCCTCCTGCGTGATCTCTTGGATCGAGCAAACATCAAGTATATTAGCATTAGGCTCGAAGGGCAGACTTCCTATCTTGTAAATGTTGAACTCACTTGACATCTTTCCGAAGGATAGAGTCATAGAGCCGTTACGACAGTTGATTACAGCATTGGAAGTGGCCAAAAATGGTCGATCGAGGATCACCGGAATTTGGTTCCGTGGGTTAGCCACAGGCTGTGTATCCATAACAATGAAATCAACGGGGAAAATGAAATCTCCTACTTTAATTAAGACATCCTCTAACTCACCCCTAGGATGGGTGATGGATCGATCGGCCATTTGGAGAGTACAATGAGTGGGTTTCAACTCTCTATCGCCTAATTGCTCATAAAAGAAATAAGGAAGCAAGTTAATACTGGAACCAAGATCTAAAAGTGCGCGATTTATGTTCTTATCCCCAATTGTTATTGAAATTGTAGGACAGCCAGGGTCCTTTCTTTTTTGGGGCAAAGGTAAAGGTTGGGTAATAGCATTGCTCACGGCACTAGCTACGAATACTTTCTTGGGTACCTGAGACTTCCTCTTCTTGGTGTATAAGTCCTTCAAGATTTTAGCGTAAGAAGGGACTTGTTGGATTGCATCCAAGAGAGGAATATTAAAGTTAACTTGCTTGAATAACTCCACAATCTTCTCCATTTGTGGAGTTTGTTTATTGGATCTCAACCTGTTTGGAAATGGAATATTTTGAAAATTCGTTGAGTCCAATATTTGTGGAGTAGATTGAGGAGTTGGAACGGATCCCAGTGTTGGTGTTATCGTAGAGTGAGATGTGGGTCCGTTCGAATTAAAAGAAGTAGAGCCTTGTGAAGAATGAAGAACAGGCTCTGACGAAGAGGAAGATGACGAAGAAGATGAAGAGGAGGAGGAAGAAGAAGCGGCGGCCGGGGTTTCATCACTAATGCCCACATTATTGTGCAACACTTTTCCAGATCTCAACGTGGTCACAGCATTTACATTATGATTTTGTTGTTCATATGCAACATGTGAGTTGTATGTGTGACCGGGATTTGGCAATGGTTGAGACGAAAGCTTTCCCTTTTCTCGCTCGCTTAACGCAGCATTCAGTTGTGCAATTTGGGCCTCAATTGATTTGATGCTCTGATCATGTGAAGCACTTTTTTGCACCAAAAATTAAATGGAAGTCTCCAACCTTGCTGAGGATTGTGTAGATTGGTTTAAAAACGCATCCAAAGTTCGTTCTAGCGAGGAAACCTTATCGTTATTCGGCTGAACAAAATTGTTTTGAGGATAAGAGTTGTTGGATACAAAATTGTTCATTTGGTTTGGGTAAGGTTGGGGTTGGAAAGGTTGCTGATATTGAGTTTGTTAAGGGGCTTGTTGTTGTGGAGGAGGCCTTTGAAAGTTGTTATTGCCTTGGAATTGTTGTTGATTTTGATTCCAAGCAAAATTTGGGTGGCTCCTCCAACCAGGATTATAAGTTGAAGAGTATGGATCATTTCTTTGTCTTTGCTGAAAGGCAGCATTGACTTGATCTTGTCCTTGAACAGGTGGATTGTAAGGACACTCTTCAGTAAGATGGGACAGATCCGAACAACAAGCATAAATAGTGCGTGGGGGTAAAGCTGAGGCAGGAGAAGGCGATGAGAATTTGCTCTCAATTGCTTCTAGTTTTTTCGTGAGTGCAGCCGTTTCGGCCTTCATTGCAATCGACATATCAAGTTGATGTATGCCTGCCCTAGATTGACCTGATGAAGTAGATGAAGTGGTCTTAGTGCTTTCCCACTGAAGTGTTTGTTCAGCAAGATCGTCGAGAAATTGCCAAGCTTCCTCGCTTGATTTTGTAAGAAAGTGACCTTGACAAATGGTTTCCAACAACTGCTTAGTTGCTGTGTTCAGTCCTTCGTATAAAGTTTGGCAAAGTTGCCAATTCTCGATACCGTGGTGAGGGCACTGAACAAGGAGGTCCTTAAATCTTTCAAAACACTTCCAAAAAGGTTCGGAAGGAAGCTGGGAAAATTGAATAATTTCGTTGCGAATTCTCGCGGTCTTGTGGTGTGGGTAATTTTTTTTAGAAAAGCCTTAACAAACTCTTCCCAATTTTTTATTGAGTGTGATGCTGTGCTATATAACCATTTTTCGGCTAGGTCACATAAGGTGAATGGAATGACACATAGCCTTATAGCATCCTCAGAAAGTTGTGTGGTCTTCATCATTGCGCAAACATTCTGGAATTTGTTAATGAAGATGTAAGCATCTTCGGATTCCAGCCCGTGAAATTTGGGCAACATGTTGATGAAGTGGGGTTTAATTTCAAAGTTATCCCCATTGGCCGGTGGAAGTGAAAGACAAGTGGGAAGTGCGGTGCGGATGGGATATAAAAGATCCTGGAGAGCGATTCGTTGGGGCGCTTCGACAGGAGGGTGTGGTGGGTTATTCGCACCTAGTGGAGGTGGAATCAGTCCCGCAGGTAAGGGGTTGTTAGGATTGAATCCCGACATCTCCTTAGAAGATGAAGAATATGAAGATGAAGGTAAAGAAGTGGAGGGAATTTCGACTTCGGAGTCGAAAGCGTCGTCAGTCGGCACTAACGAGACACGGACTAAACGGGCGCTAGTGTCCCTTGTCCAACTGGACATACACTAAAGAGGTGTAGTGTAGTCAAAAGGTAAAAACAGAAGGTGGGGATAAGAAAACGTCAATGAGAGGAATTGGGTGCAGTGGATTTCTAGCGACAAAATTGCAAGTTTTTTTTTTGTAAAAATTTTCTGTTTTGTGTTTTTTTTCTTTTATAAGGAGTTTTTGCAAAAGATTTTTATAAGAAGCTTAGACACACGTTCAAGCAATCACAATATGCACAATCAAGCCTGGATCTAGGGTCTCCTAGGTCAACTAGACTGCTCCTAACTGTTCCAAAGGGCAAGTTGTGAGATCCTCAAATCGCCTCTTCACCGCCAATTGTGGCCAGATAAGCACAAGTAAAAAAAGGAGGGATCCGCTCACGAATCACCGTGAGACGGGCCTTTTAAAATTACCTTTCCCACTTTTCTAGCCTAGGCACCACAAAGTCTGGTTTAGATAAACGACCGATGCCTACAACTATTCCTTTGTCCTAATGAGCACGACAATCCTTATAGGCCGAGTCTAATCTTTTTTAATTAACTTGATTGTTGATGCGAATGCTTTTTGTGATTTTTGGGGTCCTAGGAAGGGTAATGAAATCCCCACCCAATCTGGATTGGTGTTATAGCCCATTAAAAGTCAGTTTTAAAAATGCAAAGTAGTAAATACACAAAACACTTGCCAAATTTTTTTTCCTTTTATTGCGGCGCAAAGAATCCTGCACAAGATCAAGTTATTGGAGAAGGGAGAGAAGTTTTGCACAAAGAACCCTGCAGGAAAATTTTTCAGAGGAGTTTAGGGGGTTACAGAGAAGGTAAGAATGATTACAGAGAGGTTTTGGGTTGCTGGCGTCAGCAAGCCGCGGCGGATCCGCGGCTAAATATAGCTATCTGCGGCGGTTCCTCCAAACTTTTATGTTTCTCTGTTGTGGTTCTTCTCTGTTTGTTCAGATCTGCTGTTTGCTCTTTTGCTCACTGGATTTTTCCAGATCTGAATCTGTTCGTCTCTTCGATCCTGCACAATTCACACGAAAACCCTTCAAAAAATAACAAGATGATAAATTTTTATATTTTTTATATTTTTCAGTTCTTATGATTTTTGAATTTTTTAATTAACCCGAAATTACAAAAAGAAAATAACTACGCCATCCCCGGCAACGGCACCATTTGATTGTTAAGAGAGTTTAGTGCTTATGAGTTTTGTGATCAAAGAATTAACCGCAATCAAGAATGGTGTCGCTTGATAGCTAGCCGGTTGAATACGGGTCGGTCCACAGGGATTTTATGTATTTTCTAGTTGTTCTAACGAGTCAATTCCTATTGTGGTAGGTTTGATTTTCAATAAAAACTAAAGTTAAGTTTGATTAGGATTAAAACCTCGCTAGGGTTAGGATTATGTTAGTTTGGAAAGTCAATTATTCTCACTGCTTTCTTTGCCATAATTAAGTACTTTTAGGTGTTAAGGTAATAATTAACAAAGGGGATTAGCACGATTGGGAAGAAACTAGATTTCTTCCCTTTTGTCCCTGTCCGTCCTTTCTTAACTCTTACCCTAACCTCCATGGAAATCATACACAACCGGTTTTTAACTATGGTATCACCGCTACCTCTTAGGATAGGGTGCCGTAGTGAGCGGTGTGTGTATGTATGCATAGAGTCCTACTTTAAAATGTTGAATGGGCAAGAAAGGGGTGAGAGATTTTCATCTCTCAAACCTTTCCCAAGCCTAACCCTAACAAGTGAGGAACTACTCACTCATTAAAGAATTGATAAACGAGTTCATTTTTTAGTTTTAATTTAACAACTACGGCAGATAAGAAATTAATAACTACGGCAGAGAAATAAAATTGCTAGAGAAATAACTAGGGCAGAAAAGAAACTTACTTTTTTATTTGATGCACTCTTCAACAATTACAGGGAATAAAAATTCCAAACTAGATAAATAAAAAGAGGCATGCTCCAAAAAGAGCTGCAGGGTTCCTATTTATAGAGAATAGAAACCCTAGGGTTTACATCTGATCCATATCTAAATTTACAAAACTACCCTGAGAAGCCTGGTCAACGCACCGCCACCCACCGTCAAAATGCACCGACACGTGCTCAGCACGGCCGCGGATCCACGGCCGTATGCCTTGTTTAGCCACGGATCCGCGGCCATATGGAGGGTTCTCTGTATCAAATCTTCAGGGCTGCTTCTTGTTGCATTTTAATTCTGGTTTCTTCACTTGGTTTCTCAGAATATCTTCTATTTTCTCCCAGATTTCCACAATGCAGAATGTTGTGGACTTTTACCGTTCGCTTCGCGTTGAAGTCTTGAATCTTTGTGCTGCCTTCGTATCTTGTGCAATTGAACTGTTCATTGATCTTCACTTGTTCCTTAAACTGAAGGCGACATCATAAAGATTCTTCTTTTTGTTGGTCGTAGTCTCACTTTTGTAGCATCTTTTCACCATTTACACTGTATTGTTCCGAGAACCTGTAACCTGCAACTATTCAACAGACATGGATCAAAAGCATCTATTTATTTGTAAAATGATTAAAAATGGGGAATATAATAATGCAAAATCATGATATGAACACTTCTCTTCCTCATCGGCATGCGACTTTGGGAAATATGGACCGTGGATAGTATACAAGAGTTAGTTTGGACCTACTTATAGGGCAACAGTGTTTAGAAAACAGGTTGATATCCCCGTCGCCTAAGACATTTCACCTTTATAAGTTTCGAGGGTCTTATAAAGATGTTTTTTCCTAAGAGTCAAGAGGATCTCACAAGTGTAATTTCTCCATAGGAATCATATGGACTCCTAAGTGTGTTGATCCTTTGTGAGTCATAAGGATCTCACGTAGGTATTTTCTCCTTACAAGGTCGAGAGGACCTTGCAAGTGCACATAATTTTTTTATTTTACGAGATTGCGTCTTTTCGGGTTTTCACAAATTCGCTGGCAGTCCTACTGTTTTTTCTCACGGCTCCCTCTCATGTTTTCATCCGTGCTCATTTTCTTATGGAGGTACCTTTTTTTTGCGGACGGTGAAACTTTCGAAAGTAGTTTCGCCACAGGTGACTCATCTATTTGTCGATGGGACTCGGAGGGAATAATTTCATTGCTGGAGTGGCAGTGTAGTCGGTAGGAACTTCAATTTCAATCTTCGCCGGTGGGACTTCAATCGCAATATAGATCTTAAGGAAGCATATTAGTTTAGGGACATTTCGGTCCATCATCGCCGTGTTTGAGGCGACGCGCTAGTTTAGGGACGTTTCGGTCCATCATCGCTGTGTTCGATGTTTGAGGCGACGCACTAGTTTAGGGACGTTTTGGTCCATGGTTTATCATTTGGTTAGGGGAGTTGCATAACTCATTCCTTCTAACGCTTGCTTACTAAGGCGCTGCCACCTGTCCTTTATTTGCATGGACACTTCACATCTTAAGCTTCCTTCACCCTCTTGAATGAATTCTTTTATCATCACAACAATTGAGTTGTCCTGCGGGAAATATCGGTTATTTTACACGGCATCTGCCCCTGCTCATCAATGTCGCTTTCTAACACCGATGGAACATCATCTTCATATATGAAGGAATGCGATATCACGTCACTCCTTCTGCCGAGTCTTCTTCTTACTTGGAAGAATGAAATTGAATTAGGGGCAATTCCCCTCATCATCCATTTTAAGAGTGGGACATGGCTTCTCGTCCCTTCCATGATTTCTAGTTTAAGTGGGCTATTCCACTTGATTGTAGGACCCGTTTGTAGGTCCTTTAATATCCTTTCTGTTCTTTGAAGGAAGGACTATCTAGCGTAGAGATTTCTCCGTTAGCGAGCAAGATGCCCTCTGCGTATATTTCGGAAGAGCGAGTATTCACGTCCTTAATCTTTCGATGGGTAGAACCCGTGCTATCGCTATTTTGTTGACGGGTTGCTTCAGAGCCGCTCATTTTTTGTTGAGCGTTGGCGAGAAACGCCGCCTTACCTCTGCTTTTCATGTATCTTCATCGGAAGAGGATGCGTCTTGACTCAACTGATCCAATCGAGCCATTTTATCTATGAGCTCTTGGAAGGTCGTCGGCTTGAAGAGGGCCAGATATGGGAACACCTCTGAATTTGGGTCAAGGGTGGTTATGAACATTTGCACGGCTGGATCTTCGTTGATGCGCTGCTCGCATTTTGACCAGAGATTTCGCTATCGGGTAACATATTGTACCCAAGTCTCATTCGGTCCAACCCTGTCATTGACCAATGCCGCCATAGTAATGCATTTATTCGTACCGGAAAATCTCTGACAAAAGAGCATCTCCATCTTGTCGAAGGTATTCACGGAGCCATTTGGGAGTTCCGCCTACTATTCGAACGCAGTGCCACCAAAATGCTGACGAACTATCGGAGGAGTAATATATCATTTCCTCCGGTGTTGCCGCACACGGATTTAAATCGTGTGATGTGCTGGCGAGGATTCTCGGCTCCTTTATACATGTAGAACGTCGGAAGTATGTATTCTGGCGGGTACAGTACTTGATCGTAGCATATCGGATACGGTCGATCATTCTTGATCAACTTATTTGCAGCTTCACTGGCATAGTAAGCTTTGATTTGCTGAGCAATATATGCGTCCAGCTTTGCTTTTGGGATCATTTCTTCCTCAGCCAATGGCGGGGCTTGCAGAGGATTTGAAATGTCACCATTGTTTTTAAGAGCGACTACCGGCGGTTCATCTGCCAGTGGTTCCGAATGGACCATCATTCCGGCCATATTCTGGATCACGAGGGTCATCTGGTTCATTTTAGCGGACATCTCTGCCATTTTTTCATCTCTCTTCTTAAGAGCGCGCTTCAGTAAATCAATATTCGACTCCTGCTCTGTCCTTTCTTCAGGTGCGTCTTCGAGGTTTGCTTTAGGCAGAGGACTAGCGAGTGCCGCTGCCCGAGTAAGCATCTCCTGTAGCTTTTCATGCTACAGTTGAGCTTTTGTCGGAGATCGAGTATGCGGTCCATGGCTAGTAAAAGCTCGAACTTCGTCTTTGAAGTTCACCATGTGGATTGTATAAACTACCATGCCCCCAGGCTTGGGGCTTTTGGAGTTTTGGACTTTAGAGTTTGCCTTGGGTGCTTGAGCTTTATCTGGCCTCTCTATTTTGTGAGAAGCTGCTTTGGGAGGAACCATCGTATCAGGAACCGTCTAAGGATGAGTCCCCTTATATTTGGAAGGGGAGTTGTCAGAGTTTAGCTGATGCTTAGGGGAAGGGTCGCGGATAACGACCGAGTCTTTCACTTACTTCCACACCTTATATATATATATATATATATATATATATATAAGAAAAGTTCTTTTAGGGAGCGAACTGGTTTCTGCTCTCCTTAGATCTCTGTGGTTTGCAAAGACTTTTTCAATACCGCGATGGGGGAATTTTGCATAACTTTTCGTAGAAGTTCAAAGCTGTTCCCGGTTGGAACAGCAGCATTCACCGTCAGAGTTGGAATCAGCCCGGACGGAGAACTGCCCCAGCTCGTCTTATTTGATGCCCATATCGCCATCGATCATGTCTTTTGACCGGAGTTTCTTCAGTCTCAGGAATATGCTGAGCCTTCCCCCTGCTTTCTTTGAGAGTATGAGTATTATGCCCCCTGCATCGACTTTGGTCTTTATTAGGTGCCGGTTGTTTGTGGACTGATTCCGTCGGCAAAGCTGCAGCTTGGGGAGCAAGCATATGGAAAACAGACTTCATCCGGGCTTCCTCCTTCGGCGTTGAGGCACCAAAGGTAGGAGGTGAGAGTATAGACCCAAAGAGAAGCCCTTTCATTTCTTGAAGAGCCTGATTGCAGAGATTTGAGGCTGCAAGTGGCCCATACTTGACTCCACCAGATGTAATAGAGCCTGAGCTGCGGTGAGTGGAAGCAAACGCCGTTCGCGATTATTTGATCATGGAAAAACATGACACACGAAATGTGGAGTGGAAAGAGAAAAAGGTCCCACTGGACGTGCCAGAATCTGTTTACCACCGAAGAATAGACCGAGATGCAGAGGACGTCTAGCTTGAATTTGAGGGCAGATACTATTTGGACATATCCACCCACCTCTCAGAAGATACCAAGTTGATTTATGGCACCATATATCAAAGATTTGGATAAATGCGATCGATATAGTAGACTGATTGGATGCGAAAAAGGTGTGTATGTTTGTGTTGTAAATAACCGCAATCAAGACGGTGTTGCAAATAGCTAGCCGCGATGAGTACGGGTTGTCCGCAGGGAAATGGTGAATTTCTTATCTTGCTTTAGACGAGTTGATAAAATAGAGGAGAGATTGTTGTTGTTTTAATTTAAGATGGGTAGAAAATTTTATAATAGAAAATCTTGTAGGGTTTATAGGACTTAGTAGTTAATAGATGAAGGTTTAGAAATGATTCTTTTTATCTTTTAATTGTTTAAAACTAAAGAGATAGCAATGAATGTGGATTAGGGTTCTTGGAGGAAATTAAGGTTTCCCACTACTGGCCCTTGTCCTTCCATTGATATCTATTTATCTCAAGCCATTAACAAAACAAGTATTAACGAATCTCGAATCGTGGTCGTGACTATCATTAATTGATAGTGCGCCCGATAAGAGACTTAACATTTATTTTGCTAAGTTTTATAAACATTAAACTGTCAAAAAAAATTAAGTGATTTTTCATCCATTATTCTACCATATCCTACAAATCCTAGCAAGTAAGAAATTACTCGCTCATGATTATTAGCATAGTAAAATAGAGGTAGAAGATGAATGAAACCATATTTAAAATCAGAAAGTAATACTGAATGTAATGCAGAAAAGTAATGCGGAAAAGTAATGCAGAAAAGTAATGCGTAAAGTAAATGCGAAAAAATTAAAAGAAAAGACTATCTTTATTGATCAACTATTGCATTACAAAATTTCTCCTCAAAAAAGTAGATTACAAGAACCCTATTTTTTCTCGCTAGATCACTCTCTAGATCGATGGATAGATGAATGTATGATTTGATGACTTTGGAATGCACAGCTCCCGGTTCTTTATATAGTCTCTGAAACTAGAAACCTTAGATGCCATATTGGAGTAGGTGGCATTACGATCATGCCCCTAAATTTCCACATCCTACGGCCACTAACCGACCACAGAACTGCTGCCATTGCCACCTGTTCCCCGCCGAAACACGGAGGCGCGACCGCGTAGGTCCGTCTTGCCTGAATTTCGGGGCAGATGCTAATTGGTGCTATCCGTCCACCTCTCCGAAAATACCAAGTTGATTTATGACACCATGTATCGAAGGTTTAAACGAATGCGGCCGATGTAGCAGACTTCGTCAGATTCCCCCTCATTTGAGGGGTTTTTGATTGTGGGGACTCTCTACCCTGCAGTCGCAAGCCCATGCAGTTAATTACGCTACCGCATCGCGGTAACAACTTTCTCCTTCTCCAGATGGTCACTTCGTGTCGTGGGTGTTTGTTTTGTTTTTGGTTGCCCGTAGATTGTATACGGAGACTAATTTATGTTGTCGCCCGTAGGGCGTGGATTAGTCCAAATCCGTATCTTCTTAGATTTGGGTTTGGGGTTGGGTTTAAGGATACGTTAGTCTCATTTGAGACTAAGATCAACTTAAACGTTTGTTAAGGATCCGTTAGTCTAATTTTAGACTAAGATCAACTTAACGGGATCGTTTAGATCCAACAAGAGAGTATTTGGCCTCTGATGTTTAGTTTAGGGACATTGCGGTCGATTACCAGTTTAAGGACATGGTGGTCCAATGTTAGTTTAAGGACATCTCGGTCCAAGGTTAAGGACATCATAGTCCGTGGGTTTAAAGGGACCCCACAGTCCGAGGTTAAGGACATCATAGTCCGTGGGTTTAAGGACTCCACAGTCCAGTTTAAAGATGTCATAGTCTATGAAATGTATGGTTGTCGGGACCCGTCACCTCTCTGAAGACGTTGAAGGATTACAACGACAAATATCGGAGGAGTTCAGAGATGTACCCTTGAACCAAAGTTGATTAGGAGATCTGTAGTCCAATTTTGGAACTAAGATCAATTAATTAGATTATGAGCACATTGGCTCAGTTAAATCTGAATTGAGGACTTATGGCCAATTTGAGCTAAGTCCAATTAAGTTTGAAATGTTGGCCCTTTATTGGACTATTGAACATTTGTCTGGGTTCGGCCCCTCATTATTTAGCAATGCTAAACAAGAGTTTGAGGGCTCTGATAACATTTTGTCTTTGGCTGAGCACTAAACATTATAGCTCTGGATTTTAAGGCCCATTTGAAGGGGAGATTTGCCTCTGGAAAACTTAGCCAATTTGGGCTAAGCTGGTTTTAAAATAGTGTTAAGCACTAGAGGACATCTGGCGGTCACGTGTCCTCACGTGATGTATGAAAACAGTGTTAAACACCGGAGACAAAATGCTCAAAATAGTGTTAAACACTAGAAAGGAAGGGGTCACGTGAGGCGCCTGAAGATGGGGCCAGACCTCCTTTATTTTATTATCAGAATATTCAAATAAGTGTTAAACACTTTTAATCTTCAGGCCATCACGTGTTGGCACGTGATGAGTATCTATGTATTGATTATTAAAGTGTTTATTAGGGGCCACGTGGGGACACGTGAGGGTGCCCAAAATCAGTACTGCCTTTGGCTTTGTTCTCTTCATTTATGAGGGTCACGTGTGAGCACGTGAGGCATTGCCTCTGGGCTAATTCCTTCTTATTTTGTGGAGTCTGTTTAAGGGTCACGTGGGAACACATGACCTAGTCTTGTTCCTTCTTTTCTGATTATTGAGGATGGGGGTCACGTGTCACCACGTGACCAATTTCTTTACATGCATGGAGAGCTTTAAGTCTCTTGTTTTAAGAATTAAATTCTCTGTAGGGTTAAACCCTAATTCTGTTTTAGAGGAATTAGATTCCTATGAATTTGGAAGAATTAAATTCTCATATAGGGTTAAACCCTAGTTCTGTTTGGAGGAATTAAATTCCTATGAATTTGGAAGAATTAAATTCTCATATAGGGTTAAACCCTAGTTCTGTTTGGAGGAATTAAATTCCTATGAATTTGGGAGAATTAAAATCTCATATAGGGTTAAACCCTAGTTTTGTTTGGAGGAATTAAATTCCTATGAATTTGGGGGAATTAAATTCCTTAAACTCAAATTCTCCCCTTAAGTTTTGGATCTGCATGGCAGAATCTCCCCCATGAGAATTAAATTCTTAACTTGTGGAGAGATCTGCTTCTGCAGACCTTCAACCAAAGGAAGAACTATGTTCTTATTCAGAAGAGTTAAACTCTTAAATTTGAGAATTAAATTCTCTTTTATTTTATGGAGCTTAGATCTCTTTCCCCTTTCTCACCTAGGGTTTCTTTTCTCTCTTGAGAATTAAATTCTCCTCTCTTTTTTCTCTCTGTTGTTGTTCTTTCTCCAAAAATCAAAAGATCCAAGATCCCTTCTCTTCTCTTCTTGGCTCCTATTTATAGGAGAAAGAAAAGAATCAATTTGTTTAGTGAATCCTTCATTGAAAGATTTTGGTTGTTTTTGTAACTAACATGATCTTTTAGATCACTCAGTGAATTTTATTCACCATTGAATTTTTAATCCAGAAGATATTCTGTTTGTTATTCTTGGTGAATTTCAGGGGAATCTTTTCTTGTATAAAATCTTTCCATAAATTGGTGATTTTTAATCACCATTGGATTTTTAATCCAACGGTGCTCTATTTTACAGAGCACCATCTTTTTTGTTTGGAAAGATTTAAAGAAATATTTTCCCAGTTAGGGTCTTTGATTTCCCTTAATTAGAATTTAATTCTATTAGTTCAGAAGGCTTTTTTAAAAGTCTATCACGTGTTGGCACGTTATCCCATTATTTGATTATTAAATAGAATTTAATTCTATTGATTAAAGGGCTTAGGAACCTGTCACGTGTTGGCACGTGACCCTCTTGATTAAACATTTTATTCAGAATTTAATTCTGCCTTTTAACAGAGCTAAGGAATCATCACGTTTCAGCACGTGACCCTTGGTCACGTGCTGACACGTGATGCCCCATTGGGGTTTTTCTTTAGTGTCTTATTATATTTTTGTTTGACTAGAATTTAATCCTATAAAGCAGAGATCACAGGAACCTATCACGTGTCAACACGTGACCCTTGGTCACGTGATACCTCCATTGGGGTATTTCCTGGCTGTTTTGTTATATTTTTGTTTGATTAGAATTTAATTCTATAAAGCAGAGATCACAGGAACCTATCACGTGTCAACACGTGACCCTTGGTCATGTGTGAGCACGTGATACCCCATTGGGGTATTTCCTGGCTGTTTTGTTATATTTTTGTTTGATTACAATTTAATTCTATAAAGCAGAGATCATAGGAACCCATCACGTGTCAACACGTGACCCTTGGTCACGTGTGAGCATGTGATACCCCATTGGGGTATTTCCTGATATTTTATCAGGGAATAAATGCCCCCACAGCGTTGTTCTCACATGTCTGCACGTGAGTGCAACGCTGTCACCTTTGTGATCGTTGGATCTGTCTAGGGAATAGGGGAGATGAACCGTTCCCCATCACATCCTATAAATGCAAGAGTCCCTTCAGAAGCGCCTCCACTTTTTCCATCTTCTTTCTTGCTTGTTTTTCCTCTGAGAATTTAATTCTCTTTCCCAGAGCTTAGTTCTCTGATTCAAAATATTTTCAGAGTTTAACTCTGTCAACAAAGATTTCTTTTTTTCAGCTGAGAATCTTGAACGACCGAGGAACTCCTTGTAGAAATTTGGATTTTAAATCCACACCAAGGGTTTTTCCCTTTAACAAGAACCCATTTTTTTAAGTTCTTTTAAAAAGAAAACTGCTCAATCTTTAAATAATAAACCTCTTAGGGCTTCTTGATCTTCAGGGATCGATGGTGATGCTTATCTTCTCTCTGGAATTTAATTCCATTCCAAAGAGCTTTGGCTCTGAAAAATATTTTCTGGGAATTTAATTCCTCTATTCAAAAGGAATTTAATTCCTCTAAAGAACTCAGTTCTTCCCATAGAACTTCTTGGGGTTTTCTTGCCCTGAGTTGTTCTTTGCAAAAAAAAGAATTGCAGTAGAGTTTTCTTGGAATTTAATTCCCCTGTTCTGCTTGATTTTCGCAGAGTCCAAGATAGGTTTCTCTTTTGGGGGAATGTGTAGAGTCATTTGAATTCATTGAGAATCTTCCCTTTATTCTCATGATGATTGCTTGGCCTCATTGTTAGTGAGCCGCCATCTTGATTTTGTGGGACTCATGTGTTTTGTAACCAATGATCCCATAAAATAAGTCCTCTATCGCTTTCTTCCACTGTCTTTTTATATATATACATTTATAACATATATATATACACGTGTTGGCTTCGCTTAACAGTTTCCCCTTCTTTTATTTCAGGCACAATGACTTCTGTTCCATACTTCCCTTTTACCCACTCGGAGGTTGCCTTTCCTCAGTCACCGTCTGACGAAGAGGTGATGGCGATGATCAGGGCTCATGACCCGAATTGCACCAATCTACTTTTATGGGGAACTTGGTATGGTCATATTATCCGCGGTCGCCGTAGCTTTCTTTGTGAGGTACCGACAGAACCTACCTATCCATTTCTGCTGATGGATCATCCACGGATCGCCTTTGCTGTGGAGATGTTGAATTGGACCCCTATGGGACGGCTTGAGCCATCAACAACTGGTATTCCGAACCATCCTGTGCCGGCTATAGACATTTTAGGGCGCCGCATTTGCCAAGTCGAAGCCCAGCCATGGGGACAGATTTACAAGATATGGCTTACCCCTCGACATCCCACGGGCTATCTTCTCTGGGCCCGTTATACCCTGTCCGCCCATCGTGCGCAACTGCAGAGGGTCGGACTCTATCAGGCGATATATGCGTCTCTTTTCCACTATCAGTCTCCCCATGTCTGGTGGGTTAAGGACTTCTTAAACCAATGGAATCTTCCCACCAACACCTTTTTCTAGGGGACCGCGAAGTTTCAATTTCTCTGGAGGAGTTTCGCGAAATCTCAGGGTTTCCGGTTAGGGGGACACTCTATGAATAACTACTGCCTCCCGATGAGTATTCTTCGAAACCGAGCCTGCCATGCTTGACGGCCTGTCGACCGAGAATGCCGTTCGCCACAAGCGCTCAAGTTGATCAAGACTCTGAGAATTTTTGAAAAGCTATTCACAGAGTCAGAGGAGCAAGGCATCACTTTTTAAAGCTTTATCAATTGCTACCTTCGCGGAGATGTCCTATCAAAGACGGCTCCGAAGTTCGCGAATATCAACGACCCCTTTGGGTTCGGTTTCAATAAGCGGCCGACTAAAGAAGAGGACTTGCCGCAGTTCTACATTCCCATCATGTCAGCGGTATCTTTCAAGTCGATCGCAGCTCCTGGTATGGATGAGGAGACTTTCTTTGTGGGCTTCATCAGTGTTTGGCTCAGTTGGTTCTCCATTCCCATGCACCGTCGTTTCATGAGAGCCTCAGTTATTTACCCTGCTCATCGCATTGCCGAGGGGATGCGACTAGCTGTGGGCATTGCGGGGCTAGCGCATTTGTATCATGGGTTAAGTGCCGCGGCCAATACCTCAACTCCAGGCGTAGATGTGGTAAATTTCTCTCTTCATTACTTTACGTCCAGGATTGAGATGCACGTGCTGGGGGCATTTGCTGTGCACCAAAGACCCAGCTTTTATGACGCTTACACTTTTCCGCGACTCATGTGGTTGGTGGATGCTTCTGCTCCTGACCCGACTCAGTCTGGGGTTATTCGCGTGCTGGTTAATCCCTATGCCAATACAGGCAGGATGGTATTCAATGACCGAGTCCTCTCTGCTCCCTCAGGACCGGTTCAACAGCTCTGCGACTCGTCGAAAGAGGGGGTACCTTCTCTGAAGCCCAGGGAGGCCATGCACTTATATTCGATCAGACCAGGTTATCTGGTATTTCGTCAGAACGGTGCGACCCTTTTTATGCGGTACAACCCACACCGCTTTGCTCGGCAACTCGGATATGACCAGGGCGTCCCCTTCGAGGCATTTATATTGGAGCCTAGCCCGTCGTCAGAAGTTGTTCGTGACGCCGCTCATCACTTCATGCGGCTGAACACTGGTTCCCGCTTCATGATTCCTGAAGCTGATCATATTCCTCGATGTGTGGGGTCATTCACGGGCTGGTACCTCCACCGAGTCAGTCCAATTATTGCCGAGGAGAGGAGGGTGCTCCTCGGATATAGGGCTCCCACTCCGATCCAAGCCACGGGAGTTCTGCCGCAACCGCGTGCAGCGGTTCGCCCTCCCTTGAGAGATACCAGCGTCGTGCTTATCCTGGAGGTGGAGGAAGTGGATTTAACTCCCACAGCTGGCATGCCACTGCGTACTAGAGCTCAATTAAGGGCCAATAGGGCGCCAGTAGCAGTGTCATCAGCTGCGGCGTCAGCAATGGCCGTGTCGTCATCGGTAGCACCGCCGAGCGAGGACATTGAAGGCAAAGTGGGTCAACGCTGTACCAAAGCACCAAGGGGAAGGAAGCGATCGTCTTCGGCGGTTAGTTCTGGGCCCAAGAGGCGGAGGAAGACGGTCACCAATCTGCTCGACTCTTTAGTGGAATCCGAGCCTATTCTTCAAGATGAACCACTGGCCATGCAAGAATCGGATGGTGGTCTACTTTTCCCGGGTTCATTTGCCGAGGAAGCCGCATAATTGGCTGAGGCTATAAGACTCTCTCAAGATGAATCCGAGAATGTAAGGATCCCGAAGAGGCCTTATCCTGCCGTCATTTTTTACGAAGACCCTTCATCGATACGACGGCTATTTATAGGCCCTTTGGAAGAATGGGGTGAGAGGGCCCTTAAGCAGGCTGTTTCAGCCGACGCCGAAGACGCACTTTCATTGTGGACCGGTGGCCACGAGTCTACTCTCGAACCTCGGCAAGCATACCTCCTCAGGAAGGAGCGTCGGCTTGAACAAGCCATACTAGAGGCTCCTTTGCGCATCGGTATGTTCATGTATCTCTTTGTAATATTTTGCATTGCTCATATACATATATATATATATATATATATCCTTATCCTCGTACAAACTTTGCAGGGACTTCGACGATGGCGGAGGATCTGAGTTCGAGTCGCGCATTGACTGTAGTCTCCGCCAATATCCCTAATGAAACACTAATCAGTGTGGAGGGGGTCGATGCAACTGTTGCTCCTGCGATGGAGCTTCCCTCGGTGATTCCCGCTCCCCAAGTGCTTGCTCCCCCAGGAGAGGCATCTTTGTTGGTCGCCGATTCAATGGATCTTTCTGGGGGCGGCCCGGAGATTAGGGGACAGGTAGTCGAGGCTACCGTCCTTCCGCTGGAGCCTGTAGTGGCGGCCACTGCTCCTCGCTCGGAAGTCGTTACACTGACCCACGTCCCCGATGATGTGCCTGGGAGCATGGAGGAGGCCGCCGAAGCTGCTATCCCTCCAGCCCAGAATGGGAGAAGCATTGAAGGTAGCCTTCTATATTTTACATTAATAATCTCTCCATTATCTGAACCCTTCTGTCTTTTCAGAATTGCACGGATTGGCGGCATCTATTGCTGATCTGTCTCCCAGGAAGTCTTTTCAGCGCCTGTTGGAGATGGCCGCTCCGCAGGCGATATCTCCTCAACGCATCGTCCTCTCTTCTGGGCAAGGTTAGTGTCGTTTGCCCTCTTCTCACGGTGTTATCATTATTTCATATAATGACATTGATGTCTTCTACAGTTCTGGAAGTTGATGACGAGGTTGAGATTCTTGATGGGCCTGGGGATCCTTCAGACCCCTCTTGCATGACTGTGGGTAAGTAAAGTCTCAACGTTGTTCCATTTGCTCTTTGCTTACAAGTCTCACCGACTATTTATAAATCTGAACAGCTTTGCCATTTCTTACCATGCTGGAATCTTGCATCGTCATGCCACCCAACCCCTATGCTCTACGTGCCTCGGAACGGATGGCAAAGCTAAGCCTCCATTCCTTGTCAGCCCTAATTGAAGATCTTCGCGCTGGCAGTCCGATCACGGCCAAGCGTTTGCCGCTGAAGCCAACGGTTCTCTTCCCTTTCTTGCCACCTACCATAGTGAAACATTGGTGCAAGTCTGGGTTGAGTTTTGTCGGCAGGTGGAGGCTTGCTTGCATATTCTTGAATGTACACGCCTTCCTTCAGAGGTTGTGTCCATGAAGGCGAGCTTACAGGGGCTGATTGAGCGGTGCGCTGCGAACATGATATCATGCGAGAAGAGGCTCAGCCGTAAGTTTTCGGAGAGGGAGCTGGCTTCCAAAGCGCTGAGGGAGCTTCAAGCCAGTCTTACGACCAAGACCACTAGAGCATATGAACTTTGGTGGGTGCTTCAAGAGGCTATCAAGGAGGTGGTAGCCATTGATAAGGCCGCCGTTTTTACTCGTGAAATGGTCGAAGCCCATAAGGTTACTGAAAAAGAGCTTGAAGGCCGGCTTGCCTCATACCAGGCCCAACAAGCTCAAGCAGAGGCTCGTCTTTTGACGATAATAAATCATGAAGCCGAGGCCCAGCGGAAAAGGGGTGAACTGGCAAACCTACTGAATCGTCCGCCGGCTTGAAGAATTGTATATATATATTTTTATTCTTCTTTTGTACATACTTCTGAATGAGAGTATATTTTCTTTTATTCTTTCATAAATTGTACTTTGTATTCATTTTGATTCATGAATAAAAGACATATTTTGCTTCATGATGATGTGTCCCTTTTAGTAAATGCATTTTGTGGATAATCTATTTTGATTTCTCCGTAGGACAGCGATGGCTTAGGATTCAGGGTTAAGATCTGCCTCCTAAGACTTTTCAACTTTATGAGCCGTGAGGGTCTCATAAAGAATTTTCTCCCTGCAGGTCGAGAGGATCCCGTAGGTGTAATTTCTCCTTAGGAGTCGTGAGGATTCCTAAGTGCGTTTTCTTCTGAGAGTCGTAAGGATCTCACAAAAGAGTTTTCTCCCTTACAAGTCATGAGGAACTGTAAGTGATGGACGAGGTTGACATTATCCGCATTTCACGGAGTCAGGGGTTGCTCTGGCTATTTCCCACGGGGTCAAGATTGACTTTAGCCATGTTCTATGGGACCAGGATTTGCTCTGGATGCTTCTCACGTGGTCAGGATTGACATAGGCCGTGTTCCACATGACCAGGAATTTGCTCTGGATGCTTCCCATGGGGTCTGATTGACATAGCCGTGTTCTGCGAGGACCAGGCTCCGCTCTGGACACTTCCCACGGGGTCAGGATTGACATAGGCCATGTTCCACGTGACCAGGAATTTGCTCTGGATGCTTCCCACGGGGTCTGATTGACATAGCCGTGTTCTGCGAGGACCAGGCTCCGCTATGGACGTTTCCCACGGGGTCAGGATTGACATAGGCCGTGTTCCACATGACCAGGAATTAGCTCTGGATGCTTCCCACGGGGTCTGATTGACATAGTCATGTTCTGCGAGGACCAGGCTCCGCTCTGGACATTTCCCACGGGGTCAGGATTGACATAGGCCGTGTTCCACATGACCAGGAATTTGCCTTGGATGCTTCCCACGGGGTCTGATTGACATAGCCGTGTTCTGCGAGGACCAGGATCCGCTCTGGACGTTTCCCACGGGGTTAGGATTCACATAGGCAGTGTTCCAAGAAACCAGGAATTTGCTCTGGATGCTTCTCACGGGGTCTGATTGACATAGCCGTGTTCTGCGAGGACCAGGCTCCGCTCTGGACGTTTCCTACGGGGTCAGGATTGACATAGGCCGTGTTCCACATGACCAGGAATTTGCTCTGGATGCTTCCCACGGGGTCTGATTGACATAGCCGTGTTCTGCGAGAACCAGGATCCGCTCTGGACGTTTCCCACGGGGTCAGGATTGACATAGGCCGCGTTCCACGAAACCAGGAATTTGCTTTGGATGCTTCCCACGGGGTCTGATTGATATAGCCGTGTTCTGCGAGGACCAGGCTCCGCTCTGGACGTTTCCCACGGGGTCAGGATTGACATAGGCCGTGTTCCACATGACCAGGAATTTGTTCTGGATGCTTCCCACGGGGTCTGATTGACATAGCCGTGTTCTGCGAGGACCAGGATCCCCTCTGGATGTTTCCCACAGGGTCAGGATTGACATAGGTCGTGTTCCACGTGACCAGGAATATGCTCTGGATGCTTCCCACGGGGTCTGATTGACATAGCCGTATTCTGCGAGGACCAGGATCCTCTCTGGACGTTTCCCACGGGGTTAGGATTGACATAGGCCGTGTTCCATGTGACCAGGAATTTGCTCTGGATGCTTCCCACGGGGTCGGTTTGATATAGCCGTGTTCTGTGAGGACTAGGATCCGCTCTGGACATTTCCCACGGGGTCAGGATTGACATAGGCCGTGTTCCACATGACCAGGAATTTGCTCTGGATGCTTCCCACGGGGTCTGATTGACATAGCCGTGTTCTGCGAGGACCAGGCTCCGCTCTGGACGTTTCCCACGGGGTCAGGATTGACATAGGCCATGTTCCACGTGACCAGGAATTTGCTCTGGATGCTTCCCACGGGGTCTGATTGACATAGCCGTGTTCTGCGAGGACCAGGCTCCGCTATGGACGTTTCCCACGAGGTCAGGATTGACATAGGCCGTGTTCCACGTGACCAAGAAAGGTTGACTCTCGGTTTTTTGTGCATCGTCGAGTCATGGAACTGGGAATTTTGCCGCAGCTCCGATTTGTTGATGTCGTGTCTGTTGAAATGAGACGGATATTGAGATGATATCCAGGCTGTCTGTGAACCATTAAGATTTGGCTTTTTCTTCTGATGGAGCCTGGGGAGGGAAGGTGTGATTCCTTCTTTGTTTGCGCCCCTGGATTGTATACAGGGATTGATGTGATATTTCCTGTAGGGTAAAAGGTTTCGTTTTATATATTTTTCTTTCTGCGATGCTCTATCATTTCAGCTTTTATATCGCGAAGGTCGCGATTGCCCAATCATTTCGGCTATTTTTCGCGGTGCCCAATCATTTCGGCTATTTGTTTTATTTTTACTCGCTGCTTTTTATTGCGAGTTGCCCAATCATTTCGGCTATTTTGCATGCATATATTTTTACTTGCTGATTTTGTTGCAAGTTGCCCCATCATTTCGGCTATTTCGTATGCATGTGTGGCTCGCTGGCTTTTCGCTGCAAGCTTGGAATTAGACACCGATTTTGGCATCGGCACTGCTACAACTGGGATATTGCCATGAGCGAATCATCATTTGCCTTCGTTGATGTCGAACAAAGGTGGCTTAGTAGACAGGGTTAGGATCCTGTCGACTAAGGCTTTTGACTTCATGAGCCGTAAGGGTCCCATAAAGGTATTTCTCCCTACGAGTCGTGAGGATCTCGTAGGTGCGTTTTCTCCTTAGGGATCGTGAGGATTCCTAAGTGCATGGTCTCTTATAAGTCGTAAGGATCTTACAAGAGTGCTTTCTCCTTATAAGTCGAGAGGGCTTACAATGGGGGTTCACTGTGCATACATATCCCTAGTTACGGATGGGACTTTGTTAGGGAAATGTTTATTCACGCCCGTGAATTGTATACAAGGGTCATCGTTGAGCCGCTTGTACGGCGGCATTGGAGGTTGTGGTGGACGCTTAAGAACAGGTTCAGATCCCTGTAGCTTAAGACTTTTGAATCTTATAAGCCATGAGGGTCTCATAAGAGCGTTCTCCTTACGAGTCGTGAGGATCTCGTAAGTGTAATTTCTCCTTAGGAATCATGGGGATCCCTAAGTGTGTTGCTCTCTTGTGAGTCGTAAGGATCTCACGCAGGTGGTTTCTCCTCACAAGATCGAGAGGACCTTGCAAGTGTCATTTAACGAGATCGCGCCCTTTCGGGTTTTCACAAAAACTCGCCGGTAGGCCTGCTGTTTTTACTCACGGAGCCCTTTCGGGTTTTCATCCGTGCCCATTTGCTTATGGACATACTGTTTTTTTTAATTATATATATATATATTTTATTTTTTATTATTTTCCGTGTCAGCCTTGGGATGCTGCAGTCCACAGTAGTTTATCGACGTCTCGGTCAACAGCCAGTTTTAGGACATAGTGGTCCATTGTTAGTTTAAGGACGTTTCGGTCTGATAGCCGGCTACTACTTATAGAGTTTGGGCTCAGGAAGATAGCGATCGGACATAGTCGTCGTCATCTATCGTTGACCTAAGCCGTGACTCGTCAGGCGTAGTATTTCTTTAGGAAGCGACCGTTTATTGGCCTGAAAGGTCTTTCTGTTAGTGTATATGCATTAGAGGCCATTACTGTATCATACTGGTTTGTATATTACTTAATGGAAGCTTGGGATATTCACAGTTGTATAGACAATCTTGCTCAAAATAGTAGTATGCTACTTGGTTTGTTTCTACTTTAATGTGTACACGTGTTTCTTTAGTATATCACTTATACACATTAGTGGAGTCCTTAGGATCTTTGCTTGATTACCAGCGTTGTGATGGCAGTCACACTTGTGGGGGCTGGGTAATCCACAAGCACATCCTTATGCAGGTCCCTAGTCGTAGGACTATCGAGACAGGGCATCGATACTCCGGAGTAGACTAGCGTATGCGCTTCTCATCCCAGCAGGAGAGACAGTCTGTCCCACAGCCGTCAATACGTCGTACTTGAGATAGTATGCGGGTGCTCGTCAGGTTACGAGTACACTGGACAGGACTCGTCGGGAACTGTTGGTTGGTACTATACCTATCATCAGTTATCAGTTCCCAGGTGACATGAGTACAGCTTAGTCCGCTGACTTGACACTGTCACTTCGCCTCGAGTGTGTTCCCACTGTACTTTGATTACTACCCTACCACGGCTTAAAGGAGTCGTGCAAACAGGTAGTGGTTGGGTGCAGTCCCGAAGCACTTGGAGGCAGTGACGGTTAGACATGATTCGTCTCTCCCGGTATTGGGGGTTGATATCGCACTGTGTCTAGGAGAGCCATTACACAAAGTCCCTGGCCAGGGCAAGCGAGATATACTAGTAGGTTTCCAGTGTTATCTCAGGGTGTTCTGGGCTACACTCCGACACGACTTGTACCGCTATTAGGGGACTGACGTTTACCGCCCCCTAGGCCCGCCATGCGATATTCTCAGACGAACAGACCGGACTGTACGGAGATTGTCACATTCAGGCTCAGTAGGAGTTCAGATGGGTTTCACCTCGTCCGTCTTCTTATCGGCATCTACCTGGGGGTCGTTACGCACAGTTAGTGCCGCTTGCGGTCTGTGGTTAAACCCACTGCCGGCGTAGTGTCGAGTCTTTAGAGTCCCACACAGAGAGCTATTCGCTTTTAGGCAAAAGAGTAGAGGTCGCATGGTTTTGCGACAGGGTTCGGTCACATCCGTGCACTTGTGCACGTTTAGTGTCCGGGCAGTTATCACTAGCGGGCTTTGGTTTAAGCCAGATCCTAGTATACATTTTGGGATTGGTTTTATCTCGTTTGTATTCGTGTTCCTCGGAACGCGGATGCGGGTGTGTATGCACGGTTGACAGAGACAGAGGCAGAGGATTCTCATTAGGGTTGTTGACTGTTGACTTTTGCTAAACCCTAATGAGAATTAGAAATATGATTAATGATAATATTAAGTGTTATTGTGCCATGGTTGGGTTGAAAGGTTGACTTTGTTGACTTGTTGACTTAGTTGACCGGTTGACTAGGTTGGACTTGTTGACCATCATCATGACAATGGCTATCATTTCTTGGCATTGACCTTTGCTTGCTTGCTTGTTCACAAATTGCATTTAATACATGAAATGATATTGCCATTTTATATGATGACAACCATCACATAATACTCAATTATTATTATTTGTTATGATTATTTTGGATTATGAGAGCAAGGGTGGAAAAAGTCTTGCTCATTCTCTCATTCTCATTCTCTCTCATCCTCAAGCTCTCCCTCTTCCTCTTGCTCTCTCTAGCTCAAGGAAACTCCCTCTCATGAGTTGAGAACCATTTCCTTAGAGATAAAACTCAAAACACTTCTCTACTCATCCTAGTATACAAGGTCTAGCAAACCAAGTGTTCTAGTTTCCTCTAGATTGAGGTTGGAGCCAAAGGTAGAAGCTTTCAGGTGGATCCATCTTCGGCACAAGGAGACGACGAGGAGAGAACCATCCGACCACCACAAGGAGTCGAAAAGAAGGAGTTCAAGTTAAGGTATAACCCCCTAACCGAGTAGGTAAAACTCCCAGTTAGGTTGTTAGATAGTTGTTTAACAAAGATCCGTATTTAGAGTCCATGTTACCCCCAAAGAAAAAATCGTTTTTCACCATTTCCGCAATCCCAAATAACCGGGGATGGGTAACGTGGACTTACAGTGGTATCAGAGCCAGGTTAAACACTATCTAACATGTTAGCAAAGTAACTAGAAGTTCGATCGGAGAAAAAGTCACAAAATACGCCCGAAATATCAACTTTCTGCCGATTTTGTTTTCTGTTCTAAAATTAATAAATCATGTACTAAAAATCGGATCAGGGTTTTTAAAGAACAAGCAAGAAAAATGGTCCACTAACTCGGTCAAAGCGCCGCGGAACCACGGCAGGAGCTTGCTCCCGCCGCGGATCCGCGGCCGAGTTGACTCGGTCGTGGGAAATTTTTCCTGCAGTGTGTTCAGTGGGGTGTTTTGGGATTTTTACAATATGTTTTTTCTGCCCAGATTTTACAGAAAGCAAAATTTGTTTTTGGGGTTTAAAAATCCGTATTTTGATCGAACGTCTAAAGACTTTAGCTAACGGGTTTATATCTGTGATGTGATATATGTATTGAACGTCTGCTAATCGCTTTACATCGATTAGTGGGGGTTATACATATCTGTGATCTGTAATGTTGATGGTATGTGTATATGAATTCATTGGATTGTCGCGGATGAATAGCCGGGGGGTTGTGAGATGTGAGTTTTCTTTTTCTTTCAATTCATGTAATTTGTAATTGATGTAATATTATTTATATGGCCGCACAACCGGGATGGGGTTGTAGCCGTCATTGTATAATTTCTTTTACTGTTTTTGCTCCTAGGATAGACCCAAGGTGGGGTGCACAAACTACCGGGTACCTCGAAGTGCCGAGTGGCCTACTCATGGTGTTGAGGGAGGTTGCTTCGCTTCGGGTACTTGGCGGGTAGTTTGCCGCACCCGTAGGGGTCTAGGGTGGGGTCTTGGCTATTCATCGCGACCGTGTAATTCGCTCTTCGTTACAGGCTCGTACGGAATGCGGATTCCTAGTATATCCAATGTGTTCATCTGTGATCTGGAATGGCTATCATTGCATGTGACGAATGTATATATCTATATATGATATCTATTTAGGCGTTGCTTATGTTTTGCATCCGCGCTAGTCCAGCCCCCGCTCTGTCGTTAGTTAAGTAACCTAACGGGTAATGACGGGGCCCCGTGGCGAATGCGGATGGCATAAGCGTACGTCATATTTTCGTTGTTTTCTGCAATGGTAGGATTAAATGATGGGACACATTAAATTAATGCAAGAAAATAAACCAAAGTAAAGTCGTTGGAACACTTTCAAAACCACTCGGTTTCTTTTCGAAAACAACTTTTAAACGCGGAGCTTAAGCCACTCCTTTTAAAAGCTATCTCGTTCCATCGATTATATCAAGTTCACTACGTTCACGGTTTCTCCAAAACCATTCGTAGCCCTCCATCATTTCAGTTAAATATTCGGTAGTATTCAAGCTATATATTTTGTCCTTACGCCAAGGCATAGTGATTGGTAGCTGCCGGATATTTATCTGTTGCATAGAGAATGCGTTGGTTTGAGACAGTCGTACTGCCATTTTGGCCTACGTCAAGGGTAGGTACGGGTGGGTTCAAATTAACCTGGATAATGATGGGTAGAACTTGACATGTGACTTATGATATTTTGACCTCACGCCAAGAGCATGGGGCAAAAATCCACATCGGGAGTTTCTAAAGAAACTGAAACTTGCTAGCGCTGCATACCATTTGGAGTGTGATGATTCTGGTTGGATTCCTTCAGTTTTTTCACACAATGATATTTGGATCCTGATCCTACTGTGAGTATATGCTACTCCTCCGGAACTTTCTCACTTAAGGATTAATGCTATAAACCAAGTAGGTGTCTAGAAAGGTGTTAGCGGGGCTACGCCCACAGGGAAAAGAGGTTATTTAATTAAGGAACTTCGCGAAAGCGTTGGAAAACCTCCCTCGAAGTACCAACACTGGCTTGGCTGAACGGTTAATCAAGTATTGTACGGTGAGATTGATCCCGACTAATTCTTCCTTTTTTGGTTTGAGGAGGGATTCGAGAGACAGTGGGAGCCATCCTGTTTAGACAAACTAAAAACCACTCTAAACTTGCAAGAGCATCATGCTAAAGTGTTTCTTCTCTCTCTCCTAATTGCAGCGACCAAACATCATGACCGGACTTAAGTTACTACAAGATAAAAACATACTGACAGGGCCAAACTACAAAGATTGGCTCAGGAATGTAAAAATGGCAATCACTTTTGACAAGTTGGGGTATCTCCTTACCACCAAAGCTCCCCCTGTCCCAGGTCCCAAAACCAGCGTCGCGGATAAGGAAATCCGTAAGACCTGGGAAATCGACTGCGCGAAGGCCAAGTGCCTCGTGCTTGCCTCTATGGACAATGAACATCAGAGGAGGCACGAGAATATGGACCTTGAATCCATATTTCTCCATACAAAAGAACTGTATGGAGAGCAATCCCGTATCGCCAGATACGAAGTCTCGAAAAAGCTGTTTTCGGCGAGATTGGCCGTCGGATCATCGGTAGCGGAACACGTGCTTAAGATGATTAGCTTCATTGAGGAGCTCGCGGACGCTGGGACCACGTTAGAGAACGAGCTCTACACGGACTTGATTCTCCAGTCCCTTCCTTCCACTTACGCCCAGTTTATCCTGAACTTCAACTTGCAAGAAAAAGAAGTTGAACTTTCAGAACTCCTCAACATGCTGAGGAGTGCAGAGGGCTGTTAGTGTATATGCCCTAGAGGCCATTACTGTATCATACTAGTATGTATATTACTTAATGAAAGCTTAGGATATTCACCTTGTATATACAATCTTGCTCAAAATAGTAGTATGCTACTTGGTTTATTTCTACTTCAATGTGTACATGTGTTTACTTTTGTATATCGCCTATACACATTCGTGGAGCCCTTAGGATCTTTGCTTGATTACCAGCGATGTGATGGCCGTCACACTAGTGGGGCTGGGTAATCTATAAGCACATCCTTATGCAGGTCCCTGGTCGCAGGACTATCGAGACAGGGCATCGATACTCCGGAGTAGACCAGCGCATGCGCTTCTCATCCCAGTGTGGGAGACGGTCTGTCCCACAGCCGTCAGTACGTCGTACTTGAGATAGTATGCGGGTGCTCGTTAGGTTACGGGTACACTGGACAGGACTCGTCGGGAACTGACTAGTTGGTATTATACCTATCGTCAGTTATCAGTTCCCAGGTGACATGAGTACAGCTTAGTCCGCTGACTTGACACTGTCACTTCGCCTCGGGTGTGTTCCCACTGTACTTTGATCACTACCCTACCACGGCTCAAAGGAGTCGTGCAAACAGGTGGTAGTTGGGTGCAGTCCCGAAGCACTTGGAGGCAGTGACGGTTAGACAGGATTCGTCTCTCCCGGTATTGGGGGTTGACATCGCGCTGTGTCTAGGAGAGCCATTACACGAGTAGTCCCTGGCCAGGGCAAACGAGATATACTGGTAGGTTTCCAGTGTTATCTCAGGGTGTTTTGGGCTTCGCTCCGGCACGACTTGTACCGCTATTGGGGGACTGACGTTTACCGCCCCCTAGGCCCGCCATGTGATGTATCAGACGAACAGACCGGACTGTACGGAGAATGTCACACTCAGGCTCAGTAGGAGTTCAGATGGGTTTCGCCTCGTCGGTCTTCTTGTCGGCATTACCTGGGGACCGTTACGCACAGCTAGTGCCGCTTGCGGTCTGTGGTTAAACCCACTGCCAGTGTAGTGTCGAGTCTTTAGAGTCCCACACAGAAAGCTTTTCGCCTTTAGGCAAAAGAGTAGAGGTCGCATGGTATTGCGACAGGTCGCATGGTTTTGCGACAGGGTTCGGTCACATCCGTGCACTTGTGCACGTACAGTGTCCGGACAGTTTACACTAGCGGGCTTTGGTTTAAGCCAGATCCTAGTGTACCTTATGGGATTGGATTTATCCAGTTTGCATTCGTGTTCCTCGGAACGCGGATGCGGGTGTGTATGCACAGTTGACAGGGAGGCACAGACAGCGGATTCTCATTAGGGTTGTTGACAGTTGACCATTGACTTTTTGCTCAACCCTAATGAGAATATGATATGTGATTAACTATTATATTAATTAAGTATTATGGTGACTTGGTTGTTGAATTTGTTGACTTGTTGACTTTTGTTGACCGGTTGACTAGGCTTGACTAGTTGACCATCATGATAACCATGGCTATCATTTCATGCCAAAGACTTTTACTTGCTTGTTCTTTTGAGTAAAATGAGTGCATGACATGATAAGGTTATGGTTGCTTCAACCATCACATAAGACTTTTATTGATATGATGAGTTATGATTACTTTGGATTATGAGAGGGTGAGAGACAAAAGAGAGCCTCATTCTTTCTTGCTCATTCTCTCTCTTGTTCTTGAGCTCTCCACTTTGCTCTCACTCTCATCCTCTTGCTCCCTCTCTTGACTCTATGGTTCATATCTCTCATGTGTTGAGAATCAAGAACCATAGATAAAATCCCATTCTAAATCTTCTCTACTCATTCTAGTTCACTAGGTTTAGCAAACCAAGTGAACTAGTTTCTTCAAAGAACGAAGAAGGAGCTAAAGGTTGGAGCTTTCAGGTGGATCTATCTTCGGCGTACGGAGACAACGAGAAGAAGCCATCGGACCACTATTGGAGCTTGAAGACGAAGGAGTTCAAGACAAGTTTAGGTATAACCATCTTCATCCGAGTAGCTAACTCTCTTTAGCAAGTTTGCTAGTTTTAGTTTAGGAAAAGATCCCGACTTTGTTTAGTCCATGTTGCCCCTTGCGCTAAAAATTTGATTTTTATACCGTTTCCGCCTCCCCGTAAGAGCCGGGGGTCGCAACGTGGACTTACAGTGGTATCAGAGCCTAACTAAACTTAAACTAGCTTGGTAGTGAAGTGTAACGAAGTTCGGAACCGGAAAAATCCAAAAACCAAACTTTTTCAAAATCCTAGTTTCTGTTAAACTTTTTTCTGGTCAAAACAAGATTTGTTATACACCTAAATTCGGCTCAGGGTTTTGTGTGAACACCCAAGAAAAACGATCCCCTAATTCGTTCAAACCGCCGCGGATCCGCGGCCTCACCTATTCATTGAGCCGCGGAACCGCCGCCGTTTAGAGTCTTCTGGTGATCGTCTTTCGTGCAGTGTGTCTCTGTATTGGTTTTGGGATTTTTAAAATATGTTATATGTGCCCAGATTCTCCAGAACAGAAATTTACTTTTGGGGTCCTATAATTTCGTATTTTTTCCGAACTTCACTACACTTTGACTATGATGGTTATATCTGTGATGTTTGCATGTATTGAACGTCGGCTAATCGCTATAAGTCGATTAGTCGGGGTTATACATGATCTGTGTTTGATATTGGAATGTGTATATAAATATGTTGGATTGTCGCGGGTGAATAGCCGGGGGTTGTGAGACGAGAGTTTTCTTTTCTTGCAATTCATGTAAATTTGTAAATTGATGTAATAATTATTTGTATGGCCGCACAACCGGGTCGGGGTTGTAGCCGTCATTGTATAATTTCTTTTTACTGTTTTTGCTCCTAGGATAGACCCATGGAGGGGTGCACAAACTACCGGGTATGCCGAAGTGTCGAGTGGCCTACTCATGGAGATGAGGAAGGTTGCTACGCTTCGGGTACTTGGCGGGTAGTTTGCCGCACCCGTAGGGGTCTTGGGTGGGGTATTGGCTATTCACCGCGACCGTGTAATCTGTTTTTGTTACAGGCTCGTACAAATTACAGATTCCTAGTATATCCAATGTATTTATCTGTGATCTGAAATGTTTATCATTGCAGTATATCTATATATGATATTATTTAGGCGTTGCTTATGTTTTACAGACGCGCTAGCCCAGCCCCCGCTCTGTCGTTAGTTAAGTAACCTAACGGGTAATGACGGGGCCCAGTGGCGAATGCGAATGGCATAAGCGTACGTCATATTTTGGTTGTTTTCTGCAATGGTAGGATTAAATGATGGGACGCATTAAAAGAACTATTGCAAGAATATCACGCATTAAAAGAACTAATGCAAGATAATAAACCAAGTTAAAGTCGTTGGAACACTTTCGAAAAACCACTCGGTTCTTTTCAAAACAAACTTTTAAAATACGGAGTTTGAGCCACTCCATTTAAAAGCTATCTCGTTCCATCGACTAAATCAAGTTCACTACATTCACGGTTTTGCCAAAACCATTCGTAGCCCTCCGTCGTTTCACATGAATAGTCAATAGTATTCAAGCTGTGTTTGTTGGCCAAAGTCAAGGCATAGTGATTGGTAGCTATTGGGTATTCATGTGCAGCATAGATAGATGCGTTGGTTTGGAACAGTCGTACTGCCTTGTTGGCCAAAGTCAAGGGTATGTACGGGTGGATTCAAATTAACCTGGAGAACGACGGGTAGAACTTGACATGTGACTTATGATTTGTTGGCCAAAGTCAAGGTCATAAGAGCATGGGGCAAAAATCCACATCGGGAGTTTCATAAGTACTGAAACTTGCTAGATTTGCATACCATTTGGAGTGTGATGATTCTGGTAGGATTCCTTCAGTTTCGTCACGCGATGATATTTGGATCCCGATCCTACTGTGAGTATATGCTACTCCTCGGGAAATTTCTCACTTAACGATCAATGCTATAAACCTAGTAGGTGCCTAGAAAGGTGTTAGCGGGGCTACGCCCCCAGGGAAAAGAGGTTCTCTAATTAAGGAACTTCGCGAAAGCGTTGGAAACCCTCCCTCGAAGTACCGACACCAGCCTGGCCGAACGGTTAAGCAAGTATTGTACGGTGAGATTGATCCTGACTAATTCTTCCTTTATGGTTTGAGGAGGGATTCGAGAAACAGTGGGAGCCATCCTGTTTAGACAAACTAAAAACCACTCTAAACTTGCAAGAGCATCATGCTGAGTGTTTTCCTCTTCTCTCCAAATTGCAGCGACCAATCAACATGACTGGACTTAAGTTACTCCTAGATAAAAACAAACTGACAGGGTCAAACTACAAAGATTGGCTCAGGAATGTCAAGATAGCAATCACTTATGACAAGCTGGGGTATCTTCTTACCACCAAAGCTCCCCCTGTCCCTGGTCCAACTTCCAGTGTCGGGGATAAGGAAATCCGCAAGACTTGGGAGATTGATAGCGCGAAGGCCAAGTGCCTCCTGCTTGCCTCGATGGACAACGAACATCAGAGGAGGCATGAGAATATGGACATGGAATCCATATTGCTCCATACAAAAGAACTGTATGGAGAGCAATCTCGTATCGCAAGATACGAAGCGTCGAAAAAGTTATTCTCGACAAGAATGGCCGTCGGATCATCAGTAGCCGAGCACGTGCTAAAGATGATCGGCTACATTGAGGAGCTCGCTGACCTAGGGATCACATTGGAGAGTGAGCTATATACGGATATAGTTCTCCAGTCCCTTCCTTCCACTTACGCCCAGTTTATACTGAACTTCAACCTACAAGAAAAAGAGGTTGAACTTTCAGAGCTCCTCAACATACTGAGGAGCGCAGAGGGCACCCTACAGAAAGGTAGGGATACATCCACTTTGTTTGTAGGAGGATCATCTTCTTCTAGGTCCAAGGCGAAAGCCAAGGGAAAGAAGAAGAAGGCCCCCGCCAAACCAAGGGGCGGTGTTAGTAAGGTGGATACGAAGGGAAAAGGTAAAGCAACAAAGATAGCGGGGAAGCTTGTGGATAAGGAAGAATGCTTCTATTGTCATAAGAAAGAACACTGGAAGAATGATTGCAGGGCCTGGAAGGCCAGAACACAGGAATTGAAGCAGGTTGCAGCTTCAGCTTCAGGTGTGTATGTTATTGAAAACTGTCTTTCAATAAACTCTACTTCCTGGGTATTGGATACCGGATCAGGATCTCATATCTGTAATTCTTTGCAGGCGTTGAGAAACCGTAGTGTTTTGAAAGCAGGTGACATGACCCTCAGAGTTGCGAACGGAGCTAGCATGGATGCTAAAGCCGTGGGGGACTATCACCTAGGAATGTCAGATGGACATGTTTTGGTTTTGCGTAATTGCTTTTTTGTACCCAACGCAACTTGTAATATCATTTCTGTATCTTTAGTTTCTAAAGAAGGTTATGAATTTGCGTTTGTAAGTAATGTTGTAAACATTCACCTTAATCAAGTTTTGATTGGGTCAGGTACTTTGAGTAATGGTATATACGTGTTAAACCAACCACAGATTTTTAATGTCCAGAATACACACAAAAGAAAGTCTCCAGAAATAAATCAGACTTTCTTATGGCATTGTAGATTGGGTCACATCAATGAGAGAAGGTTGACTAAGTTACATACAGAAGGGTATTTGAATGCGTTCGAATATCAGTCGTATGCCACTTGTCAATCCTGTCTCAAAGGAAAGATGACAAAGACTCCGTTTACTGGACATGGAGTAAGAGCGAGCGAGCTCTTGGGACTCGTACACAGTGACGTGTGCGGTCCAATGTCTACACATGCCCGAAGCGGACATTCTTACTTCATTACTTTTACGGATGACTTCTCAAGGTACGGTTATGTCTTCTTAATGAAACATAAGTCCGAGGCCTTTGGAAAATTCCAGGAGTATAAGAATGAAGTAGAGAAACAGACCGGCAAAAGTATTAAGATTCTAAGATCGGATCGAGGTGGAGAATACTTAAGTGCCGAGTTCCTGGACTATTTAAAAGAGAACGGAATTCTCTCTCAGCTTACTCCTCCTTACACCCCGCAACATAACGGTGTATCGGAGAGACGGAACCGCACCCTATTGGATATGGTGCGGTCCATGATGGGTAACGCTGAGTTACCGCGATCATTCTGGGGGTATGCGCTAGAATCAGCTGCGTACCTTTTGAACCGAGTTCCGACTAAAACTGTGCCTTCCACACCATATGAAATGTGGTGTGGGAAGAGACCCTATCTTAAGCACATTAAGACATGGGGATGTCCGGCTTTTGTCAAAAAGCAGCATGCGGACAAGCTCGAGGCACGCTCAGTACAGTGCAAGTTTGTGGGGTATCCAAAGAACTCAAAAGGATATTTCTTCTACTGTGAAGAGGAACAAAAGGTTCTTGTTTCTCGTCATGCCTACTTCTTGGAAACTGAGTTTTTGGAAAACCAGATAAGTGGGAGCACAGTAGAACTGGAAGAAATTCCAGAACCACGGACTATTACTGAAAGTTTAGTGGAACCAGAAGGTTCGGAAGAACAGGACATTCCTGCGCCGCTCCGCAGAAGTAGTAGGCAGTCTCATCCGCCCGAGAGATACTACGGTTTTCTCATAGACGGGGATAGAGAGGATTGCATCATAGATTATGATGAACCTACTAGCTTCCAGCAGGCCGTTCAGAGCGTTGACTCAGTGAAATGGCTGGATGCAATGCGGACCGAAATGGAGTCCATGTACACCAACAAGGTATGGACGTTGGACATTGCTCCAGACGGGGTAAAACCCGTAGGATGCAAGTGGATCTTCAAAAGGAAGATTGGTGTAGATGGACAGGTTGAAACCTATAAAGCTAGGCTGGTAGCAAAGGGTTTTCGTCAAAGACCTGGCTTGGACTATGACGAAACCTTCTCTCCAGTAGCCATGCTGAAATCCATTCGGATCCTTCTTGCCATTGCTGCCTTCCACGATTATGAGATTTGGCAAATGGACGTAAAGACAGCTTTTCTAAATGGAAATTTAGAGGAGTGTGTCTATATGGACCAGCCAGAGGGTTTCAATCAGAGTGGGAGCAGCGGAAAAGTGTGCAAGTTGCTTAAGTCCATCTATGGACTAAAGCAGGCATCGCGGAGTTGGAACATCTGCTTTGATGAGACGGTCAAAGAATTTGGCTTTATCAAAAATCCAGATGAACCATGCATCTATAGTAGATTTGTAGCGAGAACTGTAGTATTCCTCGTTTTATACGTGGATGACATTCTCTTAATAGGAAATGACATTCCTATGCTACAATCTGTCAAGGGGTTCTTGTCACACAGGTTCTCCATGAAAGACCTGGGTGATGCCTCGTACATTCTGGGTATCCGGATCTACCGTGACAGATCCAAGAGGATATTAGGACTTTCACAGTCCAGGTACATCGACACCATACTGAAGAGATTCAGTATGGAAGATTCCAAGCGCGGTAACCTACCGGCTTGTCACGGGATCACCCTCTTTAAAGAGATTTCTCCCAAGACTGATTTGGAGAGGGATCGCATGTCTATTATACCCTACGCTTCTGCGGTAGGCTCTATAATGTATGCGATGTTGTGTACCAGACCGGATGTAGCTTATGCACTGAGTGTGGTAAGCCGGTATCAGTCAAACCCTGGGGAGAAACATTGGATAGCAGTAAAGAACATTCTCAAGTACCTGAGAAGGACTAAGGAGATGTTCTTGGTGTATGGCGGAAAGGACCTCCAGATCGAGGCCTTTGCTGACTCCAGCTTCCAGAGTGACAAGGATGATTCCAAGTCCATGTCGGGTTTTGTCTTCACCCTCAATGGAGGGGCGGTGTGTTGGAAGAGTTCCAAACAAGAAACCGTTGCAGACTCGACGATGGAAGCGGAATACATCGCTGCATCTGATGCCGCAAAAGAAGCTGTCTGGATGAGGAAGTTCTTGAAAGAACTTCAGGTGGTTCCGTCCATTGTTGATCCAATACCTCTGTATTGCGACAACAACGGGGCTATAGCTTTAGCGAAGGAACCCAGGTCCCATCAGAGATCCAGGCACATCTTGAGGCGGTATCACCTGATCAGGGAGATCGTGGATCGCCAGGAGATCGAGGTTCGGAGAGTCGCTTCAGAAGACAACACTGCAGATCCATTCACCAAGGCCCTACCCCAGACTCAGTTCGAGCGGCTGATCGAGATGATAGGTCTTCGATACGCCAGTACATGGCCTTAGTGCAAGTGGGAGATTGTTAGTGTATATGCCCTAGAGGCCATTACTGTATCATACTAGTATGTATATTACCTAATGGAAGCTTGGGATATTCACCTTGTATATACAATCTTGCTCAAAATAGTAGTATGCTACTTGGTTTATTTCTACTTCAATGTGTACATGTGTTTACTTTTGTATATCGCCTATACACATTAGTGGAGCCCTTAGGATCTTTGCTTGATTACCAGCGATGTGATGGCCGTCACACTAGTGGGGCTGGGTAATCTATAAGCACATCCTTATGCAGGTCCCTGGTCGCAGGACTATCGAGACAGGGCATCGATACTCCGGAGTAGACCAGCGCATGCGCTTCTCATCCCAGTGTGGGAGACAGTCTGTCCCACAGCCGTCAGTACGTCGTACTTGAGATAGTATGCGGGTGCTCGTTAGGTTACGGGTACACTGGACAGGACTCGTCGGGAACTGACTAGTTGGTATTATACCTATCGTCAGTTATCAGTTCCCAGGTGACATGAGTACAGCTTAGTCCGCTGACTTGACACTGTCACTTCGCCTCGGGTGTGTTCCCACTGTACTTTGATCACTACCCTACCACGGCTCAAAGGAGTCGTGCAAACAGGTGGTGGTTGGGTGCAGTCCCGAAGCACTTGGAGGCAGTGACGGTTAGACAGGATTCGTCTCTCCCGGTATTGGGGGTTGACATCGCGCTGTGTCTAGGAGAGCCATTACACGAGTAGTCCCTGGCCAGGGCAAACGAGATATACTGGTAGGTTTCCAGTGTTATCTCAGGGTGTTTTGGGCTTCGCTCCGGCACGACTTGTACCGCTATTGGGGGACTGACGTTTACCGCCCCCTAGGCCCGCCATGCGATGTATCAGACGAACAGACCGGACTGTACGGAGAATGTCACACTCAGGCTCAGTAGGAGTTCAGATGGGTTTCGCCTCGTCGGTCTTCTTGTCGGCATTACCTGGGGACCGTTACGCACAGCTAGTGCCGCTTGCGGTCTGTGGTTAAACCCACTGCCAGCGTAGTGTCGAGTCTTTAGAGTCCCACACAGAAAGCTTTTCGCCTTTAGGCAAAAGAGTAGAGGTCGCATGGTATTGCGACAGGTCGCATGGTTTTGCGACAGGGTTCGGTCACATCCGTGCACTTGTGCACGTACAGTGTCCGGAAAGTTTACACTAGCGGGCTTTGGTTTAAGCCAGATCCTAGTGTACCTTATGGGATTGGATTTATCCAGTTTGCATTCGTGTTCCTCGGAACGCGGATGCGGGTGTGTATGCACAGTTGACAGGGAGGCACAGACAGCGGATTCTCATTAGGGTTGTTGACAGTTGACCATTGACTTTTTGCTCAACCCTAATGAGAATATGATATGTGATTAACTATTATATTAATTAAGTATTATGGTGACTTGGTTGTTGACTTTGTTGACTTTTGTTGACTTGTTGACTTTGTTGACCGGTTGACTAGGCTTGACTAGTTGACCATCATGATAACCATGGCTATCATTTCATGCCAAAGACTTTTACTTGCTTGTTCTTTTGAGTAAAATGAGTGCATGACATGATAAGGTTATGGTTGCTTCAACCATCACATAAGACTTTTATTGATATGATGAGTTATGATTACTTTGGATTATGAGAGGGTGAGAGACAAAAGAGAGCCTCATTCTTTCTTGCTCATTCTCTCTCTTGTTCTTGAGCTCTCCACTTTGCTCTCACTCTCATCCTCTTGCTCCCTCTCTTGACTCTATGGTTCATATCTCTCATGTGTTGAGAATCAAGAACCATAGATAAAATCCCATTCTAAATCTTCTCTACTCATTCTAGTTCACTAGGTTTAGCAAACCAAGTGAACTAGTTTCTTCAAAGAACGAAGAAGGAGCTAAAGGTTGGAGCTTTCAGGTGGATCTATCTTCGGCGTACGGAGACGACGAGAAGAAGCCATCGGACCACCATTGGAGCTTGAAGACGAAGGAGTTCAAGACAAGTTTAGGTATAACCATCTTCATCCGAGTAGCTAACTCTCTTTAGCAAGTTTGCTAGTTTTAGTTTAGGAAAAGATCCCGACTTTGTTTAGTCCATGTTGCCCCTTGCGCTAAAAATTTGATTTTTATACCATTTCCGCCTCCCCGTAAGAACCGGGGGTCGCAACGTGGACTTACAAGGGCACCCTACAGAAAGGTAGGGAAACATCCACTTTGTTTGTAGGAGGATCTTTCTCTTCTAGGTCCAAGGCGAAAGCCAAGGGAAAGAAGAAGAAAACCCCCACCAAACCAAGGGGTGGTGTTAGTAAAGTGGATACGAAGGGAAAGGCAATGGCAACAAAGGTAGCGGGAAAGCTTGTGGGGAAGGAAGAGTGGTTTTACTGTCATAAGAGTGGACACTGGAAAAAGGATTGCAGGGCTTGGAAGGACAGAAACCAGGACCCGAAGCAAGTTGCGGCTTCGGCTTCCGGTGTGTATGTTATTGAAAACTGTCTATCAATAAACTCTACTTCCTGGGTATTGGATACCGGATCAGGATCTCATATCTGCAATTCTTTGCAGGAACTGAGAAAGCGTAGGGTTTTGAAGGCAGGTGATATGACCCTCAGAGTTGTAAACGGAGCTGGCATGGATGCTGAGTCCGTGGGGGACTATCACCTGGGATTCTCAGATGGACACGTTTTGGTTTTGCGTGATTGTTATTTTGTACCCAATGCAACCTGTAGTATCATATCTGTATCTTTATTATCTAAAGAAGGTTATGAATTTGCATTTGTAAGTAATGGTGTGAACATTCACCTTAATCAAGTTTTGATTGGGTCGAGTACATTAAACAATGGTATATACGTATTAAACCAACCATAGATTTTCAATGTCCAGAATACACACAAAAGAAAGTCTCCGGAAACAAATCAGGCTTTCTTATGACATTGTAGACTGGGTCACATCAATGAGAGAAGGTTGACGAAGTTACATACAGAAGGATATTTGGATCCGTTCGAATATCAATCATATGCAACTTGTCAATCATGTCTCAAAGGAAAGATGACAAAGACTCCGTTTACTGGACACGGAGTAAGAGTGAGCGAGCTCTTGGGACTCGTACACAGCGACGTGTGCGGTCCAATATCTACGCATGCGCGAAGCGGTTATTCTTACTTCATTACATTTACGGATGACTTTTCAAGGTACGGATATGTCTTCTTAATGAAACATAAATCCGAAGCCTTTGGAAAATTCCAGGAATATAAGAATGAAGTAGAAAAATAAATAGGCAAAAGTATCAAGACACTGAGATCTGATCGAGGTGGTGAATACTTAAGTGCCGAGTTCCTGGATTACTCCTCCGTACACTCCACAACATAACGGTGTATCGGAGAGACGGAATCGAACCCTATTGGATATGGTCCGGTCCATGATGAGTAACGCTGAGTTGTCGCGATCATTCTGGGGATATGCGCTAGAATCAGCTGCATACCTTTTGAACCGAGTTCCAACTAAGACTGTACCTACCACACCATATGAGATATGGAGTGGGAAGAAACCCTATTTTCAATATCTGAAGATCTGGGGATGTCCAGATTTTGTCAAAAAGCAGCATGCGGACAAACTCGAGGCACGCTCAGTACTGTGCAAGTTTGTGGGATACCCAAAGAACTCCAGGGGGTATCTCTTCTATTACGCAGAGGAACAAAAGGTCTTTGTTTCTCGTAATGCCTACTTTCTGGAACACCAGTTCTTAGAAAATGAAATAAGTGGGAGCGCAATAGAACTGGAAGAAATACCAGAACCACAGACTATTACTGAAAGCTTAGTAGAACCAGAGGGTTCAAAAGAACAGGACATTCCTACGCCGCTCCGCAGGAGTAGTAGGCAGTCTCATCCGCCCGAGAGATACTACGGTTTTCTCATAGACGGGGATAGAGAGGATTGCATCATTGATTATGATGAGCCGACTAGCTTCCAGCAGGCCATTCAGAGCGTTGACTCGGTAAAATGGCTGGATGCAATGCGGACCGAAATGGAGTCCATGTACACCAACAAAGTATGGACTTTGGACGTTGCTCCAGATGGGGTAAAACCCATAGGATGCAAATGGATCTTCAAGAGGAAGATTGGTGTAGATGGACAGGTTGAGACCTATAAGGCTAGACTTGTTGCAAAGGGTTTTCGTCAAAGACCTGGTTTGGACTATGACGGAATCTTTTCTCCAGTGGCTATGCTGAAATCCATTCGGATCCTTCTTGCCATTGCCGCCTTCCACGATTATGAGATTTGGCAGATGGACGTAAAGACCGCTTTTCTAAATGGATATTTAGAGGAGTGTGTCTATATAGACCAGCCAGAGGGTTTCATTCAGAGTGGGAGCAACGGAAAGGTGTGCAAGTTGCTTAAGTCCATCTATGGACTAAAGCAGGCATCGCGGAGTTGGAACATCTGTTTTGATGAGACAGTCAAAAAATTTGGCTTTATCAAAAATCCAGATGAACCATGCATCTATAGTAGATTTGTAGAAAGAACTGTCGTATTCCTCGTATTATACGTGGATGACATTCTTTTGATAGGAAATGACATTCCTATGCTACAATCTATCAAGGGGTTCTTGTCACACAGGTTCTCCATGAAAGACCTGGGTGATGCCTCTTACATTCTGGGGATCCGGATCTATCGTGACAGATCCAAGAGGATATTAGGACTTTCACAGTCCAGGTACATCGACACCATACTGAAAAGATTCAGTATGGAAGATTCCAAGCGCGGTAATCTACCGGCTTGTCACGGGATCACCCTCTCCAAAGAGATGTCTCCCAAGACTGATTTGGAAAGGGATCGCATGTCTATTATACCCTACGCTTCTGCGGTAGGCTCTATAATGTATGCGATGTTGTGTACCAGACCAGATGTAGCTTATGCACTAAGTGTGGTAAGCCGATATCAGTCAAACCCTTGGGAGAAGCACTGGATAGCGGTAAAGAACATTCTCAAGTACCTGAGAAGGACTAAGGAGATGTTCTTGGTGTATGGCGGAAAAGACCTCCAGATCAAGGCCTTTTCTGACTCCAGCTTCCAGAGTGACAAGGATGATTCCAAGTCCATGTAGGGTTATGTCTTTACCCTCAATGGAGGGGCGGTGTGTTGGAAGAGTTCCAAACAGGAAACCGTTGCTGACTCGACGATGGAAGCGGAATATATCGCTGCTGCAGATGCCGCAAAAGAAGCCGTCTGGATAAGCAAGTTCTTGACAGAACTTCAGGTGGTTCTGTCCATTGTTGATCCAATACCTCTGTATTGCGACAACAACGGGGCTATAGCTTTAGCGAAGGAACCCAGGTCCCATCAGAAGCCCAGACACATCTTGAGGCGGTATCACCTGATCAGGGAGATCGTGGGTCGCCAGGAGATCGAGGTTCGGAGAGTTGCTACGGAAGATAACACTGCTGATCCATTCACGAAGGCCTTACCCCAGACTCAGTTCGAGCGGCTGATCGAGATGATAGGTCTTCGATACGCCAGTACATGGCCTTAGTGCAAGTAGGAGATTGTTAGTGTATATGCCCTAGAGGCCATTACTGTATCATACTGGTTTGTATATTACTTAATGGAAGCTTGGGATATTCACAGTTGTATAGACAATCTTGCTCAAAATAGTAGTATGCTACTTGGTTTGTTTCTACTTTAATGTGTACATGTGTTTCTTTTAGTATATCACCTATACACATTAGTGGAGCCCTTAGGATCTTTGCTTGATTACCAGCGTTGTGATGGCAGTCACACTTGTGGGGGCTGGGTAATCGACAAGCACATCCTTATGCAGGTCCCTAGTCGTAGGACTATCGAGACAGGGCATCGATACTCCGGAGTAGACTAGCGTATGCGCTTCTCATCCCAGCAGGAGAGACGGTCTGTCCCACAGCCGTCAGTACGTCGTACTTGAGATAGTATGCGGGTGCTTGTTAGGTTACGAGTACACTGGACATGATTCATCGGGAACTGTTGGTTGGTACTATACCTATCGTTAGTTATCAGTTCCCAGGTGACATGAGTACAACTTAGTCCGCTGACTTGACACTGTCACTTCGCCTCGAGTGTGTTCCCACTGTACTTTGATTACTACCCTACCACGGCTCAAAGGAGTCGTGCAAACAGGTAGTAGTTGGGTGCAGTCCCGAAGCACTTGGAGGTAGTGACGGTTAGACAGGATTCGTCTCTCTCGGTATTGGGGGTTGATATCGTGCTGTGTCTAGGAGAGCCATTACACAAAGTCCCTGGCCAGGGCAAGCGAGATATACTAGTAGGTTTTCAGTGTTATCTCAGGGTGTTCTGGGTTACACTCCGACATGACTTGTACCACTATTCGGGGACTGACGTTTACCGCCCCTAGGCCCGCCATGCGATATTCTCAGACGAACAGACCGGACTGTACGGAGATTGTCACATTCAGGCTCAGTAGGAGTTCAGATGGGTTTCACCTCGTCCGTCTTCTTATCGGCATCTACCTGGGGGCCGTTACGCACAGCTAGTGCCGCTTGCGGTCTGTGGTTAAACCCACTGCCAGCGTAGTTTCGAGTCTTTAGAGTCCCACACAGAGAGCTATTCGCCTTTAGGCAAAAGAGTAGAGGTCGCATGGTTTTGCGACAGGGTTCGGTCACATCCGTGCACTTATGCACGTTTAGTGTCCGGGCAGTTATCACTAGCGGGCTTTGGTTTAAGCCAGATCCTAGTGTACGTTTTGGAATTGGTTTTATCTCGTTTGTATTCGTGTTCCTCGGAACGCGGATGCGGGTGTGTATGCACGGTTGACAGAGACAGAGGCAGAGGATTCTCATTAGGGTTGTTGACTGTTGACTTTTGCTAAACCCTAATGAGAATTAGAAATATGATTAATGATAATATTAATTGTTATTGTGCCATGGTTGGGTTGAAAGGTTGACTTTGTTGACTTGTTGACTTAGTTGACCGGTTGACTAGGTTGGACTTGTTGACCATCATCATGACAATGGCTATCATTTCTTGGCATTGACCTTTGCTTGCTTGATTGTTCACAAATTGCATTTAATACATGAAATGATATTGCCATTTGATATGATGACAACCATCACATAATACTCAATTATTATTATTTGTTATGATTATTTTGGATTATGAGAGCAAGGGTGGAAAAAGTCTTGCTCATTCTATCATTCTCATTCTCTCTCATCCTCAAGCTCTCCCTCTTCCTCTTGCTATCTCTCTAGCTCAAGGAAACTCCCTCTCATGAGTCGAGAACCATTTCCTTAGAGATAAAACCCAAAACACTTCTCTACTCATCCTAGTATACAAGGTCTAGCAAATCAAGTGTTCTAGTATCCTCTAGATTGAGGTTGGAGCCAAAGGTAGAAGCTTTCAGGTGGATCCATCTTCGGCACAAGGAGACGACGAGGAGAGAACTATCCGACCACCACAAGGAGTCGAAGAGAAGGAGTTTAAGTTAAGGTATAACCCCCTAACCGAGTAGGTAAAACTCCTAGTTAGGTTGTTAGATAGTTGTTTAACAAAGATCCGTATTTAGAGTCCATGTTACCCCCAAAGAAAAAATCGTTTTTCACCATTTCCGCAACCCCAAAGAACCGGGGACGGGTAACGTGGACTTACACTTTCACCATGCATGTCCATGAGTAGGTAGGCTCCACCCTGGTAAACTTTGTCTATGATATACGGGCCTTCATAGTTCGGCTTGAATTTCCCCCGTTTGGCACGATTAGGGATCATAGGTCTTTTGACCACTAGCACGAGTTCGCCTTGGCGGAATGTTCTCGGCCTAGTCAATCTCTCATATGAGCGCGTCATATTTGCTTTATAAGCTTCCAGATTTTGTTGCGCTATGAGCCGGGCTTCATCAAGGGCATCGAGCTCCTCAAGCCGAAGGTGAGCATTTTCTTCGTCTGTTAGCTCGTAGTGAACTGCCACTCGTAGAGAGGGTAGCTCTATCTCGAGGGGGAGTACCGCTTCCGTACCGAATACCAATGCGTACGACGTTGTGTTCATGGCCATTTTGAATGTAGTTCGATACTCCCAGAGAGCTTCATGCAGTCTCTCATGCCAGTCCTTCTTATTTCGAGACACCATCTTTTTCATGATCTTCGTCAAGGTCTTGTTGAAAGCCTCAGCTAGACCGTTAGCTCGAGGATTATAGAATGAAGAGTATCTCCAGTCTATGTTATGCTGTTGTGCGAAGCGTCTGATCTTGTGGCTTCTGTAGGCCGGCCCGTTATCGGAGATGATCCGTCGCGGAGTTCCAAACCGATAAATGACGTGCGTCTTGAAGAAATGGAGGATATTCTCCGTCTTTACTTCCCTCAGCGGCTCTGCTTCTGCCCATTTGGAGAAGTAATCAGTTGTCGCCAAAATGAATCGATGTCCTCTGGACGATACTGGTTCGATGGGACCGATTATGTCAGTTCCCCACATTTCGAACGTCCAGCTAGCCACCGTTGGATGTAGTGGATTTGGATGCTGATGGATAAAGTCCCCGTGAATCTGGCACGAGTGGTATTGCTTCACGTATTTGAGGCAGTCCTGGATCATCGTGGGCCAATAGTAGCCCATCATTTTGATCTTCAGCTTCATCTTCGGGCCGGCTTGGTGAGAACCGCAGAGTCCATCGTGAGTTTCTTGGATGACTCTCTTTGCCTCTTCAGGTCCCAGGCATCTTAGCCACAGAGAGTCAAACGATCTCTTATACAGAGTATCATTGACGAATGCAAAAGAAAGAGCTTGTTTCATGAGCTGATGTTTTGAGGACGCATCTTCAGGCGTTCGACGGGATTTGAAGTAGTCTATAAAGACTTCTCTCCAATCTTTAGCCTTTTTCTGGTCTTTTATTTGTAGGGCCGTTTGCTCGGTCTCTCTTTTTTCTTCGGGTGATTCTGGAGATATTTCTGCCGGTGCAAGAACCCAACGGCTCTGCACAATGATCCTCACGTCATCGAGGTTCTCGTCGGCCAATTCTTTAGCAAGCTTGGCTAACGCATCCGCCTTGCTATTTTCTGCACGCGGTATGCTTTCCAAGGTGTAGGAAGGAATTTGAGTCAGCAGTTGCTGTACCTTCTCGCCGTACTTCACCAACTCCGGCTTGCACGTTTGATAGTCGTCGTTTACTTGACTAACGACCAGTTGGGAGTCTCCGTATATGAGGAGGTTTTCAATTCCCATGTCGATAGCGATCTCGAGACCTTCTATCAAACCTTCATATTCGGCTTCATTGTTCGTTCTCAGCTCTATTAAGGAGAAGGAAAAGCGCATTATCCCTCCTTGTAGAGTCACGAAGATGAGGCCTACCCCTGATTTGATTATAGGGGTGCTTTGTTTGCGCTTCTTCATGGAAGATGCTTCGTCAAAATAAAGTTCCCACCGGGTATCATTCTCTCTTCTCTCCCTGTCGATCGTGTCAAACGCGTGTTCGTCTGGCAATTCGCAGTTCAAGGGAGAGTCGGCAGGTATCGGATGCTCAGCGAGGAAGTTGGCGATGGCCTGGCCTTTCACTGTCTTGAGAGGCCGATAAGTTATTGAGAACTCCATCAAGAGCAGGGCCCATTTAGCGAGCCGCCCTGTTAATATGGCCTTCAACATCAAATACTTGAGAGGATCTACCTTTGATACGAGAAGGACCTCATGTGCCAATGCATAGTGTCTGAGCTTCGTTATCGCGAAGATCGCCAGGCAGTGTTTTTCAATGGGAGAGTAATTGCTTTCTGCCCCCAGGAGAACTCGACTCAGATAATAAAGGGCTCTCTCTTTCTCTTGGTCGTTCTCTTGTGCCCACAGTGCGCCTAAGCAACCTTCGAGGGCGGTCGTATACAAGACGAGAGGTTTTCCTTTAACGGGAGCAGCCAATACAGGCGGATTCTGCAGATATTGCTTGATTTCGTCCAATGCGCTTTGGCATTTGCGATCCCAGACGAATGGGGTTCCCTTCTTCATTAAGTGACTGTAGGGTCGGCACTTGCCGGAGAGATTGGCTATAAATCGCCGGATATACGCAAGCTTTTCTTGGAGAGACCGCAGCTGTTTGAGAGTTCTTGGTGGGGGTATTTCCATAATCGCCTTGATCTTCGACGGGTCTATCTCGATGCCTCGATGTCGTACGATGAATCCTAGGAATTTTCCCGAGGGAACTCTGAACGCGCATTTGAGAGGGTTCATCTTCAAGTTGTATTTCCGAAGGCGCTGAAACACGATCTTCAGATGCTCTAAATGTTCCTCGTATGATTTGCCTTTAACCACGAGGTCGTCGGTATAGCATTCGACGATTTCATGTATGAGGTCATCGAAAATCTTCGTCATGGCCCTCTGATAGGTGGCACCGACGTTCTTTAGACCGAAAGGCATCGCCTTGTAGAAAAATATGCCCAAAGGGGTTCGAAAAGCAGTATGCTTCTGGTCCTCATGATGCATCTTTATCTGATTGTATCCTGATGAGCCGTCCATGAAGGAGAAGACTTCGTGAGTGGATGTGTTATCTATCATCAGATCAGTGACCGGTACTGGGAAGTCGTCCTTCGGGCAGGCTTTATTGAGATCCCGAAAGTCCACACATATGCGCACCGTCCCATTTTTCTTCATCACCGGGACGATGTTGGCGATCCAGTCAGGATATTGAACCTCTCGGATGAAGCCGGAGTCGATTAGCTTCTTGACCTCGGCGTTGATACTCATTTCAAGCTCGAGCCGCATTCTTCTCGGCGCTTGTTTGATTGGTTTGACGTCTGGAGAAATCGCCAGTATGTGGACAGCAATCTCTGGATCGAGTCCCGGCATCTCTGAATAGTTCCATGCAAAGCAATCTCTATGCTGCATGAGCACGTCCTTTAGCGTAGCGACCATTTCTTCAGACAACAGCTCACTGACGAATGTCGGCCGCGGGTCACTTGCCGTCCCCAAATCAATTTTCTTGAGGTTATCTGCAGTAGTATGTATTCCATCTTCCAGCTCTTTTGGCGCCGGTGGAAACTCTGAGATTACCTCGTAATCATCGTTTTCGAAGCACCAGGGGAGGTCATCCTTATTCTCAGGCTCTTCTTCTGACAGCGTTATCACGTGGCAGGTACGAGATCGTTTCCAAGATCGATGTTGATCTGGTTCTACTCTCGTTATACGCATCGCTTTCGGTTCATGCTTCTGTGGCGGGCTTACCCTCCAACTGCTGGATAGAGCGAACCTGCCTTGTTGATGTTGGTCTTCGACCCGGTTTTTGAAGGTAAAGCAGTCTTCGAGAGGATGTCCTATTGCCCGGTGATAGGAGCAATAGTCTCGGTGAGAGACCTCGTTCGCTTGCTCGGGGTGCTTGGACTCTGGAAGTGTCATCATCTGATGCTTTACGACGAGATTGAATATCTTCTTTGTCTTATCTTGGGGAAAAAATATTCCCGACCCATCTTCTTTATAAGGGACGGATCCCGGCTGCTCAACTCTTGCTCGCGTGGCTTCTTAGACCCGCTTGGCTGCTGTCGAACGTTTTTTTCCGTTCTTTGGTTTGTTTTTGCCTCAGTGCCAGGTCTTTTGTATGACGGGCCGGCGATGAGGAGCATTGTCATTCTCCACGGCCTGCTGAAGGAGGCGCTGTGTCCTGGCTTTATCGTAAATGGCCATTTCACGGTTATGGTCATCCCGGACCTTTTGACCCGCTTCCCTTATTAGCTTATCCATCCGTTCTTCAAACGACGGACTCAGCATTTTGATGGTAGGATCTCGTTTTGGTTCAGGGTCAGCGTCTTCTAACAGGGCGTCTCCTTCTTCATCGAAGTCATGTATGACGTAGCTACCATGGACTCATTCCTGTTTCTTGGATTGGACATATCCAAGCCCGACCGTTTCCATTTTCCCGTTGGGCAACTTTCGCTGAGTTCCGGGGACGTCCCAAATTCTGTTGTAGAATCAAGCTTGTCGAGTAGTCTGTCTGAAGGGTACCCCTTGGCGCTTCAATAGCCTTTTCAAGCCTTCCGTGTAATATCTAGGCAGACGGATGGGCTGGAGCCTGTCAAGTGTTGAATCCGCACCATGCCAAATTTCTTTCTCTACTTTGGTTTCCGTGGATCGGTAGAATAGGATCGCCTTTTTATCTTTTCGCCCGGGAGGGACGTAGAATGTTTGCAGTTCCTGCACACTATAAGTTTCAAGTGCGTCGAGATCTTTGTAATGTTCTTGTGGAACCATGGTAATTTGCAAACTCTGATTATCGCCAGCGAAGGCTTGTATTGACGGCCGAGCGGAAAATATAGCATTGATCTCATCTACCGAGTCGCTGCCGAAGATCAATATAGGGGTGGACGGTCTCGGGTTGTTGCGTTGGGGCGGCCCTGAATAAACTATCTCTTCTTCCTCCTCGGTATCACTCCCGAAGACCGGAATAGTGGTGATAGCTTTGTTCTTCGGTTTGTGACATCTTTCCGTGTCCTAAAAATCTGGTAAGAAGTATTTTGCATCTTCGTATTTTCGGACTTCGTTCACGGAGAATGGGTTCAACTCCCCTGTTACGGTATACTCGAGACCATCCTTGAAATACTTCATACACTGATGTTGTGTAGAAGGGATAATGTTGTACTCATGTAACCAAGGCCTGCCGAGCAAATCATTGTAGCATGTTTTGGCGTCAATGACATGAAATTTAATGTCAGTGACTAGCAGCCCAATGTGCAGCGTCAATATTACAGACCCAAGCGTCCCTGATGACTGGGAGCCAAATCCGGAGATGGTGATTTTATCGCGAGCGAGGTGTTGAATGCTCATGCAGATTTCCTTCAACACTCTTACATTGAGGAGATTGACGGAAGACCCATTGTCAACCAGGATTTTGCTTATCTTGATATCATGACAGTATCCGGAGACATAAAGGGGACGGTTATGCTCGCACGTACCGAGGAGGAGATCTTCATCGCCAAAGGTGATATCGGCTGTGTGCATTTCTTCCAGCTCGTCCTTCATCTTTTCTTCGGCAAGGAAAGCTTGAAATTGGTCAGGCTCTTGCAGTGCCTTGATCAAAGAATCTCTCGCCTCTTTGGATAGCAGAAGGGCGTCGAGAATGCTTAGTTGCGAAGGTAGCTTTCTCAAGTGTGCCAGAACGTTGTAGTCCACCTTACTTATCTTTGGCGGGTCTTTGGCTGTCAGCTCTTCGACGGCTTGGTCATCAAGGATGATATCCTCAGGGACCTTTTCTTTCCCCTTATCTTTTCTATTTGACCCATTGTTCAAGGGCCCAAGATTCTTTTCGGGCAGCGTGCGATTGCGCAGCTGAATGTTCTCGCAGTTCTTCGGCTCTTCCTTTTTTCCCGACGTGGATTCTTTGAAGAGAGGGCCAAGAGTCATTTCTTCGTCAGAGTCGCTCCCAAAGGTGAGAACTTGCGATCACCCAGCGTTGACCATGCGACAGTTGCTGGTAGTTCTTTTATGCTCCTCGGTCGTATTTCTTTGCTCCCGACGAATTTTGCGTTTCATCCGCTTGAAATGTTTTCGGTGAGCAACATACCCCTGCCACCATCTTTTAAAAGCGTTGCACTCTTCGGTGGGGTGCGCAATCTTTCGATGATATAAGCAGTAGCTAGGATGTGTTTCCGCTTCACCAAGAGCGTTCCCCTCGGAGGGTGGCAGCTTCATTCCCATCGATATGGCTTTGGCGAACCTCTTCCTCGTCTTGGACCTGCTTTTATTTGCGATGGATGCACTTTGATCTGGCGGGAGTGTTTCAACCCTTTCTTCCGGTCGCCGGCGTTTGGCTTTTTCGAATATGGCCATCTCACGCTCTCGAGCAGCTTTGCTTTTAAGAAGAGCTTCATCCAGGAATGCATCAATCATTTCGTCTGATGGCCCTAGAAGTTCCGGCTCAGGACCTGCCCCCAGTTTCTCTGTGTAAGGAGCTTCTTCATCGTTTATCGACGAGCGAGAGATCACATGGCAACTTGCCACGTAATCTTCAGATTCATCCGATGAGTCTTCTCCATCATCTCCGTCCTCAAGGACGTGACTGAGAAATTCTTGGAGTGTGACTGAAGTCCGAGCCTTCTGGTTATATTCTTCCAACGCGTTAATCTATTTTTGCAGGTCCATGCGCTTGTCACCAGGCTTCACGGGCTTCTTGGCTTTCTTCTTTTTCTTTGAAGATTTTGGCGGCTGGGTGTGAGTGCTTTGGCTATCACCACCAATCTTTGGAGTTGGGTGCGGTTTCAGCATTCCCTCGATGATCTCAGGTTCCAGTGGATTTTTCCACCTGATCGCCGGGCATGTTTGGAGATCCTTCAGCATTCTTTTCGTCTTGGCTGAAAGAGCGACCTCCCATGGAGCTTCTTCTATGAAAGAGCATGATTCCCCCGGTGTGTCCGTCTTCTTAGGAGCGTGTAGTTGTGGTGGGTTCACCTTCCAATTCTCGGACAGGGCAAACTTGCCCTGTTGGTATTGGTCTTCGATCCAGCCTTTAAAGACGAAGCAATCTTCAATTGGATGGCTTACCGTTTGATGGTAGGGGCAATAATTGGGACTATTAGCCTCACCAGGTTGCAACGGTCGTTTTGGATTCGGCAAATTGATGAGTCTGTTGCGCACCGCCAGCTCAAACAATCTCCTCGTTTTATCCCGGGGGAATGAATAAGGGCACTTCATCTTCTCATTATAGAATTGCCGCCTCTCATCTAGACGATCAGTTAGTTTTGGGCCACTGGGCTGCTGTTGAGTATTTGCGACGAAAGTCGCTTTCCCTTTGCCCTTTTCGTTCCGTGGCTTCGGCTTTGAAGGTGACGGTCTATGACCCATCTGGTCCATTTGGGCCAGTTTGTCAATCAAGGCCTGGAACGTGGTCGGCTTGAAGAACATCATGAATTGGGTAATAGTTGCCTGAGGGTCCAGAGTGCCCACGAACATGCCTACTTCCGGCGCTTCCTCAATGCGCTGCTCACATTTTGACCATAAATTTCGCCACCGTATTACGTATTGTACCCATGTTTCGCCTGGCTTCACCCTGGCGTTAATTAATGCGGTAATCGGGGTACGCTCGCTAGCGCTCGCGAATCTCTGCGTAAACAGCAGTTCCATCTCCGCAAATGTCTTGACAAAGTCGTTTGGAAGTTCAGAATACCACTCGAATGCCATCTCCGACAGGCTACCAACAAACTGGCGGAGCAGAAGTTTATCATCACCCCCGGTGTTGCCGCACAAGGCTCTGAATTGAGCGATGTGCTGATGCGGATTTCCCGTCCCTTTATATACGTGAAATTTAGGGATCGTATATCCCGGCGGGTACCTTATTTGGTCATAACAGCCTGGATATGGTCGCCCAGTTTTAATAATTTGGCCGGCCGCTTCATTCGCCTGGTGAACCCGTTTTTGCTGAGCAATGTAATCATCTAGAGCGGCCTTGGAGATGGTCTCCTCCTTGGCTGCTAAAAGAGCCAGAGGAGGGTTCGATGTTTCCCCTCTGTCGTCTTCAATGATAATCGGGGGGGTCTTCACCTGGTGGTCCCGGTTGTAACATCATCCCGGCCATGTCTTGGAACAAAAGAGCCATTCGTTTTATATTGGCTGCCTGCTGCGCAGCCTCTTTTTCTTTCCTCTCGAGCATTCTTCGGAGGAGCTCGGTATCAGTTTCTTGTTCCCGACGCTGCTCTGAGGTCTCTGGATTTTCTTTTGGCCCAGTAAGTGCGGCCATTGCGGTCAGCATCTCCTGAAGTTTCTGCTGCTGTTGTTCCTGAGCCTTCGTTATCGATCGGGTAAGCATTCGATGACCCGTAGAAGCACGGCTTTCCTATTTTCCGGAAGCCATATAAATAGTATGTATTACCATGCCCCCAGACTTGGGGCGTTTAGATTCAACGTCCTTACGGTTTGCCGCGTTCACAGGGGCTTTCTCTGGCCTCCTTCTCTTGTGAGCAGTTGAAGTCGAGGGAGCCGTTGTAGCGGGCACCCAGACGGCTGTCGCCTTTGGTGGCTTGACAGGATGGTTTTCTCCTTGTCGAGCTTTAAGCTTCTTTGATCGGCGAGAGTGATCCTGGTCAATCACCGATTCCCGGACCTGTCGCCAGACTTTATAAATTTTGGAGGACAGCCGCTGAGGGGGCTGCTCCGTCTTCTTTTCTATAGTAATCTCTATAGGTGGAGAAGATCTCTTCAGCACGGCAGTCGGAGAGTTCTTGTGAACCCTCCTAAGCGGTTCAAAGTTGTTCCCAGTTAGAACAGCAGCATTGATTTCCACCATGGGGGCTGGCAGAGTTAGCCCAGAGGGGGAGTTGCCCCCTACCTTCCTTACTCGGAGCTAGTAGCGACGTCGAGCATGTCGTGCGGATGGGATTGTCTCAGCTGTAGGGGTGACTTCGTCATGCCTCCTGTGTTGGTGAAGGGCTGTCGCCGGCGTCAGCCTTTTAAAGACTGATGTCCGTTGAGAAGCAATGTCCAATCTGTCAAAGACAGACCTTTGGGCAGGGGAAGCAGCTTTGGGGACTTCGCCTGGAGCAGGAGCCGGGATGGACAGCCCTGTGAAGACTGACTTCTTGGCAGAAGAAGCCTCTACGATGATTTCATCCACTTGAACCGGGATGGCTATCCGCTTAAGGATGGCTGCTTCAGGTATCACGGGCCTGTTAGCGTTCTGGCCCAGTCGGCTGAAAACCGAGGCAGTGGAGTTGGGTGATCCGTTGAGAGGGGCCACGGTAGTGGTAAGTCGATCAAAGACCGACTTCTCTGGGGCTTCATGTGGCAGCATCGGGGCATTGAAGCTCATGGGTGGGATCATAGTCCCAAAGAACAGCCCAGTGGTGGCCTGAGTTACTTGGTCCACCGGCATCGTGAACAGGGAGGCCGCCTAGGGCCCGTAGGTTACACCTCCAGATGAGGCGGAACGGGAGTTGCAGTTGCAGCTGGAGCATTTTGTGCAGATAGAAGCCATTGATCTTTCGTTCTCTGCACGGAACAAGACCCCAAATCTTAGTACCTCGAACCCAAGGGCAACCATATCAAACCGCGATTCATTCGCGAACACGACACACAAAGTGTGGAGTGGAAAGAAGAAAAGGTCCCACCGGGCGTGCCAGAATCTGTTCCCCGCCGAAACATGGAGGCGCGACCGCGTAGGTCCGTCTTGCCTGAATTTCGGGGCAGATGCTATTCGGTGCTATCCGTCCACCTCTCCGAAGATGCCAAGTTGATTTATGACACAATGTATCGAAGGTTTAAACGGATGCGGCCGATGTAGCAGACTTCGTCAGATTCCCCCTCATTTGAGGGTTTTTTGGTTGTGGGGACGCTCTTCCCTGCAGGCGCAAGCCCTTGCAGTTAATTACGCTACCGCATCGCGGTAACAACTTTCTCCTTCTCCAGATGGTCACTTCGTGTCGTGGGTGTTTGTTTTGTTTTTGGTTGCCCGTGGATTGTATACGGAGACTAATTTATGTTGTCGCCCGTAGGGCGTGGATTAGTCCAAATCCGCATCTTCTTAGATTTGGGTTTGGGGTTGAGTTTAAGGATACGTTAGTCTCATTTGAGACTAAGATCAACTTAAACGTTTATTAATGATACGTTAGTCTAATTTTAGACTAAGATCAACTTAACGGGATCGTTTAGATCCAACAAGAGAGTATTTGGCCTCTGATGTTTAGTTTAGGGACATTGCGATCGATTACCAGTTTAAGGACATGGTGGTCCAATGTTAGTTTAAGGACATCTCGGTCCAAGGTTAAGGACATCATAGTCCGTGGGTTTAAAGGGACCACACAGTCCGAGGTTAAGGACATCATAGTCCGTGGGTTTAAGGACCCCACAGTCCAGTTTAAAGACGTCATAGTCTATGAAATGTATGGTTGTCGGGACCCATCACCTCTCTGAAGACGTTGAAGGATTACAACGACAATTATCAGAGGAGTTCAGAGATGTACCCTTGAACCAAAGTTGATTAGGAGATCTGTAGTCCAATTTTGGAACTAAGATCAATTAATTAGATTATGAGCACATTGGCTCAGTTAAATTTGAATTGAGGACTTATGGCCAATTTGGGCTAAGTCCAATTAAGTTTGAAATGTTGGCCCTTTATTGGACTATTGAACATTTGTCTAGGTTCGGCCCCTCATTATTTAGCAATGCTAAACAAGAGTTTGAGGGCTCTAATAACATTTTGTCTTTGGCTGAGCACTAAACATTATAGCTCTGGATTTTAAGGCCCATTTGAAGGGCAGATTTGCCTCTGGAAAACTTAGCCAATTTGGGCTAAGCTGGTTTTAAAATAGTGTTAAACACTAGAGGACATCTGGCGGTCACGTGTCCTCACGTGATGTATTTAAAATAGTGTTAAACACTGGAGACAAAATGCTCAAAATAGTGTTAAACACTAGAAAGGAAGGGGTCACGTGGGGTCACGTGAGGCGCCTGAAGATGGGGCCAGACCTCCTTTATTTTATTATCAGAATATTCAAATAAGTGTTAAATACTTTTAATTTTCAGGCCATCACGTGTTGGCACGTGATGGGTATCTATGTATTGATTATTAAAGTGTTTATTAGGGGTCACGTGGGGACACGTGAGGGCGCCCAAAATCAGTACTGCCTTTGGCTTTGTTCTCTTCATTTATGAGGGTCACGTGTGCGCACGTGAGGCATTGCCTCTGGGCTAATTCCTTCTTATTTTATGGAGTCTGTTTAAGGGTCACATGGGAACACGTGACCTAGTCTTGTTCCTTCTTTTCTAATTATTGAGGATGGGGGTCACGTGTCACCACGTGACCAATTTCTTTACGTGCATGGAGAGCTTTAATTCTCTTGTTTTAAGAATTAAATTCTCTGTAGGGTTAAACCATAATTCTGTTTTAAAGGAATTAGATTCCTATGAATTTGGGAGAATTAAATTCTCATATAGGGTTAAACCCTAGTTCTGTTTGGAGGAATTAAATTCCTATGAATTTGGGAGAATTAAATTCTCATATAGGGTTAAACCCTAGTTCTGTTTGGAGGAATTAAATTCCTATGAATTTGGGGGAATTAAATTCCTTAAACTCAAATTCTCCCTTTAAGTTTTGGATCTGCATGGCAGAATCTCCCTGATGAGAATTAAATTCTCAACTTGTGGGGAGATCTGCTTCTCCAGACCTTCAACCAAAGGAAGAACTAAGTTCTTATTCAGAAGAGTTAAACTCTTAAATTTGAGAATTAAATTCTCTTTTATTTTATGGAGCTTAGATCTCTTTCTCCTTTCTCACCTAGGGTTTCTTTTCTCTCTTGAGAATTAAATTCTCCTCTCTTTTTTCTCTCTGTTGTTGTTCTTTCTCCAAAAATCAAAAGATCCAAGATCCCTTCTCTTCTCTTCTTGGCTCCTATTTATAGGAGAAAGAAAAGAATCAATTTGTTTAGTGAATCCTTCATTGAAAGATTTTGGTTGTTTTTGTAACTAACATGATCTTTTAGATCACCCAATGAATTTTATTCACCATTGGATTTTTAATCCAGAAGATATTCTGTTTGTTATTCTTGGTGAATTTCAGGGGAATCTTTCCTTGTATAAAATCTTTCCATAATTTGGTGATTTTTAATCACCATTGGATTTTTAATCCAACGGTGCTCTATTTTACAGAGCACCATCTTTTTTGTTTGGAAAGATTTAAAGAAATATTTTCCCAGTTAGGGTCTTTGACTTCCCTTAATTAGAATTTAATTCTATTAGTTCAGAAGGCTTTTTTCAAAGTCTATCACGTGTTGGCACGTGATCCCATTATTTGATTATTAAATAGAATTTAATTCTATTGATTAAAGGGCTTAGGAGCCTGTTACGTGTTGGCACGCGACTCTCTTGATTAAACATTTTATTCAGAATTTAATTCTGCCTTTTAACAGAGCTAAGGAATCATCACGTGTCAGCATGTGACCCTTGGTCACGTGTGAGCACGTGATGCCCCATTGGGGTTTTTCTTTAGTGTCTTATTATATTTTTGTTTGACTAGAATTTAATCCTATAAAGCAGAGATCACAGGAACCTATCACGTATCAACACGTGACCCTTGGTCACGTGTCAACACGTGACCCTTGGTCACGTGTGAGCATGTGATACCCCCATTGGGGTATTTCCTGGCTGTTTTGTTATATTTTTGTTTGATTAGAATTTAATTCTATAAAACAGAGATCACAGGAACCTATCACGTGTCAACACGTGACCCTTGGTCACGTGTGAGCACGTGATACCCCATTGGGGTATTTCCTGGCTGTTTTGTTATATTTTTGTTTGATTATAATTTAATTCTATAAAGCAGAGATCACAGGAACCTATCACGTGTCAACACGTTACCCTTGGTCATGTGTGAGCACGTGATACCCCATTGGGGTATTTCCTGATATTTTATCAGGGAACACCACCTATTGACCGCGGATCCACCGACTTCTGGTGGGATTGTGAGTTGGGATTTTTTCTGGATTTTTCTCTCGATGTTTGGAGATCCTCTTGATATACAGATTCTGAAAATATTGCTCTCAGTCTCTGCCATTGCTAGATTCTTCGATTTGTTTCTAATATTCAGCAAATTCGGTTTTGTAATCCAATTTGATTTGGATCTCCTACTTAGATTTCAGATCTGAGCTATACCTGCACAATATCTCAAATCAAATTGTTAGTAGCATTTGTTATTTTTGAGATATTATTCCAACCATTTATATGATATGATATCTTAAGAATATTGATTAGGAATATTTGACATGATATGCATATTTTAATATGAATATTTTATTTAACTATTATATGCATATATTTTCCCTAATTATACTAATTATAAATGAAGAAACATATGATAATAATTTTTTTACAAATAAACCCACATATTTTCTTTATTTACAATTAATATCTTTTAGTTATTAATAATAGTAGGAAAAATGTCCATATAAATATGCAATATTTTTGACTAATCAAATACCCCCAAACTTATCTTTGATCATCCCGAACAAATTATTTATTAATAAGAAAAAGAAAAAAAAACCTAGCACACTTTCGTAGACAACACGATTGCATTTAGCTTGTACAACAAGCCTTTAAATCTCTAGGTGTCCCTAGTAGGAGGAATGTTGTCTCCTGAAGGTTTTCAGCGGATTACACCCACAAAATCCAATAAAAGAAAGAAGATGAAAATTTCATGCAAAAATAAGGAACATATAAAAGAAAAACTTGAAAATAAGTGTTTCAAACTACACTAGCTTTTTAGTTGTCATGAGCCCTATATTAATGGTCTTGAAAAGATATCGGAAATCACATCATCCCTCAATAAAACATCGTCTTTAGTTTTTCTCCTTACTTTTCTTCCAAACATCGATCATATACCCCTACGTGTGTGTAAAATACATCTCTACACTTAGAGAATTCAATTCAAGCTATCATACCTTTTATCCATATTCCTTAGTACTTTTTAGTCGGTGATGTTTTATATAAATCTGCCCACACATTCTTCATATGATCGTTAATACTTTTTGAGGTACTAACCAACTGATTACCGAATGTGCTCATTTATTAAGGCGTAATTAGCAACATCCTAGTCTTGCAACACCTAAGGCTTAACAGTGACTCCCAAACCAGTTGGTCTAAGACACTAGGTGATAAGGCATCCTAGCTATATTTTTTTATGCTGCCTTAAGTAATTACAAAACCAGTGTTCATTTTTCTTCACCATTTATATTTTATGTGTCATTTATATTTTGTTGATTTATTTTTTCCTTCATACTAAGCCTTTTAGACAAGAGCATTTCAAGGTATTCTCTACTATCCTAAGTTTTAAGATGTGTGCAAGTGCGTATAGTAGGGTATCAACGTTCATAAGTTTGGACTCAAGAATAAGGACTATTTTCAGACTAATCTATCCACAGATTAGTGATTCCTTTATCTTACTAATCCTTGGGACAACAGCTCATGACTATGTATTACTAGCTTCGTTTTAAAACATCTAATTTTCTTATATTTCTTAAATTTCTTCATTTCTTTCATATGTATTTTTCACTTTCTAACTTTATTTTCTAAAAAAAATTATTATGCAATGCAATATTTACATATGATGCGTAGATATTTACAAACCATCCATACAAATCATCCCCCCAAACCTGTTTGCAGCAGTGTCCTCACTGATGCTGTCCTGTAAGCTCAAAACCTGAAGACTAGGAGGAACCGTTCAATAAGATGATACAAAGAAGGGGTCAAGAGTGAATGACAGTAAATCCCTTCCCCAAACTGGTTCTTGGCTCACAATCGTGCAAAAATTTCTTTTTTTTTCAAGATCCATTTTTAAAATATTTTTCTTCTTCCCTCCACCAAACTTGAGTAAAATAGTATTTTCATTACTAAGCATTGAAATTTAACACAAGAGGGGGGGGATATCATGTTAGTCTATACAAGACTTTATAAAGACCAAAAGTAAACACCAACCATTCAAATATTTTATCAATGTAACACCATGGTTGGTAGAAGAATGCGAAACAGATGTACATGAAGAATACTCGAGACTGTATAAAAATGAAGGTTGTATCATATCTCGAGTAGAAGAAACAGAAATAAGAGTATCGAGAAGAAATGAAGCGGGTAGAAGAGAAGAGGTGTAATTGAAAGGATTTACGTCTCGGTTGGTAAAGACGAAAAAGTGATGGTGAACGAAAACGAGAATTTGAAAGATAAGGAATTGGTGGAATATTCGTATTCTCATACGTGACTAAAAAAGAAGGGGTAGCGGTTCAACTTCTTTGGCCTCGAAGGGAGGTGCACGAATTTTCGATAGAGGTTGATTTATCACAGCATCCAGGTCATCAAGGAACGCGAGTTCTTTGGTGCAAATACTTTTGAAACTCTCATCGATATTCCGAATGATGATCTCATCGGAAAGAAAAGAATCAGTGGAATAGGCAGATTCACTAGGAAGGTTGAAAGTTTCAAGGTCAATGTGTTGCGCACCAGGATTCAAAACACTCGATTCGTCAGAAATTATGGAGGCAAGAGACTCGAACAACTTTCTCCTACCCATCATATCCCTTCCATTGAATGTGAACATCTTTCTGTGCATTTAACCGATCCTATTCTTACTACCGACCTATCCGATATGCAAAATGATATTAAGCCTTCATCTCCCACATATGGATCAACAACGCTCGACACCCAAGTCTGTTTACCCATTACATCACCCACTTCCTTTAGTTCTTCTTCTCATCTTCTTTCCATTCCACCGAAGTTTGATAAACCACACTCCGATATTTCGAGTCCTATGATTCTTGAAAGACCGCTCTATTTAGACTCTTTTGAGAATAAAGTACTAACACCTTCGGTCAAATCAAACGAACAGTTCTCTAAAAATTCATCAATTATACTATTCTCAATCGATGGATCATTAGGTTCACTTGATAGAATTGGAAGGTTTGAAATGTCAAGTGTAGTTGAATAAGGATCAGTTTGATTTGAAATGGTGTAAGACTTTCTTTCACACTCATGATTGGAAAAGTCAAACATGTTATTCACGGGCACCTCATCACTTAGATTATTAAGCGGTTGATCATCAAATACATTCGTTTGGGGTTCAGGATGGAAGGTGTCGATATCAAAAGAATTGGTTCTGGTTTGATTTTGAGGGATCTCTTGTTCTTTCTCACTACTCAATTCCAACTCTTCTGCAAGACTAGATATGGTTTGTGAAGAAATTTCAATGAAGAATTCTCTTTGAACCGTGAAACTTCCTAATTGATGTTCAGAAGCACTGTCTAGATAAGATGAAAAGGTTAAGTAAGGTTGGAATGTGTTTAATTGTTGGCTACGGGCGAGTTCAATGTGTTCCGCAATCGACATGGGTTTATGAATTGCCACATTAGCCTCAAGAGAAGTATCAACATGAGAGCGTGTGAAAATTTGGTGCTGTTGATAAGAGTTAGAAGGTTATATCCAAGTTTCATAAACAGGATTAAGATTAATATTGTGATATAAAGAATATTGAGATTGGTTGGTTAGTTGGCGACTGGCTATTGCTATTTGTTTAGCAATGGTCATAGGTGTAAAAGTTGCCCTATTCGCCTCAAAACGAGTATCAACATTTTCATATGGAAATGATTGTTGTTCTAATGGTATCGGAGCAGTGAAAGGTTTGAAATTTTAGCTACGAGCCTTCGCAATATGCTCAGCGCTGGACATGTGTTTAGAAGTTTCCGTATTCGTCTCAAAAAGAGTATCAACATTCTCATATGGAAATGATTGTAATTGTTGTCCTAACCGTTTCTCCGGCAACAACGCCATTTGATTGGTGTGAAAAAGGTGTGTATGTTTGTGTTGTAAATAACCGCAATCAAGACGGTGTTGCAAATAGCTAGACGCGATGAGTATGGGTCGTCCGCGGGGAAACGGTGAATTTCTTATCTTGCTTTAGACGAGTTGATAAAAGAGATGAGAGATTGTTGTCGTTTTAATTTAAAATGGATAGAAAATTTTATAATAGAGAAGCTTGTAGGGTTTATAGGACTTAGTAGTTAATGGATGAAAGTTTAGAAATGATTCTTTTTATGTTTTAATTGTTTAAAACTAGAGAGATAACGATGAATATGGATTAGGGTTCTTGAAGGGAATTAGGGTTTCCCACTACCGCCCCTTGTCTTTCTATTGATCTCTATTTATCTCAAGCCCTTAACAAAACAAGTATTAACGAATCTCGAATCGCGGTCGTGACTATCATTAATTGATAGTGCGCCCGATAAGAGGCTTAACATTTATTTTGGTAAGTTTTATAAACATTAAAATGTCAAAACAAATTAAGCAATTTTTCATCCATTATTCTATCCTATCTTACAAATCCCAGCAAGAAAGAAATTACTCGTTTATGATTATTAGCATAGTAAAATAGAAGTGGAAGATGAATGAAACCATATTTAAAATCAGAAAGTAATGCTGAATGTAATGCGGAAAAGTAATGCGTAAAATAAATGCGAAAAAATTAAAAGAAAAGACTACCTTTATTGATCAACTATTGCATTATAAAATTTCTCCTCAAAAAGGTAGATTACAAGAACCCTAGTTTTGCTCCCTAGATCTCTCTCTAGATCGATGGATAGATGAATGTATGATTCGATGACTTTGGAATGCACATCTCTCGGTCTTTTATATAGTCTCTGAAACTAGAAAGCCTAGATGCCATATTGGAGTAGGTGACATTACGATCATGCTCCTAAATTTCCAGATCCTACGGCCACTACCCGACCGTAGAACCGCCGCCATTGCCACCTATTGACCGCGGATCCGCCGCCTTCTGGTGGGATTGTGAGTTGGGATTTTTTCTGGCTTTTTCTCTCGATATTTGAAGATCCTCTTCATATACAGATTCTGAAAATATTGCTCTTAGTCACTACCGTTGCTAAATTATTCGATTTTCTCCTAATATTTGGCAGATTCGGTTTTGTAATCCGATTTGATGTGGATCTCCTACTTATATTTCAGACCTGAGCTAATACTTGCATATTATCTCAAATCAAATTGTTAGTAGCATTTGTTATTTTTGAGATATTATTCCAACCATTTATATGATATGATATCTTAAGAATATTGATTAGGAATATTTGACATGATATGCATATTTTGATATGAATATTTTATTTAACTATTATATGCATATATTTTCCCTAATTATACTAATTATAAATGAAGAAACATATGATAATAATCTTTTAACAAATAAACCTACATATGTTCTTTATTTACAATTAATACCTTTTAGTTATTAATAATAATAAGGAAAATGTCCATATAGATGTGCGATATTTTTGACTAATCATAGATTTTATCAGATTCCCTCTCATTTGTGAGGGTTTTTTGATTGTGGGGGCGCTCTTCCCTACAGGCGCAAGCCCCTGCAGTTAATTACGTTATCACGTTGCGATAACTAGTTTCTCCTGCTCCGGTAGTTCACTTCTTGTCATGTGTTATTTTGTTTATTATGGTTGCCCATGGATTGTATACAAAGACTATTTTATGTCATCGCCCATAGAGCGCGGATTAGTCCAAATCCGTATATATATTTTCACAATTTGGGTCAAGCTTTTCCTTGACGGGGTCCATGTTGGTAGCTTGGTTTACCAACGGGAATGAACTTATGATACATTTCTCACATTTGTGAGATCCATCGGTTCATATGAAACTTGGGATTTATCTAAGGATCGTTTGTCTTATTTGAGACTAAGATCAACTTAGATGTTTTGGGTCAAGTATTTACTTGACAAGGTCCGCGTTGGTAGCTTGGTTTGCCAACGGGAATGAAGTTAGGACACATTTCTCACATTTGTGAGATCCATCCGTTCACGGGAAACTTAGGTTTGATCTAAGGATCGTTACTCATATTTGAGACTAAGATTGACTTATGAACAGTGAGAATATGGGCTCAACTGATCATTAGATCATATATAAATAGCCCATGGATAATATACGGTAGTCAATATTGAGACAGTCCGCGGGCAAAACATATTAGTTTAAGAACGTCGTGGTCCATAATCACCGTGTTTGGGGCGACACGCTAGTTTAGGGATATTTCGGTCTATCATTCATCTTGCGCGCGCGCGTATTTGTTACGTGGTGAAGTGAACGATGGTGACATGGGATACGCCCAATTTGGGATGCGATCCAATTCGAAGGCATTTATGTTTCCTTCAAAGATATACATATATGTATATAGCCGAGGCTCAATATGAGGATTGCATTTATTTGCGATGCGTGTCAATATGAGGTGTACATATCAATATAGAAGTGCACAAATGTGGGATGTATCATTCCATGTCTTGATCAAATTTCATATCTTTTATCAAGTTGGGACGAGGAGTTGCTGTTGGTTGTTGGGACCTGTCACCTTTCTAAAGACGTTGAGAAATTACAACGACATATATCAGAGGTGTGGAAAGATATACGCTTGAACCAAATCCCGTATTTGAGGGAAAAGATCATGTTGGACCTAAGAATCGTTAGTCTTATATGAGACTAAGATTAATTTAGAAGATATGAGATGAATATCATTTTGGATATCATCGATGGGAGATCACTAGTCGTATATGATACGAAGATCAAATTGGATATCACAAGCATATGGGCTCAGTCGATTTAAAAATAAGCATAAGATTCACAGACTTAGCCAATTTGGGGCTAAGATTGGGTTTTTACACTACCCAGCAGTGCTAAGCACTCAGATATATAGCGCTCACGTCTGTTTCACGTGAGGCGATGAAATAGTGCTAAGCACTGGTCTTTTCTGGCGCTCACGTGTGTTTCACACGAGGCGCTTAGCTTTAAGCACTCACGTATGTTGCACGTGAGGCGCTGAGCTTTTAGCTTCTTTTGAGTGCTCACGTGTGTTTCACGTAAGGCGCTAAATTTTGTCGCTCACATATGTTTCACGTGAGACGCTGTCTTCTTATAGATTTAATCTCTGTTGATATTTTCAGAGAGGTTAAATCTCTGTTAATTGTATATTGACCATTAACGATCACCAAGATCACTATTTTGAGAATCTGGGATCAGATTCTTTAAGAACTAAGTTCTTGATTATGAAGGAACTAAATTCCTTGAGTATTATGCACTCCGTCTTCTTCATGTTCTTTTCTTCCATGTTCTTTTTAACCTTCTTCTTCCCTGAATATTCGATTATCAAGAATAAGATTTTTCCCGATGAGGATTAAATTCTCAACTTGTGGGAGACTTATCTTATGGATCTCAGATTCAGAGAAAGAACTAAATTCTTTTAAAGGGTTAAACCCTTAGATATGATATGATAGATAAAGAAGATATTTTCATCTTTTTTTTTCTTTACCTAGGGTTTTGAGGAGGAAAATCTTTTTCTTTATTGAGAATTAAATTCTCTATTGTATTTTTGTGAAACCTTTTGAGAGCCTTCTGTATTTCTTTTACAGAAGCTTATGGGGGTCTCCTCTTTTTAGATTTGATCTCTTTGCTCCTATTTATAGGTGAAGAGAAAACATCAATTTGTTTGAGAGAATCTCTCGCTGAGAGATCCTGATTGATCAAATTGATCTTAAAGATGAACCAGTGAATTTTATTCACCGTTGGATTTTTAATCCAAAGGCTCTCTGTTTAACAGAGAAGATCATTCTTATTTGTTTAATAAGGTCAGGAAAATATTTTCCTAAGATAGAATTTAATTCTATCAGATGATCGATGGGTGATTTTATAATCGTCATTGGATATTTGATCCAAGGGTTCTCTGTTTAACAGAGAGGATCTTTCTAGTTTGAGAAAGATCAGGAAAATATTTCCCTCGTGGAATTTAATTCCACATAGAATTTAATTCTATTAAAAGAACACTTATGTGCTTTGCATATGGGGCGCTGGCCTATAGCACTCATGTGGATATCACATGAAGCGCTGCCAAGAGACTGGCAAGTGTGCTCACATGGATATCCTGTGAGGCGCTGCCAAGATGCTAGCACTAGCGCTCACGCGGATATCACATAAGACGCCCACGTGTTTAACATGTGGGAACCAATATAGGATTTGATCCTATCTGAAGCGGCACGCACATGCTTTGCATGTAGGTGGGCATGTGTTTAACACGACTCTGAGCCAAAAATTTTTTTTTGGCAGGAACAAATGTCCTTTAGGGCATACATATCCAACAATCTCCCACTTGTACTAAGACCATATATTGGCGTATCGAGTACCCAACGTCTGCACTAGGGCCAGTTGTTGGCGTATCGCATATCCAATATCTTAAATAGTCTCTCGAACTGTGTTTGAGGGAAAACCTTGGTAAATGGATCCGTTGTGTTCTCTTTTGTGTCTACTCTCCACACCTCGATCTCCCGGCGATCTATGATCTTCCTAATCAGGTGATACTGCCTCAAGATGTGTCTGGATTTGTGATGGGACCGTTGTTCCTTCGCTAAAACCATAACCCCATTGTTGTCGCAATACAAAGGTATTGGATCAACAATGGACAGATCCAGCTCAAGTTCAGTAATGAACTTCTTTATCCAGACTGCTTCTTTTGCGGCATCGTTTGCAGTAATGTATTCGGTCTCCATCGTCGAGTCTGCGATGGTGTTCTGTTTGGAGCTCTTCCAACAAACCGCCCCTCCGTTGAGGGTAAACACAAAACTCGAGACATATTTGTTGTCACCCTTGTCACTTTGGAAGCTCGAGTCGGTAAAGGACTTCGCCCAGAGGTCCCCATTACCGTTCACCAAGAACAGTTCCTTAGTCCTTCTCAGATACTTAAGAATGTTCTTCACTACTGTCCAGTAGTTCTTCCTGGGTTGGACTGATACCGGCTCATCACGCTAAGCGCGTAAGGTACATTTGGTCTGGTATATAGTATCGCTTACATTATAGATCCTACCACCGAAGCGTAGGGTATAATACTCATGTGAACCCTCTTCTCATCAGTCTTGGGAGACATCTCTTTGGAGAGGGTAATCCCGTTCAAAGCGGGTATATTACTGCGCTTGAAATCTTTCATACTAAATCTCTTTTGTGTGGCCTCTATGTACCTGGACTGTGAAAGTCCCAACAATCTCTTAGATCTATATTTATAGATCTCGATCCCCGGAATGTAGGAGGCATCACCCAGATCTTTCATAGAGAACCTTTGTGACAAGAACAACTTGACTGATTGTAGCATATGAATTTAATTTCCTATCAAGAGAATATCGTCCATATACAAAATTAGGAATACGACAGTTCTTCCTACAATTTTCTTATAGATACATGTCTCATTTTCGTTTTTGATGAAATCAAATTCCTTGAATGTCTCATCAAAACAGATGTTCTAGCTCCGCAATGTCGGTTTTAATCCATAAATGGATTTAAGCAACTTGCACACCTTCTGGCAGCTCCCACTGTCTACGAATCCCTCCGGCTGATCCATATAAACGCACTCTTCCAAACTTCCGTTCAGAAATGTTGTTTTTTCGTCCATCTGCTAGATTTCATAGTCATGGAAAGCAGCAATAGCAAGTAGGAATCGAATGGATTTTAGTATAGACATAGGAGAAAAGGTTTCGTCATAGTCCACACTGGGTCTTTGACTAAAACCCTTTGCAACAAGTCTAGCCTTATAAGTCTCCACCTGTCCATCAACACTAATCTTTTTTTTAAAGATCCATTTGCATCCCATGGGTTTTACCCCAGGAGGAACAATATCCTCTAAGTCGATGTCGCACACCCCGCGGGTTCGCGGGGAGGCGGAATTCATAAAAAATGATTTTTAACTTGCAACATCGACCAAAACCTCTGGATCTTTACGGAAACCCTAACTAGAAAAACTACAAAGAGGTTCTAAACTACTTGTGAAAGAGTTTTATACCTCTAGAGTTCAAGTCCTTCGGGTCTTCTTCTCCTCTTCTTAAGCTCCTAGACGGTTTGTAACAAACTCGGTCTTCGGCCTCCTCATGTCGAAGATGATCCACCCGAGAGTCTTTGGTTTTAGCTTCAACCTCAAGAATGAGGTAACTAAGGTATCTAGTTTACTAATCTAGATAGCTTAGGAGATGTAGAATGTTAATTAGACTATTTTATTTCAAGGAACCCTATGATTCACAACACATGTGAGGGTTAGGGCTTGAGGAAGAAGGATGAGAGAAAAAATGGAGAGAGAAAGTGTAAACACAAATGAGCTTGAGTCAAGAGGCAAGTGAAGAATGGACAAGTCATTCACAATAATCAAGCATGCAATATTTTCAATAGAAAATTAGCAACCATGCTTGAATAGTAAAGCCAAATGCAATAAACAAATGAATTAGCCATGTTTCAACCATGACACAAATATCTCCATTTTCCACCATATTAATTTATTTCTAAAAATAGATAAATGCAATAATGAGGTGTCCCCTTCTAGAAGCATCTCTTGTGAAATTACAAGAATGCCATCACCGTATATACATAACCGTATTCGTACTGCAAAAAATACGAATACAATGAGATAATAATAATCCAATAATATAATACTAGAATCCAGTTTAAACCAAAGCCCACTAGTATTATCCGTCCAAACAACATCCGTGTAGCCAGTACACGTATATGATCGGAACCGTGCACGTAAAACCATACGGCCTCTACATCGTTTCGTCCAAACCAGGGAAACCCTTTGTGTGGGACTCTAAAGACTCGACAGTACGCTGGCAGTGGGTTTAACCACAAGTCCGTCAGTGGCACTAGCTGTACGTAACGGCTACCTAGGTACCTATCGAAAAGAAGGCTGACGAGCGAACTCATCCGAATCTCTACTGAGCCTATCCGTGAAAATCTCCGTGCAGTCTGGTCTGTTCGTCTGAGAGAATCGCATGTCGGGTCTAGGGGGTGAAAAACGTCAGATCCCCAATAACCTGATAAGTCGTGCCAGTATGGCTCAAAACCATCCGAGAATCTACTGGTCCAACTACCAGTAATTCTCAATCCGCCCTGGCCAGGGACTTATGGTGTTGGCCAACCGATCACAGCGTGACATCGACTCCCTATACCGGGAGAGACGAATTACCAAAGTCGCTCACCGCCTCCATGTGGCTCGGGACTATACCCTGTTAGTTATATGTATGCCCTAGAGGCTATTACTGTACATGAGATATATATTATAGTGGATGCTGGGACATATATAGGGAGTACTTTCTTGCTCGACATGATAGTACGCTATCTGGTTGCTCTTTATCTTAACGTGTATACTTACTGTCTCTCTGTTACATGTTGATAAAGCCCTTAGGATGTGTACTCGACTTCCAGAATTATGATGTAGATCATACTAGTGGGGCCTGGGTAGTCCATGAGTACATCCTTCAATGTTCATAGTCGTGGGAATATCGAGACGGGGCATCGATATTCCAGAGTAGACTAGCGTATATCATACGAACAGACCGGACTGTGCGGTAAGTGTTACTGATTGGATTCGCAGGAGTGTGAGCAGGCTTGCTCGTTGATCTTCTGATCGCTCAATACCCGGGTGTCCGTTACGTTTAGCAGACCGCTTGCGGCTTGTGGGTGACTGATATGATCACCACCTACTGCCAGCGTATTAACGAGTCTTTAGAGTCCTACACAGAGGTTTCCTGGCTCACGCGAAACGAAATAGGAGCGCATATGAGATATATGCGGGACCGAGAATAATACTAGTATGTGATACTGTATTCTATTCTCGCGATTTGTATCATCGGTAGGTTATATGTGATATAGCCGGGTTACCGAATCAAGTGTTGATTCGATATATTGATACACTAGATATTAGTCGGTTATATGCGATATGACCGGATCATTAAATCAAGTGTTGATTTAATGATTTAATGTATAATTATATATTTGATATATTACTTTACATTAACTAGTATTTGTTCACTTAAGATTGATTTTCTCACTTCATGTGCACATGTTGTATATGTGATATATGTTTGTGCACTAGATTGTATCATGCTTGATGATACATGTAAACTTGGGTGTATGAGTGACTTATACCATATTTAAGTTAGTGGAAAGGGTTTATATTTATTTTGTAATTCAAAATTAGTGTGCACTTTGTCATGCTTGAAGCTTCATGAAGCTTTTAGCATCATTTGACCAAGTCTACTAACTTTGTCTCGCAAAAGATATTTATTAACTAAACCACTAACTTAAACTATGGTTTAGTCTCTACAAAGGTTAGTGGATGATATTAACCCACCCATGGTTGCATAATGATGAGAATCTTCACTTGTTTATTTTTTCTCATTATTCTTTTCTTTCTTCTTCTTCTTCTTCATCAAGAAGAAAACCTTGCTAGAATTTTTCTAAGTGAAGAAACAAAGCGAGAAATCAAAATCTAAAGTGAACCCATTTCCTATCTCATCATCCTCTACTACTTGCCATTTAGTTTAGGGTGTTCTCTTTACAAAGTTCTTGACCTAAGTGAAGAGAGAGCTTGAGTTTGAGTCTCCTCGAAGTAGATCATCTTCGGCCTCGAAGTCAATGAGCTAGCCCGTTTATTTATCCGAGAAAATCTTCACTAGAGTCCGGGATCTCGATGATCGCAGCGAAGGGACGTCAACACGGAGCTTTATAAGTGAAGGACCGGATCTACAAAGGTTGTATTTTCATTCACTTCTCTTTGTAATGTTAGATTACAAGTTTTGTTACCCTAGTTTTCTAGTTCGATTCGTAGTTTGATTACTTAGCACTCCCTAAAATTCTTGTTGTGGCATGTGTGATGCTTGCAAACCCTAGGCTAGGTGCTAAGGAATCCCAACATACTCAACTAAAAACTGTTTGCACGACTCAACGATGTTTAGCATCATTTGACCAAGTCCACTAACTTTGTCTCACAAAAGATATTTATTAACCAAACCACTAACTTAAACTATGGTTTAGTCTCTACAAAGGTTAGTGGATGATATTAACCCACCCATGGTTGCATAATGATGAGAATCTTCACTTGTTTATTTTTTCTCATTATTCTTTTCTTTCTTCTTCTTCTTCTTCATCAAGAAGAAAACCTTGCTAGAATTTTTCTAAGTGAAGAAACAAAGTGAGAAATCAAAATCTAAAGTGAACCCATTTCCTATCTCATCATCCACTACTACTTGCCATTTAGTTTAGGGTGTTCTCTTTACAAAGTTCATGACCTAAGTGAAGAGAGAGCTTTAGTTTGAGTCCCCTTGAAGTAGATCATCTTCGGCCTCGAAGTCAACGAGCTAGCCCGTTCATTTATCCGAGGAAATCATCACTAGAGTCTGGGATCTCGATGATCGCAGCGAAGGGACGTCAACATGGAGCTTTAGAAGTGAAGAACCGAATCTACAAAGGTTGTATTTTCATTCACTTCTCTTTGTAATGTTAGATTATAAGTTTTGTTACCCTAGTTTTCTAGTTTGATTCGTAGTTTGATTACTTAGCACTCCCTAAAATTCTTGTTGTGGCATGTGTGATGCTTGCAAACCCTAGGCTGGGTGCTAAGGAATCCCAACATACCCAACTAAAAACTGTTTGCACGACTCAGTAGAGCTGTGGTAGGGTAGTAATCAAAGCACGGTGGGAACTCACACGAGACAAATGACGACCTCAGGTCGACAGACTATCTGCACTCATGTCACCAGAGAACTGCTATCTGACGCTATGTATAATACCATCTAGCTAGTTCTCGGCAAGTCCGTCAAGTGTACTCACCCCCAGTGAGCACCTGTATACAATTTTAGGTGCACCATACCAATGGCTGCGGGACTAATCCATCGCCCCTCGTCAGGGTTTAGATATGTATATACTAGTATACTCTGGAGTATCGATGCTTAGTCTCGATACTCCCATGACTAGTGACATTTTAAGGATGTGCTTATCGACTACCCAGCTCCCACAAGTATGATTGCCATCACAACACTGGTAGTCAAACAAGGATCCTACGGGCTTTATCAGCATGTATACAAGATATGAAATACTAAGTAAAACGTATCACATGTTAAGATAAATACAAACCAAATAGCATACTATTATATCGAGCAAGATTGTCCTGTACATACATATCCCTAACATCCTATACAATGAAGGCCTCTAGGACATACATATCCAACAGTCTCCCACTTGCACTATGGCCTGTAATTAGCGTATAAGTACCCAACGTCTGCACTAGAGCCAGTTGCTGGCGTACCACATACCCAACATCTCTAACAGTCTCTCGAACTGGACTTAAGGAATGGCCTTGGTGAATGGAACTGCCGTGTTGTCCTTTATATCTACTCTTCGCAACTCGATCTCCCTGATCAGTTGATACCGCCTAAAGATATATCTGGATTTCTGATGGGACCGTGGTTCCTTTGCCAAAGCCATGGCTCCGTTGTTATCGCAATACAAAGGTATTGGATTAGCAATGGATGGAACCACCTGAAGTTCAGAAACGAACTTCCTCATCCAGACTGCCTCTTTTGCGGCATCGTTTGCAGCGATGTACTCAGCCTCCATCATCGAGTCTGCTACGGTGTCCTGTTTGGAACTCTTCCAACAAACCGTCCCTCTGTTGAGGGTAAACACATAACCCGGGACAGATTTAGAGTCATCCTTGTCACTTTGGAAAATAGAGTCGGTAAAAATCTCGATCTGGAGGTCCCCATTACCGTACACCAAGAATATTTCCTTAGTCCTTCTCAGGTACTTAAGAATATTCTTTATTGCTATCCAATATTTCTCACCGGGGTTGGACTGATATCTGCTTACCACACTAAGTGCGTAAGCTACATCTATTCTGGTATATAACATTGCATACATTATCGACCCTACCGCTGAAGCGTAAGGTACTATGCTTATACGAGACCTCTCCTCATCAGTGTTGAGAGATATCTCTTTGGAGAGGGTGATTCCATGACAAGCGGGCAAATTACCGCGCTCAGAATCTTCCATACTAAACCTCTTTAGTACGCTGTCTATGTACATTGACTGTGAAAGTCCCAACATTCTTTTAAACCTGTCATGATAGATCTTAATTCTCAGAATGTACGAGGAATCACCCAGGTCTTTCATAGAGAACTTCTTTGATAAGAACAGCTTGGCCGATTGTAGTATAGGAATATCATTTCCTATCAGGAGAATGTCATCCACGTATAAAACGAGGAATACCACAGTTCTCCCTACAATCTTTTTATAAATATAAAGTTTATCTATATTTTTGATAAAGTCAAATTCCTTGACCGTCTCATCAAAGCAGATGTTCCAACTCCGCGATACCTGTTTTAATCCATAAATGGATTTAAACAACTTGCACACCTTTCCGCTGCTCCCACTGTCTATGAAACCCTCGGGTTGATCCATATAAACACACTCTTCTAAACTTCCATTTAGAAAAACGGTTTTAACATCCATCTGCCAGATGTCATAGTCATGGAAGACATCAATAGCAAGTAGGATCCGAATGGATTTAACCATAGCCACTGGTGAAAAAGTTTCGTCATAGTCCAATCCTGGTCTTTGACGAAAACCTTTAGCAACAAGTCTATCTTTGTAGGTTTCTACCTGACCATTTACACCAATCTTCTTTTTGAAGATCCATTTGCATCCTACGGGTTTTACCCCAGTAGGAGCAAAATCCAAAGTCCATACTTGGTTTGTGTACGTGGATTCCATCTCGGATCGCATAGCATCCATCCACTTCACCGAGTCTCTACTCGTGATGGCTTGCTGAAAACTAGTCGGCTCATCATTGTCGATGATGCAATCTTCTCGATCCCCGTCTACGAAAAAACCGTAGTATCTCTCGGGTGGATGAGACTGCCTACTAGATCTGCAAAGTGGCGTAGGTATGTCCGGTTCCATTAAAATCTCTGGTTCTACTAAGTTTTCAGTAATAGTTTGTGGTTCTGGAATTTCTTCCAGCACCATTGCGCTCCCACTTATCTCTTTTTCAATAAATTGAGTTTACATGAAGCGGGCATGATGAGAAACAAAGATCTTTTGTTCCTCAGCGTAATAGAAATAATACCCCCTAAAATTCTTGGGGTATCCCACAAATTTACACAATATTGAACATGCCTCGAGCTTATACGGATGAACTTTTTTAACAAAAGCAGGACAACCCTATATCTTTAGATATTTAAGATTGGGTTTCTTCCCACTCCACATTTCAAATGGAGTGGTAGGCACGGACTTAGTTGGAACTTTATTCAATAGATATGCAGCAGTTTCTAGTGCATAACCCCAGAAGGAGGGCGATGTTCCCGCAAAAATCTTCGGCCAAGAGCTATTTGTTCCTGTTTATGCTGGCTTAAGTTTCGTTTACAGATATATGTGAAACTAGGCTTATTCATACACGCACATGCACACATCAGGGGAAGAATAGGTGTTCAACGACAAAATAAAGTATTTAATCGAACCTTTTATTCTACAGGAAATATATCACCAAACATGGGATTGAAAGTACAGGGATTTAGAAAACTATGGATAAAATTATCTAACTCCCTCTCTTCCTTCCCCCCATGACAAAGCGACGATCTTCACGAAGAGTAGCTACCCATCGGTCAACACCGCACCCATCAGCAAAGGCAGACATAACGACCCGCTGAGCCCGTATCTGGCTTAGTAGCCGAACAGAGCCATCCCTCAGAGCTGTGGTGATAAAAAGTGCCTCGTGGAAGCACTCAATCTTGTCTTCCGCGGCGTCGAGCATTGCCGGAGTCATCTCTGCCGGAGGAGGAGGAATATCATTGATCACAGACAAGAAAACCATCCGGAGCCAAATGGAGCCGATGGGGAGAGGAGATCCTATACGAGTCAAGAGCTCGTACAACACCGTGTCGCATTGGTCATCCTTAAGAGTAGGGTTCACCAAGCGCGCAGGAAAACGAGGAACAATTTCCTCAATGGGCACCTCCCATAGCTGACGGCGAGCATGTGGGCGATTACAAGCCATAAGTCTTCTCTGTCAAAATGATTCTCTAAAAGTGAGAGAGAAGAGAAGCATTGCTTCAGAATATGAAGGGAGACATTTAAGTCCAGGCACAGAAAATGTTGTGCATGATGGAACTATTTCCAAGCTCTGGGAAAGAGAAGCGTGACTCAGGAAAAGTGGAGGAGGAAGGTGAAAAGACACCTTCAGTAATGAGGCAACGCCTCACGTGCAAAGCACGAGAGCGCCAGCGCCAGCGCCAGCGCCATGAGTCAAAGACTCTGAGGCAGCACCTCACGTGTAAAGTACGAGAGCGCTGAGCGCCAGCGCTAAAGAGTCAAAGACTCTGAAACAGTGCACCACGTGCAAAGCACGTAAGCGCTAGTGCTAAGAGCGCTGCACTCTAAGCAGCGCACCACGTGCAAAGCACGTAAGCGCTAGCGATAGAAAAAAATGTTCTCAGCCTTTAGATCAAAGATCCAACAAACATGATTAAAAAATCATCATTTGACCAGAATAAAATTCTGTTAAGGAAACATTCCTCAGAATCTTTCCAAACAGGAAAGATTATGCTCTGAAAATCAGAGCACCGTTGGATCAATGATCCAATGGTGATTAAAAATCACCAAAATACAGAATAAATTCTGTATGGGGAAAGATTTCCTAATCTTGTTAAAAATAAGAAGATTGGCTTCTGTAAAACAGAAGCCCTAGGATCAAAGATCCAACGGTGGGGAAATCCCCAAATCAATTAGAGAAAAGATCTCTTCAACCGATTCAACAAATCAGCCTACCCTATATAAAGGCCCCAAGACTTTAAGTCTCATAGAGAGGAACCCCCCATAAACTTTGAGAAAGTTCAGAGAGAAGAGCAAGCTCTCAGCAGAAGAAGAATTTCCTCAAGGTAAAATATAGAGATCAAAGCATCTCATCAGAAAAAGAACTTAATTCTTTTGCCAGATCATAGATCTTTAAGACAAATGGTCTTTCACAAAAGAGATTATAACATCTCATTATAAAAAGGGGGGAGAATAATTCAATTCTCTTAGGATCATAGATCCATAAAGGCAAAGCCTTTCACCAAGAACATATGAGATTGAAACATCTCCTATAAAATAAGAACTTTGTTCTTAGATCCATGAGACAAAGTCTCTTATAAGAGAAAATTTAATTCTCAGAGCGCAAAGTTGCCTAAAAAGAGCCTTAGCGCTCCAAGTTGAAAGCAGCGCCGCAGCGCTCCAAATCTCGCACACAACGCTGCAGAGCCTTAGCGCTCTAAGTTTAAAGAAGCACCTCAACATTCCAAAGTCAAGTGCACAGCGCAGAGCGCGCCACGTACTCCTCACATGTGCGCTATTTCATAAGAAGCGCTTTGCGCTCATTGACTGGCGCTCAGCGCCAAGCGCACCACGTGTTCCTTACGTGTGCGCTACTTAAACAGAAGCGCTCTGCGCTCATTGACTGGCGCTCAGCGCCAAGCACACCACGTGCTTCTCACGTCTGCGCTACTTAAACAGAAGCGCTCTGCGCTCATTGACTGGCACTCAGAGCCAAGCGCACCACGTGCTTCTCACGTGTGCGCTGAGAGAACATAAATTGTTCTTTAATGGTAAAGACCAGAGCCATAATGAGTGCTCAGCATTCAATAAAAGACAAAAGTTGTCAGCACCAATGCTCAACATTGTTAAATGAAAAAGGACTGAGCCTAATTAAATGTCTAACATTCTAAATGAATGGGCCGAGCCCAAGTTGGCCACAGATCTCTAATTCAGATTAATTGAGCCCATATGCTTATAAATCTTTGATCTTAGTCCCAAATTGGACTATAGATCTCCCAACCAATATTGGTTCAAGGGTACATTTCTTCATTCCTCTGATATTTATCGTTGTAATCCTTCAACGTCTTCAGAGAGGTGATGGGTCCCGACAACTAGACATTTCATGGACTGTGAGGTCCTTAAACTCATGAACTATGATGTCCTTAAACTTTACAGACTATGATGTCTCTAAACTACCACGGACTGTGGGGTCCTTAAACTCATGGACTATGATGTCCTTAAACTTTACAGACTATGACGTCTTTAAACTGGACCGCAAAGTCCTTAAACTAAAACAATAGAGCCTAAATGCTCTTTTGTTGGATCTAAATGATCCTGCTAAGTTGATCTTAGTCTAAAATTAGACTAACGTATCCTTAACAAACTGTTGAGTTGATCTTAGTCTAAAATTAGACTAGCGTATCATCAACAAACGTTTAAGTTGATCTTAGTCTCAAATGAGATTAACGATCCTTAAACCCAACCCAAAACCCAAATCTAAGAAAATACGGATTTGGACTAATCCACGCCTACGGGCGACAACATAAATTAGTCTTCGTATGCAATCCACGGGCAACAAAAAATAAAACAAACACACACGACACGAAGTGACCATCTGGAGAAGGAGAAAGTGGTTACCGTTATGCAGTAGCGTAATTAACTTCAGGGGCTTGCGCCTGCAGGGAAGAGCGTTCCCACAATCAAAAACCCCTCGTAAACGAGGGGGAATCTGACGAAGTCTGCTACAACGGCCGCATCCATCTAAACCTTCGATACATGGTGCCATAAATCAACTTGGTATCCTCGGAGAGGTGGATGGATAAAACCAAATAGCATTTGCCCCCGAGAATTCAGGCCAGACGTCCCGACGTCCCGGTCGCATCTTCCGGCGGAGAACAGGCGGCAACTCGGCATTACTCATCATAGAATGCACCATATCAAGTAAGGTGCGATTCCGTCTTTCTGATACACCGTTGTGTTGTGGTGTGTATGGAGAAGTAAGTTGAGAGAGAATTTTTAGATATTTCAGGAACTCGACACTTAAGTTTGATACTTTTGCCGGTTTGCTTTTCCGCTTCATTCTTATACTCTTGGAATTTCTCGAAGGTCTCGGATTTATGTTTCAATAATAATACATGTACATACCTTGATAAATCCTCTGTAAAAGTAATGAAGTAGGAATAGCCACTTCTTGCATGCGTAGACATTGGCCCACACACATCGTTGTGTATGAGTCCCAGGAGTTCAGTAGCTCTTTCTCCGTGTCCAGTGAACGGATTTTTTGTCATCTTTCCTCTGATACATGATCGACAAGTTGCATATGATTGATACTCAAATGGATCTAAATATCCTTCTTTATGTAACTTAGTCAGTCGTGTTTCATTGATATGACCAAGTCTACAATGCCATAAGAAAGCTTGGTTTGATTCTGAAGCCTTTCTTTTTAGTGTGTTTTGGACATTGAAAACTTGATATTGATTGTGAATGTATATTCCGTTATTTAGTGTACCCGACCCAACCATTTCATTATTTAGGTGAATGTTTATGGCAATGCTTTCAAGTGCAAAATTATATCCTTCATTTGATAACAAAGATACAGATATAAAATTACACATCATACTGGATACACAAAAGCAGTTACGCAATAACAAAATATGTCCACTCGCCAATCCTAGGTGATATTCTCCTACTTCAACAGCATCCACACTGGTTCCGTTGCCAACCCTGAGAGTCATATCACCTTTCCTTAAAACTCTACGGCTTCTCAGCGCTTGCAAAGAATTACATATGTGAGATCCTGAACCTGTATCAAATACCCAGTAAGTAGAGTTTATAGAGAAACGATTTTCAATAACGAACACATCTGAGCCGAAGCCACAACTTGCTTCGTGTCCTGATTCTTGGTTTTTAGGGCCCGACAGTCCTTCTTCCAATGTCCCTTTTTCCGACAATAGAAGCATTCTTCCTTTGTGGCTTCCTCCATTCTTTTCATTTCCTTTTCCCTGTACCTTCTGCACACCTCCCATCGGTTTTGTGGGGGCCTTCTTTTTCTTCCCCTTGGCCTTAGCCTTGGATTTAGGAGAAGAAGATTCCCCAATAAACAGAGCATGTGTTTTCTTGGTTTTCTTCAAGGTGCCCTCTGCCACCCTCAGCATGTTGAGGAGCTCAGGAAGTGAAACTTCCATTCTTTGCATATTGAAATTCAATATGAATTGGGCATAGGTGGAGAGAAGGGACTGTAGGATCAAGTCGATGTATAACTCATTCTTCAACGTAGTTCCCAGGTCCGCGAGCTTTTCTATGAGAGAAGTTATCTTTAAATTATGGTCCCCAACAGTTGATCCGATAGCTAACTTCGCTTGAAATAATTTCTTCGAGGTCTCATATCTTGCAATACGAGATTGCTTTCCATATAAATCTTTGGTATGGATGAAGATGGAAGCAAGGTCCATCTTCTCGTGCCGCCTCTGATGTTCATTATCTATGGAGGCCAGAACGAGACACTTGGTTTTCGCACAATCAAGATCCCAGGTTTTACGAACCTCAATGTCCACGACCGAGGATTCTGGAACGGGAACAGGGGGAGCTCGCCGTGAGGACGTATGCGACCTTATCATATGTAAGGGCCATATGGACATTCCTCAGCCAGTCTTTATAATTTGGCCCAGCAAGTTTATTTCTATATAGTATTAGCTCAAGTTCCGTCATGGTCGCTGCAATTAGGAGAGAGAGAGAAAATCAACACTCAGCATATGCTTTTGCAAGTTTATATTGGTTATTAGTTTATCTAAACATGATGTCTCCCACTGTTTTCTCGAATTCTTCTTCAAACCCTAAAAGAAGAATTAGTCAGGATTAATCGCACCTCACAATTCTTGCTTAACCTTTCGGACAGGCTAGTGTCGGTACTTCGAGAAAGGTTTTCCAACGCTTTCGCAAAGTTCATTAATTACATAACATTTTTTCCCTGGAGGCGTAGCCCTGCTAAAACCGTTCTAGGCACCTACTTGGTTTATAATATTGATTGTAAAGTGAAAAATTCTCCTGAAGAGTAGCGGATACTCAAAGTAGGATTAGGACCCAACTATCATTGTGTGATGATTTTGAAGGAAGCCTACCAAAAATTGTAGCAATCCTAAACTTTCTGTACAGAATTTTTTCCAAAAATACAGAAAGGAGCACCTAAGTCTAAGCACAAGTTATAAATTTAAATTGCTTTAGAACAGCAAGAAAACACTTGTTGCTCATTGGTAAAGCCTTGCACTGCTGTGACATAGCCCCTGTGTTCAAATCCCCCAGCCACATATTATTTTTATTGATTTTTCTTTTAAACTTTTAGAAGCTCAAAAGTTTGTACGTGCACTGCACGTAAAATGAAAAGCCACAATAAAAACAAATATGTGGAAATTGTTATTTAAACAGCCTAGGACACGTGTCAAAAATCCAAGCACCTTACCCCTGAGAATGGCTGGTGAGATGCGTGTTGGGGCCGGCGCCGCCGGTCCAACCCGTCTCAAATGCCTCCAAACTTTAACCCTAGCACTCCTTGGCCTACCCCATTACTCCCATTCTGTTTGATTTCTCTACAAATTTATAGAGGGATTAAATTCACCTCTTTAATCCATTTTAATGCATATTTTTAATTCATTCTTCAATACTCAAAAACCTAATTTCTCCTATAAATACAAACATAACACCCTAGCCTTCTCATTCAAAAATCCATAGCCAAAACTTTGTAAAATTTCCAAATCTAAAAGTTGTACAAGTGGAGTTAGCTCAAGGCAAAGTTCCAGCGACGTTTTGAGACAAATCCGGCGATGAAACGACTCCACGACGCCTTTGAGAGTTCCCTCTACCTCTTCCCTCTTCTTTCAATCAGTAAGTCCCTTCACTTCTCACCTCTTTCTAGTCTAAAACAATAATCTATTAAAACTCGTCGGAAGCGGAGTTAATCCGACTTCCGATTCTAATTCCATTAAAAATGCAATTTTTCTTAATAATAAATTTACCAACTTTTTACATATTGTTTATTAACCATTAAATAACATTTGGAACAATATTCAATTCAAAATATAATGCTAAACAACTTTTATTTAACTTTTACGGTAAAATACCATCTAATTTACATACGACATTACTTTATAGTTAGGCTCATATTACCTTTAGAAAACTCACGAGGTAATGACCTACCTCATCACAACACTCATTCTTGACATAGCACGATGACTTTTGGAACTTTAGTTGTGGGATGATTATAAGTTTACAATAAAATACCCTAAACTATTACAAAACTGTATTCTTTAAATTGTCTTATTTAAATTCCATACGATTAAGTCTCTGCAATCCATTTTGGGGAATCCGATTGGGATGGTGCGGGTTATCGCACGTCCTTGGGATTAGTAGGGCGAGATGCAGACCTCCTCAAAGAGCATACGATCTCGATGGAATTTATATTACAATTTTAAGAAAAACATGATTTCTATTTAAATAAATAAATTCTATTTTTAATATATATATATAAATATTATTAAAATATCTATTTTAAATATAGTATATATATTCCATGTTTTCTAAATCAAAGGAATCATAAATTTCATGAAATTACCATTACAAATCAATATAATTCCAATATTACACTAAAATACCATGTACAATACAAGCTAGGTTTTATTCACTAGAAAACTTCATATTATAAAAATTACATCTATTAAAACCTTAAAGATAATAAATAAATATTTGAGGTTTATTTTGAAAATATATCAAAACTATTTTTCATAAAACCCCCTCAAGTTATATTAATTTACAATAAGGACCCTAATAACATAGGTTTACTAGTTCTCTTGAGCCTCAGGGAGCCGGAGAAGATGGGTGCTTGTCTATCTAAGGTAGACAAACTAAAAACGGTGTTATCAATACGGTAATTGTCTTGGAAAAAGACACAAATCCTGCCGTCCATATGCAGCAGTTACCGATAACACCAAAACTAATTCAGGACTTCAATTCTGTTTAAGTGTCTGACTCAGGCAGAGTCTCAGTCTAATCTGAAATCAATCTATTCTTGAATATGATCCAAGTATAACTCCAATTTAACATGAATCCATTTATACCAGAATTCAATCAATATCAACACGACTCGACCGAACCGAATCATGGACATACTCTGATCACATGCCTATCCATTTATATCCATTCCGTTTCCATGATATCATGGTTTCGGCAAGTCTTACATCTATTAACATAACAATACAAATCAATACAAAATACATTACGGGATTTTAAAGGGGTAGACTGGTGCGGAATGTGTTAGAAGTGGCACGAGACGGTCACTTTAATACACCCAATCTGAATATCCATTGCTGTTGTTCCGTAGCTTAACGGTTCCTTGTGCTCCGTATACCTTAGTCCACGGAATAGTTGGACTTCTTTTGTATACACTGGTATATTCTGTACCAAGTTACAAACAACCGCGTTAACATAACAAAACTCACAATACGCCAGTTATATTCTCATATCTGTCTATTCATTTGTTTATTCTATTCCTACTTTTTTTAGGAGTTACCGAGCGATTTTTCGCTGACGACATTTCTATTTCTCTTCATTATTTAGAATGTTGTTAGGAAGACCCGACTCTGAGGAGTTCGAGACCATCCAGGAGCACTTGGAGCAGACCACTGAGCAGTACGACCATTAGGCTTTACTTGTACTCACTTTACTTTAAGTTAATGCCATTGTTTAGGCATTGCTTTCATCATTGTATTTACTTTTCGGTTGTATTGTAAAGAAATGTTTAATAAATAAAAGTTGTTGTTCAATTACATCTCTTGTCATTTTTCTTGTGTACATTTATTATATTGTTTAGTTACACTTAGCGTGTTTACTTCTGAGTAAATACATAGCCGGTCTCGTCGCATCTCCTTACTCGTACTCTGGGAAGCAGGGCATGCTAGGTTTTGTTGGTGGCCCATGCAGGTCAGTTCTGCATAGACATGCAGGTCAATTCTGCATGAAGTCCTAAGCAATATAACACAAGAATCAGCAACTAAGAATATTCTTTACATTTCATATTCCTTGAATCTTACAATTTCATAAACTTTGAATCTATCATAACCCTATTTTTATTTCAAGGTTATGGATTCTCCAAACAATACCGGCACCAACGTTAACAACACACCACCACCCCTTCCACTTACACCTACCGTTGCAGCTCCGATCAATGAGAAAACGGTATTGCTTGAGGCAATCTGAAACGTCCTGGAAGGACAGCAACAACAGATTGCTATATTATTGAACCGTCCAGAAGCAGAAGCACCCGGAGTGAAGCAATTTCGAGTATTGCACCCGAAGCAATTTTCTGGGAAAGAGAGACCTTTGGAAGCGGAAGAATGGGCTCAAAGTATTGAGGACGATCTGGTAGCAACACAAGTGCCAGAGATCGTTTGGGTTCGGGTTGCCATGCTGCAACTCACCGACAACGACCGAGTATGGTGGAAGGCGAAAGAAATCCGTCTTGCCCAGCCTATCGAATGGAAGACTTTTCGCGACATGTCCGACGCAAAGTATTTTCGAGAGACTGCCCGATTTGACATGGAGCAGCAATTCATCCACCTACAATAGGGTTCGATGTGGACCAAATCTGTGGATGGGTATGATGCTGAGTTTACCATGCTCGGTAGGTTCGCGGCACACCTCATTCCAACTGCTGAGATCAGGGCCAGATGATTTCAGCAGGGGTTAGATCCGGAGATCCAAGTTGCCTTAGCTATAGGAGATTTCCCAAACCACGACCTGGCTATGAAAGCTGCCCGCCGATATGAGGCAGTAATGAAGAAGAAGGGCATACCTCAATCTGCCGGTGTGAAACGCCCTGCCACCCAAATGGCAGGAGGAGCCTTTTCAATACCAACTTTTGCACCCGGGAGACCGGAAGAAACAATTAACCGGCCAAGTCCAGATTTTTGTTTCTACTGCAAGAGAGATGAGCGCCTGTGAAGAACCGTAGGCGCGCAAAAGGCTTATGCTTAGTTTGTGGCGGATCCACTCATGGAATTGGAACATGTCCTTATAGACGCAACCCAGTTCCCACACACATCACTTATCCACAGCGGCCAGCTATCCAGGCTCCTGCACCTCGTCTTGCTCTCCTAGCTCCACCTCTACATGGACCTCCTGCATAGCCTACTTGCCAATTCCACCAGGCACTGAGGAACGTGCCTCGAGGGTAGAGAAATATACCCCAAAGACAGATGAATGTGCCTCTAGTTAGGAGGAATATACCCCCGACATCAGGTGTTCATATTAGCGGCCGTAGAAGACGAGACTATAGACCAAGATAACCCTGGTAATTTCCTTACATCTTTTTCAATCTTTCCAAAACTTTGCATTCTTTCGTTCTTCCAAATATTTTTCATGCACTATCAATAGTTCTATCACCAAATTTTTCTTGAATCTGTTACACTTTCCTTCTATAAATTTCGAGGACAAAATTTTTTATAAAGTGGGTTGAATGTAACAACCCTAAATTTTCTGTACGGATTTTTTTTTCAAAAATACAGAAAGGAGCACCTAAGCCTAAGCACAAGTTATAAATTTAAATTGCTTTAGAACAGCAAGAAAAAACTTGTAGCTCATTGGTAAATCTTTGTACTGCTGTGACATAGCCCTGTGTTCAAATCCCCTAGCCACATATTATTTTTATTGATTTTTCTTTTAAACTTTTAGAAGCTCAAAATTTTGCACGAATACTGCACGTAAAATTAAAAGTCACAATAAAAACAAACATATGGAAATTGTTATTTAAATAGCCTAGGACACGTGTCAATGATCCAAGCACCTTACCCCTGAGAATGGCCGGCGAGATGCGTGTTGGGGCTGGCGCCGCTAGTCCAACCTGTCTCAAATGCCTCCAAACTTTAATCCTAGCACCCCTTGGCCTACCCTACTACCCCCATTCTGTTTGATTTCTCTGAAAATTTACAGAGGGATTAAATTTATCTCTTTAATCCATTTTAATGCATATTTTTAATTCAGTCTTCAATTCTCAAAACCCAAATTTCTCCTATAATTACAAATATCACACCTTAGCATCCTCATTCAGAAATCAATAACCAAAACTCTCTAAAATTTCCAAATCCAAAAGTTGTACAAGTGGAGTTAGCTCAAAGTAAAGTTCCAGCGATGTTTCGGGACAAATCCGGCGACGGAACGACTCCACGACGCCTTCGAGAGTTCCCTCTACCTCTTCTCTCTTCTTTCAATCAGTAAGTCCCTTCACTTCTCACCTCTTTCTAGTCTAAAACAATAATCTATTAAAACTCTTCGGAAGCGGAGTTAATCCGACTTCCGATTCTAATTCAATTAAAAACGCAATTTTTCTTAATAACAAATTTACCATCTTTCTACATATTGTTTATTAACCATTAAATAACATTTGGAACAAGATTCAATTCAAAATATAATGTTAAACAACTTTTATTTAACTTTTACGGTAAAATACCATCTAGTTTACATATGACATTACTTTATAGTTAGGCACATATTACCTTTAGAAAACTCGCGAGATAATGACCTACCTCATCACAACACTCATTCTTGACATAGCACGATTACTTTTGGAACTTTAGTTGTGGGATGATTACAAGTTTACAATAAAATACCCTAAACTATTACAAAACCGTATTCTTTAAATTATCTTATTTAAATTCCATACGATTAAGTCTCTACAACCCATTTTGGGGAACCCGATCGTGATGGTGCGGGTTATCACACGTCCTCGAGACTAGTAAGGCGAGATGCAGACTTTCTCACGGAGCATACGATCTCGATGGAATTTGTATTACAATTTTAAGAAAAACGTGATTTCTATTTAAATAAATAAATTCTATTTTTAATATATATATATATATATATATATTATCAAAATATATATTTTAAATATATTATATATATTCCATATTTTCTAGATCAAAGGAATCACAAATTTCATGAAATTACCATTACAAATCAATATAATTCCAATATTACACTATAATACCATGTACAATACAAGATAGGTTTTTTTCACTAGAAAACTTCATATTATAAAAATTACATCTATGAAACCCCTAAAGTCGATAAATAAATACTTGAGATTTATTTTGAAAATATATCAAAACTATTTTTCATAAAACCCCCTCAAGTTATATTAATTTACAATAAAGACCCTAATAACATAGGTTTAAGCGGGACCAGTTCTCTTGAGCCTCAGGAAGCCAGAGAAGATGGGTGCTTGTCTATCTAAAGTAGACAAACTAAAAACGGTGTTATCAATACGGTAATTGTCTTGGAAAAAGACACAAATCCTACCGTTCATGTGCAACAGTTACCGATAACATCAAAACTAATTCGGGACTTCAATTCTGTTTAAGTGTCTGACTCTGGCAGAGGCTCAGTCTAATCTGAAATCAATCTATTCTTGAATATGATTCAAGTATAACTCCAATTCAATATGAATCCATTTATACCAGAATTCAATCAATATCATCATGACTCGACCGAACCGAACCATGGATATACTCTGATTACATGCCTATCCATTTATATCCATTCCGTTTACATGATATCATGGTTTCGGCAAGTCTTACATATATTAACATAACAATACAAATCAATACAAAATACATTACGGGGTTTTAAAGGGGTAGACTAGTGCGGAATGTGTTAGAAGTGGCACGAGACGGTCACTTTAATACACCTAATCTGAATATCCATTGCTGTTGTTCCGTGGCTTAACGGTTCCTTGTGCTCCGTATACCTTAGTCCACGAAATAGTTAGACTTCTCTCATATACACTGGCATATTCTGTACCAAGTTACAAACAACCGCGTTAACATAACAAAACTCACAATACACCAGTTATATTCTCATATCTGTCTATTCATTTGTCTATTCTATTCCTACTTTTTTTTGGGAGTTACCGAGCGATTGTTCGCTGACGACATTCCTATTTCTCCTCTTTCTTTAGAATGTTGTCAGGAGGACCCGACTTTGAGGAGTTCGAGACCAGTCAGGAGCACTTGGAGCAGACCACTGAGCAGTACGACCATTAGGCTTTACTTGTACTCACTTTACTTTCACTTCATGCCATTGTTTAGGCATTTCTTTCATCATTGTATTTACTTTTCAGTTGTATTGTAAAGAAATGTTTAATAAATAAAAACTGTTTTTCAATTACATCTCTTGTCATTTTTCTTATACATTTATTATATTTCGTAGTTACACTCAGCGTGTTTACTTTTGAGTAAATATATACCGGGCCTCGTTGCGTCTCCTTACCCATACTCTGGGAAGCGGGGTGTGACAAAAACACCACACTCCAAAAGGTATGCAACACTAGTAAGTTTCTTGTATGTTTGAAACTCCCGATATGATTTTTGCCTCGAGTGCTTATAACCTTGACGAAGGTCAAAACATCATAAGTCGTAAGTCAAGTTCAACCCGTCATTATCCAGATTAATCTAGACCCATTCGTACAAGCCCTTGACGAAGGTCAAAACAGATGTACGCCTGTTCTAGATTAATGCATCTATCTATACTACAGATAACTACCCATTAGATACCAAATGCCTTGGCGAAAGTCAAAACACATATCATGAATACTAGTAGATATCTATCTGAAATAACGGAGGGCTATAGCTGGTTTTGGCGAAAACCATTAACGTAATGAACTTGATATAGTCAAAGGAACCAAATAGATTTTGAAAAGGAGTGGTTTAAGCTCCACTTTTAAAATTGCTTTTTGAAGAAAACCGAGTGGTTTTGTAATTGTTCCAACGATATCAGATTTTAGATTTATTACTTTGCATTAATCAATATTAATGTGGTCCCATCAATTAACCTTATCATTGCAGAAAAGAAATGAAAATAGAGCGTACGCTTATGCCATCCGCATTCGCCATGGGGCCCCGTTATGCACCGTTAGGTTACTTAACTAACAACAGAGCGGAGGCCGGACTAGCGCGGGTGCAAAACATAAGCAATGCTTATTATATATAATATATATATAGCCATTCGTCTTACGCAATGATAGTCATTTCAGATCACAGATCACAGCATCACATATGAATATATTGGATATACTAGGATTTCCGTGTTTCGTTTTAGCCTAGAACGAAAAACGGATTCCACGGTCGTGATGAATAGCCAAACCCCACCCTAGACCCCTACGGGTGCGGCAAACTACCCGCCAAATTCCCGAAGTGAAGCAACCTCCCTCAATAAAATGAGTAGGCCACTCGGCACTTCAAGAACCCGGTAATTTGTGCACCCTATCTTGGGTATATCTTTAGTGCAAGAAAAACAAATGAAATAATACAACGGTGGCTACAACCTCAACCTGGATATGCCCCGCAAAAGAATATTACATCAATTTTGCAAATATACATAAATAAAAGAAAAGAACACTCTTCTCACATCCCCCGGCTATTCATTCACGACGATCCAATACTTCATATACACAAACCATTAAGAAGATACAAGATATGTGCAACCCCCACTAATTGACATATAGCAATTAACAGACATTTAGTAACATATATACAATCACAAAACATAGATTAGCAAAAACTTAGAATTTTGATCGAAAATAACATTCCGTGTCTACCCCATGCACAAACCAGTATACAAAAAAATCTGGGTAGAAACCAAATATGCCAAAAATCATGTTTCTAAAGATTAGAAACACAGAAAAAATTGAAAGCGAATCAGCCATGACTCGGCCGCAGATTCGCGGCTAAAATACCTGTTTGGCCACGGTTCTGCCGTCTAGTTGGTGGATTAGGGTCTCGAAATTTTTCCTAGTTCTTAAAAGAGCATGCATGTATTTTTAAGGTCGCTGAAATGATTTTTTGAACAGTTTTGAAAATCGACAGCAAGCATTATTTGGAAATGTGATTTCGGGCAATTTTTCCGTCGATCGAACTTCTAACTACTTGCTAACTAGCTAGTTAAGGTTTAAGTAGGCTCTGATACCAGTGTAATTCAATGTCGCACACCCCGCGGGTTCGCGGCGAGGCGGAATTCACAAAAAATGTTTTTTAACTTGCAACATCGACCAAAACTTCAGGATCTTTACGGAAACCCTAACTAGCAAAACTACAAAGAGGTTCTAAACTACTTGTGAAAGAGTTTTATACCTCTAGAGTTCAAGTCCTTCGGGTCTTCTTCTCCTCTTCTTAAGCTCCTAGACGGTTTGTAACAAATTCGGTCTTCGGCCTCCTCGTGTCGAAGATGATCCACCCGAGAGTCTTTGGTTCTAGCTTCAACCTCAAGAATGAGGTAACTAAGGTATCTAGTTTACTAATTTAGATAGCTTAGGAGATGTAGAATGTTAATTAGACTATTTTATCTCGAGGAACCCTATGATTCACAACACATGTGAGGGTTAGGGCTTGAGGAAGAAGGATGAGAGAAAAAATGGAGAGAGAAAGTGCAAACACAAATGAGCTTGAGTCAAGAGGCAAGTGAAGAATGGCCAAGTCATTCACAATAATCAAGCATGCAATATTTTCAATAGAAAATTAGCAACCATGCTTGAATAGTAAATCTTAATGCAATAAACAAATGAATTAGCCATGCTTCAACCATGCCACAAATATCTCCATTTTCCACCCCATTAATTTATTTCTAAAAATAGATAAATGCAATTGTAGGGTGTTTTTCGTCACCCTATTGAGATGGGAATACGCGCACGCTTTTCAGGCGTACTACAGATTCCTCCTGCCTAGGGTAGATGGGGGTTTATTGATTGTGGGGATCCGAATCTCCGGCAGCCGCGGACTAAGCTGCCGTTAATTACCCCTCGCCTTTGGAGCGAAGGAACCTACGATTGACGGGTTCAACTGGTCATGCGTACTCAATGTGCAGTGTGCGTGTGTTGTATTTTGAAAGGGTTTTGGATATATCAGGGGCCCCATAGAGTTTTTACGGGCGTCCCGCTACCCGAATAGTGGGCTGGGGGTCAAGGGGGCTAGCAGCCCCCTTACGGGGTGCGGGGCAGCGCCCCGTTAGAAAATTTTTCTAACGGAGGAGGTATATTTATTGTGGAGTGCATATAAAAAAAATATGGGGAAGCGTCTTAAAGACGCGTGCGTGGCACGTGGGCGCATGGTGCCCGGGGTCACGTGCGCGCACGTGACCGATGGGCGCCTCAGCGCCCGGGGTCACGTGGCGCACACGTGACCGATGGGCGCCTTAGCGCCCAGGGTCACGTGGCGCACACGCGACAATTAGGTGCCTTAGCCCCTCGGGGTCACGTGGTGCACACGTGACCGTTGGGTGCCTTAGCGCCCGGGTTACGTGGCGCACACGTGACCACGGGAGATACCCGCGGGAAGGGGATTATCCCCTAGGTTGGGGTGTTGAACTCCCAAGGGGTTTTGGAGTTGAACTCCTAATAGAAATTTAATTAATGGAGTTAAACTCCAATAGATCTAGAAAGGAGTTAAACTCCTAGGAATTGTTGGCTTTTCTTTTGAGCCTTGGATCCTCCCAACGTGGGGTTTTTGGAGATGGGTCTCCTTCTTCTTCCTTTTGGTTGGCCGGATCTTGGGGGAAAGGGGAGTGAGATGCAAAATCTCCCCTTTCAAAGATTTGATGGGACATTCGAGCTCCCTTTGGTAGGTTTTGTGGTGAAAATCTACTTCTTTTTGAGAAATGAAGAGTTAAACTCTTGATTTAATTCAAAAAGAGGAAGAAGCTTTTAGACCCTTGAGAAAGGGGAAAAAAGACACACAAACCCTAGATTTTGAGGGGAATGAAAAGTGTATGCTTTATTCATCATCATGTTGCCTTATATAGGCTTACACATTTACATATAGCCCCTTGGCATTTACAAAATGGCATTTTGCCCATCCCATGGCTCATGTGCCATTTCTTTTTGCACATAAGCCATGGGTTTTACAAAAATTTGGTTTTATGCCCATTTTGCATAAAAAATTACATTAAAATTATTTATTACATGATTTTTATTTTTTCATGGAGGAGGGTCGGCCGCTTCATGTTCGGACTCGACCTGGGCATGAGCCCACTTGATCTGGGCTTGGGCCCACTTGGCTTGGGGTTGACCTTGACTTTGACCCTGTCAACTGGGGTGCAAATTTTGACCCCAACATCAATAATGAGGTGTCCCTTTCTAGAAGCATCTCTTATGAAATTACAAGAATGCCATCGCCGTATATACATACCCGTATTCGTACTGCAAAAAATACGAATACAATGAGATAATAATAATCCAATAATATAATACTAGAATCCAGTTTAAACCAAAGCCCACTAGTATTATCCGTCTAAATAACATCCGTGTAGCCAGTACACGTATATGATCGGAACCCTGCACGTAAAACCATACGGCCTCTACATCGTTTTGTCCGAACCAGTGAAACCCTTTGTGTGGGACTCCAAAGACTCGACAGTACGCTGGCAGTGGGTTTAACCACAAGCCCGTCAGTGACACTAGCTGTACGTAACGGCTACCCAGGTACCTATCGAAAAGAAGGCTGACGAGCGAACTCATCCGAACCTCTACTGAGCCTATCCGTGAAAATTTCTGTGCAGTCCGGTCTGTTCGTCTGAGAGTATCGCATAACGGGTCTAGGGGTGAAAAACGTCAGACCCCTAATAACCCGATAAGTCGTGCCGGTATGGCTCAAAACCATCCGAGAATCTACTGGTCCAACTACCAGTAATTCTCAATCTGCCCTGGCCAGGGACTTATGGTGTTGGCTAACCGATCACAGCGCGACATCGACTCCCTATACCGGGAGAGACGAATCCCCAAAGTCGCTCACTGCCTCCATGTGGCTCGGGACTATACCCAACTAAAAACTGTTTGCACGACTCAGTAGAGCCGTGGTAGGGTAGTAATCAAAGCACGGTGGGAACTCACACGAGACAAATGACGACCTCCGGTCGACAGACTATCTGCATTCATGTCACCAGAGAACTGCTATCTGACGCTATGTATAATACCATCTAGCCAGTTCTCGGCAAGTCCGTCTAGTGTACTCACCCCCAGTGAAAGGATCTATACTCTTACATCCTCGAATGAGGTGCGGGATATTCCTAAGTGAATACCACTATGCAAAGCGAAAGAATACGACTATAGTTTTTCAAAAATTTGTTCCGAAAATATCTTTTAGGTTTATTTTTCCTTGCATTAATCAAAATTAATGCGGTCCCATTAATTAAAACCTATCACACCAGAAAGAATAAAAATAGAATGTATGTATATGCCATCCGCATTTACCCCGGGGCACTGTCATGCACCGTTAGGTTACTGAACTAACGGCAGAGCGGGGACTGGACTAGCGCGGATACAAAACATATACAACATTTATTTATCTTTATATAAATATATAGTCATCTCAGGCATGATATAAACAATATCACAGAAAAGCGATAAGCAATATGGAAAAGCAGATAATCTAGGAGCCCCGGATTTCATTTGATCCACAAATAAAACTCAGCATTCCCCAATCGTGTGGATAGCCTGTGCAATGTATAACCAAGACCCCTACGAGTACGGAAAGTTACCCGCCAATCCCGGAAGTGAGGCAACCCCAATCAACAAAGGGAATGGGTCCTCCAGCACTTCACGGAATCAGATAACTTGAGCACTCCACCATGGGTCGTCCTATACCCCCGGCAAGTAGCTCGCCAATTCTAGAGTAAGGCACCTCGGTCTCAACGCCATGAAATGGAGGCCCGTTGCCCTCTAGAACCCGGCTGCTCGAGCATTCCGCAATGGGGTAATCCTAGTACATAAAAGAAATAATATATACAATAGTGACATAGACCTCAATCCGGCCGTGCCCCAATAAAAGAATATACAATCAGGAAGAAACAGCAGTCCACATGTCAGACGCTCGCCTCGCAATAATAAATATACAAATGAATCAAAACTGTACAACAAATATTGCACTAAAGGCTATCCATCACGACAATCCGCCGAAACCATCACAAAGATATTACAAGTATCATCACAAATAAAAAAGATGTGTGTAACCCTTTCTAATCGACATATAGCGATTAAAAGACGTTAAACAACACAAAAACACATCACAGAAATAAGTAACGAAAACCACGACAATAAAATTCCGCGCACAAATACAAACAAAACAAGTTTTCCAAAACCGGAAAAAACAATTCACTAAGTACCAAAAAATATCGTTTTAAGCTAATCCGGGAATTGAAACAAACTCGAAACTCATCTGAACCTTCGCGGAGATGAAGTATCCAAAATTAACTGTCGCTCGAGAGGGCTAAGGGGGGTACCCACCCCCAGGGGCTACTACGAGGTGGCCTACAAAGGTTGGCAGACCCGACCCTACCATTATGGTGTAGGTCTCGGGTCCCCACCCGCTAAGAACACCTCATGGTGGTCTCGGGTAGTTGGCCCAACCTTCATCCCCTAGGGTGATCTTCGGGGTACCCACGAAACACCCCGTGGTTTCTCGGTCCAAACCGTGAGCCTGCGGGAGTGCAAACATGCTAAAACTCGGATTTTGGGGCTGTTTTCGTCGACAGTTTTTGCATAAAAAAATTGAAGAATTTAAATGTCGTAACATGCCAGTTAAAGTATTTAAGTGGCTCTGATACCATCTTGGAGTTTCTAGCGCCCTAACCGCCACAATCCTGGCCTATCCGGATGTTAGGGTCAAAAATTACACCTCGGTTGACCAAGTCAAATCAAAGTCAACTCCAAGCCAAATAGGCCCAAGCCCAGGCCAAGTGGGCCCATGCCTAAGTCAAGCTCCACGGCCGGCCTTCCCCATGCCAAAATGAAAATTATGTAATAAATAATTTTGATATAATTTTTATGAATAAATGTAACGAAAATGGGCATAAAGCCAAATTTTTGTAAAGCCCATGGCTCATGCGTAAAAAGAAATAAGCACATGGGTATGGGATGGGAAAAATTCCATTTTGTAAAGCCCAATGGGATATATGTAAATTTGTAAGCCTATATAAGGCAACATGATAATGAAATGAAAAAAAAGAAGAATTCATTCCCCATCAAATCTCTAGGCTTTGTGCCTCCATCCTCACTCTCTCAAGTTCTTCTTCTTCCTCTTTATTTTCCAATTAAATCAAGAGCTTAGCTCATTTTTTCTCAAAATTAAATAAAATTTCACCATAAACCCATTGAAAGAGAGTTTAACTCTCATATCCATTCAAAAAAGAAAGAAGATTTTCGCTACCTTCTTCTCGCTTCTCAAGATCCAATTTGAAAGAGGGAGATGAAGGGAAAGCCACCTACCAAGGCTCCATCAAGAGATGAAAAGGGATCTCTTTTCATCACCCAAGATCTAAATCTCGGAGTTTCAAGAGAACCCATTTAGATTTCTTCTCAAAAGAGAAAGGAGAAAATCTTTTGGAGTTTAACTTCATAATAAAAATTCTTTTGGAGTTTAACTCCACAATAAAAATCCTTTTGGGAGTTTAACTCCATTTAAAATATTTTGGAGTTTAACTACAAAATAAAAATTCTTTCGGAGTTTAACTTCACAATAAAAATCCTTTTAGGAGTTTAACTCCATTTAAAATTTTTTGGAATTTCACTCCACAATAAAAATCCTTTTAGGAGATTAACTACATTTAAAATCTTTTGGAGTTTAACTCCATAATAAAAAATTCTTTTGGAGTTGAACTCCTCAATAAAAATCCTTTTAAGAGTTTAACTTCATTTAAAATCTTTTGGAGTTTAACCCCATAATAAAAATTCTTTTGGAGTTGAACTCCATAAGAAAAAAAATTCTTTTGGAGTTTAATTTCATAATAAAAATTCTTTTGGAGTTTAACTCCACAATAAAAATCTTTTCGGGGAGTTTAACCCCACTTAAAATCTTTTGGAATTTAACTCCATATAAAAACTTTTGGGAGTTTAACTCCAAATAAAATCTTCTGGAATTTAACTCCATTATAAAAAAAAGTTTTTTTGGAGTTTAACTCTAAACCCGCAGGCACCCTCCGCCTCCCCCACTGAGGGGGTTCCCTTCCCTACCCTTTTTTTTATTTTTTTATTTTTAAAATAAAATAAATTAAAACAATTTTTAAAATTTTTTTTCTTTGAATAATTTTTTAAAAAAAATAATTTGTCACAAATAAAATAAATAAAAAAATGAACAAGTCCCTATTGTTAAAAAAACATCACATTGATTTCGCATGACCAGTTTGATCTGTCAATCAGAGATTCTCTTATTTCAAAAGCGATGGGTAATTAACGGCAGCTTAGTCTGCGGCTGCCGGAAATTTGGATTCCCACAATCAATAAACTCCAGCCTACCCTAGACAGGAGGAATCTGTATACGCCTGACAAGCGACGTGTATTCCCATCTCAATGGGGTGACGAAAAACACCCTACAGATTCTGGCACGCCCGGTGAGACCTTTTCTCTCCTTCCATATTTCAAGTTAAACATTCATGCGAAGTCAATCAACATATATATCAATTGCTTGTACTGAAATCAAATTTCTTTGTGCAGATTAACACTTTCCAATTGCAATTTTCAGACGCAACAAAATGTTTCTAAGGATAAGCTCAGCTCTGAACACAGCTCCCATCTCCTACACGATGAAGATGGACGCCAGGACGATCCTCCCGATCAGTCTCGGGCGACAGTGAGAGGAGCTGCTGCTACCATTTGGCTCTATTATGTTCGTGCCAGCTAACGCCATCTCAGCTGCTCAAGCTCCGGTAACAGACAGACCAGCCTCGAAAGGCAGGAGGCCAAATGTGGTGATCTCGAGGGCACCACTACCCAAACGCAAGTCGGTGTTTGAACGAATTTCCTTGGCCCCAGCTGGGGGAAAGGCCATCAACACCAATAAAGCAATAAGGCGTCTCGAGCAAGCTCCAGCGATGCCTGTGACAACTGCTCGGTCGGGTATCTTCTCTAAGTTCCTCGTCAATCGACACACGATGGCTTCCTGGATAACAGATGCTCGCTAAGCTCTCAAAATTGAGAAGCTAAGACAGAAAAGGCTTAGATATAGAGCCAACAAAGGGCTAGGTCTCATGCTAGTCTGAATTTTGTAGGGTTCCAAGAACGAGATTACCCCACAACAATAGCTGAATCACTTGTAAGGCTCTCTAACTCTTTTAAACCGCTGAAATTGGTTCAGAAGAATGCCATGACCGCAAGAGTCAAGAAAACTGTGATCCGGACCGTGCCACCCAAGGACCTAGCCAGGCTAACCGTCTTTAGTGGTCCGTTCTCTCCCAAAGAGGAAGGGCCACGACAACGGTCCGAAAGATCAGCCGCTAAAGATAAAGAGATGGCTGGATATATGGTCCACACTGTCTATATGGTAGGCACACACAGCAAGAGCAAGGATGGGGCCACCACATCTCAAATCCAATCTGGTGTGAATGTGGCTGCCACTTTCCAAGACCAGCCTCCTCTTGAAGGTAATGAAAACCCTTCCAGTGAGTCTGATAAGTAGAGAGATCCCTCGGTTCATGAGGAGTCGGGCTCGGAAAGCGAAGATGAGCCAATCTTCCATCCCAAAACTGCAGAGCAGCAACTTCTCCAAAAGCTTCAGAAGTATCTCAGAAACAACGATAAGGAGATGGCCAAGCTTTACTAAAAAATTAATAACTTGACAAATGCCGTCCTACAGCTCACGGCCCAAGTTGCCTCCCAGCCGCCCCAATCAAGCGTAGGTCTCTGCTCATGAACCGGGAAACGGTGTCCTGAAGTAGCCGACGCCTATTCCCTCAAATCCAAAGAAGGGCGAACCGCATGAAAGCTGGACACATTCTGCCTCAAAAAATATCTTGACTATCGACGACAGCCGCTCGCCAACACAGGATCAAATCATAGATTTAATCACCAACAAAGTCAAAACATTGGTGGCCAAGGTCAAGACACAAAAAGAGGTCGGCAACAGTGGGAGACCATATCCTGCAAAATACGATCTTGTGGAGTTTCCCAGTGGCTATGTCGTCCCCAAATTCGAAAGGTTCGATGGGACGGGAAATGCGAACCGATACATTGCCTAATTTAAAGCATCATGCGCGAATACTGGAGGCAATGATGTGCTCCTTCTCCGTCAGTTTGTCAATAGCTTGATCGATGTTGCTTTCGATTGGTATGCAAGCATACCAGATGACTCGATTACAATGTTCGCTCAAATAGAATCCCTTTTCAAGCAAAGGTTCATGAGTGTCAGCGATAAAATCACCATTGTCGACCTTGTAAGGACCGAACCAAAGAACAACGAAAGCAGCATGGATTTTATAGTTCGATGGCGCAATCTCTCTGTCAAATGTGAACCGCCGTTGGAACAAGACCAATCCATCAGTCTTCTTATAGAAAATCTGAACAATTGGATGAAACCTTTCTTGTGCACCGCAGGTCTCAACACATTCTAAGAGCGGGCCAGGAATGTTAAAATGTTGGAACGCTTAAAGCCCGAGTCCACTCAGGATCTCCAATTCATAAATAGACCGAAACATCGGAGGGACGACAATCGGAAATGCGAAAATTCCAACAACACCAATTCTCTCAATAGGCAGAGTGCAAGCAGCCCGAAGACTAACAAACCCCGAGAGCCAACTTTAGAGGAAATGAGAAATAAGGTCCACTCTTTCATAAGAGAAAAGTTTCAAAAAATATTCAAAGATGATCTGAAAAATGGCTTGCGGCTACCAGAACCAAAAAGGCTAAGTGAAGCGAACATGGCTGATCATCCCAATTATTGCCCATACCACTGAGTGTTAGGACACACTATTGAAGACTGTTGCATTTTCAAGGATTGGGTCGAGAAACAATACAAGGCAGGAGAAATCTCGTTGTCCCCTGGCGTGTTGACAAACAATTAAGCCGCAACCTCCAATTTTATACAAACAGAGACCGAGGTATTTCGGGAACTAGCCGCTCTCAATTGTTCACCCTTTCCTGAAAGGGGCAAACCACAGCGGCAATCCAATGGTCCAGTGAGTAACATTGACAATAAGGGGGCAACAAAAAAATGCACGATCCATACGGTCTACATGGACGGACATGGAGAAACGAACCCTCCTATACGTCACAGCCATGGCGATGATATGGTTAACGCCGCCCAATATTGGCTCGGTTCAGATAATGATGAGGACCCTGCTTGAGCTGCTAAGCAAAAAGAGCCCATGGTTCTTGTGGAATCAAGCTCAGGCGATGAGGATAGCCCAGTCGTCGTCCCCAAAACTACAGAACAAGTGATTGATCTGTTTTAAATGTGTGTAGAATAACCGCAATCAATAATGGTGTCGCGTGTAGCTAGACCGAGATGAGTACGTGTCATCCTCAGGGAAACGTTGAATCTTTTAATCTTACTTTAGGCGTGTTGATTAGGAAAAGAGGAAGAATAATGAATAGTAGAAATAGTTTCTAGATCTACGTTAAACACGGATGTAGAATATAGATCTAGATTAACTACGGATGTAGGTTTTATATTAGAAAGGGGCTTGCAGGGTTCGTTAAGATTTAGTAGTCATGGATGATTAATTAAAGATTAATCCTCTTATCCTTTAATAGATTTAAAACTAGATCGACAATGATGCATGTAGATTAGGGTTTCTGGAGGGAAAAGGGTTCCCACTCTTAACCCCTACCTCGACATGGATCTCCGTTCATGTCTAGCCTTTACCAAAACAATTGTTAATCTAATCTCTAATCGTGGTCGTGAATATCAATGAATTGATAGCGCGCCCGATTAGGATGTTAACTATTCTTTTGATAAAGTTTATAAACTTTATAAGGCGTAAAAAGAGTTTAAGGATCATCATCATCCATTAATCTACCATAATCCTACGAACCCTAACAAGTAGAGAATTACTCGCGCATGTTGGAAAAAGAAAAGATAGAAATCATGAAGAAAATAAAATGCAATAGAATAAAACTACCTTTATTAATCAACAAGATCAAGTACATTTTGTTCCTTTAGAAAATGATTAAAAAAACCCTAGTTTGCTTCTCGATCTCTTCTCAAGGAGGTAGATGAACTGTCGATGATCAACCTGGATTCTTGAGCCGTCGTGGACTTCGTGATCGCATCGGTTTAATTATTTTTTCCAAGAGCCTCTCGGTCGTTATTTATAGTCACAGAGCCAGAACCCTAGTTTCCTAATATGGTAACTAGTTGTTAGGATCCCAACCTGAAAATCCAAAATCCCAACTCCTCAATATTGCGGCGGAACCGCCGCCAATAGTGGGTTTTGGCCGCGGTTTAGCCGTGCTTTAGTGGGATCTTTGGCTCAAATTTCTGGGGCTTCATCTCTTTGACACATGGTGATCTTTTGAATATATGAACTTTGAAAATCTTCTCTAAGTCTCTACCAGAATTGATTTCTTTGATTTACTTGAATATTTCGGCAGATTTGATCTCGCCAACTCTGATTTTTTTGATTTCAGTCCTGGAATAATTTCTTCACCATATCTCAATAAATAATGTTAGTAGAATTTTTTTTTATTAAGATATTATCTTAACCATTTGACATGATATTATAGTTTTAAGAGAATTGGTCAAAGATATTTGATATGGTATGCATATTTAAATGGACTAATTATTACATAGATATTACATGCTGACATTTTCCTTCATAATGTTAATTATAATATATAAACATATGAAAATAGTATTTTTACAGATAAACCCTCATATGTGTCATATTTATAATAAACACCTTTTATTATATAAAAATAGTAAGGAAAATGCCATATCAAATGCACAATATTTTCGACTGAGCAAATACCCCCAAAGTTAACTTTGATCATCCTGAGCAAACTAGTTATTCAAGAGAAGGAGAAAAAGAAAAAGAAAAACCTAAGTAGCACACTTTCGTAGGCAACACGATTGCACTGAGCACGTGCAACAAGCCGTTAAATCTCTAGGTGTCCCTAGTAGGAGGAGTGTTGTCTCGTGAGGATTTTCAGCGGATTACACCCACAAAATCCTATAATAAAAGAAAGATGGTGAAAGTTATATATGAAGATAAGAACTATAAGAGAAAGAACTTGAAAATAAGAGTTTCCAACTACACTAGTTTTTCGATTGTCATGAGCCCTATCTTAATGGTCATGAAAAAAATGTTAGAAATCACATCATCCCTCAATAAAACATCGCCTTTAGTTTTCCTCCCTATCTTTCCTCCAAACATTGATCATTTATTCCTACGTGTGTGTAAAAGACATACTTACACTTAGAGAATTCAATTCAAGCTATCATACTCTTGTCCATCTTCTAAAGTACTTTATAATTGGTGAATATTTTAGATAAAATTGCTCACACATCCTTCATGCGACCGTTAATACTTCTTGAGGTACTAACCGACCGATTACAAAACGTGCTTACGCATTTAGGCATAATTCCTCGTTTCGCAACACCTAAGGCTTAGCAGTGGCATCCAAACTAGTTGGTCTAAGGCACTAGGTGATAAAGCACCCTCGCTATATTTTTTTTATGCTGCCTTAAGCAATTACAAAACTAGTGTTCATTTTTTTTCCACCACTTATCTTTTATTTTATATTTTATTTCATACTAAGGCTTTTAGACAAGAGCATTTCAAGGTATTCTCTACTATCCCAAGTCTCAAGATGTGTGTAAGTGCGTATAATATGGTATCAACGTTCAAATGTTTGGCGTCAAGAATAAGGACTATTTTTCAGACTTAATTTTATCCTCAGATTAGTAATTTCCTTCACCTTACTAACCCTTGGGACAACGGCTCATCACTACTTATTACTAGTTTCGTTTAAGAAAACATCTAACTTTCTTGTTTTCCTTACACTATTCCTATCTTTCATATGTAATTTTTCACTTTCTAATTTCCATTATCAAAGAAAAAAATTGTGCTTATACAAAGTGTAATGTAAAGTAATGCGTAAATAAGCACAACCCCCCAAACCTGTTTACAGCAGTGTCTTCACTGTTGTCAACTTTTAAATCTCAAAATCTGTAGACTTGGGAGGAAAAGTCATCAAAGGGGACAAGAAATAATGAAAATGAAATTCTCCCCCAAACTTATTTTTGTCTCTTAATTTTGTAGAAACTTATTTTCAAGAGCCAAAATATTTTTCTCCCCCCCAAACTTGAGTAAAATAGTATTAAGCATTTAAAATTATTGGGGGGTTAAAGTTATTGGTCAAAGTAAAGCCTTACAAAGACCAAAAGTCAATACTAACCATTCAAAAATTTTATCAATGTAACGCACCGGTTGGTAGGAGATCATGTTACCTATTGACGTGAAGAAGTGGGGAGGAGATAAGAGGTGTAACAGAAAAGGTTTATGTCTCGATTTGTAGAGACGAAAAAGGATGGTGACTTACTAGCATTCTTGTTTTTGATAAGAAGAAGATGTGGCGGTTCAACTTCTTTAGGTTGAGGTTGATTCATCACAACGCCCATGCCTTCTAAGAATACGAGTTCTTCAGCGAAGATTTCCTCGAAACTTTCATCGATATCCCGAATAATAATCTTATCGGAAAGAACGGGATGATACTCTGACTCTATAAAAGGTTCACATGTTGACCCGGACAACAACGTAATAGCGGAGTTGAGATCAGTATCCTAAAACTGTTCAAATTCGCTGCTGTCGGCATTTATCGCTTCGATAGAAAATACTCGAGTATAGGGTTCGGAGGGTTCGCTTCCCAACTTGTAAATGTTAAGCTCAATTGACTTCTTCCCGAAGGATAGGGTCATAGAGCCGTTTCGACAATTGATTATCGCGTTGGAAGTCGCAAGAAAAGGTCGACCTAAAATCACTGGAATTTGGTTTCGTGTGTTTGCTAAAGGTTGTGTATCTATAACGATGAAGTCCACAGGGAATATGAATTCCCCTACTTTGATTAAAACATCCTCTAGCTCACCCCTAGGTTGGGTGATAGATCGATCGGCCATCTGAAGAGTGCAGTGCGCCGGTTTTAACTCTCCGATCCTTAATTTCTCATAAATAGAATACGGAAGTAAGTTAACACTAGCACCTAAATCGAGTAGAGCACGATTGATATTTTTACCCCTAATATAAATAGAGATTGTAGGACTTCCGGGGTCCTTTCGTTTCTTAGGTAGTTGTTGTGTAAAAGCAGTGCTCACATTACTCGCAAGGAAAACTTTTTTAGGTACTTAAATTTTTCTCTTCTAAGTGCACAAGTCCTTTAGGACTTTCGCATAAGACGGAACTTGTTGAATAGTATCTAGGAGAGGAATGTTTATGTTAACTTGCTTAAAAATTTCCATAATCTTCTCCATTTATAGACTTGGTCTGTTGCCCTTAACATGTTTGGATAAGGTACTTTATCAATAAGGGTTGGGCCAACATTGGAGAGGATTGTGGGGATGGAATGGATCCCAGAATTGGAGTGGAGATCGTTTTAGATAGATTCGAGGAAGTGGGCTGAGGGTTCGAGCCTTGTGGAATACGGAGAATAGGTTCGGAAGAAGGTGGGAGACTAGACGAATTAGGGAAAGAAGTAGAAGCCAGGGTATCATTAATATCCCCAACGTCATCAACATGTTCACCCACGTGGTTATCTAGCACTCTTCCCGATCTCAAAGTGGTGACGACACTCACATTATGATTTTATGAGTGGCCATGATTCAGTAGGGGTTGAGATGGAAGTTTCCCTTTTTCTCTCCCACTCATCGCGGCATTTATTTGTGCAAGTTGTGCTTCTATTGATTTTATTCTCTCACCGTGGGAGTTGGTGGTCTGTGTTAAAGATCGGATAGAAGACTTTATTTCTTCCGTCGATTGCATGGATTGTTTAATAAACATATCCACGCTTCGTTCGAGTGCAGATGAGTTTTCATTCCCGGCCGTTTGGAAAGAATTATTGGCCGGGTTTTGAAAAGGTTGCGATTGAAAGGGGTGCTGACTCTGTGGTGGTGGTTGCTATTGCTGTGGAGGAGGTCTTTGGTAATTACTTTGGAATTGATTTTGATTTTGGTTTTGGTTCCAAGCAAAATTAGGATGATTCCTCCATCCCTGATTATATATGGAAGAATAATGATCGTTTCTAGGTCGCTGCTGAAAAGTAGCATTAGTGTGTTCTTGACCTTGAAACGGTGCATTTGAAGGACATTCTTCCGTCATATGTGAAGGATCGGAACATCAACCACATACAGTCTTAGGAAGCGTAACCTGGTTTAGGGAAATTGATGAGAATTTGTTCTCCATAGCCTCGAATTTCTTTTATATTGCTGCCATTTCGGCTTTGACTGCTATGGAAATATCGAGCTGATGGATACCTCTCCTAGAAGGTGGTCTAACGCTTTCCCACTGCAAAGTGTTTTCAGCGAGATCTTCCAGATATTTCCAGGCTTCACCATCGTCTTTGGATATGAAATTGCATTGACACATGGTTTCAAGCATCTGCTTTGTCGCTGGATTAATGCCCTCATATATAATTCGGCACAAATCCCATATATGTATTCCATGATGACGATATTAGACAAGCAGATCCTTAAACCGTTCAAAGCACTTCCAAAATGGTTCATTGGGAAGCTGTGTAAACTGGTTGATCTCGCTCCGAACACGGGCGGTCTTATGATTGGGGTAAATTTTTTTAAGGAATGCTATCACGAATTCATCCCAATTAGTAATAGAGTGTGCGTTAGTATTATAAAGCCGTTTTTCTGCCAAGTCGCACAAAGTGAACGGGAGAAGACGCAAGCGCATAGCATCCACGGACAGTTGTGAAGTACCCATCATTGCGCATACGTTTTCGAACTTGGTGATAAAAACGTATGCGTCTTCAGACTCGAGCCCGTGAAATTTGGGCAGCAGGTTGATGTAGTAGGGTTTAATTTCAAAATTATCCCCGTTGGCTGGTGGAATGGATAGACAGGTAGGAAGTGGACCGCGTATAGGATAGCATCTCTCTTGGAGAGAAATGCGCGGTGGATTCTGCACACCTACGGGCGGTGGCAGGGTGGTGTTATAATCTGATGGAGTACCGTCCATCTCGTCCGATGTGGTAGGTGGTGGGAAAAAGAAAATGAAGAAGTACCGACTTCGGAGTCGATAGCCGAAATGCGGACAAGACGGGCACTAGAATCCCGTGTCCAGCCGAGCATGCACTAAACGGTTTTAGTGCAAGTGGAAGCGTGTGTGTGATTTAAAATTAGTTTGTTTTTGAAAAAGTGGGACTCAAGACAAATCACACAAAAATGCACAAACAACCCTAGAACTAAGGTTACCTAGGTCAAGTCTCTAGACTGCTCCTAGACTTCCAAAGGACAAGCCGCAGGATCAATCCTCTACCATCTCTTTACTAATCTTGTAGCCAGGTAAGTGCCAGGTAAGTGGAAGGTATCCGCTATACGAATCACCGAAAATAGCGGGCCTAATTAAGTAACCACTTGCCTTAGACACACTTGCCTAGACACTACAAAAGTAATGCGGATAAGTAATAAATTACTCACGACCTTCCTCTGTCCTATTTAAGCGCGACAGTCCTTAGAGTCTTGTCTAGATATTTTTTAATTAATGTAGGGTTGATGCGGATGCTCGTTTTGTGATTTGTGGGGCCTAGGAAGGGTGATGAAATCCCCACCTAATCTGAATTTGGTCTTTACTCCTTAATGTCCGTATTAAAATATGCAAAAACAAATCGCAAAACAAAACTTGCAAAAAAAATTTTTGCGCAGCGATATTTTGCAAAGAATCCCGCAGAAAAGATATTTTATTGGATTTCAGAGGAGAGAGAATGATATAGAAAAGATACCAGAGAAGTTTGCAACCTTAATTCCCCTAGAAAGCCGCGGTTCTGCCCCCAATTGCTCTTATTGCCGCGCTTCCGCCGCCGACTTGGGAGATCTGGTGGAGATTTTTGCTACGTGGCCTCCTTTGCTCCTCTTGATCTTGATGAATGTCTCTGGCTCTTTGTTTCCTCAAGTTTGTGACTCCAGACCTCCTTGCAAAATTCACACAATAATCGTTAAATATACAATTTGCAGTTTTGTTTATTTATGATATGGATCGAATAAGAATTCAACACGAATAGTAAGAAGAATAAATTACGCATGTCTCCCCGGCAACGACGCCATTTGATTGATCTGTTTTAAATGTGTGTAGAATAACCGCAATCAATAACGGTGTCGCGTGTAGCTAGACCGAGATGAGTACGTGTCGTCCTCAGGGAAACGTTGAATCTTTTAATCTTACTTTAGGCGTGTTGATTAGGAAAAGAGGAAGAATAATGAATAGTGGAAATAGTTTCCAGATCTACGTCAAACACGGATGTAGAATATAGATCTAGATTAACTACGGATGTAGGTTTTATATTAGAAGGGGATTGCAGGGTTCGTTAAGATTTAGTAGTCATGGATGATTAATTAAAGATTACTCCTCTTATCCTTTAATAGATTTAAAACTAGATTGACAAGGATGCATGTAGATTATGGTTTCTGGAGGGAAAAGGGTTCCCACTCTTAACCCCTATCTCAACATGGATCTCCGTTCATGTCTAACCTTTACCAAAACAATTGTTAATCTAATATCTAATCGTGGTCGTGAATATCAATGAATTGATAGCGCGCCCGATTAGAATGTTAACTATTCTTTTGATAAAGTTTATAAATTTTATAGGACGTAAAAAGAGTTTAAGGATCTTCATCATCCATTAATCTACCCTAATCCTATGAACCCTAACAAGCAGAGAATTACTCGCACCTGTTGGGAAAAGAAAAGATAGAAATCGTGAAGAAAATAAAATGCAACAGAATAAAACTACCTTTATTAATCAACAAGATCAAGCACACTTTGTTCCTTTAGAAAATGATTACAAAACCCTAGTTTGCTTCTCGATCTCTTCTTAAGGAGGTAGATGAATTGTCGATGATCAACCTGGATTCTTGAGCCGTCGTGGACTTCGTGATCATATCGGTTTAATTATTTTTTCCAAGAGCCTCTCGGTCCTTATTTATAGTCACAGAGCCAGAAACCTAGTTTCCTAATATGGTAACTAGTTGTTAGGATCCCAACCTGAAAATCCAAAATCTTAACTCCTCAATATTGCGGCGGAACCGCCGCCAATAGTTGGTTTTGGCTGCGGTTTAGCCACGCTTTGGTGGGATCTTCATCTCAAATTTCTTGGGCTTCATCTCTCTGACTCATGGTGATCTTTTGAATATATGGACTTTGAAAATCTTCTCTGAGTCTCTGCCAGAATTGATTTCTTCGATTTACTTGAATATTTCGGCAGATTTGATCTCGCCAACTCGGATTTCCTTGATTTCAGTCCTAGAATAATTTCTGCACAATATCTCAATAAATAATATTAATAGAATTTGTTTTTATTGAGATATCATCTTAACCATTTGACATGATATTATAGTTTTAAGAGAATTGGTCAAAAATATTTGATATGGTATGCATATTTAAATGGACTAAATATTACATAGATATTACATGCTTACATTTTCCTTCATAATGTTAATTATAATATATAAACACATGAAAATAGTATTTTACAGATAAACCCTCATATGTGTCATATTTATAATAAACACCTTTTATTATATAAAAATAGTAAGGAAAATACCATATCAAATGCACAATATTTTTGACTGAACAAATACCCCCAAACTTAACTTTGATCGTCCCGAGCAAACTAGTTATTCAAGAGAAGAAGAAAAACCTAAGTAGCACACTTTCGTAGGCAACACGATTGCACTGAGCACGTGCAATAAGCCGTTAAATCTCTAGGTGTCCCTAATAGGAGGAGTGCTGTCTCGTGAGGGTTTTCAGCGGATTACACCCACAAAATCCTATAATAAAAGAAAGATTGTGAAAGTTACATATGGAGATAAGAACTATAAAAGAAAGAACTTGAAAATAAGAGTTTCCAACTATACCAGTTTTTCGGTTGTCATGAGCCCTATCTTAATGGTCATGAAAAAAAATGTTAGAAATCACATCATCCCTCAATAAAACATCGCCTTTAGTTTTCCTCCCTATCATTCCTCCAAACATTGATCATTTATCCCTACGTGTGTGTAAAAGACATCCCTACACTTAGAGAATTCAATTCAAGCTATCATACTCTTGTCCATCTTCCAAAGTACTTTATAGTTGGTGAATATTTTAGATAAAATTGCTCACACATTCTTCATGCGACTGTTAATACTTCTTGAGGTACTAACCGACCGATTACAAAATGTTTTTGCGTATTTAGGCGTAATTCCTCGTTTCGCAACACCTAAGGCTTAGCAGTGGCTCCCAAACCAGTTGGTCTAAGGCACTAGGTGATAAAGCACCCTTGCTATATTTTTTTTATGCTGAGCAATTACAGAACTAGTGTTCATTTTTTTTCACCACTTATATATTTTTTTATATTTTATTTCATACTAAGGCTTTTAGACAAGAGCATTTCAAGGTATCCTCTACTATCCTAAGTCTCACGATGTGTGTAAGTGCGTATAGTATGGTATCAACGTTCAAATGTTTGGCGTCAAGAATAAGGACTATTTTTTAGACTTAATTTTATCCTCAGATTAGTTATTTCCTTCATCTTACTAATCCTTGGGACAACGGCTCATAACTACTTATTACTAGTTTCGTTTAAGAAAACATCTAACTTTCTTGTTTTTCTTACACTATTCCTATCTTTCATATGTAATTTTTCACTTTCTAATTTCCATTATCAAAGAATTTTTTTTTGTGCTTATGCAAAGTGTAATGCAAAGTAATGCGTAAATAAGCACAAACCTCTCCCAAACCTGTTTACAACAGTGTTCTCACTGTTGTCAACTTTAAATCTCAAAATCTGTAGACTTGGGAGGAAAAGTTATCAAAGGGAACAAGAAATAATGAAAGTGAAATTCTCCCCCAAACTTATTTTTGGCTCGTAATTTTGTACAAACTTATTTTCAAGAGCCAAAATATTTTTCTCCCCCCCAAACTTGAGTAAAATAGTATTAAGCATTTAAAATTATTGGGGGGTTAAAGTTATTAGTCAAAGTAAAGCCTTACAAAGACCAAAAGTCAATACCAACCATTCAAAATTTTTATCAATGTAACACATCGGTTGGTAGGAGATCATGTTACCTATTGACGTAAAGAAGTGGGGAGGAGATAAGAGGTGTAACGGAAAAGGTTTACGTCTCGGTTTGTAGAGACGAAACAGGGATGGTGGGTTACTAGCATTCTTGTTTTTGATAAGAAGAAGATGTGGCGGTTCAACTTCTTTAGGTTGGGGTTGATTCATCACAACGTCCATGTCTTCTAAGAATGCGAGTTCTTCAGCGAAGATTTCCTCGAAACTTTCATCAATATCTCGAATAATAATCTCATCGGAAAGAACGGGATGATACTCTGACTCTATAAAAGGTTCACATGTTGACCCGGACAACAACGTAATAGCGGAGTCGAGATCAGTATCTTAAAACTGTTCAAATTCGCTGCTATCGGCATTTATCGCTTCGACAGAAAATACTCGAGCATAGGGTTCAGAGGGTTCACTTCCCTATTTGTAAATGTTAAGCTCAATTGACTTCTTCGCGAAGGATAGGGTCATAGAGCCGTTTCGATAATTTATTATCGCATTGGATGTCGCATGAAAAGGTCAACCTAAAATCACTGGAATTTGGTTTTGTGGGTTCGCTACAGGCTGTGAATCTATAACGATGAAGTCCACAGGGAATATGAATTCCCCGACTTTGATTAAAACATCCTCTAGCTCACCCCTAGGTTGGGTGATAGATCGATCGGCCATTTGAAGAGTGCAGTGCGCCAGTTTTAACTCTCACATCCCTAATTGCTCATAAACAGAATACGGAAGCAAGTTAACACTAGCACCTAAATCGAGTAGAGCACGATTGATATTTTTACCCCCAATAGAAATAGAGATTGTAAGACTTCTGGGGTCCTTTCTTAGGTAGTTGTTGTGTAAAAGCAGTGCTCACATTACTCACAAGGAAAACTTTTTTAGGTACTTGAATTTTTCTCTTCCTAGTGCACAAGTCCTTTAGGATTTTCGCATAATACGGAACTTGTTGAATAGCATCTAGGAGATGAATGTTTATGTTAACTTTCTTAAAAATTTCCACAATCTTCTCCATTTGTGGACTTGGTCTATTCCCCCTTAACATGTTTGCATAAGGTGCTTTATCAATAAGGATTGGGTCCAACATTAGAGAGGATTGTGGGGATGGAATGGATCCCAGAATTAGAGTGGAGATCATTTTAGATAGATTCGCGGAAGTGGGCTGAGGGTTCGAGCCTTGTGGAACACGGAGAATAGGCTCGGAAGAAGGTGGGAGACTAGACGAATTAGGGGAAGAAGTAGAAGCCAGGGTATCATTAATATCCCCAACGTCATCAACATGTTCACCGACATGGTTATCTAGCACTCTTCCCGATCTCAAAGTGGTGACGACACTCACATTATGATTTTGTGAGTGGCCAGGAGTCGGTAGGGGTTGAGATGGAAGTTTCCCTTTTTCTCTCGCACTCATCGCGGCATTTATTTGTGCAAGTTGTGCTTCTTTCGATTTTATACTCTCACCGTGGGAGAATATTCGCACTCCAAGTATTGAAGCGTCGTGAGATCATTGAAGCGTCGTGAGATCAAACTCCACGGATTTTTGAATAAGCGCACAGCCATGACCTCTAAGTCATTAAACTGGGAAATAAAAGAAAAATGATGTAAAAAAAACAAAAAAAGGTATGTCCACGAGCAAAACGGGCACGGATGAAAACCCGAAAAGGCTCCATGAGAAAAACCAGCAGGACTGTCAATGAGTTTGTGAAAACCCGAAAGGGTGCAAACTCGTGAAAAAGAGACGAAAATACACTCGCAAAGTCCTCTCGACCTTATGAGGAGAATACTCTCGTGTGAGATCCTTACAACTCACAAAGGAGCAACACACTTAGGAATCCTCATGACTCCTACGGAGAAAATATACCTATGAGATCCTTTCGACTCGTAGGGAGAAAATGTTTTTATGAGACCCTTACAGCTCATAAAATTGAAAAGCCTTAGATGATAGAGATCTAAACATGACCCTAAGCCATCGCTCCCCAACGGTAAACATCAAATGATGAGTCACTCATGGCACTATGCTTCAGTGTTAGCGGTGCTGATACCGACCCAAAACTCAAAGCCCAAAATTCATAAAATGGTCAATAATGAGTCGCTCCTGGTATCATATTCTAGTGCAGCGATGCATACACCAACCAAAATTCAAATCCCCAAACGGCGAATGATGAGTCGCTCCTCATACCATATTCCAGTACAGCGATGCAGACGCCAACCAAAATCCAAAGCCCCTATGTTCTCTCAGCCCTACGGCCAGTCCCAAATTAACTACCGTATACAATCTACGGGCTCAAATGATCTTCATCACACCCATGCCCCAACGCAATCACCAGTCCCGCGGCCGGTCTCCGCCATCAGAATTATGCCCCATTTGGGAAGACCCACTCATGTGCCCTCACGATACATGAGGAGAACAGAGCTTACGAGATCCTCTCGACTCGTAAGAAAATACCTTCGTGGGATCCTTACGACTCACAAGGGAAAAACACAATTGGGGGTCCTCATGACTCCTTAGGAGAAAACACACCAACGTGATCCTCTCGACTCGTAGGGAGAAAATGCTTTTATGAATCCTTACGGTTCATAAAATTGAAAAGTCTTAGGTGACATGGGTCTAAACCTATCTCCTAAGCCATCGTTCCCTAACGGGCACGGCAAATGATGATCGCTCCTGGTACCACATTCCAATGTAGCGATGCTGATGCCAAACCAAAACCAAAATCCCCAAATCCTCATACGGAAAATGATGATTCGCTCCTGGTACCACATTCCAGTGTAGCGATGCTGATGCCAAACCAAAGTCCAAATTCCAAATCCCACGCTGCAATGCCACAAATTCAAGGGTCCCTTCAAACAAGGCAGGAATCAGAAAAATCAAACTAAAGTCCTAACCAGAAGTGTCATGCCCCACTTCCCAAAATACGTAAACACGGCACGTGACAGAGCCAACCATGCTACCTATGGCGAGGAAAGATCCTTCCATAGTCATATTATGACTGTCAATCAGATATCAAGAATAGTAAACTACTAAATCTATCTATCACATGTCCAATAGCCATAAGAACAATAACTGGAAAAGATAGCGGAAGCAATAAAAATCCAAGGAATAACTAACTCGCATAAGAGCTATATCAATGAAGTAGTCCTCACTGATCGGGGATACTGTCGAATACTCACATGCTATGTCAAGTATCTGGGCCATGCAAAACCAAACGTCAGTGCGTCATAAATATCAAAATAATAGTAATAATCAGGATAAGATGCTATGATTAAACATGAGTGTAAATAAATAACACATGTGTAAAACAGTGAGATATAGGTATGTGATGTGTATCCTAAAATCTATGCTTCTAGGTTATCTATTCTAGAAGTCTTTGAAATCAATTTAATGGAATCGTTGATGTAACTCAATAGTATCTCATGCGTGCCCGGGACCACAGTCAAGATTCTCGGGCTAAATCCAAGACGTGCCGCTAAGCAGTAAACAAGTAACATGTACAGATGAATGATGTCAGCAACATCATTCCGGGGCTGGCCGAGCCCGTAAAGACTGATCATTATAAGTATCGAAATGTTGAGTTACAAGTCAGATTTCATTATTGATTTCCCTTATCCCCAAGGTTATGTGTTCAAGTTAGGTATTGATGATGTAAGTCTAATGCCAACACAGGATCAAACAAGTACAGGTTTTGTCTATGCAGACAACAAGTCACGTCCGTTACGACAACAATTAGGATTGTTGGCATTAGTAATAAGATCCAAGTAACAAGTCTGGTAATGGATCGTGAACATGTCATGTAATATATATTAACCCAAAATAGATACCAATGTAAAACTGTAATCAATATCGAAACACGACTACTACCAGGATGCATATGTATCTATCTGTAATAATTATTATACGTCCATTACCATGCATGATGCAATGTAGATAACATATTGAACCTGTCACGTCCCGCTTCCCAATGTACGGGCAGAGGACATGACGAGGCCCCTACGTATCTACTCTGAAGTAAATACGCTAAGCGTATCTAAGCAATATAAAAGAATATACACAAGAGACAAATGTAATGAAACAACAACTTTATTAACATTCTTTTGTACAACGCATAGAAAAGTAAATACATCTGAATGAAAGCAATGCCTAACAATGGCATAACAGAAATGGAAAGTACTGAAATGAAATGGAAAATGTACAAGTGAAACTACAGCTCGGGATCTTCAGTAAACTAGTCCAAGTCTTCAGTGCTGGGCTCGATCTCTGAAAGGTCCGAAACACCTGACGACATCCAAAGAAAGAAAGAATATCGCCAGCGAACAAATCGCTCGGTAAGTCCCAAAGATAAGGGAGAAGTAGAATAGACAGAGAGTAAGAGAGAGAGTATAGCTTTTAAAGTTGTCTTATATTGTTATAATGTTGTATTTAGTATTAATGCTGTTGTTTGTAGCTTGGTACAGAAGGATGCCAGTGTATACGAGAAGAGTCTCTATATGCCAGAGACTAGAGGCAAATGGAAGTACAAGGCTCCGTTAGAAAGCCCGGAACAGCGGCGTGGTATTCCGCTTAGGTGTCTTAAATCTTGCAGTCTCATACCACTTCTAACACCTTCCGTACCAATCTACCCCTTAAACCCCGTGACGTCTTGGTTGTATTGTTTGTATTGTATTGCAACTTGTAATGTCTTGTAATATAGATTATATAATTGGACGACTTGCCGAAACCATGATATCAGTAAATGGATATAACTGGAGAATCATGTAAATGGAAGTATATCCATAGTTCGGTTCAGTCGATATAGATTGAATAGTTTGAACAGATTGAATATATGGATTCATGAATTCATATTGAATTGTAATATTGTAGATTGTACTTGAATAATATTCAAGTCAGATTATTATATTGAGACTCAGTCTGAGTCAGACAATTAGAAAAGAAATTGAAATCCTGAATTAGGTTTTGGTGTTATCGGTAACCGCTGCATATGGGCGGCAGGATTTGTGTCTTTTTCAAAGACGATTACCGTGTTGATAACACCGTTTATTAAGTTGTCTACCTTAGAATAGGCAAGCACCCACATCTCCGGCTCCCTGAGGGAGATTGGTCCCGCTTAAACCTATATTTACTAGGGTCCTTATTGTAATTTATAAAACTTGAGGGGGTTTTATGTAAAAATAATTTTGTATACTTTTAAAAATACACCCTAAGTATTTAATTATCGTCTTTAGAGTTTTCATAGTTGTAGGTTTTATATTTGTGACATTTCTATTGAATAAACCTATTTTTCATAATATAGGGTATTTAATTGTAATATTGAACTTATATGGAATTTCATGGTATTTTCATGTAAAGTGATACTTTTGATTTAGAAAAATTAGAATATTTATATTATATCAAAAATAGGTATTTTGATAATACATATATATATATATATATATATATATATTTATAAAAATAATTTTATTATTTTCTAGAAATCTCATTTTCTTAAGATATTTGTATTTCAAATCTCTCGAGACCGAATGCTCCTTGCGGAGGTCTGCATCTCGCACTACTAAGTCCAGGGATGTGCGATAATCCGCACCATCCCAGTCGGGTTCCCAAAATGGGGTGTAGCGGCGCTTTGCAAAGATTTATAAAAATACTTAATCTTATAGAAAACAGTTTTAATAGTTAGTGGTATTTATATGTAAAGTTTCGTTTTCCCGTATTCTATGTTCCCGAAAGGTATTGTGCTATGTTGCATATGAGTGTTGTGAGGAGGTAAGTCATTACCTCGTGATCTAATTAAAGGTATAGTAAGATTAATGATGTTTTAAAGTAGAAAGTAAACTATATGGTATTTTAGTGAAAAGAGCGATAAAAGTTACAAGATGAAATGTTTTGATATGAAACTTATTCAACATGTTTTTTAATGATTAATAGTCAAGATGTAAGAGTTTAACATGGTTGTGTTAAGGAAAATTGAACTTTATAAAGAAAACCGAATCGAAAGTCGGATTTAACTCCGCTTCCGTCGGGTTTTAGTAAAAGAAGTTTTAAGAATAGAGAACAGAAAAGGGAGGTGGGACATACAGTTTAGAGATTAGAAGAGAGGAAGAGGGAACGGTAGGAGACGCCGGTGCGTCGTTTCGTCACTGGGAGCTCCTAGGGTTATCGTCGGAATTTCGCCGAAAGTTTTGTCTTTCGCTAACTTCACTTGTACACAAAAGTTCTAGAGATTTTCTTGAGAGTTTTGGACAGAAATTTGGAGTGAGGAGGGTGTGTTTAGGGTTGATATTTATAGTGAAAGATTAGGGTTAGGGTAGGTGAAAGGGTGAAATGAAAAAATGTATTAAATAGTATTAAAAATGTAATAAAATGGAGTAAATAGGGTTTAATGGGATTTGAAAAAGCTCTGGAACCGATCCAAGGAATTAAAGTATGCAGGAGTGATGAGGAGGTGAAAAGACACGACTTTTGTGTTGACGACTCGGCGGTCCGGCCGAGTCCGGCCGGCGGCGACGGGCCGAGTCGGGCAGGGGCTCGCCGCTACGTGTCCCTCGTCGCTTGGTGTATCCCATGGGTCAGTTTTTTTTACATATGTAGTGGGGGTTTTACGAGTTATGCACGTGTAGGCTCTTGGATTTCTAAAAATTCAAAAGAAAACAATATTAAAAATAATGCGGGGGATTGGATTTTAATTCTGGTGGCTTGGTTCAGAAGTGCAAGGTCTTACTAATGAGCTACATATTCCTTCTTGCTATTAAAAAGCAAAACAAACTTATAACTTGTGCTCAGGCAAAACTACCCCTTTCTGTATTTTTTGAAAAATTTGTACAGAAAGTTGTACAGGAAGTTTGGGTTGTTACATTCTATCCTCCTTATAAAAATTTCGTCCTCGAAATTTGTAAAAGGAAAGTGCAACAGATTTAAGAAAAGTTTGGTGATAGAACTATTGGTAGTGTATGAAAAATATGTAAATGAGTGAAAGAATGCGAATGGTTTTGGTAAAATTGTAAAAGATGTGAGGGAATTTTGGGTTATGACAGATTCAAGATATATGAAATTGGAAGATTCAAGGAAGATGAATTGTAAAGAATGTTTTAGTTGTTGATTCTCATGTTATATTGCTTAGGTTGTTCATGCAGAACAGAACTGCATGGTATGGTTCCATACAGCTCTGACCTGTATGGGCCGCCAACAAAACCTGTCATGCCCCGCTTCCCAGTGTACGACAGAGGACGTGACGAGGCCACTACGTATCTACTCTGAAGTAAATACGCTAAGCGTATCTAAGCAATATAAAAGAATATACATAAGAGACAAATGTAATGAAACAACAACTTTATTTATTAACATTCTTTTGTACAATACATGGAAAAGTAAATACATCTGAATGAAAGCAATGCCTAAACAATGACATAACAGAAATAGAAAGTACTTAAATGAAAAGAAAAATGTACAAGTGAAGCTACAGCTCGGGATCTTCAGTAAACTGGTCCAAGTCTTCAGTGCTGAGCTCGATCTCTGGAAAGTCCGAAACACCTGACGACATTCAAAGAAAGAAAGAGAATATCATCAGCGAACAAATCGCTCGGTAAGTCCCAAAGATAAGGGAGAAGTAGAATAGACAGAGAGTAAGAGAGAGTGTGTAGCTTTTAAAGTTGTCTTATATTGTTATAATATTGTATTTAGTATTAACACTGTTGTTTGTAGCTTGGTACAGAAGGATGCCAGTGTATACGAGAGGAGTCTCTATATGCCAAAGACTAGAGGAAAATTGAAGTACAAGGCTCCGTTAGAAAGCCCGGAACAGCGGCGTGGTATTCGGGTTAGGTGTCTTAAATCTTGCAGTCTCGTGCCACTTCTAGCACCTTCCGTACCAATCTACCCCTTAAACCCCGCGACGTCTTGGTTGTATTGTTTGTATTGTATTGCAACTTGTAATGTCTTGAAATATAGATTGTATAATTAGATGACTTGCCGAAACCATGATATCAGTAAATGGATATAAGTGGAGAATCATGAATGTAACTGGAGAATCATGTAAATGGAAGTATATCCATGGTTCGGTTCAGTCAATATAGATTGAATAGTTTGAACAGATTGAATATATGGATTCATATTGAATTGTAATATTGTAGATTGTACTTGAATCATATTCAAGTCAGATTATTATTATGAGACTCAGTCTGAGTCAGATAATTAGAAAAGAAATTGAAATCCTGAATTAGATTTTGATGTTTTTGGTAACCGCTGCACATGGGCGGCAGGATTTGTGTCTTTTTCAAAGACGATTACCGTGTTGATAATACCGTTTGTTAAATTGTCTACCTTAGAATAGGCAAGCATCCACTTCTCCGGCTCCCTGAGGCTCAAGAGATTGGTCCCGCTTAAACCTATATTTACTAGGGTTCTTATTGTAATTTATAAAACTTGAGGGGTTTTATGTAAAAATAATTTTGTATACTTTTAAAAATACACCCCAAGTATTTAATTATTGTCTTTAGAGTTTTCATAGTTGTAGGTTTTTTATTTGTAACATTTCTAGTGAATAAACCTATTTTTCATAATATAGGGTATTTAATTGTAATATTGAACTTGTATGGAATTTCATGGTATTTTCATGTAAAGTGATCCTTTTGATTTAGAAAAGTTGGAATATTTATATTATATCAAAAATAGGTATTTGATATATAACACCCACACACACATTTTTATAAAAATAATTTTATTATTTTCTAGAAATCTCATTTTCATAAGATATTTGTATTTCAAATCTCTCGAGACCGAATGCTCCTTGCGGGGGTCTGCATCTCGCACTACTAAGCTCAGGGATGTGTGATAATCCGTACCATCCCAGTCAAGTTCTCCAAAATGGGTTGTAGCGGCGCTTTGCAAAGATTTATAAAAATACTTAATCTTATAGAAAACGGTTTTAATAGTTAGTTGTATTTATATGTAAAGTTTCGTTTTCCCGTATTCTATGTTCCCGAAAGGTATTGTGCTATGTTGCATATGAATGCTGTGAGGAGGTAATTCATTACCTCATGATCTAATTAAAGGTATAGCAAGATTAATGACGTTTTAAAGTAGAAAGTAAACTACATGGCATTTTAGTGAAAAAGAGCGATCAAAGTTACAAGATGAAATGTTTTGCTATGAAACTTATTCAACATATTTTTTTAATGATTAATAGTCAAGACGTAAGAGTTTAACATGGTTGTGTTAAGGAAAATTGAACTTTATAAAGAAAACCGAATCGGAAGTCGGATTTAGCTCCGCTTCCGTCGGGTTTTAGTAAAAGAAGTTTTAAGAATAGAGAACAGAAGAGAGAGGCAGGACTTACGGTTTAGAGATTAGAAGAGAGGAAGAGGGAACGGTAGGAGGCGCCGGTGCGTCGTTTCATCGCCGGGAGCTCCTAGGGTTGCCGTCGGAATTTCGTCGAAGCTTTCGCCTTTCGCTAACTTCACTTGTACACAAAAGTTTTAGGGATTTTCTTGAGAGTTTTGGACAGAAATTTGGAGTGAGGAGGGTGTGTTTAGGGTTGATATTTATAGGGAAAGATTAGGGTTATGGTGGGTGAAAGGGTGAAATGAAAAAATGTATTAAATAGTATTGAAAATGTAATAAAATGGAGTAAAAAGGGTTTAATGGGATTTTAAAAAGCTATGGAATCGATCTAAGGAATTAAAGTATGCAGGAGTGATGAGGAGGTGCAAAGGCATGACTTTTCTGTTGACGACTCGGTGGTCCGGCCGAGTCCGGCCGGCGGCGGCGGGCCGAGTCGACCGAGTCGCCGGCCCAAGTCGACCGAGTCGGGCCGGAGCTCGCTTCCACGTATCCCTCGTCGCTTGGTGTAGCCCCTGGGTCAGTTTGTTTTACATGTGTAGTTGGGTTTTTACGAGTTATGCATGTGTAGGCTCTTAGACTTCTAAAAATTCAAAAGAAAACAATATTAAAAATAATGTAGGGTATGAGATTTGAACTCTGGTGGCTTGGTTTAGCAGTCCAAGGTCTTACTAATGAGCTACAAGCTCCTTCTTGCTATTAAAAAGCAAAACAAAGTTATAACTTGTGCTCAGGCAAAACTACCCCTTTCTATATTTTTTGAAAAATTTGTACAGAAAGTTTTACAGAAAGTTTGGGTTGTTACATTGAACTAATATAGTAGTATGATAATGTTGTGATGTTCCGGCATGCAACTAGATAAGCTATCATCAGTACGGATACAGACGGATACTATAAAACTGTAAATCGGTAATATTTGTTGAATATTAAAACATATGCACTATTATTTATTAAATATATATTTTTATAATAACATTAACAAGGATAACATATTCAATTCGATTAATAACTATAAAAGTGGTATTGATTAACCATGTATAAGAAAGTTCCGTTCAGAAATTCGGCGTCACCCTGATTTGTAAAATAGTTTAAAAATAACAAACGTTCTCCAAACGAGACGTGTCATATACCAAAACAAAGATAACTCAATAATATTTTCATTTGTATAAGTTAAAGTATCTCAGGTTGTTCTTACAAAAAGTTATGAACGTTCGAAATTAAAAGTTTGCTGCTGAAATTTCCCTAGACAGCAGTTTAGAGGTACATTCATTTACAGTTTACGTTATTTAAAAAATTTATTTTTCAAGTAAATATTTCACAGGGTTATAGTATTCCGAGTTAGCTTCGTAACGAACTAAAGAATGCATGCTAATGATTTTCTATGATATATAATGAATTTTATAAGGTAAGGTGTACAGTAAATTTCAGATTTGTCGCATCCGCTTTGTAACGACGTTTTATATGTAAACTATAATATTTTCTAACTATATTTTATATAACATTATAAAATGCAGATTATAAACTAATTAATGATAATAATAGGAAATATTACGACGATATATATATTCATAGATATAATTATAGCATATCGAAAGTTGTAAACTTACATACATTGTATATTATAAAACTGATTAACGTTAAATAACTACGGTGTATAAATTATATAGATATATCTGTATGATGATAATAATAATAGTAGTAGTACGATAAAATATAAGTAAATTACATAAAGTATAGCATGTAGCAAGTTGTAAACTTGCCTAGAAACAAACGCGATGAACGGAAGCAACATAATGCTATACAATCAACAACAAGTTTTGATGGTCGGTTAAGGTTTTAGGATGCGGCTAGAGTTGCGTCGACGAGAATGGATGTAGGCTTGAAGAACGAAGAAGTAGAATATATAAATTGATGAGGAAGAGATATGTTATGTGGAGAGAGAGAGAGAAAGAGGTTTTGTGTTTAATATAAATATATATAGTATAGTTTAAATTAGATTATAAATATATAATAGTTTTTATATATATAGATAATATCAAACTACAACCAATCTCAACCAAAATCTCATCAAAAATATATTTTGGAAAATAAGTCATATATGTAAACTTCTCAACCATAATGCAAGAATATATTTTAAATAACCCATACTCTTAATTTAAGATTTAAAAGAATTCTAAAAATATATCTAGATTTAGTAAATATTTGATATTAGATATCTTGAGATTTAAACGTAAAAGATAAAAGCAAAATAAGATATGGGATGGCAACCATATGACGACAGTTAACAAAATATAACTTATTCTTAACTTGTGGCTATTAAAAGATATATGATAATCTAGATATATGATATATAAAGATCTAAAAATATAATGTTAGTATTATACTAGATTCACATAGATACACTTTACTGGTAAATCTCAGATACAATTTTACACCATATTGGGTTCTAAACTTGTAGGTCGGGACGGATAACGACTACTACTATTCGAATCATTCGCGACCCAATTGATAGAATAGAAGAAATATAAAGTAAGTGTTAAAATACCAATTAATGTTGTATAACCATACTAGGGTGTTACATTATACCCAACTACAAAAGAATTTCGTACTCGAAATTCACGAAATAAGAAAAGATAAGAAGATACAGATCTAAGGAAAGAGATGAGGAAACTTTTGTCGAATCTCGTCTTCACGTTCCCAAGTAGATTCTCCATGCGAATGATTTACCCACGAAACAAGCACTAGAGGTTTCACTCTATTTTTTAGAACATTTTCTTGTCGATCCACAATCGTCATTTGTTGCTTTATATAAGTCAAATCTTCTTTCACTATCAATTCCGAGTGATATAGGACTAGCGCCTCATCTCAAATATACTTGCGGAGTTGAGATACATGAAACATATCATGAACACCCTCTAAGGATGGTAGTAAAGCTAATCGATAAACTACCTCTCTAACACGCTCGATGATATCGAAAGACCCCACGAATCGAGAACTATGCTTGCCTCGACTACCAAATCTGATTACTCTTCTCGTCGTTGATATCTTCAAGAACACAAGATCACGAACAGCGAACTCCAAAAGTCTTTTTCCAGTATCAGCCCAACTTTTCTTTCGATCCTATGCCACCTTCATATGATTACGTATCAAGTTAACTTTCTCCACAGTTTGCAGAATGAGTTCCGGTCCCAACAATCTTTTTTCTCCAACATAGTCCCAACAAACAGGCAAGCGACACTTACGATCGTACATTGCTTCGAATGGAGCCATCTGTATAGTTTCCTGAAAACTCCACTAAATGTAAATGATCCTCGCATGAACCCTTTAAGTCTAACATGCATGCCCTCAACAATATCTTCAAGAGTTTGGATCATTCTTTCAGACTGACCATCTGTATGAGGATGATAGGCCATGATAAATTTCAAGCGAGTTCCCAAACTTTCCTGTAGACTCCTCCAAAAGTGTGATAGAAATCGAGTATCATGATCGGAAACGATGCTCACGGGTACTCCATGCAATCTCACAATCTCCTGCATGTACCGCTCTGCCAAAGCTTCCGTCGACTGACCAACTCGAAACGGTATAAAGTGAGCTGTCTTGGTCAATCGATTGACAATAACCCAAACTTCATTATTGCCCCTTGGATTCCGTAGTAAAGCTGTCATGAAATCCATGGTTATATGTTCCCACTTCCATTGAGGAATCGGAAGTGGTTGCAACAAACCAGCTACCCTTTGATGTTCAACCTTGACTTGCTGACACACCAAGCACTTCAATACATAGCGAGCAATCTCCCTTTTCATGCATTCCCACCAGAAATGTTGTCGCAGATCTCTGTACATCTTTGTGCCTTTCGGGTGTACTGAATTCACGGAACTATGAGCCTCCTTCATGACATCTTCTCGAACATCTCCTTTGGGCACACACAAACGACTACCATATCGTAATGAACCATCTTCATGAATTAAAAGGTCCGTTCGAAGTCCCGCTCTACTTGTTCTCGAAACTTCTACAATCTTGGATCGTGCGACCGCGCTTATTTAATGTTATCGATCAAGGATGATTGTACTTGCAACTGCATTAACTGTCCCGAAGAATTCGGCAATACGATCTCCAACTCGAACCTTTGAAGATCAGCTATAATCTCCTTTTGTGCAGTCAACATCCGTATTGCTGGCAACCGACTTAAAGCATCCGACACTACATTAACTTTCCCTGGATGGTATTTTAGATCAAAATCATAGTCGGCCATCAGCTCCAACCATCCATGCTATCTTATGTCGAGCTCTTTCTGTGTGAACACATATTTTGGGCTTTTGTGATCGGTAAATACTTCTATCCTTTCACCTAATAAGTAGTGTCTCCAAATCTTCAAAGAAAAAATCACGACCGCTAGCACCAAATCATGAGTTGGATAGTTCTTCTTATAAGTCTTCAATTGTCTTGACATGTAGGCTATAACCTTCCCATGCTGCATTAGAACACAACCCAAACCTTTCCTAGATGCGTCGTTGTGAATAACTAGCCCTCCAGAACCGTCCGGCACTGTCAGAATAGGAGCGGTGGTCAATTTTTGCTTCAACACTTTAAAAGATGACGCACATTTATCCATCCATACGAACAGTACCTCCTTTCGTGTTAACTTGGTTAATGGTTCTGCTATTTGGGCGAAGTTCTCCACAAACCTTCTGTAGTATCCGGCGAGCCCAAGAAAACTTCTGATCTCCCATACGTTCTTTGGAATTGACCAATCATGAACAACTGCAATTTTTTCAGGGTCAACAGCAATTCCATCTTCGGATACAACATGATCCAAGAACTTCACTTCTTCGAGCCAAAACTCGCACTTGCTCATCTTAGCATATAACTTTTCTCGTCTCAACGTTTGCAGTGCGATCCTCAAGTGTTCTGCATGCTGTTCTTTGCTCCTTGAATAGACTAGAATATCATCAATAAACACCACTGCGAACTGGTCCAGGTATGGTGAAAAGATTCGGTTCATTAAATCCATAAATATTGCCGGTGCGTTAGTAACTCCAAATGGAATCACTAAATACTCGTAATACCCATATCAAGTTCGGAACGCTGTTTTGCAAATGTCTTCTTCTTTCACCCGAACTTGATGATACCCTGATCGTAAATCCAACTTCGAGACTACTCTCGCGCCACTGAGTTGATCGAATAATTCGCCTATGCGAAGGATTGGGTACTTGTTCTTAATAGTCACCCGATTTAACTCTCGATGGTCGATGCATATCCTCCGCGTGCCATCTTTCTTTTTAACTAGAAGAACTAGAGCTTCCCACGGTGAACCATTGCTGTGAATCCAACCCTTATTTAGTAATTCAGAAACTTGTCTCTTTATCTCTTCCAGTTCCACCGGTGACATCGGATAATAAGCCTTTGAAATTGGCGCTACTATAGGAATAAGATCAATCGCAAACTCCACATCTCGTTTAGACGGTAAACTCGAGATGTCTTTGAACACATACATGAAATCTCGAACTGCTATCAGCGCTTCATCTGCAACTTGTTTACGAACTTCACCCTTCAGTAAACGGTTCCCTTCATCATGAATTTGCAAGTTTGTTCTAAGACTTTTGGGTTATTAGCCCACCACTCTTCCGCTGTGCTACTCTGATAATTTGAGGCGGGTCTGTCAAAACTTCTTCAATCAAATATCTTACATCTGATCGTCCTTGAAGCGGTCTGTACCAGCTCCCGCTGGGGTTAATCTCGAACTATTGCAATCAAAAAAAACTTATGTGTTTCTCCTTATTCTTCAAAATGCAAACGGATTGGTTTTTACAGGACGAGAGGAAAGATATATCGTGGTTGATGGATTCAAGCTCGCGATAAGACATAAACTTGTAAGCAATGACACCTAGAGAAAACAAGGTAATACAACGACCGTTAGTAAAGAAAATGAATCGAAATAGGACTCCAGGTTATCTAAATAGAGTACCGTATTGTAACTTTTCCGCGGTACATAGTTACAACTATATAACTCCATTCAAGTCGCCCAAATCCTACTAACAGAATCAAGAGAATAAGATGGGAGAAATAATAAGGAACCAAAAGAATTCCAAGCCGAGATGCAAAGTCATTTCCAAATCGTTGAGATAAAAGAGTTTAAGAGAAGAATAAGATTTAAGAATTCGAATGACAAGGCAATAATACGGCAGGACTTGTTCCTAAAATTCTGGGTTTCCTGATTAGTGTATTGGGTCCAATACCCAACTACAAAAGAAACCAAACCCATCTAACCTAAAATATATTCTTTGATACCAACAAACCTTGTCATGCCCGCTTCCCAAAATACGTAAATACGACACGTGACAGAGCCAACCATGCCACCTATGGCGAGAAAAGATCCTTCTATAGTCACATTACGAATGTCAATCAGATATCAAGAACTGTAAACTACTAAATCTATCTATCGTATATCCAATAGCCACAAGAACAATAACTGAAAAAGATAGCGGAAGTAATAAAGATCTAAGGAATAACTAACCCGGATAAGAGCTATATCAATAAAGTGGTCCTCACTGATCGGCGATCCTGTCGAATACTCACATGCTATGTCAAGTATCTGGGCATTGCAAAACCCAGACGTCGGTGAGTCATAAATATCAAAATAATAGTAATAACTAGGATAGGATGCTATGATTAAATATGAGTGTAAATAAATAACACAGGTGTAAAACGGTGAGATATAGGTATGTGATGTGTATCCTAAAGTCTGTGCCTCTAGGTTATCTATTCTAAATGTCTTTGAAATAAATTTAATGGAATCGTCGATATAACTCAATAGTATCCCGTACGTGCCAGGGACCACGGTCAAGATTCTCGGGCTGAATCTGAGACGTGCCGCTAAGCAGTAAACATGTAATATGTACAGATGAATGATGTCAGCAGCATCATTCCGGGGCTAGCCGAGCCTGTAAAGACTGATCAGTATAAGTATCGAACTGTTGAGTTACAAGTCAGGTTTCATTATTGATTTCTCCTTACCCTCAAGGTTATGTGTTCAAGTCAGGTATTAATGATGTAAGTCTAATGCCAACACAGGATCAAGCTGGTATAGGTTTTTTCTATGCAGACAACAAGTCACGTCCGTCACGACAACAATTAGGATTGTTGGCATTAGTAATAAGATCCAAGTAACAAGTCTGGTAACGGGTCGTGAACATGTCATGTAATATATATTAACCCAAAATAGATACCAATGTAAAACTGTAATCAATATCGAAACATGACTAATGCCAGGATGCATATGTATTTATCTGTAATAACCATTTTACGTCCATTACCATGTATGATGCAATGTAGATAACATATTGAACTAATATGGTAGTATGATAACGTTGTGACGTTCCGGTATGCAACTAGATAAGCTATTATCAGTACGGATACGGACGGATACTATAAAACTGTAAATACACATGCACTATTATATATTAAATAGATATTTATATAATAACATTAACAGAGATAACATATTCAATCCGATTAATAACTATAAAAGTGGTATTGATTAACCATGCACAAGAAAATTCCGTTCAGAAATTCAGCATCACTCTGATTTGTAAAATAGCTTAAAAATAACAAATATCCTCCAAAAGAGATGTGTCATATACTAAACCAAAGATAATTCAATAAGGTTTTTATTTTTAGAAATTAAAGTATCTCAGATTATTCCTACAAAAAGTTATGAACGTTCGAAATTGAAAGTTTGCTACTGAAATTTCCCATAACAACAATTTAGAGGTACTTTCATTTACAGTTTACGTTATTTAAAAAATTTATTTTGCAATTAAATATTTCACAAAGTTACAGTATTCTGAGTTATCTTCGTAACGAACCAAAGATCGTATGCTAATGATTTTTCTATGATTTATAATGAATTTTATAAGGTAAGGTGTACAGTAAATTTCAGATTTGTCGCATCCGCTTTGCGACGACGTTTCATGTGTAAACTATAATATTTTCAAACTATATTTTGTATAACGTTATAAAATGCAGATTATAAACTAATTAATGATAATAATAAAAAATATTACGACGATATATATATTTGTAGGGTGTTTTTCGTCACCCCATTGAGATGGGAATACGCGCGCGCTTGTCAGGCGCATTACAGATTCCCCCTGCCTAGGGTAGGCTGGGGTTTATTGATTGTGGGGATCCGAATCTCCGGCAACCGCGGACTAAGCTGCCGTTAATTACCCCTCGCATTTGGAGCGAAGGAACCTCCGATTAACGGGTTAAACTGGTAATGCGAACTCAATGTGCAGTATCGTATTTTGAAGGGGTTTTGGAAATATCGGGGGCCCCACAGAGTTTTTACGGGGGTCCCGCTACCCGGATAGCGGGCTGGGGGTCAAGGGGGCTAGCAGCCCCCTTGCGGGGTGCGGGGCAGCGCCCCGTTAGAAAATTTTTTCTAACGGAAGACAGTGTCGTGGAGTCTGTGTATGTTTTCCTTCCCCCCCTTTTTTTTAAAAGTGGAGTTTAATTTCAAAAGGAATTTTATTGTGGAGTTAAACTCCAAAGAATTTTAAATGGAGTTAAACTCCTAAAATAGAACTTTATTGTGGAGTTAAACTCCAAAGAATATTTTTTTTTAAAGGGTTTAAACTCCAGAAGGGATTTTGTTGGGGAGTGCACGTAAAACGAGGGGGAAAAGAAAATAAAATGGCGTCTAAAGGACGCCCGCACGGCAGTTGGGCGCCTTAATGCCCGGGGTCACGTGGGCACACGTGACCGAAGGGGACTTTGACGCCCCGGGGTCACGTGGGCACACGTGACCGATGGGCGCCTTGGCGCCCCCCCCCCCCCCCCCCCGGGGTCACGTGGGCACACGTGACCGATGGGCGCCTTGGCCCCCCCGGGGTCACGTGGGCACACGTGACCGATGGGCGCCTTGGCGCCCCAGGGGTCACGTGGGCACACGTGACCGATGGGCGCCTTGGCGCCCCGGGGTCACGTGGGCACACGTGACCGCGGGAAAAACCCGCAGAAAGGGAAGCCTAGCCCCTAGGCTGGGGAGTTGAACTCCCAAGGGAATTTTGGAGTTGAACTCCTAACATAAACAAATTTATGGAGTTAAACTCCAACAGAAATTAATTTATGGAGTTAAACTCCAGCAACTTTAGAAAGGAGTTAAACTCCTGGGGATTTATTGCTCTGCTTTTGAGCCTTGGGTCTGTCCAAAGTTAGATTTTTAGAGATGGGTCTCCTTCTTCTTGCTCTTGACCGGCGGGATCTTAGAGAAAAGGGGATGAGCCTTAAAAGCCTCCCCTTTTCGAGATCTGATTGGAGATCCGAGCTCCCCTTTGTAGGTTTTATGGTGGAAATCTACTTATTTTGAGAAAATGAAGAGTTAAACTCTTGATTTAATTCAAAAGGAAAAGGAAGGTTTTAGAACCTTGAGGAAGGAGGAAGAGATCTCAGATCTAGAAAATTTTTGGAGAGAGAAAAAAAGTTGTTGAGATATTTCACTATCTTTGCCTTTATAGGCCATACACTTTACACATAGCCCCTTGGGCTTCATAAAATGGCATTTTGCCTATCCCATGGCTCATGTGCCATTTCTTTTTGCTCATAAGCCATGGGCTTTATAAAAATTTGGCTTTATGCCTATTTTTCTTACATTTATCCATAAAATAAAATAAAGGAAATGCAACAAAATTATTTATTACAAAATTTTATCTTGGCATGGGGGGAGGCCGGCCGCTTCATGTTCTGGCTCGACCCGGGCATGGGCCCACTGGATCTGGGCTTGGGCCCACTTGGCTTGGGGTTGACTTTGATTTTGACTTGGTCAACCGGGGTGTAAATTTTTACCCCAACAAATTGCCCCCCATCAATAAATGCACACCACATATGTGGGTCGTGTGTATGAAATTGATGGATCTTCTTTCACGTGGAGGCGACTTGATTTGGTTCCCGCCTTTTGGGAAGCTGGAACTGCCCTTTTTACGACATGGACGGTCGTTGCTTGACATGTCTCCGAGACGGAGTGTCCGTGATAGGCGTTTTCCCTGGCCCGGAGCTATCTGGTTCCCGCTTTGTAGGAATCCTGCGCTGCCCTTTTTGCGACTTGGACGGTCGGTGCTGCCCTTTTAGCGACGTGGACTGTCGGTTCTTCCCTTTTTGCGACTTGGACGGTCGATGCTGCCCTTTTAGCGACGTGGACGGTCGGTGCTGCCCTTTTAGCGACGTGGACGGTCGGTTCTGCCCTTTTTGCGACTTGGACGGTCGGTGCTGCCCTTTTAGCGACGTGGACGGTCGGTGCTGCCCTTTTAGCGACGTGGACGGTCGGTTCTGCCATTTTTGCGACTTGGACGGTCGGTGCTTCCATTTTAGCGACGTGGACGGTCGGTGCTGCCCTTTTAGCGACGTGGACGGTCGGTGCTGCCCTTTTAGCGACGTGGACGGTCGGTGCTTGATTTGACTTACTCTGCTTCTTGCAATGTCAGGGGTAGACTTGACTTGCTCCGCTTCTTGCGGTGTCAGAGTGGAAGTTGACTTGTTGATTTTGATTTGGGTTGACATCGGCATCGCTATACTGGAATATGGTACCGGGAGCGAATCATCATCTGTCATGGAGAGGATTTTGGGATTTTGGTTTTTGTTTGGCATCTGCATTGCTGCACTGGAATAATGCCAGGAGCAACTCATCATTTGCCCCGAGAGGATTTGGGAGAGTTTTACGCCCGTGGATTGTATACGGTTTTGCAGGATGTATGATCCAGACCGTAGGGCCGGAAAAATTTCGGGACTTTGTCGGCGTCTGCATCGCTGCACTGGAATATGGTACCAGGAGCGACTCATCATTCGCCGTTGGGGTATGGGATTTGGAATTTGGTTGGCGTCTGCATCGCTACACTGGAATATGGTACCAGGAGCGACTCATCATTCGCCACTTTGGGGTTTGGGATTTGGAATTTGGTTGGCGTCTGCATCGCTGCACTGGAATATGGTACCAGGAGCGACTCATCATTCGCCATTTGGGGATTGGGGAGCGATGGCTTAGGAGACAGGTTTAGATCCCTATCGCCTAAGGCTTTTCAATTTTATGGGCCGTGAGGGTCCCATAGAAGCATTTCCTCCCTACGAGTCGTAAGGATCCCGCAGGTGTATTTTCTCCTTAAGAGTCGTGAGGACTCCTAAGTGTGTTTTTCCTTTATGAGTCGTAAGGATCCCACAAAGGTTTGTTCTCCTCATGTATCGTGAGGACACATGAGTGGGTCTTCTCAATGGAGCATAATTCCAAAGGCGCAGACCAGCCGCGTAACTGGTAATTGTGGTGGGGCATGGGTATGACGAGAATTATTCGATCCCGTGGATTGTATACGGTAGTCAATTTTGGGGACTGGCCGTAGGGCTGGGAGAATTTTGGAAATTTGAATTTTTGTCGGCGTCTGCATCGCTGTACTGGAATATGGTACCAGGAGCGACTCATCATTCGCCGTTTGGGGACTTGGAATTTGGATCTTGTTTGGTATCAGCATTGCTGCACTGGAATAATGCCAGGAGCAACTCATCATTTGCCTCGGGAGGACTTGGGATTTGGGTTTTTGGTCGGCATCAGCACCGCTAACACTGAAGCGAAATGCCAGGAGCGAATCATCATTTGCCGTCGCCCGTTGGGGAACGATAGCTTAGGAGATAGGTTTGGGTCCCTACCACCTAAGGCTTTTCAATTTTATGGGCCGTGAGGGTCCCATAAAAGCATTTTCTCCCTACGAGTCGTAAGGATCCCTCAGGTGTACTTTCTCCTTAGGAATCATGAGGATTCCTAAGTGTGTTGCTCCTTTGTGAGTCGTAAGGATCTCACGCAGGGGTTTTCTCCTCACAAGGTCGAGGGGACTTTGTGAGTGTGTTTCATCTCTTTTCATGAGTTTGCGCCCTTTCGGGTTTTCACAGAATCGCCGGTAGTCCTGCTGTTTTTACTCACAGAGCCCTTTCGGGTTTTCATCCGTGCCCGTTTTGTTTTTTTTTTTTTTTTTTGCCGCTGGTGGGGCTTTAAAGTAGTCTCACCGGCAGGATTTGGGAGAAATAGGGGTCATTTACGCCCGTGGATTGTATACGGTTTTGCAGGATGTCTGATCCAGACCGTAGGGCTGATGTGCTCAATTCGCCTGCGACTTGGAGCATTCACGTGTAGTATTTCTTGAGATATCGGCCATTGATGGGTGGCATGGGCCTTTCTCCCTCAGCGCTTATTAGTTGGTAGGATCCTCCGTCAAACACTTTCTCGATGACGTATGGTCCTTCCCAGTTTGGCTCGAATTTTCCCTTGACATGTCGATTGAGGATGATCGGTCTTTTGAGGACCAACACCAATTCACCTTTCTTGAAAGCGCGGAGACGAGTTATCTTGTCATAGGCCCTTGACATTTGGGCTCGGTATAGCTCCAGACTTTGCTGCACCGCGAGCCTCTTTTCTTCGAGGGCATCGAGCTCTTCAAGTCGAAGGAGCACGTTTTCCTCTTCCGTGAACTCATGTTGAACGGCCATTCTTAAGCTCGGAACTTCTACTTCGATGGGGAGGACCGCCTCCACTCCGAAGAGCAATGAGTACGGAGTGGACTGAGTTGGAGTACGGTGCATGGTATGATATGCCCACAACGCCTCATGAAGTTTGAGATTCCAGTCTCTCTTGTTGGCTGAAGCATTTTTCCTTAGGAGCTTGCATAGGGTCTTATTGAAGGCTTCGGCTAGCCCATTGGCTCTTGGATTATAGATGGAGGAATATCTCCAGTCTATCTTGTGCTGAGTAGCGAACCTTGAGACATTGAAGCTCTTGAAAGAAGGCCCGTTGTCAGAAATGATCCTTCTTGGTGTACCGAAGCGGTATAGAATATTATGCTGGAAGAATGTCAGGATATCTTTTGTCTTGACTTCTTTTAGCGGGATAGCTTCAGCCCATCTGGAGAAGTAGTCTGTCGCAGCCAGTATGAACCGATGGCCTTTGGATGACGGAGGATCAATTGGGCCAACAATGTCGGTGCCCCAAACTTCGAAGGGCCACGACGCCACCGTAGGATGCAATGGATTGGGATGCTTGTGAATGAAATCACCATGGATTTGGCAGATCTGACATTTCTTTGCATGCTCTCCGCAATCCCGTATCATGGTGGGCCAGTAATACCCAAGCCGTTTGATTTGAAGTCGCATCTTGGGACCAGATTGGTGAGCACCGCAAACGCCCGAGTGAACATCTTTCATGACCTTTTGGGCTTCGGCCGATGACAGGCACCTGAGCCAGAGTTGGTCATATGACCTGCGGTATAACGTGTCATTTACAAACACATATCGGAGAGCTCTTTTCTTCAGCTGAATCCTTGTAGATTTTTCTTCGGGCAGCTTGTCGTATCGGAGGTACTCTATGAAGGGTTCTCTCCAATCGGGCCCGTCTTGGATGATCGAAGTTTCTTCGGCAGGACTGCTCTTCTGCTCCACGCTTTCCTCTTCTCGTAGAGAGACTGGGGGTAGAATTTGTCGGCTCCTGACTGTGATGAGAATTTCGTCCATATCAGGATCAGCCATCTCCTTGGCTAGGCGAGCGAGTATGTCGGCTTTTCCGTTCAATGCTTTAGGGACTCTTGTTAGTTCGATATGAGTGAACCGTTTCATGAGTTCCACCACCCGGCTTCTGTACCGAGCCAACTCGGGTTTGTATATCTTATAGTCGCCACTTACTTGGTTGACGACAAGCTGGGAGTCACCGTAAACCCGTAGCCGAAGGATTTCCATTTCTATGGCAAGCTCCAAACCAGCTATCAGAGCTTCATACTCAGCTTCGTTGTTCGTGCGAGGCTCGGTGAGAGCGAAAGAACGCCGTAGGGTTCCCATTGATGGTGTGATAAACACCAATCCTATCCCTGCTTTTATCTCCGGGACGCCTGATTTACTGGAGGTCCTTATTGATGAGGCTCCATCGAAGTAGAGCTCCCAACATGGCTCATCTTCCTCGAGGTGCAGCACTTGTTCATCGGGTAACTCACAATTTAGCGGTGACCCTTCTGGTATGGGATGAGCAGCGAGAAAGTCTGCAAGAGCTTGCCCTTTTACTGCTTTCTGAGGGGTATAAACTATGTCAAACTCAAGTAGCATAACAGCCCATCTTGCCATTCTGCCGGCTAGGCTCGCTCTGGTCATCAAGTGTTTGAGCGGGTCGACCTTGGAGATCAGCATAACCCGATGAGCGAGCAGATAGTGCCTCAGCTTCTTCACAGCAAATATCAGAGCCAGGCATTGCTTTTCAATTGGGGAGTAGTTGTGTTCCGCCCCGACTAGAGTTCGACTGAGGTAGTAGAGGGCATTTTCTTTTCCTTCCTCATTATTCTGGGCAAGGAGCGCACCGAGTGACTCGTCCAGCGCGGCAGTATAGAGAATCAGCGGTTTATTTGGAATGGGAGCGGCCAGCACTGGAGGGTGCAACAAGTATTGTTTGATGCTTTCGAAAGCTGCTTGACATTCGGCATCCCAGATAAAAGGAGCTCCTTTCTTCATGAGCTTTGAGAAGGGCCTACATCTCCCCGATAAATTTGAGATAAACCTCCGTATATAAGCAAGCTTGCCTTGAAAAGATCTTAGCTGCGTCAGACTCTTCGGAGGGGGCATCTCCATGATGGCCTTTATCTTTGATGGGTCAACTTCGATCCCTCGATGTCGGACTATGAAGCCCAGGAATCTTCCCGATGACACGCCAAAAGCGCACTTCAGAGGATTCATCTTCAGATCGTATTCCCTCAGTCTGGTGAGAACGGCCCTGAGATCTTGAATATGATCGGCCTTGGCTTTAGTCTTGACGACCAGATCATCAACATAGCATTCGACGACTTTATGGATTAGGTCATCAAAGATATTAGTCATTGCCCTTTGATATGTAGCACCTGCGTTCTTCAGTCCGAATGACATTACCTTGTAGCAATATATTCCGATCGGGGTTCGAAATGATGTGTGCTTCTCATCCTCAGGCGACATCTTGATCTGATTATATCCAGACGAGCCATCCATAAAGGTGAACAGTCCATAATTTGAGGTGTCATCGACCATCATTTCCATGACCGGTAGCGGGAAGTCGTCTTTAGGACATGCCTTGTTGAGGTCCCTGAAATCGACACAAACTCGGATCTGCCCATTTTTCTTCTTCACTGGGACTATGCATGCGATCCAGTCTGCATATTTCTCTTCCCTGATGAAGCCGGCATCGATGAGTTTCTTGGTTTCCTCGATGACCTTTTCTTCCAACTCCCTTCTCATTCTTCGAGGAGCTTGTTTGACTGGCTTAGCGTCAGTAGATATAGCCAGCTTATGCACGGCTACCTCAGGGGAAAGGCCAGGCATTTCTTTGTACGTCCACGCGAAGCAGTCGACGAACTCACGCAGCAGGGCAATTATCTGCTCTTTCATTTCCTCGGACAAGAGTGAGCTGATGTAGGTCGGCCTTGGATTATCGGGCGTTCCGAAGTCAATCTCGGTTAGCTCATCAAAGGTTGCTTGTCCGCCATCTTCGAGCTCTTGAGGAGCTTCTTCTGGCTCGGCTATCTCGTCATCATCATTTGATCTTTCGCTGGCCTCACCAACATGGATCATGTAGCACGCTTTGGAATCAGGTTGAATGTAGCCTATGCCCCGTCTATCTGGAATTCGTCCATTGATGAGTGCTCGGACCTGGGGCGGATACCATAGCCCTTCGTAAAACTTTGCTTCGGACTCCGTTTAATATAACCGGCATCCGCACTTCTTAAAGTATTCCCGCATCTCGGGCGCATAATATCTGGGATTGAGGACGGCTCTTATGCCTCTCTCATAGGGAAGGCATGCGACAGAAAGGTCGTCTGGGTGCACAACGGGGTTTGACCTGTAAAACAGGATGCCCTTCTGTCCGTTTTTCCTCCCGGGCACGTAGAATGTTTCCAGCTGGTCCACGGTAGAGACTGACAATGCGTCGAGCTCTTTGCACATCTGTTCCGGCACCCTTGTGATGGCCAGGGACCCTTCTGGAACTTCGAAGGTCTCTCGTAGTTTCGCTTGCTGCATGGGGGGCCGATCTGCACAGCTGTTGCACGGCAGGTCCTCTTCTTCTAACTCTTCAGTGTCACTGCCAAGATGCGGGAGGACTTTGCCACTCGATGGGCCTTCAGTAACAGATTCGTCCGTATCGCTGCCAAAATGAAGGCGAGTTTTGCGGAAGGACGGGCTTCCAGCGTCGGACTCATCAGTGTCGCTGCCGAAATGCGGGCGCACTTGGGTATTTTTGCTTTTGAAAGTGATAGCCGGCGCAGATTTGCTTTTGAGTCTTGGGGCCGTTCTATCCTCAGTCAGTTGTGGCTTAGCATTTTGGTGGTTCGTAAAGTACCGAGAATCGTCATATCGGACTTCATGCACACCGAACGGCTGGATGTCTCCGTCAATGCGTCTTTCTTCGCCATTTTTAGTATACTTCATGCATTGATGGAGAGTTGACGGAATGATGCCGTAATCGTGGAGCCACGGCCGCCCCAAGAGAATCTTATAAGATGTGTCGGCGTCGATCACGTATATCTTAGCTTCAGTTTGCAGATCCCCAAATTTGATTGGCAAAGCTATAGACCCCAGAACTTGCTGGCAATTTTGGTTGAAGCCTTGAATGACAATCCTTTCCCTTGACAGGTGTCGGACGTCCATTGGCAAACTCTTCAGAGTCCGCAAGTTCATGATGTTCACTGAGGACCCCGGATCAATCAATATGCGATTAATTCGATCTCCGTCGCTGTACCCGGTCACGTAAAGCGGCCGATTATGCTCAGCCGTTCCCAGTTGTAAGTCTTCATCCTTAAATGTGACTGCGGCGGCATGCAAAGCGTGCTGGGCTTCTTTAATATTAATTTCCGCAAAGTGAGCCTGATACCGCTCGGGGTTTTGTAGAGCGTGAATGAGGACATCTCTAAGCTCCTTAGATAGGACCAAGGCGTCGTAGACGCTCAGGAGAGACGGAAGCTTCCGGAGATGCGCCAAGACATTATAGTCCACCGAGGAAGGACTTATGTTTTCATAGGCCGGTTCTCTGCCATCTTCTTCATTAGCGACATGTTTTTCCTTCCCTTTTGGGGCATTGCCCTGATTTGGCGGTAGAGCCCTGCCGCTTCTGAGTTGGATTTGATTGGCCTTTGTGGTGAGCTCCTCGTCCTCTTCGGGAAAACAGAGATCATCCTCGGAGTCGCTGCCAAGATGGATGGCGTAGCAGGTCACTACTGGGATCTCTTCATTGGAGTCTTCTTCTAACTCCTCCAAAATTTCAGCCGCTTGTACAGGGAAGAACTCCTTCAATTGAATCAATGTTCTTTCCTTTTGTTCATATTCTTCGAGGGAATCGATATATTTTTGAATGGTCGATCTCCCTGCCGACTCTTTTTCGAGCCGAGCTGCACTTTTCTTCTTCTCGAGCTTCTTGGATTTTGAGCCTGATGGAGTCTCATTGGCAGCTGGACTGGTAGGCTTCTTCTGTCCTTCCCATTCCATCCTGGGCTCTTTCTGAAGTAGCTTTAGCATCTTCTTCGTCTTATTAGATATGTACGTACTCCACGGAGGCCGCGATGAGTCAGTTTCTTTTTTTAGGGCAGCAGGTTCAGCTGTCTGCTCCCAGAAGGCTTCAACTTCTGTCTGTATAAAGTTGGCGGTTGCAACTTGATTGTTCACCAACACGCTTTTGGACAGCTCGATCTCTCCAGCCTTGTACTGCTTCTCGACCCAGTCCTTGAAGATATAGCAATCCTCGATCGCATGGCTCACTACTCGGTGGTACGGGCAATACAGAGGATTGTCGGTCATTTTTGCTTCTTGGGGTCTTTTCGACTCCGGCAATTGTAGGCCGTTGTTCAAGGCATCTTTAAATATCTTGCGGACCTTGTCCCTTCTGAAAGAGTAAACCTTGTTCTTTTTCTCCTCTAGGGAAGGCCCATCTCCTCCCAGCAATGGCTTTCGAGACCGGTTGGTTTTGGATTCGCCCGCCCTTCGCTTTTCTTCATTGTCGGAGGCATTGAAGACATTGGTACCGCTGGAACTCCCGGTTCTACGGTTGTCGTCCCGCTTGCTTTTCCAGGTTTTGTCTCTCTGAGAATCCGGCGGGGACTCTTGCTTCGAGCGTTCCAGCATTTGGACTTTCTTGGTTAGCTCCTGAAATGTCTTGAGACCCGCTGTACACAAGAATGGGACCATCCAATTGCTGAGGTTCCCAATGAGAAGGCTGACGGACTGGTCCTGCTCCAGCGGCGGTTCGCACTTGACTGTGAGATTACGCCATCGGGCGATAAAGTCGGTGTTGCTTTCATTCTTCCCCGGCTTGGTCCTCACAAGGTCGGCAATGGAGATTTTATCACTGACACTCATGAACCTTTGCCGAAACAGGGACTCCATTTGGGCAAAAGTAATGACGGACCCATCCGGTATACTCGCATACCAGTCGAAGGCGACGCCGGTCAGGCTGTTGACAAACTGACGAAGAAGGAGCGCGTCATTGCCCCCTGTATTTCCGTACGACGCTTTGAAGTGGGCGACATGCTGATTTGCATTCCCCGTTCCATCAAATCTTCCGAACTTAGGAATGACGTAGCCGCTTGGGAACTCAATCAGATCGTACTGCGCGGGATATGGCAGCCCACTACTGCCAATTTCCTTCTGAGCTTCAGCTTCGGCCACCAATGTTTTAACCTTGCCGGTGACCAAATCCATTATATGATCCTGTGTTAGCGGAATAGTGCTATCTTGGGCCAAGGCGTCCCCAGAAGCGGAGTGTGGCCGGCTTTCATGCGGCTCGACCAGCCTTGGTCCCAAAGGAACAAGCATTGGCTGCCTCGGATTGTCATCACCCGGCTGATTAGTAGCGGCTTGTGCTTGATTGGGAGGCGCTCGAGCAATTTGAGCCGTAAGCTGCATTACCACGTTCGTTAAGTCGTCAATCTTCGAATAGAGGTTGGCCATCTCTTTATCTTTGCTCCTGAGCTGTTTTCGAAGCTCTTGAAGCAGTTCCTGCTCCGCAGTCCTGGGGCGGAAAGTCGGCTCTTCCTCCCTGTCCGAGCTTGACTCTGCATTGACCGAGGGGTCTTTCTGTATATCATCCTCCTCGAGAGGGTTTTCTTCATCCAGTGGGGGTGGCTGTTCTTGGGCGGCGGCAACCACATTCAGGCTAGATTGGGCTTGGGATGTGGTGGCCCCATCCTTGCTTTTGCTACGAAGGTTGTCGCTGAGGCGCCCGCCCGCCATATAGACCGTATGGATGATATATCCGGCCGTCTTTCGGTCATTGGCGGCTGATTTCACGGATCGCTGTCTTGACCTCCTTGCTTCGGTAGCTGGTAGTCGATTAAAGGCGGCTGGCCTAACCAGTTTCTTGAATGGTGCTGACGCTTCTTTTCTGGATTTACCCCGTTGCTTTCGTGCGGCACAGAGCGCCTGATAGACTCTTGAAGAGACAGTGTCATACTTTTTCTGTTGGGGCCGGGACACGTCTCTTTATGGCACTGTTCGGACCGCTGTCTTTTTGATTCTGGCGGTCATGGCGTTTTTCTGAACCCATTTCAGAGGCTCGAAGGAATTGCTGATTCTTACGTCCGGCTCAGCCGTCGTCGCGGGGCGACCCTGCACTTGGAACATCACACGATTCCATTTGGCCGAAGCCCTGGCCCTCTTGTTGGCTCGATACCTGAGACGCTTCTGCCTTAACTTTTCTGTTCTAAGCAACTAGCAGGCTTCGGCTCTTTGGGAAGACGCTGCAGACCGGTTGATGGAGGGCCTTGGAGATACGCCCGATTGTGTATTTGTTGGAGTCATCGCCTGAGCTCGTCCGCGACATTTGATGTTGCCCTTCGCACCGGAAGTCTTGCCCCCAGCTGGAGCGCCAGGGAGTCGTTCAGACACCCTCTTAAGTTTCGATTGTGGTGCCTTGGCGATCACGACGTTCGGCCTCTTACCCCTTGAGACCGGCTTGGCCACCTGTTCCGCTGGGATCTCCGCCAGATGAGCGCTTCCGGCAGGGTAGATGATGACGGAACCAAATTGACGGGGTGGCTCCTCCCATTGCCGGCTGAGACTGGAGGGGAGAACTACGCGGGCATTGATCTTGACTACGTATGAGATCGGGGTCGCGTCGTACGCCGAATTCGTCTTGGGCGACATCGTCATTGAAAGTTGATTGCTGCACGAAAGAAAGAAATTATTTTAGTACAAACATCGGCGTATATGTTAAATGAGTTCGCATGAACGCTTAACCTGAGATATGGGAGGAGAGATGGTCCCACCGGGCGTGCCAGAATCTGTAGGGTGTTTTTCGTCACCCCATTGAGATGGGAATACGCGCGCGCTTGTCAGGCGCATTACAGATTCCCCCTGCCTAGGGTAGGCTGGGGTTTATTGATTGTGGGGATCCGAATCTCCGGCAACCGCGGACTAAGCTGCCGTTAATTACCCCTCGCATTTGGAGCGAAGGAACCTCCGATTAACGGGTTAAACTGGTCATGCGAACTCAATGTGCAGTATCGTATTTTGAAGGGGTTTTGGAAATATCGGGGGCCCCGCAGAGATTTTACGGGGGTCCCGCTACCCGGATAGTGGGCTGGGGGTCAAGGGGGCTAGCAGCCCCCTTGCGGGGTGCGGGGCAGCGCCCCGTTAGAAAATTTTTTCTAACGGAAGACAGTGTCGTGGAGTCTGTGTATGTTTTCCTTCCCCCCCTTTTGTTTTAAAAGTGGAGTTTAATTTCAAAAGGAATTTTATTGTGGAGTTAAACTCCAAAGAATTTTAAATGGAGTTAAACTCCTAAAATAGAACTTTATTGTGGAGTTAAACTCCAAAGAATATTTTTTTTAAAGGGTTTAAACTCCAGAAGGGATTTTGTTGGGGAGTGCACGTAAAACGAGGGGGAAAAGAAAACAAAATGGCGTCTAAAGGACGCCCGCAAGGCAGTTGGGCGCCTTAATGCCCGGGGTCACGTGGGCACACGTGACCGAAGGGGACTTTGACGCCCCGGGGTCACGTGCGCATACGTGACCGATGGGCGCCTTGGCGCCCCCCCGGGGTCACGTGGGCACACGTGACCGATGGGCGCCTTGGCCCCCCCCCGGGGTCACGTGGGCACACGTGACCGATGGTCACCTTGGCCCCCCCGGGGTCACGTGGGCACACGTGACCGATGGGTGCCTTGGCGCCCCAGGGGCCATGTGGGCACACGTGACCGATGGGCGCCTTGGCGCCCCGGGGTCACGTGGGCACACGTGACCGATGGGCGCCTTGGCGCCCCGGGGTCACGTGGGCACACGTGACCGCGGGAAAAACCCGCAGAAAGGGAAGCCTAGCCCCTAGGCTGGGGAGTTGAACTCCCAAGGGAATTTTTGGAGTTGAACTCCTAACAGAAACAAATTTATGGAGTTAAACTCCAACAGAAATTAATTTATGGAGTTAAACTCCAGCAACTTTAGAAAGGAGTTAAACTCCTGGGGATTTATTGATCTGCTTTTGAGCCTTGGGTCTGTCCAAAGTTAGATTTTTGGAGATGGGTCTCCTTCTTCTTGCTTTTGACCGGCGGGATCTTGGAGAAAAGGGGATGAGCCTTAAAAGCCTCCCCTTTTCGAGATCTGATTGGAGATCCGAGCTCCCCTTTGTAGGTTTTATGGTGGAAATCTACTTATTTTGAGAAAAGGAAGAGTTAAACTCTTGATTTAATTCAAAAGGAAAAGGAAGATTTTAGAACCTTGAGGAAGGAGGAAGAGATCTCAGATCTAGAAAATTTTTGGAGAGAGAAAAAAAGTTGTTGAGATATTTCACTATCTTTGCCTTTATAGGCCATACACTTTACACATAGCCCCTTGGGTTTCACAAAATGGCATTTTGCCTATCCCATGGCTCATGTGCCATTTCTTTTTGCACATAAGCCATGGGCTTTACAAAAATTTGGCTTTATGCCTATTTTTCTTACATTTATCCATAAAATAAAATAAAGGAAATGCAACAAAATTATTTATTACAAAATTTTATCTTGGCATGGGGGGAGGCCGGCCGCTTCATGTTCTGGCTCGACCCGGACATGGGCCCACTGGATCTGGGCTTGGGCCCACTTGGCTTGGGGTTGACTTTGATTTTGACTTGGTCAACCGGGATGTAAATTTTTACCCCAACAATATTTATAGATATAATTATAGGATGTCGCCAGTTGTAAACTTGCATTCATTGTATAATATAAAACTGATTAATATTAAATAACTACGGTGTATAAATTATATAGATATAGCTGTATGATGATGATAATAATAATAATAATAGTACGACAATAAATAAGTAAATTATATAAAGCATAGCATGTAGCAAGTTGTAAACTTGCCTCGAAACAAACGCGATGAACGGAAGCAACATAACGCTATACAAATCAACACCAAGTTTTGATGGCTCGGTTAAGATTCTAGGATGCGGCTGGAGTTGCTTTGGCAAGAATGGATGTGGGCTTAAAGAACGAAGAATGAGAATATATAAATTGATGAGGGAGAGATATGTTATGTAGAGAGAGAGAGAGAGAGAGGTTTGTGTTTAATATAAATATATATAGTATAGTTTAAATTAGGTTATAAATATATATTAATTTTAATGTATATATATAATATCAAAATACAACCAATCTTCACCAAAATCTCATCAAAAATATATTTTGGAAAATAATTCACATATGTAAACTTCTCAACCATAATACAAGAATATATTTTAAATAACTCATACCCTTAATTTAATATTTAAAAGGATTCTAAAAATATATTTAGATTTAGTAAATATTTGATATTGGATATCTTGAGATTTAAACGTAAAAGATAAAAGCTAAATAAGATATGGGATGACAACCATATGATGATAGTTAACAAAATATAACTTATTCTTAACTTGTGGCTATTAAAAGATATATGATGATCTAGATATATGATATATAAAGATCTAAAAATATAACGTAGGTATTATACTAGATTCGCATAGATACACTTTACTGATAAATCTCAGATACAATGTTACACCATATTGGGTTCTAAACATGCGGGTCGGGTCGGATAACGACTACTACTATTCGAATCATTCGCGACCCAATAGATAGAATAGAAGAAATATAAAGCATGTGTTAAAATACCAATTAATGTCGTATAACCGTACTAGGGTGTTGCAGGAAGCGCTTCCAAGATCAAAAGTCATGCCGGACAGATTGGAAACTCCCCAAAACAAATCAAACCAACCAATTCCAACAACGACCTTTACGTCAAATAGACACTCCACCTTGGGGATACGTAGACCAGTGACACTCCGTGCCGAGGAAACGTCAAACAAACACTCTGTCTCGGGGACACATCAACCAGCGACATTCTGTACCAGGGAAACGTCAAATAGACACTCCGCCTCGGGGATACGTTGACCAACGACACTCCGTGCCGAGGAAACGTCAAAGAGCAGACACTCCGTGCTGGGGATACGTCATACACCGACACCCCGTCTCGGGAAAACGTCAAACAGACACTCCATGCTGGAGAAACGTCAAAAAGACACTCCGTCTCGGAGATACGTCGACCAGCAACCCTCCGTGCCGGGGAAACATCAAACACACTCCGCCTCGCGGATACGTCGACCAGTGACACTCAGTGCCTGGGAAACGTCAAACAGACACTCTGCCTTGGGGATACGTCGACCAGCGACACTACGTGCCGGGGAAACATCAAACAGACACTCTATCTCAGGGACACATCAACCAGCGACACTATGTACCAAGGAAACATCAAACAGACACTCTGCCTCAGGGATACGTCGACCAGTGACACTCCGTGCCGGGGAAACGTCAAACAGCAGACCCTCTGTGCCGGGGATACATCTTACACCGACAGTCCATCCCGGGGATACATCAAACAGACACTCCGCCTCGGGGACACGTCAACCAGCGACACTCCATCTCGAAAACACATCAAGTATTGACCGTCCATGTCGTAAAAAGGGCAGTGCCAGCCTCCCAAAAGCGAAAACCAAATCAAGTCGCACTACGCGAAAGAAGATCCATCAATTTCATGAACACGACACACACACGCGGTGTGCATTTATTGATGGGGGGCACTTTGTTGGGGTCAAAAATTACATCTCGGTTGACCAAGTCAAAATCAAAGTCAACTCCAAGCCAAATGGGCCCAAGCCCAGGCCAAGTTGGCCTATGCCCAAGTTAAGCCCCGCGGCCGGCTCCCCCATGACAAAATGAAGATTATATAATAAATAATTTTGATATAATTTTATGAATAAATGTAAGGAAAATGGGCATAAAGCCAAATTTTTGTAAAGCCCATAGCTCATATGCAAAAAGAAATAAGCATATGGGTATGGGATGTGCAAAATAACATTTTGTAAAGCCTAAGGGGCTATGTGTAAATTTATAAGCCTATATAAGGCAACACGATACTGAAATGAAAAAAGAAGAATTCATTCCCCGTCAAATCTCTAGGGCTTATGTCTTCCATCCTCACTCTCTTAAGTTCTTCATCTTCCTCTTCATTTTCCAATTAAATTAAGAGCTTAGCTCTCTTTTTCTCAAAACTAAATAAAGTTTCACCATAAACACATTGAAGGAGAGTTTAACTCTCATATCCAAAAAAAAAGAAGAGAAGATTTTCGCTACCTTCTTCTCCCTTCTCAAGTTCCAATTTGAGAGAGAGAGAAGAAGGGAAACCCAGCTCCCAAGGATCCATCAAGAGAAGAAAATGGGTCTCTTGTCATCATCCAAGATCTAAATCTTGGAGTTTCAAGAGACTCATTTGGGTTTCTTCTCAAAAGAGAAAGGAGGAAATCTTTTGGAGTTTAACTTCATAATAAAAATTCTTTTGGAGTTTAACTACACAATAAAAATTCTTTTGGGAGTTTAACTCCATTTAAAATCTTTTGGAGTTTTAACTACACAATAAAAATCCTTCTAGGAGTTTAACTCCATTTAAAATCTTTTGGAGTTTAACTCCATAATAAAAATTCTTTTGGAGTTTAACTCCACAATAAAAATTCTTTTAGGAGTTTAACTCTATTTAAAATCTTTTGGAGTTTAACACCATAATAAAAAATTTCTTTCGGAGTTTAACTCCACAATAAAAATTCTTTTAGGATTTTAACTCCATTTAATATCTTTTAGAGTTTAACTCCATAATAAAAATTCTTTTGGAGTTGAACTCCAAAAGAAACAAAAAAAATGGAGTTTAACTCCACAATAAAAATCCTTGTAGGAGTTTAACTCCATTTAAAATCTTTTGGAGTTTAACTCCATAATTAAAATAATTTTGGAGTTGAACTCCACAATAAAAATCCTTTTGAGGAGTCTAACCCTATTTCAAATCTTTTGGAGTTTAACTCCATATAAAAACTTTTGGGAATTTAACTTTAAATAAAATCTTTTGGAGTTTCACTACATTATAAAAAAAAGTTTTTTTGGAGTTTTAACTCCAAACCCGCGGGAACCCTCCTCCTTCCCCGCTAAGAGGGTTCCCTTCCCCATGTGAGGGGGAGGCTCCCACTTGGTGGGAGCCCCTGCTCCCTCCCGTGGGGGGTAGGAGCTTTCCCCCCTCTCACGTGAGGGGGAGGCTCTTCTTCTCACGTGAGGGAGAGGGAGCTCCCACTAAGTGGGAGCTTTCCCCCCTCTCACATGAGGGGGAGGCTCCCACTAAGTGGGAGATCCTCACTCCCCTTCACGTAAGGGGGAGGCTCGCACTTAGTCGGTGTCACGCCCCGCTTTCTAGTAGACGGAAACGATGATGTGGCAGACCGCAACGTATTTATTAAGAAATAAATACGTTAAGCGTAATTAAGCAATATTTAAAATGTATAAGAATGAAGGAGTATTAAAATTATAGCATTTTGAAAATTTAGAAATAAATAAAATTAATTAATTAAATAATAAAATGTTAAATTAAAAAGTTATTAAAACCAAATAAGACATTTTCATAAATAATATGTAAAACAAATTAAATTGAAATTTTAGCATGCAACATAAATCAATTACAAGGGTTTTAATGATAAATTTAGCTTCATTTTAATAAAATGGTGTTTATATAATAAACTAGGTAATGAAGGGTCTTTTCGTAAAATTTAGGAAAATTATGCAAACTTGAAATTGTAAGGGTGTAAGTGGAAAAGGAGTTAGGTAATAATTTAGATCAGAATTTTATCACAAATTAACACAATTGAAGAGATAATACAAGGCCACCTCTTTCTTGCATGCACAACACACACACAACACCTTCTCCTTGCATGAGAGTGGCACACCCTTGTTGTTGACACCTCCTCCTACACCTCATTCCTCTCTTTCCCATATATATATTGTGTTCAGATCATTTTAACAGATTAAAATTTAGAAAAAAATCATGTTTTAAAGAAAACTAAGAACAAGTAAAGAAGAATAAAAGAAAAGAGAGAAGAGAAGAAGAACTAGGCTAAGGAGTTCATCATCAAGCTAGAAGAAGAATAAAAGAAAAGAGAGGAGAAGAAGAACTAGGCTAAGGAGTTCACCATCAAGCTAGGAACTAGGAGCTTGTGCATCTTGGAGGGAGTTCTTCCAGCAATCCCTTGTAGGTAAAATCCTTAATCACTGTAGGAATTTAGTTCTGTAACTAGTTTAAATTAGAAATCAAAATGTGTATAATATCGTATTTTAGGCAAAATTGAGCTCTGTTTTAATCTGCTATAGTTTAGATAAAAGTTAACTTAACCAAACAGTGCCTTAATGTTGTATGTTGGACCTAGAACAAACCATAGGAGCACGAACCCAGGGGCTCGGATTTTGGCCGGCGAGGTATAGGCAAATTCCGGCGTCGCCGGATTTTTAGGGAGGTTTGGTGTTTTGGGGTTTGGAGTAGGTCTCTGTATATAGGTTAGGATAATTTGGTATTGTTTAATTAAGTTAGTTTAACTGTATATAAAATCTGGGAGCAAATATCGGAAAAAGGGATCAAAATTCTCAAATACGACACGGGTAAAACGTAACGCGTTCTGTTTTCTGTTGCGAAACAGCGTTGGATTAAATTTCAGTAAAGTTAAGTGTTAGATCGTTTGCAATAGTCATACGTAGTATAATTAGTACGTACAACTTGTGTTTTCATGATTTTGCTGTATCGGAATGTAGCGGTTTTCTTATACAAGTTAATTCAATGTTAGATTTGAGTGCGAGAACTTCGGAGACCGCAAGGAAAGGAAAAGGATTGGCGATTCCTGAGTAGTTACGACGTATTCCGGTGAGTAGACTGAATATCTACCGGGTGATTGTGTAAAGATGGCGTGATACGCCCGTATTTTGTTAAATAGAAAGATTTGACTTTATATGCGAAGTTAATAATATGCATTTATATATACCTATACATCACTATGTTAATAGATGTTAGAACACTGCACAATTATCGACGGGTTATGCCGCACGTGCACATCTTTACATGTTACACTACACCTCGTCGATATTAACATGTCACTTTTACACTAAATAATTATCCTGTTAAATATGATTCCTGTCATACCTTAATTATTAATAACAGTAGTAACTCGCATCAATGACATCATGTTTAGTATCCGAGTATTCTAAGTTGATATAAGAGGCATTTGTATTATTGAGGATTTATGGTTTTGAGTTTTTCAATATTATCGTATAACTTTAGTGATTTTTCATATTAGTGTAAGATGTCCACCATGAGATGCTGTTTTTATGAATTGGTTTTATTCCGGACCGAGTGGGGGAGATATACGGTTGCGGATTTTTACGTTATCCAGACTGAGTGGGGGAGATATACAGTTGGATACATGGTGGACCCGGTCGAGACCGAGGGGCAGGATAGCCGCACTTGAGGCGGGGGAGCCAAGCGAGGATACTCGATACCGGAGATAGTATTGAAACACGGCGGATATCTAGATGATACCGACCGGTGTTATTGATTACAGGATCGTTCGAGGAACGAGACCTGAGGGAAACAGAAGATTTGTGTCGATGTTGGACACGGACAGATGAACTTGATTTGGAAATAAGTGATGAGATTTCATTCTTGATTTATATGATTATTAGTATAAATTCATGTTTTCACATGCTATCATGCATCATACTTATCCTTATTGCAATTTGTTATAGTTGTCATATTTACATTATCAGCCGTTATATGTTAGTCTTATTCACTGAGTTGGCAACTCACCCCCGTTGTGCCACATTTCCTTGCAGGAGTAGAGTGGACGATTAGCAGCAGTGTAGATCCACTTTTCATCTTTTATCGCATCTTTTGATAGGTGGGTTACATATGTAGTAACCTTCTCTTTTTGTATTGTATATTGAATCTAGAATATCTCCATCAGACCCTGTATTATGACTTAGAACGAGAGTGGTGGTTGTATGTATATTATTTGACAGATGAGATCGCTTAGTTATGTTAAATGGTATTTCTTTTACTTATGTCTGAGATTCATTTGATATCATATAAGTTGTATACTTATTTCCGCTGTTAACATTGTTGATCCCAACTATGGATGTAACCAAACTTAACGCTTTATAATTGTTTTATTATAAATTCAATAGTGAGTTACTGTTAAGATCTAAATTACTTAAAACGGTGATTTTTACTTAAAAACTAAATTTTCATAAAATTTCCGCAATAAAGGTTTTGATCTTGGTTTTTGGCTTACTCGGGTTGTGTAAATATCTTGAGATATTATGCAATCTAAGTGCCGGTCACATCCAAACTTTGGGTCGTGACAAAGTTGGTATCAGAGCTTAGGATTAACCTTACGGAATCGAGTAGTGAGTTAAGGTAAGTCGACTTGAGTTCGTTACGTAGGATGACCTTTGGTTTGATGGAGTAGGTGAATTAGGATGAGGGCAGTACCGTATGTATGTTCCGCGGCATATTTACGTCACCATACTCATCCTAACTAACCTTAGGATGTATATCTTGATTTATTCTTCCTTTGACTCTCTGATATTGATTATCCTTATTCGTAAGCCTTATCAACTCTCGTTTCTTGCTCCAGTCGCTATGGCTACGCGAGCTAGGCGAGCCGCAGCCAGAGATGCAGCTAGGGCGAGTCTGCCTGTGACGGAAACTGGTACACCGGACAGTCCGGCGGTGCGTGAGCATGTTGATCCTCCTCCTCCAGATCGACTGACTAGGATAGAGAAGAGCATGTTAGGATTGCAGCGGGTGGCAGGACAGTTAGCTGAGGCCACTCGAGTACAGAGACAGGATCCAACACCGACCATGGCAGAGTCCGAGGTATAGCCCACGCAGACGGTCGCACTGGTAGACACGAAGGTGATGGAGGTATCGCTTCCAGAGTTTATGAGGTTGAGACCTCCGGTATTTACAGGGACCGATGTAGCGGAGGATCCTCAATCCTTTCTTGATAGGATGGCAAGAATTGGCAGATCATTGCGATGTTCTGATGCAAGGTCAGTTGAGCTGACTAGCTTTCGTTTGGAGGGACTTGCACAGGAGTGGTGTGAGTCGATGGAGAGAGGGCGAGCTACGGGTCTTCCTCCGATGTCGTGGGCCGAGTTTTCCGAGGTCTTTCTTGCTAGATTTCTTCCACAGAGTATGAGGGACGCTAGAGCTATCAGTTTTGAAGCGTTGTGGAAATCGGCGAGTATGTCGGTGGCAGATTATGATTTACGATTCACCCAGTTGTCGCGCTATGCTCCATACTTAGTTTCTACGGAGGAGCTTCGGGTGAAGAGGTTCATAAGGAGTCTGGACACGCAGTTGTTTCTGGATATAGGCTCCCAGCATTTTGATACGTATGTGCATGCCATGGATGCAGCAATACGAGTAGAGGAGCGTTTGAATGAGGCAGTGATTGTTCCGGAGCCAAAGAGGAGTAGACCGATTGGGCGATGACTAGGCAGTTTGGCAGAGGCAGAGACAGGTACACTCTAGGCCGCAGTTTCAGATAAGGTTGGACCCAGGCCCAGATGTTCAGTTCTTATCCCGAGGATCAGAGGACCCCGTCTATATGTTTTAGTTGCGGACTTCCAGGACATTATGCCAGGGATTGTAGATCCCAGGGAGGGACCGTTGTTCTACAGGCTGCCTTACCCCTCCACCTTCTACGTCGATGGCTTTACTTCCTCCCCCAGTTGGTACTATGTGCCAGGCAGTTGCACCACGAGGTCGAGGCTTTGCAGGACGCTTTCAGAGAGGTCGAGGAGATAGGGATAGAGGAAGACAGGATGCGGGCAGGGGCCAGGCACGAGTCTTTGCGCTGACTCCACATGATGCCCAGGCATCTAATGCAGTTGTGATAGGTACTCTTGCAGTATGTTTGTTAGATGTACATATTCTATTTGATCCCGGTTCTACACATTCTTACGTATCTTCACGCTTTGCACTTTCTCTAGGGAGAGAGTCGTCGCTATTAGAGTTACAGCTAGTTATGATTACTCCGGTGGGGGATTCTTTTGTAGCTCGACACGTATTCAGGTCTTATTCAGTACGTATTGGTGATAGGGATTCTTTAGTTGATCTAATTCTCCTGGATATGTTAGATTTTGATGTACTTCTTGGTATAGATTGGTTGGCCGCTTGTCATGCTTATGTAGATTGTCGGGGGAAAGCGGTTAGATTTTGTTTTCCAGGTGAACTGATCTTTGTTGTGCAGGGGGACTGCAATATGACTCCTGCCAACATGATTTCTGCTCTTTGTGCGGGAAGACTCTTGAAGAAGGGTTGTCATGGGTTCTTAGCATTTGTTCAGGACTTAGGAGCCACTGAGATTCCGTTGGACCAGGTTCCGATCGCACGAGAATTTTCGGATGTGTTCCCTGCTGAATTACCAGGATTACCGCCCGATCGCGATATTGAATTTTGTATCGACTTGATTCCGGGTGCGGGGCCTATTTCTATACCACCCTATTAGATGGCCTCGAAGGAGTTGAAGGAACTCAAAAGCCAGTTGCAAGAGTTGTTAGATAGGGGAATTGTTCGTCCAAGCATATCACCGTAGGGAGCTCCTGTCTTATTTGTTAAGAAGAAGGACGGTGGTATGAGACTGTGCATCGACTACAGGCAGTTGAATCGAGTTACTGTGCGAAATAGGTATCCATTACCTCGTATCGATGACTTATTCGATCAGCTACAGGGAGCTGGCTACTTCTCAAAGATTGATTTACGGTTAGGGTATCACCAGTTGAAGGTTCGGAAGGATGATATTCCGAAGACTGCTTTTCGCACACGATATGGGCATTACGAGTTTCTGGTGATGTCGTTGGACTCACCAACGCCCAATAGCTTTCATGGATATGATGAACCGTATTTTCCGGCCATTCCTTGATCGGTTTATTATAGTATTCATTGATGATATTCTAGTTTATTCACGGAGCCGAGAGGAGCACGAACAGCATTTGCGCATCACGTTGCAGACCTTGAAAGAGCATCAACTGTTCGCTAAATTCTCCAAGTTAGATAGTGTAGATTTCTTGGGTCACGTAGTGTAACACCTTAGGATAAGGGTTAGTGTATAATTATAATTAAATAATGATTTTTAATAAAAAGTTTACCAAATTGTGTTTTAAATATTTTTCCTAATTTAATAATTATTTTTCCAAAATTTTCCTAGGCTTGCACACACATGTGCATGTAAACTAGGTTTTTAAATCAAGTAAATACCATAATTATTAACCATGGTGGGTTAATTGGAGGATTAATCCTTTTGGGTTTTAAGTAAGTTTAATTATTTAGTTAAGAGGTAACTTTAATTTGAATTTTAGTTTAAGTGTTGACTTGTGTGAGAGAGAGAGGGTGCATCATGGCTTTAGGCCATGCTTGCATTAAATGAGGTGAGAGAGAGAGAGGGGTGACTTTTGTGTGAATGATTGTGGTGGCTCTCAACTCTCTTTGGTTTTTCTCTCAATCACTCACAAACACACTCACACTCTCACACAACACACACACTTACCTTGCAATACCCCCCCAGCAGCAGTAGCAAGCAAAGCAACAGCAACAACTGAGCAGCAGCAGCAGCAACAACTGAGCAGCAGCAGCAGCAGCAACAGCAAGGCCCCAGTGAACAGCAGCAGCCCCAGCTCCTAGTGCAGCCTCTTCCCTTCACTTCTTCTTCTTCCTGCAGCTCCCTAGGGTCGAGAGTGAGGTATAATTCCTATCTTGCTTCCCTAGTTTGCCTAGTTAGTATAGTTTTGCATCGGTTAAAGGATTTTAGTGTGTTTTAGTGCGATATGGGGTGTTTAGTGGGAACTTTGTGCGTTTGTGGTGTAGATTGGTTTCAGTAGGATGCTTGAGGTTTGTTGAGACCATGTTAACTTAGTTGAACCCCTATTACACTAAAATACCACCAGTTTTCCTATTTGATGCAAAATGTCGTATTTGTGCAAAAGTGAACTTTTCTGGAACTGCTATTGACTCGGTGAGTGCAGAATGATTTTGGGAAGACTGTAGTATAGTGGAGTAGTACTGATGCCACAGGTGAAACCCGACCCCCATACCGCTACAGTAGGCCGCCAATTTCCTCATTCTGGCCGCCAATTGCGGCCAGATGGGTAGGGTTTGGGTTAGGGTTTGGTCCAGGGGGTGTCTGCTACTGTGTGTAGTGTTTTGGTATATGTATTTTTGGGAGTTTGGTTCTGTAGAAAAATCTGGGACCAAATACCTATTTTGCCGTTTTCTAAACCTTCGCGACACGCGTGATACGCGAGTAGGTTTGGGTTTCTGCGTATCGCGGCGCGTCGGGGTAGTTTTGTGGCGCGTGATCACACGTTTTAGCGTATCGCGCACACGCGCGATTGGTTTGCGACACGGGTTTCTTGTTGGATTATAATGTCGCGTTTTTGTGAATTAAGCTTATGTGTGGTATATATGTTATGTGATTTTAGGTTCGCAGGCCAGTGAGACGGACGCTGCGAAGAAGGGCAAGCAAGTCGTCGGCTACACTTAGCGCGAGACACGGTGAGTAGATTTCACATCTACGGGGATATCGCCCGCATGGCGTTATGCGTCAGGGCTGATAGGACTCTATTATGATATGTTGCATGCATCCCATAGACTGTCATCACATATTGCATTCCCTGCTGTGTTGATATATATATTGCTTAGAAATGATAGAACACCGCACTATTACTAACGGTTTATGTTGCACGGGCACTATTTACATGCTACACACACACCGTTAGTAATTGCCATGCCACACTCACTATAGAGCTGCCATGATTATATTGCTATAGTTCGCTTCATATGTGGTTTGATATGACTTTCATGTACATTGGGAGCCGCATGACATCTTTTAAAACCGGAAATGAAACTACTTTGAAAAGCGGTTTTTCCCTTATACCCATATCATGGTTTGATTTATATTGTACGTCGCGTTGGATTTATTATTGGTGATGGATTTACATGAGATTTCTGGTTTTTGAGGACCGTGGGGTTATTTATAAAAGATGCATTACTTTGAAAAACCCGGTACCTCGTGATATGATATTTTGGTGCGTCCACCACGCGTTTTCTCGGTGCTGAGACGTGTGCTTGAAACCCGATTCGAGGAGTGGATGTTCCGTTTGCGGGTTCGTGGTGGGCCCGGTATGGTTCCCCTCGGCGAGATGATCGATGGGATTTGCCGATTGAGCCTGGAGGCGGGCGAGTACCTACCGGTGATTGGTTGGACCTGGCAGTTGTCCGGAGGATACTGACCAGAGTCGAGTGATGGATGCGGGATGACCGTGCTGCCGGGGCCGAGGGCCGATACCGCAGACGGACCCCGTGGGCTGATCCGGTTTGACGGAGCCCGATTATGAGGATTTGCGTGTCGCTGATGGACACGAGTATTTTATGATGTTTTGGGTGCCGATGTTGGGCACTCGTGATTCCTCCGAGATATACAGGATTTGAGGGCCGATGGGTGTGCCGGCGCCTGAGTATATGTGGGATTTGGGTGCAGTTGGAGGCACCGATCATTGTTTTCCATGTTGACATAGTCCATGTAGATATTATTTATCCCATACTCAGTATTGATTACTATACATCTCATCCTGTGGCATTTATCTGTTAGAGTGCATGCATTGCTATTGTATCCACTGTTGACATGCATTGATATCATCTGCTGGCATTAGTAGAGCCACGCTATATGTGCATGCTTGCGATCACCTTTATATGTTATCTCTATTCACGAGTTGGCAACTCACCCCCGTTGTGCCACAGTGTTTGCAGGTTGCCCTCGGGAGTAGTCACGGCTGGCTGTTACCTCATCTTTTGGCACAGATACCCCTCTTGAGCAGAGATAGTCTTTTGCTGATAGGTGGGTTTTGTACGGTATCTGTTATCTTTCAGTTGTATATTGATGTATCTAGTACTCTCCATCTACCTTTCTGTATGGACTTAGAAACAGTTGTGAGGACGATATGTATGATTTTATATTCTGGTGTCGAGCTCGCATGTGAGCCGACTTTACTTTGTGCAGTCTCATCTTTTATGATTTTATCCTTGCTTTACTGGGTACTCTTCGCTACGGCGTCGTATATCATATTGTGATGCTTTATTCATGTCACTTGTTATTTCTGCTACACCTTGCTTTTACCCGACTTCCGGGGCTAATGTTTTAAAAAGGAAATGTTACCAAAATTATAAAACTTATAACTTTTGAACTTAAAAAGGATTTCTACTAAATAAATGGAAGTTTTTCGGACAGGTACGATTGTTTTTACAAAATGTTTTAAATCACTCTATATTCATCGGTTTTGATTTCTGGGTTCGGCTTACTTAGCCGCGTTACGCCTGTAGACGTTGCGTGGTTAAGTGCCGGTCACGAGTCGAATTCTCGGGTCGTGACAAAGTTGGTATCAGAGAGTAGGTTTTACCTTCGGAGTGTAGGATGACCCTGGTATGATGGAGTAGGTAGCTGCAGCAGGGTAGCGTAGCGTGCGTATGTTCCGCGGCATACTCACGACACGGTACTTCGCCTACGCGACCTTAGGACTTATTGATTTGATCCCTCCTTATATTCTTGCGATTCGATTTCCGTGTTCTTATCGAATCCAAATTTTCTTTCAGCCATTATGCCGCCTAAGACTACGAGGGCATAGAGAGCGGCCGCGAGGGCCGAGATTCGAGTTGACTCGTCCGAGACGAGGACTGATCCGGGCAGTGCACCCGTTTTACCCGAGCAGGCTGTTCCTGCCGTGACAGAGCAGATCGCCACGTTAGGGGCTGGTATGCAGGAGATGCGCCAGACGGTGGGATCTAGCATGCAGGAGATGCGCCAGATGATAGGATCGCTTGTTGAGACGCTTCGAGCGCAGCGACCAGAGGTAGCTCCACCCGTTCCAGAGACCGCGATGGTACCTACCGCACAGCCAGTTGCCCCTGCAGCCACGGAGGTGATTACAGTATCGCTATCAGAGTTCATGAGGCTGAAGCCTCCGGTTTTCACAGGCACCGATACAGCCGAGGACCCACAGTCTTTCATAGACAGGATGGCCAGGATATGCCGTTCCCTCAGATGCGCAGATGCGAGATGGGTCGAGTTCGCGAGCTTTCGCCTGGAAGGTCTTGCGCAGAAATGGTGTGATTCAGTGGAGAAGGGCAGAGCAGCAGGTCTTCCTCCTATGACCTGGACGGAGTTCGTGACCATATTTTTAGCCCGTTTCCTTCCCCGGAGCGTTAGAGATGCCCGAGCACGCAGGTTTGAGTCCTTGCGCCAGACGCCAGGGATGACAGTGGCAGAGTATGACGTACTGTTTACAGAGCTAGCAGTCTACGCCCCACATTTAGTGGCCACCGAGGAGCTGCGAGTCCGGAGATTTGTTCGAGGCTTGCTTTCACCTGTGTTCCTCGCGATCAGCGCGCAGCACTACGAGACCTATGCAGCAGCTGTAGACGCAGCCCTAGTGGTCGAGGAGCACCTTGTTGAGACTTCGGTACTTCCAGAGCCGAAGAGAGTTCGTACCAGTATTTCCGCACGGAGGCAGTCATTCAGACGCCGCGACAGGTATCGTTCCGGTACGAGGAGTAGCAGAGATTCGGGACGAGGTCGGATGTTTAGTTCGTACCCCCAGGAAGGTCAGCAGTCGCCGCGGGGTTGCTACAGATGTGGCAGCCTACTTCACCTCGTTCGAGATTGTCCAGAGACACACCGGAGGGAGGCGGCAGCACCGCATGTTACCTTACCACCTTCACCACCCCAGAGGGCGTTGCCCGTTGCGCCTACCGTTGCTCCGCGCCAGACTTATGCACAGAGAGGTCGTGGGCGTGGAGGAGTTGCTCAGAGAGGACGAGATGACCGAGGCAGAGGTCAGTCAGTTACAGGTGGTGGACAGGCGAGGGTTTTTGCTTTGACACATCAGGACGCGCAGGCGTCCAATCCAGTGGTTTCAGGTATCCTTCCTGTATGTTCGGTTGATGCACATGTATTGTTCGATCCCGGATCCACACACTCGTACGTATCCACGCACTTTGTGCCGAGTTTGGGTAGAGAGTCCGGCTTGCTTGACCAGCCGCTTGTGGTGACTACTCCTGTGGGAGAGTCGTTTGTGGCTAGGCACGTGTTCCGATCCTGTATCGTCTGTATTGGCGAGAGAGAGTTGCCTGTCGACTTGATCCTTCTGGAGATGTTGGACTTCGACGTTCTTTTGGGCATGGATTGGTTAGCCACGTGCTATGCTTCTGTGGACTGCCGCGAGAAGATAGTTAGATTCTGTTTCCCCGGTGAGTCGGTTTTTGTTGTGTTGGGGGACCGTGGTGCCGCCCCTCACAGTGTGATTTCTTCTTTTCGCGCTGGACAGCTTTTGAGGAAGGGATGTCAGGGATTTCTCGCCTATGTTTGCGATGCTCACGCTACAGAGGTTCCATTGGATCAGGTTCCGGTTGTTTGCGAGTTTTCTGATGTGTTCCCTGACGAGCTTCCTGGGTTGCCGCCCGAGCACGATATTTCTTTCTGTATTGATTTGGTTCCCGGTTTGGGGCCTATTTCTATACCGCCTTATCGGATGGCCCCGGCGGAACTTCGTGAGTTGAAGGAGCAGTTGCAAGATTTGCTGGACAAGGGACTTATTCGACCCAGTGTTTCTCCTTGGGGTGCTCCAGTCCTGTTCGTCAAGAAGAAGGACGGCAGTTTGCGTCTTTGTATCGACTACCGCCAGCTGAACAGGGTGACAGTGCGGAACAGGTATCCCTTGCCGCGTATCGACGATTTGTTCGACCAGCTTCAGGGGGCAGGGTACTTTTCGAGGATCGATTTGCGATCGGGCTACCATCAGCTGCGGGTTCGACAGGAGGACATTCTCCGGACAGCTTTCCGTACGCGCTACGGCCATTACGAGTTCTTGGTGATGTCGTTCGGACTCACCAATGCGCCAGCAGCCTTCATGGATTTGATGAACCGCATTTTCCGGCCTTACTTGGATCTGTTCATTATAGTCTTCATCGACGATATCTTGGTGTATTCCCGGAGTAGTGACGAGCACGAGCAGCACCTGCGGATTACTTTGCAGACATTGAGGGAGCACCAGCTTTATGCGAAATTCTCCAAGTGTGCTTTTTGGCTAGACAGCGTAGACTTCTTGGGTCACATGATTTCACGAGACGGTATATGTGTTGACCCGAGGAAGATCGAGGCCGTTCAGCGTTGGCCCAGACCCACATCGGTGACGGAGATTCGCAGCTTTTTGGGATTGGCCGGTTATTACAGGCGTTTTGTGCAGGACTTCTCACGTATTGCTACACCGTTGACCGGGTTGACCCGGAAGGGAGTTCCCTTCGTTTGGACGGAGGAGTGCGAGCACAGTTTTCAGCAGTTACGGACACGGCTGACGACGGCACCGGTGTTATCCTTACCTTCCGGATCGGGCGGATTTGTGGTCTTTTGTGATGCTTCTCGAGTGGGATTGGGATGCGTTCTGATGCAGCATGATAGGGTGATCGCGTATGCCTCACGACAATTGAAGAAGCACGAGCAGAACTACCCCACTCATGATTTGGAGATGGCAGCAGTGGTCTTCGCACTTAAGATCTGGCGACATTACCTATACGGCGAGTCATGCCAGATATTTACGGATCACAAGAGTCTGAAATACATATTCCAGCAGCGGGACCTGAACCTTCGACAGCGTCGATGGATGGAGTTAGTTAAGGATTACGACTGCGAGATCTTATATCACCCGGGCAAGGCGAATGTGGTGGCGGATGCTTTGAGCAGGAGGCCCGGGAGTAGTTTATCTTGTTTGAGCACAGTACAGGAGCAATCATCCGCAGATTGGCAGATATTATGCGACAGTCGAGTACAGTTCGAGTTCACGTCGATTGGAGGACAGATAGCGCATGTCCGTGCATGTCCACAGTTGATCGATCGTATACGTGAGGCACAGCTCAGTGATGACCGATGTTCAGAGATCATGACACAGATGGGGCAGGACAGATTTTCCGAGTTCGTGATCGACGATCAGGGGATACTACGGTTTGGAGTCAGACTGTGCGTACCTGATGCTGAGGGACTGAGACGTGAGATTGTTGAGGAGGCACATCGATCGGTGTATAGCGTCCATCCCGGTTCCACCAAGATGTATCATGATATGCGAGATGTTTATTGGTAGGACGGGATGAAGAGGGACATTGCAGATTTTGTGTCGAGGTGCCTGACTTTTCAGCAAGTCAAGGCTGAGCACCAGAGGCCCGCGGGAGAGCTACAGCCGTTACCCATTCCGGAGTGGAAATGGGAACAGATTTCGATGGATTTCGTGGTGGGTCTACCAAGGACTAGTCGGGGGTATGACTCCATCTGGGTGATTGTGGATCGTTTGACGAAAGCGGCTCACTTCCTACCGGTGAAGACGACTTTCGGATTTACTCAGTATGCCCAGATCTACATTGACGAGATAGTGTGACTACACGGAGTCCCGACGTGCATTGTGTCCGACAGAGGCACCCAGTTTACCAGTAGACTATGGCAGAGGCTTCAGGAGGCTTTGGGCACTCGCTTGAGTTTCAGCACGGCATTTCATCCGCAGACCGACGGACAGTCAGAGCGGACCATTCAGACTCTCGAGGACATGCTCAGAGCTTGTGTACTAGATTTCGGAGGTAGCTGGGATCATCATTTGCCCTTAGTAGAGTTCTCCTACAATAACAGCTACCAGGAGACTATTCAGATGGCACCATTTGAGGCTCTTTACGAGAGAAGATGCAGGTCACCTACTTGTTGGACAGAGCTCAGTGAGAGCAGTATCTTAGGGCCGCAGATCGTTGAGGAGACAACCGCGAAGATCCAGTTGATTCGCGATAGGATGAGAGCAGCGCAGAGTAGGCAGAGGGCTTATGCAGACCGTCGACGACGCAGACTTGAGTTTTCTGTTGGTGATCATGTTTTCTTGAGGGTCTCCCCAATGAAAGGTGTGATGAGGTTTGGGAAGAAGGGGAAACTCAGTCCCAGGTATGTGGGCCCCTTCGAGATCCTCGAGCGTGTCGGTGCAGTAGCTTACCGGTTAGCCCTTCCGCCCAGCTTTCCAGATGTGCACCTCGTATTCCATGTCTCGATGCTCCGCAGATATCTACATGATCCTTCGCATGCGATTCAGCACCCGACGATCCAGCTTGAGCGTGACCTTTCCTATGCAGAGCAGCCGGTGATGATCTTGGATCGACAAGTGAAGAAATTGAGATCGAAGGACATTCCATCAGTTAAAGTACTTTGGCGTGGTCAGAACCGTGAAGAGGTCACTTGGGAGACCGAAGGCGAGATGATGAAGACGTATCCCCATCTTTTTGAAGGTAACCGTAGTTAGATTTTTGAAATTCGGGGACGAATTTCTTTAAGGGGGAGAGATTGTAACACCTTAGGATAAGGGTTAGTGTATAATTATAATTAAATAATGATTTTTAATAAAAAGTTTACCAAATTGTGTTTTAAATATTTTTCCTAATTTAATAATTATTTTTCCAAAATTTTCCTAGGCTTGCACACACATGTGCATGTAAACTAGGTTTTTAAATCAAGTAAATACCATAATTATTAACCATGGTGGGTTAATTGGAGGATTAATCCTTTTGGGTTTTAAGTAAGTTTAATTATTTAGTTAAGAGGTAACTTTAATTTGAATTTTAGTTTAAGTGTTGACTTGTGTGAGAGAGAGAGGGTGCATCATAGCTTTAGGCCATGCTTGCATTAAATGAGGTGAGAGAGAGAGAGGGGTGACTTTTGTGTGAATGATTGTGGTGGCTCTCAACTCTCTTTGGTTTTTCTCTCAATCACTCACAAACACACTCACACTCTCACACAACACACACACTTACCTTGCAATACCCCCCCAGCAGCAGTAGCAAGCAAAGCAACAGCAACAACTGAGCAGCAGCAGCAGCAGCAACATGAAGCAGCAGCAGCAACATTCAGCAACAGCAAGGCCCCAGTGAACAGCAGCAGCCCCAGCTCCTAGTGCAGCCTCTTCCCTTCACTTCTTCTTCTTCCTGCAGCTCCCTAGGGTCGAGAGTGAGGTATAATTCCTATCTTGCTTCCCTAGTTTGCCTAGTTAGTGTAGTTTTCCATCGGTTAAAGGATTTTAGTGTGTTTTAGTGCGATATGGGGTGTTTAGTGGGAACTTTGTGCGTTTGTGGTGTAGATTGGTTTCAGTAGGATGCTTGAGGTTTGTTGAGACCATGTTAACTTAGTTGAACCCCTATTACACTAAAATACCACCAGTTTTCCTATTTGATGCAAAATGTCGTATTTGTGCAAAAGTGAACTTTTCTGGAACTGCTATTGACTCGGTGAGTGCAGAATGATTTTGGGAAGACTGTAGTATAGTGGAGTAGTACTGATGCCACAGGTGAAACCCGACCCCCATACCGCTACAGTAGGCCGCCAATTTCCTCATTCTGGCCGCCAATTGCGGCCAGATGGGTAGGGTTTGGGTTAGGGTTTGGTCCAGGGGGTGTCTGCTACTGTGTGTAGTGTTTTGGTATATGTATTTTTGGGAGTTTGGTTCTGTAGAAAAATCTGGGACCAAATACCTATTTTGCCGTTTTCTAAACCTTCGCGACACGCGTGATACGCGAGTAGGTTTGGGTTTCTGCGTATCGCGGCGCGTCGGGGTAGTTTTGTGGCGCGTGATCACACGTTTTAGCGTATCGCGCACACGCGCGATTGGTTTGCGACACGGGTTTCTTGTTGGATTATAATGTCGCGTTTTTGTGAATTAAGCTTATGTGTGGTATATATGTTATGTGATTTTAGGTTCGCAGGCCAGTGAGACGGACGCTGCGAAGAAGGGCAAGCAAGTCGTCGGCTACACTTAGCGCGAGACACGGTGAGTAGATTTCACATCTACGGGGATATCGCCCGCATGGCGTTATGCGTCAGGGCTGATAGGACTCTATTATGATATGTTGCATGCATCCCATAGACTGTCATCACATATTGCATTCCCTGCTGTGTTGATATATATATTGCTTAGAAATGATAGAACACCGCACTATTACTAACGGTTTATGTTGCACGGGCACTATTTACATGCTACACACACACCGTTAGTAATTGCCATGCCACACTCACTATAGAGCTGCCATGATTATATTGCTATAGTTCGCTTCATATGTGGTTTGATATGACTTTCATGTACATTGGGAGCCGCATGACATCTTTTAAAACCGGAAATGAAACTACTTTGAAAAGCGGTTTTTCCCTTATACCCATATCATGGTTTGATTTATATTGTACGTCGCGTTGGATTTATTATTGGTGATGGATTTACATGAGATTTCTGGTTTTTGAGGACCGTGGGGTTATTTATAAAAGATGCATTACTTTGAAAAACCCGGTACCTCGTGATATGATATTTTGGTGCGTCCACCACGCGTTTTCTCGGTGCTGAGACGTGTGCTTGAAACCCGATTCGAGGAGTGGATGTTCCGTTTGCGGGTTCGTGGTGGGCCCGGTATGGTTCCCCTCGGCGAGATGATCGATGGGATTTGCCGATTGAGCCTGGAGGCGGGCGAGTACCTACCGGTGATTGGTTGGACCTGGCAGTTGTCCGGAGGATACTGACCAGAGTCGAGTGATGGATGCGGGATGACCGTGCTGCCGGGGCCGAGGGCCGATACCGCAGACGGACCCCGTGGGCTGATCCGGTTTGACGGAGCCCGATTATGAGGATTTGCGTGTCGCTGATGGACACGAGTATTTTATGATGTTTTGGGTGCCGATGTTGGGCACTCGTGATTCCTCCGAGATATACAGGATTTGAGGGCCGATGGGTGTGCCGGCGCCTGAGTATATGTGGGATTTGGGTGCAGTTGGAGGCACCGATCATTGTTTTCCATGTTGACATAGTCCATGTAGATATTATTTATCCCATACTCAGTATTGATTACTATACATCTCATCCTGTGGCATTTATCTGTTAGAGTGCATGCATTGCTATTGTATCCACTGTTGACATGCATTGATATCATCTGCTGGCATTAGTAGAGCCACGCTATATGTGCATGCTTGCGATCACCTTTATATGTTATCTCTATTCACGAGTTGGCAACTCACCCCCGTTGTGCCACAGTGTTTGCAGGTTGCCCTTGGGAGTAGTCACGGCTGGCTGTTACCTCATCTTTTGGCACAGATACCCCTCTTGAGCAGAGATAGTCTTTTGCTGATAGGTGGGTTTTGTACGGTATCTGTTATCTTTCAGTTGTATATTGATGTATCTAGTACTCTCCATCTACCTTTCTGTATGGACTTAGAAACAGTTGTGAGGACGATATGTATGATTTTATATTCTGGTGTCGAGCTCGCATGTGAGCCGACTTTACTTTGTGCAGTCTCATCTTTTATGATTTTATCCTTGCTTTACTGGGTACTCTTCGCTACGGCGTCGTATATCATATTGTGATGCTTTATTCATGTCACTTGTTATTTCTGCTACACCTTGCTTTTACCCGACTTCCGGGGCTAATGTTTTAAAAAGGAAATGTTACCAAAATTATAAAACTTATAACTTTTGAACTTAAAAAGGATTTCTACTAAATAAATGGAAGTTTTTCGGACAGGTACGATTGTTTTTACAAAATGTTTTAAATCACTCTATATTCATCGGTTTTGATTTCTGGGTTCGGCTTACTTAGCCGCGTTACGCCTGTAGACGTTGCGTGGTTAAGTGCCGGTCACGAGTCGAATTCTCGGGTCGTGACACGTAGTTACAAGAGATGGGATACGTGTGGACCCAAAGAAGATAGAAGCGGTACAGCACTGGCCCAGACCTGTGTCGGTTACAGAGGTTCGAAGTTTCTTGGGTCTGGCCGGTTATTACAGACGTTTTGTGCAAGATTTTTCTCGGATCGCTGCACCGTTGACCGGATTGACTAGGAAGGAAGTTCCATTTCTTTGGACGGATACATGTGAACAGAGTTTCCAGCAGTTGAAGACTCGCTTGACGACTGCACCTGTCTTATCTTTACCTTCCGGGTCAGGTGGTTTCGTAGTGTATTGTGATGCCTCTCGAGTGGGTTTAGGCTGTGGTTGATGCAGCATGGCAGGGTTGTAGCTTTTGCTTCTCGGCAGTTGAAGAGGCACGAGCAGAACTACCCCACTCATGATTTGGAGATGGCTGCTGTGGTATTCGCACTGAAGATTTGGAGGCATTACTTGTACGGTGAGTCGTGCCAAATCTTCACAGATCATAAGAGCTTAAAGTATATTTTTCAGCAGAGAGATCTGAATCTAAGGCAGCGTAGATGGATGGAACTCGTGAAGGATTACGATTGTGAGATCTTATATCATCCAGGCAAAGCGAATGTTGTAGCAGATGCCTTGAGTCGGAGGCCTGGAGGTAGCTTATCTCATTTGCGCACTTTACAGAGACAGTCTTCTACAGACTGGAAGATTTTATGTGATAGTCGTGTATAGTTCGAGTTCACATCTACAGGAGGACAGTTAGCACATGTTCGCACCCTTCCTCAATTATTGGATCGTATTCGAGAGACACAACCTGCAGATGCTCGTATATCGGAGATTATGGATCAGGTTAGGCAGGGAAGAGAGTCGGAGTTCGTGATAGATGACCGTGGAGTATTACGTTTTGGGACTCGTCTTTGTGTGCCAGATTCTGATGGATTGAGACGTGAGATCTTAGAGGAAGCCCATCGATCAGCGTACAGTATTAATCCTGGTTCCACCAAGATGTATCATGACTTGAGGGATGTTTATCAGTGGGAAAGAATGAAGAGGGATGTTGCAGAGTTTGTTTCGAGATGCTTGACTTGTTAGCAAGTCAAGGCCGAGCACCAGAGGCTGGCAGGAGAGTTGCAGCCCTTACCCATTTCGGAGTGGAAATGGGAACAGATTTCCATGGATTTCGTTGTGGGTCTACCCAGGACTAGCAGAGGGTATGACTCCATTTGGGTGATTGTAGATAGATTGACAAAGGCGGTTCATTTTCTTCCGGTGAAGATGGCGTATGGGTTTGCACAGTATGCTCAGATTTATATCGACGAGATTGTCCGATTGCATGGAGTTCCGACGAGCATAGTGTCAGATAAGGGTACCCAGTTTACTAGCAGGCTATGGCAGAAACTTCAAGAAGCTCTTGGTACACGATTGAGTTTTAGTACAGCTTTTCACCCACAGACGGATAGTCAGTCAGAGCGGACCATTCAAACTCTTGAGCATATGCTTCGTGCTTGCAGCCTTGATTTCGGTGGTAGTTGGGATCGTCACCTACCTTTGATAGAATTTTCGTACAACAACAGTTTTCAGGAGATGATCCAGATGGCACCCTTTGAAGCTTTGTATGGGAGGAAATGTTTATCGCACGTTTGCTGGACGGAACTGAGCGAGAGTAGCATTTTAGGACCGCAGATAGTACATGAGACTACGGAAAAGATTCAGCTGATACGAGACAGAATGAGAGCGGCCCAGTGCAGACAGAAATCTTATGCAGATCGATGACATCGTAGACTTGAGTTTGATGTGGGAGATCATGTGTTTCTTCGTGTATCTCCGATGAAAGGTGTGATGCGTTTTGGGAAAAAGGGAAAGCTCAGCCCCAGATATGTCGGACCCTACGAGATTCTGGAGAGAGTGGGTGTTGTAGCTTATCGGCTAGCACTTCTACCGAGTTTTCCCGACGTGCATCCTGTGTTTCACGTATCAATGCTTCGCGAGTATCTTCACTATCCTTCTCACGTGATCCAGCATCAGACCTTACAGCTTGAGCCGGATTTATCCTACACAGTGCAGCCTGTAACTATTCTAGACCGGCAGACAAAGAAACTGAGATCAAGGGTACTTCCATCTGTAAAGATTCTTTGGCAGGGAACGAATCGCGAAGAGGTCACTTGGGAGACCGAGGATGCGATACGAAAGAAATTTCCACATCTTTTTGAAGGTACGTCTAGCTAAGTTTTAAATTCGGGGACCGAATTTTCTTAAGGGGGAATATTGTAGCATTTTGAAAATTTAGAAATAAATAAAATTAATTAATTAAATAATAAAATATTAAATTAAAAAGTTATTAAAACCAAATAAGACATTTTCATAAATAATATGTAAAACAAATTAAATTGAAATTTTAGCATGCAACATAAATCAATTACAAGGGTTTTAATGATAAATTTAGCTTCATTTTAATAAAATGGTGTTTATATAATAAACTAGGTAGTGAAGGGTCTTTTCGTAAAATTTAGGAAAATTATGCAAACTTGAAATTGTAAGGGTGTAAGTGGAAAAGGGGTTAGGTAATAATTTAGATCAGAATTTTATCACAAATTAACACAACTGAAGAGATAATACAAGGCCACCTCCTTCGTGCATGCTCAACACACACACAACACCTCCTCCTTATATGAGAGTGGCACACCCTTGTTGTTGACACCTCCTCCTACACCTCACTCTTCCCTTTCCCATATATATATTGTGTTCAGATCATTTTAACAGATTAAAATTTAAAAAAAAATCATGTTTTAAAGAAAACTAAGAACAAGCAAAGAAGAATAAAAGAAAAGAGAGAAGAGAAGAAGAACTAGGCTAAGGAGTTCACCATCGAGTTAGGAACTAGGAGCTTGTGCATCTTGGATGGAGTTCTTCCAGCAATCCCTTGTAGGTAAAATCCTTAATCACTGTAGGAATTTAGTTCTGTAACTAGTTTAAATTAGAAATCAAAATGTGTATAATATCGTATTTTAGGCAAAATTGAGCTCTATTTTAATCTGCTATAGTTTAGATAAAAGTTAACTTAACCAAACAGTGCCTTAATGTTGTATGTTGGACCTAGAACAAACCATAGGAGCACGAACCCAGGGGTTCGGATTTTGGCCGGCGAGGTATAGGCAAATTCCGGCGTCGCCGGATTTTTAGGGAGGTTTGGTGTTTTGGGGTTTGGAGTTGGTCTCTGTATATAGGTTGGGATAATTTGGTATTATTTAATTAAATTAGTTTAACTGTATATAAAATCTGGGAGCAAATATCGGAAAAAGGGATCAAAATTCTCAAATACGACACGGGTAAAACGCAAGTTCTGTTTTCTGTTGCAAAACAGCGTTGGGTTAAATTTCAGTAAAGTTAAGTGTTAGATCGTTTGCAATAGTCGTACGTAGTATAATTAGTACGTAAAACTTATGTTTTCATGATTTTGCCGTATCGGAATGTAGCTGTTTTCTTATACAAGTTAATTCAATGTTAGATTTAAGTGCGGGAACTTCGGAGGCCGCAAGGAAAGGAAAAGGATTGGCGATTCCTGAGTAGTTACGACGTATTCCGGTGAGTAGACTAAACATCTACCGGGCGATTGTGTAAAGATGGCGTGATACGCCCGTATTTTGTTAAATAGAAAGATTTGACTTTATATGCGAAGTTAATAATATGCATTTATATATACCTATACATCACTATGTTAATAGATGTTAGAACACTGCACAATTATCGACGGGTTATGCCGCACTTGCACATCTTTACATGTTACACTACACCTCGTCGATATTAACATGTCACTTTTACACTAAATAATTATCCTGTTAAATATGATTCCTGTCATACCTTAATTATTAATAACAGTAGTAACTCGCATCAATGACATCATGTTTAGTATCCGAGTATTCTAAGTTGATATAAGAGGCATTTGTATTATTGAGGATTTATGGTTTTGAGTTTTTCCATATTATCGTATAACTTTAGTGATTTTTCATATTAATGTAAGATGTCCACCATGAGATACTGTTTTTATGAATTGGTTTTATTCCGGACCGAGTGGGGGAGATATACGGTCGCGGATTTTTACGTTATCCAGTCTGAGTGGGGGAGATATACAGTTGGGTATATGGTGGACCTGGTCGAGACCGAGGGGCAGGATAGCCGCACTTGAGGCGGGAGAGTCTAGCGAGGATACTCGATACCGGAGATAGTATTGAAACACGGCGGATATCTAGATGATACCGACCGGTGTTATTGATTACAGGATCGTTCAAGGAACGAGGCCTGAGGGAAACAAAAGATTTGTGTCGATGTTGGACACGGACAGATGAACTTGATTTGGAAATAAGTGATGAGATTTCATTCTTGATTTATATGATTATTAGTATAAATTCATGTTTTCACATGCTATCATGCATCATACTTATCCTTATTGCAATTTGTTATAGTTGTCATATTTATATTATCAGCCGTTATATGTTAGTCTTATTCACTGAGTTGGCAACTCACCCCCGTTGTGCCACATTTCCTTGCAGGAGTAGAGTGGACGGTTAGCAGCAGTGCATATCCACTTTTCAGCTTTTATCGCATGTTTTGATAGGTGGGTTACATATGTACTAAGCTTCTCTTTTGGTATTGTATATTGAATCTAGAATATCTCCATCAGACCCTGTATTATGACTTAGAATGAGAGTGGTGGTTGTATGTATATTATTTGGCAGATGAGATCGTTTAGTTATGTTAAATGGTATTTCTTTTACTTATGTCTGAGATTCATTTGATGTCATATAAGTTGTATACTTATTTCCGCTGTTAACATTGTTGATCCCAACTATGGATGTAACCAAACTTAACGCTTTATAATTGTTTTATTATAAATTCAATAGTGAGTTACTGTTAAGATCTAAATTACTTAAAACGGTGATTTTTACTTAAAAACTAAATTTTCATAAAATTTCCGCAAAAAGGGTTTTGATCTTGGTTTTTGGCTTACTCGGGTTGTGTAAATATCTTGATATATTATGCAATCTAAGTGCCGGTCACATCTAAACTTTGGGTCGTGACAAAAATAAAACAACTCTATTTACATACAACTGTTTGAAAATGAAAATATATAATGAGTAAAGCAGTGCCTAAACAGTGGCAGACAAAATGAAAGTAAATACAAGGAACTAGAAGTCAGGCTGTGCCACAAACTGATCCAAGTCCTCCTGCCTAAGCTCGATATCCTGAAATTCTTGTCCTTCTGACGAACATTCTAAAGAAAGAAATAGAAAGGAATGTCGTCAGCGAAGTAGCGCTCGGTAAGTCCCAAAGAAGAAAGAGAATATAACAAGTAATGTGAAGTGAACAGGTAAGTTGTACATGTATATGATGATTATTATAACGTGGTTGTTTGTAGCTTGATACAGAAGGTATTCATGTATACGAGAGGAGTCCATCTTATCCCGTGGACTATGGTAACATGTAGTACAAGGCCCCGTCATAACCCACGGGACAACGGCACGAGAATTCATGTAGCTGTCTTTTAAGTGACCTCTCATGCCAGGATATACGTTCCGTACCAATTTACCCCTTTATCCCCGCGTAATGTATTGTGTAGATTATAATTATCAGACTTGCCAAAACTATGGATACAAAACGTTCAGGTATTCATGTTCAGGATGTAAATAAGTATTCAAGTAGTCATGTCACGTTATAACCTTGGTTAGGTCAAGTCAGGTCAAGTATACATGTTTGATATTGATGTTTGATTTCAAGTATTCATGTTCATAATCAAGTATTCATGTTTGAATTGGACTCAGACTGAGTCAAACACTTGTAAATAGATTTAGCTCTTGAATTAGGTTCGGGAGTCATCGGTAACTGCTGTATATGGACGGCAGGGTTTGTGTCTTTTTCCAAGAAAATTATCATTGATAACTCCATTAAGTTGTCTACCTTAAATAGTCAAGCACTCACTTTCTCCGGCTCGCTGGGGCTCAAGAGAATTGATCCCGTTTAAACCTATATTTACTAGAGTCCTTAAAATATTGTTGTATATATCTCGAGGGGGTTTTATGAAAATATTTTAATATAGATTAAAAATAAAACCTCAAGGGTGATTAGTATTATTTGGGGTTGTCATGAGCATGGATTTCAAGTATTGTGGTATTTTAGTGATAAATACTTAGCCTGGAAAGTTCATAGTATTTTATTGAAAAACTTGCCTTTTTGGTATCTTGATGGTATTTTATTGTCATTTGTTAATCTTTTCAATTTTAAAAAAATATAGATTTATTATATTTTGAAAATAGGGATTTATAATTTTATATAATTTTAATTTTTAAAAAAATTATTTTATTTTAAAAAATTCGTATTTCTTACAAACCGTATTTAAATCCTTTCGAGATCGAATGCTCCGTGAGAAGGTCTGCATCTCGTTCTACCAGCCCAAGAATGTGCGATAATCTGCACCATCCATTAGTGGGTCCCCTAAAGAGAGTTGTAGATGCATAATCGTAAAGGATACGAAATACTGCCTTTAAAGAAATTCGGTTTTTTAAAGTTATGTGGTATTTTATTGTAAAGTTGTCTTCGTAAAAAATATCCATTCAAAAGAGTATCGTGCTATCAAACCAAGTGTGCGTGTGGGGTAGGTCGTTACCCCATGATGTTTTCCTAAAGGTATTGTTTTAACAAATACTAAAAGAGGTGTTTATAAAGTTCAAGGTATTTTAATGAAACGGTTCTACTATTGTTATTTCACATGAGAATTTTGACGAAATTTGATTCTAAACATTAAGTTTTAAAGTTACAAGTGATGTATTAAAATTAGATTGACTAAATTGTAAAAGAAAAGGGAGTTATTTATTTTAGAAAAGAAGATGTCGGTATTAACTCTACTTTTACCGATATAAAACTTGAAGGGAATTTCAATAGGAAGGAGGAGATTTGGGAGGTACTTATGGTTTAGAAAGCTTAAAAAATGTTGAAGAAGAGGGGGTGAGCTTTGTAGCGTCGCGAGAGCGCCGGTATTTGCTTCAATCATCGCCGGAACCAACTTGCTTGCTAACTCCACTTTATTTCACTTTGCACTCGGAACTTTTAGAGAGTTTTGGCTAGAATTTTCAGAATGGTGCTTAGCCAAAGTGTGGGGATGGTATTTATAGTGGAAAATTAGGGTTTGGGAATTAAAAATATGAATTAAAAGCATTAAAATTGTGTTTAATTATGAAATGAAGGGTCTCTGTTTGATTGCAGGGAAATCAAACAGTTCAGAGGAGTTAGGGGTAGGTGAAGACACAAGTGTGCAGAGCCCGAGGCAATTTGGCCCCATCTTGACCGCCAGCGCCAGCTATAATAAGCTTTCCACCGGTCGATATAAGGCTTCTAGCCTCGAGATTCGTGCCACGTGAATTATTTTGTGTTTACTCAATTTTGTGCATGTTTGATTTTTCTGAACTTTTCATTTCCCCATGTATTGCGCGTGCAATCTTTTGGGCTTCCAAAAAGTTAAAAAAATTCAGAAAAAATAATTGTGTCTTGATGGGAATCGAACACAGGGGCTACGTCACAGCAGTTCAAAGGCTTTACCAGTGAGCTACAAGTTGTTTCTTTCTGTTATTTAACAAAAACAACTTATAACTCAAACTCAGGCTGTAAAACTCATTTCTTGTATATTAACAGTAAAATTCCCGTATAAGATTTTAGAGTCGTTACATTCTACCTTCCTTATAAAAATTTCGTCCTCGAAATTTACAATTACATAAGGACTAATTTTCAAAGAGATAAGGGTATCTTGAACACATGTCTTCTTCTCGTTCCCATGTTGATTCTCTTGGCAAATCCTTTCTCCATATCACTCGGACCAAGTTGATTTTCTTGTTCCGCAGTGTCTTCACCTTTCGGTCCAGGATCTCAACAAGTTGTTGCTCGCAGTTTAGATTAGTCTGTACTGTGAGCTCGGAGTGATCAAGTATGTGGCTGGGGTCGCTCACATATCGTCATAGCTGGGATATGTGGAACACGTTGTGCACTCCTTCCAATGAGGGTGGTAGTGCTAAACGGTATGCCACTTCTCCAACTCGTTCGAGTATGTCGAACGGTCCTATGTATCTCGGACTTAGCTTATCCCTCTTGCCAAAGCGGATCACTCATCTGTTTGGAGAGATCTTTAAGAAAACATGGTGGCCAGGTTAGAACTCCAGATGTCACCGCTTTGCATCTGCCTAATGCTTCTGACTGTCTTAGGCTATACGCATTATTTCCCTAATCGTGCGAACTACGTCCACAGTTACTACGATCATCTTTGATCCAAGGAGTTCACGATCTCCGACGTCGTACCAACTTAGTGGTGAACGATACTTCAGTTCATAGAGTGCTGCGAATGGTGCCATTCCAATGCTCGCCTGATAGCTTCTGTTGTATGAAAACTCCACAAGGTGTAGGTGATCGTCCCACGAACCTCCGAAGTCTAATATACAAGCTCTTAGCATGTCCTCCAGAATCTGAATTATTCGCTTGGACTGTCCGTCCGTTTGTGGATGATAAGCCGTGCTGAAGTTCAGACTCGTTCCCAAGCTAGCTTGCAGACTCTTCCAAAATTATGATCGAAATCTTGTATCACAATCCGAGACAATGCAAATTGGTACTCCATGTAATCTCACGATCTCCTATATGAGTTCATGGGTATCAAATATATTACACTTTGAAAGTTTAAATCTTACTTTAGATTTATGCTTACGTCCATGTACTTCTTTGCTAACGTCTCGGTTGATTGGCCAACTCAAAATGGAATAAAATGAGCCGACTTGGTGAGTCGATCCACAATAACCCATACTGCATCGTTACCCTTCGTGCTGCGAGGGTGGGCAATCACGAAGTTCATGGTAATGTGTTGTCATTTCCATTCTGGGATTGGTAACGGCTGAAGTAGACCAGCAGTTCTGTGATGTTCAGCCTTCACTTGCTGACACACCAAACACTTGGCTACGCTCCTTGCTACTTCACGCTTCATTCCATGCCACTAGTAGTGTTTTCGTAGATCCTTGTACATCTTTATACCACCGGGGTGTACAGAATAAGAAGTGTTGTAAGCTTCTTTCATCAACTCTTCTCGAACTGGGCCGATAGGTACACATAATCGACTTCCATATCTCAAGGATCCGTCTTCATGGATGATGAAGTCAGTTCGAAGTCCACTTTCTACTTGTTCTCGGATCTTTTATAGGTTGTCATCATTTGCTTGAGCTGCCTTGATCTGATTGACAAGAGTGGATTGGACTTGTAAGTTCATCAAATACGAAGTGTTACCTAGCATAACTACTTCGATCGCTAATCCGTGCAATTCCTGCTGTAGTTTCCACTGAGCGGTGAGATTCATTGCTAATGGCTGGCGGCTAAGTGCATCAGGAACTACGTTCACCTTTTCAGGATGATACTGTAAGTTGATGTCAACGTCCACCATGAGTTCTAGCCATCTTCTCTGCCGTATATTTAATTCCTTCTGAATAAATACATACTTCAGACTCTTGTGGTCAGTGTATATATCCACTCGTTCTCCCAGAAGATAGTGGCGCCAAATCTTAAGTGCGAAGATGACGGCTGCCAACTCTAGATCATGTGTTGGATAGTTGCGCTCATGAACTTTTAGTTGTATTGATGCAAAGGCTACAACGTTTCCATGCTGGTGTAGAACACATCCTATTTCTTTACCGGACGCATCACAATACACAACAAATCCTCCAGATTGATCTGGTATTATAAAAATAGGAGCAGAAGTTAATCTTGACTTGAGTTCTACAAAAGCTTTTTCACATGCTTCTGACTACACGAATACTTCATCTTTACGTGTGGGCTTGGTCAAGGGTGCTGCGATCTTCGAAAAGCCTTCAATGAATCGTCGGTAGTTCCTTCTAATCCCAAGAAACTTCGTATATCTTTCACCGTCTTTGGTGTCGGCCATTCGCTGACAACTGACACCTTAGCTGGATCTACTGAGATTCCTTCGCCTAAAACGATATGTCCAAGAAATCCGACTTGATCTATACAAAATTCACACTTACTGTACTTAGCGTAGAGCTGATGTTGTCGCAATGTCTTCAGGACAATCCGTAAATGCTCGGAATGTTCTTTCCTATTCTTTGAATACACCAGGATGTCCTCGATGATGATGACGACGAACCTGTCTAAGTACTCTAAAAAAACTTGGTTCATCGGATTTATAAAGATGGCAGGTGCATTGGTCACTCCAAATGGCATTACGAGATATTCATAATGACCATATCGAGTCTTAAACGCCGTCTTCGGAATGTCGAACTCTTTAACCTTCACCTGACGATAACCCGAACGAAGACCTAGCTTCGAAAATACATAAGACCCACTTAGCTGATCGAAAAGATCATCGATGCACGGTAGTGGATACTTGTTCTTGATTGTCACTTTGTTCAGAGCTCGGTAATCTACACACATCATGTATGAACCTTCTTTCTTCTTCACCAGTAATACCGGAGATCCTCATCTTGAAGTACTTGGACGAATCCAACCTTTCTTTAGGAGTTCGTCCAACTGAATGCAGATCTCCTTCAATCCTTCTAGACTTAACCGGTACGGAGCTTTGATTACTGGTTGCGCACCAAGTTGTAAATCGATGCTGAATTCAAGAGCTCGATCGTGAGGAAAACCTGATATATCGTCCGGGAATACGTCCTCGAACTCTCGAACTATCTCTGGCTTCGATTCTTCCGCTTTCAATACTGCAACCACTGCCTTCTTTGGTTTTTCTTTGTAGATTCTAGGTTCCAAGGTACGGTCTCCACTCTTGAAATAGAACACTGGATGATCGGGTATTTCGAACACTACCCTCCTTTGGCGACAGTCGATGGCAGCGAAGAAAGTTCCCAGCCAGTCCATTCTCAAGACTATGTCGAAGTTTGGTATGTTCAGCACCTTAAAGTCTGCATAAAATTCTCTACTGCAGACGACCACTGGACACAGATCGTATCCCAAATTTGCTTTTAGAACGTCGTTTCCTGAACTAACATTCCAGCTGGATACGAGCGGTTTAACTGGAATCGCATGAGTTCGGACGAACCATTGCGACATAAAGCAATGTGATGCTCCAGTGTTGAAGATAGCTAGAGCAGGTAGGTGTTCCCCTCCGAACGGCGGCCGACGACGCGAGGACGTCTTGCCTGAGGTTCGGGGCAGATGCTATATGGTTTTATCCGTCCACCTCTCCGAAGATGCCAAGTTGATTTATGGCACCGTGTATCGGAGGTTTAGACGGATGTGGCCGATGTAGCAGACTTCGTCAGATTCCCCCTCACTTGAGGGGTTTTTGATTGTGGGGACGCTCTTCCCTGCAGGCGCAAGCCCCTGCAGTGAATTACGCTACCGCATCGCGGTAACAACTTTCTCCTTCTCCAGAATTTCACTTCGTGTCGTGTGTGTTTGTTTTGTTTGTGGTTGCCCATGGATTGTATACGGAGACTGAGTGATGCCGTCGCCCGTAGGATGTGGATTAGTCCAAATCCGTATTTGCTTAGATTTGGGTTTGGTGTTTTTGGTTTAAGGATGCATTAGCCGTGTTACGGCTAAGATCAACTTAAACGTTCGTTAAGGATACGTCAGTCCTGTTTGGGACTGAGATCAACTTAACGTAGTGATCCATTTAATATATGGCTGCCAGGACTCGTCACCTCTCTGATATCGTTGAAGGATTACAACGACATGTATCAGAGGAGCTCGGAGATGTACCCTCGAACCAGAGTTGATTGGGAGTTTTATATTCCATTTGAATGTTTAAGGATGCGTTAGCCGTGTTTGGGGCTAAGATCAACTTAAACGGGATCGTTTAGATCCGGCAAAAGAGCATTTGGAGGCTCTATTGTTCCAGTTTAGGGACGTAGTGGTCCATGTTCCAGTTTAGGGACATGATGGTCTGTATTCCAGTATAGGGACGTGATGGTCCGTATTCCAGTATAGGGACGTGATGGTCCGTATTCCAGTTTAGGGACGTGGTGGTCTATATTCCAGTTTGAAGACGTGGTGGTCTATATTCCAGTTTATGGACGTGGTGGTCCGATATTAGTTTAAGGACGTCTCGGTCCGATATTAGTTTGAGGACGTTTCGGTCCGATATTAGTTTAAGGACGTCTCGGTCCGATATTAGTTTAAGGACGTCTCGGTCCGATATTAGTTTAAGGATGTCTCGGTCCAACATTAGTTTAAGGACGTCTCGGTCCAACATTCCCATTTTGGGATGAATATTAGTTTAAGGACGTTTCGGTCCAATATTAGTTTAAGGACATTTCGGTCCACGAGTTTAAGGACCCCGCAGTCCATATTGACGTATGTGGTCGTCGGGACCCGTCACCTCTCTCACGTCGTTGAAGGATTACAACGATAAGTGTCAGAGGAGCTCGGAGATGTACCCTCGAACCGGATGTAAATTGATTTAGGAGAGCAGTCTTGCTCAGTCAATTTAATTTGAGGACTTACGGCCATGATTGGGCTAAGTCCAGTTGAAAATGTTCAACATTTTATTCGCTTTTGCATTGCATTTCTTTTTATTTGGGCTTTGCCCAGAAAGGATGCAGAGCATCAATTTGTTTTGGGCTCTCCCCTTTATAAATGATGCAGAGCGTCAATTTTATTTGGGCTCTACCCTTTTATTATATTGCAGAGCATTTGTTTTGGTCCATTGGACCTCTCAATTGGGCTCTGCCCCTTTAAATAATGCATAGCATTATTTCAGGCTATTTATGCCTATTTTGACTGGGCTCTGCCCTTTTTATTATAATGCAGAGCATTTGTTTTGGTCCATTGGACCTCTCAATTGGGCTCTGCCTCTTTTAAATAATGCATAGCATTATTTTTGATCTGTTTAGACTTTTTAATTGGGCTCTGCCTTTTTAAAATAATGTGCAGCACTTTTATTTGGTCCCTTAGACTTTTGATTGGGCTCTGCCCTTAAATAATGCATTGCATTAAATACCCTGACAGTGTCCCAGATGGCTTGTCAGGTACTTTGCGCAATTAATGAGCGCAAGCACTCGTGGAGGTGACACGTGTCACGTTCTGGTGAGCGCAAGCGCAACAGCGCAGTGCGCTGCGTTAGTGCGCTGCACTGCTGTACTGCTGACACGTGGCGCTTCCCGGCGGCTTGCGCAATAGCTCAGTTTTGGCAAGTGCTGGGCATTGTTTTTATTCTTTTGGATCAATTTCAGATCAGAGAAAACAAGTTTTTTCTTGTTTTCTAAAGAACCAGTGGTTCATATAAGGTGCAAGGCACTGTTATCTTGAGAATCTTTTAGATTCAGAACCAATGGTTCATAAAAGAAGTGCACGGCACTGTTTATTATTTATTTATTTTTTTCTTTTCATTAGAGATCCTAGATCTTGTTCTCAGATCAATGATCTGTTCATAAGAGAATTTTCTTTTTTTCTAAAGGTTTTTACCTTTTTCTTTGTTCTTGAGGATTTCTCTCCAATTCTTCAGAGTCTTCTCTGTTTAATTTTTCACAAAAAAATGTTCCTCCTTTTTTTCTTCTTCTCCCTTTTTTTTGAGGTCTGGGGTCCTTTTTATAGTGCCCATAAATTAGTTAAATTTGTTAAAGAGATCTTTCTCTGAGTGATTTGGGGAATTTTCCCCACCGTTGGATCTTTGATCAAAGGGCTCATGTTTTACAGAAGAAAATCTTCTTGTTTTAACAAGAACAGAAAAGATTTCTTTAAAATTTCAATTCTGTTTTGTGCAACACCCCAGCGCGTGACGCGTGACGCGTGTCGCGCAGCGCAGCGCTTGTGCAGCTGTGCTTGCGCAACTGCGCAGACACGTGTCGTGCAGTGCAGCGCTTTCGCAGTTGTGCTTGCACAACTGTGCAGACACGTGTCGTGCAGCGCAGCGCTTGCGCAACTGTGCTTGCGCAGTTGTGCTTGCGCAACTGCGCAGACACGTGTCACGCAGCGCAGCGTTTGCGCAACTGAAACGTTGCTTCCTTTACTTTTTTGTTTTAAACAGAGCTTTGCTCTGATTGGTTGCGCTGCCTCGGGCGCTACGCTGATGCGTCTGCGCCAGACACGTGGCGTGTCGCGCGCAGCGCAAAGGATCTGAAGCGTTGCTTCATTTAATAAAGTTTAAATTTTCAAAGCAAAGCTTTGCTTCTGATTGGGGGAAGATGAAGCGTTGCTTCATCTCCCGCCTTGGAATTTGAACAGAGCTTTGCTCTGATTGGGGTAAACAAATGCCCCCCACCATTGCGCTTACGTGGCCTCCAAACGCAAGCGCAACGGTGGCAGAATCCCAACCGTCGCGGCAGCTTTTGGAAGTTGAAGAGGCACTTGATGCCTATAAATAGGACCTTTGGTCCTTCACAGATGATCATCATCTCCAAAAATTTTATTTTCAGAATCTCAGAGCCCTGCTCTTGTTTTTAAGAACTTTTAGATTTTTCTTTAAAAGAGACTATTTAGGTAAGAATTAGTCTTGAATTAAATCAATTTTAATTGATAGAGCTTTGCTCTCATAGATCCTTGATCTAAAGAAAACCCTTCTGGGGTTTCACCAATAGAGCCTTGCTCTCAAGAATCTGTTTCAGGGTTTCTCAACCCATGAACAGAGCCTTGCATCTTTGGCAAAACATAGATCCCTTTGATCTAAAAAAAAGATGAGCTCTTAAGAGTTTGAGTATGGATAATGAAAATTAAAAATGGAGTTTTGTATTTAAAAGATTATATCATCTTTTAATAATAATGATCTCAGAGTTCTTGGGGGACTTCTCTAAATTTCCCTTATTATGGAATTTGATAGGCGTCACTCCTATTCGTAGAGCATTGCTCTCGAGGAGTTTGACTCTTTGTGCTCATTTTTTTTAACAAGAATTCGCCTGATCAGTCGGTTTGCTAATTTTGTTGATCTTCTTTCACAGGAACAATGGACGCCCATATGTATGCTCTTAACGAGATCATCTCTTACGGGGACATCCGCCGACTTGGCCGCTCTCAAAATCGAGAGTTCACGAACGAGGAGTGCGCTGAAATAATGAGTCGCTTCGACGCGTACAATGGTCCACTACTTCCCCGACGTTCCTCCCTCCTTAAGCTTATCGTGGGAGCCATCTGGGAAGCGCTTCCCCTATTCTGTTTTGGCGTGCCGCTTAGGGCGTTGGATGCCGCTGAGGACAAGGTGCACTCGGTGTACCTGCTGAACTTCATCTCGAAGAGACGGCGGGACAGTCTTATCGATATCTTGCACGAGGTCTTTCAACAGTCTGCCATACTCGCTGCTTATCGGAGGGTGGAAGACATCAGGGGGGACCCTGACGCTTGTGCTCGCGAAAGAAAGCATACTAGGATGGTCCACGAGGCCTGGAAAGTCATAGATAGGGTTGCTTTTGAGTTCCTCAATCCATGTCCTGGGTTCGAGGTTATTCCCCTGTAATGACGCTTTTCGTTTATTGCTTTTATGATTGTAAGAACCATTGGCCATATTAATGGAAAATTTTTATCCCAGCTTGTCTTTATTTTTCGTTCTGAGTCTTTTGCTTGTGCATGAATGAGTGTGTCTCGAATGCTCGATCAAACGTAAATCGGATGCTCCTTCTGTAGCTTTCTTCTTTCTCTTACTATCGGCATGCTATCTTGATAAACATGGTTGACAGATAATAGAGCACGCATCTTGACTTTCTTAAGAAATAGCGATGGCTTAGGCCGCAGGTTCAGATCTGCTGCCTAAGACTTTTCAACTCTATAAACCGTGAGGGTCTCATAGAGACTTTTCTCCCTACGGATCGAGAGGATCTCGTAGGTGGTTTTTTACCTTAGGAATCGTGAGGATTCCTAAGTGTGGTTTTCTCTTATAAGTCGTAAGGATCCTATAAGAGAATTTTCCCTCTTACGAGTCGAGATGACTCGTAAGCGGTTGTTTCTCTCCTTGTCGAAACTCGACTTTGGAGAGTGAGACCCGTGAATAGTATGCAAGAGACCATTTTGGATGGACTTGCAGGGTCCCATTGTTCAGAAAGCAAGTTTTTTCTTTTAGTCCCTGCTGCCTGAGGCTTCATTTTGCAAGTTGAGGCGAATCGGGAATTTTCCCTCGGAGACACTGGTTTCTCTGCGAGCCGACGCGAATCAGGAGGCTCTCGTCAAGGAGTGTTTGTATCCGTGAGTCGAGGAATTTTCTAAGGATTATTTATTTCCCTAGCGCCAAGGATTATTTGTTTCCTTGGGGTTTGGAACGAGTCGAGGATTTCCCACGGAGGCACTGGTGGCTCTGCGAGTCGACGCGGATCAGGAGGCTCTCGTCAAGGAGTGTTTGTATCCGTGAGTCGAGGAGTTTGCTAGGGATTATTTATTTCCCAAGCGCCAAGGATTATTTGTTTCCTTGGGGTTTGAAACGAGTCGAGGATTTCCCACGGAGGCACTGGTGGCTCTGCGAGTCAACGCGGATCAGGAGGCTCTCGTCAAGGAGTGTTTGTATCCGTGAGTCGAGGAGTTTGCTAGGGATTATTTGTTTCCCAATCGCCAAGGATTATTTGTTTCCTTGGGGTTTGAAACGAGTCGAGGATTTCCCACGGAGGCACTGGTGGCTCTGCGAGTCGACGCGGATCAGGAGGCTCTCGTCAAGGAGTGTTTGTATCCGTGAGTCGAGGAATTTGCTAGGGATTATTTGTTTCCCTAGCGCTAAGGATTATTTGTTTCCTTGGGGTTTGAAACGAGTCGAGAATTTCCCACGGAGGCACTGGTGGCTCTGCGAGTCGACGCGGATCAGGAGGCTCTCGTCAAGGAGTGTTTGTATCCGTGAGTCGAGGAGTTTGCTAGGGATTATTTGTTTCCCAAGCGCCAAGGATTATTTGTTTCCTTGGGGTTTGAAACGAGTCGAGAATTTCCCACGGAGGCACTGGTGGCTCTGCGAGTCCACGCGGATCAAGAGGCTCTCGTCAAGGAGTGTTTCTATCCGTGAGTCGAGGAATTTGCTAGGGATTATTTGTTTCCCAAGCGCCAAGGATTATTTGTTTCCTTGGGGTTTGAAACGAGTCGAGGATTTCCCACGGAGGCACTGGTGGCTCTGCGAGTCGACGCGGATCAGGAGGCTCTCGTCAAGGAGTGTTTGTATCCGTGAGTCGAGGAATTTGCTAGGGATTATTTGTTTCCCTAGCGCCAAGGATTATTTGTTTCCTTGGGGTTTGAAACGAGTCGAGGATTTCCCACGGAGGCACGGGTGGCTCTGCGAGTCGACGCGGATCAGGAGGCTCTCGTCAAGGAGTGTTTGTATCCGTGAGTCGAGGAATTTGCTAGGGATTATTTGTTTCCCTAGCGCCAAGGATTATTTGTTTCCTTGGGGTTTGAAACGATTCGGGGATTTCCCACGGAGGCACTGGTGGCTCTGCGAGTCGACGCGGATCAGGAGGCTCTCGTCAAGGAGTGTTTGTATCCGTGAGTCGAGGAATTTGCTAGGGATTATTTGTTTCCCTAGCGCCAAGGATTATTTGTTTCCTTGGGGTTTGAAACGAGTCGAGAATTTCCCACGGAGGCACTGGTGGCTCTGCGAGTCGACGCGGATCAAGAGGCTCTCGTCAAGAAGTGTTTGTATCCGTGAGTCGAGGAGTTTGCTAGGGATTATTTGTTTCCCAAGCGCCAAGGATTATTTGTTTCCTTGGGGTTTGAAACGAGTCGAGGATTTCCCACGGAGGCACTGGTGGCTCTGCGAGTCGACGCGGATCAGGAGACTCTCGTCAAGGAGTGTTTGTATCCGTGAGTCGAGGAATTTGCTAGGGATTATTTGTTTCCCTAGCGCCAAGGATTATTTGTTTCCTTGGGGTTTGAAACGAGTCGAGGATTTCCCATGGAGGCACTGGTGGCTCTGCGAGTCGACGCGGATCAGGAGGCTCTCGTCAAGGAGTGTTTGTATCCGTGAGTCGAGGAAACTGCTGAAGACACTGGTTTCTTCGGAGTTGGACTGAACCGTCGAGATTTGGCTTCATCTTCTGGCGGAGCCTGTTGGGAAAGTATGGTTCCCTCTTTGTTTGCGCCCTTGGATTGTATACAGGGATCGATGTGATCTTAACTGTAGGGCCAAAGTTTTATCATTTCTTCTCTTTTTCTTTTTTTTTTAATTTTATTTCCGCGATGCTCTATCATTTTAGCTTTTATATCACGAAGGTCGCGATTGCCTAATCATTTCGGCTATTTCTCGCGGTGCCCAATCATTTCGGCTATTTATTTTATTTTTACTCGCTGCCTTTTATTGCGAGTTGCCCAATCATTTCGGCTATTTTTTTTATTCTTACTCGCTGCTTTTTATTACGAGTTGCCCAATCATTTCGGCTATCTATTTTATTCTTACTCGCTGCTTTTTATTACGAGTTGCCCAATCATTTCGGCTATTTTGCGTGCATACATTTTTACTTGCTACTTTTTATTGCAAGTTGCCCTATCATTTCGGCTATTTCGTATGCGTGTGCGGCCTATTGGCTTTTCGCTGTAAACCTGCAATTAGACGTCGATTTTGGCATCAGCACCGCTACAACTGGGATATTGCCAGGAGCGAATCATCATTTGCCTCTGTCGATGTCGAACAAGGATAGCTTAGCGACCAGGGTTAGGGTCCTGTCGGCTAAGGCTTTTGACTTCATGAGCCGTAAGGGTTTCACGAAGTTATTTCTCCCTACAAGTCGTGAGGATCTTGTAGGTGTATTTTCTCCTTAGGACTCATGAGGATTCCTAAGTGTTCGTTTCCTCTGTAAGTCGTAAGCATCCTACATGAGGGTTTTCTCCTCATAAATCGAGAGGATTTACAAGGGTTGTTTACCATGCGAACATATCCCCAGTCACGGATGAGACTTGGTTAGGGAAATGTTTATTCGCGCCCGTGGATTGTATACAAGGGTCAATATTGAACCACTTATATGGCAATATCGAAAGTTGTGGGGTTTGCTTAAGCACAGGTTTAGGTCTCTGTAACTTAAGACTTTCAACTCTTATGAGCCGTGAGGGTCTCATAAAAGAGTTCTCCTTATGAGTCGTGAGGATCTCGCAAGTGTATTTTCTCCTTAGGAATCGTGTGTTGCTCCCTTGTGAGTCGTAAGGATCTCACGCGGGTGGTTTCTCCTTACAAGGTCGAGAGGACCCTATAAGTGTCCTTTAACGAGGTTGCGCCCTTTCAGGTTTTCACAAACACTCGCCGGTAGCCCTGCTGTTTTTACTCACGGAGCCCTTTCGGGTTTTCATCCGTGCCCATTTTGCTTATGGACATACCATTTTTTTTTTATTCTTTTTATTTTTATATATTTTTTTACGAGGTCGTGCCCTTTCGGGTTTTCACGAACACTCGCCGGTAGCCCTGCTGTTTTTACTCACGGAGCCCTTTCGGGTTTTCATCCGTGCCCTTTTTGCTTATGGACATACCGTTTTTTTAATTTTATTTTTATATGTTTTTTTTTATATCTCGTCCGCCTAAAGATGCTGCGGTAGTAGTTTAAAGACGTTTCGGTCCGTCGTTAGTTTAAGGACGTTTCGGTCCACCATTAGTTTAAGGACGTTTCGGTCCGTCCAGGAGAAGGCTGGCTACCGCTTATAAAGTTTGAGCTTAGGAAAATAGCGAGTGGACATAGTCGTCGTCATCTATCATTGACTTAGGCAGTAACTCGCTAAGCGTAGTATTTCTTTAGGAAGCGACCGTTTATTGGCCTGAAAGGCCTTTCGCCGTGCATATCCATAAGTAGATAGGCTCCACCTTGGTAGACCTTGTCTATGATGTACGGGCCTTCATAGTTTGGCTCAAACTTTCCCCGCTTGGCGCGATTGGGGATCATAGGCCTTTTGACCACTAGCACGAGTTCGCTTTGGCGGAATGTCCTCGACCGGGTCAATCTTTCATATGAACGCGTCATCTTTGCTTTATAGGACTCCAGATTTTTGTGCGCTATGAGTCGGGTCTCATCGAGGGCATCGAGTTCCTCAAGCCGAAGGTGAGCATTTTCTTCGTCTGTCAGCTCGTAGTGGACTGCCACTCATAGAGAGGGTAACTCTATCTCGAGGGGAAGTACTGCTTCCGTACCGAATACCAACGCGTACGGCGTTGTGTTTGTGGCCGTCTTAAACGTAGTTCGATACGCCCAGAGAGCTTCTTGCAGTCTTTCGTGCCAGTCTTTCTTATTTCGTGACACCGTTTTCTTCATGATCTTCGTCAAGGTCTTGTTGAAGGCCTCAGCTAGACCGTTAGCTCGCGGATTATAAACCGAGGAATATCTCCAGTCTATATTGTGCTGTTGCGCGAAGCGACTGATCTTATGGCTTCTGTAAGCTGGCCCGTTATCGGAGATGATCCATCGTGGAGTTCCAAACCGATATAGGACGTGCGTCTTAAAGAAATGGAGGATATTCTTCGTCTTCACTTCCCTCAACGGTACCGCTTCTGCCCATTTGGAGAAATAGTCAGTCGTTGCCTGGATGAAACGATGTCCTCTAGACGATGCTGGTTCGATGGGGCCGACTATGTCAGTTCCCCACATTTCGAATGGTCAGCTAGCCACCGTCGGATGCAATGGATTTGGATGTTGGTGGATGAAGTCCCCATGGATCTGGCATGAGTGGCATTGCTTCGCATATTCGAGGCAATCCTGAATCATCGTGGGCCAGTAGTATCCCATCCGTTTGATCTTCAACTTCATCTTCGGGCCCGCTTGGTGAGAACCACAGATTCCGTAATGAACTTCCTGGACGACTCTTTTCGCTTCGTCGGGTCCTAAGCATCTCAGCCACAAAGAATCAAACGACCTCTTGTACAGAGTATCGTTGACGAAGGCGAAAGACAGAGCTCGTTTCATGAGCTGATGTCTTGTGGACGCTTCTTCAGGCATTCGATGGGACTTAAAGTAGTCCATGAAGACTTCCCTCCAATCCTCGGCCTTTTCCCGGTCTTTTATTTGCAGAGTCGTCTGCTCAGTCGCTCCCTTTTCTTCGGGTGATTCCGGAGATATTTCCGCTGGGGCAAGCACCCGACGACTTTGTACCAGGATTTTTACGTCATCGAGGTTCTCATCAACCAGTTCCTTAGCGAGCTTCGTTAGTGTATATGCCCTAGAGGCCATTACTGTATCATACTAGTTTGTATATTACTTAATGGAAGCTTGGGATATTCACCTTGTATAAACAATCTTGCTCAATATAGTAGTATGCTACTTGGTTTGTTTCTACTTCAATGTGTACTTGTGTTTATTTTAGTATATCACCTATACACATTAGTGGAGCCCTTAGGATCTTTGCTTGATTACCAGCGTTGTGATGGCAGTAACACTAATGGGGGCTGGGTAATCTATAAGCACATCCTTATGCAGGTCCCTAGTCGCAGGACTATCGAGACAGGGCATCGATACTCCGGAGTAGACTAGCGCATGCGCTTCTCATCCCAGAGTGGGAGACGGTCTGTCCCACAGCCGTCAGTACGTCGTACTGGAGATAGTATGCGGGTGCTCGTTGGGTTACGAGTACACTGGACAAGACTCGTCGGGAACTGACCGGTTGGTATTATACCTATCGTCAGTTATCAGTTCCCAGGTGACATGAGTACAGCTTAGTCCGCTGACTTGACACTGTCACTTCGTCTCGAGTGTGTTCCCACTGTACGTTGATTACTACCCTACCACGGCTCAAAGGAGTCGTGCAAACAGGTGGTAGTTGGGTGCAGTCCCGAAGCACTTGGAGGCAGTGACGGTTAGACAGGATTCGTCTCTCCCGGTATTGGGGGTTGACATCGCGCTGTGTCTAGGAGAGCCATTACACGAGTAGTCCCTGGCCAGGGCAAACGAGATATACTTGTAGGCTTCCAGTGTTATCTCAGGGTATTTTGGGCTTCACTCCGACACGACTTGTACCGCTATTGGGGGACTGACGTTTACCGCCCCCTAGGCCCGCCATGCGATGTATCAGACGAACAGACCGGACTGTACGGAGATTGTCACATTCAGGCTTAGTAGGAGTTCAGATGGGTTTCACCTCGTCGGTCTTCTTCTCGGCTTCTACCTGGGGACCGTTACGCACAGCTAGTTCCTCTTGCGGTCTGTGGTTAAACCCACTGCCAGCGTAGTGTCGAGTCTTTAGAGTCCCACACAGAAAGCTATTCGCCTTTAGGCAAAAGAGTAAAGGTCGCATGGTTTTGCGGCAGGTCGCATGGTTTTGCGACAGGGTTCGGTCACATCCGTGCACTTGTGCACGTACAGTGTCCGGACAGTAGACACTAGCGGGCTTTGGTTTAAGCCAGATCTTAGTGTATGTATTGGGATTGGATTTATCCAGTTTGTATTCGTGTTCCTCGGAACGCGGATGCGGGTGTGTATACACAGTTGACAGAGAGACAGAGGCGGATGATTCTCATTAGGGTTGTTGACCGTTGACAGTTGACTATTAACTTTTTGCTCAACCCTAATGAGAATATGATATGTGATTAACAATTATATTAATTAGGTATCATGGTGACATGGTTGTTGAGTTGTTGACTTTGTTAACTTGTTGACTTTTGTTGACTTGTTGACTTTGTTGACCGGTTGACTGGGCTTGACTAGTTGACCATCATGATAACCATAGCTATCATTTTATGGCAAAGACTTTTGCTTGCTTGCTCTTTTGTGCAAAATGAGTGCATGAAATGATATGGCTATGGTTGCTTAAACCATCACATAATACTTGATTGATATGATGTGTTATGATTGTTTTGGATTATGAGAGCCAAATGAGAAAAGTCTTCTCTCATTCTTTCATGCTCATTCTCTCTCTTGTTCTTGAGCTCTCATCTCCTTCCTCTTGCTCTCCCTCTCTTAGTCTATGGTTCACTTGTCTCATGAGTTGAGAACCAAGAACCATAGATAAAATCCCATACAAACTCTTCTCTACTCACTCTAGTTCACAAGGTTTAGCAAACCAAGTGAACTAGTTTCTTCAAAGACCGAAGAAGAAGCCAAAGGTAGAAGCTTTCGAGGTGGATCTATCTTCGGCGCAAGGAGACGACGGAGTGAAGGCGATCCGGACGACCATCGAGGCTTGAAGACGAAGGAGTTCGAGAAAAAGAAAGGTATAACCCCCTAACCGAGTAGTTAGAAACTCGTAGTTAGGTTGTTAGTTAGATGTTTAACAAAGATCCGGGTTTTAAGTCCATGTTACCACCTCTAAGAAAATCGTTTTTTATCAAATTCCGCATGCCCGAAAGTACCGGGAGAGGTAGCATGGACTTACAAGCTTGGCCAACGCGTCTGCTTTGCTGTTTTCCGCGCGCGGTATGCTTTCCAAAGTATAGGAGGGAATTTGGGTCAACAGTTGCTGCACCTTTTCGCCGTACTTCACAAACTCCGGTTTGCACGTTTGGTAGTCGCCGTTTACTTGACTAACGACCAGTTGGGAGTCTCCATATATGAGGAGGTTTTCAATCCCCATGTCGATGGCGATCTCGAGGCCTGCTATCAGAGCTTCGTATTCGGCTTCATTGTTTGTCCTCGGCTCCGTCAGGGAGAACGCGAAGCGCATTATCCCTCCTTGTGGAGTTACGAAGATGAGGCCTACCCCCGATTTGATTATAGGGGTACTTTGTTTGCGCTTTTTCATGGAAGATGCTCCGTCGAAATAAACTTCCCATTGGGTATCACCACCGTCGATCGCGTCAAACGCATGTTCGTCTGGCGGATCGTAATTCAGAGGAGAATCGGCAGCGAGGAAGTCGGCGATGGCCTAGCCTTTCACTGCCTTGAGAGGCTGATAGGTTATCGAGAACTCCATCAAGAGCAGGGCCCATTTACCGAGTTGTCCCGTCAGTATGGCCTTTGACATCAAGTATTTAAGGGGGTCCACCTTTGAAATAAGACGGACTTCATGCGCCAACGCATAGTGCCTGAGCTTTGTTATCGCAAAGATCAACGCCAGGCAGTGTTTCTCAATGGGGGAGTAGTTGCTTTCTGCCCCCAGCAGAACTCGACTTAAGTAGTAGAGTGCTCTTTCTTTCCCTTGATCGTTCTCTTGTGCCCATAATGCGCCTAAGGAACCTTCGAGGGCGGTTGTATAGAGAATGAGAGGCTTTCCCTTGACCGGAGCAGCCAACACCGGCGGGTTCTGCAGGTACTGTTTGATCTCGTCTAGCGCGCTTTGGCATTTTTGGTCCCAGACGAACGGGGTCCCCTTCTTCATCAGGTGGTTGTAGGGACGGCACTTGCCTGAAAGATTGGCTATAAATCGCCGTATGTATGCGAGCTTCCCTTGGAGAGATCGCAACTGTTTGAGAGTTCTCAGCGGAGGCATTTCCATGATCGCTTTGATCTTTGACGGATCTATTTCAATACCTCGGTGTCGAACAATGAATCCCAGGAATTTGCCTGAGGAAACTCCAAATGCACACTTGAGCGGGTTCATCTTCAAGTTGTATTGCCGAAGGCGTTGAAATACAGTCTTCAAATGCTCGAGATGTTCCTCGTATGATTGGCTTTTAACCACGAGATCGTCGATATAGCATTCGACGATTTCGTGTATAAGGTCATCGAAGATCTTTGTCATGGCCCTTTGATAAGTGGCACCGGCGTTCTTTAAACCGAAGGGCATCACCTTGTAACAAAATATTCCCAAAGGGGTCCTGAAGGCTGTGTGCTTCTAGTCTTCTGGATGCATTTTTATCTGATTATATCCTGACGAGCCGTCCATGAAGGAGAAAACCTCATGAGTGGACGTGTTTTCTATCATCAGTTCGGTGACTGGCACTGGGAAATCATCCTTCGGGCAAGCTTTATTAAGATCCCGGAAGTCTACGCATATGCGCACAGTCCCATTTTTCTTCAACACCGGGACGATGTTGGCGATCCACTCCGGATATTGAACCTCCTGGATGAAGCCAGAGTCGATCAGCTTTTTGACTTCAGCATTGATACTCATTTCAAGCTCGAGCCGCATTCTTCTCGGCGCCTGTTTGACTGGCTTGACGTCCGGAGATATCGCCAATCTGTGCATAGCAATTTCTGGATCTAGTCCCGGCATTTCGGAATAGTTCCATGCGAAGCAATTTTTATGCTGTAGAAGCACATCCTTTAACGCAGCCACCCTTTCTTCAGATAGCAGCTCGCTGATGAATGTCGGTCGCGGGTCATTTGCCGTCCCCAACTCAATTTTCTTGAGATTATCTGCAGTGGTATGGATTCCATCTTCCAGCTCTTTTGGCGCTGGTGGGAATTCTGAGATCACCTCATCGTTGTTGTTTTCGAAGCACCAGGGAAGGTCATCCATGTTCTCGGGCTCTTCTTTTGATATCATTATCACGTGACAAGTACGGATTCGCTTCCAATCCCAATGTGGAACTGGTTCTTCTTTCGTGGCCTTGGGCTCGTGCTTTTGTGGCGGTGCTACCCTCCAGTTGTCGGACAGAGCGAACTTGCCAAGCTGATATTGATCTTCGACCTAATTCTTGAAGGTGAAGCAGTCCTCGAGAGGGTGCCCAATTACTCGATGGTAGGAGCAATAGTTTGGGTGAGAGACTTCGCCCGCTTGTTCAGGGTGTTTAGACTCCGGCAATGTAAGCATTTGATGTTTTAGAGTAAGGTCAAGTATCTTCTTCGTCTTATCCCGAGGAAAGGAGTATGCTCGACCCATTTTCTTCATGAGGGATATATCAATAACGCTCGACTCCCGTTTGCGTGGCTTCTTAGCCCTGCTTTGTTGTTGTTGAGCGCCTTTTTGGCCTTTCGACTTATTTCTGCTTTTGCGCCGAGCCTTCTTTATAACAGGTTGACAAGGAGCGGCATTTTCATCCTTTACGGCCTGTTGGAGAAGGCGTTGCGTCTTGGCTTTCTCGTAGATGGCCGTCTTGCGGTTGTGGTCATGTCGGACTTTTTGACCAGCTTTCTTTATAAATTTGTCCACTTGTTCCTCGAACGACGGACTGGGCTCCTTTGCATCTGGAACTTTCACTGGCTTAGGATTAGCGTCCTCCCATTGAGCATCCGCTTCCTCATCGAAGTCATACATGACGTTACAGCTGTTTAGTAGCTCTCGCTTCTTTGACCGGATATATCCAAGTCCGATTGTCTCCATTTTCCCATTAGGCAGTTTGCGTTGAGTTCCGGGAACGTTCCAGACTTTGTCATAGAACCTGGCTTTTCGAACGGTCTGCTTGAAGGATATCCCATGGCGTTTCAGCAGCTTTTTTAAACCCTCTGTATAATATCTGGGAAGACGGATAGGTTGAAGCCTGTCGAGCGTGGGATCCGCGCCATGCCAGACTTCCTTTTCCACCTTGGTTTCTTCAGAGCGGTAGAACAGAATTGCTCTCTCGCTTTCTCGCCTGGGAGGGATATAGAACGTTTGCAGCTCTTCTACATTGTAAATATTAAGTGTATCCAGTTCTTTATGGTGTTTAAGCGTCACTACGGCGACTTATAGACTTTGCTCTTCATCAGCGGACGTTCGTATTGAAGGTCGAGCAGAGAATACAGCATGGATTTCATCTTCCGAGTCGCTACCAAAGATTAACGTAGGAGCGGACGGTCCTGGCTTGTTGTGTTGGGGCGGACCCGAATACACTATCTCCTCTTCCTCCTCAGTATCACTGCCGAAGACAGGGATGGTGGCATTAGCTTTATTCTCCGGCTTGTGACACCTTTCTGTGTCTTCGAAATCCGGTAAGAAGTATTTGGCATCTTCATATTTGCGGACCTCATTCACAGAGAACGGGTTCAGCTCTCCCGTCACGGTATACTCGAAACCATCCTTAAAATACTTCATACACTGATGTTGTGTAGAAGGGATGATGTTGTACTCGTGTAACCATGGTCGGCCGAGCAAAGCGTTGTAGCATGTCTTGGCATCTATGACGTGGAACTTAACGTCTGTGACAAGTAGCCCGAAGCGTAGCGTCAGTATCACAGACCCAAGAGTTCTTGATGACTGGGAGTCGAACCCGGAGATGGTGATCTTGTCACGAGCAAGGTGCTGGACGCTCATGCAGATTTCTTTTAACACCCGCACATTGAGGAGATTAACGGAGTATCCATTGTCGATCAGGATTTTGCCTATCTTAATATCGTGGCAGTATCCTGAGATATAAAGGGGGCGGTTGTGTTCGCACGTCCCAAGGAGAAGGTCCTCGTCGCCGAAAGTGACATCGGCCGTGTGCACTTCCTCCAACTCATCCTTCATCTTTTCCTCGGCCAGGAAAGCTTGGAATTGTTCCGGATCTTGTAATGCCTTGATTAACGAATCTCTCGCCTCCTTTGATAGCAAAAGGGCGTCGAGAATGCTGAGTTGTGAGGGTAGTTTCCTCAGGTGCGCTAGGACGTTGTAATCCACCTTATTCTTCTTCGGCGGGTTGTTGGCGCTTAGCTCCTCCAGAACTTGGTCATCTAAGACGATATCTTCAGAGACATTTTCTTTCCCTTTATCTTTTCTGTTTGAGGGTCCGAGGTTCTTTTCAGGCAGCGTCCGATTCCGCAGCCGAATATTTTCGCAGACCTTCGGCTCTTCTTCTTTTCCCGAAGTGGATTCTTTAAAGAGAGGGGAAAGTTCTAGCTCTTCTTCAGAATCGCTCCCGAATGTAGGCACTTGTGACCCGCCAGTGTTAACCATGCGACAATTGCCGGTAGTTCTTTTGATCCCTTCGGTCGTATTTCCTTGCTCTCGACGAGTTTTGCGCTTCTCCCGCTTTAAGCGTTGTCGATGAGCAACATATCCTTGCCACCATCTATCGAAAGCTTTGCACTCTTCTGTGGGGTGCGAAATCTTCCGATGATATAAGCAATAAGAGGGATGCATTTCCGCTTCACCAGTAATTTTTCCTTCGGAGGATGGTAGCTTCATGCCCATTGATATGGCCTTAGCAAACTTTTTCCTTATCTTGAATTGGCTTTTGTCGGTAGCGGAGGTGTTTTGCTCCAGCGGGATCATCTCAGCTCTTTCATCAAGTCGCTGGCGCTTGGCCCTTTCAAATATAGCCGTCTCGCGTTCTCGATCAGCTTTACTTTTCAGTCGAGCTACGTTAAGGAACGCGTCAATCATTTCATTTGATAGTTTCGGAAATTTTGGTTCAAGATCTGCCCCCAGCGCTTCGGTATAAGGAGTTTCCTCATCGTCCATGAACGAATGGGAAATCATATGACAGCTCGCCACGCATTCTTCAGGTTCATCAGATGAACTTTCTCCCTCATATTCCTCTTGAAAAACATGATTGAGGAACTCTTGGAGTGTAATGGGGGTTCGTGCCTTCTGGTTGTATTCTTCCAGCGCGTCAATTTGTTTTTGCAAGTCCGAGCGCTTGTCGCTAGGCTTCAAGGGCTTCTTTGATTTCTTCTTCTTCTTTTACGAAGATTTTGACGGCTGGCTGCAAGTGCTTGAACCACCACCATCGGTCTTTGGAGTTGGACGTGGCTTCAACGTCCCTTCAATGACCTGCGGTTCCAGCGGGTTCTTCCACTTGATCGCTGGACATGTCTGAAGATCGTTTAGCATCCTCTTTGTCTTGGCTGATAATACAACCTCCCAAGGAGCTTCTTCAATGACGGAGCATGTTGCCCCAGACGCATTCGTCCCCTTAGAGGTGTGGGGCTGTGGGGGATTCACCTTCCATTTGTCAGATAACGCGAATTTGCCCTGTCGGTACTGGTTTTCAAGCCAATTTTTGAAAACGTAGCAATCCTCGATTGGATGACCCAGTACTCGATGATAAGGACAGTAGTTGGGCTCGTTGACGTCACTTGGTTGCAACGGACGTTTTGGTTCCGGCAGATTTATGAGTCTGTTGCGTAATGCCAGCTCGAATAACCTTCTCGTTTTATCACGGGGAAACGAGTAAGGATGCCCTAGTCTCTCCTCAAGGTCTACGTAAGGGCGCATATTATTCTGACGCACAACTGGCTTCGAGTTGCTCGGTTGTTGTTGAGCATTAGCGACGACGATCGCTTTTCCCTTCCCTTTGTCATTTCGGGAGTCCGGCTTTGGAAGAGGAGGTTTATGGCCCAACTGATCCATCTACGCTAGCTTGTCAATCAAGGCCTGGAAGGTAGTCGGCTTGAAAAACATCATAAATTGCAAGATGGTTGCTTGTGGATCAAGGATTCCTACAAACATACCCACTGCAGGAGCTTCTTCAATGCGCTGCTCGCACTTCGACCATAAGTTCCGCCATCGTATAGCGTACTGAACCCACGTCTCGCCTGGCTTTACCGTGGCGTTAATCGGTGCCGTCATCAAGGTGCGTTCACTGGCGCTTGCAAAACGCTGAGTAAACAGCAGCTCCATCTCCGCGAAGGTCTTGATAGAGTCATTCAGGAGCTCAGAGTACCACTCGAACGCCGTATCTGATAAGCTTCCAACAAACTGGCGAAGCAATAGCTTGTCGTCACCGCCGGTGTTGCCACAGAGTGCCCTGAACTGAGCAACATGCTGGTGAGGATTGCCCGTCCCCTTGTAGACATGGAACTTGGGAATTGTGTAACCGTATGGGTACTTGATTTGATCGTACCAACTTGGATATGGCCGCCCCATTTTTACGACCTGGCCGGCTGCTTCGGTCGCATGATAAACTCGTATTTGTTGGGTTATGTACTCGTCCAAATCAGCTTTAGAGATTGTATCCTCTTTAGCCGTCGACAGAGCTGGCGGAGGATTTGATGTCTCTCCCCTATCGTCTCCAAGGACGATCGGGGGCTCTTCCGTCGGAGGATCTTGTTGTATCATCATCCCTATCATGTCTTGGAAGAGGAGGCCCATACGCTGTATGTTGGCTGCTTGTTCAGCAGCCTCTTTGTCCTTCTTCTCCAATATCCGGCGAAGGAATTCGGCGTCGGTTTCTTCCTCTTGGCGTTCATCTGAGGACACTTCAGGGTTTTCTTTTGGCCCTGTAAGTGCGGCCATAGCATTCATCATTTCTTGGAGCTTTTGCTGTTGCTACTGTGCCTTGGTCACTGATCGGGTGAGCGGTCGATGACCTGTAGATATGCGGCTGTCTTCTTTACCAGATGACACGTAGACGGTATGAACTACAATGCTCCCTGACTTAGGGCGTTTGGGTTCACCACCTCTGATATTTGTCGCCGGCGCGGGGATTTTCTCCGGCCTCCTTCTTTTGTGGGCCGTTGAAGTTAAAGGGGCCGTGGAAGTGGGTACCCTAGCGATCGTTGTCCCCTGCTATTCAATAGGACGGTCCTTTTCTTTTTGCACCTTCGCCTTTTTCTGTTGACGAGAGTGATCTGGGTCAATCACGGAGTCTTGAACCCTCCGCCAAACCTTGTATATTTTTTAGAACAGCCGTTGAGGGGGCTGTTCTTGCTTCGTTTCCGGAACTCTCTCCGCAGGCGGAGGAGATCTTTTCAGTGTAGCGGTTGGAGAGTTCTTACGTACCCTTCTCAGCAGTTCAAAGCTGTTCCCCGTTGGAACAGCAGCGTTGACTTCCACCACTGGAGCCGGTGGAGTTAGCCCTGAGGGGGAGTTGCCCCCTGCCATCCTTACTCCTCGCCAATGGCGACGTCGAGCATGACGAGCCGTTGGGACTGGCTCAGAGATTGAGACAGCTTCTTTTTGCCCCATGTCTGAATGAGGCGCTGCCGGTGTTAACCTCTTAAAGACTGAGGTTGTCTTTTGAGGGGTGATATTCAACCTGTCGAAGACAGATCCTCGAGCAGGGGCAGGAGCAGGAATCGTCAGTCTTGAAAAGACTGACTCTTTGACAGGGGAAGCCGCCTTGACAACTTCTGGAGCAGCAGTTATTGCTTTCCTTGGGACAGCCAGTTTAGAGTTCTGATTTAGCCTGGTGAAAACAGAGGCTGTCGGTTTGGTAGTGGGCGACCCGTTGACAGGGGCCGTCGTAGCAGTGAGCCGGTCGAAGACCGACTTCTTGTTCACTTCCAATGCAGGTATTGGCATAGAGAAGGTTGTAGGTGGGATCATGGTCCCGAAGAACAGGCCGGTGGTGGCTTGGGTCACCTGGTCTACCGGCAGAGCGAGGAAGGAAGCCGCTTGGGGCCCATATGCTACACCTCCCGGTGAGGTGGAGCATCCGATGCAGTGGCACTTCGAGCAGTTGGTGCAGTTAGAGGCCATTGATGCTTGAGTTCTGCGCCAGGCAAAAGACCAAATCTTAGTAAATTTAAATCCAAAGGCAACCATTTAACAAACCGCGATTGGTTCGCGAGGACGACACACGAAGTGTGGAGTAGAAAGAGGAAAAGGTCCCACCGGGCGTGCCAAAATCTGTTCCCCTCCGAACGGCGGCCGACGACGCGAGGACGTCTTGCCTGAGGTTCGGGGCAGATGCTATATGGTTTTATCCGTCCACCTCTCCGAAGATGCCAAGTTGATTTATGGCCCCGTGTATCGGAGGTTTAGACGGATACGACCGATGTAGCAGACTTCGTCAGATTCCCCCTCACTTGAGGGGCTTTTGATTGTGGGGACGCTCTTCCTTGCAGGCGCAAGCCCCTGCAGTTAATTACGCTACCGCATCGCGGTAACAACTTTCTCCTTCTCCAGAATTTCACTTCGTGTCGTGTGTGTTTGTTTTGTTTGTGGTTGCCCGTGGATTGTATACGGAGACTGAGTGATGCCGTCGCCCGTAGGACGTGGATTAGTCCAAATCCGTATTTGCTTAGATTTGGGTTTGGTGTTTTTGGTTTAAGGATGCATTAGCCGTGTTGCGGCTAAGATCAACTTAAACGTTCGTTAAGGATACGTCAGTCCTGTTTGGGACTGAGATCAACTTAACGTAGTGATCCATTTAATATATGGCCGCCAGGACTCGTCACCTCTCTGATGTCGTTGAAGGATTACAACGACATGTATCAGAGGAGCTCGGAGATGTACCCTCGAACCAGAGTTGATTGGGAGTTTTATAATCCATTTGAATGTTTAAGGATGCGTTAGCCGTGTTTGGGGCTAAGATCAACTTAAACGGGATCGTTTAGATCCGGCAAAAGAGCATTTGGAGGCTTTATTGTTCCAGTTTAGGGACGTAGTGGTCCATGTTCCAGTTTAGGGACATGATGGTCCGTATTCCAGTTTAGGGATGTGATGGTCCGTATTCCAGTTTAGGGACGTGGTGGTCTATATTCCAGTTTGAAGACGTGGTGGTCTATACTCCAGTTTAGGGACGTGGTGGTCCGACATTAGTTTAGGGACGTCTCGGTCCGATATTAGTTTAAGGACGTCTCGGTCCGATATTAGTTTAAGGACGTCTCGGTCCAACATTCCCATTTTAGGATGAATATTAGTTTAAGGACGTTTCGGTCCAATATTAGTTTAAGGACGTTTCGGTCCACGAGTTGAAAGACCCCGCAGTCCATATTGACGTATGTGGTCGTCGGGACCCGTCACCTCTCTGACGTCGTTGAAGGATTACAACGATAAGTGTCAGAGGAGCTCGGAGATGTACCCTCGAACCGGATGTAAATTGATTTAGGAGAGCAGTCTTGCTCAGTCAATTTAATTTGAGGACTTACGGCCATGATTGGGCTAAGTCCAGTTGAAAATGTTCAACATTTTATTCGCTTTTGCATTGCATTTCTTTTTATTTGGGCTTTGCCCAAAAAGAATGCAGAGCATCAATTTGTTTTGGGCTCTCCCCTTTATAAATGATGCAGAGCGTCAATTTTATTTGGGCTCTACCCTTTTATTATAATGCAGAGCATTTGTTTTGGTCCATTGGACCTCTCAATTGGGCTCTGCCCCTTTAAATAATGCATAGCATTATTTCAGGCTATTTATGCCTATTTTGACTGGGCTCTGCCCTTTTTATTATAATGCAGAGCATTTGTTTTGGTCCATTGGACCTCTCAATTGGGCTCTGCCTCTTTTAAATAATGCATAGCATTATTTTTGATCTGTTTAGACTTTTTAATTGGGCTCTGCCTTTTTAAAATAATGTGCAGCACTTTTATTTGGTCCCTTGGACTTTTGATTGGGCTCTGCCCTTTAATAATGCATTGCATTAGATACCCTGACAGTGTCCCGCATGACTTGTCAGGTACTTTGCGCAATTAATGAGCGCAAGCGCTCGTGGAGGTGACACGTGTCACGTTCTGGTGAGCGCAAGCGCAACAGCGCAGTGCGCTGCGCTGCTGTACTGCTGACACGTGGCGCTTCCCGGCGGCTTGCGCAATAGCGTAGTTTTGGCAAGTGCTGGGAACTGTTCTTATTCTTTTGGATCAATTTCAGATCAGAGAAAACAAGTTTTTTCTTGTTTTCTAAAGAACCAGTGGTTCATGTAAGGTGCAAGGCACTGTTATCTTGAGAATCTTTTAGATTCAGAACCAATGGTTCATAAAAGAAGTGCAAGGCACTGTTATTATTTATTTATTTTTTTCTTTTCAATAGAGATCCTAGATCTTGTTCTCAGATCAATGATCTGTTCATAAGAGAATTTTCTCTTTTTCTAAAGGTTTTTACCTTTTTCTTTGTTCTTGAGGATTTCTCTCCAATTCTTCAGAGTCTTCTTTGTTTAATTTTTCACAAAAAAATGTTCCTCCTTTTTTTCTTCTTCTCCCTTTTTTTTGAGGTCTGGGGTCCTTTTTATAGTGCCCATAAATTAGTTAAATTTGTTAAAGAGATTTTTCTCTGAGTGATTTGGGGAATTTTCCCCACCGTTGGATCTTTGATCCAAGGGCTCCTGTTTTACAGAAGAAAATCTTCTTGTTTTAACAAGAACAGAAAAGATTTCTTTAAAATTTCAATTCTGTTTTGCGCAACGCCCTAGCGCGTGACGCGTGTCGCGCAGCGCAGCGCTTGTGCAGCTGTGCTTGCGCAACTGCGCAGACACGTGTCGTGCAGTGCAGCGCTTGCGTAGTTGTGCTTGCGCAACTGCGCAGACACGTGTCGTGCAGCGCAGCGCTTGCGCAACTGCGCAGACACGTGTCACGCAGCGCAGCGTTTGCGCAACTGAAACGTTGCTTCCTTTACTTTTTTGTTTTAAACAGAGCTTTGCTCTGATTGGTTGCGCTGCCTCGGGCGCTGCGCTGATGCATCTGAGCCAGACACGTGGCGTGTCGCGCGCATCGCAAAGGATCTGAAGCGTTGCTTCATTTATTAAAGTTTAAATTTTCAAAGCAAAGCTTTGCTTCTGATTGGGGGAAGATGAAGCGTTGCTTCATCTCCCGCCTTGGAATTTGAACAGAGCTTTGCTCTGATTGGGGTAAACAGTAGGGAGGCTACTAAGATTGTACCTAAGTTGTGTGTTGCGTTTAGATATGGGAAAAGTATATTGATATATAAGGATTGAAAAGTTTTGAAAGGATTAGGAGTTACCAATGATGACTTGGCCTGTGGCTTCGGCCTCCTCGGCTGTCATTGTGAAAGCCTGACGTCGTGGTACATTCCTTCTTATTGGAGGCACATTTCTCTGTCCTCGGGGCATATTTTTCTGCCCTTGAGGCATGTTTCCCTGTGCCTGATTGAATTGTCGTTGGGGCTGTGCAGGAGGTCCTAGCTGGTGCAGGGAGAGCTAGTCGGGGTGCAGGTGCCTGAATGGCTGGCCATTGCGGGATTGTGATTGTGGGTGTGGGTGCGGGGGCTATGTTGAAACGGTATGGACATGCTCCTATGGCGTGAGTGGATGCGCTACAAACTAAGCACATGCCATTTGCATGCCTGCAATCCTTTGCCAGATGTCCAGTTCTCTTACAGTAGATACAAAAGTCTAGATTGGACCGGAAAAATGATCCTCCCGGTCTCCTGGGTGCAAAAGTTGGCCTAGAAGAGGCTCCTCCTGACATCTGTGTGGCATAGCGTTTCATACCGGCAGTCTGCGGTCTGCCCTTCTTCTTCACAACTGCCTCATAGCATCGGGCAACCTTCAAAACAAGTTCATGGGTTAGGAAATCCCCTGTAGCGAGGGCAGCTTGGATTTTCGGGTCCAACCCTTACTGAAATCGTCGTGCCCGGATATCAGCAGTAGGAATCGGGTGTGTAGCGAACCTGTTACGACCTTGTGTTACCAGTATAATGAGTGAGATCAGGAATTTGAATTTGAGACAATATCTTACCTGCTAAGCATGGTAAACTCAGCGTCGTATTCATCCACAGACTTGACCCACATCGAGCTTTGTTGTAGATGGATGAACTACTGCTCCATGTCAAAACGGGCAGTCTCAGGGAAGTACTTCACGTCGAACAGATCGCAAAACATCTTCCACTCGATAGGTTGGGTGAGACGGCTTTCCTCAGCCTTCCACCAGACTCTGCATTGTCGGTTAGTTGCAACTTAGAAACTCTCACCCATGCAATATCTGGCACTTGAGCTGCTGCCAGATCATCTTCTATCGGTTGGGCCAATTCTTCTGCCTCCAGTAGGCTTTCTTTTCCTGAGAAATGTTTTGGATGCAGTGCCCGAAATTGTTTGACTCCGGGTGCCTCGGCTTCAGGGTGGTGCATGAGAATAGCAGTCTGATACTGCTGATCCTCCAGAAGACTCTTGATAGCCTCAAGCAGTACCGTTTGCTCATTGATAAGAGCTGCAACGGTAGGTGGTGGTGGTAGAGTAGGCGGTGGAGTATTACCATTGACATTGGTACTGGTGTTGTTGGGAGAATCCATGACCTTGATAGAAAATGAATGGTTAGGATAGATTCAAGAAATTAGAAATGTAAAAAATGTATAGTTGCTGGTTCTTATAATTCTTGTGATATATTTCTTAATACTTCATGCATAACTGACTTGCATGGGCCACCAACAAAACCTGTCACGCCCCGCTTCCCAGTAGACGGAAACGATGACGTGATAGGCCGCAACGTATTTACTAAGAAATAAATACGTTAAGCGTAATTAAGCAATATATAAAATGTACAAGAATGAAAAAGAGTATTAAAATAAAACAGCAACTCTATTTACATTCATTTTTACATACAACTGTTTGAAAATGAAAAAATACAATGAGTAAAGCAGTGCCTAAACAGTGGTATACAAAATGAAAGTAAATACAAGGAACTAGAAGTCAGGCTGTGTCGCAAGCTGATCCAAGTCCTCCTGCCTAGGCTCGATCTCCTGAGAGTCATGTCCTCCTGACGAACATTCCAAAGAAAGAAATAGAAGGGAATGTCGTTAGCGAACTAGCGTTCGGTAAGTCCCAAAAGAGAAAAGAGAATATAACAAGTAATTTAAAGAGAACAGGTAAGTTGTACAGGTATATGATGGTTATTATAACGTGGTTGTTTGTAGCTTGATACAGAAGGTATTCATGTATACGAGAGGAGTCCATCTTACCCCGTGGACTATGGTAACATGTAGTACAAGGCCCCGTCATAACTCACAGGACAACGGCACGAGAATTCATGTAGGTATCTTTTAAATGACCTCTCGTGCCATGATATATGTTCCGTACTAATCTACCCCTTTATCCTCGCGTAATGTATTGTGTAGATTATAATTATCAGACTTGCCGAAACCATGGATACAAAACGTTCAGGTATTCATGTTCATGATGTAATCAAGTATTCAAGTAGTTATGTCAAGTATAACCATGGTTCGGTCAAGTATACATGTTTGATATTAATGTTTGATTTCAAGTATTCATGTTCATGATCAAGTATTCATGTTTGATTTTGGATTCAAGTTTGAATTGGACTCAGACTGATTCAGACACTTGTAAACAGATTTAGCTCTTGAATTAGGTTCGGGAGTCATCGGTAACTGATGCACATGAACGGCAGGATTTGTGTCTTTTTTCAAGACAATTACCATTGATAACTCCGTTAAGTTGTCTACATTAAATAGACAAGCACTCACTTTCTCCGGCTCACTGGGGCTCAAGAGAATTGATCCCGCTTAAAGCTATATTTACTAAAGTCCTTAAAATATTGTTTTATATTTCTTGAGGGGGTTTTATGAAAATATTTTAATATAGATTAAAAATAAAACCTCAAAGGTGATTAGTATTATTTGGGGTTGTCATGAGCATGGATTTTAAGTATTGGGGTATTTTAGTGATAAATACTTAGCTTGGAAAGTTCATTGTATTTTATTGAAAAACTTGCTTTTTGGTATCTTGATGGTATTTTATTGTCATTTGTTAATCTTTTTAATTTTTAAAAAAATAATTTTGAAAATAGGGATTTTATAATTTTATATAATTTTAATTTTTTAAAAAAAATATTTTATTTTAAAAAATACGTTTTTCTTAAAAAACGTATTTAAATCCTTTCGAGATCGAATGCTCCGTGAGAAGGTATGCATCTCGTTCTACTAGCCCAAAAATGTGCGATAATCCGCACCATCCATTAGCGGGTCCCCTAAAAAGGGTTGTAGATGCGTAATCGCAAAGAATACAAAATACCGCTTTTAAAGAAATCCGGTTTTTTTAAGTTATGTGGTATTTTATTCTAAAGTTTTCTTCGTAATAAATATCCATTCAAAAGAGTATCGTGCTATGAAACCAAGTGTGCGTGTGGGGTAGGTCGTTACCCCGTGAAGTTTTTCTAAATGTATTATTTTAACAAATACTAAAAGAGGTGTTTATAAAGTTCAAGCTATTTTAATGAAACGGTTCTACTATTGTTGTTTCACATGAGAATTTTGACAAAATTTGATTCTAAACATTAGAGTTTAAAGTTACAAGTGATGTATTAAAATTAGATTAACTAAATTGTAAAGAAAAATGGAGTTATATATTTTATAAAAGAAGATGTCGGTATTAACTCCACTTTTACCGATATAAAACTTGAAGAGAATTTCAATAGGAAGGAGGAGATTTGGGAGGGACTTACGGTTTAGAAAGCTTAAAGAAAGGTTGAAGAAGAGTGGGTGAGCTTCGCAGCATAGCGGGACCTCCGGAATTTGCTTCGATCTTCGCCGGAACCAACTTGCTTGCTAATTCCACTTTACTTCACTTTGCACTAGGAACTTTTAGAGAGTTTTGGCTAGAATTTTCAGAATGGTGCTGAGCCAAAGTGTGGGATGGTATTTATAGTGGAGAATTAGGTTTTGGAAATTAAAAATGTGAATTCAAAGCATTAGAATTATGTTTAATTGTGAAATGAAGGATTTCGGTTTGATTGCAGGGAAATCAAATAGTGCAGATGAGTTATGGGTAGGTGAAGATACAAGTGTGCAGAGCCCGGGGCAATTTGGCCCCATCTTGACAGTCGACGCACGCTATAATGAGCTTTCCACCGGTCAATCTGGGATTTCTGGCCTCGAGATTCGTGCCACGTGGATTATTTTGTATTTACTATATTTTATGCCTATTTGATTTTCTGATCTTTTCATTTCCCTGTGTATTGCATGTCCAATGTTTTGGGCTTCCAAAAAGTTAAAAAAAAATCAGAAAAAATAATTGTGTCTTGATTGAAATCGAGCACAGGGGCTACGTCACAGCAGTGTAAAGGCTTTACCAGTGAGCAACAAGTTATTTCTTGCTATTATATAACAAAAACAACTTATAACTCAAACTTAGGCTGTAAAACTCATTTTTTGTATATTAACACTAAAATTTTCGTACAAGAATTTAGAGTCGTTACAGTAGAAGCCCTCCCTCGCACTCATGTGGGAGGGGGCTTCCCCTCCCTTTTTATTATTTTTTATTTTTTAAAAAATAAAATAAAATAAAATAATTTTTTTTAAATGTTTCTTTGAATAATTTTTTTAAAAAAAATCATTTGTCACAAATGGAATAAATAAAAAAAATGAACACGTCTCTATTGTTAAAAAATACTAACTCATTACATTAATTTCACATGATCGGTTTGACCCGTCAATCGGAGGTTTTCTCGCTCCAAAAGCGAGAGATAATTAACGGAAATTTAGTCCGCGGCTGCCGGAGATTCGGATCCCCATAATCAATAAACCTTAGCCTTCCCTAGGCAGGAGGAATATGTATACGCCTGACAAACGACGCGTATTTCCATCTCAATGGGGTAACGAAAAACACCCTACAGTGGAACGAAAAACAAAATTTTTAGAGACGCTAGAAACTACAAACACTAGAATCGAAACCAAACACTTAAACTAGACAAAATACAAAGAGATTAACTACTATGTTAGAAGGGTTATACCAAAAGATCCATGTCTTTTGGTCTTCTACCCTTTTCCTTAGCTCCATGGGGTCTCCGTGTTCGAGCTTGACCGCCGGTCTTCCTCCGTTGAAGATGATCCACCCGAGAGATGTGGTTTATGGCTCTAGCTCCACAGTAAAAATCAAGTGGAGCGACTAAAGGTCATAACTTGCTAAACTAGGATGTCTAGTGATGTAGTGAGTTATTCTAGTATTTTTTACCTCATTTCCACCCATGATTCTCAGCACATGAGAGTGTAGGGAGGAAGCAATAGTTCAAGAAAGGAGAGAGAAAGAGAATGGTGAAATGAAAATCTTAAACTCATCACAATAATGCTAACATGGTTTTGATAAATGATATTTTTCAATATTAAAAACCAACCATACTTAAATAGTGTAGACAAATGAATTATAATTCATTTGTCTACTATATTCATCAATGTCTCACACCATTTGATTGGTATATATTTATCGTGTCGTTTTAAGTTTTAAAGTAACCGCAATCAAGACCGCGTCATGTGTAGCTAGCCGAGATGAGTACAGGTCATCCACAGGGAGATGGTACGTTTTAGGTTTTTGTTTTCACGAGTTAAGCCAAGGGTCGAAAAAGTTCAATTCAAATCTATGTGTTTTGTATATATGTAAACGTAACGCTTATTAGGGATAGAGATAAGTTAGTTTAAGTTAGGAAAATCCATACACATTCGTTTGTGCCTCACTTGACTATCGAAGTTAGGGTAATCAGCAACAACATGGATTAGGATGCTTAAACATGGTATTTGCGATTGTACGCGAAATCCGGCTTATTGACTCTTGTCTTTCTGTTCTTATCTCTTGATCTTTGCCTCCGACCAAACCAAACGCAACCGGTCACGGTTAAGAATCACCGCAATCTTGGTAGGATATGGTGCCTAACGAAGCGCTTGTGTGAGCTTTAGACGGAGTTCGATTAGCAAGTTTTAGGCAAAAGAAATGAATAAAGAAAATCTTAACTTAAACAATCCTTCTCATTCCCTAACATGATCGACTACTCACAATCCATCAAAAACATCAAAAGAGAACACAAGTGTAACATTTCAGAAAAATAAAATATTATTTTTGGGAATTTATATAATTAAATAATAAATATTATGAATATTTTATGATACGGTATAATTAAATACCGATAAATTAGGAAATACTTGGAAAATTATAGGAATTACTGAAATGAGAGTGTTTTATATGATTTAAGCAAATTATAAATTCCTTATGATTAATAATATTCCATTTTTATGCTAATCGTGATTAAATATCACTAATCGTGTATTAAGCTTGATTTGTGCACATGACATGCACCATGTCATATTTCATATTTTTCCATGTTCTACTATGGCTTTTCCTTTTCTTTCATGCATGGCTTGGTTTTAAGAAAGAAAAGAAAAGAAAAGAAAAGAAAAAGGAAAAGAGTAAACAATAAAGTATGGGCATGAAAGAGAAAGGAGAGAGATGTGAGGGGTCTTTGACCATTGCTCCCATTTGTTTCCCTCCACTCCCCTTATCATTATCTCCCCCTTCATCTCCATGGCTTCCCTCATCTCCCACCTCCACTAAACCCTCACAAACACCCTCAATCCCACATAAAAACATCATCCCCCTTTCACTAAAAACATGCACAAGCTCATCACAAGCACTTTGGACCAAGAAAGTTTGGATTTTGAGCACGTAGGGCAACTCAAGAAAATTCTTGAGTTGCCAAATGAGGTACCTTCTTCACCATTAGCATAGTATTTCATTCACTTTAGTATCCATACATGTTTAGAAGTATTTTAGTTTGGATTAGTGAACTTTGAAAATTCCAAGTTGAGAATTAGGGTTTGATTTGAATCCAAAGGTGTAATTGAGATTAGTAGAGACCATACAACCCTGTAGTGATGGTATACTGGACTAAATCAGAGACTATAACCCCATTTAGCAAACTTAGAAACCCCGATATCGTATTTTGTAGTCTTTGGTGATGGTATATTGACATATTCTATGACCCGGGGCACCTGAAAATTTTATAGCGATCACAGTGGGTCGTGAAGGCAACCTAGAAGCTACCCTAGAGACCCGAGACCCCAATTCCATGACTTGGCCACAGATTTATTCTTTATGGTCGCAATTTGCGGCTAGGGTAGGGGCAGGTGGGTCCGTGTTTGGTTCATGGCTCCAGTATCTGTTAAATAGACCCTCCACATGAGCAAAATTGGCTAATTTCACCTGGGGTAAAATCTGGAAGTGTTTTACAAAGCTTCTGATTTCGTTTTGGCACTTTTAATGAATTGGGATTTGGTATTTGATTTGTGTTCCATCGTCTGATGTTTCTACGTCAGCGACGGGGGTTGTTTGGTGGTTTTACAGGCGTAGTCCGTAGGTTCTAACCTATAGGCATTTCGCGTGTCGTTTTGGTTTCAAGTCGGATATTAATGCAATACGATACGTTGTGACATGTAGGTACCTACGCGTGAACTTCGAGATGACAAGTAAGAGCGTGGCGACATCGACTTCGTCAAGCAAGGATCAAGGTGAGTAGATATATATCTACGGGGGAAGTCGGGTGGATGGCGTATAGCACCCCCGCAGTTCGTAGTGTAGCCTATGATATATCATGTATGTATATATATATATATACGATACTATGTGTTATGTGAAACGTTTATGATTATCAAGAAAGGTTTTAGGAGATCATGAGTTAAAGTTTAGTGTAATTGGATGATAGTGTCATTAGCTAGTTTTAGTCGCGAAACCCTAGAATAAGGTACACGCACACACACACGCATACATTTTATTTCTCGTGCGTATATGGGGATATATACATATATATATGCATACATGTATGTGAGTATGTATATATATATGTATGTATACATATACACGGATGATGAGGATAGTATATGATACTTGGAGATGAGTCAATGTGATTGGGCTGGATGCCGTGAGATCGGTGATGTGTTTTAGGTCGTGTTATGAGATACGACATATTATATTAGCGGATGGATGGGCGATGTGTTTTCATACACACGCGGTTATATGTTTGATGGTATCGTTATGTACTAGACTTAGATCAGTACCATGTTCATGATATATTGATAATGATACCAGATGGATATTGAGGTATATGTGATAGGCGACCCGTACCCACATTTTGGGATGTCGTACGATAGATTTACCATACGAGATATAATTATGATAATAGATCCGCACTCATGATTTGAGGATGTCGTATTGTATATATGTTATCGTATGTGACGCTATAGAGGCGGGATCACCGACTACTATATATATTTATTGACTCAGACTTAGATGGTTTTTCCTAACCCTTTTGATTAGTCTCTTACCTTGTCCTGTAGTTACTTAGTAGATGATAGACTGGGCTCGAGTCATACTTATTTCCAAAACCAACGAATCGTGAATAATTTAAAGACAGGCCAAGGGGTACTACGGATATTTCAAAGGACGTATCTTTCTTTAAAACACCGTAGCCCCCATTTTTCTAAACACCACGATTCGTGTTATTTCAAATGACAAACTGTATGACTCGTATATCTAATGTAGATTTCTTATTGTTGCATTTACTATTCATTTCTGCATATTCATGTTGTTATCATCACATTGCATGCTTAATGTGTACTTTAGTGATTATGAAACCATGCTGTCAGGACACCGGCACCATTACCGATGATGCGTATGCTCCACGTACACTTGATTGCCGGCTCACACACATCATCATCGGTAATTGCCATGTCACGTACACTTTAGAGAATATTACCTTATTGATATCGTTTGTTAGCTGATAGTTCTGATATATCATTGCTGTGCTAGTTAGATATTGCACTCTTTACATACATACCTGTGCATGTTATTATATTCATTTGTCATGCAATATAATTAGGGCCAGTCCGGATTGCCGGAGCCCGGTATTTGCTATTATTGACTCTTCATTTTGAGATTTCGGATTTTCCATGAGATTTCTGGATTTGGAGAAACCGCAACATTTTATAAACTCATTTTCATTTCAAAAGATAAAAAGTGCGGTTTTCTCGTGTTATGATGTGAGAGGCGTCCACCATGAGTTTTCTCGGCTCTTGAGCGATATCATACACCCGATTCGAGGAGGAGGAGGAGGAATCGTCTGTGGGTGCATGGTGGACCAGGTGTGGTACCTCGGGGCGAGAAGGTCGCAGATGATGGCGTTGAGCCTGGCATGGGAGCACTACTGACCGGTTATTTGTGACGCGGCGGATATCCGGACGATACCGACGTTGTCGTGAGATTGATGAGGGGCCAGTCCGGATAGCCGGAGCCCAGGGGCCAGTCCGGATAGCCAGAGCCCGAGATATTGGATATTTGGATATATGTTTTGTGTCGATACTTGACACGGATTTTATGCTGATTTCATTGATGATACCTCGATTTAAATATACAGAAATCTCACTATTTTAAGAAAATAGTTTTCTCATTCATGATGTATTCTGTTTTCTTTTCGATGCATTCATACATCATAAATATATTATGTTGCTATCTGAGGCACAGACACGAGCACGTTGTATTATACTTATGTGTAGATGGTTCAGGATATTATTTGGAGGATATTATTATCGTATGACCTAGGATTGAGTCATACATGCGATTTCTGCTCGGTGATGTTTTCTACTCACGAGTTGGCAACTCACCCCGTTGTGCCACAGTTTCTTGCAGGTTTTGCCGTTCAGGTTTCCTTGGCGGCTTTGCTGGCACACTCCTTCATTCCGGGTGATTGCTTTGGTAGGTGAGTTCACTTGCATCATGACCACCATTGTACTTTATTTATATTCAGTTGTATCTAGTGACTCCATCAACCAGACTTGTATTAATTTATAGACTTAGAAGACCCATGTATATTATTTCGACCTTAGAGTCGCGCTTGTATTATTATGGTTTTCTGATGATATTGGTTTTCCTTTGAGTTTTGATCCTCGCCCTTCGGCGTTGTATATTATATTGTATTGCGTGGTTGTTTCCGCCAATTGGCACAAAGCTAGCTCCCGCTTGGGGATGCTTTTATTCATTATGTATATTATGCATGTTTGTACCCGTTTGGGGCCAGTATTTACAAAGGAGACTCTGCCGAAATTTTCGGAAAAGACTTGATGTTTTAAAAATGTTTACTACGACTTTCAAAGTGATTTATAGGCAAACTTTTAAACAAGTTTTCCTTCACTTTCTTCTTTTAAATGGTTTAGATTTCTGGGATTTTGACTTACTTGAATTAGATGGGGTCTTATAGACTTCATATGATTCAAGTACCAGTCACATGCCATTTCGTGTCGTGACAACAAGAGAGAAAAGATCAAAAAAAACATCAGTGCAAGTAAGTAAATAGGATCAAATGAAATTACAAGTAAATAGCAAGTAGAAGATACTAGGAAACAAATTGCAAGAAATTAGTCTTCATTAAAAGTTCAACTCCAAGATACAAACTATGAGTTCAATAACCAAAACCTAAACTTGCAAGCTCAATGAAGAGGTTGCAAGATCAGGAGAAGGCAAGGAACTCAAGATAAACTAACTGCTATGTACAAAGAGCTAGAATCAAATTACAAAATGTAGAAATGAAAATGATGTGAAGTGTGATAAAGTATGCTCCCAAGCTTACTCTCTGTTCTGGTATATATAGGCACTTCATAAAAAAAAAAACAATAAACTTGAGATGATGTGACAGAGACAAATGACCAGAAGAAAAATGGAGGCAATAGGAGCATGTGGGACCGCCAGTGGCGTTTTTTGACTATTTCTGGCGGTTTTTCTTTGAGTGGTGGGGCCCATCTTTGTGTGGTGATTTCATGTCCTCTCTATGATCTTTCTGGCATTGTTTGATTCTTCTATATCAACTTGAGTTTTAATCTGTAGATTTGGAGAGAAATGTAAGGTTTAAATCACATCAACACTTTTCTAGCACTCATTACATATGCCCACTTGCTCATCCACTTGCCTACTTACACAATTTGAGTTCACATCATGACATGGCTCGTTCATGCACCATAATTATGAGCTCACACTTGTATCTAATCATGTCATGTTGGACCATTTGGATAAAAATGTTGTGCACACTTGTTTTGTTGCAAAATCTTCTTGAATAAAAATCGGTTATCCGTTCCGGTTGCAGTATCGACTCACAAATATCGTATCCATGCATTTTGAATGTGTTTCCAGTGTTTTGTCATGAATGCCTATATTCTGTACTTATTGAGCAGATACAGATTAATAATACCGATATATCACAAAAATGATAACGAATGGGCGGTATTGAAATACAGTTTTTCATGATGAACAAATACCCTCAAACTTATCTTTTGCTCATCCCGAGCAAAACAAAATCCTAACATCACTTTCGCAAGGAACGCAATTGCACTGAGCCCGTGCAACAAGCCGTTAAACGTCTAGGTGTCCCTAGTAGGAGTAGTGTTGTCTCCTGAGAGTTTTCAGTGGATTACACCGACAAAATCTCGTCAAGCTAATTTTGTAAGATAACGGTCAATTCTAATCCTAAGGTTTAGTATCAAAACTAGAAATTCTATTATCCTAAATTAAAAATATCAAACCCTTATTTTTCACACCTCACTTTTTTGTTGAACTTAAGATCTTATATTTCTTTACGTGCGTGTGCAAATAGCGTCGTTTATGTTTCAAAAACTTCGATTGGAGTCGTTATGTTACAAAGTACGGACCGGATAAAAGTTCAAAAGATCACACATGTTTATAAAGAGTTAAGTTTTTCTCAAGTTTTGTTCTTCAACTAGATTTCAAATTCAGAGTGCTTGAATGTTCGCTTGCGCGAGTCAAACTATCCGAATTTTTGGCACTATACTTCACTATCGCCTTGGCCTTGAATTTACACTTTTCTTCGCACGATCGCAGTTCGCAATTCCTTAAAATCTGAAAATGTCGAAAAACGGATATTTAGTGCGATAAAACGATATAAGTGTCCAAACTCCTGCACACAAAAGATTATGAAAATCAAACTTTAAAAATGGGATAATAATAGAAGGAGCCTACGACAAAATATTGGAGCAAACAGAGGGGTTTGGGCCGCCGGTGGCGGGAAAAATGATAAAACCGACGGTTGAAGTGTTGAATTGGTTCTCCAAATTTCTTCTATGTACTCTCTGTTCTTCTAGTGTCCCAATTTTATAGTTTAATTTTTCCAATTAATCTCATGGTGTTAGCAGATCAAAATAACGGAGAACAAAATGTTAAAACGGTTATATTTTTGTTTTGGTTTTTGAAATTTTTTCGATTTTTAGTTTTGTTTTTCAGAATAGTGTTAGTTTTATAAACAAAATATATAGAGATTAACCCGAAATAATAAGAATAAAAACGCTATCGTCTTTCCGGCAACAACGCCATTTGATTTGATTGGTATATATTTAATGTGTCGTTTTAAGTTTTAAAGTAACCGCAATCAAGACGGCGTCGCGTGTAGCTAGCCGAGATGAGTACGGGTCGTCCGTAGGGAGATGGTACCTTTTAGGTTCTTATTTTCACAAGTTAAGCCAAAGGTCGGAAAAGTTCAATTCTAACCTATATGTTTTGTATATATGCTAACGAAACGCTTGTTAGGGATAGAGATAGGTTGGTTTAAATTAGGAAAATCCGTACTTATTCCTTTGTGCCTCACTTGACTATCGAAGCTCGGGTAATCGGCAATAACGTGGATTAAGGTGCTTAAACACGGTATTTGCGATTTTGTGCGAAATCCGGCTTATTGACCCTTATCATTCCGTTCTTATCTCTTGACCTTTGCCTCCGGCCAAACCAAATGCAACCGGTCATGATTAGGAATCACTGCTATCTTGGTAGGATATGGTGCCTAATGGAGCGCTTGCGTGAGATTTGGACGGAGTTCGATTAGCAAGTTTTGGGCAAAGGAAATCAGTAAAGAAAATCTTAACTTAAACAACCATTCTCATTCTCTAAGAAAATCGACTGCTCACAATCCATCACAAATATCAAAAGAGAACACAAGAGAGAAAAGATCAAAGAAAACATCATTGCAAGTAAGTAAATAGTATCAAATGAAATTGCAAGTAAGTAAATAACAAGTAGAAGATACTATGAACCAAATTGCAAGAAATTAGTTTTCATTAAAAGTTCAGCTCCAAGATACAAACTATGGGTTCAATAACCAAAACCTAAATTTGCAAGCTCAATGAAGAGATTGTAAGATCAGGAAAAGGTAAGGAACTCAACGTAAACTAACTACTATGCACAAAGAGCTAGAATCAAATTATAAAATGTAGAAATGAAAATGAAGTGAAGTGTGATAAAATATGCTCCCAAGCTTGCTTTCTGTTCTGGTATATATAGACACTTAATCAACAAATACAAACAATAAACTTGAGATGATGTGACAAAGAGAAACGACCAGAAGAAAAATGGAGGCAATAAGAGCAAGTGGGACCGCCGGTGGCGGTTTTTTGGCTATTTCTGGCAGTTTTGCTTTGAGTGGCGGGGTCCGTCTTTGTCTGGTGATTTCATGTCTTCTATATGATCTTTCTGGCATTGTTTGATTCTTCTATATCAACTTGAGTTTTAATCTGTAGATTTGGAGGGAAATGCAAGTTTTAAATCACATCAACACTTTTCAAGCACTCATTACATATGCCCACTTGCTCATCCACTTGCCCACTTGCACAATTTGAGTTCACACCATGACATGACTGGTTCATGCACCACACTTATGAGTTCACACTTGTATGTAATCATGTCATGTTGGGCCATTTGGATAAAAATGTAGTGCACACTTATTTTGTTGCAAAATCTTCTTGAATAAAGATCGGTTATCCGTTCCGGTTGCAGTGTCGGCTCACAAATGTCGTATCCGTGCATTTTGAGTGTGTTTCCAATGTTTTGTCATGAATACATGTATCATGTACTTATTGAGCAGACACAGATTAATAATACCGATATACCACAAAAATGAAAACGAATGAGCGGTATTGAAATGCAGTTTTTTTTATAATGAACACTATTCTCATGCCACCTCACCCTTCCACTTCATTTCAAATTTATAGAAAAGAAAAACCAAGGAAATAAGGTGTTTTCCTTCTAGAATGTTTCCCGTATAAATACAGAATACACTCTAAATATATACATATCCGTATTCGTATCAAAATACGAATACCCAAAGAAGTAAAATAATACAATGAACATAATACTAGAATATACATATCGAAATATGTATATGTAAATCATTAAATCAATACCTGATTTAATAATCCGGCTCAATCCTAAGCCAACTATTATTATCAACCGTCCGATCGAATGTTCGAGTAGCTAGTACAATCATTCGATCGGAACTCTGCACGTATTAAAATACGGCTACTATATCGTTTCGTCTGAATCAGGAAAACTCTCTGTGTGGGACTCTAAAGAATCGACAGTATGCCGGTAGTGAGTTACTGGATAAATTCATAACCACAAGGACGTCAGCGGCACTAGCTATACATAACGGCTACCCGGGTATCTGTCGAAAAGGATGGCCGACGAAAAAACTCATCTGAATCTCTACTAAGCTTATCTGTGACAATCTCCGTGCACATATTACCAATGTGGATCTTTGACAGCTGTTGAAAAAGATGTTGGGTTCAAGTGGGAAGAAATCAATGTAAAAAAAGAACGATGAGAAGTTTTAAATTTATCATATGAAATATAATGAGAAAGGGGATATTTAATGCATAATGACAAAGTCGGTGATTGCATGGAGACATGATAACTATAGTCATGTAAGTGGGCAGTTGGTTTTCTAGGACGAGACGAGCGACGAGGTTCTGATATATGTGTTGATTGATTAGACACAAGTCCATTTGGTATTATTCCTTGATAAGATATTTCAATTGTTATATTTGGATCAGGTGCACAATCAGAAATAGGTAAAGAGAGAACCATGATATTATTAGACAGGGTTTTAGATTTAGAAGATGGTTGAAAGGGAAAATTATCTTCTTGAAAAACAATATCACAATTTGTAAAATAAGAGTAAGTTTGCAAATCATAAAGGTTGTAAGCCTTTTGACCATATAGATATCCAACAAAAATACAAAGCACTCATGGTGCAAATTTATCATGTTGTAAATGACTAGTGGATGCATAACAGAGTGACTAAAAACCCCTTAAATGATTCTACGGTGACTTTTTATTAAAAAGAGTTTAATAAGGTGTTTTATCCTTAAGAAGAGGAGTAGGGATTCGATTTATTAAATAAGCGGCAATTAATACACAATCACACCAAAATTGAGTACAAACACCATATTGAAAACGTAAAGCACGAGCAACATTGAGAAGATGACGGTGTTTTCTTTCAATAACACCATTGTGTTGGGATGTAGCAACACAAAAATGTTGATGGATAATGCCCAATTTTTTAAAAAGGTTTTGAGTATTTCTTAAAATAAATTCTGTACCATTGTCATTACGTACACTTTTTATAATTTTCTTAAATTGAGTCCAAATATTAGTTAAGAAATAATGTAGAAAAGAATATGTTTCAAATTTGAATTTCATAAGAAAGACCCAAGTGCAACGGGAAAAATCATCAACAACAGTCAAGAAAAAATGAGAATCGAAAGGTGTAGAATATGGACCCCATATGTCACTGTGAATCAACTCAAAAGGTGCATGAGTAAAACTATAACTTGAAAAAAAAGGGAAGATGGGTTTGTTTAGCTAACTGACAAACCTCATATTTTTTGGAGTAATCATTGGAGGAAAAATGTATCGTACCTTTCAATTTGTTTAATCTCTCCGAAGAAAGATGTCTCATTCGATTGTGCCATAAAACATATGAATTTGTCATAGAAAGAAGAGAAGTTGGATGATTTCCAATCAAAAAATGATACAAACCATTGTGTTCGTGTCTCATGTCAAACACCTTCTTCGTCGAAAGGTCCTTAAAAACATAATGATCGGAATAAAATATGATAGAACAATTCAGAATTTGAGTAAGTTTGCGAACAGATAATAATTAAATTTGAATGAAGAAACGCACAAAAAACATTATCAAGAGAGATTTCAAAAGAAAGTTTAGTGGAACCAGCACATGATATGAAGGTTATGCTTCCATATGGTAAAATGATTGTATTAGAAGATGAGGAAGGAGATTTAATTGATGATAGCATCTCAGGATCAGCAACCATATGATCGGTTGCACCAGTGTCGATTATCGACATAGAAAAATGAATAACGGAAGAAAATAAACAGCTTGAGTTATCTGCAAGATTAGCCTTATGTAATAAAGACTCTTTTACCTCATTAGTTGATACTAATTTGTCATAAAGATCCTTTCCAAATGCTGTATCGGATAAGAGATTGAAGACTTTCTTGCAATTGAGAGAAGAGGTGGAAGAGATTGGTGAAGGGGTGTATGCCGTATTATATTTGAAAGTTGAGGGGGGAAAATTAACGCTCTGATAGAAAGTTAAATTTGAGAGAAAATTGATAGACTTTCCATATGAATTACATGGTTACATAAATAGTTTCTTTACAACTGTTTAGATATGTATCTAACAAACAAATAACAAATCTAATCGAATAAATGCAAAAAGAAAACAAAAGAATCAAAATTTCAACTATATAATATTTTATCAACCGACAATCATATTTTCAACATATCAAATCTTCAACAGTATTTATGTTTATTAAGAGGGGCAGAGATATATGGTAAGTTTGTCACACTTCACTTGGAAATATTTTTAAGACCTCATTCTTTCATGTTTATTTAAATCTTGTTTGTTAAAATTTGCTGGTTTAAATATCAACAATTGACAATTTTAATATGATTATTTATGGTAATTTATATTTTTGTTACAACTATTATTTTGTCAACAATTTAATTAAGATATTTGCTTAAATTTCGGTTTGAGCCCGTGAGGATTCCTCATACATTTCAGGAAAAAATGTTAGCAATATTTTGTTAGCTGTTTATTTTTTGGAATAAGTGTTAACTCAAACAATCAAATCTTTGAAAATATTTATTAGAAATTTATAATATTTTAACCAATTTAATTTTATGTTTATCAAATCTTTTTTCTTATTTCTAATAAAGATCTTTCCTTGCTATTTTAACTTAAAAAATTGATGTGTCTGGAATTGATTTCTATATCTCGCTTCTATCCTTGCGGTTATAACTAGAAGGGTTTTTTTGGTCGGAGGAGGATGTGCGGATTAATAGGAATAAAATATTCAAAAAATGACAAAAATCCATAAGCCTATTTTTGAGGAGAATAATGGAGAAAAGATGCCATAGGAGGGAATTCCCTCCTATGGCGTCGAAAAAATACCCTCTCCCTGGTTTTTTCCGACGATCGGCACTCACCATCTTCATCGTCATCATCTAAGATGTGGATACACCAAATTTCATATGATTCTACAACTTTTTCACCGTTGATTTAGCAATGTAAAAAGTTCTATTGTCGGTAAACCGTTAATTTTGAACCCACTAAATCAACGGTGAAAAAGTTGTAGAATCACATGAAATTTGGTATACCCACATCTTAGATGATGATGATGAAGATGGTGGTTGCCGATCGTCGGAAAAAACTAGGAAAGATGGTGGTTGCCGATCGTCGGAAAAAACTAGGAAGGGGGTGTTTTTCGACGCCATAGAAGGAAATCCCCTCCTATGGCCTCTTTCCTCCATTAATCTCATTTTTGAGCGTGTGATACACATGGATAAATGTTTGCAGCATAAACAAAAGATTTCAAATGATTAGTAATGATTTTAGTTATAATTATAAATATTTTGGGACTCCGTATCAAACCTTTATTTAAATGCTCAAGGACAAAAATAGCAAGTATGTATGATGGTAAAAGGCCCGTATGATTTTGAATAAAATAATTGAAGCATTAAAGAAATTCCAATATTTTTGCATGTAAAAGAAGATTTTTCATTAGATTTTTTTTAATTTTTAAATGATTTAATCAAATTTAAGATTAAAAAAGTTAAATGTTATTTTATGTAGAAATTACCGATTCTTGATTTTTGAGAACTGCCAAGATGATGTTAATTTTACAATAAAATTACTAAAACACCTTCAAATCCACTACTAATTTTTTTTTGGGTACCTTCATCCGCCAAATCTACAGGTAATAAACCATATATTTTGCCCGACCACAAATCCTTTTACATGTTATTGAACTCCAAATTCATTGTTTAAAAATATAAAATAATGAATTTTAATGATCCATAACTCCTCCAAAGTTTATACGGCAAAATTATAATTGACTCTAGCAAATTCTCTTATCAAGAACTAATTAGTCCTTCAAAAAAGAAGAAGAAAAACCCAATAGATTCATTTTTTTTTTCTGTTTCCAAATTAAACAAACCATCTCTTATTTTTGAAACTAAATATACAATCTCCAGCAATTAGTATAAATAACACAACAATTTGAGAACAGGACTGTATATTTAAATTCAAGAGAAGAGGGAGAATGTCACGTGCTTTTCAAAATAATAAGATGACGATGATGGTGTTCAGAGAAAAGAAGTTAAATCCACAATAAATAGTGTTCTTTTAATTATAAAAAAGATAACTATCACCAGAAGAAACAAGGGGCCCGTTTGGTGGGCCTATATCCAAAGCAAGGTTTTTGAAAAAAATAAAAATAAAGAAAATATATGAAATCTGCTGAAAAACTACTCCTCACACTGGCATATCTTCTCAAAAAGGGTAAGTCTCTTTCTAATCTATTAGAAAGTGATGCTCATAAGTGGTAATTTCTCAGATCACGACACGTGGCGAATGACGTGTCACCCGCGACAGCTCAGTAGACTTCTAGAGGGATACCGACGTAAAATCAGTGTGCAAGCATTGATGACCTTCCTCAGCTTATTTCCGAGTTTGCACTCCGCCTCGTACCCAAAAATGACCTATCCGCCGAACTGGCGCCCATTCTCCTTCGCTCGTCTTCGAATTATTGCAGAGCTGAACTTCCTCGGCCTCCCGGCTCGTCTCCGAGCCTCACGCCGAGCTAAGCCTCCCCAGCTCTCCCGGACAAACGAGAACGCGAGGCCTTAGTGATTCCGCAACGGCTCCATGTATCTCGCCAAAGCGAGATATCCGCCGCCCCACGTCCCGCGTCCCACACAGACTCGTTCCCCTATTAATGAGTGGATCCCGCCATTAACGCAGGCGTAACGTACAAGTGTAACTGACGGCGGAGATCTCGCACCGGCTCGCTCCACACGACCCATATATAAACCCCTCTCTCAGACGGCTCAGGTAAGGCAATTTTACCCCAACAGGCCGTTACTCTGCTCAAATATTTCGACTAACTTAATCGTCGGAGGGTCCTCGGTGGTACAACCACCCCGGGACTTCCTTGCAGGTAGCTCGGCTTCACTCTCAAATCAAGCCCTTTGAGATCCACACGCACTGAGAGGCAACCCTCAAATCCAATATCAGTCATCCATCAACGCTCGCCACAGATCAACGGAAGATAACATCTGAAGGAGATCACAGCCTCCATCAGTTGGCACCGTCTGTAGGAAAGTTCGAAAGTTCCACTTAACGAAAGTTAATCTTCCGATCTCGAACATATGACGAGTGATCATCGCGACAATCCAAGCTCCAGCCGCCGTCCTCCCCACAACGGAGACACGGGTGGATCCCCTCTTCCCCCGAACGCCATTCATGTCCTATTTGCTCGGATAGATCGGCTCGCGTCCGTCGTGGATGCGCTTGTCCGCATCCAAACGGCGGGACAAGCTCCCCAAGTCGTCGTTCCCCCACCTCAGGAGCGGCACACGGGGAGAGAAGACACTGCCCGCGCCGGCACATCTGGACACCGCCTCGCTATCTCGGGCGGCCACAGATCCCCCGTGGCGACCAACTCGATGATCCGGTGAGCACCTCACAACTCGACGCCGAGGTCTTATGAAAGAGCGCCCCGCCCTGAGGCCCATTGCGCTCCTGTCCCTCCCGAGGAGGTGTCGGTCAGCTCGCCTGCTTCCAGGCATGGCCGGCGCCACCTCCCTCGACAGGTTCGTGCGGACGGGACTCACCACGGCAGTTCGAAGACAACCTCGCCAGGGGACCTACGGAACCGGAACCTCGGCACGGCGTAGGTCGGCAGCAGTAGGAGCCATAAATCCGAATATGCCGAATCCTCAGGATACCACGACCGACTCGACGCCCTCGAAAAGAAGATCGGGGTATACATCGAGAGAGTCGTCCCTCAAGCGACGGGGCTATATATGCTGCCGACTCGTTTACGAGGCCCTTCATCGAGGAGCTTCTCACTGTCCACGTCTCCTCTAGGAACAAGCCCCTAAAGGTCTCCCTTTTCGACGGAAAATCTGACCCAAAAGACCATTTAGACGCATTCACAGCAGGGATGAGTTTCCAGGACAACTCTGACGCCGCGCGATGCCGTGCTTTCTCCGCCACTCTCATCTGTTCTGGACGAGATTGGTTCCAAGGACTCACGCCATGCTCAATCTCTACCTTTGATGAGCTGGCCACCCAGTTCCTCAGCCACTTCGTCGAGAACAGGCGGCAGAAGAGGACCGTCGACCACCTTTTCACCATAAAGAGCGGGGACATGGAGTCTTTCAAAGGATACGTCGCCCGCTTCTACAATGCTCTTCTTGAGGTCCCAGAGCACCGGGACGAGACAATCATCACGGACCTTAGGTCGGGTCTTAGGCACAAAGGGTGGTTCCTCTCCTTTGCATTAGCGCAACCTAAGACCATGGCCGAGGTAAAAGCCTGGACCGAGCGAGAGATCCAGTTCGAGTCCGAGGTGAACGTGAACCTACCCCGGACTGACCAGGCCGATCAAAAGAAAAGAGCCAGAGAAGAGAAAACGAAGATTTACCGGCCAAAACCATACTCCCTGAAGTTCCAGGAGTATACCCCACTCAACATCTCCCAGACAGAGCTGTTGGAGGAGGCGAAGGGAGAGAGATTCTTCAAACTCCCCACGGTCAACAATAGGGCGGCCAAATGGACACGGCCCCTACTGCGCCTTCCATAGGACGCAAGGGCATCCGACCGAGGACTGCAAACAACTCCGTGACTACATCAAGGAGTTGATCCGCTCAGGTCACCTAGCAAAGTACCTATGGGAAAAACATCAAACAGATCGGAGGCAAGCCGATCAAATTATTGATGCAGAGCTAACGATCGAACAGATCATGGTCATCACCGACTGATCCGAGTCCGAGCAATAAGGACACATGCCGATCCCGGTCACCCAATACAGGAGAATCTAAACTAAATTACATAATAATAAAGAATCTTGCTTCTCTGCGATCTGAATTGCTTCCTTTTATTTCCATGCTGAAACTCCGTGCAGGACCGACGAATATCTTCTGCTCATCCGCAGTGGGTTGATTCCTGCCCGACAAACGCTGTGGATCAAAAGCCCTTGTCACGAGGCTACCGAGCACCTTCCCTACCCGGTCCATCCGCAACTGGTAGCTTCCTACCCCACAACGCTGCGGATCGAAGCCCTCATCTCAAGGCCACCGAGCAACTTCCTTGCCCGGTCAATCCCTGGCAGGTAGATTCCTACCCATCTATGCCAAGGATCGAAGCCCTCATCTCGAGGCCACCGCACAACTACTCTGTCCAGTCCATCTGCAGCTGGTAGCTTTCTACCTCACAACGCTGCGGATCAAAGCCCTCATCTCGAGGCCACCGCGCAGCTACTCTGCCCGGTCCATCCGCAGCTGGTTGCTTCCTACCCCACAGCACTGCGGATCAAAGCCCTCATCTCGAGGCCACCGCGCAGCTACTCTGCCCGGTCCATCCGCAACTGGTAGCTTCCTACCCCACAACGCTGCGGATCGAAGCCCTCATCTTGAGGCCACCGAGCAGCTTCCTTGTCCGGTCAATCCCTGGCGGGAAGATTCCTACCCATCTACGCCAATGATCGAAGCCCTCATATTGAGGCCACCGAGCAGCTTCCCTGCCCGATCAATCCCTGGCGAGTAAATTCCTACCCATCTACGCTAAGGATCGAAGCCCTCATTTCGAGGCCACCATGCAGCTACTCTGCCCGGTCCATCCGCAGCTGGTAGCTTCCTACCCAACAACGCTGCGGATCGAATCCCTTATCTCGAGGCCACCGAGCAGCTTCCTTGCCCGGTCAATCCCTGGCAGGTAGATTCCTACCCATCTACGCCAAGGATCGAATCCCTCATCTCTAGGCCACCGCGCAGCTACTCAGCCAGGTCCATCTGCAACTGGTAGCTTCCTACCCCATGACGCTGCGGATCGAAGCCCTCATCTCGAGGCCACCGAGCAGCTTCCCTACCCGGTCAATCCCTGGCAGGTAGATTCCTACCCATCTACGCCAAGGATCGAAGCCCTCATCTCGAGGCCACGGAGCGGCTTCCCTGTCCGGTCAATCCCTGGAGGGTAGATTCCTACCAATCTAGGCCAAGGATCGAAGCCCTCATCTCGAGGCCACCGCGCAGCTACTCTGCCCGGTCCATCTGCAGCTGGTAGCTTCCTAACCCACAACGCTGCGGATCAAAGCCCTCATCTCGAGGCCACCACGCGGCTACTCTGCCCGGTCCATCCTGGCGGGCAGCTTCCTGCCCCTCGACGCCAAGGATCGAAATCCCTCATCACGAGGCGACCGGGCATCCTCATGCTCGGTTCATCCTGGCGGGCAGCTTCCTGCCCCTCGACGCCAAGGATCGAAAGCCCTCATCACGAGGCGACCGGGCATCCTTATGTTCGGTTCATCCTGGCGGGCAGCTTCCTGTCCCACGACGCCAAGGATCGAAAGCCCTCATCACGAGGCGACCGAGAACTCTCACGCTCGGTTCATCTTACCAGGCAGCTTCCTGCCCCACAACAATGCGGATCAAAAGCCCTCATCACGAGACGATCGGGCATTCTCCTGCTCAGTCCATCCACTCCAGACAGCTTCCTGCCCTACAAAAAGATGGATCAAAGCCCTCGTTACGAAGCCGCTAAACATCTTCATGCTCGGTCTCAACGGTGGATCCCTGAGCCTCACATTGAACCAGTGCAAGCCTCTATCCGGCTCATGCACCCGAAGAAGGCAAGCTCCTAACATGGCTCAAGTAAAAAAAATAGGAGAGCTCGAGTTCGGTCGATAGCCAACCCTAACATACAAAACGACGCCTCCATTCGTTCCTTGGCAATCGACACCATGATTCTCAGTGCCAAACTGAGAAGAAGATTCTCCGTGTAGTCCACTCTCGACCCGACCCATAAATAGATCGGAACGAGAGTGGGGGGATAATGATGATGTTCAGATGTGGTATTTCCTCATATCACGACACGTGGCGAATGGCGTGTCACCCGCGACAGCTCACTAGACTCCTGAAGGGATGCCGAGGTAAAATCAATGTGGAAGCATTGATGACCTTCCTCAGCTTATCTCCGAGTTTGCACTCCGCCTCGTACCCAACAGCGACTTAGCCGCCAAACTGGCACCCATTCTCCTTCGCTCGTCTTCAAACTATTGCAGAGCTAAACTTCCTCGGCCTCCCAGCTCGTCTCCGAGCCTCACGCCGAACTAAGCCTCAGCAGCTCTCCCGGACAAACGAGAACGTAAGGCCTTAGCGCTTCCGCAACGGCTTCGCGTATCTTGCCAAAGAGAGATATCCGCCGCCCCAAGTCCCGCGTCCCACGCAGGCTCGTTCCCCCATTAATGAGCGGATCCCGCCATTAACGCGGGCGTAACGTACGGGCGTAACTGACGGCGGAGATCTCGCACTGGCTCGCTCCACACGACCCATGTATAATCCCCTCTTTGAGATGGCTTAGGTAAGGCAATTTTACCCCAACAGGTCGTTACTCTGCTCAAATACTTCGACTAACTTGATCGTCGGAGGGTTCTTGGTGGTACAACCACCCCGGGACTACCTTGCAGGTAGCTCGGCTTCACTCTCAAATCAAGCCTATTGAGATCCACACGCACTGAGAGGCTACCCTCAAATCCAATATCAGCCATCCATCAACGTTCGCCACAGATCAACGGAAGATAACATCTGAAGGAGATCACAGCCTCCATCAGTAGAGAACTGAATTAATTGTATTTTCCATCTTTTGTACTTCGAATATTACTTCTTGGCTTATGCCCGACACGAGTTCTTGATCACCTAATGACTTATTATCACCCATGAAGCCATGCATAACTATATGGGGGAAAACAAAAGTACAATTAATTCACCATCAAACGGTACATAGGAAGTTTGATTATGAGAATAATATGGAAACTTACATCGAGCGTCTCATCGTTGATAGATTTATGGCTCTTCTTGGTAAAGCTTGTTGAACCTACAGACGACGATGCAGTAATTTCTTCAGAGCGATGCTTCGAAGAATCCGAAATCTTGATATGACTACGAGGTTGATAAACTATTTCTTCCGGGAGATCTTCTTGCGATGATGAAGATGACGGGATTTTGACTTTCTTCAAAGAGGAGAGTTTTTGCTCTTGTGAAGTCTGAGAGTTCTTCTTTCTTCTGCAAAGGCACAGTAGCTTTATTGTGCTTCTCTTTAGCAGATTTTTGAAAACCTTTTTTTTATTAGTTTGATAGCCTTTATATAATATAAGGTGTTAAAAGATAAAGTTAAATTTGTATAAAGTTCAAGGAATTAGTTAATGCAATCCAAATTAAGTCATTTGAATTGATTCTCAACTTCAAAATAAAAAAAACTCTCATCTTTTGTGCTTCGGATATTACTTCTTGGCTTATGCCCGACATGAGTTCTTGATCGCCTAATGACTTATTATCCCCCCATGAATCCATACATAACAATAGGGGGAAATAACAAAAGTACAATTAATTCACCATCAACGGTACATAAGAAGTTTGATTATGAGAATAATATGAAAACTTACATCGAGCGTCTCATCGTTGATAGATTTCTGGCTCTTCTTGGTAAGGCCTTCCGAACCTACAGACGACGATGCAGTAATTTCTTGAGAGCAATGCTTCGAAGAATCCGAAACCTTGACATGACTACGAGATTGATAAACTATTTCTTCCGAGACATCTTCTTCTTGTGATGATGAAGATGACGAGATTTCGACTTTCTTCAAAGAGGAGAGTTTTTTCTCTTGTGAAGTCGAGAGTTCTTCTTTCTTCTGCAAAGGCATGGTAGCTTTATTGCGCTTCTCTTTAGCAGATTTTTGAAAACCCTTTTTTTAAGCTCGGTAGCTTTTATATAACATAAGGTAAGATAAAGTTAAATTTGTATAAAGTTTAAGGAATTAGTTAAACCAATCCAAATTAAATCATTTGAATTGATTCTTAACTTCAAAAATAAAACAGATCCAATTTTTGTAAAATGAAAAGGGAAAAAGAAAAAAACCTACATGCATGAGTAAATTTTTCTGGACACCGGTTTAGTAATTTTCTTGAAATCTTGAGCCTAAGCCAGTGCAAAAATATCCGAAACCGAAACACCGACCACACTGAACCCGGCTTGTCCTATTTTTCACGGTTTTCAAGTTGACCCGGCTTGAATCGATTATCGGGCCCGGTCTATGTGGCATGATAATTTAGTTGTTTGGTTTTTTTTATCGGAAGTAACACTTGAAAGGAAGCATATTTCAGGTATTTTAGTTGTTTAGTTTAACCGAAACAGAATTTTAATCTGGACGGTTGGCCCAAGACCCAACCCCAACTTTCTCTCTCCTCCTAAAAAACCCCTCATCTTCCAACTCCCAACTCCCCTCAAATTACAACCCTACCACCACCACACCCTTCCACTGCCGCTGCCCACCCCTCCACCGCTGCCCCACACCACCACCAAACTCCACCTCGAGCGCCGCGGCACACCACCTCGCCCACCTCCATCGCCGCCGCACCAGCGCCCCATCTCCACCGCTCCTTCCTAATTTCTTCTCGTACCATATGATGGAGGCTGTGATCTCCTTCAGATATTGTCCTCCGTCGATCTGCCAGCGAGCGGTTTTTAGCGGCTGAGATTTGTTTTGAGGGTAAAGCGTGTGGATCTCAATGGATTGTTGGAAGTTGCTAAGGCCGAGTTACCTACAAGGTAAGTCCCGGGGTGGGAAACCACCGTAGGACCCTCCGACGATCAAGTTAGTGCCGGGAATAAGAGCAGCGTAGCGGTCTATTGGGTTCGGTTCAAGTTATCTGAGTCGTCTGAGAGAAGGGTTTATATAGTAGTCACGTGGAGCAAGCAGACGCGAGATCATCGCCGTTAGTTACACCCCTGCGTTATTCTCGCATTAATGGCGGGATACGCCCATTAATTGGCGGACGCGCTAGCCTAGGACGCGGAACGTAGAGAGACGGATATCTCGCCCTGGCGAGATATGCAGAGCCGTTGTGGGGGTTGTTCCCCTCCGAAAGACGGCGCGACGTGAAGACGTCTTGCCTGAGATTCGGGGCAGATGCTATTTGGTTTTATCCGTCCATCTCTCCGAAGATGCCAAGTTGATTTATGGTACCATGTATCGGAGGTTTAGACGGATGCGGCCGATGTAGCAGACTTCGTCAGATTCCCATTTGTTCGAGGGGTTTTTGATTGTGGGGACGCTCTTCCCTGCAGGCGCAAGCCCCTGTAGTTAATTACGCTACCGCATCGCGGTAACAACTTTCTCCTTCTCCAGAATTTCACTTCGTATCGTGGGTGTTTGTTTTGTTTGTGGATGCCCGTGGATTGTATACGGAGACTAAGTTATGCCGTCGCCCGTAGGACGTGGATTAGTCCAAATCCGTATTTTCTTAGATTTGGGTTTGGTGTTTTAGTTTAAGGATACGTTAGCCATATTGAGGCTAAGATCAACTTAAACGTTCGTTAAGGATACGTTAGTCTGATTTGAGACTAAGATCAACTTAACGGAAAGAGCATTTAGGGGCTCTATTATTCCGGTTTAGGGACGTAGCGGTCCATTTAATATATGGTCGTCGGGACCCGTCACCTCTCTGACGACGTTGAAGGATTACAACGACAGGTGTCAGAGGAGTTCGGAGATGTACCCTTGAACCAAAGTTGATTGGGGGTCTTATGGTCCAATTTGGGACTAAAGTTTGTTTGAATGTTTAAGGATAAGTTAGGCATATTGAGGCTAAGATCAACTTAAACGGGATCGTTTAGATCCAACAAAAGAGCGTTTGGGGGCTCTAATGTTCCAGTTTAGGGACGTAGTGGTCCATAGGTAGTTTAAGGACATTGCGGTCCATTGGTAGTTTAAGGACATTGCGGTCCATTGCAGGTATGGCCATCGGGACCCGTCACCTCTCTGACGACGTTGAAGGATTACAACGACAGATGTCAGAGGAGTTCAGAGATGTACCCTTGAACCAGTTGTAAATTGATTTAAGAGAGCAGTCTCGCTCAATCAATTTAATTTGAGGACTTACGGCCATGATTGGGCTAAGTCCAGTTGAGAATATTCAACGTTTTTATCATTGGCCTATTAGGCATGTGCTAGGGCTTTGTCTCTGTTTAATAATACACTGCATTTTCTTTTGGCCTGCTAAGCCTTTTTGATTTGGGCTCTGTCCCTTTTAAATGCACAGCATCTGTTTTTGTTTGGGCTCTGCCTTTTTAAAATAATGCATTGCATTTTATTTGGCCTGTTAGGCCTTTTTAATTGGGCTTGGCCCTTCTGTAAATAATGCGGTGCATTAATCAAACTAACAATGGCCGTGTGTCCTGTCAGGCGCTTTGCGCCAATTATTGAGCGCAAGCGTATGTGGAGGTGACACGTGTCACGCTCTGGTGAGCGCAAGCGCAGTGCGCTGCGCCAGTATGCTGCGCTGATGCGCTGCCGACACGTGGCGCACTCTGGTAAGCGCTGCGCCAGTGCGCTGCGCTGTTGCGCTGCCGACACGTGGCGCGCTCTGGTGAGTTGCGCCAATTTCAGAGAGCAATGCTCTATCTTAAAAGCGCATAGCGCAAGTTGTTACGGTGCTGACACGTGGCGCTCTCTGGTGGCTTGCGCCAACCCAGGAGCGCAACAGTGCAGATTTGCAAGTGCAAGGCACTGTTTTAATTTCTTGATCCAATTTTGGATTCAAGAAAAGAATGTTTAAGATTCCAGAACCAATGGTTCATAAAAAAGGCAATGCCTTTGTTATTTATTATATTTTTTTATTGAAGATCCTTGATCTTGTTCTTAGATCAATGATCTATTCAGAAGAAATTCTTCTTTTTTTATTCAAAGGGTTTACCTCTTTTCCTCTTTTTGAGTTATTCTCAAAATTCTTTAGAGTTCTCTCTTTTTTTCTGTGTTTTTCTTTTTCTCTCTGTGTTCTGTTCTAGAATTGGGGTCTAGGGGCCTTTATATAGTGCCCATTAATTTGTTAAATTAGTTAAAGAGATCATTCTCTGAGTGATTTGGGAAATTTTCCCCACCGTTGGATCTTTGATCCAAGGGCTTCTATTTTACAGAAGACAATCTTCTTGTTTTAACAAGAACAGAAAGATCTTACTTGAATTTTAATTCTGTTTGGCGCAAACGCACCTGCGCTTGACACGTATCGTGCAGCGCAGAGCGCAGCGTAACTGCGCTAGCACAACTGCACTGCCACAACTGCGTTGCCACGTGTCGCGCAGCGCAGAGCGCAGCGCAACTGCGCTAGCACAACTGCGCTGCCACGTGTCGCGCAGCGCAGAGAGCAGCGCAACTGCGCTGCCACGTGTCGCACGGCGCAGAGCTCAAGTCAGCTGAAGCGTTGCTTCTTTAATTTTTTAATTTTTATTTTAATTTTCAGAACAAAGCCTTGCTCCGATTGGGGGAAACAGAAGCGTTGCTTCGTTTCCCGCCTTGGAATTTGAACAGAGCTTTGCTCTGATTAGGGTAAACAACTGCCCCCCCCACCGTTGCGCTTATGTGGCCCCCAAACGTGAGCGCAGCGGTGGCAGAATTCCAACCGCCGCGGAAACTTTTGGAAGTTGAAAGGGCATTTGATGCCTATAGATAGGACATTTGGTTTCTTAGATGATTTTCATCTCTTCATAAGAATTTTGTCCAGAGCCCTGCTCTTTTTGTTCAAGCACTTTTAAGAGTTAAAACTCTAGAAATTTTTTAGGTAAAAATTAATTTGGATTAAATTAAATTAATTTTAAGAGCCTTGCTCTCAATAGATCCCTGATCTAAGGAAGACCCGTTTAGGGTTTCACTTAGCAGAGGTTTGCTCTACAGGTCTAAAGGGATCTAAAGAGAACTAAAGAGACTATTAGGGTTCCATTAATAAAGTTGTGCCCTTTAAAAGATTTTCCTTGTATTTTCTTAATTCATCAATGGAGCTTTGCTCCTTCCAAATCATACAGAAGAACTCTTAGGAGTTTTTCATGGATCTTGGAGTTTAAAGATGGCATTTTATTCTTCGACGAATTATATCGTCTTGTTTAATCAGTCTGTCTGCTAATGTTGCTGCTTTTCTTTTACAGGAGTAATGGACGCCCACATGTACGATCTCGACGAGATTATTTCTTATGGAGACATCCGCCGACTCGGCCGTTCTCAGAACCGAGAATTTACCAACGCCGAGTGTGCCGAAATCATGAGCCGCTTCGACGCATACAACGGTCAACTGCTTCCTCGGCGCTCCCCTCTCCTGAAGCTTATTGTGGGAGCAATTTGGGAAGCGCTTCCCCTATTCTTTACCGGCGTGACGCTTAGGGCATTGGACGCCGCCGAGGACAAGGTGTACTCGGTGTATCTGATGGGCCTAATCTTAAAGAGGAGGCGAGATAACCTTATCGATCTTCTGCACCAAGCTTTTCAACAGTCTGCAATACTTGCTGCCTATCGGAGGGAGGAGGACATCAGTGGGGATCCCGATGCTCGTGCTCGCAAAAGGAAGCACACTAGGATGGTTCACCAGGCTTGGAAAGTCTTAGACAAGGTTACTTTTGAGTTTCTCAATCCATGTCCTGAATTTGAGGTTTTGCCATTGTAATCATTTGGATAATGTCTTTGTTTATTGCCTTTATTGATGTAAAAGCTTTCCAAGTATGAATGACAAATCTTTGCCTCCTTTCTTTATTTTCTGTTTTTTTACTGGCACATTCTTTAAATAAGCATAGCCTGTAAGCGATATAGAACATTCTGTTTTGAACATCTTGGGGAGTAGTGATGGCTTAGGAAGCAGGTTTAGGTCTGCTACCTAAGGCTTTTCAACTTCATGAGCCGTAAGGGTCTCATAAAGACTTTTCTCCCTACGAGTCGAGAGGATCTCGTAGGTGTATTTTCTCCTTAGGAATCGTGAGGATTCCTAATTGCGTTTTCTCTTATAAGTCATAAGGATCTTATAAAAGAATTTTCCCCCTTACGAGTCGAGAGGACCCGTAAGCGGTTGTTTCCCTCCTTGTCGAGATTCGAGTTTGGAGAGTGTGACCCAGTGAATAGTATGCAAGAGTCCGTTTTGGATCGACTTGCAGGGTCCCAGTGCTTAGGAAACAGGTTTTTTTTTATCCCTGCTGCCTAAGGCTTTTCCTCACGAGTCGAGACGAATCGAGCAGTTCTCGCAAAGACATCAATTGCCTCACGAGTTGAGACGAATCGAGCATTTCTTGCAAGAATATCCTAACGTCAAAGTTAACCTCTGCTCTTTACGACAGAGGTCCGTTAAGGTCTGTGGTACTTAGGATTTCGTCCGTCGTACCGTCGCATCAGCTGATATATTCCTCGATAGGCAATCGTGCTGTTCGAGTAGCCCTGCGACTGCCGTGTCTCTGATCCCTTCGGGGGCTGGACAAGACGTCTTCAAGCAATCCTCCTTGGCAGTTTGACCGTCGGAAGAGCAAGCATTAGGAATTTTGCCATGCCGCTTTTTACTTGAGGTTAGGCTCATTTTGGAGAGCCCCGATGAGTCATAACCACTCCGCGCTGGTGTGGGATGATCTCCGATAGTCTTTCAGGTTTTATGTGAGTTGCCGTCAAGACCCTGAAGCTAGGAATTTGGCCTTCGCTTCGTTTGCTGGCATTGCGTCTGCTGTGTCGAGACGAATGTCGCGGTTGTCTCTAGGTTGCTGGTGAACCGTCGAGGTTTGGAACTAGGGATTTTGCCGTGGCTCCGTTTGTTTGATTGTCGCGTCTGAACCCTGTTGGAGGAAGAACGCTAGGGTGACATCTCATCTGCTGTATCGAGACGAACGTCGCGGTTGTCTCTAGGTTGCTAGTGAACCGTCGAGGTTTGGAACTAGGGATTTTGCCGTGGCTCCGTTTGTTTGATTGTCGCGTCTGAACCCTGTTGGAGGAAGAATGCTGGGGTGACATCTCGTCTGCTGTATCGAGACGAACGTCGCGGTTGTCTCTAGGTTGCTAGTGAACCATCAAGGTTTGGAACTAGGGATTTTGCCGTGGCTCCGTTTATTTGATTGTGTTGCGTCTGAACCCTGTTGGAGGAAGAACGCTGGGGTGACATCTCGTCTGCTGTATCGAGACGAACGTTGTGGTTGTCTCTAGGTTGCTAGTGAACCGTCGAGGTTTGCAACTAGGGATTTTGCCGTGGCTCCGTTTATTTGATTGTGTTGTGTCTGAACCCTGCTGGAGGAAGAACGCTGGGGTGACATCTCGTCTGCTGTATCGAGACGAACGTCGAGGTGATGACCACTCCACACTGATGTGAGATGATCTTCAATGGTCTTTCAGGTTTCATATGAGTTGCCGTCAGGACCCTGAAGCTAGGAATTTGGCCTTTGCTTCGTTTGCTTTGGCGTGTCTGAATCCTGTTTGGGGAAGGACACTATAGTGACATCTCGTCTGCTGTATCGAGACGAATGCCGAGGTGGAGCTGGGATTTTTCCGTTACTCCGCTTGTTTGACCATGGGGTATTTCGTTGACGTTATATCTGCATCCTGTTGGACTGCGAAGGAACGCCGTTGTTGACATTGCGTCTGTTTCTGGTTGGAGTGAGGAGAAACGCTGTTGGTGGTCTCTAAGTTGTCGATATTGACGTCGGGACCCTGAAGCTAGGGATCTTCCTTTGCTTCGTTTATTGACATTGCGTCTGCAATATTGCGACAAATGTCAAGGTTGCCTCTTGGTTGTCTATGAACCGTCGAGATTTGGCTTCGCTTTTTTATGGAGCCTGTTGGGAAGGTATGGTTCCCTCTTTGTTTGTGCCCCTGGATTGTATACAGGGATCGATGTGATCTCACCTGTAGGGCATGAATTTCGTTATATATATTTTTCATTTTATTGCTTTCCGTGATGCTCTATCATTTCTGCTTTATATCGCGAAGTTCGTGATTGCCCAATCATTTCGGCTATTTTTCGCGGTGCCCAATCATTTCGGCTATTTATTTTATTTTTACTCGCTGCTTTTTACTGCGAGTTGCCCCATCATTTCGGCTATTTATTTTATTTTTACTCGCTGCTTTTTATTGCGAGTTGCCCAATCATTTCGGCTATTTATTATTTTTTATTATTATTTTTTTTACTCGCTGCTTTTTATTGCTAGCTGTCTCATCATTTCGGCTATTTCGCACGCATACGTTACTGCTTGCTGATTTTTATTGCAAGTTGCCCCATCATTTCGGCTATTTCGTATGCATGTATGGCTCGCTGTTTTTTTTATCGCGAGTGTGGACCTTGGAATCTGATGCCAATCCTAGCATCAGCATCGCTACAACTGGAATATTGCCAGGAGCGAATCATCATTTGCCATGAAAGGACTCGGAATTTGATACCGGTTTAGGCATCAGCATCGCTACAACTGGGATATTGCCAGGAGCGAATCATCATTTGCCTCTGTCGATGTCGAACAAAGGTGGCTTAGCAAACAGAGTTAGGATCCCGTCGACTAAGGCTTTTGACTTCATGAGCCGTAAGGGACTCATAAAGGTATTTCTCCCTACAAGTCGTGAGGATCTCGTAGGTGTGTTTTCTCCTTAGGAATCGTGGGGATTCCTAAGTGCATGTTCCCCTGTAAGTCGTAAGGATCTTACTAAAGGGTTTTCTCCTTATAAGTCGAGAGGACTTACACGGGTCGTTCACCATATGGACATATCCCTAATCACGGGTAGGACTTGGTTAGGGAAATGTTTATTCGCGCCCGTGGATTGTATACAAGGGTCAGTACTGAGCCACTTGTAGGGCAATATCGAAGGTTGTGGGGGTTGCTTAAGCACAGGTTTAGGTCTCTGTAACTTAAGACTTTCAAATCTTATGAGCCGTGAGGGTCCCATAAGAGAGTTCTCCTTACGAGTCGTGAGGATCTCGCAAGTGTATTTTCTCCTTAGGAATCGTGAGGATACCTAAGTGTGTTGCTCCCTTGTGAGTCGTAAGGATCTCACGCAGGTGGTTTCTCCTTACAAGGTCGAGAGGATCCTGTAAGTGTCCTTTAACGAGACCGCGCCCTTTCGGGTTTTCACAAACACTCGCCGGTAGTCCTGCTATTTTTACTCACGGAGCCCTTTCGGGTTTTCATCCGTGCCCCTTTTGCTTATGGACATACCGTCTTCTCTTTTTTTTAAATTCTTTTAATTCTTTTTTTTTTATTTTTCTAACGAAGTTGCGCCCTTCCGGGTTTTCACAAACACTCGCCGGTAGCCCTGCTGTTTTTACTCACGGAGCTTTTTCGGGTTTTCATCCGTGCCCGTTTTGCTTATGGACACACCGTTTTTATTATTATTTTTTTTATTATTATTTTTTTATTCTCGTCGGCCTGAGGATGCTGCGGTAGTAGTTTAAAGACGTTTCGGTCATCAGCTAGTTTTAGGACGTTTCGGTCCGTCATTAGTTTAAGGACGTTTCGGTCCGTTATTAGTTTAAGGATGTTTGGGTCCGCCATCGCCGTATTTGAGGCGAATCTCTAGCTTACTGACTTTTCGGTCTATGGGGCTTTCTCTATGACTGAGCATGATGCCCCCAGCGTATCCATCTTTCTCGGAGCGTGCGGTTGTGGCTGGCTCACCTTCCAGTTTTCGAAGATGACGAACTTACCCTGTTGGTATTGGTATTCAACCCAGTTTTTGAAGGCGTAGCAATCCTCGATCAGGTGACTTATCGTTCGGTGGTAAGGGCAACAATTGGGATCGCTGACATCACCTGGCCACAACGGACGTTTTGGACTCGGCAGATTGATAAGTCTGTCGCGCACTGCCAGCTCGAACAGTCTCCTTGTTTTATCTTGAGGAAACGAGTAAGGACGTCCTAGCCTCTCCTCGAAGGATATGCGTGGACGCATATTGTTTTGACGAACAACCGGTCTAGGGCCACTCGATCGTTGATGAGTGTTGGTGACGAAGGGTGTTTTTCCCTTTCCTTTATCCTTTTTGTTCACTCCGTTGTTTGTGGGTCCGAGATTCTCTCCGGATATCATGCAATTGAGCGGCTGAATGTTCTCGCAACTCCTCAATCTTTCAGAGATGGACTCCTTGAAGAGAGGGTTGATGTCCGTTTTTTCGTCGGGGTCGTTCCCAACGGTGAGAACTCGTGATCCCCCGGGCTCGTCCCTGTGACAATTGCCGACAACTCTTTTATGCTCATCTATTGTATTTTTTCGTTGTCTACGAGCTTCCCGCTTTATTTTGTTGACGTGTTGTCTATGAGCGACACACCCTTGCCACCAACACTTAAAGGAGTCACAGTCTTCAGTGGGATGTGTGATCTTCTGATGATACAAGCAGTAGTTAGGATGCATCTCTACTCCATCGAGAGTGTTTTCTTCAGAGGGTGGTAGTTTCATTCCCATTGATATGGCCTTAGCAAACCTTTTCCTCGTCTTGAATTTGTTTTTATCAGCAGCGGATGTCTTTTGATTTGATGGGAGTGCCTCGACTCTTTCATCTGGTCGCCGGCGTTGGCTTCTTACAATATGGCCATCTCACGCTCCTGACTGGCTTTACTTTTTAAACGAATATCATTCAGGAAGGCATCGATCATCTCGTCTGACGGCCACAGAAGTTCTGTTTCAGAATCCGCCCTCGGTTTCTCGGTGCAAGGAGCTTCTTTATCATCTATCGACGAGTGAGAGATCACATGACAAGTTGCCCCCGGTGCGTCCGTCTTCTTTGGAGTGTGCGGCTGTGGTGGGTTTATCTTCCACTTTTCAGACAGCGCAAACTTGCCTTGTAGGTACTGGTCTTCAATACAGTTTTTGAAGACGAAGCAATCCTCGATCGGGTGACTTACCGTTTGGTGGTAAGGGAAATAATTGGGATTATTGAGATCGCCTGGCTGCAACCGACGTTTCGGACTCGGCAGATTGATGAGTCTGTTGCGCACTGCCAGCTCAAACAGTCTTCTCGTTTTATTTTGAGGAAACGAGTAAGGACGTCCCAGTCTCTCCTCGAGGGATGGGCGTGGACGCACGTTGTTTTGGCGAACAACCAGCTTTGAGTTGCTCGGCTGTTGCTGAGCATTGGCGATGACGATCGCCTTCCCTTTCCCCTTCTCATTTCGAGAGTCTGGTTTTGGAGGAGACGGTCCATGGACCATCTGGTCCATTTGGGCTAATTTGTCGATCAAGGCTTGGAAGGTGGTCGGCCTGAAGAACATCATGAATTGCGAGATGCTCGCTTGCGGATCAAGAGTGCCCACGAACATGCCTACTGCAGGAGCCTTTTCTATGCGTTGTTCGCATTTCGACAATAGGTTCCGCCGTCGTGTTGCATATTGGACCCACGTTTCGCCTGGCCTTATCCTGGCATTGATCAATGCTGTTATCGGGGTGCGTCCACTAGCATTCGCGAATCTTTATGTAAACAGTAGCTCCATCTCCGCAAATGTTTTGACAGAGTCGTTAGGTAGCTCTGAGTACCATTCAAAGGCTGTTTCTGCTAAGCTACCGACGAATTGGCAAAGCAACAGTTTGTCGTCGCCTCCCGTGTTGCCGCATAAGGCCCTGAATTGAGTGACATGCTGATGTGGATTCCCCGTTCCTCTATATACATGGAACTTACGGATCGTATATCCCGGCGGGTAACTGATTTGGTCATACCAGCCCGGATAGGGCCGTCCGGTTCTAACAATTTGCCCAGCCGCCTCAGTTGCCTGATGTACCCGTATCTGCTGAGCTATATAGTCGTCTAGTGCAGCTTTGGAGATAGTTTCCTCCTTGGCTGATGAAAGGGCCGGAGGAGGATTAGATGTCTCCCCTCTGTCCTCCCCAACAATGATTGGAGGGTCATCAGCTGGAGGGTCCGGCTGTAACATCATCCCTACCATATCTTGGAAGAGGAGCGTCATTTGTTTTATGTTAGCCGCTTGCTCTGCAGCTTCTTTGTCCTTCTTTTCGAGGACTCTGCGTAAGAAATCAGCGTCGGTTTCTTGTTCGTGTCGTTGTTCTGATGATGCCTCCAAGCTTTCTTTTGGCCCGGTAAGTGCAGCCATTGCAGTCATCATTTCCTGAAGCTTCTGTTGCTGCTCCTGGGGTTTTGTCACGGATCGAGTGAGCGGTCGGTGACCCGTCGAAGCACGGCTTTCCTCCTTTCCGGAAGCCATATAAACGGTATGCACCACCCTGTCCCCAGACTTGGGGCGTTTAGGTTCAGTGGTCTTGCGATTCGTCGCAGACTCAGGGATTTTCTCCGGCCTTCTTTTCTTATGAGCGGTCGAAGTTGAGGGGGCCCTTGCAGTGGGCACCCAAGTAGCTATCGCCTTTTGTGGCTTGATAGAACGGTCCTCTTCCCGCTGAACTTTCACCTTTTTTCTGTCGGCGGGGATAATCTTAATCAACTACCGAGTCTTGGACTTGACGCCAGACCTTGTAGATTTTAGAAGACAGCCGTTGAGGGGGCTGCTCTAGTTTCTTCTCTGGAGTATTCTCCACAGGTGAAGGAGTTCTCTTCAGCACTGCAGTAGGAGAGTTTCTGTGCACCTTGTTGAGCAGTTCAAAGTTGTTCTCGGTTGGAACGCAGCATCGATCCCCACTATCGGAGCTGGTGGAGTAAATCCAGAGGGGGAGTTGTCCCCAGCCTTCCTTACTCGGCGCCAGTGGCGACGTCGAGCGTGTCTTGCGGATGGAGTTGTTTCAGCTATAAGGGTGAATTTGTCATGCCCCCTGCTTTGAGGAGAGATTGTTATCGGTGCTAGCCTGTCGAAGACTAACACCCGTTGAGAAGCAATGTCCACTCTGTCAAAGACAGACCTCTGGGCAGGGGAAGCAGCCTTGAGGACCTTGCCAGGAGCAGAAACCGGAATGGTCAGCCTTGTAAAAACTGATTTCTTGGAAGGAGAAGCCTTTCCAATGATTTCGTCCGCTTGAGCCGGGATGGCTATCCGTTTTGGGATGGCAGCTTCGGGTATCGCGGGCTTGTAGACGTCCTGGCCCAGTCTGTTGAAAACTGAGCTATTAGAGTTGGGCGACCCGTTGAAAGGGGCCGTGGTAGTGGTAAGTCGATAAAAGACCGACTTCTTTAGGGCTTCTTGCAACGTCATTGGGGCATTGAAGCTCATCGGTGGGAGCATGGTCCCGAAGAACAGTCCAGTGGTGGCTTGAGTTAACTGTTCTACTGGCATCTTGAAAAGAGAGGCCGCTTAGGGCCCGTAAGTCACTCCTCCAGCAGGGACGGAGCGAGAGTTGCAGTTGCAGGTAGTGCAATTTGAAGCAATTGATCTTCATTTTTCTGCACGGAGCAAGACACCAAATCTTAGTACCTCGAATCCACAGGCAACCACAGCAAACCGTGATTCGTTCGCGAACACGACACACGAAGTGTGGAGTGGAAAGAGGAAAATGTCCCACCGGGCGTGCCAGAATCTGTTCCCCTCTGAAAGACGGCGCGACGTGAAGACGTCTTGCCTGAGATTCGGGGCAGATGCTATTTGGTTGTATCCGTCCATCTCTCCGAAGATACCAAGTTGATTTATGGCACCATGTATCGGAGGTTTAGACGGATGCGGCCGATGTAGCAGACTTTGTCGGATTCCCCCTCGTTCGAGGGGTTTTTGATTGTGGGGACGCTCTTCCCTGCAGGTGCAAGCCCCTGCAGTTAATTACGCTACTGCATCGCGGTAACAACTTTCTCCTTCTCCAGAATTTCACTTCGTGTCGTGGGTGTTTGTTTTGTTTGTGGATGCCCGTGGATTGTATACGGAGACTAAGTTATGACGTCGCCCGTAGGACGTGGATTAGTCCAAATCCGTATTTTCTTAGATTTGGGTTTGGTGTTTTAGTTTAAGGATACGTTAGCCATATTGAAGCTAAGATCAACTTAAACGTTCGTTAAGGATACGTTAGTCTGATTTAAGACTAAGATCAACTTAACGGAAAGAGCATTTAGGGGCTCTATTGTTCCAGTTTAGGGACGTAGCGGTCCATTTAATATATGGCCGTCGGGACCCGTCACCTCTCTGACGACGTTGAAGGATTACAACGACAGGTGTCAGAGGAGTTCGGAGATGTATCCTTGAACCAAAGTTGATTGGGGGTCTTATGGTCCAATTTGGGACTAAAGTTTGTTTGAATGTTTAAGGATACGTTAGCCATATTGAGGCTAAGATCAACTTAAACGGGATCATTTAGATCCGACAAAAGAGCGTTTGGGGGCTCTATTGTTCCAGTTTAGGGACGTAGTGGTCCATAGGTAGTTTAAGGACATTGCGGTCCATTGGTAGTTTAAGGACATTGTGGTCCATTGCAGGTATGGCCATCGGGACCCGTCACCTCTCTGACGACGTTGAAGGATTACAACGACAGATGTCAGAGGAGTTCAGAGATGTACCCTTGAACCAGTTGTAAATTGATTTAGGAGAGAAGTCTCGCTCAGTCAATTTAATTTGAGGACTTACGGCCATGATTGGGCTAAGTCCAGTTGAAAATATTCAACGTTTTTATCATTGGCCTATTAGGCATGTGCTAGGGCTTTGTCTCTGTTTAATAATGCACTGCATTTTCTTTTGGCCTGCTAAGCCTTTTTGCTCTGTCCCTTTTAAATGATGCACAGCATCTGTTTTTGTTTGGGTTCTGCCCTTTTTAAAATATTGCATTGCATTTTATTTGGCCTGTTAGGCCTTTTTAATTAGGCTTGGCCCTTCTGTAAATAATGCAGTGCATTAATCAAACTAACAATGGCCATGTGGCCTGTCAGGCGCTTTGCGCCAATTATTGAGCGCAAGCGCATGTGGAGGTGACACGTGTCACGCTCTGGTGAGCGCAAGCGCAATGTGTTGCGCCAGTGTGCTGCGATGTTGCGCTGCCGACACGTGGTGCACTCTGGTAAGCGCAAGCGCAGTGCGCTGCGTTGCGCTGTTGCGCTGCCGACACGTGGCGCGCTCTGGTGAGTTGCTCCAATTTCAGAGAGCAATGCTCTATCTTAAAAGCGCATAGCGCAAGTTGTTACGGTGCTGACACGTGGCACTCTCTGGTGGCTTGCGCCAGCCCAGGAGCGCAACAGTGCAGATTTGCAAGTGCAAGGCACTGTTTTAATTTCCTGATCCAATTTTGTATTCAAGAAAAGAATGTTTAAGATTCCAGAACCAATGGTTCATAAAAAAGGCAATGCCTTTGTTATTTATTATATTTTTTATTGAAGATCCTTGATCTTGTTCTTAGATCAATGATCTATTCAGAAGAAATTCTTCTTTTTTTATTCAAAGGGTTTACCTTTTTTTCCTCTTTTTGAGTTATTCTCAAAATTCTTTAGAGTTCTCTCTTTGTTTCTGTGTTTTTCTTTTTCTCTCTGTGTTCTGTTCTAGAATTGGGGTCTAGGGGCCTTTATATAGTGCCTATTAATTTGTTAAATTAGTTAAAGAGATCATTCTCTGAGTGATTTGGGAAATTTTCCCCACCGTTGGATCTTTTATCCAAGGGCTTCTGTTTTACAGAAGACAATCTTCTTGTTTTAACAAGAACAGAAAGATCTTACTTGAATTTTAATTCTGTTTGGCGCAAACGCACATGTGCTTGACACGTGTCGCGCAGCGCAGAGCGCAGCGCAACTGCGCTGCCACGTGTCGCGCAGCGCAGAGCACAACGCAACTGCGCAGCCACGTGTCGCGCAGTGCAGAGCGCAGGTCAGCTGAAGCGTTGCTTCTTTAATTTTTTAATTTTTATTTTAATTTTCAGAACAGAGCCTTGCTCTGATTGGGGGAAACAGAAGCGTTGCTTCGTTTCCCGCCTTGGAATTTGAACAGAGATTTGCTCTGATTGGGGTAAACAGGGGCGCTTGGGTTCCGCGCTCTCGGTTGATCAGGGAAGCAGAGGAAGCTCGTCCTGTCAAATGGCTCGGAGACGAGCAGGGAGGCCGAGGAAGCTCGGCCTGTCAGCTCGGAGGCGAGCTGTTGGCTGTTTGCTGGGTGAAGGTGGAAAGTACTCAGGAAGGTCTCTGAAAGGCCGGATGCTTCCTCGGAGATGAGGTCCTAAGGAACTCCCCTAAGGCATCACGTTTATTCCACCTCCATAGCCTTCGGGACACGTCATCCACCACGTGTCGTAATCTGAGAAAATACCACTTGTGAGTATCATCATTAACCCCCCACCCTTGTTCCGACCTATTCATAGGTCGGGTTGAGAGTGGCCTGCCTGGTTTTTCTTCTGCTCGGTTTAGTGCCGAGAATCATAATGTGGATTGCCTGGGAACGACATTGCGTTTGGCAGTTTCGTCGTTTCAATCTTTGGGCCCACGTGTCGTATCGTCGTGCGCCTAAATTTTCGCGCGTATCCCCGATTGCGACAGCGGATCAGTGAAATGATTGCGCTTTAATGAGGGGGCACCGTTTCATTCGATCGTCAGTCGGGGTACTGGCCACGTGTTGGACGTCGGTTGGCGGGCGAGATAGACTGTCTTTGACTCCTGCGATCGAAGAGACGTCCCCAATGGTCGACCGCCATATGGAGCTTTGACTGCAGCTAGGATCGACGTTTCATTTTAGCGGGAATCGATTTGGGCCGTAGGATATTCTCTTTGAGGTGTATAAATAGGAGGGGACCATCCTAGGGCTAACACTTTGCCTTAATTCCTTTCTGCTGCTTGAAGATTGCTCGGAACTCCTCCGCATAGATCGGATCTTGCATTGATTTTTCCTCGGTGAGTCATTTTCTTTGAATCAGGTGAGATGTCTTCCTCCGATGTGTCTATAGATATAGTAGGGGTAGAGTCGGGCGATGAGACTCCAGTTGCTGGGGCCGAGTCCAATGAGTCTTCTTCCTCTCCGGCTTCAGATAGCCGAGAGGATTCGTCTTCTACAGCGTTTCTGTGTCGGGCTCGACCCTTAGAGTCAGGGCTGCTCGAGTCACTCGACATCGGGCAGCGATAAGGGCTCCTAAGGTGTGCATCAGGAATACTCACGATGTGCTTTCCGTCTTGAATCGCATGGTCGAGCTCTCCGACATCCGGACTCGATTCCATATTCCCTCCAATTATTCACTCTGTCTGGCTAGAGAGTGTGAACAGGCAGACCAGGTGCGGGGCAAGGAGGTTGCTCTGTATCTGGAAGCATTCCGGGCAGGAATGCATCTGTCATTCTCACCAGAGGTTTGTGCTGTGCTTCATTACTTCCGTCTTTCCCTGGGCCAACTAGCGCCGAACTCGTGGAGGATCCTTCTCGGGTTTCTGGTCCGGTTAAAAATTGATCAGATCCCCTTTAGTTTGACCCTCCTCTTGTCTTTTCTTTGCTATAAAAATCACCTTGGTACCAGTAAGGAGGAGCCGAGCTGGGTGTATTTTTCGTTTAAAAAACGTAAGGGTGGGGCGGCCAGGTCGGGGGTAGTGGTTGTCCCTTCTTCCATCCATGAATGGAAGGAGAAGTATGTATTCGTTGGGCCACTGGAGGGCGAGGATTGGCCTGTGCCCACACAGTGGCACAGGGCCGACTGCCCGAGGTCAAAGCAGTCGACCTCCCCCGAGGCGAGGGTGGTGTCCCAGTGGGAACCGATCCAGCGGACCGACGTCCTGCTTTCCGAACAGGTACTGAGCTGAGCTAGGTCAGTCCTGCGCGTTTTCTGGGTAAGTTAGGATTTTTGACGATCTGTTTAGATTTTGCTTAAGTTTCTTTGCATTTTCAATGTTGCTGACTTTTTTCTCCTGTGTGTTCTTTTTTGTAGAGCCCATGGACCGATCAAAAATCATGGTTGCCATGGCCGTGAAGGCCCAAGGAAGAAAGGTCGGTGGCGCTATCTCGTCCCGACCCGGTCAAGTGCGGCCCCGAGGCAAACTCCTCCGGCCAGGCCTTCTGCAGCACCCTCAGTCTCGGAGGAGCGCCGTGGGAGGGGAGGGTCAGAAGCATGTGCGGGACCCGGTGTCCCGGGTGAGGGAGGAGGAATATCCCCCCGCTGAAGAAATCCACCTCAAGAGACAGAAGCGGGTGGTCTTTCGGCCGCCCCTACTGGGATCCCAGTGCAGGAGGACGACTTCTGCATTGAAGTGCCTTCGGGGCTATCCATGGCCGACGGCTTACTGGCGGACATGGAGAAGGCGGCGGGGACCAAGATTCCCCGGGGCACCATGAAGGCCCAAGTGGTCGCGATTGCCCAGGAGGCGGTTCAGGTCGGTAGTTTCTTTCTTAAGGAATCATTCAAGTTTTATTTCCTCGGTTCAGTTTCCTAACATGTTTGTTGTTCTCCTTAGGTCCTCTGGCACTATGCTCTCCTCGTCCACATGAAGTCCGAGGAGATAGCCCTGACAATGAAGAAGGCGGGCGAATCCTCCTCGCGGGAGAAAGAGCTTCGCCTTTAGTTGCAGCAAGCGGAGGAGAAGGCAGCCATTCTTGACTTGAGACTGGTCGCCGAGGGGCTGACGAACTCCAAGCTGAAGGAGTCTCAACGTCTTTTCACCGAATCCAACCGGTCTATTCAAGCCAAGATGGAGGAGATGAACGGCCTTTACAACTCCATGAAAAGGTCAAGGGAAGCCTTCAAGAAGGATGCCCGGGTGGCTTTGGACGCATCTAAGCTTGCCGAGAGCCGGGTGGCGAAGGCCATGGAGGATTACAAGGCGTCCGATCAGTTTTACCTTGAACTCGGCAAATCCGAGGCCATCGGGTGGCACAAGGCCCTCGACGCGGTCAAGGAGTCTATGCCGGATTTTGTCGACAGCGAGCTCTGTGCTAAGTTCCCTCTCGCCGAGGAAGTGCCGCAGGTGGGAAGCGTCGAGCTGGCTGCAGGGGGCGAGGCTGTTGGCGGAAGCGCCGAGCCAGAAGTCGCTGTTTTGTCTCTTGATGGTGGCGTCGAGTAGGGATAGATCCCGGCCGAGCGGGCAGTTTGAGCTATCCCCCCTCCGCGATTTTCTATTTTTGTTTTAGATTTTTGTAAACCTCCGGACATTTTTGTAAGGCTGAGGAGCCCATAATACCTTTGTATATAGTTTTGAGCATGAATAAAGTGTACTTTTTCTTTGCTCAGATATCTGATCAATATGCAAGTACTTTAGCTCGTATACTTTTCATTATTCGAATCTTTATTCTGCAAGTATTTTTAGCTCGTAAGTCTCTTTATCTTGCTAGTGTAAGGCCGGTGTCCACCCTTTCTGGGTTACAATCGTTCATTGAGCATGAGTCGAACGATAGCCAAGTGTAGGAAGGTCGGTATCCTCCCTTTTCCCGGAGTCAAGGTGTTGATCGTGCATCGAGTATGAATCGATTGATAGCCAAGTGTAGGAAGGTCGGTATCCTTCCTTTCCCCGGAGTCAAGGTGGTGATCGTGCATCGAGTATGAATCGATTGATAGCCAAGTGTAGGAAGGTCGGTATCCTTCCTTTCCCCGGAGTCAAGGTGGTGATCGTGCATCGAGTATGAATCGATTGATAGCCAAGTGTAGGAAGGTCGGCGTCACTCAATTCTACCCGACTGCCTCATGATGAGGGCTTTAGATTAACAGTGTTTGTTGGGCAGGAAGCTACCCCTTTTTGGATGAGCCGAGCAGGAAGCTACCCGGCCGCCTCGTGATGAAGGCTTTTGATCCACATCGTTTGTTGGGCAGGAAGCTACCCGGTGCGGATGGGCCGAGAAGGAAGCTTCTCGGTGGCCTCGTGATGAGGGCTTTATATTCACATCTTTGTGGGGCAGGAATCTACCACTTATGGATGAGCCAAGCAGGAAGCTACCCGGCCGCCTTGTGATGTGGGCTTTTGATCCACAGCGTTTGTTTGGGCAGGAAGCTACCCATTTTGTTAGTGATATATGCCCTAGAGGCCATTATTGTATCATGCTGGATTGTATATTACTTAATGGGAGCTTGGGATATACATGGATATAGTAACAGTCTTGCTCGAAATGGTAGTATGCTACCTGGTTTGCTTCTACCTCAATATGCGCATGTGTTTCTTTTAGCATATCGCTTATACATATTGGTAGAGCCCTTAGGATCTTTGCTTGATTACCAGCGTTGTGATGGCAGTCACACTAGTGGGGGCAGGGTAATCTATAAGCACATCCTATAAAGGTCCCTAGTCGTAGGATTATAGAAACGAGGCATCGGTACTTCACAGTAGACTAGTGTATACGCTTCTCATCCCAGCAGGGGAGATGGTCTGTCCCACAGCCATTAGTATGTCGTACTGGAGATAGTATGCAGGTGCTCATTAGGTTATGAGTACACTGGACAGAACTTGTCGGGAACTTTTGGTGGGTATTATACCTGTCGTCGGGTAGCAGTTCCCAGGTGACATGAGTGCAGCTTAGTCCGTCGACTTGACACTGCTACTTCGCCTCGAGTATGTTCCTATTGTACTTTGATTGCTACCCTACCATGGCTCAATGGAGTCGTGCAAACAGGTAATAGTTGGGTGCAGTCCCGAAGCACTTGGAGGCAGTGGCGGTTAGATAGGATTCGTCTCTCCCGGTATTGTAGGTTGATATCGTGCTGTGTTCGGAAGGTCGTTACACAAAGTCCTTGGCCAAGGCAAGCGAGATTTACTGGTAGGTATTCCAGTAGTTTCTCAGGGTGTATTGGGCTACTCTCCGACACGACTTATTGCGCTATTAGGGGTCTGACGATTACCGCCTCCCTAGGCCCGATATGCGATACTCTTAGACGAACAGACCGGACTGTACAGAGATTGTCACATTCGGGCTCAGTAGGAGTTCGGATGGGTTTCCTCATCGTCTTTCTTATCGACAGATACCTGGGTAGCTGTTACGTGCAGCTAGTACCGCTTGCGGCTTATAGTTAAACCCACTGCCAGCGTACTGCCGAGTCTTTAGAGTCCTACACAGAGAGTTTCCCTGCATCGGGCGAAAGATGTAGAGTCCGTATGGTTTTACGGCAGGGCTTCGATCACGTACGTGCACTTGTGCACGTATGATGTTCGGACGGATAATACTATTGGGTTTTGGTTTAAGCCGGATCCTAGTATTATATTGATGGATCAGTTTCGTCTCTTTGTATTCGTGTTTCTCGGAATACGGATACGGGTATGTATATACGCATGAGAGGTGCATAGAAGGAGACACCTCATTAGGGTTTTGACCATTGACTTGATTAAAACAATTATGAGGTGGAGGAAAGTATTTGTTATTTTTTGTAAATGATAATTGTGGTATGGCTACTTGTTTTGACTACATGACTTGGTTTGACCATTTGACTTGGTTTGACCACTTGACTTGGTTTGACTCTTTGACTTAGATATTTCTTGTGAGATATTTTTGTGGCGCTAGATATTTTTGGATGAGATATTTTCTTTCCATGCTTGTAGTCATATCAAGTGAGCCATCTCATTTTCTATTATCGTTATCAAAAACCATTTCTCTTTCCTCAAGCTAGCTCTTTTCTTCTTCCTCTCAACAAAAACCCTTAATGTCTCATGAGTTGAGTAAACTAGGGTTCCAAGAGATAAATAAATACATCTTCATTCTCTACATCACCTAGGCCTCTAGTTTAGCAAGCTAGTTGCCCTAGTTACCTCGGATTTGAGGTTAGAGCTCGGACTATAGACTCTCGGGTGGATCATCTTTGACTCGAGGAAGCCAACGAGGAAGCTACGATCCGGATCGATCCTTGGAGCCTATGATGACGAGGAGGACAGCGGAGAAGACCTGAAGAACTTGTATCATGAGGTATAACATTCTTTCCGAGTAGTTAAATCTCATGTTGTTTGCTAGCTAGGGTTTATGGACGATCCTTGGTTCTAGTCGGTGTTGCGAAGCCCGTAAAAATCATTTTTTGCAAATTCCGCCTCCCTGTGAACATGTGGGGTGCGCGACATCGACATACAGTGGTATTAGAGCCTCTAATAAACCTTAGATAGCTTGTAGCGATGTTAGAATTCCGCCGTTTTTGTCACGCAAAAACCGCCGACAAAAACAGTTTTCAAAAATGAAGTTTTGAGTTGTTTGCACACCCTGCGAGCTCACGGTTTGAACCGAGAAGCCGCGGGCTGAAGCGTGTGCACCCCAGGGACACCCTGGGGGGACTAACGGCCGGGAACACCCCCTAAGACAACCACAAGGTGGTCTTGGGGGCTGGTGACCCGAAAGCACCACAGTTTGGTGCTCTCGGGTCTGCTTCCCCTTGGGGGCCACCATGAGGTGGCCCCCGGGGGTGGGTACCCCCCCTGAGGCCCCCAGTTTGATATTTATTCTTGTGTCTTCGCCTCCACTAAGATTCGGGTGGGTTTCGAGTTCGTTTCGACTCCCGGATTGGCTCAAAACGATCGGTTTTGGAACTTTAGCTCACTGGATTTTCATGTCTTGGAAAATTGGTTAAGTTTTCTAATTGCGCGCGGAATTCTAATGTTGTAGTTACTTTACAAGCTTTGTTTTGTTTATATGTGTTTGGAAATGTCGACTAATTGCTATAAGTCGATTAGTCGGGGTTGCACATATCTGTGATGCTGTTGTGATTGTTTATGTATATGAACTTGTTGGATCGCCGTGGATGAATAGCTCGGGATATGAGATGAGGGTTTTCATTCTTTCATTCGATGTAAAATTTATAAAGTGATGTAATATTATTTTGCGGGGCACATCCGAATTGAGCTTGTAGCCACCGTTGTATTATTTCTTTTACTGTTTTTGCTCCTACGATAGACCCAAGGCGGGGTGCACAAATTACCGGGTACTTTGAAGTGTCGAGTGGCCTACTCACTTTGTTCAGGGAGGTTGCTTCGCTTCGGGTATTGGGCGGGTATTTTGTCGCACCCGTAGGGGTCTAGGGTGGGGTTTGGCTATTTATTACGACCGTGGAATCTTTTTTTTGTTACAGGCTCAAACGAAACGCGGAATTCCTAGTATATCCAATGTGTTCATATGTGATCTGGAATGCCTATCATTGCGTCTGACGAATCGATATTATTATATATATATTATATAATAGACGTTGCTTATATTTTGCATCCGCGCTAGTCCAGCCCCCGCTCTGTCGTTAGTTAAGTAACCCAATAGGTGATGACAGGGCCCCGTGGCGAATGCGGATGGTATAGGCGTACATTGTATTTTCGTTGTTTTCTGCAATGGTAGGTTAATTGATGGGACTGCATTAAATTAATGCAAAACAAACAAACCAAAGCTGAATCGTTGGAAATTTTTTTAAAACCACTCGGTTATTTGAAAATAGGAGACTTTTAAATGCGGAGCTTAAACCACTCCTTTTAAAAGCTATCAGGTTCCTTCGATTATATCAAGTTTACTACGTTCACGGTTTCGCTTAAACCATTCGTAGCCCTCCATCATTTCATATGAATATTCAATAGTATTCAAGCTATGTTTGTTGGCCTTAGTCAAGGCATAGTGATTGGTAGCAGCTGGGTATTCATATGTTACATAGATAGATGCGTTGGTTTGGAACAGTCGTACTACTTTGTTGGCCTTAGTTAAGGGTATGTACGGGTGGGTTCAAATTAACCTGGATAATGACGGGTAGAACTTGACATGTAACTTATGATTTGTTGGCCTTAGTCAAGGTCATAAGAGCATGGAGCAAAAATCCATTTCGGGAGTTTCTAAAGAAACTGAAACTTGCTAGTGCTGCATACCATTTGGAGTTTGATAATGCTGGTAGGATTCCTTCAGCATTATCACACAATGATATTTGGGTCCCGATCCTACTGTGAGTATCCGCTATTCCTCGGGAGATTCTTCACTTAACAATCAATGCTATAAACCAAGTAGGTGTTTAGAACAGTGTTAGCGGGGCTATGCCTCCAGGAAAAAGAGATTATTTAATTAAGGAACTTCGCGAAAGCGTCGTAAAACCTCCCTCGAAATACCGACACTACCCTGGCCGAACGGTTAAGTAAGTATTGTACGGCGAGATTAATCCTGACTAATTCTTCTTTTATGGTTTGAGGAAGAATTCGAGAACCAGTGGGAGCCATCCTGTTTAGATAAATTAAAAACTAATCTAAACTTGCAAGAGTATCATGCAGAGTGTATTCTTCTCTCTCTCCTAATTGCGGTGACCAGGTGACGAAATTAGGTTACAGATAGATAATAAATTAACTGGGCCAGACTATATTGACTGGCAAAGGTTTGTCTAGATGTCCATTATCTATGACAAGCTGGACCACCTCATTACTACTCAAGCCCCCGCCGTCCCAGGTCCATTTTCCACCGTCGCGGATGATGATATTCGTAAGACAAGGGAAAAGGACAGTGCGAATGCCAAGTGACTCGTGTTGGCCTCAGTTGATGGTGTATACCAGAGGCAGCACGAGAAGATGGACTTAGTTTCTATCTTCCTCCATAACAATGTTTTATATGGAGAGCAATCTCGTATCGCAAGATATGATACATCGAAGGAATTGCTTCAAGCGAGGTTGGTTATCGGGTCATCTGTAGGGGAGCGCGTCCCTACAATGATTAGCTATATTAAAAGGCTCACGGACCTGGAGACCACGTTGGAAAACGAGTCGTATGCTGACTTGATTCTACAGTCCCTACCTCCTACTTACTCCCAGGGGAAGAAAGTTATACTTCCAATTGAGGGTACCCTGAAGTAAACCAGGAAGACACCCGCTCTGCTTATTGGGGAATCTTTCTCTTCTGGATCTAAGGCGGATGCCAAGGGTGAGAAGAAAAATACCTCCACAAAACCGATAGGCGATGTCGGTAAGGTAAAAGAAAAGGGAAGGGCAAAAGTTTTGGGGTTAACTGTAGGGAAGGAGAGATGTTCCTATTGTTACGGGAAAGGGCATTGGCAGAAGGGATGCAGGGCTTGGAAAGCCAGAATCCAGGATCCGAAATATGTTGTAGCTTCGACTTCGGGTGTGTTAGTGATTGAAAACGGTCTGTCAATTAACTCTACTTCCTGGGTACAAGATACCGGATCAGGATCTCATATCTGTAATTCATTATAGACTTTGAGAAACCGTAGAGTTATCAGGGCAGGTGATATGACTCTCAGGGTTACTAACAGAATGAGCGTGGATGTTGTATCCGTAGGGTATATCATCTAAAATTGACAAATGGGCAGATATTGATTCTACATAACTGTTTGTGTGTACCTAGTCTAGTTTGTAAGCGATGTGGTTCACATCCACCTAAATCAAAGTTTGATTGTGTCAGGTACACTAGAGGACAGTATATACGTGTTAAATCAAGCTCAGGTTTTCAACGTCCAAAACACACTTAAAAGAAAGTCTCCATAATCAAATAGGATTTTCTTATGTCATTGTAGACTTGGTCACATAAATGAAACAAGGTTGTCGAAGTTACATAGAGAGGGATATTTGAATCTGTTTGAATATCAGTTTTATACAACTTGTCAATCTTGTCTCATAGGAAGGATGACAAAGACTCCGTTCACTGGACACGGAGTAAGAACGAGCAAGCTCATAGGACTCATACACAGCGGCGTGTGTAGTTCAAAATCTAGAAAGGCATGAAGTGGTTATTCCTATTTCATTACTTTTACGGATAATTTCTCTAGGTTAGGACATGTCTTCTTGATGAAGCATAAATCCGAGACCCTTTGAAAATTTCCGAGAATATAAGAATGATGTGGAAAAAAAAATAGGCAAAAGTATTAAGACACTAAGATCTGATCAATGTGGTGAATACTTAACTGTCGAGTTCCTGGATTACTCAAAAGAGAATGGAATTCTCTCTTAGCTTACTCCTCCATACACACCACAACACAACGGTGTATAGGAAAGGCGGAACAGAACCCTATTGGATATTGTTCGTTCCATGATGAGTAACGCTGAGTTGCCGCTATCCTTCTGAAGTTATGCACTAGAATAAACTGTATATCTTTTGAATAAGGTTCATACCAAGACTGTGCCTACCACACCATATCAGATGTGGAGTGGGAAGAAACCCTATCTTCAGTATCTGAAGATATAGAGATGTCCATCTTTTATTGAAAAGCAGTATGCGAACAAGCTCGAGGCACACTCAGTACTGTGTATGTTTTTGAGATACCCAAAGAACTTCACGGGGTATTATAACATTTCGAAAATTTAGATAATAAATTAATTCAATTAATTAAATAATAAAATGTTAATTTAAAAGGTTATTGAAACAAATTAGGATATTTCATAAGTGGTATATGAATCTAATTTAATTGAAAGTTAGTTTGTAATTTTAATGAATCACACGGGTTTTAGTGAAAAGATTAGTTTCATGTGTAATATGACATAGTATGGGGGGTTATGTGAAAAGGTTAGTTTCATTATACAAATTAGAAATTGTTAAGGGTGGTTATGCAAAAAGGGGTAGGAATTGGTTTAGGTTAAGTTAAACCCTTGGTATACCATACCACCATGAGACACCTCCTTCTTACACATTTCCACCTCATGCACACACCTCACCCTTGCATGAAAACCCTACCATTTTTGTGCACACACCTCACCCTTGCATGAAGCAATCACTTCCCTTTTGGTGACACCTCCTCCTAACACCCTCACTCATTCACATTATAGGGTTCAGTTCATATATATTATGAAATTAGGAAATCAACTGAAATAGAAAAAGAAAAGAGAAAAACATTAGAACACACATAAAGAGAAAAAGAGAAGAGAAAGAGAGAACTAGGTGCTAAGGATTCTCATTATCACCAAGCTAGGATCTTGGAGCTTATGCATCTTGGAGGAAGTCTTTCAGCAATCTTGCTGTAGGTATAATACTTAAACTCTGTAGGATTTTAGCTCTGTAAATGTTTTAAAGTAGAAATCGGATATCGGAAATGTCGTATTTTGGGTGAATATAGGCTCTGTGTAAATTTGCTATAGTTTAGATGAAAATTAGAAAACCTAAACAATACCTTAATCTTATAGACTAGACTTAGAATGAACCATAAGAATACGAACCGGGGGGCTCGGATTTTGGCCGGCGACATTCATGAAAAATCCGTCTCGCCGGATTTTTGAGGGAGTTGAGGGTTGTGGTTTTTAAGGTAAGTCTCTGTATATGTATTAGGATATTTGGTATTGTTTTTTTTAGTTATTTTAACAGTATATGGAGTCTGGAAGCTAATATCAATTTTGAAGTTAAAATCATATATACGACACGGATATATCGTATCATGAGATCTGTTTTTACTGTTACGGACAGCGAAGGGTTAACTTAGGTTAGTATAAGTGTTAGATAGTTGCTTTATCCTCACATAGCATGTTTGGTATGTGTAGTATCATAAATTGAGAAATGGTGATAATTATCATATTGATATTGAATCTAAGACCACTGTGTGTAATCACTAGAAAACAATCTAGCAAGACCAAAGGTATATTAAGACCACTGGAAGACTTCATGTAAAGCTCAAACCCCAAACCCCACATTTTATCCGGCGACACCCCTCAATTTTCCGAGCTCGCCGGCCTCCATAAGGTTTTTGGTGTTGATTTTTCTTATGTAGCTCTAATAGAGTATATTATGAGCTATGGTATTGTTTGATTTGTCCCAATATTCATACAGAGAAATCTGGGAATGATAGTTGAGTTTTATTAAAGTTTCTGACATTCGATATGATTTTCCATATTTCTGTACTGCAACTAAAACGTTGATGTTCGTACGTTAAGTTCAGGGGTATTTGATCGTCTTTGGAGTAAGTGAGCTGTGGGTTCTAACCTACGGGTGCTTAGCTCGTTGTTTTGATTTTCAATATGATATTTATATCGATGTGATTTTAAATACGATTATAGGTGCGATCGCGAAGGATTCCGAGACGGAGTTGACGAACTTAGCAGCTTGGAATTCAGCAAGCTCATCAAGTTGGTGAGTAGATTTATATCTACAGGGAAAGTCGGGTGGATAGCGTATATCACCCCCGCAACCTTATAAGTATTATTATGATATCTAATTAGTGTAGTATTTATTCAAGATATGGATATAGTATCGCATCTTATATGTCCTTCATTTGCATAAAGTTTCATATGTAGTTTTAAATGAGATACGTACGTGATGTTAGATCCGTATGACATGGATATGGTTTGATGGATTGTACGAGGGATCATGCCGTACTTGAGATGATGCAGATACAGCGATATGATGAGATATCATGCAGGAAATTATATGTATTGGAAATGATGAAATTCGTATGCCGAATAACGGCCAAATTTATCCTTTGACTCGTAGAGTTAGATTATTTTCCGTTTTAAGATGTAATACTTGTGTGAGCTATATTCTTTTTTTAAAAAAACTATGATTCGTTTGTCTTTTAATAAAATACTAGGATGCGGTGCCAATTTCCAAAACGAATATCTATTTTAATCTATGGCAGCTTCCTTATTTCAAACTTAACGTTTCGTCTCATTTCTAAACATAATGGTATAGCTCATAGCACGTATCTACAATTGTTACGTTTAGATTACTTTACATGTTTGCATTATATTATCGATGTTATCCGTTTCTGCGATACGAACACTCTGATAGAACACTGCACAAATACCAATGAATACTATGCTGCACAAGCATGTAAATATATGTTACACTACACCTCATTGGTACTGCCATGTCACTGTAGAACCGTTATGTTGTATAATGCATATATATACCGGTGTTAATATAAATAGGTTATTACACCGTAGAACACTTGCACAAATACTAATGATTGCCATGTTGCACGAGCACATACGCGTATACTACACTACACATCATTAGTATTGTCATGACACAGTAGAATTGAGATCATTATGCTTATGTGATATAATTATGTATCTTTCTTTATTCCTGTTGCAAATTACGAATATTAGTACTATAGATGCTGTATTTTATTCTTATGGATTTTCTGGATATTTTACTCCTGATGATATATATCGGTGGTATGTGACACCGTTATATATGTATATATATAATATATCATCAATATAATCTATACAAGTATTCTTATTCCTTACCTGATATTTTGATATGATGAGCTAAACGTCCACCATGAGTTTTGTATTTTCTGATTTTGATTCCGAACCGAGTTGGGGGTCATACGGTTACGGATTTACAAGTTATCCAGACTGAGTCGAGGGGCATACAGTTGGATACATGGTGGACCCGGTTCGGGGCCGAGGGGCAGGATAGCCGCATTATAGGCGGGGAGCCTAACGAGGATACTCGATCCGGAGATAGAGATGAGAACGGTAGATATCCCGGGGATACTGATCGGGATTCGATTGGATACGGCTGATATCCAGGGAATACTGACTGGGGCCAGGGATATCGGGTGACGATCATCTGTTGAGATGGTGTCGACGGTATCTGCATTTACATGTCGATGCTGGACACGAGAGATTTCTGATTTCGATGTCGATGTTGGACATCCATATATATATATTGTTATGATTGTTATCATGAGGTACACAGTTAGATATAATTTATTTGATTCGACTAGGACTGATCTGGGGGAACAGTACTTATATATGTATTCTACATTGGGGTTGCATGATAGTTAGTGTTGCATTATGATATATATATATATATATGCATATCATATAGTATATTAGTACTGATTATGATAGTACTATACTTATGACCTAGGTATCGTCATGCATTTCGATTTCTACATTTAGATGTACTTTTATTCACTGAGTTGGCAACTCATCCCCGTTGTGCCACAGTTTCTTGTAGGTTTTACCGCTTGGATTATCAGCGGCTTGGGCACACATTCTTTCGGTGATTGATTGGTAAGTGGGTTATTATTGTATCGTACTCACTCTTGATTATTCAAATATTCTTGTATCTAGTGGAAACTCTATCAACTTAGAAACGGTATATTGTGGACTTAGAAGCGAGACATAGAAATTCAGAGGTCGCACTCTTTAGAGTCGACTTCTGATACTGATTGTTTGGTTGTTCCGTCGTTTGGACGTGAAAGCTAGCTCCCGTTGGGATGCTATTTTATTATTGTTGTTGTATCGGGTTTTTATGTAAAATTTTCAAAGGAGGTACTGTCAAATTTTAAAACGTCACAGATGCTTTTCAAACATACTTAGTTAAATTTAAATGTTATTTAAAATGATTCCATCTGATGACTATTTTAAACTCACCTCCAATATTTTCAAAAGGGTTTAGATTCCGGGTTTCGGCTTACTTGAACCGCGTCGACGTCTTTAGATGTCACATGATTTAAGTGCCGGTCAAGTGCCACATTTGGGTCATGACAAGTTGGTATCAGAGTGTTTGGTTTAACCTTTGTTCGAGTCTAGGTTGGCTATATGGGATCTAGGCATGTACTTTTATTATCTGGATTTACCTTATAGGACTTAGACTTGACTTTGGAGGTCTTATACCCGAACTTTCGTTATATAGAATTGACCTTGTTGATGGAGTAGGTACTAAGTAGAGTGACGTACCGTACATATGTTCTGTGACATATTTACGATATGGTACTCCGCCTAAGTTACCTTAGGATATATACCTTGAGATCTTTCTTCTATTCTTTCTGTTGATCTATCCTCGTCAGTACATGTTGATTGTTTCGGCCACCATGTTTATGGGAGCCGAGAGGGCTGCAGTTAGAGATACAGTCAGAGCAGACTTGTCGGGGACAAGGACTGACCAAGGTGAAATTCCGGTGATATAGAGACGCGTCGTTTATTGATATTGATCGAGTTCTAATATGGAAGCGAATTTCTTCGGGATCCGCACTAGATGGTAGAGTCATTGATGGAGATTAGCCGGACTTGAGATGTGATGTTTCCCCTCTCCGAAGATCATGGTGTTGTGTACTGTTCAGACAGCGGTACCAATCATTGCTGAGATTATCGAGATGTTGCTTCCCGAGTTCATGAAGTTAAAGATTGACGATGTTATAAGTGTAGATGGATCAGCAGGACTCATAGTCGTTCAGATGTGGGATGGTTAGGATTTTTAATCCGTTGTGGTGCTCCGATATGAGATCGGTGAAATTGATGCACTTCTATAGATGGATCTTGCTCAGACTTGATGTAAGTCGCTCGAGAAAGAAATCGTGCAGTAAGTTTTCCTCCGACGAATTGGGTGGAGTCTTCGAAGGTGAGATTAGCTAAATTCTTCTACAGAGTAGCAGAGATGACGGATTCGTGTTTCCGAGTTTGTAAGACTCCGAGTTTGGTCATAACCAAGTATGACTTGCAATTCGCGTAACTATGCAGATACGTTCCTTAAGTGGTTGATATTGGAGATTTATGGAACAGGAGATTGGTGTGAAGTTTAGTGGACAGTTGTTCTTCACAGTTGATATTGAAAATTTGATGACGCGTACGACTACACTTTCAGGAGGAAATTAAAAAGAAATGATAGTGGTTACTAAAGAGAAATTGGATTAAGAAATGAGTGCTAGTTCCGGGCAGGCTGGATTTTAGCAGAAGATTTGATGGATTCTCTTCCAGGAGTTATAATAAATAAGATCGGACTAGAATTAGTTGTGAGCACACAAGCCGAGGACAGAGATTTCCGTTATCAACATGTTGCGTTACAAGAGACAGGACTGCTGGCTAAGAAGATGTGATGGGATGTATCAGCAATTAGAAGAATGGTGTCGTTGTTCCTCACCGGACGATTGCATAAAGAAGCCATAATATTAGGGATCCGCAAGAAGAACCAAAATTCAGAGACAGAAAACGTTAGAACGTGGCAGACGGCAAGTAGTAATCCTTACTATGCCAATTCCGGTGGTATAAACACCTTTTGAAATTGAAGAGAATATGCTTCGATGTTATTTGAGTTTGATTTGCGTTTTTATGATCTAAAACATTTCGTTTTCGACGTTAAAGAAGGGACAACTCAACGTCCGTTATTTTAATATTTTCATCTTTGAGGATTTGAGGGTCAATTTATACTTTGTGCACACCAGGTGCACTTGATGAGATTTCTATGTACAGTAATTTCACTTTGACTTATGTTTTGTGCACACCAGGTGCACTTGTTGAGATTTTGTGCGAGGTGACTGCACCCGAGTGGAGTGTTATGTACACCGGATGCACTACACTGTTATTTCTGTGCACATCAGATGCACATGGTTAAAAGATTTTATATATATACCCTAGGTATATTTGGTTTTGACTTGTGCACCCCGATGTACTAGGTATACTTTTGTTCCGTGCACAGTAGATGCAGTGGATATCGCTTCGTGCACGCCTGTTGCACTTAGCGCTGTTTTGTTTTCTTTCACACCGTGATATGTGGTTTGAGATTTCACGCAAAACCATTAGGGTTGATTTTTTTTCGTGCTTTGTATTTGATAGGATAGGTTATAGATCTGATTTATACATTTTCGCTTGGTCGTGTGCACCGATATTGCACTACGGTTATGACATTGATTGTGTACTTAGGATACACAACGGTTTTCGTATTTGACAATTTGTATCATAACTGGAGTAATTCTCATAGTGCCTGCTAGAGTTACAGTTATGTGAGTTTTATATATTTTGAGGTTTCACGCACACGGTTGCGTTATGATGCGTTTTAGCTCATGTAGGACTTTGGAGTTCCGTTATTGGCACGGACATAGTATGTTTTAAGTTGGACCCCGGAAAATTGTTTTGAAATTGAGCAAATTGGATTAAGGAAAATGTTTTAAGAAGGAGATTTAATTTAAATTCGGGGACCGAATTTTCTTAAGGGGGGAATATTGTAACATTTTGAAAATTTAGATAATAAATGAATTCAATTAATTAAATAATAAAAAGTTAATTAAAAGGTTATTGAAACAAATTAGGATATTTCATAAGTGGTATATGAATCTAATTTAATTGAAAGTTAGTTTGTAATTTTAATGAATCATACGGGTTTTAGTGAAAAGATTAGCTTCATGTGTAATATGACATAGTATGGGGGGTTATGTGAAAAGGTTAGTTTCATTATACAAATTAGAAATTGTTAAGGGTGGTTATGCAAAAAGGGGTAAGAACTTGTTTAGGTTAAGTTAAACCCTTGGTATACCATACCACCATGAGACACCTCCTTCTTACACATTTCCACCTCATGCACACATCTCATCCTTGCATGAAGCCCCCACCATTTTTGTGCACACACCTCACCCTTGCATGAAGCAATCACTTCCCTTTTGGTGACACCTCCTCCTAACACCCTCACTCATTCACTTTATAGGGTTCAGTTCATATATATTGTGAAATTAGGAAATCAACTGAAATAGAAAAAGAAAAGAGAAAAACATTAGAACACACATAAAGAGAAAAGGAGAAAAGAAGGAGAGAACTAGGTGCTAAGGATTCTCACCATCACCAAGCTAGAATCTTAGAGATTATGCATCTTGGAGGAAGTCTTTCAGCAATCTTACTGTAGGTATAATACTTAAACTTTGTAGGATTTTAGTTCTGTAAATGTTTTAAAGTAGAAATCGGATATCGGAAATATCGTATTTTGGTAATATAGGCTCTGTATAAATCTGTTATAGTTTAGATGAAAATTAGAAAACCAAAACAATACCTTAATCTTATAGACTAGAAATAGAATGAACCATAGGAATACGAACCAGGGGGCTCGGATTTTGGCCGGCGACATACATGAAAAATCCGATCTCGCTGGATTTTTGAGGGAGTTGAGGGTTGTGGTTTTTAGGGTAAGTCTCTGTATATGTATTATGATATTTGGTATTGTTTGTTTTAGTTATTTTAACAGTATATGGAGTCTGGAAGCTAATATCAATTTTGAAGTTAAAATCCTATATACGACACGGATATATCGTATCATGAGATCTGTTTTTACTGTTACGGACAGCGAAGGGTTAACTTAGGTTAGTATAAGTGTTAGATAGTTGCTTTATCCTCACATAGCATGTTTGGTATGTGTAGTATCATAAATTGAGAAATGGTGATAATTATCATATTGATATTGAATCTAAGACCACTGGGTGTAATCACTAGAAAACAATCTAGCAAGACCAAAGGTATATTAAGACCACTGGAAGACTTCATGTAAAGCTCAAACCCCAAACCCCACATTTTATCCAGCGACACCCCTCAATTTTCCGAGCTCGCCGGCCTCCATAAGGTTTTTGGTGTTGATTTTTCTTATGTAGCTCTAATAGAGTATATTATGAGCTATGGTATTGTTTGATTTGTCCCAATATTCATACAGAGAAATCTGGGAATGATAGTTGAGTTTTATTAAAGTTTCCGACATTCGATATGATTTTCCGTATTTCTGTACTGCAACTGAAACGTTGACGTTCGTACGTTAAGTTCAGGGGTATTTGATCGTCTTTGGAGTAAGTGAGCTGTGGGTTCTAACCTACGGGTGCTTAGCTCGTTGTTTTGATTTTCAATATGATATTTATATCGATGTGATTTTAAATACGATTATAGGTGCGATCGCGAAGGATTCCGAGACGGAGTTGACGAACTTAGCAGCGTGGAATTCAGCAAGCTCATCAAGTTGGTGAGTAGATTTATATCTACAGGGGAAGTCGGGTGGATAGCGTATAGCACCCCCGCAACCTTATAAGTATTATTATGATATCTAATTAGTGTAGTATTTATTCAAGATATGGATATAGTATCGCATCTTATATGTCCTTCATTTGCATAAAGTTTCATATGTAGTTTTAAATGAGATACGTACGTGATGTTAGATCTGTATGACATAGATATGGTTTGATGGATTGTACGAGGGATCATGTCGTACTTGAGATGATGCAGATACAGCGATATGATGAGATATCATGCAAGAAATTATATGTATTGGAAATGTTGAAATTCGTATGCCGAATAACGCCCAAATTTATCCTTTGACTCGTAGAGTTAGATTATTTTCCGTTTTAGGATGTAATACTTGTGTGAGCTATATTCTTTTTTAAAAAAAACTACGATTCGTTTGTCTTTTAATAAAATACTAGGATGCGGTGCCAATTTCCAAAACGAATATCTATTTTAATTTATGGCAGCTTCCTTATTTCAAACTTAACATTTCGTCTCATTTCTAAATATAATGGTATAGCTCATAGCGAGTATCTACAATAGTTACATTTAGATTACTTTACATGTTTGCATTATATTATCGATGTTATCCATTTCTGCGATACGAACACTCTAATAGAACACTGCACAAATACCAATGAATACTATGCTGCACAAGCACGTAAATATATGTTACACTACACCTCATTGGTACTGCCATGTCACTGTAGAACCGTTCTGTTGTATAATGCGTATATATACCGGTGTTAATATAAATAGGTTATTACACCGTAGAACACTTGCACAAATACTAATGATTGCCATGTTGCACGAGCACAGACACGTATGCTACACTACACATCATTAGTATTGCCATGACACAGTAGAATTGAGATCATTATGCTTATGTGATATAATTACGTAGTCTTTCTTTATTCATGTTTTAAATTACGAATATTAGTACTATAGATGCTGTATTTGATTCTTATGGATTTTCTGGATATTTTACTCCTGATGATATATATCGGTGGTATGGGACACCGTTATATATGTATATATATAATATATCATCAATATAATCTATACAAGTATTCTTATTCCTTACCTGATATTTTGATATGATGAGTTAAACGTCCACCATGAGTTTTGTGTTTTCTGATTTTGATTCCGAACCGAGTTGGAGGTCATACGGTTACGGATTTACAAGTTATCCAGACTGAGTCGGGGGGCATACAGTTGGATACATGGTGGACCCGGTTCGGGGCCGAGGGGCAGGATAGCCGCATTATAGGCGGGAAGCCTAACGAGGATACTCGATCCGGAGATAGAGATGAGCACGGTAGCTGTAACGTTTTGAAAATCGTTTCGGTGAAATTTCGAAAAAATCGGTAAAATAAGGGGGTTTTCTGTAAAAAGTCAAAATACAAATATCTTATTATAAAAATTAAATATACATATTCTAGCTATGTAATTGCTATTATTTGGTGTTTATTGAGCCACTGGTGAAATTTCAAATTTTCTGAAAAAAATATTATTTTAATATTATTTTAAGCCGTCACTAATACATTTAATTAGGGAAAATTACAAATTGGAATGAGTTGAAACAAATTTTGTGCATCATAAAACATTAAATAAAATTTTATCATGTGGTTTTTGGAACGAAATTATTTGCCAAAACGGTTTAGAAATTATTGAAGAAAAAAGGCTTTTTTTAGCGTAAATGGATGTTTGGGGTATTGTATTTATCATTTTTCATCACCCCACACCCGTACCCACACCCACACACCCCCATTTACTTCTCCCCTTGGCTGAATTCAGCAGCCACCATCTTTTTCCCCACTTGAATTTCAAAGGAAAAGAAATGAAAGAAAAGAAAAGAAAATGGAGAAATGAGGTGGACCTTTGACCTTGAATTGACTTTGACTTCTCCCCCCACTTTCTCTACCTCCCTCTCTCTCCTCTTCCACTCCCATTCCAGCAGCCCCCCCTCCTACAGCAGCAACAGCTCCCCCCCCCCCATTTCCCTTCTCTTTTCTCTTCAAACTTCATCAAAAATTGCCTCAAATCCATAAAAAAAAATCCCAAAACCCAAATCCGACTCCTACCCATTTTAGCCTAACCCGTATAGCATGGATCTTTGTGAAAAGAGAGCATTTTGGGAGGCCATGGATGCTTGTGGATCTTCAAATGTTTTTGGGGTATAATTCTAAAACATTTTTGCTTAATTTGTTACAAATTTCTTAAAGCTAAACTACTTAAGTGTTAATTAGGCTTAAGTTGCAAGTTTTGGAATTCAAGTTAGGAATTTGAATGTAAGTTAGGGTCTTATAAAATTGGTGTATGGTTGTGTGTTATATTTAGGCTTTTTGTCATGTTAATACAAGATTAGTAGCTTGTGCTAATGGTTAGTTTAAAAATTGTGTTAATTTGCTAATTTGCTTACTAGGTTTTTGAAATTGGTTAAATACTTGGGATTAAAAATGTGTTTAGGTTTTTCATGACTTCATCAACTTTAGTAAGTGTGGTTTAATGCTTTAGATCATGCAAATCTAAGCTAGATTGTAGTTTGTGCATTTTTGCTTTGAAATTGTTAAATTTTAGGTATTTTGTAAACTAGAATATTAGGGTTTTTGGAATTTAATGAGATTAAATTCCGGGAATTGTTTATATGACTTATTTAAGATATTTAATAAGTATATTGGCCGCTACATTCATTTAAACGTCATGTTTTGTACAAAAACGGCGAATTGTGCTTGCTAGATTTTCGGAAAAATGACTTTTTAAGTGAAATTGGGGTTTTTGTGAGTTTTAACCTAGTTTATATTAAAATTAGGGTTCGTGAATGTGCAAATGAGTGTGATTGGATTTTTCTCGATGGTTTGACGTTTGTACATCGACATCGAGGGTTGGTTTGACTATTCTTGCATGCGTAGGCGATAGGTTTGGACCTATGCGTGATACGCGTGCCGATTTGATTTTCGTATGCCGTTTCGATTTCGAATTTAGTTTTAATACGATATGGTGCGTTATGATATGTAGGTAACCCCATGTGGACTTCGAGACGACAAGCAAGCGCGTAGCGACGTCGGCACCGGCGGGCGAGGACCAGGTGAGTAGATTTATATCTACGGGGAGAAGTCGGGTGGATGGCGTATAGCACCCCCGCAGTTCGTGGTGATGTATACGAATACGTATGCACACACATATATATATATATATATATATATATATATATATATATATTGTTTCTGTATATTGATGATAATATGGATATTTGGTGTTCTTGGATGATTTAGTGTCCCGAAACCCTAGAGTAGTCGTCGGACCATACTTGCACACACCCACCCATACTTGCATACTTTCTTCTTTCATTTGTGCTTACGGGAATATATTGTTATGTGTTCACATGGGTATGGGACTATGTGTTCACATACGGATTTGAGGATGATACTTGGGATTGAGATGAGTCGATGAGTTTTGTGTTGAGATTGTGATATCGGTGATATGGCATGATTCGTACTTGAGGTACGTCCTGGTGTTAGAGCGGATCTTGGGACGATGATACGGGTGAATAGTGTTATTAATTAAATGGTGTTAGTTATATGTGTGCCCTAGAGGCCATTACTGTACATACGATGTATATTGTAGTGGATGCTTGGACATATATAGGGATGACTTTCTTGCTCAACATGATAGTACGCTATCTGGTTATACTTTATCTTAACATGTACTCTGATTGTCTCTTTTGTTACATGTTGATAAAGCCCTTAGGACTTGTACTCGACTACTGGGACTATGATGAGATCATACTAGTGGGGCCACAGTAGTCTATGAGTACATCCTATAACTGTTCCTAGTCGAGGGTGTGTCGAGACAGGGCATCGATACACCAGAGTAGACTAGCGTATACGCATCTTGACCCATATGATGGGCGATGGATGATCCCATATCCATCGGTGTTTGACATCAAGGATGGTGTACGGGTGCTCAGTGGAGACTGGGTACACTGAACGGACTCGCCGAGAACTCCTAGATGGTATATATATACCTATTGTCAGATAGCAGTTCTCTGGTGACACTTGTACAGGTTAGTCTGTAGACCCGAGATCGTCATAGAGTCTTGTGTGGTTCCCACTGTACTTTGATTTCCTCCCTACCACGGCTCTACTGAGTTGTGCAAACAGGTGGATTTTGGGTACAGTCCCGAATCATATGGAGACGGTGAGCGATAGGAGGGGTTTCGTCTCTCCCGGTATAGGGGGTTGATGTCGCGCTATGTTTGATCGGCTATAACACCTAAATCCCTGGCCAGGGTTCTCGAGGTTTACTGATAAGTGTTATCAGTAGTTCCTCGACCTGTTATGAGCCATAAATCAACATGACTTATAAAGTTACTGGGGTCTGACATTTACCACCCCTAGACTGCATATGCGACGTATCAGACGAAGAGACCGGACTGTACGGTAAGTGTTGCTAGTTGGCTCGACGGGAGTTTTTACAGCTTCGCTGGTTTTCTTCTGATCGCTTCAATACCCGGGTGGCCGTTATGTTTAGCTGACCTCTTGCGGCTTGTAGATGTTTGATATGATCATCATCTACTGCTGGCGTATTGACGAGTCTTAGAGTCCCACAATGAAGTTTCCTGGCTCAGGCAAAACGATGTGGTGTGCATATGAGATATGCGCGGGACCCGCTTAAATACGGTTATGTGATAACGTATATTAATCGGGCATTTTCTATTTGACGGATTGTATGAGATATGACCGGTTTGGTAAATCAAGTGTTGATTTAACAAATTACATTTAGATAAATTCTTTAAGTAAATCCTTTTGCATTCATGCATGCATGCACATGATGATGTGCATGAACACATACATGCATACATAGTATCATGGTTGTTGATACAAGAATGGTGGCAATATAAGACTTATATTGAAGCTTTTAATTTGTATTTATCATTTTAAGTTAATGTAAAGAATACCTTCACATGCTTCTTTATATCTTTTCATTTTAAGTTAATGAAAAGAAAACATACACATGCTCCTTTATTCTTTAGTGGGTATCCTTTACTTAACTTAATGAAAAGAATTTCCACCCATGCTTAATTGTTTAGGAAAAGAATTTCCACTCATAATTATGGTGGTAATGGAATAATGGTGATTATTCCTTTCTTATCACTATAAATAGCTTCATATGTGATATGAAGCAATGGGTACAAAACTTGTGCAAAATTGAGTGCAAGGGTGTGAAGAATACAAGTTATCATATGTGATATGATAGAAAGCTCAAGCCACCATTATCTTCTTCTTCCTCTCTTAATTTTATTTTGAGTGAAGTTGATAAAAGAAAGGATTTGAATTGTTGAATACAAACCACATCATCATACTACACACCTCTAGCCGATTTGTGTAGGGTGTTTACTCTACTTCGTTTGCGAAACAAGTATGGTAAGGAGCTTTGGGCAAAGGGACTTCGGGTGGATCATCGTGGACAAGGAAGGCTTCCATCGATCCGTTTCAAACTCTCATAGTGCCAAGGAGTCACCGAGGAAGATCTACAAAGGTCGTATTTTTCCTCTTAGTGATAGTTTTACAATTGCATGTGATGCTTATTTGTATGAATCCCTAAAACTTCTAGTTTCGATTCTCGCCGGGCTAGCTTAGCGCCTCCAAAATTTTGATTATGGCATGTGTGATGCCACCGAACCCTTGACGAGGTGCTAGGCCATCCCAACAGTGGTATCAGAGCCAGGCTAGAGCTTTAGGCGATGCGTAGGCGAAATTAAAAGTCCGATCGAACCACGAAACACCAATTTTGACAGCTTTCTGGAAATTTTTTGAAAATTGGATTTTTCCAAATTTAAAGGTCCTAAAAAAATCAGCAGGCAAATCTAATAATTACCATGTAAAAATTTTCGAACGATCTCTCTAAAGCGCCGCGGAAGGGCGGCCAAAACATGGTTTTGGCGGCGCTTTAGCGGCCGTACTGTAGCATCAGGGAAAAATTTTTTGTGCACAGTACCTGATAAATTCTTACTATGCCTCTGGAATATTTAAAACTCACTCAAGTGTTGAGTGTTCTGGAGATAAATTGGATTTGGTGATTCGATTGGAAAAGTTTAACTTCGTTCAGATTTTTAGATCGTGTTAAAATGTTTGAACGAATATTAGAAACACAGTTTTTTCCCGTATTGGAAAAATTCCAAGTGTTGGATTTTTCCCTAGTTCGAAACTTTCGAAAAACATGCAAGCGTATTTGTGGACACTCTAGAAGAACATAACCATAACTCGATTATGTGACCGTCAAAACTGTCACTGAACCTTAGGGTTTGTGGTAGTTTAACGTTGCCACATGTGAGGCGTTGGTTTGGCCCTTCTACGGTTGGTCCATAAGGGGCTGTGGCATGTTCTAGAAATTTTTGAACTCGGCTCAAGTGTTGTGCAGTTTGGGAAATCTTGGGTGTTTGTTTATTTGATCGAAGAGTTTAACATTGTCTATTTATCTGAAATGTGATACAATATGTGGAATTCATATAGTTAGGCATGAAATACGAAGTATGTGATATTTCGAATTTATGATGTCTAAGGTAATTGTAGATTCCAAATGTTGTAGTTTTTCATTTTATTTTCTGTGACCGTAAGTATAGTATGTGGTGTATCGCCGTTTTCGTTGCTATATGTCAACGACAATCGGGATACGCATACTTACTTACGTTGATGATATGAGATATTATATGTTGCTGAAATATGATGAGTAGGATTGTCGCGAATGAATAGCCGGGGGTTTTTATGTGAGATGAGAGTTTTATTTTCATTCATGTATAAATCAATTGTATATTATTTACTTTTCCGCATTAGGATAGACCCAAGGAGGGGAGCACAAGTGACCGGGTTCTGGGGTTCAGTGGGAGGCCATCTTGAGGAGTCGAGACCGGGTCTCCTAAACTCTAGAATTGGCGGGATCACTTGCCGCTCTCGTAGGGGTCTAGGGGTGTGGGCTTGGCTATTCATCACGACCGTGGAATCCGTATTTTCTATTGTTGGCTCGATACAAAATACGGACATCCTAGATATCCTTTTATATGCTTCTGCTGTTGATATTCTGTAATGTGATTACTTAGTATCTGAGACGAATGGATTATTATTATATATATGATATATAATAAACGTTGCTTATATTTTTCACCCGCGCTAGTCCCGCCCCGCTATGCCGTTAGTTAAGTAACCTAACGGTGCATAACGGGACACTGTGGCGAATGCGGATGGTATAAGTACACGTTCTATTCTGTGATGTTTAGGAAACGTAATTGATGGGACAACATTAATGTGATTAATGTTAAGAGAAAGAAACCTAAAGATGTTGTAGAATCAAACTTTTTGAAAAAGGGTAACTCTAGCTTTTGTTTTGCATAGTGGTATTGTTGAATATCCTGCACCTCATTCGATGAGGAAAGGGCCGAGATCCCTTCACCGGGAGTGACCCCTTTAACGAAACTGGAAAAAGTTACAAAGAACTCGAATTGATTTTATAGTTGATCTATTGTTGCTTTGCATCGTTTTATTTACATATCCAGCACCTTATTCGATAAGGAAAGAGCCGAGATCCCTTCACCGGGAGTGACCTCTTTAGCAAAATTAGAAAGACACTACAAAACCATTCGATTTTTAAACTGGAGCTTAAACCACTCCTTCCCACTTGATTCTACAACGACATCAAGTTCAAAACGTTAAAGGTTTTCATAAAAACCATCCGTTGCCCTCCGTCATTTTAGGAAGCAGAGTACTTAGTATTCGTGCTACGTATGTCGACCATAGCCGAGGCGTAGTGTTCGGTAGCTAAGTGATGAATTCCTACAAAGCATATGATGCGATTAGTCAGGACATTCATGTGATTATGTTGATCATAGTCAAGGGTCATGTGGGTGGGTCTGGCTAATCACGAAATGACGGGTAGAACTTGACTAGTACTTATGATATGTTGACCATAGCCAAGGTCATAAGTGACTAGGGGTAGAAACCATATCGGGAATTTCAAGAGTTGAAATTTGCAATGAGATTGCATACCTTCTATATGATAGTTGGATCCCGATCTCACCGCGAGTAAGAGTTACTCCTGGGAAAGTTTTACACAAGACAATTTGATGAAATTATAGGGTGTAATTATTCCCGGCTAATCTTACCTTTTAGGGTTTGAAGGAGGATTTGATAAAAACAGTGGGAGACATCTGGATTAGATAAATAACCAATCTAATCTTGCAAGAGCATACGCTAAAATGTTTTATTCTCTCTCTCTCTCAAGATAGTGACCATATCATGCCTTAATCGAGATAATAAATACGGATATATTGACTGAACCCGCTTGTTATATTGAGTTAGGGAACGTTGGTCCCGCTCCAACTTATAATTGTTATAAGACAGAGCAGGAAATAGGGAAATACCAGAATTCTATGCCGCCCAAACGAAGATGGTACATGTTGATGCATGATCTTCGGGTGTGTCTATTACATAGAACTGTTTCTCAGTATCTTTTACGTCCTGGGTATAATGATACCGGATCAGGATCCCACAAATGTAATCTGTTACATGGGCTACAGAAAGGTAAATGACTGAGAACGGGTGATAATTTTCAAGAGTTAGAAATGGTGCAATTGTTGCAAGCCAAGAAGTTGGCAGTTATCACTCTGTATTAAGAATACATTGATTCTGAACAAATGCTATTAGATACCGAACCTGATATACAAAATCATATCAATCTCTTTATTAGTAAAGAAATGATAAAATTTTGTATTGATGGATAATGTTTTGAACATTTCCTATATCAAGTGTTGATCGGTTCAGGCACGTTATCTAAAAGCATAGACGTTCTAAATCAAACTACAGTTCTCAGTATACAGAACACACATAAGAGGAAGAGTTCAGAAATAAACGAATCCTTCTTGAGGCATTGTAGACTAGGTCATATCAATGTGACCCGACTAGCTCAAGTTACATCTAGATGCATATTTAAATTAGTTTAAATTTACATCTTGTGAAACTTGCCAGTCATGTCACATAGATAAGATGACCATAGCTCTGTTTATTGGAAACAGAGAAAGAGTTAGTGAACTCTTGGGATTGATACATGATGATGTATGAAAGGCCCCCTGTCTACATATGACATGACCGGTTCTTTATACTTCATTATTTTCTCTGATAATCTCTCAAGATTCAGACATATGTTCCTGTTGAAACATAGGTCCAAAGCTTTTGAGATATTCACAGAATATAAATTGGAAGTAGAGAACCAAAAACGGGTATAAGTATTTTGTCCTTTGATGAGATCAAGGAGGAGAATACTTGAGCATGGAAATCCTGGACTGTTCTAAAGGAGAATGAGATTCTCTCTCAGCATTACTCCTCCGTATACACCATAGCACGATGGTATAACGGGGCGGAGCAATTGCACCCTATGTGATATGGTGTGCTCTATGATGAGTATTACTGAGTTTCCTATTTTCCTTTTGGGAGTTATGCACTTGTGAAGATGCGTACCTATTGAATAGGGTTCAAATCAAATCAGGTGCCTACTACTCCATATGTGATATGGTATGGGAAGAGCCCATATCTTAAAGATGTTAAGATTTGGGGTTGTCCGGCCTATGTTTAAAAACCTAAATCCGGACAAGCTCGAGGCAAAGTCAAAACTGTGGAAGTTTGTTGGATATCCCAAGCATTAGCAAGGGAATATCTTCTACCTAACCAAGGAACAAAAGTTGTTTTGTTTCTCAGCATGCCACCTTTGTGAAAGGGAATTTCTTGTGAAGAAATTAGTGGTCATGAGGTAGAACTGGAAGGAGTTCCAGCTACAGCAGATGATTTGGTAGAACCAAAGGATTCAATAGACACTAACGAACCTCAGCCTCTCCGCCGATCTAGTAGGGTTCCTCACCCACCTAAGAGATACTTTGGTTTCTCTATGACAGTGGGAGCGAGGATTTCATTTTACCCCAGCGTTTCCCGAGACCGGAAGGTGTTCCGACGGGTTGTAGTCCTCGCAATGGGGACTGCATAGAAAGTAGCTGCTGAGGGACTTTTTGGTGCCACGGCGACCCTATGGGATGGGGTTGTTGCCTGACCAAAGTGGTATGACCTAACTAGTTTCAAGCAGGCGATCAGGAGTGGGACTCTGTAAGAATGGCTGGATGATTAGCGATCTGAGATGGAATCCTTATACACCAACAAAGTATGGACTTTGGTTGCTTTATCTAAAGGGTTAAAACCCCATCAGAAGCAAGTATATCTTGAGAAGATTACTTGGTGTACATGGAAAAGTTGAGACTTTCAAAGCTATGCTTAAGTTCATCCAGATCCTACTTGCCACTGCTACATACCTTGACTGCGATATCTGGTGGTTGGGTGTCATGACTGCTTTTCTAAAAGAAGTTTTAGAAGAGAGCGTCTATAAGTACACAGCCAGAGGGCTTCGTAGACAGTGGGAGCAGCGGAAAAGTGTGCAAGATGTTTTATGTGATAAAACAGGCATCGCGGAGTTGGAACATCTGTTTTGATGTGGTAGTCAAAGAGTTTGACTTCATCAAAATAATAGATGAACCTTGTATATACATAAAAGGTGGTAGGGAGTATGGTGGTGATCCTCGTAGAGTACGTGGATGACATACTCTTGATAGGGAAGGAGTTTCCTATGCTACGCTCAGTCAATCTCCTCTTATTATAAATATTCTCCATATAGGATCAAAGGAGATACCCCCTAAATCCAGGGTTTTGGATCTATGAGATAGATATTAGGATACTCACTAGTTGTAGTGAGATAATATCAATTGATCCTGGGGAGAATCACAACGGAGTTGGAACATTTGTTTTGATGTGGTAGTCAAAGAGTTTGACTTCATCAAAATGGTTGAACCTCGTGGTATGGAGTATGGTGGTGATCCTCGTAGTGTACGTGGATGACATACTCTTGATAGGGAAGTAGTTTCCTATGATACACTCGGTCAATCTCCGCTTATCACAAGGATTCTCCATATAAGATCAAGGTGATACCTTCTAAATCCTAGGTTTTGGATCTATGAGATAGATCTAAATGGATGTTAGGATACTCGCTAGTTGTAGTGAGATAGTATCAATCGATCCTGGGGAGAATCACTGGAAAGGTTCCAGAGTGATAAAGACGACTGAATGTCAGTCGCAGGCATTGTCTTTACCCTTAGTAGAGGGACGGTATGTTGGAAGAGTTCCAAGCTAGATACCGTGACATACTAGAAAGGCAAGATACGTCTTTACTAAAAATGCTACCAAAGATAAAATCTGGATATATATAAAAGTTCATAAGATGAACTTCGTTCTTACCATTGTGTGACAATGGGGTTGTGGCTTTAGCCAAGGAACTACCGTCCCATCAGAAATCCAGATATAATTCTTAGGCAGCATCACCTGATCATAGAGATGGTTGATCTCCAGGGAGATCGAGGTAAGGAGAGTAGATACAGAGGACAACAGAGCGGATCCACTCACTAAGGCTTTTTCCCAGTAGAGACTTTTATGGGATGGTTGAGTATGAGATACTTAAACCACAACTGATTGTTTGGTATGTGATACCACAACAGATGGCCCTAGTGCAAGTGGGAGATTGTTAGTTATATGTGTGCCCTAGAGGCCATTACTGTACATACGATATATATTGTAGTGGATGCTTGGACATATATAGGGAGGACTTTCTTGCTCAACATGATAGTACGCTATCTGGTTGTACTTTATCTTAACATGTACTCTGATTGTCTCTTTTGTTACATGTTGATAAAGCCCTTAGGACTTGTACTCGACTACTGGGACTATGATGAGATCATACTAGTGGGGCCACAGTAGTCTATGAGTACATCCTATAACTGTTCCTAGTCGAGGGTGTGTCGAGACAGGGCATCGATACACCAGAGTAGACTAGCGTATACGCATCTTGACCCATATGATGGGCGATGGATGATCCCATATCCATCGGTGTTTGACATCAAGGATGGTGTACGGGTGCTCAGTGGAGACTGGGTACACTGAACGGACTCGCCGAGAACTCCTAGATGGTATATATATACCTATTGTCAGATAGCAGTTCTCTGGTGACACTTGTACAGGTTAGTCTGTAGACCCGAGATCGTCATAGAGTCTTGTGTGGTTCCCACTGTACTTTGATTTCCTCCCTACCACGGCTCTACTGAGTTGTGCAAACAGGTGGATTTTGGGTACAGTCCCGAATCATATGGAGACGGTGAGCGATAGGAGGGGTTTCGTCTCTCCCGGTATAGGGGGTTGATGTCGCGCTATGTTTGATCGGCTATAACACCTAAATCCCTGGCCAGGGTTCTCGAGGTTTACTGATAAGTGTTATCAGTAGTTCCTCGACCTGTTATGAGCCATAAATCAACATGACTTATAAAGTTACTGGGGTCTGACATTTACCACCCCTAGACTGCATATGCGACGTATCAGACGAAGAGACCGGACTGTAGGTAAGTGTTGCTAGTTGGCTCGACGGGAGTTTTTACAGCTTCGCTGGTTTTCTTCTGATCGCTTCAATACCCGGGTGGCCGTTATGTTTAGCTGACCTCTTGCGGCTTGTAGATGTTTGATATGATCATCATCTACTGCTGGCGTATTGACGAGTCTTAGAGTCCCACAATGAAGTTTCCTGGCTCAGGCAAAACGATGTGGTGTGCATATGAGATATGCGCGGGACCCGCTTAAATACGGTTATGTGATAACGTATATTAATCGGGCATTTTCTATTTGACGGATTGTATGAGATATGACCGGTTTGGTAAATCAAGTGTTGATTTAACAAATTACATTTAGATAAATTCTTTAAGTAAATCCTTTTGCATGCATGCATGCATGCACATAATGATGTGCATGAACACATACATGCATACATAGTATCATGGTTGTTGATACAAGAATGGTGGCAATATAAGACTTATATTGAAGCTTTTAATTTGTATTTATCATTTTAAGTTAATGTAAAGAATACCTTCACATGCTTCTTTATATCTTTTCATTTTAAGTTAATGAAAAGAAAACATACACATGCTCCTTTATTCTTTAGTGGGTATCCTTTACTTAACTTAATGAAAAGAATTTCCACCCATGCTTAATTGTTTAGGAAAAGAATTTCCACTCATAATTATGGTGGTAATGGAATAATGGTGATTATTCCTTTCTTATCACTATAAATAGCTTCATATGTGATATGAAGCAATGGGTACAAAACTTGTGCAAAATTGAGTGCAAGGGTGTGAAGAATACAAGTTATCATATGTGATATGATAGAAAGCTCAAGCCACCATTATCTTCTTCTTCCTCTCTTAATTTTATTTTAAGTGAAGTTGATAAAAGAAAGGATTTGAATTGTTGAATACAAACCACATCATCATACTACACACCTCTAGCCGATTTGTGTAGGGTGTTTACTCTACTTCGTTTGCGAAACAAGTATGGTAAGGAGCTTTGGGCAAAGGGACTTCGGGTGGATCATCGTGGACAAGGAAGGCTTCCATCGATCCGTTTCAAACTCTCATAGTGCCAAGGAGTCACCGAGGAAGATCTACAAAGGTCGTATTTTTCCTCTTAGTGATAGTTTTACAATTGCATGTGATGCTTATTTGTATGAATCCCTAAAACTTCTAGTTTCGATTCTCGCCGGGCTAGCTTAGCGCCTCCAAAATTTTGATTATGGCATGTGTGATGCCACCGAACCCTTGACGAGGTGCTAGGCCATCCCAACAAATGGTCGACATGTGATCGTGATATGAGATATGGTATGCTAGGATATTGATCCTAGGCCGTATTGGGCGATGTATACCCCTTGATGATGATATGTGCTGATGATATCAGTTTGTACAAGACGGTCGATCAGTAGCCAGATCATGACTATATTGATGATATTAGTATTGTACTAGACATAGGTCAGTACCTTAGACTATGATCTTTGATAAAGAGGATAACGGATGAATAGTGTGATGATTATGATATTGACCCGTACCCAGATTTGGGGATGCCGTACGACGGATGTACGTACGAGCTATATTTTGATGATTGATCCGCACTCTTGCCTTGGGATGTCTGGTTATGGATATGATATTATTGAGGCGGGATCACCGACTGTATATATACAGGTATGTATATGTATCGACTCAGATGATAGGCGGTTTCCTTACCTGTAGTTCAGCTTGTTAGTTCAGCCGTATAGTTTAGTGTAGTTGTTAGATTAGATTAGACTCCTACCTATTTCAAAACTAGCGGATCGTGGGTATTTTAAAAGACAGGTCAAGGGATCTATGGATATTTCAAAAGACATATCCTTTCTTAAAAACCACCGTAGCCCTATTTTCAAAACCCCGCGGTTCGTGTTATTTCAAATGGCACCATTTGTAGGACTTATATTAGATTAATACAGATTAGTTATAGTTGCGTCTAGTTTTTAGCTCCCGCTCATTTTGGTTGCTCGCTCCGCATCGCATATTTACATTGTTATTTCATATTGCATTGTTGACATTATGCTGTTAGGACACCAGCACCATTACCGATGATGCGTATGTACCACATACACTTACTTGCCGGCTCACACACATCTTCATCGGTAATTGCCATGTCACGTACACCTTAGAAAATATTGTTGCTTAACTTAGCTTGATAGCCAGTAGTTTGACATAATATTAGTGTACATACCTTATATGCCAGCTTAGATATTATAGTTATTACTTGTCGCTTCATGCATACCGTTATTCATTCTCATGCTTATATTCATGGTTCTACATGCTATTGATGATTCGGATTTCCATGATATTTTCTGGATTTGGAGGAAAACCGCAAAACATATATAAACTGATTTCTCTCTTTTTAAATAAAAGTGCGGTTTTTCCCATGATGTATGAGTCGTCCACCATGAGTTTGCTGATGGATTTTGAGACCCGATTCGAGGAGACGGATGAACCGTTTCGGGTACATGGTGGACCCGGTAAGGTACCCCGGGGCAAGAAGCGCGTGATGATGACGATGTGAGCCTGGCAGGGGAGCACTACCTACCGGTGATTTTACCCGACGCGTCGGATATCCGGAGGATACCGTCGTGGTCTTGAGATGGATGGTAGGGGCCGGTCTGGACTGACGGTGCCCTAGATATTGTGATTGAGGTACAGAGACTGTGATACCGAGATATCGAGATATTGGGATTACGTTTTGTGCCGATGCTAGGCACTGTTTTATGCTGATTTCATTATGATACCTCATTTTGAAAATATACAAAGAAAATCTCACTAATTTATGAAAACAGTTTCTTCATTTGCATGTATTCTGTCTTCATGCCTTCATACCTCATTCATACGATATATTGCTACCTGAGGCACTGACACGGGCACATGAGATTACACTCGGGTTAGATATTACCCTAGCCATTGTTATAGCTGCCTGTTATACATTTTTTGAGGATATATTATGATCATTGACCTAGGATTGCGTTATTTATGCGATTTCTATGCGTGGATGTTTTTCTATTCACGAGTTGGCAACTCACCCCCGTTGTGCCCCAGTTTCTTGCAGGTTTGCCGTACAGGTTTCATTACGGCTTTGCTGGCACTATTTCCATTTCCGGGTGGGTTATTTGTATCTTACCCATCATTATATCTTGTATAATATTATTCCGTTGTATCTAGTAAATTCCATCAACCAAACATGTATTTATTGAGATAGAGACTAGTGTTGTTTATTCTTTCGACCGTAGAGTCGCTCGTTATATTTCTGGTGGTTTTGAGTTTCCTTTTGAGTTTTGATCCTCGCCGTTGGCGTTGTATATTATATTGCTTGTGTGGTTGTGACCGTCGATTGACGAAGAGCTAGCTCCCGCTTGGGGATGCCTTTTTCTTGATTTCGTATACTATTCATGTTGTATCCCGTTTGGGGGCCAGTATTTACAAAGGAGACTCTTCCGAAATTTTCAGTAAATATTTGATGTTTTTTTTAAAGAACCGCATAATTCGGCTTATGCTATTAAAACTACTTGTTTTAAATTGGTTTTCCTTCACTCTACTACTTTTCTTGGTTTGGGTTTCTGGGTTTTCGGCTTACTTAGGTTACGTACGCCTCGAGACGTTCGTAGTTTAAGTGCCGGTCATATTCCGTACTTTCGGGACGTGACAGTAGCATATCCCGGGGATATTGATCGGGGTTCGATTGGACACGGCTGATATCTAGGGAATATTGACCGGGGTCAGGGATATCGGGTGACGATCATCTGTTGAGATGGTGTCGACGGTATCTGCATTTACGTGTCGATGCTGGACACGAGAGATTTCTAATTTCGATATCGATATTGGACATATATATATATATATATATATATATTGATATGATTGTTATCATGAGGTACACAGTTAGATATCATTTATTGGATTCGACCGGGACTGATCCGGGGGAACATTACCTATATATGTTATCTATATTGGGGTTGCATGATAGTTAGTGTTGCATTATAATATATATGCATATCATATAGTATATTAGTACTGATTATTATAATACTATACTTATGACCTAGGTATCGTCGTGCGTTTCGATTTCTACCTTTAGATGTATTTTTATTCACTGAGTTAACAACTCATCCCCGTTGTGCCACAGTTTCTTGCAGGTTTTACCGTTTGGATTATCAGCGGCTTGGGCACACATTTCTTTCGGTGATTGATTGGTAAGTGGGTTATTATTGTATTGTACTCACTCTTGATTATTCAAATATTCTTGTATCTAGTGGAAACTCCATCAACTTAGAAATGGTATATTGTGGACTTAGAAGCGAGACTTAGAAATTCTGAGGTCGCACTCTTTAGAGTCGACTTCTGATATTGATTGTTTGGTTGTTCCGTCGTTTGGACGTGAAAGCTAGCTCCCGTTGGGATGCTATTTTATTATTGTTATTGTATCGGGTTTTTATGTAAAATTTTCAAAGGAGGTACTATCAAATTTTAAAACGTCACAGACGCTTTTCAAACATACTTAGTTAAATTTAAATGTTATTTAAACTGATTCCATCTGATGACTATTTTAAACTCACCTCCAACATTTTCAAAAGGATTTAGATTCCGGGTTTCGGCTTACTTGAACCGCGTCAACGTTTTTAGATATCACGTGATTTAAGTGACGGTCACATGCCACATTTGGGTCGTGACAGATATCTTTCCTATTACGTAGAGGAACAAAAGGTTTTTGTTCCTCGTCGTGCCCATTTTTTTTGGAAAATCAATTTTTTGTAAAAGGAAATAGTGGGAGCGCAATAGACCTGGAAGAAATTCCAGAACCACAAACTATTACTGAAAGTATGGTAGAACCAAAGGTTTTAAAAGAACCAGACATCCCTACGCCAATCCGCAGGACTAGTAGGCAGTCTCATCCGCTTGAGATATACTATGGTTTTCTCATAGTCGGGGATCAAGAGAATTGCATCATTAACAATGATGAGCCAACTAGCTTCCAGTAAACCATTCAGAGCGGCGACTCGGTAAAATGGCTGGATGCAATGCGGAACGAAATGGAGTCCATGTACACCAACAAAGTATGCACTTTGAACATTGCTCCAGAAGGGGTAAAACCCGTAGGCTGCAAATGGATCTTCAGAAAGAAGATTGGTGTAGGTGGATAGGTTGAAACCTATAAAGTTAGACTTGTTGTAAAAGGTTTTTGTCAAAAACCTGGTTTGGACCATGATGAAACCTTTTCTCCAGTGTCTATGCTCAAATCCATTCGGATCCTTCATGCCATTGCTGCCTTCCAAGATTTTGAGATCCGGCAGATGGACGTAGAGACAGCTTTTCTAAATGGTGATTTGGAAGAGTGCGTCTATATGAATCAGCTAGAGGGTTTCAATCAGAGTGGGAGCTGCGGGACAGTGTGCAAGTTGCTTAAGTCCATTTATGGGCTAAAGCAGGTATCGCGGAATTGGAACATCTGTTTTTATTGAGACAGTCAAAGAATACGACTTTATCAAAAATCCAGATGAACCATGCATTTATAGTAAGATTGTAGCAAGAATTGTGGAATTCCTCGTTGAGTACGTGAATGACATTCTCTTGATAGGAAATGACATTCCTATGCTACAATCAGTCAAAGCATTCTTGTCACAGAGGTTCTCCATGAAAGACCTGGGTGATACCAACTACATTCTGGGGATCCATATCTATCATGATAGATCAAAGAGGATGGTGGGACTTTCACAGTCAAGGTACAACAACACCATACTGAAAATATTTAGTATGGATGATTCTAAGCGCGGTAGTCTACCGGCTTGTCACGGAATCACCCTCTCTAAAGAGATGTCTTTCAAGACTGATTTGGAAAGGGCTCGCATGTCGATTATACCATACGCTTCTGCGGTAGGCTCTATAATGTATGCGATGTTGTGTACCAGACCAGATGTAGCTTACGCACTGAGCGTGGTAAGCCGGTATCAGTCAAACCCAGGGGAGAAGCACTGGGAAGCAGTAAAGAACATTCTCATGTACCTGAGAAGGACTAAGGAGATGTTCTTGGGGTATGGCGGAAAAGTACCTCCAAAGATAGGCCTTTGCTAACTCCAGCTTCCAGAGTGATAAGAATGACTCCAACTCCATATTGGGTTATGGCTTTACCCTCAGTGAAGGGGCAGTCTATTGGAAGAGCTCCAAGCAAGACACCGTTGCAGACTCGACAATGGAAATGGAGTAGTTCGCTGCATGAGATGCCGCAAAAGAGGCAGTCTGGATATGGAAGTTCTTAACTGAACTTCAGGTGGTTCCTTCCATTGTTGGTCCAATACTTTAGTATTGTGAAAACAACGGCGCTATAGCTTTAGGGAAGGAACCCAGGTCCCATCAGAGATCCAGACATATCTTGAGACGGTACCACCTGATAAGGGAAATTGTTGATCCCAAGGAGATCGAGGTGAGGAGAGTAGATACGGAGAACAACACTGCAGATCCACTCACAGAGGCCATCCCTCAGACAATGTTCGAGAAGGCTATTCGAGATCTTCGGTCTGCGATATGCTGGTATATGGCCTTAGTGCAAGTGGGAGATTGTTAGTGATATATGCCCTAGAGGCCATTATTGTATCATATTGGATTGTATATTACTTAATGGGAGCTTAGGATATACACGGATATAGTAACAGTCTTGCTCGAAATGGTAGTATGCTACCTGGTTTGTTTCTACCTCAATATGCGCATGTATTTCTTTTAGCATATCGCTTATACATATTGGTAGAGCCTTTAGGATCTTTGCTTGATTACTAGCGTTGTGATGGAAGTCACACTAGTAGGGGCTGAGTAATCTATAAGAACATCCTATACAGGTCCCTAGTCGTAGGATTATCGAGATGGGGAATCGGTTCTCCACAGTAAACTAGTATATACGCTTCTCATCCCAGCAGGGGAGATGGTCTGTCCCACAGCCATTAGTATGTCGTACTGGAGATAGTATGCAGGTGCTCATTAGGTTATGAATACACTGAACAGGACTTGTCGGGAACTGTTGGTGGGTATTATACCTATCGTCGGGTAGCAGTTCCCAGGTGACATGAGTGCAGCTTAGTCCGTCGACTTGACATTACTACTTCGCCTCGAGTGTGTTCCCACTGTACTTTGATTACTACCCTACCACGGCTCAAAGGAGTCGTGCAAACAGCTAGTAGTTGGGTGCAGTCCCGAAGCACTTGGAGGTAGTGGCGGTTAGATAGGATTCGTCTCTCCCGGTATTGTAGGTTAATATCGCGCTGTGTTCGGAAGGCCATTACACAAAGTCCTTGGCCAAGGCAAGCGAGATTTACTGGTAAGTATTCCAGTAGTTTCTCAGGATATATTGGGCCACTCTCCGATATGAATTATTGCGCTATTAGGGGTCTGACGATTACCAACCCCCTAGGCCCGATACGCGATACTCTTAGACGAACAGACCGGACTGTACAGAGATTGTCACATTCAGGCTGAGTAGGAGTTTGGATGGGTTTACTCATCGGCCTTCTTATCGACAGATACCTGGGTAGCCTTTACGTGCAGCTAGTACCGCTTGCGGCTTATGGTTAAACCCACTGCCAGCGTACTGTCGAGTCTTTAGAGTCCCACACAGAGAGTTTCCCTACATCGGGCGAAAGATGTAGAGGCCGTATGGTTTTACGGCAGGGCTTCGATCACGTACGTGCACTTGTGCGCGTATGATGTTCGGACGGATAATACTGGTGGGCTTCGGTTTAAACCGGATCCTAGTATTATATTGATGGATCATTTTCGTCTCTTTGTATTCATGTTTCTCGGAACACGGATGTGGGTATGTATATACGGATGAGAGGGGCATAGAAGGAGACATCTCATTAAGGTTTTGACCATTGACTTGATTAAAACAATTATGAGGTGGAGAAAAGTATTTGTTATCTTTTGTAAATGATAATTGTGGCATGGCTACTTCTTTTGACTACTTGACTTGGTTTGACCATTTGACTTGGTTTGACCACTTGACTTGGTTTGACTCTTTGACTTAGATATTTCTTGTGAGATATTTTTGTGGCACTAGATATTTTTGGGTGAGATATTTTCTTTCCATGCTTGTAGTCATATCAAGTGAGCCATCTCATTTTCTATTATCATTATCAAAAACCATTTCTCTTTCCTCAAGCTGGCTCTCTTCTTCTTTCTCTCAACAAAAACCCTTAAGGTCTCATGAGTTGAGTAAACTAGGGTTCCAAGAGACAAATAAATCCATCTTCATTCTCTACATCACATAGGCCATCTAGTTTAGAAAGCTAGTTGCCCTAGTTACCACGGATTTGAGGTTGGAGCTCGGACTATAGACTCTCGGGTGGATCGTCTTTGACTCGAGGAAGCTACGATCCGGATCGATCCTTGGAGCCTATGTTGACGAGAAGGACATCGGAGAAGACCCGAAGGACTTGTATCATGAGGTATAACATTCATTCCGAGTAGTTAAATCTCATGTTGTTTGCTAGCTAGGGTTTATGGACGATCCTTGGTTCTAGTCGGTGTTGCGAAGCCAGTAAAAATCATTTTTTTGCAAATTCCACCTCCCCGCGAACATGTGGGCTGCGCGACATCGACTTACACTTTTGTGGATGAGCCGAGCAGGAAGCTACCTGGCCGCCTCGTGAGGAGAGCTTTTGATCCACAGCGTTTGTTGGGCAGGAAGCTACCCACTGCGGATGGGCCGAGCAGGAAGCTGCACGGCGGCCTCGTTATGAGGGCTTTAGATCCACAGCGTTTGTTAGGAAGGAAGCTACCCGCTGCGGATGAGCCGAGCAGGAATTTGCCTGGCCGCCTCATGATGAGGGCTTTAGATCCACAGCGTTTGTTGGGCAGGAAGCTGCCCACTGCGGATGAGCCGAGCAGGAATCTGCCAGGCCGCCTCGTGATGAGAGATTTAGATCCACAGTGTTTGTTGGGCAGGAAACTACCCGCTGCGGATGGGCCGAGCAGGAAGCTACTCGGCGGACTCATGATGAGGGCTTTAGTAACTCTCCAGTATCTTCTTAAGGCATCGTTCAACCTCCCTTGACCTGTAAAGCAGGGGAAGGGTGACCGTCATGGGTGACACGTGGCCGTTCCTTATCGGGAAAGTGCGATACTCCGTGATTCACGTCGTTTGTGCGAGTAAATCTCGATCGTTGGAAGATTCTTGTTGAGGCTATAAATACCGAAGGCATGTTGGTTTCTTCCTAGTCTTGCATCCTGTGAAGATGACCGGTCGCGTGTATACCATCAGGGAGATTGTTTCTCATGATGATGTATACATTTACAACCTTGATCGTTCCGAGGAGACGTACGAGGCGGTGATAGGCCGTCTAGAAGGCCATTGTGGGCGCATGCATCCCCGGCGATCTCCTATCCTTCAGGTGCTAATTTATGCGATATGGAAGACTTCCCCGGGTCTGTACAAGACGCTGTCTCCGCAGTTAATGGACAAGGCGTTTAACAAAATGAACACTATCCACGGGCTTGGTCTGATCTCAAAGAGTAGGCGGGATCGCTCAGTGGACCTCCTTCTTGAGAGTTTCCAGCAAAAGTTGGTCGTCGCATCTTGCTCGGCGGACGAAAATCCCAGGGAGTCTGTAGCTTCTAGGGGCCGTGAGTACCGTCGAAGGGAGCGGGTCAAGGCTGCTTAGGCTTAACTGGTGGATCTTTCTTCGGTGTATGATCAGTCGAAAATAATGTATTTTTAACACATCAATGTCCCCATCTTTTTCACTCATTTAAAAGTGTTCGGTATTCATATTTCACATATTAGCAAATCAGTCGTTAAATATCAGATTTCATGTGTTAGACTTTTAAACCGGCACTTTAAGGGAAATTGACCGCATTTCATGGCATTGCATCATCTCTGTATTTACGCAACACTTGTGTCGAGATTTGTGCAGGAAATTGCAGGAGCAAAGCCAAAAGAGCTGATCAAAAATATGCCAACTCAATGATTTCAGAGCTGGTAGCAATACAGAAGGAATTATAAAATTCAACAAATCAGATAAAGGCCCATAAGACAGCCCAAGAATTAACATTGAAGTTTCAAGCCATGAAGCCCCTAAAGAGCCGCGGAACCGCGGCGGGAGCCGGCTTGAGCCGCGGTTCCGCGGCGCTTTTGCCACGTCATCACTTGAATTTTGGTGCATAATTCTTCTCTCAGTGGCTACACCTCATTTTGACACGTCAAATTCCAGAATTCTCCAGAGTCTTCTGCCAGATCAGCAAAGATCATTAAGCAAGGCTAATCTTAATTAAGCTCCTAACAAACTATTTCTAGAAGCTCCCTCCTAACTAATCACATCTAGAAGCTTCTCCTCTAACTAACTTTTGGAGGGAAATTCAAATCTCCTCAACAAACTTTTGGAGGGAAACTTAAAATTCAAATCCTAGATCTAGGGTTTAGATGGCTATAAATAGGAACCTAGATCTAAGGGTTGAGGGTTCTTGATTAGTTCAATAATCTTTAGTCTTCTTCAATTTCTTCATCTTCTTCCACAAGTCTAGTGACAAGGCTTGTGTGAAACCCCAACCCTAATTCCACTCCAAATTCAAGATCTTGAGTACCAATCAAGCGAGAAGCCCTTCAACCTTTTAGGAGCGGAGCCGATCTCCAACCGAGCAAGTGATCCAAGCCGATCCGCGACTCACGGAGCCGAGCAAAGACAAATCGACGATCGAGTTCTTCCTCTTGTAGTTCTTGAGCGAATGTAATGAAATTGTTGATATAAATAAAAGGTGAAATTCTTTAATCTTGCTTTCTTTAAATTCTTGCATCATGATTCGATCTCAATTTGTGATTGTAGTTCTTGTTATGATGTTTGAGTAAAACTCCGCTCGTTAAGGAGTCGAGACGATCAATAGAATGATGATGTAACAAATCTTTAAACGATTCTTGAGTCCTACGAGTTTTGTAAACCCTAGCAAGTTCAAGAATCGATGACCTAGTTTCGTAGCGATGCTTTCTTGATTGTGATCGCTCGAAATTAGGGATCTACGATCGTTTCTTGAATTTACTAGAGGCTAGAATGTGAATGATATCAACGAAAGAATAAGGGATAAATGATGAAACCCTAGTTTCACTAGAAATCCCTAATTCTCGTCGATCATCATCGATCTAGTATCAATTCATCGAAGGATAAGAATACGTAATTGTAAGATTACATCACATCTATAGATCCGATCGATTCCTACGAGCCTCATTTCGATTCTTGATATTTGGTTTGGAAAAATCAACAAACTATCAATTCTTGATTCTATCTTTTTCTTGTTATTAGATCTAGATTTTTCTAATTCTTGAACTTCAATTCTTTAAATCATGAATTGTTTTGTTTTGTTTTCTTTAAAGTTTCGACTCATCTAATTCAAAAGACGAACGATTACATTGTCCCTGTGGACGATCCGCACTCACTTACAATCTACATCCGACACCGTAGTTGATTGCGGTCGAATAATTTTTGGTTGTGATTTCTTTACAATTTTTTTCATTATACACATCAAGAATTTTATTCAATCAGTGTACCATCGACAATGTTTCCTTAATCCTCGCCCTCTTTTGTTGTAATTTTTGTAAGGTTGGGAAGCCCATAATATCTCTGTTCCCTTATAAAAATTCAGAAAGAAAAAGGGAAGGGGAAAATTCCCCACCAATGGAAGCATCACATGTAAGCACGTGATCATTAATCCCTTACAAAGAGACTTAGAGAAGGAAAAGAAAAAATTCTTGCTAGTGGAGCATCACGTGCAAGCACGTGATGCATCCGTATGCAGAGTAAGCGACTCCATTTAGTAGGCGGCAGCTAAAGTCTCACGTGTAAGCATGTGATCGTCTTTCACACAAAACGTGTGGGACTCAGTTATAAAATAAACAAAGAAGCTCACGTGTTACCACGTGATGCCTTCCCTCTGTTTGGACTCCTGCATACGAACAAACCAAATTAATTCTGTGAGGGGTCACGTGGTACATGTGATGGCTCCTATTCCTTCTGAACAGATAGAATTAAATTCTAAACAAAGGGATCAAAAGCGCTATTTTGGAAAATATTTTCTTGGATATTTCTAAACAAGAAAGATTGCACTCTGTAAAGCAGAGCGCCGTTGGATTAAAAATCCAATGGTGATTAAAAATCACCAATTTACAGAAAAATTATGTGCAAGAAAATATCTTCCTAAACTTCTAAGAACAACAAAAGAAATATCTTCTGTAAAACAGAAGTCCTTGGATTAAAAATCCAACGGTGAATAAAATTCACCGATTGATCTAAAAGATCATTTTGGTTGATCAAAATCTCTCAATGAGAGATTTTCTGAATAAATTGATTCTTTCTTTCTCCTATAAATAAGAGCAAAGGGACAAAAAAAAGGGAGAGAGAAATAGAGAGAGAAAATTCCCTCGTAAGCAAAAGAAAAGAGAATTTAATTCTCCAGAAAGAAAAAGACCTCCTCAAGGACAAAAAGAAACCCTAGGTAAGGGAAGAAACAAAACACAGAACCTTTTATATCTTCTTCACCTTCACAAGAGTTCAACTCTTCTAAAAAGAACTTAGTTCTTCCTCTAATTGAAGATCTGCAGAAGCACACATCCCCATAAGTTGAGAATTTAATTCTCATCGGGGAGATCTGTTATGCAGATTCAAAACCTAGAGGGGAATTGAGTTCAAAGAATTTAATTCTTTCAACAGAGCATATAGGAATTTAATTCCTCTAAATAAAACTAGGGTCTAACCCTATAAAAGAATTTAATTCTTATTAAATAAGGGGCTTGAAAGTCTCAAAACTCAAGATATCCATGCACATAAAGAAAAAAGAGATTATCGCCCAACATGATAGATCACGTGCGCCCACGTGAGCACCTTTGTTGAACAAAAGAGAACAATTGGGATCAGGTCACGTGACCCCTGAGAAGTGCTCAGCACTTATAAAAGAGAAAAGGGGAAAAACCCTATTTTTGGGGCGCCTCACGTGATCCCACGTGACCCCCGAGAAGAGCTTAGCACTTGTAAAAGAAAAATAAAATCAAAGAGGCAGCGCTCAACGCTAAGCGCCTCACGTGCCACACGTGACCCCCAACTTTTAGTGTTTAACACTATTTCAAGCGCCTCACGTGACCCCACTGAGCGCCTCAAATTTTTAGTGTTTAACACCGCTTCAAGCGCCTCACGTGACCCCACGTGAGTACCTCAACTTTTAGTGTTTAACACTACTTCAAGCGCCTCATGTAACCCCACGTGAGCGTCTCAAATTTTTAGTGTTTAACACTGCTTCAAGCGCCTCAGATGACCCCACGTGAGCGCCTCAACTCTTAGTGTTTAACACTACTCCAAGCGCCTCATGTAACCCCACGTGAGCGCCTCAAAATTCTTAGTGTTAAACACTGCTATAAGGCCTCACGTGGGAGCACGTGAGCGATGACCATATACTAGTGTTTAACACCATAAGAGGCCAGCTTCAAACCCCAGATTGGCTAAGTCTTTCCTGAGATTAAATCTCTAAATAAACCGAGCCTCCATGCTCATGACTGATGACTTCTCAATCTGAAATCTGGTTCAAGGGTACATCTCTTCATACCTCTGATACATGTCGTTGTAATTTTTCAATGTCTTCAGAGAGATGGAGAGTCCCAATAACCAAAAACTTTTGGTGCATCCCCAAACGGTTTAACCAAAAACTTGTTGGGGCATTGGTAACACCGAACGGCATCACAAGAAACTCGTAATGTCCGTATCGGGTCCTGAAAGTCGTCTTGCATACATCCTCGGCTGCTACTCTAATTTGATGATATCCAGAACAAAGGTCCAACTTCGAGAATACCTTGGCTCCACTTAGCTGGTAGAATAGGTCGTCAATGCGCGGGATTGGGTACTTGTTCTTTATTGTGACCTTGTTCAGCTCCCGATAATCTATACACATTCGCAGCGATCCATCCTTCTTCTTTACCAATAGAACTGGTGCACCCCATGGTGAAGCGCTTGGCCGAATAAATCCTTTCTCTAATAGCTCTTCAACCTGCTTCTTCAATTCCGTCAACTCAACTGGTGCCATTCTATATGGGGCTCTGGATACTGGGGCTGTACCTGGAGTCAAGTCGATTGAGAACTCCAAAATTTGAGGAGGTGGTAGACCTGGTAGATCTTCAGGAAATACGTCCAGAAGGTCCCGAACAATTTCTGGGACTGGGCTCTTATCAATCTCCATAGCTATCAGCTCCTTAGGCTTTGCTCTGTATTTAGCTGGCTCCAAAGATTCGCTTCCGCCCTCGAAAATAAACTCCGGGTGATTGGGAATGCGGAAGATCACATTCCTTGCATGACAATCGATAACCGCATGAAAAGTGCTCATCCAGTCCATCCCAAGAATTGCGTCGTAACTGCCTGTCCCAATCAAAAGGAAATTCGCATAGAATTCCCTGCCACACACTACAACCGTGCATAACCTACATTCTCGACTAGATATTATAATGCCATTACCCGTATGAATTTCCCATCCCTTTGTTAGTGGTTCATGTGGTATTGAGTGTGTATCAGTGAAATGCTCAGACAAGAAACAATGCGATGCTCCAGAATCAAATAGTACTCTAGCTGGCAAGGAATGTACGAGTAGAGTACCTGTAACCACGTCTCCTGACGCCTCTGCCTGCTCGGCGGTCAAGGTGAAAGCCCGTCCCTGACCGCGACCTGTAAAGGGTTGTCTCTGCTCCTGCGGCCTCTGCTGTGGCGGTCCAGAACCTCCCTGTATTTCTGCTCGCTCAGGGCAACTGCCAATCTTGTGTTGACTGGAACCGCAAATCAAGCACTGTCCCTTGGCACGGCGACAGTCCTTCTGGGTATGTCCACCTCTACCGCAATAGCCGCAAACTACGCCCTGTCTCTGGGGGCGATGCTGTGGTACGAACAGGCGCTTCATTTGTGTGGTTCCTGGCCTGTGAACCGGTATGGCTCCTCGAGATGGCGCGTGGGTACGTGCTGGAACGACTGGGGGTCTCCTGAACTTGTTAATCAATTGCTCCTGAACTCTCGCCGCGTTGAGTACCTGTGCGAAAGTCTGTAAATCCAACGATGCAATCAACTGCTGCAACTCAAAATCTAACCCCTGAAGGAAACGCCTGGCCCTGGTGACCTCTGAGGCGACCATGTATGGAGCAAAACGACTCTGACGGTTGAACTCTGCCGCATAAACATCCACTGGGCGTCCATTCTGTTTCAAAAGAATAAACCTCTCCTCCATTTCTGCCTTGGCTGTGGAAGGAAAATAATGATCTAGGAAGCACTCCTTAAACTTGCTCCATTCGATCGGCCCGTCAAGTCTTCTTTCTTCCACCGACCACCATGTACGGGCTTCGTCTTCTAATTGAATCTTTATCACGTCCACTCTGTCTTCCTCTGGAACCCAGGCGGCTGTCAATAAATTCTCCATGTTTACCAGCCATTGCTCAGCCTCAAGGGGTTCAGCTAGCCCTGTGAATGCAGCTGGGTGTGACCGTCGGAAGTCTGATACGGTACCAGCCCTAGCCTGATAAGCTGGTGGAGCAGCGCCCTCGGGGGCGGTAATAAGTGCGGAGGGTCCCCCTGCGGCGGTAATCGCCCTGAGTCCCTCAGTGAGTAAATCTGTCTTTCTCTCCTGAGCTTCCGCGAGAGTGGTCAGTGCACTAAGTATTCTTTCTGTGCGGTCCTGAGAGCTGGAGTCCGAGGAGGGGTCGTTCGGGGACGTCATATCACTGGAAGATTCAAAAGGATAAGATCAGATTCAAGGATGGAAATCAAGAGTAGTGAAACAAGAATAACGTAATACAGCATAGTTAATGTTATCCCTTGATACTAAACACAGGCTCTGATACCAACTAAACCATGTCACGCCCCGCTTCCCAAAGTACGGAAAACGAGGGATGACTAGGCCAGCCATGCTCCTACGGTCAAAGAATCATCCCGCCGTAGTCACACTTCGGCTTCTAGCATTACATGGTAATCAGTAAATAAAGCACAGTATTAAAGGAATCACATCACTAATTTATTACATTAATATTCCATTGTTCACACATTACTGATAACAAGAACAATTACTAACCAAAGTCAAACTCACGATCACTTTTATGGAAAGCAGTAAAGATAGAAAGTACACCAGACTATATCTCTGTGAACTCGAAGGGTAGATCCGTCTCCTGTGCTGGTCCTCCCGCGGGATCTGAGCATGCATACTCAGGTCGTCAGAGCGACACAAAAACAATATTATTATAATAAGATGAAACAGGTATATGAGGTAATATTGGTGTAAGAACAATGCAAGTAATCACTATGTCACTATATGATGCAGAATATGTTATGTGTCCCTATCGGTCTCTAGGTCATGTTTGAAATCACATAGTGGAAGGAGGATCATGTTTAACAGGAGTCTCGTACATACCCGAGACAACGGCCCACATGCCCGGGACATAACCCTGCCGGATCGCGAGATCCTACCCTACATGTATCAGTATCACGGTTCGAATGATCATCCTCTAAACACGGTCCCGCTAAATACGATACTCTTTCCATTTTGATTTCCCCTTTTTCCCCAGGTTCTCACTAGTTATGATCTTGATTTAGTCGTGTACGAGTATACCAATGGCACGGTTTTATCACTGTTCACTGTATTAATCACTGTCACGAATATTCATTTTCCATTGGTGTACTCGTCACTCCTAAACCAACATCTATCATGCACGATAATGCAATGTCCACACGCACTAACACTGAATATATGGCAAGGGTATGATATATGTATGTATGCTACCAATAAGCTATGTATGTTATGAATCAACATGCATGTCAATGACTAAAATAAATTGCATAAATTAATATGTTAAGAATTCAGCAAAATGATACATGTAAGATAAATAGAACACTCAGTCAGCAATTCATCAAAATTTGTTTCAGTTCAATCGGGATTCCGGTTTTCAAGATATAGCTGTTTCATTTTAAGTGCTCGCGGCTGGAAATTCAGTTTCAGAACTGAACGTCCGTTTCGCGACACGAATTGCACCCGATTGGGCTCAGAATTTAGCGATGATACTGTTGAATGAAATCTATGGTTTTCAATAGAGTATTCAACTCAATAGACGGATCATCAATCGCATCTGTACGTTAAAAGTTATACACAGTTTAATCTCAGTGTGTCATTTCTGAATCTGTTCTGGACAGTTATACGTTCTGCCCTTTTAAATACAGTTTAAAATAGCAAATGGCGATGAAACGAAATGGAACCACCTGTTTTATTTAGCTAACAGAGTTATCTTTAATCTACTGTAGAGTTCCGCAACATACGACTTCAAGAAACACAGTGACACAAGTATTGGGACAGTACACAATAACCAGAAACGCTCTGGACTGCAGTCCAGAGTCGCATTCCGATCTAATTATCATCACGGTTACAGAACAGAAATCATTGCAATTTTACATAGGGTTAAAGTTCGTCGAGTCGGCTTCGATTTAAGCCCTCGAACGCATCATTCCAGTATGTATGTAATTTACGGTGATTTTATTCATTTTCAGATACGAGAAAATATTGGTTTTAACGGCATGTCTGGGGGTATCAATTTTTGTCACTAACAATCGTATTTTCCAGCGAGATTCATACACGATATTCATCACCATATGGGCCAACATAAAATGTCGGTTTCCGTCAAAATAAACAATTATTTCCATTGGGATTTAGCATCGAACACATAGGTCACATTATGTATCGGAAATCGGTAAATTCGTAAACCAGATAATTTAGGGTTGTACTACTATTATTTTAGCATGAAGCAAGTAAACACTTGCCTGGAAACGTCTCGGGGTCGTACGGCAGCAGTGACGTCACGGACGCGTGATGTACGCCGTGAAACCGATTCGCGCGAGCTTGGATCGAGATGCGGATTTGACGTCGGAGTTCCCGGAGTCGTCTCGCGCTCGCTGGAAGTATAGAGTGGTGCTCTGTGGGTCTCCCGGGTGTGCTGGGGTCGACGATGTCGGCGGTGGTCGCTCCGGCGATGTGCACAGTGAGTGCTCGCAGTGAGGGGGAAAATGTGGGTTTTGGAGAGAGAGGGTGAGCAGTGGGGGTCGGGTTTGGAGTGATGAGGATGGTGCTGAGGATGTAGAGGGTCACAGGGATGGTTCAGGTGAAGTGGGGGGGTTCGTCGGCGTCGGTTGCCGCGGGTTGGTGTGCAGGGGAGTGGGTGCAGGGGATCTCGAGTTGATGGGGGTGTGAAGTCGTAGAGGGAGAAGGAGGGTGAATGAGTGGCTGTCGTCGTGAGTCGAGCGAAGTCGTGGGATGATCGCCGGCGGTGGAGGTGGCAATGGTTTCGAGGGAAAAATGGGTGTTCGGTGGTGGATAGAATTTGAGATTTTAGAACGAGGGAGAAGAGATATGAGGGTGAGAGGGATGAATGAGGGTGTGATAGGAAACGTCGGGGGTTGAAGTCGTGGGTGTAACGGCAGGAGCGGGGGCGTGAGCGTGGGCGCGAAACGCGGCGGAGGAAAGGGATCGCGCGCGTGAACAGTGGAGGTTACCGTTGGAGGAAGGAGAGGAGATGAACAGGGGGTAGCGGGTCGAGTAAAAGGAGGCGAGCATGGGTTAAAGGGAGTGGGCCGGGTTATAAAATAATTGAAGAATTATTTAAAAATTGAGATGTGGACTGGTGAGATTGGAATGGGAAGGGCCGGGCCAAAAATTAATTGAAGAATTCATTTAGAATTTTTTTTGTAAGTGGGCTGAGGGCAGCGAGCTGGGGGAAAATTATAAATTGGTTAATAAAGGAGATAATAGTGGGCTGAGGGAATGCTAACGGGCTGGGGCTAAATGATTAAAGAATTTATTAAGGAAATTTTGAGTGGGCTGAGGGAATTTAGTAAGGGTTTTAGTTTAATTGGCTTTGGTTTTAAATCTTGGGTTTTAACTTTTAGGGTTTGGAAAATATAAATATTAAGCTTAACAACCAAATCAAAATATGAAGGAATAAGAAAAGAAACTACTGGAAATAAGATAATAGGAACTTTTATTAGAATGGAAACGGGGATTTACATCATACCCCCCTTAACAAAAATTTCGTCCTCGAAATTTAACAAGGATACAAGAATACAATGTACTAAACAAAGAGGTGTGGATAACGATCACGGATGTCTTCCTCCCGCTCCCAGGTGGATTCTCCTGGGGAACGACCGCCCCAAGACACTCGGACTAACGGAATGACCTTATTCTTCCGCACTTTCTCTCTGCGGTCGAGAATAGTAGTGGGCTGCTCCTCGTACGATAAATTGGTACCCAAAACTAGCTCCGAATGGTCCAGAACATGGCTCTCATCCCGAACATAACGCCGCAACTGTGACACGTGGAAGGTATTGTGCACACCAGCTAGCGATGGAAGCAAGGCAAGTCGATAAGCCACCTCTCCTACTCGCTCTAGCACCTCAAAAGGTCCGATAAAGCGGGGACTAAGCTTTCCCCGACCTCCGAACCTGATAACTCCACGAGTAGGGGAAATCTTCAAGAACACATGATCTCCGACTTCGAACTCAAGTGCTCTTCTGCTGGTATCTGCCCAACTCTTCTGTCGATCCTGAGCCGCCTTGATACGCTGTCTGATCATTTGGACTTTGTCAACTGTCTGAACAATGAGTTCGGGACCCAGTAGTCTTCGCTCTCCCACATCATCCCAACATACCGGGGATCGACACTTCCGCCCGTATAGTGCTTCAAAAGGAGCCATCTGAATACTAGCCTGATAACTATTGTTATAAGAGAACTCGACTAAATGCAGATGGTCCTCCCAGGAACCCTGAAGGTCCAACATACAGGCTCTCAACATGTCCTCGAGCGTCTGAATCGTACGCTCGGATTGTCCATCTGTCTGTGGGTGATAAGCTGTGCTGAATTTAAGGCGGGTTCCCAAACTCTCCTGTAAGCTCTTCCAAAAGTGCGACAAGAATCTCGTGTCCCGGTCTGACACAATGCTGACTGGAACACCGTGAAGTCGCACAATCTCCTGCATATATCTTTCTTCCAATGATTCTGTCGATTGTCCCACTCGGAAAGGTAGAAAGTGTGCAGCTTTTGTGAGGCGATCGACGATAACCCAAATGGTGTTATTGCCCCTAGGGCTCCGTGGTAAGGCCGTCACAAAATCCATGGTAATGTGCTCCCACTTCCATTCCGGTATCGGCAGGGGTTGTAACAATCCTGCTATCCTCTGATGCTCCGCCTTCACCTGTTGACATACCAAGCACCTGGATACGAACCTCGCAATTTCCCGCTTCATTCCGTTCCACCAAAAGTGCTGCCTTAGGTCCTGATACATTTTTGTACTTCCCGGATGCACAGAATAAGCTGAACTGTGTGCTTCAGCCAATACTTCTTCTCGAACACCTCCCTTAGGTACGCAGAGTCTGCTACTGAATCTCAGTGAGCCATCTTCATGTATAATCAAATCCGTTCTCAATCCAGCTTCCACTTCCTCTCTGAACTTTTGCAATCGGGGATCATCCGCTTGTGCAGTCTTGATGCGATCCACCAGAGAAGATTGCACCTGTAGCTGCCAAAGATGGCTGAGTGCGTTCGGCGTAACGACTTCAAGTTCAAGTCTCTGAAAGTCCTCAATAATGCTACTCTGATCGGTCAACATCATGACCGCTGGCTTGCGACTGAGCGCATCTGGTACAACATTCACCTTCCCCGGGTGTACTGAAGGTCCAAGTCGTAATCTGCCATCAACTCTAGCCATCGGCGCTGCCTCATGTTCAGTTCCTTCTGAGTGAAAACATACTTCAAACTTTTATGATCTGTGTATACCTCCACTTTCTCACCCAAAAGATAGTGCCTCCAAATCTTTAATGCAAATACTACCGCAGCTAACTCCAAGTCATGCGTAGGGTAGTTCTTCTCGTGGTTTCTCAGTTGTCGAGCGGCATAAGCAACCACTCGGCCGTGCTGCATCAAAACACAGCCTAAACCCTTCCCTGAGGCATCACTGTGTATCACCAAACCACCTGAATCATCTGGTACAGTAAGAATAGGCGCCGTGGTTAATTTCTGCTTTAGTGTGTCGAATGCCTGAGTGCACTCCTCTGTCCATGTAAACGGCACGTCCTTCCGTGTCAGCCTCGTCAATGGTTCCGCGATTCTTGAGAAATCTTGGACGAATCTCCGATAATAACCTACCAATTCCAGAAAACTCCTGATCTCAGCCACTGACTTCGGCGTCGGCCAATCTCTGACAGATTCTATCTTTTCCGGGTCCACCGAAATGCCTTCGCCCGAAACAATATGTCCCAAAAACTGTACCTTGTCGAGCCAGAATTCACACTTGCTTAGCTTCGCATATAGCTTCTCTTCCCGAAGAATTTGTAGTACCGTGCGCAAATGTTCAGCGTGCTCTTCTCGGGTCTTCGAGTAGACAAGTATGTCGTCGATAAACACAACGACGAACGTGTCCAACTATTTTGCGAACACTCTGTTCATTAAGTCCATGAATATTGCTGGGGCATTGGTAACACCGAACGGCATCACAAGAAACTCGTAATGTCCGTATCGGGTCCTGAAAGCCGTCTTGCATACATCCTCGGCTGCTACTCTGATTTGATGATATCCAGAACGAAGGTCCAACTTCGAGAATACCTTGGCTCCACTTAGCTGGTCGAATAGGTCGTCAATGCGCGGGATTGGATACTTGTTCTTTATTGTGACCTTGTTCAGCTCCCGATAATCTATACACATTCGCAGCGATCCATCCTTCTTCTTTACCAATAGAACTGGTGCACCCCACGGTGAAGCGCTTGGCCGAATAAATCCTTTCTCCAATAGTTCTTCAACCTGCTTCTTCAATTCCGTCAACTCAACTGGTGCCATTCTATATGGGGCTCTGGACACTGGGGCTGTACCTGGAGTCAAGTCGATTGAGAACTCCAAAATTCGAAGAGGTGGTAGACCTGGTAGATCTTCAGGAAATACGTTCAGAAGGTCCCGAACAATTTCTGGGACTGGGCTCTTATCAATCTCCATAGCTGTCAGCTCCTTAGGCTTTGCTCTGTATTTAGCTGGCTCCAAAGATTCGCTTCCGCCCTCGAAAATAAACTCCGGGTGATTGGGAATGCGGAAGATCACATTCCTTGCATGACAATCGATAACCGCATGAAAAGTGCTCATCCAGTCCATCCCAAGAATTGCGTCGTAACTGCCTGTCCCAATCAAAAGGAAATTCGCATAGAATTCCCTGCCACACACTACAACCGGGCATAACCTGCATTCTCGACTAGATATTATAATGCCATTACCCGTATGAATTTCCCATCCCTTTGTTAGTGGTTCATGTGGTATTGAGTGTGTATCAGTGAAATGCTCAGACAAGAAACAATGCGATGCTCCGGAATCAAATAGTACTCTAGCTGGCAAGGAATGTACGAGTAGAGTACCTGTAACCACGTCTCCTGACGCCTCTGCCTGCTCGGCGGTCAAGGTGAAAGCCCGTCCCTGACCGCGACCTGTAAAGGGTTGTCTCTGCTCCTGCGGCCTCTGCTGTGGCGGTCCAGAACCTCCCTGTATTTCTGCTCGCTCAGGGCAACTGCCAATCTTGTGTTGACTGGAACCGCAAATCAAGCACTGTCCCTTGGCACGGCGACAGTCCTTCTAGGTATGTCCACCTCTACCGCAATAGCCGCAAACTACGCCCTGTCTCTAGGGGCGATGCTGTGGTACGAACGGGCGCTTCATTTGTGTGGTTCCTGGCCTGTGAACCGGTATGGCTCCTCGAGATGGCGCGTGGGTACGTGCTGGAACGACTGGGGGTCTCCTGAACTTGTTAATCAATTGCTCCTGAACTCTCGCCGCGTTGAGTACCTGTGCGAAAGTCTGTAAATCCAACGATGCAATCAACTGCTGCAACTCAAAATCTAACCCCTGAAGGAAACGCCTGGCCCTGGTGACCTCTGAGGCGACCATGTATGGAGCAAAACAACTCAGACGGTTGAACTCTGCCGCATAAACATCCACTGGGCGTCCATTCTGCTTCAAAAGAATAAACCTCTCCTCCATTTCTGCCTTGGTTGTGGAAGGAAAATAATGATTTAGGAAGCACTCCTTAAACTTGCTCCATTCGATCGGCCCGTCAAGTCTGCTTTCTTCCACCGACCACCATGTACGGGCTTCGTCTTCTAATTGAATCTTTATCACGTCCACTCTGTCTTCCTCTGGAACCCTGGCGGCTGTCAATAAATTCTCCATGTTTACCAGCCATTGCTCAGCCTCAAGGGGTTCAGCTAGCCCTGTGAATGCAGCTGGGTGTAACCGTCGGAAGTCTGATATGGTACCAGCCCTAGCCTGATAAGCTGGTGGAGCAGCGCCCTCGGGGGCGGTAATAACTGCGGAGGGTCCCCCTGCGGCGGTAATCGCCCTGAGTCCTTCAGTGAGTAAATCTGTCTTTCTCTCCTGAGCTTCCGCGAGAGTGGTCAGTGCACTAAGTATTCTTTCCGTGCGGTCCTGAGAGCTGGAGTCCGAGGAGGGGTCGTTCGGGGACGTCATATCACTGGAAGATTCAAAAGGATAAGATCAGATTCAAGGATGGAAATCAAGAGTAGTGAAACAAGAATAACGTAATACAGCATAGTCAATGTTATCCCTTGATACTAAACACAGGCTCTGATACCAACTAAACCATGTCACGCCCCGCTTCCCAAAATACGGAAAACGAGGGATGACTAGGCCAGCCATGCTCCTACGGTCAAGGAATCATCCCGCCATAGTCACACTTCGGCTTCTAGCATTACATGGTAATCAGTAAATAAAGCACAGTATTAAAGGAATCACATCACTAATTTATTACATTAATATTCCATTGTTCACACATTACTGATAACAAGAACAATTACTAACCAAAGTCAAACTCACGATCACTTTTATGGAAAGCAGTAAAGATAGAAAGTACACCAGACTATATCTCTGTGAACTCGAAGGGTAGATCCGTCTCCTTGATGGGGGTGTGAAGTCATAGAGGGAGAAGGAGGGTGAATGAGTGGCTGTCGTCGTGGGTCGAGCGAAGTGGTGGCGGTGGAGGTGGCAATGGTTTCGAGGGAAAAATGGGTGTTCGGTGGTGGATAGAATTTGAGATTTTAGAACGAGGGAGAATAGATATGAGGGTGAGAGGGATGAATGAGGGTGTGATAGGAAACGTCGGGGGTTGAAGTCGTGGGTGTAACGGCAGGAGCGGGGGCGTGAGCGTGGGAGCGAAACGCGGCGGAGGAAAGGGATCGCGCGTGTGAACAGTGGAGGTTACCGTTGGAGGAAGGAGAGGAGATGAACATGAGGTAGCGGGTCGGGTAAAAGGAGGCGGGCATGGGTTAAAGGGAGTGGGCCGGGCTATAAAATAATTGAAGAATTATTTAAAAATTGAGATGTGGGCTGGTGAGATTGGAATGGGAAGGGCCGGGCCAAAAATTAATTGAAGAATTCATTTAGAATTTTTTTTGTAAGTAGGCTGAGGGCAGCGGGCTGGGGGAAAATTATAAATTGGTTAATAAAGGAGATAATAGTGGGCTGAGGGAATGCTAACGGGCTGGGGCTAAATGATTAAAGAATTTATTAAGGAAATTTTGAGTGGGCTGAGGGAATTTAGTAAGGGTTTTAGTTTAATTGGCTTTGGTTTTAAATCTTGGGTTTTAACTTTTAGGGTTTGGAAAATATAAATATTAAGCTTAACAACCAAATCAAAATATGAAGGAAAAAGAAAAGAAACTACTGGAAATCAGAGAATATGAACTTTTATTAGAATGGAAACGGGGATTTACAGTTCCTCCGGAGGATGCTAGAAAAGAAAGATCAAGATGCAACGGAACAAGCGGATAATATAAAACAAATGGCGCTATTGTTCCAAGATATGGTGGGCATGATGATCCAGTCAGACCCTCTAGCTGAAGATCCGCCAATAATAATCGAAGACGACAGAGGGGTGACATCAAACCCTCTTCCGGCCTTTTCAACAGCAAAGGAGGAAACAATCTCGCAGGCTGCGCTCGATGATTATATAGCTCAATAGATACGAGCCCATCAAGCGAACGAAGCTGCTGGCCAAGTCGTCAGAACTGGGTGACCATATCCTAGCTGGTACGATCAGATTAAATATCCGCCAGGATACACGATTCCTAAGTTTCACGTATACAAGGGGACAGGAAATCCCCATCAACATATCATTCAGTTTAGGGCTCTGTGCGGCAACACTGGAGGTGACGATAAGCTACTGCTTCGCCAATTCATCGGCAGCTTGGCGGAGACGGCGTTCGAATGGTATTCAGAGCTTCCCAACGATTCCGTCAAAACTTTTACGGAGATGGAGTTGCTATTCACCCAGCGTTTTGCAAGCGCTAGCGAACACACCCCAATCACGGCATTGATCAATGGCAGGGTGAAGCCGGGAGAAACATGGGTTCAGTACGCGATACGGTGGCAGAACCTATGGTCGAAGTGCGAATAGCGCATAGAAAAGGCTCCTGCAGTAGGCATGTTTGTGGGAACCCTCGATCCGCAGGAGACCATATCCCGGTTTATGATGTTCTTCAAGCCGACCACTTTCCAGGCCTTGATCGACAAGCTGGCCCAAATGGACCAGATAGGCCATAGGCCTTCCTCTTCAAAGACGGAGCCTCGGAATGTAAAGGGAAAAGGGAAAGCAACCTTTGTCGCCAATGCTCAGCAACAGCCGAGTGGTCCAAAACCAGCTGACCGCCAAAACGACAGACAGCGATTTATCAACGAAAAATTAAAACGTCCTTGCTCATTCCCTCGGGATAAAACAAGGAGACTGTTCGAACAGGCGGTGCGCACCAGGCTCATCACTCTGCTAGATCCGAGATGCCCACTGCAGCCAGATGACGTCAACAATCCCAATTACTGCCCCTACCACCGAGTAGTAGGCCATCCAATCGAAGATTGCTTCATCTTCAAAGGCTGGATTGAGGATCAATACCAATAGGGCAAATTCGCACTGTCCGAGAATTGGAAAGTAAGCCCGTCCCAGCCGCACGCTCCTAAAAGGGTAGACACACCGGGGGCATCATGCTCATTTATAGAAGAAGCTCCATGGAAGGTCGCTCTTTCGGCCAAAACAAAAAAGAATGCTGAAGGATCTTCAAACATGCCCGGTGATCAAGTGGAAAAGTCCGCTGGAACCCGAGGTCATTGAGGAAATGCTGAAGCCGCGCCCGACGCCAAGAATTGGTAACGATGGGCAAAACGCCTAGGCCCAGCCGTCAAAATCTTCGAGAAGGAAGAAGAAGACCAAAAAGCCCGTAAAGCCTAATGACAAGCACACGGACCTGCAAAAACATATTGACGCACTGGAGGAATATAACCAAAAGGCGCGGACCCCGGTCACACTCCAAGAATTTCTCAACAATATCCTTGAGAGTGGAGATAACGACAATAACGACGGAGATGACTCGTCAGAAGAATCTGAGGATTATATGGCAAGCTGTCACATGATCTCTCACTCGTCACTAAATGTAGAAGAAGCTCATTCGGCGTTAGAAAACAACATAGAGGAGCTGGAGGCAGGATCGGAGCCAAAACCCTTTGAACCGTCTGACGAGATGATCGACATGCTGCCGAACGAAGCCCGTCAGAAGAGCAAGGCTGATCAGCAACGTGAAATGGCCATATTCGAAAGGGCCAGGCGTCAGCGTCAATTTGAAGAAGTCATGGTAGAGATAAATCATGAAACACTATAACCAGATCAAAGTGCACCTGCGGCAAACAAAAGCAAGCTTAAGATGAGAAAACGGTTTGCCAAAGCCTTGTCCGTGGGAATGAAGCTGCCACTGCCCAAAGAAGATATCCCCGAGGATACGCACCTTGACGAAGCAAACGTACATCTTAACTATTGCTTATACCATCAGAGGATTTCACTCTCAGGCGAAAAGATGAAAAGGCAATCCTCTTTTATCGATCCGCGGAAACCAAAGTGGAGAAAGAAATCTGGCAGGGTGCCGATTCTACGCTTGACAGGCTCCAGCCCATCCGTCTGCCCAGATACTATACAGAAGGATTAAAAAGGCTGTTGAGGCGCCAGGGCGTACCCTTCAAACAGACTGCTCGACAAGCTCAGTTCTACAACGGGATCTGGAACGTCCCCGGAACTCAGCGAAAATTGCCCAACGGGAGAATGAAAACGATCGGGCTTGGATATGTTCAATCCAAGAAACGGGAGCGATTCCATGGCTGCTACGTTTCCATGGTTGCTACGTTATACATGACCTCGATGAAGAAACGGATGCTCTTTTAAAAGACGCTGACGCTGAGCCAGAACGCAATCCTGTCATAAAAATGCTGAGTCCGTCATTTGAAGAACAGATGGACAAGCTAATAAGGGAAGCGGGTCAAAAGGTCCGGGATGACCACAACCTTGAAATGGCCATTTATGAGAAAGCCAGGACGCAGCGCCTCCTTCAGTAAGCTACGGAGAATGACGATTCCCTTCGTTGCCAGCCCGTCATACAGAAGACCCGACGTAGAGGCAAAAACAAGTCAAAGAACAAAAAAAACGTTCGGCAACGAAAAAGCGGGTCCAAGAAGCTTCGCGATCAAGGAAAGGTCAGCCGGAATCCATCACTGATGATGAAGATGGATTAGGAATATTCTTTTCCCCAAGACAAGATAAGGAAGATATTCAATCTTGTCATGAAATATCAAATGATTACGCTCCCGGAGTCCAAACACCCCTAACAAGCTGACGAGGTCTCTCACCCGGATTATTACTCCTATCACCGAGCGATAGGACATCCTCTCGAAGACTGCTTCACATTCAAAAACTGGGTCGAAGACCAATATCAACTCGGCAGATTCGCTCTATCCAACAGTTGGAGGGTAGCCCTACGGCAAAGCTATGTGCCAAAAGCGACGTATATCACGAGATTAGAACCAGGTCAATATCAGTCTTGGAAACAATCTCGTACCTGCCACGTGATAACGCGGTCAGAAGAAGGAGAGCGTGAGAAAATGGATGACCTCTCCCATTGCTTCGCAAATGAGGATGAAGATGAGTTGATCTCAGAACTTCCACCGGCGCCAAAAGAGCTGGAAGATGGGATACATACTACTGCGGACAACCTAAGGAAGATCGACTTGGGGACGGCAAACGACCCGAGGCCTACGTTCATCAGTGAGCTGTTGTCCGAAGAACAGGTAGCTACGCTAAGAGACGTGCTCATGCAGTATAAAGACTGCTTCGCATGGAACTATTCCGAGATGCCGGGGCTAGATCCAGAGATAGCTGTGCATAAATTAGCGATATCCCCGGACGTAAAACAAGCACCGAGGAGAATGCGGCTCGAACTTGAAATGAGCATCAACGCTGAAGTTAAGAAGCTAATCGACTCCGGCTTCATCCAAGAAGTTCAGTACCCTGACTGGATCACCAATTTCGTCCCAATGATGAAGAAGAATGGGACGGTGCGCATCTGCGTAGACTTTCGGGACCTCAACAAAGCTTGTCCGAAGGATGACTTTCCCGTACCGGTCACCGAGATGATGATAGACAACACGTCCACTCACGAAGTCTTCTCCTTCATGAATGGCTCATCAGGGTACAATCAAATAAAGATGCATCCCGAAGATCAGAAGCCTACCGCTTTCCGGACTCCTCAGGGCATATTCTGCTACAAAGTGATGCCTTTCGGTCTGAAGAACGTCGGCGCTACTTATCAGAGGGCCATGACGAAGATTTTCGATGACCTCATACATGAAATCGTTGAATGCTATATCGATGATCTCGTGGTGAAAAGCAAATCATATGAGGAACACTGGGAGCATTTGAAAATAGTGTTCCAGCGTCTTCGAAAATACAATATGAAGATGAACCCTCTCAAGTGCGCATTTGGAGTTTCCTTGGGCAAATTCCTGGGGTTCATCATCCGACACCGGGGCATCGAAATAGATCCATCAAAGATCAAGACGATTATGGAAATACCTTCGCCAAGAACTCTCAAGCAATTGCGGTTTCTCGAAGGAAAGCTCGCGTATATCCGGCGGTTCATAGCCAATCTTCCCGACAAATGCCGCTCCTACAGCCATTTAATGAAGAAGGGAACCCCGTTCGTTTAGGATCGTAAATGCCAAAGTGCATTGGACGAAATCAAGTAATACCTGCAGAATCCGCCGGTGCTGACCGCTCCAGTCAAGGGAAAACCCCTTATCCTGTATACAACAGCCCTTGAAGGTTCCTTGGGCACGTTATGGGCACAGGAGAATGGCCAAGGGAAAGAGAATGGCCAAGGGAAAGAGAAGGCCCTCTACTATTTGAGTCGAGTTCTCCTGGGGGCAGAAAACAACTACTCCCCTATCGAAAAACACTGCCTGGTATTGATCTTCGCGATAACGAAGCTCAGACACTATGCGTTGGCGCATGAGGTCCACCTTGTATCAAAAGTGGACCCTCTCAAATATTTGATGTCAAGAGCCATACTAGCAGGACGGCTCGCTAAATAGGCCCTACTCTTAATGGAATTCTTGATAACATACCGACCTCTCAAGGCAGTGAAAGGCCAGGCCATCGCCAACTTCCTCGCTGAATATCTGATACCTGCCGATTCACCCCTAAACTGCGAATTGCCAGGTGAACACGCGTTTGACACGATCGACGGGGAGAAAAGAGGGAGTGATACCAGGTGGGAACTCTATTTCGACGGGGCATCTTCCATGAAGAAGCGAAAGCACAGCTTCCCTATAATCAAGTCCGGGATAGGCCTCATCTTCGTGACTCCACAAGGAGGGATAATGTGCTTTGCTTTTTCCTTGATAGAGCCAAGGACAAATAATGAAGCAGAATATGAAGCTTTAACAGAAGGTCTCGAGATCGCTGTCGACATGGAAATCGAAAACCTCCTTATCTACGGAGACTCCCAGCTGGTAGTTAGTCAAGTAAACGGCAACTATCAGACGTGCAAACCAGAGTTGGTAAAATACGGCGAAAGAGTGCAACAATTGCTGACTCAAATACTTTCTACGTCCTGGAAAGCATACCGCGTACAGAAAATAGCAAAGCGGATGCATTAGCCAAACTCGCTAAAGAACTGGCTGACGAAAACCTCGATGACGTAAGGATCATTGTACAAAGCCGTCGGGTTCTTGCACCCGCGGAAATATCTCTGGAGTCGTCTGAAGAAAAGGAAGCGACCAAGCAAACAACCCTACAAATAGAGGACCCGAAAAAGGCCAAGGATTGGAGAGAAGTCTTTATAGACTGCTTCAAATCCCGTCAAACATATGAAGATGCATCCTCAAGACATCAGCTCATGAAATGAGCTCTGTCTTTCGCCTTCATCAATGATACTTTATATAAGAGATCGTTCGACTCTCTATGGCTGAGATGCCTGGGGCTAGAAGAAGCAAGAAGAGTCATCCAAGAAACTCATGACGGACTCTGCGGGTCTCATCAAGCCGGGCCAAAGATGAAGCTGAAGATCAAAAGGATGGGCTACTATTGGCCCACGATGATTCAGGATTGCCTCGAATATGCGAAGCAGTGCCATACGTGCCAAATTCATGGAGACTTTATCCACCAGCATCCAAACCCGCTACACCCAACGGTGGCTAGCTGGCCATTTGAAATGTGGGGAACCGGCATAATTGGGACCATTGAGACAGCGTCATCCAGAGGACATCGGTTCATATTGGCGACAACCGATTACTAATTGGGATCATCGAGACAGCATCATCCAGAGGACATCGGTTCATATTGGCGACAACCGATTACTTCTCTAAGTGGGCAGAGGCCATACAGCTAAAAGAAGTGAAGACGGAGAATATTCTCCATTTCTTCAAGACACACGTCATTTATCGGTTCGGTACTCCGCAACGGATTATCTCTGATAACGGGTCGGCCTACAGAAGTCACAGAATCAGCCGTTTCGCACAGCAGCATAATATAGACTGGAGATACTCTTCAGTCTACAATCCATGAGCTAACAGTCTAGCTGAGGCTTTCAACAAGACCTTGACGAAGATCATAAAGAAGACGGTGTCCAAAAATAAGAAGGACTGGCACGAGTGACTGCATGAAACTCTCTGAGCATATCGGACCACGTTCAAAACGGCTACGAACACAACGCCATTCGCATTGGTATTCGGCACTGAAGCAGTACTCCCCTTGGAGATAGAGCTACCCTCTTTACGAGTGGCGGTTCATTACGAGCTAACAGACGAAGAGAATGCCCATCTTCGGCTTGAGGAGATTGACGCCCTCGATGAAACTCGTCTCATAGCGCAACAAAACTTGAAGGCTTACAAAGCAAAAATGACGTGCTTATACGAGAGATTGACTAGACCGAGAACATTCCGCCAAGGCGAACTCGTGTTAGTTGTCAAAAGACCTATGATCCCCAATCATGCCAAACGGGGGAAATTCGAGCCGAATAGTGAGGGCCCATACATCATAGACAAAGTCTACTAAGGAGGGGCCTATCTACTCATAGACATACATGACGAAAGACCCTTCAGGCCAATAAACGGTCGTTTCCTGAAAAAATACTATGCCTGACAAGTCACGGCCTAAGTCAACGATAGATGACGACGCCTATGTCCGCTCGCTATCTTCCCAAGCCCAAACTCTATAAGTAGTATCCAGCGAAACTTTGCCTCAAAATCGCTACTGGACCGAAACGTCTTTAAACTAACAACGGACCAAAATGTATTTAAACTACTACAAACCGCAGCTTCCTAGGGCTAAACCAAAAAAAAAACGGTACGTCCATAAGGAAGATGGGCACGGATGAAAACCCGAAAGGGCTCCGTGAGTAAAAACAGCAAGGCTACCGGCGATGTTTGTGAAAACCCGAAAGGGCGCAGACTCGTGTTAAAAAAATGGTACGACCATAAGTAAGATGGGCACAGATGAAAACCCGAAAGGGCTCCATGAGTAAAAACAGCAGGGCTACCGGCGAGTCTGTGAAAACCCGAAAAGGCACAGACTCGTAAAAATTCATGCACACTGGCAAGGTCCTCTCGACCTTGTAAGGAGAAAATACCTGCGTGAGATCCTTACGACTCACAAGGGAGCAACACACTTAGGGATCCCCACGATTCATGAGAAGAAATTACACTTACGAGATCCTCACGACTCATAAGGAGAACCCTCTTATGATACCCTCACGGCTCATAAGATTCGAAAGCCTTAAGATACAGGGATCTAAACATGTTCTTAAGCCATCACACTTCCCAGACTGCCCAACAAACGGTTCAATGTTAACCCTTGTATACAATCCACGGGCACAAATAAACGTTTCCCCACCCAGTTCTACCAATGGCGCGAAATTTCCTCATGTGGTGAATGACACTTGTAAGTCCTCTCGGCTTATAAGGAGAAAACACTCTTGCAAGATCCTTACGACTTATAAAAGAACACACACTTAAGAATCCTCACGATTCTTTAGGAGAAAACGCACTTACGAGATCCTCACGACTCGTAAGGAGAAACATCTTTATAAGACCCTTACGGCTCATGAAGACAAAAGCCTTCGGCGACAGGATCCTAACCCTGTTTGTTAAGCTGCCTTTGTTCAAATCGACATAGGAAAATGATGATTCGCTCCTGGCAACGTTCCAGTAATAGGGATGCTGATGCCTAAATCGGTAACAAATTCCAAGTCCTTTCACGGCAAATGATGATTCACTTCTGGTAATATTCCAGTTGCAGCGATGTTGATGCTAAGATTGGCATCAGATTCCAAGTTCCATACTCGCAGCAAAAAGTCAGTGAGTTATAAATGCATATGAAATAGCCGAAATGATAGGGCAACTTGCAACAAAATCAGCAAGTAAAGGATATGCATGCAAAAATAGACAAAATGATTTGGCAGCTCGCAATAAAAAGCAGCGAGTAAAAAGAAAAGTAACCGAAATGATTGGGCACCGCGAAAAAATAGCCGAAATGATTGGGCAATCGCGACTTTCGCGATATAAAAAGCTGAAATGATAGAGTATCGCGGAAAGAAATTAAAAAATGAAATGAAACTTTTTACCCTACAGGTGAGTCCATACTGACCCCTGTATACAATCCATGGGCATAAACGAAAAAGGAATCACATGTCCCCCACCAGATCCTGTCAAAAGGGAAAGTCAGAGCTCGACAGCAACATCTTCATCCCAGAAGACCAACAATGACGTTCCTCCATATGCCAGCAGGGCGCGGACGCGACACCATCAATCGGAGCCACAGCAAAGACCCCAGTTCCAAGACTCTACGGTTCACAGACAACCTAGAGTCAGCCCCGACACCGCAGAAAGCGGAGCAAGTCAACCCGACCCCGTCTCGGAAATACGTCAGGAAATGACCCCGTCGCGGAAATACGTCATCGAATGACCCCGTAGCGGAAATACGTCATCCAATGACCCTGTCACGGAAATACATCAGCAAATGACCCCGTCTCGGAGACACGTCAGCAAATGACCCCGTCTCGGAAACACGTCAGCAAATGATCCCGTCACGGAAATACGTCATCCAATGATCCCGTCACGGAAATACGTCATCCAATGACCCCGTCACGGAAATACGTCAGCAAATGACCCCGTCTCGGAAACACGTCAGCAAATGATCCCGTCTCGGAAATACGTCAGCAAATGACCCCATCGCGGAAATACGTCAGCAAATGACCCCGTCATGGAAATACGTCATCCAATGACCCCGTCGCGGAAATACTTCATCCAATGACCCTGTCTCGGAAATGCGTCATCCAATGACCTCGTCTCGGAAATACTTCAGCAAAATGACCCCGTCATGGAAATACGTCATCCAATGACCCCGTGTCGGAAATACGTCAGCAAATGACCCCGTCGCGGAAATACGTCATCCCATGACCCCGTCGCGGAAATACGTCATCCAATGACCCCGTCTCAGAATTACGTCAGCAAAATGACCCCGTCACGGAAATACGTCATCCAATGACACCGTCGCAGAAACAAGTCAGCCAACGACCTCCCCGTCAGAGCAATGCTTCGACTCGGAAACAAGTCAACTCACCAACCACTTACGAGTCCTCTCGACTTGTGAAGGAGAAAATTCTTTTATGAGATCCTTACGACTCTCAAGAGAAAACGCACTTAGGAATCCTCACGACTCCTAAGGAGAAAATACACCTACGGAATCCTTTCGACTCATAGGGAGAAAAGTCTTTATGAGACCCCCATGGCTCATAAAGTTGAAAAGTCTTAGGCGGCAAATCCTAACCCTGTTTCCTAAGCCATCGATGCCATACAAGCAGGTCCAAACCGACTCTTGTACATTATTAACAGGCCACACTCTCCAAAGTCGAATCTTAATAAGGAGGGAAACAACCATTTACGAATCCTCTCAACTCGTAAAGGGGAAAAATTCTCTTGTGAGATCCTTACGACTCTCGAGAGAAAGTACACACTTAGGAATCCTCACGATTCCTAAGGAGAAAATATACCTACGGGATCCTCTCGACTCGTAGGAAGAAAAGTCTTTATGAGATCATCACGGCTTATAAAGTTGAGAAGTCTTAGGCAGCAGATCTGAACCTGTTTCCTAAGCCGTCGTTGTCCTGCGAAGTGATCAAGATAGATTATCTACAAAAAGCATTTGTTAAAAGGGACACGCCACCATGAAACAAAATATGTCTTTTATTCATAAATCCAAATGAATACAAAGTACAATCTATAAAAGAATCAAAAAATACTCTCATTCAGGGGTAAGTACAGAAGGTGAATACAAAAATATATATATATCTTCAGGCCGGCGGACGATACAATAAGTTCGTCAATTCGTTATTCTTCCGCTGGGCCTCGGCTTCAAGCTTTATTATGGCCACAAGACGGGTCTCCGCCTGAGACTATTGAGCCTGGTACGAGGCGAGCCGACTCTCAAGCTCCCTTTCAGCTACTTTGTGAGCTTCAACCATCTCGCGGGTAAAAATAACGGCTTTATCAAGAGCTACCACCTCCGTGATAGGTTCTTGAAGCACCCACCAAAGTTCGTACGCACGAGTCGTCTTAGCAGTGAGTTGATCTTGAAGTTACCCCAAAGCATTTGAAGCTAGCTCCCTCTCCGAAAATTTCTGGTTGAGCCTCTTTTCGCAGGACTGAAGATTAGCGGCACACCGCTCAATCCACCCCCGCAGGCTCACCTTGGCAGTTAAGAGCTCGGAAGGAAGGCGGATACACTCGAGATTATGTAAGCAAGCCTCCACTCTGCGACAATACTCAACCCAGACGCGTACCAATGCTTCATCATGATAGGTGGAGAGGATGGACAAGGAAGTATTGGCTTCGACAGCAAATTCTTCGGCCGGGATAGAGGTACCAGCGCGAAGGTCTTTAATGAAAGCCGTCAGGGAATGGATGCTTTGCTTCGCCATCCTTTCGGATGCACGCCAGGCATAGGGACCCGGTGGCATGAAGATCCGAGATTCCAACGGAGTTAGGGTTGGCAGAGCTGTCAAGGTTTGTGAACAGTCAGTGAGAGCCACAAACATGAAATAGGTAAATCAATGCCAAAGATAAAAGCCTAACTTACCCGAAGTCATGCAAGGAGGGTTTGAGAGATCCCCAGGCCAGGATCTCGACTTCGTCATTAGCCTCCAGAACTGTGGAGCACATATCAACGTTATTATAAAGAATAATAATAAAAAAAATAGGGGTCAAAGAACACCAACCTTGCTCAGAAGAGAGGATGATGCTTTGCGGGGATATTTTCTATGGGGCGGCCATCTCGAGCAGACGCTGAAAAGACTTCCTGGGGGATAGATCCACGATGGACACCGCCATCCCTCGTAATTCTGAAAAGACAGAAAGATTCAGATAATGGAAAGATCATTAAAACAAAATATAGAAGACTACCTTCGATGCTCCTCCCGCTTTGAACTGGAGGGATAGCAGATTCGGCAGCCTCCTCTGTACCCTCAGGAACATCACCGAGGACGTGGGCTGGTGTAGCAGCTTCCAGTCGCGAAACGATATCTGCCATTTCAGGCTCCAAGGAGGGAACAATGGATCCATCGGGTCTATAACCGACAAGGTCGCCTCTGTGGAAGGTGTAGACAATGAAGAAGTAGAGGCTATCATCGGAAGCTCCGTAGCAGGAATAGCAGCTATAACAATCTCCTCCGCACCTGCCGGTGCCTCATCGGAGACATTTGTAAAATCCACAGGCGGAGCACGACTTGGACTCAAATCCTCTTTCATCACCGAAGTCCCTGCAAAGTTTTACACGAAGATAAGGAGATATAAAAAGCAATACAAATTATTTGCTGAAAGGAAAAAATACGGAAAGCATACATACCGATGCGCCAAGATACTTCTAGTATGGCTTTTTCAAGCCGTCGTTCCTTCCTGAGGAAGTGTGCTCGCCGGGGGTCAAATGCAGATTCATTTCCACCGGTCTTTAATGCCAGCTCATCTTCGGAAGCGGCTGAGATAGGTTGCTTGAGAGCTATCTCATCTTCCCATCGCTTAGGACCCATATGTACCCTCCGTAGTGATGGGGGATCTTCATAGAATATGACGGGAGGGTAAAATTTCTTCGGGACGCCCACGTTCTCAGTTTCGTCTTGTGAGTGCCTTATAGCCTCAGCCAATTGTGCGGCTTCCTCGGCAGACGAACCCGGAAAGAGAAGACCGTCATCCGGCTCTTGCATGGATATTGGCTCGTCTTGAACAATAGGCTCGGATTCCAGCAAAAAGTCAAACAGACCGATGACCGGCTTCTTTCTCCTCTTCGACCCAGAATTAATGCTGGAAGAAGATCGTTTCCTTCCCTTCGACGCTTTGGTGTGATGTTGATCCACTTCGCCTCCACTATCCACTTTTGGCGACACCACTGCTGATAGCGTCGCCACTAATGGCACTGCCGCTGGCGCTTCGGCGAAAGCCTTTGCTTGAGCTCTAGTGCGCATTGGCATCCCTGCAGTAGGAGGAATCGATTCGGTTTCTGCGACTTGCGAGATAAGGACCATGCCGCCATCCCTCAAGAGAGGGCGAACAACTGACCGCGGTCGCAACGGAACGCTGGCAGCTTGGGTTGGAGCAGGAGTCTTATACTCGAATAGTACCCGCCTCTCCTCAGTAATAATAGGACCAACCCGATGGCGATACCAGCCTACAAAGGACCCTACAGGCCTTGGGAAGTAGTCAGGTTCTGGGATCATGAACACAGAGCCAGTGTGCAGCCGCATGAAGTGATGAATGACGTCGCGAATAACTCCCAGAGATGAGGTAGGCTCAACCAAAAACGCTTCGAAGGGGACACCCTGATTATAGCCCAATTGTCGAGCGAAGCGGTGCGGATTATACCGCATGAGGCGGGCCGTATCATTCCGGCGGAACACCAAATAGCCTGGCCTAATCGAATACAAATGCATGATCTCCTTAGGCTTTAAAGATGGTGCTCCCCCTTTCGACAAGTCGAATAGCTGTTGGATGGGCCCGCCAGGGCAGAAAGAATTCGATCAGTAAACACCATCCCACCCTCATTAGCATATGTATTGAGCAGAATGGGGAGGGCCCCTAGCTGAGTCGGATCGGGAGCGGAGGCATCCACCAATCTTATAACTCGCGGGAAGGTGTAGGAGTCATAGAAACTCGGCTGTCGATGTGCTGCGAATGCCCCCAGCACATGCATTTCGATCCAAGATGTGAAGTAATGAAGGGGGAGATTCACAACATCTACACCTAGAGTCGAAGCGTTGGCTGCAACACTTAACCCATGATAAAGGTGTGATACTCCCGCAATACCAACGGCCAACCTTTCCCCTTCAGCTGCACGATGGGCAGGGTAGAAGGAAGAAGCTCTCATGAAGCGGCGGTGGGTTGGTATCGCAAACCAACTGAGCCAGAAGCTAATAAATCCGACGCAGAAGGTCTCTTCGTCTATGCCGGGGGCCGCAATTGCATCAAAAGACACGGCCGACGTGATCGGGATGTAAAACTGTGGTAAATCTTCTTCTTTGGCCGGCAACTTATTCAACCCAAACCCAAAAGGGTCGTCGATACTCGCAAACTTCGGGGCATCCTTGGATAGAGCATCTTCCCAGATGAAGCAGGCGATGAAACTCTCGAAAGTGACGCCCTGCCTCTCTGACTTCGCAAACAATCTGTCGAAGATACCCAGAGCCTTGATTAGACTAGGATACTTATGACGGACAGCAGTTTCGGGCGTCAGGCCGTCAAGCGTAGCCGGCATGGTGGAGAAAACATATTCATCTGGAGGCAGCAACTCCTCATAATGCTCACCCCTGATTGGCAACCCCGAAATCTCACGAAACTCATCCAATGAAATAGGCACCTCTCGATCCCTTAGCAGAAAGTTGTTGGTAGGCAGATTCCATTGGTTTACGAAAGCTTTGATCCACCAGACGTGAGGAGCCTGATAATGGAATAGCGACGCGTATACTGCCTGATACAACCTAACCTTTTGCAGTCTTGCGCGATGGGCGGAAAGAATGTAGCGAGCCCAAATAAGGTAGCCCACCGGGTGCCGAGGAGTAACGCCCACTTTATAGACCTGCCCCTAAGGTCGAGCTTCACCATGGCAAATCCGACGCCCCAAGATATCTATAGCCGGCAAGGGCTGGTTGGGTATCCCGGGTGTAGAGGGCTCCAGCCGGCCTGAAGAAGTCCAATTGGTCACCTCCACCGCGTAAGCAGTCTGTGGGCGTTCCATCGGCAATATAGGGCGAAGAGGTTCCGCTGGCTCTTCGCAAATAAAACTTCGACGCCCCGGGATGATGTAGACATACCAAGTGCCCCATAAGAGCAGACTTGTCCGGTCTTTATCATGAGCTCTGATCATCGGCATTGCCTACTCATCCGACGGCGATTGTGGAAAAGCGGAATCCGAGCGGGTGTAAGGGAAATAAGGAAGAGAAGCCATTGTTCCTGAAATAAGGAAAAGAAGAAGCATTAGTGAAACCCATACACATACATACATACATACATACATATATATATATATACATACATACATACATACATATATATATACATACATACATATATATAATAACAAAAGGAAACGACAAGATATCTGTCTTGCGGGACCACTGCCTACAAAACACATGGACCCCACAAAATCAATATGGCGGCTCACTAATGATAAGACAGGGCAATCATTGTGAGAATCAAGAAGATCCTCAGTAAACAGACATTGGAATTCAAACAATTCTTTGGAAAATAAGTTCTGTTAAGTTACCAACAAATTCAAATTTGTGCGAATAAGGGTAAAACCCTATGAAAAGGTTTTCAAGAACACCAGGAAATAAAATTCCCAAAGGGTCCTCCAGATCTTTCAGAGCTAAGCTCTTCGCTTTAGGAATTAAATTCCTTTTTATATGATGGAATTAAATTCCAGAAACTCACAAAAAACATATATGAGAAATAAAATCCTATGAATCCTTAAAAACAGAGGTGAATGTTCGAGATATGGAAGTTTACTGATCAAAGATCACATCTTTAGATCTCTAAGTGAATAGGTTTCTAAGGAGAGCAAAAGCTCTCATGATGGATTTAAAATCCAGAAATTTTTTGTTCAAGAAGAAAAGTTTTTTTATGATGTGCGGGATATTTACCTAAAAAGGGTTTTCTTTTTTACATAGTTAAACTCTGGAATTATAATGACAGAGAACTAAGCTCTGAGGAAGAGAATTGAATTCTGAAAGAAAACGAAAGAGGAAGAAGATGAAAGAACGGAGGCGTTACAGAGACGAGACCCCTGCATTTATAAGACATGATGGCAAACGGTTCATCTTCCTCGTTCCCTAGGCAGATCCAACGGCTGTAAAGGTGACAGCGTTGCACTCACATGTAAACCACGTGAGAACAATGCTGTGGGGGCATTTGTTCCCTTATAAAAATTCAGAAAGAAAAAGGGAAGGGGAAAATTCCCCACTAATGGAAACATCACGTGTAAGCATGCGATCATCAATCCCTTACAAAGAGACTCAGAAAAGGAAAAGAAAAAATTCCCGCCAGTGGAGCATCACGTGCAAGCACGTGATGCATCTGTATGCAGAGTAAGCGGCTCCATTTAGTAGGCGACAGCTAAAGCCTCACGTGCAAGCACGTGATCGTCTTTCACAAAAAACGTATGGGACTGAGTTATAAAACAAACAAAGAACAAAGAAGCTCATGTGTTACCACGTGATGCCTTCCCTCTGTTTGGACTCCTGTATACGAACAAACCAAATTAATTCTGTGAGGGATCACGTGGTACACGTGATGGCTCCTATGCCTTCTGAACAGATAGAATTAATTTCTAAACAAAGGGATCAAAAGCGCTATTTTGGAAAATATTTTCTTGGATCTTTCTAAACAAGAAAGATTGCACTGTGTATAGCAGAGCGTCGTTGGATTAAAAATCCAATGGTGATTAAAAATCACCAATTTACAGAAAAAAATCTGTGCAAGGAAATATCTTCCTAAACTTGCTAAGAACAACAAAAGAAATATCTTCTGTAAAACAGAAGTCTTTGGATTAAAAATCCAACGGTGAATAAAATTCACCGATTGATCTAAAAGATCATTTTGGTTGATCAAAATCTCTCAATGAGAGATTTTCTGAACAAATTGATTCTTTTTTTTCTCATATAAATAAGAGCAAAGGGACAAAAAAAAGGGAGAGAGAAATAGAAAGAAAAAATTCCCTCATAAGCAAAAGAAAAGAGAATTTAATTCTCCAGAGAGAGAAAGACCTCCTCAAGGACAAAAAGAAACCCTAGGTAAGGAAAGAAACAAAACACAGAACTTTTTACCTCTTCTTCACCTTCACAAGAGTTCAACTCTTCTAAAAATAACTTAATTCTTCCTCTGGTTGAAGATCTGTAGAAGCAGATATCCCCATAAGTTGAGAATTTAATTCTCATCGGGGAGATCTGTTATGCAAATTCAAAACCTAGGGGGGAATTGATTTCAAAGAATTTAATTCTTTCAACAGAGCATTTCGGAATTTAATTCCTCTAAATAAAACTAGGGACCAACCCTATAAAAGAATTTAATTCTTATTAAATAAGGGGCTTGAAAGTCTCAAAACTCAAGATCTCCATGCACGTAAAGAAAAAAGATATTAGCATCCAACATGATAGATCTCGTGCGCCCACGTGAGCACCCTTGTTGAACAAAAGAGAACAATTGTGATCAGGTCACATGACCCCACGTGACCCCTGAGAAGTGCTCGGCACTTATAAAAGAGAAAAGGGAATAAACCCTATTTTTGGGAGGCCTCACGTGATCCCACGTGACCCCCGAGAAGAGCTTAGCACTTGTAAAAGAATAAGAAAATCAAAGAGGCAGCGCCCAACGCTAAGCGCCTCACGTGCTACACGTGACCCCCAACTTTTAGTGTTTAACACTACTTTAAGCGCCTTACGTGACCCCACGTGAGCGCCTCAAATTTTTAGTGTTTGACACTGCTTCAAGCGTCTCACGTGACCCCACATGAGCGCCTCAACTTTTAGTGTTTAACACTACTTCAAGCGTCTCACGTGACCCCACGTGATCGCCTTAAATTTTTAGTGTTTAACACTGCTTCAAGCGCCTCACGTGGCCCCACGTGAGCACCTCAACTCTTAGTGTTTAACACTACTCCAAGCGCCTCACGTGACCCCACGTGAGCACCTCAAAATTCTTAGTGTTCAACACTAATATAAGGCTGTAACATTTCAGAAAATATAAAATATTTTTTTGGAATTTAATATTAAAATAATATTTTCCCGAAAACTGTCAATTTGTGAAATTGGGGTTTTCGAAAAAGGGTATAAATATATACCAATAATTGTGAAATAATTGGAAATTAAAATGATTTATTCATTTAAAAATATATTTAAAGGATTTGGCGTTTTTAAAATTTATTATATTCAGTTTTGATGAAAACCCGATTAGTTCACTGCTAATCGCGATTAAGCCAAATCCGTGTTTCTACAGCTTTTCATGGTAAGTGCACCATGACATGTTACATGTTACTTCATGGTGTTGTTTTATTTGGGTGTATGTATTTTGGTGAGAAAAGAGAAAGAAAAGGTGTCATGATGAGTGAGGAGAGAGAAAGGAGACAAAATGATGACATGGAAAGTGAGTGGGTGAGAACAATAGTGAGAGGGGGGCTGCCTTGACCCATTTCCCCCATCATTTTCTCTTCCATCTTCATCTCCCTCAACTCCACATCCCTCCATCTTCTACCCTCTTGATCCACCCCAAAAACCTTGCTAAAACCCTATACCCTTTCACAAAAAAATGATCATCTCCTCACCCTCATCGCTATTTTCTATGAAAAGTCGGATTTTGACAACTTTGGGACTTCTAGGGTTTTGTTTGGGAGTGACCATGAGGTATATCTCTTTTCATTTAGATTATTTGTGATTTCCTAGCTTTTGTTTAAGTTTAGAAGTCGTTTAGTGATGGATGTGTGAACTTTGAAATCCCAAGAGAAGGGTTTGGGAAATTGGTGATGTTTTGTGGCTGTCAATGAGACTTGTGAGGTGATGCTTGACCTGGACCATAGACTAGAAACCAAAATATGGATTTGGGAATTTAGTTCATGTCGGTTTGTGAGAAATTTGGGTGTGCAGGGAAATCTGGAGCAAACCGGGGGATTTTTGAGAGTAGCAAACAACTCTAGGGGCCAAATTAGGGTATTAGGATGCCACCTTGATGAGACGGACCCAACCTGAGCAGGGGGACCAGAGGAGGCCGGTTTTTTTGATGATGTGACCGGCCACATGGTGACATGGGGTGTCGGGGTTGGTCCAGTAGCTTATATATATCATATACAACACCCTAGACTTGTTTGTGCAACTCCTTTTGGCCTGAATCAAAATCTGGAGCACTTTAGTGTGGTTTTTGGCTATGTTTCCGTATTTTGAAATGTTTAGTTTTGATATTTGGATTTGTATTTGGTTGTCGCATGTTTGTACATCGACAACAAGGGTTGTTTGGTTGATTTTGCATACGTGGGCTATAGGTTCTAACCTATAGGCGATCCGTGTGTCGTTTTGGATTTCAGAACATGATTTTTATAGTGTTGCGATATGTGTTGTTATTGTAGGTACCTTCGCGTGGATTCCGAGGTGACAGAGCATGGCGTCATCGACTTCGGCAAACAAGAACCAAGGTGAGTAGATCTATATCTACCGGGGAAATCGGGTGGATGGCGTATAGCACCCCCGCAAACTTTTGATGAAAAACCGATTTATAGAATATGGTTAGGAAACCTAGATTAGGAAACTAGGGTTAGTATGAGATAGCTATGAAACCATATTAGAAACTAGAGGATAGTTAGAAGTGATATGTTACTACTATCATAGGATGACGTTAGCGATATTGCCGTTTAGGGTACTGTAGGACTAGATAGTCGATGTAGATGTGTCATCCGGACCATACCTTTTTCTAAGCGGAAGAATCGTATGTATCTTTTAAATATATACCTTGAGGGATGTTTCGGATTTTCAAATGATATCTTTTTCTTAAAAACACTGTAACCCCTATTTTCAAAACTACGATTCGCTTCTTTAAAAATCTGATTGTATGGTTCGGGTGTGTTTGTTAGATTAGATACTTTAATTAGCAGAGATAGAATATTTATGTAGATTCGATTTGATGTGTGATATAAATGCGATGAAGGAATATAAGATTATGTGATGATATGATGATATGATGTTATGTTGGTATACGGATGCGAGTCGATCGAGATGATTTATACCCTGCCGGTCCCCTGATATGAGATTATTGCGGATGTGAACTGGGACATAGGTATATATATATATATATATATATAATGTTTTGAATCATGGATGATAGGCCGTATGTGATATTAGGCCGTACCCTCATTTGTCTTATAGGATGATAGGATCCCTATTAGCTTAATGCCGTCGTACGATGATTTTCCGTGCGTGATGAGTTTGACTTGATGATTGATCCTTACCCTTGACTAGAGGTTGCCGTACGATGGATCATGCCGTACGATGGATCATACCGTACGCGATGTTGTTAGGCTGGATGCCGATTGATAGATTCCCAGACTCGGTCATATTATATACGTACACCCGTCAGCATTTGCATATGATTTACCTTATGCTGCATTCATATTATTCCATTGCATTGCTTATACATGTGCTAGTACACTTGCACCATTATCGATGATGCGTATGTTACACATACACAGATTTGCCGGCTCACACACTTTATCATCGATAATTTCCATATCACTACACAGTAGGTTTGCTGCATCATGACATATACATTGATACATCCATACTTGCGGATATACACATTTGTATATCCATTTTGGTGTACATATACCTTGATACACCCATACTTATGGACATACACATTGTATATCCATAGTTGTGCACACATACATTGGTACATCTATACTTGTGCATATACATATTGTACCTACATAGATAACTGGTTTTACTGGAAAATTGGGAACCGCATGTTATATTGTAAAAATTGGAATCATTTTAAAAGAGCGGTTTTCCCTTAATATGTCACGTCACTTTTTCATGTTGCATGATATACGGATATGCTTACATTTCTATTATATGTCGCATATATCATGCTCTATGATTTTACGCATTGAGATATGCTGTTTTCATCAGATTTCTGGATTTGAGAACCGTGGACATTTTAAAAGAGATTATGTGTTGTTTTAAAAACCCGGTTTCTCTTGTAATGATATTTCAGTGCGTCCACCATGTGTTTTCTCGGTTCTGAGAGCGACATGTGAAACCCGATTCGAGGAGGCGGATGAGGTCGATTGCGGGTACATAGTGGACCCGGTATGGTACCCCGGGGCGAGAACGGATCTGTCGCGCAGTAGGCGATGAGCCTGACAGAGGGACCACTACCTACCGGTGATAGTATTTGGGCTCGGCGGATATCCGGAGGATACCGACCGGAGTCGAGAGATGATATGGGCCGATCTGGACTGACGGAGCCATGGGCCGATCCAGACTGACGGAGCCCGATAAATGAGGATTTACGTGCCGATGCTGGGCACTGTTTTCATGATGTTTTCGAGTGTCGATGCTAGGCACTCAGGTTCCATGATTTTGATGTGTCGGGAGGGACACCATTGATATATATATCATCATACTTTCATGCACACTCTTTTATGATATTTACGTGCATACAGACATTGATTATGGGTGGACTGGATCCCCATGCATACATACCTTGATTATCATTGGACGAGATCCACATACATACATTGATTATATGGTTGGTTGATATCCACATGATGATTGACACATAGGTATTGACTACCTTGTCGGCACATATACAGACCCGGTCACCCTAGATATCATAGTATTACCTTTATGATATAGTTGACCTAGGAGTCGTTGTTTATTCGATTTCTCCTTGTAGATATATTTCTATTCACGAGTTGGCAACCCACCCCCGTTGTGCTACAGTTCTTGCAAGTTGACCATGTGGATCAGTAGCGGCATCGCTGGCACACAGTTTCCTTTGGGTGTTTTGCAGTGGTAGGTGGGACATTTGTATCGTACCCACTCTTGTATTAATTTCATATTGTATCTAGGCAACTCCATCAATCAATCAATATTAGTGATTTGTATAAGTAATGAGACTTAGTGAGACTGTGGTTGCGAGACTTAGAGCGAGTGGTTTCCGCTACTTGTGAGTTTTATGTATTGCTTTTCTTTATCTTTTATGGTGAACTTCGTCGTTGGGCGTCGTAAACTTATGTATGATATATTGCGTGGTTGTGATCCGCCGTTTGGCGAAGAGCTAGCTCCCGCTTGGGGATGCCTTTATCATTTTTATGTATTTATGGTTTTGGATCAAAATATACAAAGGAGGTGCTGCCAAAATTTTTAAAAGACGAAACATGTTTTCAAACTAGTAAATTTCACTTGCATCATTCATGTTTCTTTTCTATGCATTAAGAAAACTCGATTTCATTATACCTTTATTTCAAAACTTCACCTCCTTTATTTTCTTAAAAAGGTTTAGATTTCTGGGTTTCGGCTTACTTGAATTCCGTTACGCCTTTAGACGTCGCGTGATTCAAGTGCTGGTCACGAGCTAATATTTCGGGTCGTGACAAAGTTGGTATCAGAGCGCTAGGTTTAACCTTGTTTCGAGTCTATGTTTGACTATGCGGAGCCTAGGGCGGGTATGTATTTCGGAACCTAGGCTTGACCTTACGGAACTTAGACTTGAACGGGGGTATTAGACCCGAACTTTCGTTTCGTAGGCTGACCCTGATTGATGGAGTAGGTAGCTTGAGTAGAGTGATGTATCGTACGTATGTTCCGCGGAATATTTACGATACGATACTCCACTTAAGAAACCTTAGGATGCACATATTTTTAAGACCAGTGATTCTCTTCGTATCCATGATTATACATCCATTTGGGATCCTCAATTTTATTCGTTTCCATGATCATACTTTTATTGATGCCATTCCTTCTTATGATCATGTAACCATTCTGGATCTGTCGTTTCCTCTCATGCCGCTGATCTGCTTTCTTCGATACTCGATTGAGGTTCATGTCCCCATAGTTTGAGCGCAGTTTAAGCTGCTGCTAGTGTTGCGGTTAGGGCGAGCTCGTCTGGTACGAGGGCCGACCATTGTGTTTTCTGGTGACTTGGGAACGTCTCGAGTTAGTATTGTTGTTGTAACCTCTTGTGGATGCGAGTGCTTGGTTTTATACTGGATGATCGGGCCATTGTTAGAGCTGCCAGTTGCGAGAGGACCGTTGATGTACAGCATACCTCAGAGATTTTGATGTCGCCTACCGTGCAGGCAAGTGACCCAGCTGTTGCTGAAATGATGGGATGTCGCTTCCAGAGCTTACGAGCTAAGATCGCCGGAGCATCCAGGCAGAAATGCGACAGATGATAGCTAGTCTACCCCGAGTTGAGAGACGAAGGTGATTCGTCAGATTGATACGCCGATGCAGGCCCAGTTGAGTTGAAAATTTCCAGTGTGGAGAGAACCTTACTCAGACCTAGAGCAGACCGATCCATAGATGACCGCCGATGTATCGCCTTTCCTGGAGGATTGAGGCATTGTTTTGCATGAGGGCGAAGAATAGTCACATGTGGTATTGGCGAAGCTAAAAGGTTTGAACGAGTGCCAGGACACCATTTTCCCAAGTTTAAATTGTTCGGAGGAACATGCAGGTAATTCTGTGGACCCTCTAGAAGAATGAAATCCTAACTCGATATGATGACCATGGAACCGCTTTGAACCTTAGGGTTTGTGGCAGTTTAGCGGTGCCATCAGTGAGGCTTGGGTTTGCCCTTCTACGGTTGGTCCAGAGGTACTGTGGTATGTACCAGATATTTTTTAGACTGTGCTCAGGTATGAGCTTTCGGGAAATTTTGGGACCTTGATGACTCGATCGAAAAGTTTGACGTCGTCCGGGTACCATGTGATAAGAGACCAGTAAGCTGACCAGCTTCGTATAGAGGACCTCACCCTGATGCGTTGTGAGTTGATCGAGGACGGACGAGTATTGAGTATTACTCCGATGGTTGGGACGAGTTCCCGAGGACGTGTTCGGCCAGATATCTTCTACCGAGTTCGTAACTTCGAGTCCGTATGAGAGACTCCGGATTGACCGTGGCCGAGAACAGTTGCAGTGCGCAGACAGTATGGCGTGACGTCATAGTGGACGATGATAAAGACAAGTGGAACCAGAGGTTCGTGCGAGATGCTGACGAGCTGTTGCTACTCCCCATCGAGATCAGAGACCCGATATGCTTACAGCGGCGTTGGGATACGGCCAGTTTCCGAGGGAATGTGTGCGGAACACGCAGAGGTCCAGAAAATGAGAAAAGGTTATGTAAGAGTACCAGCCTCCGTACAGTTTGGCATAGGCGAGATCGGAAGAGACCCTGAGCAGGATTCCTTCTGGGGCACTGCTGCAATGAGATTTGCACCCAGGATCAGATGTGTCATGTGCATTCATAGGACCAGAGGCCGACGCCAGTAATGTGCTGCTTTACGAGTGGTCGTGATGATTGACCGAGAGATGACCAGAGAAGTGCCAAAATGGAATCGTCCCCGTTAGCACACCTGACTGGGCCGATGAGCCGATGGATTGCGGGATTGGTAATCCACAGAGAAGATAAGGACCCAGAGACAGAGGACGCCAGGCCGTGAGCGGGAGGCGGACGGATGTTCTTGCCCTGCCAGTTTTAAGCGCACAGATTTATTTTTTGACATTTTAGGAGGTGTACCTCGATGTCCTTTGTTACGATTTGCGTTTGTGATCCGAGTATCACGCTTATATCGCTTGGATTTGAGTTTGATGATGAGTTTCCTGATATTGATTTCGTGCACCATGGCTGCACCTATTGATATTGATTTTTGTGTATAGTTATCGCACCTGATATATATATTTTACACCGTTGTGTTGACTTGCGAATTGTGCATATCTATTGCATTTGATGTTGATTTTGTACCTTCGTAGCATGTGTTTATGATTTCTTGGATTTCATACAGTTGATTCGATTTTGTGAGTGTGGTACGCACTCGATTTGATTTTGCACTCGGTATAGCTTATATGTGCTTATGCGTTTTGTGCACGTAGTTGCACACGTTTATGATTTTATACACCTTGGTGTACTCAGTGTTGTCGTTTATGCATTTGAGTTATTGATAGGTATTTTGTGCACAGGATGCACCGTATTTGTATTTCGTGCACTGGATTCACTGTATTTGTATTTCGTGCACTGGATGCACTGTATTTGTATTTCGTGCACTGGATGCACTGTATTTGTATTTTGTGCACTGGATGCCCCAGATTTGCACTTCATGCACTTGTTGCACTGGGTTTTCATTTCGTGCAATTGTCGCACCAGATTTATATTTCGTGTGTTTGCTGCACTAGATTGCATTCTTGCATTTGTTGCACTGGACGGGTATTTATGTGTTGTCGCACTGGATTTATACCCCGTACCTTGGTTGCACCCGATTTATATCCTTGAGCATTCGTTTTACCAGATTTGTATTTTTCGTGTGCGTTGGCACTTGCCGTTCATTTTCGTGCATGTTACTGCACTATATGCTTTTACGGACCCGACGCGTTTTGGTTGGATTTGCGCATATTAGGCGCTTGATTTTGGATTTTGTGCGCATCGGATGCACTTGAGTGAGATTTTACTCGTGCATGTTGGATGCTCTTGATTTAGATTTCTTCCGTGCATATTGGATGCGATTTCATTCGTGCGGGACATATGCACTGATTTTGATTTTCGCGCATGTTGGGCGCATGATATGAGATGCGATTTTGGTGCATACCAGATGCACTAAATCGGGATTCTTGTGCATATCAGATACACCCGATATTGTTGTCGTGCACACCCGTTGCACTGGACAGATACTTTTGTGCACACCCGTTGCACTTAGTTTTCCCTTGTGCGCATTGTGACACCTGTATTTGGATTTGGTTTCCATGCGCACCAGACGCATGTGATTATGGGATACGCCTTTTGAGGCTGATTTTGCTTTTGAGCATTTTGTTTTCATGTTAAGCACTATATTGTGTAGTAGCCAAACAGGACTGATCCGAGGACAGTACCTGAGTACTTGCATGCATTAAAAGATTACCAAAAGGGTTTTCAAGAGGAGCTATAGTCTCGCTATTTTCCTACGTGTTCGTGAGCGACACGAACATTTTTAAAGGAAGACCTTTTGGGATATTTTGAAAACGACGGAACGTGTATTTAAGAAAACATATATGGACATATATTATTATTTTAAAATGAGCGTCCGTCAGTTATGCCGTGAGTTACGCATTCCCGCGGCGATTTAGAAAAGATTTTGCATGTATTTTATTCAGATTTTGGAGTTTTCAAAGATGCGTACTATATACGTATTATAGGATTTGACTAGTGTATATTGGATTTCAGTAGTGGATTGTGATGTCTGCATCTCTATTGTAACTCCGAGGATATGCGTGCAAATCCGATGATTTGCGTGACGCTTGACGGAGTTCGGTTTTGAGTTTTATACTCGTTTTCATGCGCACTTGACGCGCTGTGTTATTTCGGCGTTTTCCGTGATTTCGGAGCCCCGTTGATTTGAGCTGATTATTGAAATGTTTTAGATTTTGGGGGTTTAAATTTAAATTCGGGGACCGAATTTATTTAAGTGGGGAAGAATGTAACATTTCAGAAAATATAAAATATTATTTTTGGAATTTAATATTAAAATAATAATTTTCCCGAAAACTGCAGATTTATGAAATTGGGGTTTTCGAAAAAGGGTATAAAAATATACCAATAATTGTGAAATAATTGGAAATTAAAATGATTTATTCATTTAAAAATATATTTAAAGGATTTGGCGTTTTTAAAATTTATTATATTCAGTTTTGATGAAAACCCGATTAGTTCACTGCTAATCGCGATTAAGCCAAATCCGTATTTCTACAGTTTTTCATGGTAAGTGCACCATGACATGTTACATGTTACTTCATGGTGTTGTTTTATTTGGGTGTATTTATTTTGGTGAGAAAAGAGAAAGAAAATGTCACGACCCGAAAGTACGGAACATGACCGGCACTTGGATACGAACACCTCAAGGCGTACGTGCTCTAAGTAAGCCGAGCCCAGAAATCCAAACCAAGAAAAGTAGTGGAGTGAAGGAAAAACCATAAGTAAAACAGCCAGTCTGCAATATAATATACAACGCCTAAAGGCGAGGATCACAACAGAAAGGAAACTCAACAGCATGAATCCCAGAGAAATATAACGTGCGACTCTAAGGTCGAAAGAATAATCAACAATGGTCTCTATCTCAAATAAGTACATGTTTGGTTGATGGAACTTCTAGATACAACAGAATATAATATACAATATATAATGATAGGTACGATACAAATAAACCCACCTACTAGCAAGTCACCCGAAAGAAGCAGTGCCGTAAGCCGTAATGAATCCCTATACGGCAAATACCTGCAAGAACTGGGGTACAACGGGGGTGAGTTGCCAACTCGTGAATAGAAGAACATCTATGAACAGAAAATCGCATGTATGACGCAATCCTAGGTCATACGATCAACATAAATAAACCTCAAATGAATAAGTCTGAAGCATGCTCAAGTGGCAATGTAACATCTATACATGTATGTAGTGCCAAGTACTCGCCAATGCCTCAGGTAACAACATGTCATAAGGATGAAGTATGTCAATATAATCAATATGAATCAATGCCAGCTATAACATGAATCTAGCAGTATGTGGATGTCCTCCAACTAGGTAATCAATAGCTGTAAATCGGTGGATCCCGTCCACGTGGCACCCAATGACAACAAGCATCATGCATGTAAACCTCGTAAAGCATATGCATGGAAATATGAGGATATAATCAAATCATGGAACCTGAGTGCCTAGCATCGACACTCGAAAACATCATGAACACCTGTGCCTAGCATCGGCACGTAAATCCTCATGTATCTCAGGCGCCGCACACCCTGGTCGGCCCTCATATCCATCTCATGACTCCAGTCGGTATCCCCCTGATAACCGATGGGTCCCAAATACTATCACCGGTAGGTAGTACTCCCCTGCCGGGCTCACTGTCTAGCATCTACGAGTCTTCTTGCACCGGGGTACCTCACCGGGTCCACCATGTACCCGCAATCGGTGCCTACCGCTCCTCGAATCAGGTATACTCACACAAGCTCTCTGGAACCGAGAAAACTCATGGTGGACGCACTGAAATATCATATCAAGGGTGACCGGATTTTTAAAACAATTACATATTTTCTTTTGAAATATCCACGGTCCCCAAATCCAGAAATATCATGGAAACAACATATCTCAATGCGTATAATCAACATGATGTATGCGACATGTAAAGAAAGGTAAGCATATCAGTAAGTCATGCAACATGGAATAGTAATGTGCGCATGTCGAGGGAAACCGCTCTTTTAAAATGAATCGGTTTTAAAAAATATCTTGCGGTTCCTAAATCTCTAATCAAGCTGGAATCATCTATGTATGTGTACAGGTATAAGAGTACAATATGCCATGCAAGAATCATATCATGAATGCAACAGTACTACAGTGTAGTGGCATGGCAATTATCGATGATGAAGTGTGTGAGCCGGCAACAATGTTCGTGGAACATACGCATCATCGATAATGGTGCTGGTGTCCTAACAGCATGATGGTAATATCTCAATAAACACAAGTAATGCGAAGCAAATAATATGAATATGCGGAATCAAATAATCAACGCGGTGGTGAAGAGTCTACATCAATACGTAAGTGTCATGTAGTTTTGCTTTTTTTTTGAAATAAGACGAATCGGGGTTTTTGTAAAATAAGGGCTACGGTGTTTTTAAGAAAAGATGCCCCTTTTGAAATTATCCGTAGAGTCCCTTTTTGCCTGTCTTTAAAATACTCCCGATTCGTTAGTTTGGAAAATAGGTATGACTCGGGTCTAGTCTAACATCTACTACACTAACTACTGATCTAACTATCAAGTCAATCGGGAGGGGCAAGAAAACCACCTAAGTCTGAGTCGATATATATAAATAAAGATAGTAGTCGGTGATCCCGCATCAATAGTATCGCATACGATACTGTAAATCATCTGGCACCCTCAAGTCATGAGTGCGGATCAATCATCAATATAAAGCTCGTACGGTAAATCGTCGTACGGCATCCCAATAGCTGGGTGCGGGTCACTATCACAGTCATCACATCAATTATCCGGCATTCTTATCATCAAATCACATAATCAGGGGTACTGATCTAAGTCTAGTACGAATCGATACCATCCACATAAGTATGAATGCGTGTGCGGAAGACACGCCCAAAGGCCCGCTAAAAATCATATATCGTATCCCAAATACGAGTCACATCGCATCACCGATATCATGGCACCATGCCCAAACTCAACGACTCACATCCACAGTTCTCCAATATCCTCGTCATCACAGTATGAACATAGCAAATAAGCACGTGTGTGCGTGTGGGTGCAAACTATTCTAGGGTTCGCGACTAGGAACTACACTAGTTACCTTTAACCCTAATCAATGCATAGTACACCTACCACATCCTGAACAACCAAGTCACACATAAGCTATCAAATAAGGTACAGTATATATAGTATACTAGATATCGGACTGCGGGGGTGCTATACGCCATCCACCCGACTTCTCCCCGTAGATATAAATCTACTCACCTTTTTTTATGTGTGCCGGTGCCGATGTCGCCATTTGCATCTCCAACGCTTCGACGCCACGTGGGGTACCTACAAGGATATCACACGCTAAAACACATAAAAACCATGTCGGAAGCCAAAATGGTGCATGCTACGCCCTTAGGTAAAAACCTGTGGTCTCGCGTGCAAACACAGTCCATAACCCTCTGCCGTTGGCTTTCAAACGCCACCCGACAGAAACGAATCATCGAATACCAAAATCCATACGAAAACAAGTCGTAAATCATGCGCCAAGTCAAGAAAATCAACCCAGATTCTACCCTGGTTGGAACCAGTCAAAACTAGACATTCCAGGGGTCAAGTTTACAGGTAAAAGAGTCGTGCACGCAAAACGAGGCAGTTCCCTACTGCTCTGGCCGCAAATTGCGGCCAGAAGGGGTATATCTGCGGCCAGAAAGTGGGTCCAGGGGCTGGGGCTTTGGGTGTTGGCTTCTATCTACCTGCACATCTCACTGCCAAGTCAATTTTATTTTAGGAGGTCCCGGGTTGTAGCAGATTCCAGAAAGGTCCAAAAGTCGACAAAATCGCTAAATTACGCCAAGTATAACAAATCTGGTATTTTGCTGGAATCTGGGGAAATTCTGGGGTGAACTGGTCTCAAACATACCTAATAAGGTTATACCAACCATTAAAACCAACACTTGGTCAAGTCTCACTCAAAATTGCCTAAACTGGCACTAATCATGATATAAACACTAAGTTTCAGCTAAACAACTATAACTTGCAAGAAAGAAGTTGGGTTGCAAGATTATACCTTAAGAGAAGTCCTAGGGTGAAGGAGAAGAGAAGGAGGAAGTGGGGTGGTGCTGCTGAAGTGCTCCTGTAGCAGTAGCTGAAGCTGATGCTGCTGTTTTGCTCCTGTTTGCTTGGGGCTGCTTGCAATTTTTCTCTTTTGATGCTGTTTATGCAACAGCAGCAGGGTTGTGGGAATGTTGGGGTTGCTGTTGCATCAGCTCTTGTTGTGGCTGAAGAAGTTGTGGCTGTTGTTGTGGGGTGGTATGATGATGATGGTGTGGAGTTGTTTTGAAATGAAGTTGCTGTTGCTGTTTGTACAGCAGTGCTGATGCTGCATCTGCTGCTTGCAAATCCATTTTCTTGTGGCTGATGTGTTGGGCTGATGTAGGGGGGCTGATGTAGCTGCTGATGTGAGTGGGTAGGTATGGGGGTAAGGTGTTAGGGTTGGCTGATGTAATGTTGGGGCTGATGTCTGAGAGGGAGTTTGAAAGACAAGTAAAAGTTGAAATGAAATGGGGTGACATAACCTATAGCCACCTCTCTCTCTCTCTAGCCACAAGTCAACTTATCCCTAATCACCCTTAAACAACACACTTAACTTAATCTTATGGTTTAAGCCACCATGGTCATCTAAGCATGGTTCAACCCTAGGCTCAACCCTAGCTACCATGCACATATGTGTGCAGCCCAGTTAAAATTCCGATAAAATATTCATAAAACCAGATAAATCATCAGAAACCAATTTTGGTAAACTTTTTACCAAAAACCCTACATTAAACACATTTTAGAATTTCCATAATTTTTCTTCAGAATTTACCCCATTTATCGGTATTTAATTATACCGAAATATTAAAATATTCAATAAAATAATATTAAACTATAAAAATTCCCAAAAATAATATTATATTTTTCTGAAATGTTACAGTCTTCCCCCCTTAAAGAAATTCGGTCCCCGAATTTAAATTTAAACTCACAAATTATAAAACATTTCAATAAAATGTCCAAGTCCACGGGGCTCCGAAATCATCAATCCATAAAACACATCGTAGCGCAAAACAAGCGCAAGAGCAATGAGCAGATAACTTAAAAATCAAAACTCCGTCAAGCACCCTGCAATCATCGGAGTCACGACGAAAGCACGAAGGCTAAATCCAAAGCAAAACCGATATGCCATAAATCGGAACTATACAAGTAAATATATGAAGGAAATGCATGCCAGAAATTCCTTAAAACCGATGTGCAATGTGCATAACACTGCACAGTGGCGGACGTCTTTATAAGAAAATAGCCATATACGTATATATCTTTTGTTTAGTATGCACGATCCGCCGTTTGAAAACAATTTAGAAGGGTTCCCTGTTTTTAAACGTTTCGTGTCATATCGGAAACGTATGCAAATAATGAGACTATAGCTCGCTTTTGGAAATCACTTTGAAATCTACCTATGCATGCAAAAATATATCCAGGCACTGTCCTCTGACTAGTCCTGGTCAGTGCGAAAACAAATCGCAATATTATAAAAATGTACTGCTCCATAAAGAAATTAATCCCAAAAAGTGCACATGAAAACTACGTGCGTCTGGTGCGCACGGAAATCAAAATCCATACATGTGCCAAGCTGGTGCACAGAAACCATATCAAGGTGCAACGGTTGTTCACACAATGTCGGTCACAGGCAACGTGCGTGCCTGACAGCAAAATCAGGTGCATCTGATATGCACGAAAAATCCCGATTTAGTGCATCTGGTGTGCACCAAATCTCATCTCATAACATGCGCCCAACATGCGCTAAAAATCCAAATCCGGTGCATCCATCATGCACGAAATCACGAAATCTAATATCAAGCGCTGAACACGCGCAAATCCAATCAGGTGCGTAAAGTGCACAAGACAAATATCGAGTATCACCATCGAAATCGAAGTCCAGTGCATCCAAGTGCAAAAAATACATGTCACTGCACTACAAGTATATGTAAACTATACAAAGTGCAAAACCAAATCGTGTGCGTGCATACGCACAAAATCAACTCAAAGGTCTAAAATCCATAAAATCACAGACATGTAAAACCAAGGTACGAAAACGATATCAAGTGCAACAACTGTGCAAAATCGTAAATACTCAATAGGTGCAACCAAGGTACCAGAAAACAAATGTCGTGAAACTCAATCATCAAGACTAAATCATGCAGACCGAACGTCCAAAATACCGAAATTCAAGATGGCGGATACGTGATAATCGAATCACAAAATCATAAATACCGTCGTCGGTAGTCCCTCCTTCAAAATCGAGAAGGTGTCGGTGCATCCAATGCTAGCAGCGCAAGATATCAACTTGCCTCTTGCTCACGGTCTGGCGTCCTCTGTCTCTGGGTCCATATTTTCTCTGTGGATCTACCAATCTCGCCATCCATCGGCTCATCGGCCCAGTTAGGTGTGCTAACGGAAATGATTCCGTTCTGGCACTCCTCTGGTCATCTCTTGGTCAATCATCACGACCACTCGTAAAGCAGCATCTCACTGGCGTCTGCCTCTGGCTCTCTGAATGCGCATCAACCATCTGATCTTGGTGCAACTATCATTGCAGCTGTGTCCTGGAAGGAATCCTGCTCAGGGTCTCTTCCGATCTTGCCCATGCCGATCTGTACGGAGGCTGGTACTATTACATAATCCTTTCTCGTTTTCTGGACAACCGCGTGTCCCGCACACATTTCCTTGGAGACTGGCTGTATCTCAACGCCTCGGTAGGCACAACAGGGCTCTATTCTCGATGGAAGGTAATGACAGCTCGTCAGCGTCTCGCACGAACCACATGTCTCGCTTGTCCCTACCGTCGTCCACTATGACGTCACGCCATGCTATCTACGCACTGCACTGTTCTTGGCCACGGTCAATCCGAAGTCTCTCGCATGGACTCGAAACCGCGTACTCTGTAGCTTCATCATTCGGTAGAAGACGTCTGGCCGAACAGGTTCTCGGGAACGCGTCCCAACCATCGGAGGAATACTCAATACTCGTCCGTCCTCAATCAACTCACTACACATCTGGGTGAGGTCCTATATCCGAACCTGGTCAACTATCTCGTCGACGATGCCGAACTCTGGCCTGCTGGACTGCGCTCCAATGGCTATGCTCGTATCTGGAGTCTCCCAAGCAGTGTGTCCCATCACATGATATCCGAATGATGTCGAACCATCCGATCGACTCGTCAGAACCTCATAATCCCCCAAGGGCTCAACATCTTGGGTACAGTTTAACAGTATTGAGTATACACCACAGCATCGGTGGTCCAGCCGTAGAAGGGAAAACCCAAGCCTCACTAATGGCGCCGCAGAGCTGCCGTAAACCCTAAGGTTCCAAGGCTTTCACACGGTCATTAAGTCGAGTTAGGGTTTCATTCTTCTAGAGGGTCCATAGAATTGCCTGCACGTCCTGCCGAATACTTTAAACTTGGAATAGTAGGTTTCTGACATTCGATCGTCTCTGTCGACTCTCAACGTCTCCGCGTGAAGTCGTCTCAGCTGGAATCAATCTATCTGATGACCTCGCATCGGGGTAGCGAACGATCCACATGTCCTAGTCATCCATCCTCGGTGACTAGCGACCTTCTATCATCTCTTAGTACAACCCGTACTGCAATAGCTCAAACATCTGGGGCAATATCTCGTCGTTCGCAGCAACATATGGCTCCTTCGTCTGTACGTTGATCAACGCCTCAATCCTCCAGGAAAGGCGATACATTGGCGGTCATCTCCAAATCGGACTGCTCTAGATCTGAGTAAGACTCCCCACACTGGAAATCTTCAACTCAACTGGGCCTGCTCCGGCGCAAAAATCGGACGAACCACCTTCGTCTCTCAATTCGGGTAGACTAGCTATCATCTGTCTCATATCTGCGTGGAAGCTCCGGCGATCCCAGCTCGTAAGCTCCGGAAGCGACATCCTATCAATCTCAGCAATAGCTGGCTCATCTGCCTGCACGGTAGGCGGCATCATAATCTCTGAGGTATGCTGTACATCGACAGTCCGCTCTCAACTGGCAGCTCTAACAATGGCCCGATCATCCGGTGTAAAACCAAGAACTCTCCTCCACAAGAGGGCACAATCATCAATACTAGCTCGATACGTTCCCACGTCACCCGGAAACACAATCAAAGAGACACATCTCTACCATCGTGTGTCGTCGGAATATGTCCAGGTCAGTCCTCGTTCGTAACGAGCTTATGCTGACCGCAACTCTAGCCGTAGCCCTCCCTGCCCGTAATCGTGGCAGTAAACCATAACGGGTACCGATGAGGCTAGATCAGGAATGAATATGATACTGAACCAAGAAATGTTCATCCTAAGGCTTCTTAAGTGGAGTGGCGCATCGTAAATATGCCGCGGACATACCCACGGTACGTCACTCTACTTTAGTCACCTATTCCATCAACCAAGGGTCATCCTACGCTCCGAAGGTAAAACCTAACGCTCTGATACCAACTTTGTCACGACCCAAAAGTACGGAACATGACCGGCACTTGGCTACGAACGCCTCAAGGCGTACGTGCTCTAAGAAAGCCGAGCCCAGAAATCCAAACCAAGAAAAGTAGTGGAGTGAAGGAAAAACCATAAGTAAAACAGCCAGTCTGCAATATAATATACAACGCCTAAAGGCGAGGATCACAACAGAAAGGAAACTCAACAGCATGAATCCCAGAGAAATATAACGTGCGACTCTAAGGTCGAAAGAATAATCAACACTGGTCTCTATCTCAAATAAGTACATGTTTGGTTGATAGAACTTCTAGATACAACTGAATATAATATACAATATATAATGATAGGTACGATACAAATAAACCCACCTACTAGCACTAGTAAAATAGGGGGTTGCCCCTACGGATGGAAATATCCGCAGGGGCATATTTAACTTGGCCCTACGGATTAATCCGTAGGGCTAAAAGCTTGCCCCTACGGGCACTGACGTCCAAGAATAAAAATATTAATTCTTAATTTGGTGTTTGCCCCTACGGAGGCGCAAACAAAGGACCTACGGACATATCCGTAGGGGCAAGTAAATATCGATTTAATAAAATCCCAGATCTCGATCGCCTACGCTCATTTCCCTCTCTCTCTCGATCGGGCGCGAAAATAAGCCCCCAATGCGCCACGCCGTCGCCGCCAAGGTTGTTCTCCTCGTGGCCACCGCCGGTTTCGTCGCCACTGGAGTTCTCGTCGCCACCGCGGTTAAGGTCGTCGCCACCGCCGTTCAGATCGTCGCCCCTGCCCCAGCAGCCGTTCAGGTGAGTAAATCTCGAGGTAAGTTAAAGAATTTATTGGATTATTTTGGGCTTAAGGTTCATGGCGCGCGAGTTGGGGTTGGGCTGGGGTCGCGGTCGCAGTCGGGGTCGGGTTAGGGTTGGGGCAGGGGCTGGGCTGCGGGGTCAGGTTCGGGGTCGGGGTAGGGTTAGGGTCGGGGTCGGGGAAGGGGAAGGGTCAATTTATCCAATTTTTTATTGGGGGTGCGGCTGGGGCTGCGGGCTGGGGAAGGGGAAGGTCAATTTATCAAATTTTTAACAAGATTTGTATTAGTTTGCAAGAACACTTAAGTTTATCACAAAATATTGTTTGGGTTTTCGATTTATATCTTTTAGCGGTATGTATCCGTTGTCCCAAATTTTGAATTATCTTATACTAGTATTTATGCATGTGCAGATCTTCTTTATCCTGACAAAAGATCCATATCCATTATCTTAACTTAAAATCCTTTAGAGGGTGCTAATCCTAAATAACAACAAAATGATGTTAAATATTTCATCCGATTTTCACAAGATCATACTTGAAAAAAATGCAACTACTTTCACAATTTCACAATCCTAACCAACTCCCAATTTATTATGGTATTCGATCATAACTTGAGAACAAATTCTCTTTTCTATTGCCATCCCATATCAAACCCTAGAATCATGGGCCATTTCAAATTACACCAAATTGAGGCAAGAATAGGATGAAACCAACATAACCAACAATAAAGAGCTTTATTTGGTAATATATATTGATGAACAATGGTTGCTGTGTTAAATCCAACCCTCACATCACATGCATATCAATAAAGGAGAGGACTGACCAAAATGTTGAATTTTAACAATTGTGAAAGTTCTTCGGTCAGGATGTAACAGAAATAAGGAAAAAAAACCTAAAATATTTCTCACAAAAAAGAAAAAGCAAGCTTCTCTCCCATATCATTAACAAAGCTTATCACTTTTGATTCTCGAAATTATTTTACATTATATTTTCATTCAAAACGTTTTGCTAGTTTGCTCACCAACCGTTTGATAAAATTCCAAAACTATTTTTACTTTCCTTGCTCACAATTGCTCTTGACTACGTACAAATCTTGAAAACCCATTAACGCTCTTGCAATAATATGCAAAATCACATGAGGATTCACATTCATCACCACCACCTAAGGCTAGGGTTTGGGCTGGGGCTGCGGCTAGGGCTGTGCGTCCTCAAGAGGGCGATCATAGGATCGGTGAAGTTAGGTGGCTGGATATGAGATACGATGGATTTCCATGTGTTCAATGGAATGCTGAGGGTCAGAGTCGGTTATTCATATATCTCCCAAAAAAGAATGAGTTTGTTATCAAAGGTGTATTGATTTCTACATCAAGGAATATCAGTTATATGTCATTCAGTGACTAAGTCTGTTTCTGGCCCAACCATATTTATGAATCGTTTCTTCTTTTTCCTTCTTACGTATATTTACTAGTTCAGACTGTATGCACCTCTGCAATCAACGCCGAGAACTTATACATTATAGGTTAATAGACATATGCTATGAAATCACGGTGCATATCGAATTCATGATATGTTATAGTCCCTCATTATTTTTACTGTGGTGAGAAAGCAGTCGCTGGTGGCCATAAGCCATAGAATTGGCAGTTGTCCTACCTGCGATAACATCTTACAAATCATCAGTAGACATCTCTGTTATATTAATCTTTTAATGTCAGCTTGCATGCATGTTTATTTGCATATTTCCTCTGCTAATTATATTCTTCTAGATCATGTTTGCCTAATCTATCCGAGGCTTAGCATAATCTAGTGGCGATAAACAATTCCATCTTCTGCTACTATGGTGGCACTGAGAAACTTCCATTTAGAAATGACAACACGTATTTTGTGGAAGTACTGTACATAATAAGAAGGAGAAGACAGTAATGTGGCAGAAGAAGAAGGAGAAGACAGTAATGTGGTAGAAGAAGAAGGAGAAGACAGTATGCATGTATATACATTTGAAATTTAAGTAAAAACAACCCTACACTTAAGCGAAATCATAAATCGAAACACACATATATAGAATACAACTCATACATGGGTATCCTCAAATCTAACTTTCATTGAATTTGCACGCGCACTTAAAATAACAACCTTTATACTAAAAAATTATGTATGCCATTAGTTAGTAGTTTATGTTTTTTAGACGCAAAAGTCATTTGAGAAATACTTTTCCAACCCACTATTAATCCATATTCTCAATATAGTCATTGAATTTGCACGCGCACATAATAAGAAGGAGAAGACAGTAATGTGGCAGAAAGAGAAGACAGTAATGTGGCGGAAGAAGAAAAAAATGACATTCCTCGTTCTCTGTTTCAGCATCAATCTTCTGATATGAACTAATGATGGCTTTCACATAGGTTTTTCCCTTTAGAAACTTCTTAGTGTCCAATGGAAAGCATACATCAGATTTGTGCAGGTCGGGTTCTTCTATGACTTTCAAGAGTCTCAACTGATTCTGTAAATTACACTCTAGTTGGGTGGTACTTTTACCACTTCTCACTGCAGGTGCGCTCTCTAATATCCATTTTGAATGTAATATTATCGATATTCAAAATGGATATTAGAGAGCGCACCTGCAGTGAGAAGTGGTAAAAGTATCACCCAACTAGGGTGTAATTTACAGAATCAGTTGAGACTCTTGAAAGTCATAGAAGAACCCGACCTGCACAAATCTGATGTATGCTTTCCATTGGACACTAAGAAGTCTCTAAAGGGAAAAACCTATGTGAAAGCCATCATTAGTTCATATCAGAAGATTGATGCTGAAACAGAGAACGAGGAATGTCATTTTTTTCTTCTTCCGCCACATTACTGTCTTCTCCTTCTGCCACATTACTGTCTTCTCCTTCTTATTATGTGCGCGTGCAAATTCAATGACTATATTGAGAATATGGATTAATAGTGGGTTGGAAAAGTATTTCTCAAATGGCTTTTGCGTCTTAAAACCATAAACTACTAAGTAATGGCATACATAATTTTTTTAGTATAAAGGTTGTTATTTTAAGTTTTCCCTTATAGAGATATGATCTAACTGCATCTATCAACTATAAGTGTGCAGAAAATTATGATAAGAAACCATAAGAAAGGGTCGTAGCCATGCATAACCTTGAATCTACATACCAAATCATGCAAAAGCATGCACTTATTGTCACCTTGCCTTAGAATATAAAATATCTTGGAAGACTATAAGCGAGCATTTAAATCTTGATAGCTTTTGACTTCAACATATATTTTTCTCAAGTACCATGAAATATACTTGCTCCGTATAAACCGTTTTCAGGAAGATGGATTAATAATGACAAATTATCCATTGTGGCTCACTAGGTTAGCATTTTCTCTTCTATTGACCATCTTTCTAATCTGCTTGGTAAATTTATTCGGAACCGGCTGCGAATCATTAAAAGACATGCATAAGAAAGAAAGCTAAAATACAGATATATAGCATACCGATACATCGAAACTTCATAGTTGCGATGGCAATCCATAGATATTTATTTCTACACACGTGGTGCGCGTGCGAATGCGTCAGGCATCATGGACAAATATTTCAGAACATGGAAAGTATTATTCGTATAAAGTAATTAAAACTTTTAAACACCTTGGGTAGATATTTTCTTAGTTGATGCAATCATATCATGAGGACTAAATTTAAGCTATTATACATATGCTTATGTATTTTTCTAACCTAATATATCACACACACGGAGAGAGAGAGAGAGAACACCATGTAGATAGAGAAATCAGGTAGTCCTGAAGAAATGGAGTCCATAGCATTGCTCATCATCATCATCCGTGATCCCTTTGAAAAAATATTATCAAAGGGATCATGGATGATGATGATGAGCAATGCTATGGACTCCATTTCTTCAGGATCCTGCTACCTGATTTCTTTACCTACCAGGTGTTCTCTCTCTCTCTCTCTCTGTGTGTGTGTGTGATATATTAGGTTAGAAAAATACATATGCATATGTATAATAGCTTAAATTTAGTCCTCATGATATGATTGCATCAACTAAGAAAATATCTACCCAAGGTATTTAAAAGTTTTAATTACTTTATACGAATAATACTTTCCATGTTCTGAAATATTTGTCCATGATGCCTGACGCATTCGCACGCGCACCACGTGTGTAGAAATAAATATCTCTGGATTGCCATCGCAACTATGAAGTTTCGATGTATCGGTGCTATATATCTGTATTTTAGCTTTCTTTCTTATGCATGTCTTTTAATGATTCGCAGCCGGTTCCGAATAAATTTACCAAGCAGATTAGAAAGATGGTCAATAGAAGAGAAAATGCTAACCTAGTGAGCCACAATGGATAATTTGTCATTATTAATCCATCTTCCTGAAAACGGTTTATACGGAGCAAGTATATTTCATGGTACTTGAGAAAAATATATGTTGAAGTCAAAAGCTATCAAGATTTAAATGCTCGCTTATAGTCATCCAAGATATTTTATATTCCAAGGCAAGGTGACAATAAGTGCATGCTTTTGCATGTTTTGGTATGTAGATTCAAGGTTATACATGGCTACGACCCTTTCTTATGGTTTCTTATCATAATTTTCTGCACACTTATAGTTTATAGATGCAGTTAGATCATATCTCTATAAGGGAAAACTTAAAATAACAACCTTTATACTAAAAAAATTATGTATGCAATTACTTAGTAGTTTATGGTTTTAAGACGCAAAAGCCATTTGAGAAATACTTTTCCTACCCACTATTAATCCATATTCTCAATATAGTCATTGAATTTGCACGCGCACATAATAAGAAGGAGAAGACAGTAATGTGGCAGAAGGAGAAGACAGTAATGTGGCGGAAGAAGAAAAAAATGTCATTCCTCGTTCTCTGTTTCAGCATCAATCTTCTGATATGAACTAATGATGGCTTTCACATAGGCTTTTCCCTTTAGAGACTTCTTAGTGTCTAATGGAAAGCATACATCAGATTTGTGCAGGTCGGGTTCTTCTATGACTTTTAAGAGTCTCAACTGATTCTGTAAATTACACTCTTGTTGGGTGATACTTTTATCACTTCTCATTGCAGGTGCGCTCTCTAATATTCATTTTGAATGTAATATTATAGATATCCATGCCTCTTTATGTCAAAATTACTTATATTGTCAATGTTTGATTGTCTAGTTGTTGGTGATGCGTCCATATCAGGGACAGAGGCCACTCCCGTTCCTCCAGGTATGTTTATATATTATATAGGGCATGTATATTGATTTAGAATGCTATATCATAAATATACACACATTCCTTTTGCTCTTAGTCGTCCAACTCATTATCATGGGCTGCTTGATGAGATTAGATTTGCGCCTGATGATCTACAAGAGCTTGTTCACTCCCTGTCATATGTGTAAGCAGCGCTATATGCGAGTTTACCTTGTTAGTATGTATGTACTGAAATTAATTAATATTATTCAAATTTTGATACATGCAGATACCAGAGGAGCACATCTTCTATCTCTGTAGGTAAGGCTTTGAATTTGTTGATTTTGGTATTTCTTGTCAATTTTATAGACCAGTATGTGCTAAATATAATGTTCTGACAGTTGGTAGGGGGAAGGCAACATTCGAGGCTGCTGACCCCAGTCCTGGACGCCGCACACGGACGGCACCACGGAGGTTGGGAGAGAGGCCGAGGACTGGGCTCTAGCAGGGCCCATATGAGGTTGGACTCCACCCCGGCGGTTACTTCCTCCGTCTCCAGTGACCGGCATGTCCATCAGGAACTGGATAGCTTGAGGGCCACCGTTCAGGAGTTGAAGGAGATGCTGGTATGTATACCACTTTATAGTAAAATATCATTTCATATTATATACATATCAACATATCCATAATTAGTACGTAGCTTGAGCTTATTTGGTTTTAGACTTAAGTCTGATTAATCATACATACATATGTAATTAAAATAAACAACGCTTTTCCAAACTAGATATCCAAACAGGGTTTCGAAATAACTTAATAATGAAACGAATTCGAATAATACACAGTGCTTACACGCTTCTTACACACGTTATGTCCAGACGCGACAGGGTAGATCGGCCGAGCCTCCACATGCATCTCCTTCGGCTGCGGCTCCGCAAGCCACTACATCGGCTGCGGTTCCGCAGACAGCTCCTGTAGCTCCACCGCCCACTCAGACTCCCGCAGCCGCGGCTCCGCAAGCGACTACCTCGACGGCGGCTGCGCAGACCACATCGCCAGCTCCACATGCCGCTCAGACTCCCTTATATGTAGCATTGCAGAGTGTATTGACCGAGGAGCAGGCGCGCGTTATTCTAACGTTATTCGGAGGTGGAGCTGGACCGAACTAGGGTAGCTTTTTGGTTCTTATTTTTTGAAACATGTATTTATATCACATTGTACTACATTTTGAAACGATATTGATATTGGTTTGTATTTATATCATATTCAGTTTTTGGGTTTCTTTTGTATATTATATATATGCGTGAGATGTGATTATGAATACTGCAATATATGATTTGATTGATGTATATAGTATTGTGCACAGGGCGGGAAAAAATCTAGCAGCCCATTTTTTAAAAAAAAATACAGACAATATGTACCTACGGATTAAGCCGTAGGTATATATGTTGCCCCTACGGACATATCCGTAGGGGCAAACTATCAGGAAACCTGATATTTTCCCACCTGATATTAGTGCAGGGTGTTGGGAGTGCCCCTACGGATAACCCCGTAGGGGCAACTGTTTATCCCCTACGAATTTATCCGTAGGGGCAAAATATCAGGTTTCCTGATATTTTCCCCCCGATATCAGTGCAGGGTGTTGGGAGTGGCCCCTACGGACTTATCCGTAGGGGCTAGTTTATATCCCCTACGGATATATCCGTAGGTATATACAATATATTTTTAAAAAAAAATTAAATATATGATTTTATTACCCCTACGGGGTACTCCGTAGGGGCTATAACACCTACCGAGATATCCGTAGGGGCATAAATTTGTCCGTAGGGGCACGTTCAGGGCCTCAACTTGCACCTGTGGCCTTTGCACCTACGGGGTCTTTTTTCACCCCTACGTATATATCCGTAGGGGCAGTGGGTTGCCCCTACCGATAAATCCGTAGGGACAACCCATATTTGTGGTAGTGTAGCAAGTCATCCGAAAGAAGCAGTGCCGCAAGCCGTAATGAATCCCTGTACGGCAAATACCTGCAAGAACTGGGGTACAACGGGGGTGAGTTGCCAACTCATGAATAGAAGAACATATATGAACAGAAAATCGCATGTATGACGCAATCCTAGATAAACCTCAAATGAATAAGTCTGAAGCATGCTCAAGTGGCAGTGTAACATCTGTACATGTATGTAGTGCCAAGTACTCACCAATGCCTCAGGTAACAACATGTCATAAGGATGAGGTATGTCAATATAATCAATATGAATCAATGCCAGCTATAACATGAATCTAGCAGTATGTGGATGTCCTCCAACTAGGTAATCAATAGCTGTAAATCGGTGGATCCCGTCCACGTGGCACCCAATGACAACAAGCATCATGCATGTAAACATCGTAAAGCATATGCATGGAAATATGAGGATATAATCAAATCATGGAACCTGAGTGCCTAGCATCGACACTCGAAAACATCATGAACACCTGTGCCTAGCATCGGCACGTAAATCCTCATGTATCTCAGGCGCCGCACACCCTGGTCGGCCCTCTTATCCATCTCATGACTCCAGTCGGTATCCCCCTGATAACCGATGGGTCCCAAGTACTATCACCGGTAGGTACTACTCCCCTGCCGGGCTCACCGTCTAGCATCTACGAGTCTTCTTGCCCCGGGATACCTCACCGGGTCCACCATGTACCCGCAATCAGTGCCTACCGCTCCTCGAATCAGGTATACTCACACAAGCTCTCTGGAACCGAGAAAACTCATGGTGGACGCACTGAAATATCATATCAAGGGTGACCGGATTTTTAAAACAATTACATATTTTCTTTTGAAATATCCACGGTCCCCAAATCCAGAAATATCATGGAAACAACATATCTCAATGCGTATAATCAACATGATGTATGCGACATGTAAAGAAAGGTAAGCATATCAGTAAGTCATGCAACATGGAATAGTAATGTGCGCATGTCGAGGGAAACCGCTCTTTTAAAATGAATCGGTTTTAAAGAATATCTTGCGGTTCCCAAATCTCTAATCAAGCCGGAATCATCTATGTATGTGTACAGGTATAAGTGTACAATATGCCATGCAAGAATCATATCATGAATGCAACAGTACTACAGTGTAGTGGCATGGCAATTATCGATGATGAAGTGTGTGAGCCGGCAACAGTGTTCGTGGAACATACGCATCATCGATAATGGTGCTGGTGTCCTAACAGCATGATGGTAATATCTCAATAAACACAAGTAATGCGAAGCAAATAATATGAATATGCGGAATCAAATAATCAACGCAGTGGTGAAGAGTCTACATCAATACGTAAGTGTCATGTAGTTTTGCTTTTTTTGAAATAAGACGAATCGGGGTTTTTGTAAAATAAGGGCTACGGTGTTTTTAAGAAAAGATGCCCCTTTTGAAATTATCCGTAGAGTCCCTTTTTGCCTGTCTTTAAAATACTCCCGATTCGTTAGTTTGGAAAATAGGTATGACTCGGGTCTAGTCTAACATCTACTACACTAACTACTAATCTAACTATCAAGTCAATCGGGAGGGGTAAGAAAACCACCTAAGTCTGAGTCGATATATATAAATAAAGATAGTAGTCGGTGATCCCGCATCAATAGTATCGCATACGATACTGTAAATCATCTGGCACCCTCAAGTCATGAGTGCGGATCAATCATCAATATAAAGCTCGTACGGTAAATCGTCGTACGGCATCCCAATAGCTGGGTGCGGGTCACTATCACAGTCATCACATCAATTATCCGGCATCCTTATCATCAAATCACATAATCAGGGGTACTGATCTAAGTCTAGTACGAATCGATACCATCTACATAAGTATGAATGCGTGTGCGGAAGACACGCCCAAAGGCCCGCTAAAAACCATATATCGTATCCCAAATACGAGTCACATCACATCACCGATATCATGGCACCATGCCCAAACTCAACGACTCACATCCACAGTTCTCCAATATCCTCGTCATCACAGTATGAACATAGCAAATAAGCACGTGTGTGCGTGTGGGTGCAAACTATTCTAGGGTTCGCGACTAGGAACTACACTAGTTACCTTTAACCCTAATCGATGCATAGTACACCTACCACGGCCTGAACAACCAAGTCACACATAAGCTATCAAATAAGGTACAGTATATATAGTATACTAGATATCGGAATGCGGGGGTGCTATACGCCATCCACCCGACTTCTCCCCGTAGATATAAATCTACTCACCTTTTCTTATGTGTGCCGGTGCCGATGTCGCCATTTGCATCTCCAACGCTTCGACGCCACGTGGGGTACCTACAAGGATATCACACGCTAAAACACATAAAAACCATGTCGGAAGCCAAAATGGTGCATGCTACTCCCTTAGGTAAAAACCTGTGGCCTCACGTGCAAACGCAGTCCATAACCCTCTGCCGTTGGCGTTCAAACGCCACCCGACAGAAATGAATCATCGAATACCAAAATCCATACGAAAACAAGTCGTAAATCATGCGCCAAGTCAAGAAAATCAACCCAGATTCTACCATGGTTGGAACCAGTCAAAACTAGACATTCCAGGGGTCAAGTTTACAGGTAAAAGAGTCGTGCACGCAAAACGAGGCAGTTCCCTACTGCTCTGGCCGCAAATTGCTGCCAGAAGGGGTATATCTGCGGCCAGAAAGTGGGTCCAGCGGCTGGGGCTTTGGGTGTTGGCTTCTATCTACCTGCACATCTCACTGCCAAGTCAATTTTATTTTAGGAGGTCCCGGGTTGTAGCAGATTCCAGAAAGGTCAAAAAGTCGACAAAATCGCTAAATTACGCCAAGTATAACAAATCTGGTATTTTGCTGGAATCTGGGGAAATTCTGGGGTGAACTGGTCTCAAACACACCTAATAAGGTTATACCAACCATTAAAACCAACACTTGGTCAAGTCTCACTCAAAATTGCCTAAACTGGCACTAATCATGATATAAACACTAAGTTTCAGCTAAACACTATAACTTGCAAGAAAGAAGTTGGGTTGCAAGATTATACCTTAAGAGAAGTCCTAGGGTGAAGGAGAAGAGAAGGAGGAAGTGGGGTGGTGCTGCTGAAGTGCTCCTGTAGCAGTAGCTGAAGCCGATGCTGCTGTTTTGCTCCTGTTTGCTTGGGGCTGCTTGCAATTTTTCTCTTTTGATGCTGTTTATGCAACAGCAGCAGGGTTGTGGGAATGTTGGGGTTGCTGTTGCATCAGCTCTTGTTGTGGCTGAAGAAGTTGTGGCTGTTGTTGTGGGGTGGTATGATGATGATGGTGTGGAGTTGTTTTGAAATGAAGTTGCTGTTGCTGTTTGTACAGCAGTGCTGATGCTGCATCTGCTGCTTGCAAATCCATTTTCTTGTGGCTGATGTGTTGGGCTGATGTAGGGGGGCTGATGTAGCTGCTGATGTGAGTGGGTAGGTATGGGGCTAAGGTGTTAGGGTTGGCTGATGTAATGTTGGGGCTGATGTGTGAGAGGGAGTTTGAAAGACATGTAAAAGTTGAAATGAAATGGGGTGACATAACCTATAGCCACCTCTCTCTCTCTCTCTAGCCACAAGTCAACTTATCCCTAATCACCATTAAACAACACACTTAACTTAATCTTATGGTTTAAGCCACCATGGTCATCTAAGCATGGTTCAACCCTAGGCTCAACCCTAGCTACCATGCACATATGTGTGCAGCCCAGATAAAATTCCGATAAAATATTCATAAAACCAGATAAATCATCAGAAACAAATTTTGGTAAAATTTTTACCAAAAACCCTACATTAAACACATTTTAGAATTTCAATAATTTTTCTTGAGAATTTTCCCCATTTATCGGTATTTAATTATACCGAAATATTAAAATATTCAATAAAATAATATTAAACTATAAAAATTCCCAAAAATAATATTATATTTTTCTGAAATGTTACAGAAAAGGTGTCATGATGAGTGAGGAGAGAGAAAGGAGATAAAATGATGACATGGAAAGTGAGTGGGTGAGAACAATAGTGAGAGAGAGGGGGGCTGCCTTGACCCATTTCCCCCATCATTTTCTCTTCCCTCTTCATCTCCCTCAACTCCACATCCTTCCATCTTCTACCCTCTTGATCCACCCCAAAAACCTTGCTAAAACCCTATACCCTTTCACAAAAAAATGATCACCTCCTTACCCTCATCGCTATGAACCAAGAAAAGTCGGATTTTGACAACTTTGGGACATCTAGGGTTTTGTTTTGGAGTGACCATGAGGTATATCTCTTTTCATTTAGAGTATTTGTGATTTCCTAGCTTTTGTTTAAGTTTAGAAGTCGTTTAGTGATGGATGTGTGAACTTTGAAATCCCAAGAGAAGGGTTTGAGAAATTGGTGATGTTTTGTGGCTGTCAATGAAACTTGTGAGGTGATGCTTGACCTGGACCATAGCCTAGAAACCAAAATATGGATTTGGGAATTTAGTTCATGTCGGTTTGTGAGAAATTTGGGTGTGCAGGGAAATCTGGAGCAAACCGGGGGATTTTTGAGAGTAGCAAACAACTTTAGGGGCCAAATTAGGGTATTAGGAGGCCACCTTGACGAGACGGACCCAACCTGAGCAGGGGGACCAGAGGAGGCCGGTTTCTTTTGATGATGTGGCCGGCCACATGGTGACATGGGGTGTCGGGGTTAGTCCAGTAGCTCATATACATCATATACAACACCCTAGACTTGTTTGTGCAACTCCTTTTGGCCTGAATCAAAATCTGGAGCACTTTAGTGTGTTTTTTGGCTATGTTTCCGTATTTTGAAATGTTTAGTTTTGATATTTGGATTTGTATTTGGTTGTCGCATGTTTGTACATCGACAACAAGGGTTGTTTGGTTAATTTTGCATACGTGGGCTATAGGTTCTAACCTATAGGCGATCCGTGTGTCGTTTTGGATTTCAGAACATGATTTTTATAGTGTTGCGATATGTTTTGTTATTGTAGGTACCTTCGCGTGGATTCCGAGGCGACGGAGCGTGGCGTCATCGACTTCGGCAAACAAGAACCAAGGTGAGTAGATCTATATCTACCGGGGAAGTCGGGTGGATGGCGTATAGCACCCCCGCAAACTTTTGATGGAAAACCGATTTATAGAATATGGTTAGGAAACCTAGATTTGGAAACTAGGGTTAGTATGAGATAGCTATGAAACCATATTAGAAATTAGAGGATAGTTAGAAGTGATATGTTACTACTATCATAGAATGACGTTAGCGATATTGCCGTTTAGGGTACTGTAGGACTAGATAGTCGATGTAGATGTGTCATCCGGACCATACCTTTTTCTAAACCGAAGAATCGTATGTATCTTTTAAATATATACCTTGAGGGATGTTTCGGATTTTCAAATGATATCTTTTTCTTAAAAACACCGTAACCCCTATTTTCAAAACTACGATTCGCTTCTTTAAAAATCTGATTGTATGGTTCGGGTGTGTTTGTTAGATTAGATACTTTAATTAGCAGAGATAGAATGTTTATGTAGATTCGATTTGATGTGTGATGTAAATGCGATGAAGAAATATAAGATGATGTGATGATATGATGATATGATGTTATGTTGGTATACGGATGCGAGTCGATTGAGATGATTTATACCCTGCCGGTCCCCTGATATGAGATTATTGCGGATGTGAACTGGGACATAGGTATATATATATATATATATATATATATATATATATATATATATATATATATATATATATATAATGTTTTGAATAATGGATGATAGGCCGTATGTGATATTAGGCCGTACCCTCATTTGTCTTATAGGATGATAGGATCCCTATTAGCTTAATGCCGCCGTACGATGATTTTCCATGCGTGATGAGTTTGACTTGATGATTGATCCTTACCCTTGACTAGAGGTTGTCGTACGATGGATCATACCGTACGCGATGTTGTTAGGCTGGATGCCGATTGATAGATTCCCAGACTCGGTCATATTAGATACGTATACCCGTCAGCATTTGCATATGATTTACCTTATGCTGCATTCATATTATTCCATTGCATTGCTTATGCATGTGCTAGTACACTTGCACCATTATCGATGATGCGTATGTTACACGTACACAGATTTTCCGGCTCACACACTTCATCATCGATAATTGCCATGTCACTACACAGTAGGTTTGCTGCATCATGACATATACATTGATACATCCATACTTGCGGATATACACATTTGTATATCCATTTTGGTGTACATATACCTTGATACACCCATACTTGTGCACATACACATTGTATATCCATATTTGTGCACACATACATTGGTACATCTATACTTGTGCATATACATATTGTACCTACATAAATAAATGGTTTTGCTGGGAAATTGGCAACCGCATGTTATATTGTAAAAATTGGAATCATTTTAAAAGAGCGATTTTCCTATAATATGTCACATCACTTTTCCATGTTGCATGATTACGGATATGCTTACATTTCTATTATATGTCGCATATATCATGCTCTATGATTTTACGCATTGATATATGCTGTTTTCATCAGATTTCTGGATTTGAGAACCGTGGACATTTTAAAAGAGATTATGTGTTGTTTTAAAAACCCGGTTTCTCTTGTAATGATATTTCAGTGCGTCCACCATGTGTTTTCTCGGTTCTGAGAGCGACATGTGAAACCCGATTCGAGGAGGCGGATGAGGCCGATTGCGGGTACATGGTGGACCCGGTATGGTACCCCGGGGCGAGAACGGATCTGTCGCACAGTAGGCGATGAGCCTGGCAGAGGGACCACTACCTATCGGTGATAGTATTTGGGCTCGGCGGATATCCGGAGGATACCGACCGGAGTCGAGAGATGATATGGGCCGATCTGGACTGACGGAGCCGTGGGTCGATCCAGACTGACGGAGCCCGATATATGAGGATTTACGTGCCGATGCTGGGCACTGTTTTCATGATGTTTTTGAGTGTCGATGCTAGGCACTCAGGTTCCATGATTTTGATGTGTCGGGAGGGACACCGTTGATATATATATCCTCATACTTTCATGCACACTCTTTTATGATATTTACGTGCGTACAGACATTGATTATGGGTGGACTGGATCCCCATGCATACATACCTTGATTATGATTGGACGAGATCCACATACATACATTGATTATATGGTTGGTTGATATCCACATGATGATTGACACATAGGTGTTGACTACCTTGTCGGCACATATACAGACCCGGTCACCCTAGATATCATAGTATTACCTTTATGATATAGTTGACCTAGGAGTCGTTGTTTATTCAATTTCTACTTATAGATATATTTCTATTCACGAGTTGGCAACTCACCCCCGTTGTGCCACAGTTCTTGCAGGTTGACCGCGTGGATCAGTAGCGGCATCGCTGTCACACAGTTTCCTTTGGGTGTTTTGCAGTGGTAGGTGCGACATTTGTATCGTACCCACTCTTGTATTACTTTTCATATTGTATCTAGTCAACTCCTTCAATCAATCAATATTAGTGATTTGTATAAGTAATGAGACTTAGTGAGACTGTGGTTACGAGACTTAGAGCGAGGGGTTTCCACTACTTGTGAGTTTTATGTCTTGCTTTTCTTTATCTTTTATGGTGAACTTCGCCGTTGGGCGTCGTATACTTATGTATGATATATTGCGTGGTTGTGATCTGCCGTTTAGCCAAGAGCTAGCTCCCGCTTGGGGATGCCTTTATCATTTTTATGTGTTTATGGTTTTGGATCAAAATATACAAAGGAGGTGCTGCCAAAATTTTTAAAAGACAAAACATGTTTTCAAACTAGTAAATTTCACTTGCACCATTCATGTTTCTTTTCTATGCATTAAGAAAACTCGATTTCATTATACCTTTATTTCAAAACTTCACCTCCTTTATTTTCTTAAAAATGTTTAGATTTCTGGGTTTTAGCTTACTTGAATTCCGTTACGCCTTTAGACGTCGCGTGATTCAAATGCTGGTCACGAGCTAATATTTCGGGTCGTGACAAAGGCCTCACGTGGGAGCACGTGAGCAATGAGTATATACTGGTGTTTAACACCATAAGAGGCCAGCTTCAAACCCCGGATTGGCTAAATATTTCCTGAGATTAAATCTCTAAATAAACCGAGCCTCCATGTTCATGACTGATGACTCCTCAATCTGAAATCTGGTTCAAGGGTACATCTCTTCATACCTCTGATACATTTCGTTGTAATTCTTCAACGTCTTTAGAGAGATGGAGGGTCCCAATAACGAATAACTTTTGGTGCATCCCTAAATGGTTAAACCTTACAGACTATGATGTCTTTAGACTATGACGTCTTTAAACCAGACTATGATGTTTCTAAACCTTACGGACTATGAGTTCCTTAAACTCATAGACTATGATGTCCTTAAACCCAATGGACCGCAATGTCCCTAAACTAAAAACGATAGAGTCTAAATACTCTTTCGTTGGATCTAAATGATCCTAAAGTCTTGTTAAGTAGATCTTAGTCTAAAATTAGACTAACATATCCTTAACAAGCATTTAAGTTGATCTTAATCTAAAAAAAAGATTAACGGTCCTTAAACCAAGCCAAACCCAAATCTAAGAAAATACGGATTTGGACTAATCCACGCCCTACGGGCAACTACATAAATTAGTCTCCGTATACGATCCACGGGCAACTAAAAATAAACAAACACACACGACACGAAGTGACCATCTGGAGAAGGAGAAAGTGGTTACCGCGATGCGGTAGCGTAATTAACTGCAGGGACTTGCGCCTGCAGGGAAGAGCGTCCCCACAATCAAAAATCCCTCGTAAACGAGGGGGAATCTGACGAAGTCTGTTACAATGGCCGCATCTGTCTAAACCTTCGATATAAGGTGCCATAAATCAATTTGGCATTTTCGGATAGGTGAACAGATAAAACCAAATAGTATCTGCCTGCCAAAATTCAGGCCATACGTCCTGACGTCCCAGTCGCGGCTTTCGGCGGCGAACAACCTCTTAATAAATAAATTTCTTTTTTGTTGAGGTGCATTGTCTCTTTTTACGCCTTTGGTACATTTTATACTCTTTCTCAAAGAAAAACCTAGGAGTTTCGGAACCGAGAAAAGGAACAAAAGAGGTCTCCTTGCTTAAGAGACTTAATTAAATGCAAATAGGAATTACATTATTTCAAAAGCGGCAACATGTTTATTTATACAACTTAAGTTTCTCGGTGTTATACGGCCGAAGAAAATTACGCCCCCCGGCGTCCTGCAGGCGGTACGCTCCACCGGGCAAAGCCTCTGTTATAAGGAATGGTCCGTCATATTTCGGGGAGAACTTATGTAGTCTCCCCTGGTCCACGAACTCGTTTCTTCGTAAGACCATATATTCCATCTTAAAGGCTCGATATTTAACTCGGGCATTGTATTAACGGGCGATTTTCTGCTGATAGGCGGCTGTCCTGATTTACGCTCGATCCCGCTTTTCCAGTTGGACATCCAAGTTGCTTCGGAGCGCCGAGGTGTTAGCTTCGTCGTCGAAGTGTTCGACCCTATAATTGGGCAATCCGATCTCCGTGGGGACCATCGCCTCGGTGCCGTAGCAGAGGCTGAATAGGGTTTCTCCCGTAGGTGTTTTCTTCGATGTTTGCAATGCCCATAGCACTCATGGCAGTTCTTCGACCCAGGCGCCCTGCCTTCCTTCCAAGCGGGCTCTAAGACTGCGGATGACACCTCGGTTGGCTACCTCGGTCTGTCCGTTGCATTGAGGATGTGCGGCTGCGGCAAACTTCATCAATATGTCGTAATCGCTGCAAAACTCCTTGACTTTATCATTTTCGAAGTTGGTCCCATGGTCGGTAACTATGCATCTCGGGATCCCAAATCGAGAAATTATGTTGTTTTGTAGAAACTTTATCATAGAGGTAGCGTCCGATTTCCTGATGGGTACAGCCTCTATCCATTTCGTGAAATAGTCCACAGTGACGAAGATGTATCTGTGCCTGCCTGTGCCGGTACGGAGTTAGCCCACCATATCCATCCTTCTTTGTGCAAACGGCCAAGGGGAACTGAGTGGAGTTAGCTTGGTGGAGAGGAGACTGTTGGCTATAGTGCCCTCAAGTCAATTATTAGATCGCAGGCACGTGATTGCAATGATTGAGGGAGGACCTATACCGGTAGAACAGTCTTACTCGAGATGATAGTATGCTATCTGGTTTGTCTTTATCATCATTTACATACATCAGGTGACACTACAAATCACTATTACATGTTGATAGAGCCCATAGGATTCTTACTTGACTACCAGCAGTATGATGGCGATCATATACGTGGGAGCTGGGTGGTCTATAGGCACATCCTTAAATGTCCCTAGTCGAGAGAGTTTCGAGACTGGGTATCGATACTCCAGAGTAGACTAGTATATACTGATCGAGACCCCGACGAGGGGAGGTGGCCGGTCTCACAAGCTATTGGTGTTAGTTTGTTCACCTAAGATGTATACAGGTGCTCATTGGGTTATAAGTACACCGGAAGGACTCGCCGGGAACATGCTAGTTGGTATTATACCTATTGTCAGATAGCAGTTCCCTGGTGACATGTGTACAGGTTAGTCTATCGACATGAGATCGTCATTTGTCTCGTGTGAGTTCCCACCGTGCTTTGATTACTACCCTACCATGGCTCAAAGGAGTCGTGCAAATAGATTTTAGTTGGGTACAGTCCCGAGCCACATGGAGGCAGTGAGCGGATCGTCAGGGAATTCGTCTCTCCCGGTATTGGGGGTTGATGTCGCGGTGTGCACGGGTGGCCATCACCAGAATTCTTGGCCAAGGTAGTCGAGAATTACTAATTCGGATCAGTAGTTTCTCAGGTGGTGATGGGCTTCATACCGACACTGAATGTCAAGTTATTAAGGGTCTGACTTTATCCACCCCCTAAACTCGATATGTGATACTCATAGATGGACGGACCGGACTATACGGATATTGTCACTGTCAGGCTCGGTAGGGGTTTCAGGATGAGTTTGCTCGTCGTCCTCCCTTTCGCTCAATACCTGGGTAGCCGTTACATATAGCTAGTGGCACTGACGTGCTTGTGGTTAAACCCACTACCAGCGTATTGACAGGTTTTTAGAGTCCCGCACAGAGGGTTTCCCTGCTTCGGGCGAAATGTTGTAGAGGCCGTATGGTTTTATGGCAGGGTTCGATCATATACGTGCACTTGTGCACGGATCGTGATCGGACGGATAATACTAGTGGGTTTTGGTTTAAGCCGGATCCTAGTGTTATATTGTTGGATTATTTCCGTCTCGTTGTATTCGTATTCAGTCAGAATACGGATGCGGGTATGTATATACGGATGAGGGGTATTCTTGTAATTCGTTACAAGTTTACTTTTGAAGTTGTCATTTTCTTTTTGTGATAAACATTTAGTTTAAATGTTTATGAGGTGGAAAGTATGAGTGTGAGTTTTGGTTTTGATGCATTGATTTCTTGCATGTGCACTTGGTGACTCATGGTAGTGAGTCATGGTGGCATGATGTGTGTTTTGTAGTGTTGTGAGATATTTGTGTGAGATATTTATTCTTGGGTTGTTTTCTTAAGTTGCTAATTATTGATAACACTCACTCACAACTCACAAAACACACACAAGAAAAAACAGCAGCAGCCCTTTTCTTTTTCTTCACTTGCCTTTTCTTTAGTTCACACTCTCTACCTCATGCCATCTTCTTCAACCTCCACCCAAACCCTCTCATGAGTTGAGAATTCTTGGGTGTTTTGAGACAAAGTAATCACATACATTCTCTACTTCATCTTGGCTATCTAGGTTAGCAAACTAGATACCCGAGTTGCTTCGGTTTTGAGGCGGGAGCCCGTATTACTAACCCTCGACGTGGATCTTCTTCGATGTGGGGAGACCGAAGAGCAAACTTGATTGAGGAAGCCACGAGGATCTTAGTACAGAGGTTGAAGACCTAAGGACTCGGATCATTCGGTATAATCTCTCTAAACTCCTTTACATACAACTAGTATAGGGTTAATGGTACGATCTGGGAATCGGGTTCCGTTAGCGCCGGTTTCTAAAAAGTTTTTGTTCCGTATTTGGCCACGGATTGATGGCCGGGGCGCTGGCGTAACCCAACATGGTATCAGAGACAATCCATTAACCCCATACTAACTCATTGTGATATTAGAAATCCACCGTTTTGTCGTGTAAAACTGCCGACAAAAACAGTTCAAAAAACTGAAAGTTTGAGATGTTTGCACACCCCGCGGGCTCACGGCTTGAGAAGCTGCAGGGTGGTGCATGGGAACCCGGGGGACCCCTGGGGGGGACCGAATGGCTGGGCTCACTCCCCAAGACCACCACAAGGTGGTCTTGGCGGTGGGGACCCGAAACTGCCCCATCTTGGGCAGTTTCGACTCTGCCTCACCCCCTAGCCACCTCGTGGTGGACTCGGGGGTGGGGTACCCCCTATAGGGCCCCTGACTTGAAGTTAATTTCATGCTATAACTCCCCACGAAGGTTCAGGCGCGTTTCGTTTTGATTCGGACTTCCGAATTGTCTTTAAACGGTCGGCTTTTGGAACTTTAGCTCACTGTTTTTTCATGGTTTTGGAAATTGGTTTGGTTTGCTAATTGCGTACGGAATTCTAATGTCATAATTTTCAGTACATGCATTACTATCTGTGACCGTGAATGTCATTAGAGCGGTACAACTTGTCTAATTGCTATAGTTCTTTTAGACGGGTTTGCGAACGTGACATTCACGTTGATGTTCTGTGTTGTGATGTATGTTGGCTGGATCGTCGTGGTGGATAGCCTAGGTGCAATATTAGTATAGTTTAGTTTTATTTGTACATTTGATATCGCGGGGCGAGCGTCCGACATGTGGACTGCTGTCATTGCCTGTTTGTATATTATTTATTTGGGGCATGACCGGGTTGAGGTCGATGTCACCGTTGTACTTATTTTCTTTTCTGTACTAGGATTACCCATCGGTGGAGTGCACGGATAGCCAGGTTCTAGAGGGTAACGGGCCCACATCTTATGGCGTTGAGATGGGGGGGCTCACTCTAGAATTGGCAGGCTATTCGCCGCACTCATAGGGGGTACAGGTTGACCCAAGAAGGAGTGCTCAAGTTACCGGATCCGTGAAGTGTCGGGTGGCCCATTCACTTTGATGAAGGGGGTTTCCTCGCTTCTGGTTTTGGCGGGTAACTTGCCGCACTCATAAGGGTCTAGGTTTTCATTACACAGGCTATCCACACGACCCGGGGAACATCGGGTTTCAGTTGCGGCTCAAAGGAAACCCGAGGCTCCCAGATTATCAGTATTGTTCTGTGATGCTTATCGCTTATCTGTGATGTTGCATTTATCATACCTGGAGCGATTATTATATATTGTTATATATATACTAGTAGATGTTGTATATGTTTTACACCCGCGCTAGTCCTGTCCCCGCTCTATCGTTAGTTAAATAACCTAACGGGTGATGACGGGACCCAGTGGCGAATGCAGATGGCATATACGTACATCATATTTTTCGTTCTTTTCTGGTGTGATTAATTGATGGGACTGCATTGATTCTGATCAATGTAAGGAAAACAAACCTATTCGATGTTGTTGGAACATTTTTCAAAAGCTGTTATTACAAGAAAGTTTTCTTTTTTTTTCCACAGTGGTATTCGGTTATGAATATCCAGCACCTCATTCCATGAGGCAAGGGCCAAGATCCCTTCACCGGGAGTGACCCCTTGGGCAGAATTTTGTATCAGGGTAATAACTTCACTATAGTCGATTACTTTTTACTTTGCATCGCGGTATTCAGTTGGGAATATCTTGCACCTCATTCCACGAGAAAAGAGTCAAGATCCCTTCACCGGGAGTGACCTCTTTAGCAAAAGTTTTCGCCACTATATATTTGTAAAGCTATCCAGTTCCTTCAACGATATCAAGTTCATTACGTTAAAGATTTTTTGCCAAAAACCATTCATAACCCTCCGTCATTTCAGACGGATAGCACTTAGTATTCATGCTATGTTTGTTGGCCTTAGTCAAGGTATAGTGTATGGTAGCTGTTTGTTACTTTTTTGTTGCATAGATAGATGCGTTGGTTTGGGACAGTCGTACAGCCTTGTTGGCCTTAGTCAAGGGCGAGTACGGGTGAGTTCAAATTAACCTGGACAATGACGGGTAACTTGACATGTGACTTATGATTTGTTGGCCTTAGTCAAGGTCATAAGAACATGGGGTAAAAATCCACATCGGGAGTTTCTAAAGAAACTGAAACTTGCTAGGCATGCGCATACCTTCTGGAGTGTGATAACTTGAGTGGATTCCATCAGGTTATCATGCGATGATAGTTGGATCCCGATTCCCACTGATGAGTTGGTTTACTCCTCGAGTGATTTTAGATGATCCCGACTAATTCTTCTTTTGGTTTTAGCGGAGAATTTGATGATACGGTGGGAGACATCCTAATTAGATAAAGTGATTAATCATTCTGATCTAGGTTAGAGTGCACGTTGTGTGTTTCTTTTCTCTCTCTCTCTTTGGCAGCGACTATATCCCGACCATAGACTACAACTTATAAACCAAGTTAACCGAACCTTCTTAAAACACACTGGCTTTTGGATTGTCAGAGTTGCATACTTCATTGCCACTCTTACTTTTACCCTTTGCTTTTCTCCGGAACATTCCGTATGATTACGAAGATCCACATTTATTGGATATGACCATCGTATAGTTACATACAAACTCGCAGAAACTTGTTTCAGATTCGAGAATGATTTCCGATTCTGGAGAAATTCAATAAGACTATTCAGTTGTCTTTTCCTTTTACCTTCTCTCAGGTTGTGAGGGCTCCTAGGATAAGGAGAGGGTACGCCTATTACTCTTATTGGATAGTCTTCTTCCAAACCATAGGCAGGTGCCGAAAGGTGGGGAAGGAAGAAAACCAATTAGCTTAAGTGTGGTGTACAGAAGGTAATAAGTAAAGACAAATAAAGAGATTAGAAAGAGGGCAAAGTAAATTACGACTGCTATCATTCATGACCAAACCGCATATATCATAGCCACTCCTACTTCACCTTTGAATTTCTCCAGAACACCCTATATCACTACGAAGATCCACATTTATTGGATAATCCATCGTATAACTACATACGAACTCGAAGGAACTTGTTCCAGTTTGAGGATGGATTCTGGTTCAGGAGAAATAGAATAAGGATTATTCAGTTGTCTTCTATCTTTACCTTCTCTCAGGTTGCGAGTGCTCCTAGGATTAGGAGAGTACACCTATTACGCTTATTGGATAGTCTTCTTCCAAACCATAGGCAGGTGTCGAAAGGTAGGGAAGGAAGAAAACCATTTAGCCTAAGTGAGGTGTACAGAAGGTAATGAGTAAAGACAAATAAAGAGATTTGGAGAGATGGCAAGAAAATATAAGCTTACAAGTCATGAATCTGGATAATGGAAGAGGCATTACTAGGAATACCCGGATACCCCTTCGAAACATTTTCATGTTTCAGTTTCACTGTGCATTGTTAATTGAAAACCGATTTCCCAATTAGATCCTTACTCCAGAGTATGTATTTACCAGGTTTGATTCTCACACCTGTATGGTTTTACAGATGATGAATGGGAGTAAGTTATTGGGAATTAGGTGATTATATCCTCATTATATCGGAATTTGTTGTAATTGGTGATATTTGAAGAAATCGCCTGGGGTTTTGCCTGACGGCAAATATTTGGTTTTGAATATCCGTTGTTATGCACCAATTTCAAACTGATATATTTGTACGTTAATTTTATAAAGTGAGATATAACTTTTTGAAATTATGTCCATGACATTTACCTATATCAGTTGATGATGGGGTAAGGAGCATTAAACAGCAGTGTAATTCTTCTTAACCATAGTACAGTTTTCAACTTACGACATACAGGGTTTGAGTTATTCAACTCAGGGGACTTATACAAAGTATTGTATGTTGTCCAATGTTCATTAGGACAAAGGGGTTAGTGCTCGTACTATATTCTGTTTACTTGTGACTTCTCCAGTTTTAGACAAGTATTTCGTAGAAATACAAGGTCCAAGTTTTGAGAAGTTATAAGTATAAGAATAAAGTAGAGAACCATGTGTTGCAAGTATCAGAATTCTTCAAGGTGGTCGAAGATGTAGATACTTGTGTTTGGTATTCATTTGATAGTAATGGTTTTGAGAACTTGCTTCTCTTTCAGGTTACTCATATCTGGATATAATCCTAGTTGAGTAATGCTGATCCGCCTCCTTCCATTTGGTTGACATGCATCGGAGACAGTTGCATGATTTGAATCTGGTTCCAATTAAATCAGTGTCTCTGTTTCTATATTGTATATAGAATGGTTCATATCTTAACGATGTTAAGCTATATGGAGTTGTCCGGCTTATGCTTAAAACCAGACTCTGGACAAACTCAAGACACGTTTCAGTAATAGCAGTTTGTGGGTTATCCTGGGCTATGACGATGGGTAACTTTCTACCATCTGGAAGATCAATAGTGATATTTGTTCTCGGCTCGCCACAGTTTTAGTAAAATGGTCTTTTTCATAAAACAGTAGTGGGAGTATGGTAGAACTGGAAGTAATTCCAGAACCACAAACGATTACTGAAAATTTAATAGAACCTAAAGATTTAATCGGGTTTGACATTCTATTAGCTACTCCGCAGATATGGTGGGTAACCTCAGGCACCCGAGAGGTACTTCGATATCCTCAAAGACGGTGACAGGAAGATTCTTGTTTACCCAGACTTGCCATTACTACCGTTCTAGACTATGAAACCAGGCAGGAGGATGAGTATAGTGTCGTTCTGAACTAGCTTTATAGGTGCATGTGTATATGACTCTACCAGAGGGTTGTTGTAGTCAGTAGGAGCAACGAAAGCATAGTGGACAAGTAGCTTATGTGTATTTATAGACTAAAGCAGGTATAGCGGAGAAAGATCATCAATTTTTGATGTGACAGTCATAGGCTTTAACTTCATCAGAATAGGAGATGGATCTATTAAGAAGGTAGTAGGGTGTGATGTCCTGGTATTTGGATGACATGCACTTTATAGGAAGTGAAATTCCTATACTACGATCGGTTATACTATGGTTGTCAGACAGTGGTTTCTCCACATGGGATATGGATATAATATCAGGCATTCTGGTTACTAGATCTATGGTTTTAGATTTAGATTTGTGTAGTTTCCCAATCTGGGTACTTAGACAGTATTCTAAAGGTGTTTTAGAATGGACGACTCCTGGCAAGGTGGTGTACCTGCAGGTGATAGAGTCGCCCTCTCTAAAGGTGTCTTACAAACTAAAGGGGAGAGGGATGTTCATGATAGACATATCACATGCTTAGGCAATTGAGTCAATCATGAGATGTCAAGTACCACTCCAGATATTGTTTTTGCACTAGCTGCAATAAGTTTATATTAATCCAATTCTGGAGAAACGTTCGGAATCAGTTTATGAACATAAGTGGATGTTCTAGGGATTTGGTAACGGCAGCCTCCTTCGGGAGACGGTTATCATTCCAGGCTTCTAAGATGACCTGGATGACAGAGTGAGTGTCAGAGTTATAGTTTTCCCTCTTTTGAGGGGCAGTAGTTTGGACAGGTGGTCCAAGTGGATACTGAGGGAGGCATGGCGTAGAATACTGATTAAGTTCAGTGGACGATATTGTCTAAGAAGTTTGCTGGATTTAGAGTTCATTTGTGAACTGGGTCCCATCAGATATCCAAACATATTCTAAGACGGGTACTGCTCATTTCGGGATATGGCTTTCTCCGCGAACTTGAGATAAAGAGAGACATAGAAAGAAACATTGAAGCGGATCCACTCACCGAGGTTATTTCTCGAAAGCAATAGTTTTACAAACAAGCTTTGTGAAACTAATTAGTAGAGAAATTGGGTGTTCGGAATCACACGGGCTGTGAGTATGCGACACCGCAATAATCAGCCATAAGTGCAAGTGGGAGATTGTTGGCTATAGTGCCCTCAAGTCAATTATTGGATCGCAGGCACATGATTGTAATGATTGAGGGAGGATCTATACCGGTAGAATAGTCTTACTCGAGATGATAGTATGCTATCTGATTTATCTTTATCATCGTGTACATGCTTCAGGTGACACTACAGATCACTATTACATGTTGATAGAGCCCATAGGATTCTTGCTTGACTACCAGCAGTATGATGGTGATCATATTCGTGGGAGCTGGGTGGTCTATAGGCACATCTTTAAATGTCCCTAGTCGAGAGAGTTTCGAGGCTGGGCATCGATACTCCAGAGTAGACTAGTGTATTCTGATCGAGACCCCGACGAGGGGCGGTGGCCGGTCTCACAAGCCATTGGTGTTAGTTTGTTAACCTAAGATGTATACAGGTGCTCATTGGGTTATGAGTACACTGGACGGACTCACCGGGAACATGCTAGTTGGTATTATACTTATTGTCAGATAGCAGTTTCCTGGTGACATGTGTATAGGTTAGTCTATCGACCTGAGATCGTCATTTGTCTCGTGTGAGTTCCCACCGTGCTTTGATTACTACCCTACCACGGCTCAAAGAAGTCGTGCAAACAGGTTTTAGTTGGGTACAGTTCTGAGCCACATGGAGGCAGTAAGCGGATCGTTAGGGGATTCGTCTCTCCCGGTATTGGGGGTTGATGTCGCGGTGTGCACGGGTGGCCATCACCAGAATCCTTGGCCAAGGTAGTCGAGAATTACTGATTCGGATCAGTAGTTTCTCAGGTGGTGATAGGCTTCATACCGACACTGAATGTCAAGTTATTAGGGGTCTGACTTTATCCACCCCTTAGACTCGATATGCGATACTCATAGATGGATGGACCGGATTGTACGGATATTGTCACTGTCAGGCTCAGTAGAGGTTTCAGGATGAGTTTGCTCGTCGGCCTCCCTTTCGCTCAATACCTGGGTAGCCGTTACGTACAGCTAGTGGCACTGACGTGCTTGTGGTTAAACCCACTGCCAGCGTATTGACAGGATTTTAGAGTCCCACACAGAGGGTTTCCCTGCTTCGGGCGAAATGTTGTAGAGGCCGTATGGTTTTATGGCAGGGTTCGATCATATACGTGCACTTGTGCACAGATCGTGATCGGACAGATAATACTAGTGGATTTTGGTTTAAGCCGGATCCTAGTGTTATATTGTTGGATTATTTTCGTCCCGTTGTATTCGTATTCAGTCAGAATACGGATGCGGGTATGTATATACGGATGAGGGGTATTCTTGTAATTCGTTATAAGTTTACTTTTGAAGTTGCCATTTTCTTTTTGTGATAAACATTTAGTTTAAATGTTTATGAGGTGGAAAGTGTGAGTGTGAGTTTTGGTTTTGATGCATTGATTTCTTGCATGTGCACTTGGTGACTTAGGGTGGTGAGTCATGGTGGCATGATGTGTGTTTTGTAGTGTTGTGAGATATTTGTGTGAGATATTTGTTCTTGGGTTGTTTTCTTAAGTTGCTAATTATTGATAACACTCACTCACAACTCACAAAACACACACAATAAAAAACAGCAGCAGCCCTTTTCTTTTTCTTCACTTGCCTTTTCTTTAGCTCACACTCTCTACCTCATGGCATCTTCTTCAACCTCCACCCAAATCCTCTCATGAGTCGAGAATCCTTGGGTGTTTTAAGACAAAGTAATCACACACATTCTCTACTTCATCTTGGCTATCTAGGTTAGCAAACAGGTTAGCAAACTAGATACCCGAGTTGCTTCGGTTTTGAGGCCGGAGCTCGTATTACTAACCCTCGACGTGGATCTTCTTCGATGTGGGGAGACCGGAGAGCAAACTTGATCGAGAAAGCCGCGAGGAGCTTGGGACAGAGGTTGAAGACCGAAGGACTCGGATCATTCGGTATAACCTCTCTAAACTCCTTTGCATACAACTAGTATAGGGTTAATGGTACGATCCGGGAATCGGGTTCCGTTAGCGTTTGTTTCTAAAATGTTTTTGTTCCACATTTCGCCCCGGATTGATGGCCGGGGCGCTGGCGTAACCCAACAGAGACGAGGTATACTGTCGAAGAGTTGGCAATTCTTGGATCTTCTGACCAGCTTCTCGGCATCCTTGTGCAATCTCGGCCAATAGTACCCTTGCAGTAGTGCCTTTTGGACCAGGGTTCGAGCCCCTTGATGTGCTCCGCTGACCCCTTCATGTATTTCTTGCAGAACGTAGTCAGCCTCATGGGGGTCGATGCACCGGAGCAAAGGCTGAGTGTATGATTTCTTGTACAGGTTTCCATTGCTCCAGACGAAATGTCGTGCTTTGGCCCGAATCCGGCGAGCTTCTCCTCGGTCTTCGGGAAGTACACCATCCTTTAGGAACTCCACAAGGGGTTTACTCCAATCCCGGCCTTCTTCCTGAGTTGTGCAGATCTGGAGTGTTACCTCTCCGTGTTCTACGCTGGGCTGTGGTAAGACTTCAAAGAAAATATTTCTCTTATGGTTGGCCGAATAGGAAGAAGCGAGCTTGCTCAAAGCGTCGGCTTGGGTGTTAAAGTTCCTGGGAATCTGCTTCACTTGGACTTCGTCGAAATTTTTTCGAAGCCTTTTGACTTCGGTCAGGTATTTAATCATGAGTGGCTCCCGGGCTTCGAAACGCCCGGTTACTTGGCCGACGACCAGTACGGAGTCGCTGCGAACTCTGATGGTCTTCAGCCCTACCCCAGAGGCGATTCGCAACCCTGCCAACAAAGCCTCGTATTCCACGGCGTTGTTCGACGCTCTGAACCCGAGCTTTAAAGAGTATTCTATTTCTGTTTCGTCCGGGCCGTGGATGATCTGGCCAGCCCCTCTCCCCTCTTCAGTAGAGGATCCGTCCACGTAGAGAATCCAGTCCGGGATGGAGTCAAGTACCTTTTCGACCGAGGGACGTGGTTCGGGGCCTTGCGCTGCCGTTCCTTCTTTAGCGGGAATAGTACATTCGACAACGAAATCTGCTAAGACCTATACTTTGATGGCTTATCGGGGACGGTACTTGATATCGAATTGGGACAATTCCCACTTCCATTCTCCAGACGACCTAACGACTCGGGGGAGGCGAGAATTGACCCTAAAGGTCACTCGGTTAGGACAAGGATTGTGTGCGCTTGGAAATAATGTCAAAGTTTTTTAGAGGCGATGACAAGTGCGAGGACTATCTTCTCTATGGCCAGGTATCTTGTTTCCGCATCCTTGAAGACATGGCTCATGTAGTAGACTGGCCTCTGTATGCCTTCAAATTCTCTGACAAGCACCGAGCCTGCAGCCTGGTCGGAGACGGCTAGATATAATAATAGCTCGTCTCCCTCGACCGGTCGGGTGAGTAGCGGGGGAGTCATTAAGTGTTCTTTGAGTTTCTCGAAAGCGTTCTGGCGTTCCTCAGACCATTCGAACTTAACAATTTACCTTAAGGTCTTGAAGAACGGGAGGCAATTCTCTCTGGACCTGGACATAAAGCGACTCAGTGCAACCATCCTTTCCGTGAGGCACATGATGTCGACATTGCTCTTGGGCATTGTAGGGTGTTTTTCGTCACCCCATTGAGATGGGAATACGCGCGCGCTTGTCAGGCGCATTACAGATTCCCCCTGCCTAGGGTAGGCAGGGGTTTATTGATTGTGGAGATCCGAATCTCTGGCAGCCGCGGACTAAGCTGCCATTAATTACCCCTCGCCTTTGGAGCGAGAGAACCTCCGATTAACGGGTTAAACTGGTCATGCGAACTCAATGTGCAGTGTACGTGTGTTTTGTTTTGGAAGGGGCTTGGGTATATCGGGAGCCACGCAGAGTTTTTGCGAAATCAAATCTTGATAGTTCATTAGATTTAGACATCTTCTAGAATTTTATAGATTCTTGATCTTTAGATCTAGTCTTTACTATTTTTGAAACTAAATCTCAAAATTCTTGAATCTATTTTCTTGCAATTTTTCTTTTATCCTTTCATTTCGACTCATCTAAAACCAAAGCGAGCAAAACACACATCTCAGTGGACGATCCGTATTCATTAACGCACTACATCGATACCGTTAACTGATTGCGGTATAAATTTCTTTGATTGTGATCTTTATACATTTTCAAAACACGACACACAAAGAACGATTCAATCAAATGGCGCCGTTGCCGGGGATGTGTGCTATTTTGTTTGTTTTTGTTATTTGAGTTGAAAAATTATTACTCCATCAAATTTTCATCCAAGATTCGCTTCAATTGCTTAACAATTAGTGTTTGAATTTTTGCGAGGGAATCTGGAATCATTGTACTGAGGAAATCAAGATTCAGAGGAGTTTTACAGAATACAGAGAAGTACAAGGACCTAAAGAAAAATTTCCAAACCGTAGTTCCCCCAGAGCACCGCGGATCCGCGGCCATAGAGCGTTCCATTTAGGGCTTGCACTGTTCCAAAATTCTCAGGTCTGCTCTTTGTGTTCCCCTCTTCTCTCTGATCTTGTCCAATAATCAATTTCTTGCAGGATTCTTTGCAAAATTCAGCGCCGCTAAAATATAAATTTGTTGCGATTCTTGAAATTGGTTGTTTGCATATATTAATACGGAAATTAAGGGGCACGACCAAATTCAGATTAGGTGGGGAGTTCATTACCCTTCCTAAGCCCCGGAAATCACAAACTTGCATCTGCATCACCCTCATTAATTAAAAAATATCTAGACATGACTCTAAGGACCGTCGCGCTCACTTAGGACAGAAGGAGGTCGTGGGTAATCTATTGCTTATCCGCGTTTCTTTTGTGGTGTCTAAGGCAAATGTGTCTAAGGCAAGTGATTACTTAATTAGGCCCACTACTTACGTAGTGGAGAACCTCCCACTTACCTGGCACTTATCTGGCCACAGGAGGGACAAAGAGTTAGTAGAGGATTTATCCTGTGATTTGTCTTCTGGAAGTCTAGGAGCGGTCTAGAGACTTGACCTAAGTGACCATTAGATATAGGGTTGCTTGTGCATGTTTGTATGAATTTTCAAAAATCCGTCCTTTTTCAAAACAAACCAATTATTTTCTTCCCCCCCCCCTTTCCCCCCTTTTACCCATTTTCCCCCTCTTCTCTTCTTATAATGGGTGACCCAAGTAGAAAAACTCTTGCCGAGCTTTGTTGTCCACAACCAGATATTGCTTGTTTTCGTAATCCCTTCGGTATACCGTCAGGCTCTTCCATGTCCTTAAGAGATCATATAGAATAAGCAGGAAGAAATAGTTGGCCACCTCAGTCTAGGTCCTATCAACCATATCCCAATTCCACATCCATTTCAGTTGATACTCCGAGTGAGGATGCCCCTAGACGAATGTCCATTGCTGAGCATATAGCTAAGGCTAGAAGCCAAAGTTTCAATCCGAACCAATATCAACCGTATCCTAATCCTACATCCATTCCAGTTGATACCCCGAGTGAAGATGCCCCGAGACGCATTTCCATTGCTGAGCATATAGCTAGGGCTAGAGGCCAAAGTTTCAACCCGGACTAATATCAACCATCACCTCCACTTTCCAAAGAAGAATTTCATAATCGGTTTATGGCATGTATGATGTCCAATAACCAACCGACGAACCAACATCAAAATTCTTCTTATCACAATATTGACCCGACTCCTACCCAATTTTCACAACCATTCTGTTCCTATCAATCCAATCCAACTTTTTCACCTTCTCTAAACGGTCCTTCTAATCGGTCATTTGGAAGTTTTAGTTGTCCACAAGAATTTCAATCTTATCCTGAAACTCCTTATCGACCCAAGTCTAGTCTTGAGCAGACATTAGAAAAATATATGGAATTGACGAACCAATTTAGGAAGGTAACAACAGAGTGGATACAAGAAAATAATTTCAAACCGGCCCAAAATTTTTCAGTACATAATTCGGGCATTGAACAAAATGAGAATTTGGGTAGTGAGAGAGAGCTGTACACCTTTCCTAATCAAACATTCCCTTTCCAAACTGAAATCCAAAACTCCAGTTTCACAAATTCATTGAGTGCACCAAAAGATTCACCAATTGACGATAGAATGTACGATAAGTTGTGTAATAATGCAATGTTTGATTTACCCGACTGCGAAGGGTCCATTTCAAGTGAAACCATGCCAAATCCTTGTGATCTCTACAGCTCCACTCTTGAACCAAAACTGATTGAAAACCATTCTTTTGATGAGGTGTTTAAGAATTTTAACCTTCACTTGAATGAGGTGATTGACGTTGGGGATTTATTGATTGATGAACCCGAAATTTTGGATGAGGTTGTTCCACCAATTCATCAAACCCTTTCACTTCCTTGTGGTCATCATCTTGAGCCTTTAATTCTTCCCAAACCCCAAATACGTCTTGAAGTTGTTGATAATCGTATACCCGAAGAGCAAACCGAAACTCAGCCTTCATCTCCCACATCTGGTTTAGCAACACTCGACACATCGATACGTTTACCCATTTCATCTTCCACTCTCTCTGGTTCTTCTGTCCCTGAAATGATAATGAGTGTTGATGAATCACAATCCGACAGTGCAAGTTCGACAATCCCAGAAAGCCAACTTGATTTGGATATTTTTGAAAATGAGGTAGATGAGTTTTTCACCTCCACATATTTTGACAAATCAAGTATGGTAAAATCTGGTACAAAACTTTTTGACAGCAAAATATTCGATTATACCATTGATAAAAGTTTTGAAGAACTTTTTGCTGACGAACTTGAATTTTTAAACAATACGGATTTTGTGATTGATCAACCTCCACTTATACAAGATGAACAGCCACCACTCCTTCTTCCTAATCATTCACATTCATCCTCTTTCTTTTCTCTAATTTAAAATTTCAACCCTTTCTAGACCACCTCTTCTCCCTTCCCCACTTTTTCTTGACTTGATACAACACATTCTTCCACCAACCTATACGTTTTACAGATAAAATCTTTGAATGGTTGGTGTTAGCTTTTGGTCTTTGTAAAGTCTTACTTTGACCAAATGACTCACCCCCTCTTAAAATGATTCATATTGTCTAACTCATATTTGAGGGGGGTGTATTTTTGGCTCTTGAAATAACTGTTGTCCTCAAAATTTAGAGCCAAAAATAAGTTTGGGGGAGGATTTTCACTTTAATATATTTTGCCCCCATTAATAAATGTCCTCCCAAGCTTACAGGTTTTTTGAGATTTAGCAGATAGCAACAGCGAGGACACTATTGAAAACAAGTTTGGGGGAGGTTTGTGCTTATTTTCGCATCATTTGCATCATACTTCACATAAGCACAAAACATATCATTTTAAAATTTAAAAACATATAAAAATTTAAATAAATAAAAAATTGTACATAAATAAGATAATAAAAGATTAGATAGTGAAAAATTACATCCAAAAGATTGGAAAAATTTAAGATAACCAAGAAAATTAGAAGTTTTCTTAAACGAACTAGTAATAAGTAGTTATGAGCCGTTGTCCCAAGGGTTAGTAAGATGAAAGAAGTCACTAATCTGAGGATAAAAATAAGTCTGAAAAATAGTTCCTATTCTGGAAGCCAAACATTTGAATGTTGATACCCTACTATACGCACTTACACGCGTCTTGAAGCTCGGGATAGTAGAGGATACCTTGAAATGCTCTTGTCTAAAAGCCAAAGTATGAAGGAAATAAATAAATGAAGAAAATATAAAATGGTGAAGAAAAATGAATACTGGTTTTGTTTTCACCAAGGCAGCAATAAAAAAAATATAGCGAGGGTACTTCATCACCTAGTGCCTTAGACCAACTGGTGTGGGAGTCACTGCTAAGCCTTAGGTGGTGCAAGACGAGGAAAATACACCTAATAAGCAAGCACATGAGTAATCGATCGGTTAGTACCTCAAGAAGTATTAACGGTCGCATGAAAATGTGTGAGCAAATCCATATATTCATCAAATTAAAAAGTACTAAGCTAGATGGACAAGAGTATGATAGCTTGAATTGAATTCTCCGGGTGTAGAGATGTCTATTACACACGCGTAGGGTTATATGATCGATGTTTGGATGAAAGATAGGAATGAAGAATAAAGACGATGTTTTATTGAGGGATGATGTGATTTCTAACGTCTTTTCATGACTATTAAGATAGGGCTCATGACAACCGAAAAGCTAGTATAGTTGGAAACTCTAATTTTCAAAGTTTTTCTTTTACAATTCTTATCTTTATATGTAACTTTCACGGCCTTCCTTTTATTATTGGATTTTGTGGGTGCAATCCGCTGAAAACCCTCAGGAGACAACACTCCTCCTACTAGGGACACCTAGAGGTTTAAAGGCTTGTTGCACGTGCTCAGTGCAATCGTGTTGCCTACGAAAGTGTGCTAGTTAGTTTTTCTCTTTCTTTATTTTCTCCTTCTCTTTTTAATAAAACAGTTTGCTCGAGACGACCAAAAATAAGTTTAGGGGAATTTGATCGGTCGAAAATATTGCATTTTTAACACGTCAATTTCCCTACCATTTGCACTCATCTAAAGGTGTTCGGTGTGAGTATAGCACATATTAGTAAATTGACTGTAAAATACCAAATAACTTGTGTTATACTTTATAACCGGCACTTTGAGGGAAATTGAGTGTTTATCATTGCATGCATCATCTTTGTATAGCGCAACACTTGTCTCGAGAATCTGTGCAGGAAATTCAAGGAAAAGAGCCGAAATTGTCAAAAGTGCTGATAAAAATACGCCAAGTTCAAGACTTGTGAACCGGCAGTAAACAAGGAAGATTTACAAGATTCCACACATCAGAAAAGTACCAAAAGGCCAGCACAAAATCATCACAGAAATTCCATGCTCCAATGCCTTCAATGGGCCACGGATCCGCGGCCGTAGGGCCATATTGGCGGTGGATCCACGGCACTATGGTGACGTCAGCTTCTCAAATTTCCCCACGTGCTTTTCCATAACGGCCTCAGCTTCCAGAAGACTCCAGATGACCACGTGGCTTCATCCAGAAGGCTCGGCCTAACAACCTTACCCAAGAATATTCTTCATTCTAGAATATTCCCTCCAACAAACTTCTTCTAGAAGCCTCTCTCTAATAACCTTTTTGGATGGAAATTTGAATTTGAATTCTAGATCTAGGGTTGAGGTGATTATAAAATGAGATCTAGATCTAAGGTTTTGGGTTGTTGATTTTGGAGGTTGTTCATTTTAGTGAGCTAGTTAGTTAGTGAGTGGTTCATTTTGGAGGGAAAAATTGTAGATCCAAATCAAAATTCAAATCAAATTGAGTGACACACTTTGATTAAGATCAAGATCTATCGAGTTCCAATTGAAGCAAGAAGCCATCAACCTTTTAGAAGCGACGTCGATCTTCAACCGAGCAAGTGATCCAAGACGATCCGCGACTCACGGAGACGGTGCGGAGCTAAATTCGACGATCGAGTTCTTTCCTCGAATCTTGTAGATCTTGAGAGAATTGTAACAAAATTGTTGATTAATAAAAGGTGAAATTTCTTTATCTTGCTTATCTTTATATTTGAGCATTATGATGAGTTTCAATTCTTGATTGATTTCTTTGTTATGATGCTTGAGTAGAAACTCCGCTCGTGGAGGAATCGAGAGAATAGATAGATGATGATGATTACAATCTTGAAACGATTCTTAAGTCCTATGAGTTTTGTAAACACTAGAAAATTGAATCATCGACAACCCAGTTTTGAGCGAGATGCTTTATTGAATGTTTTCGCTCTTAATTAGATATCAACGATCGATGATTGAATTTCCTAGAGGCTAGAGTTTGAATGATAATCAACGAAAGGACAAGGGATAGAAGGAGAAACCCTAGTTTCTTCAATAGATCCCTAATCCTCGTTAATCATCATCAATCTAGCAACAAATCATCAATGGATAGGAATACGTAATCACAAGTCTTCATCCTCACTATAGATTCGATCGATTCTTACGAGCCTCATTACAAATCTTGATAGTTCATTATATTCGGACATCTTCTAGAATTTTATAGATTCTTGATCTTTAGATCTAGTCTTTACTATTTTTGAAACTAAATCTCAAAATTCTTGAATCTATTTTCTTGCAATTTTTCTTTTATCCTTTCATTTCAACTCATCTAAAACCAAAGCGAGCAAAACATACATCTCAGTGGATGATCCGTATTCATTAACGCGCTACATCGATACCGTTAATTGATTGCGGTATAAATTTCTGTGATTGTGATCTTTATACATTTTCAAAACACGACACACAAAGAACGATTCAATCAGGCAGCGCCCCGGCCCAAATTTTTTTGGGGAGGGACAGTGTTGTAGAATATGTGTGTGTGTGTGTGTATACATGTATATATAAAATAAAAAAAGGAAAGGGCCTCCAAAGGATGCGTGGGAAAAGCGCCAGCGCTTTGGGTGCTAGCTCTTTGAGCGCAAGAGCGCTAGCATTTTGAGCGCTAGCGCACCACGTGTCAGTACGTGGGCGCTGGAGCGCTAGCGCTTTTAGGCGCTGGAGCGCTTTGAGCGCAAGGGCGCTAGCGCTTTGAGCGCTAGCGCCCCACGTGTCAGCACGTGGGCGTTCGGGCGCTAGCGTTTTGGGCGCTAGCGCTCTGGGCGCAAGCGCTCTGAGCGCAAGAGCGCTAGCGCACCATGTGCCAGCACTTGGGCGCCCGGGCGCTAGCGCACCACGTGTCAGCACGTGGGCGCTCGAGCGCTAGCGCTCTGAGTGCAAGAGTGCTAGTGCACCACGTGTCAGCACGTGGGCGCTCGGGCGCTAGCGCCCCACGTGTCAGCACGTGGGCGCTCGAGCGGCAAAAGGGACTTGGTCCCTGCAATAGGAGTTGTACTCCCAGAAAGGAGCACTTATTATTCTCTGTATTTATATACATACATATATATATATATATATATATATATATATGAGGAGTTAAACTCCTAGGATGTTTTGAAGCTGATAAAGGGCTTCTCCCCTTGAGCCCTAGTTCTTCCCCAAAGTGGGGTTTCTGGAGATGGGTCTCCTTCTTCTTCCTTTGTTGGCCGGATCTTGAAGATCAAGAAGTATGAGATTTTAAAAATCTCTCCTTTCTGAGATCTGATGACAGGTCTGAGTTCCCCTTTGTGGGTTTTGTGGTGAAAAACTATTTTGTTTTATAAAAGGAAGAGTAAAACTCTTGATTTAATTCAAAAGAAAAAAGAAGGTTTTAGAATCTTGAGGAAGAAGAAGATCACAGATCTGGATTTTTTGGAGAGAGAAAAAGTTGTTGGGATATTTTCATTATCTTGACCTTTATAAGCTATACACTTTACATATAGCCCCTTGGGCTTTACAAAAATGGCATTTGCCCATCCCATGGCTTATGTGCCATTTCTTTTTGCACATAAGCCATGGGCTTTACAAAAATTTGGCTTTATGCCCATTCATGCATAAAAAATTACATAAATTTTTTGTATTACATGATTTTATTATTGGCATGGGGGGGCCGGCTGCTTCATGTTCGGACTCGACCTGGGCATGGGCCCACTTGATTCGGGCTTGGGCCCACTTGGCTTGGGGTTGACCTTGACTTTGACTTGGATAACCGGGGTGCAATTTTCGACCCCAACAAAGTGCCCCCATCAATAAATGCACACCACATATGTGAGTCGTGTGCATGAAATTGATGGATCTTCTTTCGCGTGGGGGCGACTTGCATTGGTTCCCACTTTTTGGGATGCACTGCCCTTTTTACGACATGGACGGTCGATACTTGACGCGTCTCCGAGACGGAGTGTCCGTGGTAGACGTTTCCCTGGCCCAGAGCGATCTGGTTCCCACTTTTGTAGGAAGCCTGCACTGCCCTTTTTGCGACATGGACGGTCGACGGCACTGAGTGTCGCTAGTTGTTCAACTTGTCCCCGTCGCGGAGTGTCGCTGATGTTCGACTTGCCCCCAGCACGGAGTGTCGCTGGTCGACTTGTCCCCGGCACGGAGTGTCGCTGATTGACTTGTCCCCGGCACGGAGTGTCGCTGGTCGGCTTGCCCTCGGCACGGAGTGTTGCTGATGTTCGACTTGTCCCCGGCACGGAGTGTCGCTGATCGACTTATCCCCGGCGCGGAGTGTCGCTGATGTTCGACTTGTCCCCGGCACGGAGTGTCGCTGATCGACTTTTCCCCGGCACGGAGTATCGCTGATCGACTTGTCCCCGGCACGGAGTGTCGCTGATGTTCGACTTGTCCCCGGCACGGAGTGTCGCTGATCGACTTTTCCCCGGCGAGGAGTGTCGCTGATGTTCGACTTGTCCCCGGCGAGGAGTGTCTCTGATGTTCGACTTGTCCCCGGCACGGAGTGTCGCTGATCGACTTTTCCCCGGCACGGAGTGTCACTGATGTTCGACTTGTCCCCGGCACGGAGTGTCGCTGTTCGACTTGTCCCCGGCACGGAGTGTCGCTGATCGACTTGTCCCCGGCACGGAGTGTCGCTGATCAACTTGTCCCCGGCACGGAGTGTTGCTGATCGACTTGCCCCCGGCACGGAGTGTCGCTGGTCGACTTGTCCCCGACACGGAGTGTCTCTGCTCGACTTGTCCCCGGCACGGAGTGTCTGCTGGTCGATGTTTCCCCGGTACGGAGTGTCTGCTGGTCGATGTTTCCCCGGTACGGAGTGTCGCTGGTCGACGTTTCCCCGGCACGGAGTGTCTGTAGTTGGACGTTTCCCCGGTACGGAGTGTCGCTGGTCGACGTTTCCTCGGCACGGAGTGTCTGCTTGTGACATTTCCCCGGTCAGAGTGTCTGCATTGGACGTTTCCCCTTAGACAGAGTGTCTGTTTGTGACGTTTCCCCGGTACGGAGTGTCTGTTGTTTGACGCAGAGGTCGATGTTGGAATTGGTTGGTTGATTTCTTTTGGGTTGACATCAGCATCGCTACATTGGAATATGGTACCAGGAGCGAATCACCATTTGCCATGAGAGGATTTGGGAATTGGTTTTCTGTCGGCATCTGCATTGCTGCACTGGAATAATACCAGGAGCAACTCATCATTTTCCCCGGAAGGATTTGGGAATTGGTGGCTTATGAGACAGGTTTAGATCCCTATCACCTAAGGCTTTTCAATTTTATGGGCCGTAAGGGTCCCATAAAAGCATTTTCTCCCTACGAGTCGAAAGGATCTCGTAGGTGTATTTTCTCCTTAGGAGTCGTGGGGACTCCTAAGTGTGTTGCTCCTTTGTGAGTCGTAAGGATCTCACGCGGGAATTTTCTCCTCACAAAGTCGAGAGGACTTTGCGAGTGCATTTCATCTCTTTTTCACGAGTTTGCTCCTTTTCGGGTTTTCACAAACTCGCCGGCAGTCCTGCTGTTTTTACTCACGGAGCCCTTTCGGGTTTTCATCCGTGCCTGTTTTGCTTGTGGACATACCGTTTTTTTTCCTCTCTTTTTTTGGTGGGACTTTAAAAGTGGTCTCACCGGCAGGACTTGGGAGAGATTTAGATTGTTTTACGCCCGTGGATTGTATACGGTTTTGCAGGATGTATGATCCAGACCGTAGGGCCGGAAAAATTTCGGGATTTTGTTGGCGTCTGCATCGCTGCACTGGAATATGGTACCAGGAGCGACTCATCATTCGCCGTTGGGGTATGGAATTTGGAATCTGGTTGGCGTCTGTATCGCTGCACTGGAATATGGTACCAGGAGCGACTCATCATTCGCCGTTGGGGTATGGAAGTTGGAATTTGGTTGGCGTCTGTATCGCTGCACTGGAATATGGTACAAGGAGCGACTCATCATTCGCCATTGGGGTGTGGAAGTTGGAATTTGGTTGGCGTCTGCATCGCTGCACTGGAATATGGTACCAGGAGCGACTCATCATTCGCCACTTGGGGATTGTGGAGCGATGGCTTAGGAGACAGGTTTAGATCCTTATCACCTAAGGCTTTTCAATTTTATGGGCCGTAAGGGTCCCATAAAAGCATTTTCTCCCTACGAGTCGTAAGGATCCCGTAGGTGCATTTTCTCCTTAGGAGTCGTGAGGACCCCCAAGTGTGTTCTTCCTTTGTGAGTCGTAAGGATCCCACAAAGGTTTGTTAGGATACATGAGTAGGTCTTCCCAATGGAGCATAATGCCAAGGACGGAGACCGACCGCTGGACTGGTGATTGCAGTGGGGCATGAGTGTGATGAGAATTATTTGAGCCCGTGGATTGTATACGGTAGTCAATTTGGGGACTAACCGTAGGACCG